>CM061543.1:4690000-7357381 GCA_030864215.1 Capsicum pubescens
CTCGGGCCCAATATCAACTCGGCCTTAGGCCCAATAATAATCATAAACTTGGCCTCAGGCCCAACCTATGATGACACGTAGTTTTGGGGTAAGAAACCATAGTAACTTACCCGCTCGGTGCTAAATACTACTCCCTTTAGATTATCTGCGCTCATCTCATAAAAATCTACTCTTAGAAATAATCTCATGGTTCACCATGAACCCAATAATCAAATCTGTAATCTCATGTAGGAACTGGATTTCAAAGTTCTACGACCATTAGGTCAAATCATTTCTCAATAATCTCAAAATACTCAAATCATGGGTGCTTATAGAACAATAGTTCATAAAGTTTCAAGTCTCAAGTAGGGCTTTCTAATCCATAATTCAATCTCAAGTTAAAACTCATCAAAAACATAATAGATAGCATATAGATTAATAACTCATGTAGAAGTCTGGAAGTTTTAGCAATTTGTCTTAAAACCTCAATATACTCATATATTCCAATATCTCAAACATTGCACTTATTAGCTTCTCAAAGACTAAAATCATGGGGTATGGACCCAGCTGTAGTTTCTCAAGAAAACATGCAGAAATTATGCCATTTGAGTCTCAATTCATGGAAAACATCAAAGTATTGCAATCAATTATAATGGGTGAAAAACCCTAGTTCAAATTCATGTAAAGCCTTATAGATTTCAGGAAAAATATGATTTAAATAAGCCTTTGGGCATAAGGGTGAAAGGGTTACCCTTGTTCAAACCCCCATATACGTTGAATTAGAAGCTTGGGATGAACTCTCACTTTTGGAACTCTATTCATACTCTTGAATGAGGGTTCTTGAAGCCCTTGACTTGGGAACCTTGAATCTTGACTCAATTTAGAAAATCTATGGTGGATTCTTGAGATTCTTGGAAGAGGTTTTGTATACTTAGGGTTTTTGTTGAGAGAAAACTTGAGAAAACTGTATAGAATGCTTGTGAATGACTTTGATTCGGTGTTTGCACAGTTTAAGAGGCTTGGAAAAAGTCCAAATTACCCTTTTTAACTTTTGTACGAAGCTGGAAAAATTGAACTGGGAGCCTATTTTATGGGCCACCACGACGCGTCACTATCGCGGTGACTCACTGGAAATTGACAAATGAGAATCTAGGAGTCAACGCGACGTGAGGCCATCGTGTTGTCCCACTGGTTGGGACCTGGAACTTCAGCGCGACGCGTCATAATCGCGCTAGACCACTGGAAATTGACTATTGAGAAATTGGGATCCTTCGCGATGCGCCACTATCGCGGAGTTCCACTAAAATTTGAAAGTTGTCAAATAGACCCTCTCCACGATGCACCAAGCACTAAAATGACTCTGTTTTACGACTAGGACTTAAATTAGCCATAACTTCTTATCCGGGTATCGGATTTGGGCGAATCATATATCGACTGAAAGCTTATCAATTTTTTCATGTGATAAAAAGTCAAAATTAGGGAAATTCTATATGGTTAACACGAAACTCATTTAGGATGTCACTTCTCAATCTTTTAGGGCCGGAATCATGCCTCACTTGACTGCCCTAAGGCTCAGACTATGAGGAAACTTTTGAGGGGTCTTACAATATCTCTCCCTTGGGAACATTCATCCTCGAATGACGCTTGATAGGCTAGGAATATTAAAAGAACTGAGGATGCACAGCTGGAATACTTGCCAAACTAAATCTATACTCTCTAAACTTGGCATACTCGATGAATACATGGATTCATAATAGGAGTAACTATGTAACTGAATCTCATATTAGAGAGGAGTTAATGAAGGAAGGGTGTTATCTTCGTCTGAATCTGGGCTAACTTGCCTTAGTCTTATAACGAAGAGTTAACTCATGCTGCATTCAGTGCTTGTGATTATCGACTAACTAAATCTGGGATCAAACCTCTCTAATGGTGATCCCTGAACCTACTAGCAATGATAATAAATGATTATGTCTGAGACCAAACCTATTTAGCGGGAGATCTCTAAATCTGCCGATGAAGAAAATCAACTGAACCCGAACTGAGATCAAGCCTATCTAACGGGTGATCTCTAGAGATGATAACAAGAGTACTCAATTGAATCTGAGACTGAGATCAAGTCCATCTAGCGGGTGATTTCGGGATAACAAGGGTAATCGATAGAATCTGAGATCAAGCTTATCTGACGGGTTATCTCGGGATCTGATAACACTGATACTAAAGCTGACTAACTAAGTCTACTCATATGAATAGCTGAATTCGCTTGGTTCCGTTATCTGACAAAATAATACTGAATCTCGTTATCTGACTGAAGGACACTGAGATCTGAACAGAGTACTCAAATACTACTGAGGTTGCACTGAATACTTGTAGACTACTATATCTGAGATGAGTACAGAACTGAGGCTAGAGTGCTAACGATACTGAGATTACTCAAGTTCTGCAATTGTCTGAGAGTTCTGAGTTCTATGACTCACTGAGTTCTAAGAATCGTGGCTTGTCTGATATTATCGCGAAAATGGACACCGGCTCTAGAAAACAGCTAAATTGTCGAGTATAAATACCCCCAAGTCTCGATAACATAAAAGTAAAACATATCCATTCTTGAATAATCAAGACCACAGACATTAATTCACCATCACAATCACTAAAGCATCACTTCACACATTTAGGAATCCTAAACATGTAATAACATAGAGGGACACGCTATTGACTCATATTCCATTCAACAAGGTCTTTTATCAAGCACTTAGCACGTATTTAAGTCTTGGCATGTATCGGAGAACACATAATTAGGGAACTTCATGCTACCATGTCACTGTTCACTCATCAAACACTTAGCATGTATCAAAGAGCACATAATTAGGGAATTGTAATGCCCCATAAAAATTCGTGTAATACATCGTCTCTTAATAGCATGAACATGGGATAAGAAAGCTTGAAATTTTTTTCTAAGTGTCAAAAGACTTAGTCTCATTTGCAGCACTGAACCTTCGGGAATCTCATTCTTAGTCCTCCCGACCTCCATTTTTAGATTTTTTGTTACGTCACGATGGGTCAAGCTTATAGAACATCTCAGGTGAGTTTTGGAATTTTTGGACATCGTTTAGGGCGTGTTTGATTTTCAAAACAGTAGCACCATGCGATATGCATGCATCGCATGGTGGCAGCATGCGATATAGCATGCGTCGCATGCTCCATTGCGGTGGGAAATAACATGCGACGCATGGTCTGTTGAACGCCTGGGAAATTTTCAGCATTTAAGTTCCGTCTCATTAAGGGCATTTTAGGTATTTTCTATCCCCCTATCATCTTAAACACGGGATTTAATCCCTCAAACACCAAAATATCATCACATTCATCAAATTTTCTCAAGAACATTCTCTAGGGTTTCAAAATAGAATCCCCAATAACTCAAAATTTAATCGTGAGTTTTAGAAGATAATTAGAGATTCGGAATCCCCAATCCACGAGCTTCAAGAAGCACCTATTATCTTTGGAAATAGAGGTACGCAGAGTTTATCCTAAAAACTACATGGGCTTGAAATTTGTTAAAACATGATTCAAGTTTTAATGCATATATTTTATGGGGGATTTTGAAAACTATATTATAGATTATGTGTTTCGAAGGTTTAAATGCAATTATGACTTTGTTATTGTGGCCTTTCCCTCTAAAATGATTTACATGTATACGTTTATGTATGAAACTAAGATTTGATCTTTGTTTGAGAGCATGAATTATGGACTCCCTCTCTTGTAATAAATTAAAGATTTTGGCTTTATTGAAAAGAGAATTGAAATGCATGTTTTTGTGATTCGAAACGTCATGGCATTTGAAACATTGTTTTAGAGTTATTGAGAGGGTGTCTTGATATGCCTATGTTTTGAGTCAAAGAGAAGAATTTCATGAGAAAGAGACTTTGGGCATGACCACCATTGCTTTGTTGAATTGTTGACAAAAGAGTTAATTGCATGTGTATACATGAGTTTTCTTGAATTGTTTTATTGATATGGTGGTCCCGAACATATGTCTCGAAACAGAGATTTTTGTATGCTAATAATGGCTCAGAGATGTGACTTGCAAGTCAATGGTATGACGATACCATAAATAATTATGCCATAACAGAGTATGTTTTCAGAGTATGCATATTTTATAGAGTTTTAAAAAGGGGCTTAAAGAGTGTTAGGTGGTTACTCGAAGAAGGCGTGAGTTCAAGAAACTCTTAACCTGAAACCGTATTTGCCGATATGGGTAGATTATTATTGTACGCTGGCGACGACCGTGTGGCGTAGTAGATTCAGAGACTCTGAACCTTGCGGCACACTTGGATTGGGGGCTTGGCTGCCGATTCAATGATAGTTTCCATATAGCCCATGGAATTTTCAAGAATTGTAGGTCATACCACCTAGCGCAGAAAAATACAAAGAGTGTCACAGATTTCAGATGTTTTCACAGAGTCTTCTAAAAATGCCCATGAGATTTCTTACTATACGATTGTTTATGAACTATTTTAATTGCTCTCATATACGTTAACTATAAATGATTATTTTGGATTAGCTCTGTGTGCCAGTACTTTTGTGTTGACCCCCTCCCCCTCCCCCTCCAACCTCTCAGGTTCTGAGGCTCAGTCTAGGGGTCCAGATAAGCAGTAGATATTCAGACTTGCAGATCAGGTTTTGTAGTGGTGAGCCTTCTTTACTCCAGAAGGCCTGCGGATTTTCAGAGAATTATTAGTAGTTATGTTTTGGTATACTGGGGGCCATGCCCCAGTTTTTCAGACAGTTGTTTAGATTCATGGTAGAGATTTCACAGACTGAGTCAGACTTTATTATGATTCAAACATATTTTGGATTTCAGTTTTCAGTATTATGACCATGTTTCCGTATCCAATTCTATCTTTCCGCATTACCTTTATTTATATGAATGCTGTGCATGATTACCAGACAGAGAAGGGTGTTTCAGACCTTCATGGTTCGGGATGCTCATCACGGCTAGGGCCTCGGTTTGGGTCGTGATAGGAATTTCATACTACCATGTCACAATTCATTCACTAAGTATTTTCAACAAACACTTGGCATGCATGAGCTTGCACACAATTGGGGATTCCTAGTCAACATGCCATAATGACTCTAATTCCTTCACATACGCATTTTATCAAACATATGGGGACATGCTTTGCTTATTCAACAATTTCTACACTTAATTGACCTGAAACATCATCTAATAAGCAACTTGAAAAGGTTTATCATGAACATCACATGAATTTCACATACTAGAGTCAAAGCTTGATAACCTTGTAAAGAAACATGAATCACAACTCAATAATAGCATGAACATCAATTTCAACCCACATGAATCATGAAAACTCATAAACATAAGACCTTTGAAGTTTAGGAAAGGTTTCTTGAGTTTCTTGGATAAAAAAAGGGACCCAAGAATAAACACCTACATACGACTATCTTCCCCAACATGACACATTTACTCTCTCCTATCGGCACAACTGTTCATTATCTCTATCGCGACCTAAGGAAGAGGTCGCTGAAAAGTTAGAACATGAGGACCTGGAGCATGAAGGGACATTGTACATAACTTAGCACTCAACTGAGGCTTGAGGTATTTAACATCATGGACTTATCAAAGAGGTATAACTCGAGGAAATACATGATATAAATCTGAACTTCGCGAAGCACTAAAAGTACTGCTCAAGTACTTGAGTCATAAGCTGCATGACTCGAATTCGGAGTCCATAACATAGGGAATGTGATTCCGACTGCTGAATGAACCAGAACTCCTTATTTTAGGGACTAAGAGAGTACATAACTCTCTATCATATGCATGAACATGAATTAAGATCATGGAACAGAAACGTAAAACATGAGCAGGTATTGGGACAACCGAAAATACTTAAATGAGATTGGGTCAAGCCTCAATCTTACTCAAAGCTATTCTACAGCTCACTGGTACATCTACTAGAGTCTTAAGGTCTAACCCGGTTACCGGTTCCATCATCTCCCCCTTAGACTTAAGCCATCACTCCCAAGCGGTGAATCACCACATAAACTCTAGTCTGGCTGTAATCACTTTGCGCTAGAGTCGGGGATATAATAATGCACAGAAACAAAAGAACTTGACCCGAATGACTACACTTTAAAGCGTAAAACAACAATCAACAACATCAACAACTACAAACCCAGTATATCCCCACATAAGTGGGGTCTGGGGAGGGTAGATTGTACGCAGTCCATACCACTACCTCTAGAGAAGTAGAGAGACTATTTTCGATAGATCCCCGGCTCAAGATAAAAAAGCAGTATACAAAAGCACCAAAAACATAGGACATCATCAAATAACATAGGTACGACATCCATAACAAATTGCACATTGTCAAATCGAGGACACCAAAGCTCGCGTAATTAATGATTACGACTCATTTACACCCTTATCCCTCTATCCAAATGCTTTTCCTCTAAATCTTCCTATCTCGAGTCATGTCCTCCGTCAGCTGTAACCGCTCCATGTCATATTTAATCACTTCACTCCTCAAATCGTAACACCAACCCATATTACTACCTCCTGAGATACACAATATCCTTATATAGCCCCCAATAGTTGTTGACACCTAATTTTTGCCTTCCACATTCCTAATTAATATTTGAATTTCTCAAATTTTAAATAGTTTTAAAATATTTATTTTTAAGTTGTTTTAAAATAAATTTCAGCCCTACTTTTGAATTTAGGTGAAATTAATATATTTAGTGTTTAATTATACATAATTATATAATTATCGGTTAAAGAAATTGCTTTAGAATTTATTCGAAGTGAAAAGTTTGAAAAATTACAAATATTCTATCTTTCTCAAGATCGTCTGAAAATAAGAAATTGATGACGTAATTAGTTTCTTAATTTTTATTATTATTATCATTATTATTATTATTATTATTTCTATTATTATTATTATTATTATTATTATTATTGCTATTATTATTCTTGAAAAAAAATTGTATTTTATTCAATATTTATTTCAAAATTTTTTAAATTGAGAAACTTGTTAAATTAATTAGGAATTGACTTAACCTCAATTTAGTTCCAATTAATTTAATTTTAGCTATGTTATTAATCTAATGTGGCTAGAATTTAAATTGGACATTATTCTCTTCAAATTCATCAATCCACCAACCCAATTTTCTTCTTAAAAAATAACCAACCCAATTTCCTTCTACATCCACATAACACCAGGCCCATTCCACTCCAGCACCCCTTAGCCTACATCCTTATAATTTTCCCTACCCTTTTAAAATTAACTTAAAATTACAAAATAACACAACTTATGTTTCATTAATTACAAAAAATCCCAACTCCTCAAACTCATTACAAAAATCCCATTTTTGGTGTTTCTCTCTCTAAAAGCAAATATACATAAGTAAAATGATTTCTTTCACCATTTTTCACCCTTAAAACTCTCCTAAAATCAAGCATCGGTTACCGTTTTGAATACAACTGTACTTGACTCCAACTTACAACATTAAATTTTATCTTAATCTCTATTAATTATTCTGATTTTTAAGTGTTGAGGTTAGTATTTTTTTTCATCATTTACTGAACCGATTTTTGGGAATTTTTGAATGAAGTAATTGTTGCATGTTCTTATTAAGTATTTTTTGGGGTTTCTTCTTTAACAAAATTTTCGAAATCATCCATTTGAAGTACGATATTAACAACTTAGTACTTTGTTAATGGAGCATTCTCCTTGATTCAATTTTGGGTTTTCGAAAGAACAAATTGTTGCATGTTCTTATTAAGTATTTTTTGGGGGTTTTAATTTAACAAAATTTGGTTGTTATATTATTATTGTTCCTTTTTTGTTTCAAAATCGTCCATTTGAAGTAGAAATAAACATAGTTGTACTTTGTTAATGGAGGATTTTCCTTCTTAGCTTAGGATTAACTCAGTTAGATACAAATTCAAAAGTTGGATTCGTTCCCGGAGTTTTTGACTATGAGGAACCTAACTTTGTTGAAAAAGATCTAAATTTCGTCACGACCCCAATAAGATGAAAGAGATTAGAAAAGCTGTTGCTGAGAAGTCGAAAAAAGCAATTGGAAAATCATCAAGATTATCCAAAAAAGATGATTCTGGATGTCCACGTCTTTCTAAGGTATATATAATTTTTTCGTTTTTGTATATGTTGGGTATATAAATTTGTGGTGAGCTTTTTATTTGAAATACAATGATCTATATAATTTAATATACATAAATAAATATTGGGTTTATGTAAATTCGTATGTATGTGTTACACATACATTACTCAGCACATATACATAAGTTAGTTTTTCCATTATGTTATGTTATGTTAGTTTGATGCACTGAACATGCAATGTGTATATGAATAACATATACATAAACTTTAATATGTTGTTAAATTAATACTGCGTTGTGTACTTCATATACATCATATTTTTTGTGTATATATTTTGAAGAGCTATTTATAATAATGGATATTAGGTATGTATATGTTGACATATACATCACTTCTGATATTTTGTTTGTTGCATTTTTGAACCAATAATTCTCTCAATTCAATTTTATGTATATGATAGTAATATACATAGGTTTAGTATTTAATTTTACAACGCATGCTCATATTGACATATATATGTTTTGTTATTTTAGTGTTTTATATAGTTTGTGTTTTGTTATTTTAGTTTGATGCACTGAACATGCCATGTGTTTATGTATAATATACACATAAACTTCAATATGTTGGTAGACTACTACTGTGATGTGAACTGCATATACATAATGGATATCAGCTATGTATATGTTGACATATACATCACTGATGATATATTATTTTCTGTGTTTTAGAATCAATACTTCTCACAAGTCAATTTTATGTATATGGTAGTAATATACATAAGTTTAATGTTATTTTCATTTAAAAATACATGCTCACATATCATGTGTTGTTTCTTTATCAATAGGGTATGAAATACAGGATAAGAAAGGTCCCTGTGCATTCGTTGCATTTCGGTAGTTATTGCAATCGAAAATTTAGAGAAGAAATAAAAAATTGTCTTGGTGAAGAAGTTGTAAATCTGTTCCGGAAAATAAGTTTTGGTTCATTCCTAGACATCCCGAATTGTAATTATCAGGGTCAATTATCCAAATGCTTACTCATGCTCGAGATAGAACAAGACAATCCGAATGAAATACACATTTACGTGCAAGGAACCATACTCAAGTTTACTATTATTGAGTATGCCATTATATCCGGTCTTAAATGTTCAGGAAATATTGAGGATCACCTCTTTTCTGTTACATTAAAGTCCGCATTAATGATGAAGTATTTTTCAGGATCTAAGAGTTCTGTCAAAAGGAGTCTCTTTATAGAGCGATTCAGGTTGGGCAACTTTGAAAACAATTCTGATGCTCTTAATATGTCAATAATTTACTTCATTCATACCTTTCTGTATTCACAAGTACGTGATTCTAAAATTAGCAAATCAGATTTTGTGATGGTTGAGAATGGTAGTTACGAACAATTTCCATTGGGGAAGAGTTCATTTGAAAAGCTTATTGCATTGTGGAGACTTAATTTTTTTGTTGCGAAACAGTTATACTCGATGGGGGGAATGCCTCACTTGCTAAATGTTTGGATGTATGAATGCTATTCTAAGGTAGATAGTACGATAGCCGAGCGGGTGGGAAATGTAATTCCCCAAATTTTCAACTAGCAGGTGGTTGGAATCAAAGTTAAGTACAAGAAATTTATGGCTGGTATGTTCAACAAGGTAAGTATGATGTATATTATTTCGATCTTAGTTTTAATTTTCAACGTGCGTACTTTAACAGACTGGTCATGCTGCTATTTTTTATTGTTTAACAGTTTGTATACAACAATATACGACCAACTGATTAAAAAGTACAAAGTCTTGATTTGTAAATGATTGAGGGATTTAAATTGAAAAAAGCTGAAAGTAAATTTCCTCCAGAAATTGCTGCAGATTGTTCCGATAAAAGACCTGCTGTCGACGTACAATCACAAGAGAACCTCGATATATAAGGTTTTGAGGAATTTAGTACAGTCCCTCCTATAGAAATTCTCAAGAAGGCAGGTTCGATTACTGATGCTTCAACATCTCATCCGACTAAGAAGCAAAAAACAATCCGTTTTGATTCCACAACTGTCGAGGAGCAAGTTTTTCAGAAAACACCATCTTTTATTTCAACAAAAATCGTGCCAGCCCAAAAAACAGCTTCTTCAGGTTCGGAACGTGTTCATGTCAAAAATACAACTCCATCATCGTCACTCAAGTCAGTTTGTCAGGACAATTCTGATGAAAAGTGGGCTGATATAAAGTAATTTTTGCAATCTTATGTAAGTTCATTCATATCTAATAGTCAACTTTCTTCAACTTTTGACATGCTAGTATCCACATAATTCGACTTTCATCAATATGTAGTCTTATGTAAGTTCATTTTGACATGTAGGTTGACACAAAAATTAATTTTCTTCATGATCTAATAGTCAAACAACATCAAGACTCAAATGAAAAAATGGATAAACAGCATGCCGAACTCATTCAATTATTGAAACACAATAGCCAAAAAAATGAAAAGGTACACCACAAATGATTTAAGTTATACAATTCATGATTTTGTATTTCTTTTTGCTTCAATTTTGTGCATTTATACATATTCTGAATTAGAATTGTATTACGTAGTATTTAATTATTATTTGTACAATGTTTTATAACATACGAAAAATGCTTACTTTGCGTTATATAATATACAAACAATATGCCATGTATATTAACTATTTCTCATGGAGTTGATAGTTGCAATGTCATAGTAGCTTCCAATTATGTTATGTATATTAACTAATATACTAATATAACATACATAAATTGTTATATTGTGGTATATAATATACCAACAACATGCTATGTATATTATCTATTTCTCATGGAATTGATAGTTGTATTGGCATGATAGCTGACAATAATGATATGTATTTTAACTAATATACATAACTGCTTTATGTTAAGTCCACAATATAATCACAACTTATACTATGTGTATTTTATAGCTATGTATATTACACTGCAATGGCATAGTATCTGATATATCTACTACACCAAACTATAAAGGTTCATGTTTTGGGTGGTTCAACTGACGGAGAAAAATCAACACAAGCTCAAGTAGACGAGATGGATATCATGCAGAATATTGAAGGCATACAAAAAGGGGTGCTTTTTTAAACATATATTATTATTAGATCAGGTTGATGTTATCAAATTTTTTCTAAAGAATATATTGTACTTATTTTAACACCATCAACAAGAGGGAGAAGAAAAAACAGAAAATGTACCATCAAAAGAAGATGTTGAAGATATTGAAATCTTCAAAATCTTGAAAGAAAAAGGAAAAAGAGTATTTACTCACAAGTGATAATTATACATACTTCGTTACATATATTACTTTTTCGTTGCTTCTTTAATTTAATGATTTTTATCCAGCTTAGAATTTGGTACAAATTGAATTTTCTTTAACGGCAGTTATATTTGCATTACAATGTATATGTATTATATTATATGTATATTATTATAACATACATATGCAACACAACACAAATTATGAAAGCAATCAACATATAAAGAAATGATTATTTTTTATTCGTATATTTTCGACGAGACAGATAAATCAACAGATGTATACTCTACTGATGATCCAATGGATGGTCACTATTTTGATTGGAACCGCAGTCCCATACAACAACAATCACAGGTTAAAGATCTCAGAATTTAACATTTACAATTAAAACATTGAATTGACTTAGTTATGTATATGTTTTACAATATGATTGGTAGGATGTCGAAGGATACGGTGAGGATAATGCTACTGCCAGCCTAGATGCTCTTGTAGAATCTGTGGTAAATCATAATTCTGACAACACCAATGTTGGAACATCTACTACTGTGCATGTCCATGATGATCATATGGTAAATAAATAAAGTCATTCTTTTTCAGCCATAGGTCAAATATGTAAGAAATGTACTATTTTTTTGGTTACAGTTAAATCTAAATAATGACCTACTTTGTATATGTTTTGTGTTATGTTTTCAAGGATGCTGAAGGATTTAGTGCTGATATTGGGCCTGCCACATTGGAATGTCTAGTCGCACTGTGAAAAAACAGAAACCTAATAATGATAATGTTGGAACATCTAATATGCAGGTAACTTTACCAAATTTTTTTTATGCCCTGCATGCCTTAATTTTCACACATGGCACTACTTCTATGTGTGCGTTAAATCAAATCTAACAATACATACTTCAAATTTAATCTTAGGTTGATTATTCGAGCACACTTCCTGAATCAGCTCAAGTCAAATTAGATGCGATATCGAAAGTTATTGCAACACCAATTGATGACGTTCCTATAGAAGTAGTTCCATCGACAGAACCAGTTGTGAACCAATACGACATCTCTGATAGTCAGCTTCCTCTTGATTTTCCTGATGCTATTGGCACGGCTCATCAAGCTGCAAAAACCCCTGCTAAGATTGTTAAGAGAATCAGGACGAGATCCAAAGTTTTCAAGTCTCCATACACAATAGAATATGCTTATGGCTCTAAAGCAATTGAGGATTAGATCGAAGAACAGAAACACCAATTCGCTTTTGATGGTTTCCTAATATCTGACACTATGCCAAGCAGTGTAATTGAAGAGTTCAAACAGTGGGTGGAGGAAGGATTATTAAAGTTTCATGCTAAAAAGTAAATTTTTATCGATATTAAAATTAATTATTTCACTCAATGAATGTACTACATTTTGTTTTATAATAACAAATTTAATTTTTTGATAGAAAATATGATGATGATCACTACAAAGCAAAATTATCTTCACTAGGAGTTCATGAAATTGATTTTGTGGTTGTTCATGCACGGACAAAAAATTAATTTTACTTGATGTCTCAAAAGAACACGTGTTGGAACAATGAGGTATTTAAACTTTTTAATTTGATAATCATTCGTTTTTACTTGTTCTGTTATTTTGTATACATGCATGCATGCATGGTATATATGTGTTAATCTACTTCGGAGATTTTGTATGTGTTAAATAAGTTTTAAATAAACTATGTTTCTCTTAAACTAATACTTCAATTTCTAATTTATGTACATCATGCTTTTGCACTGTATATGTGTTCATTTTTTATATGCTCTGTTGATTTTTGTGTCATGTTTGTTCTAGTATCCTCTGGTCACACGAAAAAAGTTTGTGTATATGTTAACAAATTCATCACTACTAAAATAGACGAACATCATCTTTGTATATTATAACCTATATGTTAACTCAATTATAACACAACAACATATGTATATGTCTACCTTAATATATGTATTAGATTGCTAATGGCTATGTATGTTAATAATTGATAATCAGTATGTATATTTAATAATATACATCACTGAATGTATGTAGTTATGAACTTTCTTGCATACTTAGGTTTCATCATATTTTATGTATATGCATGTATTATCTAGATGTATGTCTACAAACACTATTCTTAAAAGTATGTTATTTTTTTTTTATATAGGACATAATTTGTTTCATTTTTTCTCCTCTTTTGTAGCGTATTATGTCATTTTTTATCATTTGCGGAAGAAATCGAAATTAAGTAATGATCAAGGTTACAGGTTCACAACAACCAACTGTTTTTTCAAGAACTACATTGACAAGACATACTCCAGATACTATGAAGACGGTACAGATACAGTCCTGACTACACAACAAGATTATGTTGAATCTGTTCGCGTTGCTCTAATTGAAGAGGCAATAACACATATAATCAAGGGATGTTGCATGCCATCTGATTTACCATGACACCAAGTTTATGAGGTGTATGTTCCTATCAACTGCAATGAGAATTTTCACTGGTTGTTAGCTGTTATTGCCCTGAAGGATAGATGCATACGCGTCTACAATTCGCTGTCCAGACGAAGGAATACAGAATCAATTACTGAGATTCAAAAGTTGGCTAAGATGCTGCCAACTTACCTCTCTGACAACGAATTTTATGATGAAACATTTCATACAGATTGGCCTAATCTTGAAACATATAGGGATAAGATTACTCAAACGACACAAATTCTGAATTAACATCCCTTTGACGTTGAGTATGTTCAACATATTATGCAACAAGAATGCGACGGTGTGTAAGTATAATTATATATTCTTTTTATTTGCAATATTACTGTACATGTATTAATATATTTGTATTTTTCATTGCTAGTAAGTATTACGTAATAACTTGTATGTATGACAGGAATTGTGGAGTCTTTGTTGCTGGTTATGCAGAATACCTAAGTGAAGAAATGAACGTGCCTTCTGATGATTTTGAAGCAGAATACCATAGAATGCGTTACGCCACACTACTTCAAAAATATGGTATTCAAAAAGCAAAGAAAGATTATGTTAGTGAAAATGATGACCTTCCAAAACCAAAGTAAAAAATTATATAAATTCTAGATGATAATGCAATAGTTTGCATTGAGTAGTCTTACTGAAGAATATTGTTAAGATTTTTAATGTATTCTGCTGAAATTTATTAGGATTTTTTAAAGTTTTAATTATTTTAGTTGTTTTGTAAGGTAGAATACAATGTTTTTTTAATGAATATGATGAAGTTTTTATTTGACATATGTATTTTTTAGCAATGACGAATGCATTTTTTGATGAATGTTGCATATGACAACATTTACATATATTTGTGGCTGTTATGTGTGTATATATTTTCATATACATTGTAAACAATAAAAGTTAATACTGCATATTGTAAAATATACATAAATATAATGTGTGTATATGTTTTACTATACACAAAACCTCCTAAATTTAATTTTTGTATATATTATAATATACATATTACATTATATAATTAACTAATAAATGCTGAAAAATGTACATAAGTATACATTTAATTGAAAAAAATATATATTAAAGAAGTAAGTTAATTCAACACTATATGTAAAACTCATAGCATTTGTTTTCTTAATATACATCACAGTTAATACTGTACATTGTAAAATATATATAAATGTAATGTGTGTATATGTTTTAATATACATAAAACCTCCTAATTTTAATCTGTGTATATATTATAATATACATATTACATTATATAACTAACTAATAAATGCTGAAAAATATACATAAGTATACATTTAATTGAAAAAAAATATATTAAAGAAGTAAGTTAATTCAACCTATATGTAAAACTCATAACATTTGTTTTTTAAATTTTTTGTTTACAACTATATGTTTACATTTACAACTCAAACGTTATATAACAGAGCTATGTAGATTAAATGATCTACATTAATTAATATATAATATACATAAAATATATATCTGAGATAAAGGCTAAAAATACAATTTATGTATGTTATATAATATACATAACTGTACCACCTACTGGTTTCCAACGTTATTTCATTTCTCTTCGTAAGTATAGCAAAAAAATAAGTTAATTCAACATTATACAGAAAACACATAACAGTTGATTTTCAAAATTTAATTTTTTTTAAAAAATTAAACTTACACATCACAGTTTTTACATTGGAGCTATGTACGTTTTATGATATATAGGTTACCATTGTTTGATAATATACACAACTGTGTTACTCTAGAATATTACAAATTGTAGATGATAATGCAATAGTTTGCATTGAGCAGTTTTACTGAAGAATATTATTACGATTAAAAAATCTATTCTGTTGAAATTTGGTAGGAATTCTCAAAGTTTTAATTATTTTAGTTGTTTTGTAAGGTAGAATACAATATTTTTTTTAATGAATATGATGAAGTTTTTGTTTGAAATATGTATTTTTTAGCAATGACGAATGCAATTTTTGATGAATGCTGCATATGACAACATTTACATATATTTGTGGCTGTTATGTGTGTATATGTTTTCATATACATTGTAAAAAATAAAAGCTAATACTGTATATTGTAAAATATACATAATTGTAATGTGTGTATATGTTTTAATATACACAAAAGCCTCCTAATTTTAATTTGTGTATATATTATAATATACATATTACATTATATAACTAACTAATAAATGATGAAAAATATACATAAGTGTAACGCCCCGAAAATGGATCCCGAAGCGTCACACAGTGCTTAAGGCTACAAGTAGCCCCAAGCTAACCCTTTTGAGCCATTTTCTACCATTCAACACTTATTTCAAGATCATTATGACAACCAACCGCGTAATATCAACCAAGTCTCACAGTAATATGAAAGAATACGACAATAACAAAAATGTGAAGAGTCTAACAACTCCAACCCACTAGTTTGACAAATCCGGCCTGACAAGCCTCTACTATTCAATGTACTAAAGAGTCATTGGGACAGGCCCCAACTGACCCGAACTCAAAAGATAAAATATCAAATCAAACTAAACTGGGAGTATGAAATAGCACGTCCTCGGATCATGAGGACTCACCACAGCAAAATATGTAGATCGATGTGCCCGGGAATCGCCGTCAAGTCTGAAACTGAGCACCTGAACCTACATTATAGGGAAAATGTAACCACTTTCATCATAAAAAAGAAGAGATTTTTCGACTATAAATAGGAGCTCATGCTTTCATTGAGGGGGATCTCTTGGAGGGGAATTTCTTGAAAAAAGAAAGAAAGTAAGGATTCAGAAGGCGCGTGCTTCTAATCCTACGTAACCAAAATTCTCGAAGAAATTTCGATTTGAAGTCGTCCACTCGTTGTTCCGGTCCGCTGCTCCTAAACCGGTAAAGACTTCATCCTCTTTGTATTTTTTTTTGTTATTTATTTCAAAATTGTAATCTTGTTGAACATTATGTTGTTATCTTGATTTTTGACGGGACTTCGGATTTGTATTAGAATATGCGTGTTTGACGTGTTTCAGGATTGGAAGTATAAAAGATTATTTTTGAATCGGCGATTCAAGTTAAGCCATCCATATGTACTTATGTGAATATAAAAAAAAATATAATCTCCTTAAGAATTTGGAAGTTTAAGTTAAGTCTGTGGTAACTATATCATTTTTTTTATGTTGAAAAGAAAAAGTATGCACATTAATTAGGAGTAAAATCTCTCTCTCTCTCTCTCTCTCTCTCTCTCTATATATATATATATATATATATATATATATGTTTCATACCCGGAATCCCTTTTGATATTTCGGTGCTCCACAAAACATCATGTACTAATTGTTATCTTTTCTTTGATGCATGTGACATGAATCCGAGTCCACTTGAACTCCACTTATCCTCGCATTCGAACTTCGTTGTATCCAAGCCTCAACCAAAGTCCCAAAAACGGATCAAGAGACAGAAGCAAGGCTGTATATGCGTGCATACAGAAAATATACACCAGATATACAAAAACGCAGCAGCAACAGGGATGATATACATTAAATATACACTATATATACAAAAATGCAGCAGCAACAGGGCTGATATACAGTCAGTATACAACTGATATACATTTCCAAAAATGGACTGAAGTCCATAATTCAAGCCCAAAACTGGGCAGCTTCATTAATGGGCCCATTGAGGGCCCAATTTTAATTCTTGCATCATTTTTGTAGCTTGTATTGTTTATTTGTATTAATTAACTTGTTAATCATTTAATCTAGGCAAAATCCCCTAAGGCGTTGTCATTTTATTTTATCCTAGTTTTCTTTCACTTAATTCATAATTTCTTCACAAAATTTTATATTTTTAGAATGGATTAAATTGTTTCCTTTGATTTTCTCCTTAAAACGAAATGACATTTTTTAAATTATAAATGTCATTTTTAAATGTTTAAATAAATAATCTTAACATTCTCTATAAAATCAAGTCTTTGTAAAATTAGCCACTTTAACTAGTCAAGTTAGTTTTTTTTGGTACACCGTTTTAAACGGACGCTCCTAAGTACCTTAAAAACCTTCTTAAGGCGTTAATTGAACCCTTACCCATTATCTCTAGTTTTAAAGGTTTATTTCTGTTTTTTAACCTTTGAAACTCTTCGAGTTTTCTTAATTTTTTTTATAAAAATTAAGTGGC
This sequence comes from Capsicum pubescens, assembly GCA_030864215.1. Lineage (NCBI taxonomy): Eukaryota > Viridiplantae > Streptophyta > Magnoliopsida > Solanales > Solanaceae > Capsicum > Capsicum pubescens. The sequence goes on from CM061543.1 coordinate 4,708,079, forward strand.
GACTCTGTAAATTTTCTTAAAATTTTCTCAACTTTTTTTTTTTGAAATAGTCTTAAGAAGGTCGAAACCATTTTCTCGCCAAAATGAAGTCCGAAAAGGGGTAAATAGAAATGACGACTCTGCTGGGGATTTATCTAGGTTCTAACCAAAAAGAAATTTTCTAACTTGCTGTGGTTAATTATTACATGTTTATTTGTTTAAATTTCATATAAACTGTCATTTCGTACATATTTCTTCCATTCAGGAAAATTGACACAATCACACGTACACGTGAGGTGTGTTTTGCGCACTCACAAATTTATTTCAAATTCCAAATTTTAGGAGAGTTGGCGTATGCGCGGTGTGTCCAGATATTTTTCCGTCTGACCGCGTAGCCTTCTCACACGAGTTGTCCACTCGGGAACCTTGTGTCTAGTAAGTCAAATGTTAGAAGAACTTAAGATAGAGCTTCCCTGAGTATAGGTCATGCATGCATAAGTCTTAGGTGGTTTGACCAAAGGTGTCATCCCACGAATCTAGGAAACCCCCTTATGTCAAATGGGTCACGACCCAATATCGATTCTCATATTATGTGCAAGATAATAATAAATTGACCCAAGTCGAAATTTGACCAAATTGAGCTTGGAAACCTAACTCCAAACTCGAGTAATGTCATTAATTAAAAATCGAGTCAATTTATCGAAATCTCTATTGATATTTAACGCTAGGCTTACCTTTGGCTTGAAAGGTCCCATGTATGCTAGGACGCGTAATAATTGTTTATGTGCTAAAGTGTTTTATTGTTGTTTACTTATTAGTGTGTTTAAAGAATATACGTTTGACTTGAAACAAGATAAGTCCATTATTTCCATTTTGAAGTCCTAGAGTGTTAATAGGCATATAAGACTCAAAATTCGAACCTTCCAAAACACCTTTAGAAGTTCATTAATAGAATTCCTTCCAATTTACCCAATTTTGTTCAAAAGACTCAAAAAGAAATAAATAAATAGAAAAAAAGAAGAAAACGGAAATAGAAAAAGAAAAAAAATATATGAGAAAGAAAAAAAGAAAACGAAAAAGGAAAAAAAAGAGAAATAGAAGAGAGAAAATAAAGTGAAAAAAAAATGAAAAAGAAAAAGAAATCAATATAAAAAAATAAAATAATAAAAAATAAGATTAAAAAAACTAATAATAAAAAAAAGATAGAGATATAAGAAAGTGAAAAACAGTAATAATATTTTATTTTGAAATCTTGAAGATCATGAAGATAATTATCTTCAAATATGATTTTTTTTTTAAAAAAAATGAAAAAAAAAGAGAAATAAAAGAGAGAAAAAATAAAGTGGAAATAAAAAAATAATAAAAAAATAAAATAAAAAATAAAATGATAAAAAATAGGATGAAAAGAAAGGATAAAAGATATGACTTTATTTGGAGGATGCACAAGGTAAAGAAAAAGCAAGATGACATTTCTATACCCAAAGAAGCAGTTATTGAAATATTATGCAGAGTACCTGGCCATGATTTGGCTGAAAAATTGAAGATGGTATGTATGCAGTGGTGTTCGATTATCTATAGTGGGAGATTTGCCTACTCACACATCGAACGGAGAAAAAAATCCTCGTTATTCTCTCAACTGGAAGCAGTTGTTGTTTCTTTTCACGGAAATGATAAACGATCTGTTAGAGTTTCTTCCTTGGAATGGCACAACAGTTGTAATAAAAATCATCATCATTTCCAAGATTGGAAAGCGAAAGACTTATGCACAGCAAACAATGTAATATTGGGGTGGAAAATTCAGCCTCCAAAAATGATGAGGGTCAATTCTGTGAATGGTTTCGTCTGTTTTTGGAATGATTCTGATCAAGCTCGTTACCATGTCCTCAATCCTGTCACTAAAGACTATGTCATAACTCCACCGAATCCATATCTAGGTATTTCCATTACGCAATAGTAGTTTGTTTAGAATTTCTACTTATAGAACTAAATAAATAGATGTGCTTGTTTGTGAAATAAAGTGCCTATTCCGAATGACTTGATATTTTCTTTATAAGCAATGGCCGACCAAGGATTTAGGTGTTGTGGGAGCCCGGTAGATTAGAACACACATTTTGACATCCAAAGCTTTAAAGTTCCGCATGGAGACCAAAACACTCAGCTATCTTTTTGATTTTGAGGGTGTTTTTTCCTATCTTGTACCAATTTTTATACATTTATTATATAATTATATCTATTTTGCATCGAGTTTAATGAGTGCCAGAGCACCACAACTTGAATCTAGGTCTGCCTCTGTCTATAAGTACTACAACTGCTCTATACAAAGTGGCTATGAAGAATCTACTGCGTAGGTTTTGTTATTACAATAAAGGACTTGGTTATATTTTTGCAATCTATATGCAAACAATGATTTTACTCCTCAAAGCCTTTCCTTGATTCTGCTTTATTCTACAGGTACTTCCATTACAGGTGAACAAGGTACTCCTGCTGCTGTGGGCTTTGGATTTTGCTCACTTTCATATGAATACAAGGTGGTTGTTCTTGATGATTCATATAGGAAAGACATTAAACCTTCGGTTTTCACTATTGGAACTGATCATTCATGGAGGCCTTTGAAAGAAATTCCTTATAGTGATATTTCTGAGACAATTGTATGTGTGAAGGGGATAATATACTGGTACGCTAAGGTTACTTGTACTCCCGATAGAAATTCTACTCGCAAAAGAGAAAAAAAAATGCTCATTTATTTTGATGTAACTAAGGAAGAATTTGATGTGATTGTGGTTCCAATTGAAATCCCGAAACACTCTGTACAAGTGTAGCAGAAAAGGGAGGAAGGCTTTGTTTAGTAACAATAAGCCGTGGTCCTATTTGCTCCCTCTTGATCAACGTATACGTTGCCTGCAATAACACTGCTGATGATCTGAGTAGCTTAAATTCATGGAAGAAAGAGGTCACAGTGGCTGCTCCTAGTATTGGATATTCCTTAGACCTAGAAGAGTATGTGTACGCCGTAAGTGTTATTGATGAGATCATGGTGATTCTACTCGATGAAGATGGATCAGACTATGCATTTTTTGATGTTGTAAGCGGAAAACTGTTGGGCTTATTTTCTACTCGTCAAGCTACATTGATCCCTTATATGTCAAGTTTGGTAGCTTTTCGCCATCGTCCACTACTTGCTTCCTCCTCTTGAACTATTCTCTTTGATGACAACAGAACCCACAGACACTACTCTTTAGATGACAACAGAACCCACAGACACTACTTTATGCACAAAGGAAAAATTCTGCTCCAGTATAATGGTCTACAGACCACAAGTGAGGTAAACCGTATCAGACAAGTCCCGTGCGACAAGCTCGACTGAGAAAAGATGCAGTCAGTTTCAAGCCTAGAGATCCCCCCACCCCCCACTATTTGGAAGATCACTTGGTCAAGAAACTCGGCCACATTGCAGGCTCCTCTTGAACTATTTTATTGAGTCTTTTTTCTTAAAGTTGGAAACCAACTTATTTGTAATGTTTCAAATTGTTTTGACCATGTCGATTTCACTGTAGTTCATCTGATTTATAAATTTTGATGGTTCGGAGTTTCAACACATACATAAATAATGTTCAAAGAAGAAATTAATTTGCTTTGTTTGAGCAACACTTTCAATTATTTGACGACACAAAACCACAACATGAAACACGATTAAAAACATTACAATGTAAGTTGGGTTCAAACTTAAAAACTACAAGCTCAATCTAGTCTAGCACTAAGTAAGTGATATAAGGTCAAGAGGAGGAAGCAAGTTGTGGGCGATGGGGGAGAGTGACCAAACTTGGCACATATGAGATTGTTGTAGTTACAAAATCAGGCATAGGAAGTAAAGCCAACAACTTCCCATTTGCAACATCGAAAACCCCCCAGTCGGTCTTACCAAGTTGAATCACCAAGAGCTCATCGGTAACCCTTATGAGGTATATATCCCTGAATCCTTCAATCATATAGGCAATACTAGGAAGAGTCACAGTGAACTCTTTCTTCCATGAACTTAAAGCTACTCAGATCGTCGTCAATACTGAGGCATATAGGGAGTAAATAGGACCACTACATATAATTACCACATAAAGCCTTTGTCACGACCCGAACCGAGGCCCTGACCGTGACGGGCATCCCGAACCACGAAGGCCCGGATACCCTTCTAACTCGAAATCACATACACCATCCATACACAAATAAGGAAATGCGGAAATTTCAGCAAAATGGAATCCTGGTCATAAATCTGATGCAAATTCGATAATAGAGAAGGACAATCCAAACCTATCTAATAACATCTGGAAACCGTCTGCGAAATCTCTACTACATGATCACTAACACAAACTGAAAACTGGGACAAGGCCCCAGTAGACCAAAACCATATCTAATAATAGTTCTCTGAAATTAAACTGTAACACCCCGATTATCTGAACCGAAATGCTACACGGTGCTCATGACCCCGAAGGACCACACGCTAACCCATGACTAATATCTATACATGTACGCTGCATATAATACATGAAATAACGCGGAAAAATATGCACAATAGTCCTTAAGGTTCAATTGAAATAATATAACATCCATGTGGGTGAAAAATACCCAAAACAACTGAAGTCTAAATCAAAACTGAACATAAGTCTAAATACTGAATCAAATCTGAACTAAATCTGAAAGCCTCTAAATACTGTCTGAATAAGGAGTTGAAGGAACATGTCTCCAACTAACTCCGTAAGCTGATAGCTAACTAAAATAATAAATGAATAAATCAAATCATATAGTCCTCGAATGAAGAGGACTCACTGCTAATCTGCGACTGGAAATGCTACTGCTGATATGGAGTTCGTGCCTCTGGACCTATGGTGTAACTGAAAAGAAAGCACCATAGCACAAATGCGTCAGTACAACTGGAGTACTGAGTATACGAGTGAGGTAGGCTAATGCAAAGGGTTTACATGCATGAACAATGCTAACTGACTGACTGATATGAACGTGAGAGTGCAAACGTACATATATAGTAACTGAGACCTTGAGTACGCGATAGCTAGATCTGTACACTAATACATGGTTTACTGATAACTGACATGGCTGAAACTGTAATTCTGATAACATGGGCGACTGTGTCTGACAGTCTTGAATCTGATGGAACTTTCTGAGTCCCGTGCTATAACTGGACTTGACTGTATCTAACAGTCCTAGTATACTGATATCTGAAGAACTATCTGAGTTCTTTTACTGAGTCTGAAACTGTAGGAGATAGTTGTTTAACCAACATGCTCCATATGTGCCATTATGGCTAAGCTGGGGTCTAATCTCTGCCCTGACTGGAAGGGTGTCAATACCGCGCCACTGGTAAGGACAACGTGTGAGTAACCCTCATATAACAGGTAACTCTAGTGAGAACGGTGGGAACCCTCATATAACAGGTTAAGACACCTCATCTACCCTCATATAACAGGTTGCGATGTCTCAACCTATGCTGGCTACATAGTTCTAGAATGTAGGGATGACTGCTAAAAATCACACCCTCATATACAGGTGAGTTCCCATCCTTGGGTTCACTCGGTGCTAACTCCTACTCCCATATGAAGAGATTGAACATGATTTAACTGACTGTACGTGAGTGGAACTTACTGAATTCCGTTGACTGACGGAATACTCCTGATATCTGATAACTGACTGAGATCATGAGGTTTCCTGAGTCACATGACTGACTGAATTCTACTGAATCATGGCTTGATTTTGGATATAGTGAAACATGACATAGCTCTAGGCACACAGCTATAGTTTTCGGGTGAGAATACCCCCAAGACTCGATGGAAAGAAACTGACACAACATGACTGACTTGATCATAAGATTGGAGTCCACAATTCACATTATCATAAATAGGGGATATTGTACATCATGTAGTTCCTCAACATATTAGATATGGTAGGGAGTGCATAGCTATATTTCATGTACATATTGTATATCTCCATTATCATATGTGTTTCATACAACAACAATAGCAACACATGAAAAGCATGGAATTCATATTAAATTATATAGCTAACATGGACTTGTCATTTAGGTATCATGGAATCAGGTAAATATGAATTTCTAGCATCCTAGGCATTTTATCAAACACCTTGCATGCATTCCTTAAGGCATAGGTGGATTTCATACTTGCACCATATTAAGACACCTAAAGTTCATGGTTTTCAACTAACAAACATATATATTCTATGAAAACACCTTTAGATATCATCTCAAAACTTAAACAACAATCATCAACATGTACATGCTCATATCACCACAAAAAGTTTACAAAATAATACTTAAAACATGATTCTTGAGCTCTATGAACGAATTGGATCCATAGATGAATACTACGCATACCTTAGATTAATAATCCGTGAAGATAGTAGTGAAATAAGCTTGGAATTTGAAACCCCCAATTGAACCCTAGACTTGTTCTTGGTTGTTCTTGAGTGAATTTTGATAAAAGTAATGTAAAGAGCTGATTTGGGGCCTCAATCCCGTGTTTGGAACTTATATATGGATGAAAATTCACCAAAATCCCCTCAAGGACACGGAGTTGGAATGCTAAAATTTTTGGCATCGTACGATGAAGCATGCGTTGTATGCTATTTTCCACCACAGAATAGCATGCGTCGCATGCTAGGACCATGCGATATAGTATGCGTCGCATGCTAATCGCATGATGCTACTGTTTCGAAATCCAAAAATACTCTAAATGAATTCCAAAAATTTTGAAACTCACTCGGGATGTACTACGACTGTAACACCCCGTAAAAAGTCGTGCTTGTGCTATCCCCTAATAGCGTACTCTTAGTCTTGAAAACTTGGAAATATTCTAAGTGTCAAAGAGACTTAGTCTCATTTTTAGCTCTTGATCTTCGGAGATTTTATTTTCAACCTTTCCGACCTCCGTTTGTAGATTTTATTATTGTGTTGCGATGGGGCAAGCATATAGAACATCTCGGGTGAGTTTCAGAATTTTTGGACATCGTTTAGGGCGCGTTTGAATTCCAAAACTGTAGCACCATGCGATATGCATGTGTCGCATGCTCCATCGCATGGTGGCAACATGCGATATAGCATGCGTCGCATGCTCCAGTGCGGTGGGAAATAGCATGCGACGCATGGTCTGTTGCACGCCTGGGAAATTTTCAGCATTTAAGCTCCATCTCATTAAGGGTATATTGGGTATTTTTCCACACCCTTATCAGCTCAAACACGAAATTTCAACCCTATTTGAGCATATTATCCATACATTCATCATATTACTCCAAGAACTCTCTCAAGGGTTTCAAAATAAAAACCCTAATAACTCAAGATTCAATCGTGGGTTTCCAAAATTGATTAGAGATTTGGAATCCCCAAGCTTCAAGAATCATCCATTATTCTTCGTAATCGAGGTACGCGGGGTTTTTCTAAAATCTCATGGGCATAGAATTCATGTTTTAAGAATGGGGTTTTGAAGTTTATGAATATAATCATGTTTTAGAAGTTTTGACGGTATTGTTTTGGTCTTTAGACCTTTCCCCCAAATTGATTTGAAATTATGTATATATGTACGTATGTGTTCAAGAATGATTATTCAATTGAGAGCATGAATTATAATGAATCCCTCTCTTGTTATGAGTTTTTCCATCTTCGTATTGCATGAATTGTTTCGAATGCGTTTGAAAAAGCATGATATGAAATTCTTTAGCTTGTGCTATGTTTTGAATATGATTTTTGAATACGAAAGAGAGGGTTGTGAATGTTGAATATACATATAATGAAAGAGTGCATGGTTTTGCCAAAAGCACACGACCACCATATGTTTGATGAAAGTTTTTGCATGGTTTTGACTTGAGTTTCGAAACATGAAATCTTTTATGCAAATTACATGTTTGGGTGGTCTGAAACTATATTTTTATGAAAGATCATGCTTATGACTTTTTGTCTCAGAGTTAGGACTTGCAAGTCTTGGTGTGACAACACCAACTCAGATAATGCCATGATAAATTCAGAACAGAATAGAATGCATGTTTGAAATCAGACTTATTCAGATTTTCATGTTTTAGAACTTCAGAATGATGCATGTTCAGAAAAGGCTAAAATAGGGCATAAAGAGATGTTAGGTGGTTCCCCGAAGATGGCATGAGTCCAGACAACTCATTGCCTAAAAACGTGATTTGCCGATCTGGGTATATTATATTACACCGGCCTAGTGCCGTGTGGCGTATCAGACTCAGACACTCCAACCCTTGCGACATACTTGGGTTGGGGGCTTCCCAGTCGAGTCAATGGCGGATTCCATACGGCCCGTGGAATATCAGACCTGTAGGGGAGCGCCACCTAACTCAGAAGTAATACAAAGATCAGAAACTGTTTTGACAAGAATGCCTTAGAATGTTCAAAATAATGCTCATGTGTTTTTGGAAACTATTTTATGCATGATGTTTTGTTAAATTGCTCTTATCTACTTTATACGTATACAAATACACTATTTTGAATTGCTTCGCGTGCCAGTACTTTTGTGCTGACCCCTCCCCCCCTCCTTCCAGGTTTTGAGGCTCAGTCTAGGGGTCTAGATTGTCGAGCCCTCGTTTCGAACTGATCGAAAGAGCACACGACATGTGGGGGAGTTTAATGACTCTTGGAATTTGAAAAAGTTATGTTTTAGAGTCGCCACCTAACTTTTTAGGAACATTAAGAAAAAACCATTTTTTATGTAGAAAACTCTATTTTAGTCTGCGAAAATCAGTGAGATTTTGAGTAAGGATTTTGGTTACTCGAGGGGAAGGTGTTAGGCACCCCTCAGAGTCTATCCGAAGATAGTCCTTATACTTAGTTTAGAAAAATGTTAGGAAAAAACTTTTATTTCGTTATTTGCTTAAAACATTGATAAGAAAAATTTTGTCATTATTTTTTATTTATTACTTAGAAGAAAATTTGAGGTATAATAAACATGATGCTATCATGTACAAGGAAATAATGTAATTATTATATGTTATAAATATTTTATGATATGAAGAAATGTGAATATGCATATATTTTGAGTTTAAAGAAAGTTATTTTAATTCCAATAGACTATTTAGTTATATGAATATAATGAATGCCATTTTAAAATAAAATGCTTGACGATTTCTTTTAAGCTTAGTTTTAGAGAGAAAATCAAAAGTAACCATTTCAATTCATTTAGACGAGTTACACTGGATGAGAAATCACGAATCGACTAAGATACATGATAAAATAAAATGGTAACGTCTTAGGAGATTTATCTAAATTAATTAGTTAGGGTGTTTAAGTAAATACACATAAACGAGAATAGAAAATAAAGAAGAATTAGAATTGGCCCCTTTTGGCCCATTTATGGGCTGCCCAGATTTGGATCCATTTCCAGGATGTATATTACAGGTATACCAATCCCAGTTTTCTTCACGTTTTTCTGTATATCACTGCATATACAGTGTATATCAGCCTGAAAACCTGCTTATTTCCCCTCCATTTTTCATCATAAATCACGTGGTGATGTGCAGATGCTGTTTCCCAGTGTATATCCACTGTATATCAGTGTATATCAGCAGCTGTACTGGTCCAATTTAATCAATTCCGGACTTGTGGGAGACTTTTAACTTGTGTGGGGCAGCGAAACTGAGGCTTCGACGTCAAGATCTTCCGGTGACAAACTCGACTGTGGAATTCCGAAACTTGAAATTTGGACAGAAAATGAAAAGAAAACTAGGAAATTTGGAAACCCCTTCTTCTCTTCCACACTTGTTCTTCCGACCTATTTACTTCTCTCTTCTTCCCGACTTGATATATTCTTCCTCTGCCCTCCTCCCTTCCTCCTCTGCTGATCTCTTTTAGCTCAAAAAGAGATTTTTTATAGAAGCAAAAACGGGGAGCCAAATTCCCACTTCAGTGATGTGGGTCAAGGAATGATGACACTCTCCCGGAATCTACGGCTTTTGTTTGGCTGTTTAGAAAAGAGAAAATTTTCAAAATTTAAAAAGTGATAATGGGAGAGCCGTAAACGCACTACTTCGGTACAAGATTTTGAACGTTGGTGGCTGAGCTGGACGGGTCCACAAGGTTGAGCTCGGGTTTTTGGGTGCTGGGTTAACCCAGTTGAAATTGATGGATTTGGAGATGAGTTCGGGTCATGGCGTTGGGGTTAACTGATTCGTCGGTGCTGGATTTGAGGCGGGTTACCGTTTCTGGGTTGACGGATTCGGTTGTTGCCGCTGGTCGCCGATGATGCTGATTTGTTGGTTGTTGATCGATGTTGTTGCCTGGTTTGTACGCGGATTGGATTTGGATTTTGGAGCTTATATCAATTTTGGTTTGAGTGAATGGTCGTTTGTTCTTTGCTGCTGTTGTTCAAGGTTAGCATTTGATGGAATTGGATAAAGGGAAGAAGTGGACTGGGTCGTTGGTTTAATTAATTGTTGGGCTGATGAGTTGGTTTAAATTATTTTAAAAATGAGACTCAACTGGATTTGGGAATACATAGCCCATAAAAACAATTTAGATAATTATATTTAAATTTTAGCCTAAATAAAATTCAAATGACCAATTGCATTGCAATCATGGTCGAATTGATTCTAATTAGGGTCTAATTAAATTAACTGACTAAATTGAAATAACATTTGAAATAAATTAACAACTAATTCAATCACGAGTTTTTTGCTTTAATAAGATCAGACATATATTTATCCAAATAAATTATTTTTTGAGAATAAATATGTTTCAATCAAGATTTCAACTATTTGAATTCATTTCCAAGATATGCCTTGATTAAAATCTAATATTTTATAAAATAAATATTTAAGTGACAAAAATTATACAATCTTCTTATAATTGAATATGATAATATATAATCACTACTTAAAATGACAAACTTACCCAGATAAATATTTTGAAAGCTTTTTATTTGGATATAGGGATTGAAGGTCTTGTGATGAAGAGGATGAGATGAAAGACGTGTTTTCATCTTGGGGTGAGAAAAAGCCTTATTTCTTATTTAAAATTATTTTTAAAAATTATTTGGGCCAAAAACATCGATAAAATTAATTAGAGGAAAAGAGCGAGCCAAAATTGGGTGTCAACACAGATAAACAGTAGATATTTCAGATCACAGATCAGATTGTGCAGTGGTGAGCCTTCTATGATCCAGAAGGCCTGGTTATTTCAAATAATTATCTTTAGTTATGTTTTGGTCTACTGGGGGCCTTGTCCCAGCTTCCAGACAGTTTGTTTAATTCATAGTAGAGATTTCGCAGACTGAGTCAGACATTATTATTCAGATATATTTTGGATTTCAGTTTTCAGTATTATGATCACATTCAGATTGACCATGTTTCCGTATTAGATTTCTATTTTCGCATTATCTTTTATCATATGAATTATGTGCATGATTACCAGATAGATAGGGGTGTTTCGGGCTTACATGGTTCGGAATGCTCGTCACGGCCAGGGCCCCAGTTCGGGTTGTGACAACGACTTTGCTCCATCGCAATGCAAACTTGAAAATCCAAAAACGAAGGTCGGAAAGGTCGTCAAATAAATTTCCAAAGTTTGGAGGTCTAAAATGAGACTAAGTGTTGAATTTTATCAAAATTTTCTAAGTCTTTGAGGCTTGTGGAGCCAAACGAGCTGAATTTTAGACTTAGCATTTTACGGGTCTTACATAAACAGGCCTTCTGGAATAAAGAAGGCTCACCAACTGGACACTGAAACTCTGTCTGACAAAATCTACTGCTTTTCTGGACCCCTAGACTGAGCCTCAGAACCTGGAGGGAGGAGGGGGATCAATACAGATGTATTGGTACGCAAAGTAATCCAAAATAAAACTTTTGTATAAATAAAATAATGGAGAACAATTTTGTCAAGCTATCATACATGAAATAGTTCTGAAAAACACTTGGGCACTTTCTGAAAATGATAAGTCATTTTTTTCAATGCAATGTCTGATCTTTGTATTACTTCTGAGTTAGGTGGCACTCCCCTACAAGTCTGATATTCCACGGGCTATATGGAATCCGTCATTGACTCGGCGGGAAAGCCCCCAACCCGAGTGTGCCGCAAGGGTTGGAGTGTCTGAGTCTGATACGCCACAGGGCTCTAGGCCAGCGTAATATAATAAACCCAGATTGGCAAATCACGATTTTGGGTAATGAGTTGCCTGAACTCATGCCTTCTTCGGGGAACCACCTAAGCTGTCTTTGTGCCCAATTTTATCGTGTTCTGAATCATGCATTTTTCTAGTTTCAACATCTGAAAAGTCTGATTTCAAATATGCATTCTATTCTGTTCTGAATTGGTGTCGTCACACCAAGACTTGCAAGTCCTATTTCTGAGCCATAATGTATCATGCATAATTCTTTCATGAAATCACAGTTCAGACCACCCAAACATGCAAATAGTATAAAAGATTTCATGTTCCGAAAACACAAGTCAATACTATGCAAGAATACTTCAAACATGTGGTGGTCATGTACTTTTGGAAAAATCATGCACTCTTTCATTATATGTATTTTCAACATTTATCAACATGCATAACCCTCTCTTTTGAGTTCAAAATTCATATACAAGTCATAGTAAAAATCAAGACATTTCATAACATGCTTTCAAGATGCAATTTAGAACAATGTATATCATATGAAAGATGGAAAGGATTATAACAAGAGAGGGGTTCGTTATAAGTCATGCTCTCAATTGAATATTCATCCTTAAACACATTCATACATATATCTATATAATTTTTCAATCAATTTGGGGGAAGGTCTAAATACCAAAACAATACCGTCAAAACTTCTACAACATAATTACATTCATAAATCCAAAACCCTTTTCTTAAAACATGATTTCTATGCACATGAGATTTTAGGAAAACCCCGCGTACCTCTATTTAGGAAATTAAAGAATGCTTCTTGATGCCTACATCTTGGGGATTCCAAATCTCCAATTTGTTTTGAAAACCCACGGTTGAATCTTAAGTTATTTGGGATTCTTGTTCGAAACTCTAGGGAGTGTTCTTGGATGAATTTGAAGAAAGTGAGTGTATTTTGGTGTAATAGGGGTTAAATCATGTGGTTAAGATGTTAAGGGGTTGGATAATACCCCAAATACCCTTAATGAGATGAGTATTAAAAGCTGAAAATTCCAGGTACGCGCAGCAGAGCATGCATCGCATGCTCTATCCCACCGGACTGGAGCATGCGTCGCATGCTCAATCGCATGCTACCTATCATGCGCTGCACCATGCGATGCACGCTAATCACATGGTGCTACTATTTTGGAAATCAAACACGCCCTAAACGATGTCCAAAAATTCCGAAACTCACCCGAAATGTTCTATAGGCTTGCCCCATCGCAACACAACAAAAAAAAACTAAAATCGGAGGTCGGGAGGATCGAAAAGAAAATCCCCGAAGTTTAGAAGCTAAAAATAATTCTAAGTCTTTTCTTACACTTAGAAAATTTTCAAGCTTTTAACTCAACAAACATACTATTACGATATAACACATGAAGAATTTTACGGGGTGTTATATTACCCCTCCCTTGGGATCATTCGTCCCCAAATGATGACGCGAAAAACACCAACAAACACGATTTCACGCATACTAATGCGTAAGAAATAATAAGACAAGGATGGTACCTTCCATTTCGTCACTTGTCGGATCAAATAAGTTTGGGTATCTATTCCTCATGTCATCTTCTGACTCCCAAGTTACTTCTTCAACTTTCTGATTCCTCTACAACACTTTGACTGAGGCTATCTCCTTGCTCCTCAATCTTCTAACCTGACGATCCAAGATTTCTATAGGCTCTTCTTCATAAGACAAGGAGTCCGTCACCTTGACCTCCTCTACAGGCAATACTAAAGAATGGTCTCCAATATATTTCTTCAACATAGACACATGGAGTACCGAATGAACGAAACCCAAACTGGCAGGCAACTCCAGCTCATACGCAACTGCACCTACCCTTCTTAAAATTTGATATGATCCTATATAGCGAGGACTCAACTTACCTTTTTTTCCCGAATGGCATGACCCCCTTCATAGGAGAAAATTTTAGAAATACCCAATCACCAACCTTAAATTCCAACTCCCTTCTTCTAACATCGGCGTAGGATTTTTGTCTACTCTGAGCTATCTTAAGTCGTTCCCTAATAAGTTCACATCTTCCATCGCCTGGTGAATAAGATCAGGCCCAAACATCTGCGTCTCACCCACTTCGTACCACCCTATTGGTGACCTACATCTTCTCCCATACAATGCCTCAAATGGTGCCATCTTAATACTGGAATGGAAGCTGTTATTATACGCGAACTCTATCAGGGGAAAGTGCTTCACCCAACTACCTTTAAAATCGATCACACAGGCCCTTAACATGTCCTCAAGGGTCTAAATAGTATGCTCAGCCTGCCCATCAGTCTGAGGGTGAAAATGGTGCTTAGGTTCACTTGGGTACCTAAACCTCTCTAAAAAGATCTCCAAAACTGAGAAGAAAACTGTGTACCTCGGTCAGATATGATGGACACAGGTGACCCATGCAAATGGACTATTTCTGCAATGAATAGCTTAGCATAATCCTTCCCCGAATAGTTAGTCCTGACAAAAAGAAAGTGGGCTGACTTGGTCAACTTATCTATAATTACCCATATAGAATCATACTGGTTTCGGGACTTCGGGATTCCTGTAATGAAGTCCATATTAATCATCTCCCACTTCCACAAGGTCAAGGCTATCGCTTGGGAAGAACCACCTGGCCTCATATGCTCTACTTTAACTTGTTAGCAATTTCAACACTTGGAAACAAAGTTAGCCACATCATGTTTCATATTATTCCACCAATAGATAGATTTCAGATCATGGTACATCTTAGTAGATCCTGGGTGAACAACATACCTCGAAGTGTTAGATTCTTCAAGGATTCTCTTCCGCAAACCATCAATATCTGGTACACTTAATCTACCCTAATGCCTCTAAATACCATCACCACCAATTTCGAAGGACATCACCTTCTGTTGACCCACATCTTTCTTGATATGCATCAAGATGGGATCTTTAACCTACTTCTCTTTAACTTTTGCACAAAGGAAAGATTTAGCTATCTCATGAACAACCATTCCCCCATCTTCAGAATCCAAGAGTAGCACTTCTTGATTTGCAAGCCGGTGAATATCCTTTACCATCTCCCCCTTCTCTTCGTCAACATGAGAAAGACTACCCATAGACAACCTACTGAGGGCGTCGGCTACTATATTTTCCTTTCCCAGATGATAGTGCAGACTCATGTCGTAATCCTTTAGCAATTCCATCCAGCGCCTCTGCCTGAGGTTCAATTCTTTCTGTGAGAAAACATATTATAAACTCTTGTGTTCAGTGAATATATCAACATGTACCCCGTATAAATAGTGTCGCCAAATCTTAAGTGCATAAACTACAGCCGCTAACTCCAAGTCATGAGTGGGGTAGTTTCGCTCGTGCACCTTTAACTGCCGAGATGCATAAGCTACTACCTTATCATGCTACATAAGTACACAAACAAGTCCCACTCGGGACGCAACATAATACACAACAAAACCCTCTGTACCCTCCGGAAGAGTCAAAACAGGAGCAGTAGTCAACTTGTCTTTCAACTTCTCAAAACTATTCTCACAAGAGTTAGACCACAAAAACTTCACCTTTTTCTGAGTCAACTTAGTAAGTGGTGCAGCTATGGAAGGAAAACTCTCCATGAACCTTCTGTAATAACCTGCCAAACCCAAGAAACTCCGAATGTCGGTTGAAGTCGTGGGTCTAAGCCATTTTCTCACTGCCTCAACCTTTTGGGGATCAACCCGAATCCCCTCACTAGACACAATATGTCCCAAGAAAGTGATAAAATTCAACCAGAATTCACAGTTGGAGAATTTCACATATAACTTATGATCTTTGAGAGTCTAAAGAATAATTCGGAGGCAATTGGCATGGTCTTCCTTACTTTTGGAGTAAATCAAGATGTCATCAATAAAGACTATGACAAACAGGTCTAGGAACTGATGGAAGACCCTATTCATTAGGTCCATGAAAGCTACAGGAGCGTTAGTCAACCCAAAGGACATGACTAAGAATTCATAATAACCATATCTGGTTCGGAAAGCTGTTTTAGGAATGTCTGACTGCCTAACTTTCAATTGATGATATCTCGAACGAAGGTCTATTTTAGAAACACACTTAGCACCCTGAAGTTGGTCAAATGGGTCATCAATCCTAGGAAGAGGATATCTATTTTTAATAGTGACCTTATTCAGCTGACGGTAATTTATGCACATACGCAGGGAACCATCTTTCTTTCGCACGAAGAGTATAGGTACACCCCAGGGAGAAATACTAGGTCTGATAAAACCTTTATCTAAAAGATCTGCTAGCTGTTCTTTCAACTTCTTTAACTCTGCAGGAGTCATTCTATATAGCGGGATAGAAATAGGACGGGTATCTGGAAACACATCAATGCCAAAATATATCTCCCTATCAGGTGGAATTCCTGGGAGATCATCTAGAAAACTTCTGGGAATTCATTTACTACCGGGTCAGACTGAAGAGAAAGAATTTCGGCATTAGAGTCTTTAACCCGAATAAGACAATACAAGCAACCCTTGGAAATAAGTTTATGGGCTCTGAGATAAGATATGAAGTGCCCTCTAGGTGCTAATGAGTGCCATTCCCACTCTATTGCTAGCTCATTCAGAAAAGAAAAGGTAATCTTTCGGGTTCTACAATCTAGTGTGGCATAACACTGATGGAGCCAGTCCATTCCTAGGATAGCATCAAAAGCAACCATATCAAGTTCTATGAGGTCTTCCATAGTATATCTACTAAGAATAGATACAACACAATTTTTGTACACCCTCCTAGCCACAACAGAATCACCCACCGGAATGGAAACTGAAAAAGTTCAGCAATCACATCGGGCTCAAACCCAAAACCAACAGCTACATACGGGGTCACATAAAATAAGGTAGACCAGGGATCAAGCAACACATATACATCACGGGAAAAGATTTTTAACGTACCGGTGATAACATCTGGTTAGGCTTCCGCCTCCTGGCGGTTGGTTAAAGCATATAACCAGTTACGACCACTCCCAACAGCTGATATGGTGCCCTTCTGAGGCGGTGGAGGTACCGAAGAGTTTGCCTGTGACTTAACTCCACCAATATTCCTCCTATCGGAGGGACAATCTCTCTAGAAATGACCCATCTAGCCGCATGCATAACATACCAGCGAGCCCAGCTGACACCTTCCTGGATGATGCTTACGGCAAGTCTCACACCATGGAAAAGTACAATGTTGTTGAGCCACACTGCCCTGTGACTGAGTATCCTGAGCTCTAAGTCTATGACTAGTCTGAAAACTCTGAGATCGTCTATCAACTGGGGGTTTGGGCGCTGGGGCGCTAGCTGCAGACTGCGCGTTACCCCAAAACTTCTTCTTTTGCCATTTACTGCCCCAGTTACCGCTCTATGGCTGACTGTGGTTCTGATCTGCTGTTTTGGCTCTCTTTGCCCGCCTGTTCTTCTCTCTATATTCGGAAATTTTCTTTTTCTTCTCTTCTACCTGCTGTATGTGGACTGACAGCCTAGCAAAGTCTATATCCCTATTTAGCATCGCCCCTTGACATTCAAGATCTAGATCATCGGAAAGGCCGAATACAAATTTTCTTATACGAGCCCTCATATTACCTGTTATTTCTGGTGCATAACCATCCAGTTGGTTAAACTTTAGAGTGTACTCCCGGATACTCATTTTCCCCTATTTAAGATTCATGAACTCTTCTGCCTTGGTTTTCTTCAACTCTAGAGGAAAGAACCAATCAAGAAAAGCTTCCACAAATTCTCCCCAAACTGTGGGCTCAACACTCTCACCCTTCGCCTCTTCCCACTCATTATACCATTGGTTTGCTAAATCTTTAAGTTGGTACGCTGCTATGTAAGACCCCAAAAATTTTCCGCGACGTTAAGGCCTTCGAAGTAAGTCAAGTTGAGTTTAACACTTAGAAATTTTATTAAGTATTCCAACACTTAGTCATTTTTCTAGCCTTGAATCTTTGTTGAATTAATTCGTGACCTTACCGAACTTCGTTTCTTGATATTTTTGTTGTGTTGCGATGGGGTAAAGTCGTACTATGTTCTGGGTGAGTTTCGAAATTTTTAGACGAGCCTAAGACCATGTTTGGGTGTGCATTCCAGTAGCAACGGGCAATCTGCCCGCGCCGCCCGCTCTATCGCGGGGCTAAAGTCCAGGAAAGACAGGCGATTAAGCCTGCGCTGCCTGGCTTATCGCGGGTTATCCAGCAGGCGGCGCCTAGTAGATTGCACTGCTCTAAGCCAGGCGACGCCTGGCTAATCGCGCCTGGCCAATTTTTGCAGTTTCCATCCATTTCATTAATGGCACTTTGGTAATTTCCTTTACCCCTCTCTTCTCAAACACAGGATTTAATCCCTCAAACCCTAAAATAAAATCACTTTCACCCAATTTGACCAAGAACGATGCTTAGGGTTTCTACAGAAAAGCCAAGAGAGCTTGTTATTCAACCGTGACTTTTTAAAGATTGTTGGATATTCGAAATCCTTAATCCGAGGGCTACAAGAAGCACATAACAATTTTGTGAATAGCGTGTCGAAATATATAGTTCATTCCAAGGATCCAGTCTTGAGGTATGTGGGGTTTTTCAATAAGAACATTCTTTCGTTCTTGTGCCCAAAGTTATTTTCTTTACAAAGAAATATGATTTGATATGTTTTACTACGAATTCGAATATATGAATTTGTGACTTATGATGTTTTCACGAGAATGTTGATATTTTTGCCTATAAATCTGAAATTTTGATTTGTTAGAAATTATTTTTATGCTTATGGTATAAAATATGAAATTTTGAAAGGTTATATGGTGACATTGATATATGAGTTTTTGGAACTCTATTTGAGATTATCATTTTTGTGAAGTTAAGTGTTATAAACACCTCGAGATTTGAATGAATTGCATAATGAAGAAGATTTGACCTTTTTTTTGGTCATGAAAGAGTTGATTCTTGAAATCGAATGAGAAAAGAAATCCACACTTTTGATTGATTATGAAAGGGGTAGCATGATGGCTCCCATTATGAATTGTTGAACTATTTGTTGTGGATTTTCTTTTAAAAGATCTGAGCTAAGTTCGAGAGTAGCCTTTAGCACCGAGCGGGAGGTATAGTGGTTTGGTACTTCCCTAGAACTACGTGCCTCCATAGGATGTGAGCCTGAGGCTGATATAGTGATCACTAGTTTTTGGATTGATGATTAAGGTCCTACTCCGATGGCAAGGATAGGACAGCTCTCCCCAACGTGGGTTGGACATTGGACTCCATGTAGCTCACATGGTTTATGTCAGTTATGATAGCTGTGTGTGTGTGTACTCTTTTCTCTAAAATGGAAATATATGATTTGAAGGATTGGGTTTGAGAAAGTTATCATTTCCGAATGATTGAAAAGTTATGTTATAAAGAGGATTGTCTTGAAACTGATTTCAATATATATGTTTGGAAACCAGGGAGAAGTGAATTGAGAAATTATTGAAATGACTCACGTGTTTAGTTTTCATGTATTGTTTACTTATGATTTTGATGATTTATCTCAAGCTAAGTGAGTCTTTCATATCAGCATGCTTGTCTTTTATAAATCTATGATATTTGTTTTACTGAAATTTGCATACACGCCCATATACTCGGTACATATTCTATGGTACTGACCCACATGTTCGCATGTGGGCTACATTTTCCCTATAATGTAGGTTCAGGCGCTCAGTCCCAGGTTTGACAGAGATTTTTCGAGCACGTTGATCTACATTTTCTGCAGTGGTAAGTTCTCATGATCCGAGGACGTATTATTTTCAGATTTTCATTTTATTTTGAGTTGTTCATTTTATCTTTGAGTTCGGGTAAGTTGGGGCTTGTCTCTATGGCTCATTGAAACGCTGTTTAGTAGAGGCTTGTCAGGCCAGATTTTGTTAGATTGGTCATAGTTATCAGATGTTTGGTATTTTGTTACTTTCCGCACTTATTTAGATTGCAGTAGACATTGTTGATGATATTTAAAGGTTTTAACTATAATGATCCCAAAATAAGCTTGTGATGGTATTATATGGCTCAAAGGGTTAGCTTGGGGCTACTTGTTGCCTTAAGCACCGTGTGACACTTCGGGTCCCATTTTCAGGGCGTTACAAACTTGGTGTCAGAGCCTAAGGTTTAAGGAGTCCTAGGGAGTCTGACAAGCCGCGTTAAGTTGAGTCTTGATCATCGGTGTGTAGCGCGCCACATCTATGAGCAAGTGGCTACGAGACATTTTAGGAAAATGGCCATTTCTTTCCTTCAAAAGTCTATCGTGCTTACAATTGTTCTCTTTCATCTAATAATTCGTGCTCTCTTCTTTCAGAATATGCCTCCTCGCCGAGCTAGAAGAAATAACACTGGTCAGCAACCTCAGCCTGCTGACCCATTAAATGAAAATGTATCCCACGCTGAGTTCAGGGCAGTCTTCTAGGCGCTGGCCCAAGCTGTCACTGCCAACGTTCAGGCCAATCCGACCCCGGCTCCATAGCAGCAGGGTGGTGATTCAGCTACTGTGAGGATTCGCGACTTTATGCGGATGAATCCGCCAGAGTTTTATGGGTCCAAGGTAGGTGAGGATCTGCAGTTGTATTTGGAGGAAGTAAGAAAGATCACACAGGTGATGCATGTCTCTGAGGAGGATAGTGTGGAGTTGGCATCGTATCGGTTGAAAGACATTGCCTATGATTGGGTCGTTGCGTGGAGGAAGGGTAGAGGAGAAGGTGCCGCCCCTATGACTTAGCAGGAGTTCCAGGATGCATTTCTGGATAAGTTCTTTCCTTTGGAGATGAGAGAGGCAAAGGTAGAGAAGTTCATGAACTTACGACAGGGCTCTATGACTGTTAAGGAGTACTGTTTGAAGTTCAATCAGTTGGCCAAGTACGCTCCTGACTTGATAGCTGATAACCGGGCCAGTATGAGTAAATTTGTGACAGGGGTGTCGAGCTATGTTGTTAAGGAGTCCAGGTCTGCTATGCTTAACTGTGAGATGGACCTTTCCCGATTGATGATACATGCCCAACAGATTGAAGCAGACAAAATCAAGAAAAGGGACAGAATG
Source organism: Capsicum pubescens (assembly GCA_030864215.1). Lineage (NCBI taxonomy): Eukaryota > Viridiplantae > Streptophyta > Magnoliopsida > Solanales > Solanaceae > Capsicum > Capsicum pubescens. The sequence goes on from CM061543.1 coordinate 4,729,267, forward strand.
AGAGGGAATAAAAGAGCTAGGTCCGAGCAGCACGAACATGACCAGATTAGATCTCATGGAGGGGACCTCCCTCAGTTTCAGAATCGCTCATCTGCACCGTCGTCAGCTAGTTCTCCCGCGCCTAGGGGTAGGAAAGATCAAGGTAATAGGTCATATGTGTTCAGGTCCCAGTACAGTGTTGGCAGTAAGCCTAATTATCCTCCGTGTCCTAAGTGTGGTAGGACCCATTCGGGTGGGTGTTGGGGCGAGAAGAAAGGTTGTTTCGGGTGTGGTGACTTGGGTCACAAACTCAGGGAGTGCCCACATGCCAGACAAGGGCGACGTGATAATCGTCCTCAGACTCAGACTGCTAGTTCTCCAACTCCGGTAACTCACCCAGCCCCAACTCAGGGTGCTTCTTCCAGCACTGCTGGCAGTCAGTGCCAGAATAGGTTCTATGCTTTGCCTTCCCGTTAGGAGCAGGAGAACTCTCCCGATGTCGTTGTTGACACCCAATTTTTGCTCTCCGTGCTTAAAATTAACGTCTTCAGGCTTCCTGACCGTTAAAGAGCACAAAATACAATTTTCACATATTTTTTACAATTGATAATAATTTATTGATGTTCATCCTCACTTTAAGATTTTATCAATTTATTTTTTATATTTTTTACTCTTTCTAGTTTATTAATATTTTTTCTTATTCTTATCAATTTATTATTCTACAAACATTTGCACACGTGCATGATATCACATTTTTATAACATTTTTTTTACATTAGTTACATTTTTAATATTTTTAACATTCTTTACATTTTATCATAATTACAAATCAATTTCTACATTTTACGGCCTGCAAAAGTTGAGTCGAATCAATTATTTTAATATAAGTACAATAATAATTTGGTGTCTTGTCACATTAGCACAAATAATATTTGTTGATATCCAATTTTGTCATCTTTTCCATTAATTCATTTTTTTTGAGCTTCTAAATTAATAGTAAGTTAAATATTTTATATTTCACTACTATTTTAATTTATTACTATTTCTTTCACTGTTCATATTTATATAATACTATTATTACTAATTTTAAGATACTAATGTGTTATCAATAATACTACTATTATTTTATTTTATTTTAAAATCTACCATTGTTATTTTTAAGTTTCATATTTATTAAAGTAGTCATTTATATATATATATATAATTTTTCGTAATTTTTTAATTATCATTATTTAATATATATTAAGCTAGCTATTAAATTAGAAGGTCAAAAGAATTAATTTAAAATGGGAAAGGACCTAAATAATGAAATCATTTTTTTTATCAAAATTAGCCAATTCAAAAAAAAAGAAGCAGAGCCCATGTTCCATTTATTTTAACAACCCAATTAAGTATTTCTCCATTTAACATGAATATGACTAACGTAAACAATCCATTGTCATCCTTAATGTGACTTTTCTTAACTTTTCTTTCAAACATTTTAAAAATAAAAGCAAAAGTCTTCTTTTCTTTATGTCATGTCAAACAAAGTAGGTATTTATTAAATGCTTCATATTTCAAAAGCAATCAGGGAAAATCTTCATTTTTAATACGGAAAAGGGCCTGAAATGTCCATCAATTATTTATAATGGTATAAAAATATTCTTCGTCTACTTATTAAGTCTAAAATGCCTTTTAACTATCTAATATGGTACAAAAATGTCCTCTTCGTCTACCTATAAGGCTTAGTTTGCCCTTTTATTTAACAGATTAAGTTATTGAAGAATATTTTAAGCCCAATAAGTAGATGAAGGTCATTTTTACACCATTTTAGATAGTTGAAGGGCATTTTAGATCCTTTTCTGTATATACTATATAAATTTTTTATAAAAGTTTAATAAAAATAAACAAAAGTAAAAATTAAATTTAAAAAGCGACGACGTCGCATTATAAAAAAATAATTTTTATTTAGTTTTTTAAAAAAGCGACGTTGTCCGTCGCTTTTTAAAAAATAAAGAAAAAATAAAAATAATTACAAATTGCGATGAACAACGTCGCTTTTCTTGAAATACCCTATTAAAATTACGACGCTATCCGTCACATTTATTAAAAAAATTTATAAATACCCTCCTTTCATCCATAATTAGTTTAAAAATAGCGTCGTAATTTATTTACAAATAATAATAATTAATTTTTGAAAAGCGACGTAATCCGTCGATTTTTAAATTTAATTTTTATTAAAAGCGACGGACAATGTCGCTATAATTTTTATTTTTTAAAATATTAATTCTAGAAAAGCAACGCCGTCCGTCGTAATTTGTAATTAATTTTAATTTTTCTTTATTTTTTACAAAAAGCGACGGACAACGTCGCCTTTTTTTAAAACTAAATAATTTTTTTTATTTTTATTAAATTTTTATATAGTATATATGGAAAAGGGCCTAAAATATCATTTAACTATCTAAAATGATGCTAAAATGCCCTTCATCTATCTATTGAGCCTAAAATGTCCTTCAATAACTTAATTTGTTAAATAAAAGGGCAAATTAGGCCCTATAGGTAGATAAAGAGAGTATTTTATACCATTTTAGATAATTAAAAGATATTTTAGACCCAATAAATAAACAAAAGATATTTTTACATCATTTTAAATAGTTAAAAGAGCATTTCAGGCCCTTTTTAATATTTTGTCATCTTTTGCCATAATGATTTTCAAACGGATACATTTGACATTTTTTTCTTCGCAACAACTTTTATTTTTGACATTTTTTTCTTCACAAAATAAATAGCCACACTATCATCCATTTAGGAGGAGAACAAGATACAGTTCTCAGACCTCCATTTTTATTCCATTTTTTTTTTTACCATCAACATGCATACGCAGTGAATACAACTTGCACACACAGAGATCATATTTCTTTTTCTTTCCTTCACTCAACACATACTTCCATTTTGGGATATACACAAAAAACAGGCACGACTATATTTTTTTATTACCTCTCTCCGCTAACCCGCCGGAGAACTCATCCCTGGCGAACCCATTGCCGGCCTCCTTTCTCCGATCTCCAAGCATCGAACTTCCAGACATCGCCACCGTAAAACCACCAGCTACACCAACAAAATCAGCCGCCATCAACCACCCACGTCCAGATCTGCCTCCACCAGATCCGACGAACCACCAGCGCGAAGAAACGCCAACAACCCGCCGATCTCCAACACCACACCACCAACGCACTACCATCGTCACTGCTTTACCATACATGGCCAAACTTGGGCAAGATTTCGTTTCTCCGGCGTTGCTCCGGTGAACACCACCGAAGCAACGCCACTAACAGCTTTCTGTGGTCTCCCATCTCGAGGCTTTGAATTTTTGGACAAACTCCCTTTGGAGCATTTGTTTACATGTTTTCACATCTCTCCAATAATTTGGTTTGTTGAATCCTTGCTTGTTGTGGCTGATTTGTTTATTTTGGGATCACTTTTGATCTTTGACTCCATTATTGTGTTTTGCACGTTTGAGGCAAGTTTAGGTGGAACTTTATCTCCTTTACTTATTTTTGGATATGTGACTGATAGATAATAAATAGATATCACACATACATGAACAATGAAAAAATTATTATTAATTTTGAGGTTTCCGTAAATAAAAGACGTTCTATTACGTATACGTAATAAAATAAATATTTTAAGCGATGATGAAATTTTATAACAACACAAGATTTTACAATTCATATTTTGGCAAGATGATTTAGAACGATCAATTAATTGAGCAACCACTTTGTAGCAAGATGAGTTAGGACGACCAATTAATTGAGCAACTTTTTTGCGGTTATGACTTTATCTGAGCCCACTTTTTAGCAAAAAATATATTTTTAAATACTTATATGCACATATATTTGTTCAATTTATTTTGATTATTTTTACTTGTTATTAATAGTTTTTTTACAAGTATTTATACAAGTTATTTTGGAATACTTTCGGGAGTTGCAGTCAAAAGAGCCCTTAAATTTGATATTGTATTTTATATTCCGACACTTGTACAAATAACAAAAATAGTGAAACTTTATTTTGAGGTGTTGGACGGGATTTTCTTTATTTATACAACTTCATCTCGTGTTTATGCAAACTAGATCGTTAATATTTACACTAATAAATTAAATTAATCAATTAGTTTATATACTTTAATATCATAAACATGGTGATCTTTTTTGTTCAAATAAATCTTTACGTTTTTCGTAAATTTTAAATCAAGTAAAAATATTTTTTTTGTAAATACTTTTCTCTTCGTAGCATATCAAGATACACTTTTTATCATACATGTCACAAAATACTTTTCTTTTCACATGTAATTTATACATTTTCATACATATCTTTTACCTGTGTTTCAAAACAATATGTTTTATTTATATATTTAACATACGTATATACATTTTACATAATTTTAAATATGTAGATTTTTCAAAAGAATTATTTTATACTTAACACATACAACTTTACATTATTTTAATATTTATACCTCCTTCCTCTTTAATAAATTTAGTCTTAGTCGGGTACTACATATCACGCCCCAAAATCCCATCGGGCCGGACTGACACCCGAAGCCGAGAAGGTCCGGGAGAACCCGTTCAAATACCTGTATTTTCACTTACATGTCACCAAAAATTTGGACAGCACTTCGTTGCATATAGAAGGGTCTAATTACCTGTATCAGCACAACACGCACAAATATATATATATAATACTTGGCCGTTGGGGCCACCACATATACAAATATAACATCACTATATAAACTTTCATGACTTTACCATTCCTTATGTCTACTAAGCCTCTAGGATATACATGACATAACTAGGGTCGGGACAAACCTCCCGCCCACACATGACTCCTGTACAATAACAAAACATAAGGAACCGACTCGGAAAGTTCCGAAGCAAACTGGAGCTCACCAACAATAGCTGTATGACCTGACTCCTATCTATGCTGTGTATGAGCTGAAGCACCTGTGCCTGCAACATGAAATGCAGGTCCCCCGTGAGGGATGTCAGTACGAAATATGTACTGTGTATGTAAAGCTGTAAATAATCATATGTGATATGGGGGATCAAGAAAATCAGACACACGTGAATAAATCATAACAGAAGTGAACCACACTTCATAAACACTTTTAGGATCATGTACATTATCATTAATCTGAATTGAGTTCTTGAATTCAAACACATTTGTGGAACGGTATACATTCGTTCATTTCATTCTTTACAATTATCATTCGCCGTTACCTCCTCCTCCCGAACCTCCAACCACCTAACAATAATCAATACTGTACCGTACTGTGACCATTAGGCTTCCCCCGGTACATATCAACTGTAATCATATCAAGTATCGGAATCGGCCCATGCTAGGCTTAAGCCCCTGAGCTACCACCCACACGTATATCAAGTAACACACATAGGAGATCTTTCCAATAACTTAGTTCAAAAGCTTTTGAGATTATTACATTAGTGTTCATGCCAATATAGTAGTACCTTTGGAACAATGATACATCAATAGGAACCAAGTAATAGACCTTCTATACAATAACGATGTAATGAAGACTCATTGGTACATCAACAATGTGTTTCAGAATCATCAATATCACAACAATGAAATAGGAGCCTTTTGGTATATCAATGAAACATTTTGACACTTTATAGAATGGAAACAACTTCGTTGGTAACGTAGAACAATACATGTTTTTTTGAACAACCTCGGAATCTTACTTGATGGAACATTGGTGTTTTCATGCCAAAGAACATCGTTAGAGTATGCTTTACATACCTCGTTGTAGATTCGGATACCAATTCAACACAACTTCCCGCCTTCACAAATCACTTATCTACAATGAAATGTTTGGCATCTAGTATTAGCAACCCAACACCACAATTCTCTTCCATAATTCCATACAACCAATATTTGCAAAGCATTCCAAAAACCAACTTGAACAATAGGTTTATGTGTGTATATATATATATATATATATAATCATCATTTCAATACCACATCATCACACCAAATCCCTTCACAATTCAACATAATCCAACCATGCACAAGAATAATCCAACATCATTTCCAATCATCTTTCAGCAACAATCAAATAACATACTTCTTATGCTCACATGCATATATATACATATCCATATAAATAACACCAACATAATTTACATCCTTACCATAAAATGGCCCTTTTGATTTCGAAGTCCTGTTGGCACAAATAAGGGGTGCTTCTCGAAGCCCTCGAGACGGTGAACACAACTACGAAATCAATTTGGATTTTCTACGGTTGAATCATAAGATAATTGGAGTTGAAATTAGGCTAGGGTTTCTTATTCTTCAATAATTTGGATGATAAATGATGGATATGAGGCTAAGTATATGTATATAATGACCAATTTTCGTCCATGAGGTGATGGAAAATGACCATATTGCCCTTAAAATTTAAGTAAATCCGAATCTGTCCATGGTGGACTGTTTTGTTAGGCTAAAGTAAATCGACCATAACTCTTTGCTCCGATAATGGATTTGGGTGAAACCAATTGCATTAGAAATAAGACTCTCGGGGCTTCTCATCGATATATAGCAGCTCACACAGTTCATTTTGTACAAGGAGTTATGATCGTTTAAAGTCGACCCAAAAATCTGTTTGGCTGCAGTACTTTTGTGTGCAGAAAATTTCTGCACATTTACTGTTCATTGCGTCCACCGTTTTCAAGTTTCGAACTTGCTCGCTTATATCCGATACTCATCTGTTTTCAGAAATCTTTATATCGTTGGAAAGCTAACTCGATAAACTTCGCATAGAAACTTCGACGAGCAAATTTCGGTATAAATAAAGTCGATTCTTATACACATATAATCAAACTATACACTTGAAACCATCTCAAAATAATCAATACTCATACTTAAACTCATATATACCTAACTTATGATCAATACATATACTCCAACACATATAACCATGGCTAATGCACGTAATTAAGTACGGGGTGTTACACTACACTTGTGGATTCTGAAGGATGCCTAACCCCTTTCCCTTCGAATTAACTTAAACCCTTACCTAGAATCTCAATTGTTTTTTCGCAAACTAAAAATACAAATCATACATATTAATAAATAAAAAGGTTTCCTTATTTTCCTTAAAAATTAGGTGGTGACTCTATACAGTTTCATTTTTTTAGAGTGCATAACATTGTGCTCGTTTTGACCTCAGGTAAAAATAGGGTATGACAGTCGTTACTGGTATGCTTCGTATATTTCAATTTGATGTTTATGCATTGTTGGACCCTGGGTCCAGTTTTTCATATGTGACACCTCTGGTTGCTGTGAATTTTGAAGTGAGTCCCGAAATTATTCCTGAGCCTATCCTAGTTTCTACTACCTCAGTGGGTGAGTCGATTGTTGCCCGAAAAGTGTATAAAAAGTGTCCTGTTTCTATTCTTCATAAAGTTATGGTTGCGGATCTGATAGAGTTTGACATGGTAGATTTTGATGTTATTCCGGGTATGGACTAGCTTCACTCTTGCGACGCATCCATAGACTGCCGTACCCATGTAGTCAAGCTTCAGATTCCTGGTGAGTCTGTTTTCGAATGGTCCAGAAATTCAGTATCCCTTAAGAGTCATTTTATTTCATATCTCAAAGACAAAAAGCTTATTTCCAAGGGATGTATTTATCACCTAGTCAGAGTTAAAGACACTAAGTCTGAGACTCAAACTCCCCAGTCAGGTAGCGTTGTTAATGAGTTTCCTGATGTCTTTTCGGAATATCTTCCAGGGGTACCTCTCGATAGAGAGATAGAATTTGGGATTGATCTTCTTCCCGACACCCAGCCTATTTCTATTCCTCCTTACCGTATGGCACCCGCAGAGCTTAAGGAGTTGAAAGAGCAACTCAAAGATCTGTTATATAAAGGTTTCAGAAGGCCCAACGTATGTCCTTGGGGTGGACCTGTCCTATTTGCGCGGAAGAAAGATGGCTCTTTGCGTATGTGCATTGACTATCGCCAGCTTAACAAAGTCACTGTCAAAAATAAGTATCCCCTTCCAAGGATAGATGATTTGTTTGATCAATTGCAAGGTGCAAGTTATTTCTCAAAGATAGATCTTCGCTTCGGCTATCATCAACTCAGAGTTAGGGAGTGTGATATCTCGAAAATAGCCTTCCGAACTCGTTATGGTCATTTTGAGTTTCTTGTTATGTCCTTTGGGCTAACTAATGCCCCAACATCTTTCATGGACCTCATGAATCTAGTGTTCAGACCATGTCTCGATATGTTTGTTATAGTGTTTATAAACGATATTCTGGTATACTCCCGTAGTGAGAATGACCATGCTAATCATCTCTGAATTGTCTTGCAAACCCTTAGAGATCATCAATTATTTGCCAAATTCAGCAAGTGTGAGTTTTGGTTAAGGTCAGTTGCTTTTCTGGGTCATATTATTTCTTTCGAAGGTATAAGGGTCGATCCCCAAAAGACAAAAGCCGTTAGAAACTGGCCTAGACCTATCTCTCCGTCTGATATCCGAAGTTTCTTGGATCTAGCTGGCTATTACCACCGTTTTGTGGAAGGTTTCTCCTCTATAGCATCCCCTATGACCCGGTTGACCCAAAAAAAAGTTAAGTTCTCGTGGTCCAATTCTTGTGAGAAGAGTTTTCAGGAGTTGAAGACTCGACTCACTTCAACCCCTGTTTTGACTCTGCCTGATGGCGTTGATGGTTTTGTGGTATATTGTGATGCTTCTAGAGTTGGTTTGGGTTGTGTATTGATGCAGATGGGTAAATTTATAGCTTATGCTTCTAGACAGTTGAAACCCCATGAGAAGAATTACCCAACCCATGATCTCGAGTTAGCTGCTGTTGTGTTTGCTTTGAAAATCTGGAGACACTACTTGTATGGTGTTTATGTTGATGTATTTATTGATCATAAGAGTCTGTAGTATGTATTTACCCAGAGAGAGTTAAACCTTAGGCAAAGGCGGTGGTTAGAATTGTTGAAAGAAAACGATATGAGTGTGTTGTACCATCCGGGCAAGGCTAATGTAGTGGCAAACGCCCTTAGCAGGGTATCCGTGGGTAGTGTTTCTCATGTAGAGAATGATAAGAAGGAGTTTTCTCGTGATTTGCATCATCTGGCTAGGCTGAGGGTTAGGTTGTTTGACTCTGCTGAAGGTATTATAGGGGTTCAGAGTAGTTCCGAATCCTCCTTGGTTTCGAAAGTAAAGGAGAAGCAAGACTTAGATGCTAGTTTGGTCAGACTGAAGGAATTAGTCAAAGACCAAAGGGTGAAGGTTTTCTCCCAAGGAGGAGATGGTATGTTGAGATTGCATGGTAGATTATGTGTTCCGAATGTTGATGATCTAAGGCAGAGGATTATGGATGAAGCACACGGTGCGTGATATTCTATTCATCCAGGTGTCACCAAGATGTACCGTGACTTGCGGGAAATCTATTGGTGGAGTGGCATGAAGAAAGATATAACAACATTTGTAGCTAAGTGTACAACGTGCCAACAGGTCAAGGTAGAACACCAAAAACTTGATGGTAAGATGCAGGAGTTTAGTATTCCTACCTGGAAGTGGGAAGAGATAAATATGGATTTTGTGACTGGTTTACCTCCTTCCGACGCCATCATGATTCTATTTGGGTTGTTGTTGATAGATTAACTAAGTCTGCGCACTTCTTACCTATACATACTTTTTATATTGCTGAGGACTACGCTAGATTGTACATCCGAGAGTTAGTCAGATTGCATGGAGTTCCCTTGTCTATCATTTCGGATAGGGGTACTTAGTTCACTTCGCAGTTTTGGAAGGCATTTCAGAAGGGTCTTGGTACTCAAGTACATTTGAGTTCTGCTTTTCATCCGCAGACAGAGGGTCAGGCGGAGAGGACCATCCATACTTTAGAGGATATGTTGAGAGCGTGTTCCCTTGATTTCAAAGGGAGTTGGGATGAGCATTTACCGTTGATAGAGTTTTCTTACAACAATAGTTATCACTCTAGTGTTGGCATGGCCCCGTTTGAGGCCTTGCATGGTAGAAAATATAGGTCACCCATAGGTTGGTTCGAAGTGGGTGAAGCTGTTGTGAGTGGTCCTGATTCGGTATTTGAGGCTATGGAAAAAGTCAAGTTGATTAGAGAAAGGTTGAAAATAGCTCAGAGTCGTCAGAAGTCGTATGAGGATGTAAGGAGAAGGGACCTTGAGTTCGAAGTTGATGACTTGGTGTATTTAAAGATTTCTCCTATGAAAGGGGTGAAGAAATTCGGGAAGAAGGGGAAGCTTAGTCCCCGTTACGTTGGCCCTTACAGAGTTCTTAGCCGTGTTGGTAAAGTAGCTTATGAGGTTGAGTTACCTTCAGAGTTGTCATCTGTTCATCCTGTCTTCCATGTTTCCATGCTTAGAAAGCATGTTGGTGATTGTGTTATTGTAGATCCTTCAGAGAGCTCTGATGTACAAGATAGTCTTTCGTTTGAGGAGGTTCCTGTTGAGATTTTAGACCATCAAGTCCGGAGACTGAGGAACAAAGAAGTTCCCTTTGTCAAAGTGTTGTGGAGAAACCAATCCGTTGAGGGTGCAACTTGGGAAGCCGAGGCGGATATGCGATTCAAGTACCCGCACCTATTTTCCGCAAGCTCCGATCAAGACGAAGGTACCGTTCTTCTCTAAATTATCCCTTTTATATTCCAAGTTGCAGCAATTCAGCTGTTATTTCTTATTGTTCAGCTGTTATTTCATGAGTTTATGCATTTTATGTTGTATCCGGAGTTTAGAACGAAGTGGAGATGAGTTTCGTAGGTTACCTCAGCTGTATACCATTCGTTTCCCTTGTATTCTTGGCATATCAAGTGCCATTCGAGGACGAATGTTCCCAAGGGGGAGATAATGTAAGACCCCAAAAATTTTTCGCGTCGTTAAGGCCTTCGAAGTAAGTCAAGTTGAGTTTAACACTTAGAAATTTTATTAAGCATTCCAATACTTAGTCATTTTTCTAGCCATGAATCTTTGTTGAATTAATTCGTGACCTTTTCGACCTTCGTTTCTTGATATTTTTATTGCGTTACGATGGGGCAAAGTCGTAGTATGTTCCGGGTGAGTTTCAGATTTTTTAGACGAGCCTAAGACCATGTTTGGGTGTGCATTCCAGTAGCAACGGGCGATCTGCACGCGTCGCCCGCTTTATCGCAGGGATAAAGTCTAGGCAAGGCAGGCGATTAAGCCCGCGCCGCCTGGCTTATCACGGACGATCCAGCAGGCGGCGCCTGGTGGATTGCACTGCTCTAAGCCAGGCGACGCCTGTCGCCTGGCTAATCGCGCCTGGCAAATTTTTGCAGTTTCCATCCGTTTCATTAATGGCACTTTCATATTTTCCTTTACCCCTCTCTTCTCAAACACGATATTTAATCCCTCAAACCCTAAAATAACATCACTTTCACCCAATTTGACCAAGAACAAAGCTTAGGGTTTCTACAGAAAAGCCAATAGAGCTTGTGATTCAACCGTGACTTTTTAAAGATTGTTGGATATTCGAAATCCTTATTCCAAGGGCTACAAGAATCAAATTACAATTCTGTGAATAGCGTGTCGAAGTAGAGAGTTCATTCCAAGGCTCCAATCTTGACGTATGTGAGGTTTTTCAACAAGAACATTCTTTCGTTCTTGTGCCCAAAGTTATTTTCTTTACAAAGAAATATGATTTGATATGTTTTACTACGAATTCGAATATATGAATTTATGACTTATGATGTTTTTATGAGAATGTTGATATTGTTGCCTATAAAGCTGAAATTTTGATTTGTTAGAAATTATTTTTATGCTTATGGTATAAAGTATGAAATTTTGAAAGGTTATATGGTGACATTGATATATGAGTTTTTGGAACTCTATTTGAGATTATCATTTTTGTGAAGTTAAGTGTTATAAACACCTCGAGATTTGAATGAATTGCATAATGAAGAAGATTTGACCTTTTTTTTGGTCATGAAAGAGTTGATTCTTGAAACCGAATGAGAAAAGAAATCCACACTTTTGATTGATTATGAAAAGGGTAGCATGATGGCTCCCGTCATGAATTGTTGAACTATTTGTTGTGGATTTTCTTTTAAAAGATCTGAGCTAAGTACGGAAGTAGTCTTTAGCACCGAGCGGGAGGTATAGCGATTTGGTACTTCCTAGAACTACGTGCCCCTGTAGGATGTGAGCCTGATATAGTGATCACTAGTTTTTGGATTGATGATTAAGGTCCTACTCCGATGGCAAGGATAGGACAACTTTCCCCAACGTGGGTTGGACGTTGGAATCCATGTAGCTCATATGGTTTATGTCGGTTATGGGAGACTCCCAACGTGTGTGTGTGTACTCTTTTCTCTAAAATGGAAATATATGATTTGAAGGATTGATTTTGAGAAAGTTATCGTTTTCGAATGATTGAAAAGTTATGTTATAAAGAGGATTGTTTTGAAACTGTTTTCTATATATATGTTTGTAAACCAGGGAGAAGTGAATTGAGAAATTATTGAAATGACTCACGTGTTTAGTTTTCATGTATCGTTTACTTATGATTTTGATGATTTATCTCAAGCTAAGTGAGTCTTTCATATCAGCATGCATGTCTTTTATAAATCTATGATATTTGTTTTACTGAAATTTGCATACAACCTCATATACTCGGTACATATTCGATGGTACTGACCCACATGTTCGCATGTGGGCTACATTTTCCCTCTAATGTTGGTTCAGGTGCTCAGTCCCATGTTTGACAAAGATTTTTCGAGCACGTTGATCTACATCTTCTGCAGTGGTGAGTCCTCATGATCCGAGGACGTATTATTTTCAGATTTTCATTTTATGTTGAGTTGTTCATTTTATCTTTGAGTTCGGGTCAGTTGGGGCTTGTCCCAATGGATCATTGAAACACTGTTTAGTAGAGGCTTGTCAGGCCAGATTTTGTCAGATTGGTCAGAGTTATCATATGTTTGGTATTTTGTTACTTTCCGCACTTATTTAGATTGCAGTAGACATTTTTGATGGTATTTAAAGGTTTTAACTATAATGATCCCAAAATAAGCTTGTGATGGTATTATATGGCTCAAAGGATTAGCTTGGAGCTACTTGTAGCCTTAAGCACCGTGTGACGCTTCGGGACCCATTTTTGGGGAGTTATATGCTAACTCAACCCCTTCCACCTGATCCACATGCATTACCCTAAAAATCTTTTCCATTTCGTCCACGAACTCCTGCGGGTCCTCTTCTACCTTAGTGCCCAAAAATTTGGGTGGGTTCATTCTCATAAACTGGCCCACCCTAGTAGCCTCAGAAGTAACAGATACAGACCCAGTATCCTCCGACCTCTAAGTCTGTGCGGCTACCAGCTGTGCAAGCATGTGAATGGATTGTCTGAATTCTGCATTCGATATGTCCCTCTGAGAAGACTGAGGACGGTTAACATTTGTCCTTGGAGCTCGAGGAGGACTGGTCGGGACTGGAGGTACTCCCGAAGTGGGAACAGGTTCTAAAGTGTGCGCTCTATTACGGGTCCGCATCCCATGGGTGGGGCGGACTTCATCATCCTGAGTATCCTGGTTGTTGGAACGACGATGAGGCATGGCTATTTTCTAAAACACAATAGATCACTGATTAGGTGATGATAGGCGGATTTACACGCCTATATCAATATATTTTGCCCATATTTTAGCCTAGTTTTGAGAACAAATTATATATTTCATGCACTTTTAGTCCTTTTTCCCGTAAATGAGCTAACGAACATGACTAGGAAAGTTTCAGGTATAAATGATGCAAAATACAACATTTTATGACTAACTTGACGCAAAAGAAAGCTCACGAACGAAGGAGAAGGAAGTGGGACGCCTAAAGGACCAAAACTGCTGCATGGAAAATCTGTCCCGGGCTAAAACAGCAATTCTGAAGACTTTGGGAACTTACAGACACAAAGCTGGATTTTGACAATAATACATTAACCTAGTGCAATTAGGTTATGTATTTCATTATTTTATGTGGATTATGATAATGTTACCTTAACCTAGTACATTTGGGTTAAGGATTTCATTAGTCTAGTAGGATTTGGTTATTTATTTCATTAGCTTAGTAGGAGTAGGATATGGGTATTATAAATACCCTATCATGCTAGAGATTTATGGAGGGGAACATTCATCATTCAACAATTAATTTTCTTCCATCCCTCTCATCTTCCACTACAAACACTTCTAATTTACTCTTCTATTCTTAAACTCCACAACAAGAGAATCGTTACTTGCTAAGGAAGCACGCCTCACGCCTATCACTTGATCTACACGCCATTACTCAATATCGTGATACAATAACAATGTCAATCGTGATTTCCTTTGCATTCATGGGTAACTAAACTTCTCTGTTGGGGTTATGGAAGCCGAATGAGTTACTATCTATTGCTGTGAGTTTGTGAGTTCGAGGCACATATATTGCTTATATCATTATTCTCTTCATCTTAATCTACATTCTTTGCGGTTGCAAACGCAAGAATACGCCAGTCTAACATTTAACTTGTTCGAGAGAAAAGTTATTTGTCTGGAAAAGAGATAATGTCAAGGTAGTAGGACACCCTTTCCTATTAAAAAGCTAGTGCCGTAACTGGACTAACCTCTTGGAGAATTCGTACCGTTAGACACGCTTTAAGCTCGAGAGAGTTAAAGTGAAATAGTCCTTGTTTAGGTCGAGAGACGCTTGGATTTACCATCGACTACAATCCTCTATAAGCAATTGCATGTCAGAATTCTACACACTCATAGCCAATAGAGACGTATACCTCAGAAGGTGGACATAACCCCAACGCTTCAATTCTCATTGTTTACAACCAACGTAACAATCTCTCTCTTTTTACTTTATTATTTTCAGGTTTTGTTTACATTACTTGCAAAACAAGAATCCTCCCTTCTTACGAGACTTGCACCAAAAGTTTAGTAATTTTACTTACTTGTTGGCCAAGCTATTCCCTGTGGGATCGACACCCAACCCAGGTTGGGTTCTATATTTGCTAACGACCGCTTTACACTCAAACGAGAGCTGTAGATTGAGCGTTATCAAAAATTGGCGCCGTTGCCGGGGAATACAAGTGTCAATTAAGTTCGTAATAATTACTAGACCCTTTGGTCAAAGATTCTCGTACTTTTACTTTTAGTTTTTGTTTTTGTCTACTGCAGGTTTTTATTTTATTGCATGCCCCATACTCGAAGTTCTGGTCAACCGTTATTACCAATCAATCCTGAACCACAACGCATTGGTAGAATGGAAGCACAAGCTGAAATTACAAGGATGGCTGCTCAACAGGAACAAGCAAGATTGGCTGCCCTTGCCGCAGCCCAGGTTCAACGGCAGAACATTGATAACCCTGCACGAGCACCAAATCCTGACGATGAGGATCTAGGTGATGACGAGCTACTAAACCCTAGGCATGCCGCTGAGATCGCAACACCTGCCAACAGAAGAGATCGTCAAGCTAGGTTTAGGCCTGAACGCCAAGCTATGCAGCCAGCTTTCGACGATGATGATGATGATCTTGATGGTGCCGGAGCCACTGGAGCTATAATTCCACCACCATTAGCGCCCGGAGCCAAGTTCAACATCACAAGCACCATGATTCAGTTATTGCAACTCAAGGGATTGTTTGGTGGACTAGCAGGCGATGATCCGAATATGCATCTCATCAACTTTATTTCTACATGCAAGTCTTTTGACAATCCTGGTGTTGGTCAGAATGCAATTCGATTACGTCTATTTCCATTGTCTCTGTCTGGGGAGGCAACACTATGGTTGAATGGGCTGACTCCTGATTCTATTACAAATTGGAGGCAATTGAGAGACGCTTTCCTAGAAAGATTCTTTCCGCCATCCAAAAGAGCACAATTGAGAGATGAAATCAGCAACTTTCGTCAGCTTCCCACTGAAGCTCTTCATGAAACATGGGAGAGGTTCAAGACAAAGCTAGCGAGGTGTCCAAACCATCATATGACTAATGTTCACCTAATGGAGATACTATACAGAGCCTTGAATTCAATAACTAAACCAGTGGTGGCTAATGCGGCTGGAGGATCATTTATGGATCTCACCTTTGGTCAAGCAAGCAATATGCTAGATCGTATGACAAAACAAAGTAGAGCTTGGCATACCAGGGATTCTGAGGTATCAAGCTCCACTTTATCTATTGGCATGACCACAGAGCAGAGGCGTAGACAAGAGGAACGCGACCAAGATATGGCGCACATGAAAACACAAGTGGATCTTCTCACAAAGCATCTATTATCAGGGAAGACCGAAAAAGTTAAAGCCATTGTAGCACATAGAAGAGACGAATCTGATTCGAAAGAAGAAGCCAACTACTTGAATAATCAGGGGGGTTTCCGAGGCAATACCCAAGGAAACCAAGGTCGGAACTACTATGAGAAATTTGGAAACAAGGACCAAGGTAGTTGGAAGAACAAGAATGACAATAGTGGTGTGTATGTTCCCCCTGGAAGACGTGACACCACCACATCTAGTTCTGGAAGTATGGAAGACATGATGGCTAAATTATTAAAAGGAGTGGAAGCAACAAGCGCGGGAGTCACTGAGGTAATTAATGATTTGTCCTTCATGAAACAACTAGTTGATTCTCATTCCACTTCAATCAAGCAAATAGAGCAGCAATTGAGCCAACTTTCAGCAGCACTCAATCAAAGAAAGGCTGGCACTTTACCTAGCGATACTGTGTAAAACCCAAGGAATGATGGGTCATGCATGGCCATCACTACCCGAAGTGGTAAGGTGCTGGAAACTTCAGAAAAAGGCAAGCAAGTGGCTGATGAAGAGGCGGAAATTAATGATAAGGCGAAAGGGGAAGATGCCGCAGCAACCGATCCTAATGTCCTTAACGTCACTCCTAACGACGTGCAGCCTGAAAAAGTTGGAAAACGGAAGCAAGAGGATTAGAAAACTGTGGAGAGAACACTTCCATACCCACCACTACCTTTTCCCCAAAGATTGAAAAAGGTGGCGGATGATACAAAGTTTAGCAAATTTATGAATATGTTAAAGCAGCTGACCATTAATGTTCCATTAGTGGAGGCACTTGAAAAAATGCCTGGGTATGCGAAATTTATGAAGGACCTGTTGACAAAGAAGCGGGTAGCAAGTTATGAGTTAGCGGATAATGTTCATCATTGTAGTGCAATCGCTACAAGGTCGCTAGTTCAAAAGAAGGCAAATCCTGGAGCTTTCACTATTCCCTGCACAATTGGATCGTTGAATTTTGCCAAGGCATTGTGCGATCTAGGAGCTAGCATCAATGTGATGCCACTATCCATCTACAAGAAGTTGGGGCTAGGAGATCCAACACCAACCAATATGAGGCTCGTGATGGCTGATAGGTCGGTAAAACGACCTGTGGGTATCTTGAATGATGTGTTGGTGAAGGTATCTTCATTTATATTTCCTGCAAACTTCGTTATTCTGGATTGTGAGGTGGATTCTGACGTTCCCATAATCTTGGGACGCCCCTTCCTCGCAACTGGAAGTGTGCTTATTGACATGAAAGATAATGAGCTTTTGTTTCGAATTAATGATGAAGTGGTCTGCTTTGATATATGCAAAGCCATGAAGCCGCCCAGCGATATGAATGAGTTATCTGTAGCTGATGTTCATCATAAGGATATGAAAGCATTATCTATAGAGAAACAGCCTACTGTTGAGCCATTGTCTGCTGCGCCACTGAAAGTTGAGCATGAGGATAATGAAGATTATGAAGAACTTATGGGTGCTCTAACAGAAATAGAGTCTTATACTCCTAAGCAACCGGATTGTGATCTCAAGAATCAACCAACAGCGAAGACTCCCATTGACGAGACACCAACACTAGAATCGCAAGAGCTCCCCGATTATCTAAGGTATGTGTTTTTGGAAAGTAGAAATATACTTCCGGAGAGTGCAGATGATTTAAGTGAACAGCACGTAGAAGCTCTCATCTTTGCTCTGAAGAGATACAAGAGAGCTATGGGTTGGACTATTGATGATATAATTGGTGACTCTCCGGGGAAATGTATGAGCCATCTCAAAGAAGATCGCATGCCCACAGGTAAGCCTCATTGTCGTCTAAATCCTTTTAGAAAACGATCCACCATTTACCTCGACGAAGTCTGAGTACTCGAGGTAACCATGTCGTGCTACGACAATAAATAAGGCGCTAGATGGGAGGCAACCCATCGTTTATCATTTTTCATTTATCGTTTTCTTTCATTCTAGTACTTGATTTGTTTTTAATTAATGAAAATCCAAAAATAAGAGTCGTGCCACGACCAAAACTAAGGCGCTTGGTGGGAGGCAACCCATCGTACTAATCGTTTTTATTGTTTTGAGCAAATATAGGTGCAAGAGGTATTCAACGAGGAGATTGGCGATTTGGATATATTGAATGGTAAAGGTGGTAAGTTAGGCATAAGGATGCATAAGGCTATGGATTGAGCATTACTCATGCCAAAATAGGCATCAAGGAAGGCTAGGCCTAGGTAAAACTAGGCCACGAACATTGCAAAACCTATCCTATAGACTAAGGCCTCGGAATCTAGTATGCTATACACTATGCGCCGCCCATTCTTAAGTGTGCTATACACTATGCGCCGCCTATGCTATAGCATTAGGTCTCAGTATCTCAAATGCTATACACTATGCGCCACATATGTCCCTAAATGCCATAGACAATGCGCCGCATAGTGTATGGCATTCTTAAATAAATGTATGGCATATGCTATGGCATTCTTAAATAAATGCTTGGCATATGCTATGGCATTCTGCTCAACTAGGCAAAGCATTAGGCACCACCTATGGTCACTTTTGGTCTCCAAATCCGATTTTAATGGGCCAAAACTCGACCCAACCTTTTCTTATAAATATGAGACTTAGTCTTGAACCAAAAACACATTGGAAACCTAGCTTATGCACCACCTATAGTCTCCAAAACCTATCAAAAAGTTTCCTTTTGCTCTTTTTCGTCACAAGAACATCATCCAAAGGCTTCAACCAAGTAAGTACTACTTTATTCTTCATTTATATTTTGTAAGTACTACTTTACTACACCTATTATGAATTGCTAAATCTTGAAAAAGTATTGGTGATGTGAACGTGTTTGAATTGTTGATACAAAACCAAGTGAGTGAACATGTGCGTTAGGATACTCTTAACTTATGTCCGACTTGAATTTGATTTTGATGCATTGTTATACTACTTGCAGAATTGCTATAGTAATGAACATTGCATAATCTTGTCACTTGAATACTTACATGTTAGAATATCCCGTTCATTGGAATAAGACTTATAACTGCCTACCGACATAGGAGGTTGAGTTTATTGATAGAAACGATACCATGAAGTAATCCCTATGTAGTAGTCTTGTTATACCTAACATGAAAGTATTGCAAAGGTTTCAAGAAGTGATATATCTCTGATTTTCTCGTTGGAATATAGCTCCTAAAACGCATGTCTATGAAGTCTAAGTAATCGACCACTTTCACTTCACTAATTTGTAGCAACAAACTAAGTGTGGGGTGGTACCCCTACTACTTGTGTATAGATTGTATCCATTGGGATTGTGATACCATTAAAACTATTTCAAGTCTCAGGTACAATGGCACCCAAAGCAAGACAAGGCAAAAAAAAGGCTACCACTTCCCAAAAGAGCAAGAAAAGAGGCCGCAAGGAGCAAGGAGAACCCTCCTCGCTGCAAATACCTCGACTCACGCTTGGAATTAAGTGGGATACTTATGAGGAACTTCTAAGGATGACGACTCTGATGATGATTCCAATGCAAGGGGTATGACCCCAGACACAGAGGATGAGTCCGACTAACCAGGTTCTTCTTATTTATTTTCCACTGAGGACAGTGTACCGACTAAGTGTGGGGTGGTGGTATTGCATGCTATACTTCTCTACTCGCATCTATGTTTGTTTGCTTTTGTTTTATTTTTTAGTTAAGATTTTTTTAGTAGTTAATATTTTTTTTTTAACTTAGCTTCGCATAAGATTATTCTAATAGGCAGCATGAGATTATAACAAGAGTATGTGCTAAAATTATGACTATTGAGACGTTTAGGCTCCAGTTGTGACTCATTATGTGATATTGTGTGGTTCAATTCCTTCACTTGTTGGGTCAAGAGTCTATATTACCTCCAATAAAGTCGACCATGTGCCGTGTGTGTGTGAGATAATAGTATATTCTATGTTTGTGGCTGATGCTAGAACTTGCCTGGTATGTATGCAAAGCGAAAATAAGGAGTGTAAGTTTAGGATATGATTTAGGCATTTCTTTGGCAACCCATATTTGTTTACCTTCAGTTTTACCTACCCATGGACATCATCCTAGTTAAACCCTTTTGAGCCTTTAGCCTATTTCTTTGACAACCTTGTATGTAGGCCTAATCCATTTCTTTCAAGACCACAATTTGATCCAAATTCCTAAGTGCTTTAAAGTGAAAAAGTCATGTGACAACATAAGAGGAAATTGGGTAAGAATGATGCTTTAAATTGCAAAGGTGCTTGAATGTGTTACAAAAAAAAAAAAGTGCTAGCATAAGAGGTATGTTGTGAAAAGAAAAAGGAAAAGAAAGCTGAAAAGTGAGTTGTGCTTAAAATTAAAAAGAGGAGAACAAGGGTGGTAGAACAAAAGAAAGAAGAAAGGTTGAAAGAAAAAAGTGTCAATGATACAATGTGATGTATTAAAGCGCTTAGGAACATAGTCACTATTCTTGGCCAAAATAGTCCTACCCGTCCCTTAGCCTACATTACAACCATCAAAAGACCTACTTGATCCTAATCTTAACATTCCAACATTTAGTAGAGTATTACATTAAGGGCAAGCCTATGGTCATCAGTCGCTACATATGAATTCTTTGTGAGAGTGAGAGCAAGGACATTTTGATACCCATGTTTGAAAAATATGCTATAGTTGTGAGTGATTATGGGTACTATATGGTGAGACACACATGGTTGATGAGTTTTGGATAGTTGTATATGATTCTATGCACTTTAACGTTTGCATGCGAGTTGATCACCATCACGAGTCTATACTTGAGGTTAAATTGTTTCTACTTATAATCGGAAAGCTACTCTTGGTTGATAATCGTTGTGCTTGTCTTAATAAATGTTTTGTGTTGTTGCTGTAAAAACCTTAAGTTGATGCTTAGAAGGACATGATATGTTGTTCGAGGACGAACAAAGCTCTAAGTGTGGGGTGTTGATGATAGGCGGATTTACACGCCTATATCAATATATTTTGCCCATATTTTAGCCTAGTTTTGAGAACAAATTATATATTTCATGCACTTTTAGTCCTTTTTCCCGTAAATGAGCTAACGAACATGACTAGGAAAGTTTCAGGTATAAATGATGCAAAATACAGCATTTTATGACTAACTTGACGCAAAAGAAAGCTCACGAACGAAGGAGAAGGAAGTGGGACGCCTAAAGGACCAAAACTGCTGCATGGAAAATCTGTCCCGGGCTAAAACAGCAATTCTGAAGACTTTGGGGACTTACAGACACAAAGCTGGATTTTGACAATGATACATTAACCTAGTGCAATTAGGTTATGTATTTCATTATTTTATGTGGATTATGATAATGTTACCTTAACCTAGTACATTTGGGTTAAGGATTTCATTAGTCTAGTAGGATTTGGTTATTTATTTCATTAGCTTAGTAGGAGTAGGATATGGGTATTATAAATACCCTATCATGCTAGAGATTTATGGAGGGGAACATTCATCATTCAACAATTAATTTTCTTCCATCCCTCTCATCTTCCACTACAAACACTTCTAATCTACTCTTCTATTCTTAAACTCCACAACAAGAGAATCGTTACTTGCTAAGGAAGCACGCCTCACGCCTATCACTTGATCTACACGCCATTACTCAATATCGTGATATAATAACAATGTCAATCGTGATTTCCTTCGCATTCATGGGTAACTAAACTTCTCTGTTGGGGTTATGGAAGCCGAATGAGTTACTATCTATTGCTGTGAGTTTGTGAGTTCGAGGCACGTATATTGCTTATATCATTATTCTCTTCATCTTAATCTACATTCTTTGCGGTTGCAAACGCAAGAATACGCCAGTCTAACATTTAACTTATTCGAGAGAAAAGTTATTTGTCTGGAAAAGAGATAATGTCAAGGTAGTAGGACACCCTTTCCTATTAAAAAGCTAGTGCCGTAACTGGACTAACCTCTTGGAGAATTCGTACCGTTAGACACGCTTTAAGCTCGAGAGAGTTAAAATGAAATAGTCCTTGTTTAGGTCGAGAGACGCTTGGATTTACCATCGACTACAATCCTCTATAAGCAATTGCATGTCAGAATTCTACACACTCATAGCCAATAGAGACGTATACCTCAGAAGGTGGACATAACCCCAACGCTTCAATTCTCATTGTTTACAACCAACGTAACAATCTCTCTCTTTTTACTTTATTATTTTCAGCTTTTGTTTACATTACTTGCAAAACAAGAATCCCCCCTTCTTACGAGACTTGCACCAAAAGTTTAGTAATTTTACTTACTTGTTGGCCAAGCTATTCCCTGTGGGATCGACACCCAACCCAGGTTGGGTTCTATATTTGCTAACGACCGCTTTACACTCAAACGAGAGCTGTAGATTGAGCGTTATCATTAGGGGACAATTCTAATTCAGACTCTAAAGCACGAACTAAATCACAAAGAGGGGAAACACTTTCCTAAATGCCTAGTAGTCTCCTGCTTATAAGTATGGCGCGCTACACACCCATAAACAAGACTCTATCCAACGCGATTTCGCAGACACCCTGGGACCATGAACCGTGCTCTGATACCAAGTTTGTCATGACCCAAACCGAGGCCCTGGCTGTGACGGGCATCCCGAACCACGAAGGCCCGGATACCCTTCTAACTCGAGATCACATACACCATCCATACACAAATAAGTAAATGCAAATTTCAGCAAAACGGAATCATGGTCATAAATTGGATGGAAATTCGATAATAGAAAAGGATAATCCAAAACCATCTAACAACATCTAGAAAACGTCTGCAAAATCTCTACTACATGATCACTAACACAAACTGAAAACTGGGACAAGGCCCCCAGTAGAACATAACCATATCTAATAATAGTTGTCTGGAAGTAAACAGGCCTCCTGGAATAAAGCAGGCTTACCAACTGGACACTGCAACTCTTTCTGACAAAATCTACTGCTTTTCTGTACCCCTAGACTGAGCCTCAGAACCTGGAGGGAGAAAAGAGGGTCAATATAGATGTACTGGTACGCAAAGTAATCCAAAATAAAGCTTCTGTATTAATAAAATAATGGAGAGCAATTTTGTCAAGCTATCATACATGAAATAGTTCTGAAAAACACACGGGCACTTTCTGAAAATCATAAGTCATTTTTTCCAATGCAATGTCTGATCTTTGTATTTCTTCTAAGTTAGGTGGCACTCCCCTACAAATCTGATATTCCACGTGCTATATGGAATCCTCCATTGACTCGGCGAGGAAGCCCCCAAACCGAGTGTGCCGCAAGGGTTGGAGTGTCTGAGTCTGATACGCCACAGGGCTCTAGAACAGCGTAATATAATAAACCTGGATCAGCAAATCACGGTTTTGGATAATGAGTTTTCTGAACACATGTCTTCTCTGGGGAACCACCTAAGCTCTCTTTGTATCCAATTTTATCTTGTTCTAAATCATGCATTTTTTCTAGTTTCAACATCTGAAAAGTCTGATTTCAAACGTGCATTCTATTCTGTTCTGAACTGTCATGGCATAATTGTCACGACCCGAACTAGGGCCTGGCCGTGACGGACATCTCAAACCATGAAGGCCCAGAACGTCCTTCTCTATCTGGTAATCATGCACAACATTCATATAAAAAAGAAGATGCGGAAACATAATCTTCTACGGAAACATGGTCAATTCTGAATTCAATATAAGTATGGAAACTGTAGATCAACTACATCTAAATAACATCTGACTCAGTCTGCGAAATCTCTACTACATGAAAATCTGACAACTGTCTGAAACTGGGATAAGGCCCCCAGTAGACCGAAACGGCGATAAGTAACTTAATCTGAAAAGACAGGCCTCCTGGAATAGAGAAGGCTCACCACTGCACAATCTGATCAGCTGTTTGAATTATCTACTGCTTATCTGGACCGCTAAACTGAGCCTCAGAACCTGGGAGGAGGGGGGGTGTCAATACAATTCTACTGGTACAAGAGCATATCCAAAATAACAATTTATATTCAACATATATGAGAGCAATGTAAAATAGTCTTCACAAACGTATAACGTAGTAAGAAATCACATGGGCATTTTAAAAGACTCTGTAAAAATCATCACGACTCTGAGAAATTTGTATTACTTCCGCGTTAGGTTGTATACCTTACAATTCTGAAAAATTCCATGGGCTATATGGAAACTGCCATTAAATCAACAGGGAAGCCCCCAACCCAAGTGTGCCGCAAGGGTCGGAGTCTCTGAATCTACTACGCCACACGACCGTCGCCAACGTACAATAATAATCTACCCGTATTGGCAAATACGGTTTCAGGCTAAGAGTTGCTTGAAATCACGCTTTCTTAAGGTAACCACCTAATCCCTTTTAAGCCCTTTTTTAAAACTCAATCACACTATGCAATCTCTGGAAACATACTCTTAAAACATACTCTGAAACATACTCTGAAAACACAATCTGTTATGGCATAAATACATATGGTATCGTCATACCATTGACTAGCAACTCATATCTCTGAGCCATCAATAACATATTATAATCTCTGTTTTCAAAGCATAAATTTGGGACCACTATATCAATAAATCAATTCAAAGAAACTCTTTCTCAAATCTCATGTAAACACATGCAAGTGACTCTCTTTGTCAAGCATTTCGATAATACAAGGTGGTCATGTCAAACTCTTAATCTCATGCAAATATTTTCTCTTTTAACAAAACATATTTATATCGAGAAATTCCCTCTCTTAAATCTCTAAAACATGCTCAAATTACTATGGTATTTGAGTAAACTATTTTCAAGCCATAAATCATGCATTTCAATCAATCACCATAAGATCATAAATATAAGGTTATCACAAGAGAGGGATTTCCATTATTTGAGCTCTCAAACAAATCTTAAATTTCAAGTTTCATACATATACATATAAGTGTAAATCAATTTAAGGGGATAAGGCCTAAAGGCCAAAACAACAATATCATTAAACATGCAATAAGCATAATAAAATCATGGATTTCAAAACCCCTTTAACAAATTCATGCTTGATGATCTTTAAATCAAAACTAAGTGTTTTAAACAAGCCCATGTAGTTTTAGGATAAACCCCGCATACCTCTATTTCAGAAAATAATGGATGATTCTTGAAGCTCGCGGATTGGGGATTTAGAATCTCCAATCAATTTTGAAAACCCACGGTTGAATCTTGAACTACTTGGGTTTTTAGTTTGAAACCCTAAGGAGAGTTCTTGGAGTAATATGATGAATGTGGGTGTATTTTGGAGTATTTGGAATTAAATACCGTGTTTAAGATGATTGGGGAATGGGCGATTACCAAAATACCCATAAAATCTTGGAGAAAACTGAAATTTGGCCTGGGGCGATTAGCCAGGCATCGCCTGCCTTGGAGCACCGCTCTTGGCCAGGCGTCGCCTGCTCTATCGCGGTGGTTCTCCCAGGCAAGGCAATCTGCCAGACGACGCCTACAGATCGCGAGGAATCACTGGAATGGCACCCCAAACGTGCCCTTATGCTCGTCTAAAAATTCCGAAACTCACCCATTATATACTACGACCTTGCCCCATCGCAACACAATAAGAAAATATAAAAACGGAGGTCGATAGGGTTGAAAATAAAATCCCCAAAGATTACAAGCTAAAAATGAGACTAAGTTTCTTTGACACTTAGAATATTTTCAAGTTTCTTATCCCATGCACATGCTAATAAGAGACAACGCATTGCACGAATTTTACGGGGCGTTACATTATCTTCCCCTTGGTATCATTCGTCCCCGAATGATGGGTAGGAACTTGTTGAAGTCCTAAAGGTATGGAATAATGGGGGTAAGACATATATTCTAAGAAAGGATCTGACTGATCTGAAACCTTTACACTTCTATCATGAAACTGGACTTTGCGCTGACTTGACTTTACTTGCTTCTAGGAGCTGATTCATGCAGAGAATTTAGGATTTTCCTTGAAGTGTTCATGATCCAGTAATACATATTGAATTGAGAAGTGATAATTCATGCAAGTACGAATCCTAATGCAATAAGATTTGAATCGTACGAAGGTATTTGTAACGCCCCGAAATCGGGTCCCGAGACGTCACACAGTGCTTAGGGTCACAAGTGACCCCAAGATAACCCTTCTACTAGCATAACTCATAAGCAACTGAATAAAAATACAAATCCATACAAATCAGCAGAAATTAACTCTTTTTTGAATCTGATCGATACAAAAATGGAATTTTACAGGATTACAATTCTGCCTTTACAACCAAAATTAAAACAAAATACATCAACTTCTACTGACTGTCTATGAAGCCTCTACTAGTACTGACTGAGGTAGCCGGGTCATCACTCCCGACTACCCAAACTCAATACGACTGAATAAATAAAATACAACACTATAACTCTGCATAACTAACCCAAGCCCTTGAATCAAAAGGACTCATCACCTGCTGACTGGATACCACGAATTGACTGGATCCGAAGGTGCAACTATATCTTGTACCTACATTCCGAGAAAATGTAGCCCACATACGAATATGCGGGTCAGCACTGTGGAAAAATACCGAGCATATGGGGGTGCAATTCATATATAAAATAATATCTTAATATCATCACAATTTATAAAATTATGCATGCTGATATAAATGACTCACTTAGCTAGAATTAAATCATCAAAATCATGGATGAATAATACATGTAAAGTAAAACAAGTGAGTCATTACAATACGTTCTCAATTCACTTTCATCTCAATTTCAAATCATCAAAACAATCAAATCTCATGTCAATTCTCATTAGAATATATTCCTTAAATCTTTAAGAATAATGACTTTCTCAAACTCAGCCTTTTAAGCAAATATGTTTTCATCTCAGATAGAAGAGTACACACAAACACATTGGGAGATCCTATAACCGATATAAACCATGTGAGCTACATGGAGTCCAACGTACAACCCACGTTGGGGAGAGCCGTCCTATCCTTGCCATCGGAGTAGGACTTCCAGTATCAATTCAAAAACACTAGTGATCACTATATAAATCAGCCTCAGGCTCACATCCTATGGGGGCACGTAGTTCTAGGGAAGTAAGGTCACTTTATACCTCCCACTCGGTGCTAAATATTACTCCCGGAATTAGCTAAAAAATTTAAATCAGCCTCAGGCTCACATTAAAGAAAATCCAGAATAAACACTTCAACAATTTTCATCGGGAGCCAATTTGCTACCCCTTTATCATAATCAATAAAAACGTGGATTTCTTTCACAGTTGAGTTCAAAATAATTCATTCACGACCAAAAGGTCAAATCATTCAAAACATCTCAAATATTCAACATCAACGTGCTTATAACACACATTTTCTCAAAAACACAATTTCAAATGGGGTTCGCGGCCCAAATATCAAAATCATGATAAATATCGGTCAAGATTCATGCTTTATATTACCACACATGTAAATTCATCTTTCAAAATCATAAACATCAAGATTTCATAATAATCATCATAAGATATGGGTTCATGCTTCAAATTCATAAAAAAATCAAATAAAAATCATGCTTTTGTAAGGAAAATTACTTTTGGGCACAAGAACGAAAGAGAGTTCTTGTTGAAAACCCCCACATACCTTGAATGATGAACTTTAGATCGATACTCATTTTTGAGATGTTAATCGTGCCTTTGAATGATGGTTCTTGGAGTTCTTGAACTAGGAACTTGAAATCTTGAATAAATTTACAGAATTAATGGTGAACTTTGGAGGTTCTTGAAGTTGGATGTATGAGTTTAGGGTTTTCTTTTTGAGGGAATTTGATGAAATATAACATATAATGCTTCTAATAGGCTTTAATATAGGGTTTGGACGGATTTTGGGTGAGGTAAAATGACCAAAACGCCCCTAAAAATTAAATAATTCTCGAATCTGTCCTTTGGTGGACTGTTTTGATAGTCTGAAGTAGATCAACCATAACGTTTTACTCCGATATTCAAATTGGATGAAATCAATTTCATTAGAAAGAGGACTCTCATATCTTTCCGTTGATATATAGTATCTCACCCAGATCATTGTATACGAGGAGTTATGATCATTTGAATTTGACCCAAAAATTCACTTTTGATAGGCTGAAGTAGATCGACCATAACTTTTTGCTCCGATAGAAAAATTGGATAAAACCAATTTCAACGGAAAGAGGACTCGCAGAAATTTCCGTTGATATATAGTAGATCACCCAGATCATTATGTATAAGGAGTTATGATCATTTAAAGTTGGAGAAAAAATACGCTAGGCCTCAGTACTTTTTTTCCTGCACGTTTTACTGTTCACTACTATTCACGGTTCCATCGGAATGTTCATAACTCGTCGCTCGGGTGTCCATTTTGGATGATCCACATATAGTTGGAAATTTTATTCGATACTCTCCGCAATGGTGGGTCATAATCTAAGACATTCCACACGGGGAATTTATAATTCATTCTAGAAGATAGAACCCAACACGTTTACGCACAAAATTTCAAAGAAAAATTTCCTGGGGTATTACATCATCTCCTCCTTGGAAACATTCGTCCTCGAATGTCGATGAATAAGTACAGAATACCATGGAAATGAGGACAAAAGGCTGGGATAATGAAATCAATCCACTTCACTCCAAACTTTCGAATACTTCATAGAACATGCGATTCATAATGAGAATGGTCACATAGTTGGATCTTAAACAAAGGAGACTGATTTTAAGGAATCGATATCTTTGGTTTATTCAGAGACTGAGAATCAAAGGTCTCGAAGGGGATCTCATCAAAAGAAGGACCACTTGCGTCCAAATGAAACGTCCCTCAACACTCCCTCCAAAAGATTCAAATGACATTGTTCGGGGAGAAAATGAACCATAATTTGATACAATCCTATCGTATGGGAAAAAGGACACATATGGCATAAATTAAGATAGGAATTTCTAGGTCTTGGTAAACATAACTCCTTGCTTCCAAACTTAGCAACACTTCCCAACTGTTCCCTCGACTATGTTCAAGCCTAACTCCAAGTACTCATGAGATATGCCACATAACACTATAATATTAATCTATATCATGAACCTCAATACACACTGAGCCTCACAACTCCTCACTTCAAACATAACTCTTATTGCTACTCCAACAACCACATACAATCTTATACTAGGGATCCGCTAACTTGCGGTGCATTTTTTTAGATATACAACCATAACATTCAAGCCTATACTCATAACCACATACGCACTTCACACATGCACCTCTAAACGAACACTCATAAAGCATCTTCCTCGCTTTCTCTAAGATTCCATCAACTACATCATTCACACATACTGGTCAATTCTTTAAACGACACACATAACATTTTCTCAACCAATTGAACTATACACAAAAACTCTGTATTACTATTCCTACAACCTCATAGAAGTGCATAAAACCAACGCACAATAATCTTTCCAAATAAACATTTAAAACTTCAACTAACCACGGCATGTATCAAGGACTTAGCCTCAATCTAACTTTACTTCACTGCCATGAGCACACCACCTTCTATCATAGATAAGGAAGTATCTTCTCTCCCTTTTAGACAACTGCTCAATACCATTAGCTTGACTTAATGAAAAGGTCACAAAATTTTAAAACATGAAGACCTGAAACATGAAGGGATAATGTAAATAACTTGACTCTCTATATTGAGGCCTTAGGAATAAAATATCAAATACAATGGGTTCATTAAGGTATCAAAACTGAAGACACCCATAACGGAAACTGAATCTCACTAATCAATAAGAGTATTTCCTGAGTACTGGAACTGAACATACTGTAAAACTTGAGTATATGAGTCATGGGTGGCATACCCTGAATTTAGAGCTCATAACTTATGGAATATGATTCCAACTGCTAGAAGAACTGGAATTTCTCATTTTTGGAAACTAGAAGAGTATGTAATTCTCCATCACGTTTATGAACATGAATTAAGATCATGGAACTGAAATGTAAAGCATGAGTAGGTTTTGGGACAACTGAAAATATTGAAATAACATTGGGTCAAGCACCGATCTTTCTCACAGCAAATTTACAACTTACTGGTACTTCTACTAAAATGTAAAAGATTGACTTGACTACTTGTTCTATTATCTCCCCCTTAGCTTTAAGCCACCACTCAAATTCTCAAATGCTTACTAATTTCGAATCTCCACAAACATCTCTATCGCCGAAATGTACACCATCTAGTGCTTCAACTCTTATTTCTATTAGCTCAACTTGAATACTTTCTAATCTTTTGATAGACCATGCTACTTCTGTCTTCTCCCTCTAATACCATGCCTATGAACTTATGTTTTTAACCCATAAGAATCAAAATCACACTTAAGAGGCTTAACATTTCCAATCATACGCCTCGCCTTAACTTAGCAATCAAAACATCATCCATCGTCTAAATAGTATTTATCCATCTAACAATCCCATGGCACGACTCACTACACCACATACACTAATCCTCGAAATTGAAGCAGTCCCATAACATCTTGGGTGAAATTTCTCATCATAATATAATATTAAACTTAATTACAAGTCAACTACACTTAAACTCTTGTGTACACTGTTCAAGCCTATTAGGTCACTTCCGACAACTAATACCATTAATCCGGAAACAATCACATTCGGCTTCATGATCACCAATCGTTCAAACTTAAGGTCTCACACTTCACATAATTTACAACTCCATCTCACGCATAACTCCCACGTGAAGATTATAAAACAACACATCCATGAACACTAGCCCACTTAAACTTCCTAACAATAATAATTGGCCCTAATCATATAGCCTATCTTATTCACAATCCATTAACACATCCTTCTTTCACCCGTCACTACTATCTATCCTTCATACACAACTTAACATAGTTCATAGCTCTCTACGTCTTAACTTAACTTCCTCTTGCAATTTGGAGAGCGCCTAGATTAACAATACTTACCCACCAAGTACTTTCATCAATAACCTATACTTTTCTAACACCACAAATACCATCAATAACTCTTTCCTTACCCTAAGAAAACAACAATCCACCTTAACTAATAACTCCTGCTCTAACTTTTACTAAACTAACAAACAAGGGTATATCACTTCATTACTAATTCAATCATAAGAAAAAATTCAGATATACATATTCAATAAATCGCCCTTACCACCTTTCTTGTCACTACACTTCTAAACCCACACTTTCAACTAACACAGGAATGACAAGATAAATAACAAGTTGCTAGTGAATCGAAATAGGCCTCGCACGGCTTCACTAGACTTTGGTTTTGTGTTTTGATCAAGAAAGTTATATGAATAACAAAGTAACTATGCTAGTGAATCAAAATACGCCCCACACGGCTTCACTAGACCTTGGTTTGTATTTTGAACAAGAAAATGAGATGAATAACAAAGAAGCTATGCTAGTGAATCGAAAGAGCCCCACACGGCTTCACTAGACTTTGATTTTTCACAAACATAATGATAACAAGATTACATAATACAAGAGATAGAAACTTGACACACAACATTCAACGATCTAAGAATACACCTTACTCTGTCTTAATTAAATAACTCATAAGAATGAGGGCATAACTTTCAACTTAAGGAACTTAACATACTAGAGAGCTCCTCTCAAGCCCTTTGTGTAACTTTTGAAATTTCTTCTAGAAAATATAGAAGCATTACCTGGGGAAGAACTGGAGCTTGCGAATCATGTTATCTCAAAAATAATACATAGAGGGAGAAGTATATATTAACATTATAGATTCTGAGGAGGAATCTGAAAGCACATCTAACCTAGGCTTAGTTCACGACTTTTATGAACATGAATAAAGTACTTCAATCTTTGGAACTCAAAAGCACTGACAGGATTCTTTCTAGCTCTCTTACAATCCCATAACTATCTACGGAGAATTAAGCTTAACTGTTTTTGATACCTTGAAAATGAGGCAGAGTTGGCCAGAATAGAGTAAAATTGAGAATCTATATAAGCTTCTTGGAACCTTTTTATAGCACGATCTTAGACTTGAAAAAAGGAAGACATTTCCTAAATGCCCTGTAGCCTCTCGAAGAAAAGTACAGACGTCTCCATACCGTTTCGCAAGAATCTACTAGACACGACTTCATAGACACCCTAGGACACTTGAACTCTGGGCTCTGATACTAAGTTTGTAACGCCTCAAAATCGGGTCCCGAGACGTCACACGGTGCTTAGGGTCACAAGTGACCCCAAGCTAACCCTTCTACTGGCACAACTCATAAGCAACTGAATAAAAATACAAATCCTTACAAATCAGCAGAAATTAACTCTTTTCTGAATCTGATCGATACAAAAATGGAATTTTACAGGATTACAATTCTGCCTTTACAACCAAAATTTAAACAAAATACATCAACTTATACTGACTGTCTATGACGCCTCTACTAGTACTGACTGTAGGTAGCCGGGTCATCACTCCCGACTACCCCAACTCAATATGACTGAATAAAAAAAATACAACACTATAACTCTGCATAACTAACCCAAGCTCTTGAATCAAAAGAACTCATCACCTGCTGACTGGATACCATGAATTGACTGGATCCGAAGGTGCAACTATATCTTGTACCTACATTCCGAGAAAATGTAGCCCACATACGAATATGCGGGTCAGCACCGTGGAAAAATACCGAGCATATGGGGGTGCAATGCATATATAAAATAATATCTTAATATCATCACAGTTTATAAAATTATGCATGCTGATATAAATGACTCACTTAGCTCGAATTAAATCATCAAAATCATAGATGAATAATACATGTAAAGTAAAACAAGTGAGTCATTACAATACGTTCTCAATTCACTTTCATCTCAATTTCAAATCATCAAAACAATAAAATCTCATGTCAATTCTCATTAGAATATATTCCTTAAATCTTTAAGAATAATGACTTTCTCAAACTCAGTCTTTTAATCAAATATGTTTTTATCTCAGATAGAAGAGTACACACACACATTGGGAGATCCTATAACCGACATAAACCATGTGAGCTACATGGAGTCCAACGTACAACCCACGTTGGGGAGAGCCGTCCTATCCTTGCCATCGGAGTAGGACTTCCAGTATCAATTCAAAAACACTAGTGATCACTATATAAATCAGCCTCAGGCTCACATCCTACGGGGGCACATAGTTCTAGGGAAGTAAGGTCACTTTATACCTCCCACTCGGTGATAAAGAATACTCCCGGACTTAGCTCAGAAATTTAAATCAGCCTCAGGCTCACATTAAAGAAAATCCACAATAAACACTTCAACAATTTTCTTTGGGAGCCAATTTGCTACCCCTTTATCATAATCAATAAAAACGTGGATTTCTTTCACAGTCGAGTTCAAAATAACTCATTCACGACCAAAAGGTTAAATCATTCAAAACATCTCAAATATTCAACATCAACGTGCTTATAACACACATTTTCTAAAAAACACAATTTCAAATGGGGTTCGCGACCCAAATATCATAATCATGATAAATATCATTCAAGATTCATGCTTTATATCACCACACATGTAAATTCATCTTTCAAAATCATAAACATCAAGATTTTATAATAATCATCATAAGATATGGGTTCATGCTTCAAATTCATAAAAAAATAAAATAAAAATCATGCCTTTGTAAGGAAAATTACTTTTGGGCACAAGAACGAAAGAGAGTTCTTGTTGAAAACCCCACATACCTTGAATGATGAACTTTAGATTGATACTCATTTTTGAGATGTTAATCATGCCTTTGAATGATGGTTCTTGGAGTTCTTAAACTAGGAACTTGGAATCTTGAATAAATTTGCAGAATTAATGGTGAACTTTGGAGGTTCTTGAAGTTGGATGTAGGAGCTTAGGGTTTTCTTCTTGAGGGAATTTGATGAAATATAACATATAATGCTTCTAATAGGCTTTAACATAGGGTTTGGACGGATTTTGGGTGAGGGAAAATGACAAAAACGCCCCTAAAAATCAAATAATTCTCGAATCTGTCCTTTGATGGACTGTTTTGATAGTATGAAGTAGATAAACCATAACGTTTTACTCCGACATCCAAATTGGATGAAATCAATTTCATTAGAAAGAGGACTCTCATATATTTACGTTGATATATAGTATCTCACCCAGATTATTATGTACAAGGAGTTATGATCGTTTGAAGTTGACCCAAAAATTCACTTTTGATAGGCTGAAGTAGATCGACCATAACTTTTTTCTCCGATAGACAAATTGGATGAAACCAATTTCATCGGAAAGAGGACTTGTAGAGATTTCCGTTGATATATAGTATATCACCCAGGTCATTATGTACAAGGAGTTATGATCTTTTAAAGTTGGAGAAAAAATACGCCAGGCCTTAGTACTTTTTTTCCTGCACGTTTTACTGTTCACTACTATTCACGGTTTGATCGGAATGTTCATAACTCGTCGCTCGGATGTCTGTTTTGGATGATCCATATATCGTTGGAAATCTTATTCGATACTCTACACAATGGTGGGTCATAATCTAAGACATTCCTCACGGAGAATTTATAATTCATTCTAGATGATAGAATTCAACACATTTATGCACAAAATTTCTACGAAAAATTTCCTGGGGTTTTACAGTATTACACTATCTAAGCTAAAATACTTGGAGAAACTTTGAGATTATTCATTGAACTCTTATGAACTAAGTCATGAATAAATAACTAAATCTGAAACATGACGTTCGGACTGAACTGAATTCACAATTTCCTTGGATGGAATAAATTATATCTTGGGATGGTCATACGCATAAGACTTTGGATAGTAGGACCGGGTAAAAAGGTAGGAAACCACAGTACTTGTCTGCCTGTCTGTCAAACTGATTTGCTGGCTACATAGACTGAACTATACTGGAAACTTATACTCAATCTGGAATATCTTATCAACACTCTTCCTAAAGAAGTCCTAGTAGCATTAGGTAGAAGAAGATCTTGGGCATGAGTCACACAAAACATCTGACTATAGGATCCCAACATTGACATTACTCTGCAGTCTGGAATATAGACATATAACTCATAAATCAGGATAGAATTACCATACCTTAGTCAATGCGACTTCTTACTTTCAAGATTAGCA
This sequence comes from Capsicum pubescens, assembly GCA_030864215.1. Lineage (NCBI taxonomy): Eukaryota > Viridiplantae > Streptophyta > Magnoliopsida > Solanales > Solanaceae > Capsicum > Capsicum pubescens. Next base: position 4,764,699 of record CM061543.1, read on the forward strand.
CACTCCTCGATTACTCCCTTAACTGTACTATTTCTCGTAGATACCACATTCATTCGATTCAGCTTATTTGTTCTCGCATTGCATTTATAAATCTTTCTACTAATGTCTATAGTAACTTAAATCCTCTTCACCGTGATCAGGTCTAACTCCAACTCACAAAATACTACATGCCACTCCACGATACAAGTATAAACCATAAGATTACACCTTCTATATCTCTTAAAAGATCACACCCTAAGCCTATCATGCCTTACCACTTCAATGGCTAACTCTGAACTATTACTACGAAGTCGCTAGCGCATATAGAGTTCCTTTACTAAAATTCCAACATATTATTCAATCCTATCTTTATAACCACATATGAACTTCAAAGAAAACACTCATAAATACATACTTCACATATTCTACTAACCATCTATTGATATAGCTCCCACACGCTACCCCAAGAACATACACACACACACCTTTCAGCTAACCATCACATGCGTCAAAGACTTGGCCCCAACCTTACTTCACACTTATGGCCTTATCTAAAACAAGCATACTATGATCATCCATCAACAAGAAACATTTACTCATCACCACTACCATCACATAAAGAGGAGTCACTAAAGATTAGAACATAAGATCTTGAAGCATGGAAGGATATTATATGAAACTATAATGCCCCGTAAAAGTCGTGCATCGATTAGCCTTTAATAGTGTGCTCTTAGACTTAAAACTTGAAAATTTTTCTTAGTGTAATGAAGACTTAGGGCCAGTTTAACTGACAATCTTTGGGATACAACTTTTCAACCTTCCCGACATCCGTTTTTGGATTTTCTTATTGCGTTGCGATATGGAAAGGTTGTAGTACATCTCGGAAGAGTTTCAGAATTTTAGACGAGCTTAAGGACAAGTTTGGATTTCCAATCCAGTGGCAGTGCGCGATAGGCCCGCGTCGCCTGCTGGATCGCGTGCACTGGACCTTAGCCCGTGATTGAGCGGGCGACGCCTGCTTAATCGCAATGCACTAAGGCCCACGTCGCCTGCTATATCGCGCCAGGCTAAATTTCAGCCTCCTCTGGAAAATTAATTGCAATTTGGTAATTTATCAATTCCCTATCAACTTAAACACAGGATTTAATCCCTAAAGAGCCAAATTACACTCATATTCACCAAAATTGCTCAAGAACTCTCCTTAGGGTTTCAAAATAAAAACCCAAGCAACTCAAGATTCAACCATGGGTTTTTGAAACTAATTGCATATTTGGAATCCCTAGAACGTAGGCTTCAAGAAACACCTATCATCTTTGCATATAGAGGTACGTGGAGTTATCCTAAAAATCTCATGGGCTTAAAATTCTTCTTTTCAAAATGGGGGTTTTGAAATTATGAATATGATTATGTTTTAAAAGTTTTATGATATTGATTTGGTCTTTAGGCCTATTCCCGAAGTGATTTGATAAATGATATACGTATATGCATGTATTCCGAAAAGATGTTAACTTGAGAGCATGAATTATATGAAATCCCTCTCTTGATATGATTTTTTATTAAATTCTCACATGATGTGAAATGTTTGAAATCATCTTGACAAGCATGACATGAGATATTTCAAAAATGATTATGATTTTTGACTTGCAAGAAGAGGGTTATTATGTTGAAATATGATGAATATAATGTTTGCATGAAGTAATGATGTGATATTGATGGCTTGTAAGTCGGGTATGATGATACCCTACAGAATATGATATGTGGTTGCATTAAATAAAGTTGAATGCATTGATTTTATACGAGATAGGTGGATGTCCGAAGAAGGCGTTTGAGTGTAAGGGCTCACGCTGGAAACCGTGTTTGCCGACGTGGGAACTTGGTACCATGCTTTGTGATCTTGTGTACCTGACTTTATGTCATTCCCAAATTGGGACTATGGTTAGGAGCCCTGCTTTGTGATCTTAGGCACTACCATACTTTATTGGGTCGAGACACCCTACTGTGTGATCTTGTGTGTCTTCCTTCACTTATACTCTAATATCGGCGGCAACCGAGGTTTGACAGTTGGTGTAAATGTGATATGTATGGTATTCCACTTAGCTCAACTGCATTGCATTATTGTTGAAAAATTATTACATTATGCCCATGTGTTTTCAAATGATTTGATATGAAACTGCTTTATAATGGCTCTCACTTATATTTTGTAAAAATATTATATTTTGTTTTGATTTCTCTGCGTACCAGTATATTTGTATTGACCCCCTTCCCTCCCAGGTTCGGAGGCACAGTCTAGGGGTCCAAAAAATCAGTAGATTCCTCAGACAGATTTGCAGAGTCACTTGGTGAGCCTTCTATTCCGGAAGGCCTGATATCTGGCCGTTTCATTTATCATTTGTTAGTTCTGGGTCTACTTGGGTCCTTGTCCCAGTTTTTAGATAGTTATTTGTTTCAGTCATGTAGTAGAGATTTTGCAGACGTTTTTGAGATGTTGATTGAGATTGTGGGACATTATTCCCCATTAGTGTTTTCATATGATTCTTGACCATGTTTCCGTTATATTGTGTATCTTCCGCATTTATTTTATTATATGAATTATGTGCATGATTACCAGACAGATAGGAGTGTTTCGGGACTTTATGGTTCAGAATACTCATCACGTCCAGGGCCCCGATTCGGGTCGTGAAAAACTTGGTATCAAAGTACGGTTCATGGTCCCAGGGTGTCTGCAAAATTGCGTCGGGTAGAGTCTTGTTTATGGGTGTGTAGCGCGCCACACTTATAAGCGGGAGACTACCAGGCATTTAGGAAATGTTTCCCTTCTTTGTGAATTAGTTCGTGCTTCAGAGTCAAGTCTGTTCCTAATCAATGCTCTTTTATCTTACAGAAATAATAGTCATGCCTCCTCGTCGCAATACTAATCATAGTGCTCAGAATAATGAAGTCTGTCCCACTCATGGGATGAGGACACATAATAGAGCTCCTACTCTAGACCCTGTCCCTACTCCGGGAGTCCCTCCAGTCCCAACAAATCCACCCCGAGCTTCATGGACCAATTTTAACCGCCCCCCAGCTAATCAGAGAGATATTTCGAATGCAGAATTCAGACAATCCATTCATATGTTAACACAGTTGGTGGCTGCATAGACTCAGCGGTCAGAAGATTCTAGGTCTGCATCTGTTACTTCTGGAGCTACACGGGTGAGCCAATTCATGAGGATGAATCCTCCCAAATTCACAGGTACTAAAGTAGAAGAGGATCCGCAGGAATTTGTAGATGAAATGGAAAAGATCTTCAAAGTGATGCATGTTGATGAAGTAGAAGGGGTAGAATTATTCGTGTATCAGTTGAAAAAGGTGGCAAATCAATGGTACAATGATTGGGAAGATGCGAAGGGCGACAATGCTGAGCCCTCGGTATGGAGTGAGTTTGTAGATGCTTTCCTTGACCGGTTCTTTCCTTTAGAGTTGCGGGAGGCAAACGCTGAGGAGTTCATGAACCTTAAGCAGGGTAAGATGAGTGTGCAGGAGTATACTCTAAAGTTTAATCAGTTGGCCCGTTATGCTCCTGAGATGACAAGTAGTATGAGGGCCCAAATAAGAAAGTTTGCATCCGACCTTTCTGATGACCTGGTGCTTGAGTGCCAGGGAGCTATGTTGAATAAAGAGTTGGACTTTGCTAGGTTGACAGTTCATATGCAATAGATAGAAGAGAAAAAAAAGAAGATTTCAGAGGCTAGGGAGATAGAACGGCAGGCAAAAAAAGCAAGATCTGCCGACCAGGGTCACAGCCAGCCTCAAAGCAGTAAGTGGAGAAAGAAATGGCAGAAGAAGAAGAATTGGGGAAATACATAGTCTGCTGCCAGTGCCCCAACACCCAGACCACCAACATACAGACGATCTCAGAGTTTCCAGACTCATCATGGATCCAGAGCCCCAGATACTCAGTCGCAGGACAGTGTGGCCCAACAACGTCGTACTTATCCACGGTGTGAGACTTATGGAAGGAATCACCCAGAGAGGTGCTTTTTTGAGGGGAGAAACTGTTATACTTGTGGCAAGGTGGGTCATCTTCAGAGAGATTGCCCTTCTGCTGGAGGAAATGCAGGGGGGACTAAGCCCTGAGCTACCTCCACGGCTCCTCCTCCAAAGGGTGCCCCTTCAGCTATTGGGAGCGGTCGTAACCGATTATATGCTTTGGCTAATCGCCAGAAGGCGGAAGCTTCACCAGATGTTGTCACCGGTACGTTACGACTCTTTTCCTGTGATGTTTATGTGTTACTTGATCCCGGGTCTACCTTATATTATGTGACCCCTTATGTGGCTGTTGGTTTTGGGTTTGAGCCCAAAGTCATTGTAGAACCCTTTACTTTTTCCACTCCTGTAGGTGATTCTGTTGTTTCTATAAGGGTGTATAGAAATTATGTCGTGTCTATTCTTGGCTAGGATACTGTGGCAGACCTTATAGAACTTGATATGGTAGATTTTGATGTTGTCCTCGGGATGGACTGGCTCCATTCGTGTTATTCCACACTTGATTGCAGAACTCGGAAGGTTACTTTTTCTTTCCCGAATGAGACACCAATTGAGTGGGCAGGAAATTCTGTGGCACCTAGAGGTCACTTTATCTCTTATCTTAGATCCTGAAAGCTCATCTCCAGAGGTTGTATGTACCATCTAATCTGAGTAAAAGATTCCAGCATTAAAAAACCTTCCTCTTCAGTCAGTCCCTGCAGTGAATGATTTTCCAGAAGTCTTTCCCGAAGATCTCCCAGGGATACCACCTGATAGGGAGATAGATTTTGGCATTGATGTGTCGCCAGACACTCATCCTATTTCAATTCCTCCATATAGAATGGCTCCTGCGGAACTAAAAGAGTTAAAAGAATAGCTCGCAGACCTCCTAGACAAAGGCTTTATTTGTCCTAGTGTTTCCCTATGGGGTGCACCCGTACTTCTCGTGCGAAAGAAGGATGGGTCCCTTCGTATGTGCATAGACTACCGCCAGTTGAATAAAGTCACTGTTAAAAACAAATATCCTCTTCCTAGGATTGATGATTTTTTTTACCAGCTTCAGGGTTCTAAGTGTTTTTCGAAAATAGACCTTCGTTCGGGTTATCATCAGTTGAAAGTTAGGGAGTCAAACATTCCCAAAACAGCCTTCCAAACCCGATATGGTCACTATGAGTTCTTAGTCATGTCCTTCGGGTTGACTAACGCCCCTATAGGCTTCATGGATCTTATGAATAGGGTATTCCATCAGTTTTTAGACTTGTTCGTCATAGTGTTCATTGATGATATTCTGATCTATTCCAAAAGTGAGGAGGACCATGCTAATCACATCCGAATTATCCTTCAGACCCTTAAGGATTATCAGTTATATGCTAAGTTCTCCAAATGTGAATTCTGGCTGAATGCTATTGCTTTCTTGGGACATATTATGTCTAGTGACGGGATTAGAGTAGATCCCCAAAAGATTGAGGCTGTGAGGAAATGGCCCAGACCCACGACTCCAACTGATATTCGAAACTTCTTGGGCCTGGCGGGTTATTACAGAAGGTTAGTAGAGAGTTTTTCTTCCATAGATGCTCCACTTACTAAATTGACTCAGAAAAAGGTGAAGTTTGTATGGTCTGACTTGTGTGAAAATAGCTTTGAAAAGTTGAAAGACAAACTGACTACTGCTCTTGTTGTGGCTCTTCCCGAGGGTGTAGATGGTTTTGTGGTTTACTGTGATGCGTTTCGTGTGGGACTTGGTTGTGTTTTGATGCAACACGGTAAGGTGATAGCTTATGCATCTAGGGAGTTAAAGGTGCATGAGCGAAATTACCCTACTCATGACTTGGAGTTAGAAGTTGTGGTGTTTGCACTTAGAATATGGAGGCATTATCTCTATGGAGTACATGTTGATATTTATACTGACCATAAAAGTTTGTAGTATGTTTTCTCGCAGAAAGAATTGAACCTCAGGCAGAGGCGTTGGATGGAGTTTTTGAAAGACTATGATATGGGCCTGCATTACCATCCGGGCAAGGCAAATGTTGTAGCCGACGCTCTCAGTAGGTTGTCGATGGGAAGACTTTCTCATGTAGAAGAAAGAAATAAAGAGATGGTGAAGGATATTCACCGCCTTGCAAGTCTGGGAGTGCGACTCTTAGTTTTCAAAGATGGAGAGGTGATTGTTCATGAGTTAGCTAAGTCATCCCTATGCGCTGAAGTTAAAGAGAAGAAAGTTGAAGACCCCATCTTGATGCAAATCAAGAAAGATGTGGGTCAATAAAAGGTAATGTCGTTTGAAATTGGTGGTGATGGTATTCTGAGATATCAGGGTAGGTTGTGCATTTCGAATATTGATGGACTGCGTAAAAGGATCCTTGATGAAGCTCACACTTCGAGGTATGTTGTTCACCCGGGCTCTACTAAAATGTACCATGATCTAAAAATTTTGTATTGGTGGAACAATATGAAACGTGATGTAGCTGATTTTGTTTCCAAGTGTTTGAACTGTCAACAAGTGAAAGTAGAGCATTTGAGGCCAGGAGGTACTTCCCAAGAGATAGCTCTGCCTTTATGGAAGTGGGAGATGATTAATATGGATTTCATTTCTGGACTTCCGAAGTCCCGAAACCAGTAAGACTCCATTTGGGTGATTGTAGATAGGTTGACAAAGTCAGCCCACTTTTTACCTGTGAGGACTAATTATTCGGGAGATGATTATGCGAAGCTGTACATTGAGGAAATAGTCCGTTTGCATGGAGCTCCTGTCTCTATTATATCTGACCCAGGTACGTATTTTTCTTCTCAGTTTTGGACATCATTTCAAAATGGTTTAGGTACCTAGGTGAACTTAAGCACGACATTCCACCCTCAGACTGATGGGCAAGCTGAGCGCACCATTCAGACCCTTGAGGATATGTTGAGGGCTTGTGTAATAGATTTCAAAGTTATTTGGGTAGATCATCTTCCGCTGGTTGAGTTCGCTTACAATAATAGCTACCATGCCAGTATTAAGATGACACCATTTGAAGCATTGTATAGAAGGAGATGCAGGTCTCCTATAGGGTGGTATGAAGTTGGTGAGTGATAACGCTCAATCTACAGCTCTCGTAGGAGTGTAAAGCGGTCGTTAGCAAATATAGAACCCAACCTGGGTTGGGTGTCGATCCCACAGGGAATAGCTTGGCCAACAAGTAAGCAAGATTACTAAACTTTTGGTTCAAGTCTCATAAAAAAGGGGGATTGTAATGTGTCACCAAAATAATTAAATAAAAGCTGAAAATAGCAAAGTAAAAGAGAAAGATTGTTACGTAAGTTGTAAACAATGAGAATTGAGGCGTTGGGGTTATGTCCACCTTCCGAGGTATACGTCTCTATTGTCTATGAGTGTGTAGAATTCTGACATGCAACTGCTTATAGAGAATTGTATTCGATGGTAAATCCAGGCGTCTTTCGACCTATTTGAGGATTATTTCACTTTAACTCTTTCGAGCTTAAAGCGTGTCTAACGGTACGAATTCTATAAGAGGTTAGTCCAGTTACGACACTCTCTTTTTAGTAGGGAATTTTAGGGGGTGACCCTACTACCTTGACATTATCTCTTTTCCAGACAAATAACCTTTCTTTCGAACAAGTTAAATGTTATACTGGCGTATTCTTGCGTTTGCAACCACAAAGAATGTAGACTAAGATGAAGAGAATAATGATATAAGCAGTATACGTGTCGCGAACTCACAAACTCACAGCAATAGATAGTATCTCATACGGCTTCCATAACCTCAACAGAGAAGTTTAGTTACCCATGAATGCGAAGGAGATCACGATTGACATTGTTGTTATACCACAAGATTGAGTAATTTCGTGTAGCTTAGGTGGTAGGCGTGAGGCGTGAATTCCTAGGCAAAGTAACGATTCTCTTGTTGTGGAATTTAAGAATAGAAGAGTAGAAGAAGAAAAATAGAATTAATGGAAGAATTAGAAGATGTAAGAAGATGATGTTAAAAGTAGAATGAGAGTTGTAATTCGAAGTTATAATTCGAAGTTATATTTCGAAGTTTTAAAATCTCTAGAAAAATAGGATATTTATAATACCCATATCCTAATCCTATTAGATAAATAAAATATCTAACCAAATCCTACTAGGCTAATGTAATACTTAACCCAATTGTACTAGGTTAATGTAACATTATCATAATCCAAATAAACTAATGAAATACATAACCCAATTGTACTAGGTTAATGTATCATTGTCCAAATCCAACTAAGTTACTGCAAATCCCCAAAGTCTTCAGAAATGTTGTTTTAGCCCGGGATAGATTTTCCATGCAGCAGTTTTGGTCCTTAGGCGTGTAAACTCTCTTCCCTTCCTTCGTTAGCTTTCTTTTGCGTCAAGTAAGCCATAAAATGCTGAATTCTGCATTATTTATACCTGAAACTTTACTAATCATGTTCATTTGCTCATTTACAGGAAAAAGGACTAAAAGTGCATGAAATATATACTTTGTTCTCAAAACTAGGCTAAAATATGGGCAAAATATATTGATATAGGCGTGTAAATTCGCCTATCATCAACACCCCACACTTAAAGCTTTGTTCGTCCTCGAACAAAATATCATGTCCCTCTAAACATCAACTTAGGGTTTCACAACAACAACACAAAATATTCGTCAAGACAAGCACAACAATTATCAACAAAGAGTAGTTTTTCGATCATTAGTAGAAACAGTTTAACTTCTAGCATAGACTCGTGATGGTGGTTAACTCATATTCAAAAGTTAAGGCACAAAGAATCATACACAACTACCCAAAACTCATCAACCATGTGTGTCTCACAATGTATTACCCATAATCACTCACAAGTACAACATATTTTTCAAACATGGGTATCAAAATATCCTTGCTCTCGCTCTCACAAAGAATTCATATGAAGCAACTGATGACCATAGGCTTGCCCTTAGTGTAATGCTCCACTAAATGTCAGAATGCCAAGCTTAGGATCAACTAGGTCTTTTGATGGTTGTAATGTAGGCTAAGGGACAGGTAGGACTATTTTGGCCAGAAATAGTGACTATGTTCCTAAGCGCTTTAATACATCACATTGTATCATTAACACTTTTCTTTCAAACAACCTTTCTACTTTCTTTTATTCTACCACTCTTTTTCTCCTCTTTTGTTTTTTCAATTTTAAACATAACTAACTTTTCAGTTTTCCTTTCCTTTTTCTTTTGATAACATACCTCTTATGATAGCACTTTCTATTTCATAACTCATTCAAGCACCAATGCATTCTAAAGCATCATACTCACCCAATTTCCTCTTATTTTGTCACATGACTTTTTCACTTTAAAGCACTTAGGAATTTGGATCAAATTATGGTCTTGAAAAAAAATGGATTAGGCTTACATACGAGGTTTGTCAAAGAAAATAGGCTAAAGTCTCAAAAGGGTTTAACTAGGATGATTTCCATGCGTAGGTAAAAAGAAGGTAAATAATCATAGGTTGCCAAAGAAATGCCTAAATCATCTCCTAGACTTGCGCTCTTTATTTTCGCTTTACATACATACCAGGCAAGTTCTAGCATCAGCCACAAGCACAGAATATACTATTATCTCACACACACAAGGCACATGGTCGACTTTATTGGGAGTAGTATAGACTCTTGACCCAACAGATGAAGGAATTAAACCAAACAATATCACATAGTGAGTCACAATTAGAGCCTAAACGTCTCAATAGTCATGATTTTAGCACAAACTCTTGTCATAATCTCATGCTGCCTATTAGAATAATTTCATGCGAAGCTAAGTTAAAAAAAATTTTAACTACTGAAAAAAAACAAATAACTACTAACAAAACAAACAAACATAAATAAATGCAAATGTGGATAGAGAAGTATAGCATGCAAATACCGGCACCCACACTTAGACGGGACACACTGTCCTCAGTGGAAAATAAATAAGAAGAACCTGGTTAGTCGGACTCATCCTCTATGTCTGGGGTCATACCCCTTGCATCGGAATCATCAGTAGAGTCGTCATCCTTAGAAGTTCCTCATAAGTATCCCACTTAATTCCAAGAGTGAGTTGAGGTATTTGCAGCGAGGAGGGTTCTCCTTGCTCTTTTCGGCCTCTTTTCTTTCCTTTTTGTGAAGTGGTAGCCTTATCTTTGCCTTGTCTTGCTTTGGGTGCCATTGTAACTGAGACTTGAAATAGAGTTCATGTTAGCACAATATCAATGGATACAATCTATACATAAGCAGTAGGGGTACCACCCCACACTTAGTTTGTTGATACGAATTAGTGAAGTGAAAGTGGTCGATTACTTAGACTTCATCGACATACGTTGTAGGAGCTATATTCCAACAAGAAAATCAGAGATGTATCACTTCTTGCAACCTTTGCAATACTTTCATGTTAGGTATATCAAGACTTCTACATAGGGATTACATCATGGTATAGTTTCTATCAATAATCACAATCGCCTATGTTGGTGGGCAACTATAAGTCTTATTCCGATGAACGGGACATTCTAACATGTAAGTATTCAAGTGACAAGAGTATGCGATGTTCATGACTGTAGCAATTCCGCAAGTTGCATAACAATGCATCAAAATGAAATTCAAGTCGGAAACAAGTTAAGAGTATCCTAACGTTCATGTTCACTCACTTGGTTTTGTATCAACAATTCAAATACATTAACATCACCAATATTTCTTCAAGATGTAGCAATTCATAATAGACATAGCAACGTAGCACTTACGAAAAATAGATGAAGAACAAAAGAGTACTTACGTGATTGAAGCCTTTGGAGATGTTCTTGTGAAGTGGGAGAGAAAAAAGAAAAATTTTGGGATGGTTTGGAGAGGGAATGCGGCGCCTTTAGGTTAATTTCTAGTGTGGTTATGTTTCAAGACTAAGTCCCCTTTATATAGGAAGAGAATGGGTCAGGTTTTGACCCATTTACAATCGGTTTTGGAGAAAAAAATGCTACATATGTGGCGCATAATGCTTGGCATAGTCATGGTATATGCGGCGCATAGTCTATGGCATTTAGGGACATATGCGCCGCATAGTCTATGGCATTTAGGGACATATGCGCCGTATAGTCTATGGCATATGAGATCCTGAGACCTAATACTATAGCATAGGCGGCGCATAGTGTATAGCACACTTAGGACTGGGCGGCGCATAGTGTATAGCACACTAGATTCCGAGACCTTAGGCTATAGGATAGGTTGTGCATCATTCGTGGCCTAGTTTTACCTAGGCCTAGCCTTCCTCGATGCCTAGTTTTGCATGAGAAATGCTCAATCCATAGCCTTATGCATCACTATTCCTAACTTACCAACTTTACCATACAATGCGTCCAAATCGTCAATTGAAATCAATCTCCTCGTTGAATACTTCTTGCACCTATTTTTGCTTAAAACCAAATGAAAACGATTAGTACGATGGGTTGCCTCCCACCAAGCGCCTTAGTTTTGGTTGTGGCACGACTCTTATTTTTGGATTTTTTTTTATCAAAAGCAAAACACATACTAGAACGAAATGAAAAATGAAAAACGATAAACGATGGGTTGCCTCCCATCTAGCGCTTGATTTATTGTCGCGGCACGACATAGTTACCTCGAGTACTTAGACTTCGTCGAGATAGATGGTGGATAGTTTTCTGAATGGATTCAGACGACAATGAGGCTTACTTGTAGGCATGCAATCTTCTTTGAGATGACCCTTGTGCATGCCTATCCCAGGAGGGATACCAATTATATCATCAATAGTCCAACCCATAGCTCTCATGTATCTCTTCAGAGCAGAGATGAGAGCCTCTACGTGCTGTTTACTTAAATCATCCGCACTCACCAGAAGTACATTTATACTTTCCAAGAACACATACCTTAGATAATCGGGAAGCTCTTTCGATTCTAGCATTGGTGGCTCTTCAAGGGAAGTCTTCGCTGGTGGTGTGGGTCGATTTTTAAGATCAAGGTCCATCTTCTTGGGAGCATAGCGATATGTCCCTAATCCTGATTGAGCACAAATAGCTTCTTGGCAATTTTCAGCATCCTTACTCTCTCCATTCATGAGCACAACCTCCAAAGGGTCAGCAATAATTTGCTCTTCTTTAAGTAATTCTTTCGGATCATCAAAGAAAACATCAGCCACCGAAAATACACTCGGATCTTTGGGTTGCTTCATTGATTTGCAAACATCAAAGCGAACCACTTCATCATTTATTCGGAATGAAAGCTCATTAGCTCTCAAATCAATGAGCACACTTCCTGTAGCAAGGAAAGGGCGTCCCAAGATTATGGGAACCTCTGAGTCCGCTTCACAATCCAAAATAACAAAGTCTGCTGGAAAGATGAATGAAGAAACCTTTACCAAGACATCACATAGGATACCAACAGGTCGTTTTACCGACCTATCCGCCATGACGAGCCTCATATTGGTTGGAGTAGGATCACCCAACCCCAACTTTTTATAGATAGATAATGGCATCAAATTGATGCTGGCTCCTAAATCACATAATGCTTTGGCAAAATTCAAAGATCCAACGGTGCAAGGAATAGTGAAAGCTCCGGGGTCAGCCTTCTTCTGAGCTATTGATCGGGTAGCGATTGCGCTGCAGTGATGGACATCATCTTTCAACTCATAACTTGCTGCCCGCTTCTTTGTCAAAAGATCCTTCATAAATTTCGCATACCCAGGCATTTGTTCAAGTGCTTCCACCAATGGAACATTAATGGTCAACTGCTTTAACATAGTCATGAATTTGCTGAACTTCGTATCATCCGCCACCTTCTTCAATCTTTGGGGAAAAGGTGGTGGTGGGTATGGCATTGTTCTCTCCACGGCTTTCTTCTCCTCTTGCTTCCATTTTTCAGCTTTTCCAGGCTGCACGTCGTGAGGAGTGACGTTAAGGACATTAGGATCGGTTGCTGCGGCATCTTCCCCTTTCGCCTTATCATCAATTTCCGCCTCTTCGTCAGCCACTTGCTTGCCTTTTTCTGAAGTTTCCAGCACCTTACCACTTTTGGTAGTGATGGCCATGCATGACCCATCATTCCTTGGATTTTGCACAGTATCGCTAGGTAAAGTGCCAGCCTTCCTTTGATTGAGTGCTGCTGAAAGTTGGCTCAATTGCTGCTCTATTTTCTTGATTGAAGTGGAATGAGAATCAACTAGTTGTTTCATGGAGGACAAATCATTAATTACCTCAGTAACTCCCGCGCTCGTTGCTTCCACTCCTTTCAATAATTTAGCCATCATGTCTTCCATACTTCCAGAATTAGATATGGTGGTATCAGTCTACCAGGGGGAACATATACACCACTCTTTTCATTGTTTTTTCTCCAACTACCTTGGTCCTTGTTTCCATTATTATCATAATAGTTCCGACCTTGGTTTCCTTGGGTATTACCTCGGAAACCCCCCTGATTGTTTAAGTAGTTGGCTTCTTCTTCCGAATCAGATTCGTCTCTTCCTTTTAGCGCCACAGCTTTCACTTTTTCGGTCTTCCCTGATAATAAATGCTTTGTCAGAAGATCCACTTGCGTTTTCATGTGCGCTAAATCTTGATCACGTTCTTCTTGTCTTCTTCTTTGGTCTGCAGTCATGCCTATAGATAAAGTGGGGCTTGCTACCTCGAAATCCCTGGTATGCCAAGCTCTACTTTGTTTCGTCATGCGATCTAGCATATTGCTTGCTTGACCAAAGGTGAGATCCATAAAGGATCCTCTAGCTGCGTTATCCACCACTGGCTTAGTTATTGAATTCAAGGCTCTATACAATATCTCCATGAGGTGAACATTAGTCATGTGATGGTTTGGGCATCTCGCTAGCTTTGTCTTGAACCTCTCCCATGTTTCATGAAGAGCTTCAGTGGGAAGCTGACGAAAGTTGCTGATTTCATCTCTCAATTGTGCCCTTTTGGAAGGCGGAAAGAATCTTTCTAGGAAAGCGTCTCTCAATTGCCTCCAATTTGTAATTGAATCAGGTGTCAGCCCATTCAACCATAGTGTTGCCTCCCCAGACAGAGACAATGGAAATAGACGTAATCAAATTGCATTCTGACCAACACCAGGATTGTCAAAAGACTTGCATGTAGAAATAAAGTTGATGAGATGCATATTCGGATCATCGCCTGCTAGTCCACCAAATAATCCCTTGAGTTGCAATAGCTGAATCATGGTGCTTGTGATGTTGAACTTGGCTTCGGGCGCTAATGGTGGGGGAATAATAGCTCCTGTGGCTCCGGCTCAATCAATATCATCATCATCCTCGTCGAAAGCTGGTTGCATAGGTTGGCGTTCAGGCCTAAACCTAGCTTGACGATCTTTTCTGTTGGCAGGTGTTGCGATCTCAGCGGCATGCCTAGGGTTTAGTAGCTCGTCATCACCTAGATCTTCATCGTCAGGATTTGTTGCTCGCCCAGGGTTATCAATATTCTGTTGATGCACTTGAGCGGCGGCTAGCACAGCTAGTCTCGCATGTTCCTGTTGAGCAGCCATCCTTTCAATTGCGTGTTGTGCCTCCATTCTGCGAATACGTTGTGGTTCAGGATTGATAGGTAATAACGGTTGAACAGAACTTCGGGTATGGGGCATGCACTGAATAAAAACCTGCAGTAGACAAAAACAAAAACTAAACGTAAAAGTACGAGAATCTTTGACCAAAGGGTCTAGTAATTATCACGAACTTAATTGACACTTGTATTCCCCGGCAACGGCGCCAATTTTTGATAACGCTCAATCTACAGCTCTCGTAGGAGTGTAAAGCGGTTGTTAGCAAATATAGAACCCAACCTGGGTTGGGTGTCGATCCCACAGGGAATAGCTTGGCCAACAAGTAAGCAAGATTACTAAACTTTTGGTGCAAGTCTCGTAAAAAGGGGGGATTGTAATGTGTCACCAAAATAATTAAATAAAAGCTGAAAATAGCAAAGTAAAAGAGAAAGATTGTTACGTAAGTTGTAAACAATGAGAATTGAGGCGTTGGGGTTATGTCCACCTTCTGAGGTATACGTCTCTATTGGCTATGAGTGTGTAGAATTCTGACATGCAACTGCTTATAGAGAATTGTATTCGATGGTAAATCCAGGCGTCTTTCGACCTATTCGAGGATTATTTCACTTTAACTCTTTCGAGCTTAAAGCGTATCTAACGGTACGAATTCTCCAAGAGGTTAGTCCAGTTACGGCACTATCTTTTTAGTAGGGAATTTTAGGGGGTGACCCTACTACCTTGACATTATCTCTTTTCCAGACAAATAACCTTTCTTTCGAACAAGTTAAATGTTATACTGGCGTATTCTTGCGTTTGCAACCACAAAGAATGTAGACTAAGATGAAGAGAATAATGATATAAGCAGTATACGTGTCGCGAACTCACAAACTCATAGCAATAGATAGTATCTCATACGGCTTCCATAACCCCATGAATGCGAAGGAGATCACGATTGACATTGTTGTTATACCACAAGATTGAGTAATTTCGTGTAGCTTAGGTGGTAGGCGTGAGGCATGAATTCCTAGGCAAAGTAACGATTCTCTTGTTGTGGAATTTAAGAATAGAAGAGTAGAAGAAGAAAAATAGAATTAATGGAAGAATTAGAAGATGTAAGAAGATGATGTTAAAAGTAGAATGAGAGTTGTAATTCGAAGTTATAATTCGAAGTTATATTTCGAAGTTTTAAAATCTCTAGCAAAATAGGGTATTTATAATACCCATATCCTAATCCTATTAGATAAATAAAATATCTAACCAAATCCTACTAGGCTAATGTAATACTTAACCCAATTGTACTAGGTTAATGTAACATTATCATAATCCAAATAAACTAATGAAATACATAACCCAATTGTACTAGGTTAATGTATCATTGTCCAAATCCAACTAAGTTACTGCAAATCCCCAAAGTCTTCAGAAATGTTGTTTTAGCCCGGGACAGATTTTCCATGCAGCAGTTTTGGTCCTTAGGCGTGTAAACTCCCTTCCCTTCCTTCGTTAGCTTTCTTTTGCGTCAAGTAAGCCATAAAATGCTGAATTCTGCATTATTTATACCTGAAACTTTACTAATCATGTTCATTAGCTCATTTACAGGAAAAAGGACTAAAAGTGCATGAAATATATACTTTGTTCTCAAAACTAGGCTAAAATATGGGAAAAATATATTGATATAGGCGTGTAAATTCGCCTATCATCAGTGAGACGTGGTTGTTTGGGCCTGATCATGTTCATCAGGCAATGGAGGATGTGAAAATCATCAGAGAAAGACTTATGACGGCTCAGAGTAGTCAGAAATCCTATGCCGACGTTAGAAGAAGAAAGTTAGAGTTTGAGGTTAGAGATTGGGTATTCCTTAAAGTTTCTCCCATGAAGGGAGTTATGTGATTCGGGAAGAAAGGTAAGTTGAGTCCTCGCTATATAGGACCATACCAGATTGTAAAAAGGATAGGTGGAGTTGCATATGAGTTAGAGTTTCCTGTAAATTTGGGTTCTGTCCACCCAGTATTTCATGTGTCCATGTTGAAGAAGTGCATTGGAGATCACTCTTTAGTGGTGCCCATTGAAGAAATCAAGGTGACTGATTCCTTGTCTTATGAAGAAGAGCCTGTAGCAATCTTAGATCGTCAAGTGAGAAATTTGAGGAGCAAAGAGATAGTCTCAGTTAAAGTGTTGTGGCGAAATCAGAAAGTTGAAGAAGCAACTTGGGAATCAAAAAATGACATGAGAGTTAGATACCCAAGCCTTTTTGATCCAGCAAATGATGAGATGGAAGGTACAATTCTTGTCTTATGTCTTCTTTTCTATGTCTGAATGTACTTGAAATCGTGCGTGACTGTACTCCGTGTCATTATTCGGGGACGAATGATCCCAAGGGGGGGATAATGTAACGCCCCATAAAAGTTGTGCATGGATTAGCCTTTAATAGTGTTCTCTTAGACTTAAAACTTAAAATTTTTTCTAAGTGTAATGAGGACTTAGAGCTATTTTAGATGGCAATCTTCAGGATACAATTTTTCAACCTTCCCGACATCCGTTTTTGGATTTTTTTGTTGCGTTGCGATGGGGCAAGGTTGTAGTACGTCTCGCAAGAGTTTTGGAATTTTAGACGAGCTTAAGGACAAGTTTGGATTTCCAATCCAGTGGAAGCACGCGATAGGCCCGTGCCGCCTGCTGGATCGCGTGCACTGGACCTTAGCCCGTGATTTAGCGGGCGACGCCTGCTTAATCGCAGTACACTAAGGCCTGCGTCGCCTGTTATATCACGCCAGGCTAAATTTCAGCCTCCTCTGGAAAATTAATGGCAATTTGGTAATTTACCAATTCCCTATCAACTTAAACACGGGATTTAATCCCCAAAGAGCCAAATTACACTCATATTCACCAAAATTGCTCAAGAACTCTCCTTAGGGTTTCAAAATAAAAACCCAAGCAACTTAAGATTCAACCGTGGGTTTTTGAAACTAATTGCATATTTGAAATCCCCAGAATGTAGGCTTGAAGAAACACCTATCATCTTCGTATATAGAGGTACGTGGGGTTATCCTGAAAATCTCATGGGCTTAAAATTCATGTTTTCAAAATGGGGGTTTTGAAATTATGAATATGATTATTTTTTAAACGTTTTATGATATTGATTTGATCTTTAGGCCTATTCCCGAAGTGATTTGATATATGATATACGTATATGCATGTATTCCGAAAAGATGTTAACTTGAGAGCATGAATTATATGAAATCCCTCTCTTGATATGATTTTGTATTAAATTCTCACATGATGTGAAATTTTTGAAATCATCATGACAAGCATGACATGAGATATTTCAAAAATGATTATGATTTTTGACTTGCAAGAAGAGGGTTATTATGTTGAAATATGATGAATATAATGTTTGCAGGAAGTAATGATGTGATATTGATGGATTGCAAGTCGGGTATGACGATACCCTACAAAATATGATATGTGGTTGCATTAAATGAAGTTGAATGCATTGATTTTATACGAGATACGTGGATGTCCGAAGAAGGCGTTTGAGTGTAAGGGATCATCACTGGAAAACGTGTTTGCCTACATGGGAACTTGGTACCATGTTTTGTGATCTTGTGTACCTGACTTTATGTCATTCCCAAATTGGGACTATGGTTTGGAGCCCTGCTTTGTGATCTTGTGCACTACCATAGTTTATTGGGTTGAGACACCCTGCTGTATGATCTTGTGTGTCTTCCCCTCACTTATACTATAATCTCGGCGGCAACTGAGGATGACAGTTGGTGTAAATGTGATATGTAGGGTATTCCACTTAGCTCAACTGCATTGCATTGTTGTTGAAAAATTATTACATTATGCCCATATGTTTTCAAATGATTTGATATGAAACTGCTTTATAATGTCTCTCACTTATATTTTGTAAAAATATTATATTTTGTTTTGATTTCTCTGCGTACCAGTACATTTGTATTGACCCCCTTCCCTCCCAGGTTCGGAGGCACAGTCTAGGGGTCCAGAAAATTAGTAGATTCCTCAGACAGATTTGCAGAGTCACTTGGTGAGCCTTTTATATTCCGGAAGGCCTGATATCTGGCCGTTTCATTTATCATTTGTTAGTTCTGGGTCTACTTGGGACCTTGTCCCAGTTTTCAGATAGTTATTTGTTTCAGTCATGTAGTAGAGATTTTGCAGACGTTTACGAGATGTTGATTAAGATTGTGGGACATTATTCCCCATTATTGTTTTCATATGATTCTTGACCATGTTTCCGTTATATTGTGTATCTTCCGCATTTCTTTTATCATATAAATTATGTGCATAATTACCAGATAGATAGGGGTGTTTCGGGCCTTTATGGTTCGGAATACTCGTCACGGCCAGGGCCCCAGTTCGGGTCGTGACAGAAACTTGACACTTAACTGAGGCCTAAGGAATAACAAATCAACCTCCGGGATTTATCAAAGAAAAATCTGAATTGGGGCATACATGGCTATGAACTATATTTCGCCTATCATAAAGATTATAGCATGAATTATGGGAACTGAGCACACTATAAAGCGTGAATACATTAGTCATGAGCTGCATGACCTCAATTTAGAGTTCATAACATATGGAATGTGATTCCGACTGCTGAATGAACTGAAGTTCGTCATTTAGGAATCTGGAAGAGCACGTGATTTTCTATCATATACATGAACATGAACTATGATCATGGAACTGAAATGTGAGGTATGAGTAGGTATTAGGATAAATGAAAAATACTGAGACAGGAATGGGTTGAGCCTTACCCTTCCCTTCTGATGTTCTATGTCATACTGACATCACTACTAGAATCTGAGGGCCGGACTTGGTTACTAGTTCTATCATCTCCCCCTTGGCTTTAAGCCATCGTCTTAAGTTTGGGAGATCCCTTATTAGATTTTAAACTTAACTGCACTCTGGGGTCTGAAATATGACAGTACGCAAAATTAATAGAACTTAACCCGAAAGACCACACATGAAAGTGGAAAGCCCACTACTAATACTACCTTCTGAGATACACTCTATATTTCGATAGCCCCAATAGTCATATTATAATGCTTGCACACTTATTTCTATCGGTTCAACCTTCAAAACTCAAACTTAGATTCTAACACTTAACATGGATATCACCAAGCCTTTGATGAACCATACCACTTTTGACATAACATACCAATATCGCGACTCCAAACTTATGTCTCATTACTATGAGAATCAAGATCATATAAAAAAGGCTCAACACTATCAATCAAAACTCTTTAACCTGACTATTTAGAACCTATATAACATCTACTAGTCTTTCTCCATCTAGCAACTCAACGGTACTACTAGCCACACGCAATATATAATAGTCTTAGAGAAATGCCACAACTCCATATCACCATGGGCATACTTACACACCATACCTACAAAATTATACTTCATTATGAATCAACTTAAACTTAAGCCATTTCATACACCATTCAATCCTATTAGATCACTTCCATATAACTAGCATCATGTTACGACCCGAATCGAGGCCCTGGCCGTGACGAGCATCCCGAACCAAGAAGGCCCGAACACCCTTCTGTATCTGGTAATCATGCACAATATTCATACTGTATAAGAAGATGCAAAAATACATAACTGAACAAAAACATGGTCATAAATCTAAAATCTTTTTAACTTAGAATAGGTTTTTCAACATAAAATAACATCTCTATCCATCTGCGAAATCTCTACTACATAAGACATCAAAACTTATCTGAATCTGGGACAAGGACCCCAGTAGACCAAAACCATAATAAATAATAAATGTCTGAAAGTAAATAGGCCTTCTTAAATATAGAAGGCTCACCAACTGAACTCTGCACTTCTTTCTGAAGAAATCTACTACTTATCAGAACCCCTAGATTGTGTCTTAGAACCTGAAAGGTTAGAAGGGGAGGGGGGTCAATACAAATGTACTGGTACGAAGAGCAAATCCAAAATAAAGCCTTTACATAAACAAAATAGTTGAGATCTAGTCATAAAACATCTTATATGAAATAAGTTCGAAACACATGGGCATTTTTGATAATCATAAAGCCTTTCTGTCAATGCAATTTCTGATCTTTGAATTACTTCTGAGTTAGGTGGTACACCCTACATATCTGAAAGTTTCCCACGGCAATATGGGATCCGTCATTAACTCGACGGCCAAGCCCCCAACCCAAGTTTGCCGCAAGGGTTGAAGTATCTGAATCTAATACGCCCCAGGGCACTAGGCCAGCGTATAATAATATACCCGTACCGACAAAACACGATTTCAGGCAATGAATCTTATGACTCGTGCCTTCTTCGGGTAACCACCTAACTCTCTTAGTACTCATTTTAAACCCATTCTAAACATGCATCTTTCTGAATTCAAAATCTGAAAAATCTGATTTCAAACTTGTATTCTATTCTGTTCTGAATTACCATGGCATTATCTGAGTTGGTGTCGTCACACCAAGACTTGCAAGTCCTATTTATGATCCATAATATATCATGCATGATTCTTTCATTAAAACTCAATCCAGACCACCCAAACATGTAAATAGTATAAGAGATTTCATGTTCCGAAAGATAAGTCAAAACTATGCAAGAATTCTTCAAACATATGGTGGTCATGTGCTTTTGGAAAAACCATGCAACTCTTTCATTATATGAATATTCATCCTTTATCAACATGCATCACCCTCTTTTTTTAAATTCCAAAAACCATAAATCCATTATAACTCAAATCAAGATATTTCATAGCATGCTTTTTAAGATGCATTTTGAAACAATCCATAGCATATCATAAGTAAAGGAAAAAAACATAACAAGAGAGGGATTTTATAGGAATCATGCTCTCAATTCAATCATAAATCATAAATCACATGCATACATATATATATTTCAAATCCTTTTGGGGGAAGGCCTAAAGACCAAAACAATACCATCAAGGCTTCTAACACATGAATGTATTCATAAATCTGAAAATCCCTTTCTTAAAATCATACTTGATAGTCTTTAAATCATCCTTGAATATTTCAACAAGCCCATGTAGTTTAGAATAAACCCCACGCACCTTAAATTAGAAGCTTTTGAATTAACTCTAGCTTTCGGGATGCTATACATACGATTGATGGGTGCATCTTGTAGCCCTCGCAATGGGTATCCCGAATCTTAAATTATTTTTGAATTTCTACGGTTGAATTTTGAGGAATCTTGATTTTTGTTTTGTGACTAAAGGGTGTTGTTCTTGAGGGATTTGAGAAAAATGACCATATTTGGTCAATTGGGGGCTTAATTCTGTGATATAGACGAAATTTGGGTGAGGATAAATGGCCAAAATGCCCTTAAGGAAACAAACAAAGTCGCAGTTGTCCTTCAGTTGACAAGCTGACAGGCTGAAGTAAATTGGACATAAATTCTTACTCCAATGTTCAATTTGGATGAAATCAGTGGCATTGGAAAGAAGACTCAAAGAGATTTCATTTGATATATAGAATCTCTCCCAGTTCATTATATACAAGAAGTTATGATCATTTGAAGTTGATCTTGAAATGCTAAAAACTGGGAAACAGACTATGCGTTTTGCTACTGGTTTGAAATCCAAACGCGGCCTTATGCGTTCCGAAAAATTCCAAAACTCCCCCGAGATCTACTATGAGCTTGCCTGATCGTAACACAACTTAAAAATCAAAAATTGGATGTCGGGAAGGTCAAAAATTAATCCCCCGAAGATTGGAAGCTAAAAATGATTCTAAGTCCCCTTTCTCACTTAGAAAAATATTCTAGTTGTTAGCCCCTTAAACATGACACTAGATGAAATCAAGTCGAGAAATTTATAGGGCGTTTTAATAGGAGTGATCACCACACATATATTAACAAGGAATAGTTCAGTTCGGGTTTATATGCGTAGGGATGGTGGTCTAAACTTTATCCCAAAAGTCGGGGTGTTACACATCATTAACCAAGAAATCATCACATCCACCTTCATGGACTTCAACTGTTCAAAACTTAATGTCTAGTGCTAAACATGATTTTACAACCCAACCTTACTTATGATTCTCACTTGGAATCCATGAAATAAAAATCAAGAAACACTAGTACACTAGAACTTCATAACAACAATAATTGATCTTGACCTTACGATCTTCCTTATCATAACTCATTAGCACTTACTATTTCAACACATCAAGCCTACTAATTTGCCACTATTTTTTCCACCATATTCTACACTTAAATTCAAGCCTATAGTTTAGCATCAATCATCTACCACCAATGAAGAGTGCAACATAATATAATAATCCATCAAATTGGAACATTCTATCCAAATACCTCAAAATCTGCTACATACCTTCTCATAAGTAGTACTAGTTTACAACTACCAACGAAAAAAAGTCAAGGGGTAAAGTCACATAATAGACATGATCAACCTTAATATGATATTATAACCCCATACAATCTTATCTACTTATACGGATTTCTCACCTCATACTTACTTACTCAATCATACATTTAGACTACCTTCAATTTCCACAACAACCATGAGTCTATAATTATAACTTACTGACTAATATAGCCATTTTCATACTTCTAGCAACTGATAAATCACCCTGACTAACAACTCCTTCTCTACCTTCTACTAATAAAACTCAAGGATGAATCACCTCTTTACCAACTCAATCTCATGCAAACAGATTCATCTATACATATATTAAACCAACACATGAACAACAAGTTGGAAAACAAGTTGCTAGTGAATCGAAATAAGCCTCACACGGCTTCACTAGACTTTGATTTTGTATTCTGAATAAGAAAATGAGATGAATGACAAGGCAACTATGCTAGTGAATCGAAAGAGACCCATATAGCTTCACTAGACTTTATTTTTCAACAACACCTTGATGACAAGATTACATGAGATAGAAATTTAATATGCAATATCCAATGAACTAAGAATACACATCTTACTGTGTATAAATAAAATCGAAGTAAAACACTTCCTCCATGGACTACCATACCATCCACACATGCTACTAGCTACCACATTAGTTTATCACTATAAAGGGGTAAATCATCCTTAAACATCGGTCATTCAATTGAAATATTTATTTACACAAAAGTCACCCTCACTCTGAATTCTAACTTTGTGACTTCACATCACCAACTTCTTGGTATAATTTCATTACCAATAGGTCATGACAACAATACTTTAACTCATACTACTATCCAGGTGGAAATACAGTTCCAACATTCTGTTACACATCTTTCCCCCTGAAGCACGACATCCGCAACATAATTTTTTTTTGAAACGGGACTGAATACACTCAATAACGCAGGCTGAAAAGCACGATTTCATCAATATCATGGTTCACACTCGCATCAATACACTTTGAAGCAAACGGATTCTCAATTCCTTGCATAATTTTTAAAAATTTATATATGACTCAATCGAAAAAGACTATATCATGTAGATTCTAAACTTTTTGCACGTGAATCACCCCAATAATGGGACATGTCTGAGAACATCAGAGTAAGGAAAGAATTTGGGATGACTTTTACTTTCGTATGGGCGACACCATAGCACGAATTAGAGTATGAAAGAGGAACATTCTGACTCTATTGTACGAACTAGAACATGAAGAAAGAGAGACATTCCTAAATGCCTTGTAGTCTCCTGCTTATAAGTGTGGCATGCTACACACCCATAAACAAGACTCTACCCGACGCGATTTCGTAGACACCCTAGGACCATGAACCGTGCTCTGATACCAAGTTTGTCATGACCCGAACTAGGGTCTGGCCGTGACGGACATCCTGAACCATGAAGGCCCAGAACGTCCTTCTCTATCTGGTAATCATGCACAACATTCATATAAAAAAAAATACGGAAACATAATATTCTATGGAAACATGGTCAATTATGAATTCAATATAAGTTGGAAACTGTAGATCAACTACATCTAAATAACATCTGACATAGTCTGCGAAATCTCTACTACATAAAAATCTGACAACTGTTTGAAACTGGGACAAGGCCCCCAGTAGACCAAAATGGCGATAAGTAACATAATCTAAAAATACAGGCCTCCTGTAATAGAGAAGGCTCACCACTGCACAATCTGATCAGCTGTCTGAATTATCTACTGCTTATCTGGACCCCTAGACTAAGCCTCAGAACCTAGGAGGAGGAGGGGTCAATACAATTATACTGATACACAGAGGATATCCAAAATCACAATTTATATTCAACATATATGAGAGCAATGTAAAACAGTCTTCACAAATGTATAACGTAGTAAGAAATCACATGGGCATTTTAAAAGACTCTGTAAAAATCATCATGACTCTAAGAAATTTGTATTACTTCTGCGTTAGGTGGTATACCCTACAATTCTGAAAAATTCCATAGGCTATATGGAAACTACCATTAACTCGACAGCGAAGCCCCCAACCCAAGTGTGCCGCAAGGGTCGGAGTCTATGAATCTACTATGCCACCCGGCCATCGCCAGCGTACAATAATAATCTACCCGTATCGACAAATACGGTTTCAGGCTAAGAGTTACTTGGACCCGCGCCTTCTTAGGATAAACACCTAACCCCTTTTAAGCCCCTTTTTAAAACTCAATCAAAATATGCAATCTCTGAAAACATACTCTAAAACATACTCTGAAAACACAATCTGTTATGGCATAAATACATATGGTATCGTCATACCATTGACTTGCAAGTCACATCTCTGAGCCATCAATAACATATTATAATCTCTGTTTTTAAAAAATAAATTTGGGACCACCATATCAAAAATCAATTCAAAGTAACTCTTTCTCAAATCTCATGTAAACACATGCAAGTGACTCTCTTTGTCAAGCATTTCGATAATACAAGGTGGTCATATCAAACTCGTAATCTCATGCAAATCTTTCTCTTTTAACAAAACATATTTACATCGAGAAACTCCCTCTCTTAAATCTCTAAAACATGCTCAAAGTACTATGGTATTTGAGTAAACTATTTTCAAGCCATAAATCATGTATTTCAATCAATCACCATAAGATCATAAACATAAGGTTATCACAAGAGAGGGATTTCCATTATTTGAGCTCTCAAACAAATCTTAAATTTCAAGTTTCATACATATACATATATGTGTAAATCAATTTAAGGGGATAAGGCCTAAAGGCCAAAACAACAATATCATTAAACATGCAATAAGCATAATAAAATCATGGATTTCAAAACTCCTTTAACAAATTCATGCTTGATGATCTTTAAATCAAAACTAAGTGTTTTCAACAAGCCCATGTAGTTTTAGGATAAACCCCACGTACCTCTATTTCAGAAAATAATGGATGATTCTTGAAGCTCGCAGATTGGGGATTTCGAATCTCCAATCAATTTTGAAAACCCACAGTTGAATCTTGAACTACTTGGGTTTTTAGTTTGAAACACTAAGGAGAGTTCTTGGAGTAATATGATGAATGTGGGTGTATTTTGGAGTATTTGGGATTAAATCCCGCGTTTATGATGATTGGGGAATGGACGATTATCAAAATACCCTTAAAATCTCGGAGAAAACTAAATTTTGGCCTGGGGCGATTAGCCAGGCGTCGCCTACCTTGGAGCACCACTCTAGGCCAAGCGTCGCCTGCTCTATCGCGGTGGTTCTCGCAGGTCAGGCGATCTGCCAGGTGACGCCTGCAGATCACAGGGGCTCACTAGAATGGCACCCTAAATGTGCCCTTATACTCGTCTAAAAATTATGAAACTCACCCATTACGTACTACGACCTTGCCCCATCGCAATGCAACAAGAAAATCTAAAAGCAGAGGTTGGGAAGGTTGAAAATAAAATCCTCGAAAATTACAAGCTAAAAATGAGACTAAGTCTCTTTGACACTTAGAATATTTTCAAGTTTCTTATCCCATGCACATGATAATAAGAGATAATGCATTGCACAAATTTTATGGGGTGTTACAATAATCTGAACTGGTGTCATCACACTAAGACTTGCAAGTCCTATTTCTGAGCCATAATGTATCATGCATAATTCATTCATGAAAATACAGTTCGGACCACCCAAACATGCAAACAGTATAATAGATTTCATGTTCTAAAAACACAAGTCAATACTATGCAAGAATACTTCAAACATGTAGTGGTCATGTACTTTTGGCAAAACCACGCACTCTTTCATTATTCATATACTTTTGTCAAAACCATGCACTCTTTCATTATATGTATTTTCAACATTTATCAACATTCATAACCCTCTCTTTTGAGTTCAAAATTCATATACAAGTCATAGTAAAAATCAAGACATTTCATATCATGCTTTCAGGATGCAATTTAGAACAATGTATATCATATGAAAGATGGAAAAGATCATAACAAGTGAGGGGTTTGTTATAAGTCATGCTCTCAATTGAATATTCATCCTTAAACACATTCATACATATATCTATATAATTTTTCAATCAATTTGGGGGAAGGTCTAAAGACCAAAATAATACCGTCAAAACTTCTAAAACATGATTACATTCATAAATCCAAAATTCTTTTCTTAAAACATGATTTCTATGCCCATGAGATTTTAGGAAAATCCCGCGTACCTCTATTTAGGAAATTAAAGGATGCTCCTTGATGCCTACGGCTTGGGGATTCCAAATCTCCAATTTGTTTCGAAAACCCACAGTTGAATCTTGAGTTGTTTGAGATTCTTGTTCGAAACCCTAGGGAGTGTTCTTAGATGAATTTGAAGAAAGTGAGTGTATTTTGGTGTAATAGGGGTTAAATCCCGTGTTAAGATGTTAAGGGGTTGGAAAATACGCCAAATACCCTTAATGAGATGGGTATTAAAAGCTGAAAATTCCAGGTACGCACAGCAGAGCATGCGTCATGAGCTAGCTTTTGAGGTTGAGTTAGACCCAAGATCCATTTCTTTATCATGGTATTAGATCCAGGCCCACCCAGCTCATTGTTTTTTATGTTGGGCCCCCCGTCTTATATTGTCCACGCTCCAGATGTCCAGCCCAGGACTTGCGGGGGGTGTTGGAGTCCCCTTCAAGTATGCAACTGTCTGAACGTCATTACGAAAATGATAAGGAAGATTAGCTTTCAATGGTCTCCACATATTGTCTCTCCCAATGGTGAAAACAAAAGGTTTAATCTTACTTGAAGTTGCCTCATTAAGAACAACCACTTTGTACTCATATGAAAGTGGACAAAATCCAAAGCCCACTGCAGTATCTCTACACTTTTTACCTGTTATAGAGTGAACAATAGAATAGATCAATGACTTGATGTGTGAAGTCATCCTACATGTACACTGTAGAGTTTTTATAGCCACTTCATAGAGAATTGTAGTATTAATCGGCAAAGATCGTAGCAATACAACTAGACACTTTATTTCACAAACGAACATATCCATTTAATAATAAACTTAAACTTAAATTTAAATTATAAATAGATTAAATATTCTATAATGGAAGTAAAAAAAACTAAAAATGTTTAATTGATGTCCATGTCCAAGTTATTTTCCTACAGTCTTAGTAAAAATTTCATGGGTACCCTATATATTTGGACACAGTTATTTCAAGAATTTCTGCCTGAAGTTAAAGGTAAAAATGGTTAAACTTCAGACTTAAGTGAGTGAAGTTCACATGCCTGAAAATCTTAAGCCATACATGCTTAAAATTGTATGAACCACATGTCTAAGGTTGTTTTGAAGTGGGTAGAAAAATTGGTATGTCTTAAATGGTGATCCTGAAATCAGGTATCTGAGCACTTAAACCTTGTTTGTCCTATAGCTATATGTATATGTACACAAAAATAAATATTACTCTATGGACACCTAGTGAACTTAGGCTAATAAAGACTGCAAATAAAACTAGCAATACCGTTATACATATACGATGGAGTGGTGACATGTTCTTTACTGACGGGATTGAAGATATGGAAACAATCTTCACAATCAGACCAAAAACAGACGAAACCATTCATAGAATTCGTTGTCATCATCTTGTGCCTCACATGGCTGGGTGAAAATCTCTGGCGCAATGTATATAAGTCGTTAGTCTTCCAATCTCTGAATTGATCATATTTTTGATATTTATAGTTGTTCCATGCCAAAGAAGAAATTGTAATAGACCGTTGATCATCTGATGTTTTAATATCAACTGCTTCAAGTTGCGTTAATGATGACGACTTTATTTTGTGCTCAATGTGCGAGTAGGCAAAGTTTCCACTGTAGATAATCGAACACCATAGCATACATACCATCTTCAATTTTTTAGCCAAGTATTGGCCAGGTACTCTTTGTAATATCTCAATAACAACTTCTTTGGGTATAGAAATGACATGTTTTTTCTGTTCCTTGCATATCTTTTAGATTTCCATTCTTTCTGAAAAGGTCAAATATATAAAAATTAGTATTTCTACTATATAAAGGATCAGTAGGAAGAGGCCTACTCCTGGATAATCAAGACAATTCTAGGAGCAAGAGACATAATTGCACGAAGTAGTCTGGGTGATAAAAAGGTAGGACCTGTCCCTGATTGAGAAGGCCTATTTACTTTCAGACAACTATTATTAGATATGGTTTTGGTCCATACTGGGGGCCTTGTCCCAGTTTTCAGATTGTGTTAGTGATCATGTAGTAGAGATTTCGCAGACGGTTTCCAGATGCTGTTAGATGGTTTCGAATTGTCCTTTTCTATTATCGAATTTATAACAGATTTATGACCGTGATTCTTTTTTGTTGAAATTTCCGTATTTCCTTATTTGTGTATGAATGGTGTTTATAATTTCAAGTTAGAAGGGTATCCGGGCCTTCCTGGTTTGGGATGCCATCACGGCCAGGGCCGCGGTTCGGGTCGTGACACAGGTATACTCTCAATTCAGATCACTTTGATGAATCCCTGATGATAATTCACTGTTACTCAGGCCTCAGTTAAGTGTCAAGTCATGTATAGTATACTTCCATGATTCAAGATCTTATGTTCTAACCTTTTAGTGACACCTCCTTATGTGATGATAGTGGTGATGAGTAAATGTTTCTTATTGATGGAAGATCATAGTATGCTTGTTTTAGATAAGGCCATAACTGTGAAGTAAGATCTTAGGCCAAGTCTTTGATATATGTGATGGTTAGTGGAAATTTGTGTGTGTATGCTCTTCGGGCAGCGCATGGGAGTTATATTAATAGTGGTTTAGAGAATATGTGAAGTATGTCCTTATGGGTGGTTGCCTTGAAGTTCATATGTGGTTATAAAGATAGGCTTGAATGGCATGTTGGGATTTAAGTGGAGGAACGTAATATGCGCTAGTGAATCCATAGTAAGAGTTCAGAGTTAGTCATTGAAGTGGTAAGGCGTTATGCGCAGGGTGTGAACTTTAAAAAGATATAGAAGGTTAAATCATATGGTTTATATTAGTATCGTAGTGTGACATGTTGTATTTTGTGATTTAGAGTTAGGCTTGATCACGGTGAAAGGGTTTAAGCTACTTTAGACATTTGTAGAAAGATTTATCAATGCCCGTATGAGGATTACAATTTGAATCAACGAGTATGGTATTTAAGAAGAGTAGTATAGTTGAGGAATATTCGAGAAGTGTGCTAAGCTTAAAAGCAAGAAGTTGTAATTCCTAAGGCCGGGTAACTCTATCCTAGTTTATGAGTTATATGTCTATATTCCACGCAATAGAGTAGTGTCAATGTTAGGATCCTTTAGATGGGTGTCTTGCGTAACTCATACCCAAGATTCTTTGTGCCCTAATGCTACTATAACTTCTTTAGAAAGAGTGTTGAAGAGATACTCCAGTTAAGTATGAAGGTCCAGCATAATTCAGTCTGTATAGCTAGTAATTCAGTTTAACAGTCAGGCAGACAAGTTACTATGATTTTCCACATTTTCACCCAGTCCTACTATCCGAAGTCTCATGCGTGTGACCATACCAAGAGATAATCTATTTAATCCGTGTAAATTGCAAAGTTATCTCAGTTCAAGCATCATGTTTTAGATTCAACAATTTAGTCATGACTCAGTTCATTAGAGTTCAGCGCACGATTTCAATTTTTTCCAAGTATGTAAGATCAGACAGTGTAATACCTTGATACGATCAAATTCCAGTTGTCTCATGATTCATACTTGCATAATTTGTCACTTCTCAATTCAATACGCTTCAAGGGAATCAAAAGCTCTTAGCATAAATCAGCTCCTTGAAGCAAGTAAAGTCAAGTCAGCTCAAAATTCAATTTCATGATAGAAGTTTAACTGTTTCAGATCAGTTATATCCTTTATTAGAAGACACATCTTGTCCACGTTATTCCATACCTTTTTGAGCCTCAAAAAGTCCCTACCCATCATTTGGGGATGAATGATCCCAAGGGGGAGATAATGTAACACCCCACATTTTGGGTTAGAACGTAAACTGTCATTCCTTCACATAAAGGTTCCAAAAGCCATAAATCTAATGAAAATTTAGCATGTTAATAAATTATGTAGTGTGGAAACCTATTTGATAATGAATTGAGATCATAGAGGTCCCTAAACTCAAGGACGGGTTGAAAGCTTTCCTATCGTTCGAGTTTGAGTGAGCGTTGAAAACATGGGTCAACTTTAATCAACCATAAATCTTTGTATATATTAAATTATAGGTCCTACTATATATCAAATGAAAGGTATTCAAATTAGCTTTCCAACTATACTAATTTCGCCAAAATCCAACACCCGAGCAAGAAGTTATGGCTTTGCAAAGTGGAGTGCATCACCCAGCATAAGGTGTGCGACTCACACCCTAACTTATGTCATAAGGTGTGAGACGTACACCCTAATGTGTGCAATAAAGTGTGCGCCGCACAACCTATCTTATGTGATAAGGTGTGCACCGCATACAGTATGACCCAAGTGACTTAAACACTCTATTTTTGGGGCAAAATGGTCCTTTTCCCACACTTATTCAGTCATAAACACAAAATTCAGTCCCCAATTCTCCGAAATACATCCATATTCATCCAAAATTCTCAAGAACACTCCTAAGGGTTTCAAACTAAAAAACCAAATAAATCAAGATTCAATCATGGGTTTTCAAAATGATTGAAGATTTGGAATCCCCAAACCATAGGCTTCAAAAATCATCCATTATTCTCCGTAATCGAGGTACATGGGGTTTTCTGAAAAATTCATGGGCAAAGAAACATTCTTTAATTCATGCTAAAGATCTAAAAATCATGATTTTATGGAAAGGATTGAATTTTACCATTACTAGCATGTTTTAGAAGCTTTAATTAATATTGTTTGGTCTTTAGGTCTTTCCCCAAATTGATTTGAAATTCTACATATATGTATGAATGTGTTTAAGAATGAATATTCAATTGCGAGTATGAATTAAATGAAATCCCTCTCTTGTTATTATTTTCCTTTACTTATGATATGCTATGAATCGTTTTGAATGCATTTTGAAAAACATGATATGAAATATCTTGATTTATACTATGACTTGAATATGATTTTAGAATAAAAAGAGAGGGTTATGCATGTTGATAAATATTGAATATGCATATAATAAAGAGTAGCATGATTTGCCAAAAACACATGACCACCATATGTTTGAAGAATCTCTGCATAGTTTTGACTTGTGTTTCGGAACATGAAATTCATTATACTATTTGTATGTTTGGGTGGTCTGAACTGTGTTTTAATGAAAGAATCATGCATGATACATTATGGCTCAGAAAATAGGACTTTCAAGTCTTGGTGTGACGACACAAATCCAGATAATGCCATGGTAATTCAGAACAGAATAGAATGGATGTTTCAAGTCAAAATTTTCGGATGTTGAAACTAGAATAATGCATGACTCAGAACAGGATAAAATTGGGCATAAAGAGATGTTAGGTGGTTCCCCGAAGAAGGCACGAGTTCAGACAACTCGTTGCCCGTAACTGTGATTTTCCGATCCGGGTATATTATATTATGCTGGCCAAGTGTCGTGTGGCGTATCAGATGCAGAAACTCCAACCCTTGCGGCACACTCAGGTTGGGGGCTTCCCCGCCGAGTCAATGGTGGATTCCATACCGCCTTGGAATATCAGAATTGTAAGGGAGTGTCACCTAACTCAGAAGTAATACAATGATCAAAAATTGCATTGGCAGAAAGGTTTTATGTTTATTGAAAATGCCCATGTGTTTTGAAATTATATCTTTCATGATGTTTATGACTAGCTCTCAATTATTTTATTTATATAAAAGCTTTATTTTGGATTGCTCTGCGTACCAGTACATTTGTATTGACCCTCTTCCTCCCAGGGTCTAAAACTCAATTCAGAGGTCCTGCTAGGCCGTAGAGTTTTCAGACCGCAGTGATGTGTGCAGTTAGTGAGTCTTCTTTATTTCAGAAGGCCTATGTCTTTCAGATTTTGTTATTTATCTTGGTTTAGGTCCACTGGGGGACCTTGTCCCAATTTCAGACAGTTGTCATTTTCAAATGTAGTAGAGATTTTGCAGACAAGTTCAGATGTTGTGTAGTTGATATTAGATTTCATTTTTCATAGTTTAATTGAACTCAGAGAATGACCATGTTTCCGTAATGATTTACAATTCCGCACATTCTATTATAATTTATGAATATTGTGCATGATTACCAGAGAGAGAAAGGCGTCCGGGCCTTCATGGTTCGAGATGCTCGTCACAGCCAGGGCCCCGGTGCTGGTCATGACAATAGACAACCCTACAATTCAAACAATAGGGAGCACCACATTGAATGCTCAAAAGGAATAAGCCAAGCTGCACAGATCATCTAGTTAGTACACGCAGAGTCTATTCAGGCTATGAGGTGAACCTCTCCTTCTCCTAATATGTTTGGATTACTTTATCCCGCCTTCTATATGAGATAGTAATCCCACTATTTTAGTGCAACCGATGTAAAATAATTATGGAATTATCTAATACCTCACACTACAACAACAACAAATTAAACCCAGTGTATTCTCACTGTCACGACCCGAACCGAGGCCCTGGCCTTAACGAGTATTCCGAACCATGAACGCACGAAACACCCCTATTTGTTTGGTAATCATGCACATAACTCAAATGATAAAATAAATGCGGAAGATAAACAACATTACGGAAACATGGTCAAGAGTCATATGGAAACAATAATGGGATTAGTGTCCCACAATTTCTATCAACATCTAAAAAACCGTCTGCGAAATCTCTACTACATGACTGATATAAATAACTGTCTGAAAACTGGGACAAGGCCCCAGTAGACCCAAAAACTAATAAGGAATAAATAAAACTATCGGACATCAGGCCTTCCGGAATATAGAAGGCTCACCAAGTGACTCTGCAAATCTGTCTGAGGAATCTACTGGTTTTCTGGACCCCTAGACTGCGCCTCCGAACCTGGGAGGGAAAGGGGTCAATACAAAAGTACTGGTACACAGAGAAATCAAAACAAAAACATAATATTTTTACAAAATATAGGTGAGAGCCATTATAAAACAGTTTCATATCAAATCATTTGAAAACACATGGGCAAAATGTAATAATTTTTTCTTCAACAACAATGTAATGCAACTGAGCTAGGTGGAATACCCTACATATCACATTTACACCAACTGTCAAACCTCGGTTACCACCGAGATTAGAGTATAAGTGAGGGGAAGAAACACAAGATCACACAACAGGGTGTCTCGACCCAATAAAGTATGGTAGTGCACAAGATCACAAAGCAGGGCTCTTAATCATAGTCCCAATTTGGGAATGACATAATGTCGGGTACACAAGATCACAAAGCAGGGTACCAAATTCCCATGCCGGTAAACACGGTTTCCAGCGATGAGCCCTTACACTCAAACGCCTTGTTCGAGCATCCACCTATCTCATATAAAATTAATGCATTCAACTTCATTTGACTCAATCACATGTCATATTCTGTAGGGTATCGTCATACCCGACTTGCAAGCCATCAATATCACATCATTCTTTCATGTAACCATTATATTCATCATATTTTAACATAATAACCCTCTCCTTGCAAGTCAAAAATCATAACCACTTTCAAAATGTTTCATGTCATGCTTGTCAAGATGATTTCAAACAATTCACATCATATGAAAATTTAAAACAAAATCATATCAAGAGAGGGATTTCATATAATTCATGCTCTCAAGTTCACATCTTTTCGAAACGCATGCATATACATATACAATATATCAAATCACTTCGGGAATAGGCCTAAAGACCAAAACAATATCGTAGAAATGTTTAAAACATGATTATATTCATAATTTCAAAACCTCCATTATTAAAACATGAATTTTTAAGCCCATGAGATTTTTAAGATAACCCCACGTACCTCTATATGCGCAGATAATGGGTGCTTATTGAATCCTACGTTGCGGGGATTCCAAATCTTCACTTTGTTTTGAAAACCCACGATTGAATCTTGAGTTGCTTGGGTTTTTATTTTGAAACCCTTGAGAGAGTTCTTGAACAATTTTGGTGAATATGGGTGAAATTTGGCTCTTTAGGGATTAAATCCCGTGTTTAAGTTGATAGGGGAATGGTTAATTACCAAAATGCCATTAATTTCCCGGAGGAGGCTGAAAAATTAGCCTGGGGCGATCCACCAGGCGCCGCCTGCTCTATCGCGGGGTTGCCCCCAGGCCAGGCGATCCAGCGGGCGGCGTGGGCCTATCGTGCGCTACTACTGGAAATGCAATCCAAACTTGCCCTTAAGCTCGTCTAAAAATTCCGAAACTCTTCCGAGACGTACTATAACCTTGCCCTATCGTAATGCAACAATAAAATCTAAAAATGGAGGTCGGGAAGGTCCAAAATAAAATCCCCGAAGATCATTAGTTAAAATGAGTCTAAGTCTCATCAACACTTAGAATATTTATCACAATTTTTAAGCTTCCCATCCTATGCACATGCTATTACATCTGAACGCATTGCACAAATTATTTTTTTATGGGGCGTTACATTATCCCCCCCTTGGGATCATTCGTCCCCGAATGATGAGGCGGGAAATTCAGTCAAGCACGATTTTGAACAATCAAAGGCATATATCAAGAAAAGGATAGAGATTGTACCTTCCATCACTTTATTCACCGGATCAAATAAGCTTAGGTATTTAACTCTCATGTCGTTTTCTGACTCCCAAGTTGCTTCTTCAACTTTCTGATTTCGCCACAACACTTTAACTGAGGCTACCTCTTTGCTCCTCAATTTTCTCACTTAACGATCTAGGATTGCTACAGGCTCTTCTTCATAAGACAAGGAATAAGTCACCTTAATTTCTTCAACAGGTAACACTAAAGAATGATCTCCAATGCACTTCTTCAACATGGATACATGGAATACTGGGTGGACAGAACCCAAACTCGCAGGCAACTCTAACTCATATGTGACTCCACCAATCCTTTTCACAATCCGGTATGGTCCTATATAGCGAGGAATCAACTTACCTTTATTCCTAAATCGCATAACTCCCTTTATGGGAGAAACTTTAAGGAATACCCAATCTCCAACCTCAAACTCTAACTCTCTTCTTCTAACATTGGCATAGGATTTCTGACTACTCTGAGCTGTCTTAAGTTGTTCTCTAATTAATTTCACATCCTCTATTGCCTGATGAACAAGATTAGGCCCAAACAACCGCGTCTCACCAACTTTATACCACCCTATAGGGGACCTGCATCTCCTCCCATACAATGTTTCAAACGGTTCCATCTTAATACTGGCATGGTAGCTATTATTGTAAGCGAACTCAACCAACGGAAAATGATCTACCCAACTACCTTTGAAATCTATTACACAAGCCCTCAACATATCCTTAAGGGTCTGAATGGTGCGCTTAGCTTGCCCATCAGTCTGAGGGTGAAATGTCGTGGTTAAGTTCACCTGGGTACCTAAACCTTTTTTAAACGATCTCCAAAACTGAGAAGAAAATTGCGTACCTCGGTCTGATATAATAGAGACAGGCGCTCCATGAAATCGGACTATTTCCTAGATGTAAAGCTTCACATAATCATCTCCCGAATAATTTGTCCTCACCGGCAAAATGTGAGCTGACTTTGTCAACCGATCTACAATCACCCAAATGGAGTCATACTGGTTTCAGGACTTTGGAAGTCCTGTAATGAAGTCTATATTTATCATCTCCCACTTCCATAAAGGCAAAGCTATTTCTTGGGAAGTACCTCCTGGCCTCAAATGCTCTACCTTCACTTGTTGACAGTTCAAACACTTGGAAACAAAATCAGCCACATCACGTTTCATGTTATGCCACCAATACAAAGTTTTCAGATCATGGAACATCTTAGTAGAGCCAGGGTGAACAACATACCTCGAAGTGTGAGCCTCATCAAGGATTTTTTCCCGTAGTCCATCAACATTCAGAATGCACAACCTACCCTGATATCTCAGGATACCATCACCCCCAATTTCAAATGATATTACCTTTATTTGACCCATATATTTCTTGATTTGCATCAAGATGGGATCTTCAACCTGCTTCTCTTTAACTTCAGCACAAAGGGATGACTTAGCTATCTCATGAACAATCATCCCTCCATCTTTGGAATCTAAGAGTTGCATTCCCAGATTTGCAAGGACATGAATATCCTTCACCATCTCTTTTTTCCCTTCTTCAACATGAGAAAGGATGCCCATAGACAACCTACTGAGAGCGTCGGCTACAATATTTGCCTTGCCAGATGGTAATGCAGGCTCATATCATAGTTTTTCAAAAGCTCCATCCAACGCGTCTGCCTGAGGTTCAATTCTTTCTATGAGAAAACATACTGCAAACTTTTGTGGTCAGTATAAATATAATCATGCACTCCATAGAGATAATGCCTCCAGATTCTAAGTACAAACACCACGGCTGCTAACTCTAAGTCAAGAGTGGGGTAATTTCACTCATGCACCTTTAACTCCCTAGATGCATAAGCTATCACCTTACCATGCTGCATCAAAACACAACCAAGTCCCACACGAAATGCATCACAGTAAACCACAAAACCATCTACACCCTCGGGAAAAGCCAGAACAAGAGCAGTAGTCAGTTTTTCTTTCAACTTTTCAAAGTTATTTTCACACAAGTCAGACCATACAAACTTCACCTTTTTCTGAGTCAATTTAGTAAGTGGAGCGGCTATGGAAGAAAAACTCTCTACAAACCTTCTGTAATAACCCGCCAGGCCCAAGAAGTTCCGAATATCGATTGGAGTCGCAGGTCTGGGCCATTTCCTCACTGCCTCAATCTTTTGGGGATCCACTCTAATCCCGTCACTAGACACAATATGTCCCAAGAAAGCAATAGCATTCAGCCAAAATTCACATTTGGAGAACTTAGCATATAACTGATGATTTTTAAGGGTCTGAAGGATAATTCGGAGGTGATTGGCATGGTCCTCCTCACTTTTGGAATAGATCAGAATATCATCAATGAAAACTATGAAGAACAAGTATAGAAATTGACGGAACACCCTATTCATAAGATCCATGAAGGTTGTAGGGGCGTTAGTCAACCCGAAGGACATGACTAAGAACTCATAGTGACCATATCGGGTTCGGAAGGCTGTCTTGGGAATGTTTGACTCCCTAACCTTCAATTGATGATATCCCGAACGAAGGTTTCGAAAAACACTTAGCAACCTGAAGCTGGTCAAAAAGATTATCAATCCTAGGAAGAGGATATTTGTTTTTAATAGTGACCTTATTCAACTGGCGGTAGTCTATGCACATACGAAGGGACACATCCTTCTTTCGCACGAAAAGTACGGGTGCACCCCATGGGGAAACACTAGGACGAATAAAGACTTTATCTAGGAGGTTTGCGAGTTGTTCTTTCAACTCTTTCAGTTTTGCGGGAGCCATTCTATATGGCGGAATGGAAATAGGACGAGTGTCTGGCAATAGTTCAATGCCAAAATCTATCTCCCTATCAGGTGGTATCCCTGGGAGATCTTCGGGAAATACTTCTAGAAACTCATTCACTACAGGGACTGACTGAAGAGAAAGATTTTCAACCCTGGAATTTTTTACTCAAATTAGATGATACATACAACCTCTAGAGATGAGCTTTCAGGATCTAAGATAAGAGATAAAGTGACCACTAGGTGCCACCGAATTCCTTGCCCACTCAATTGGTGTCTCATTTGGAAAAGAAAAAGTAACCTTCCGGGTTCTGCAATCAAGTGTGGCATAACACGAATGGAGCCAGTCCATCCCAAGGATAGCATCAAAATCTACCATATCAAGTTTTATAAGGTCTGCCACAGTATCCCAGCTAAGAATAAACACAACACAATTTCTATACACCCTTCTAGCAATAACAGAATCACCTACAGGAGTGGAAACAGCGAAGGGTTCTACAATAACTTTGGGCTCAAACCCAAAACCAACAGCCACATAAAGGGTCACATAAGATAAGGTAGACTTGGGATCAAGTAACACATAATTATCACGGGAAAAGATTTGTAACGTACCGGTGACAACATCTGGTGAAGCTTCCGCCTCCTGGAGGTTAGCCAAAACATATAACCGATTACGACCGCTCCCGGCAGCTGAAGGGGCACCCTTTGGAGGAGGAGCCGTGGAGGCACCTTGGGGCTTAGCCCCCCTGCATTTCCTCCAGCAGAAAGGCAATCTCTCTGAAGATGACCAACCTTGCCACAAGTATAACAGTTTCTCCCCTCAAAATAACACCTCCCTGGGTAATTCTTTCCATAAGTCTCACACCGTGGATAAGTACGATGATGCTGAGCCATACTGCCCTGCGACTGAGTATCTAGGGCTCTGGATATAGGATAAGTCTGAAAACTTTAGGATCTCCTGTCTGCTGGTGTTCTGGGCGCTGGGGCGCTGGCAGCAGACTGTGCATTACCTCAATTCTTCTTCTTCTGCCATTTCTTTCCCCACTTACTACTTCGAGGATGGCTGTGACCCTGGTCGGAAGATCTTGCCCTTTTCGCCTGTCTTTCTATCTCCCTAGCCTCAGAAATCTTCTTCTTTTTATCTTCTACCTGTTGCATATGAACTGTCAGCCTAGCAAAGTCCAACTCCTTGTTCAGCATAGCTCGCTGGCACTCAAGTACCAGATCATCTAAAAGGCCAAACGCAAACTTTCTCATTCGGGCCCTCATACTACTCGTCATCTCAGGAGCATAACGGGCCAGCTGATTGAATTTTAGAGTATACTCCTGAACACTCATCTTACCCTGCTTAAGGTTCAAGAACTCCTCGGTCTTTGCCTCCCGCAACTCTAAAGGAAAGAACCGGTCAAGAAAAGTATCTACAAACTCACTCCATATCGAGGGCTCAGCATTGTCGCCCTTTGCATCTTCCCAATAATTGTACCACTGATTTTCCACCTCTTTCAGTTGATACACGGCCAATTCTACCCCTTCTACTTCATCAACATGCATCACTTTGAAGATCTTTTCCATTTCGTCTACAAATTCCTACGGATCCTCTTCTACTTTAGTACCGGTGAATTTGGGAGGATTCATTCTCATGAACTGGCTCACCCGTGTAACTCCAGAAGTAACAGATGCAGACCCAGTATCTTCTGACCGCTGAGTCTGTGCAGCCACCAACTGTGTTAACATATGAAAGGATTGCCTAAATTCTGCATTCGAAATATCTCTCTGATTAGCTGGGGGACGGTTAACATTATTTTGTGGAGCTCGGGGTGGGCTGGTCGGGACTGGAGAAACTCTCGGAGTAGGGACAGGGTATGGAGTGGGAGCTCTGTTACGTGTCCTCATCCCATGAGTGGGACGTACTTCATCATTCTGAGTACTCTGATTAGTATTGCGATGAGGAGGCATAACTGTTATTTCTGTAAGACAAAAGATTACTGATTAGGAACAGACTTGACTCTGAAGCACGAACTAATTCACAAAGAAGGGAAACATTTCCTAAATGCCTAGTAGTTTTCTGCTTATAAGTGTGGCGCGCTACACACCCATAAATGAGACTCTATCCGACGTAATTTTGCAGACACCTTGGGACCATGAACCGTGCTCTGATACCAAGTTTGTCATGACCCGAACCGGAGCCGTGGCCGTGATGCGTATTCCAAACCATGAAGGCCCGAAACACCCCTATCTGTTTGGTAATCATGCACATAACTCATATGATAAAATAAATGCGGAAGATAAAAAACATTACGGAAACATGGTCAAGAGTCATATGGAAACAATAATGGGATTAGTGTCCCACAATTTCTATCAACATCTGAAAAACCGTCTGCGAAATCTCTACTACATGACTGAAACAAATAACTGTCTGAAAACAGGGACAAGGCCCCCAGTAGACCCAAAAACTAATAAGGAATAAATAAAACTACCGGACATCAGGCCTTCCGGAATATAGAAGGCTCACCAAATAACTCTGCAAATCTGTCTGAGGAATCTACTGATTTTCTGGACCCCTAGACTGTGCCTCCGAACCTGGGGGGAAGGGGGTCAATAAAAAAGTACTGGTACACAGAGAAATCAAAACAAAAATAAAATATTTTTACAAAATGTAGGTGAGAGCCATTATAAAGCAGTTTCATATCAAATTATTTGAAAACACATGGGAAAAATGTAATAATTTTTTTTTCAACAACAATGTAATGCAGCTGAGCTAGGTGGAATACCCTACATATCACATTTACGCCAACTGTCAAACCTCGATTGCCGCCGCGATTAGAGTATAAGTGAGGGGAATACACACAAGATCACACAGCAGGGTGTCTCGACCCAATAAAGTATGGTAGTGCACAAGATCACAAAGCGGGGCTCCTAACCATAGTCCCAATTTGGGAATGACATAATGTCGGGTACACAAGATCACAAAGCAGGGTACCAAATTCCCATGTCGGGAAACACGGTTTCCAGCGATGATCCCTTACACTCAAACGCCTTCTTCGGGCAGCCACCTATCTCATATAAAATTAATGCATTCAACTTCATTTGATTCAATCACATGTCATATTTTGTAGGGTATCGTCATACCCGACTTGCAAGTCATCAATATCACATCATTCTTTCATGCAACCATTATATTCATCATATTTTAATATAATAACCCTCTCCTTGCAAGTCAAAAATCATAACCACTTTCAAAATGTTTCATGTCATGCTTGTCAAGATGATTTCAAACAATTTACATCACATGAAAATTTAAAACAAAGTCATATCAAGAGAGGGATTTCATATAATTCATGCTCTCAAGTTCACATCTTTTCGAAACGCATGCATATACATATACAATATATCAAATCACTTCGGGAATAGGCCTAAAGACCAAAACAATATCGTAGAAACATTTAAAACATGATTATATTCATAATTTTAAAACTCCCATTATTAAAACATGAATTTTTAAGCCCATGAGATTTTTAAGATAACGTACCTCTATATGCGCAGATAATGGGTGCTTATTGAAGCCTACGTTGCAGGGATTCCAAATCTTCACTTTATTTTGAAAACCCACGATTGAATCTTGAGCTGCTTGGGTTTTTATTTTGAAACCCTTGAGAGAGTTCTTGAACAATTTTGGTGAATATGGGTGAAATTTGGCTCTTTAGGGATTAAATCCCGTGTTTAAGTTGATAGGGGGAATGGTTAATTACCAAAATGCCATTAATTTCCCGGAGGAGGCTGAAAAATTAGCCTGGGGCGATCCACCAGGCGCCGCCCGCCTTAGAGCACCTCTCTAGGCCAGGCGTCGCCTGCTCTATCGCGGGCTTGCCCCAGGCCAGGCGATCCAGCGGGCGGCACGGGCCTATCGCGCGCTGCTACTGGAAACGCAATCCAAACTTGCCCTTAAGTTCGTCGAAAAATTCCGAAACTCTTCCGAGACGTACTATAACCTTGCCCCATTGTAACGCAACAATAAAATCTAAAAACGAAGGTCGGGAAGGTCCAAAATAAAATCCCCGAATATCACTAGTTAAAATGAGTCTAAGTCTCATCAACACTTACAATATTTTTCACAATTTTTAAGTTTCCCATCCTATGCACATTCTATTACATGGGAACGCATTGCACGATTTTATTTTTTTACCGGGCGTTACACTCACATAGTGGGGTCTGATCTAATACCTCACACTAACATGGAATAAAGTTAATCTCAAATTTTACTCTACGTACAAAACAAAATTTTCCTAGGAATTCTGTTAGTTGATAGTCTTTAATTATCTTTTGAGAACCTCGTTCTCCAGGAAAGAATTTAAGTTGATCATATGATAAAAGTTTTTTTAGGAACGAGGCGATATAGCTAATTTTTTTCTAGTTTTTGAAAGGACAGATATATATGAACGACAAGAGAATGACTGTCAAGAAAATAAATCCAATGAAACTACAGAACAAAGCAAATAAGATATTCAAAATTTGCAGCTTCTCCCACCTTTTTGTATAGTTGGAGAGTCCTCGAGCATATAAATAAGTTCAAATCATTATATAAATTAAGAATATATATAGTATACCTTTAAATATCCAGTATACCTTTAAATATACAATTTAAAGGTGGATAAGGTTGTTGTCTTTGATGTCTAATATTACCTTGTATGGAAGGAGAAAGTTAACCGTGGATAAGGTTGTTGTCTTTGATGTCTAATAGTACCTTTTATAGGAAGAAATAAAAAGGTGTAAAAGTTTATTAGTGTCTAAGAAGAGTTCATGTCAAAATTAAAAACTATATTTTGTAAAAGTTCTAATTCTTGTAAAATTACATGTCTAATGTAATTAATGATAACTTTTTTAAAGTGATTTCAATTCTAATTAATGATAAGGAATTTTTAAAATTATTTTCAATTCTTATGAATGCAAATGACATCAACACCATCCATTTTAATCACAAGTGAGCTTTTTAATAGGTTCTATTGTGAATTCCTCAAAACTCCGTTATCTATGTTAGAATATGAGATTTTTGCTTTTAAATATTATGTTTAGTTTTTTTTTAGAAATTAAATGGTAGTCCTTATTTTGTGAAGTGGGTTTTGTAAGATAGTGTATCTTGTAAGACTTATGAAGTATGTCTTGTAAGACTCATGTAGCTTATAAGTGTAGTCTTTTCTAAGATGTTGACCATGTATGTATGAATGTATGAATGAATAAATGAAAGTTACTGCTGAAACTTTATCTTCTCCTTCTCTTTTAGCTCCAAATTCTAATAGTGGTATCAAGAGCCAATCTTCTTGAGGGATTTGTGAAGGCTTAAAGATAAATTTTTTCTTCAGTTCATCTAAGCTGGGAGAGCTGAACAGTAGTAACAATGACATCCAACAGCTTCTTGGGTGCAGGTCACAAGAATAATGGCTTGTGAAACACCTAAAGAAGCATGAGAGAAGTTAAAAGAGGAGTTCGATGGAAGTGACAAAGTGAAATTTGTCAAACTCTTAACTCTTAAAAGAGAATTTGAGATGTTAAGGATGAAAGAAGGAGATACCGTGAAGGAATACTCTGCCAAACTTATGAAAATTGTAAACAAAATAAGATTATTTGGTGAAACTTTTCCAGATTCAAAGGTGGTGGAGAAGATGATGATAATTTTACCAGCAAGGTTCGAGTCCAAAATTTCAGCAATACAGGAATCTTGTGATTTGAAGACTTTATCCGTCACAGAGCTGATTAGCAAGTTGCA
The DNA here is from genome assembly GCA_030864215.1 of Capsicum pubescens. Classification (NCBI taxonomy): domain Eukaryota; kingdom Viridiplantae; phylum Streptophyta; class Magnoliopsida; order Solanales; family Solanaceae; genus Capsicum; species Capsicum pubescens. The sequence continues at coordinate 4,808,825 of CM061543.1, forward strand.
AGCCCAAGAACAAAGAACAAGTATAAGAGATGAAGAAGTAGAAGAAATGACATTTCAAGCAAAGCACAAAGGCAAGCAACTTGTGAAGGCCAACAGGAGAATGAAAAGAGATAAAGTAGCAGAGAGAAAGCCATGGACGGAATCTTCACAAAAAGAAAATTTTCCACCTTACCTCCACTGTAAAAGAACCAATCATTAAGAAAAGGATTGTTGGTTCAAAGGAAAGCCATCAATTCACTGCAGATTTTGCAGAAAAATGGATCATATTGAGAAGAATTGCAGGGCCAAGCAGAATCAACCACAACAACGCCATGTTCAGCAGGCAAACTTCACTGAAGAGTCAGAAAAGGAAGAAAGATTGTTTATGACTACTCGTGAAGAAAACAAAACCAACCAATCCAAATGGTTCCTAGACAATGGGTGCACGAGTCACATGTCAAATAATGAGCTCAAGTTTCACACACTTGGCAAGTCAGTCAAAGTTAAAGTTAGCATGGGAAATGGTGCAACACTAGAAGCACATGGAAAGGGTTCAGTTGCCTTTCAAACTAAACAAGGTACAAAACTTATACATGATGTGTTGTATGTTCCTTCTTTAGCATGTAACCTGTTGAGTTTTGGTCAAATGTTGTCGAAAGTTACTCCTTACTTTTTAAGGGAAAGCATTGTTTGATTTTTAATTCTGACGATACTTTGATTGTTAAAGTAAAAATGGCGGATAGGGATGAAAATTTTGATAGTGCCAACTTTACAAGGATGTACGATTCACGGTTATAACACAGAAGGTATGGGCATTTTAACTATACCACTTTAAGGTTTATGTATGAGAAAGAAAATACAAGTTATCTAAACTTACATCCGCTGCCTAAAACACAATCATTTTGCTCTGAAAATGTAGAAGAAGCTGAAGAAACAGATGGTAAATCCTCACTTAATTCATCAATTTTGAAGACAAGGTCCCTTTCAGAGATATATGAAAGATGCAATGTTGCAATCTTGGAACTCAATACCTATCAAGAAGCATCAAAACATGAAATTTGGATTGAAGCAATGAAGGAGGATATTGGTATGATTGAGAAGAATGACACTTGGAAGCTGGTTGACAAATCCAAAGACAGATTACATAAGGCGTTATATGGATTGAAACAGGCTCCTCGAGCCTGTTACAGTAAGTTTGATGATCATCTCATTCATTGTGGCTTAAACGGAAGTGAAAATGAAGCCACTTTATATGTGAAGAAGGCTACTAATAGGTTTCATGTTACGTCAATTCGAGCTTGCTTGATCTGTTCAATTGAAAGAAAGAGCTTCGTTCGGTTGGCCTTCTTACGCTGACGAATGCCTCTTTTATCTTCTAAGTCTATTCGAGAGAGAACTCGGGGACTCATATCACATTTCCAGCTCGGGATGACCCACCCTTAGGCAGGGCTCTAATTCCTGGTTGGAACCCAGGCGCCCCCCCCCCCCGAAGCCGACACGTTTGGCTCGATAGGGAGAGTAGAAGACGAAGGAGGTTGTAAGATCTCCTAAGTTTTCTTGGCGTGGTCTGTTTGAACAGACCCGGTAATTAAGGGGATCTATCTTTCAGATCCTTTTGGGTTTTCTTGAAAGTAAGAAGTGAAAATGACATTTTCTTATCTTTCTTGAAAGTTCATCACACTAATATCTATCTTTTAAACGGCATTGCCTTGTCTCCTAAGATGGATAAGTCCTTCTTGTGATGCACCGTTAGGGTGCACACTCATGTGATGGGCGCTAATCCTGGCGGTGCTCAGATGAAACTGCCTATGATGGTTGGTAATGAAGAGGAGCTCAAATGCCAAACCAGCAGCAAATGCAGCAGTTTAAGGGGTTACAAGATCTGAAGCTGCCCCCACAATTCAAGAACCTCAAACTTCCCCCCATGGGCAAAGATCAGAACCAAAAGGCTGTCAAGTTTGTTGCTTTGCCTACGGATGATGATTTGACTGACGATGAGGATGATGAAGATGATTTTTGCTGAGGATGACAACGACGATGAATTTGATGAGGATGAGTTAGATGATGAAATGGATGACATCCCAATGAATAAGATGAAGGCTATGCTGGGAGTACCCAAGAAAAATCTCATAAAGAAAAATCTCATGGAGGAGTGTTAGAATATGAGATTTTTCTTTTAAATATTATGTTTAGTTTTTTTAGAAATTAAATGATAGTCCTTATTTTGTGAAGTGTGCCTTGTAAGATAGTGTGTCTTGTAAAACTTATGAAGTGTGCCTTGTAAGATAGTGTGTCTTGTAAAACTTATGAAGTGTGCCTTGTAAGACACGTAGCTTATAAGTATAGTCTTTTGTAAGATATTGACCATGTATATATGAATATGAATGAATAAATGAAAGCTACTGCTGAAACTTTATCTTCTCCTTCTCTTTTAGCTCCAAATTCTAACAATCTATATATCTATTGTTGGAGAAAATCTGTTATGTCGGTTATATATGATTCTTTTGCATTCTGAATTAGAAATCACACTTCACTCCGTTGTTTATTTATTCAACTAATATCTCTACATTTTTAATTTTTAAACTTTATTAGAACTCCTTTGTTGTTTATTTTAATTTTCCCTAGTGGACATATTCAGAAGGAAGGCCTAGTCTTTTGCTCTGTTAGGATCACATCAAATTATCTGTTTCCACCAAAGTAGGAACAGAAGAGGTTGCAATCTTTTCTCATTACTTAAAACCTTGAGGTTTAAGTTATATAATATCAGAAATGTGATCTCTCGTTGGATTCTTTAACAGGATGGAGAATAATTCTACTGCATGTATATGCTCCGACTACTAAACTATCATTTCGATTTCTTGCACATATAGGAATTAGTTATGAGGGAAAGAGACCAAAGCTATTTCTAGAATTTGATTTGCAGGGTTCAGTGATTCTTTGCTTTACTTTGTATATTTACACTTGATTTATTTCGTTGACAACAATTCTCTTATATATATATCCTTTCGAAAAAGAAGGTATTTTTCTCCTTTTTATTTGATTTTATATATCTTATGATGTTTTTAACAGTGTATTTTGCCCAAATATATTTACAGAAACCTCGCCTTTTTTGTTGTCGATAAGTTCTTCTTCAATACCCTACTATTCATAAGAAATATTGGTTGTTGAGAGACCTATGTAGGTTATATGTGATTATTTTGCATTCTGAACTAGATAGAAATCACACTTCACTCCGTTGTTTATTTATTCAACTAATATCTCTACATTTTTAATTTTTAAACTTTATTAGAACTCCTTTGTTGTTTATTTTAATTTTCCCTAGTGGACATATTCAGAAGGAAGACCTAGTCTTTTGCTCTGGTAGGATCACATCAAATTATCTACATCCACCAAAGTAGAACAGAAGAGGTTGCAATCTTTTCTCATTACTTAAAACCTTGAGGTTTAAGTTGCATAATATCAGAAATGTGATCTATCGTTGGATTCTTCAGTTATTAGCGAACCGAACAGGATGGAGAATAATAAGAGTTAAATGACTAGAATTGTGTCAAAGAAACTTAGTCTCATTTTTTACTTCCAAAGTGAGTAAAGTTTAAACCATATATAATTTTCCTAATTTCGACTTTTTATCATGTGGGAAATTGAATGAGCTTTCCGTCGATATAAGATTCGCCCAAATCTGATACCCGGGCAAGAAGTTATGGCTAATTTAAGTTCTAGTCGTAAAACACTGTCATTTTGGTGCTTGACGCGTCGCGGAGGGAGCCTATTTAGAAATTGTCAAATTCCAGTAGCATAGCGCGATTGTGGCTCGTCGTGCTGAAGTTTCAGGTCCCAACCAGTGGGACAACGTGATGGCTCCGCGTTGGGGTGACCTTAAGAATCCCATTCGTCAATTTCCAGTGAGCCACCGAGATTGTGGCGCGTCGCGGTGGCCCATGAAATTGGGCTTCCAGTTATATTTTTTATTCCGTCTCATTAAGGGTATATTGGGTATTCTCCACCCCCTTATCTGTTATTTCTCACAATATAATCGGGTATGCAGAATCTGTATATTACAACAACAACTTCAACCCTAGTTCAAATATAAACAAGAACACAATGAAGTATCAAATACCCTCAACACAAGATCAAAATGACATTTCCAAGAGGTGTATTTATTTTTCAGAAAATAAAGATGAAACAGAAATTGAATAGACCAAGTCGTCCGAATTCACGGAGTTTCCTTAAGGAAATAATTTCCCTCACTGTACCCGAGGTTGTGGAATTTTTCCTCCCAGGATAAAATGGCCAACAATCCAACTAGAGTGGTACCTCAAATGGTCGGATTCTACGAACGCACTCAACGGTTTTTATGATCACACAGAGTATTTTGATGACAAGAAGAATGTTTTTTAACTCAGAAAATTTCATACACAAAACCTGTGGAAGAAAGCTGGTTTTTATAGCCATAACATGCATCTTCGAAAAGGTGGCATTGGTTCAATTTAGAGGTGTGACTTTTCCTGAAAATGCATGTCTGTTTATCCTAAACAGTGCATCTGTTCCGAACAGGTATGTCACTTCGTGAATCAATGTGTATTTTCGTTGAACAATTGTAACTTTCTGTAGCATCTATTCAAAAACAGTGCATCAATTCATGAAGTAGTGCAACCTTCTGCAGCAACATCAGTTCAAAAATGTACACCAGTTCATGAAACAGTGGCACCAGTTCGTTCAAACCAGTGAACCAGCATGCATTTATAAATGGAATTTCAAAACACTGTTTTCGGATTGAATTTATCTATTTCTGTCATATAAAATTTGTCCAAAAAGATAGATCTCATCGATCGATCATTTGACAAATCCAAATCATCCCCCACATGAATGGAGAATGGCTATTTTTTGTAAAACTTTTACGGACAAGTATGTAATCATCAAGCAAAGACTGATTGCATCTGTTTAAGTGGGTTTCCCTTTGAACTTTACGTAGTGAACATGCATCGGATGCACTCGTTCAATCGGTAGATTTTATATCTTTGAACCATCGAGATTTAATGTACACCTAGACAACACATGTCACACAACCAGCCTTTTACCATTTATGGTTTTCACGATTTTGTTCTTTTCAGTCATGAACACGTTCCGGTTTCATGAGATCTTATAGAATAGGCCTTTACTAACATTCTCTTTGAAGCGGTTTCCACTTCGCCCTCACATAGGTGATTTCTAAACGTTCAATCCTGTAGATTAAATTGTTTGGTCAAATCTGCCAAATTTAGATAATCATTAAAAGACTTTTCACCTTAAGTCTTATCCTATTTTACTATACATTGTCTACATCATGAGAATGGATTGGGTAATTGACAATGTTGAACCTGTCAGACACAACTTTGTTTGATCTCCTTGAACCTAGCTCTTGGGATCTCCAGTCTGCTAGGTAGAGTTACCGTTATGCTGACTTGTCCTAGGCCTTAAACCCATTCCCTTGGATGTTCTTTCCACTCCTTCTCTAGATAGGCCTTTTGTAAGTGGATCTGACACATTATCCTTTGACTTTACATAGTCAATAGTGATAATTCCACTAGAGAGAAGTTCCCTAACGGTGTTATGTCTCCGTCGTATGTGATAAAATTTACCGTTGTACATCATGCTCCCTGCCCTACCTATTGCCGCTTGTCTATCACAGTGTATACATACTGGTGCCACTGGCTTGGGCCAATACGGAATATCTTCCAAGAAATTCCAGAGCCATTCTGTTTCTTCACCGGCTTTATCTAATGCGATAAATTCAGATTCCATTGTAGAGCGAGCGATACAAGTCTGTTTGGATGATTTTCAAGAAACTGCTCCTCCATCGATAGTAAATACATATCCACTTGTGGATTTTACTTCGTTAGATCCGTTGATCCAATTTGCATCACTATATCCTTCAAGTACCGCAGGATATTTATTGTAATGCAAAGCATAGTTTTGAGTGTATTTAAGATACCCCAAAACTCTTTTCATTGCCATCCAATGAGTTTTGTTGGGATTACTCGTGTACCGACTCAATTTACTAATTGTACATGCTATGTCTGGTTGTGTACAGTTCATTATATACATTAAACATCCCAATATTCTTGCGTACTCCAATTGTGAGTCACTTTCACCTGTGCAAAGTTCACATCCAATGGAGTCTTGGCAATACCTAATTCCATATACTTAAACTTGTCAAGTACTTTTTTGATATAATGAGACTGTGACAATGCTAACCCTTGTGGAGTTCGATGGATTCTTATACCTAAGATCACATCTGCAACTCCAAGGTCTTTCATATCAAACTTGCTCTCGAGCATTTGTTTGGTTGCATTTATGTCACAAATGTCTCTGTTGATGATCAATATATCATCCACATATAAACAAATAATGATTTGGTGATTTGGTGTGTCTTTAATATATACACATTTGTCACATTCATTTATCTTGAATCCGTTTACCAACATGATTTGGTCAAACTTTGCATTCCATTGCTTAGGTGCTTGTTTTAGTCCATAAAGTGACTTAACAAGTTTACACACCTTATTTTCTTTTCCTGGAACCACAAAACCCTCAGGTTGTTCCATGTATATTTCTTCCTCCAAATCTCCATTTAGGAATGCGGTCTTCACATCCATTTGCCGGATTTGAAGATCATATACCGCCGCCAAGGAAATTAACATTCAAATCGAGGTTATCCTTGTTACTAGCGAGTATGTATCAAAGTAATCAAGGCGTTACTTCTGTTTGAAGCCTTTTACTACAAGTCTTACCTTGTATTTGTCAATAGTACCATCTGCCTTTATTTTCCTTTTGAAGATCCATTTAGAACCTAACAGTTTATTTCCGGGAGGAAGGTCAACTAATTCTCATGTATGGTTGCTTAATATTGAATCTATCTCACTATTGACTGCCTCTTTCCAAAAGGATGAGTCTGACGACGACATCGCTTCTCTAAATGTTTGAGGCTCATTTTCTAAGAGAAATGTTACAAAATTCTATCCAAACGAAGTTGACATTCTTTGACGTGTACTACGTCTTGGATTTTCTTCATTATGTACATTCTCACTTGGTTCATCTCGAGGTCGTTTAGATCCTCCACTAGACTGTTCATGTCTAATTTTATACGGGTAAATGTTTTCAAAGAATTCAGCATTGTCTGATTCAATTACCGTATTTTCATTAATATCCGGATGTTCGGATTTATGAACCAAAAATCGACATGCTTTACTACTTTTAGCATATTCTATGAACACGCAGTCCACCGTTTTAGGTCCTATTTTAACTCTTTTAGGTATAGGAACTTGAACCTTCGCTAGACACCCCGACACTTTGAAATATTTCAAGTTGGGTTTTCTTCCTTTCCATTATTCGTAAGAAATTGATTGTGTCTTACTATGGGGAACTCTGTTGAGTATACGATTGGCCGTAAGGATAGCCTCCCCCCATAATTTTTGCATTAAATCTGAACTTATAAGTAAGGCATTCATCATTTCCTTCAAAGTTTGGTTTTTTCTTTCCGCAATTTCATTAGATTGAGGTGAATATGGGGCCGTAGTTTGATGGATTATTCTATTCTCTACACATATTTGTGCAAAGGGAGATTCATATTCTCCGCCCCTATCACTTCTTATCATTTTGATCTTTTTGTCTAACTTATTTTCAACTTCAGTTTTATATTGCCTAAACGCATCTATTGCTTCATCCTTACTATTTAGCAAGTAGATATAACAATATCTTGTGCAATCTTCAATAAAAGTTGTGAAATACTTTTTTCCACCATGTGATGGTGTTGACTTCATATCACAAATGTCAATGTGTATTAAGTCTAAGGGATTGGAATTCCTTTAAGCGACTTATAAGGATGCTTTGCATACTTCGATTCCACACATGTTTGACACTTTGATTTATTGCACTCAAAGTTTGGCAAAACTTCTAAGTTAATCAGTTTTCATAACGTTTTGTAATTAACATGGCCTAAACGTTCATGCCATAAATCATAAGACTCAAGCAAATACGAAGAATTTGAACTTTTATTTATTTCAACAGTCATTACATTCATCTTATAAAGTCCTTCGGTCAGATAGCCTTCCCCTACATACATTTCTCCTTTGCTAATTACAATTTTTCCAGAAACAGTTACACATTTGAATCCGTTCTTATCTAGGAGTGAAACAGAAATTAAGTTCCTACATAACTCCGGAACATATAACATATTGTTCAGTGTCAAGACCTTGCCGGAAGTCATCTTTAAGCAAATTTTTCTTGTTCCCTCCAACTTAGCAGTAGCGGAGTTATCCATGTAGATCATTTCTTCTGCTTGAGCCGGAGCAAATGACGAAAACAACTCCTTGTTGGCACATACATGGCGGGTGGCACCAGAATCCATCCACCGTTCGCGAGGATTCCCCACCAAGTTGCATTCTGAGAACATAGCACACAAATCATCTCATTCTTTGTTGGATTCAATCATATTTGCTTGATCCTTTTTCTTGCCTTTCTTCGGGGCTCGACAATTTGTGGACTTGTGGCCAATTTTGCCACAATTGAAGCATTTTTCCTTGAACTTTTTCTTGGGTTGATTGCTTCCATGTTCAACTTTCTTTCTTTTCGTCGAATTATTTTGGTCATCTTCTACAATATGTGCTCCATTAATTGTAGAATTCCCTTTTGACCTTCTCTCGGAAGCTTTATTGTCCTCTTCAATACGCAGTCGGACAATAAGATCTTCGACAGTCATCTCCTTGCGTTTATGCTTTAAGTAGTTTTTGAAGTCTTTCCACAAAGGTGGTAGCTTCTCAACTATCGCTGCTACTTGGAAAAGATCATTCACAATTAAACCTACAAAATAGTTTATGTGAGTATTAAGAACATTTTTAATTTTTTCAACTAAGGTATTTTTCAAAGATATACCTTCTGCTAGGAGATCATATATGATGACTTATAACTCTTGTACTTGAGAGACAACAGATTTGCTATCTATCATTTTGAAGTCCAGGAACCGTGCAACAAGGAATTTCTTAATTACCGCATCCTCCATCTTATATTTTTGTTCAAGTTCCCCCCACAGTTCCTTTGATGTCTTGGTTTCACTATAAACATTGTAGAGGTTGTCTTGGAGACCACTCAGAATATAATTCCTGCAAAGGAAGTCCGAATGTTTTCAAGCTTCTACAATAACAAAGCGGTCTTTGTCTGAGGTTCCCTCGGGCACCTCAGGAGCGTCTTCGCTAGTGAACCGTTGCAAACATAAAGTGGAGAGGTAAAAGAACATCTTTTGCTGCCACCGCTTAAAGTCAATGCCCAAAAAATTTTCGGACTTCTTCGCTGGTGCCATTGTTGGAGAAGCATTTGTACGACTTGATGTGGCAATATTAGTTGCCCCCACAGACGTTGTCGCATCCATCATTTGAATTTTAGTTGCCATTTTTCTGTCACCACAAGACAAAAAATACTTAGTATTTTCAGAATACTACTTATAAAAATTAATCAACTTTAAGTTTTTCTTCATCTTTCTAGTTAACAATGAAGTTTTTATGACTTCCAATTGTCAACCGAATGATCTTTAACTTGTGATGAAGTTTTTATGACTTCAAATCACTAGTTAAGTTCAGGCGGAGTAGAAAGTAAAAACTTTAATCTCCAAAAACAAGCTATACAGATTCTGTAATAGTGTTATTTCCTTAAGATTGTTATTCCCACAATATAGTCGGGTATGCAGAATCTGTATATTACAACAACAACTTCAACCCTAGTTCAAGTATAAACAAGAACACAATAAAGTATCAAATACCCTCAACACAAGATCAAAATGACCTTTCCAAGAGGTGTATTTATTTTTCAGAAAATAAAGATGAAACAGAAATTGAATAGGCCAAGTCGTCTGAATTCACGAAGTTTCCTTAAGGAAATAATTCCCCTCACTGTACCCGAGGTTGTGGAATTTTTCCTCCCAGGATAAAATGGCCAACAATCCAACTATAGCGGTACCTCAAATGGTCGGATTCTACGAATGCACTCAATGGTTTTTATGATCACATAGAGTATTTTGATGACAAGAAGAATGTTTTTTTAACTCGGAAAATTTCATACACAAAACTTGTGGAAGAAAGCAGGTTTTTATAGCCATAACATGCCTCTTCGAAAATGTGACATTGGTTCAATTTAGAGGTGTGACTTTCCTGAAAATGCATGTCTGTTTATCCTAAACAGTGCATCTGTTCCGAACAGGTATGTCACTTCGTTAATCAGTGTGTATTTTCGTTGAAAAATTGCAACTTTCTGTAGCATCTGTTCGAAAATAGTGCATCAATTCATGAAGCAGTGCAACCTTCTGCAGCAACATCAGTTCAAAAATGTATACTAGTTCATGAAACAGTGGCACCAGTTCGTTCAAACCAGTGAACCAGCATGTATTTATAGATGAAGTTTCAAAACACTATTTTTGGATTGAATTTATTTATTTCTGTCATATAAAATTTGTCTATAAAGATAGATCTCATCGATCATTTGACAAATCCAAATCCAAATCCAAAGCCGAAGTCGAGCCGAACGAGCAACGACGGCGACGGGGCGAGGCATCATCTAGTTCTTGCCTCACTATCCATGTGGAGTTAGTGTTTCTCAATATAAACACCCTCAAGTTCTCTTCTTCCACCAATGTGGGAGAAAGAGTAAACTTGCCAATTTGGGAGTACACTTTCCATTGTAGTGTCTCCTTCCCTCCACTCTTTTACTCTCCATTTTTCCATTCACACTTCTTTCATCTACTATGTACCCAACATTATCAGCCTAAACACGGGATTTAATCCCAAAGACACCAGAATACATTCACAATCATTCAAATTACTCAATAACACTCTCTAGGGTTTCAATCTAAAATTCCAAATAACTCAAGATTTAATCGTGAGTTTTCAAGATTGATTGAAGATTTGGAAAATCGTAGGCTTCAAGAATCATCCATCAAATTTCCAAATTGAGATACGTGAAGTTTATCCTGAAAATGCATGGGCTTGTTGAAAACACTCAATTATGATTTAAAGATTATAAAACATGAATTTGTTAAAGGGGTTTGAAATCCATGATTTTTATTATGCTTTATGCATGTTATTGATATTGTTGTTTTGGCCTTTAGGATTCATCCCCTTAAATTAATCTACAAGTATATGTATATGTATGAAATTGAAATTTAAGATTTGTTTGAGAGCACAGATTATGAAGTCCCTCTCTTGTGATAAATTCAAGTTTATGATCTTATTGTGAATGATTTGAAATGCATGATTTATGATTTTGAAACTGTTTTCTCAATACCTTAGTGTTTGAGCATGATTTAGAGATGATGAGAGGGAGCTTCTTGATATAATTACACCCTTGTTTTAAATGAGAAAGAGTTGCATGTGAATGAGAAATTTGACATGACCACCTTGTATTATTTAAATGCTTGACAAAGAGAGTGTCTTGCATGTGTTTACATGAGGTTTAAGAAAGAGTTTCTTTGAATTTATTTATTGATATGGTGGTCCCAAACTTATATTTTGAAAACAGAGATTATTATATGCTATTAATGGCTCAGAGATGTGACTTACAAGTCAATGGTATGACGATACCATAATCATGTATGCCATAACAGAGTATGTTTTCAGAATATGCTTTCAGAGAATGCATGCTTTAAAGAGTTAAAAATGGGCATAAATAGGATTAGATGGTTACCTGAAGAGGGCTTTAGTTCAAGTAACTCTTAGCCTAAAACCGTGATTTTTCAATCCGGGTATATTATTTTACGCTGGCAACGGCCGTGTGGCGTAGCAGAGTCAGAGACTCCAACCCTTGCGGCATACTTGGGTTGGAGGCTTCCCCGCTGAGTCAATGATGGATTCCATATAGCTCATGGAATTTCAAAGTTGTAGGGTTTACCACCTAGAGCAAAAGTAAAATGAAGAGTGTCACAGAGTTCAGATGATTTTACAGAATCTTTTGAAAATGCCCATGAGATTTCTTACTATATGATATGTTTATGAACTGTTTTAAATTGCTCTCATATATGTTGAATATAAATTAGTATTTTGGATCTGCTCTGCGTACCAGTACATCTGTATTGACCCCCTACCTCCCGGTTCGGAGGCTCAGTCCAAGGGTCCGTCTAATCAGTAGATTCCAGAGAGAAGTGATCCGTTCAGTGGTGAGCCTTTTTTGTTCCAGAAGGCCTGTTATTTCAGATTATGTTATTTTCATTGATTTGGTCTACTGGGGGCTTTGTCCTAGTTTTCAGAACAGTTTTGAGATGTAGTAGAGATTTCGCAGACTGGGTCGGATCTTATTCAGATGTTTTGAATTGTAACTTTCATTCTCATGTCTTGAAACTCAGAGTTAATGACCATGTTTTTGTATCAGATTGTATTTCCGCATATTCTCTTATTATATGAATATTGTGCATGACTACCAGATAGAGTAGGATGTTCGGGCCTTCATGGTTCGGGATGTTCGTCACGGGCAGGCCCTAGTTCGGGTCGTGACATGCTCCGACTACTAAACTATTCATTTTGATTTTTTGCATATATAAGAATTAGTTATGAGTAGAAAGAGATCAAAGCTATTTCTAAAATTTGATTTGCAGGGTTCAGTGATTCTTTGCTTTACTTTGTATATTTACACTTGATTTATTTCGTTGACAACAATTCTCTTATATATATATCCTTTCATAAAGAAAGTATTTTTCTCCTTTTTACTTGATTTTATATATCTTATGATGTTTTTAACAGTGTATTTCGCCCAAATATATTTACAGAAACCTCATCTTTTTTGTTGTCGATAAGTTCTTCTTCAATACCCTACTATTCATAAGAAATATTGATTGTTGAGAGACCTCACTGCACATTTTCTATATATCTGTCTCCATCCAATCAAAGACGTCCATGCCCAGCTAAAATTTATCCCCTTTGAATGTATTTACCCCTATGAACCTGATGCATACAAGTCTTGTCTGTTTTTTCTTCTAAGGGAAATGATGAAATTATTCATTTTTACCAAACTTAATTGGATGGAGTGCCATGATGTCCATTTCATTGATGTCTCTAATTGTTTGGCAAAAATAAACACTTCAACAATAACAACAACATACATATTCCCACCAAGTGGGGTCTGGAGAGGGTAGAATGTATGCAGTCTGTACCATTACTTAGAAGCCAAAACCAAACACTTATAATAAGAAAAGGCTCTCCTGAAAATTAACTCTATACTAAATTATCCCATGATTGATTTCAGTATTATTATTTTTTTGTGAAAACATTCTCAGATGCTTGTTTTTATTTCTTGTTGAGAATAAATTTAGCAGCGAAAGTGCAAGAAAATCAATTTATCATTATTAGTTTTTATTGTTGATGAACCAGTTGTCAATTTTTGAATATATGACCCCTTTATTTATTGATTAGTAGGGACTTGAGAATTACAAGAAAGGATGCACAAGGGAAAGAAAAGCCAAGATGATATTTCTATACCAAAAGAAGTAGTTATTGAGATATTATGCAGAGTACCTGGCCATGATTTGTCTGAAAAATTGAAGATGGTATGTATGCAGTGGTGTTCGATTATCTATAGTGGGAGATTTGCCTACTCACACATCGAACAGAGAAAAAAATCCTCGTCATTCTCTCAACTGGAAGCAGTTGTTGTTTCTTTTCACGGAAATGATCAACGATCTGTTAGAGTTTCTTCCTTGGAATGGCACAGCAGTTATAATAAAAATCATCATCATTTCCAAGATTGGAAAACTAAAGACTTATGCACAACAAACAATGTAATCTAATATTGGGGTGGAAAAATTCAGCCTCCAAGAATGATGAGGGTCAATTCTGTGAATGGTTTCGTCTGTTTTTGGTCTGCTTCTGCTCAAGCGCGTTACCATGTCCTCAATCCTGTCACTAAAGACTACGTCATAACTCCACCGAATCCATATCTAGGTATTTCCATTACACAATATTAGTTTGTTTAGAATTTCTACTTAAAGATCTAAATAACTAGATGTGTATGTTTGTGAAATAAAGTGTCTATTCCGAATGACTTGATATTTTTTCTGTATAACTACAATGGCGGACCAAGGATTTGGGTGTCGTGGTTGCTCGGGAGATTAGAACGCACATATTGACATCCAAAGTTTTAAAGTTCTGCATGAAAACCAAAATACCCAGCTATCTTCTTGGTTTCGAGGGTGCTTTTTCCCATCTTATACCAATTTTTATGCATTTCTTATATAGTTATATTTGTTCTACATCGAGTTTAATGAGTGCCGGAGCATCATCAACTTGAACCTAGGTTTGCCCTGTCTCTACAAAATGGCTATGAAGAATCTACTGCGTAGGTTTTGTTATTACAATAAAGGACTTGGTTATATTTTTCCAATCTATATGCAAACAATGATTTTACTCAAAGCCTATTTCCTGATTCTGCTTTATTCTACAGGTACTTCCATTACAGGTACTCCTGCTGCTGTGGGTGTAGACATTGAAATTTTGTGGACTCTACAAAAAGAGTTCAATTTTGGTTAGAGTTCTTGGGGGTTACTTTACCCTAAATCTAGCTTGATGGCTATTCAACCTAAACCCTAAATTACGCCTATATAAAGGGGGCAAATATCCCTTTAAAGAGGGATCACCAGTATCCCACAAATTTACGGGATATTCACAAAGAGATCAAAGATCTGAAAAGTCCCAATAAATTCATGGGATATTCATAAAGATCAAAACCTTTTCTTCTTGATAATCAAATACATCAAGAAGACAAACCCTCCTTTCATGGAGATCAAATCCAAATGTTCCTACGTTCGAGAAATAAGTTACTAATGGCCCTCGAATTACGGAGACATTCATATCCAAATCTTCATACATTCGAGAAATATACTACTGGCGGCCGTCGAATTACGGAGAAAATCAAGAGAGAAGAATCAAGGGAGGAACAGATTTGTACCCCCATCGTTTATCAATAAAACTGTTGTTTTTTCATATTTTTATTGTGATTGAAGTTTATTTTTCATGAATTAAATTATGTTGGAAACAAATTGGCACGCCCAGTGGGACCAAATCCGCCCTTAATCTCTTCTCTCATAAATAAAACATGCAAATCTGTAGCCGCATGATCGTAAAGCTGGAAGCGGTACTTCAAGACTCGTCTTTGAGTTTCATCAAGTCTACACTCTGACAAACCTTGAAGCAGGGGGAATTTGTAGACATTGAAATTTTGTGGACTCTACAAAAAGAATCAAAATTCTGTTAGAGTCTACAAGGCTACTTTACCCTAAATCTCGCCTATTTAAAGGGTAACATGTTCCCTGAAACAGACATCTTGAATATCCCATAAGCTGATGGGTATTCATAAAAAGATCGGAATCTCCAATATCCCACAAAAAATCATTGGATATTCATAAAAAGATCATCCTATATTCGAGAATAAGCCACTAATGGCCCTCGAATTACGGAGAAAATCAAGAGAGAAAAATCCAATATCCCACAAAAAATCATGGGATATTCATAAAAATATCATCCTATATTCAAGAATAAGCCACTAACGGCCCTCGAATTACGGAGAAAATCAAGAGAGAAAAATCAAGGGAGGAACAGATTTGTAACCACAATCGTTTATCAATAAAAAATTCTTGTTTCTTCATATTTTTGTTTGTGGTTAAAATTTATTTTCCATGAATTTAAATTATGTTGCAAACAAATTGGCACACTCAGTGGGACAATCTCTACCTCTAATCTCAACTTTTCATACTTCAAAGTTTAAGAATAACGAAATGACTTCCAAGAAGGTCAATTCTCAATCAACTGCTTCCAAGGTTGCAGATTCAAAGTTCTCTGCTGAAGTAGAAAGAATCCTTGGTGTTACTTTCGAAAGCCTGTGAGCTGTCACAAGAAGCAAGGCAGGCTTTCTAGGATAACAAACACATCCAGTGTCGTCCATTCCAGCTTCAGTTTTTGGATCTTCAACCCGAAAAGAAACGAAGTCCAATAAAAGTGCTTCAGAAGGAGGAAGTAGTGTGGCATAATCACTTAAGAAGACTCTAGATCTACTTGAGCATTCCGGTTCCAAATACTCTGGCGCAAAGAGCAATGGTCGTTCAAAAAATGCATTATCTCCACTTACACCATAGAAGCGAGCACTTCAAGGATCAACTTATGTGATAATCCATGTTACTCTCCAATGTCTCCGGTAATCATGCAAGCAATGGTAATTGATGCCTTGTCTATGGAGGAACAACTTGCGAATCTGACAAAGGCAATTGAAGGCCTGACTAACTATGTTCAGAATCAAGAAGCTAGGACTGATAAGATAGTGGATAAGGTGAAAGGATTGATAGACAGAGAATCTAGACATGCATCGGAAAAAGCTCCAGAGGTTCATGAGAAAATCCTGTGAAACAAACACCATCGACTAAAGAGGTGCAAGTTTCTGCTGAGGGAATGATCCCGATTGGGCAATTGAGGGAATTTATTGAACGAACCCTCAAAGACAAGTATGATGTTGTCACCAAGTCTTCCCTTGCATATGTCAAGCCTTACACTGCAAGAATAGATAGCCTCAAAATTCCTGATGGCTATCAACCCCCTAAATTTCAACAATTTGAGGGCAAAGGTAACCCAAAACAATATGTCGCACACTTTGTCGAGACATGTAATAATGCTGGATTTTACGGTGACTATCTTGTCAAACAGTTTGTTTATTCCCTAAAGGAAAATGTCTTTGATTGGTATATAGACCTCGAGCCTAACTCCATCGATAGTTGGGAGCAATTAGAACACGAGTTCCTAAATTGGTTTTATAGCACAAGGCGTACAGTGAGCATAATAGAGCTCACAAATACTCAAAAAAAAGGATGATCCATTCACTGACTTCATCAATCGATGGATAAATGCGAGTCTAAACTACAAAGATAGGCTCAGTGAAGCTTCTGCAATAGAGATGTGCGTCCAAGGAATGCACTGGGGAGTTTTTTACATCTTGCAAGGAATTAAAACAAAATCCTTTGAAGAGTTAGCTACTCATGCTCACGACATGGAGTTGAGCATGTCTTCTGCTGGAAAGGAAGGAGCACTTATTCATGACCCTCAAAGAGGAAAGAAAAAGTAGGAACCCAAAAGATGGGGCAAGTTTGTTCCCAAAAATGAAAACAAGGATTCCATGAATGTTGATGTCTCCTGTGAAGGTCACCACAAAGGTAAGCAAGAAGCAAAGTATGAAGACGACTTCTGGAGCACGTCTGAATCAAAAAATTTTAAAGGAGATGCAAGAAAAGGAATATCCCTTTCTTGATTCTGATGTTTCTGAGATTTTCGATGAACTCCTTGAGCATAAGCTCATTGAACTCCCAGAGATGAAGCATCCCAACGAAGCTGGAAGGGCCAATGACCTTAATTATTGCAAATATCATAGGCTCGTAAGTCATTCTCTGGAAAAGTATTTTATCTTTAAAGATAAAGTCATGCAACTGGCAAAAGAGAAGAAGATCTTCTTCGACGATGAGACGGCCAGTTCTCATCAAATCTCTATTACTTTTGGCTCTCTCAACCCAGTCTAAATATGTGTCGAAGAGCATAATAAGAAAATATTAGAGCCTAACAGGTCTTCAGTTGCCGAAGGCAATGATGAAGGTTGGACTCTGGTGACGAGGCACAGACGCAGGAGGATGAGTCTGCAAAAAGAGTCGTCCGAGCAGCCAACCAGAAGAAGAATGGTAAAGAAACCAAGGAAACAGAAGTTGGTTGAATTCCCAAAGAAGACGAGGGTGACTGAGCTTCACCACCAAAAACCTCAGCGTCCTGTGACTTTAGAAGAATTCTTACCAAGTTGGTTTTGTGTAAAGACTGCCCAAGTCAACCTTGAGGCATCTTGTTTTAATACCGCCAAAGAGGGGGCAAAGAGTGAGAATCTACCCATGAAGGTTCCTTCACCTTCCGAAAAGCTTGCTAAAACTCTTGGCGAAGAGGCACATGTGTGTGATACAAAAATCACATTCACAAATAACGATCTTCTGCTTGGTGAGGCCCTACATAACCATCCCTTATACATGGTGGGTCAAATTCTAGGAAAGAAGATCAATAGAATCTTGATAGATGAGGGTTCTGGAGTCAACATCCTGCTTATCCGCACGATGAAAGAACTTGGCATCGCTACTAGCGAACTAGACAAAAGTTGTATAATGATCCAAGGCTTCAATAAAGGGGGCCATAGGGCCATGGGATGTTTCAAGTTGGGGATTCGTATGGATGATTTTCAATCAAACCCATTGATGCATGTGATCGATGCCAAAACTTCATACAATATATCGCTTGGTAGGCCTTGGGTGAATGGGAACAAAATTATCTCATCCTCTTACTATTAATGCTTGAAGTACCTCGAAGGCGGAGTGGAAAGAAATATAGTTGCCGATGACAAGCCATTCACTGAAGCTGAGTCACATTTTGCCGATGCAAAATTCTACTTAAAAAGGCATGTTATGGATAAGAAAAGGGTTGAAGATGTAACCAAGACCAAGTGTGATGATCTTGCATCTAAGAAGGTCGCGGTGATTGTCAAAAAAGTCTCCACCAAGAAGACTCTCTCCACTTCAAATAAAGAAGGTGTCGCTTCTACAAAAAAAAGTCAACTCCCCTTCTTCGTTACGTACCGAAGGTAAGGAAAGAAAAAGATCACCCATCGGATTCCCAACATAATGTGCTAAAGGGGCTAACTTTACCTATCAGGAAGATTGATGCAATAAATCCATCCTCAAGACTTCTTGAAGAGTCTGTAGCTCAAAATCTGCCACAAGATATGACACTCCCTACGAAACGTACGAAGGATGGCTTCGATCCAAATGCATACAAGCTATTTGTAAAGGATGGATACAATCCAAATGAGCCATCGAGGTTGGGAAAATTTTTGTCGGAAGGTACGACCAGGCAGGCACGTGAAGGCCTAGGATATATGCAGCCACCACCAATTCGCATCTCCATAAGAAGGTCGGTTAGCAATTACATCACTGTAGAAGAAGAGTCCACTGCATTCAACAAGAGGGCTTCTATCTTTGACCGACTTGGAGAATCAACTGCAATAACTTCTGTGTTTGAAATATTAGGACCTCTAAATAAGAGGAAAAGCAACAAACGTAAGAGGAGTCGTCAAATCACGATGATGCACTCTTCACTTAGAATACGGAAGGATTTCCAAAGTTTGATTCCTTCTAGAATGAAGCGACAGACGGAACTGGTAGTTTCATGCAATGAGGTGCTAAAAGCAAAGACGCATACTGTGGTTTATACCAAGCAACGTGAAGAAGATCAAGATATTGTTGGCTTCTCATATCATGTTATAACCCAGAACGAGAAAGATATCTCGTCTCAAATAAAGGTTGATGAAGAGATAGAAGATGCCTTTTGGTGTTATCATATATCTGTCAACGATCTCAAGAGGAGAAAGATGCTGGAGATGCTCCATCGCAACTTGAAGAAGGAGTAAAGGCCACAATAGATACCTTGAATAAAGTTAATCTTGGAACCGATGAAGAACCAAGACCAACTTACCTGAGTGCGTTTCTAAAAGTGGGGGAGGAAATTGGTTATATAGACATACTCAAAGAATATATGGATGTATTTGTCTAGAGCTATAAGGAAATACCTGGCTTAGATCCAAAAGTAGCGGTCCATCAGTTGGCAGTCAAGAATGGTGCCCGTCCTTTTAAGCAAGCTCGAAGATATTTTAGGTCAGAGTTGGTTCCACTGATCGAAAATGAAGTTAACAAACTCATTGAAGCTGGCTTTATTCATGAAGTCAAATATCCCACGTGGATTTCAAGTATTGTTCCAGTACGGAAGAAGAATGGCCAAATTCGAGTTTGTGTTAACTTTCGAGATCTCAACAATGCATGCCCTAAGGATGATTTTCCAATCCCCATACCGGAGTTAATGATTGATGCCACCACTGGTTATGAGGCAATGTCCTTCATGGATGGTTCATCCGGCTAGAATCAAATCCGTATGGTGCCAAAGGATGAAGAACTCACTGCATTTCGTATGCCCAAAGGTATTTATTACTATAAGGTGATGCCTTTTGGTTTGAAGAATGCTGGCGCCACTTATCAAAAGGCTATGAAGAACATATTTGACGGCTTGCTCCATAAAAATATTGAATGCTATGTGGATGATCTAGTGGTGAAGTCAAGAAAGAGAGACGACCACTTAAAAGACCTAAGAATGGTAGTCGAGTTACTATGAAGATATCAACTTAGGATGAATCCATTGAAGTGTGCCTTTGGAGTTACTTTAGGAAAGTTTCTTGGCTTCATTGTCCGACACCGAGGAATTGAAATTGATCAAGCCAAGGTCGATGCAATTTTAAAGATGTCTGAACCTCAAAATATTCATGAGCTAAAAATCCTTCAAGGAAGGCTTGCATACTTAGGGAGGTTCATCTCAAACCTGGCCGGAAAATGTCAACCATTTAGTCGTCTTATGAAGAAAGACACTCCCTTCGAATGGGACCAAGCTTGTAGTAATGCTTTTGAGAGTATTAAATCATACTTAATGAAGCCACCAGTTCTTGCGGCACCCACACCTGGGAAGCCTTTGATACTCTACATCGCGGCATAAGAGAGGTCAGTTGGAGCACTACTGTCTCAAGAAGATAGTGAAGGCAAAGAAAACTCACTTTACTATCTGAGCATAATGATGACACCAAATGAGCTGAAGTATTCTCCAATTGAAAAGTTATGTTTGACATTGAATTTCTCTATCCAAAAGATGAAACACTACTTTCAAGCTCATGCTATCCATCTCGTGTCTAGTGCAAATCTCATCAAGTTTATGATGTCAAAACCAGTCCTAAGTGATACAAATCAGTCCACCAAGATGCCAAAATAGTCCACAAAACATGAGAAGAACAACCAACACAAAGGGATACAAGATGACAAACATAAAAACACACGGATTTGCAAAATAATGAAAGGATAGATAGTGAGACCAAGATTATTACAAGATTAAGAACCAAGTATATTTCAAAATTAACCCCTAATGAATGTAGTAATCAAAACCATACTCTTACGGTGACCGCCAAGGTAATCGACTCACCTCAAGATCTACCGTTTCCAAGCAAAGAACAATATTGGCTTTTCCAAGCCCTATACTAAGGATGACTTTTCCAAGTCTTAACTAAGACTATACTAAGGTGGTCTACTTTCAAGAGAGAGGATTTCAAGTTTTCAATATTTCATCTTTCATAAACTAACTAGCAAATGAACTAATAGAACCTATTTATAGTCTAACTTAATACATAACAAAATGACCACAATACCCTTAATGAAAAGGGGTGGTCATGGAGTGTTACTTGGACAAGGTTAAGTAACCAAAATATCCTTAATGAAGGCCTAAAACTGTGAGTCCTCAATCTTCAATTCTCCAAGCAATCTTTCACACGTGGGATTGCTCTTTGGTGTACTCAAATTGGCCCCTCCATGTAGGATCCTATTTCCTTAATGTGACCAAAGCTTGATGCCCCACGTACTGACTTCGAATGATGTCATTGAAAGCTAAGGTGGCCATTTGAATTGTATCATCCTCCCCTTCTTGAAAAGGATTCGACCTCGAATCCAAACCATGCAAAACCAAAGAAAGGACACACAAATACAAACTCCTCATGGCATGAGGGTTAGGGTAAGCGCGACAAATCACCTCAACATGCCAAGGTTGCACATATTTAGAATATAACCAAGGATCCTTTGAACTAAATATTACATAATTAATGAAAAATACACAAAGGATTTGGCTATAGAATTCACCAAAAATGATACTTTGTTTATCATGTAAACCAAGCAACAAGTTGGGTACACCATCATCACCAATTCTATATTTGGCATCGGGGTCAAACGGGAAGAGTGGCCATAGACACGGGTCTAGACAACACTCCCCTTTCCCGTGGTCTCCATCCAAAATAAATGGCATACTCTCTACAATAGCATACATATTATCCAGAGCAAACAGAAAGTAGAGAAAGGTATCACTCAAGTTGACTTCTACTAAGGTGCCCTCATGTGTGTACTCACTACTAGTTTCACAATCATCACCATGAGTACTCTCAACAATAAAGTCACATAAAGTAGAAAGAGAAGTATTTTCCAAAACCACACATCCCTTACCCTTAAGAGTACTCTCGTCTTCCAAGAAGAGATTTCCATTTTTAGGAGGAATGTTATCACACCATAGTGGGTTAGCATATTGGCTATAGCTTCTAAGGCAAGATATACCATAATTTCCACCACTAGGTTCATTAGGAGTGGTTATATCATCTTCAAAAAAGACATTATACCTTAAGAGAGCATGATCTATTTCACGGGCAGATTCGGAAGAAACACGTTCATCACTCTCTAAAAGATCAATATCAAGTTTCAAAGAGATTTCAAGTGCAAGATTATCCCAAGAATAGCTCTCGGGTTCACTCCTATTCCTTTGATCAATATTTTCAACACAATGGTTTCAACACTAGGTGAACATAAATTGATCTTACAAGAAGAGTCGATTCGGTTATCAATAGGATCAACCAGTGTATACAGACTCACAACAAGTACATTATCATCAAGTGGTAAAGAAATAATAGACTCATATATAGGCAAGATATAACTCACACTCAATGGGCTACTAGCCACACAATTATCATTCACATGCACAAAAGTGTAAGGGTTAGCTATTTTACCCTGACGTTCATGAGAATGTTCGTCTTTACCTCAGTGTGAAAGTCCATCACAAGATTGGGCAATAACTTCCTTCAGAAAGCTCTTATCGCAAGTTGTTTAGACAATTGGATTTTGAGGAAAGAGTTTGGGTAACAATTGGCGTATAATTTCAATGTGTTGTTGCATATCTTCAAGATCATCATGGATGCGATCACACGTGGCCTTGAAATTATGTGCAGCCATGGTACCTAACAAAACAAAAAAACCAACAAAAAAAAGAAAACAAAAAGCTCCTTACCAACACTCCATACACTCATCTTTGTGATTCTCACAATTGGAGCGGCGAATATTGAAAGTTGCTTATACTCCGGTAGTCAATAAGATGTCAATCCTACTTGGCAGCCGGAATGGATTCTTATTTTGATTGACTCAAGGCACAAAATAAAATTCACTTATGAACTTGAAATAAATAAGTTACTATGAGTTACAAATGAGAAAAACACACAAATAACGAAGACACGAAAGAAACGTATTCAAAAACTAATTTACAACTTAGTAGGTATTTACTAGTTGCCAATTAGTATAAGAATAAAAAAATGAAACTAAGAATCAACAATAAGAAACTAAGAATCCAAGATTTTGAGCCCTACGTTTCGGTATTGTACAAAAATTGGTGATGTGGCGGTCTAGGATTGGTTGCGGTTTTTGAAAGGTTCTTATTTTTCCAACTTTGAAATTTTGGTTCAATTTTCAATTCTTGAAGAAGTTTATTTCGGCCTTGGGGAAGAAAAATATCAAGATTGGAGCCCTTTTTCACATTCAAAAAGGTTTGACTTGCCTTACACCTTTTGGGAAAGACACCTTTTTGAAAGGTTGGTCGCCCTTTCCTCCTTTGGACACCTAGAAAAGTGTTTTTTTCCTCTTTTAGTACCAAGTCTTTTGTAGATATTTTTGTCCCCCTTCCCTTTTGGCAGGTATTTAGGATTTGTTTTAAAGACTAACAAAGGCCTCACTTCTTTCCACTTGGCTTTTGGATCAAACAACACTATTGAAGAGCTTTTTTGCAACTAGACATGAAGATAGTCTAGAATAACAAGAACTTTCAATAGAAGTTTGAAAACCTAGCCTCACGTTGAACCTCCAACAATCAACAACACCTTTTTTCAAGCTTAAAAACCACAACAAAATACCAACAACACGATCTCAAACCACCTTCAAGTTTTGGTCCACACAACAACACCAACAATGTTCAAGTTCTTGAAACCGTAACAACAATACCAACAACAATGTTCAAGCTCAACTTGGATCTAGACTCAAGGGTGTTAGTGAAGACAAAACTAACACTTAGAAACAACTAAGACAATCAAAACACACCTAAATTTAGACACAAATCTCGGTCTGTCACGCCTCAAATCCTATTGGAGCGGACTGACACCCATAACCGAGGAGGCCCGGGAGAACCAGCTCATAACCTTATACTTTCCATGCATACCTCTATGACAACCCGAAATTTGGACAGCATCATGTCACATATAAAAGGAAATAATCACCTGTATAAGCTCGAGCACACATATATATGTCTATACAATACTTGGTCGTTGGAGCCATCACGTCTATTAACAAAACACCACCTTGACTGTACATTAGGTCTACAAAGCCTCTAGATAATACACAGAGTTTATCTAAGGTCGGAACACACCCCGCCATATAACTAACTTCTATACAATACCAAAAGTGACTAGATATGACACGGAAAGCGCCGAAGCAAACTGGAGCTCACCAAAAACAGCTGGATATCCTGGCTCCTACTTGTGCGGTGTATGAGCTGAGGTACCTGTGCCTGCAGTATGAAATGCAGGTCCCCCGTGGGGGACGTCAGTACGAAATATGTATTGAGTATGTAAAGTTATAGATAATCACATATAATATAGGAGCTCAATAGAAATCAGAAACAAGTGAATAAATCATAATAGGAGTGGACCACACTTACTAGAACTTGTGACAACCTATACATTGTATTTATTCAATCACTTTACCTTCGTTCTTATCATCTTTGTAATCATTACTGTACTGTACTGTGACCATTAGGCTACCTCCAGTACATATTGATGATAGGCGTATTTACACGCCTAAAGTACTATAATTTACCCATATTTTAGCTAAGTTTTGAGGACAAAATATATGATTCATGCACTTTTAGTCTTTTTCCTGTAAGTGAGCTAACAAACGTGATTAGCAAGTTTTCAGGTATAAATGATGAAGATTTCAGCATTTTATGGATAACTTGACGCCCAAGGAAGCTTCACGAAAGAAGGAAAGGAGAGCTTGGACACCTAGGGACTAAAAGTGACGCATGGAAAACCTTTCCCGGGCAAAAACAGCAATTCTAAAGACTTTGGGGATCAGCAGTAACTTATTAGGATTAGGATAAGTACGCAGTATCCTAGTAGGATTAGGATAAGTACATAGTAGCCTAGTAGGAATAGGATATGGGTGTTATAAATACCCTATTGTGCTGAACTTTTTATTCATTCACTCATTAATTCATTCAACCCTTACAATTCAACTCAGTCATCCTATTTTCTATTCAATTCTATTTTCTTCGACATTTAGTACTATTCACGTTACTTTCTGACAGAGAAAGCACGACCCTTGTGACCAACGTGAGATCATGATGATGTTTATTGTGATCTCCGTTGCAATCATGAATAGCTAAACTTCTCTGTTGGGGTTATGGAAGCCTTATGAGATACTATCTATTGCTATGAGTTTGTGAATTCGTGACACGTATGCTGCTTATATCATTATTCCCTTCATCTTAATGCAAATTCTTGTGGTTGCAAACGCATAGAATACGCCAGTATAGCATTAACTTGTTCGAAAGAAAAGTTATATGTCTGGAAAAGAGATAATGTCAAGGTAATAGGGCACCAACCCCTGTTAAAAAGTTAGTGCCGTAACTGGATTAACCTCTTGGAGAATTTGTACCATTAGACACGCTTTAAGCTCGAAAGAGTTAAAGTGAAATAATCCTTGATGGTCGAAAGATGCCTGGATTTACCATAGAATACAATTCTCTATAAGCACATGCATGTCTGAATTTCGCATAACTCATAGCCAATAGAGACGTATAACTCATAAGGTGGACATAACCCCAACTCTCAATTCTCATTGGTTAAACATCTTACTGAACATTCTTTCCTTTTTACTTTGCTATTTTCCGTTTTTACTCTACTATTTTGTTACATTATTGCACGCTACAAAATCCCCCTTTTTACGAGACTTGCACCAAAAGTCTAATAATCTTTGCTTACTTAGTGACCGGCTATTCTCTGTGGGATCGATACCCAACCCAGTTCGGTTATATATTTGACAACGACCGCTTACACTCTTACGAGAGCTGTAGTTTGAGCGTTATCAAAAATTGGCGCCGTTGTCGGGGAATACAGTTGTCAACTAAGTTTTTGATAGTTACTAGACCCTTTGGTCAAAAGTTCTCAGATTTTACTTTTAGCTGTTGTTTTTGTTCTATTCAGGTTCTATTGGCAGGATGGATGCACAACGTGACATTGACAGAAGGGCAGCTCAACAGGAGCAGGCTAGACTAGCTGCACTGGCAGCTGCTCAAGTGCATCAACAGAATATTGATAACCCAGGTCGGGCAACAAATCCTGATGATGAGGACTTGGGTGATGATGAGTTACTTAATCCACGGCGTGCAGATGAGGTGGCAGCGCCTGTGAACAGGAGAGATCGTCAAGCTCGAATGAGACCTGAACGCCTAGCTGTGCAGGCTCCTTTTGATGATGATGATGACGATCTTGATGGAGCTGGTGCCACAGGGGCTATTATTCCTCCACCCTTGGCACCCGGAGCCAAGTTCAATATCACTAGCGCCATGATTCAATTATTGCATCTCAAGGGATTATTTGGTGGACTTGCAGGCGATGACCCGAATATGCATCTGATCAATTTTATCTCTACATGCAAGTCTTTCGACAATCCAGGAGTTGGACAGAATGCAATTCGGCTGCGCTTATTTCCATTGTCTCTATCTGGGGAGGCAACTTTATGGTTGAACGGGCTAACTCCTGATTCTATTACTAATTAGAGGCAATTGAAAGATGCTTTCCTAGAAAGATTCTTTCCTCCATCCAAGAGAGAACAGTTGAGAGATGAAATCAGCAATTTTCAATAGTTTCCAACTGAAGCTCTCCACGAAACATGGGAGAGGTTCAAAACGAAGCTTATGCGGTGCCCAAACCATCATATGACCAATGTCCACTTGATGGAGATATTATACAGATCTTTCAACTCGGTGACTAATCCAGTGGTTGATAACGCAGCAGGTGAGTCATTCATGGACCTTACTTTTAATGAGTCAAATGGTATGCTAGATCGTATAACAAAGCAGAGTAGAGCTTGGCATACCAGGGATTCTGAGGTATCAAGCTCTACTATATCCATTGGCATGACTGCAGAGCAGAGGCGTAGACAAGAGGAGCGTGACCAAGATATGGCTCACATGAAAACACAGATGGACCTTCTTACCAAGTATTTATTATTAGGGAAGACCGAAAAAGTCAAGGTTGTTGTGTCACAGGGAAGAGATGAATCTGATTCTGAGAAAGAAGCCAACTACTTGAATAATCAGGGAGGTTTCCGAGGCAATGCCCAAGGAAACCAAGGTCGGAACTATTATTATAAATCCGGATACAAGGACCGTGATCAAGGAAGTTGGAAGAATAAGACTGACAAGAGTGGTTTATATGTTCCTCCTGGAAATCGTGAGGCTGTGGCGTCTGGCTCTGGGAAGATGTCCATGGAAGATATGATGGCTAAGCTATTGAGAGGAGTGGAGGCAACCAACATGGGAGTAGCTGAGGTGAAGAATGATTTATCCTCATTAAATCAATTGGTTGACTCACATTCTACTGCAATAAAATAGCTGGAGAAACAATTGAGTCAACTATCAGCGGCATTCAACCAAAGGAGGGCTGGCACGCTACCTAGAGACACTGTGCAAAACCCAAGGAATGCCGGATCGTGTATGGCTATTACTACCCGGAGTGGTAAAGTGTTGGAAAATCCGTCCAACGGCAAGCAGGTAGTTGATGATAGAGCAGAGAATGTTGATGAAGCAAAGTTTGAAGATGCCGTAGAAGCTGAAGTAAGTGCTCATGATGTTACACCTAGACGTCACCAGCCTGAAAAGAGTGATAATCGGAAGCAAGATAAAAAGGAAGTGGTGGAGAAAACGATTCCCCTTCCACCACCACCTTTTCCTCAGAGACTGAAGAAGAAGGCTGATGACACCAGGTTCAGTAAATTCATGACCATGTTGAAGCAGCTGACTATTAATGTTCCGTTGGTGGAGGCGCTGGAACAGATGCATGGGTATGCTAAATTCATGAAGGATCTTTTGACAAAGAAGCGGGCAGTAAGCTATGAGCCGGCAGATAATATTCATCATTGCAATGCAATTGCCATAAGTTCCTTAGTACAGAAGAAGGCAGACCCTGGTGCTTTTACTATTCCTTGCACGGTTGGATCTATAAATTTTGCTAAGGCATTGTGCGATTTGGGAGCTAGCATCAATTTGATGCCACTATCCGTCTACAGAAAGTTGGGGTTGGGCGACCCTACACCAACCAATATGCGGCTCGTGATGGCAGATAGGTCGGTAAAACGACCTATGGGTATCTTGAATGATGTGTTGGTGAAGGTGTCTACCTTCATTTTTCCTGCAGACTTTGTGATTTTGGATTGCGAGGTGGATTCTGAAGTTCCCATAATCTTGGGACGTCCTTTCCTTGCAACAAAAAGTGTGCTTATTGACATGAGAGCTAATGAGCTTTTATTTCGGTTGAATGACGAAGTGGTCCGCTTTGATATATGCAAAGCAATGAAGCATCCCAGCGATATGAATGTATTCTCCGTAGCTGATGTTCATTATGAGGATAAGAAAGCATTATCTGTAGAGAAACAGCTTACTGTTGAGCCATTGTCTGCTGCGCTGCTGAATGTTGAGCATGAGGACGATGAAGATTATAAAGAAACTATGTGTGCTCTAACAGAAATAGGGTCCTATTCTCATACTCCTAAGCAGCCGGACCTTGATCTTAAGAATCAACCGTCACCAACAGCGAAGACTTCCATTGAAGAGCCCCCAGTGCTAGAATTCGAAGAGCTCCCCAATTATCTAACGTATGCGTTCTTGGGAAGTGGAAATACACTTCCGGTGAGTGTGGCGGATGATTTAAGTGAACAGCACGTAGAGGCTCTCATCTCTGCTCTGAAGAGATACAAGAGAGCTATGGGTTGGACTATTGATGATATAATTGGTATCCCTCTTGGGATATGTATGCACAAGAGTCATATCGAAGAAGATTGCATGCCTACAAGTAAGCATCAGCGTCGTCTGAATCCATTCAGAAAACGATGCCCCATCTATCTCGATGAAGTCTAAGTAATCGAGATAGCTATGTCGTGCCGCGACAATAAATCAAGCGCTTGGTGGGAGGCAACCCATCATTTTTAATTGTTTTGTTTTCTTAAGATTTTGTCAAGCCACGACCAAAACTAAGGCGCTTGGTGGGAGGCAACCCATCGTTCTAATCATTTTTGTTGTTTTTTAGTAAGTGTAGGTGCAAGAGGTATAAAGGAGGAGATTGGTTTCAAATTTTAATTTGGAAGTATTGCATGTTGAAGGTGGTAAGTTAGGAATGAAGAAGCAAAAGGCTATGGGTTAGGCATTGCCAATGAAAATATAGGCAAAGAACAAGGCAAGGCCTATGTAAATCTAGGCCACGAACAAGGCATGGCCTATGCTATGGCCTAAGATCTCGGATTCTAGAGTGCCATAGCATAGGCGTCGCCTATGCTCAACAATGCCATAGCATAGGCGCCGCCTATGCAAAAGTATTTTATCTCTGAATCTAGTATGCCATGGAATAGGCGCCGCCTATGCCTAAAAATGCCATAGCATAGGCGCAGCCTATGCCAAGCATAGGCAAAGCAAAAGGCGCCGCCTATGGTCACTTTTGGTCTCCAAATCCGATTTTAAATGGGTCAAAACCCGACCCAAGCTTACCCTATAAATAAAAAACTTAGTCTTAGACCAAAAATACATTGCAAACCTAAGAAAAGCGCCGCCTACCTCTCCAAAATCTCTCAAAAATTTTCCTTTTGCTCTTTTACTTTGCAAGAACATCTTCCGAGGCCATCAACCAAGTAAGTAATTCTTTGTTCTTCTTTTATATTCCGTAAGTACTACACTACTACGCCTATAATGAATTGTTAAATCTTGAAGTAGTATTGGTGATTTGAATATGGTTGACTTGTTGTGATACATCTCGTTGAGTGAAAGAATACGTGTGGGTGTTCTTGATTTTGTTCCGACTTGTATTTGATTGTTATAGACTGTCATACTTTTGCGGAGTCGACATGGTGAAGTTAATTGCATAATCTTCAAAATTGAATGCTTGAATGTTTGAATGACTCGTTCATCGAGATAAAGATCATGATTGAATACAAGCATGAGATGTTGTGATTATTTCTATCCCATAACTTGATACGATCTCTATGTAGTAGTTTTGTTCAAAAGATGCATTAGTCCAAACACGAAAGCATTGTCAAGATTGCATAACGTTAAAGAGGACATGAAAGTATGACTGTGCTGAACATATTCTTGGAACATATCACCTAAATGTATGTCGATGAAGTCTGAGTAATCGACATCATTCACTTAATTAGTTTGTGTCAACAAATTAAGTGTGGGGTGGTGCCACTATTGTCTGTTTGTCGATTGAATCTTCCGAGATAAAGCTAACATGACTTTATTGAGATCTCAGGTAGAATGGCACAAAAAGGACGACAAGGAAAAGAAAAATCAACCACTTCACAAAAAGGCCAGAAAAGGGGAAGAAAAGAGCAAGGTGAATCCTCCATACTGCAAATACCTCGACGCACTCTTGGAATCAAGTGGGGTACTTATGAGGAACTTCTGAGGATGACGACTCTGATGATGATTCCGACGCAGGGGGTATGACCCCAGACATAGAGGAGGAGTCCGACTAACCAGGTTCTTCTTATTTATTTTCCACTGAGGGCAGTGTGTCCCGTCTAAGTGTGGGGTGCTGGTATTTGTATGCTTTACTTCTTTATCTGTATTTGCATCTATCTATGTTTGTTTGTTTTGTTTGTTAGTAGTTAAATTTTAAAAAAAAAATTTAACTTTGCATGAAATTGTTCTGAGGGGCAGCATGGTATTATAACAAGAGTTTGTGCTAAAATCATTACTATTGAGATGTTTAGGCTCTAATTGTGACTCACTATGTGATAATTGTGTGGTTCAGTTCCTTCATCTGTTGGGTCAAGAGTCTATAATACTCCCAATAAAGTTGACCATGTGCCTTGTGTGTGTGAGGATATAGTATATTCTGTGTTGTGACTGATGCTAGAACTTTCCTGGTGTGTGTGTAAAGTGAAATAAAGAGTGTGAGTTTAGGAGATGATTTAGGCATTTCTTTGGCAGCCTGCGATTGTTTACCTTCTGTTTACCTACCCGTGGACATTATCCTAGTCAACCCTTTTGAGCCTTTAAGCCATTTTCTTTGACAGCCTCATATGTAAGCCTAATCCATTTTTTTCAAGACCATAATTTGATCCAAATTCCTAAGTGCTTTAAATTGTGAAGTCATGTGACAAAATAAGAGGAAATTGGGTGAGAGTGATGCCTTAGAGTGTATTGGTACTTGAATTTGTTATCAAAAAGAGTGGCTATCATGGAGGTGTGTTATAAAAAAAAAGAAAAAAAAAAGAAAAGAAAAGAAAAAGAAATAGAAAAACAAAATGATAAATTGTGTTTATGATTAAATAAAAAGATAGTTATGCTTGAATGGCAAAATAGGTGAAAAGGGGTGATAGATGAAAGAAAGGTAGCAGGGTTGATTAAAAGAGAGTGTTAATGGCATAATGTGATGTATTAAAGCGCTTAGGAACATAGTCACTATTTCTGGCCAAAATAGTCCTACCCGTCCCTTAGCCTACATTACAACCTGTAAAGACCTATTTGATCCTAAGCTTAACATTCTGATATTAGTAGAGCATTACACTAAGGGCAAGCCTATGGTCATCAGTTGCAACATATGAATTCTTTGTGAGAGTGAGAGCAAGGATAATCTTATACCCATGTTCTGAAAAATGCAATATTTGAGAGTGATTATGGGTAATATCTTATGTGAGACACACATGGTTGATGAGTTTTGGGTAGTCTTGTATGATTCTTTGTGGCTTATCTTTTGAATACGAATTAGCCATCATCACGAGTCTATGTTAGAGGTTAAATTGTTTCTAGTAGTGATCAGAAAACTACTCCTTGTTAATAATTGTTGTGCCTGTCTTGATGAATATTTTGCGCTGTTACTGTGAAACCCTAAGTAGATGTTTAGATGGACATGATATTTTGTTCGAGGACGAACAAAGCTTTAAGTGTGGGGTGTTGATGATAGGCGTATTTACACGCCTAAAGTACTATAATTTACCCATATTTTAGCTAAGTTTTGAGGACAAAATATATGATTCATGTACTTTTAGTCCTTTTTCCTATAAGTGAGCTAACAAACGTGATTAGCAAGTTTTCAGGTATAAATGATGAAGATTTCAGCATTTTATGGATAACTTGACGCCCAAGGAAGCTTCACGAAAGAAGGAAAGGAGAGCTTGGACGCCTAGGGACTAAAAGTGACGCATGGAAAACCTGTCCCGGGAAAAAACAGCAATTCTAAAGACTTTGGGGATCAGCAGTAACTTATTAGGATTAGGATAAGTACGCAGTATCCTAGTAGGATTAGGATAAGTACACAGTAGCCTAGTAGGAATAGGATATGGGTGTTATAAATACCCTATTGTGCTGAACTTTTTATTCATTCACTCATTAATTCATTCAACCCTTACAATTCAACTCATTCATCCTATTTTCTATTCAATTCTATTTTCTTCGACATTTAGTACTATTCACGTTACTTTCTGACAGAGAAAGCACGGCCCTTGTGACCAACGTGAGATCATGATGATGTTTATTGTGATCTCCGTTGCAATCATGAATAGCTAAACTTCTCTGTTGGGGTTATGGAAGCCTTATGAGATACTATCTATTGCTATGAGTTTGTGAATTCGTGACACGTATGCTGCTTATATCATTATTCTCTTCATCTTAATGCAAATTCTTGTGGTTGCAAACGCATAGAATACGCCAGTATAGCATTAACTTGTTCGAAAGAAAAGTTATATGTCTGGAAAAGAGATAATGTCAAGGTAATAAGGCACCAACCCCTGTTAAAAAGTTAGTGCCGTAACTGGATTAACCTCTTGGAGAATTTGTACCGTTAGACACGCTTTAAGCTCGAAAGAGTTAAAGTGAAATAATCCTTGATGGTCGAAAGACGCCTGGATTTACCATAGAATACAATTCTCTATAAGCACATGCATGTCTGAATTTCGCATAACTCATAGCCAATAGAGACGTATAACTCATAAGGTGGACATAACCCCAACTCTCAATTCTCATTGGTTAAACATCTTACTGAACATTCTTTCCTTTTTACTTTGCTATTTTCCGTTTTTACTCTACTATTTTGTTACATTATTGCACGCTACAAAATCCCCCCTTTTACGAGACTTGCACCAAAATTCTAATAATCTTTGCTTACTTAGTGACCGGCTATTCTCTGTGGGATCGATACCCAACCCAGTTGGGTTATATATTTGACAACGACCGCTTACACTCTTACGAGAGCTGTAGTTTGAGCGTTATCACATATCAACTGGGATCGACCCATGATAGGCTTATGCCCCTGGGATACCACCCATAAACACATAAATAGGGATCGAACCATGATAGGCTTATGCCCCTGGGATACCACCCGATAAGAGATAACTTCCATCATTTAGTTCAATTAATCTTTGAGATTGTTATTTAGGTCGCCACCGCATTTTTGATACTTTGAAACAATGATACATCAATAAGAGACATATAAATAGACCATCAATGCAATAACAATGAAGTAAGAGCTCATTGGCACATCAATGAAGTGTTTTGGAGTCATCAATGCGATAACAATGAAGTAGGAACTTATTGGTATATCAATGAAATATTTTGGAGTCATTAACAGCACATGGATCTTGTTTGAGTAACCGGATACCTTCTGATATTTATTAGTGCAATAAACATGTAAGATTTGGAAAACAAGTAAGTATTGGAATGTCTTGACATCTTGTAGGGTGGAAACAAGTTCATTGGTAACGTAGGACATCATACAAAACCATTATGGATCACATGTTATTGAATAACTTTGGAAACTTTCTTAATAGAACAATTGTTCACTTTCATGCCAAAGATATGGTATAGAGTATGCTTTACATACCTGACTGTCAACCTTCAATACTAGTCCCAAATGGACTACCCGTCTTTTCGGATTACTTATCTACAATGAACATATATAGCAATCTAGTATTAGCAACCAAACGTCACAATTTAATTATTTGAATTCACCAAACTAGTGGTTAAGTAGTAAGCCTTAATTACACCATAAAGGGTGTCACTTTAACCCTCTTATACTCCAATTACATTCACATGCCATGCATATTCATAAAACATCCTCCAATATCAAGTTTGGATTTATTTATCCTTCCAACCAAATTGAGTCATAGACATAAATAATCATCAATTCAATAGTATATCACCATATCCACCTTCCATAACTCAATTACCATATCCACCTTCCATAACTCAATTACCATATCCACCTTCCACAATTCAATACAACCAAACCATGCAAAATAGTCCATAATCCTATTTCCATCACCTTTCAATAACAACCAATACATATAATCCTCTATCACACATATACATATGGAAAAGAACAAAGGCAAACAATATTCATACCTTAGAATTCACCTCTTGATTATGCAATCCTGTTTTCACAAATAATAGGTGTCATTCGAAGCTCTCGAGATGACAAACGCAGTTATCGGATTACATTGGAATTTCTACGGTTGAATCAAAAGTAATTTAAAGGTCAAATTTGGCTAGGGTTTGTTCTTTCTCAATGATTGATGATGAAAATGAGTTTTTGAACTCATATACATGTATATATACACATATTCCCGTCCATAATATAATAGGAAATGACCAAAATGCCTTTAAAATTTAAATAATGTCAAATTTGTCCTTTGGTGGACTGTTTTGATAAGCTAAAGTAGATCGACCATAACTCTTTGCTCCGATATCGGATTTGGGTGAAATTAGTATAGTTGGAATTATAATTCAAAGGGATTTCATTTCATATAAAGTAGGCCACCCAGTTCGTCCTGTACAAGGAGTTATGGTCATTTGAAGTTGATCCTAAAAATCTGTTTTGATAGGCTGAAGTAAAACGAGTATAACTCCTTACTCAGACGTTGTATTTGGATGAAACTAATTGCATTGGAAATAAGACTCAAAGATATTTCTTTTCATAGGTCGCAGCTCTCCCATTTCATTATATTAAGGGAGTTATGATCGTTCTAAGTTGACCCAAAAATTCGGCTGGCCTCAGTAGTTTGTGTGCAGGAAATTTTCCTACACATTTACTATTCCCAAATATCCCGGCCACCGTTTTATAGTTTCGAACGTGCTCGATTATATCCGAAACCTATCCATTTTTGGAAATCTTTATATCGTTGGAAAACTTATTCAATAACCTTCGCATGGAACCATCGACGGGCAAATTCCAGTGTAAATAAAATAAAAAAATTAATTCCATATAAATAAAACCAATACACGTACTTGAATACGCCAATACACGTACTTGAATACGGGGTGTTACACGGTCAAAACAACAACAACAACAAGAACACAATTTTGGCCAAGAACACAAAAGATGGACATATTTGCCTCTTTTTGATTTTTCAGTTTTCTAACTCTTTTTTTTTATTTTCAAGTTTACGAGCCCAAGATTGATCTTGTGGGAACAAGATCAAGCCATGCTCTGATACCAAATGATACAAATCAGTCCACCAAGATGCCAAAACATTCCACAAAATGTGAGAAGAACAAGAAACACAAAGGGATACAAGAAGACAAACACAAAAACACACAGATTTGCAAAATAATGAAAGGATAGATAGTGAAAACAAGATTAAGAGCCAAGTATATTTCAATATTAACCCCTAATGAATGTAATAATCAAAACCACACTCTTACGGTGACTGCCAAGGTAATCGACTCACCTCAAGATCCACCGTTTCCAAGCAAAGAACAATATTGGCTTTTCCAAGCCCTATACTAAGGATGACTTTTCCAAGTCTTAACTAAGACTATACTAAGGTGGTCTACTCTCAAGAGAGAGGATTTCAAGTTTTCAATCTTTCATCTTTCATAAACTAACTAGCAAATGAACTAATAGAACCTATTTATAGTCTAACTTATTACATAACAAAATGACCACAATACCCTTAATGAAAAGGGGTGGTCATGGAGTGTTACTTGGACAAAGCTAAGTAACCAAAATGTCCTTAGTGAAGGCCCAAAAACATGAGTCCTCAATCTTCAATGCTCCAAGCAATCTTTCACATGTGGGATTGCTCTTTGGTGTACTCAAATTGCCCCCGCCATGTAGGATCCCGTTTCCTTAATGTGACCAAATCTTGATGCCCCACATACTGACTTCGAATGATGTCATTGAAAGATAAGGTGGCCATTTGAATCGTATCACTTAGTGACCGACTTGCAAGGTGGTACCTTCAATTTCAACAGTTTGAGATTGTGTTGGTTCCCCAAAAGGCTGTAAAAAGACAAGCATAGGCTGACTTCTTGGAAGATCACCCAATACCTGATGACTGGGAGATGAGCGGTGAACTCCCTGATGAAGATACAATGGCTGTTGAAGTTAGATCCCCATGGAAGATGTACTTTGATGGTGCCGTACATTGAGATAGAGCTGGTGCCGGTGTGGTGTTCGTCACTCCACGAGAAGAGGTCATCCCATACTCTTTTACCCTAACAAATCGTTGCTCTAATAATGTTGCTGAATATCAAGCTTTAATACTTGGACTTGAGATGGCAGTGGACACGACACAACTGCAATTACAAATCTTTGGTGACTCCTAATTGGTGATCAAGCAGCTTTTGGGAAGCTATGAAGTTAGAAAGCCTAAACTGCGACCATATCATGATTATGCACAGAAGTTGATGGGGTGGCTTGGAGGAGTAACGCTCCAACATGTGCCAAGGAGAGAAAATAAGCAAGTTGATGCCCTAGCTGCTCTGGCCTCAACCTTGATTCTTCCAAATCAGACCCAATTTACTGTCCGCCAAGAATGGGTGGTACCGCCGTCAGATGAGGATGTTGAAAACAAGGTTGAATACCTCATTGCTGTGTCTGAAGCTGTAAAAGAAAATTGGCGACAACCTATCATTGATCACTTATGTTAGGGGATACTTCCAGAAGATCCAAGGAGAAAAACTGACATTCGTCGTCGTGCACCTCGTTTCCTTTACTACAAAGACACACTGTACAGAAGATCATTCGAAGGAGTACTCTTACGGTGTTTGGGAGAGAAAGAAGCAATTTAAGCTTTGCAAGAAGCGCACTCGGGAGTTTGTGGATTACATCAGTCTGGACCAAAGCTTCATTTTCACATTAAAAAGATGGGATATTATTGGCTAACGATGGTGAAAGATTGCTTGGACTATGCTAGAAGATGCAAACCTTGTCAATTCCATGCAAATTTCATACATCAACCTCCAGAGGTACTACACCCAACTGTCGCATCTTGGCCATTCAATTCTTGGGGAATGGATGTTGTTGGTCCACTACCAAAATCTTCTGGTGGACACTTATACATCTTGGCCGCAACAAATTACTTCTCAAAATGGGCCGAAGTTGTTACTCTCAAGGAAGTAAAGAAAGAAAATGTTGCGAACTTCATCCGAGTGAATATCGTCTACCGCTTTGGAATCCCTCAATATATAATAACTGACAATGGCAAGCCGTTTGATAACAAACTGATGAATAAGATTTGTGATCTCTTTGTCTTCAAGCAGCGCAAGTCTTCTATGTACCATGTTGCCGCCAACGGTCTAGTTGAAGCCTTCAATAAGACTTTATGCAACTTGTTAAAGAAAGTCGTCTCCAAATCAAAACGAGACTGGCATGAGCGAATGGAAGAAGCTTTATGGGTGTATAGGACAACTTACTATACACCGACGCAAGCAACCCCATACTCACTTGCTTTTAGAGTTGAAGCAGTTCTGCCACTTGAGCGTCAAATACCTTCTTTGAGACTGACCATTCTAGAAGGGCTCACTGATGAAGAAAATGCTAAGTTGTGTCTTGCGGAGTTAGAATATCTTGACGAGAAAAGGCTAGAGGCTCACCAAAATCTTAAATGTTATCAAGCCCGGCTATCTCGTTCTTTCAACAAAAAGGTTCGCTTAAGGTGATTTCAAGTTGGAGATCAAGTTCTTGCAGTAAGAAGGCCCATTATCACTTCTCATAAGTCTGGGGGCAAATTCACCCCAAAGTGGGATAGACCATATGTCGTACAAGAGGCATATTCAAACAGTGTTTACAAGCTTGTCGATGCAGATAGCGTGAGAATTGGCCCCATCAACGCCAAGTTCTTGAAGAAGTACAATCCTTAAAGAAAGATAACACTCCTTAAGGCACGAGTATAAACTGCATGTACACTCCTTAAGGCACGAGTATAAACTGCATGTACACTCCTGGCCCGCAAGAGTATAAACTGTGTACGGCTCAAAAAGAAAATGAAAGTCCGCTAGGTTGAAAACCACAAAAAAGGCGGCCTAGGCAAAAGTTAGGACATAAGAAAAAAAAACACTCACCCCCAGAACTCTAACAAGTAGCAAGAGAAAGCTCGTGGATCAAACTCCGCAATTTCTCTAAAAAGCTCAAGCATTCAAATCAAGTTTATCAAGATTCAAGATCAAGACCGCAATATTCAAGAACAATCTCAAAAGCCCTTGAATTCAAGCACAAGTCAAGATCAAGTCCCTCAAATCAAGAAATCAAGTTCAAACTCAAGATCAAGCTCGAAGCCCTTGAATTTATATTTGAAAAGGCGAATCAGAGGATTCATAGAGATCGTAACACTCGCACTGAAATTAATAAAATGATTGTTGCAATATTTTCTTGTCTCGATTATTTATTTTTCGGTCTCAAAAATTTTATTGTCTAATAAATTTTGGCACGCCCAATGGGACCAAATCTGCCCTTAATCCATTCTCTCATAAATCAGATCTGCAAATTTGTAGCCACAGCATAAAGATGGAAGCTCTATTGGTACTTCAAGACTTGTCATCAAATATACACTTCGACAAGCCTTGAAGTGGGGGCATTTGTAGACATCTAAAATTTGTAGACTCTTTAATAAGAATCCAAATTCTGTTAGAGTCTAGAAGACTACTTTACCCTAAATCTCGCCTATTTAAAGGGTAACATGTGATACACGAAAGACAAGAGAAACACAAAACAACTCCAAAAAAGTCCCGCAAATCTTAAGGATCCGAGGACCTTTTTGGAGACCACTCTCGGATTCAATACAACAACAAGAATACAAGGGTGTTTTTGACACCAAATTCAGTAGCAACACAACAAGAACAAGATGAACAATAGATAAATTTCGGATTGCACATTAACAACACAAACACACGGTTACAACATCAACACTACTACACGATTACAAAGAAACAAAAAGATAGATAGTTAGACAAATTGAAGGTATAATCTTAACAACCCAGAAGCCTATTCCACTCTTGGACCTTTAACATCATACACAACAAATACCTAACTCTTACATTGGCACAAGAGTGACCTCGATCTCCCAAGAATCCAACGTTTCCAAGCTTGAATCCAACACGAGTGATTCTATACTCAAGTTGAAAGCCCTAGTTACAAGTTTCAGCCATAGGGGTCATTCTCACAAGAGAGAGTGTTTCAAATGTTACAACTTTAAATATTCAACAAAAACTAAGACTAAAAACCCTAAGAGGTTCTATATATAGTGTATTACAAAATAGAATACAAAATGACCACAATACCCCTCAAGGGTGAGGTGCCCATAAAGTGTAACTTAGGGGTTGTTTTTAGTGCATTTAGGCCCTCTTTTACACTTCACTTGTGCACTTCCTTGGACGGATTCAATACGCACTCATTCTCGTCCATCCTCGTGGTCGTACTCGTATCATCCTCCCCTTCTTGAAAAGGATTCGACCTCGAATCCGTACTTTTCAAATAAAGAGAAGACAAACAAGAATACATCCTCATGCCATGAGAGGTTAGGGTTAGCAAAAATAACACATCAACATGCCATGTCGAGGCGGGAAAAATTTAAAGTATAGCACGAGTCATTTGTTTTAATCATGAAAAGATTAGTACAATTGCTACAAAGTAAGTGGCTTGGACAAGCATCAAGACAAAAGGAAAATAGGTCGAGAGTCATCCTTTCCCACCCAAAGATGGTACCGGGATCAAATGGAAAAATTAGCCAAGGGCCTAAGCCGAGGCTAGCCCTTCTTTCCCCTAGAATGTCACTCACACATTCACACACAAAAATATTTTCATACACATGATCTCTATGAACAAAACTAATTGCAATGTTTTTACCACACAAGATGTTCAAAGAGACATGCGCATTATAAAGATCAATTCTATATACACCATTACTAACTTGAGAATTTTCAAGCACTTCATTTACATGCTCAAGTAGTGAACTACATTTAAGAGTAAATTGATCACCATGCACACCAAGAGTACTACCAAGAGTACTCATTTTTTAGACTACACATTTCTTGCCCATAAGAGTACTCTCATCTTCCAAGAAGAGATTTCCATCTTTAGGAGGAATGTTATCACACCATAGTGGGTTAGCATATCGGATATAGCCTCCAAGGCAAGCTATACCATCATTTTCACCACTAGGTCTATTAGGAGTGTTTATATCATCTTCAAGCAAGACATTAAACCTAAAGAGATCATGATCTATCTCGCGGACAGATTTGGAACTAGCAAGTGCTTCACTCTCTATAAGTTCACTATCAAGTACCAAAGATGTTTCAATCTCCTCTTTACCTTGGTGTGGGTCGGGGAAGCCTACCTCTTCCTTCGGAAAGCTCTCGGCACAAGGTGTTTGGACAAGGGAAGTTGTATTTTATGGGATAAGTTTAGGTAACAATTGGCATAGCCTTTCCACGTGTTATTTCATTTCTTCAATATCGTCATTGATGCGATCAAACGTGGCATCAAGATTAGTGGCAGCCATGGTACCTAAAGCAAAGGACAATAACAAACAACAAAACAAACTTGTTAGTTCAAAATGCCTCACCACACTCTCACTCTCGGTTTTACCTCACACTTGGTTTCACAAGTGTTGAAAGCCGGCTTGTACTTCGCGAGTGATTGAGGGTTGAGTCTATTCTTGTCTGGAATAGATTTTCGTTTGAGTTGACTCAAAGAAAATTTATTTACGGACTTGAACCAACAAGATACAACAAATTCACAAAAGAGAAAAGCACACAAAGAACGTTAACACAAACAAACGGACACAAAACTAATTTACAATCTAATAGGAGCTTACTAACTTGTCAATTAGCGTTCGGACCAATCAAACGAAACTACGGAACAATAAAAAGAAACTAAGAAAATTTCAAATTTGAGCCAAAATTATTGCGTGAACAATAACAATGATGACGCGGCAGCACATAATTGGTTGCGGTTTCTAACATTTTTTGTTGTCCAATTTCAAGTCTTGATCAATTTACAATTTAGGAATTGGTGGAATTTATTTTAAGGAGGGAAATTCAAACAAGTCTTGGAGCCTTTTCAAATTCAAGTTTTCAAGACTTTGACTTTCTTGTACTTCTCCTTATAACATGGACCTTTGTTTTATGGAAAGTGGTTGAGATGTGATTGACTATTTAATGAGTGATGGTAAGTCTTTCAAGACTAACAAAGCTTTACCCCTTTTTTTTCCTTCACCTTTATAGATCTAATGTTCACTTTATATTAACAAGCTATGAAGGTTGTAAAGAACTTCAAGAACAACATCAACAATCACCAAGAACAACCAACAACAATCTCCAAAAACACCACAATTTTCACACGGCCAACTTTCAATTTTCACAATACAATATCTTCAACACTTGGCCAAGACAACTATAATTTCAACAAAATGGTTCTTAGGCCACCAATGAACGACAATATCACGTGGCCAAGCTTAGAACAACAATAAGATGACGACCACAAGGCCAAAACAGTCCACCACAATAATATTTTCAACAACAATTCGGCCAAGCTTATGTTCACGAAAACAACACCAACAATGTAAGCTCAAACTTAGATTTAGACTCAAGAGTGTTAGAGATGAAGAAAACTAACACTAGAAACAACAAAACAAGTAAAAATCTCGGCCAAGACACAACAATAACACAATTTCGGCCAAGAACACAAAATGGACAGATTTGCTTCTTTTTTTCTGGAATTTTCAGATTTCAATTTTTTTTTCAAGTGAGCTAGCCCAAGATTTGATCTTGTAGGAACAAGATCAAGTCATGCTCTGATACCAAATGATACGCGAAAGACAAGAGAAACACGAAACAACTCCAAAACAGTCCGCAAATCTTAAGGATCCGAGGACCTTTTTGGAGACCACTCTCGGATTCACTACAACAAGAATACAAGAATACAAGGGTGTTTTTGAAACCAAAACAGTAGCAACACAACAAGAACAAGATGAACAATGGACAAATTTTGGATTGCACATTAACAACACAAACACACGGTTACAACATCAACACTACTACACGATTACAAAGAAACAAAAGGATAGATAGTTAGACAAATTGAAGGTATAATCTTAACAACCCAAAAGCCTATTCCACTCTTGGACCTTTAACATCATACACAACAAATACCTAACTCTTACATTGGCACAAGAGTGACCTCGATCTCCCAAGCATCCAACGTTTCCAAGCTTGAATCCAACACGAGTGATTCCACACTCAAGTTGAAAGCCCTAGTTACAAGTTTCGGCCATGGGGGCCATTCTCACAAGAGGGAGTGTTTCAAATGTTACAACTTTCAATATTCAACAAAAACTAAGACTAAAAATCCTAAGAGGTTCTATATATAGTGTATTACAAAATAGAATACAAAATGACCACAATACCCCTCAAGGGTGAGGTGCCCATCAAGTGTAACTTAGGGGTTGTTTTTAGTGCATTTAGGCCCTCTTTTACACTTCACTTGTGCACTTCCTTGGACGGATTCAATACGCACTCATTCTCGTCCATCCTCGTGGTCGTACTCGTATCAACATGTTCCCTGAAACAGGCATCTTGAATATCCCATAAGTTGATGGGTATTCATAAAAAGATCGGGATCTCCAATATCCCACAAAAAATTATGGGATATTCATAAAAAGATCATCCTATATTCGAGAATAAGCCACTAACGGCTCTCGAATTACGGAGAAAATCAAGAGAGAAAAATCCAATATCCCACAAAAAATCATGGGATATTCATAAAAAGATCATCCTATATTCGAGAATAAGCCACTAACGGCCCTCGAATTACGGAGAAAATCAAGAGAAAAATCAAGGGAGGAACAGATTTGTAACCACAATTGTTTATCAATAAAAAAATTTTGTTTCTTCATATTTTTGTTTGTGGTTAAAATTTATTTTCCATGAATTTAAATTATGTTGCAAACAGTAGACTTTGGATTTTGCTCACTTTCATATGAATACAAATGATTCATATAGGAAAGACATTAAACCTTCGGTTTTGCTCACTATTTCATGGAGGCCTTTGAAAGAAATTCCTTATAGTGAAATTTCTGAGACAGTTGTATGTGTGAAGGGGATAATATACTGGTACACTAAGGTTACTTGTACTCCCGATATAAATT
Source organism: Capsicum pubescens (assembly GCA_030864215.1). NCBI lineage: Eukaryota > Viridiplantae > Streptophyta > Magnoliopsida > Solanales > Solanaceae > Capsicum > Capsicum pubescens. The sequence continues at coordinate 4,852,461 of CM061543.1, forward strand.
CTACTCACAAAAGAGAGAAAAAATGCTCATTTGTTTTGATGTAACTAAGGAAGAATTTGATGTGATTGTGGTTCCAGTTGAAATCACGGAATATTCTGTAACAAGTGTAACAGAAAAGGGAGGAAGGCTTTGTTTAGTAACAATAAGCCGTGGTCCTATTTTCTCCCTCTTGATCAACGTATACGTTGCCTGCAATAACACTGCTGATGATCTGAGTAGCTTAAATTCATGGAAGAAAGAGGTCACTGTGGCTGCTCCTAGTATTGGATATTCCTTAGACCTAGAAGAGTATGTGTACGCCATAAGTGTTACTGATGAGATTGTGGTGATTCTACTCGATGAAAATTGATCAGACTATGCATTTTTCGATGTTGCAACCGGAAAACTGTTGGGCTTATTTTTGACTCGTCAAGCTACATTGATCCCTTATATGTCAAGTTTGGTGGCTTTTCGTCATCGACCACTACTTGCTTCCTCCTCTTGAACTATTCTCTTTGATGACAACAGAACCCACAGACACTACTCTTTAGATGCGCAAAGGAAAAATTTTGCTCCAGTATAATGGTCTACAAACCACACAAGTGACGTAAACCGCATCAAACAAGTCCAGTGCGACAAGCTCGACTAAGAAAAGATGCAGGCAGTTTCAAGCCTAAGAGAACCCCCACCCCCCACAATTTGGAAGATCAGTTAGTCAAGCAATTCGACCATATTGCGGGCTCCTCTTGAACTATTTAATTAATTTTTTTTCCTGACCGTCCCACCCCAACAGCCCACACTAGGCCACTCCCAAGCCTCCCTGACATGCCTCGGTCGGTTTTTGGCCCAAAAAAGCCCGAGCCACGGGCAAGTTAGAAACCAACTTATTTGTAGTGTTTCAAATTGTTTTTACTATGTCAATTTCGTTCATGTGATTTATAACTTTTGATGCTCGGAGTTTCAACACACACAAAAAAAGGTTCAAAGAAAAAAATAATTTACTTTTTTTGAGCAACATTTTTTATTATCTAACGATTTATCGTAATTTCCTGATCAATTTATTCCTCTAGGCTGGGAGTACACGTATATATATTTTTTTCTTATTTTTTATATTGATTCATTAGAAGTTCTATCTAACAAAGAGATAGAAAATTTAGCAGGAAATATATATATAGTAAATTTTGCTTTTAAAAAAAAAAAAAAAAAAAATGAATCATCACAATCAATATTCATCATTAAATAAATTTAGCAAGAAATGTAATGATTTAGCACTAGATTTCACTCGTTGCTAAATCTAGTTTTTTGTAACGATCTTTAAACGCCATTAACAATTTTAGTAAAGCTTCCATTTAAAACGGGATCAGGATAAGGATAGTAATTAACAGGGAGCAAAGTGTAGTTTATTAAACAAGAAGACCTCTTAGAAATTTACCCAAAATAAAGAAAACGCGGGAAATACAAAATTCGATAAACCTATAAATTAGGGCAATTTGAAATCTCCAGCTCCTCATTTCCTTCTCGTGAGGATGTCAATTGCAGTTTCGCAGCAAATCTCCTTATTCCGATTCGAAGTCGAAAGCCGTAGGTATGTTTCCGATTCATCAAAATTTGCATTCTGATTCAGTAAAATGCATTTGTGAGCATGATTTTTGTGCAGATTTGATGAACGAACTCTTCGAATTCTCGAGTCTATTTTAGCTTCGATTGATTTCAAATCTGTGGAAGGAGTAGTGCGCACTTTGAAACAGTTCATGAGACATGAATCTCTTCGCATTATTGAGGAAATCGCTGGAAAATCTGTAGAGCATAAGCTTCTGATCGTCGATTTTCTGGTTCACGTTTTTGCTCTCATTGGAGATACTGAGGTATACCGTACATACAACTTTGATTTTATTGAGTTTAAATTGGCAGATTTCACTTTGATTTCGTTATTTGGAAACAAATAGTTAATAGCAGTTAGATTTAATCGGGAAGAACAGTAATTTTCAGTAGGATAATGTTGATGACACTAGAAATGCATATAGTGAAAGAGCGTCTGATGTATTAAACTGTGTATTTTGGTGATAAGTAGAAGTTCTGCTTGAAATTTTGTAGCCTGTTGTGTTCAGTAATTGTATTATCTTTGATGGATATATCTCGTGTTAATGTTTTTCTAAAGAAGTTGTTGTATTATGTAGTTTAAGTGTTCAAATGCACTTCAATAAGTATAAGTAGTTGAAGAGATAACTTATATAGCTGTAGAAGTGGCGCACGTGCTTCTGGTGGCGGCAGCAGGTGGTAATGTGAGTAGCAAAAGACGTAAACAATGACTGCTGAGCACTGGAGAAACTGTATTATGTATATCTAAGGGAAATTTATCCTTCCTTATGTATACACAAACTGTTTTAGGTAATCAGTATATGCAACATTTAGGAACACGAGAACCTGACTATCCAGAAAATGTAATGAAGGAATGATGTTAATTTGATACTTATATCCAATGACAGGAAAAATCAGTTTGATTACTCACGGCCATATTCATTTTAATTGTTGCCTAGATTTCATGGTAGATCATTGCAGCTTGTTGAATACAAAAGAAAGAGGTCTCAAGTGTGGAAAATTCTAGAAGAAGCAATAATAGACTAGTTGTTTTTCTGTTATAACTGTTTTCAGTTAGTTACACTAGTGCTAACGGCTAGTTAGTTAGTTAGCCTAATCTCTAGCCTATAAATGTATATGACTATACACATTGAAGTACAATGAATACAGGCAGTTACTCTTCTCTCTCATCTTCTTCCTCTCTCAGTTCTCTTCCTTCCTTTCTTCTACAAACACTATCAAACTCTCTACTTCCTTCATTGATGAATTAACAAGAAGCTTACTGCTATCTTGTATAATTACATGGTATCAGAGCCAGGTTGGCTAGATCAAAACTAGCTACCTTAGTCGATTCTGAAGATTGAAGAAAGTGCTCAATCACAGATTCAGATTTTTTTCAAGTTCTTGAAGGATTTCTTGAGTCAAGATTTGAAGGTTCAAGTAATGGCAAATGGTGTCGAAATGGGTGGTGGATCAATCAGCAGTGCAAGAGCAGTTACTGCAATGAATTACAATCATCCTCTCTTTCTCAGTCCCTCAGATGTTAGTGGAACACAGATCATCTCCTTCCAATTGACAGGTGTGGAAAATTTCTCTATCTGGTTCAGGTCTATGCGTGTAGCTCTGTTAGGAAGGAATAAATTAGGACTTGTTGATGGTTCTTGCACAAAAGAAAAGTTTTCTTCCGATCTGGGAAACCACTGGGAAAGAGTAAATGCTATTGTATTATCATGGATTATGAACTCTGTGTCTAAAGAGTTATTAGGTGGAATCATGTATGCATCAGTTGCAAGTGTTGTGTGGAATGAGTTGCTTGAAAGATTCAACAAAGTAGATGGTGCTAGAACTTTCAATCTGCACAAGGAAATTGCAACAGTATCTCAAGGAACAGCTTCTGTGTCCTGCTACTTCTCAAAACTGAAGGATCTATGGGAAGAATTTGAGGCACTTGTGCCTGATCCTGGTTGTGATTGTGAAAAGTCCAAGGAGTTTGTTCTACATCTACAAAAACTGAAGTTGTTTCAGTTCCTCATGGGACTAAATGAAACATATACACAGGCTAGAAGTCAGATACTACTTATGGCTCCTCTGTCTGCTGTCAATCAGGCATATGCCATGATAATGAGTGATGAAAGCCAAAAATCTATAGCTACTAATGCAGGTGTGCTAGGATCTGGTCCTGCAGGCATTGGTAGAAGTCTTGACTTAGCCATGTTTACAAGAAATGGGACACAGAAATTCAAGAAGAACTACAATTTGCAATGTGACTTTTGTAAGCTAAAAGGTCGTACTAAGGAAAATTGTTGGAAGTTAGTTGGATATCCTCAAGATCACAAGTTCAAAAAGAGGTTCAGGTCCGAAAGAGCTAATGCAGCATACAAGGTGACTAGTGATTCTCAAGATACTACAGAAATGACTACAAGGCAAGGTTCACATTCAAGGTCTGTCCAAAGTAACTGGTTCAATGATGGATGCCATCAAGAAGAGTCTGAAATGCAGTTGGATCAACTAGGTCAGATGGGAACAGCAGCCTTTACTAAGGAACAATATGATCAAATCCTGAAGATGATCAACAAAAATAGTGGTGCTAGCACTTCTACTGAGACAACAAATGCTGCAAATGCAGGTATTAGTGTATTTCTAGCTTCATATGAGTCAAGAAATTGGATAATTAACACTGGTGCCACAAATCACATGGTTGGAAAGTTAGACCTACTAGTGAATGAGTCCATAACAAAACTAGATAAGCCAAGAAGGGTGCATTTACCTAATGGTGATCTGACTGAAGTTACACATGTGGGATCTAGTTATGTGTCTGCTGAAAATAGTATAACAAATGTGTATCATATTCCTTAGTTTACATGTAGCTTGCTTTCAGTATCACAACTGACCAAGGAATGAAAATGTTCAGTGAACTTCTTTCCTGATTTTTGTGTTTTCCAGGATCTTTGTACTAGAAAGGTGAGGGGGATTGGTAAGCTTGATGGAGGTCTGTATCTCTTAGTGAATACTCAAGAAAGGAAGGTTGCAGCAGCAACAAAAGTCTCCACTAAAGCTGATGAAAGTAAAGCCTAAGCTGAGGTTGATCTGTGGCATAGAAGATTAGGACATGCCTCCTCTAATATACTTCTAAAGTTGCTACCTACTAAATTTCATGTAGTAGAAGATAGAGTAAAGAAATGTACTATCTGTCCTTGTGCCAAGCAAACCAGACTTCCTTTTCCTACAAGTAATACTTAATCAGCATGTTGTTTTGATCTAATACATATGGATCTATGGGGACCTTATAGAATTCCTACTATGAATGGTAATAAATTCTTCTTGACAGTGGTTTATGATTGTTCAAGGTTTACTTGGTTGTTCTTATTGAAACTCAAGTCAGATGTGTATGTGCAGATACAACAATTTCTTGAGTATGTTAAGACACAGTTTGGCAAAACTGTGAAAGTAATTAGAACTGACAATGGAACTGAGTTTGTGAACTCATTATGCAGTAGTTTATTTGCAACCAAAGGTATTGTACATCACACCTCATGTTCTTATTCACCTCAACAGAATGGTGTGGCTGAAAGAAAGCACAGACACATCCTAGAAGTCACAAGAGCATTGAGATTTCAAGCAACAATACCTGTTAAGTTTTGGGGATATTGTGTTTTAGCTGTTGTGTATCTCATAAACAGGTTACCTAGTTCAAGTATTAATTATTATACTCCATATGAGAAATTATATGGTACTAAACCATCTTGTAAGCACCTAAGAGTAATAGGTTGTCTCTGTTATGCTAAGGTGGTAAATGAGTCTGACAAGCTCATGCCAAGATCAAGAGCAGCTGTGTTGATGGGATATTCTAGTACTAAGAAGGGATATGTCTTATATGACATATCTACTAATTTTTCTTTGTTAGCAGGGATGTGTCTTTCAGGGAAGATGTGTTTCCTTTCAAGCTTGAAGCAGCTGATGATCAGATTCCCTATTATGTGTTTCCATTAGAAGATCAATATTCAGCAGCAAGTGTTGTTATGGCACCCTTGCAGTCTCTTATAAATGTCTCATCTCTAGAGGTTCCGAACATTGTGAACCATCAAGAACACCTACAGCCTCATGTACCTACTACTAGACAGACCATAACCCAGGTATATCAAAGAAGATCAAGCAAACATCAAGAGGTTACTCAGCAAGAACATCAACTACAAAGGGTTCCTAATACTACACAGCCTGCAACTCAACCATCTGCAGCTCAAGATCAAAGGAAATCAACTAAAGAAAGGAAGTCACCAGCATGGATGAATGATTTTGTCTCTAAGAATACAAAGAAGGTACGTCATGCTCTTGCTAATCATGTATCATATGATAAACTATCTCAGTCCTATAAGAGTTTTGTGGTGAAAACCTCATCTGTTACTGAGCCTACAAGCTACTCTGAGGCCTGCAAAGATCCTAGATGGATAGATGCAATGAAGACTGAAATAGAGGCCTTAAATTCCAACCACACTTGGGAGGTTGTTCCCTTGCCTAAAGGTAAAAAAGCCATTGGTTGCAGGTGGATATATAAGGTGAAGTATAAGGCTTCAGGTGAAGTGGAAAGATTTAAAGCCAGACTTGTAGCAAAGGGTTATGGACAAAGAGAAGGGATTGACTACAAAGAAACCTTCTCACCAGTTGTGAAGATGAAAACAGTAAGAACTATTCTTGCTACTGCTGCAAAGAAGAATTGGTTTATTCATCAGATGGATGTCTACAATGCATTTCTAAATGGTGACCTCACTGATGAAGTATACATGGAGTTGCCTCAGGGATTTGCCAGTCAGGGGGAGAATTCAGTATGTAGACTGACCAAATCCCTATATGGTTTAAAGCAAGCACCTAGACAATGGAACACGAAGCTATCAGAAGTCTTACTGAGGTCTCAGTTTGTTCAAAGTCAATATGATCCATCTCTGTATATAAGAAGGACACAAGAAGGAATCACTTTGGTACTTGTGTATGTTGATGATATGCTAATCACTGGTGATAGCTTGAAACTGATAGAAGATGCAAAAGTTATGCTACAACAAAGCTTCAAAATGAAGGATCTAGGTGAGTTAAGGTTCTTCCTTGGTATAGAATTTGCAAGGTCAAGCAAAGGGATACTAATGCACCAGAGGAAGTACACTCTAGAGTTACTATCAGAGTTGGGATTGACAGCAGCTAAACCAGTGGTTACTCCTATGGACTACAATGCCAAACTGACCTCAAAACAATTTTATGGTCATGTCAAACAGCTACAACCTACTGATGATCCTCCTGCAGATCAAGGTGTATATCAAAGACTGATTGGCAAGTTACTATACTTAATCATGACTAGACCTGATATTGCATTTAGTGTACAGACACTAAGTCAGTTTCTACAAGAGCCAAAGAAGTCTCACATGGATGCTGCAATCAGAGTTGTGAGATATGTTAAAAATCAACTTGGTCAGGGTGTGTTACTATCTAGTGAACCAAGTGATCAGGTGAGTGCCTACTGTGATGCAGATTGGGCATCATGTCCTCAAACCCGGAGATCAGTGACTGGTTACTTTGTAAAAATTGGGAAGTCAGTTATATGCTGGAAGTCAAAGAAACAAGCTACTGTTTCCAGAAGTTCAGCTGAGGCTGAATTCAGAAGCTTAGCAGCTGTAACAGCTGAGCTGGTTTGGATACTAGGCTTGCTAAAGGAAATTGGAATGGAAGTAAAGCTGCCAGTCAAAGTGTTTAGTGACAGCAAATCAGCTATTCAAATAGCTGCCAATCCAGTTTACCATGAGAGAACTAAACACATTGACATTGATTGCTTCTTCATAAGAGAAAAGATAAGCCAAGGGATGATCACTACAAACTATATTTCTACACAAGATCAACCTGCAGATATGCTGACCAAAGGCCTCACCAAGGCTCAGCAAGTGCATCTAAATCACAAGCTAGGAATGTGTGGCCTTTTTTCACCTTCCTAGCTTGAGGGGGAGTGTTGAATACAAAAGAAAGAGGTCTCAAGTGTGGAAGATTCTAGAAGAAGCAATAATAGACTAGTTGTTTTTCTATTATAACTGTTTTCAGTTAGTTACACTAGTGCTAACGGCTAGTTAATTAGTTAGTTAGTTAGCCTAATCTCTAGCCTATAAATGTATATGACTATACACATTGAAGTACAATGAATACAGGCAGTTACTCTTCTCTCTCATCTTCTTCCTCTCTCAGTTCTCTTCCTTCCTTTCTTCTACAAACACTATCAAACTCTGTACTTCCTTCATTGATGAATTAACAAGAAGCTTACTGCTATCTTGTATAATTACACAACTACACCTCATTTTTTATTTTATGTGACACAATTTGACTAAGCATGAGGTTAATAGTTAACTGTAGTCTTCAACAGAATGTCGATGTAGTTGTCGAAAATATATTTGATATCAGATACATCACGGCATGCTTTAAATTATCTTTTTGCAACTTGTGAAAGATGCATGTCTTTACGGGAAACATATCCTTCTCTATGTTAATATACAACCTGTTTTAGGTAAAAGTTTGATAAAATGAAGTACTCAGTATATATTTAGGAATATGAGAACCTGACTATCCACTTAAGGGGTCGTTCGGTTGGAAAACAAGCTATCCTGCAATTAGTTATCCCACCATCAAGAAGGGATAAAAATAACACTACAATCCCGGGATAACTAATTCCGAGATGAGTTATCCCATGCATTTTGTCCCAACCAAACGTGGGATAAGCTCATCTTTAAATTAATCCTGAGATTAGTTATCCCTCATCCCTCCTACCAAACGACCACTAGATGTAATGAAGGAATGATGTTAATTTGACACTTATGTCCAATGGCAGGAAAAATCAGTTTGATTACTCACTGTCATATTCATTTAATTTTTGCGTAGCTTTAGCCTTTAATAGTAGATAGCTGCAGATGCACCTCATTCTTTTCTTTTATGTGACACAGTTTGAGTGAGTATGAGGTTAAAAGTTACCTGAAGTTTTCAACTGAATGGCGATGTAGTTCTCGAGAGTTTATTTGAATATTAGATACATCACAGCATGTTTAAATTATCTGTTTGAAACTTGTCGAAGATGCGCACAAAATTTATCAGATTTAAGAGTGTGTCAAAACATTTTGGGAGATCCGAAGTGTTGGCATATCCTATGATGTGAAAGCTTTAGAAAACATAACTAATGATGATGGCATTCTTCTATATTAGCAATTTTGGTTGTGTCTTTTTGTTTTCGTTCCAAACTCGTGAATCTTAACACTTTGGTATTCATAGAGTTGCTTGGCCTTGAGATATGAGGCACTGCTTATGAGAGAGCAGAAAGCTTCCTGTGATCAGAGATTTCTTGTTTCATATAGCGAGTGGCTCACTTTTGCGGAGCATTCACTTGAAAGTGGCTATTGTTCCGTTGCAAAGAAGGTAAATTTCTGACAAAATTTTGGGCCCTTGTGAGTATATTAGATATACAAATGTCAAATGAGCACGGAATAAAGTTCTTAGTATGTGCTGTCTTTTGCAAATTTATGCTCACTTCGTAACATTTTTGACCTATGCTACCATCACGTTAAGGTGAGAGTTAATTCTAAAATGACTTACTACTAGTACTGTTATGTTTCCTTAGTTATCATAACTTGTGGTTCTTATCATGTCATATTGTGTTCCCCTTTTGGATGTGGTTGTATATCAAACAGAAATGATCTTTATAATAGGTTATATCTGGGTTGGGTTAACTGGAAGACTGATCTGATCTGACATTCAGATGCTATTGTGAGATCAGTGAACTTTGTCATCTCTATGCCTCTTGTTGGAGGAATTTGCTGGATGTAGGTTAAATTTGGTTCGTTTGCATTCTGAGTTAGGAATTACACTCACTGCTGAAAACATCTCTTATAATTGGTTGGCCTCCTCTGCCTCAGCAATGGTCCTCCTTGTCTACTGTCAGAATATAGTATGGACAATTTGATAGACATCAGAAAGGGTTGTGGCCACCGTGCGAGGACACTAAATGTGTCTTAGTTCCAAAATCAATACTGTAATTATTAAGTAATTTTTCCTTTTGAATATCAGTTTCCAACTTCCAATCAACAAGGGGTAAATCTATAGGATGAAAGTTATGGTAGGAATTAGATCAATCTAGCAATGTAACTATTGCATCTTCAACATCCTGCCAATACTAAGAGCATATGTATTTCACTTGATTCTGTCTATTTTGTACATTTATCTTTGTGCCTTGTATGTTATGGTTTCATAAATGTAGTGAAGTTACAATGTCCTACAACCTATAGCAAGTGTATCCCAATACTTGCCTCTGACTTGTAATTTTCAGGCATGTGAAAAGGCGCTTTTATGTTTTGAGATGAACATCATAGATGACCCTGCAAATGATTTCGTAATTGAAAAAATTAAGAAGCTTAAAGACGTTGCTGTGATCTCAGCGTCTTCAAAATCTGGTATGTTCAAGTATTTCATTAAATCCCTCCTTTGTTTCATCATTAATGCTCTGCCACTATATGTTCCTCACATGAATGTGAATTGAATTCAAGAACTTGGTGGAATGACATCGAAGTGTTCCTTTAGCCCATGTAATTAGAAGGGAGTGGTGAAGGGAAAGGTAATAGTTATCAGTTCATTACTGCTAAAAACTTCTTGTGATACATTAGTTCAGGCGCAGGCAGTAGCATACTTCAATAACAAAAATATTCAGCAGAGCTCACAAGGATCCTACATTTCTGTGGAACCTAAAAGTTCAGGAAGCACTCTGTTTAAAGATGGAATCAAAAGACGACACAAACGCCAATTGGATGAATACCGACATTTGAAACTGGATAAAATAACTTCTGGAGACGCGCAAAATATTTTGGTATGGTCATTCTGCCAATATCATTCCTTCTCCAGCCCCCAAAGTAAAAAAGATCTTATTTAGTTTAATTGTTTAATTATAATTGATTGTGCAGGAATGATTTTTCTCTGATGTATTACTATTAGGGAGTACCAATATGATCAAAAGATCAAATGCTCTTCTTATGGTTAGAATTTCAGCAGGTAATTTACTCTGGTTAATGTTGTACGATATCATTGCTACAGTATGTTTAAAACTTACAAGAAAATTGGTCCTATACGTATGCCGGTGGGAAGACAACAACATACGAGTGGTCTCATAAAGTGGGATCTGGGGAGGGTAGAGCATAAAATGTCCAGAAAGAGAAATAATAAAAGTACAAGAAACAACATATAGTAACAAAACGTCTGCCTATGGAAAGAGTCAGAAAAAACTTATGTTGTCGTAAGAACCTCTTGTTTCATTATTGACTCTTTTTTTTTTTAATCTCTAAGAGAATTTGTTTCAGCTATTGACTTTTCTCTTCAATATTTGCTTTTGCACCATAATAAGCAATTTTTGGCATTTTAAATTACAGTTAATAAGACAAGGGCAGAATACTTGCCTTGTCTCTTCTCAACCTTGGTCCTGCAATAGGAACCTAGCATGCTGGTGATAAGTCTTCAATAAAATATGTTGGTTAGGGAATCTGTAATTAAGTCTAAGCAACAAACAATGAGTACATTTGCAGCAAGATATTAGCTTCAGCCCCTCTCCATGTAATCACGTGCCTATGCAGTTGAGTCTTTTGTCAGTTTTCATATTTCAGCAAATTGGATAGGTGTAACTTTTACTAGTCAAAATCAGAAAGTTGTCTTAGAAATTTTGAATCAAACAATTAGGAATTTGTAAATCTTTTTAGAAATCTAATGAAGAGGACATAATGAAAAAAAATCTTCTCTTGAGTAATCATGTGAGATGAAAGTATCGTGCATGGTTTTCAATGGGAAGAATCAGGGATGGATATAGGTTAATGGATACAATTTCATTTGAACTCAATAGCTTAATTGAGATTTTTTATGTGTTAGTGGTTCAAAAAAGAATAGCACAATCTATATTCAGAAATAATTTAACTTTAAAATATTCAATTTATTCTTTATGAGATGATTTTGTGACCACGTAAATATTTCTGACCTTTTTCCATGAATTAGCCCAATCAAACCTCATAAAGAAAAAATTACATATATACACATGTTAACTTTGCCTTATTACATTACATCCCATGTTGAAAAAGAAATTACAAAAATCCCAAATTAATTACTTAAATCCCTACCTTTTTTAATTTCTCTCTCTTCCTTCTTATACATTCCAAACAACCATATTTTGCTCCAAATTATGCTCCATATTTTTCTCCTAAAATCTTGCTATCTTTTCTCTCCATTTATTTAGTATGTCATCTATGATTATGAGTAGCAGTTGTAATTCCAATTTTACCTTCCGTTCTTTCTCTCCATTTCACTTCTCCTTAACCACGGATTTCACTTTCTCAACTCGGAATACATAAACCCAAAATTATTATTTTTTCTTTTTCAGAAAAAAAATAAATTTAACTCGAATTAATCAAATAAACACTCTCAATAACAAAACAAAATTAAATTGAAAAAACCCTTTGATTATTATTTTGTGTAATTCTTTTTTTTAATTTGAATTTTTTATTGAAGGAATTTATTATGTATAGATCTTGAACAGTGATGGTTTGGAATGTATTCAGATTTCGTACGACCCTTAAAGGACTGGGTCAATTATGAACTTGTTGGTGTTAGGCGTTGTAGGTGCTTATTACGCTGTCTTTTTGACCAACTATGGGGGACGAAACTAAAGGCCAAAGTCAAAGAAAATATTTACTGGGATTTTTCCTTTCACTTATTTGTTAATGATTAAAACAAAATATTACTAATTAATCTGACATTATATTTTGAACACATAATATGTTTCCTGTTATGTACCTTTGCTTATAAGTGAATCTTACATTGAACTAAAGACTAATACGTTTTAAACGTATGTATTACATAACAGCATATATATTGTAAAACGTTTATTACTTGTAAAAAAATTACAGAAATTGTTAATATCATGCACATTTATAATGTATGATGCTATATCATACATTGATACGAATGTATAATCAAATATTATACATTCGTAAGTCTACTGGAATGGCACAGTTTCACTATACATTGTTTTGAATGTATAACAACTTCTTATACATTCAAACGTTTACTGGAAAGACACACATTTATTATACATTGATTTGACTGTATAAAAACATATTATACATTCGTAAATTTACTGGAATGATACTGTATATAATTTTTTTAAAAAAAAAAATTGAATTCAGTTAAATTTCGTTATTGTATTTCTAACCTCATACATGTTAAAAACGTATAATGTTATATCATACATTTATTACACATTAACTATTAATGTACAACATTTTAATACATCGTGCGTTTCAACAATTACTTACTCCTATAGAGGGTAAGTTACATAGTTAATGTGCATTTATAATCATGTTCTAACTTCAAGTTATATGGTTATGAACTATGATATAGGAAAAAAGTATAAAATTTTTATACTAATATAAATCATTGATTAAAGAAATTAACATCTATAATCAATAAAAATAATATATATTACTTGCTCCAGCATTCAAAAAAAAAAAACTAATTAAAAAATATTTATACAATCAAAACCATTCAAAGCATCCGCACATAGAAAATCATATTATATTCTTCGTGATTCCTTTGTAAAGAAATCGTAAGTTCTGCGGTTGTGACCAACTCGTCCGTATTTACCGAAATTACTATTGCGTCACTTTTGTATGACGTATCATTAATTTCTGACTCCCAAATTTCAGAATGTCGCAATAATACGGGGATATTCATATTGATTTTACTAGTATTGAAGAACGTATGTAGAAGAAGATTTTAGTAGTTTTGAAGAACGGGTGTAGAAGAAAGTGGTTGCTTTTTGGCTTTTCAGATCGTGAATCACAGGAAAAAAAAATTATGTATAACAAAATTTTTAAAATTCAAATATCAGTTACATGTTATATCAATAAATGACTTAATATTGGCTAATTACTGTCTTTAATTAAGGAACTGTAAAATAATTAAAGATTCTCTTACCTTAAATATAGGATTAGCTGTTACATCATACATTCAATCAATGTATAATATGTGACCGAATGTAAAAGTATATTTACAAAAAAAGGGAGAGAGAAAACAACAAGAAATTTTGCACGGGATTTATGTTGGGAGACAATGATGTGATGAATCCTCTATCGACTGTGACTGATTTTAGGCTCTGGCTTTGTCTCTTTCGATAAACCTCATGGAAGATCTTACACCAAAATATTTGCCACCCTTTGCTTTGCTTTGCTTTATTTTGTTTATTTTTTTCCCTTTTCAACAGAACCCGAAGCCTTGAATTTTCACCATTTCAGAATTTAGAGTTTGAACAAAAGAAAACAAAAAAAGAAGAAAGAAGGTATTTAATAAATAAGAAAACATCCATTTTCCCAATAATCGAATCTTCCATATCACCAAGTGCAATTAATGGATGCATTGAAGCTCGCATGTTTTTTATTTTCTCTAAGACGGTACTGAAGATGTCTGTTTTTCACTCTTAATTTATTCATCACCTTAAAATAATTGATTATTCCATAAAACCTATAAACAATATTTACAAGGTTCTCATCCTGTCGACCACGTCTCTTCTTCCTAGCTAACAAGTTACTGGTTTGAAAAATTCCAAATTGGAAACTGAAACAGAAGAAATTTTTTGTATTTTATGAGGTAATACAGTAGGGGGTGGATGAGTTGGTGGGGGACCCATCAATTATTTTAAGTCTTAGAAGGAAAAGTGATTTGATCACTAGACTAGTTGAACATAGAAAATTGGATATGATAATTATATATATTCATAGAACAGTGATCGATGTACTGGGTTGAGAATCTGAGGTCTTCAATTTCCTTTTTGTTCTAACTTTAGTGGACGTAGTTATCTGATATTTCTTCTTGATGGGAAGTGATAGTTATTCAATGAATTTAGTTGACGTACACGAAAGTTGATCGGAACACTAGGGGTATCAAATAAAAAGTATTCAAATCCTAGCTGAGACAAAAGTTACTAGATGATTCTTCCACTTGTTCTAATCTCTGTAGATAGAGTTAGATGGTATTTATTGTTAATTAAAGGTGATAAGTATCTCGCAAATTTAATCGAGATGAACGAAGACTAGGCCGAACAGGAGGATTATCAAATAAAAAATATTCAATTGAGTATTACTAGTTGGGAAAAAGAGCTGTTTTCCTCGGAATAGAAGATAAGAAGTTTGGAATCATGTGGAAAGCATTAAATGCTATAGAGTGGGAATCGAAGCTTGGGGTTCTTCAACTCTCATTGTTTATGGTGTATCATTTCAGAAACCTCGTGATACATTTGCTCTAATAAGCTGATGAACATTTTTAATTAGAATCCATACTGCTGAAGAATCTTTTCATTTTCATCCCCAACATAATTAATGGTGAATCAGATGTGTAACAGCTTAAATTACTTATAATTTTGTGCATGTTACCACTGCCCCTATTGAATAATTTTACCACTTGTTTTATTTTCATTCTGGTCTTCTACAATTGTTTGCAACAATATTTCAGCTTTGCGTCGTAGCTAATTTACTGGTTTTCATTAATATTTGGTAGCTGGTTGTTTGTTACGATGTCATTGTTTCTTTTTGTTTTCCCTCCCCAAATTAAATTAAAGTATTATTCCTTCCATCCACTTTTACTTGTTTAGTTTGGATAATCAAGATAGAATCTACCGCTTTAGACCTATTTTACGGGAGTATCATTATTTTTGTTCGATGTATATATGTAAAGAAATGGATCATTCAACCCCATTGCAGATCATATAATGAGGCAACTTATTCCTTTTTCCTCTAATGTGGGTTTGTTTGATGAACACTCTACTCACGTTCAGGACTAAACATTTGAAGCATGACCGGTTTAACATGGGGGCGACCATTTGTAAGAAATATTTACGATGACCCTACTCTAATATCGTGTAAAGAAATGAATGTTGGACCTAACTAAACTCCAAAAATTAGCTCATAACGAGAGAATTATCTAAGACGATAATACAAAGACCTGACTCGTCTCTTTTTCATTCAACATGAAACTCTTCGACAGCCCACCTCAATATCCTATCGAGAAATGGTATGGTCAAACTAGAATTTGTTGCTACAAACATTGGATTATTCTGTTGGCTTGAGGAGGACACGTAGAAGTAGGGAGATGTTGTTCATGGGTTTAGGTTGAAGAGTAAAAATGAAGGAACTATCCAACTTTTAGAACTCTTGGAATATGTGAAACAGAAGGTGCTAAATTGGACGTAATGAACAATTAATTAATCCGCCAAAAAGTTTCTAAAGCATCCAATTCTTGCTCTTAATAAAGGGTAATTACGTAATCACACTCACACTGAGTGCTCATCCAAATTAATTCAGTTTATTGTGATTAAATAATTTAATGAAGTGCATATAAATTAAAGCATGATTAAATTACAGAAGCCTATATACAAACCCATGATATGGATTTATTTGCTTAGTACAAACAACGGCAATGCGGGTTAGTACAAACACGACATGTGTTTGCATATAAACTACCAGTATAATGATTAATGACTATGCATTCTTACTTTATTAGATTACTTTAATTCAAGTTAAAATAATTTGATACAAACAGCTGTGTCTAGAGAAGAAAATAAGAGCACACACAGCCTCTTTAAATTTGGTAAAGCAAATCTATCAGACAAGATTTTAGCTCAATTCAATAATTCTGTTATATATAGGGGTGTAGATCGGTCGGTTCGGTTCAGTTTTACATATTATCGGTTCGGTTTATCGGTTTTCGGTTTTTAAATATGCTAAATCAATAATCAAATTAATAAGATATTTTTTATCGGTTTTCGATTTATCGATTTTTAGTCCTTAACGGTTCGATTTTCGGTTTAATTGATAAGAAAATAATCATAAAATAGAAATAGTACTAACTAACATGAAAAATAATCGAATCTTAGTTGAAAACAAAAATCCTACATAATGTGTTTTAATTTACAAAAATCTTCAAGTTTGAACTAAATGTTGTTAGGAGAAATTAAGAGTTTGTATAATTGAAATAATAAGTTTGTTAATTTGTAGAAATTAAAGAGAAACTAAGAGAAATATCTAATAAGTCATATATATATATATATATATATATATATATTCTTATTGGGTTATCGGTTTACCCAATAACCCAATAAGAAAAAATCGAACCGAACCAATAACCCAATAATTTTTTTTATAAAACCATTAAAAAACCGTTAATCCAATAACCCAATAATAATAAACCAATAACATTTTTATCGGTTCGGTTTTTGCCCAGCCCTTGCTATATATGCTAAAGAACATACTCCTAACATTTGGTACATGTAGAGGGTACTGATGGCTTTTCCAGCCATTAGTGTACATGTGAGAAGAAATTAAATGCTGGAAGTATATGCGATTATTAAACTTGGAGTTTGTGTTCAGCACTTCGTATTTTATAGAGTAAACAGCTTAAACACATGGTTTACAGCCTAAACAATTTCCTTTTAATAAGAGTCGCTAATTAATGTCAACTAAAATAATGTTCGTCTCTGCCGGAATACAAGTCAATCGACACAAATTAAACCTTAAATTGTCAAAATGTGGAAAATAAGATAAGAAAAAAGGTTGCACAACTTTATTTGCCTACGAAAAGATAAAAAATGTAATGATGACTCATGTTTTATGGTAACATCAATTCGTCTTTCCTTATTTTATTTTTAAAAAGAAAAAAAAAAAATTGAAGCTGAGTGGGTGGGTTGGCTGGAGGGTGGAATGAAAAGAGTAGAATAGATGAACGATTTAACAAATATATATATATACTACTAAATATCAACGAGTCCGTGCTAGCACAGGGTTAATGTATATTACTTTCTCGTCTTAATTTATGTAATACAAATAGAATTTAGATAAGACTAATCATACATATATTTTAGGCATTTTAAATTATTAATTATCATAATTTAAAATAAGTTTTAAATAATATATGTTACTTTCCTTGTCCCAACTTTTGTAGCATTGATACAATTCGATAATCAATTAAATTTTTTAAATATTATTGTTAATTATTGTGATTTATAATACTTTTTTTTGTCTCAATTTAAGAGGCACTGATATAATTTTGAGAGTACCAAATTTTTTATATCTTTTAAATATTTTAATTTGTTAATTATTGAAATATATAGTATTTTTGTACGTAATTTTTTTTCCAAATATATAATAGATTTAAAAGAAAGATAAGATAAATAAATTAAAATGAAAAAAAAAGGCAAGGGAAAGGGTCAATGAAATTAATTTGCGCCTGCTTTGACACAATTTCACTATCCCCTTTCCCTTTTATAAGTAAGTTTTTTTAAAATATATAATAAATTTAAAAGAGAAATAAGATAAACAAATTAAAATTGAGTAAAAATAAAAAGGAGATAAGGAAAGGGGCCAATAAAAAATTGTGTTAAATCATGCGTGTTGACCTGTTGTTTGTTTTGACACAATTTCATTATCCCCTTTTTTTTTTATAAGTCTGTAGAATTAAAAAAAATTCCGGCGTAAGTCTTATATTTACCAACTTTTGTAGGTTAAAGAATGTTGATAAACACTTTTTTTTGTTAAAATGATTGACGATATAAATTTTAAAATGTTTACACAATAAAAAGGTCGAATGGATATGACACAAATAAATAATTACTATAAAAGTTATATATGTTTTAGAAGTCAAAAATTACAAAACATAACATGGATGAAATCGTAAAAGATTTGGTCATACAAAAAAGCTTAATTATTAGCCGTAAAATCATAAGTCAAGAATTAATGACCGACTTATGATTAATTATGACTGATTTTGGAGTAGTTATAAGCACTTAGATATAAATAAATAAATAAAATAAAATACTTATAAGGGAGTAGTTTAATTGAGCAATTTATAGTTTTAGATAGACACTCATATAATTATTTACACTCTGTACATATAAAATAGTGCTAATACTCATAAAAAGTTATTTACCCCCTCCTATACAAAATGAATGAATTGTTGAACTATTTTTCAATGTTCAAAATAAATGAATTGTTCATTTCAAGAGACATGTTAAAAAATTCTTTTAATTTTATCCTTTCATTTAATGAGATTCTTAAGTACTTCACATTTTTTAGAAAAGTAATTTAAGAATAATTAAAAGGATAATAATGAAAAGTAATCGATAATTTATATCTTAAAAAAACTTTCTTAAGGGGTGTATCATATTCAATTATTTTGGAATAGAGGGAGTATTTATTTAGGTTCAAGGGTCACCTTAGGTAATTATTATTCCCAAATTTAATCCAAGAAGTATGGCGGTTTATAAGAAAGAGACTATTAGTGAGTAACAAAAATTGATGTCTCAATGTGAATGTCCGCCAACAAACATTCACGTCGACCTCATCTTTTTGCTCTTGCTCGGGCCTAGGTTTTTCTACATCGTTACTCACCACTTTTGCTAAACCCTAACCCTAGTTGTTCTCCCCATGAATTTATTGCACCTTGTCTTATCTACAACTACACTCTACTCTTTAAAAATACTACATCTACTTCTCTTCTTTTGAAATAAATTACTCCTTCCGTTCATCTTTACTTGTTCATGATACTAAATATAGATGTTCAATAATACTTTGCATCTTGTCCAGTTTAAAAAATCATTGAATAAGTATTATTCGTTATCCAATGAGATTTTTAGGTTAATTATAAACGAGTAAGGACGGAGGGCGTATTTCGTTTGCAACCTTCATTATTTATTAATTACTACTAGGATATAGCTATAAGTATAGATCTCAAATATTACTAGTCAAACAATAACGTGGAAATTGATCAAACTGAATTATTATTAGTTGCCAACCTTTAACGCTCCTTGGCGGTGGACATACAACCTCTGACCCTTGATTCTTCTTCTTGATTTATTCATTAATTATATTGTACCTAAACTAATTCAAAGAGCAATAAAATGAAGCTAGAAATGTTTTTTTTTTTCTTTTCTAAATCCGTGAAGATCCAACTTGATATTGTTTTTGCATCTGCTTTGATATGTTTCTTTTGGAGCCAAGGGTATCTATTACAAACAACTTCTCTACCTATCAAAGTAGATAGGGTAAGATTAGCGTACACTATATATCCTTCCCAGATTCTAATTATGGGATTATATTGGGTATATTGATATATTGTATTTCGAATTGGAACTATCCAAACTATTTAAAAAAAAAAAAAAATCATGGTATCCGAACCAACATACAGGCACCTCGATAATTATATACCATATCTTCCACGAGCACATGTATCGAATAACTCTCTCCAAATGTCCATGATATTTTATTTGTGAATGCATTCTATACTAGAGTAACTCCTTCTAAAACATTATAAATAGGTCCACACCTTATTCTCTTCCAAACTACACTTTGTCCTAGCTAGCTCCTACAATATCATATCTCTCTTCCTTAACTCTCATTCTCTTTGTTCGACTTCTCTTTCTGGCACAAAAATGGGAACAGGAAGTTCTCCTTGTGCTTCTTGCAAATTGTTAAGGCGTCGGTGTGCCAAGGACTGCATCTTTGCCCCTTACTTCCCTCCTGATGATCCCCACAAGTTTGCCATTGTTCACAAGGTCTTTGGTGCAAGCAACGTTAGCAAGATGTTGCAGGTACTTCGATTTCTTCTAACCCCTTATAGATCCTTCTTATGTAGTACATAACCCTAAAGAACAAGAATGAAGAAACTCTTTGTGACTATTTAACCTTTTTGTACAAAAAGAAACTTTAAATTTATTCAAAACTATTGTTGAAATAGTTAGAAAATTCAAACCCTTGGAGGTTTAGTAGGCATATTTTTGTATAAGGATGTGTTATTCATCCATCCTTATAGTATGTTTTAAGATGATATATGGGGGTTGGGATCATGCCAAACCCTCCCACCAATCAATATTGCTTATTTAAGTAGGAAAAAATACACTTCATTCGAAGTATTTTCTGAACGTGAAATAGCCACAAGATCTCATACATCCTTAACCAGAGTAGTAGGTTCAAGTTTAGGAATTATAAAACTCCTGCCACATCAATGTGCTTCCTCCTGCACGTATGTAGATGTGCTGGCGAGTTGATTTCGAATATTGAATGCATAAAACCAAAGAAGAACTTTGAAATAAGCAAAAAAATTAAATGCGTAATGGTCATATTGATGGGTGGTCTCTTCATGTTATATTAAAAGGGGCGGAGCTAATTAAGGGGACGCAAGGGTGTTAATTCATCTGAACCCCCTTGCCGAAAAATTACATGATATCATGTATCCGATCATATATAAAAAAGTTGACTCACTTTTTTAATTTCTTTTACTTCTTTTTGTATTAGTGATGAAAGTCCTAACTCCGTCATTGATCACATATATGCAACAATTATAGGATATCTTTTTTCCTTGGTTTTACATTTGTATTCAGGAACTTCCAATACAACAAAGAGCAGATGCAGTAAGCAGTTTGGTGTATGAAGCAAATGCAAGAGTAAGAGATCCTGTGTATGGATGTGTAGGTGCAATCTCTTTTTTACAGAATCAAGTATCTCAGTTACAAATGCAGTTGGCTGTAGCCCAAGCAGAGATACTATGCATCCAAATGCAGCAAGAACCTGTTCCTTGCAACTTGCCAACAACTCTAATGGAACCAGATCAATTAGATAAATTACCATTTTCAACAAGTAATAATAACTCTAACCATAATAACAACTTCAATAACAATCTGCAGCAGTACCTCAGCTTTGCCTCCTCTAGCAGTTCTATAATGCAAGATCCTGTAAAGAGAGAGTCTCTCTGGACATAAACTAAACTAGGTAGCTCTTGTTTACTTAATTTTGTCTTCTTGTTAATGTAGCTGGCTAGATGTTTTGGAGTACTTGTTAAGTAATGAAGTGATAACTGCTAGCATTTCGACTGTTTTTCCATTTCATCTCATGTGACACTCTTTTATTTTTAGTTTATTTTTAACTTTAGTGAACATTCTTAAATCATAAGTTATAAGGATACTTTAATACGTGTAATTTCTTCTTGAAACTCGACTTTAATTAAGTCAAACGCCTCCCTAAATGGAAAAATTAGAATTTCAAATTACAGGGAATTAGAAAAAATAATAAAGAGATGAAGATCTAGAGGTAATATATAATTTTAACTTATTTAATTTGTATATATGTGCTAAGACCTAGGTCCCTAGCATGTGGAATTCGTGGAGTAAGAGTTAAGTATGGTTTGACATTTTCATGGAATTTGGTCGGTGCTTTCTCTCTTTATTTCTATCTTATTATATTATATTATAATATATTATATCTACTCCATAATCATTTTGATTGAATATCATCACCATATTATAAGGTCTAGCTAGTTCAGTTCTCATGAATGATTAAATGGATATTATTTTATGAGACCACATGCATGGATGTTTGAATCGCCAATTAATAGAAATTAAAAAAGCAACCTTCCGAAGAAGTATTTAAAATGTTTAATTTGTCGATAGGCATATATATTCTAAATCAAGTAGGGATTGTTGGATGGACGAATTAAGTTGATTTTATATGGATTAAAATGAATTAAGCTAATAAATAACGGTTATTAGTTAATTAATCCTCCAAAGTTAACTTTGATTGAGATGAACTGAATTAAAATAAGGGAGAAGGACAAAAATAACCCTTCTCCTAAAACTTATTCCACAAAAATAGCCCCTGTTTTTAATTCTCACTTAATAGCCGTTAAAATAATACTATATTCAAACCATCTTCTAATCACCGTTAAAAAGCCACAAAAATCGCATAATATATTTCTTTCCTTTTCAATTGAAACTCACACTTTCCTTCCCCAATTTTACCTCAGGATTCCTTTCCATTAAAACCTCACAAATCCTCTTTCAAATACACCATATTACCTTAAAATACCTTCATAAATTGTATATAAATATACAATGTCCTCCGTCAATTAGCTTCAAAAAAAAATTTCCATTCACAATTAGCTTCAGTTGATACGAAATTATGGCTTCAAGTTCGATTTTAGTTCCAATTATGCTACAATACGGAGGAGAGTGGTTAAGTGATGTACAGTTTGAAAAGTTTACAATCAATGGAGTACTTTTGAATTCAGTCTGCAGGTACGAATATTTTGTTGATGAACTGTATAAGCAGTTGAATCTAGAGCGAAATTCTGGTTTAATGACAATAAAATACATTGTAAAGAATGGATCTATGACTATTTACAATGATATGAGTGTTAGACTTTATAAGGAGATGAAGAAAAAAATTTGGATATAAATGAATTTCCATTGTGTATAACACTACAAAACACATTTGAAAATGGAGAATCCTCAATTGGAAATTTGATCGAAACATCTCCGACTGCTATTCAAGTTCATCCGATACCTATTTCTGATTATACAATTGAAGATGAAGAAATGGAAGAACAGCCCGAATCGATAATTAAGGATCCACTTCATAGAGATGTTGAAGAAGGACAGTTGTACTAGGATAAAAATACAATATCAAGTGTGATGAAACATTATGTAATCCGTGAGAGATACCAATTTAAAGTGAAAAGATCATCATCATCAAGGTATAAACTATATATCTACTTTATATTACCTGTGTCAACAATGTGTAAGTTTTATATTCTATTGGAATGTTGGTATAAATTTACATAAATACTGCATATAAACTGCATATGACATGTGTACAGAATGTGTAACTACTATATAGGACCTGTATATATACTGCATATAAAGTACTGCATATGAACTGTGTAATTTTTGTATAGCACCTGCATATATATTGGATATTAAATTATATAACTACTTTATATGACTTGTATCAACAATGTGTAAGTTTTATATTTTATTGTCCTAATGTTGGTATAAAGTTGCATAAATACTGCATATAATATTGTAACTACTATATAGGACCTGTATATAAACTGCATATGACCTGTGTACAATCTGTGTAACTACTATATAGGACCTGTATATATACTGCATATAAAGTACTACATATGAACTGTGTAATTTCTGTATAGCACCTGCATATATATTGGATATGAACAGTGTACTGCATATACATTTATTGTATATAAATGTATCTAGGTACTATCTTAAGTGTATCAATCAGAGATGCAATTGAACTTTTAGATCTTCAAGTCAACAAAATTCAGAAGTTTTCATGGTAATCAAATTTGTCTATGATCACACCTGTCCAATTGCGGACAGAATGCTTTCACAACGGCATGCTACTTCTTTAACCATCGCTAAAATGGTGAAGCACAACTTTCTAAATCTAAAGTCAACATACACTCCAGCAGAGAACATAGAAGAAATGAGAAACTTGTACGGAAGTAGGATGAACTATAAAAAAGCATATAAAGCCAAAGAAAAAGCACTTGAACTGGTCAGAGGTTCCTTGCGTGAATCTTATGCTAAATTGCCAGCTTACCTATACATGGTAAACACAATAAATCCTGGATCATTCACAAGGCTACACAAAATGGAGGACAATCACTTTTATATGTTTTTATCGCGTTGAGCACATCAATTAGGGGCTAGAGATATTATATGTCTACCATTGTTGTTGATGGCACTTTTCTGAAATCTGCATATAAGGGAACAATGTTGTCTGCTAGTGTGTTGGATGCAGCAGGTGAGTTTTATGAAATTTTTTTAGACAAAATTATGTATATGCTGGCATGCACTGATAGACACTTTCCCACTCGTTTAATCAGGGCATATTTTTCCACTAGCATATGTTGTTGTTGTATCTAAAAATGATGCTTCATGGGAATAATTTTTCCGCATGTTTAACACTGCTTTTAGTGAAAGAGAAGGTATGTGCATAGTATCTGATAGGCATGACAGCATATTAAAAGCTGTTGCACTTGTATATCCAAATGTGGCTCATGTATATGCATCTACTATCTATGGAACAACATCAAGGGTATATTTAAGAAGAATCAAAAGCAATTAAAGGGGATCTTCTTTACAATGACCAGAACATACATAAAGACAGACTTTGATCAGCTTATGGAAGACATAAACAAAATCGATAATAGGGTGAAGGAGTATCTGTTTGATATAGGCTATGAAAAATGGTCCATAGATCATGCCCATGTCAACAGATCGATGTTCATGACTTCAAACATAGCAGAGTCCCTAAATTCAGCAAATAGAGATGCAAGAGACCTGCCAATTAAAAAATTTCTATAATTTATGATGGATCTGGTCATGAGATGGAATAATGAGCATAGACAGCATTCAGAAGCAACATTTACATAACTGGGAAACAAATACAATATAATAATGAGGAAAAATCTCATTCTATCAAATAAAATGAAGGTATTACTTCTTATTTCTACTTCAAAGACACTTATATATTCTAATGTGCACATTATATACTAATATATTTGTACATTGCAGGTGATGGGTTCTACTCACTATTCTTATGTAGTCATTGATGAAACTAGAAAACGAAATATTATTTGCATGCATGAAAAAAATGCTCCTGCCTACAATTTCAAGTAGATGGCATACCTTGTCCACATGCTATGGCGGTCCTAACTTACACGCATATGGACTTACAAAGCTATTGTGCTCCATATTACACAAGAGAAAACTTCTTGAAAGCATGTGAACTTTCAGTTATACCACTTCCTGATAATACAGCTTGACACATTCCAGCAGAGA
This sequence comes from Capsicum pubescens, assembly GCA_030864215.1. Classification (NCBI taxonomy): domain Eukaryota; kingdom Viridiplantae; phylum Streptophyta; class Magnoliopsida; order Solanales; family Solanaceae; genus Capsicum; species Capsicum pubescens. Next base: position 4,877,743 of record CM061543.1, read on the forward strand.
TATCAGCTAATATAGTATTGCCACCAATCTGAAAACCAAAACCAGAAAGACCAAAAAAGAACAATCGAGGAAAGGGCATTATGGACTACTTTAAGCAACAAATTTTATGTGGGTGTTGTGGAAAAACAGGACACAATCGAAAAACATGTGAAAATGCTCCAACAAGAATCTAATAGGATGTTGCTGCAAGAACGCTTTTATCTTTCCCATTTTTTTCCTTGAAAAAAGACTATTCTTTTCATAGCAATGTAATAGCAACAATATTATTTTACTTCAAATGCATTCTACTCTTGTAAAAATCTGTGTATTATGGTATTTCATTTAGCCACATTCTTTGGTGAGGTGCACTAATCAGCTCCTCTGAGCTGGGGGAGTGTAATTTTTCTGCTACAATGCCTAAAAAAACTGCATATCATCTATGTCAATCATGTATAATACCTATATACAGTTTGAATATATATAAGTACTAGTATTTGTCTTTTGAATTAATTAGCAAATACATAGCACCTCTATATTTTGAATATAACTACTTTTATAAACTATATAAATACTTTATTACAACAATATATAAGTTCTATATCTGGTTGGGATAAATGTATAAAATTGTAGAAATAGTGTGCTTAAACTGTGTAACAACTGTATAGGAACTGAATAAATGTTGCATATATACTGAATATTGGTATAAATTTGCATAAATACTTCATATAATATTGTAACTACTGTATAGGACCTGTATATAAACTACATATGACCTGTGTACAGACTGTGTAACTACTATATAGGACCCGTATATATACTGCATATAAAGTACTGCATATGAACTATGTATTTTCTGTATATCACCTGTATATATATTAGATATTAAACTATATAACTACTTTATATGACCTGTGTCAACAATGTGTAAGTTTTATATTTTATTGGAATGTTGGTTTAAATTTGCATAAATACTGCATATAAACTGCATATGAACTGTGTACAGACTGTGTAACTACTATATAGGACATGTATATATACTGCATATAAAGTACTGCATATGAACTGTGTAATTTCTGTATAGCATCTGCATATATATTATTTATTAAACTATATAACTATTTTATATGACGTGTCAACAATGTGTAAGTTTTCTATTTTGTTGGTATAAATTTGCATAAATATTGCATATAACATGTGTACATACTGTGTAACAACTATATACGACCTGTATATATACTGCATATAAAGTACTGCGTATGAACTGTGTAATTTCTGTATAGCACCTGCATATATATTGGATATTAAACTATATAGAAACTGAATAAATGTTGCGTATATACTGAATATCAACTGTGATCAACATAAACTAATATTTCAGCATCAATTGTACAAAATTGTATCAATTACCAAAACATGTAGAATTCAGCATAACATTTCATAATAAGAATCTCCTAGAGTATCAACACAAAACAGAAATAACCCTAAGTATTTCAACACTAAAACATATCTAACATCTATACTTCAAAGACATTTCTAACTAAATTTGTTGCACACCATCTTTTTTCTTCAACAATCGACCAGTAGATTCATCTTCACTAACTGCACATTGTCTTTGTTTATTCTTTTCATAATCCCACAGCAACACACCATACCGAATATGAATAGCATCAATATCATCTAGATGATTAGAAATTTCAAGACCATCAAGCAAATACTCAGCAAAGGCAGCAACAAATACACCACAGTCTCTGCAAACATAATACATCATCAGTATAATTGACAAAAAGTATGTAAAAATGAGCAATTGAATGTGCATTCAATATATTTCATGTTAGTTTGCGTTGGCAGTCCATCAACAATACGAATATCAAAAGAATTAGCCACTGGAAGTTCATCGCTCCTACTTTCCCAAAATTCAATATAAGAAAGAAAGTGTGGAATTAATTCTGAATACGCTGCAACTGATTTCTGAACATGAACGGCATGCCTTGCACCATGCATTGAATCATACACATATATGCACTGATCTTTAAAAGACAGCCTCTCCAAAATCCAGTGAAACTTCTCAGCAAGATTAATTGGAAAAAGAACATTGTCAACGCTATTCCACGGGACATTGCATCTCATAAAAAATCCAAGCATGTACTCAACAATTTGATGTTCTTGAGTGATAAGTGTTACATCTCTATTGTTATCCACAAAATGCTTATACAAAGTCTAAATCAAGTAGTTAAATCAACAATCGGTGGTTGTATATTTAACTGAATCATAAACAGGCCCATATTTTGACTTCTTTCACAAATAGTAAAAGATAACATCAATATGCTGAAAATACGAACAACAAAACCACGTTAAAATGCTAAAAATGAATATAGAACATTAATTTAAATCGTATAAATCCAAGCTACTTATATAACATGCATCATATCAACTACTGCATACAAACTGTGTATCTACTATATAGGACCTGTGATACAAGCACAAGGAGAATCAAAAGCACAAAGTATGGTCTAAGGGTCAAGTCTTTGGAATTAGCAAGCAATTGAAGACTTTTCGGAGTATTTTGAAGCCTTGGTCAAGAGAAGGAAGGAAGAAAACTTATACACTCAAGAGGCACCCCAAGTAAAGGGAATTGAAGTCATTATGCACTCCAAAACAGCACTCAAGAGGCGCCCCAAATTCCCTCCCTCATTAAGGGCATTTTTATCCATTAAATGTAATAGTATAAATAGACCATTTTACTTCTCTTTTCATTAGACTTTGATGACATTTGGATATTACTCTTATAGTGTAGCTTTAGTCTCTAGTTTTAGCTCTTAGAATCTGAAAATTGGTCCAAGAACATTTGAAGTTAGGGTTTCACTTGTTTTGGATAATTTGGCAAGAAAGGTGTACTTGAGGAAGAGTGTTACCTTTGGGTCACCTAAGAGGAAGGTTTGAACTCTTATTTGTGAGGTGTGTTGAATATTTTGAAACATCTTCTAGTGCTAATCATTGAATAGGAGTAAGGGTCTTTCTATTTATCCTTTAATTTCAAGCATTCTTCTTTTTCATCTCTATTCTATGTGTTGTTTTCTCTTTATTTGGTTGCTAGAATTTGCATCTTAGTAACCATTTTCGTGTGTTGATAGCCATTAGGCTATCATTTAGTATCAAAGCCTTGGTTAGGGTTGTTTCAACATCCCTAAATCTTGGTTTTAGTGTTCTTATTAAGAAAATCCCATAAAAAGAGTCAAAAAATCCGAAAATCTCAAAAAAAAAAATTGTGTTGTCTTGTTGTTTGTTGTAGATCCGAAATTTCCAATTTAGATCAACAAGTTTTTATTATGTTTTGATAGTTTCTGGTGTTAGATTCTTGTTCTCTAACACTAAAAGTGTCTAGATCTACTTTTAGAGTGAAGTTTGGTTGAATTTGAGCTTGATCCACCATTGTTGTGCTTTGTTTGAAGCTTTCGAGGTGGGATCTCATTTTTAGTCATCTTGTTTGTGGCATTTTGTGGCTGATTTTATGTTGGTTGTGTTTGTCTTGGCCTAAGGAACCTAGATCTAAAAGAAAATTCAGATTTGAAGTTCATTTGCTTGTTGGTCAAACTTGGTCAACACTTGAATATTTATCTTGTTCATCCATGATCTTCATATCTTAGTGAAGAAGAATATTCAAAGTGTTTGTTTGATCCAAAAGAAGGGAAGAAGGAAAGTGTGCTTGTTGGTAGTCCAAGAATATTCCCTAGTATATTCCTAATCCATCCAAAAGAAAGGGGGGGACCAAAGGACAAATCAAGTACACTTGTAATTAATTGGGGGGGACCATTTCATTTTAATTTCATTTTGAGTCTTGAAAGGGCTCCAAATTATTTACTTACCCCCTCAAATCTAAAAATTCTTCTTCCAAAAGTTGATACTTGGCCGAAACATGGGATTGGAAAATGAAAAAATTTGAAAAAGAGACAACCAACCACGTAGTGCCACGTCATTACTTGTGATCAACCAAATTCAACTCTAAAATTAGATTTTTCTTAGTTTCTCTTTTTTTTATTCTAGTTCCTTGTGTGTTAAACTCTATCACTAATTAGCAAACTAGTAACTACCTACTAGGTTGAGAATTAGTCTTGGGTCCGTTTGTTTCGTGTCTTCGATTTTTTATGTGCTTTTTTCGTTTTTAAGTCGTAGTATTTTGTTGGTTCAAGTCCGTGCATCACTTTATTTGAGTCGTTTCAAACAAAGATCGATTCTGATCCAAAGCTTCTCACCCTCAAGTAACTTGCCAAGTATTGCCGATTCTCCAACACTTGTGAAGCCAAGTGTGAGGTGAGGTTGAGTGTGAGTGAAGTGAGGCTTTTGAACTAACTTGTTTGCTCGTTTTGTAGATTGTGTTGGTTGCTGTTTTTTTAATTCTTTTAGGTACATTTCCCATGGAATCCAAAGGTACTACTTCCCAACCTTTGGGAAATGATTCTATTGGAGCCTTGATGGCTCGGTTTGAGGCCTTTTTCCGAGAAATGAAGAATGATAATGATGCCTTGAAAAGTAATGTGGATTCTATGAGGGGTGAAATAGTATCCTTGACGGGTGGTGTGATTAGATTGAAAGCGAGGGTTGATAGATTATATCCACCAAAGCCTCCACAAAATGTAAACCACCAAGTCCCAAATCCACTTTACCAAAGACCTCACACTCCACAAAATTCCATGCCACAAATCCAAATACATTACCAAGGAAATCCAATGCCTCCTCCCCAAGATCCACTAAACCAAAATCACCCCATACAACTAAGAGAAGAGATGGTGATAGAATTGAAGGGTGATGAGGTCGGTTTTCAAGATGGAGAGAAGCTTGATGTTGAGATACAAGAAGAGTGTGAAGAAAAGAAAGAAAATGAAAGGGAAGTCGCGGGTAGTGAGGTTGAAAAGGGAAAAAATTGCTTGATTGTGGGTTTTGTCCACAAAGAACCTTTGTCACTACCTAACTCAAAAGCTAGCATTTTGCCTAGCTTTGATTCTTCTTATGTGCAGGTACTAGAAGAAATGATAATCAAGAAGGATCCAAAGGGAGTTCCACATGAAAGCATGAGAAATGAACTAGAGGCTCAGTTGACCAAGATCGCCAAAAAAATGGGCTGCCCAAACCTTACCCGAGGTGACTTTGCTACCCTTAACACTTCTTTGAACTTCAAATATTGTGATTTAGTGTCTAATGAAGTGGTTTTGGGTTTGCAAGTGCATATCTCTTCCTTAGTAACTCTTTTGTTGTGAATAATGATTAACTTTCTCTTAAAACTAGTTCACTACTTGAGCATGAGAATGGTATGTTTGAGAATTTCCTAGTTAATGATGATGCTTGTATTGATGATCTTGGTATTGAACACGGCCGTTTGAAATTGTGCAATGAAATCCATGATATTAGTCTTGTTTACAGTGGCCTTGTGTATGTCAAATTTGTGCATAATGTCTTGAATGATTGTGAACTTGGTAACCTAGTGAAAGGAATGGTCCATCTAGACTTAAACCTTTATCATTTTCTCCCATTTGACCCCGGCATACTCTTGAGATGTGAAGGTTATAGTTGCTGGTCGTCTTCACCTATTCTTAATATTGAGGCTATTCATGTCTTTGTTACCCTTTATGCTAAGATTTTTATGTTAAAAACCAAGGATATGTGGATGTATGTTAAGTGTGAGCAACCATGGGTTGATGATATAAGTGTGGTACTAATGCTAACACTCCTACCAAGAGGATTTTGTGTTTTGTTTTTGCTCTCTCTTTGGTTTTGCAAGATCTGAATTTGGGGAAAAATTCCTTCAAGATGGAGAGGATGATACAAGCACAAGGAGCATCAAAAGCACAAAGTATGGTCTAAGGGTCAACTCTTTGGAATTAGCAAGCAATTGAAGACTTTTCGGAGTATTTTGAAGCCTTGGTCAAGAGAAGGAAGGAAGGGAACTTATACACTCAAGAGGCACCCCAAGTAAAAGGCATTGAAGTCATTATGCACTCCAAAACAACACTCAAGAGGCTCCCCAAATTCCCTCCCTCATTAAGGGCATTTTTGTCCATTAAATGTAATAGTATAAATAGACCATTTTACTTCTCTTTTCATTAGACTTTGATGACATTTGGATATTACTCTTATAGTGTAGCTTTAATCTCTAGTTTTAGCTCTTAGAATCTGAAAATTGGTCCAAGAACATTTGAAGTTAGGGTTTCACTTGTTTTGGCTAATTTGGCAAGAAAAATGTACTTGAGGAAGAGTGTTTCCTTTGGGTCACCTAAAAGGAAGGTTTGAACTCTTATTTGTGAGGTGTGTTGAATATTTTGAAACATCTTCTAGTGCTAATCATTGAATAGGAGTAAGGGTCTTTCTATCTATCCTTTAATTTCAAGCATTCTTCTTTTTCATGTCTATTATATGTGTTGTTTTCTCTTTATTTGGTTGCTAGAATTTGCATCTTAGTAACCATTTTCGTGTGTTCATAGTCATTAGGCTATCAACCTGTATATATAATGAATAGCAACTACTGCATTTAAACTATGTATCTACTGTGTAAACACTGCATAGGACCTATATATACATTACATATTAAGTGTTGCATATAAAGTGCACATAAAGTACTGCATAAATAAAGCATAGAACTTATATAACATGCATCATATACAAAATTTCAGTATTCCAATTAGATTATCACTATCAAGTATAAAAATAAAAGATATATAACCTACTTAACTAACAAATTCATTACTTACTGAATCGGTTAACGGTACTCCTGGATATGCCAATGTGAAGAACCACTGTTTCATTTTAACAGTATCAACTCCATAGTCAAAATATTTTCAGAGAGTATTGACAGAATCTGAATAAACAGGCCTGGAAAAAAATGTTACAAAAATTGTAATATATGATAAAATAAAGTAAAACAAAAAGAAAATTCAAACAGAAACTTACATCTGTTTAACGCACAACGATCTCGCAACAAACCTGTTAAACTTTAATGTCACTTTCATATCATCAATTCGCTCCGTAATACTCTTCACAAAAGGATGCTTTATAGATAAGACATGTTTACTTGGCTGAGCATTCTCTACACACTTAGATGATTGGCCTTCAACTTTACCACAACCAGAATTAAATTTTGACAAAAATGGAGATTCACATACTGCCGCTGGCTTTCGTAAGCGGCGAGGAATAGCAGGTGTTTCATCCAACATAGCAGACACAGCCACCATATTTTCCTCAATTCCTAAACATTATCACTTGTAGTTGCATCAACTTTTCTAACATTATCACATACTAAATCAGTTGCACCAGTTGTTGTAACACTCTTATCGGGTTGAGTGAACTTAGAAAATTCAGCGTCTGGAAGTTCTGACCAGTCAAGCTCATTCTGGCTAAGCACTGCCACGTTACCTTCTTTTTGTGCCTTTTGATCACGAAAAGGTTGAGTAAATTTATACACTTCAGAAACAGTAAAATTAGACCAATCACTATCAACCTGACTATTTCTACCCTCCCCTATATCCTTATTTTCACCTGAGCTTTGTGTGAACTTCAAAAAATTAAAATTTGGAAAATTCTTTCAAGCACCATCCTTAAAATTTTCAACCGCAGAATCAACATCGACATGACCACCTACACAATCACCTACAAAATTAACTTTTTCTCCAATGGCATCCACCAAATGTCCAATTACGTCACCACCTACACAATCTGTTGTTTTTCCTACATCATCCATCAAATTGTCACTTATATGATCCACTTTCGGTACAACATCATTTTGTTGTCCCACATTAGGTGTATCATTAACTTGATCATCACATGTACCACCAACATTAGGTGTCTCATCGTCTTTTTCATTTGAGTTGTCACCATCGTTATCACCAATTGATGTACCAACCTGTAAAAAAAACTTTGTAAAATAAGTACAATAGAGTATATAAGTTTTGTTAAAAAACAGGAGAAATTCAGGAAAAGAATGCCTTAGGCTCATTCTTTATATCTAGATCTCAAAAAATCAATTCAAATGAGGATTTCATAAACTTCTCCATCGAGAAAACCTTTTCCGTTAACTAAACATAAAAGGAAAAAGTTAACACATCAATTAACAAAAACATACAAATATTAATAAAAACCTTCAACATACCATTTTAACATCACTTCTCAAAAGTGCCAATTCATTATCTGAGTTCGACTGACTACATTCGTGTTTACTAGTGCTAGGCAAATCACTAGAGTGCACAACCGCATCCACAGGTTTGAAATCAGGTAATTGAAGGATTGTTTTTTCAAGAACTGTCGGCGTAATGTTACGCAACACAACCTGCACATACAAAACAGCACTCAACATTTAAGAAGCACATTATAATTTAACAAAGCATATATAAATTATAATTTAAAACAACGATATACCTGCTCTTGCCTAATATAAAAAAAATGCAGACTTGACCTCCTTGTATGTTGGTCTATACTTTACAAACCAATTTTGTATACGTGGCACACCATCGCCCACTCGATCAGCAAGATGACCATCAGCATAAGGACAACACTCATAAAACCAACACTGAAATGCAAGAGGAAAACCAGCACAACGATACATAGTTTTTCACTGATAAACCTCAGACTTCATTGACTCCAACATCAGACGAAAACATAAGTTTCCCCAAGGAAATGTTTCATATTTCCCAGATTCAACCAATAAGAAATCATTCTTAGTTATAACATAACTATACGTGACAGAAAAAATAAAGGAATAAATGAAGAACAAAACAGAAATTTGTAAAGCATCTTCATCACATCACCATTTTTTCCCCATGAAACTCTTTTCTAAATCAAGCTTTGTGACCTTGGACTTTTCTGAAAAATACAACTCCATCAGCTTACTTTATTCACTAACAACAAACTCATTATTGTAATTTCCGGTACATTTTAAGCCGCTAATTATAGAAAACTCTTGTAAGCCGAAACGTAACCTAGTGTTATTCACTTTAATCCATATTTCATCATCTCTCTCACAAACAAGTTCCCTAAGCAACATTCCATGGATAAATTGATTTTGACGAAAAATATTTGGTAAAGATAAGAAATACCCAAAGCAACTATTGTTAAACAAATCAAGTTGCTTCTTATCCAACTTAGATTTCAACGCAGTCACAATACCACAGTTTGTGTGCACACTGAGCTGACACTTATAATGGTCAGATAGACCAAGAAACAAATCCCAAACCTGCAATACATAAGTGTACTTTTAGGTATAAATATTTCAAAAAGCTACATATATTACTCATACAGTATTCATTACAACAGTGTTGCTAATTGTACATAGTTACAATATAAATAGTCAAACTATACACAGGTCTTATACAATCCTGATACACAAATAGTTATACAGTCAATATACATTAATTTTACTCATACAGTATAAATATTCAAACTATACACAGTTCTTATACAATCTTGATACACAAATAGTTATACAGTCAATGTACACTAATTTTACTAATACAGTATTCACTACAATAGTGTTGCTAATTTTACACAGTTATAATATAAATAGTCAAATTATACACAGTTCTTATACAATCCTGATACACAAATAGTTATACAGTCAATGTACAGTAATTGTACTCATACAGTATAAATATTCAAACTATACACAGTTCTTATACAATCCTGATGCACAATTAGTTATACAGTCAATGCACACTAATTTTACTCATACAGTATAAATATTCAAACTATACACAATTCCTATACATCCCTGATACACAAATAGTTATACAGTCAATGTACACTAAATTTCACAAAAATCACTACCCAATATATTTCATATACAACACTGACACATATTATATACATCAATAACACACATATTTCAAACATACACAAATTCTACACAACAAGTGAACATCTATCAGACATAATTAATACCTACAAAGCACAAACAATGTACCTCAAAATCAGTTAATTTGGGTATTTTTCTCTTCCAAGGAACTTTTTTACTTTTCTTTTTGGATGATTGAGCATCATCTTCTCCATCATTTGATCGATTACTTTTTTTCATTTTTTTGGGAGGAACAAGAGCATCTCCTTCATCATTCACACTTATCTTCTCTTTTCCTTTGGATGACTTACCATCATCTTCATCATTTTTTGAATCACTATTTTTTTTGGTTTTTTTTTCGAATAACAACAAGATTTGAATCATCACTCACATCTGTATGTGCCTTTTTTTTAGCTGATTTTTTTTGTTTCGCCATTGATGGATCACCTACTAATTTACCTCGAGACCTAGTAATTCGACTAGGACTAGCATGAACATTCTTCAAATCGTTCAATCGAACATAGGATTTGTTAAATCTTCAAAATCATCATCAGAAGCAACAAAATTAGGATCATATCTTATACCTTTACCAGTTAATTTTGTATCAGTGTTAGCTTTTTTTTTCATTTTCAGCACAACAAACGTCAGAAAACCTAATCGCAAAAGGTACCAGTTATTTTTTTTTCGGAAAAAGGACAACTGCAAACGTTTATCCTTTAGCGTAAATTGTAGGTACAAGCTATTTCTTTTTTTCGAAAAAAGAACAACTGCAAAGGGCGCGTGTGATTTTTTTTATTCTTTAGCATGTGGTTTATTAAAATAGAGGGTGTGTGTGGCTTATAAAACAAAGGGCTAATAAATGGTATTAAAAACAGCAGAAGTATTACTTTTATCCAAAACAGAAAACATGGACCATTATTATTCATTACTTTTTGAAAAAAGCTACGTGGTGTTCTTTTCCCTTAAAATAAACTGAATAATGAGTCATACTTATCTTGCTAGAACTTTTTGTTTACTTCTTCGTTTCTTCTCATACTAATTGGTTAAATTACCAAACAAAATTAATTAAAAATGTTGACATACATTTCTGAAGTGGTCAGACTAACTAGTTATTTTCTCCTCTTAAAGTCAATTTTAGGTTATTAAAAAGGTGAAAGGACAAAAATGACACTTCAAATTAAACTATTTCCATGAAATTTAAATTCCATTTTCTAGTCATTTCAATTTACTGGATTGTTCTATACCATTTCTACACACCTTCTATACAGTTTCTATACAAATCTTATACATATAAATATTCTATACGAAAATTATATATTTTTTATACACAATTTATACAATAACTGGACATTTTTTACACGTTTTACACAAAAATTATATAATTTTCATACGCTTTCTATATATTTTTTATATATATTTTATACTTATACATATTTGATAGAACTATACAATGTCTATACATATATCTTTAGAAACATATTTTATTTAATAATTATATCATTTTTATATAATTTAATTATTATTTTTAAACAATAAAAAAAGCAGAATATTTGATCAGTTAAAAAATTTATAGCAAAAAAAATTAAAATATTTTTTAAGGGCTGAATTGCCCAAGTTGAATACTGTATCAGTATTATATATAGACTGTATTAATATGGACGGTAAATGGACTATGTAGGCCAAAATGGCCCAAATTAGGAAATGATTATAAAGCGGAAATAGTATATCCGACTAATCACTTTTTAGAAAATTTTCTAACTTAGGCTATTTATTTTTAAAAATGCTATAGAGTGTCATTCTTCCTATTAAAAAGGGATGACCCATTTAGGTTCTTCTTTAGGGCAATGTCAACATTACAGGCCCACAAACTTATCTGGGCCTTTAGCCCATTTATTGTGACATTACAGGAAGTTGAGTCTGAGCCACATGGATAGTTGTCAGAAGCCCAATGAAGCAATTGAAGTCCTGTAGGACCATGAAAATGAAGAAATCAATGACTAGGGAGAGTATCGGCTACGGATTTGATCTAACCAATATCCTTAGTTCAAATTTGAATGTCTAAGAATCCATTAAATATCTTCCGATTTCATAGATAAATCGGAAGATACGGAGGTCGTTTGGCCGGGAAAGAGTTGTCCGGAGATAATTAATAAAGAAATTAGTTATTCTAAAATTAGTTATCATATCATATGTATGAAATAACTTATCACACCACTATGGTAGTAAATGGTTGGATGAATGATCTCGGTACTAACTAATACTTCACACCAAATATGAGATAAATTAATCCCTCATTTATCCCGAAACTATTTATTTCTCATACCTCACACTAATGACCCCACTCTAGTAATCCACTGAAAAGGGTAAAAGAAGGTTCCCAGTTACTAGAACTTATTTTAATAAGCCACTCTTTTGTTCCTAAATATCGGGCGTTCTTAGTAGAAATAGATTTTTTTATAATACGTGTTATTTAAGAATCAAGACACGATTAATTGTTTATTTCATTTTCATTCTTAATCTTAAGTATAACAAGATATTTATATGATGCAAAAGAGAGAAATATCAAATAGAGATTGGTGATAAATAAAGATAATTTTATCAAATTATCCTTTAGTTAATGTCTTTCTTAAGAGGGGTGCAAACTATATACGGTCAAACCTCTCTATAGTGACATCGTTTGTCTGAAAATTTCATGACTTCTATAGAGGTGTTGTTATATATGTATACTGACATTTGACATTCAAATCTCATTTAGCTATTACTAGCAAAAGTAACCAAAATTAGAAAAAAAAAAAACATGAATATAAAAAAGACAAACATTAATCTCTTTTTTCCTGTGAAGTTATGAAATAACTGGTGTGCATTATTTATCTATAATATTTTCTTTTAAGCTAGATATTAGAACTTAAAATTTACTGTGTATATGACATTAATGGTGATTATTACAAATATTTTTGTATTTTATTTTGTACATAATATGTTGCTGTAGAGAAATAAATTTATAAAGAGTATACCACTATAATAAGTGTCATTGTTATTATAGATAGAGCGTCGTCATAGGGAAGTAAAACATAACATGAAAAATCGATTACGAAGAAAATCAGACCGCTATAATAAAATGATAAAATGTCATTATAACGAACTGACGTTATAGGGATAGGTGTCACTGTACGTACATACAAACTAAACTCAACGTTTTACACGTATTCTCCCTGTTCAAATTTACTTGTTAGATTAAAACTTTGCACAATTATTAAGAAAACAATAATTGGTATAGTAATTTTACTATTATCGCTATTAATTGATGTTTAATAATTGATATTGAAAAATTATTTATAGAATAAATAATTAATATTAAGAGTAAAACATTTAAAAAAAAAATCTTAACTGTTAAAAATAAGTACTATCTTCGTTTCAAAATATTTGATTCTTATTGACTTGATATATCCTTTAAGAAAATATTAATTATGTGCTTATTTTATTATGTTTCTTTCAAGATTATCCTAGTTACATACTCTCTGCGTCCCATTTTACTCGTTCCAATTTGACATTGCACATTGATTAAGAAAAACAATTAATAACATAGCAATTTTACCATAGTATCCCTATTAAATGATGTTTACATTTTACTTTGAAGAAAAAATAATTATTACTAAGGGTAAAAAAGAGAGAAAAAAATTGTCTCGATTAATGAAAAATGACAAGCAAAATGAGAAATCAAATTAAAATTTTTGGGACGAGTAAAATGGGACGGAAGGAGTACATTTTATATAGTTATTTAATAATAGAATAATCTTGAAAGGAACATAATAATTTTTTTTTGATTTCATAAATGAAACAATTAAATTGAAGTAAATACATTTAATAAGAGAATCAACTATTGAAATAGAGAGAGTAATTAATAATAAAAATCAAATTAGAATAATAGTAATTACTCTTCATTTCAAAATAATTAAATTATTTGGTATGACACATTCTTCAAGAAAAATCTTTAGGACATAAATTATAGATTATTTTCTATTATTATCTTTTTAAATTGTTCATAAATTACTTTCCTAGAAAATATGAAGTACTTAAAAATCTCATTAAATAAAAAAGTAAAATTGATAGAAATTTTCAACATGTACCTGAAGGAGAAATTTATTTATTTTGATTATTAAAAAATAACTGAATAATTTATTTATTTTGAAATGAGGTAACTAGAGTAGGTAAAAACATGGCACAGACAACAACCGATAAACTTGAAAATGTCAGTAATTATTGTAAAGATAGCTGTGTAAATGGCTGGACCTTAAATTCCATCATTACTCCCACGTTTTTCACTGTCTAGACCATTCATCATAATCACTCGTATATTATATGGTTGCACAAAACCAATTCAACTCATTTTATTCAAAAAAAAAACAAAAAAAAAAAAAATACCTTCTCAATTTCACCAAAATATGGCACAAAAATCTTCAAAATTCAATTGCCATATCGTAGCAATGCCTTATCCAGGAAGAGGCCATGTAAATCCCATGATGAATTTCTGCAAAATCGTAGTAGCAAAATATCCCAACATATTCATCACTTTCATTGTCACTGAAGAGTGGCACAGCTTCATCAGTTGGGACAAATTACCAGAAAACATCAAATATGCAACAATCCCTAACGTTATTCCATCCGAAGTTGGTCGGGCTAAAGATTTTCCTGGATTTTTCAAAGCTACTTTAACTAAGCTGGAAGGTCCAGTTGAGAAATTGGTTGATGAGCTTTTGATGAAACCAAGTGTTATAGTATATGATACGTATTTAAGTTGGGTTATTGGATTGGGTAATAGGAAGAATATTCCAGTGGCTTCTTTTTTTACTATGTCGGCAGATGTGTTTTCCATTTCTTATCACATGGATCTTCTTGCTCAGAATGGGCATTATAATGCCAATTTAACAGGTATTGATTTTTCATTAATTATTCTTTGGTTTTTTTCCTTCAAATTAAACTAGTATTGCCGGAAGGGGAGCCTTGGAGCAAACAGTAAACTAGTTGTCCTGTGACTAGGAGGTCCCGAGTTCAAAGACGTGGAAACAATCTCTTGCAGAAATGTAGGTGAAGGTTGTGTACAATAATACTTGTAGTTCGGCTTTAGCAGGAACTTTAGTGTACCGTACTGCACAAACTATTATGACTTCTTTATTTCCTTTTCCAAACTGTTTTGACTAATTTTTCATCGAGAGGGTCTATCGGAAACAATCTATAAGGTCTATGTACACCTACCTACCGTCCCAGACCCGATTATTGGTGAGTTGTAGTTCAGCTGCTACTATGCAACCACCCCTACGGCTAACCCATCGAGTCAATGCACAATCATTACACCTAGCTACCATTGCACAAGTTGACATATCTCAAGTAGGCCAAGGCAAAAAATTAGTTTTCACTCTGCTGAAGCCTGATCAAAAGTTATGGTTCCTTCAAAAATTTAAACTACTTTACAGTCCCTTTTGACTTGTGGATTTTACTGGGTATGTTGTTGTTGGAGTCCGGAGCCTAAAGGGAAAGTATTTTTATCAAAAATTCCAAAGTGGCATATCATAATTGAAACATATCAAAACGGACAAGGTAAACTCGGACAAGGTAAACACAAGTGATTACCTTGTCCATTAAAAAGTTAAACTCCGTTTGGTTACATGCTAAACTGCAAGGTAAAATCGTGATTTTTTCAGTCATCTTGCAGACAAATTTTACCCGTGTTCGATTTTACCTTGCACTTTAGCATGTAACCAAGCGGCGTTAACTTTTAATGGACAAGGTAATCACCTGTGTTAACCTTGTCCGTTTTGGTATTTTTTAATTTTGATATGCCCTTTTAAAATTTTTGATAAAAAAACTTGCCCTTTAGGCTCCGAACTCGTTGTTGTTGTACCGTCCCTTTTGAGTTTTGTCTTACAATACAACTCTTTAGCCAACAACGAAATTTATCTGCCTCCTGGTTGCGTGCAAGCTGACCTAAACACCACATTTATTAAAAAAGGAGAATTGCAATGTGTTCTCCCAGAGCAAGCTATTGATTAACCATTTCTAACTCGACGTGATTATCATCATTCATGTACAGGAAAAGTGCAAGAGCAGGTTGACTATATTCCTGGAATTCCTTTGATTCGCGTTTTAGATCTTCCTACTCCATTTCATGGAAAGGGGCAAGAATTATTGGATGTTGTTAAGGACGTCTTCTCTACAGCTTCTAAAGCACAATATCTTTTGTTCACTTCAGTCTACGAGCTCGAATCCATTGTTATCGATGCTCTAAGGCAAATATTCTCGATCCCTGTCCATCCGATTGGTCCAGCAATACCTTACTTTACTAGTGAAAATAATCCCTCCTCGACTACTTCTGTAGATGAGCCAGAGTACATGAAGTGGTTAAATGCTCAACCAAATGGCTCGGTTTTGTACATATCACAAGGGAGCTTCCTTTCTGTCTCGCGTGATGAACTGGATGAGATTGTGGCTGGTGTGCATGATAGTGGTGTTCGATTCTTTTGGGTGGCCCGTGATGAAACTGTTCGGTTTCAGAAAAATGGATGTAGTGCAGGGCTTGTTGTGCCCTGGTGCGACCAATTTAAGGTGTTGTCACATCGTTCGATTGGTGGATTTTGGTCGCATTGTGGATGGAATTCGACTAAAGAAGCAGCATTCTCAGGCCTTCCAATGCTGACTTTTCCTATTTTCTGGGATCAACAAACTAACAGCAAGCAAATTGTCGAAGATTGGAAGATTGGTTACAGGGTGAAAAAACATGACCAATGTTCGGTAACGAGGGAAGAGATCTCTAACCTATTGAAATGGTTTATGGATTCTGGAAATGAGCAAGTGATGGAAACGAGGCGAAGGGCGAAAGAAATACAGAAGATCTGTCAGTGTTCCACTGCAAGTGGTGGATCTTCTGAAATTAACATTGATGCTTTCATTAAGGATGTTTCGTGCCATAAATAGAGTTGATGCAGATTGCAGTGTTACGTTGAACTTGTAAGTGGACATATAATTGATTTATGTTCATGAGATTATTGTGGGAAATTACTGGTTCTGCACTTTCAAATAATGTATTCTTCAACTTGTGTTTTATGTAGTTTCTTTTCTCTTTTTCTCAACGTCTGAGATCATTTAGTTATTTAGTACTACTATAGAATGAAATATATTTTTGAGTTACTTTTGTTGCCAATTGCAAGCTTTATATGGTCGTTGCTCCAAGCCAAAAGTTTAGAAATCGAACCACGTTCAACTCATCAGGAACATTTATTTTTTACTTTTCGCTCTACTCAAGAGGATGAATAGTATTTTCACTTACCTTCTGGACGATTAAAATCTCCGATTTACCAATTGTTGTTATAGAGTAGAGGTGTTCTACCACTATAGAGAACCCATTCATTAGCTACATTTGTTTTGTTCAGTTTGAATACCATAACGCCCTAAAACTCAAGTTGTTTGGTACGGGGAAAAACTCTTAAAATTATTTCAGTATATAGAAAATTCAATTGCTTTTTTAACATTTGATTTTGAATATGAACTTTTGCATCATTAATGCTACGTATAATAGACCTTGTGGTCCGTCTTCATCGCTTGAAAATATAAAGATGGATTTAATATTCTTTGTTTATATGTTTTGAATTGAATTTTGAATAGATTACTTTTACCTATTAAATAAATGTATATATTTAAAATTTTGGTCTAAATTATTGATTTGATCGAACTCATAACTGAAAGTTCCTTGACGTGGTCCATATTGGGGAGCTTAATTTCTATCGTTTTCTAATATAGTCATCAATTTTTTGCTTAATTGCATTGCTTAACACAAGGAGGATGACAAATTACTTCCTTTATCTCTTTTGCCATTTCCCTTTATAGACACTTGTATAATTCAGTTTCATTCCACGATGAAGATGAATAGAGAAAGAACTTGAGTTCAATGCACTTACAATTTCTAACATATAAAACATATTTAAGAAGCAATTACAAATAACTTCGTGTAAATTAATAAATAGTTTATGGTAAGTTGATGACCTATTATAAATAATAAATAGTTTATTATGATAAATTAAGTTGTACTACTAATTATATAGATTTTATGTGAATCACACTCTTATCTCAAGAAAATGAAAAATCAACCATGTCGGCTGCCCGTTGAATGTTTCTCAAGAAAAAAAGTCAATTTTGTGTGTAAAAAAAAGGTAAAAAGAATAAAAATGCAAACGTAAAATATTTATTTGTATAGAGTACAGAAATATTTTACATCTAATTAAATAATTATTTTTTAAAAAAATAAATTAAAGTAATCATAGTAATAATTTGCTTGATTGAGAGGAAGTTAAGAAATTTTGATATATCAAACTATCAACCATCTATGTATTAAGATAGTTCCTCCCTTTCATTTTACTTAATACATATTAATTTGATATTTCTTAAAAAAAAATATTATTAAAGATTTATTCACTAAATTAACTATATTAATTATATTTTCAAAATATAATTTTACTGCTACTATATATAGAGATGAGTCTTTTTTTTTTTTTTTGAAAATGACTAAAAAAAAAGTAAGTCATATAAATTAAAATAAATTATTTTTATTAAAGAAAAATGAATTTTTTTTACCCGTGTTAAGATAAATAGGTAATTATTTTCTTAATATAAAAATCAAATAATATAAAATAGAGGAAACAATCAAGCAAATAAATATTAAATATTAACCACCAAAAATTAAGGTTAGTGAAAAAGTTGAGGTAGACAACCATGTGATAAATTTAGTTGAGGAGTGTGAATAAATTGACTTGTCCACACGATTATTACATAAATAAAAATACTTCATCTTCCATCCAATAATACTTATCTACTATATTAATACTTCTTTCGTTTTAAAATAATTTATTTAAAAGTAATTTATTTTAATTTGATACGAAATTTAAAAAAGAAGAAGTAAATATTGCATTCTTAATTTATAATTATGTCAAATATATTAAAATATTTTTTATTTTGATAATATTAAAATATTATGAAAAAATTGAAATTAAAGAATTTTGAAAAAAATATTAATTTTTTTAAAATGAATTAAAAAAATAAATCATTCTTTTTAAAATAAAAAGGATAGTGAATAAGTAAGGACGTGAAAATATAAAAGAAAAAACAAAAAAGGAAAGTCCTTGGTCCCCCCCTCAAATTAGATTAGGAAAGTCGTCAGTTATCACCAGAAATTTCCCAAATCTCCCAAATTTCTGGAACCCTAAACCTGACCAAGAAGCCAACAACTCTTCTTCTTCCTCAAATCCCCCCAAAATACCTCTAACAAATTCACCTTAACCCGTAACCCGACCCGGAAAAAACTGGAACCCTAAGTTTCTTCAGTTTCTCTTCCATGGCTACCGATGCTTCCCCAAAATTCCAACAACGGGAACTTTTACCGGTGCCACAATCACCGGATTACCATCCGGCGGTCACCGTTACGCAGGCACACGACGGCCTTCATTTTTGGCAATTTATGGTGGCCGGGTCAATTGCGGGGACGGTGGAGCATATGGCTATGTTCCCAGTCGATACAATAAAGACCCAAATGCAAGCCCTAGGTACTTGTCCATTAAGATCCGCTAGTATACGTACGGCACTTGGTGGAATTTTGAAATCTGAAGGGCTACCTGGACTTTATAGAGGGATTGGAGCTATGGGACTTGGTGCTGGACCGGCACACGCTGTTTATTTTTCGATTTACGAGAGTTGTAAGAAGAGGTTTTCGGGTGGGAATCCGAATAATTCAGCTGCACATGCGATTTCGGGTGTATTTGCAACGGTTGCAAGTGATGCAGTGTTTACGCCGATGGATACGGTGAAGCAGAGGTTGCAGTTGAGTGAGAGTCCGTATAAAGGTGTATTTGATTGTGTTAAAAGGGTATTGAAGGAAGAGGGGTTTAAGGCTTTTTACGCTTCGTATAAAACTACAGTTTTGATGAATGCTCCGTATACAGCGGTGCATTTTGCTACGTATGAAGCTGCGAAATTGGGACTGATGGGGTTTTCGCCTGAGAGTGCAAGTGATGAAAGATTAATAGTTCATGCCACTGCTGGAGCGGCTGCTGGGGCGTCAGCGGCAATAGTTACAACGCCTCTTGATGTTATCAAGACGCAATTACAATGCCAGGTATTAAATCATGCTTTGTGGCTTTATGGGAGTTACTTGTTAATACTGATTTGGGCTGGTTATCTGGGAAAATAGCGGTTGTCATCTTCGTTGTGGTATATGGGTCTGGAACTAAAAATCTATACTTTTGAATTGGAACATAAAAATGGAGCCTGAAAAGGCCAGGAAAGTTTCGTCTTGGGACGGGGTTTTCCGAGGATAAGGTTACATAGTCTAAAGTTAAAGAACTAGAGAAAAGCGGAGAAGGGGAGAAACCTAGGAATTATACTTGGCTTCTTGGATATAGCAAGCCTACTTGAGGCTGTCTTGTCCTGACTATTGAGGATTTGCTCAAGTTGGATAAACCTCAACGCAAGATCAACCCCAGGAGCAGCTGCTGAGTAGGACCTTGTGCCCAAGGTTATACTGAAATATGTAACCTCTTTCTACTGCACGTTTTCGTTACACCTCTTTTTAAAAGTTTGGATATCAATGAATGCCTTTTCAGATATTGGTGCTTACTCAATTAGGCAACAGGACCAGTAGCATTCATGTCCTTTAAGGCCTTGTACACTTTATGCATGTTAATAAGTGGTTTAGGGCCTACCTTTAGTGGAAGAGAATGATTTCCTGATTGGGATTTTAGTTGAATACTATTTGGTTTGGTTAGTTAGGGTCTTTTATTTTAAATCATGTTTCGTTGTTATACTGTATTTTGAGAACATGAAAGGTTATGTTTCTGCTGTTATCACAAGTAGAACATAGGTAGTTGAGTACCCATGGGTGTGGCCTAGTGGTCAATGAAGTGGGTTGAGAACTATGATATCTCAGGTTCAAATCCCAACATAGACAAACACGAGGTGATTTCTTCCCATTTGTCCTAGCATGGTGGACATAATTATCTGGTACCTGTTGGGAGGTGACAAGCATCCCGTGGAACCAGTCAAGGTGTGCGAAAGCTGGCTCGGACACCACGATTACCCCCAATAAAAAGAGAGAAGAATATAGGTAGTTGATTTACAGGTTTCATAAGTTGGTGTTAATGTTCTTGGGAAACTACAACTGAATGGGCAGTATTCAATGCGCCTATTTTTCTGAAAACAGACATAAGGGAACCAATTCATAAAAAATGTGGTGCAGTAATGCCAATGTTCTCGAACACACTAGTTTATTTTTGTTTTCAAACTTTCCTCTATCGGCTGTGACACTTCATTGTCTAGTCTTACACAGTAGTCTTTTTGATGGCTGAGTGAAACAAATCATTGACTAGGTGTTTTGACAATATTTAAGTTGAAGTTGACAAAAAGATTCTCTACTTCATCTGAGATAGTGGTATGGTCTGTGTACACATTACCCTCCCCAGTTCCCACTATGTGGGAATACACCGGGTATGTTTTTGTTGTTGACAAAAAGATTTTTTGAAGTTCAAATTGGAAAAAAAGTTGATGGAAGTTGCTTCAGTCTTGTTTGGTCAAGAACTTCACTAGGAAAATGATTGGGAAGCTGAAGATTTTTAAGTGGAAAACAGTATTTCATGTGAAATACACCTTTAAGCCAGCATGCAATATTTCACTTGAAGTTCAAATTTCTTTTTTTCCGTTAAGGTAAAATTCTATTGAAACTTAAGAAAGCCTCAACGCTGGGCAGTACAACTCCAATAGATCACATCATTGTCGTTTCTGTAGGGATATAAACTCTATCAACTTGCTTCATCCTATATAGTAACTAGATTGCACCAAGAAGCTGAATTACACAAACACCAAAACCTCGACATATGGATAGAGAGAACTCTTTTTTTAAATAACCGTGGTGCCGGGCTAGCTTGCGTGCCTCAACTAATTACAAGGGGTACTCGATACTCATGGCCAAACTAGTTTTTGCAAACATTGAGATACTATTTATAACGTAACATGATTAGTTTCAATTGTTCATACTTCATACATTTAGTAGGCGTTTGGCCATGAATATTATTCACAATATTCTGGGATACGCTTTCACTTTATTCTGGAATACTTGTTTGGCCATAAATATTTTCGGAAAACGTTTTCACAGTATTTGGATTTTCATTGTTTTTGAATTCACCTTTTTGCACTTTTTAATTATAATTTTTTTTTTTTAAAAGATCCAAGTATTTATTTTCATAAAATAACCCAATTTTCATAAAACTCTATTTTTTTAAAACTTATTCACTTTTTATATTTGGCAACTTCAAAAATTACCCCATTTCCAAAATACCATGGCCAAACATAACTCCAACTCTATTTTCAACTTCAAAAATACCATATAAAGTGAATATGTTTTTGGTTTTTATGGCCAAACGGATCAGGTCAAATGAGGATACTTATGTATTTTATATTGTTTTACAGGAACTTTTATTTCACATAATCAAGATGTTGTATTATTCAAAACTTTGAAACTTGTATTAAGGATTTTTTGGGGAAAAGCTCTGGCTTTTGTAACAAAATTACTTGTGGTCTTACTCAATGAGGAAATAGAAGAAAATTTTATCATCCGATCTTTACTCGCTCTTTTCTGGAGCTATACTTGCTGTAAGGCAATTGGCTGTGATTTTGACGTTTGCTCCATTATGTTGGAAGTCTTGGTGTGCTTTCATTTCACTTGAAATGCCTGGTTATCTTGAACATCCATCACATGTGAACGAGATTGTGATTTTTGGACCATATTATTTTTCCCCTCTGCTTAAGAATCAGTGCCTTTATTAGTTAAACCAACTTGTCGGTCTAGTCCTGATGTAGCTTCTATTGGTGGTTCCTGTGCAGATGCATTTAGAATCTAGGAGTTAGTCCACTTTTGTACCTTACAACAACATGCCGCAGTCCCAAACAAGTTGGATTCGGTTGTATGAATCCTCGTCATTTAGAAATATTTTAAAAAGAATATGTCCTATGCTGTTTCGTATTGTGCTCTTATGTTGCTGAGTGCCGTGTAGTTTCCACAAGTGGTTGGTTGTTTTAATCTAAAATGAGGCATTTTGTTAAATTATGTTACTTATCCTTTCTTTACCGTGTTGGTGCAGGGTATCTGCGGCTGTGATAGATTTAAATCTGGGTCAATTGGGGATGTTTTCCGGATAATTGTGAAGAAGGATGGTTACAGAGGTCTTATGAGGGGGTGGATGCCAAGAATGCTCTTCCATGCTCCTGCTGCTGCAATTTGCTGGTCTACGTATGAAGCTGCCAAGGCCTTCTTCCAAGAGCACAACCCAGTTAGCAACAGTGTGACCTGAACGAGGGAATATTTATATAACTTATCTCCACGACCCCAAGAAAAAAAGAGAGAGGATTCTCTCTATTGTTGTATGCATACCATAATTTATGGTTGAGACACTAATTCTACCTGCTGTGGGAGATTGAAGACGGAGAAACAAGAAAGGTTATGTAGTCTTAATTTGGATCTACAATCACGCAGTTATATTTCATTTTTACATCTGTCTGTATAATTTATGCTAAGTTTGAATAAGTTGGTGAGATTGAGTCCATGTTTTTTTTTATGATTTTTTTTTTCTTCCTATTATGAAGAAATAGGGTGATTTGGATTAGAAAATTTTGAGTAGTAATTCATCACATGAGAATTGGTTATTGTTATCATTCTCTTTTCAAAGGTTATTACTTGGATCATCACTTTCATTCATCAACATTGCTTGCTCTTGTGTTGCTCTTTAAATGATTTCCCTCACCCTTGTGGCTTATTATCCATTTGACATTTTGATAGCTTAGAGTTTAATCATCAAATAAGTTGTCCGCTTTTCTTGGTTATTCTTAGATGACTATGTCATCGATAAATGGTGACCTTTTATTAAGATCTTTTCTGTGCTTAGGATGTGAAGAATTTGATCGATATAGGATGGCTAGACAGAGACGCTTTTTTTTCTTCTCTCCGAAACTTAACACTTTAGCATTAATGCATCAGCGAACTACATCATTCAAAACTACCATCTAGGAATATAGATAAAATCGGCATGATTCAACATGCTTGAAGAGTCTCCAAATATCTTCACACATCACTTCTATCTCCCATGAAGTATCCACTCATTTCGGGATCATATCAACAACATTTTTAGCGTTGGACAAAATATTCACTCTTCCACCCTTTGCTAATAGCACATTCAAGAGCTTTCCTAATAGCAATCGCCTTAGCAGTCATGGCTTTCCCGACATATTGAGGATCCATTGGCACGAAGCAAAGAGACTCAAGTACGTACATAAAAGGTCAGCATTGGATATTGCTCAACAGGCACCAGTGGTCTAGTGGTAGAATAGTACCCTGCCACGGTACAGACCCGGGTTCGATTCCCGGCTGGTGCAGCATTAGCATTCTTTTTCCTCATTTATGAACGAACGTCAAGCATACAAACAGTACTTGATTCTAAAAAGCTACGAAATTATGAAATTTCCATTCAAGCATACAATGTTTTATGCTTGCTAAAATGTATGTGCATCAAATGATTTTTCTTTATTGTTAACCAACAGTTTACCCAGTACCTCAGATTTGTTATGTACTATAAATGAACACCACATTTTCCCGGCCAGCTAAGTATTTAAATTACAAGAATCACTATACACCATTTACACAAATAGAATGCAAGGGCCTGCTTTCAATCCACAGTTCCCTGTTTTCTGGAATGGTTGAAAATCATCAGTTCACATGGCCATTGGTAAGAGACAAAAGTCCCATGTGTTATTTTCGCTGCGGTGGAAACCAACAGATATATCAAAAGCCTGTAGACACAAATAAGATTGATTCAAAGACATATCAACGAATTACAAAATTCATCCTAAAACGAGGAAATTTCAGGTTTATTTTGTATGTTATACTAAAAGGTTGCAAGTGCTTAGAGAAGATGCAGAATGTGCATTCTTCCTTTGTCATGACATAAAGTGAGACATCAAATCAAATGCAGAGAACGTACGTTCTTCTCAGTATACCTTGGGATTTCTAAGATATCTACGTGTAATCAGCAACCTGAAGTTCACTGGACCAACCCCTCGTGCTCCTTATCGCCCTAGCTTTATTATCTCTTATTTCTAGCACCTGATAAAAAAACAGGAAGATTTCCAAGCATAAAGGGCACGTTCATCTGTATAAGGAACCGTACAAGCAAGCTAGCAAACATGACTATAAGTTGAAATAAATCTAGAAATTTGTAGTTTCTTAATTGGAGCTCCAGTAGTGAAAGTAAGTTTTTTTATAACAGTACATGGGCCAGAAAGGAAATCACCTCAGGGCTTGAGTCAAGTACTCCCTTGGACATTCCTACATCAATGCGCCATATGTTACAGTTGTATTTACTGCAGGAAAACCAGAACTAATCATATATGAGGAGTAATTATCGGTGGTTGTAATTGTTATGTCAAACAGATTAACACAGAGTCCATCTAAGTATTGCTTCTAAGAAAAAAACAGATCATGTCAAGATTCTCTACCAATTTACTCCCATACGTTGAGGAGTATGTCCTACGACCATTGCTTTGGCGCCCACACTTTGTAGTGTCTCCTCAAGAAGAGATTCTATCTGATGGAATAGAAAAAAGCAATTAAGTTGCAAATTAGCATCACTTGATATAACCATGTTACAATAAGATAAGATATTAAACATAATTAATTCAACATAGGAAGATATCAATAGGCAAAAACTATAAAATACAACTCTGAAAAGAACTGATTGAGAAACAATTTCCATGGATTCAAGACGAAATGCAGTTAAGTGCACAAGGACTGAGAGGACAGCTTGGTGAATGTGCATAGAAGGAACTGCATATAACCTGCTCGAGCTGGTAGTCCTCAAGCTCCGGGTTATCTCTGGAGAACAAACGGTTCCACACAATACTGTCATAGCCCTTAGTGGCTATGAAAGGGATCTGGGGCGAATCGTCTGCTTGATTCGGGCCTTTCATCCATTTAGAAACTTCTCTATTCAGCTTCTCTAAGCCATAGGCAACTGCAGTAGAGTCAATAATCATATAAGCAAATCTTTTTACATTTATCCGGATAAACCGGAATACTGGCTAGCAGATTAGCTTATTACCATGATGAGGAAGAAGGCCGCCATGACAGAAAAGCCAATCGTCAACCTTAAGAACAACACCATGTCGCGCCAACTCACATGCCAATGGACCCCCGGGTCTCATGAGGATTGATCTTGCGATTACACCCTTTTGCCGCTGTCCTAATATTTGGACGACTTAATAAGCATAGAAAATATCAAGCACCAAACCACATGGAAAAAGCAACAGATGTTTCTTATGAATTCTTAGGGTGGAAAAGTTAAAACAGGGAAAAACTTAAAACTTAGAGTTAACACTTCCGACACTTTTTTCAACCCCGTTGATTGGAAATGCACTGCTAGCTTATCTCAATTCTTGTGTAAATGGTTATTTCTTTTACTTCACAGTAACAAGGCAGCACTTTCTGTTTACTTCCAATAAAATGCTTTTTTGTTTTTATTTTTAGATAAGTCAACACTAAATGCTTCTTATGCCAATATATTTGTTTGTTGCAACTCAAATGTAAGTAACTTCCGTCTTCCGGACCTCCTATAAACAAATGAAATGAAGACCTAGATTTGAATATAACACACCTTCACTAAATTCCACGGCGCCCAATAATTTTGAGGCACCTTCCGGTCCTGTTTCCATCTGCCAGACACAGCACACCAACTGACAAAAGCTTCTTCCCAGTTGCGTTCACATTCTTCCAAGTAATCCAGAAAGTCTATACATTCGTCAAGTGCCCCATCATCAACGTATCTGAAGTCCCCCTCTACGTTCATAGTTTCATGATTTCCATTCACCTATAATAATCATTCATGACATGAAGCACACAGATAAGGTTCAACGCAAATAATCATTCCAGTCTCCAAAATAGTCATTAAATTGAACAGACTAAGAGCTACAATTACTCAGCTTCAACTGAAAAGATAGAAAGATTAGCAGTCGGCATATTGCCAAGATACTTGTAGAATATGGCTGAACACACACAGACCTGGAAAACTGCGCCACCATGGGCTTTTGCCTGGATATTTAGTGACTTCAACAAAGATAAAATTGCAAGTTCATCTTCACCTCGATCAAGAATATCCCCAAGCTGAACCAACACCTAGTAAAAAGAACCATGTATTAATTTTAAATGCTAATCAATGTGTCACGTAGAATGACACTTATAGTTTTCAAGCTTGAGATACTATTGCAAATTTAAAAGCTTACCGTCTCACCACCAATCCATAAACCTTGACCATCAGAACTCAGCACACCAGCCGTCTCAAGTGCACATTTTGCCTTATCAAGATCCCCATGCAGATCTCCAACTAATCCAGACCAAAATAAAAAGCCAAAGGTTAGGTAGAAGATCACTCCAATCATAACCTGAGTAGACTAACTTTCTTTCTATGCGAAGGAAATCATTCTCTTTTATTCTTCCATTCAATCGAGTACTTTCAATGGTCAATTTCACTAATTTTATAGACATCTCCTCTCTTTTTCTCTCTCTCTGATTTTTCTCTTTTGGAGATAATATGTGCAACTAATAAACATTCTAAACTTTATTAGTATAAAAAAAATTGCTTCAATATGATTGACAAAGAATTCTCAAAATAACCAACACAAGTCCTACCTGTGGCAATGTTTTATATTTTTTGTTTCATTTATATTATTTGCATTAAAGATATGATTTTTGCATTGCCAGCCTCAACCCGAAGCATGGCTTATGAAAAGGGTTAGTCAAGTAGTTCTCTCCATTACCTATTCCCCCTCCCTCTTTTCAAATACTCCGATAGTTGTTAGGGTGGTGAAATTAGATGAAGCCCACCTCATCTCTAGATGTGTCATAAACTGACTTGGCAGCATTGTGGTAGAGCTGTTACAGGGAACTAGTCACTCCTTATATACATCCTAATGGAACTGCAGGTGTTAATCAGCTTTAGTTGGTCTACATCATCTTTTCCAGTAGGAAGGTAAAACGAGAAGGTGGCATGAGGTAAAAAGGAAATCAGAGTGCATAATCTATAGGAGAGTCAAACAGAAGTCAAGCACAATTCAAGTATAGTGCACATAGTTAAAGCTTGCCGGTAAAACTGAAATTTTGAAAAAACTTGGATGCCACACTGCAACTGCTTGGTAATGCTTTCTAGTATTTCAGCACGAGAACTCTCTTTATTTTTAGCTTGTACAGTCCGCTTGCATTCCTACTGACTTAGCATTTCTACTTCGTATTGAATTCTCCAGATCCTTTTTCCTTGCTTTCCACACAGTTTTCATTGCTATAGCTGTGATTGGTTTGTAGCAAGTATTATAGTTGGAGATTTTTTCAAGACTAGAGGTGAATGGAGATTAGATATGTTTTTCTAAAATCATGTGCATTCGCTCAGTTTCATCTTTTCAACTGGTATATTCTTCATTAAATACCAAACAGTTAGTAAAATAGAGAGAGGCATCCAATACCCCTGAACTATGGCCAAAGTTGCTGAGATACTGTAACACCCCACATTTCGGGCTAGAATAAAAACCACGACTCTGATGCGTTGATAATCCCAGAGCCTTAAATCCTATGCCAATTTGGCATGTTTATGTAGTATGTGAATCCATTTGAGCATGAATTTAGACCATAGAGGTCCTTCAACTCAAGGACGAGTTGAAACTATTTCGATCAATTAAGTTTTAGTGGACGTTGTAATTTGTATCAGCTTCCATCGACCATAACTCTCTGTATATGTCGAATTAGAGAGCCTACTATGTGTCAAATGATAGGTCTTCGAGTTAACTTTCCAACGATACCAATTTTGCTAAAATCCGACACCCGAGCAAGAAGTTATGGCCTTTCAAAGTAGTATGCGTCGCCTAACCAATCGCACATGGCCACTGGAAAGCATATGCGATAGCATATGCGGCGCCTATGTAAATATAGGTGATATCATATGCGGCGCCTATGTAAATATATGCGATATCATATGCGGCGCATATCTTATGGTTTCAAGTGACTTAAACACTCCATTTTTGGGGCAAAATGGTCCTTTTCCCACCCTTATTCAGCCATAAACACGAAATTCAGTCCCCAATTCTCCAAAATACATCCACATTCATCTAAAAATTCTCAAGAACACTCCCAAGGGTTTCAAACTAAAAACCCAAATAAATCAAGATTTAACCGTGGGTTTTCAAAATTGATTAGAGATTCGGAATCCCCAATCCACAGGCTTCAAGAAGCATCCATTATTTTCCGAAATAGAGGTACGTGGGGTTTATCCTAAAAACTACATGGGCTTGAAATTTGATAAAAGCATGATTTAAGTTTTAATGCATGTATTTTATGGGGGTTTTGAAAACTATATTATAGATTATGTGTTTCAAAGGTTTAAATGCTATTATGCTTTGTTATTATGGTTTTTCCCCCTAAATTGATTTACAGGTATATGTTTATGTATGAAACTAAGATTTGATCTTTGTTTGAGAGCATGAATTATGGACTCCCTCTCTTGTATTAACTTAAAGATTTTGACTTTATTGAAAAGAGAATTGAAAATGCATGTTTCTGTGATTTGAAAAGTCATGACTTTTGGAACAGTGTCTTAGAGTTATCGAGCGGGTGTCTTGATATGACTATGTTTTGATTCAAAGAGAAGAGTTATTTGCATGTGTATGCATGAGTCTATTCTTGAACTGTTTTATTGATATGATGGTCCCGAAACTTATGCCTTGAAACAGAGATTTTTGTATGTTAATGATGGCTCAGAGATATGACTTGCAAGTCAATGGTATGACGATACCATATGTAATTATGCCATAACAGAGTATGTTTTCAGAGTATGTGTTCAGAAGATGTCTTCCGAGTATATTTTCGGAGAATGCATGTTGTCATAGAGTTTTAAAAAGGGGCTTAAAGAGTGTTAGGTGGTTACCCGAAGAAGGCGTGAGTTCAAGTAACTCTTAGCCTGAAAATGCCCATGAGATTTCCTACTATACGATCGTTTATGAACTGTTTTAAATTGCTCTCATATATGTTAATTATAAATGATTATTTTTGGATTAGCTCTGCGTACCAGTACTTTTGTGCTGACCCCCTCATCTCCAACCTCTCAGGTTCTGAGGCTCAGTTTAGGGGTCCAGATAAGCAGTAGATAGTCAAACTTGCAGACCAGACTATGCAGTGGTGAGCCTTCTTTACTCCAGAAGGCCTGCAGATTGTTCAGAGTATTATTAGTAGTTATATTTTGGTCTACTGAGGTCCTTGTCCCAGTTTCTTTTCAAACAACTGCTTATGTATTTCGCAGACTGATGTCAGATATTTCTATTTCAGATTCGACCATGTTTCCGTATTAAATTTCAATTCCGCATTATCTTATGTTTTATGAATATTGTGCATGATTACCAGATAGAGAAAGGGTATTCCGGGCCTTCATGGTTCGGGATACTCGTCATGGCCAGGGCCCCGGTTCGGATCGTGACAGATACACTCCAACTTCACATAGGTCTTATTACCCCTTAGCTCAACTTTACCGTATTTTTGTCACCCTTTTGTGCTGACGTGACACCTTTATTGCATAAAATGGAGCCGATGTCAAAGGTGCCACATCAGCTAAAAGGTTGACAAAAAGTGTCCCATGAAGTTGGAGTGTATCGTAGCAAATTTGGTCATAGTTCCGGGGGTACTAGATAATTTAATCAGTAAAATAAGCAAAACTAAAATCCTCGTTTCTCCAAACAGTAAGTTTACTTGTCACAATGCGTCTAAATTAATGCCTCTAGCCATACACACTTAACAAATTATAGCTCAAGCAATTGCTAAAATTATGAAGTGTAAAAAGACTTAGTGGACCATAAGGATAAATAAGATCCTGATTATATTATACATAGCAGAGCTCAAATCTCAGTATAAGCTGAACTTGAAAATCTGAATTTTTACCTATATTTTACTTGAACAAAGTTTAACGTTTGTAATTGAAAATTGTATGCTAAAAAACACTAGTGCAGCTGATATATTGTTGAAAATTCAGAAAGCCAAAGGGAGACGAACCTGCGACAATTCTGCGACCAGGAGCAGAAACGAAAGTGGGTGGGTCCCCATTAACCACAATGGGCTTTAAGCAGCTACTAGTGCTACAGTAGGATGGAGTTGATTCAACTAATTTGCGGGATGAAGGTGGTTGAAGAGGTAAAGAACATGTTAATGAAAGACTAGCCATAATTTCCCAATAGTATTTTTTTATTTTTTATTGGAGTAATTGCTTTGCCTTGCAAATAGCAACCATAAAAGTGTAGCTGTTTCAGCCACATGTTTTAAGTAGTTCCTCCGGGTCAATGTAGTCATTTTAAAAATAGATGACCTGTAATGAACTAAAGAGAAAATGGTCAAAATCTCCCCAACCTTTATCCTCAAATTCTAATTACACACTTATATTTTACTAGAGTTTTATGACTCCCTGAATTATTTTAAAATAAAATTATTATCCCCAACACTGACATAGCAAAAGAGTGTGTTTCACTCTCTTAATAATTTATTAAAAATTTATTTTTAATATTTCTTTAAATAAATACATATAATTTTAATTATTATTTTTCTTTCTACTTCTTCATTTCTTCTTCTTCCATTCTTCTTCTTCTTCTTCTTCTTCTTCAATTTTTCCTCTTCTTCAATGACATCCAAGAACTCATCAATAACATTTCTTCTTCTTCTATTCTTCTTCAATTTTTCTTCTTCCTCTTCTTCAATGACATCCAAGAACCCATCAATGACATTTCTTCTTCTTCTTCTTCTTCTTCTTATTATTATTTTTCTTTCTTCTTCTTCAATTCTTCTTCTTCAATTCTTCAATTTTTCTTCTTCAATTCTTCTTCTTCTTCTTCTTCTTCTTCTTCTTCTTCTTCTTCTTCTTCTTCTTCTTCTTCTTCTTCTTCTTCCTCCTCCTCTTCCTCCTCTTCCTCCTCTTCCTCCTCTTCTTCCTCCTCTTCTTCCTCTTCCTCTTCCTCTTCCTCTTTCTCTTCCTCCTCCTCCTCCTCTTCCTCCTCCTCCTCCTCCTCTTCTTCCTCTTCCTCTTCCTCTTCCTCTTCTTCCTCTTCCTCTTCCTCTTCCTCTTCCTCTTCCTCTTCATCTTCCTCTTCCTCCTCTTCCTCTTCCTCTTCCTCCTCTTCCTCTTCCTCTTCCTCTTCCTCTTCCTCTTCTTCCTCTTCTTCCTCTTCCTCTTCCTCTTCTTCTTCCTCCTCTTCTTCCTCCTCTTCTTCTTCTTCCTCTTCTTCTTCCTCCTCCTCTTCTTCTTCCTCTTCTTCTTCTTCTTCAATGGCATCCAAGAACTCATCAATGACATTTCTTCTTCTTATTATTATTATTATTTTTCTTTCTTCTTCTTCATTTCTTCTTCTTCTTCAATTTTTCTTCTTCTTCAATAGCATCTAAGAATTCATCAATGACATTTCTTCTTCTTCTTATTATTATTATTTTTCTTTTTTCTTCTTCAATTCTTCTTCTTCAATTCTTCTTCTTCATTTCTTCTTCTTCAATTTTTCTTCTTCTTCAATGGCATCCAAGAACTCATCAATGACATTTCTTCTTCTTCTTCTTCTTCTTCTTCTTCTTCAATGACATCAAAAAACTCGAATTACGTGAAAATATTGAATCAATTCAGATTGAAAAATTCGAATTAATTTCTGGATTAGAATCATTCCTTAGCTCCCCAAAAATTGATTGACGTTAAGAATGTTGAAATTCATTGAAAAAAACAAAGTCGTCGGAATTTTGAATTTTGCCGGCGCCGTCACTGTCCAGCGACGTTTCATTGCCAGAAATTGTGCACCATTGAAGCTGCACCATTGAAGGCGACGCCATTTTGTGAAAATCAAATATTTTTTGGACATTAATTGTTGATTTGATTTTGATAAGATCACATATCGTGTGAATTCTATATGATTCATTATGTCATTGAAGAAGAAGAAGAAGCCATTGAAGAAGAACAAGAAGCCATTGAAGAAGAAGAAGAAGCCATTGAAGAAGAAGAAGAAGAAGAAAAAGAAGAAGAAGTCATTGAAGAAGAAGAAGATGATGATGAAGAAGAAGAAGAAGAAGCCATTGAAGAAGAAGAAGAAGAAGAAGCCATTGAAGAAGAAGAAGCCATTGAAGAAGCCATTGAAGAAGAAGTCATTGAAGAAGAAGAAGAAGAATCCATTGAAGAAGAAGAAGAAGAAGAAGCCATTGAGGAAGAAGAAGAAGCCATTGAAGAAGAAGAAGCCATTGAAGAAGAAGAAAAAGCCATTGAAGAAGAAGTAGCCATTGAAGGAGAAGAAGAAGCCATTGAAGAAGCAGAAGAAGCCATTGAAGAAGAAGAAGCCATTGAAGAAGAAGAAGAAGAAGAAGAAGAATCCATTGAAGAAGAAGAAGCCATTGAGGAAGAAGAAGAAGCCATTGAAGAAGAAGAAGAATCCATTGAAGAAGAAGAAGAAGAAGCCATTGAAGAAGAAGTAGCCATTGAAGAAGAAGAAGAAGAAGAAGAAGAAGCCATTGAAGAAGCAGAAGAAGCCATTGAAGAAGAAGAAGCCATTGAAGAAGCCATTGAAGAAGAAGAAGAAGAAGAATCCATTGAAGAAGAAGAAGCCATTGAAGAAGAAGAAGAAGAAGTCATTGAAGAAGCCATTGAAGAAGAAGAAGAAGAAGTCATTGAAGAAGAAGAAGAAGAAGAAAAAAAAAAAAAAAAAAGCCATTGAAGAAGAAGAAGAAAAAGCAATTAAAGAAGCCATTGAAGAAGAAGAAGAAGAAGCCATTGAAGAAAAAGAAGAAGAAGAAGCCATTGAAGAAGAAGAAGAAGAAGAAGAAGAAGAAGCCATTGAAGAAGAAGAAGAAACCATTGAAGATGAAGAAGAAGAAGAAGAAGAAGACATATGATGTGGCATGACATGGAATTAATTTTTTATAGTAAGAAAAAGTAATATGACGTGAAATTACGTGGAATGACACGTGGCAGTGCGTGTAGACCACAAATTAAAATAAAATTTGGGTATGAGCTTTAAGACGGGCATATATTCCACTTTAAAATAGTTTGGGGGGGGGTCATAATTCCATTTTAAAATAGTTCAGGGGGGTCATAGGACCCCCACAAAGTATAAGTGTGTAGTTGAGATTTGGGTTAAAGGTTGGGGGGACTTTTAACCATTTTCTCTAAAATAAATAAAGAATAACCAAGAAGTATTGAGAGAGAAGTTTGAGTAATAAGGAATCTTTTGAGGTATCATTTACAATAACTAGAACTCTTTTATTTATAAGAAAACTCCTAATTTCTCTCCAAAAACAGATATTCCATTTCTTAATAAATTGTAACTAAATCTTGATAGATACTCTATATAAATCTTGATAATATGTTAGATAGACATTTACTATATAAATATATTTATAATACTCTTTTTGAATGTTTAGCTAATTGATAGATAATATGTGTCGTTAAGATCTTATTGAAAGTGGAACAAAACCTCATGAGGAAAAAAAGAACACCCTTGAATCTTTACATCCATGTCTTGCGCAACATCTTATTAAACATTGCAGTTAGAAGTGACTTAATGAATAAATTAACCACATTGTCACTTGAATCTGTTGCGCGTTAATATCAACATACATTTGGAGCTTATGTATATAGAAAAGTTTTGACGAAGTGTACTTTATTATTCTATCTCCTTTTATGAATCTTCCCTTAAGTTGTGCTATGCATATTGCATTATTGTGAGTACTTTGCCACACTTCAAATCACATTTTTATCGAATGAGATGTATCATGGACCTCAACAACACACATTCTCGTCCGACTTACTTCATGAATAGCTATTATCCCAACATAGTTCGACGAAGTAGCTATGATAGACTGCTTTATAGATATTGAAGATATGACAGTACCCCACATATGCCTGTTTGAGATCGAACTTTATGTGGATCAAGTAGCATCACCATAACGAACAATATCGAGACTGCAATCTTTAGAATAAAATAAGTCCATATCAGTAGTCCCTTTTAAGTACAATAATATGTGTTTGACCTATTTCGATGTCTCGTAGTAGAAGTAGAACTATACCTTACTAATAAATTGACTAAAAGGGCTATATTTTGATGTCTCCTAGTAGGAGTAGAACTATACCTTACTAATAAATTGACTAAAAGGGAACAGTACTTTACTAACAAATTGACTAAAAGGGCTATATTTCGATGTCTCCTTGTAGGAGTAGAACTATACCTTATTAACAAATTGACTAAAAGGGCTATATCAAGCCTTGCAGTATTTGTAAGATAATTGCACTAACCCAGAAACTTTTATATGCTTCAAACACTTTGAATTCTTAAAAAGTTTTCATATAAATTTTGTCAAGTGACAATATTTAACGTTTCATGTGTGACATCTTCAAAGTGTTTTGACTTCAAATCAAATAAATTTTATGTTTACCAAAATGCACCCTTCAATGTCACTTGATAAATATTTCTACGTCAGCATACTTAAATAAACATAGAATTCAGATCCTCATAATCTTTTATAATATTGCGCCAATATTGTATCAAAGATATCGTTGATGATATATCATTTTGTATCGATTCATATTGTGAAATAACGATCTCATCGCTTTATTATTTTCAGATACCTGAATCTCTTATAAGAAAGTCCTCAATCACTTGACGACTTGGATTTTATTGTTTTCTTTGAGTTATTTCTGTTGGTTAATAAATTCAAACCCTTTGTACTTTGTGAAGTTGATTAAATTGATTTTTCTTTTGAAGAATTTAAATATGGATTAAAAATCGAATTATATTTCCAATGACTCCTTATCCGACGAGTTCTCAACGTGATCAAGCAACGATCAAAATGTTTGGCAATTGGCAACCCAAGTAACTCAAAACACATTTCATTCTATAATAATACACGAACCAAATAATCTCATATATTGAGAAAATAAGAAAATCGGCAAATAAAACAGAGAAATGAAACTGCATGAGTAGACTCCAAAAAGCAAGA
The DNA here is from genome assembly GCA_030864215.1 of Capsicum pubescens. Taxonomy (NCBI): domain Eukaryota; kingdom Viridiplantae; phylum Streptophyta; class Magnoliopsida; order Solanales; family Solanaceae; genus Capsicum; species Capsicum pubescens. The sequence goes on from CM061543.1 coordinate 4,913,652, forward strand.
TTCTTAGCCTAAGCAAGATCCTTAGGCTAATTAAACTGCAGAACTATTGTCAGATCACACCAATAACATGAAATGGACACAGACCCATATGGAATTTTCATGAATACACGGCTTTTGTCTTGTCCACCAACTAATAACATCAACCCATTTTACTTTAGCGTAATGAAAAGTTAATGTTAAGTCCACATATTATAAATAATTTTGACTCATAAATCAATTATATGTCCACTTACAAGTTCAACGTAACAATGCATCAACAATATTTATGGCACAAAACATTCTTAACGAAAGCATCAATGTTGATTTCAGAAGATCCACTACTTGCAGTTGAACACTGACATATTTTCTATATTTCTTCCGCTCTTCGCCTCATTTCCATCACATATGCATTTCCGAAATCCATAAACCATTTCAACAGGTTAGAGATCTCTTCCCTCATTATCGAAATTTGGTCATGTTTTATCATCCTATAACCGATCTTCCACTCATCGACAATTTGCTTACTGTTGGTCTGTTGATCCCCCAAAATAGGAAAAGTCAGCATTGGAAGGCCTGAGAATGCCGCTTCTTTAGTCGAATTCCATCCACAATGCGACCAAAATCCACCAATTGAAGGATGTGAATGTTGGGTTCAATTGGTGTGAATGGAAAATGGAAGGACACAACCTTTTATGAAAAGACATATTGATTTGGAAAAGTAGTGACTGTTCAGATAGTTGTGTCTGTTCAGAAAAAGACATAATATTTTGAGTGAACAGACATGACTCTTCCAAAGGATACACATTTTCGGATGAACTATTGCCACCTTTCGGAAGGGGCACTTGATGGCTATATAATCCTGCATTTATTCACAGGTTTTGGGATGAAAAATCTTCTGAAATACAAACTCTTCTTGTCTTAAAAATATTCCTTGTGATCAATCAAATTGTTGAGTGAGTTCGACGAATCCAATTATTTGAGGTACTACTATAGTTGGATTGAAAGCCATTTTATCCTGGGAGGAAGATTCTAAAACCTCAGGTACAGTGAGGGGGACACTCTGTGAAGTCGGAGGACTTGGTTTTACATTTCTGTTTCATCTTAATTTCTGAAAAAATAAAACACACTTCTTAGAAAGATCACTTTGATCTTGTGTTGAGGGTGTTGTTGTACTTCATAGTGTTCTTGTTTTAAACTTGAACTAGTGTTGAAGTTATTGTGTCAAATTACAGATTCTTGTACCCGAAAATGTTGAAAAACAACAATCTTAAGGAATAATTTTTAGAAAAGGAAAAAAAAAAATTGCTTGTTTTGGTGAAATTTTCTTTTCACTAAAGTTTTTTTTCCGAATTTGTATAGCTTGGTTTCTGGAGATTAAAACTTTTAGTTTTCTACTCCGTTTGAACTTAACTAGTGATTTGAAGAAATAAAATCTTCATTACAAGTTAAAGATCACTCGGTTGACGATTGGAAGTCATAAAAACTTCATCGTTAAACTAGAAACAAGGAGTGTTTAAAGTTGTTGCAATTTTTTAATAAGTATTTCGATATACTTAAGGTACTGTCTTGTGGTGACAGGAAAATGACGACTGATAGTCAAATGCATGATACTGGAATGACTATGGCGGCAACTAGTATTGCCACGACGAGTCGTACTAATGCTCCGCAAGCTATGGCACCGGCGAAGAAACCCAGAAAGTTCACGAGTATTGATTTTAAGAGATGGCAGCAGAAAATGTTCTTCTATCTCACAACTCTATGTCTTCAAAGGTTCACGATTAAGGAAGCTCCGAAGGTGCCCGAGGGAACTTCTGAAAAAGAATGCTTCGTGATTGTGAAGGCTTGGAAACACTCAGATTTCCTTTGCAGGAATTATATCTTGAGTTGTCTCTAAGATGACCTTTACAATGTGTATAGCAGAATCAAGACTGCAAAAGAGTTATGGGGAGCGCTAGAATGGAAGTATAAGACGAAGGATGTCGAAACTAAAAAGTTCTTTGTTGCAAGATTCCTGGAGTACAAAATGATAGACAACAAGTCTGTTGTTTCCCAAGTGCAGGAACTGCAAGTGATCATCCATGATATCCTAGCGGAAGGTATGATTTTGAAAAATACCGTTGTTAAACAATTTTAAAATGTTCTTAATATTCACATGAACTTTATTGTAGGTTTGATTGTGAATGAAGCATTTCAAGTAGCGGCAATAATAGAGAAGCTACCACCTATGTGGAAAGAGTTCAAAAACTATTTGAAACACAAACGTAAGGAGATGTCAGTCAAAGATCTGATTGTACGACTACGCATTAAAGAAGATAACAAGGCTGCAGAAAGAAGGTCAACAGGTAATTCTGTAATTAGTGGAGCAAACATTGTAGAAGATGACCAAAACAACTCTAAAAAGCGAAAGAAAGTTGGAAATGAAAGCAATCAACCCAAGAACAAATTCAAGGGAAAGTTCTTCAACTGTGGCAAGATTGGCCACAAGTCTACGGATTGTCGTTCCCCGAAGAAAGGGAAGAAGAAGGACCAAGCAAATCTGGCTGAGTCTAAGAAAGAAATGAATGATCTGTGTGTTATGCTTTCTGAATGCAACTTGGTGGGAAATCCTCGTGAATAGTGTATGTATTCTGGTGCCACCCTTCATTTTTGTGCTAACAAGGAGTTGTTTTCGACGTTCTCTCCGGCTCAAGTAGAAGAAAAAATCTACATGTCAAACTCCACTACTGCAAAAGTGGAAGGAACAGGAAAAGTGTGCTTGAAGATGACTTCCGACAAAGTGTTGACACTTAACAATGTCTTGCATGTTCCTGAGTTACGAAAGAATTTGATTTCTGTTTCACTTCTAGACAAGAACGGATTCAAATGTGTATTTGTTTCCGAAAAAAATTATACTTAGTAAAGAAAAAGTGTATGGAGGAAAAGACTACCTAAATGAGGGACTATTCAAAATGAATGTAATGAATGTTGAAATCAATAAAAGTTCAAATTCTTCTTACTTGCTTGAGTCTCCCAATTTGTGGCATGAACGACTAGGTCATGTTAATTACAAAACATTACGAAAATTGATTAACTTAGAAGTTTTGTCAAACTTTGAGTGCAATAAATCAAAGTATCACACTTGTGTGGAATCAAAGTATGCTAAGCATCCGTCTAAGTCCGTTGAAAGGAATTCCAATCCCTTAGACTTAATCCACACTGACATTTGTGCTATGAAGTCAAACCATCACGTGGTGGAAAAAAGTATTTCATAACTTTCATTGACGATTACACTAGATATTGCTATGTCTACTTGCTAAATAGTAAGGATGAAGCAATAGATGCGTTTAGGCAATACAAAACTGAAGTTGAAAATCAGTTAGAGAAAAAAATCAAAACTATAAGAATGAATATGAATCTCCTTTCGCCGAAATATGTGTAGAGAATGGAATTGTCCATCAAACTACGGCCCCGTATTCACCTCAATCTAATGGAATTGTGGAAAGAAAAAAACAAACTTTGAAGGAAATGATGAATGCCTTACTTATAAGTTCAGGTTTACCGTAAAGCTTGTGTGGGGAGGCTATCCTTACAGCCAATCGAATACTCAATAGATTTTTTCATAGTAAGACACAATCAATTTCTTATGAAAAATGAAAAGGAAGGAAACCCAACTTTAAATATTTCAAAGCGCGGGGGTGTCTAGCAAAGGTCTAAGTTCCTATGCCTAAAAGGGTTAAGATAGGACCTAAAACAGTGGACTGCGTGTTCATACGATATGCTAAAAGTAGTAAAGCATGTCATTTTTTGGTTCATAAATCCGAACATTCGGATATTAATGAAAATACGGTAATTGAATCAGATAACGCTGAATTCTTTGAAAATATTTATCCGTATAAAACTAGACATGAACAGTCAATTGGAGGGTTTAAATGACCTCAAGATAAACCAAGTGAGAATATACATAATGATGAGAATCCAAGATGTAGTACACGTCAAAGAACGTCAACTTCGTTTGGATCGGATTTTATAACATTTCTCTTAGAAAATGAGCCTCAAATATTTAAGAAAGTGATGACGTCTTCAAACTCATCCTTTTGGAAAGAGGAAGTCAATAGTGAGATTAATTCAATCTTAAGCAACCATACGTGGGAATTGGTTGATCTTCCTCCAGAAAACAAACCTTTAGGATCTAAATGGATCTTCAAAAGGAAAATGAAAGCGGATGGTACTATTGACAAATACAAGGCAAGACTTGTAGTAAAAGGCTTCAAACAAAAATAAGGCCTTGATTACTTTGATACATACTTGCCGGTAACAAGGATAACGTCGATTCAAATGTTAATTTCCTTGGCGGCGGTATATGATCTTGAAATTCATCAAATGGATGTGAAAACTGCATTCCTAAATGGAGAATTGGAGGAGGAAATTTACATGGAACAACCTGAGGGTTTTGTGGTTCCAGAAAAAAAAAATAAGGTGTGTAAACTTGTTAAGTCACTTTATGAACTAAAACAAGCACCTAAGCAATGACTTGCAAAGTTTGACCAAACCATGTTGGCAAACGGATTCAAAATTAATGAATGTGATAAATATGTTTATATTAAAGATACTCCAAATCACCAAGTCATTGTGTGTTTATATATGGATGATATGTTGATCGTCAGTAGAGACATTTCAGACATAAATGCAACGAAATGAATGCTCGAGAGCAAGTTTGATATGAAAGACCTTGGAGTTGCGGATATGATCTTAGGGATAAGAATCCATAGAACTCCACAAGGGTTGGCATTTTCACAGTCTCATTACATCGAAAAGGTACTTGACAAATTCAAGTATATGAAATTTGATATTTTCAAGACTCCATTGGATGTGAGCTTTGCACTTCGAAAGAATGAAGGTGAAAGTGACTCACAATTGGAGTATGCAAGAGTATTGGGATGTTTAATGTATATAATGAATTGTACACGATCAGACATAGCATGCGTTATTAGTAAATTGAGTTGGTACATGAGTAATCCTAATAAAACTCATTGGATGGCAATGAAAAGAGTTTTGGGGTATCTTAAATACACTCAAGGCTACACTTTGCATTATAATAAATATCCTACGGTACTTGAAGGATACAGTGATGCAAATTGGATCACCGGATCGAACGAAGTAAAATCCACTAGTGGATATGTATTTACTATCGATGGAGGAGCGGTCTCTTGAAAATCATCCAAACAGACTTGTATTGCTCGCTCTACAATGGAATCTGAATTTATCGCATTAGATAAAGTCAGTGAAGAAGCAGAATGGCTCCGTAATTTCTTGAAAGATATTCCTTATTAGCCCAAACCAGTGACACCAATATGTATACACTGTGATAGCCAAGCGGCAATAGGTAGGGCTAGGAGCATGATGTACAACGGTAAATCTCATCACATAAGACGGAGACATAATACTGTTAGAGAACTTCTCTTTAGTGGAATTATCACTGTTGACTATGTGAAGTCAAAGGATAATATGTCGAATCCACTTACAAAAGGCCTATCTAGAGAAGAAGTTGAGAGAACATTCAAGGGAATGGGTTTAAGGCCTAGGACAAGTCAGCATGGCGGTAACTCTACCTAGCAGACTGGAGATCCCAAGAGCTAGGTTCAAGGAGATCAAACAAAGTTGTATCTGACAGGTTCAACATTGTCAAAATACCAACCCATTCTCATGATGTAGACAATGTTTAGTAAACAAGGATAAGACTTAAGGTGAAAAGTCTTTTAATGATTATCTAAATTTGACAGATTTGACCAAATAGTTTAATCTATAGGATTGAACGTTTAGAAATCACCTATGTGAGGGCGAAGTGGAAGCCGTTTCAAGGAGAATATTAGTAAAGGCCTATTCTCTAAGCTCTCATGAAATCGGGACGTGTTCATGGCTGAAAAAAACAAAACCATGAGAACCATAAACGGTAAAAGGTTGGTTGTGTGACATGTGTTATCTAGGTGTACATTAAAGCTCGACGGTTCAAAAATATCAAATCTATCAATTGACCGAGTGCATCCGATGCATGTTCACTACAAAAAGTTCAAAGGGAAACCCACTTATCATGATGCAATCAGTCTTTGCTTGATGATCACATATTTGTTCGTAGAGTTTTACAAAGAATAGCCATTCCCTATTCATGTGGGGGATTGTTGGGTTCAATTGTTGTGAATGGAAAATGGAGGGACACAACCTTTTATGAAAAGACATATTGTTTTGGAAAAGGAGTGACTGTTCAGATAGTTGTGTCTGTTCAGAAAAAGACACAATGTTTCGAATGAACAAACATGACTCTTCAAAATGATACACCTTTTCGGATGAACCATTGCCACCTTTCTGAAGGGGCACTTGATGGCTATATAAACCTGCATTTATCCATAGGTTTTGGGATAAAAAATTTTCTGAAATACAAACTCTTCTTGTCTTCAAAACATTTCTTGTGATCAATCAAATCATTGAGTGAGTTTGATGAATCCAATTATTTGAGGTACAACTATAGTTGGATTAAAAGTCATTTTATCCTGGGAGGAAGATTCCAAAACCTCGGGTACAGTGAGGAAAATTATTCCTTAAGGACATTCCGTGAAGTGGGGGGACTTGGCTTTACATTTCTGTTTCATCTTAATTTCTGAAAAAATAAAACACACTTCTTAGAAAGATCACTTTGATCTTGTGTTGAGGGTGTTGTTATACTTCATAGTGTTCTTGTTTTAAACTTGACCTAGTATTGAATTTATTGTATCAAATTACAGATTCTTGTACCCGAAAATGTTGAAAAACAACAGTGACAACATCCTCAATTGGTCGCACCAGGGCACAACAAGACCTGCACTACATTTGTTTTTCTGAAATCGAACAGTTTCATCATGTGCCGCGCAAAAGAATAGAACACCACTATCGTGCACACCAGCTATGATCTCATCGATTTGATCACGAGAGACAAAAAGGTGGCGAGTACATGTACAAAACAGAACCATTCGGTTGAGCATTCAACCACTTAGTGTACTCTGGTTCATCATCGATAGAGGAGGGACTATTTTTGCTAGTAAAGTAAGGTATTGCTGGACCAATGGTGTAGACAGGGATGGGGAGCATTTGCTTTAGAGGATCAATAACGTACGGAAGATTCGAGCTCGTAGCCTGATGTGAGCAAAAGATATTGTACTTTGGAAACAGTAGAGAAGATCTCCTTAGTAACATCTCCACTATTTCTTGGGCCTTTCCATGAAATGGTGTAGAAAGATCTACAACACGAATTGAAGGGATTCCAGGAATATAGTCAACTTGCTCGTGTATTTTTCCTGTCAGGGATAATGATAATCACGTACAAGTAGAAATATGTAAATATATAGATATATTTTAGGTAAAATGCTCTATTGGACCCCTGTACTATGTCAGTTTTGTAAGTTGGACACTTCTACTTACATATTTGTCATTTGGACCCCTGAACCCATGAAAAAGCTACATTTTAAACACTTTTTTGGAGAGTGTAACACACTCTCCTATGTCAGCTGCCACGTGTGTCATGTCATCCGCCACGCATGCCACGTCATCTGCCACGTCATTTAAAAAAAATAAAAAAATAAAAAAGTATTACATTAAATTTCAAGTTATTTTTAAAATGTTACATTGATCTTGGGTGTATTTATATGCCTAAGCACCATAATTTATCCATATTTTAGCTATGTTTAGAGAACAAAGTGCCTAGTTTCTTATGTTTTTACTCTACTTCTATGTAATTGAGCTAACCGATGTGATTAGCATGATTTCAGGTATTAATGAGGTAGATGAAGACATTATGGGACTATGAAATGCGGATGGCATATGACACAAGAGAGAGTAGCAACCTGGACCAAATGTGGCGCCTAGAAACTACAATCTGGACCAAATGTGGCGCCTAGAAACTATGTCCAAGACTAGTTTGTCATTTATAATTAGTTCAGGGACCTAGAAGGCAATTATGAGAGAAAAGATTATTAAAAGGGTTAAATGCTGAATTTTTATTCATTATTCAATTATTTTGTATTATTTCGAGAGAGGAGAATAGTGGCTTACCTTGGGAGAGAGAGAAAAACATTTTTTTCTCTCTTGCTCTCAGTATTCGCACACCAAGATCGTCTTCTAGTTTTTGGTATGATTAATATATTTATGATGCTTTTCGTTTTATTCATGAGTAGCTAAGTTTATTAGTTAGGGTTATGGAAACCTTATAGCATACAATCTATCAGTGGGTTTTGAATTCATTATGCGTTGATTAGTTTACATCATACTCTCTTCGTTTATCTTGAATTCTCGTGGTTGCAAACATAGAGGATATGCCTTAAAACGCAACTTGTTCGAAAGAAAGGTTGATGTTTGGAAAAGAGAGTAGTGACAAGAAAATAGGATTACCAACCCCTATTTTATAAGTTAATGCCTTAGCAGGATTAACTACTTGGAGATTTCGTATTGTTTTTGGTAAATGCTTTTGATTCGAGAGAACTAAAGTGAATTAGTCCTTGATGGTTGAGAAACACTTGGATTATGTTATTAAATACAATACGTTTCTCTGTAAACACGATACATGTATGAATTCGTAAAGCCCATAGTTAGAATGTATTGAAAACTATAAGGTGGACATAACCCTAGCTTGCTATTTCTCTGAATTTGAATACTACTACACATATTTCTTCTCGTTAAACTGAAACCATTAATTTATGAACTGAATCAAATCCCCCTATTTATTTTACGAAAACGAATGATTAAAAGTCAACTAACCTGCACACAACTTAATTAACACCATATTCCCTGTGGGATTCGACCCCAACCTAGTTGGGTTATATATTTGACAACGATCGCTTACTCTCTCGTAAGAGAGGTGTAATTTGAGTGTTATCATACATAACAAATTAAATATTAAAATTAATTTAATTAAATAAGAAAAAATTATAAATTGTAGAAAAATTTGAATAATCATGCTTTTAAAATTTGAAAAATTTGAATAATCATTTTTAAAATTAAAAATAAAAAATGAAAAAAAGTATTACATTAAAATTAATTAAATATTAAAATTAATTTAATTAATTAATTTAAATTTTAAATTTAAATTAGTAAAAAATTAATTAATTAAAATTCTTAACTAATTAATTTATTTAAATTAATTAAATTTTAAATTAACTAATTTATCAAACTTGAAATTCTTACCTAATTTAAAAAAAAATTACTTAAATAATTAATTAATTTAAATATGATTTACATATTTAAAATATTTAATTTAAATTAATTATGGGGGGAGGGGTTGGGGTGGGGGGAGGGGCTGAGTGGGGTGGGGGCTGGGGAAAGGGGTTGTGTGGGGCTAGGTGGGGTGGAGTGGGGGGCTGGAGGAAGGGGGTTGGGTGAGGTGGGGGGCTAGGGAAGGGGTTGCGTGGGGCTGGGTGGGATGGGGATGGGCTGGGTGAGGTGGGGGGTTGGGGAATGGCGAGGAGTTATGTGGGGATGGGTGGGGTGGGGGGCTGGGGAAGGGGAGGGGTTATGTGGGGCTGGGTAGGTGGGGAGGGGCTGGAGAGGGGGGTGGGGTAGGAAAAAAAATTAAATTTCTTATTTTTAAATTTTTAAAAATATTTTAAATTTTAAAAAATATTTTTAAATTAAAAAGGATGGAGGAAAAAAGGGAGGGGCTGGGGGGTGGGGACGGACTAGGTGGGGACGACCTGGGGTGGGGTGGGGAGGGAATTTTTTTTTTTAATTTTTAAAAATATTTTTAAAATGATTTTTTAATTTTAAAAAATAATTTTAAATTATTTTTATTTTTTTTTTAAAATATTTTTAAATTTTAAAAGATGGAGGGAAAAAAAGGATTCTTTTTAAATTATTTTTAAATTTAAAAAGATGGAGGAAAAAAACCCCTTTTTATTTTATTTTTTAAAATTTTAATATTTTTTTGATTTTTTTTTAACTATTTTAATGTAAAATTGGCCAAAAATTGACTTCCACTCGCACCCCTAGGAGAGTGGTTATACTCTTTTTGTCCTAGTCACTATGACCTTGCCACATTGGCAAGGTCAACGGTCAAAGGGTGCGAAATGCTGTTTTTTGATGGGTTCAAGGATCCAAATGACAAACATGTAAGTAGAAGTGTGCAACTTACAAAACTGACATAGTACAGGGGTCTAATAGAGCATTTTGCCTATATTTTAATCAATAACTTTCTCTTAGAGAACACGATGCAATTACCATTTAATCACTTACACATTGTTTGAATGATGGTTTTTCATGGTATGGTATGGTATGGTTATTAGGAGAACTATATTTGTTTTGGTTGTTTCTTAAAATGTATGGTATGGTTTAATTTCATGGTTTGAAAACCATGAAAGCCTCACTTTATGTAACTACCAATTTGGTGGTATCCCATGATTTCCTTAATTTTTTTTACAATTTTGCTCTTACTTAATATCATATAATATTATTTTACCTATTTAACTCCACCTCCTACCCTGACCCCCACCCCACCATCCCCCAACCCCTTCCCAGACCCCACCTCCACCCCAAAAAAAAAATATATTTTTTTTTTGTAGAAAATTTTAAAATTTATTCTTATCCCACCCCCTACCCCGACCCCACTACCCCCAACATATTTTTTAAAATTTTATTTTTTAAAAAAATTCAAAACTTTTTCTTACCCCAACCTCACACACCCCTCCCCCTCCCTGCCCCCACCCCCACCTACCAGCACCAATTTTTTTATTTTTTAAATTTATTTTAAAAAAAGTTTCAAAAAAAATTTCTTACTCCACCCGGCACCCTCACTCCTTATCAGCCCCCCCTCTCCCACAATTTTTAATGTATTTTAAAAAAATAATTCAAATTTTTTTTTCTTGCTTACCCCATACCCTGACCTCACCCCCCCCCTCCCCCACTCCATTACCCCACCATCAAAATATTTTTTTAAAAAAAATATAATTTTTCTTATCCCACCCCCTTCTCCTATTTGTTCTCATTGTTTTATGTTAAATATATACAAATGTTTTTAGAAAATATTTTTCTATTTGTGTAACGAACACAAGAAAATAAGAATGAAATAATTTATTTTCCTAAATTTTTTGGGGGGATTTCATACCGAACACACTCGTAGCATACACAAAATATGCATTCAATTTTTTTATTTATAGTTGATGGTCACGTCTCAGAACACCAAAAGGAAATAAAATTTTTTACTATAAAAAATGAATCCGATTACGTTAGTTTGATCTACTCTTTTATTGATTTTGTTAGAGTTTACGTGAATTTTAACAACTTTATATATTTACATGGCATAATTTGTGACAAATTAGAAAGAAGAAAAATATTTTATTAAAAATTATTGATAAATTTAACATTTATAATAATTAAGGGCATTTTAGTAAACTTACTAGTTACGATACAACACCATACAATCAAACCAAACAATAAAACTGTTATTAAACAACAGTGAACGATACAATTAATCCAAACATTGTATTGTATTGTACTATAAAATACCATACCATATCATACAATACCATACATTATAAAATCGTGACAAACCACCATCCAAACAAGCACTTAGGGGCAGGGGTCGTTTGGTAGAGTGTACAAGAATAATGTTGAATAAGGTGTATTAGTAATGCCTGCATTATTAATGTAAGTATTAGTAATGCTGGTATTAGTTATGCAAACATTATTTTTTATACAGTGTTTGATTTGATGTATTAAAAATAATATATATTTATATAATTTTTATAAAACGATATTTATTTACCAAAATATCCTTCTTTGTATCCTCTCTTTCAAGGGATAAGTAGCAACAACTACTGTAAAAAGGGAAAGTTGAAAATCCAAAGAAGTTTTCTACATTAACCTTAAATCGGCAAATAATGCTATCTTCCCAAATAGCTGATGATGTGTTTTGATGAGAATTGACAAATACCCAGGGGCGGCTCAAGCATATTCATGGCCTAAGACAAAAATCAAACAAAGGCCTTAAAATTTTAAGAAACAATAACTTTCTTTTAGTGAACTCTATTTTTCAAAATTATATAATCTATTTTTTTAGTTATTCTTTTTTAAATAATAATATAATCAATGCATTTAATCTTTCTTGAGACGTAGTACACTAGATATATGAACTTCTAATAGTTCTTTCCTTTTATCTAAAAGAATTTTTTTTTTTATAAATAATATTCAATTTTAAAAAAAATTATTTATATTATTATAAAAATGAAGCCCCTCAAATTTGGGGCCTAAGGCGGCTGCCTATTTTCTTACAAGGTAGAGCCGCCCTTGCAAATACCAACCGGTTAATCTTCCCAAACACCCACTGATCCAGTAATCTTCATGCCATCAAAGATGGATAATGTTCAACAATCAAAGATGGAAAAGGAATCACTAGTTCGTAATGATTCCTTGCGTACCCCAATCGGTAAATATGGAAAAGGAATCGCAATATTTGATTGCTAAAAGAAGCAATGTTGAATTAGTGAAAAAAAAGCTAGCAACAGCTACATAAAAGAGCAAAAAAGATAAAAGAAAGGGGCAAATTTGTCATTTCACATGTTAATACATGTATTCAAAGCCTTTGTATTACTAATACATGGAAAATGATGTGTATTACTAATATTAGTTGTATATAGACTAAAAATGAACCAAACAAAGTACTAGTAGTACACATTAATTAATACATGCATTAGTTTTTTCAATACACTCTCCCAAACGACCCTTTAGTATCATGTTTGGTACATTATTTGACTATGAATGTTTTAAAGGGTGTATTATTAATACCTCAAAATTCATGACATTAGTAATGCAATGAATTTAATGCATGCATTAGCATAATTAAAGATACAATTGTCCCTCAAAAAAAATTTGCTTCCTTTCTAACGTATATATGGAGGGTATAAAAACATTTTTTATTTTTAGAAATTATGTAATTCATGTTTTTTTAAATACATCAAATCAATCACAGCATAAAAAAAATACAAGCACAACTAATGCAAGCATTATTAACACAAACATTATTAATACATCATATTTTACATTATTCTTATACACACTACCAAACACCCCTTAGAATTTCCACTGGGGATGGCTCTAAATCTTCCTATTGCTTGTATTCTCTTTTTTCTCTGAACATATTTTTTTATTGCAAGTAAACTTGATTGACCTTAATCCATTTGTCTTTAATCCTTTTTAAAAAATTTATTGTTAACCAAATAATAAAAATGTTCCCGGAGCTTTTGGGTGTTGTTTGTGGTTTTGGGCAGATTGTTGGTGGTATTATTTGGTGATAATTTTGTTTTTGTTGTTGTCTGTTTGTTTCTTGTCCTTATATTATGTCTTTTTCTACATTGTTGGTGGGCCTACCGGAAATAATCTATCTACCTCACCTCTGAGGTAGTGGTATGGACAATCGTATATCTAACCTCTGCAAACTGCCCTATACGGGAATACACTGGGTATTTTGTTTTTTGTTAACCAAATAATAAATACCTGTCAAATTGGCTTTATAATGGCCATGTTGAGCAAGAAGATCCATGTGATGAGAAATGGAGAAGGTAGTTGCAGACATAGTACGTATAAAACGAAGCCACTGGAATATTCCTCCGATTCCCCAACTTAAACTATTATCATACAATATAACACACAGTTTCATATATCAACAGCTCATCAAGCAATTTTTCAACGGGAGCTGCCAGTTTAGTGAAAAGTAGCTTTGAAAAGTCCAGGAAAATCTTTAGCCCGACCAATTTCGGACGGAATAACGTTTGGAATAGTTGCATATTTGATGTTTTCTCGGAATTTGTCGGATTTGATGAAGCTATGCCACTCTTCAGTGACAATGAAAGTGATGAATATGTTGGGATATTTTGTGACTATGATTTTGCAGAAATTCATCTATGGCCTCTTCCTGGATAAGGTATTGCTACAATATGACAATTGATTTGTGAAGGAATTAAGTTCCATATTTTGGTGAATTAATTAGTGATGAAATTGACAAGGAATTAAGTTATTGAATAAAATGATTAGAGTAATATATTGCTACTGGTCTTCAATTCCTTCTTTGAGCTTCCGACAACGTAACTAGCCATCCCGCATGTGATAAACTTGATCATATAAATGGGCTAAAGGCTCAGACAAGTTTGTGGCCTGTAATATTCATCGTACTGTTTTTGTCTTATTTTCAACATATAACTCGTGTAACATATGCTTTTCTTCAATGATGTCTCTAATCTTTTAAATAAGTAGTCTTCGTGGTGGACAAGATGAGCAGGGACGGAGTTAGTGTGTTGTATGGGGGTTCGGCCGAACCCACTAGCTTTTGCGCATATTTGTAAATAAAAAAATCTAAAAAACGTATATAATTATATATGTCCGAACCCACATACAATGTAGTCTGTTGGTCCAGTGGTAACATCAGCTTCTCAGGCCGAAGATGGGGGTTCAAACCCCATTAATATTCACATTTGCTAAGTAAACATTCACACACTTTTATACTTTTTTATAAAAATAAAATAAAAAACAAAAACAAAACTAAGTATTATTAGGCTTGTTTTTAGCCATTTACAACGGTCAAACATTTACACTTTTTTATAAAAACAAAACAAAAAAGAAAAACAAAATTAATTATTACTGGGCCCATGATTATTAAACTCCATTCCATAGTACTCTACACCTATTTGAATATTCCTTGTTATCTTCTAAAATAGTTCTTACCATAGGTGCAATGTCTGAAATTCATGTTTCTACAAATCTGATCATATCTAAATGTCTATTCATCATTTTATGTCTGATATCTTCTAACATTGTGATTATGGACTTATGTCTAGCAACTAAGATTCAAGAATTGAAAGTCTCACACATGTTATTTTCTACAATATCATATTTGAATGTGTTTTGGAATATTCTCTACACCAAGAGGAAGGAGGATTAACCAACATGTCCTCAGTTATTTCTTTCTTACCTAGCCTTGACATTGCTTGCATCTCCTCTCTAAATTTTAATTCAAAGCTTGCTTTTGCACATCTCAAAAACTGCTTCATTCTTTCTTCTCTTCTCCAGTGCACATGCCAATTGCTCCAAATATGTCTAGCACACATTCTTCTATCAACATTTGGTAACAGATCCATCAAAACAGGAATAAGACCCTGTAATAAGTATAAGTATGATTAAAATAGAAATTTTATTGGAAAATAAAGTCAAGTAATAAAAATAATAATTAAGTAGTGGTACCTTTTGTTGGTCTGACATTATAGTCAAGCCTTCACCAGTTCTCAGATTTAGATCAGCAATCAGATACCTTATGAACCAGTCCTTGCTATGTTTTGTTTCAGTATCCACAACTGCCCATGCAATAGGATATATTTGGTTGTTCTCATTTTTCCCCACAACAATCAACAACTCACCCTTACAAGATTCTTTGAGAAAGCATCCATCAAAATCAATAATTTTTCTACAACCATCTAACCATCCTTGCTTGAAGACATGAAAGCACACATAGAAATAAACAAATAGGTTCTTCCCTAGTTCAGTTTCTTTGTCAATTTTTATCCAACAAGAACTTTCAGGATTTGTTTTCTTGATCATATCTGCATAGTCACATAAGCTGAAAAATTTCAACTTTCAATCACCCATATTCTCCCTCATAACAATATATTTAGCCCTATAACAAATAGTTTTACCTACATAAAGGCCCAACACCTCTCTTACCAAATCCAGAACTTCCCAAATCCTAATATATGGCTGAGAAACAATTCTGTTCTTGAACTTCCTAGTAACCAGCTTTGAATCACACATCTTGTTCTTGTTTAGATGAATACACTTGCGAATAGGGTTATAGTTCTTAACAATAAAATCATCTGAATCCCTATCAGTAGAAGCAAACAACAACTAGTTGCAATTAGCTGCAATGGACTTCACTCTTTATTCTATGTTTTTCATTAGGTTTTAACTTCAATTGCCTTCTATACTCTACAACATAATCTGCAACAGCTTTTCTAAACTGTTTTGCACCCTCAAAAATCATTCCAAGCTCAAACACAACAAACTCATAATTTTTATCATACCTAATTTTCTTGTTGCTCCTTCTTCTAGGTAGATCTACTCCTCTAACAGCATCTACATCTATCTCCTTACTATCTTCACTCCAACAGTCAGAACTATCAAGATATTCCTCATCTCCACCTAACTTTTCAGCATATTTGGTAGCCTTATTTTTTTTAATATCCCCAAAGCCTCTATCTACACAACCAACAACTCCCATAGGTACTTCTTCAGTTTCATCAGCCTTTTTTCTTGCTTTTTGGTCTCTTTCTTTATATTTGGCATTGTTGTTGGCTTTGTTTTTCCTTCTTTCTTGTCTAAAAGTCCTCAACTCCTCATCAATATTTGAGCCATCATCTGAAGGAATATCTCCAAGATCTGAATCACTACTCAAGTTATCTGATAACTCACTTTCTATATTAACATCTTTTACATGGATATCTTCTACATCAGCCTCATCACCTCCTTCTACACCAACATCTTCTAGGTTAACATCTTCTACATGGTTATCTTCTACATCAGCCTCATCGCCTCCTTCTACACCCACATCTTCTAGGTTAACATCTTCTACTTGAGCCTCCCTCTCTTTACCTAAGTTAACATTCTCTATCTCAACATCTTCTAGGTTAAAATCTTGTAGATCAGCCTTTCTCTTATCATCAACACCAACACTTTCTCTTTCTAGGTCTGCACCCTCAATAACCTCAGGAGCAGGTAAAAAATCAGTGGGACCATCAAGGTCAAGAATTGATTTATCTAAAACATGACAGACATAAAAATCAACAGAGTCCTTATGTTTTAAGTCTTTAACTAGTTCAAGGAGATGTTGGTCAGTTTTAATCAAGTTGAACTGTTTAGTTATTGCATCTTGATAATAAAATTCCCTAACAGTTTCATACCCTAATTCTTTAGTATAAAATAACAATTCCAGTAAGGAAAAGTGGTCCTTGTCAATGTACCTTAGTTCTGGCACACAACTTGCAACATATGTAGGAACACCCATATTGGAAAAGGCCCCCCATGGTGAAATTTTGTGAAAATAATCTCCATTTGTTACGTCACCTGCAACAAAGGATAAAAATGTTAGGGTGTTTACCCTGATTTTCTTACTATATTTAAGTTTTATTTTTTCTTAGAAGGAAAATAAAAGTTACCATAAATACTTTTACTTTTCCTGAAAGAAAAAAATATAATTATTTTCCATATTTGGCTAACCTCTTTCTTGGAGAAAATATTTTGGATATCTATAAATAGAAGACCCACTTCTCATACCATAACACAATAGCATCCACGAAGTAGTCTTTTAAGAGTTTCGTTTAGGGGAGATTTTCTCTCTCATTAGTTTTATGTTTTTTAAGATTATTTTTAATATTAGGTTTTATATGTAGGCCAATTGGCCAAATCACATAATAATATTATGTTTTTAGTATGTTTTTCTTTGTCATCTGAGTTATTGTCTTTATGGTTTACAACTAATAGTTTCCGCATGACGTCCTCTCAATTTCGAACTCAACAAGTGGTATCAGAGCTTACGGTTCAATGGTCCAATGGTGTGGTGAGACGCGATTAAACAGGTTTAAAGCGGTTTCAAAATCAAGCTGCAACAATTTGGGCGATAATGAAGTTTTTTGTCCAACTACATGTGGAGAACAAGTTTCAACCATATTTTCAACACGCCTACTGCTGTATCTTTAAAAATGAAAATAAAATATTACTTTTAAATCAATTTTTAACCATGATATTTTAAACCTTATTTTCAACCATGACAAGCAGCAGTTATGAAGATTATATCAAGAACGAAATTCATGCATGTGATATGAAGAGAAAACAGATCAAGTGAAGAAAATCAAGCCAAAAGGGAGAGATTTGTTAGAGTTTTTGTCCTCATTTTCTTACTATATTTAAGTTTTATTTTTCTTAAAAGGAAAATAAAAGTTACCATAATTACTTTTACTTTTCCTGAAAGAAAAAAATATAATTCTTTTTCATATTTGGCTAGCCTCTTTCTTGGAGGAAAGATTTTGGACATCTATTAATAGAAGACCCCCTTCTCATACCATAACACAATAGCATCCACGATGTAGTCTTTTAAGAGTTTCGTCTAGGGGGAGATTTTCTCTCTCATTAATTTTATGCTTTTTAATATTATTTTTAATATTAGGTTTTATATGTAGGCCAATTGACCAAATCACATAATAATATTATGTTTTTAGTATGTTTTTCTTTGTCATCTGAGTTATTGTCTTTATGGTTTGCAGCTAATAGTTTTCGCATGACGCCCTCTCGATTTCGAACCCAACAAAAAATTCAAAGTTAGTTAACGGAATATACCCAAAGTACACACCAACTAGCTAAAAGCTACAACCTTTAATATATGTTAAGAAAGTGACGGAATATTCTCAAAAGCACAGCTCTAACAACCAAATTTCTAAAACCTTAAAAACTAAATTATGCTAAAATTTAACAAATTTAACAAATATAAATCATAATAACACTTACACGAGGAAGATCTGAGAAAAAGCCCTAAATTTCTTCTTCGATTTGAATGGAATTTTAGTTAAATTAGGATTAATCGAAGAAAGAGAGTTAACGTCGAGGAAAGAGAAAGTTTTTCATCCAAATTAATTTTTGACAATTTAAATGTAATAAGGCAAGTATATGTGGATTTATTTAATACACGTGGAAAGGTTTAAGTGGAATAGCTTTCCACATCAGCAGCGTTTGGAGACACGCGCATGGGACCTGATGAGAATACGGAAAAAAAGGCTTGATTGGGTCAAAATTTGGGTGGGCTGGGGGCCTGATAGGTACATGCCTTAGTTGAGCGGTTTAAGTGAATTTTCGAGACAACTTTAAGGGCTTATCGATGACTTAAGCCTTATTTAAAATGTATGGTATGATATGGTTTAATTCATGATTTGGTAACCATGAAAACCCCTCATTTTATGCAACCACCAATTTGGTGGTATCCATGATTTTTTTTTTTTCAATTATGCCCTTAATATTATATAATCTTATTTTTCCTTCAGCTTATATTATTTAACTCCACCTCCTACTCTGATCTCCCGCCCAACCAACCTCGCCCCCTACCTCGACTCGACCTCACCTCCACCAAACCCCCACCCAATTTTATTTTTTTAAAATATTTCAAAATTTTGTTCTTACCCGATCCTACCCCCACCACCTACTACCCTCTCCCCCCTTCCCTAATCTCTTTTTTTTTTTAATTTAGTTTTAAAACTTTCAAGAAAAATTTCTTACATTACCCCCACCCCCTACCATCTCCCCCCACCCCACCACCACCGCCACCACACACACACACCAACAAAAACAAAAGTATTTTTTTTTCTTTAAATAGAACTTTTTTTCTTACTCCCACCCCTTACCCCTTATTCCACTATCCCCACACCCAAATATTTCTTTAAGAAAAATTTGAGTTTTTAACCCCGCCACCCTTTATCATATTCATTATTTTGTGTTAAATATATACAAATGCTTTTAGAAAAAAAAATTCTACTTGTGTCACGAACACAAGAAAATAAGTAAGAAACAATTTATTTTCTTGAAAATATTTCTTTTAATTTATACCGAACACACCCGTAGCATGCACAAAAAATGCATTCAAACTTTGTACTTGTCGTTGGTGTCACGTATCAAAACACCAAAAAAAAAAAATTGTTACTATAAAAAATAAATCTGGTTATCTTTATTTGATCAACTATTTTATTGACTTTGTTAGAATTTACATGAATTTAATAACTTAATATATCTACATGACATAATTATGATAAATTAGTAGGAAGAAAATTATTTTATTAATAGTTATTGATAAAATTAACATTTATATTAATTAAGGACATTTTAGTAAATTTACCAGTTACTATACCATACTGTCAAACCAAACAATATAATTGGCATTAAACAGTAGTGAACGATACAGTCTATCCAAATATTATATTGTATTGTACTATACATACCATACAATACTGATAAAATCATGGGAAACTACCATCCAAAACAAAGTGCAAAGTAACAAGAGTACTACCTTTTTTTCTAGTTAAATTAGTGATATAATCACTATACTTAGCCTCAATCTCATTAAAACTTTTTATCAAAATATTATCACGTAGAAATATTCTTTAACTCGTTTTTTATTTTCGACATAGATATTGTTGTTTCTCAATACGAGTTATGGTTTACAATGCAATAATATATTTTTGGTGAGTATAATATATGCATGACTCATTTTCGTTTAGATCTGTTTTTTTTATTTGTTCCCCTTCCATTTTATTTTTCTATTTATATTAACCAGATTGGGGTTTTGTTTAATTTGTTTCTACAGGTTATTTATCTTTTTTAATTTATTTATTTTTTGTTTATTTCTAATTATTCATCAATTTCTTTTTATAATTTTCTTTTTGATTGAGTGTTTATTGAGGTTTTTTGATTAATGGTTTTTCTTGATAGCTACTTGTTGAGTTTACTCCATAAATACGTAACATGCCAAATGTTTTTATACGTAAGACAAGATTCGTATAATTAATGTTAATTTTTTAAAACAAGCAAGTACGTCTCAATAAAATTAGTGATCTAAAATAAATTTTTAAGAAGAGACGGTAAGTATATACAAAAATATAATTATTTAGAAATATACATACTTGTTATTTTTAGTTTTGTGTTCTTAAATGATATAAAATCTTATATTATTATTCTTACGTAGTAATGTTATTATTTATAAAATTAAGAATTAATTTTAGTTGGTATGATGTTAGTCATGTATTTGTAATATATTAATTTGGATGTTGTTTGTAAAAATTCTATTTATTAATATGAATATTTCAATTGTTTAATTCAAAATTCTAGAATATTTCTAGTAAAAATATTTTGAGCCTCAACATTTTAGGGACCTCAATCAGACATTTTGCTAATTTTACCCCTAAAGGCCTAGACAAATTTGTGGGTCAATGTTCATTGTTCTGTCTTATTTCAAGTCCTCGCCGGAATAACGTCTATTTTGAAGTGAAAATTGGTGATTACTAATTTTTGCTGTTGTTGCTCATTTATTGGAAATTGTATGCCAAAGTATTAATTCTTTTACCATGAGCTAATTCTGCTAGGTAAAAGATTATTTGTGTAGTATCATCTATCTAATTCGCAAGGCTGCCTTAGTTTAGAGAACTTTTGTTTGCCGCAAAAGTTGCCTAGGAATAAGTTATGCATCTTTATATCTCCATCTACATAAGTTCGGTAGGAATTAATAAGTTATGTCTTCGTAAGACATACTGAAGGGCAAAAATTAGGTAGACTCTACGTTCCCATATCTTACTTTGTGGAATTATGATGGGTGGGTATATTATTGTTGTTGGAACGAAGCAATTTCCAGGTCAAGCCAACTTTTCAACACGGCGTGGATATTCATATTAAGAAGAAGACACCTAATGACTGTTCAATACTTCTATTTGATAGTGACGGAATCCAAGATTGTGATTAGTACATACAAATTACAATGTGAAGTCAAACTCTTTCTTGGTTGATACTTGAACAATAATAATAGACAAATGAATTCCAGAAGGCAGAATCCTGATTGCTCACACTTGATGAAACATTACAACAAACAGGCACACTAAGAACTGCTTAATTTTACGAGGACAATTTGCTACAATTTCAACATCTTAGCATTGTGGTAGATCTGGTGGAGGTGGCTCCATTGTCTGTTTCTCTCCTATTCCATTTTCGACGATGAACGACATAGCTAGGCCCCAAGCCAAATGAGAATCAATGTGGCAATGGAACAACCAAACCCCTGTAGCAGATCACATAAATCAAACAAAATTTCAAACTGGGAACATTTTTAATGATGAAATGTGGTTCTTTACCTGGATTATCAGCAACGAAACGAATGACTGCCCATCCACCAACAGGGACATCGATTGTGTTCCTGACAGGAGGATCAACCAAGTTAAAGTTGGCAGTGTCTGTCTGAGGATTGAAGTTACCAAAACCTTGTCCAACGACCCAAAAATGGTATCCATGAAGATGGATAGGGTGATCCTCAGTTGAGAAAATAGCAGTATCTTGCAACACAATTTGTACAGTAGAACCGAACTTGAGCTTGTACAGCTTTGTTCCAAATCTGGGTTGCCAAAGCCCTCGTGGAACATTGCCCGTGTAGTCAAATTGCACCGGTGGAACAGGTGGGAAGTCCAACGTATAAATCCCTGGAATATTTTGGTAATAGGCCTGCAGCAATGAAGTTCTTCTAGGAAGAACAAATGAAACGTTGTTCACGCTAGCAGCAAAACGCGTATTATTAGGCCCTTGACATCTAGGACCAGGGGTGCAATTAACTAAGCCTAGTCCAACAGTGAAAAACAAGCTCTCATCAATCTGATTGGGAACTCTATTATTGTTTGGGATGCCCCTCAATTGGGTAACGAAAGCAGTGGCAGTGGATGTATCATTGAAGGCTGGAAGTTGAGGTAATGAAGGCCTTGAATTCGCGCCTGAGTTGAGATTTGTGTACTCAAGAATGGCCGTGGTAGTGGTGTTGTCAAATTGTGCATTTCTGGCTGTGGCATAGGCACGAGCCGCCATATAATAGCGGCCAGGGGACCGATTAGCAGTGAGAATTACATTAGTTGTTTGGCCAGGTCCAATCATAATGACATTAGTTGTAAAAGGCTTGTTGTAAGTAGCATCAATACCCACAACAGTGAGCATGTGGTTGGCAACTGAGAAGAAAAGTTGTTGATTGAGTGCAGCATTGATCACCCTCATGAGAACTGATTCTCCAGGATTCACTGAATATTTCACAGTACCTGAATTAAAATTCTGAAAATTAGTCCTGATTATACGATTTATTTACACTGTCGGCGTATATAAGTTAAATCCTTTCAGAAGGCTAATATGTAGTAAGAACCTTGTCTAGAACATCTGTAGAGGTCACCAGGTTGACCATTAATAGTATATGCATCAGAAATATTAGGAGCTGCCCCAGTAAACTGTGCTTGTCTTTGTACTGCGATGATGTCCCTGTTCCACCATTCCCCTATGATTAAAAAACAAAATTTTATTAGTCACATTTAATTTTTTATCAAGATTAATAAAAACCAAGATTTCAAGAAACAAAATAGTACCAAGAATAACAGGAACATCTTTCTGGGGTAGTGGAAAAGGAAAGTTAGAACCCTGTTTGGGTAAAATAACTAATGCTCCATAAACAGTAGCTCTAAGCCATCTGCTGTGAGCATGCCACCACAATGTACCCTCTTGATTTTCAATAGTGAATCTGTATGTGTAAAATCCTCCTGGTCTAATTGGGCACTGTGTTACATACTCAGGCCCATCAGCCCATGGTGTTCGCATTTGACGAACTCCGTGCCTGCACGAAAATTTAGAACAGTTTAAGTTTTATGCACCGACAAAGTAAAAAATATTTTTCACTTATAAGGTAGTGGTTACCAATGGATGGTAACATTGTAACGAGCTCTATTAACGACAGTAACAAACAGTGTATCTCCGTTTCGAACTGTCAAGGTTGGTCCTGGGAATTGTCCATTTACTGTGATTATATTCTTGGTTCTACATAGCCTTGTTACACTGGTTTCTTGAACCTGTTCAAAAAATAAAATAAAAAATTATCTCATGACAATGTGGGATAATTTTTTTCTAAATTAGGAGAAAAAAAGGTGACAGGATACTTACAATAAACTCATGGTAATGAAATTCTGCATTGGCAAAAGTAGACAGTAGTGATAGTATAACCACAATGAGACAACTTATACAAGTCTCCATTTCACTTCTTTTGTGCATTTGCTTTAGTAAAAACTTGAAAGTTGTAATGCTAAGTTTAGAGGACTTAATGAAATGTTAATGCAATGATTAGAGGACTTAATGAAGTTGTCTATTTATAATGTTACAAGGATGGAATCATAAACTTAGTTTAGTCTATTAAAAAAAAATGAAAGATTAAGGGATTTGGAGGTAGATTAGTTTAAAGTCAAACAGGGATTTTGGAAAGTTTTAGGCTACTTAGTCCAACTATGTGATGGATTTGGTGGAACCACTTGCAACTTTATTCTTAATCCAAATAGATAGCTTTAATTTTTTTAAAAAAAATAAAAAAATAAATCATCCGTACAATGAATGTAAGTTTGCTGTTTCTCTCTTATAAATCAGTAAATTCAGTTATTAACGGTTTCTCTTTTTGTTTCCCCCCAAAGTTTCTTCCATCTCTTTTATTTAATTTTCATCTTCCTTCTCTAGGTAAAATCTTGTTCTATTTTAATATGGGAAGAAGATGGTAGCACCTAATCGAGTGATTTAACAACGTTTTTTCACACTATTAGGTCTACTAAAAGATAACTACAAGTGACCGTCCATTAAAGGGCATTTAGCAACCTGAAAAAAAAAAAAGTTTACATGTTGTAATTTGGTAAAATGCATTGATAATGTAAATTATTTACACAGTTAGTATATACAAGTTACAATCTGATTAATGAATTTGAAATTAATTCAATAAGTTGAGGAGGAATACTTTATTCAAGACAATTAGTTGAGGAGGAATATTACATTAATCTTTTCTTTTTTATATGGAGTTGAATTTGTTTCATTAGCATGGTAAGACAATTGAAATATCTAAGTATGAAGGGGACCGTTTGTTGGCCAAACAATGAAGAAGGTAAACCAATTACAGGTGAGCAAATGACCCTAATTACTAGAAGCAGCATAACTCAAATGGGCAGTCAAATTCCCATTTCTTGAAATGAACTTGTCTCTATTGGGAGTGGCGGAGCATTGACTTTTACTAAAAAAAAAAAGATAAAGTATAAAGAACTAAGCCCAAAAAGAAGTTAAGGAATTCAACATCAAATACACACGTATGAAACAAAATTACTCACTCAATCGCTCTTTTTAGTGAGGAGGCTTAGTGCAGGAAGGGAGCGAGACCATGCCAAGCCACTTGTAGAGTCATTTGAAATTCAAGATTCAAACATTAAACTTTGACCGACAATTCGGCTATAGAAGTACCATTAATCGCAATAATTAATGACTTAAAATTTTAATGTTTGATATATAAAGAAATTTCAATAAAGAAAAATTGGCTGACTCTCAAAATTCCAACCATGTCATGTAAATTATGACAGAGCGAGTAGCTATCTACTCTGTTAGTATTTTCCAATTTCCAGTGAAAAAGTTCAAATTACTGACTTTCAAGTTGGTTGAATTTTGGGTTGGTTTTAGTGGATTAAAATTAATACTACTGGTAGGAAAAATTTAATTCGAACAGCACAGCAAATAAATACGAAATATGGGTTTTGCATGTAAACTTTCTTTGCTCTACTAGTACATTATTATTTCACAGTAGAAATAGTTGTCTGCTTAGTTTTTAAAATTACAGTTATTTGATTAGGTCATTAGTCACTTATATCTGGCCTTTGAGGCATTGTCTTGTTAGAGCGGGTAAAAGTCTCATATTGATTTGAGAATGGACTGGTAGTTTGCTTATATAGACTTGGATAATTCTCCCCCTCTTAGCTAGCTTTTGAGGTTGAGTTAGGTCCAAAATCCATTCTTAATATGGTATCAGGGCCAGAGCCAGGTCCATTCTCATTTAGGCTATCGGTCCACGCGTCAATGTCAGTTGGGTCTGGGCATGAAGGGGTATTAGAGTGGATACAAGTTCCACATTGATTGGGAAATTGAATGGTAGTTTGTTTTTGTTGAGTTTTGCATTTAGTTACTGCAATAATTTTAGTTTAACAAATTGTTTAGTTACAATGAATTTAAATTTTAAATTTTACATTAGGTTGTTTTAGTTGTTGAGAAATTTTAGGTTTTTGAATTTTAAATTATGCAGATTTTTATTTTATGTTGACTATTTAGAACCCCATAATGTTCAATAAAATCATTAGAAAGCAATTGAAAGCTATTGAAAGATTTCAATCCATTGAGAGTCATTTTAACCTCTTTTTCGCTGCCCCATCTTATTTAAAAAAAAAAAAAACAGTGGTATCAGAGTTTCATTGATCTTACGGGATCTGTGAATTCTTCCAAAGCACTACCATATTATTTTTAACCTGTAAGGGCCACCTTTTTAACCCGTCAGGACTCCTCATTTTAACCCGTCAGGGCTACCATTTTCAACCCGTGCGTATTTTCAAAGCGTTGGGCTATTTTCAACCAAAAAGATGTCAAGCAGCAGTCCCTAAAAATTTTCACAGACAAAAATAATCAAATTGTTCTGTGAAAAAATCATATCTTGAAACCTATGTTTTATGTGATGTTGTGATGAAAGAAAAATTCTTACAATATTTTATAAAGCCTATGAAAGCTATTTCAAACAAGACAAGATTGTTGATGTTGGTTCTTCAAGCACAAAATCAAAAGAAGAAAAAAGAAAGTCCAAATTCAAAAAAGAAAAAAATCAAGAAAAATCCAGATCAATTGCAAGAGCACAAATTGAGGAGGAACAACTTTTAAATTGCAGTAACTAAAGCAAAGGATGAGTGTTGAGTTTTGCATTTAGTTACTGCAATAATTTTAGTTTAACAAATTGTTTAGTTACAATGAATTTAAATTTTAGATTAGGTTGTTTTAGTTATTGAGAAATTTTAGGTTTTTGAATTTTAAATTATGCAGATTTTTATTTTATGTTGGCTATTTAAAGCCCCATAATGTTCGATAAAATCATTGGAAAGCCCTTGAAAGTTTGAAAGTCATTTCAATTCAAAGAGAGTCATTTTAACCCATTTTTCGTTGTCCATCTTTTAAAAAAAAAAAAAACAGTTTTATCAGACATCTCAAGCTTCAAGCTTTATACTTAAAGAATTACTTTTCCAAAGTTGTGCAGGATTTAGGAGTCGTGGGTGCACTAATGGACTAGTAGGATTTAGGAGTCGTGGGTGCACAAATGGACTGGTAGTTTGTTTATATGAACTTGGGTAATCCTCACCTCAAGATCCACTCTTTATCAGACGTCTCAAGCTTAAAGGTTTCTACTTAAAGAATTACTTTTCCAAAGTTGTGCAGGATTTAGGAGTCGTGGGTGTACGAAAGGTTCGAACACACATATTGACGTCAAGTTTTACCTGAAAATTAAAGCATTCATCTATTTTCTCGGCTTACTTATACCAAATTTTATGCATTTTTATATAACAATACCTAGTCTGCATCGAATTTAATGGGTGCCGGAACATCAAAAGTTTGGCTATAGGTCCGCCCGTCAGAGGGGCTTCAACTTTTTGGTCAAGAAGCTAAACTAATTCGAACATTTTTTCTCTCTCTTGTTGTGGACTTACTGACTAGTTTAGTTATGAAATCGATAACAAATCCGATTAAACAACAAGAACCATATGCACAAATGTCAATAGACAATTAAGTAATTCATGTCAATTTAGCAGTTGCAAAGGGAGTTAATTAGTTATGCAAAACGTCTTAGGTTAGGTAGATGACATGTACTAGCTTTTAGTTTTAGTTATATGTTGTCATTGTCACTTTAAATATATTTGGATATATATAAGCTCAGCCTGAACAAATATTTTTAAGAAAGAGAGACGTGTTGACAATAAAATTGTTCAGTACTTTTGTATGATGGTGACAGAATCCAAGATTTTGATTAATACATAATATATAATAATATATAAAGTCAAAATAACTCTCTTGATTGGTACTTTAACATTAAACATAGACAAATGAATTCCAAAACTCAATAAAGCCAATGCTAAATCCTGATGGCTCACACTTAATGAAACAGTAAATAAGACACACTAAGAACTGTTTAATTTAGGACAAAAACATCACAATAACAATTTGCTATAATTGCAACACAGTGAGTTGAATGGATGATTCTACTGCATCTCACTTTCAACATTCTTAGCATTGTGGTAGATCTGGTGGAGGTGGCTCCATTGTCTGTTTCTCTCCTATTCCATTTTCGACGATGAACGACATACTTAGACCCCAAGCCAAGTGAGAATCAATGTGGCAATGGAACAACCAAACCCCTGTAACAAATCACATGTATCAATCAAAATTTCTGACCAGGTACAAAATTTCAAACTTGGAACATTTTTGATGATGAAATGTGGTTCTTTACCTGGATTATCAGCAACGAAACGAATGACTGCCCATCCACCAACAGGGACATCGATTGTGTTCCTGACAGGAGGATCAACCAAGTTAAAGTTGGCAGTATCAGTTTGAGCATTGAAGTTACCAAAACCTTGTCCAACGACCCAAAAATGGTATCCGTGAAGATGGATAGGGTGATCCTCAGTTGAGAAAATAGCAGTATCTTGCAATACAATTTGTACAGTAGAACCGAACTTGAGCTTGTACAGCTTTGTTCCAAATCTGGGTTGCCAAAGCCCTCGTGAAACATTGCCTGTGTAGTCAAATTGCACCGGTGGAACAGGTGGGAAGTCCAACGTATAAATCCCTGGAATGTTTTGGTAATAGGCCTGCAGCAATGAAGTTCTTCTAGGAAGAACAAATGAAACGTTGTTCATGCTAGCAGCAAAACGTGTATTATTAGGGCCTTGACATCTAGGACCAGGGGTGCAGTTAACTAAGCCTAGTCCAACAGTGAAAAACAAGCTCTCGTCAATCTGATTGGGAACTCTATTATTGTTTGGGATGCCCCTCAACTGGGTAACGAAAGCAGTGGCAGTGGATGTATCATTGAAGGCTGGAAGTTGAGGCAATGAAGGCCTTGAATTCGCGCCTGAGTTGAGATTTGTGTACTCAAGAATGGCCGTGGTAGTAGTGTTGTCAAATTGCCCGTTTCTGACTGTGGCATAGGCACGAGCCGCCATATAGTAGCGGCCAGGGGACCGATTAGCAGTGAGAATTACATTAGTTGTTTGGCCAGGTCCAATCATAATGACATTAGTCGTAAAAGGCTTGTTGTAAGTAGCATCTATACCCACAACAGTGAGCATGTGGTTGGCAACTGAAAAGAAAAGTTGTTGATTGAGTGCAGCATTGATAACCCTCAGGAGAACTTTTTCTCCAGGATTCACCAAGAATTTCACAGTACCTGCATTAGAATTCTGAAAATTAGTCCTGATGAAACGATTTATTTACACTGTCGGCGTATATAAGTTAAATCCTTTCAAAAGGCTAATATCTAGTAAGAACCTTGTCTAGAGCATCTGTAGAGGTCACCAGGTTGACCATTAATAGTATATGCATCAGAAATATTAGGAGCTGCTCCAGTAAACTGTGCTTGTCTTTGTACTGCAATAATGTCTCTGTTCCACCATTCCCCTACGCAAAATAAAAATATAGTCATATCAAATTCAAAGTGGAATAAAAATAGCGTAAAGAGTCTTTTTCACTGTCAGCGTACATGAGTTAAATCCAAAAGATAAAAGAGAAAGAAGCATTACCAAGAATAACAGGAATATCTTTCTTGGGATGTGAAAAAGGAAATTCAGAATCCTGTTTTGGTAAAATAACTAATGCTCCATAAACAGTAGCTCTAAGCCATTTACTGTGAGCATGCCACCACAATGTACCCTCTTGGTTTTCAATAGTGAATCTGTATGTGTAAGTTCCTCCTGGTCTAATTGGGCACTGTGTTACATACTCAGGTCCATCAGCCCATGGTGTTCGCATTTGACGAATTCCATGCCTGCATGAAAATTTAGAACAGCTTACGTTCTATACATGGACAATGTAAACAATAATATATGTACACATAAAAGGTCGTTTAAAAGATAGTTACCAGTGGATGGTAACGTTGTAACGAGCTCTATTAACGACAGTAATAGACAATGTATCTCCGTTTCGAACTGTCAAGGTTGGTCCTGGAAATTGCCCATTCACTGTGATTATATTCTTGGTTCTGCAAAGCCTTGTTACACTTTTTTCTTGAACCTGTTTTTAAAAAATATATATATATTCCATGACAATTTTGGATTTTTTTTCTAAATTATAAGATAAAAGTGTGAATGGATACTTACAATAAATTCATAGTTGTGAAATTCTGCATTAGCAAAAGAAGAGAGTAGTGATAGTATAACCACAATGAGACAACTTAGACAAGTCTCCATTTCACTTCTTTTGTGCATTTGCTTTAGTAAAAGCTTGAAAGTTGTAATGCTCTGTTAGAGGTCTTAATGAAGTTGTGTATTTATAATGTTGCAAGGAGGGAATCATAAAATTTGTTTATTCTTTTGTTGAGAAAAAAAAAAGATAAAAGGAAAATGCATGGATTTGTAGGTAGATTAGTTTAAAGTCAAACATGTATTTAGGAAAGTTTTAGGCAACTTAGTCCAACTATATGGTGGATTTGGTGTAACTACTTGCAATTTATTCTTAATCTAAATTGAATATAAGACTTTGGTGTCTGATGGATCAGCAAGTAAATTTTGACTGTTCAGTTAATAACGGTCTCTCCTTTCCCTTTTACTTCTGAGGGTGTATTTGGTACCGCGGAAAATATTTTTCTGTTTTTTCAATTTTTTTCATATTTAGTCATTTCAAAAAATTTTAGAAATATTTTCTTTAGGAAACAAGTTCCTTAAAAATGAGGATAATGACTTTCCTATAAAAAATAAGAAAAACAAGTTTCACGAGTGACATTTCATATTGATTGTGTCCTTCCACCCTTCAACACACCTCATCTTCACCCATTCCCACCCCCTACCCCACTCTCACCTCCCCTAGTATTTATTTAGATTGCTAGGATTACATTTTTTTTGCTTATATAACAAACATAAAAAAAATAATTAAGAGAAACACATATTTTGCTCAAAACATTTTCTACAATAACCAAACACGCTCGAAATTTTCCAAATTTTCTCAAGATATCTTCTTTAATTTCTTATCCTGCTGTTATTTAATATGTGGAGATGGTTGTCATTAAGATTTAATAAGAGAATGGTTGGTGAAATTGAAATGGATTTAACTTATATATGCCATGGTGTATATTAACAAGTTATAGCAAGAAACCTATTTATATTTCAGGTTACTAATATCACTTTTAACGGACGATTGCATGTAGCTTTCTTTTAGTAACTTGATAGCATAAAAGTTATATAGAAGTTAATCTTGATTGAAATTAATATCCGCCATAAAAGTTATATAGAAGTTAATCTTGATTGAAATTAATATCTTCTTTTTTTATATTGAGTTGAATTTATTTCATTAACATTATAAGACAATCAAAATATCTAATTTAAGTATGAAGGGGACTGTTTGTTGTCTTAACGGAAGATTGTATGTAACTTTATTTTAGTTACTTGATAGCGTAAAAATTATAGAGAAGTTAATCTTGATTGAAATTAATCACTTCTTCTTTTTTTATATCGAGTTGAATTTATTTCATTAGCATGGTAAGATAATTGAAATATCTAATTTAAGTATGAAGGGGGCTGTTTGTTGGCTTAACGGAAGATTGTATGTAGCTTTGTTTTAGTTACTTAATAGCGTAAAAATTATATAGAAGTTAATCTTGATTGAAATTAATTGCTTCTTCTTTCCTTATATCGAGTTGAATTTATTTCATTAGCATGATAAGACAATCGAAATATCTAATTTAAGTATGAAGGGGGGGTTGTTTGTTGGCTTAACGGAAGATTGTATGTAGCTTTGTTTTAGTTACTTGATAGCGTAAAAGTTATATAGAAGTTAATTTTGTTTGAAATTAATCTCTTCTTCTTTTCTTATATCTAGTTGAATTTATTTTATTAACATGATAAGATAATGGAAATATCTAATTTAGGTATGAAGGGGACTGTGTTATAAATCAAACGGGAGAGCCCAACCCAAAAGACTAGTCTAATAGGTGGGAGAATCCATTTGGGTTATAATCCCCTTGCATTTCTCTATTTTTTCAATGTGAGACAATTGGTTCATAACAATCGCTTTCGCTTGAGAACCAACGACCTCGTTGGTCACGGCTGGCACCCTTCTTGGGTCCAGGCCACCACTCCGAGTCGCGGCTCCACGCGTGAATCGATCCTCGTTGGTCACTGCTGGCACCCCTCTTGGGTCCAAGCCACCACTCCTGGCATGCAGGCCACCACTCCGAGTCACGACCCAACGCGTGGGACTCTCAATGAAAGCACCAATGTTATAAAACAAACGGGAGAGTCCAACCCAAAAGACTAGTCTAATAGGTGGGAGAACCCATTTGATTTATAATCCCCTTTGCATTTCTCTATTTTTTTAATGTGAGACAATTGGTTCATAACAGATTGTTTGTTGGCTTAACGGAAGATTGTATGTAGCTTTGTTTTAGTTATTCGATAGCGTAAAAATTATATAGAAGCTAATCTTGATTGAAAGTAATCGCTTCTTCTTTTCTTATATCGAGTTGAATTTATTTCATTACCATGATAAGCCAATCAAAATATCTAATTTAAGTATGAAGGGGGTTGTTTGTTGGCTTAACGGAAGATTGTATGTAGCTTTGTTTTAATTACTTGATGTAACACCCCAACTTAGGATAAAGATCCCACATCGGCAAAACACAGGAGGGATGTTGGGTATACAAGTAAGCAAGTCTTACTTCCTAGTAATGAGTTTTAAAGTTGTGCGGGCTTGGGCCCAGCGCGAACAATATCATAAGTGGGCAGGCTAAGGGGGGTCTCTCGGGCCTTCATGGTCCAGGATGCCCGTTGCGGCCGGGGCCTCGGCTCTGGCTATGGTATCAGAGCCGCTCCTATGTCAACCCGATAATCAAGTCTTACTCCCTAGTGCAGACTTTTCGTGCGGGCCTAAGCCTAGAGCGGACAATATCACTAGGTCTCTCGGACCTTCGTGGTCCGAGATGCCCGTCGCGGCCAAGACCTGAACTCGGGTCGTGACACTTGATAACATGAAAGTTATATAGAAGTTAACCTTGTTTGAAATTAATCTCCTTTTCCTTTTTTTATATCTAGTTGAATTTATCTCATTAGCATGATGAGACAATTGAAATATCTAATTTAAGCATGAAGGGAGCTGTTTGTTGGCCAAACATTGGAGAAGGTACACCAATTACAAGCAAGCATATGGCCCCAATTACTACAATTAGTTTAACCCAAATGTGCACTTCTTGCGATGGAAAGGGTCAGCATTCGAATTTATATATTGTTCTTGAAATGGACTTGTCCCTCGTAGATGCGTTGTCCAAACGGGGCGGATAGAGCTGACAGTACGAGTTCAGATCAGTAGCTTTAGTTCAAATTTCATATTATTGTGATAAAAATTATTATATAAATATACATATAAGGAGCTAAATTTCAAATCTTGAATTTGTGGAAGTGTCCATGTTTGTTGAATGTCAAGTGATTGAAGCAAAGCAAAGTAAACTAAGGTTGAATTTTGGGTTTGTTTTGGTGGATTAAAAGGGATACTTACGTAACAAATAAAGAGGAGAAACGTATTTTCATTTAAAAAAAAAAAAAACATATGAAAATGCATGTAGATCATACCTTAAAAACTATAAATGACTAATGACCTAATATATAGTCTACTTAATTATTGTTTTCGTTGTCTCAATTTAAAAGTCTTACTTTCATTTTTGACCTGTCCCAAGAGGAGCGTCTTTTTTTTTTATGTTTAGTAAGATTTCCAACAACGACATTCTACATGGCCACAAGTTTAAAACCACACGATTTAAGAAATTACATACATCTTTAATTTTATATCACAGGATTCAATGATCTCACTTTATTTCTTAAATTCCTTGTCAATCAAATTACAACACTTAATTGAGAACAAAAAAACACAAGTAATAATGTATAAAAGTACGCATTAGGTATATATTAGTCCAAGGAACAGGTGCAAATATGACAGATGTGCAACTAAATAATTTAATTATCATAATTAAGTGAAAAAAGTGTAATTTTGTCAAGTAATTGTATGACCTTTGCTAACCCATACTTCTTCACAAATTCACACCAAGTGTAAGTACGAGGATGTGGTTAACAAGCTTTATTAGATTCAGCCAATCCCTCAATTATTATAAAAATGTGCAACTTCACTTTCGTTATATGGGTTAGGCAGCCTGCTAAGTGCTAACTAACTACCCAAAGTATTTAGGAAAAATATTACTAGAATATTAAATCTGCTAATCATACAACTGCTCATACGCAACATTTTTGTTCTTCAAGAACAAGGAAAAGTAGAGAGATCAAGATAGTGTGGAATGGATGGGATCTCTCTGCCCATAATCAGAGGTCTTGAATTTAAGTTTTGAGAATGAAAAACTTTCCGGTGGCGAGCGCTTTACCTCCCATAGCAGGAGGTGATCGATTCAATAAATAGTCAGGCGACTTTAACTTTTATCTTACTAAAGTTGCTAAATTATTTTTGTAACGAAAGAAGCACTCAACTTTAAGTATCACGAAAGTAAAATATTTTTTCTAATAAAACATTTCACTTAACCTTGCCAAAGTATCATATAAAGTGTTTAGGAGGAAAAAAAATAAGCATTTTATATGATACTAACACAAAATTGAACAATTTTTTGATACATAATTTTAGTATAGTGTTTTAACGCAATAAACCATACTTCATACTTGCCATTATTTCGTTTTTGCAAAGAGTGAATAGAAGAAGGGTCCAAACTTGTTTGTGTTAGTAATAGTAGTTTAATTTTAGAAAAAGAGATTATCAGGTTACATGAAAGCTATTGCAAGTAATTATACATAAAAACTTAAAGTAAGTAGCCTTCTGCAACAAAGTACTGAACCTTGTGTTTCCAAATTTCTACATACAATTTTGTCAAAATTTATAATGCAAAGAAGGACCATTTTTTTTTCTGTCCTTCCGTAGACCCTGCGCATAGTAGGAGCTTTGGTGCCCCGGGCTGCCTTGCCCTTTTTTGTCTATCCTTCAACCTATTTTCTACATTTTTGGCATTGATCAAAGAGGACAACAACTTTCAGTTGCTACCCCAAAGACCCAAAACCAGAATGCTGACTATATTTACCTGAGGCAGAATGCTGACTATATTTACTTGTAGCAGATTGCTGACTATAAATACCTGAACCAGATAAAAAACTGCCAGCAACAGGCTTTAGTGACTCGACGTTTATGAGCTCAGTTCCTGGAGGTATTTGTTGCACAACCAACAATGAAAAACTATAATCCGAAGTTGCTAACATGTCTCCGATAAATCCTAGTTCTGGACACTCGATCCATTCGTTAATCCCTAGTGTTAACTCGGACTGTTCGTGGTCTCTACCAACAATACAAAGATCACAACAGTCATCGAGTGAACGAAGAACCTGAGTTGTCCCCACTGCATCATGCACCACTTGTTCTTTGAAACTCACCCTCCCTGCAACCTTGCTATGAGCCTTGAACCAATGTATCATACTTGGCTCCATTTTCTTCTCGATGTTCACATCACTCGAATGTCTGAGCCAGACAAGATTCACGCTGATGTGGGGATGCCCTAGCATCCTGCAGCAATAGGCTAGCGCCTCATCATCATTAGGACCACCTAAGTAAAGCATTGTAACGCGAAAAAGGGAATGGCCAAACAAGATTTTTGTGTTATCGGCTAATTGACCCCGATCAACTAGGATCCCAACTGAGCAAGGCACTTTATGGAGTACCTGTTGGTTCACCATCCTAATAGCCGGGAAATTGGCTCCTACTGTTCCATCGATAGCCCACTGCTTGTGGAACGGGAGGATCACAATATTGACACCTTTATCCACCGCGATTGTACATATGTCATCATGCATAGTGGCATAAGGAACGATGGATGTGAAGTGTTGCACGGCCGTAAAACCTTGATTTCTCTGCGCGAGAATGTTGAACGCGTTGGATATATGCTCAGTTCTGCTAGGCAGGGACTTGAGTTTCGCTTTGCGTTTATGAGTTGGCACCAGTACAGCAGCTGCGCTGCCTTTGAGCTCCATTAGATTAAGAACGAACACTGCAATCGGTCTCCTCCTAGAGGCATTGGTGGCTTCAAGAAGATTGACTATGCTCGGGACATTATCTTCGCTGTGAATACACACTTGTACCCGAAGCTCAGCGTTCGGATCCAAATGTTGTATACTCTTTGTTCTGCAGCCTGAGTACCTTCTTGATGGATCATAGAGGTAACAAATTAAAGGTCTCGCAATTCCTGTTATGACCAACATTGTGATTAACAAGAGCGCATATGCCTCATTTGATATTATCTGTAGATAACCAAAAAAGAGACACGTAAATAACTTGTATCACAGTGGCAGTATAACACGAAAAAAGTTGTTTGCATTGATATATATATAAGCATAGAAAAGAGAGGAGATAGGTTGCATACCCCGGAATCCTTTAAGCTGATATAATAGGATGCCTCGACAATTCCTTTGCAACACATGATAAGAGCAAGAGAGATTGCATCTCGGAAGGAAACCCCGAAGAAAACTGCTGCAACAAGAGTACCAGTAAACTTACCTAAATAGCCCAACAGGATCACTGCTTCGACGCCTAAAAGACTCTTTCCTTTTCCTAGAGAAAATATGTTCATTGACAAACCACTGATAGCAAACTTAGCAGGAAGCAGCAATCCAGTACAGAAATAATCGATCTTGTAGACCAACGAAGAGCCCAAAGGCGGTCCCTCTGGCACCACTATGCCCAAAATAAAAGTACCAACAGCAGCAGGCTGTCCAATAGTCTGCGCGACAAATCCACAGATCAGAGCTAGTGCAGCTATCATTAGAAATTGGCTTTCCTTCATAGACCCTCTTACAGGTATATTCCTAGCGACATGTTTCAACAATGGCCTTAAAGCAAACACGACTACTATTACGAATGCGCCTATCCATGCAACGGACAATGCTCCATTCCACTTGGAATCACTTGCTGATGCATCTACTGCTGTTAAAAGTATGGAAGCACCATATATACAAACGTCATTGACCAGCGAGGCCAATGTAGCTATTCGACCAATTTCCGAATTTAGAATCTTAAGGTCGCTAAGAAGGGTAGTGACCACCGGAAAGAATGAAGCAGAGTTAATTACAGCTATGAAAGGCAGGAAATGCTCCGTCGCGTCATCTATGTCAGACAGAACCGGTAATGCCAAACTGGCTATTCCTCCAACTGCAAAAGGCAGAGCAAACGAGGAAGCACCAATTAGCACCGCGTTTCTCCCCACTCTTCTGATCATTGTTGGATCTATTTGAATTCCAAGAACAAAAACATGAAACATGAAACCAATATCGGCAACTGTTTGTAGCACTAATTTCCCTCCTGGTCGAAACATCGTGGCTGCATACGACCGGAAACGACCTAAGCCTGATTGCCCCAAGAAAATACCAGCCTGTTTTAGACCAACAATAATGATACTATAAATTTTGCAACACAAGTTATCAGAGGTGGATGCAGCCTATATACAACACCATAAACTGAAACCAATATTTTACACATGGAACACAGATATATATATATATACGTAAAGAAAAGAATCATTAAAATATCAACCAACGTCTAATTCTGAACCCATAAAATCGAAGTTAAAATCCTAGCTCTTACAAGTAATAGAATTATTAGGCATTCAGAGGCAGAAGATCTATGCAGCCTATATTATAAACAAGAAGTTCAACCAATCCAGTATTTTCAACACGAAACATAAATGTAAACATGTGACACATGAGTAAAACTTCAAGAAATATAAAATTTGCGAACCCATTTTAAAAAGGTATCGGGCTTAGTTGTTCAAGTCATCGAATTTAAATCCTGAATCCACTTGTAACAACGACAATATCATGAATTTTGGGACACAAGAACCAATAGAATTGTTAGGTATTCAGGGGCAAATGCAGCCTATAAACAACATTCAGTTAAACTACACACACTTTCTACATGAAACATAGACATTCATGTGTGCAAAAATAGTAAAACTTCAAGAAAATATTATACTACCTTCGTCTCAATTTAAACTTTAAGAAATTAAACAAGTCTTCAGAATCTTGTTGACTTAAACTAGAGATAAATAAAACGTACCAAAATATCTTTTAATCTTATGATCTTAAACGTGTCACGTGGAAGTTAGAAGTATAATTGTCAAAAAAAGAGTGTTGTTATTCTTTTTTTAGACGGATTAAAAAAGCAAATTAAAACGAAATGAGCATTTTGAAACCATTTCAAATTTAAATTCGTTAAGTTCGAATCCTGCATCAACTTGGTTAGCATGAATTTTGAAACACTAGTTTAAGAGATAGTTAAAAGAGAAAAAAAGGAGCTTACAATAAGTTGTGCACTGACCATACTTTGTTTAAGAGGTCTGATGAGGCCAAAAATAATTCTTGTAACAAAGAAAATGAAAATCAATTGTGCCAATACAAGTGGTAAACTAAAAGATAAAGGGTCACCACCAGACCATATACATCCTTTGGAATTTGTCATATCTGAAAATTGACATATAAATAATTCTTGACGATGACGCCCTTGCACTAATCCAGCCGTAGCTGAAACTCTTCTTTGTACCATTTTTTTGTTTGTTTGTTTGTTTACACAAAATTTGTTGATTGAACAAGAAAATTTGGTGAAAATGGAAGAGATTTTGGTGAAACAATTAGTGTTAGTATTTTGTTTAGATTGTTAGAAAGTTAAAGTAAGTTGGATCTGCTAGATAGAAATGTGGATAATTGAACATATATCCGCTATATTAGGCTAGTTTTTTGGATTAATTTCCTCCCAAACACCCTCCCAGTTTTCAACGGTTTTGCTTCTCTCTTTTATTTTTTATTTTTTAAATTGTTTCTATCTATTTTTTTAACTAGTATATATCCATTATATGTTGAATTCTCATACTTTTTTTCGTGTTTTTATTTGTCTTATGTTTTGGTTTACAATAGTGAAAATCTTGACTTCGTACTGTCCAGATCACAATCCTTCTTGCGTACTGAATTCTGAATAAATTATTTATATATATATATTGATGAGTGAAATCTTAATTACATGGTCTAAGTAAATATTTACTACTCGTATTAAATTTTGTTGAGCTCGCAACTTTTAACGGTAGATGTGCCCCGAAAGACAGGACCTAAGATGTAACTATGAAGACCTTACCTATCAATTTGAACAGACCAGAGGAAAAGAAGTCACATTAACAAGGTTTTGTGCTATCTGCAGTAATGATGTAAAGATTCACGCAATTTCCCCGTCAATCGATTGATCATGGCAGTAAATAAAAAAAAATATTCATCCTGAATTCCCTTCCTTAAAAAGAATGTTTGTCAATTGATTCCTACTGACAGATGCACCATATTGATAGGAATTGGCAAAGTAACATGTTACAAGGAGGGAAATAACTATTTTTTGTTCGGAAAAGGGTCAAAAATACCTTTCGTTATTTTTTTGGCTCAAAATATCCTTCCGTTAAATTTTTGGCTCAAAATTACTCCTCTATTAAATTTTTGACTCAAAATTACCCCTCTCTCTAACGGTTGGACACCAAGCATGCCACATGGACAAAAAATGTCACTTGAACCGTCCACGTCAGCATTTAAGTGGAAAATTCCTCATCTAATCCATCAACCGACTTAGTAACCATCATCCCAATTTTAAAACCCGGCCCAAAATATTCTTCATTTCTTCTCAAAAATCATCAACCCAAAAACTGTATTTTGCTTCTTCGTTGAACCGTTAACTGAAATGTTTTCAAATTTGCTTCAATAGAAATATATTGTGTAAAATGAACGAATACTTCAACGGTGACAAGTTGAAGGAGAAATAATTTCAAAGTGATGATTGAAACTCCTTTTATTTTTAAAAGCTTTTTTTTTTCTTTTTTATTTCATCTTTTAAATTGTAAATTTTGTTAAAAAAAATTAATACTCTGTTTTGCTTCATCTTTTAGATTGTAAATTTTATTAAAAAAATTAATACTCTGTTTTGCTGGATGAATTTGTTTGAAAATCATCAACTTTTAACAATATGAATCACATATTGTAAAATTCAACCTTTATGTGGAGTTTGAACGCAATTGCCTACGTTCAAACTTTAATTTTTCTACATGTGTTTCATCTCTAAAAGGGAGCTTGGGTTGGGTCGGATTTTGTGGTTATTAAGCGGTTTAGTGGATTAAATGAGGAATTTTTCATTTGGATGTTGATGTGGATTGTTCAAGTGGTGTTTTTTGTCCATGTGGCATGCTTGGTGTCCAACCATTAGAGAAAGAGGTAATTTTGAGTCAAAAATTTAATAGATGGATAATTTTGAGCCAAAAATTAAACGGAGGAATATTTTTAAGACAAAAAAGTAACGAAGGATATTTTTACTCCAATTTAAATAGTTCAAAGGTATTTTTTATCCTTTTCCGTTTTTTTTTTTTTTTTGATGTGGGATTTGAATGCATAGCCATTTTCAGCTCAATGTGGGAGCGCAGTTCAGTCTCCATGCAAGCCTTCAAAAAACTGGTCCATCATCAATTCTGTCACGGATTATTTAATTTTTTAATACACACACAACAACTACAACGTGATACGGCATTGAAATAGACTTTTTATCAATTTTAAAGTAACATTTTTACGATAAACTTTTTATTAACTTCCTTCTGCAGTATTCAATTCGATTCAACAAGTAAATGTTTTTCAAGTTGAGCTCTAGACCAAACGAACAAAAAACAAGACAACCTCCCAATAAAGAATTCAATCTTCAAACAAGCTAGATTCGTAATGCAGGCTTTTACAACCTAGTCTCTACAGTAGATCATTTTGTGGTCGGTTCATGCATGAAATACTAACTAATAATAATAGTCTTGCAATTTCTTCTTGTACTACTTTTACTACACTATATATTTGATGTTTCTTAATTCTTATATATTTCAACATACGCTCCGTCATACTTTAAGCCTTTTTAACTCCCGTTGTATTCTTTTTCCAAATTGCTTCGTATTCCCTCCATTTCAAAAAGAAAGACCTACTTTTCTTTTTCACACATGACAGGTTTAAAACCTCAAAATTAAGGAACACCTTAATACACTTGACACAACTTTAATTTAAGGCGCCAATATTCAAAAATCTTATTTATTTGTGTCAAGTCAAAATAGATCATTCTTTTTCTTTTTTAAATGGAGGGAGTAACACTTCGGCCTACGTCAAGAGCCTATTGAAAGAACCTCCACACCTCAAAGTCTGCTTGTGTAACCGCCACAGACCCACTCGTAGAAATGCAGTGGAAAAGGGAATGCACCGGGTATGATGATTATTCGGCTTGAACCTGATCCTGCTCTATGCGATATTAGGCTAAACAAGTGGGCAAATTTCCATTCAGCTTGACCCATTTCATCTTCTCGAGGAAAAAGAATCAAAGTGCAGCCTAGACCGAAAAACTGAAATACATTAATTTCGTTTTCTTTCAAGGAGAAAGGGACCTTAAAACTGCAACCTAGACCAAAAAATTAAAAAAAAAAAAAAAAAAAAAAATATTGCTATCACTGAAAATCCAACATTATATCAAGGTCTTAACGGCAAAAAAAACCACTGCTAGACCTGAAAGTTGCTGCTCCTCTTCTCGGATGAAACATCTGCTACAGTGTAGATGCCATGTTATATATGACCAGGGAATCGCAAAACAGTGACTACTGCATTTCCTCCGCACAAATAAATAGAATCATCAAAATATTGTTTCCCTATAACCTAAGATATCAGAAAGCCTTTCTTTTATTAACGAGGATAGCAAAACAGCGCTTACAGATGGGAGGCAAAAACACTGAAAAAAGATCAGCTTGAGAAGTCATTTACGAATCAATTCAGTGAAAAGAACAATGGAAGAGTTCGCTCAGGAGTATAAAACTTTCACAACATCGTCTAATTGCCAATGGACTTAAAATAGAGCATGAAGAGCAGAATAAACCGAGGCCATACTGCAATGTTACACGTCCACTCTGCAAATGCTAGCATTTCTAACATGCAAGCAAAACCGCATAAAGGGGCCAAACATCATTCAGCTAGACTTACCAGAGTAATTGGTTTTTCATAGTAGTAACTCACCTGAATAGTTCACCTACCTTAGCAGCAATTTGCAGAATATCCAATCGCCTCTATCAAAACATTCAACATATCAAAAAAGGTTTCGAACTAGAAAACACTCCAACCCCAAAGCCCCAAGTAGTAGAAAGAAAGGAGGAGAAGTTCACATAGCTCAAGTGAAAGTGAATTTAACAACCTACCTCTTAGCCACAGAGAGTATATCTTGAAATGGAACTAACTAAAAACCCTCCCACCACAATATTTTTAGTACATAAAATGCTTGGCTGGAACTCAGTAAGGACGTGAACGGTTTCCACCATGAAACTGTCTATCTGGTCCAGAACCTCCACTGTCTCTGTAGTTATCCCGGCGCCCACCACCACCATAACCTCCTCGACCGCCACGGCTGTCAATGAATAGAGAAAGACTTGAGCATTAGGGATATATAAACTCTACAGGTCAAGCACAGAGACTCGGAAGTTCAGAATACACAAAATATCCCCACCCAATTATGCCTTTAACCCAAAGGAATATGTGGTTTTTAACAGACGTAGAAAGAATATAGAGCAGGAATGATACATAAGGTGCCAGCTTGTGGATTTTCATGTGGCAAACATGGAAAAATGATTAAAAACACTAATTCAAGAAAGCACAATGATATTACACAATCATGTAACTTTACAGTTTTACTTTGACAAATACATAGATGATGCTGATGAATATATTTTGCAGAATTAAGCAAAAAAGTTTGGTGCTAGCGAAGCCACACAATTAAGATTAACATGGTTCACATGCACCTTAAAAAGGGACAAATCGTAGTACAGAGTTGTAGAAATGAATTGTGATTACTTGCCATACTTTGGAATGAAATTATCTATCAAACAATTTCTTGAAAATAATTATTTGAAATTAAACA
The DNA here is from genome assembly GCA_030864215.1 of Capsicum pubescens. NCBI lineage: Eukaryota > Viridiplantae > Streptophyta > Magnoliopsida > Solanales > Solanaceae > Capsicum > Capsicum pubescens. The sequence goes on from CM061543.1 coordinate 4,956,498, forward strand.
TAACTTTGTAAATATCAAGTATGAATTTTAACCATGCAACTTCAGTACACAATTTGACACGAGGAGGATAGTAAACATTAGATGCAAGATGGCTATGCACCTAGTATAGCTAATTTCAAGTCTCTTCTCTCAAAAGGATGGGCCTGTCACTGGTCTAATTAGTAAAGAGCCAAAACTACAGAAAATTGCATCAAATAACCATACGTCCACAATCTAGTTAATCACACTTGCTAACTCTGTATACATGCAACAGCATAACTCCGAAGACATGTTACGAGTTAACATAAAGTAACCACAACTTATGCAATACGCAATGTAATATGCAATTGAAGAGAAAGTGTGTGCAATAATTAAAGAAGGCTCACCCAGAACCAAATGCTGGAGGAGGCTTTGGAGCGGACTTTTCAGCCATCCCAACAGTGATTTTGTAACCTCTGAAGTCATGATCTGATTACCATATTTTATGGTCAGCATGTAAACTATTTACTGCATAAATTCAATTGAATAAATTTGGGTCTAGTTTTTACTATTGAAAAAGCCTCCAGCAGAGTGCGCTGCAGACGGATCTTCATATGACAAAACTGCATCTCCTTTGTTGTTTCCCTGTTCGTCTGTGTATAGCTTTATGCTCCAAGGCCACTGATCTTTATAGCCACGTTTTTGCTTGATTCTTGCCACCTATACAGTTATAAGAAACAAATTAAGCACCAACCCTGGTATATACACTAGAAGAGAGTCACAAAAGTAAACTACTTCATTATCACAATATGATGTTTCAATGGTCAACAAAATCAAGTAGATCAGAATAACAGGAATTGGGTCGTCTTTTTGTCTACTCTCAGACATAAATAAACAGTTAACACAGCAAGGGATCATGAGAAGTTAAAGAAAAACAAAGTAAATGCTACAATACAAAATGAATCTGATACTGAGAATCATAACCAAAAGAAATCTGCATATTACTTGTCCAATGCTCCCAAAAAGTTCTCTAAGTTCTTCAATGGTCACATCGGGAGGCAAATTTGAGATATATATTCTTGCGTTGTCACAGAAATCTCCACAGTTCTCATCACATTGTTTGACCTTTACAGGAGCCTCAGCTGGAGCACTACCATAACCACCTCCTGCATTCCGGCCACCACTGCCATATCCCCCATCATATCCTCCTGGAGGACCACCTCGTCCACCCCCACGGGCAGCAGCTGATGTATCCCCACCATATCCGCCAGGGGCACCATACGAAGGGGGATATGATGCAGGTCCACCAACATAACTCGTGGGTGGTGGAACTGCATCAGGATTTCCACCATAAGTATTAGAAGGTGGTGGATAGTTGCCATCAGCTGCCCCATAAGATGGAGGGGCATGTGGAGGACCATGAGCATAACCACCACCATCTCTTCCCTGACTACCACCTCCAGCATTTCTGCTATCATAGTTGTCACCTCTTCCCCCTCGACTATTTCCATACCCCCCATCACTTCCACCTCTGTTATAACTGCCACCACCTCTGCCACCACGATCGTCAGAACCAGCAGGTGAAGGTGCACCACATTTGTTACATTCAACTCTTCTAGCAAAGTTCAAATTTCCACAACTACACCCAGACATGCCAGAATTAATAACAATTGACGAGAAACCATAACAAACACAATAACATATGTAAAATGAAATATTAGGAAATGAAACCCAAAATAAATAACCTTGAAATAACCACCGCACTGAAGTAACAATTTGGCAAACGAATGTTAGAATTATATTAATAAAGGCAACGAGAATCAAAATAAATTTCTTAGCAAACCTGCACACAGAAACACTGGTTATCTTGAGCGAAATGGCTGGAACATTAACTAACAGGATTTCATACAAGTAATGACATGAATAAAAGCATAGTAAGTAATATATTTCTAGTGACATGGTCCATAACTTTGTAACTTCTAATCGCATAATCTAGAAAAGGCTCATGTTGTGATTTGATCTGATACAATCAGAAAACTTGTATACAACAACAACAACAACAAACCCAGTTTAATCAGAAAACTTGTATATAAGAAAGAAATGGTGCTCTACAAATTGCCACTATAACATGATTTTCCAAAAAATAACTTCAGTTTTAGCTTTAAAAGATTGCACAAAAAAATGCTACCCCACTATCTATTTGGCTAATATAATACTTTATTGCTGTTATGGAATTAAGTAGAAAGCTCGCAAGGTTTAAGGGGAAGAAATAATAATAGATGATTTAACAAATGCTTCACAAGATTAGGGAAAAAATTTAGTAAAGGATTTAACATGAGCTGAATATCCACAAGAAGAAGTGAGAATATTACCTTGGGTTAGGGCAACGCCAGTCACCTTCCTTACCACCTCCACCGCGACCGCCGCCGCGACCTCCACGATCTCCGCCTTGGTATCCCCCGCCGCCTTCACGATCTCCTCCTTGATATCCACCGCCGCCTCCACGATCTCCCCCTTGGTATCCACCGCCACCACCACGATCTCCGCCTTGGTATCCACCGCCGCCTCCGCGATCTCCTCCTTGATATCCACCGCCGCCTCCTGTAAATAGAGTACATATTGAATTAAAATTCATTCAAAGTTTCAAGCTACAAACATAGTATAATTATTCAAATAAATACCTCGATTATGTGAACCACCACCACCATATCCTCCACCTCCTCGACCACCACCACCACCTCTACCACCGCCGCCACCGTACGATCCGCCACTGCCGCCTCCGTAACCACCACCTGAACCAGCACCACCATATCCTCCACCGCCGGATCCATACCCGCCGCCGCTACCTCCATAGTTTCCACCACTAGGTGGCGGCGCAGATCCGCCGCCTTCGTAACCGTAGGTACCAGCCATCGACTAAACTAGCTAGGGTTTATGAACGAGAGAGAGAAAAAAAAAAGATAAAATGAGTATGAGTAATAAAAGAGTATACGGGGCTAGAAGGGTCAACTTATATATGCCTAATAGAGGGTAGATATTTTTTCCTTATGCATCTTTGTCCACTTCTCCAGCTACTAATCACCTCGATTACTTTCCTTTTTATAGTATTTTAGTACTTTATTTACTTACATTTTTTTTTTAAAGTAGATACACCAATTATTTACCAACTAATCTAAAATTTTACGAGTAATAATACTCTACAGCATTCTTTTAAGTAGGATAGAGAATTTCATAATTAGTAATTGTTGAAATTAATGATATAAGTTATTATAGGAGTTGGTTTGACACTTATGCATTTATTATTTTCTTTACGGAGAAATTTCTTAAAAATAAAAGCAGAAATTAAGAATCAATATAGGCCGAGATTGATGATTTTCAACATGCTACATCCTTTGTTTTTGAAAATATCAAGAAAATTTGCAGTCGCTATTTTTCAAATGCGTACCGAATAAACCTGATTATGTGCAGTTGCTTGCAAATCATACGAGAGATGTGAAGCATCCACTGGGCTAGTGACATGCAACATGCTCATTTGACTTGTTTTATTTTGAGAACAGTGTCTCATTTGTGATGGACATCGATGCTAGAATTTAATTTTAAGGATTGTTTTATAATTTTCCCAATTTGGCATACATGTTATAAGATTTTCGTTTATCCAAGTAGAACATCTTGGATTTTTGGCAGCTTTTGGCAAGAGTGCTCTACATGATTCAAAATTAGATAGCAGTGAAATTAACTAGCAACTGCCACACTTAGGGATGATGTTCCACTAAAACAATTGCATGCCCCATGTTAAAATTACATGTATATCTAGATGTTCAATTAAAAGTTTTTATTTCAAAAAATTATTTAACTTTGTTTTGTAACGTAAAAATCACTTTAATCGAAATTTTCATTGTCCACATCCTATTGCATACGAGAAGAGAGAATTCACATTTCATGTATTCAAATTTCAGATCTTCACAATGTTGAGCTATTATTATCACGGGAAGCAAATAGTTCATATATTAAATTGTAAAAAGAGTTAATACATAAAAATGACCCTAAATTTGACATCAAATTATAACTTTGACCTTAAATTTTGACAGTGCACAAATAGGACTTTTAACTATTCAAAACTGCACAAATATGATCTCCAATCCTACGTGGCAAAATGCGTGTTCAACACGCAAAACTGGGCGCGTCCAACTTAAAATCTAAGGGCATAATACATAAATATGACCTTAAACTTTGACAGTGCACAAATATGACCTTTAACTATTCAAAACTGCACAAATATTACCTTTAAATGACTCTCCACAATTATTTTTTCATTATTTTCGCCTCAAAGATGAAAATGGCATCTAATTTCTTTTGTCATTGCGGAAAAAGAGCAATATTAAAGATTTATTAATTAGGCGGGTCAGCCTCATATGAAAAAATCGAGCGGGTATGTATATATATTATAAAGCAGAGGACGAATTTAAGTTATATAATATATCTAAATATTATTAATTTAAATATTAAATTAAAGATGAAACTATACTAATAATAAAAAAATTATAGTTTTAATAAAACGTTATTAATGTTATTAAGGATAGTAGTAGTAGTATATTAAATTAACGTAATTAAAATGTTATTAAATTAACGTTATTAAATTAACGTTATTAAATTAACGAGGAGCGGACCTACGTGGTTGCCATGGGGTTCACCCGAACCCCCTCGGTAAAAAAATTACGTTGTATATATATATATAAGATAGAAAATGTATATTTATGTACGTATATTAATGTTGAACCACATGAAACAAGGCACTTAGATAGCCCAGTGGTGTTATTTGCTCTTCTTGGGCACTTCCTTCAGCTTACTGTGCGGGTTCGATCCCTGCTAGTGGTTTTTTTTTTTTAATTAAAAAAAACGACATCGTTTTAAAACAAAAAACAAGACTTTGACAATGCATAAATATGACCTTTAACTATTTAAAATTGCACAAATATGACCTCTCTCCAAGTCAACCCTTTTAATGACGTAGCACCGTGTGATTGGATTACCTTTCCGCGTAGGTGCGAGTGAGACTCACGCATGGGGTTGCAAAATCGGAGGTCATATTTGTTCAGGCTTTGAATAGTTAAAGGTCTTATTTGTACACTATCAAAGTTTAAGGTCAAAGTTATAATTTGGTGTCAAGTTTAGGGTCATTTTTATGTATTAACTCTTATAAGAATCATGGAGAACTATGACACATTGCAACTGAGGTTTTATTTGGGAGAAGACATCATTTTCACCCCATACTATACAAGAAAAGTCGAAGTCATACCTAAACTACATAAGTGATCTATTCCACACCTTAACTATATAAAAGTGATATTATTACCTCCCTACGACACTGTCACGCCCCAAAATCCCATTGGGCCGGACTGGCACCCGAAGCCGAGAAGGCCCGGGAGAACCCGTTCAATACCTATACTTTCACATTTACATTACTTATGAAAATTAGAAATTTGGGCAGCACTTCGTTGCATATAGAAGGATCTAATTACCTGTATCAGCACAACACACACAAATATATATATATATATAATACTTGGCCGTCGGGGCCACCACATATACAGATATAACATCACTATATAAACTTCCATGACTTTACCCTTCCTTATGTCTACAAAGCCTCTAGGATATACATGACATAACTAGGGTCGGGACAAACCCCCGCCCACACATGACTCCTGTACAATAACAAAACATAAGGAACCAAGTAATAGACCTTCTATACAATAACGATGTAATAAAGACTCATTGGTACATCAACAATGTGTTTCAGAATCATCAATATCACAACAATGAAATAGGAGCCTTTTGGTATATCAATGAAATATTTTGACACTTTATAGGATGGAAACAACTTCGTTGGTAACGTAGAACAATACATGTTTTTGGACAACCTCGGAATCTTACTTGATGGAACATTGGTGTTTTCATGACAAAGAACATTATTAGAGTATGCTTTACATACCTTGATATAACCACTTCAATACAAGTCCAACTTGACTTCCCGTACTCTTCGAACACTTATCTACAATAAGTCATTTGTGGCAAACTAGTATTAGCAACCAAACCTTACCATTTAGGTATTAACTTCACCAAATAATGTCTAGGAAGTAATCCTTTAACTCATCAATAAGAGTGCTACATACATCCTCTTATACTCTTATTACATTCACATATCATGCATTTTCATGCAATATCCCTCAACATCACTCTTAGCCTTTATTTCCCCTCTTAATCACCATCCAATACCAACATGATCACTAGGCATACATAACCACTAATATAATGATATATCACCACAATTCATCCTCCATAATCCAATACCAACAACTTCCATAATTTACTACTAACAATTTATACAAAACAATTCATAACTATGTTTCTAGTTATCTTCCAACATCAAGACAATACTCATAATCCCTTATCAATACTTATTCATGGATAAGAATCAAGAATAAACAATATTCATACCTTAACAATGAACTCTTGTATTTAGAATCCTCCTTACATAACCATGGGGTGCTTCTCGAAGCTTTCGAGATGGTGAACACAACTACGGAACCAATTCGAATTTTCTACGGTTGAATCACAAAATATTTGAAGTTGAAATTAGGCTAGGGTTTCACCTTCTCTTAATAATTGGATGATATATGATATATATGAGGCTAAGTGTATGTTTATAAAGGCCAATTTTCGTCCAAGAGGTAATAGAAAATGACTATTTTGCCCTAAAAATTTAAATAAATCCGAATCTGTCCCCAGTGGACAGTTTTGACAGGCTGAAGTAAATCGATCATAACTCTTTGCTCCGGTATCGGATTTGGGTGAAACCAATTGCATTGGAAAGATAATTCAAAGGGCTTTCATTTTCATATAAATTATACCACCCAGTTCTTCCTGTACAAGGAGTTATGGTCGTTTAAAATTGACCCAAAAATCTGTCCCAAAATTCTGTTTTTTTTTTATAGGCTGTAGTAAAACGGGTATAGCTCCTTACTCAGACATTGGATTTAGATGAAACTAATTTCATCGGAAAGAAGACTCTCGGAGATTTTCTTCGATATATAGCATCTCACACAACTCTTTTTGTACAAGGAGTTATGATCGTCTAAAGTTGATCCAAAAAAAAATTGCCTAGCTGCAGTAATTTTCCTGCAGATTTACTGTTCACAGGCTTCCCGGCCACCGTTTTAAAATTTCGAATGTGCTCGCTTATATGAAATACTCCTCTGTTTTGGGCAAACTTTATATCGTTGGAAAGCTTATTCCAATACCTACACATACAACTATTGACGGGATACTTCCGAACACCATAAACTTAATTTAACCCATACGCAAGCCTTTAGGACTCCATATAATCGCGATAAGTGTACGAAAAAATTTACGGGGTGTTACATTCTCCCCCCCTTAAGAACATTCGTCCTCGAATGTTAGCATAGTTACTCAATTAAGACATGTCCAAGCTTACAATTAACATATTCATCATCATAACATACTTGCATAAAAATAAACACTTACTTGTTATTGTTCTTCTTCTGTCTCATGAACTTCCTCCTCATCGTTGAATAGGTAAGGTTACTTAATCTTCATCGCTTCCTCGGCTTCCCATGTGATCTCCTCAACTTGTTGATTCCTCCAAAGTACTTTTACCGATGCTATCTCTTTATTCCTTATCTTTTTAATTTGGCGATCAAGAATAGCAATAGGCATTTCTTCAAAAGTGAGATCTTCTGTAACTTGTACATCTTTCGTAGTAGTGATGTGCGATGGATCTCCGATGTACTTGCGAAGCATCGAAACATGAAATATGGGATGAACTGTTGAGAGCTCTTGAGGTAGCTCTAACTCATAAGCAACTTGTCCAAATCTTTGAATGATCTTGTACGGACCTATGTATCGTGGATTTAACTTTCCTTTCTTGCCAAACCCCATCACTCCTTTCATTGGTGATACTTTCAAGAATACCCAATCGTCGATAGAAAACTCAAGTCCTCTTCTTCTAACATCCGCATAAGATTTGTGTCGACTTTGAGCTGTTTCAAGCCGTTGTTGGATCACTTTAACCTTCTCCATTGCTTGATAAACAAGATCCGGTCCAAACAAGACCGCATCACCTGCTTCAAACCATCCTATTGGCGATCTACACTTTCTTCCATACAATGCTTCATATGGTGCCATTTTGATACTTGAATGATAGCTATTATTGTAGGCAAACTCGATAAGAGGTAGGTGATCATCCTAGTTGCCTTTGAAATCTAATACACATGCTCGTAGCATATCTTCAAGTGTCTGGATGGTACGTTCCGCTTGTCCGTCCGTTTGAGGATGAAAAGTCGTACTTAGATTTACTTGTGTCCCCAAACTCCTTTGAAAAGACTTCCAGAAATTCACGGTAAATTGGGTTCCTCGATCGGATATAATGGAAATTGGAACTCCATGTAACCGAACGATCTCCTTAATATACAACTTCGCATACTCTTCCGTCGTATAAGTTGTCTTAACTGGTAAGAAGTGCGCGGATTTGGTAAGCCTATCAATGATCACCCATATGGAATCAAACTTCCGAAATGTACGAGGCAAACCCGTGATGAAATCCATATTGATCTTGTCCCACTTCCAGACGGGAAGATCTATACATTGCATGTAACCATCGGGTTTCTGGTGTTCTACTTTGACTCTTTGACAATTCGGACATTCAGCTACAAATTCAGCAATATTCTTCTTCATGTCATTCCACCAATATATTGCTTTCAAATCTTGATACATCTTAGTCGACCCTGGATGGATGGAATACCTGGAACAGTGTGCTTCTGTCATAATTCTCTTTCTTAGCTCAACTACATCAGGTACACATAAACGATTCTGACACTGAAGCACTCCTTCTCGCATAAGCTCAAATGCCTTTGTCGTGCCACTCTGCACATCCTCCTTAAGCTGCAATAAAATTGGATATGCATACTGCTTCTCTTTCACTTCAGCTATCAATGAAGATTCCGCTGCATTACGTACAATAACCTCTTCATCTGGAGTTTCGAGAAGTCGAACTCCCAAATTAGCTAGTTGGTGAAGATCCTTAATCATCCCCTGCTTTTCTATAGATGCCATTTTAGACTTACGACTCAGTGCATCCGCTACCACATTCGCTTTCCCTGGATGATACAAGATATCAACATCGTAATCTTTCAACAATTCAAGCCATCTCCGCTGCCTCAAGTTTAGATCTTTCTGACTGAAGATATATTGCAGGCTCTTATGATCGGTATATATGTCAACATGAACCCCATATAAGTAGTGGCGCCATATCTTCAAAGCAAATACAACTGCAGCTAGCTCAAGATCATGCATGGGATAATTCCTCTCATGTGGTCGCAACTGTCTAGAGCCATAGGCTATTACTCTACCATGTTGCATTAATACGCATCCTAAGCCAATTCTCGAAGCATCACAGTACACTGCATACCCTTCTGTGCCTTCAAGAAGTACCAATACCGGTGTAGAAGTCAACTTGCTCTTCAGATCTTGGAAACTCTTTTCACAGGCATCATTCCGTTGAAACTTGGAAGATTTATGCGTCAACTTAGTCAAGGGTGCAGAAATAGAAGAAAAACCTTCAACAAACCTTCTATAATAACCTGCCAACCCGAGGAAACTACGAATCTCCGTAGGCGTCGTGGGTCTTGGCCAATTCTTCACAGCCTCAATCTTCTGAGTGTCAACTTTTATGCCTTCACTGGATACAATATGGCCCAAAAATGCCACTGACTTGAGCCAAAACTCACATTTAGAAAACTTTGCATACAGCTTACGATCACGAAGAATCTGCAACGCCTGCCTTAAGTGATTAACATGATCCTCTTCTGATCTAGAGTAGACCAGAATATCATTTATGAAAACTATCACGAACACATCTAGAAACGGCTTAAACAGCCTATTCATCAGATCCATAAAAACTGCGGGTGCATTTATCAGCCCGAATGACATAACCAGGAATTCATAATGACCATACCGTGTTCGGAAAGTTGTCTTGGGTATATCTTTATCCTTGACTCTCACTTGATGATAGCCTGATCTCAAGTCAATCTTGGAAAAACACTGGGCACCCTGCAACTGGTCAAATAAATCATCAATTCGGGGAAGAGGGTATTTATTCTTGATAGTCACCTTATTCAATTGTCGATAGTCAATACACATTCTCAGCGAACCATCTTTCTTACGCACAAACAATACTGGTGCTCCCCAAGGGGACATACTAGGCCTGATGAATCCCTTCTCTAGCAAGTCTTTCAGTTGCTCTTTCAATTCTCGCAACTCTGCTGGTGTCATTCTATAAGGAGGAATTGAGATTGGCTGTGTGCCTGGTATTACATCAATACCAAACTCTACTTCTCGTTCAGGAGGTAAGCCTGGAAGATCTTTAGGGAATACATCAGGAAAATTTATTTACCACTGGTACAGTGTGAAGATCCGGTGATTCCGATTCCGTATTCTTTACTCTAACTAAATGACATATGTAGCCCTTGGAAATCATTTTTCTCGCTTTGAAATAAGAAATAAATCTACCTCTTGGTGCGCCAATCTTACCTTGCCATTCAATAACTGCTTCATCAGGAAAATGTAAATACATCTTTTTCGTACAACAGTCAATTTTGGCATAACAAGACGCCAACCAATCCATACCCATTATAACATCAAAATCTACCATTTCTAGTTCCACAAGATTGGCCATCGTGTCTCTACCACACACAGTTACTACACAATCTTTATAAACTCTTCTAGCAACAATAGATTCCCCAACCGGGGTAGACACTTCCAACGGTTTATCTAACAATTCGGGGGTCCTTTTGAACTTTCCAGCAACCAAGGGAGTAACATATGATAATGTAGAACCGGGATCAATTAGAGCATATACATCAAATGAAAATAGGGACAACGTACCCGTAACCACATCTGGGGAAGCCTCTAGATTCTGTCGATCCGCTAAAGCATAAGTGCGATTCTGAGTCCCGCTGGAACTGGCGACTCTTGTTTCATTTCTAGCGTGACCCGCAGGTCGTGTGCCCCTACCAGAATAAGATACCGGTGACGATGATGCAACAGCTGATCCCGAAGGTCGTGCTACGCCACCTGCGCCCCTTCGTGGGCATTCTCTCATCATATGCCCCATCATACCGCACCAATAACAAACATTTGTTCCCATTCGACATACGCCCATATGATGCTTTCCGCATCGATTACATAGCTCTCGAGAAGGTCTCGATTGGCTCATGTTCCCTTGCCCATGATAACCCACTGATCGCGAACTATGACCCTCACTTCTTTGCCCAAATTGACTTTCTCTGAACCCCTGATGCTGTGGTGGAGCACTTGTTGCAGAATAAGAAAATAATGGCCTAGGTGGTCTAGCAGAAAATTGAGGTCTAAAACCTCCCTGTGGCGCCATAAACTGCCCTGTAGATTTGGCCCTCTTAGAAGACCCGCTTTCAAATTCCTGTGTTCTTCTTCTTTGCCTCTGATCTTCCATTTTCTGTGCAAATGCTTGGATCCTAGCTATATCCATGTCTTTATTTAGTGCAGCAATAGTACAATCCCTAACCAAATACGGATCCAATCCATTCACATACCGATGAACTCTGTCATCCATAGTAGCTATAACATTAGGAGCATATCTGGACAAGGAATTAAATCAAAGACTATACTCCCTCACACTTGTATGACCTTGTCGAAGATTTAAGAACTGATTCGCACGGGCCTGACGAGTCTCATATGGAAGATAATGATCAATAAATGTCTCTTTGAACTCTTTCCAAGTAGCTGGGGGTGCATCAATGCCCCTTGACCGTTTCCAGTCTTCATACCAATATATAGCCTCACCTTTGAATCTATACGCGGCTAACTCCACTGTCTCTCTGCCTGATACATGCATCACCTCTAGGGCCCTTTGGATCTGATCAATAAACTCCTGTGGATCTTCATTAAGATTGGATCCGGTAAAAGTAGGCGGATCCATCTTAAGAAAATCTTGCGTCCGAAGACTAGCCGCCCTATCAGTACCGCTAGAACCCACGGCAGGAATGGCTTGCCCTTGGACTTGCCCAGCAACTATACGAGTCAAAAGTTGCACTGCATTCTTAAGATCTTGATCATCAACATTAATAGGTGGCTCTGGGGATATAGTTCTCCTCCCCCTTATTTCTTCCGGACTGGGGGAAGTTTCTGATGCATGCTCAGCTGGAGCCTCACTTTGATTAGCTGGTATAGTGGGTGACTTACTAGTCCCCTCTCCGGCAGCCACATCTACTTGCTTACCGGTATTCTTGCTTCTGGTAACCGGCATCATTACTATAATAAGAGAAACAAATGGATTCAGTGGTCAACTATGACTTCATATACAATATAAGCTCTATCGCACGATCTAAGACATGAAGAAAAGAAACAATTCCTAAATGTCCATAGCCTCCTGTTTATAGATGTGGTGCACAACACACCGATAAACAAGACTCTACGTAGACACGGCTTTGTAGACTCACTAGGAAGAACCTCTCTGATACCACTTTTGTCACGCCCCAAAATCCCATTGGGCCGGACTGGCACCCGAAGCCGAGAAGGCCCGGGAGAACCCGTTCAATACCTATACTTTCACATTTACATTACTTATGAAAATTAGAAATTTGGGCAGCACTTCGTTGCATATAGAAGGATCTAATTACCTGTATCAGCACAACACACACAAATATATATATATATAATACTTGGCCGTCGGGGCCACCACATATACAGATATAACATCACTATATAAACTTCCATGACTTTACCCTTCCTTATGTCTACAAAGCCTCTAGGATATACATGACATAACTAGGGTCGGGACAAACCCCCGCCCACACATGACTCCTGTACAATAACAAAACATAAGGAACCAAGTAATAGACCTTCTATACAATAACGATGTAATAAAGACTCATTGGTACATCAACAATGTGTTTCAGAATCATCAATATCACAACAATGAAATAGGAGCCTTTTGGTATATCAATGAAATATTTTGACACTTTATAGGATGGAAACAACTTCGTTGGTAACGTAGAACAATACATGTTTTTGGACAACCTCGGAATCTTACTTGATGGAACATTGGTGTTTTCATGACAAAGAACATTATTAGAGTATGCTTTACATACCTTGATATAACCACTTCAATACAAGTCCAACTTGACTTCCCGTACTCTTCGAACACTTATCTACAATAAGTCATTTGTGGCAAACTAGTATTAGCAACCAAACCTTACCATTTAGGTATTAACTTCACCAAATAATGTCTAGGAAGTAATCCTTTAACTCATCAATAAGAGTGCTACATACATCCTCTTATACTCTTATTACATTCACATATCATGCATTTTCATGCAATATCCCTCAACATCACTCTTAGCCTTTATTTCCCCTCTTAATCACCATCCAATACCAACATGATCACTAGGCATACATAACCACTAATATAATGATATATCACCACAATTCATCCTCCATAATCCAATACCAACAACTTCCATAATTTACTACTAACAATTTATACAAAACAATTCATAACTATGTTTCTAGTTATCTTCCAACATCAAGACAATACTCATAATCCCTTATCAATACTTATTCATGGATAAGAATCAAGAATAAACAATATTCATACCTTAACAATGAACTCTTGTATTTAGAATCCTCCTTACATAACCATGGGGTGCTTCTCGAAGCTTTCGAGATGGTGAACACAACTACGGAACCAATTCGAATTTTCTACGGTTGAATCACAAAATATTTGAAGTTGAAATTAGGCTAGGGTTTCACCTTCTCTTAATAATTGGATGATATATGATATATATGAGGCTAAGTGTATGTTTATAAAGGCCAATTTTCGTCCAAGAGGTAATAGAAAATGACTATTTTGCCCTAAAAATTTAAATAAATCCGAATCTGTCCCCAGTGGACAGTTTTGACAGGCTGAAGTAAATCGATCATAACTCTTTGCTCCGGTATCGGATTTGGGTGAAACCAATTGCATTGGAAAGATAATTCAAAGGGCTTTCATTTTCATATAAATTATACCACCCAGTTCTTCCTGTACAAGGAGTTATGGTCGTTTAAAATTGACCCAAAAATCTGTCCCAAAAATCTGTTTTTTTTTATAGGCTGTAGTAAAACGGGTATAGCTCCTTACTCAGACATTGGATTTAGATGAAACCAATTTCATCGGAAAGAAGACTCTCGGAGATTTTCTTTGATATATAGCATCTCACACAACTCTTTTTGTACAAGGAGTTATGATCGTCTAAAGTTGATCCAAAAAAAAATTGCCTAGCTGCAGTAATTTTCCTGCAGATTTACTGTTCACAGGCTTCCCGGCCACCGTTTTGAAATTTCGAATGTGCTCGCTTATATGAAATACTCCTCTGTTTTGGGCAAACTTTATATCGTTGGAAAACTTATTCCAATACCTACACATACAACTATTGACGGGATACTTTCGAACACCATAAACTTAATTTAACTCATACGCAAGCCTTTAGGACTCCATATAATCGCGATAAGTGTACGAAAAAATTTACGGGGTGTTACATACACTCATTCTAAGACGCGTGTTAAACTTATTTTAGGCGCGTCCAGCCTATTAAATAACAAAAGTAAACGACTAAAAAATTAAGGGAAAAGACATCATTTCCACCCCAAACTATAGTCGAATCCACACCTAAACTATATAAGTGACTTATTACACACCTTAACTATAAAAAAATGATATTTTTTACTCCCTAGATCTGACGTGGAAAATACATAATTATTTAAATAAAAATTGGCGCGTTTAAATTAAAAATTAATACAAAAAGAAAAAATACTCCTCCCTCAACCCCCAACATCCATCTCCCCACCCCCACCCCCAAACAATCATCTTCTTCATCACCCCCACCCCCAAACAATCATCTTTTTCATCACCCTCCACCCCGAAACTCCAACCCCAACCCCAAACTATCTTCTTTTTCATCACCCCACCCCAACCAACACAGTTTCTTCATCACTCCACCTCCAGATTCCAACCCCATCCCCAAATAATACAATTCATCCTCCACCTTCATCGAATCAATGTCAATTTCACATTGAACAAAATCAAATTGTATTTGATGTTTAAACGGAAAAAATTAAATTTTATAAAAAAAATATAAAAATTTGTAGCAAGGATGTTTTCCGGTGAATTCTCGTCGAAAAAGTCGGATTCATCGTCGACTTTTTTCTCTCTGTCTGTTAATTATTAATCCATCAAAAAATGTAGCTTGCTACCATATTAGTTTTTTTTTTTTACATTACAGCTGAAAAACAAATAGAAAAAGTACAAAAATGTGTTGGTCATTACCATTTAAAACACAGAGGCCAACAATCGAGTGACCATTTTTTGAAACAACAATGGTCATTATAGCTGAGAATTTATTTATTTATTTATTTTAAGAAAAGACGACGGGTTATGGATGAAGAACAATGTTAGATGAAATTAATTGTTATGGTAATTTTGTTGGTGGAATAAAGATTATGGTTGTGAATATGGTGTAATGGAGGTTTTGGACATTGACAACAATGGAGGTTTTAGACACTGAAGAAGAAGGAAAAAAATAAAATAAAAAATAAAAAATAAAAAATTATGAAAATAATAAATTTATTATTTTTTCGGATTATGCTGACGTGGCAGAGCGTGTAAAACACCACACAAGTGGTGTAATGCCTGACAGGGTGTAAAAAGTATCACTTTTATTATAGTTAAGGTGTGTAATAGGTCACTTATATAGTTTAGGTGTGGATTCGACTTTTCACTATAGTTTGGGGTAGAAACGATGCCTTTTCCTTATTTTTTTGGATTATGCTGACGTGGCAGCGCGTGTAAAACACCACACCATATGCAAGTGATGTAACGTCTGACAGGGTGTAAAAGGTATCATTTTTTTTATAGTTAAGGTGTGTAATAGGTCACTTGTATAGTTTAGGTGTGGATTCGACTTTTCGACTATAGTTTGGGGTGAAAACGATATCTTTTCCCGATTTTATTTTAAAAGTGGAAGCAAAAATAGCATGATTATCAATCATCATTCAATCCACTGGAATTTGTATTTTTAACCTTTGAAAACGTTGAAAAAATAGGAAAAATTACATAAACTAGCAATCTTAAGACATTAATTACAATTAATAGCAATGATTTTTCAAAATTACAACTAATAACAAAACTAACAATATTTTACCTTCTTTAGGAAAAAGCGCGTGTTTTTTATTCACTTTTTTCACTCTACCCTTTTTTCACGCCACATACCATTTCAGTTCCCTCCAATATTTTTTTTTTACAAATTCTGAATTTTTCTCTCTGAACTTTATAAACATTGCATCCAACTATTAAGGTAAGTTTATTTTTACACTTAATGCATGTTATATTTTTCATGTAAATTCTTTTATGTATTTTATTATCGATTTATTTTTCAAATTTCCCATTCTTCTTCTTCTATTTCTACTGTTAGGGTTTATTTTTGGGGAATTTTTTTTTGTGTGTAGAAATCTTTATAGTTCCGCTATAATGGAATAACATGCAAATCGTAGTAGTTCAGTTAATGGGATTCAACCGATGAATTTAGTTTCCGATGAATTACCATCTTTTAGTCTTGGGTTAACACAAGATGAAGATTTTAACTTGGGTTCTACTAATATTCAGCCTAAGGGAGGTGTTAGCAGTGAAGTAGTGAGACTGAAGCACCGTAACAATTCAAAAAATTAAACTAAAAATGGTTGGCTGATATATATGTGTAAGATCACTTATTATTAGTGTATATCGGCTAGAAAAAATAAACAGTAAATCTACCCAGCTATTATGAAAATTTCTAAATATTTAGTGTTTGGTTGTTGACTTTTATTTTACCTTGCAACTGAACTTTTATATTTGTATTTGCTTTTTTTTTTTTTTGCTCTCAGTTGAGTGATTGCAGGTTTTACTGTATTGAAAGTTTGCATTTGATTATCTATTGTGAAGCACGCAGAGTATTATGACAAATTGGGGGTTGATGTGACCGCTACTCCTGCTGAAATTAAGAAAGTTTACTATTTTAAGGTGATTTCGCTTTAGATTGTTGTTTTCTTTTTAGGGAGACTTTCAATTTTGAGAATACACTTGATCTTTTGTTGAAGATACATTTATGCCTATTTGATGATTATTATCTTCCCTTTTGATGCAATAAACATGTACAATCCCTTGAAATTGATATATACTTGCTTTCTCGTTCAACTTGTTTTTATTTTTTGTTTTCTTTTCTCATTTGGATTTACATTTCGTTTTAGTTATGTTTAAGTTTACTTTAGATTCAATAGTTGCTAGTAGTCTTTTAGAGTAGTTAGAGATTTATGTGCTAGTAGAAAATAAAAAAAATTTCTAGTGCTAGAGAAATTAAATTGGGGCTTAATTGGAGCGACTTGAACACTGGGGAATAAGTCAACTATCCCCCAACACAGCTTCATTAGTTGGCTTGTTATGCATAACAAAGTGCAAACCAGAACTAAATTGGCTAATTGGGGTGTGTGTCAAGATGATAATTGCATATTATGAGAGAATTTATTCTTTGCTTGTCCTTTTTCACAGCAATGCTTAAATACAACACTGGAATGGATGAGCATAACACTAAGGAGGTGCAACGGTTATTGAAGAGAATGGCAAGACACGTAGTTGACAAGATTACTAGAGGCTTGATTTGGGCAGTTTTAGTTGCACTTATCTATCACATATATGGCAAGTGAGAATGAAGCACTTTGGAATCAAGCAACACCACAACCACATATGATGATCAAGAAGATAAAGGAGGAGTGTAAATATAGACGTTTTGATTTCATTAGAAGAAGAATCAATATCAACCACTTATAAGATTTATATTTGTTGTTAAGTTGTATTTGCTATTCATTAGATTTTGACAATGACATATACTTACTTCTTCTTCATAAGCATGATTTTTGTATTTAAGATATTTGTATTTGTAATTGATATGTATTTGTATTATATTCTGGTTACTTAAATTTGAACCATTCATGTATTCATAAAATAGATATGTGTATGTTGTAATATAAGTAGAATATGTATTTTGTAAATACAAAGTGCCATTGCTTTTAAATGTAAAGTATATACATGCCACAGTTTAGATATGTTTTATGAATACATATTGCTAAGATTTGTATTTATGTTAAGTTGTATTTGTTATTCATTAGATTTTGACTATGATATGTACTTCTTTCTTCTTAATAAGCATGATTTTTGTACCGATTATGTATAAATAAAATACACATGTATTTGATTTGTTTGTAATATACGAAATGTATTTATTATAGGTTAGATGTGTTTTTTTTTATTGCTAATATTTATATTTATTACTCATTTGTATTTGATATTCCTGAGAGGATGACAATGTTTGTATTTTGATGTTTGATAATTTAGATTTGGAACAGTGATGTATTCACAAAATACATATGATTGTTTTATGATGTATTGTATAATGAAACTGTAAGATGTTTATTATAAATACATATGTGTCACTGTTTTGACATATAATTGTATTTTTGTGGTGTATAGGTGTTGAGTGATCAGATATACATGACAAGAGTATTGCCCAAATTTGCTCCACATATAGGATGTCATATGGTCAACGACATTAAAGATCGTATTAAGTCTATGTTAACAAAGAATCAGTACAAGATGTTTTGTAATAATAGCATTTTACCAGATATACATATGTATTTAAGCAATTATGCATATGTATTTATGAGTTATCAATAGATTTTTTTCAATTATGCATATCTCTCTCTCTCTCTCTCTCTCTCTCTCTCTCTCTATATATATATATATATATATATATATATATATATATATATATATATATATATATATATATATGAATAATGCATATTTATGTATGAACAATGCATATATTTTTTTACAAAATTATATGTATTTAAAGTTTTGATTACGCAATTGATATGTCTTTATATGTATTTTTTATTTATTACATAAAGGTATGTTAACTTATTCTTAGATTTTATAGATGGACATAAGTACTTAATATATTCTCATATCTATTTTTTCAAATTAAAAATTTGGTAAGTGTGACTTCCAGTTTCTTAGGTATAAATCAATGATGTTCTATGTCTTGTACAATATATTCATAATGAATTAAGTTAAGCAAGTTCGGTAAAAAAAATTGCAACAATTTAACTATAACAAGTTCAATAACATCAAACATTTTTATAAAAATTTATAATCATATAATTATTAGTAAAAAAAATGAAGCAATTATTTTTTGACATAATGCTACATCATGAACAAATCAACATTTAAACTAGAACTGCAACATTTAAACTAGAGATAATGCATCTCCCCCCCCCCCCCCTTCCCGAACTTGTCTTCCCAACTTACTTTAGCGCTTAAACTAACCTTCCATTTATTTACCCTCCTTAACATCTTTGGAGTGAATTAATTTCATCCCTTAATATATAATACCACTCTCATGAGGGAGAGTGCATCACACTCGCTGACACATCAGCGCCACATCGGAGCCACGTAAGTAAAATATTTTTTTTTTTATATATATAAGTAAAATATATATAAAAAATATATATATATAAATAAATATTATATATATATATATATATTTTTTAAAATATATATAAAATATTTTAAATTTTAAAAATAACCCCACCCCCCATTTTCCATCTTCTTCATAACCCCCTCCCCTCCTCTCCCCCCCCTCTGTCCCATCCATCACCACACCTGCACACAACCGTCCACCCCAGTCCACCCTCACACTGCGACACCTGCACATACCCTCATCCACCTCCGTCCACCCCCCACAGCCACACCTGCACACACACGCCATATTTCCCGGTGAATTTTCGCCGGAAAATTCCATTACCACCATAAAAAAATACCATAAAATAGTGATAAAAAACTCAACCACCTGGTAAATTCGATCAAATTCTCTAAAACCAACAACCAAACATTCAAATCATGTCAATTTTTAAATTTTCAAATTCAATTTTATTTCTTTTTTTATTGGGGATGAAGGAGGAGAAATTGGAGGTAGGGGTGTGATTTGGTAATTGGAGAAGTAATTGGGATTAGATTTTGTAGGGGGGCTGGTGGTGGTGGCTGGCAGGTTTGGGAGGAGATTAGGATGGGGTGGGATGGGGTTGGGGGAGGGGGGGTAGAAGAAGAAGGAGAGAATTGCTTTTTCTTTTTTTGTTATTGTAGACACGTAAAATTTATTGAGTCAAGTTCATATAAAATTTGGATTTGATTCATATTTTGTTGGGCCTAAAATTAGTTTGGGCTATAAAAAATGATAAGTTCATTTAATTCTTCATCAAGGACTTCAAAATCCATTACACTTGGAAGCCCAAACTCATCAAGTGACGTGGCATTCCAGTCAAATCTAAAACCAATGAGACGCCGCCACATGTACAAATGATGTAGAAATCTCATTCAAATTCAAGAACCAGTCAAAGAAGAAGAAGGAGAGTTTTTTTTTCTTTTTTTGTTATTGTAGACACATAAAATTTATTAGGTCAAGTTCATATAAAATTTGGATTTGATTCATTTTTTGTTGGGCCTAAAATTAGTTTGGGCTATAAAAAATGATAAATTCATTTTATTCTTCATCAAGGACTTCAAAGTCCATTACACTTGGAAGCCCAAACTCATCAAGTGATGTGGCATCCCAGTCAAATCCAGGACCAATGAGCGCCGCCACATGTACAAATGATGTGGAAATCTCATTTAAATCTAAGAACCAGTCAAAAGCCGTCAAGTGTCAAAGTGACATGTTTAATCCAATCACAAGCAACCGGGCCTGCCCCCTACAACTATAAATAAGGAGTAACATGACACGATAAAGGTAATTCGGCAAGCATTTGAGGAAACTTCTGCATTGACTACACAGTTTTTCAACGAATCGACTTACGGAGTTCTGCCCGGAGGTCAACTCGACAAGATGAAGAGCTGTCAAACAAGTCCTGGAGATCCAAATAAATTTTTGAGAGGCTTAAGTCATTCGGAAGTTCAAGAATTACGCTACAAAGGCCCTCAAATTACGAAAAAGCTTAGGAGAGAAGAATCAAGAGAATAACGGAATTATACTCGCAAAATTACTTTAGATAAAATTGTTGCGAACAAATTTTGGCACGCCCAGTGGGACAAGTTCTGCTTTCCATCTCTTTTTCCTGCAAATCAAATACAACTACTGCTATGGACTTCAAAAATACGAAAGATGTCTCATGCAAGAACTTTGCTACTGCCACATTTGATGAGCTCAGCCTTGTTGGTCCCCTCACTCGACGCTAATTTAAGACCAGTGGCTGGGACGAATTTGAATACTTCACTTCTTTGAAGAAGGCAAAAAAGAGCAAATCTCATATGACGGCTGAAGATGCAGCTCCTGGGGACAATTTGACGTCCTTGCTATGTGATGAATTCTCTCAGACTGGAGAGAATTGTTTTTTCTTTTTTTGTTATTGTAGACACGTAAAATTTATTGGGTCAAGTTCATATAAAATTTGGATTTGATTTATATTTTGTTGGGCCTAAAATTAGTTTGGGCTATAAAAAATGATAAGTTCATTTTATTCTTCATCAAGGACTTCAAAGTCCATTACACTTGGAAGCCCAAACTCATCAAGTGACGTGGCATCCTAGTCAAATCTAAAACCAATGAGACGCCGCCACATAAACAAATGATGTAGAAATCTCATTCAAATTCAAGAACCAGTCAAAGAAGAAGAAGGAGAGATTTTTTTATTCTTTTTTTGTTATTGTAGACACGTAAAATTTATTAGGTCAAGTTCATATAAAATTTGGATTTGATTCATATTTTGTTGGGCCTAAAATTAGTTTGGGCTATAAAAAATGATAAGTTCATTTTATTCTTCATCAAGGACTTCAAAGTCCATTACACTTGGAAGCCCAAACTCATCAACTGATGTGGCATCCCAGTCAAATCCAAGACCAATGAGACGCCGCCACATGTACAAATGATGTGGAAATCTCATTCAAATCTAAGAACCAGTCAAAAGCCATCAAGTGTCAAAGTGACATGTTTAATCCAATCACAAGCAACCGGGCCTGCCCCCTACAACTATAAATAAGGAGTAACATGACACGATAAAGGTGATTCGGCAAGCATTTGAGGAATCTTCTGCATTGACTACACAGTTTTTCAACGAATCGACTTACGGAGTTCTGCCCAGAGGTCAACTCGACAAGATGAAGAGCTGTCAAACAAGTCCTGGAGATCCAAATAAATTTTTGAGAGGCTTAAATCATTCGGAAGTTCAAAAATTACGCTACAAAGGCCCTCAAATTACGGAAAATCTTAGGAGAGAAGAATCAAGAGAATAACGGAATTATACTCGCAAAATTACTTTAAATAAAATTGTTGCGAACAAATTTTGACACGCCCAGTGGGACAAGTTCTGCTCTCCATCTCTTTTTCCTGCAAATCAAATACAACTACTGCTATGGACTTCAAAAATACGAAAGATGTCTCATGCAAGAACTTTGCTACTGCCACATTTGATGAGCTCAGCCTTGTTGGTCCCCTCACCCGACGCTAATTTAAGACCAGTGGCTGGGACGAATTTGAATACTTCACTTCTTTGAAGAAGGCAAAAAAGAGCAAATCTCATATGACGGCTGAAGATGCAGCTCCTGGGGACAATTTGACATCCTTGCTATGTGATGAATTCTCTCAGACTGGAGAGAATTGTTTTTTCTTTTTTTGTTATTGTAGACACGTAAAATGTATTGGGTCAAGTTCATATAAAATTTGGATTTGATTTATATTTTTTTGGGCCTAAAATTAGTTTGGGCTATAAAAAATGATAAGTTCATTTTATTCTTCATCAAGGACTTCAAAGTCCAATACACTTGGAAGCCCAAACTCATCATGTGACGTGGCATCCCAGTCAAATCTAAAACCAATGAGACGCCGCCACATATACAAATGATGTAGAAATCTCATTCAAATTCAAGAACCAGTCAAAGAAGAAGAAGGAGATATTTTTTTTTCTTTTTTTGTTATTGTAGACACGTAAAATTTATTAGGTCAAGTTCATATAAAATTTGGATTTGATTCATAGTTTGTTGGGCTTAAAATTAGTTTGGGCTATAAAAAATGATAAGTTCATTTTATTCTTCATTAAGGACTTCAAAGTCCATTACACTTGGAAGCCCAAACTCATCAACTGATGTGGCATCCCAGTCAAATCCAAGACCAATGAGACGCCGCCACATGTACAAATGATGTGGAAATCTCATTCAAATCTAAGAACCAGTCAAAAGCCGTCAAGTGTCAATGTGACATATTTCGGCCAATCACAAGCAACTGGGCCTGCCCCCTACAACTATAAATAAGGAGTAACATGACACGATAAAGGTGATTCGGCAAGCATTGGAGGAAGCTTTTGCATTGACTACACAGCTTTTCAACGAATCGACTAACGGAGTTCTGCCTGGAGGTCATCTCGACAAGACGAAGAGCTGTCAAACAAGTCCTGGAGATCCAAATAAATTTTTAGGAGGCTTAAATCATTCGGAAGTTCAAGAATTACGCTACAAAGGCCCTCAAATTACAGAAAAGCTTAGGAGAGAAGAATCAAGAGAATAACGGAATTATACCCGCAAAATTACTTTAGATAAAATTGTTGCGAACAAATTTTGGCACGCCCAGTGGGACAAGTTCTGCTCTCCATCTTTTTTTCCTGCAAATCAAATACAACTACTGCTATGGACTTCAAAAATATGAAAGATGTCTCATGCAAGAACTTTGCTACTGCCACATTTGATGAGCTCAGCCTTGTTGGTCCCCTCACTCGACGCTAATTTAAGACCAGTGGCTGGGACGAATTTGAATACTTCACTTCTTTGAAGAAGACAAAAAAGAGAATATCGCATATGACGGCTGAAGGTGCAGCTCCTGGGGACAATTTGACATCCTTGCTATGTGATGAATTCTCTCAGACTGGAGAGAATTGTTTTTTCTTTTTTTGTTATTGTAGACACGTAAAATTTATTGGGTCAAGTTCATATAAAATTTGGATTTGATTCATATTTTGTTGGGCCTAAAATTAGTTTGGGCTATAAAAAATGATAAGTTCATTTAATTCTTCATCAAGGACTTCAAAGTTCATTACACTTGGAAGCCCAAACTCATCAAGTGACGTGGCATCCCAGTCAAATCTAAAACCAATGAGACGCCGCCACATATACAAATGATGTAGAAATCTCATTCAAATTCAAGAACCAGTCAAAGAAGAAGAAGGAGAGATTTTTTTTTTCTTTTATTGTTATTGTAGACACGTAAAATTTATTAGGTCAAGTTCATATAAAATTTGGATTTGATTCATATTTTGTTGGGCCTAAAATTAGTTTGGGCTATAAAAAATGATAAGTTCATTTTATTCTTCATCAAGGACTTCAAAGTCCATTACACTTGGAAGCCTAAACTCATCAAGTGATGTGGCATCCCAGTCAAATCCAAGACCAATGAGACGCCGCCACATGTACAAATAATATGGAAATCTCATTCAAATCTAAGAACCAGTCAAAAGCCGCCAAGTGTCAAAGTGACATGTTTCGGCCAATCACAAGCAACCGGGCCTGCCCCCTACAACTATAAATAAGGAGTAACATGACACGATAAAGGTGATTCGGCAAGCATTGGAGGAAGCTTCTGCATTGACTACACAGCTTTTCAACGAATCGACTAACGGAGTTCTGCCCGAAGGTCAACTCGACAAGATGAAGAGCTGTCAAACAAGTCCTGGAGATCCAAATAAATTTTTGGGAGGCTTAAATCATCCGGAAGTTCAAGAATTACGCTACAAAGGCCCTCAAATTACGGAAAAGCTTAGGAGAGAAGAATCAAGAGAATAACGGAATTATACCCGCAAAATTACTTTAAATAAAATTGTTGCGAACAAATTTTGGCACGTCCAGTGGGACAAGTTCTGCTCTCCATCTTTTTTTCCTGCAAATCAAATACAACTACTGCTATGGACTTCAAAAATACGAAAGATGTCTCATGCAAGAACTTTACTACTGCCACATTTGATGAGCTCAGCCTTGTTGGTCCCCTCACTCGACGCTAATTTATGACCAGTGGATGGGACGAATTTGAATACTTCACTTCTTTGAAGAAGGCAAAAAAAGAGCAAATCTCATATGATGGCTGAAGCTGCAGCTCCTGGGGACAATTTGACGTCCTTGCTATGTGATGAATTCTCTCAGACTGGAGAGAATTGCTTTTTGTTTTTTTGTTATTGTAGACACGTAAAATTTATTGGGTCAAGTTCATATAAAATTTGGATTTGATTCATATTTTGTTGGGCATAAAATTAGTTTGGGCTATAAAAAATGATAAGTTCATTTTATTCTTCATCAAGGACTTCAAAGTCCATTACACTTGGAAGCCCAAACTCATCAAGTGACGTGGCATCCCAGTCAAATATAAAACCAATGAGACGTCGCCACATGTACAAATGATGTAGAAATCTCATTCAAATTCAAGAACCAGTCAAAGAAGAAGAAGGAGATTTTTTTTTCTTTTTTTTGTTATTGTAGACACGTAAAATTTATTAGCAGAAATCGTGCCTACATCTTCCTTTTTCTTCTTCGAAAACATGGCAGCCCCAGACGATGTCGGGGTCTTGGCAATTTTTCCTGTCTAAATGCCCTCTTCCAATGATTCTCCTATTTTTACCAAATCCGCAAAAGTTGCCCTGACAGCTGACACCATCCTGGTATAATATTCTCCTTTTTGTGCGCGAAAGAACATGGATACCATTTCTTCCTCGAACATGGGGGGTTGCACTTTGGCAGCTTCTTTCCTCCAACGAAAAGCATAGTCTCGAAAACTCTCGTCATTCCTCTGTTTTATTGGATCTAGTGAATATCGATCAGGGACTATTTCAATGTTTAATGCGAACCTGTCAAGGAAACCCTTGGCCAATGCTTTCCAACCAGTCCATCTTTTTGGCTCCTGAGACATGAACCATTCTAAGGCTTCACCGCTTAAACTTTGACTGAATAGGCGCATCAACGGCATCTCGTTTTTCCCTATCCCTACCAGTTGCTCACAGTACCTTCTCAGATGGGCCATTGGATTTCCGGTACCATCAACCATTTCAAACTTAGGGACTTTGTACCCATCTGGTAGGTCTACTCCAGGGTGAACACATAAATCATCATACCCCAAACCGTCATGGTCCCTAGATCCATGAGACTCTTTGATCCTCATGATCTCTTCCTTCATAGCTAGCAAATTCCTTTCATGCTCGGTCCTCCACTCTTTCTCCTTCTCTTCGTAATGGTCTATCTTGAGATTAGGAAGGGGTTCATAGATATCAGGGGATAAGATGGCCTGAGGGGGATTTGGAAGGAAGGCTTGATTTTGTGGATGAAAGGAATTTGGTTGGTAAGTGGGGAGGACGTTTTGGAAATTGGGAAGGTTCTGCGGACTTTGCGAGTAGTTTAGCGAAATCTGAGAAGGACTTTGCGGATTTGGAAATGAATTTGGGGGATTCGAAGGTAGGTTTGACGTATTTTGTAGGTTTGAGAGTGAATCTTACGGATTTGGGAATGCATTTTGTTGATTTGAAAATGTGTTTTGAGGATTTGGGAATGGATTCAGAGACGGGTTCTGTGGGGTCAGAGATGGATTTAACGGATGGTAGGCGTTTGGGTTATTTTCACGATTGGTATTTTGGACAAATGAGGGAGCGGAGATGGATGATACGTTATTTGGCTGATCCCCAAGAGTAGGGGTGCTGAGGGGAGGAATTTGGAGTGGAGTCCCGTGTCCTTCCGGAGCGGGAGCATTAACGGTGATGGCCAAGTTAGCCAAATCCTGAGTGCGATTTATTTCTTCCTGAAGCATTTCTAACTTTCTTGCAAGTTACGCAATTATCTCATTCTGTTCCACTATCACATTGTCCCGGATAGTCAGTGTGTTTTCTTCGTAATTTCCTGTCATTTTTTAATGATGGTCAGATGATGGGATTTTGTGCGCTTTCGATCGGGTGAAGTAGGGATGTTCTGCCAGCTTATATCAACACAGAGTAATTTCTATTTTCTGTAAAGTAAAACAACTCAAAGGCAGATGTGTTAGTTTCCGTATGTGATAAGTAATGCAAAATATTTGACAGGAAATAACCACATAGAGTTCTTTGAGTCATAGCCAAATTCATCCATAGGACATAGTGGATAAACTTTCCTTTGATCCAAACAAACGCACATAAGCACATAAAATAGTTATATCACACAAAAACATTATAATAACGCATATCCTAGCTGGGGTGACCTTTTTTGAGCTAAGGGTTCAGGCCTAACGATTTCTGAAGAAAATATATGCTTCCTCGAAGTCAATCCATTAAACCTCAACTTATATAGACACGAAATAGGGCTACAATATTTAGGGAAAAAAAAGAAAATAACATGAAAGAAGATAAGTTCCCGCGCAGGGGAAATAGAAAAACTAGCTACCGGAGGCTCCTTCGTCTGCCTTTGCCTTCTTTGCCTTGTTTACCTCCTATGCTATTTGATACCTATTGATGATAAGATGGCTCCCGCATAATTGTTCCTTGCTGTCGTAAGTCATTTTTCCTATACTATCGAGTTGAGAGGCCATGCTATCATCCAAATTGATTAAATATTGCCTAGCATCATCAGCCTCTTGCCTAGCTCTTTTCAACTTTTCCCTTAACATACGTATTGTTAAAGCATCTTCTACATGCATCTGTCGGTGCGTGATTTCACTTTTATGAAACTCATCCTGAAGCCTGTGGAGTCGGATCTGATGCTCGAATTCTAAATCCACGACTCGAGTGGGCACGTTCGGCCCCGAAATCAATGCTCCGGCGTGGATCTTTTTTAACCATTCTTTGTAAGTGTCGCTGGCTTCAAGTTCATACCTTATACGGAAATAGACTTTTTTCCACCTTTTCCTTCTCCACCCGTTTATCATGTAGTCTTTGAACAGGGGCTCGCTTTCATCATATTCGGTGAAGAATCTGAGCATAGAATCAATTTGAGGTGTCTCCTGCTGGATCTCGAATTGCCTAAGAACTAGGCCAGGATTGTAGGGACGGGTTCCCCTGAGACCTGGAAGCACTAGAAAAGGCCACTCGCCTCCTTGAATAATGTATTTCCCTGAATGAAGATAGTTAAAGGACCATTGGACATCATCATCTATTAATTCTCCAAGAGTCTTAAACCAAAATTCATGAGATGCTTCCCTTTTGAATTTGCGTAAAAACAACCATATGTTGTGCGATTCTAGCAGATTCCACCTTGTTTTGTAGTCAGGTTGTGTCGTTCTAGGATTTTTCACCAAATGCATCATCATCCACCATTGTAATATAAGGTTGCAGCCTTGAAAGAAACGATTCTCGACTTGACATCTTCCCAATGCTCGATATATGTCGGCGACAATCATGGGAGCTAAGTTATGGAATACCTTTTTAGAATTGTACTCCATTCCAAAGAAGAGTGCATGGGTCACTGAGACAACCCTCGGATGAATTGTGCCATTTTCCCCTTGTGGGAACACCATGGTTCCAAGTAGGCCTACCGCAAATGCAAAGGCTCTCTTCTCCTTCCATTTTGCTTCTGACTCAAATTTATACCCAAAATTGTGAAAAGCATTGAATATTCCGAACCGACGATACAACTCACGAAAAGTGATATTTGCTCCATCACGTTCTCCTAGCCAGGTGTCGTCGTCAGTTAAAAATGCCTCTTTGATCTTTTGACGATCCCACACAACCGGGACTAAGATGTTCTTATCAAGTGTCTCCCTTCTCTTAAAACACATTTCCGTACTCTCATAACAAATCAATACATCTTCAATGGTGGGAGTCAATTCAACATACCCGAAGAGAAATACCATAGTATGATCATCCCAAAAGGTTGTTAGTACATGGATCATTTCGGGCCTAGCGTCCATCTCGATCAAAGAAGGAAGATGCCCAATGTGTGTTCTAACAATCTTTTTCTCTTCTGTGCTCATGTGGTCCCACCATAGTTTCAAGAAATCGTCAGGTTTAGTAACCATCTTGAACTTTTCGTGGGAATGTAGTTGAGTCATATCCTACATGAAAGCAGACAAAGATAAGCCTTCCCCCGACCACAAAGGATAATGGATTGAATTTAGACAATCATGTATTTTTTTCAACATATAAATATGATTCGTCTGTAATTGACTCAGGGTCAATAGACGCAGGGCGGGTTTTCTAATGGGCCCAATACCCCACTCGGGTATTGGGTCGTCCTAGGCTCATGCCTAAAATAGGGTTTTGGTTTCGTTCTATCCTCGGTGACTAGAGTGGGTTTGAACACTAGTTCTCAAGTGGACAACTTGAGTTTGAAAATACGAACAACGTCAGACGACTCACGTGCTAATAAGCCGTTCGTATTTCCAACACATTTTGGATTTGAACAATAGGGGACGGGACATCCACGAAACCCCAAACAGTTTAAATAATGCAGGGATATGCCATGAGATGCGATAGTTAATATTTACAGAATCGAAACATACAAACACATAAAAAGTTAATCAAAAGACGAAATCAAACATTTGGTTAGAACCTAGTTAAAAAATCCCCAGCAGAGTCGCCATTTCTGTTTTGCGGAGAATTTTTTGACTTTTGAGAGTCGCCACTCAATTTTGAAAAGGAATTAAGAAACCTTAATAAAACACTTTAAACTATTCAAAACAGAAAAATCATTTTAAGTTAGAGATTCTGAATAAGCGGTTCCTATTAACGTTTTAGGAAGGTTTTAGGCACCTAAAACATCCGCTAACTTGCGGTTATCCGGACTGTTTGAAAATCGTCTTTTGATTAACTTCGAAAAGATTAATTTGTTGAAAAGTAGTTGATTAGAAAAAAAGTTTTTGCAAAATCAGTTTTTTAGCGACTTTAGTTAGGGATTTAATTAGGTTTGCAAAGAAGCACGTAAACAAGTAAGCAAAAAGAAAAAGGGAAAAAGGGAGGAGAAGTGATTCAGGCTTCTAAGCCCAAACCGTCGATCCTGTCCTAAGCTATTTGTTTTTTTCAACCCATTTCACCTGTCCTAGTCTAATTCTCAAGCCTTTGGCTCGAATGTTGCTCTACCTGTATTAAATACAACTTTGGCTTTGTGGCCCAAATGAACAAATAAAACATAAATAACTAAATAAATAAAGACAACAATGAAGAATGATAAAATGAACAAGTAAAATGAAAAAAACGAGACTTTCAAGTCTCTTGGCCGCTTCGAACATGGGACTTTTAAACCCATTTTTCCCTCTTTCGACTCCTCATATCCATGTGCTATTTTAACCGACTTTGGGCTCTCTTTCGGGACTGACTCAGTGAGATGGGCCTTATTGGCCCATTAGGGAAGGCAAAAGAGTCTGTTTAGACTCCAACGAATTCACATGCGAAGTAAGAAAAACAAAAGATATTAAGACATGACCAATGAAGAAGAAGAGATATATAAAAACATCACATAGGTAATCAAAGGGAGAAAATTCAATTAGTTCATACGTAATCCATAGATAAAATGAGAAATTGTTGTGATAAAAAATAACATAATAAGCAGCAAATCGAGATATAGAAAGTCAAAGAAAAAGGGCATGCTCAATATTGGTGAAGTTAAGCAACCACGGCTATCATCTGTACATGGCTAAACGTATATATACCAAAGAAAGTTTAAGACTAAATCGATGAAGATCCCCTAAGTAAGAACAAGCAAATGATGAGAATACATTAGAGTTGGGAATTGCAATAACCTCATAAATGACTCACATGTAACGTCGAATAGGAAAAGAACTCCTCTTTTCAAGGAAATAGGACAAGGCTCTTCGTTATATCACTTCTAGAAAATATACAATTTATTGACAAAACTTACTTTGGAATTAACAACTTGGAAAAAAACAAATACTGACATATAATGACAACTTAAGCAAGACACTTGGACAACTAATAATTTAGGCAACTAACTAAAAAAAGAATCACTTGGACAACTAACTTTGATAGAAGAATCACTTGGACAACTAACTAAAAAAGAAACTTTTCATAATCCTACTTAACACGGACAAATTACGAAAGAGGCAAATATTTTCTTTCGTTCCCATCATCTCCTTAACGAACCTGCGAGGATTCTCATCAAAACTATCATGGAAGAAATTAAACATGAGATATTTTCTACAAAACCAACAACTCCAATGTTCAGCAAAGCCTTAAACAGAAATCACACGCTCCTACTCATTTAGGCAAAGAGATAATTGTATTAGTGGCACCCTTGGAACTGAACAGTAACCCGACGAGGCGATGTCGAACTAAAACGACAAAGCGAACACTAGGACATGAATTCAACCGAGAACAACAAGTTAGATTACGAGCAGGAACACGAGATGAAAACAGTAGGTAAATGCTTACCTGATGATATCACAGTTCAAACAACGAATCACAAAACCAAAAGAAGCAAAATAAAGCTAAATCATGGATCAAACAATTATGACAAACAGGTATCCAGATGCAACAAAACACTAGACCTAAAAGGGGAAAACTAGAAATAAAAGGCGAAGTCTTGATGATGCATATACTCATTCAACAAACAAATAAAGACAGTATTTTTGACATTAGCACAAAAATTCGGCGTGAACACTGATTCAACGAAATAGCTTAACTATCCAATCACAAACTAATCCTAAGGCTATCATAGCCAACTACAGTAGACAATCCCAGCCTCATTCATGATAAACAGATAAATATTTCTACGAAGAAAAAGGGGATGAAGCAGGAAACAACGGAATTAAAAGGGGTGAACGTGTGTTTACCTCTTTCGGGGCAGCAAACGGGACGACGAGCTATCATTAAAATCGTCGCTACCAGAATCTCGCGACGTCGACCACCAACAGAACGTCTTTTTGCTTTTTCCCTTAAAGGTTTTGAAACCCCTCAGACTTTCAATTAAAATTTCCCTAGAAAATCTTTTCTTTTGAACCAAAATCCGATTTTCGAACCCAAGAGCCTCAGAAATTTTTCTCGAACAAGACTTTCGAACCCCTTAACAAATTTTGAACCCAAAAATTTTTAGCCTAAACTTTCAAACCCTTGAAAGAAGAGAAGAGGAAAAAAAAACTTCTGAACCTCCCCAAAATCCCCCAACTTAGAACCCTAGAGCCCCCAAGAAAAACCAACCATCCCTGAGACAGTGAACGAAGGGTCCCTTATATAGCAGATGAATAGGGGTATTTTAGGGACTCAAAAGAAGGAACCCTAGAATTTGAAATTCAAAAATTTTCCTCCCACAGCCAATCAAAAATGGACGCACATGTACCTTTATGGTACGGATTTAATGGATTCAAAACAGATTTGGGAATATCCTTTGATACCCATGACTCAACTGCTATCTGGAGATTTCTAGAAGTTGCTCGACAATTCTCGTACGAACTCGCGTAAGCGTCACGCGATGAAGAGGGAGAAAGAAAATTCGGGTTAAGGGTTGACGTTGGTGAAGTCGTTCTTGCTGAGGTTGATATTGAAGAAGGTATAAGGTGGGCCGGGTTGGGTTATTTTTGGTGTTAGGCTGGTGGTTTTAGTGTTGGGCCTGTTTAATTAAAAAGGGAGAAATGGGTTGTTGTTTGAAGAAAATATGAAATGGGCGCCCAGGTGTTTGGCAAAATTGGGATGGATAGTTTAGAAAAATAGTTTCAATTATCATTTAACCCATTCTAATTAAATTTTGATCAAATTAAAGGCTAATTGGCAAAATGTATTGCGATTGTGGCCAATTTAATTTCAATTTATGATCAAATTTAATAGATTGATTAAGTTGAATTGAAATTAAATACGAATTAATACTTCTTTTAATCCCGAGTTTCTTGATTTAATAACACCAAACAAGTATTTCTCCAAATAGATTATTTGTGAGAATAAATCATATTTAAATCAAGATTTAATTATTTAAGTTTATTTTCCAAATAATCCTTAATTTAAAGTCCAATTTTGATGAAAATGTTCATTTAAATGATATCATTTATAAAATCTCGTATATGCAAATACGAAAAATATATAATTATCACTTTAAATGACAAATTTAACCCAAATGCATATTTTAAAATGCGTTTATTTGAAAAAAATAATTCTTGTGATTTTATTTGAAAATTGAAGAAACTCGAGATTAAACGTAGTTGTGTAAGGCAAAAATTAGGTGTCAACATCGCCTATTTTTTATCCTAAAAAAGAAGTCACAAAATTCAACGACTCGCCAGAGGATCAAATTGGGGAATCTATGGAGACAACTGTGAGTTCTAAGAAGGCCTCCACAAGACAAAAACTGAAAGAGAAAGCTTCAAAGCAACAAATGCAAGAAGAAGAAAATCAACCAACCTTGAAAGAGTTACAAGCAAGGGTATATCTTTTTTCTGACTCTGATGTTCCTGGAATTCTGGATGAGTTGCTAGACAAAGAAGTCATTGAACTCCCTAAGACAAAGCGACCCGAAGAATCAAACAAAGTCGACGATCCTAAATACTGCAAATTTCACTGCATTGTTGGTCATCATACCACAAAATGTTGTATCCTGAAGGACAAGATCATTAAATTAATGCATGAGGGAAAGATCATCATCGATGATGGCGATACAGTTGATGCAAACCATGTTAGCGTCGAACTGGACCATAAAAAAGATTCAATTTCAAATGTTCTACAACCCATACGCTCAGTGGCATCATCAAAAGGTGAGGAAATCACCATGCTACAATTTGGAAGCTTTGACCCGATTGGGGTTCCAGCCTTGAAGAAAACAAGCAAATCCATGCAAAACGACTTCTCCAATGGCCAGAAGAGTGGTACTTAGACACTAATCACTCGCAAAAGAAAAAAACTGTCAAAGAGCTTCAAAACTCCAGTTTTCAAAAGGCGACCCAAGATTAAATACATATCTGCTTCAACCGATGAGGGCAGTAGATATCAAATTGAAGTCCAATAATACTTCATTACAAAGGGTTGGGAGGAAAGTTACATTATAAGAATTCTTCCCCAAGACGCTCCCTAAGGCACGAGCATAAAATGCATGATGCTCTTCGATGCACGAGCCTAAATTGCAAGTCAAGATGCTCCTTGATGCATGAGCCTAAACTGCAAATCAAAATGCTCCTTGATGCACGAGCCTAAACTGCAAGTCAAAACGCTCCTTAAGGCACGAGCATAAACTGCATGATGCTCCTCGATACACGAGCCTAAACTGCAAGTCAAAATGCTCCTCAACGCACGAGCCTAAAATGTAAGTCAAGATGTTTCTTGATGCACGAGCCTAAACTGCAAGCATTTGCAAGTCAAGATGCTCTTTGATGCACGAGCCTAAACTGCAAGTCAACATGCTCCTCGATGCAAGTCAAGATGCTCCTTGATGCACTAGCCTAAACTGCAAGTCAAAATGCTCCTTGATGCACGAGCCTAAACTGTAAGTTAAAAGGCTCCTTAAGGCACGAGCATAAACTGCATGATGCTCCTCGATGCACTGATAACGCTCAATCTACAGCTCTCGTAGGAGTGTAAAGCGGTCGTTAGCAAATATAGAACCCAACCTGGGTTGGGTGTCGATCCCACAGGGAATAGCTTGGCCAACAAGTAAGCAAGATTACTAAACTTTTGGTGCAAGTCTCGTAAAAAGGGGGGATTGTAATGTGTCACCAAAACAATTAAATAAAAGCTGAAAATAGCAAAGTAAAAGAGAAAGATTGTTACGTAAGTTGTAAACAATGAGAATTGAGGCGTTGGGGTTATGTCCACCTTCTGAGGTATACGTCTCTATTGGCTATGAGTGTGTAGAATTCTGACATGCAACTGCTTATAGAGAATTGTATTCGATGGTAAATCCAGGCGTCTTTCGACCTATTCGAGGATTATTTCACTTTAACTCTTTCGAGCTTAAAGCGTGTCTAACGGTACGAATTCTCCAAGAGGTTAGTCCAGTTACGGCACTAGCTTTTTAGTAGGGAATTTTAGGGGGTGACCCTACTACCTTGACATTATCTCTTTTCCAGACAAATAATCTTTCTTTCGAACAAGTTAAATGTTATACTGGCGTATTCTTGCGTTTGCAACCACAAAGAATGTAGACTAAGATGAAGAGAATAATGATATAAGCAGTATACGTGTCGCGAACTCACAAACTCACAGCAATAGATAGTATCTCATACGGCTTCCATAACCTCAACAGAGAAGTTTAGTTACCCATGAATGCGAAGGAGATCACGATTGACATTGTTGTTATACCACAAGATTGAGTAATTTCGTGTAGCTTAGGTGGTAGGCGTGAGGCGTGAATTCCTAGGCAAAGTAACGATTCTCTTGTTGTGGAATTTAAGAATAGAAGAGTAGAAGAAGAAAAATAGAATTAATGGAAGAATTAGAAGATGTAAGAAGATGATGTTAAAAGTAGAATGAGAGTTGTAATTCGAAGTTTTTAAAATCTCTAGCAAAATAGGGTATTTATAATACCCATATCCTAATCCTATTAGATAAATAAAATATCTAACCAAATCCTACTAGGCTAATGTAATACTTAACCCAATTGTACTAGGTTAATGTAACATTATCATAATCCAAATAAACTAATGAAATACATAACCCAATTGTACTAGGTTAATGTATCATTGTCCAAATCCAACTAAGTTACTGCAAATCCCCAAAGTCTTCAGAAATGTTGTTTTAGCCCGGGACAGATTTTCCATGCAGCAGTTTTGGTCCTTAGGCGTGTAAACTCCCTTCCCTACCTTCGTGAGCTTTCTTTTGCGTCAAGTAAGCCATAAAATGCTGAATTCTGCATTATTTATACCTGAAACTTTACTAATCATGTTCGTTAGCTCATTTACAGGAAAAAGGACTAAAAGTGCATGAAATATATACTTTGTTCTCAAAACTAGGCTAAAATATGGGCAAACTATATTGATATAGGCGTGTAAATTCGCCTATCATCATGCA
This sequence comes from Capsicum pubescens, assembly GCA_030864215.1. Lineage (NCBI taxonomy): Eukaryota > Viridiplantae > Streptophyta > Magnoliopsida > Solanales > Solanaceae > Capsicum > Capsicum pubescens. The sequence goes on from CM061543.1 coordinate 4,992,558, forward strand.
CGAGCCTAAACTGCAAATCAAAATGCTCCTCGACGCACGACCCTAAAATGCAATTCAAGATGCTCCTCGATGCACGAGCCTAAACTGCAAGTCAAAATGCTCTTCGACGCACGAGCCTAAAATGCAAGTAAAGATGCTCCTTGATGCATGAGCCTAAACTGCAAGTCAAAATGCTCCTCGATGCAAGTCAAGATACTCCTCGATACACGAGCCTAAACTGCTAGTCAAGTCGTTCCTCGACGCACTAGCCTAAACTGCAAATCAAATTACTCATTGATGTACGATCTTAAATTGCAAATCAAATCACTCCTGGCCCGCATGAGTCTAAACTGTGAATGACTCTACAAAAAATAAAAATAAAAATAAAAGAGCAAAATAAATAAAATTATGAAGCTTGAATGCATATTTGGAGTCCTTTGAAGATGACATCTTTAAAGCAAAAGGACTCTTCATTATCTCCAAGCAATAAAGTCTTCTCGACAAGTAAAAAAAACTTGTGGTACTTTGTATATTGCTCTAGTCCGTCCTTCACCAAATTACAGAAGTGATGCGTCCCAAAACTTGAAGTATAAAAAGAAATTCATGAAGTATCCAAATCTGACGAGAAGTAAAGTATCACAAGATTTAGGCTGCAACTTCGAAAAAGAATCTGAAAAAATGTAGAAGTTTAATAATGGTGGTTTTCACATGAAGCGTATCTCTGCAAATCTACTTTTTAATGCAAAAAATGGCACCTGATTTCGATACTTCCACGTCGAGATATGGAATTTATCGTGACACTGTGCAAAGCTGAAATAACTAGCAAACCAAGATTAGAAGGCCGGCTTTGGAGAAATATCTGGGATGATTAGGATACAATCTGATTGTGGTTTCTACGTGAGATGTAGCTCTGAGAATATACTTTCCGATGCAAAAAATGACACCTGATTCCGATATTTCCACGTCGATATATGGAATTTCTCGTGACGCTGCACAAAACTGAAGTAACTAGCAAATGAAGATTAGAAGGTCGTATTTGGAACGATATCTGGGATAATTTGGATGCAATCGGATTATGGTTTCCACGTGAGACGTAGATCTACGAGTCTAGTTTCTAACACAAAAAATGGAGCCTGATTTCGATATTCCTAAGTCAAGATATAAGAGTTATCGTGAGACTGCACAAAATAAGAAAAAAGTGACGAAACAGAACTATAAGTCTGATTTTGATACAATACCTGAGCAGATCTGCTGATAAGATGAGCGTGGTTTTCGCGTAGAATGTATCCTTGCGAGTCCACTTTCCAACACTACAAGTCGTTCATAATTCAGACACCTCCACGATGCGTTATGAAGTTTCTTCTACAGACGCGGCAAAGTGCCGAAAGCTCAATTGTGAAAAAAAAAAAAGAGCAAAAAGAGGAGAAGAACGGGAGTTGAATTTCTGTTCAGGCTGAATTACAATGATTTAAGGGGGTGTTGATGTCCTTTTATAGACTCTGAAAGGCCCCAATTTGATTTCAAAAAGGATTCAGCTGAACAAAGTTGTCTTCAACAAGAATTGGGACGTTAAGTGTCCAAAATAAGTCAAATTCTTAATCCTTTTTGAAGTGGGATAACATCATTAATCAATCCAATTAAAATTCGATATAGGACTAATAGCCGAATCCTACATGATTTGGATATATTTAGTCTTAAACAGAATTTACACTGGATTCATGTTATTCTACCCTGATAATCATGACTTTGAGGAGTCGGATGTTGACAAAATGCTCAAGTCTTAAAAAAAAAAATAGAGCTCCACAAATACTTCAAATCTCGTCTCTAACAGGTCCGACAAACCAAACACCTTGACGAGCCTTGACGTAGGGGGCATCTGTAGACACGTAAAATTTATTGGGTCAAATTCATATAAAATTTGGATTTGATTCATATTTTATTGGGCCTAAAATTAGTTTGGGCTATAAAAAATGATAAGTCCATTTTATTCTTCATCAAGGACTTCAAAGTCCATTACACTTGGAAGCCCGCACTCATCAAGTGACGTGGCATCCCAGTCAAATCCAAGACCAATGAGACTCCACCACATGTACAAATGATGTGGAAATCTCATTCAAATCCAAGAACCAGTCAAAAGTCGTCAAGTGTCAAAGTGACATGTTTCCGCCAATCACAAGCAACCAGGCCTACCCCCTACTACAACTATAAATAGGAGGTAACATGACATGATAAAAGTGATTCGACAAGCATTAGAGGAAGCTTCTGCATTGACTACACAACTCTTCAACGAATCGACTAACGGAGTTCTGCCCGGAGGTCAACTCGACCAGACGAAGTGCTGTCAAACAATTCCTGGAGATCCAAACAAATTTCTGGGAGGCTCAAATCATCCGAAAGTTCGAGAATTACGCTACAAAGGCCCTCGAATTACGGAAAAGCTTAGGAGAGAAGAATCGAGAGAATAACGGAATTGTACCCGCAAAATTACTTTAAATAAAATTATTCTTTTTGTTTATTTTTATTTTTGCTTGCAGTTAATTTTCCGCACAAAAAAAAATTGTTGTGAAAATAATTACTCATTTTAAAAATAAAAAGTTAAAAAATCACTCTTTTTTTTTTCTCTTTTTTTTAAATGTCACGTCAGTATTAGGGTTGGAATTAATTCACTTTAAAGATGTTAAGGGGGGTAAATAATTATTCGTAAAGTTTAAGTGCTAAACTAAGTTGTCGGGACAAGTTCAGGGGAGTTTTGATGTATTATCTCAATATAATAATATTATTGTACATTTCCCCATAGACGCCACATATATGCATAATGTGGTATATCATTGTACACACCACCAACAACTTTTATGATGCTTGCAGTTTCATTATATGTTTTCTTTCACCGTATATTTTCTTCAGATTCTCAAAGAACCAAGTCCAAGATGCATCATTTTCAGAATCAAGTATACCATATGCCAAAGGAAATATATGTCTTGCATATTGAAAAAATACATATAAGAATACATGATTTTTATACATAAAATACTGCATATGTATATTATAAATATATACAGTTGGAAACATATGAAACTGCTAGTGAACACATAAACGTACTGCATATGTATATTATAAATACATACAACTGGAAACATATGTAATTTTCATAATGTTGTTTATATGTCCATCTACAAGTGCGTTTAACAAGAGCAGTATGCTTCCCATTGTCAATCTCCAGAACACAAAAAAACAGTAAAAATAAAATTAAATATCAAATACGTACTATATACAACAACTAAGTCGTATACACAAAACTGCAAAAAGAATTTCAACGAAAAGAAATCTTTTATTCGAATACTAGTTATCATCGACTAAAATTCAAATTTAACGTATAAAAATTGTATCTCAATTTTCACATTACATAATAACACAGATAACTTTGTTCGATCAAATCATTTTTTTTAGAACTGAAAAAATTCATATACGATCTCAGATTTTTGAATTTCACGACTGTTACGCAATTTTGTTACAAGTTTTTCAGTAATTTTCACAATTTTATTTTATGAAAATCACAAATAGAATCAAGTTTGTTTAAATCTCAAATACGTACTATATACAACAACTAATTCGTATATACAAACTGCATATGTATATTATAAATACTGCATATGTATATTATAAATACATAAGGATGGAAACATATGAAACTGTTAGTGAACACATAAACATATCGCGTTTGTGTTAGAGTTTTTGCCCTGATTTTCTTACTATATTTAAGTTTTATTTTTTCTTAGAAGGGAAATAAAAGTTACCATAATTACTTTTACTTTTCCTAAAAGAAAAAATATAATTTTTTTCATATATAAATAGAAGACCCTCTTCTCATACCATAACACAATAGCATCCACAATGTAGTCTTTTAAGATTTTCGTTTAGGGGGAGATTTTCTCTCTTATTAGTTTTATATTTTTAATATTAGGTTTTATATGTAGGCAAATTGGCCAAATCACATAATAATATTATGTTTTTAGTATTGTTTTCTTTGTCGTCTGAATTATCACCACGATAGTTTGCAACAATTAGCTTCCGCTTGACGCCCTCTCGATTTCAAACCCAACAAGTGGTATCAGAGCCTACGATTCAAAGGTCCAATGATGTGGTGAGACAAGATTAAACAGGTTCAAAGCGGTTTCTAATCAATTTGCAATCAATTGGATGATAATGAAGATTTTGTCCAACTACATGTGGGGAAGATATTTCAACCATATTTTCAACACTCCTGCTGTTGCATCTTTAAAAATAAAATATTACTTTTAAATTAATTTTTAACCATGATATTTTAAACCTTATTTTTAACCATGACAAGCAGTAGTTATGAAGATTATATCAAGAACGAAGTTCATGCACGTGATATGAAGAGAAGACGGATCAAGTGAAGAAAATCAAGCCAAAAATGGGAGATTTGTTAGGGTTTTTGCCCTGATTTTCGTACTGTATTTAAGTTTTATTTTTTCTTAGAAGGGAAATAAAAGTTACCATAATTACTTTTACTTTTCTTGAAAGAAAAAAATATAATTCTTTTCCATATCTGGCTAACCTCTTTCTCGGAGGAAAGGTTTTGGACATCTATAAATAGAAGACCCTCTTCTCATACCATAACACAATAGCATCCACAATGTAGTCTTTTAAGATTTTCGTTTAGGGGGAGATTTTCTCTCTTATTAGTTTTATATTTTTAATATTAGGTTTTATATGTAGGCAAATTGGCCAAATCACATAATAATATTATGTTTTTAGTATTGTTTTCTTTGTCGTCTGAATTATCACCACGATAGTTTGCAACAATTAGCTTCCGCTTGACGCCCTCTCGATTTCAAACCCAACAAGTGGTATCAGAGCCTACGATTCAAAGGTCCAATGATATGGTGAGACAAGATTAAACAGGTTCAAAGCGGTTTCTAATCAATTTGCAATCAATTGGATGATAATGAAGATTTTGTCCAACTACATGTGGGGAAGATATTTCAACCATATTTTCAACACTCCTGCTGTTGCATCTTTAAAAATAAAATATTACTTTTAAATCAATTTTTAACCATGATATTTTAAACCTTATTTTTAACCATGACAAGCAGTAGTTATGAAGATTATATCAAGAACGAAGTTCATGCACGTGATATGAAGAGAAGACGGATCAAGTGAAGAAAATCAATCCAAAAATGGGAGATTTGTTAGGGTTTTTGCCCTGATTTTCGTACTGTATTTAAGTTTTATTTTTTCTTATAAGGGAAATAAAAGTTACCATAATTACTTTTACTTTTCTTGAAAGAAAAAAATATAATTCTTTTCCATATTTGGCTAACCTCTTTCTTGGAGGAAAGGTTTTGGACATCTATAAATAGAAGACTCCTTCTCATACCATAACACAATAGCATCCACAATGTAGTCTTTTAAGATTTTCGTTTAGGGGTAGATTTTCTCTCTTATTAGTTTTATATTTTTAATAATAGGTTTTATATGTAGGCTAATTGGTCAAATCATATAATAATATTATGTTTTTAGTATTGTTTTCTTTGTCGTCTGAATTATCACCATGATAGTTTGCAACAATTAGCTTCCGCATGACGCCCTCTCGATTTCGAACCCAACAGTTTGCATATTATAAATATATATATAGCTGAAAACATATGTAATCTTTATAATGTTGTTTATAAGTCCATCTACAAGAGTGTTTAACAAAAACAGGTATGTTTTTCATTGTCAATCTCCAGAACACAAAAAAACAGTAAAAATAAAATTAAATATCAAATACGTACTATAACAACTAATTCGTTTATACAAAACTGCAAAACGAATTCAAAAAAAAAATTAGTCGAACACTAGTTATTCTAAATTAAAATTCAAATTTAATGATAAAAATTTCATATCTACTTTCAAATAACAGAACAATAAGGGCAAATTTGAAATTGAAAAAGAAAAATTCGCTTAAACAACTTTTTTTCGATGACTGAGAAAATTGATATACGATCTCAAATTTTTTGAAACCTTCAACTGCTACACTAATTTGTTACAATTTCTTCATTAATCTTCGCACTTTTATTTTAGTAAAATCACAAATAGAATTAAGTTTGATGATCAATACCTGTAATTGCACCGTTATATTTTTAATCTTTTCTTCAAAATGTTAGTCGATCAACATAAAAAATAACTTGAAGAAAAACATTTTTGAATTTGAATCTTATTTTGGATTTGAATTGAGATGTTGATTATGAAAATCATTTTTGATTTGAATTAGTAGCTGTAATTTAACGATTGTGATAAAAAAAGAGATCTAAAAGGTTAAGAAATCTGTAAAATTAAATGCCCCTTAAATTAAGGAACCGTTTTCCCTTATTAAGCTCAAACAAATTTGAGTTAAATTAGGAACATAATCTTTAATTGTATATGTATTTAAATAGCAACAGTTTACTCAAATACAAAATACATATTGCTATTTTTTATAATTTTGAAACTGTTGCTATAAAAGTTACAATTAATGCTCTATAGCTGCTATTTCTAAATTTTTTCCCAAAAAAATAGGAAAAAATTGTATTTATTCTATTACAAAAAGAAAGTCATATATTCAATTGGGCTCTATTTGCTTCTTTTTCATCCAGCCAACAACCAAAGAAATGTGGGGCTTGGATTCAATTGGGCCACAGTACATATCAGTTTTCCACACAAGTGAAAATAGTCTCTTATATGATTCATTCTACCTTTTTAGGATGTGGAACATGTAGTATATTAATATTTGAAGTTCATAAAATTTAAATTCTAAATTCATTTTTGTCGTGAGTCTATGAATTTATTCTTAATTAAATATCTATGTTCTTTGACTGCTAACTATGAGAGTGGAGAAATTATGGTGGAAGTGTTTTTCTATGCAGCTTGAATTCATCAAGCTTAATTCAGAATATTAGATGGTTAAATTAACAATTAATAAAAATTACTAGTTGAATAATCCATACGTTGTACTAGCTTTTTAAGAAGAAAAATAGAAGAGAAAACCGAACAAATTTAAGATATGACGTTATTTTGTTTTATTTATTGCATGTTACGTCATTTTTAGCAATTGGATTATTTAGTGTGTGTGTTTTTCATTTGATATTTGGTATTTGTATTAGAGCGTGTTGGAATTATGCATTGTAGGATGCGTTTTAGGACAACACTTCCAATAGGATTTTCTCCATTTTTTATTGCTCAAACTCGAGACTTCTAATTAAGAATAGAGAAATTTCAATCATCTCACCACAACTCATGTTGGTCTAGATTATATTATTTGTAATGAGAAAACAAACAAATGAAAAGGTTATTTTGATTAGGTCTTGTTCAAGTGAGGCTATGACTTATTATTTTAACCTAATTTCTACTATTTGTTTTATTGCTATCAACATTATATTGAATATTTCTTCTTCTTATCTTCTAAAAAAGACACTTGATCAATGCTGAACCTAACAAATGTCCCAACATTATACTCCCTTCGTCTCAAATTACCCATCTCAAATTGAGATGAACCTAACAAATGTCCCAACATTATACTCCCTCTGTCCCAAATTACCCGTCTCAAATTGAGATGACACGTTGATTAAGAAAAATAATTAATAACACGTCTAGTTTACCATAGTACCCCTATTAAATGATGTTTACATTTTAATTTGAAGAAAATGTAACTAATCCAAAGGTTAAAACATGAAAAAAAAATAAAAAATTGTCTCTTCTTGATTAATAAAAAAAGACAAGTAAAATGAGAAATCAAATTAGAAAATTTAGGACGGGTAATTTGAGATTGAGGAAGTATTTCTTATCTTAAAGTATGATGTAGTTAAATGAAATTTTATCTTACGTTGCTTGGAGTGGACGCAAGGTAAACATCGTAAAGTCATATTTCTTGAATTATTTACCTGGACACCATGTGTATATGCAAATCACTTTAAATGGTGCAATTATATAGAGATTTTTGACAGAGAATACATATGAATTTTCATGCGAAAAATTAATATAATATTACGAAATTTTTAACATATGTGAAAATGTTTTGAGAAAAAATCCGAAGGTAACTTTGGCTAAGGTCCCTATACTATCGACATTTTTACGTGTGAAGTAACATTAATTTAATTATTATAATTTATAAAACGGGTTAAATAAATATAGCTGGCTTACACAACTTAGACCACTTATACGTTGGATTTCTTGCTAGGAGTACATTACCTAATATAACGATATGAGCTGAAAATATTGCCAAATGTTGCATATTTTTTAAACGAATCTGCGACTGAAAAAATAACCGAACTATGCCCTGAATCTAAAAAGTAATCAAAATAGACTTAGTGTATTTTTTTTTTTTTTGCACTATATATATGTTTTTTTAACGGAATGAGATTAACAACGTCAATGAACAAGACGTCGTTGGATTAACAAGACGAGTTTACACGTATATTCTATTTATCTCTATAATATGGTATTTTGGATGTCTAGAGTAGTTGGATTTTTATAAATCAGCCATCATATAGATTGTTGGAACCTTGAAGTTTTGATGAATGACAATATGAATGAAACAAGTGAATTTGATTCAAACACTTGATGATAAGGGAAAGCAAGTTGAGTTGAAAAAGGAGTCCTATGTGAAGAAGGAGTTTCACTTCTAAACATATCCTTAAGAGTCCTAGGAGAAAGATTCTGATAAATTAATATGTGTTGATTTAAAGAATTGGAATTTGACTACAACACCAAGGAGACAAGAGTTGGAATTGAAGAAGGAGTCTCACTTGAAGTAAAACTCTATGCAATGAGAGTTTTGATTAGAAGAAGAGTTTGAAATAAAGAATGACTATTTGGAGAGTTGTGCTTAAGTAGAAGATGCAGCAGTCAGAATAATTCATGCACTTAAAAAAGCAGAAAATCTCAATCGACAGATTGACTTCACGAAGTGCTACTCAATCACTGAAGAAACACGTTGAAGAACCTGGTCCTCAGTACAGAATTCAACTAAGAGTTTTAGCGTTGATTTTTAGAGTTGTTCATTGTGTTTGAGTTATTCATGTAATATTAGTTTCACTGTGTTATAAACTGAATTAGGAGCTAGTCTTCGAGTTGGGGAAAACTCAGAGACTTTGGGAACACATACCTTGGGAGGTGTGTGTGTAGTTAGGAATAGGAATTGGAGTTTATAATTCCTAGTAGTTGTTGAGTTGTAGGAATTAGAGTTTGTAATTCCTATTTGTTGGTTACAAGAGTTTTGTAATCCATCGTTGTTGAGGCTCAGAGTTTTTTAGTGAAGTTGGGGTTAAATCCTGTAGAGGTGCAAGTCGTAGTTTTTTACACCTTTTGAGCCGGGTGTTTTCCACGTAAAAATCATTGTGTTGTTTACTTTCTGTTTACTACTTCCTTGAAACATGTCAGGCAACACATTTCATCAATAAGCAAAAGTTAGGCGAAAATAAGAAAATGCACGAATTCTTAACATAGATGCCAACTAAAGCACTCAACTAGTCTTAATTGGCTAATAAGGTTGTTCTCATAGTTTTACAACTAGTAAAGCCATCACTCCATTTACGAACAACGTGTTATTAGTGGCGGAGCCAGAATTTTTATCGAGGGGTTCAAAAGTAAATATACGGATTAGTCGAAGGGGGTTCAACATCTACTATATATACATAAAAATATCTTTGAACATGTAAAAATAGTACTATAATTTAATTTTCCGATGAAGGGAGTTCGGATGAACTCTCCATGCATTCGTATGCACACTACATATAAGCAGAGTAATTAAAAATTATATATTGACAACCCATTCAACTTTCATAAATTTAGACGTTTGTACTATGATTTATTTTAATACAAGCTTTAAAAAAACTGTTGCGCATGTTCTCAAGCTTCTAGGTAGTTAAGTCTTATACACATTAGTTTAAGTCGTCATAAAACCTCCAAGTCTTACAATTGGTAGTGCTGTGTAAAATTAAATTAGATGATATACATATTTAATGTTATTAACTTAACTATTTAATAATCGCATAACAATAGACACAATTTTTTTTTTTTCTAAAACCAAAAGTGTCTTTGTAGAAATAGATTATCACATGTACAGGTGCTCAATTAGAACAAAGTGTTCATGTATGTAGTCTCAAAACGTCAATTTTCTGTTTCTTTCCAAATTCTACACTTCATGATGAATCATTTATATTACATAGACCCCTAAAGATACATTATTCCAAATTCCTCCTCCACTTGATTAAAAAAAAAAAAAAAAAAAAAGATTGGAATTGAACCAAAGTTTGGTAGACTCCACAGCATGGGAATGGTAATTGAGGGTCGTCAAGTTTTGGTAATTCTATTGGTTTTGTATTTGTTACAACTAAGTTCAAATTATTGTTGTGAGAGTTGTACAGTTAGAGTTTCTGGGGGAAGTAGAGAAGGTAAAATTAGACATTTACTATGAGACACTATGCCCAAGCTCAGCCAAATTCATAGTGGATAATCTGCCCAAACTTTTTGACAGTGGACTCATCCATGTTACACAGCTCAAGCTTTTTCCATATGGCAACGCTGATGTTTTTTATGGAACCATCTATTGCCAGGTTTGTCTATGATGTGTGGTGGTCGATTTAATTAGGAACTTGACTAATTCAAATCTTAGCCACGTAACATGCACTTCATGTTATTTTCTCTATTACTTAAATTCTAATTAATGAACATGATTCGAGCTATTTGCCTTTTGACTAATGATTTTGCCATTATATGATTGTCTTGATTGAGTTTTGTCGAAGTACATATAAGCATATAATTGTGCACGTATAGAGATTTGACGAAATATTTGCCCTTTTTGTTTGCAGCATGGAAAACTGGAATGTTTGTTGAACACTGTACAGGCTTGTGCGATAGATGTGTGGACAGATTTGGTAAGTTATGTTATGTTATGTTATGTTATGTTGCTGTCAATTCATCAGTTGGTTGGTTATATGAATCTTTTGTACTTTGCTCTACCCTGGTCTAGTTGATAGTTTAAATACGAAATTCTAAATGCATATGAATAAAATTTCTGATGCAGAACGAAATATACTTGCCTTTCATTAACTGTATGGAAAACGTGGTGTTGGAAAGTTTTGTGTACAGAAGGGCAGTGGAAAACATGTTATGAAAAGCTGAAATTAGATTCAACGCCTGTTACTGATTGCTTAAAAAGTGCGCGAGGGAAAGAGGTTAGCTTTCTTTGTTGATTGAATGATCGTTTAATTTTCTGTTCTGTCTTCGTGTTAGTGTTTTTCCTTTTCTGAATTTAGTTTTTGTGTTCCGCGATTGAACGTGTTATGTAACGTGTTTTCTGCAGCTGGAACTCTTTTATGCTGCTGAGACAGAAGCTCTTCAACCTCCTCACACATATGTTCCATGGGTTGTTGTTGATGGCCAACCGCTTTATGAAGTCAGTTAATTTGATCCATATTTCATATTTTTGCACTTTCAATAATTTTCATCTGTAGTCAGAAAATTTTGTCGGGTATGCTAACAAAGTCGAAGAATCTATATATAAAGTGTAATAGTAATATTCTTGATGAATGGAATGTCCCATGTCGCTGAATGAATGAAATAATGTTCTCCTTATAAGACTGGGTCAATTCTCTGACTTTTGGGGCGTGAAACCCTAATTTTATATGGTATCGAAGTCTAGGCTGATGTGGGCCCCCAGGAAATTGGACAGCTTGCAGGGTGAAAATACCTTCGGTTCAGGAATGTGCATGCACCAGACCGGACATTGAAGCCCATGATGAAGAATCTCTGGAAGCCTAATTTTACAACTCTTTTTTTAGGGAGAACCGTACGTGCGACTCTAGCACAAAGCAAACAATTTCATATCATGTTAACGGTATCTTTGAAACAGTTTCTGCATAATGCGCTAATGCAAAGTACATATATTTGTTTCATTGTTGCAGGACTATGAGAACTTCATAAGCTACATTTGTAAAGCTTACAAAGGAACTGCAGAAGTCCCAGCTTGCAGTGCATCTCTTAATGTAATTCAAAAGGGTAGTAATATTGAAAGTGCATTATTATAAGTCTACAAGTTGCTCTTTACCCTGTTCAGTGATGCTGGGATTTTGTGAAATTACACTGTAATTACGAGATGCAGAAGTTTGTGAATCCTGTTGTAAAAGCAATTCCATGAATGTGATGACAGTACTATGCTAGCTATATAACAGAAAAATATTGTAATGTATTATTGCATTGAGAGATAGTTTGCTTGATTGTAATGTATTACTAATTGGTTGAGTATAAATACTACTATCAAATATGGCCTTTGAAAATCCATGTTATTTGTCTACAAGAAGGCCACCAATGTGTTTTGAGTCGTCTAGCAAACTGTATAGCCTCAAAGAGATGTCACAATAGGTCAAATTGAGAATCCTATTTACATCCTCAAAAGAGATTTAATTCACGAAATAGCAAAACTTGTTATATAAATTAAGAATGACAACCCGATGCAAAATTGTCGATATGTCCGAGTGGTTAAGGAGACAGACTCGAAATCTGTTGGGCTTTGCCTGCGCAGGTTCGAATCCTGCTGTCGACGACTCCTTTTTAATAATATGTTTCTGGCCGGAGAACCACTAATGGGCCAATTTTTGGTGAGCTCACTGCTTAAATGGGCTTATCATCTCGTCTGGCCCAATAACTCTTCTACAAATGAGGCTACCTCTATTGGGCCAACACAACTTTCTGTCCATACTTTGGTTACCTTCCAATGGGAAAACATGTGCTTTGAAATTTCTTTATCCTTTTTGTTATTGTTATGCATGGGGGGGGGGGGGGGGGGGGGAGAGATGGACGCGGAGATTACAATGTGGAAATCCATCTTCATCAATAACTTGAAAATTCAAGTAGTTGACTAAATGAACTATTAAGATTTTCGTTTCAAATTTCTTTTATTTACGCCATTGCTACTTTGTGCGTTGGAGCAATGGTAAAGTCACCATCCGTGTGATCTACAAGTTCAAGTGATGAAAGCAACCAATAATGAATGTATTGTGTTAGGTTCGAAATCAAGAAGACGTCATGCGAAAATTTATATAGTTGCAAATCATAAATACGATAAATTAGAAGACAAAGGAAAGCATATTCATAGGGTTTGAATGTTATTATGTTATTGTATGGGAAGTGGATCTTTTATTTATAGAGTTTCAAAAACCTTTCCTCCGAGAAATAGATTAGCAAATATATAAAAGAATTATATTTTTCTTTCCGAAAAAGTAAAAGTAATTTATGGTATTACTTTTATTTTTCTTCTAAGAAAAAATAAAACTTAAATTTGGTAAAAAAATTAGGGCAAAACCCCTAACATTATGGACCACTGTCTAAATAACACCCTTGAAATACGAGTCTTTCATAAACTTCACTAATGTGAAATGCTTCGTACATCAAATTTTTTTTATATTTTTTTTGATAATATTCTGCCAACTCAAATCCTGTGTATCATATATTATTACTATTATATATAAGAGACAATCCAAGGACTTTGGTAGTCCTCATAAAAGTTTTCAACTTAATTTTAATCTTTTCAATTAATTACTTTTATGTCATGATTTTATCTTTTATAGTAATTTAATTAATTTCTTAATCCTATAATATTGTAACATTTGGTTGATATTCATGAAGTTACTTTGTCTTCTTTCTTGCTAAATGGATTTTTGCATTTGGTGCATGTGTCATAGTATAAAAAATTATTATTAAATTTTTCTTGTAATTTCAATTATTTAATTAGTTATTTTTTTAGAAAAAATTCGGAGTAGGGCAAGGGGAATTAGGAAGGAGATTACAAAGCAAAAAAATAAATATTTACCAATAAAGTGGAGTTTAGGTAGTTAATCAATTTAGTCATTCAAATTCTCATATTGTTTAACTAATCGATAAATCATTTTTAGAATCTTTCATTATAATGTTTTGTTCCTCATACTTATATATTATTTAATTAAGTCAATTTCAAAATATAAACGTCAAATATTGTTTAATTATTTATTTATTAAATTACTGTACTTTATGATTTATGAAGTACAAGATCAAAAGCTTTAATCTTTCCATTTGCTACTCACAAGACCAAAAAGTTTTAATTTGACTATTTTTTATTAATTTTTTAATCAAAATTAATTATTTAATTAATTTTTGTAAATGAAAATAGCCTTAAAAGAATTAATATTTTATATGAACTTTTATTTAAAGTAGTTTAAGAAAAAAAATATTTTGATCACGGAGAACTTTTTTCTGTTGCATGAATAATTCATCATTTTTTTTCTTCTTTCTTAGTATTAATCATTAATAATTTATATATAAGAAAGAATAAAAGTTTTGGTAGTCCTCACGTTAAAATTTATGATTTCAAGTGAGGTAGAGGTAGACCTAAGAAATATTGGAGGGAAGTAATTAGACATGACATGGAGCAGCTCCAACTTACCGAGGACATAACCCTGAATAGAAAATTGTGAAGGAGACGGATTGGGGTAGAAGATTAGCTTGAGTTTAGGATGTTGTATCTTTTGATGTGTTACTTGAAGTATTTTGTGCATGGTATTATCGGATATGTTAATCTCTATTTTATCTTGTTCTTTTACTATTCCCTATCTAGATTATTTTATTTTGAGACGGGGGCTTATCGAAAACAATCTCTCTATTTCACATTTGAAGTAGTGGTATGGACTGAGTACACTTACCCTCCCCAAACCCCACTTGATGGGAATATACGAGGTATGTTGTTGTTGTTAAAAGTCTTACATGTGGCATTTCTTTGTCATAATTCTCCTTTTACGATTTTTCACATGAACCTTTGTAATTGGTTGAATTTCTTTTTGGTTTTATTAAATTATTTTCTTCTTCATCTTAAAATATTTGTTACATTTCACTTTTGAGGGTCAAATTATGAACTTCAATCAATGTTTTTAAGAAAAAAATATTATTACATTGATATAATCATTGCAATTTATCATATTTGATTTTCATATAGTTTCAAATATCTAATTTCTAATTTTGTTGAATTAATATAACACAGTTTAGTTAAAAAATATGTCAAATTATCTTTTGAAAAATAAAATGATAAAATTTGAACAACTTTTGAAGACAATCTTTTCTTACCACTAAAGCATAACGGATCTTGAGATTTTGGTAGTGCTCGCAAGACCTTTTTTGATATTTTAATTTTTGGTGAAATGAAATTATTAAACACAATAATTAATAGTATTTTTTATTGTATATTTTCATTTTTGTCTTTATTCTTTTTGTTAATATCATTCCACTTGGATTTTTATAATTGGTTTCTTCTTACCACATATTAGATTACTTTTTAATTAAAACCCCTTTTATTTTAAATCAACAATATTCAAGCTAACTTTTACTACATAATTAAAGTTTTCTCGTATTTATTGTTTCTCGTAGTAAATATGAAAAAGTATAAAATAATAAATAAAATGGAACAAATAGATTACTCTTGTAAGGAGCATGTAAAAAATAAACATAATATGTAAATAGACCGAATGAAGCAATCTATTAATGTAGTTTAATCATCATTTAATATCCTTGTATATTCTTATTAAGCTAATTTATATGAAGACTCTTAATTGAGGTTATAATTATTATAATATAAACTTGAAAGCATTGACTTTTTTTCAGATGATTCTATAAGATGAAAAAATTGTAATTAGCAAAAACTATTGCCACTAAAATTATGAGGGAAATTAAGACTCAATAAATATCAAAATAAATTTACTTTTAGCTATAACTTAAAAAGTAAATATATGCAAATTTTATAAAAATATCAATATTTTTTTCTATTTATGATCTTCATCGAAGCGTAATTATTAAATATTTTAAATTATGTCATTATATAAAATATCGAATTACTTGCAATTTTTTGATATATTCTAATTCTCTAATAATATCTTCTTCCTCATAAATAATGTTTTTCTTTATAACTATCCAATTATGTGATTAAAAAATCTGTAATTATAAAAAACATATCAACAAGACTTATTTAACAGATCATTAGATATACTGATTATAAAATAAAAAAATATGATATAAACTATTATTTTTATACTTTAAATTTGGACCCGGGCTTAGCACGGGCCTCATGAAACTAGTATATATTATATATAAGAGACAATCCAAGGACTTTGGTAGTCCTCACAAAAGTTTCCAACTTAATTTTAATCTTTTCAATTAATTACTTTTATGTCATGATTTTATCTTTTATAGTAATTTAATTAATTTATTAGTCCTATAATATTGTGACATTTGGTTGATATAGATGAAGTTACTTTATCTTTTTTTTTTTTGCTATATGGACCTTTTGAACTTGGTGCATGTGTCATAGTATGAGAAGTTATTATTTTTTTATTTTTTTTTTGTAATTTCAATTAATTAATTAACTAGTTAAAAAATAATAATTGGGAGTAGGACAAGGGGAATAAGGGAGGAGATTACTAAGCAAAAAATTAAATATTTACTTATAAAGTGGAGTTTAGGTAGTTAGTCAATTGAAACATTCAAATTCTCATATTGTTTAACTAATTGATAAATCATTTTTAGAATCTTCCATTATAAGGTTTTATTTCTCATACTTATATATTATTTAATTAAGTCTATTGCAAAATATAAATGTCAAATATCATTTAATTATTTTATTTATTAAATTATTTGTACTTCATGCTTTATGATTTGATTATCTTTTGTTAAATTTTTTAATTAAAATTTATTATTTAATTAAATTTTGTAAATGAAAATAGTCTTAACAAAATTAATATTTTATATAAACTTTTATTTAAAGTAGTTTAAGAAAAAATATATATTTTGACCGTGGAGAATTTTTTTCTATAGCATAAATAATTCATCATTTTTTCCTTCTTTCTTATTATTAATCTTTAATAATGTATTGTTCATTAGAAAGAATTTTGTACAAATAATGTGGGTATGAAGATATATTTTATTTCTATCGAATTGAATATGGTTCTGATGCATTTCTTAATTATCTTTTATAAATTGAATAATTTTTTGTGGAAAATTTTATTAACTGCTTTTTAAAATATCAAATATATTTCATATACTGAAAATTAAAATTATTGATAATTCTGGTCAATTGTAAATCAATATTTTTAGCATCAACTATAGAGAGAGAATTAATTGATCTCGATGTTTGTTTTAGTGAGTCTAATTTTTTTTCTTAACTTAGTATAAAATTATGCTTAAAGCACCACATTTAACTAGCATGAATTCTTGTTATGCGAAATTATAAATAAAATCATACATTTTTCATCACACACAAGAAGTCTTGAGTAAATAATTGATTCACTTGATCACTTTCGTCTTCATTTACCTGATTGCAAAGATGAACTTGAATTGAGAAATTAGAAAAGAAATTAATTATATGTTCATAAATTAGTTTACTAATATTTTTCAATTTTTATGACCTTTCCAAGTTATAATTATTTTTTATATATATTTTAAATTATATTATTCATAAAGTATCAAATTACTTGAGTTTGAGCCCGAGCTTCACACGGACCTTATAAAACTAGACTATATATAAGGGAAAACCTCTTATTTTAGTAGTCTTCACATGACTGTATTTTGTCTATTTTATCCTTGACAAAGTTTTAATGAGCTTTTAAAATCTCATCCATTATAATAAATTTGAACAATTGCATGGGCATTTAAAATGCTATACAAAAATGATGAATCATAAAGAAGTGATAGTGACACTATAAAATATCTATTTATCTAATTAAATTTAAAATTAATTTATAATTTTACTGACGTCTTTTATGTGGGATAATAGTAATTTAATTAAAAAAATATTTTTTTAATCCTCACAAGAAATTTGTGAAGCTTTAATAAACTTGTAAGGACTGATTGAAGAAACATCTACAAAAAGTATTTCGTTGAGTCTGACTTTTAATTATTTAATTTATCATAAATCATATAATAGTTTGTAGCATCAAATATTTTTATATTAATCAAATATTGTATTATTTTAAAAAAAAATATAAATTAGCACTGTAAAGTTTAATTGAGAAAAAATAATGAAATTAATTATACATAAGGCAAAAATCAATTTAGATCGTTAAAGCCTTTCATTCAAAAACTTTCAGTAAAATAAAAAGGAGAAAAAATTTCGTGTGTGCATTTATTTGAATAATAATAATAATAGTAGTAATAATAATAGTAGTAATAATAATAGTAGTAATAATAATAATAGTAATAATAATAATAGTAATAATAATAATAATACCATTTTTCAGGATCTCACTAGGCTGGGGTATGCCGCTCAGCCTGCCAGACCGTATAACAATATCGGATTACGCCAAAGTCGAAAAATCGAACCAAAGCACCAACCGAAATATAAAAGAATTTCAAACAGTTTGATGACTGTATGAGATCTTTTATCCAAACAAGGGGTCTGACAGAGATTTAATAATCTTATGTTAAACCCATATGTCTAGAAGTTCTAATTGTGCAGAAGTCGCCCTTTTCGTAACAGTACAAAGGGCTAAGGAGGCACAACTTACTAGACGTAGTCACAGAGACAAAGCTAACATAAGTTCATTAAACTCGACTGTACCATCATTTCGGAACCAAGTCAAGAAACTATAGAAAAATTTCTTTATATTTTGATAAAGTCTGGATCTTTCATAGTTACTATGTAAACGAAGTTAGAATTTCAACATAGATATAAGAAGTCCTTTAGCCGGACATAGTCACGGCTGGACGAGGGAAGAAAGAGGTATTAAATGCACCCAAATAAGGAAGTAGTATGTACCTTAATAGCCTGAAGCAAGGCCGGAATAGTAGTAAACGGTGGCTTCTTATTTATTCTTCAAAGTTTATTACAAAGGGAAATATAGAGAGAAGGGAGAGCTTATAGAGAGAGAAACCTAAGAAGAGAATTTAAAAACTTCTACCTCTCTAACAAGAATGAGACGTCTATAAATAATAAGAAAAGGAATCTTGCACAGTATTAGATGGGTCCCTGTGCACAGTGCTTTTACTATTCCATAAATCTTTATCAAGAAAATAAGGGGACCAGACGTCGAGGTCAAATCAAATCTTGTCTTTAGCCTTCCACTTCTTAATGAATGCTTCAGCGTTTTCAATAATTTCCTCATTTTCTAGCAGAACTTCCGGAGGTTGAGAATCTGTGATATCTTCAGTTTTTCCTTCAGTACTGTTCATTGATATATCTGAATTTTGTTCCACAGTTTGAAGTAATTTATCTCTTACTTCTGATAAATATTGCTCTATCATCTGCATTTTATTTTCCTCATGTGCAGAAATTCTTCTAGAAACATAGTTAAGACTTTTTTCTTCAACTAAAATTGATTTTTTGGGAGCTTTTTCATATTCAGCAATTTTCTTGACTATTTTCTCTCGTTGATCATGACCATAGGTGAGTTTAGTATCTGGATCTTTCCGAAGCAATTTGTCCCAGAAATTACAATAGAATGTTCGATATATATTAGGAATTTGTTGGGTATCATAGCCTATTTCTACTGACCATCGATGGATCCAAGGGATGGAGAATTCTATGTAGAAATACATTTGGTCAATAGTATCGATTTTACAAATATGCTCTGAAAGATATAACTCCGTTAAGAAAGGTGAAGATTTCTTCCATGAATGGTAAAAAGAGGAATATTCGGGAGGTAATATTTTGGCTGTGGGTCCATGTTGAGTCCACTATTGAGTAAACCAGTTTGGAATAGGCTTTTCAAATACTTTGGCACAATTTTTTATAAACCAAGTATGTTCGTGTTTATAATTATTATAATATAATACTTGAGAAAAGGCTTTAATGTAATCCCAATAGGTAAAATTTGCGAGTGTTTGTCCCATTGGCTCCATTGACATGGATTTTTGAGTCATTGATGAAATGCCCCATTCTTCAATAGGAATAAATTTTTTAATCACCATTTTAGAGTATCCATGTACTCCAGGGGTAGATTCTCCGAGGGGACTATGATCAAAAGTTGCACTGAATGTTTGGACTAATATATGTTCATAATAAGTACGAGTTTTATAGGATTCGCCAGTGAAATAAACATTGGCAGTGAGATAATTTCTAAGTACCCTCCATGCTTCTTCAGTATTTTCTTGACCAGGAATATGCTGATTTTCAATATATAGTATGAGTTCTCTAGCATCCAATTTCTCATATGAAGGTTTATCTTCAGAATTTTCCTGAACTATAGATGCAAAAGAATCTGCAGTTTTTTGTTGATCAGATATGTAGGATTTCAGTTGTTTATATAATGGATGATCTTCAGGAATATCTTCCAGATGTACGGAAGAACCAATATTCAGAGTTTTTGATGATGATGATTCATCTTGAAGAATTTTGGAATTAATTAGAGTCCTATTTCCTTGTTGTAACACAGGAAAATTAGAACTTGCAGAGCTATATGCAGGATTTCTTCGATCGAAATATGAAGGGTTTGTTCGTCCACCTTGATATCAAGAGTTTTGAGGTCGTCCACCTCTGCTACGTCCTCTGGCTGTTTGCCAGGGTGGTTCCATGCTACATCAATAATTAGAAATTTGATCAGCATACCATGACATATATTCACATAGATCTTCATATAATGTGTCCTTTGTGATAAGATCATTAATGACCTTCCGTAATATAAGCATGTGCATATCCGCATTTAAAGGAGTTGCCTTTATAAAAGTGATTAAGAATTTTTGAGAGAAGAAGTGGAGAAAGAGCTTCATTATTCCTTTTAATCCTGTAAATATTAGTCACTTATGTTAATATCAAACCAATAAATATCATTATCAAGAAATTCGTCGTGATTAAAGAATAATTCTTCTTCTATTATACTACGAACCAGATTTTCTAAGATAAGAAAATGAATATCCTCGTTTAAAGGAATGCATTTGATAATAGTAATTATAGTTTTTTTAGAGAGGAAGTATGAGTAAAAATTCATGTTTAATCGATCAAATATTCTCGAGATAAAAAATCAGGCAAAGAATTTTCACTACCCTTCTTATAATGAATTTCGAAATCAAAAGGGGCTAAATGAGCTTGCCATCTTGCAAATATTAATTTAGAGGCATCATGTTTAAAATCTTTGTCGAACATATACTTCACCGATTGAGCATCAGTCCTAACAATAAATCTTTGATCATATAAGTCATCTTGGAATTTTAGAATACATTTTACAATAGTAAGCATTTCATGAGCTATAGTGACGTATTTTTTCTGGCTTTCGATCCATTTACCAGAATAAAATCTAATCAAACAATTTGTTTTTGTATGAGGATTAACTTGTTTAAGTATTCCTCCATACCCAATATTTGAAGCATCAGTTTCAACAATTTTTAACCAGTTAGTATTTGCAAGAGATGTACAAGGAAGAGATTGAACTCGTTTTTTAATTAATTTTATCAAATTAGTGTGGACTTGAGTCCAAGGCATTTTGTAATCCTTTTTTAGTCTATCATATAGAGGAGCTAAATCTCTAGACAAATTTTCATAGAAAGTAGAAATGTAATTAAGACTACCAAGAAATCTTTGTAGCTGATTTTTGTCAGTAATAATATCGAATTTTTTTTTAGCAAATTCTAGAGCTCTTTGTATAGGTTCAATAGTACCTTGACAAATGATGTGTCCTAAAAATCTAATGTTTGTCTGGAATAAATTTATTTTTGGTTTAGAGATGACCAAATCATTTTGTATAACAATTTGTTTGAACATATTCAGGTGTTTAATATGTAATTCAAGGTTTTTAGAAAATACTAAAATATCATCAATATAGACAATGATAAAAGTCGTGTAAGGGTTGAAAATGTCGTTCATAATTTTTTGAAATTCAGAAGGAGCATTTTTTAAACCGAATGGCATAACATTCCATTCATATTGTCCAAAGGGGACATTAAAAGCAGTCCTATAAATATGTTTTTTATCAATTTGAATTTGCCAATAACCAGATTTTAAATCAAATTTAGAAAATATGTTAGCATCATATAATCTAGAAAGTAAGTCTTTTTTATTTGGTATAGGATATCTAATCCATTTTAAAACTTTATTCAGAGGTTTATAATTGATGACTGATCTAGGCATACCCCGCTCTTTTTCAGCAGCATTATTAACATAGAATGCAGTACAAGACCAAGGAGATTTTGAAGGTTTTATAAGACCCTTTTGTAGAAGACTATCAATCTCCTTTTTACAGAATTCTACTAATTCTGCATTCATTTGACAGGGGCGAGATTTTGTGGGAATTTTTTCTTCACAGAAATCATCTTCATAGGGAAGAGAAACAATATGCTTTTTTCGATCCCAAAAGACATTTGGGTGATCAGCACAAATATCAAGAATCAATTAATCAGAAATCATTTTTATTTTTTCTTGGATCTTTACAGACTTCATTGTATCAAGAATATTTATACTCATTAATTCTAATTGTAAAAAATTGACTTTCTTTTGCTTCATATTAATAAGAGCATTTATATCTCTCGTTACAGGATCAGTAACAAAAGGATAAGAGATTTGTTTATTTTTATAGGTTGTCTTAAGATCATTTGCATCGATATATGTATAAGGATAAATAGCATTTATAAAAGGTGTTCCTAAAATAATAGGAGGATACAACTGGTTTTTTACTTAAAAAAAGAAATGTGGAATACAAATTTTATTTCGACAGATATGAGTATGCGGTAACTTGTAGTTGATGTCAAGACTATGACCAGATGCAGACTTAATTATGTGAGTAGTTTTTTCAAAATATCTGGTTGGAATTAAACCTTCTTGAATGCAGCTGACATCAGCACCACTATCAATCATAGCAATATTAGTGATGGAAAATTCCTTATTAATCAAAATAGTGCAATTTATATACCATTTATGAGCAGTAACTAATTGCATCATCCCCAAGAAATAATCATTTTTTAAATCAACTTTTTGAATAATTTTGTTCATGTCGAAATTGTCAGGGTTTTCAACTTCCTTTTCTTTCCTTTTAGAAGAAATAGTTTTTTGAGAAAAATCAGAAATGTCTTCTTCGATTTTCAAAATCCTATGATCAGAGATAATTTGATTTTGTTTTAGAGAGATAATTTTCTTTTTTAAATTTTCTACCTCAATTTTTAAATCATTAAAAGTGGTATTTATTCCTAACATTTGACTAATAGCAAGTCTTCTATTGACTTCAGAAATAGAGTAAGACATGATATCAATATTAGAGGATTTTGTAACAGAGTTACTTATCTTAGGATTACTGGAAGTATTGGTTGATGTAGAAGTAAGATCAATAATTTTTTGACGAAGCTTCTCATCAGTTACTTCTTTCAGTAATTCTAGAGCGCTATCAGCAGTAATTGTGGAAATATTTAATTCTAAATCTTCAAATTGTGATTGAAGTTTATAAAATACATCATCACAGTCACAATTATCTTTATTACAATCAGTGCAAGCATTAGTCATAGGTTTTTCATAATTTTCAATATCAGAAGAATTGGGTAATTCAATATCATCCTCAGATTCAGTTGTATAGTCAGAATCAGAACCAGAAGTATATAAAAGACCATATACATGATCATGCACCTCATCAGAGAGTCCTAAAGACTTGAGTTTTTAAAGTTTACAATTAGGGGCTATATGACCATATTGATTACATCTATAGCACTTAATTTTTGCTAGGTCTCTTTTAGATCTATTTTTTGTAAATTTAGAGGATTTACGATTGGTCTTTCTAGCTTGACGCTCTTCTATAGACCTACATCTATATCTTTTTCGTTGGTAGGGTTTGTCTTTGTCAGAATTACGACTCTTTTTCCTAGTAGAAAGAGGATTTTCCATACCAAATTGTCCACAAAAATCTCCTAATTGAGTTTTTTCTCTCATTCTATCTAGCTTAATTTGCCTAGATAATTTTAATTCATTGCAGAGTTTTAAACCTTCTTCAGTACAGGCTGCTAGAAGCTGACCATAAGTAAAATCTGTCCAAGGGATTGCATCGTACTGACCCTTGATGGTTTTTCTAACTCTTTCAGCAAAAAGTGGTGGAAGACCATCAACAAATCTAGTTTTCCAATGTTCCAATCTAGACTCGGAAAAATTCATAACCCTAGAAAGGAAAGTATCTTTATACCATCTAAATTCGCCTAAATGTCTACACCTTAAACCATTTAAAAGAGTGCGAGTGTTTTCATGTTAGTTGGTAAATCTACCTCCAAAGTGTTGAATAACAGTAAGCATAAGGGTATAAACTGCATCTTCTCTATTTGCAGGAAGATCCCGTCCTAGGTTATCTACCCCAGGTAAGAGATTTCTGACTTCATAGATCTTATTTCGGTCTTCACTAAAAAGGAAATTGTTCCACCAGCCCCGAAGTTGACCAGTAAAACCAACAACAATCATTTTACAAATAGTATTATTTGAGCGAGTAGGATTTCCCGTACTGTCTTTAGGGCTAGAGACTTTAGCAATAGTAGAATACATTAACATATGATGAACCAAAATAGACAATTGTCTTTCTGATAAATCATCTAAATTCCATTCGTACATATGTTCGCCATTATAAGAAGTGTTGGTGAGAGACCAATCTTTCTCTTCGATCATGACATCTTGAGGAGTTGGTCAAGGGTAATAGGCAGTTTGCATTCGAGGAATATCCACATATTTCTTTCCCGGTTGTTTTCTGACCAATCCTTTGAGTTTATTTAACTCTGAATGGATTTCTACTCCGGTTGGAGTAGTTTGGACATCAGTAAAATTATTGGTTAGAGATTCAATAGTATCAACAAAATTATTAGACAAATCGATTGGTTTTATATTTAGACCAGAGAATTTATTTTCAAGCAATTTTTTAAATTGTTCTAAGTCAGAGAGTTGTCTAAATCCTTCTATATCTATATGAGGAGGTCTTTGAATATGCGGCTTAGCAGTTAGGTTTTCCGACTTACTTTCTGATGTAGAAGTAATTTCGGAAGACTTCTGACCATCACTAAATTTTTTAATCAAATTAGTCATAATATCAAGCTTTTCATCAAGAGAGGAGATATGTTCTCCTAGAACTTTTACATAAAGACTTAAATAATTGTTTTGGGCAATCAGACAATTAATTTCAGAAATAGTGATTTTTCCAATTTCATTATCAATAAATTATTGAAAAGCAGAGAAAGTTAAATCAGTATTATTAGACAGTATAAAAGATGATTAAGGAGGATAAATAGCTTGTGTTATAGTACCATTAGAACTTTGGTAAGATCTTTCAATAACCTTGAACCATACAAAGGTAAATATACAGACATGAACCATATTCTTCAACTTTGGTAAGATCTTGCATGTCTGAAACAATAATAATAATAATAATAATAATAATAATAACAACAACAACAATAATAATAATAATAATAATAATAATAGTAGTAGTAGTAGTAGTAGTAATAATAATAATAATAATAATAATAATAATAATAATAATAATAATAATAGGAAGAGTGGCTGAAGGAAGCATAGTGTGGTGAATAAAAATACGGTGCAGATATATTGTCGGCGACCTTTCATACACTTAGTCAAAATTTTCACTCTTTAGTCTTTTTCCCCATTCCATCACCCAACTTTTATCTTTTCTGCATGGGACCAATTAGGTACAAATTTATCTATACTCACGATTCACGTTGAATTATATTTTCTCCCTGGTAAATCATGCTGACAATTCTTATTTTGGGAATTCAAAAATTATTAATTTTGATGTGTATATTCGAATATAGAATTTTTTAGTTTTTTCAAAATAAAATTACATAAAAAAGTTAAATAATATAAGTTATAATAATTAATAATACAAAATATTTACTACACTAAAAGACATGAAAAAATCAAGACTAAAGAGTAATATATTTGACTTTCGAATTCTGAACGTTTGTATGTCACATAAATTGGTATAGAGAAAGTAGTACTTATCATAGTTAAGTCATACAATAAGGCGAAATATTTACTACTCTAAAAGACATGAAAAAATCGAGATTAAAGAGTAATATATTTGACTTTCGAATTCTAAACGTTTGTATGTCACATAAATTGATACAGAGAAAGTAGTACTTATCATAGTTAAGTCATACAATAAGGCGAAATATGTACTAATTAAGTATGATTTAGGGATAAAAGTGTTTGTAAAGATATGTGTCATGTACTCATTAATTTGGTATATATTCAATATAATGAGAATTTATCGAATCAATAATTGATCCTACCACCAAGGGCGGTGATCGGGCGGATAAAGTCCTCCACTTTTAGCTATAGTTTTAAGTTCAAGTCTTAAGAATGAAAAAAATTCGATAAAAGAATATTTTCTCCCTCTATAATAGGTCATGTTACACTCATCTAAATTTTCCGAGGCACTAAAGTTGGTACCTAATACACCAAAAATAACATTATTAAAATAAATATATATTAGTTAAGTATTGACTTTGTTAAAATTACAAAATTATCCTTCTTAAAGGAAGGAGTAATAATATTTAAAATCAACTGGAATTACTTTTAATTGAAAAGACAAATAAAAAAGAAGTAATAGTATTTAAAATTAAGTGGGACCACTAAGGATAAAATTGTAATTGTCTTTTTAAAAACTTACCAAATAAGAAAAGATAACATTCTTTTTGAAACGGACCAAAAAAAGAACGACGACACATAATTTGGGACGGGGGAGTATATCATATGGTATATTTTATTGATTTGGTAGTACTAGCTAGTGTGTGTGCCTGGATATTTTCCCCAGCCTATTAAAAGTAGCTAGTGTGAGAAGTTGCTTTCTTCTAGAAAGCATTCACAGGCAATAATTAAAGATAAAATTCAAATTATTTTTTTGTTTTCTATTCGATGTTCGATATCTGTATTAGAGCCTTGACTAATTTAAATTGTCCATTGTAGGGTTTATTCTGGAGTGACGCTTCCAATGGAATTATCTCCATACCTAAGTTCGAACCCAAGATCTCTGATTAAGGATATAATAGTCCCACCACCACCTTACAACTATGGTGGTGATAAAACACAAATTATCTCCATACCTAAGTTCGAACACAAATTATCAATTAGATGAGCTTTCATTTGGAAGATTTATCACTTACCCTACTCTTTTATTTATTTGTCTTGCTTAACCGTTGGGTAACATTAGGAGAAAGCAAAAGTTCATAATGAAATGTTTCCTAGGACTATTATCTTTTGGTATGATTGTCCAAATTAACTAGGTGGAGCCACAATTATGAAAAGGGTTCAATTGAATCGTATTGTATGTATAAGTAAGGATTGTTACGGTTTTAGAATTTGAAATTTATGAATTCTAATAACTTTCATTTGCTACCGAACTCGCAATTCATTTATGCTACTCGGTCCGTACGTAGTTTATTACATAAAGATTCAAAGCGAAGTTGCAAAATTTTATCGGACCATATCATATATATAATGCATATCCGCCTTTCCGGGCAAAACTTTTCAACTATATATTAACCTTTGAAACTCAAAAGGGGTAAAATTTACGTACACACTAGCTTTCAAACTTCATTTTTGTAAAATTATATTGGGTATTTTGTCTGTTGTTGTATATTAACTTTCGAAACCCTTGAAGTGGGAAAAACAGTTTAATATTTTTTAGCAAATTTTTGAATCCTCTTGTTAAATTTCAAATGAATTTTTCAGAGCTTAAATGAGGACAATCTTTTCAGTAGTTAATGTGTTTAGTTGGATCTCCTAACTCTCTTCTTAATTATGTGGGGAAAAAATCAAATGACAAAACCAACAAATTCTGTCTTTAATTTCTGTGTATTTAGTAGCAACATTCTTTTGATCACAAATTAATTTTTTAATTAATTTAAAATATTGTACATATTTCAAATTCTAAACAATGTGCTCCTGTTTTTTTGTGCTGTGTTGTCAATTTTTTTTTTTTTTAAAAGAGTACTTCCTATGTAGACTATGCTTTCCTTGTAGTTATAATAATATGTGCATGTATTGCGCACCATGCTCCATAAATATTGTTCACGAGTACCATCAACTTTTGGACAAAAACAAATAATTGTTCAGTTGCTTTTGGCTTTAACAAATATTACTGCTCTCTCTCGTGTCATTTGCATTCTCAAGTGAAGCTATTTTTAAAAAAAAAATATAAGAAATCTCGAGTTCGAGCGCTAGCTCTCAATGTATAAAAATTTTGTTAAGCAACATTTTTTTTCAAATGACTCTTACCTCACATGAATCTAAATTAGTTTGAATATAATATGGATAGAACATCGTGTAGGAGACTGGAGACAAAAAGAAAAAAGAAAAAGTTCTCTTTAGAAATTAATGTTCCTTCAAACATTTTGACCCAATTTAATTTGACAAATAATGTTTGATAAGTAGTATTTATTTTGGGTTAGATGAGAATAAGTTGACAAATGGAGTACTAAATTAAGAATAAGGAGAAAAGTTGAGCAATTCTTTGCAGCCAATCACTGCAGAGGCCAATATATGGTACTCCCTTTTTAAAAAAAAAATGAATGACGTACTTTGACTTGACATAAAGTTTAAAAAATAAAAAAGATTTTTGAATCTTGTGGCCTTAAATTAAAGTAGTGTCAAATATACTAAAATATTTTTAATCTTGTGGTCATAAATATGAAAAGGTTAAAATTAAAATATTATAAAAAAGAAAAAAGATCCTTTTTTTTAAAAAGGGTTAAAAAGATAAGTATGTCGTTTTTTTCAAACGAAGGGAGTAAAAAGAAAGGCTGATTCTCTCAACTCGCAATCACCTTTTCCCTCTCTAGATGTTATTCTGATCCTTCGGTATATTTTTATTTGTCTTCTGCTTACTTTTCTTTTCTATATAATAGAAGCACCGATTTCGATCAATGCTTCGTCAATTATTATATTATTTCTAATTATTTTGTGATTTATTATATTATTTTTAATTAATTATTATAATTTATTTATATATTAAAATTAATAATATTTTTTTATTATATTATCCCTAATTAATTACTATAAGTTATTTATATATTAACATTAATAATATTTAATTAAAAAAAATATTTATAACGTTTGTTTCAACTGCTTTAATCGTGATTTTACTATATCATCCCTAATTAATTATTATAAGTTATTTACGTAATAAAAAAATAATAATATTTAATTAAAAAATAGATGGCATGTCTGCTTATATTACCCCTAATTGCTCCGTAATTTATTATATCACCCCTAATTAATTATTATAAGTCATTTATATATTAGAATTAATAATATTCTTTTACTATATTACCCTAATTAATTATTATAAGTCATTTATATATTAGAATTAATAATATTTAATTAAAAAATAGATATTTATCACGTTTGTTTCAGCTGTTTTAATCGTGATTTTACTATATCATCTCTGATTAATTATTATAAGTCATTTATGTATTAAAAAATTAATAATATTTAATTAAAAAAATCAGTTGCTTCGTCATTTACTATATTATCCCTAATTGCTCCGTGATTTACTATATTACTCCTAATTAATTATTATAAGTCATTTATATATTAGAATTAATAATATTTTTTATTATATTACCCTAATTAATTATTATAAGTCATTTATATATTAGAATTAATATTATTTAATTAAAAAATAGATATTTATGACGTTTGTTTCATCTGCTTTAACCGTGATTTTACTATACCATTCCTAATTAATTATTATAAGTCATTTATGTATTAAAAAATTAATAATATTTAATTAAAAAAATAGATGACATGTCTGTCTATGATTTCAACCAGTGCTTCATTTAAATTACCCCAGATTAATTATTATAAGTCATTTATATATTAGAATTAATAATATTTTTTATTATATTACCCCTAATTAATTATTATAGGTCATTTATATATTAAAGTAAATAATATTTAATTAAAAAAATAGATATTTATGACGTTTGTTTCAGCTGCTTTAACCGTGATTTTACTATATCATCCCTAATTAATTATTATAAGTCATTTATGTATTAAAAAATTAATAATATTTAATTAAAAAATATGGATGACATGTCTGCCTATATTACCCACAATTGCTCCGTGATTTATTATATTATTCCTAATTAATTATTATAAGTCATTTATATATTAGAATTAGTAATATTTTTTTACTAAATTACCCCTAATTAATTATTATAAGTCATTTATATATTAGAATTAATAATATTTAATTAAAAATAGATATTTATGACGTTTGTTTCAGCCGTTTTAACCGTAATTTTACTATATCATCCCTAATTAATTATTATAAGTCATTTATGTATTAAAAATTAATAATATTTAATTAAAAAATCAGTTGCTTCGTCATTTACTATATTACCTTAATTGCTCAATGATTTATTATATTACCCCTAATTAATTATTATAAGTCATTTATATATTAGAATTAATAATATTTTTTATTATATTACCCTTAATTAATTATTATAAGTCATTTATATATTAGAATTAATAATATTTAATTAAAAATAGATATTTATGACCTTTGTTTCAGCTGCTTTAACCGTGATTTTACTATATCATCCCTAATTAATTATTATAAGTTATTTATGTATTAAAAAATTAATAATATTTAATTAAAAAAAATAGATGACATGTCTGCCTATATTATCCCTAATTGCTCCGTGATTTACTATACTACCCTAAATTAATTATTATAAGTCATTTATATATTAGAATTAATAAGTTTTTTTACTATATTACCCCTAAATAATTATTATAAGTCATTTATATAATAGAATTAATAATATTTAATTAAAAAATAGATATTTATGACGTTTGTTTCAGCTGCTTTAACCGTGATTTTACTATATCATCTCTAATTAATCATTATAAGTCATTTATGTATTAAAAAATTAATAATATTTAAATAAAAAAATAGATGTCATGTCTGCTGCAGCTGCTTCAACCATAATTTTTCTAAATATCGCTTATAATTAATTATTATGAGTCATCTAAGTGTTAAAAATTTAATCATATTTTTTAAAAAATAAAATAGACATAAAATGATAAATTAATTCTTGATGTATTAAATTAAGTTGACCTCCTTCAACCGTGATTTAACTGTAGCACCCCTAGTTAATTATTATAAGTCATTTATGTATTAAAAAATTCATAATATTTAATTAAAACATTGATTTCGACATGGCTGCTTCAAGAGCTGCGCCGTGATTTTACTATATCACCCCTAATTAATTATTACAAGTTATTTATGTATTAGAAAATTAATAGTATTTAATTAAAACAAGAAAAATATGCGTTTATGACATGTTTGTTGCAGCTGCTTCAACCATAATCATCTTTGAGAAGATGATCCAAGACTTTATTGTTAATTGAAGTATCTTTTGTTCCAGTTTTTATATGAAATAATCCTATGAATATTAGTTCTACATTTTTTCTATATTTTGTAACAGGTCTCAATCTTATCATCAAACAATTAAAATAACCCGACTACATGACACATCACACTTTTTTATCATGTGAAAAAAAACTATCTTATAAAACTTCACTCCTTAGCGAGTACCGTCAAATAGTTATTATTTAAAAAATTATCGTTTTAAATCCATGTACATTTATGTTTGTATCTCATAAATATCGAATATTGGTGCTAAAAGATGTCTATAGTGTTGTGCCCGTGCTGACACGAGTCATGCACCTCTAGTTTATCTTAACAAATAAAAAATAAAAAATATTATTTTAAAAACATAATAAATTTAATATTTTGTTAAATAAATTGGATAATAAATGATTAATAGCAAGATTAAAATTGATACAAAATAATAAATTATTCATTAATTTTTTAAATTAGATAAATATTATTAGATATTTATTTTTAGTATTTTGAACAAGTAAAGATAAACGCCGGAGTAAATTTTGATCAGATATTTCTGCTCTAGAAGGTTGGCTTCATTGATTTTGAACAAGTAAAAATAAACGGGAAAAATAAATTCTGATGAGACATTTTTGCGCTAGAAGGTTGGCTTCATTCATTGATTAATATTTTGAGGAATGGACCAAAAAAATAATTGTGTATATATTACTTTCTTCGTCCCATTTTATGTGTCGTCATTTTTTTTTTAATTCGTCTAAAAAAGAATGTCATGTTTTCTTATTTGGTAACTATTTAATGACAATATTCTCATTTTATCCTTACTGGGTCTCACTTACTAAGAAAAAACAACTAAAAAAGTAAATTTTAGGAGGAACAATTTTGTAAACTTTATAAAGTCATCGTTCATTTCTTAAACTCCGTGCCCGGTCAAAAGGCGAGTACCATTTACCACTGATTGGCGCCCAAAACTCAAGAATTCCTAAGTTTAAGGTCGACCCAAGTTGCATGTTGTAATAACTTAAGATATGCATAAGATAAGTTTCATATGATGAACTTCAGCCACATTACATATTACTGAATCTCATCAAAAATGGCTAAACTTTAGGCAAAATAACTGAACTGATCAATTACGTGTCTGAACTTAAGTTGCATATTCAAACAGCCTATTCAGGTAAGATAATCAGATACTTCAACAAATTTTCATCAAATAATGAACAATACTCTACTCGAGTTTTTATCAAAGGACCATCTATAACTACAAGAAATAAGAGATAATTTTAGCAGTAATTAAATAAAAAGAAAAATCAGTGAAATCGATGATATTCTCTTCTTTAATTTTTAAGAAAATTGTAGCCATTTGGCCATAGATTTTTTTTTTTTTTTTCGGAAAATTATTTCACTTTAGTGAGAAAAGTGAAAACACGCTCCGTTTGGCCATCAATTTTCTAACTCCAACTCCGAAAAATTATTTGGAAAAGTGAAAACAAGTAAAACTTGTTTTCACTTTTTTCACTCATACTTCTCTTATAAAATTTCAAAAACAACTTTAATATATATTCATGGTCAAACACAACTCCAACTTCACCTTCAACTCTGAAAAAAATTAATTTTTATGGCCAAACGAGGAAGTCAGCTGAAAAAAGAGAAGTAGAAAAATGATATAAGGTGATCATTGGTTTACATCAATCAGATTTGGATACATAAAATAATAAGGCATAATAATTGTATTCCGATCCTACGGAGTGAGGTCTGGGGAGGGTAAGTGTACACAATCTCACAGGTGAGGTAAAAAAGATTGTTTCTGATGATAGACCTCGATTCAAAAGAAAAAACAATTCATAAAAAATATAATAAATATTAACACAATAAATAATAACATAAAATTATCACAAAATAATACTCTAATCGATCATAATAACTGATTCTAATTATAATATATGTACTGGGAAATTAATAATCAAGAATATGATTGCGTACGTAACCCTTGCAGAGGAGGAGGAGGAAACTTTTGTTTGTTAGTATAATTGATGTTCTTATTAAACAAAGATATGATAATTAAAAGCCAATGAATGGAATTGAACAATAAAATATTGAATGGATTTGAACAATAATTACTACTTCAATAAAATAATGAATGGAATGGAAGCATCATCAGTTGGCTGAGGGTCGTTTTCGCACTAAAGAAAGTAGTGCCTTCTCCTGTTTTTAAAAAAGAATATTTAACAAATAATATACTAATATATTGTACTTTTTTTAAAAAAATAATTATTAGTATTACTATATTGTCAGCTAATTATTCAAGGATGCTATTGTAAGTTTTTTATGATTGCTGTTCATATCACCCAATAAAACCTTTTTTTTACGTCCCCTTCAACCCAAGAAGACCTCAACAACAGTTTTTTTTCCTTTTTTTCATTAAGAATTAGGAGGCAGGGAAAGGGAACCGGGGAGGCGATTATAAGGTAGGAAATTGAATCCTCGCAGGCAAAGTAAATATTCAGATAGCCAACTAACAAAACTACTGATACTATTTGAAAAATTTATTTTAAAATCTAGTTGCTATATATAATTTAAATTATTTCTGATAGCGGCAGGAATTCCCATTCAACAGAGGGTGTTATCTACCTTACATTGCTTCGTACATTTTTCAAAAGCATACCATTTGAAACTAGCTAGCAGAAAATAATACTTCCTCACTTTCTCTATACAAATTTACGTGACACAATTGAAATTTCAAGATTCAAACTTCTAAATTCTGACCCTGAATTCGACATAAAAGTTTTATGTCTTTTAGAATAAAATTTAATTTAAATATTTGAAATGTAGACAAAAGTATTACTGTAAATTACAATAATTTAACATTTAAATATTATTTAAATGTTATGTAAAGAAAATTCAATCAAAGAAAACTTAATAGACTCTAGAAATTCCAAACCTGTCACGAAAATTGAGACAAAAAAAGTAGAAAATCTTGAAACCACGGTAACATACATATCCAAACTCCTTAATAGCTGAATTGTGACAATAGGTCATATCTAACCCTTTCACAAAACCATTTAGGAGTATGTATACTATTTATCATTAAGTTATTGCATACAGTATTGATGTAAAAAGTATTTAATTCAACTATCAACATATGCAAGAGTTCAAATCCCATAGATGGAATAAAATCTTGGGAGAAAGAAGGGGGTAAAAGAAACAGACACCTGAAACTGCAAAAAGTCTGACGTATATTTGTATATGCTGCAGTTTAAAGACACACACACGTGAGGATATATATACAGCATATTTCCATTTTCATACAAGGTAAAAATTGGGGACCATGTAAGATCAATTTTGAACTACTCACTAGTAAAACTAAATATGCCTAATGCTTGTACCGTCATTGCATCATGGATGATAACTAAACTGTCACTAGATAAAACTAAAAATGTGATTAAGCGATGTAATGAATATGGTCATTTAAATTTGAATTCGCACCACATAAGGAGGAGGAGGTTTACGCAATTCACAATTATATTACTAACTAAAATTAAAAATTGAAAATGAATCCTTGCAAATAATAAGTACTATATACTATACTGTTGTATTAGGAGGAGCAGTAGGTGGCGGACCAATAGCAGCTCCGCCACCACTGCCATCGCCGCCACCGGCATTACCTGCACCATTTCCACTACCACTGCCTCCTCCTTCTACCGCGATAACACTGCCGCTGCTAGCACTGCCACTGGCCAAATTTGAAGTACTTGACCTTTTACGTTTCTTCTTTTCATAGGGAATTCCTCTTGCTTTTGCTTGACTTTCTCTAACTTCCCTTAAATATATTCTAACAGCTTTAGCACCAAATGGATTTGATTCGGGCTTTCCCCCATTTTCTTCATAAGCAGCTCTTAGCCTTCCAATTAGTGCATCAAGGCTACCCCAAGCCTGTTTCAATGGACAAGCACAAGGTGCAGGTGGATTCGGGTGCCCAAAATAAGGGCACCCAGTCATGTGCACCTTTGTTTTCCCAAACTGATCGAGGTACTTAAGGAACTCGATCACGTGAGCTCCACTGCACCGGGCTAGGGTTAATGGAGGTTTGTGGTTCCTTAAGTACTGTAAGAAAGTGTTCCAATCACGACGTTTTTGTGACTCGTACCGGCTTGGTGGTGCTGCCGATGATGTTGTTGACCGTCCACCCTCTGTGGTGGCGCTTGCCGATGATGGACCTTCCCCTCCTCCGCCTCCTTCGCTACCGCCAATATTTGGGTCAGATTCTTCAACTCTAGATGTCGATGAATCCATAAAATGCGAGAGTACAAAGATTGATGATGATTGTAGTGCTACGAAAAGGACTTAATTTGCATCCAACTTGTAATTGCAACGATCCAATTTGGACTAATGCTTTTAAATACCCAATTGTATCCTTATCTGACAGTTAGCTAAGAGAGAAGCTATGATGAAGATCGCCTTGCAATGATATCATGAGGTGGTTTTTCTGCTTGTCTAACTCGAATAATCCAGATAGTCACAGTCACTCAAAATTGAGTCTAAATAAAATCAAGTCAAAGCAAAAAAAGAAAGTCTTACTGAAGCAACAACCAAAGAAACAAGAGCAGCAAAGCAAGAAGCGGTCTAGTTCTACAAATCTTTGAGAAAAAGATACAGTGAAGTAATCGAAGTAACTTGATTACTACTTTGGATTTTTGGGTTTCCAACGAAAAGAGAACAGGTTGAAGGGCTTCAAAGTTAGATAGATGATGGATGATGAGACGTTAAGGGGAAAGAAATAGATGATGTGATTCACTGAAGAATGTGTGAGAGTTTGAAGTGATGATGAAATCGTATTTAGATAAAATTTGAGTGTGAGAGAGAAAAACTATACATACATACATACAGTAGTAGAAGAAGAAAGAGTGAATGAAAAATAGGGGACTAATTGAGTGGGTGTGGGTGTGGGACAGGGAGTTTACTATTCACAACACTGGCGGCCCCGCCACTCTCTCTACGCATTTGCACTGTTTCATCATCTTGTCTCCTATTAGTATTATCCAATGTATTCACCCCACCCCACCCTCCCCTCCCCGCACACAACCGTCAACATCGGAGTCAGAATTTTTACACAAGATATTCAGAAATAATATACAAATTAGTCGAAGGAGGTTCAAATATAATTTTTTTTCTTTTATATATATATATATAAAACTTTTTGACATATATAAGGTAGTCCGACGTACTAAAATTACTACTATATGCGGTGTTCGAAAAAAAACTTCATTACAAAAGTATATCGTATACAGTCTTACCTTGCATTTCTATTAAAGACTGTTTCCAAGAGTCTTACCTTATTATATATAAATAATATAATTTTTCATCTTCCTCTAAATCAAAATTGGCTCCGCCACTGACAACAACCAACCCCACCCTCACTTCTCTCTTTGACTTAAGGGTACGTACCCTTCTTCCAAACCACACGATTTTACCTTCTTTAATTTACTACTCTCTTCGCCATAATATATGTATTTACAAAAAGTTATAGATATTAGTAACACTTATAAATCACTTTACAAAAGACAAGTTTTTTTCAAAGTTAATGTTATTTTTTAAACGAATAAAAGGAAAGATGTCTAATAAATAGAAACTTAGGAAGAGTATACAACACGGAGAAAAAGTAATTTTCACAAGAAACTCTCCATTATTAATTTATACGTGTGATTTTTGTGTAGAACTCTGCATTTGTACAATTCCACATAAACACACCAATACAATGTTTGTTTATGTAATTATTTTATGTAATAAGCCTCATCATAATTAGTCATGCATAAATATAAGGTGTATACTTTGATTGGCACCCTCGTTGAGAGAGGTTAGCCCCTCTTCTAATATTTCTCAAGCATCTTGAGGGAATATAATATACAAATTTAAATTCGAATCTATCTTCCAACTTACATTAATAGACAAACAACACGTGATATCTGATATCTGTTGCTGATGAAAGGTGGTGTTAGAATTATTTATTTTATGTGAACTTAACATTAACTTTTTATTACTTTAAAGTAAACTGGGCTGATGTTATTAGTTGGTGGACAAGACATAGGCTGTGTATTCATGCGGATTCCATATGGGCCTGTATCCATTTCGTGTGGGCTGACAATATTGTAAGCTTGTAGTAGACCTGTGAGCCCATAATGGGGGGTGCACTAGGTTAAGGCTTTTAAGCCTATAAATATAAGGCTAGGTCCTCTCTCCTGGCTTTAACATAAGACGCATTCCCATAAGCTGTTAGCCGTTATAAGCAAAGGAGAGAGACTCAGCCTAGTTCGTCTTCAATTACGTGTAAGCAATGGCGGACAAAGATATGCACCTTTCCTCCCTCATATTCCATACAATGGCGGACAGAGGTATGCACCTTTCCTCCGTCATATTCCATTACTTATAGGTGTTCTTGGTTTATGTGAATCTGTGGTGTGTTTCGCTATTGTTAAGAATTCGTGCCCTACTGATTATCTTATTTTCGCCTACCTATTGCTTATCGATGGAACGGGTTGCCTAACGTGTTTCACTGACGTGTTCCAAGGAAGCAGTAAAACAGAAAGTAAAGAACACAATGATTTTTACGTGGAAAACACTCGGTTCAAAAAGGTGTAAAAAAACCACGACCTGTACCTCTACAGGATTTAACCCCAACTTTACTAAAAAACTCTGAGCCTCAACAACGACTGATTACAAAACTCTTGTAACCAACAAATAGGAATTATAAACTCTAATCCCTATAACTCAACAACTAGGAATTATAAACTCTAATTCCTAACTACATACACACCTCTCAAGGTATGCTTTCCCAAAGTCTCTGAGTTTTTCCCAACTCAAAGACTAGCTCCTAATTCAGTTTATAACACACTGAAACTAACATTACATCAATAGCTCAAACTCAATGAACAACTCTAAAAATCAACGCTAAAACTTTTAGCTGGATTCTGTACTGAGGACCAGGTTCTTCAACATGTTTCTTCAGTGATTGAGTAGCACTTCGTAAAGTCAATCTGTCGATTGTGCTTTTCTGCTTTTTAAGTGCGTGAATTATTCTGAATGATGCATCTTCTATTTAAGCACAGCTCTTCAAAGAGTCATTCTTTATTTCAAACTCCCTTTTAATTAAAACTCTCATTGCATAGAGTTCTACTTCAAGTGAGACTCTTTCTTTAATTCCAATTCTTGTTTCCTTAGTGTTGTAGTAAAACTCCAACTCTTTTAAATCAACACATGTTTATTTATCATAATCTTTCTCCTCTCACACAGAGGACTCTTCAAGATATACTCAGAAGTGAAACTCCTTCTTCACGTAGGATTCCTTTTTCAACTCAAATTGCTTTCCCTTATCATTAAGTGTTTGAATCAAATTCAACTTGTTATATTCCCCACACGATCAGTAGCTTGAGTATATCAGAATTAGGCTTGCTTATTCATTCTTGTCTTTAAGCAATCTTGTTTGCATCTATCAGTGAAACTGGAAATCTGCTTTCCTATGCGTGGACCAACTCAAGTAACATGTTTCATTCATGTGTCAGTTTGTCAATCATCAAAACTACATATTACCCAATAAATTCTCCCTTTTTTATGATGACAAACCTCTTGTCTTGTGCATTCAACCATCTTTACCTGTAGGCACTAAAGTATAAAACACTAGAATGAAACAAGTTAGTCAATGGGTTATAAACATTGCACAATCCTATTATTTTCTTCCTTTTGGCATCATCGAAAAACCATTTCAATGCAATAATATACTAGCCAAAGTGATTTGTTATGCTATCCATGGTCACTGGGGCTATCACCAAAACAATCAAACAAAGACTCTAGCCTATTAAAGAGAGCAAAAATGAGTTAATTTAGCAAAGATAACCATTCTATTTAACTGACAGTGCATGTTCCACATTAACCTAAGCTAGTACTAAACAAAGCAAAACAAATGAACATTAATAAAAAAAATATGGTATAAAAGTAAAACATGGCTAAGGATACAAATAGTGAAGAGAAAGGAGGAACAAGTGATATCAACTGTGTCAATTGACGAATGACTTCAACATTTTCATCTCTCACTTAATCAAGGTCAAGCTTCAAAGTCATGATCCAAGCCTGAAGGACCACTTATTCCACTTCATGACTGCTTGTGCAGCTTTAAGTCCAGATATATTTTTTTATTTTAGCCAAATCATTTTTTTCATTTTTTTTTTGTGTTAGCCCTCCTTATTGAAACTGGTAGAGCAACAAGATTCATCTGTGCAAGAACATCTATTGTTGTTTTCTAAGTCAACCTGAACTAGGATTGAGAAATTCAAAAAAATAATCAATTAGGAACTAAAAGGGAGATCATATCCCTTTTCATTTCTTAGAAAACTTATGCTGCATGTGATTGATGATCAAGGTTGGCAAATTCATGGTACACAACTGATATTTTGGTTAAGAGAGAAGAAGGAATTTCTGGTGTAGGATTAACATATTTGTGCACAACCATTTGGAGAGAAGCAAAGAAAGTTTGGTCAACCAATTCGTCAGCTTTATAAGATAAGGGGAGAATGAAGTGTGAGGAATTGAACAGGTGTGCTCAACTGTTTCAACTTAGACAACCTATACTTATGTCAGTGAAGAACATACCTGCTAAGAAGAACTTTGTGGTCACACATATTGTAACAGAAAATCACGGTAACGATTTTTCTATGGTACGCATGTTGATTTTAAGCGTACATATTGATATGAAAAATCATTTGAAGGACTAACAATGAAATA
Source organism: Capsicum pubescens (assembly GCA_030864215.1). NCBI lineage: Eukaryota > Viridiplantae > Streptophyta > Magnoliopsida > Solanales > Solanaceae > Capsicum > Capsicum pubescens. Next base: position 5,032,676 of record CM061543.1, read on the forward strand.
GCCTCGATTTGGAGTCCGTGTTGGCTATTTCTTGCTACACTACCACATCATTTGGTTTATGTCTACAAAACTTCAATGTTTGTAATTGTGGACTGGTCTTGTATCGTTGATTGATGCAAGTACTGCTGTAGTTCAACAGTGATGTTTTACTTGACTGAACTATGTTGGAGATGGCGTTCCACCACTAAATGTTTATGGCCACTGTCTATTCAGCCTGAGAGTCATTTTCATAAAAATAAGTTTTTCAAAACTTCTCTTTAAAAGTTAAGGTTGTTCAACTGGGAGAATGTTAGAATTATTTATTTTATGTGGACTTAACATTAACTTTTTATTACGTTAAAGTAAATTGGGCTGATGTTATTAGTTGGTGGACAAGACATAAGCCGTGTATTCATGTGGATTCCATATGGGCCTGTATCCATTTCATGTTATTTGTGTGGCCTGACAATAGTGTAGGCGTAGACCTGTGAGCCCATAATGGGGGGTGCACTAGGTTAAGGCTTTTAAGCATATAAATATAAAACTAGATCACCTTTCCTGGCTTTAACATAAGACGCATTCCCATAAGTTGTCAGCCGTTATAAGCAAAGGAGAGGAAGACTCAGCCTAGTTCATCTTCAGTTACGTGTAAACAAAGGCGGACAAAGGTACGCACCTTTCCTCCATATTTCGTTATTTATAGGTGTTCTTGATTTATGTGAATCTGTGGTGTGTTTCGCTATTAATTTAACAGGTGACAGATATTTCGTGAAATTAATCGAGATGCGAGCAGATTGGTTCGAACACTACGATTATAAATAAAAAATAAAATGAAAAAAATGGACAAACTTTAGACCTCGGAACTGAAACCAATAGGGAATTAGTAACATTTTCATACTAAACCCAACTTTTGGAGGAAAAAATTAAATGTAACAGATCGACACTTCTATTTTCTCTATATATTATAATCATACGATATTCAAAATTGACTCAATTAATTTGAATTCTCATCATGTAGGACTTATTAAAGGGAAAGTAATCCCAACAAGGATATTATATATATATATATATATATATATAATTTTGAAGGTTAGTGTTAATGAAAGGTTGATTCTATGAAATCACACTGAAAGACTTATCAAAATAATTCTTTTGTGAGGGTCAGATCTATGAATAGATCTTATGAAAAGCTGTTACACTACATGTACGCAGTGGACCGGTATAATCTAAAGTCAGAAGTCCCAAATAATACTACTCATTTCATAATGAAAGGCTTTCATGTTTTTTTTTTTTAAAATAATTTTTTATGACATAGAGGGTAGGGAGTAGAGAAATGGGATAGAGAATTAAAAGGTGGCAATTTAAATTCGAATCAATAAAGTGAAAATTTAAGTAATTAATAGATTGAATGAGAATTTTTCACTTTTTCGATTTTTTTTAAAACTTTATATCAAATACAATTCCAAATTGATATTTGGCCTTGAAAATTCTGAATACAACTTGAGTTATATTTAGAAAAGTGAAAAACAAGAAAAAAATATTTTTCACTTTTTTTCATCTTTCTTTGCTTACAAAAATTCAAAAACAACTTCAATTTATATTAATGAACAATAAACTCGAACTCCAATTCCAACTATAAAAATTTAAATTTTTATGACCAAACTCCCACTAAGTTTGAAATTCATGGTTTGTAATATTGAGTGGTGCAAATATTCATTAATTATTTTATTCCCAAGCTAAGGTCCTATTTAGAACATATCACTAGAAAGTGTAATGATATCAGTATACACACACAACACCATTTGCTTATATAGAATTTATAGATACATATAAACTTAATTATCATTAAATTATATTAATTGCTAGATATATTTTAATTTGCTATGCTTAAGGAATCCTACTGCCTCTACCAATATATTTTCTCCATCATAATTTGTGTAACATCAATTTTAACTTGATATGAAATTTAAAAAAGAAAAGAGAGAAAGATCTATTTTAACAATTTATGATCTAAGATAATCATTAATATTTGTATAAATAAAACATTTGATTAAGAATAAAAAATAAACAATGTGTTGCATAGTGTATTTTTTTCTCTCTTTTTATTTTTCACATAAATAAATAACCATTGAATGTGGGTGTGTAGCTAGAATTGGTGAATGGCATGTTGAATTGGTCAAGGGAGTGGGACCTTTGTACGAACTTTACTTTTGCAGTGGGATTCCAAATGTCAGAAATTTCCACCAAAATTAAATAAAAGAGATATATGCATGTATTATGTAATCTTATTCTTATCTTTTTGATAGAAAAAAGATCGTTTTCGCCCCAAATTATAATTGAAAAGTCGAATTCACATTTAAATTATATAAGTGATCTATTATACACCTTAACTGTAAAAAAGTGACACTTTTTACACCCTGTCAGACATTACACCACTTACATGTGGTGTGGTGTTTTACACGCGCTGCCACGTCAGCATAATCCAAAAAAATAAGGAAAAAGGCATCGTTTTCACCCCAAACTATAGTTGAAAAGTTGAATCTACACTTAAACTATATAAGTGACCTATTACACACCTTAACTATAAAAAAGTGATACTTTTTACACCTTGTCAGACATTACACCACTTGCATGTGGTGTGGTATTTTACATGCGCTGTCACGTCAGCATAATCCGAAAAAATAATAAATTTATTTTTTTCGTAATTTTTTTTTCTTTTTTCTTTTATTTTTTTTCTTCTTCTTCAATGTCTAAAACCTCTATTGTTGTTAATGTCCAAAACCTCCATTACACCATATTCACCACCATAAACTTTATCCCACCAACAAAATTATCATAACAATTAATTTCTTCTAACATTGTTCTTCATCCGTCACCCATCGTCTTTTCTTAAAAAAAAATAAAAAAATTCTCAGCTATAATGGCCCTTATTGTTTCAAAAAATGGCCACTCGACTGTTGGCCTCTATGTTTTAAATGGTAATGACCAACACATTTTCGTACTTTTTCTATTTGTTTTTCAGCTATAATTTTTTTAAAAAAACTAATATGGTAGCAAGCTCCATTTTTGGATGGATTAATAATTAACAGACAGAGAGGAGAAAGTCGACGATGAATCCGACCTTTCCGACGAGAATTCACCGAAAAACATCCTTGCTACAAAATTTTATATTTTTTTTTTATAAAATTTGGTTTTACCCATTTAAACATCAAATACAATTTGATTTTGTTCATTGTGAAATTGACATTGATTCGATGAAGGTGGAGGATGAATTGTGTTATTTGGGGATGGGGTTGAAATTTGGAGGTAGGGTGATGAAGAAACTGTGTTGGTTGGGGTGGGGGTGATGAAAAAGAAGATGGTTTGGGGTTGAGATTGGAGTTTCGGGGTGGGGGTGATGAAGAAGATGATGGTTTGGGGGTGGGGGTGATGACGAAGATGATTGTTTGGGGGTGGGGGTGGAGAGATGGATGCTGGGGGTTAGGGGTGGAGTATTTTTATTTTTTTCTTGCATTCATTTTTAATTTAAATGCGCCAATTTTTATTTAAATAATTGTGTATTTTCCACGTCAGATCTAGGGAGTAAAAAGTATCATTTTTTTTATAGTTAAGGTATGTAATAGGTCACTTATATAGTTTAGGTGTGGATTCGACTTTTCGACTATAGTTTGGGGTGGAAACGATGCCTTTTTCCTTACTGTTTTTAGCCATTTACTTTTGTTATTTAATAGGCTTGACGCGCCTAAAATAAGTGTAACATACGCGCCTTAGAATGGGGTTCGCGGGAAGGTAATAATATCACTTTTATATAGTTAAGGTGTGTAATAGGTCACTTATATAGTTTAGATATGACTTCGACTTTTCTTGTCTAATATGAGGTGAAAATAATACATTTTGCCTATCTTTGGAAGCAGAGATGTTTGATTTTTGATAGACCATCAATTCAAATAAAACATATCAAAAGAAGATATAAGACATGACAAAATAAAATAAAAAATAGCAATAACAAATAATATAATGATCAAAGCAAAGAAAAGAAAATGTAATAATAGAATTGAAAAATAAAATAGTAGTAAGAGAATAGTATTAACAATAGTGATAAGAAAATTACTCGGTTGATTATCTATTAAACTTCTACCTTAATTCTTGATTTTCATATCCTCGTATATAAGGTCATATCCTTGATTCAAATCACTTCTCCACAATACTTTTCTGGACCTTCTCTAACTCTCTTCAGGTCACTCGTCATATTGAAACTGTCACACCAGTTCATTAAGATATATCTACACATTTCTTTTTTCTCAATCATTTCAATCTCGCTTCTCTCGTCTTATTCGCCACATAGACTACTTTCTCTTTATTTCTAATTTTATCTCTGCTAATATACTATCTCCTTTATATGGAAAAAATAATAATAAAGAGAGTATACACTAAAGAACAAATTAGGATGGGTTAGGAGGGGGGGCTTGACGGTGGGAGTTAATGCCAAAATGTGGAAAAATGAGGCATCTCGTGTGACTCCATTTAATTGCATCTATCTTTCTTTGTTTCCCCCTTTGGTCCATTCCCTCTATACTCACCAAAATTTGTCCTCCTTATTTTTCAAAATTTAAGAACATGACATGACAAAATAGTGCAACATTTCTTTTTTTGTTTTGTTTTTTCATCCAATATTCGATACCCGCATTGGAGCCCGACTAATTCGAATTCACATCGAATAGGACCCTATTCGGGGGTAGCGCTCCCTATCAAGGATTTTTCCATATCGAGGGTTCGAATCCAAGACTTCTGGTTAAGGGAGGAACAACCTCATTCACTGCACCACATTTTTTTCAAACGACAAAAACTAGAAACTTACAATTGATAAGACACCATCGAATTTCTTTTTGGGAAGAAACATGTGTATTAGTCTATTAGATAAGAGGTTGTTTCAAGAAGGATTAAAAAAGGACACGACTTCTAATGATTCGGCCTAAGTCAGTTGTTATATTTCGCTTTTTTCTTTTTGAGAGTTGGTTAAACTTATTTTTTTAAAGTTAAATTGAACTAATTTGGCAAACTTCAAAAATTATACATAAAATATTACAAATTGTAATTTTTCTCATGTCTATATTTAAAATATTAATCAAATAACATATTTGACTCTCATAAAACAAATTATGACAACTAATTTGAGACAAAGAGAGTATATGTTAAACTTAGAGAGATCCAATTGTTAAAGTCAATTAAGCAACTTAGAGTTGCTTTACATTAATATATCGATTATTGTTTTTATCAAGTTATCAATTATTGTTAATTATAATAATTTAAATGAAGTTATTGTATAAGTGAAGTAATTAGTGATTGAGAAAAATATCAATATATTTTGCTTATGTTGCTTATCCTTTTGACGTTTTTTTTTTAAGAACGTTATACAACCAACATGTTTAGTTCATTATAGGTAATGTAACTTGGTCTAAAGCCCTGTACACTAATTCTTTTTTTAAATTAAGCAAATTCATTAGGCAAAGCCTATGACTAGTCTTTTTTTTTTTTATATATGTATAATAAAAGCAAAACTTTTAAAAAAAAAAAGTATTAGTAAAAAGGATCATGCCTTACCTTACTAATCCTATTGATGCGTAAAAATTTTACGAAGTCTACCTCATGATATTCAAGTTGAAAGAGATAAATTGAACAAGTATTCTCATCCGCTGATGGAATATACTATTAGACCTAATATATTTTTTTGTTAATACTATCAAGATAATCTCCTTGGATTTATATGTAGTCAAAATAATAGTGACTTCATCGTACAGCATCTTGGAAAATTTCCCTCCTATAAGTGTCTATGTATATTTAATTTTGCCAAAAAAAAAAAAAAAAAGTATCCGATGCTTCACCCCAATAATAAAAATTGTCATTTAACTTTACAATGTGTACAAAAAAGTCAGTTTAATTCCAAACCCCACAATTTCCTTAAAATTATAATTTAAGAAAAGATTTAATTGACTCCATGATCATTTATGCCTTCACACTAAAGGGATTCCTTTTAATTATTCAACTCCTCAAAGCAATCAAAGATAGCTTTCGAAAATGAAAGTTCCCATAGGGTATATCCTAATGAGTAGCCAGACATATGTACTAAAATATAAGGACTAAAATGGATGATGATAGAGTACAATTATTTAAAGTCATTATTGTTGTAATAATTCTTATTTTTTGTTTAAAAAAAAATATAGGTACTATTTTCAAGGAAAAGAATAATAATTTCAAGAATGACACTAGAGAAAATTGATGATGATGATGATAATAATTGAAGATTACATTATGTGATTTATTGGAATTAAACTATATGTTAGTGACAAAGAAAGATACTTATAATTTTCCGGTATATTACATCACTAGGGACCTAGTGTTCATGATATTTAAATTTATACTTCCTCAATTATTAAAATATTGATAGAGAAAATTCGTTTTAATCCAATCAAGATTGTGTAGTAGCCGTTTCAAAGTTATTATTATTGTTTTTGAAATTTATTGCTCTTTATTTATATTCAAGAGAATTAATTAACATCCAGCAAAATAGGTTAGCAGACCTACTAGAAAAAATAGAAGCAAAGGCAACATATTAGGAGCTACTTTCGTTAGAAATAGTTTGACTTGTAATAGAAATTAGGCCTCGTCCATTTTTTATACTGATCGTGAAACAATATGAGCAATAGGATATGGGGATTGAGGTCCCAAATTCAAAGAAAAATTGGAATGCAAGTACATTTGGTCCATATAGATCCTATATATATATTGTCATGATGCATAGTAGCTACAAATAGATTACTACTACTATCTTTGATTACGACAAATAAGAGGATTAGCATCCCTAAAATCAGGGCGGAGCCATCTTATAGGGCAGGGGCGGAGCTACTCTTGGGATAGGAGGTTCATTCGAACCTTTTTTGACGGAAAATTATACTATATATACATGGTTAAAATTATTTTTTGTGTATATATAGTAGATATTGAACCCCTTCGGTTAGTTCATACGTTCACTTGTTAACCCCTTAGTGAAAATCCTAACTTCGCCACTGGATTAGGGGTTCACTCGAATCCGTTCGGCTGAAAATTATACTATTTATACATGATTAAAATTATTATATATATAATTGATGTTGAACCCCTTCGATTAGTTCATGTGCCTACTTTTGATTTTGACCTCCTTTAGTGGAAATTTTGACTCTGTCACCGCTAGAATAGGGTAAATAATGTTGAATTATGATAAGATAGTGAATGAAGTGAAACTTTTAGTATTAATGTCTTTGATTAAAACCTTTTAACTACTGAATTATCCAAAGGAAATCCACACTATAATTTGAAATTTGAATTACTGTTATTTACTTGAATAATGAAGTACTTTTGATATGAGAGAAGAATATACGTATGAAATTTGGTCTATTTATTACACCCCATCAACAATTCATGTCAGTGTTCCCATTGGGATGTTTGGTCTATTTCCAACTGATAGTGACCTAAACCTCGTGAAAGATAGCAATGTATTTAAGTTACATATAATATATTATATACTTAAAAACATTTTTTACACTACTAGTGTAGTTTAATATGAAATAACAAATCACTTACCATTTTATAAACTTATTAAATAAATCCATATCATATAAAAAATTTTTACGTATAAGTATCTTATAGCGAGTGATTTGATAACCTTTACTCCATCCTCTTCAGACTCCACTTGTGAAATTACACGGGTATGTTATTGTTGTTACAAAACTTAAAACTCATGGGAGGACCCCCACAAGTACAACTAAACAAGCTAAAGGAAAAAGAAATTACAACAATGCTTGTTTATTTGTCTTCCACAATGGGACAATTGTATTCATACTTGAATTGGTACTCTTTAAAGACTTTCATTTCCTTCACAAGAAGGACCACTCCCCTCAATTCTCTGATTAACGTCGGTAGAAAATATTCAACCTTCACAATATAGGGGCAGTCTTATAGGGACAAAACTGCCAACACATCACCTCCTTCGGATTTTCACTTACGAAATTATATTAGATATGTTGTAGCTGTACGCCGCTAGAATATGACCTTTGATAGTTAGGTTAGGCTTCACTTTCAGTTGCTTTACTGTGAAGCTAAAGAATTATGGATAGTAAGATAAGTGCTATTGGACAACCTTTTGCAAATTTAATCTTAAGTAATTGTTATCTGCCTTCACTACTACCTCTCACTAGCACAAATATTGGTCAATTTTGTCCACCAAGATATGTTCCAAGATATGTTCACTAGGACGAATAAAAAAGAAATCACCTATTAATATTTTGTGCCTCCTTTGAGATTCAAACCGGAGACCTCATAACTCTCACTATGTAACAATTTGAATAGAAGACAACAAATCACAAATGTCGTCATGTATCACGGGTATTTGATTTTATATTCTTCAAGATAAGAATGAAACGTGAGATGCTGTGTGTTCATACTCCGCTGCAAAATAAGGCGTCCGAAAGAACACGTTCCACTTAATTATAGTAGCTATTTAAAGAAACAAGTGTAATACTTGTACTCATCAGCTTCCCGTAGCCGTGCGCTTTGGGGCCTTGATTAGAATCTCTTGTTTTGGACGTTGGCGTTTAGATTCGACAATTGCACTAAAATCTCAAAATAAGAAACCTACACTAGTATTGCCTGTAGTTTGGTCATTAAGATAAGGGCACAATACATAAATAAATGTGACTTTTAACTTGACCTCAGCTCACAGGTATAACTTCAAACTTTCGAAGTGCACAAGTATACACTTAAATTTGTATAAAGTTGAACAAGTAAACATAAGTGTCCTATAGGATACAAATTGGTCACACAGAACGCGACATAGGATACATGTGTTTACTTGTTCAACATTATACAAGTTTAAATATCTACTTATGCACGTCCAAAGTTGGAGGCCATAAATGCGAGTTGAGGCCAAGTTAAATGACATGCTTATTATTATGCCTTTTGATAGTTCTTTTTTATTATCATGGTGTTCGAATCAGCTTTCGCATACATCTAAATCCATGGAATACATGCTATGTCCCACCGAATGCATATATCAGGTAAACCTGTCCACCAAGGCTAAGACAAATAGGAAAAATCACTATTATTTTTTTTTTTTGTCTTTATTTAGATTTGAACTTGAGACCTCAGGTTCTCAACCCACTTCATTTACTACTAGTGCGGTGTTGGTTATGATTAAGATATTAAAACACCAAAAAGTTTAAGGTCAAAAGCAAACGTAGTTAGTGGAATCTAAACGTTCATATCGTTCAATGATCAATCAAATACTTTAGAGAAGAGTGAATTTCTAAAACGCCTATATTCCTATAACCGTTGTTGCTCAACTTGTAACTTTTGAATAAAAAGGTGTTTCCCCTTTCTAATATGATTGATGCATTAAAAAAAGGAAAAGACTATTTGAGGGAGAAGCATATCGCAATAGAAAGGAGCGTATAGGAGATTATATTCCCTTAATGATATGACCCTTCAATAGATTTGGATTCTTTAGAAGAGGGCCCATCATTATCATCATTTTTGTTACTTTTGATTCCCATTTGTTCAAAGTAATTGCATTTAGCCACTGAAAGCCAGATGTTTCTTGGGTAGGGTCGTCCCCCCAAGTTCTTTTAGCTTTTTCTTTTGATAAGCACATTATTATAGCAATCAGAAGTCTGTGGAGTTTTTTTTGTTTCTTCTTAATACTTTATTTCCTATATGGAAGGTGAGCCTTGAAATAACTAACAACATTCTTGCCATGTGATCATGAGGTCACGGGTTCAAGCCGCGAAAAAAACCTTTTATAGAAACGCATGATAAGATTGGGTACAATAAACACTTGTGGTTCGATCCTTCCCCTGACCCCTGCGCATAGCGAAAGCTTTATCGCATCAGGCTTCCCTTTACTTCATTCCCTATACAGTAGTAATAGCCTGCTCATCAGACCTAGCAGCTGGTCTTTTCTTTTTTCCTCTTTTTTCCCCTCTCAGGCAGTAGAGATAGATAAAGAGAACTACTATATGGTATGAACATCCATGGGAGCTTAACTTCATATCTTTCATGTAATCCTACAGTTATCTTTACAAGTTAAGTTCGGACTTGGTAGGGAGAGCCTAAGCCAGGCGAATTTGAATTAGTCGGGGGCCCTATGCTTACTGGACACCGGGTGAAAAAGACTTGGCGCTGGGTTAGCCGAAAATCAAAGTTTATCCGGACACTGAAAATTTTGCTTTTTATGATTACATCGGCAATAATCCAAAAAGTGGATCTATTTTGTTTTTTCTGATAACCGTGGTGTCCGAACCAGCTTGCGCGCACCTCGACTAAATCCACAGGATACCTGCCACCTCCCACCAGCAACAGGCTAGAACGGATGTGAAGAAAACACCTGGTGTTTGTCTCTGCTGGGAATTGAACCTGAGACCTCATGGTGCTCATCCCAACTTCATTGAACCATTAGGCCACACCCTTGGGTGTTTTTTCTCTTTTAAGAAAAGGAAAATCTTATTTCCCGGCTCATTGTACATTTCAATTTGAATTAGGCATTCTGTGTCCAACTCTATGCGGTCCTTACCTACATATACACACCGGTAAGAAAGTCGGACTTGGTGAAAAAACAATGGACGTACAATAAGCTACAGATGGCGTAAATTATAGAAACCGTCTAATTGGTTGAAAGTTGAAAAACGTAAAGAAACTTTATTCTATATGACGTCTTCGTTGGAGGGCAATTGATTAGAAAGAGAACTGAATGATTATTGATTGATGATTGATGAAGCCCTTCTGGACCAAAAATATTGCAAAGTAGCAATGACTAATAGGAACTTATAAAAATGATAATAGGGACATGACATATGCAAGAAAACTGAAGAAAGATCCCATCTCACAATCTCACTATCATCATACTGAAGTTCGGCGGCAGTAATTAAGGACAAAACTCATATGAACCATGGAAAACCTTAAGAAAATGATAATCATGGTGTCCCGGATAATAAAGGTACCAAATAATTCTATCCACCACGATTAAGACAAATAAAAAGAAATCACCTGGTGTTTTTTTGTCTCCTCTAGGATTTGAACATGAGACTTACGGTTCTCCAACACACTTTATTGACCACTAGACCACACCCTTATGGGTCATCTGGTTGGTGGGATGGGATAGACAAAAGACATCCAATGGAATTAGCTATCCCACCTTTTATATTAGATAGTTAATCCACCATCTTAGTACAAATGATCAGATAAGATAAATCTGAGACTAATTAATACCCATAACCAATGCGGGATAGCATAATCCCACATTTTATCCCGAGATTATTATCCTTGTCACACCAACCAAATGACAGCTCATGTGCATAATTTTTTTTCATAACCCCATGGAAAACCATGAAATCATTTCCAGTAAATTCTTTTAAGAAAATTTGGACACAGCAAGAAAAAATAATCTGTATTTCGAGGAAAGGCAGAAAAGATGTGACAACCAAGAGCCTTTTCAAACAAATTAGAAAATTTAATAGCATGTACCAATGGAACACGAATGAGAAGAATGGCTGGATATACTAACAAGAGAAATGACAATAATATACCTGTTCCTTTACTGACGAAACTAGTCACAAGAGGCAACTGCCAGTGCCACACTCAGATCATTTGAGGTTCCGCTTATGTACATTCTGTATGTTTCTAGTTCTTGTTGGTAACCCCTTGGAGCATGACTAGCATAGTAATTTTCGCTAAGGTGATCACGTTTGGAAAATATGATCTCTCTCAGTGTTGGTTCATGGCCATTGAGAAGATTTCCCATGCTTAAGACTTTCCTCCATGATTGATTCGCAGTAGGTGGAATGAACATGCTTGCAACTACCTCTCTCTCTTGTCGTTTAACTTCTTGTTTCTTATCGAAATCCTAACATAACAAAGTTGCACCGTATAAAATGAGAAAGAAAGAGATAGAGGCACAGGTAAATTTAGCCTGGTTTATGGAAATAATACATTAAAACGACATCTTCAGCCACAAAAGCTAAAGTGAGGGGCCGAAAGTACATGTAGTTAAGCAAGTTAAGAAATTTGTTATTAACTCTTGATCAAAATATCAATCTCTCATTCTAGATATAGCAAAAGAGACAAAATAAGAGATGTAAAATATACTTTACCTTTTTCTCATCACCACCAATTGATGTTGTTCCCATTTTTGGTAGATAGAAGTTGTAGTAGTCATTAAAAATGGATTCTGATAGACGTGGTGCTTGCAAGAACTTTTGATGAAGAGATGCAGCGAATGTTATCAAATTCTCAACATGTGCAAAAATTGTACAGAGACGCTTCAGGTCTTCAATATCTTCAGTGCTGACAGAAAGACTATTTTCTGCAACAAAAACGGCCAATCTATTAATTTACGAGCTCTTAAAACCCACTGCAACTCGATAGCATACTAGAACAAAAAATATACTTCGCAAGCATCTGAGAGTGGCTGCCATAGTGAGGTAAAGTTGTCCAATTCTGGTGGCCAGCTGCTTTAGACCGCCAAATGATGTTCTGTTTAATGTGTCGGCCGCTGCTTTAAAAGCAGTAGAAACCATTTGTCCCAACAATTCATACGGACGCAGTGTTTCCAAATAATGAAGAGCCTACACGAATTAAACGATACAATTACTTCCAAGCAAATCAAGAAGTTACTCAAAGAGGGCGAGATTTTCAACGGATTGACCAAAGTCAAACTACAAAAACATTTTGCAATTCAACTTCCCCCCCGCCCCATCATTATTGGTCCTTCTATGCCCTCAAAACCCTCCCCAGCAGGAAACCCTGACCTGAACTCTCAGGTCACTAACAATACAACTGTTCGAGTCAGAGACAAAGCTGATTTGAAGAAAGATTACAGATGTAATGAATCATCCGTCTGGATTAAATAGGGGGCAATAGATAAATAGGACAAACATAAGGAAGAAGCCTGTAGAGTTATTTAAGCTCTGGAGTCTCCAAAGGACAAATCTTCCCCTTCAACTTTCAAGATCAAAACCTGCCATTTGTCTTATTAAGTTACTAAAGTTCTCGTGAAGATTTATGATGGATCACTCATACCAGAATATTATAAATGAGCATGGCTTATGCAAGTAGGCAATCCCAGTATACCTTTTCTCCTTCTTGATTTGGATCCAGAAGGGGCTTCTGTTCAGAAGCTGGCAATGGAGGTGCCTCATTCCAAATCTTTCTCCATGAATTCGCACGCTCAGACATTCTTTCTGAAAGTTTTCCACGAGGTGGCCAATCATTTGTTGACTCTACCACTGCATTGGTGTGAGATACTACCTTCTCCATACTATCATCAGTCTCCCAGTCTCTAGGTGAATGCCACCGGATGAAATCTTCAAACACAGCATCTGGATTCGCTGCTTTAAAAGCAGACATATCTATTGCATAATGCAAAGGATAATAAAGAATGAATAAGGAAAGAAGATCAATTCTTCAAATATCAGCAAGCAAATAATAATTGAAATAAGTCTAGTGTGATCCATACAACCTACAACTGCCGGAAAAAAAACTACATGGGAAATAAATCAAGGATCAGATTCACTTAAGACAATTAGGAAGAAATTTTTTATGTACAATTTTTAGAACCTAGAGAAGCTTGACTAAATCTGCAGAAAAAGTTCTCATCCATAACAATTTGGCCTGAGATACTTGATCCATTAAAAAATGCTAATAAACTGATAATTAGAACATTTGCTTCCCGCAACCTTTTGACATTTTCTTTTGAGAAGATCAGGTATTTATAAATGATCAGCTCTAAAAAAGTGCTGTCCAAATTTGTACATGTGCAGCAAAAAAGTTACCTCTGCAAAAGCCTAGCCCTTCTAAACCTGTAAGAATTCTAACCCTAACCCCTTCTAAACCTGTAAGAATTCCATATAATGATTTATCTAAGAGAAATAAAACTTAAACTCTAGCCCATAGGAAAACACGAAACGGAACATAGATGACAGAGGAATACATTTAACAATATCATAGCCATCACTTTTGTTTCGTTATAAAATAAGTGACAGTAGCTGCATTACATTTAATAATTACACGAAAGGATTTCGGTCGTCTAACATACTAAACCCACAGTTTCAGTCTGATATTAGGTGATACATAGTATAATTGCATTGTTATACACTATTATTAATTTGGATTGCATATTTCAGTACTAAACACCTGACTATAGATTATGTTATCACATTGAGTACCAAAGAACCGTAAAGTGCTGACTTTCCTTCAAAAATTAGATGACAATATAGACAACTAACAAACCAATCCACAAACTTTTTGACCAAAGATCCTTAATTATTTCAGAAGACAAAACCTAATCAACTGATGTTTCAGCCAGTCAAAAACTGATTATGCACCTTTTCTACTGCCTAAAAGGACTTGTTTCTGCATTCTCTGTAGTCATATGACACGGGAATAGATGTTGTGGAGGCTCGCTATTAAAAGAGAGATCCAAACAAGGAATATTTCTTGTGATTAGGATCTATGATGTCATAACAAGAACTTTGCAGAACTCTCAATGAGGAGGAAATTCTGTTCAAGAGACCCTGAGCAATAATGGACCTGCTGTCAGTTCTTTGGCTAATGACTAATATATTATTCTGTGGCAGTAAAAACTATTACGTGTTATTTCAACTCGATCATCAGTACCTTGTTCCAATAACTCTTAAGCTAAAACAGAAGAATGTGTTAATTATTGCAGTTGTGTACCAGGCACCAAAAAATGCACTTCCATCTATGTTTTGCACTTTCAAACAATTGAAGTATCTCATGATCTCAGCACACAACAGCCAACCAGCTGAGATCCTCGAGATGCTCACTTTATGCTTCATCCAAGTGAGAAGAAACCTATAACTTGCACTGACTAATAAGAACCATATAACCTACGTTGCTCGGATTCTTAAAAAATGCCGTCAGGTGTATGTCGGATCATCCAAAAATTTCATGTTTGGAGTATCTAACACGGTTCTAGAGACATTACATTAGAGAGTATCCTAGCACACAGACATGCTGAAGACGGCAAGAAGGTCTTTAAGAAAATAGAAGGTACAGAAATTCCTACCTGATGAAAAAATGTCTTTCTCTAATTGGGCGGAAAATTTCTGCAAATGATCATTAGAGATTCCATTGTCAGATAAAATACTGTTAATAATGAAATGATGAGACTTTATGAAGCAACTGAAGGATAGGTTAACCTAAAACAACTGTTTCCCCAGGAAATATTGCAATATAAGAAATCTGTGGATATGTCCTTCAAGCAAGACTAGGATAGACAAAAACACAAACCGAGACCAAACAGCGCAAATACTGGAAAGTTTGCCACCTTGTGTGAATACTTTAAAAATAACATTTAATTGTTAATTCTATACATAAGTAGCTAATGATAGAGAAAATGGTCAAAAGCCCCCCCCAACCTTTACCCCAAATTTCAACTACACACTTATACTTTGCGGGGATCCTATGACCCCCCCCTGAACTATTTTAAAATGGAATTATTACCCCCCCGAACTATTTTAAAGTGGAATATCTACCCGTCTAAAAGCCCATACCCAGGTTTTATTTTAATTTGTGGTCTACACGCGCTGCCACGTGTCATTCCACGTAATTCCACGTCATATTAATTTTTTTTACTATAAAAAACTAATTCCACATCATATGCCATCCAATTCTTCTTCTTCTATTTTTTTTTTCTTCTTCTTCAGTGGCTTCTTCTTCTTCTTCTTCTTCTTCTTCTTCTTCTTCTTCTTCAATGGCATAATGAATCATATGGAATTCACACGATAGGTAATCTTATCAAAATCAAATCAACAATTAATGTCCAAAAATATTCGATTTTCACCAAATTCGACATTGTTTCAACATTCAAAATTCGATGTCCATCGGCCCTGGACAGTGACGGCGCCGGCAAAATTCAAAATTCCGGCGACTTTGTTTTTTTCGATGAATTTCAACATTCTCAACGTTAATCAATTTTTGGGGAGCTAAGGAATGATTCTAACCCAGAAATTAATTCGAATTTTTCAATCTAAATTGATTCAACATTCTCACGTAATTCGAGGGAAGAAGAAGAAGACGAAGAAGTGTATTGATGAGTTCTTGGATGTCATTGAAGAAAAGAAGAAGAAGAAGAAGAAGAAATGAAGAAGAAATAAAAAGAATAATTAAAATTATATATATTTATTTAAAGAAATATTAAAAATAAATTTTTAATAAATTATTTTCCTTCTTGTCATGTCAGCGTTTGGGGGATAATAATTTCATTTTAAAATAGTTCAGGGGGGTCATAGGACCCCCCTCGCAAAGTATAAGTGTGTAGTTGGATTTGGGGTAAAGGTTGGGGGGGCTTTTGACCATTTTCTCGCTGATGATACAAAGTGGTTCCATGTTTTAAAGATTTTCCAAAAATTACAATAATAATGCTCTATGGCAGGCTCAAAAATGAGAGAGTGGAGTTTAGTGAAGAGACCAAAACCTATAATTGCTGAAACCAGTAGTGGGAACATGGGGCAAATTAGTATTAGGAATTTAGGAGAGAGCAAGGTAGTTATTCTGGAGTTCCCCAGTTTATTATTATATAGATTATTACCAATTTTCTAGTGTACATTAGGCAGAAGGAGACTACTTCACTCATGATCATGCTGTTTAAGCCATATCATTAATGGAATGCAATTGAATATTTCTTAATCAACATATTCAGGATCATCAATAAGAATAATTCCCTATCTGAGACATGTATATGGATTTAAGTATTTAGAGAGCCCTTTAAGCTCCTTTTCTAAACACCATCACACAACCAATCATCTAGGAGATCTACTTGCAATGTAGTGCGTGCTTGTTGCAATTTCTTAAGCAGAAGAAGATGTAAGAACTGGAGGGAATTACAATACCATTTCTCTTATTGAACATGTTTAGTAATAAAAAAAGAGAAGAGTCAAAGAAAACAGTGTCATGTGTGCTTATATGACCTGAAGCCCGGAGTCATGTAGCTGATTCACCAATAAATCATTAAAATATCACATATGCACAGACTATAGACCTCTTATAATTGAAATCGTTCTTCATTCAATCACAATATGCAATGACTCTGCAAGAATAGTCCCACCAGCAAATTTCATGATTATCAGAAAAATGAGTTATCTGTAATAGAGTTTTGAGCTCACAAATGATTCACCAAGGGCCTCAATGGCTTGTAGACGTTCTTCATGCATGTCTTCAGTCATAAGTGGTGGATCCTATAAAAAAATTCCACATCAAAAGGTTGCTGTTATACCACAAACAAATGTGGGAAGGAAGTAGAAGACTGATCAAAACAACAAATATGCAGTCAACGGTACAAATAAATCAACCTGTGTAAATGGGGCATGCATGTTCTGGCAAGATTTCAGAAGCATCATAGACCCCACAACACCAGCCGATCCCCTCCTAATACATGCTGAATCCTTTGGATCACTTAATTTCACAGCATCAGAATGTATAAACCTAGAAATATGACTTGCAGGATCTTTTGGACGATCTGGTGTTGACAGACTGCAGAGAAAACAGGAAACAAACTCAGTTCAGTTCAAAGGGCAGAAATTCAAACTAATACAGGTTACTACAACAACATACCCAGAATAACCCCACAAGTGGGATTGGGGAGGGCGGGATGTATGCAGACAGTATATCTACCTTTATGGGGCGAGAGACTGTTTCCGATAGACCCTCGGCTCAAAAGAAAGAAAAATGAAACATGTTTGCAAGAAAATATGACAGTTGCCTAGCAATATACAAAGCAATTAAAACAGGAAATCAAGACATACTGGAAAGGAAAAAAGGAAAAAAAATATAGGCAGCAACGTGACAATATGGACACAGCCAAAAAAAAACATGTAACGACAGACGAAGTAGAAGATACTACACAAGTACTTAATGGACTAGCCCCCTGTCACTCCCACCTAAAGGTGCTACAACGCTCGGCTACCTACAAATCTTCTATCCTAATCCTGGACCTCCAAACCTTCCTATCTAAGGTCATGTCCCCAATAAGCTGGAGGTGTTCCCTGTCCTGCTGAATCATCTCCCCCCAGTACTTTTTCGGCCTACCTCTACCTTTCCTGACATCCACTATAACCAGTCTCTTACACCTCCCCCCAGGTTATAAAGTTTTTGAAATATAATATATCCACATCTTGCACAAAAAAGCATGCCTTTTTTCCCTGACTAAGTTTAGTCCAATGCTGCAAATTTAAAACTTGTGAATCTCCGACCCAGAAGTAAGCCTTAGACTAGGTAAGATTGCCCCAGCCCCAAATAATAAAGTAAAACCAAAAATAGAAAGATGAACAAAAAGAGAAACGGCCAGATCATTTTGGATTAGCCTATCATCCTTTAGATAGCCGGAAAAGTATAAAGAGAAGATCAGACACCCATCCTGACCCAACATCATATTTAACAATTTAGATAAAACATTGCCTCGAACGAGACTCATTTAAGTCGTAAACAGGTCCAAATCAATTATCTGGACTTTCATCAATACCAGCAAAGTTTTAGATTCCCCTAGAGTGGAAGAGGGAATATTTCCATTTAGAGCCAAAACAAACCAAGTCAAATATTACAACTTTTCAAGTGCTAAAAACAATTAACAACAACAAAAGAATTAGTGAATCAGTTCAGATAAAGACCCTAAGATACAGGTGTAGACTGCCACGGCATCAATCACCAGGTTTTAGGATCATAGCAGCTTCAATTCCATCATGATGAAATCAGAAACTTGACCTTCACGAAGCTTAGCATTGTAAAATAGACAAGAATAGCAGTGCTTAGAAAGAAGAAAAACTGAAATGGCAGATTAGATAGACTAGATATGCGGACAATTAGCAAGCATTTAACAATTAATACAAAAAGGTTTCACTTGTTTTTCACCTGTCACATTCCACAAAAGAAGCCTGAGTATCTCCATCTTGAGAGGAGCTATCAAAAAAATCTTCTTCTTGAGAAGATATATCACTCTGGATATGAGTGTCTGCCTATAATTATATAAGTTAATTAATATCCTACGGAAAATTAAGTTATAATAATGCTTTGATATTCTTAAACACTTGAAACATTTAGATAGAAACAAAAATGTAAGCAATTGTCATAAAAGTACCTTAACATGAGCGGAAAGAGAAAAATTGTTTTCACCTGCATGTGGACCCTCTTGATTCAACTGACGCTTTTTATCAATGCAAATTGAAAGCTACATATTTGAGAGATAAACCAAAATTAGACCAGATAGATTACTTACCAATGCCATATCTTTAAAAGATACTATTGAAGAGAAAAGGTAAAGGAACATATCATTCACTAGTACTCCTAAAACCTCCATATTTATCAAATTAGAAGATACCATTTTATCTCACTTTTTCTTAGAACTATTTCACTATTTAAGACTGAACTTGGAAACAGATTCATTAGGAAGCTCATGACAACTACTTACTAACAACTTCAAAAAAATCTGAGACTTTGATTCATGTTTTTGCAAGATACAAAATCAGAAAGCTTGGGATTACATGTCATGCTGAATTAAATCTACGTCAAAAGATTGAGGTACACTGGGTTTCAACAAAATCACTACAACAAATATCAAGAAAGACAGCTGGAAGACATTGAAAGAAAGGAAATAGGGGAACTGACAGAATATTCACACACAATTTACATGTTGAAAGATAAAACTAGTTGCTGTTGCATTTAAAGATACACTTATCAAAAGCCATAGACAGGTAGGAAAGTCCTACTCATGATTTTCTGTTTCTCTGTCAAGCATTACTGCATGTGGCTTACCATGTGTAATTTCTGGTTAATTAAACAGGTAGATAGGTTGATTACACCATTGACTGGCATTCTAGGTAATGGCTGTGACTCCTCCCAACACCAGCGAACTTCTCGTACAAACTCTATCCAGAATGCCGCAATAGCTGAATAAAATCACAGAAAAATATGTCTTAAGGGGGTATAAAATTCTGAAGTAACTTAAATAAAAGGAATATACTAAGGAAGTGATTTCTTGAATTTTTTCCAGAACATTGAGTCAGAAGGTACCCCTTATACTGCAGTCACCAAACCAGAGAGCATGCAGACAGAACTGCCCAAAAAGCGATTCAAGAGGAGCGCCTTTAATGTTACGAGAATTTTCATGATATCCTTCAGCAAAATCAAGTTGCAGGGCTTCAACTGTATGAACAAATTGAAATGAAGTCAAGATAAGTCAACTAAATGTTTTTCCCTCCATTTAGACCCAAAATTCGGAACTCCAAGACCACATTGACCAGTTATATTCTGAAGAATACACTTCCCATTATGTCTGGTTTCTAATTCTCTTCTTGTTAAAAGAGACCTATCATTAATGGGGAAATCCAGATCACAGTAATCTGCCTCAGTATGGCTACGTCGGCCAAAAAATACAGCTGGATTAATATATCTCTCCACAGCATTTCTCTACGATAAATGAAGCATGCATCTAACTTGTGAAAAATAAGAGGGATTAAATTGCTCTATCTAGCTGTTGAACTTCATGGGTTTCGGTTATACAAGAAACAATTGTCACCTCTGAGGTAGTGGTTATGGCCTGCGTACACTTACCCTCCCCAGACCCCACTTGGTGGGAATATACTGGGCATGTTGTTGTTTACGAAACAATTGATATTTTGGCAGATGAGTCCGCTTTTAAAGAAACAGAGTATGTACAGAAAAAGTTTTAAGTTAAAATGAAATAACACTAAGCTAATCTTTGTTTCTTACCTGCCTCCACTTACATCAAACATTTACATCTTGCAGATTTAAATGTATAAAAGTCATTAATCATATGTCTAACCTATAGTAAATAAAACATAATATAGAACCTGAGAGAGATATTGAAAGTTAAGAGAGGTATTAAAAGCAAATATGGAAAGTAAGCTGTCCATTGAAAGTTGCTTGTTTCGTTTGGCTGGTGACCAGAAGAGCATGTCTAACCCATGAAATACTTCAAGGAAGAGGAATGCAGATATGCTCAAGATGTTTCTTATGCAATCAAAATGCAGAGGTGAACAGTCACCTATTTTTGCAATCCAATATAGCTGTAAAGTTGTGGAAAATGTTCTTTAGTATCCATGGGGTCAGCTGGAGAATGCCAAGGTCCATACTGGAGTTCCTACTGGAACGGAATTGGAAAGAGAGACTCAACAGAAGACTGGTGGTTAAGCATTCCAGCATGTGTACGCTGGACACTTTGGAAAGAAAGGAATGCTAGATGTTTTGGAGGAAAAAACAGCAATATCCAGAAGATTAAAAGTCTATGTCTTAGATCACTTTATTTTTGGTGTAAACAGGAATTGGGGGGGGGGGGGGGGGGGGGGGGGGGGGAGGGGATACCTTATCATTAGTAGATTTCATAGGTAACTTGTAAAGTGCCTTTTTGCAGTCCTCTATGAGGAAGTCCCATATACCATGTGGGTTGTAAAAGCTACCATCATTTCTTTGATGATGAGGCTTTTGGGAATACAAAGTTACCCTTGATTCAAAAAAAGATTTTGTCCATCAAAATTGAAATCTCAGGAAGCAGCATTCAGAATTGTATGTGAATATATGCAACTCCAAGTGGGAGACATAGAAAAGGCTACAACTAGAGAAAAGAGAACTCGTACTACACCTTCATGAAAGAGGTCTTTAAGAACTCGATCAAGGACAGTTGGGGGAGGTATGACTGCAGTAGACTTCAAATTCTCAGGTCCTGAGTGCTCTACTGCACCAAAAAAGGAGCAGATTAGAGAACAAATGTGCCAAAATCTAAACACATCCATCTGATATTGCAGCCCAATTGATAAGAAAATTGCAGATAGTCTGTGTACATTTGTAGAACCTGAAACAAAATCTTCCACAAATTTAGCGTCCAGTGACATATGCAGAGCGTCAATTAGGAGCAGCAACTGTGATGCGAATCCAATTCTCTTTCCGCCAGAACCATCACTTCTGAATTCACCAAATATGTTTATGAAGTGAGACTGAAAATTGGTGTGCAAAGTACATTCCAAACGAATTAAGATAGAATCAGAGGCAAATATCAAATAATACGAGCCCCCCACCCATAACTAGGACATTCTCATTTTATAAGCAGCGATAACTAGGATCTCTGGAGAAGCTTGATCTTGCATAAAAGCATTTTTCAGTGTTTTCGACGCAAGAGTTAGTCAGCCAATTTTGTAGAACTCAATTTCAACTGTAGTACCCTCTTTACTCACTAGCAAAGCAAAAGAAATAAATGAGGCAAGCATAAAACGAAACGCGGAGTTTACAAGGCGAGGTGCCTTGGTGTATGCTTTTTGCGGATGATGTAGTTTTGTTTGATGAGTCGCGGCAAGGTGTTAATGATAAGCTGGAGGTTTGGAGACAAACTCTGGAGTCTAAAGGTTTCAGATTGAGTAGGACCAAGACGGAGTATTTGGAGTGCAAGTATAGTGACTCGAGGCAAGAGGAGGAGGTGGTGGTGAAGTTGGACTCTCAGGCAGGAGGAATAGTTTTAAGTATCTTGGGTCTACGATCCAGGGAAATGGAGAGATAGATGAGGAAGTCTCGCACCGTATTGGGGCAGGTTGGATGAAATGGAGGCTTGCTTCGGGGATTGTATGCGATAAGAAGGTGCCTCCCAAGCTTAAAGGCAAATTCCATAGAGTTGCAGTCCGGCCGGCTATGTTGTACGGAGCGGAGTGTTGTCCAGTTAAGACTTCCCATATCCAAAAGTTGAAGGTGGCGGAAATGAGGATGTTGCGTTGGATGTGTGGTCTTACAAGGGCCGACAGGGTTAGGAATGAGATTATTCGGGAGAAAGTGGGAGTGGTATCGGTGGAGGAAAAAATGCGGGAAGTGAGGTTGAGATGGTTTGGTCATGTGATGAGGAGGGGCACGGATGCCCCAGTTCGTAGGTGTGAGAGACTAGCGTTAGATGGTTTCAAGCGGGGTAGGGGTAGACCGAAGAAATACTGGAGAGAAGTGATTAGACGTGACATGGAGCAGTTACGTCTCACCGAGGACAAGACTCTGGATAGGAAGGTTTGGAGGAAAAACACTAGGATAGAGGGATAAGGTGGGTGGATGAATCGTAGTCCGTAGTTAGGAGAGTTTTGGTGTCTTTTGTTTGGTATTGTACATTACTTTTGTAAATGTTGTATCTATGTTAGTTTTATCATGTTTCATGCTTTGAATATTTTTGTATATTGTCCTGTGTCTTGAGCCGGGGGTCTATCGGAAACAACCTCTCTACTTCTTTAGAGGCAGTGGTATGGACTGCGTACATTCTACCCTCCCCAGACCCCACTAGGTGGGAATATACTGGGTTTGTTGTTGTTGTTGTTGTTGTTGTGGAGAAGGCCCAAGTCTTTCATTTTTTTCATAAGCAAGCAAGAGCGAAAAAAACATGAGTATCCATAGTGTCTCTTACAGCATCTCAGATAAACATGGAGATATTAACCACTTCTCAGCCTCAAGAGGTGACACATTTTCCAGCTCCTCCATTTCAGATGAACTCTCAATAGCTTTCTCTGGCCATACTGTAAGAAGCTCAAACCCTGCATCAT
Source organism: Capsicum pubescens (assembly GCA_030864215.1). Taxonomy (NCBI): domain Eukaryota; kingdom Viridiplantae; phylum Streptophyta; class Magnoliopsida; order Solanales; family Solanaceae; genus Capsicum; species Capsicum pubescens. The sequence goes on from CM061543.1 coordinate 5,056,273, forward strand.
TAACAAATACATCTAGTAAAACAATAACACCAATTAAAAGAGAATTATGGATTAAACTATGATCGATCTCTTGTACCAAATAATGCAAAAAGTAAAAGTTGGATAGAAGAAGATTGAAGTAGATGATTAACACCTCACCCCCCCCCCCCCCACTAAAAGAAAGTCATTCACTTTAGTTGAAGCCTCTTAGAAAACTTTTCCATCTCAAAGCTCCCAATAGGTTATAGAACAAGAAGTTTCCTCGAGACACTCCCGAAGGCCAAAAAACTGTGTACATTGATGAAAAAAGAAAAAGAATTAACTGATCTATTCATAAATATTGTTCTAATAAGAGCTCCTAGTTTAGAGCAAAGATCCAAACACTCAGTTATGAGAACTTAAAGCAGCAACTCTGCAAACACAGGTTATGATTATGATGGTCTTATGTCACTCCCCTGATGAGCTCTGACCAATCTGATAGTATGAAATATAGTTGATACAGTAATTGATCTCCTGAGCAACATAATACCTCTTAATGGGTCCTCAGCAGAGTACCACTCACTCCAAGGACAATTATCATCCCACTGTGTTCTATTCTGATGGTTGCTTTTGGGACTCTCCCCCGATTCTGTAAAGCCTCCCTCAAGTTCTCGTACATCATCATCCTCGCCATAGGGAAGTGTACGATAGGTCAGCTTCATCTTGAGATTGACTTGGAAAAGATGCGTGGATAGATCCATATTTGAAAAGGCCTTGAACAAGGAATCCAAAATAAGTTATCCGGAAGGACGATAGAAGATAATGAAAAGCTCATTGAACAAGTAATCTAATTCCTTGACAGAAAAAACAGATGCAATTGTCGAGAACATATTGGAAACGTTGTAGAGCCATCTGAGTAAGCATAATAAGCTGATTTTTTTTATTTTTCCTGTATTGATATTTGTAGGCCCCACCCCAAACTTCCCTACACAGGAGCCTGATAGTGACCCATTCCGGCTTTTCTCTTTTGGCTACTCAAACCCCCCAACCTTAACGTATACCAAGCAGTCCCTCCTTGGTCCTGCCATAAAAATGCCAACTTAACAATGTATAAAGAGGATATCGTGATATGCTTTTTTAAATTTATGTAAATACCATCTGATAAAAAGAATTAACGCACAAAAACCAAGATCAACCAACTACAAACTGTGCAAAAGTCCCTCATGAATCATGAAGTTTTATGTACAGCTTAGGAAATACAGCACGGCATCGAGAAATGTAAGATCAACAAACCATCAGAACCTACAAATCACTAGGAATATCAAAAGTTTACACGAGAAGAACTTACAAATTTAGAAACAAATAGCTCATACAATCCCCCCAAATGCATGAGCCTCACTGGCACCTGGCTACCTATACGATCAGCTTCAAATCGTCTAGTGAAGAGGGTTCCCATGTTCTGGATGCCAATGTATGCTTTACGAGAAGGATCATGCACTGGAACAAATGCCGGCCACAAACTGCATGGTGTGAGCATATAAACCATTTCCAACATTGTTCATTACAGAAAGGAAGAACAAACATAGAGCCAGGAGTTGAGCGCTCCTAGAAAAAAAACTAAGCACCGATATGATTTCCATGTGACTTTCTCTGCATTTTTAAGCCCCCATTTTTAATAATAAAGCAAGTTTCCTAGAGCCCTTTTTTAAGAGATAGAACGGAAGGTGCATTGAAAATTCTGCACTTCCAAATAGGTTGTTATTTTTACTAGTACTAGAATAATGGCTTTTCTTATTGATGGAATGGTCCACTCGTCACATAACAGGTACAGATTTCCAAGTAAATGTCTCAAATTCCTACTGGATGCATGCCAATGGGACCCTCCCAATAAGTCTATTGGAATTGGCTCTGAACTGTTTCAAAGACCCAACATGCATTTTTTTTTTTGCATGGGCTCTTCCACTAGATAAGAAATTACTCACGGAAAGCACCATGAAATTGCTTGAGGTTTACTCGGTTATCAAAAAAAAGAAATTGCTTGAGGTTTACAACAACAACATACCCAGTGTAGTCCCACAAAGTGGGGTCTGGGGAGGGTAGAGCGTCTCACGGACCTTACCCCTAGTTCAACGGTAGAGAGGTTCTTCCAGATAGACCCTTGGCTCAAGAAAAAACAGTCCGTAGCAGTCCAGAAAAAGAAGTAACGGAAGTGAACACAGCAAAGATTCTGAACAGTAACTACAGGAAAACAATACAACAACCGAAGTACAAGAACAACAGAATATACAGAAATTGCAGGACGAGAAACTACATGACAAAACTATGACTACTACTATGGACAGTTATCGAGACAACACACAACTACCTACTGACCTTCTACCCTAGTTCGTGTCCTCTACAACCTCCTATCTAAGGTCATGATCTAGTAAGTTAAAACTGTGTCATGTCCTATCTAATCACCTCTCCACAATACTTCTTATGCCAACCTCTACCTCTCCTGAAATCATCCATATCCAACTTGTCACACCTCCGCACTGAGGCATCCGACCATCACCTTTTTACATGTCTGAACCATCTTAGCATCGCTTCCAGCATCTTGTCCTCCACCGGAGCCACTCCCACTTTGTCTCTGACATTATAACAAAATTCAACAACACGCACAAAAAAAAAAAGAGAGAGAGAGAGGGGATGGATTCCTTATGTACAGAGTACTATTAGCATGCTACTTTTGATATCCTGTAGGTTGCAAAAAAAAAAAAAAAAAACCTAAAAAGTCATAAACATCTGAATTTGATCTTCTGCATAGCATCTACTTTCCCTTTGAAACATCGTGTATTCCTTTCTTGATACCACTCAACAAAGACAAGCAGCTATTCCAAATATTTCTCAAAAGTTTCTTTATTCCCCAACATCCCAGCTGCTTAAAAGTTCCTTTACTGAGTTAGGCAGAGAAAAACATATACTGAATAGGTTGGAAAATAAGAACCAACCCTGACTTGTCAGTGGGCAATGCAGAAAAAGATGGTTGCTACTTTCCTCTGTGTTTTTACACAAAAAGGACCTGCTACATACTCCCTCTGTTCCAAATTACTTGGCCTACTTTCTATATTTGTTTGTTTCAAATTACTTGTCTTACTTATAAAATCAAGATTATTTTAGACCTTTTTTCCAATTTTACCCCTATTAAGTATCACACTTTTTAAAACTTTTGCAAATAGGATTATTGAATTCCAAAGTCATTAAATGTACATGACTCCTCTTTTCCCTTTTAGTCTACTCCAAAGCCATTTCTGTTTAATGAAGCCAATTTTCCAAACAAATTGGTTTTTGGTTTCTACTCCATAATTATTGCTTAGTTATTAGGGTATAAGGGTAAAAAGGTAAAAGTACACCTTCAATCATTGACATCTTAAGGGATGTGCCAAGTGCAAAGGGGCCAAGTACTTTGAAACGGAGGGAGTAATACCAAACCTCGTCTTGTAATTTAAATTGAGTTAGGCACGCCTCATGAGAGACCAGACACATAAAACAACAGATCTATAAAGAGCATTGTTCTTCGACGGTATAGTTTAAAGTAATTCAGGGAACAGGGAACATTTGAACATCAGACTAATGCTGCTTGCCAAATGGAAAAGGTATGACACATAGCCTTTTCTTCTCGTGATTCTGAACAAACCAACACCACTTACTTCATATTAAGCGCATCTTACATATATTCTATTCAAATCTGTTTACTAAAACAAGGGAAGTCCGGTATACTAAAGCTCCCGCTATGCACGGGAAGGGACGAACCACAAGGGTTTACTATACGCAGCCTTACGTTGCATTTCTGCAAAAGGCTGTTTCCACGGCGTAAACCCGTGACCTCCTGGTCACACGGCAGCAACTTCACCAGTTACTCCAAGTCTCCAAAGCTCGCCTTCCAAATCAGTATACTAGAGGCAGGAAAATATCCTGCTTCTTTTTTTTTTTTTAATAAAGAAAAATACCCTGTTTCTGTTCATCAATTTCTCCTTTGTTCAGCGTCATCAATCTGCACAGGTTTTGCTTAAAAATTGACCTTTCAATATAGTGCACCTCGTTATGATAAAAATTCTCACTTACAGAACAACAACGCTCCATCAAAATTTATTAGATCTCTCATTTTTATTTTAGCTCTTTAGCACGTGATTTTGGAAAAGAAAGATGAGTGGCTTCAATTACTAACAGGTATAAAACCTCGGCTAACAGCTCAAAAATAACGAGGTAATAGAATGATGACAACATACCCGGAACAATTTGACAATGCAATAGCAACTGCACTTAGAAGTTTGCTGGCTTCCGGTCCATCAAGAACCACGCCGCTGGCACTTTGAGGAGCAATCACCTAGAGGATTAGCATTAGGAATTCAGAGAGAAAGCAAAACAATTTATACTAGATGAAGGTACTAAATACACAAGAAACATGTCATCCTGTGTGAACACGAGTGAGGGGAGAGAGATACCAGGAATTCATTCACCCCAAAAGACAGTTGAAGATTATGCAATTCACAGCTCCAATCATTTCCTTTTCCTCGACCAACTAAATTCAGAAGAGTGGTTAGATAATTCAAAAATGAAAACACTCTCAGCTGGATTTTTCAGCAGAATTATGTGCATACCATCATTGTGTGTTCCAAAATAGTACTCCATGCAATAGCTTTTCATTGCATACTTCAGGTCAGTTTTGACCTTATACAGGCCCTCAGCGATATTCAAACTGATAGCGCCCTTCCTCTGTCATTAGATAATATGTAAGATGCACAAACAAGAAATTCATGAACAACATCCGAGAACCTGTTAGTGAACATCTACCAGAATTATAACTCAATGTAATATATAGTTGAGAAACTACTTGCTGAAAAGTTGAAAGAAACTTCATCAATTATAAATCAAGTCAAAGCATCATGACGAGACCAAGTCTCATGTCATTTGGATTGAATATGAAATATTCATATGCCAGTGTCTGGAGAATAGCATAAACATTTCAAAGAGATGATTGATCTGAGACCTGCAATTACTCCACTATTGAGTACTTTAAGATAGCAATACAACCAAAATGCTCAAAACTAGGAATAAAACAAAAGCAGATAACTATACCACGGTATCCATTGAACTTTCAGGAAGCTATTATAAATGCTTTCAGCCTGTTCACTCTGCAGCTCTCTATGGGTAGAGTTAAAGCAATTCTTTGTAAGATATTTTTGCGAACAACCAAATCAATCAGTCAACTATGACTTGATATCAAATTAGTTAGGCTTGGGTACAAGAACCCTCTATATGCATACTTCTCTATCTGGCTCCCTGCTTTCCAATACTGTATAATTTATCTTTTAAGGCAAATTAGAGGTTATCTGAAACAAATTGTTACCTGAAACTAATAATTACTCCACCACTGACATACTAATGTCTGCCCAAACTACACAGGCTCAGGCAAACACAGGACTTAAGATAAGTGTAATAACAACAGCTAAACACTAGCTGTCAACTTACCGCAATCCCTTGAGATGGCTGCACCCAAATCTTCACCCAAAAATGACTTGCCAAAAATATTTGGGAATCTATGGCCAAACGCTAGCTTAATAGACTTATTATTCAGTCAATTAACTCGGAAATCCAAACAGAAGCTTCAAAGGCCCAGTGCCTTGCAAGATTTGGTTAGGGACCAGACTAATAACTAAGGTAACGATATCAACAATCAGCTATATTCATTACCATTGTTCGGCTCTCCTGAAAGAGATTGAGAGGGAGATTTAAACTTGTGGTACTCCCTCCGTTCCTAAAAAAGTGGTGTTTTTAGCTTGGACACACCACTAAAGAAACTACTCATTCCTAGAAAACAAAAAGTGTTTTTACTAACTTATCGTTAATAAATACCTTGAAAAAAATGTAATCATTGAGTAGTTTCTTGGTTTGCGTAAAACACTCTATACTTAAAGAAAGACAAAATTGGAAGAACATCAGTTATGTTTTCTTGATTATCAAAAACACCACTTATTTAGGAACAAATAAAAAGGCTAAAACACCACTTATTTAGGAACGGAGGGAGTATAGAATAAGTACACTATTTTGAGTCGCATGTATCAAGTTGAAATTATAATCACTCAGACTTGAGATGCATGTCATGCTGACTCTTGGTCATGAGTTCGAATCTCTGTGGAGGTTTATTTTGCCGGGGGTCTATCGGAAACAGCCTCTCTACTTCTTCGGAGGTAGTGGTATGGACTGCGTACATCTTACCCTCCCCAGACCTCACTTTGTGGGAATACACTGGGCCTGTTGTTGTTGTTGTTGTTGATGTATCAAGTTGAAATTATAATCATTCAGATGCAAAATTCAAAATGATAAACTATGCATCAACGTGTAAAACAGATAAATTAGGAATTTGAAGAAAAAAATCATACCAACAAATTCTTGGTGCCATCAGCCAACCACTGCCGGCAAACTGCCTCTATCTCGGATATGAACCTACAGAAATAATAGTAACTTCAGAATATATGCTCCTGTATATATCGTGATCTAAGCATTGAGGACAGAATAAGTAAATGCAGTAATTTGTTATGGTTGAAAAAAAATACCTTTCCCATGAAGAGGCCAACGTAAAATCATCAAAATGTTCAAACTGCAATTAAACAATTAAAACAGGTTAACGCCGTCACCAATATTGAAACTCCAAAGTCTAAAATGAACAATCTTTCAAAGTTTGCAAATAAGCATTTAAAAGTTTCCTCCTTTATCTTGCAATCCACCTATTACTTCAACTTTCCTTATGGCATACTCGTTCTAAATGTTGCTCATTGAGTGATAAAACAATGACCATTTTACAAATTTTAGAATTTATCACATTACATATACAGTACAAATTGCAGAACATTTCTTTAATCAGTTTCACCTTTCTAACCAAGCTCTTTTACAACCTTCAATGAAGAAGAAAAGAAAAATTTGCACATGAAATCTCAAATTGTATGGACGATTAATAAAGTTTTAGGCTTAATGCATGCTCCTCCTGTCGCAATTTGTATGGCATAGTTGAAATATCGAGATTCAAACTTCTAAACTGACTGAATTCCTACAGAAAAGCTTCAAGTTTTTACAAATAAAATTATATACTAAAAACTACATAAAAATTCCTATAAATCACGATAAATAACAACTTCAAATGTTTAAAAGGCATATTTGTGCAACGTAAATCGAAACAGAGGGAGTATTATATAGAAGTCGTAACAATAATTACACTAAATTTATCAAAAAATCAAAAGAAAAAAAAAAACGTTTGAAAGTACCTCCTCTTGTAGATCCTCGTCCTCTGCAGAGCTCGGCATTTTGCGAGTTGACGCCATTAATTTTCGCCCAAATCAAAAATTACAGTTCGAAAATTGTTAATTTGTGATCGCGAACGCTAATTACAATTCGTAAGATCCTTGTTACTACAATTTATGAAGCAATTGGTGAGATATTTGGGCATTGATCGTATTTGGGTACATGTGCAGAGAGACCTGGAGAGGGTGAGAAGATAACGGTTTGGCTATAACGGCGTTACTGTATGACCAACTGTTCTACTTAACGACGTCTTTTTATTTGCTAGCAACTAACGGAAAGAAACGTGAATAAAGAAAAGCATAAGATTGTAAAATACAAAAATATAATGTAGTGTACTTAATTAAATACTAAGATTTTTTTCCAGTCAGCAGCTAGTGCTTGCAAAAGAGCATAGATGTACTTAATTAGGTAAACAATTGACCATCTAAATATCAAATTGACGTGCTAATTTTGTAGTTAATCTCAATTTATTGAGGAGAATATAATATGATTAAGTCATTCAAAACAAATAAATATTAATTCGATCTAGAAAAAAATGTCTCAAAATACAATCCTAAGCTCAATTTTACTTGCAAGTCAAATCATGACGAAAAATAAACATGAGAAATGCAAAATCTCGCATATGATTGTTGTTTATCAATACTTTCCGTCATCATAACCTGTTTATGTTAGCTATAATTACTGACAAACTTTCATATTAATATTTTTAAAGAGACATTAATGAGGTCATTATTTAGATATAAATCACGTATCTAAGAGGGTGAATTGGATCAAAGAATATTTTCGAGATGGAAGGAAATGCTTCCAATTTGCAAATGTGGGAAGATGGCAAACAATTGAGTGAAAACAACCATTCTTTCATTTAATATTTACACCAGATAAAATAAATGCAATAGATATATTTAAATAAAAAATTTATCATTTAATTAAATTAAAAAGATCAAAAACATGTAAGGAAAATGCTTCAATAAAAGACACAACAATAGCTATAGTGGTTGACAAGGAAAGAACTAGAGTGGAGTGGTGGTTGGGATAAGAAAGGTATCATTTGTCAAAAACATAATAGATAGATGGTTGATCAAACGTCAAAAGAACATACATAGTCATAATTAGAGATAACCTTGGATAAGAAAGGTATCATGTGTCAAAAACAAAATAGATAGATGGTTGATCAAATGTCAAAAGAACATACATAGTCATAATTAAAGATAACCAATCATCCAATTTGCTTTGTTTTACTCCTCCCGTTCCATATTAGTTGAACCCTATGAATTTGGCACACTCATTCAGAAAACAATTATTTTACTAAATTAACCTTATTAATAATGTTTTAAAATATAAATTTAAGTTTATACACTTTATTTTGTCATTAATGATAGGAATAGTATGGGAAAAATATAATTATATTATCTTAATTTTATAAAAGGGACAACTAAATTAAAAAAAATATTTTTAAGAAGAAGATCAACTAATACGAAATGAAAGAAGTATCACATTTATCAAAAATACTACTTCCTCCGTTTAAAAAAGAATGATCTACTTTGACTTGACACAAAATTTAAGAAAACAAAGAAGACTTTTGAATCTTGTGGCCTTAAATTAAAGTTGTGTCAAATGTACCAAAATGCGTTTTAATCTTGTGGTCCTAAATATATCACGTGGAAAGTTGAAATTAAAGTATTGTAAAAAAAATGAGTCATTCTTTTTTAAACGGATTAAAAAAGAAAGTAGAGATTTTTTTAAAAAACTGAGGAAGTATAACACAACGAAGACTTGAATGACCATATCATTCCAAAAGATCAAACCATCACACCATCTCCATCCATCCTTTTCATTTATGAAGTTCTCATATTCTGTGTATTGAAACTTGTCAAATAAAATTCTTAAAAGTTCTCATTAAGTCAAGTGATTTAAATATGTTAGTAGAAAACATTTAATTCTTTTAACTAAAAATTACATAAATACACAACTTATGTTTTCAATATTACAAAAAATCCCCTAAATAAATTACAAAAATCTCGCATATACATAAAATGTTATGTATATGTCGGCTATGTTATGTTTATTAATAGGGAGAAAGAGTAAAGTAATTTAAAAAGTGAAAGGTAGTGTAATTAATTTTAAAAAGTTGGTATTTATATTATTTATACTTCTTTTAAACGAATTTTTTCAAATTAACAAACTTTTTACGTGTTTGTGCAAATATCCATTTGCCGGAAAATTTGCATATTAGTTTGCCCCACTCAAATATGTTTGAAAATGATATTAGTTGTTTCGTGCAAATGTAGATAATCTTTAATTATAGTTGTAAGAGGACGATATTATATGTCTTTCTCTAGGATAAATTTGATAACAAGTAGATACTCTGTCTTTATTCATAATTTTGCGATAAAACTTAAAATTGACATTATCTTTTTTTATTTTAATAAATATGCATTGAAATCAAGATCCACTTATTTTTGAATTAAAGAAAATATATCTCATGAAAAAATCAAGCAATTAGTTTAACTTTGGAGACAAAAAAATGAATGAATAATACAAAATCACTAGACTAAAGCTATCATCAACACTAAAGTACTATAATCACAATTCACATACAATGAAAACTAGGTAGTGTACAATGTGACCTACTAAACTACATTGGATACGACATGATTGACTTTAAGGAGTCGATTGAAAGAGTGTATAAGATTAATGTTAAATAAGTTGTATTAATAATATTTATATTATTAATGTAAGTATTGGTAATGCTGGTATTAGTTACACATATATTATTTTTTACATAATGTTTGGTTTGATGTATTAAAGATAACATATATTTGTATAATTTTTATAAAAAGATATTTTTTTACTGAATTGCCCTTCCTTCAACTCTTTTTTGTACACTCTGTTTTCAATGCATACAAACAGCAAAGCTCGAACAAATGGTGCAACATAGTTTTCTGCAGAAGTTTCCTTCAAACTTTCCTTTCGGACCAACTGAAGATGTATCTATTTGGGAGGAGGAACCAAGTAGAAGATAACTGGAAGGTGCGGCCATAAGGAAAGAAATAGATGATGGACCCATATTTGCAGTGCTAGCGTGAAACTGAATTGCACCGCCACAACTAGACCTTGCAGTTGCAGATTGTTCTCCTCCTACTTTGACCGCACTAAGGCTTGCCTGAATTGTCGTTTGACAACGGCGAAACCTTGACCGGCGATTTTGAAAACAATAGAAGATGTTCGCATCTCCATCTGTGCCAAATTGCTTCAGGATTTTCCTGATTCCAACTGTCTCATCTTTTGGTGGATTTACCATCCGGAGATAAAATGCCTTGAGGCTTCCCATCCGGTACCAAATTTATTGCAGAAAATGAAAATAATTTCTTCTTGGATGAGCCCTTTTTATTGTATCTCATACTAGTTCATCAATCAACATCCTCTTTTCCACGGCAGAATACAAAGAGAGTAATTTTTAATATGGTGGGAAAAGAATAGGGAATGTGATATGGTGGAAAAAGAAGGGGAGAAATAGTTTAAGGGTAATAATGTCATTTAATAATTTAATACATGTGTTGAAAGTCTTGCATTGCTAATACATAAAAAATAGTGTTTATTACTAATACACACCTCAATACATAATAAAATGTATAATTAGTGCAAGTATTAGTTATACATAGTTAAAAATATGATACCAAACAAGGTATTACTAATGCACAAAAACTAATGCATACATTATATTTTTAATACATTCTACCAAAGCCCCTAAGTTACAAAAACCACTACTATGAGTATGGTAAGATAGAAGTCCACATACCAACATGAGTTGTGGCGCGGTGAATAAGACTGCTCTACCCTTAATCAGAGGGCGAAGATTCGACTTTGGGTATGGAGAAAATTTTGTTGGGAGCACTGTCATTTTAATGGGCCCTGCAATGTATTATCCAAATTAATCGGGGTTCCAATGCGAATACCGAGTATCGAATGGGCAACCAAAAGAAAAAAAATAGAGGCCCACATCCCAAAGAGTGCTTCAATCTCCGAGGACACCTAATGACAAATCGCTATCAGTATTCCATGTTTCATCAGACATAACTATCATCACATTCACCGCTCCGCCCGTCGCTTTTACTCCCTCTTTTTTGTCACCGCCCCTATTTATTTCCCTACCATCTCCTATCAAAACTACTACGTAGTACTACTACTTAATTACTATTTTTTTACGTTAAAAGTTTTTTTTTTATAAAGTATACACATTTATTTATAAAAAATTTAAAAAATAAATTGGTAAAATTTTTTCTTTATATTTATAATTTCTTAATTATCATATAAAATAAAATATACTCAAATAATATGAGACGGAGGGAATACCCTCACTTCTCTATCACACACCAAAAATATTATTCCATTTCGTCTTTGCTTGATCATTGTTAACCCAAAACATTCCTTAATATACTTCCTTTGTCTCAAATTATTCGTCTCATATTTTCTAATTTAATTTCCTATTTTACTTATCTTTTAAAATTAATTAAGAGGAGATAATTTTTTTTTTTCATGTTTTACCTTTTGCATTGATTACTTTTTCTTCAAATTAAAATGTAAACATCATTTAATAGGTTTACTATGATAAACTAGACGTGTTATTAATTATTTTTCTTAATCAATGTGACATCTCAATTTGGGACGGATAATTTGGGATGGAGGGAGTAAGTAATAAATAATTTATTATATTCTTTTTGAAAATTCAGTACTTTAAAATATACATTAAATAATAATTATAGTTATTAATTAAAGATAAAAATGGGTATAAACAATAAATTAAGACCGAAAAATTAAAGGAAAGGAAAAAAAATAACAGGAAATTACAGGGTAACAAAACAAAATATGCATTGACAAAATGAAAATTTCGAAAATCAAGAGTTACTGATTTTTCAAGAAATACTTACCTCTTCGTCTCAATTTATATAGTATTATTTTAATTTTTTGAGTTGAATGAACTTTTTTCAAAACCATAAATCTTTATATGCTTTTTAAGAAATTGAATTCTCAACTATTAATATGATTTGTGTTAATTTTAAATACATAATTTTATTTTAAAATTTTATGGTGGAATTCACGATGAAAAACTTTTAAATCCAATATTCAAATAATGCCACGTAAATGGTTGGTTATCATTATTACAATTTCCCCTCTCTCAGTCTCTATATAACAAAACAATCTCTCTCCTTTTCAGTCCTTTTTTATACTACAAACTTTAGAACTCCAAAAGCTAGCTAGTGTATTCCCTTCGAGCTAGCTCAATATAGTTGCTCAAATCATATACACATAACTAACTATCAATATAATTAAATAATAGTATAATACTCCTCTATATATGTTTTAGATTTCATTTCAAATTGAAAAATCAACAAGGAAAACGTGACATTCTGGATCTGCCATTAGCTAATGGCAGCAGCATTGGAGTGTTGGTCGAGTAGAGCAAGTATGGATGAAGACATGGTAGAACAAATTCTAATGAGTAACAACGACAGATCGGAGGCGCCGCCGGAAAATGGCTGCTCCGCCGGTGGCAATGGCGGTGGTAATGGAGGTTTGAAAGAGTCGTCGGCGATGCAGAAGCGTTTACAGAGGCTGAGCCGGAATGTATCGGAAGCTATTGCCTCGCTGAAAAACTCGCTTAACCTTGAATCGGCTCGTGAACCGGCGTCGGACCGGGTTGAGACTTGCCGGAAGCATGTTTGGGGAAGTGTAGTACGGGGATTGACTCAGCTTTATCCTGGTAGTCAACTTCCGGAGAAGCTTGTTTCTAATATTCGCAAGCATTACGACTCTTTTCCACTCAGGTTTAGCATTTCTACTATACTTGTTTTTCGTAGTTATAAACTCGTCATTGCTTAAAGATTTTCATAGTGAATATATACGTATAAAAAAAAATAACATGTTTCTAGATATGCATTATGACGTTGGCGGATCTAAGATTTAGATCACAGTCAATAAAATAATTGCAGGTTGGATGTGATAAGGCGGGATATCCAGATTAAGCGTGTGGTAAAATTTATATTGTGTTTGATTGATGGTTATGCAGTATAAATTTTATCCTAGGAGATATATTTGTACCGTAGACTAAACGCAGTATAAATTTTATCTCACGCTTAATCCTGAGATATATCACCTTATCCTGTTTACCAAACTACTCCTTAGAGTGTGAGTTCCAAATGTATGTGTAATCTAGCTATAGTTATTTTTCTTTTGAGACCTGGTCATATATAGTGTTTGACTTGTGAGTTCTGCAGTACTCCTGCACTGTTTGCGTTACAGTATATACATGATCATGAGCATCAAAATGAAAATGGCTTAATGTAGTGTTATGATGATTGAGAATTCATATAATCGATTTCCACTAGTTTGAGATTGAGGCTTACTAGTAGTAGTCGTTGCTGTTGTGTGTACATAGTTTGGACCAAGAGTACTGGTTGGTTGAACTGCCACAAGCTAGATAGTTTCCTATTGTGTGCCACCATATAATTTCTTGACTTTGGTGCTGATTGTTTTGGTCTTGGCATTTTCCTATATACTTGGCTTGTTTTGATAGCTATGGGCAAGCTGGATTCGAAATGAAGGATGTCTTTCTACATATTAGATTGATAGAGCAGGCATCCGCAGAGGACCACCCAGCCATTATGATACAAGAGGTGTCTGATGATGAAGTCCAAGGGTCAATTTTCAAGTTGACATTTGCATGTAACTCCTCTATTTCGTGGCCTGCAATGTCCGGGGCGCTCGACAACGCCTCAATTTGCTGTAAAAAGATACAGATCTTTGAAAAGAAAGGTTGTACATTGGGTGTTGTGATGCTTTTGGTTCAACCTGGAAAAGAAAAAATGTTTAAAGCTCGTATCGAGAATGTTCTTAAATCAGCCGTTAAGAAGCCAAAATCTACTTCAATGAAGAAGCTACCATTTGGGCTTTGTGGGAGTCAAGAAGAGAACACAAAGAACAGAGGATATGGAGAAACTGAAGAGGATTCTGGGCTGCCAACTTACAGAAATGGGTTTGAGAATTCGAGCCCAAAGGTCCAGCTTCAAATGCCTTTACCTACTTCTTCATTTACAGTCTCGGTGGATGAATGGCAGACTGTGTTATCTGGTGGGGAAGAGATTGGGAAGTGGTTATTGAGCTCTGATAATCTTGAGTTCATTGATCAGATCGGACCTAGTACATTCAAAGGGGTATACAAGGGAAAAAGAGTTACAATTGAGAAGCTCAGGGGGTGTGACAAAGGAATTTCCTATGAGTTTGTGCTTCGAAAAGATTTATTGGAGCTGATGACTTGCGGGCACAAGAGTATATTGCAATTTTTCGGTGTCTGCATCAACGAAAATCATGGATTGTGTGTTCTGACTAAGTTGATGGAAGCGGGATCAGTTTATGACTTATTACTAAAGAAAAAGAAACTCCAGACTAAAGAAATAATGAGGATTGCCACTGATGTAGCTGAGGGAATCAAGTTCATGAATGATCATGGAGTTGCATATAGAGATCTCAATACACAGAGGATCCATTTAGACAAAAATGGGAATGCTTGCTTGGGTGATATGGGCATAGTAGCTGCTTGCAGGAGTATTGAAGAGGCCATGGAGTATGAGACTGATGGTTATAGATGGCTAGCTCCTGAGGTTTGTTCTATTCTACATCCAATTTGATCCATATATACTTTCATATGTTCTCTTTATTCTGGAATATGCAGTTAAGTTTTTGGATATATTTGAAGGCTATTCTTGGGATGGTACCAACTTTATTTCATGGTTAGCTCTCAGACTGCCTTGCAGTTTGAGGGTAGTGATAGACTGAGGTGGAAAAGTATTGGGGTCTTTTGTTCCTTTTCTGACAGAGCACTTCAGATGAAATTTCTTTATACCAAATAAAAGTTAAACATAAGTGGGGGAACTTAAGTAATAATTGGAAGTATAAGAAAGCATTTTGCATATGCTGCGAGGTTCATACTTAGGTGATGGCTTCAAGATTCTGTATTGATGCCATCCAGATAAATTTAGAATCCTTACATAACAATGTGATCCACTTTCACCGTGCTACACTTTTTAATTGGACGGCATCTTAATGGCATGGAGATAGTAGATTCGTCTGAAAGGTGCTAACCAGAATTTAATGGTACATATAATTTTTTTTAGGCTGTGACAATGGGGTTCACGATGTCAAAGATTGTTTTTTTCACATGAGTTCTGAGCTAACTTGGTAGAATCTTTCCATATTTACTGTGGTAGCCCGAGTAAACAGTCTTCAATGCCAAACTGAGTACCAGCTTAGGTAGCGGAAGCTGAGAGCTCTTATAAGACTATACCTGGACCCTAGTTTATCTTTTTTGGCCCTTTGGGGATGAGAGAAAGGACCGTGCGAAGAAAGGGAGAGTTCTTCTCTGTTGGATGTGCTAAATCTACCTGAAAGTGAAGTCAATGGAGGCACCCTATAGATTTTGGAGGCCATGGGAGGTTGAAATGGCTTGCCGTAATGGCCAGCATACTGTTATGGTGCTTGGGTGTACTGTAATAAGAGGGGAAAACACAATGATCAGTTTCTACAACGACTAGAACTATGTCAAATTAGTTAAGTTAAATGAATCTTCCGTATCTATTCTGCTCCATTTGGGCCCGTCTCTTTCTACTACCAATTACTTGTCTTTTTTGGCAAACTAAGGTTCTCTAAAACTAGGATTCTCTGAACCAGCCCCGCAGCAATGACAGTTTCTGTACTATAAAAATTTCAAGTTAGTTTTCAATGAGTGGCATGTGATGTTTTATGGTCCGTAAGGTGCCCCATTCTTGGCCAAAAAGTATCATCTACAATTTTATTGAGAAGCATTTTCTGTGTTGTCGATACATAAAGGGAAGGGGGAAATTGCCCTTTATTGCCACAAGATGAGTAGTTTAATTATTCTTAAGAGGAGAAAAGTTCTGATTTTCGTTACTATTCTGAAGCATAACAACGTCTTCATTGGAGTATCTAAGTTGACCTTTTGATGATTATCTACTAATAAAAACGTTGCCACTAATCCTGGCATGATTTTTGAGCATGCGCAGCATGTTACCATATTTGCTTTTGCTTTATTTGCTTTATGGACTTAGCACTTATGTTCTGCTGCATGATTATGTACTTTTGTTTTTTTATTCTAGCAAACAATTGTGAGTTGATTTCTCTTAGTGGAGCCCATTTTTAATTGACGATGCAAATCCTTATGGATGTTTGGTAGACTTTCATTCTGGTGCTACAGTTTTTACCTTTCTATTTCTGGGGACAATTTTCAAATGAATTTATGCAATTCTTTAGGGGAAATTGTGATATTGGCTAATTCCAATTTTATTTTTGTAATATTATCATACTAAACATCACAAGTACGGGTAAGGTTTGCGTACACCGTACCTTCCCCAAGACCCCACTTGTGGGATCACACTGGGGTATGTTGTTGAATGTCATACTAAACATCTCAGTAAGCATCTGCTAACAAGAAAACTATGTGTCTACCTCTCTTATTATTTGATACTTCTACTTATTTGAAGTCAATAATCCATTAAATTTTCGAAAATTTGTTAGTGGAGGGACCAAAATTGCATAATTCTATTAATTAAAATATATAATTGTATTAATTGAATATGTTTAATCCTCTATCACGAGGACGAAATTGATGTCAATCCTTTTAGAGCTACAATTGACAGTTGCAGAACATGCTAGTTCTTTATAAAGTAGCTTGTTATATGATTGATGTAATGTTATCTAATAGACTCCCTGCCTCAGATGTTGATATGCTAAGTTTTGGTTATTGTTTATCAAAGAAGTAATTCATCATGAGCTGTTTTGTTTGATGTACAATGAATGATAAAAGCAATATTTTTCACGTTCTTAACAAATTTTTTGGGTTGTAACAGATAATTGCAGGTGACCCTGAAAGTGTTAGAGAGACTTGGATGAGTAATGTGTATAGTTTCGGAATGATTATATGGGAATTAGTGGCTGGCGAGGTAGCATATTCTGCTTACTCGCCAGTACAGGCTGCTGTTGGAATTGCTGCTTGTGGGCTTAGACCTGAAATACCCAAGGATTGCCCACAAGTTTTGAGATCTCTTATGATCAAGTGTTGGGACAACTGTCCATCAAATCGTCCTCAGTTCACAGAAATTCTGTCAACATTGGTACATTCTAGCAGTAATAGCAACAGTAAGACTAGGTAATGAAAGCTATTTCCATCTCATAAAATGTAAAAGAGGCTGTGCAATCCCTCATGTAGATCCTTTTGTAGCAATGCAAATTAAATCCTTCCTTGATTAATGAAAAGTATCCTCCTATCATCATATAATGAAAGGAAAACACAAAGGAAAAAAAGTTTACTGGATTTTCCCCTCTTGGAATGTCTTTCTAGTTTATGAGTTTATGTTGTGTGTTAGAGACATGATTGATTGAATCACATCTGGTCTCTCCTAGTCCTATTATGCTTGTCAATTATCATTATTAGTTACTTTTCTTGTTGTCTGTACTGTGAGTTGACAAACTAGCATAAAGTAGAAAAAGACAGAAAAATAAGTATTGAGGCATGAGAGACCACAACAAGGTCTTTAGTAATTTAGGCCTTTTGTGTTTAGCTGCACTTTATGTTTTCATGGTGGCTAAATAAGGGTCCCTTCTGTTTTTCCTTGTCAAAAGAAAAAAACAAAGGAACCTTTTTCCCATAGTTAAAAGATCTAAATGACACTTAAAACTGTTACCATCTCAAAAAGATCCAAATGGACTACCTTTTGAAGGCAGATTCAATTGGGCCTTTAACCACAAGTGTAGACTTCCAATTCAGTTACTTGCTTTCTTCTATCTGGCAGTATACTTCCCATGTAGTCAAGAAATTTTTGAGGTCTTAATTGTTACAAATACATTGTAGATCACTACAATATTTACTAGAGCTCGAGCGAATTTAATTGTTTTCATAACGCATTGAGCTTTGAGTTTGAAATGGGTAAAATTCTGCATGGAAGTTCATGTTAGTGCAAGCAGACATTGAGAAATAAGGAGATTTGACTTTTGAGACACATCAAAACATTACTTGTAAAAAATTTCTATAGTAAATCAAAGAATCAAGGTAGGAAAAAAATACGTATTTTTGTCACTTTTAACATGTTTAATTTGTATGTTTTCTCACCTCAAATTATGGTTTAACCGCGGTAAATTAATGTAGTTTCGTGTAAACAGAAGAGTGTTGGTGGCCAGTATTTTCCTTCTCACATTTCATCCAGGTTTAGCATGAGGGAGCTAAATTCAAGAAAGGTTGTTGGGCTGGTCCATTACCAATTATTTCAAGGCCGTTAGTAGGCCTAGCCCAACTGTAGCCTACCCAATTGTACGATAGACCCCGTATCAGCTCGGCCCATTACTAGAACTGACCAATGACCGTGATGATTTTGAAGAGGTAATAATGCGTATATGTTATAAATGTATTTACATTATAGTGAATGTCTATCAAGATCTACTTTGATATCTATTAGTATTTGAAGTATCCGTCTTTTACTCAGACTAGGAGTAAATTTCCCCTATAAATATAGGGGTTCTGTTCATTGTATTTACAATCATATGATCTCTCATCCCTCAAGAGAAGAAATAAGAATCACTCTCTTTATTCTCTCTACTCTTCTTCTTTATTCTTTCTTATTTTATAACACGTTATCAACACGAGACTCTGTCAAACAAGGTGAGACTCTCTCTATTCTCTCTACTCTTCTTCTTTATTCTTTCTTATTTTATAACACGTTATCAACACGAGACTCTGTCAAACAAGGTGAGATTATAAATCTTAAAGATTTCAAGGTTAGTAATTTCTTATGTTATTTATCTTTTGCTACTAATAATATAATTATTGTTGAATTTGAGGAAAAATAATTGGTTTGGAACCATTTATGTTTTAAATTTATTTCTCAAGAACAATATTATCAAAAGGGATGATAATATGTTGGGTTCAAGTCCCATCAATTTATGCCTAAGACGCCTTTATATGGATAAGACGTTGAGATTGGATCTCAATGCATGTATTGATGATATTATGATGGCTAAGGCAAACTAATGGGTATTTGATGAAAAGTCATGAAATATATCCCATTGATATGCTCTATTCCCTGAATTGAATGTGGTAGCAATAAATAATATGTATGCCTCTATTTGCTTTTGTAGTAGCTATCATAATTTGATACGCTTAAGGCATAATTATATTTCATTCCTGGGTAATGAGAAGCTTATTAATGCAAACGTGAACTTGATTGTGATGGTATCACAACTCACTTCCGAATGAGGCAGAATAACTGAGAAGAGTTATTTCGAAATCTACTTCTAAAGTAGTACATCTGAAATTTATTTATGTAATAGTAAATCTGAAATTTACTAAAGAAAAAAGTACATATCATGGTAAACTTAGAGTTTACTAGAATAAAAGTTCATAAATTGATATGAACTATTGTGACATCTCGAAGATGTGCATATTGAATATTAGACATGTATTGAAGAATTAGAAGGTTCTTCGAGAATTGTTTATGTCGCCTGTTCTCATGATAAGTTGGTTGGACCAACTAATGTTGAGATTGAATTCCTTAAATCTAAAAAATATAAAAGGTGAATATGGGCTTGTTCACCTATCATGTGATATGTTGAAAAGATGCATCAATAAGATGATCACATTTACATTCATTGTCAACTTGCAATTTGATATTCATAAAGTTGTTTGCTCAATAAAATTGAGTTAAGAACATAATTTTCAGATTGTGCAATCAAGAAAGTTATCTTTATGATGATGGTTTGGCATTGCATGTCTTCGATAAATAGCTAAACCATTATTAATGAGAACAAAACTTCATGTATTGGTCTAAAATATGATATATTGCAATAGCATTTGCATACACTAGACCAATAAATTATGATTATTTCTTCCCTCTCAATTGGTTCAAGGTTGGGAACCAATTATTCCATCTAATAATTTTGATGTGCGGTATACGATTAATGAATATACCATAATACACCAAGATGGATTCCTCAAAGAAATAGAGGATGTATGTTAGTTTTTCTAACACAAGGGGGAGATTATAAGCGCTATGAAATATGTTAGGAATTATCACCATTTCCTCATCCAAAAGATAATTCAAGTCAAATGCTGAAAGCATCTCATATTAAGCGCAAGTGCTCTTATTTTGTGTTCCTAAAGGACAAAGTCTATGCATGCGTGAAGCGTGGTAGACTGATCGGTTTCAAATGAAATAGTCCTTGAAAAATAAGGAGCAAATAATCATAATAAGAAGGCAATGTGCTCTTAAAGAGCCTACGGCATAACACTTCATGAAACCTTATGAGAGGTTCATGTACTTGAAAATAATGAAGTGATGAGATCTCAAAATGTTATGTCGCATTGTGAACTGATACGAAATGATATATCATCAATATATTTGACACAATATTGGCGCAATATTGTGAAAGATTACGAGGAACTGAATTCTACGTTTATTTAAGCATGCTGACGTAGAAATATTTATCAAGTGACATGAAAGGATGCATCTTGATAAGTATAAAACTTATTTGATTTGCAGTCCAGATATTTGAAGATGTCACTCATGAAATGTTGAATATTGTCACTTGACAAAACTTATGTGAAAACTTTTAAGGATTCAAACTGCTTGAAGCATATAAAAGTTTCTGGAAAACTTATTTATAATCCTTATATTGTATAAACTTATTGATTGAACATCATTGGAACTCTTGGAGAGTTTTCAAAGCAATAGATTATTTGTTGAAATTCGAAATATATCGAATTGGATTGGTTATGAAGTACCATATCTTAGTGCAATTGATGCACTCATGTACCTTGCAAATACTACAAGGCCCATAGCCTTTTCAGTCAATTTGTTAGCAAGATATATTTTTGCTCCTACTATGAGACATCAAAATGGGATAAAACACATGAGCTTGTTTTATTCTAAATATTGCAGTCCCGATCTTATTGGTCATGCTGATGTTGGGTACTTATCTGACCCGCATAAAGCTCGGTCTCAAATAGGCTATGTGTTCATATGTGGTGGTACTTCCATATCTTGGAGATATACAAAGCAGTCTATCGTAGCCACTTCATCGAATCATGCTGAGATAATAGCTATTCATGAAGCAAACCGAGAATGTGTATGGTTGAGGTCCATGATACATCTCATTCGAGAAAAATGTGGTGTGAAATATGACAATCTACCCACAATTTTATACAGAGATAATTCAGCATACATAACACATCTTAAGGGAGGATTCATAAATGGAGATAGAACGAAGCATATTTTGCCAAAGCTTTTCTACATACATGAGCTACAAAAGAATGATGATATTAACGTGCAACAGATTCGTTCAACTGACAATGTGATTGATTTATTCACCAAATCTTCTCCAATTGCAACTTTCAAGAAGATGCTGCACAAGATCGGGATGCAAAAGTTCAAGGATGTTCTCATTAGGGGGAGCAAATACGCGTTGTACTCTTTTTCCCTTTCAAGGTTTTGTCCCTCCAGGTTTTCCTTGTAAGGTTTTTAATGAGGCAGCCTATATGCGTATTGTTAGAGATGTGTACTCTTTTTTCCTTCACTAGATTTTTTTTCCCACTGAGTTTTTTCTAGTAAGGTTTTAACGAGACACATTATCTACCAATTAGACATTCAAGGGGGAGTGTTATAAATGTATTTACATTATAGTGAATGTCTATCAAGATCTACTTTGATATCTATTAGGATTTGAAGCATCCGTCTTTTACTCAGACTAGGAGTAAATTTTTCCTATAAATAGAGGGGTTTTGTTCATTGTATTTACAATCATATGATCTCTCATCCCTCAAGAGAAGAAATAAGAATCATTCTGTCTATTCTCTCTGCTCTTCTTATTGTTCTTTATTGTTTTATAACAGTATATAAATTGTAAAGCTCAAATGTGTTCTAATTGGGACCGATGTGTCTGATAAAAGAAGGTGATATATTTTGTGCGGTTAACTTATATACTTACTGGACGCCTGAAAATACACAAACTTTTCTGAAATTTAAGTTGGAAGTATTTAATAGCAACATTTTATCATGTGTTCATGTGCTCAACTGAAACAAACAATAGCTCCAGTGGTGTATAAATAATATTAACTGATATGTTTAAGAAATTATCGATATATACAGCCTTTATAATAACACCAATTATTATCAAATTGAAATGAAATAGACGTGTCAATCTTATCCACATATAAAATGAATTTCGCTGAGAAATTTATTAGTGATTGAGACACCTTCGTGACAAAGAAAGGAATACAAGTTCATGCGATTGATAAATTAAATGATTTCCTTCTCTAACAAAATTATTTATTTATTTATTTATTTATTTATTTATTTATTTATTTATTTTTCTTAGTCTCTAACAAAAATTATTGTTGGAGTTCATTTATGATTATTCTTGTTGCAACAATTATCTAGAATGGGAAGGTTCTAAAGTATGTAACGAAATATTGCTCTCTTTTACAAAATAAAAGGTTGGGAAAAAGGGATAATTAATTGAAAATATGTCAAAAGTAAAAAAATAAGTGAAACAAAAAGCAAGGTGGAAGGCAAGTACTGCTTTTATTTTCTATTTTGGGTCATTAACTCATGATATATAATACTCCCTCCTCCTAACTTTTAAGCTCTAAAAAAAAATTACAACTTTTTCCCGATATCCTCATAATTGTCTTCCATAGTGTTTGAGGATAACCAAACACTACCAAAATAACATGAATTACGGCTTCGAACTGTGAAAATAGCTTCTCGTAGAATTGCAAGACTACGACACAATAAATTTTTGTACTTTGATTTTTTTTTTTCAAACCTCATGCATAATGCAAGTTAAGTGCACCACACCTATCTGTTTGTCCCTTTTACTTCTTGCTACAAAACTCAATAACAGAGTGTGAGAATATATTCATTATTGTTGACGCAAAATATTTTTGTAGTAAGATCACATCACATCTTTTGTTATATAATTAAGAGAATAACAAATGCATATATACTACTCTGCACGAACTAATTTGGAATTCTAATTCCATTTTCCAAAAAGAATGTGACAATTTGTTATAGCGAATTTTATATTATCAGGATAACAAACTAGTGACGAAGCTAGAGCACGGTCTGTGGGGTCACATGAATCCAATAATTTTTGGTCCATTCTTGTATATATAAATAAGAAACTAATAAATATTTGTAAAATTTGAAAGTAAACCTACTTATTATTGTATACTAACAATACCCAAACAAAAACAAAACTTAATAACTCGTAAATTTTAAAACTATTATTATAAATCTCACATTTTAAGTATATTTATATATAAAATATCTTTTGAATGATTTTATCACGTAAAAAAACTCTACACCGACTATAATATATATATATATATATATAATATTAGACTCGTGTGAAAGAAGGGGAGCATGTGAGTGAGGAAAGTAGCTAGAGAGTTGGTTTGTTAATATGGTTGGAAATAAATAAAAGAGTAGAAGAAGCACATGCAACTTTTCAGAAACCACTTACTTTGGTTGTGTGAAATGTGTATGTATCACCAAACCTTTACCTTTCAGCAATCTCTCTTTTTATTGCAGAATATATGATCCAATCTAACCCCCCTCGTGCCCTCTAATCATTTACTTACATGGTCCACTCCCCCCCCCCCCCCTCCAAACACAAAAAAATGCATAATGTTTTTTTAGCGTCTCAGTCTACTTACGTGAATCTTGATTATTAACTTCAAACACAAAAAAAAACAAAGAAATGTATAGTGTTTTTTTTTTGATTGAGCGTCTCAGTCTACTTACGTGCATCTTGATTATTAACCCCAAACACAAAAAAAGAACAAAGAAATGCAT
Organism: Capsicum pubescens; assembly: GCA_030864215.1. Classification (NCBI taxonomy): domain Eukaryota; kingdom Viridiplantae; phylum Streptophyta; class Magnoliopsida; order Solanales; family Solanaceae; genus Capsicum; species Capsicum pubescens. The sequence continues at coordinate 5,080,485 of CM061543.1, forward strand.
AGTGTTTTTTTTTATTAAGCGTCTCAATCTACTTACATACATCTTGATTATTAATCCCAAACACAAAAAAAGAACAAAGAAATGCATAGTGTTTTTTTGATTGAGCGTCTCAGTCTACTTACGTGCATCTTGATTATTAACCCCAAACACACAAAAAAAAACAAAGAAAGGCAAAGAGTTTTTTTTTTAGGTTGGACGTATCAGTCAACTTACGTGCATCTTGATTATTAACCATAAACAGAAAAAAAGAACAAAGAAATGCATATTTTTTTTATTTTTTTTTTTGTGTGTGTGTGTGTGTGGGGGGGGGGGGGGGGGAGGGGGGGGGGAGGTTGAGTTGGTCTCAATCTACTTAGGTGCATCTTGATTATTTTACCAAGTACCTATGATTTACAGGCAAATGCGATACTATGACATCTAGTTCATTCGATTAAACCAAGTCTTTCGATGTAGAACATACTTATTAAAATTGTAAATAATAGATATGAATCTATAATTTTAAGCATATAGCGATCATTTCAATCTAAGAATCATGTGGCATTTGGTTATGGAAATTAATTAGGGGGTTATCCATAAGCTTAGAATTAAACTTATCCGGTGCTTGATTGTAAGTTTTTTTTTTTTATTTATTGTTATTATTTTTCTTACTTCTTCCTTGGTGCTTCCACTTTTTTATTTGTTTTGATTATTCGAGTCCACAGTTTTAGAGTTGGAGATGAAGCTTTAGAACAAGTCTTTTTCTCTTTTGATTGTGAATACTATCTAAAATTAGAATAAAATTTATATCAATATGATGAGATTATCTTTCCTCTAAATAAAAAAGAAGGATCTGATACATATAAAGAAAATGAATCAAGTATATTCAAAGTTAATTAGGTACTCCATCCCCTATTTTAAAGAAAATTATAAGACATTCTTTTCTTTATATGCCCTTTTCAAGGAAATCTAGTCTTTTTTTTAATATTTATGAACCTTTTAAATTAATGTACCCTGAATTAAAATAATATTTATAGAAACAGCATAATTATTGAAGATCATACAATTGTAAAGGTACTTTTGATATATTATCTATATATATGCAGTAGCTTATTTGTCAGTTTCTTTTTCAAATTTGGAGTCTAGTCAAAACACTTTATAATTACGATTGGAAGTAGTACTACTTCTTTCGGTATATACTTATCCATGATTATAATTAAAGTGAATATCCCAATAGCAACATTTCAGTATAATTTTACAAAATATATTTGTAATTAAATACAAATATGGATATAAAAAATATATATTTTATATATATCTGATATAAACATGGAATACATAAAATTTAATGTGTTTTTATAATATCTTCAAAGTCAAGGTGGATAAGAATCTTTCTGAGGGCTACCAAAAGATTAGACAAGAATATAATTGATCCAACTTATGATTAGTAGTTTTCTCTGTGGTGATAAACACATGCCACTTTATATTAGTACCAATTTACTAATTTAGTATCTAAATCAAACTTGTTGAGACTGAAGCTTCAGCCTAAAGCTGGGATATGTTTTCATCTTTAGGTGGTTGGATTAAATCAAGAAAGGTAAGAAAATGTACACATATATTTCCCCACCCGATATCCGATACCCATATTGAAATTTGATTAATTCAAATTCGTGTCGGAAAGTCCACTATGGGGTAAAATGCTCCCTACCAAAGGCAACTTCGTACCCGAGAGTTGAATCCGAGACTTCGTCCACTATGGGATTGTAATTCAAATTTGACCCATCCCTTAAACGGGTAAATTTTAGTATTATACTCAACTGGTCGATTGATCAACCCGTGATCTCCTGATATTTATGTGTTTGATGTGTTCTAAAGGTAAAATAATATTTGTTTTAAATGCCCCAAACTAGAAATTCGACCTCTGCAAAATGAATTTAAAAAAATGATCCTACAAAAATCGTTTATGTGTTATTTTTAATTTTGTTATACATAAAAATAAAAAAATTATAAATTTATAAAATCAAATAAAACGCTAACGGGAACTGTATATTAAAATTTTAAATCATAGAAGTTTATTTAATTTTGTGAAATTAGTTCTGGCTAGTGGCTACAAGGCAGAGTTTGGTAGCCAAATTCCGAAATATCTAAAATTTATGATTTTGTTGACCTTTTATTTTAGAAGAACAATAAAGTTTGATAAATTATTGCATTGGAATTTTGTATAGACTAATGATTGGAAGTAATAGCATATTTGATAGTTCATTGAAAATAAGTTATTCATAATAATAAATTTGTATGTAAAATATATAGCACGTGAATTTATGATTTTTTTTTTAAATAAATATTTTTCTTAAAAAAAAATAGGCAAATGTATCTTTATATATTTTATTGATATGTATTATATTTTGGAACTCATGCAAATACGAAGGCCGAATGATGTAATTAATTGAATGTTGAATTATTTATTTTGAAGATCAAAGATCAATTTTCATTTGATACATTAGTATGACCTGCATAACTCTAATCGATTACCAAATGATCTTTTAATTACACGTTATGCCCTTACAAAGAAATTTGTCTTTAATCTTTACCCTTCAAATGAATTATTAGTTTTTAATTTTACCTTTTAACAAGTGAATTTATGTCTAACAAGCATAACTTAAATTAAATTTGATATAATTTGTGAGATATTATGATATGAAAATATAATTTTATGTCACCAAAAATTTTTAATTACAAAAGATCAAAATTAAAGTACAAAATGACCCTGTGGAATCACAAGGATTAGATGGACTTGTTAAAAGTGAATTCTTTCACGTTCCTCCATTATTATGGTAACACTCCATACTACTAATATCACGTTAATTGCACATATCAACACTAATGTTTGCTAAGAAAAAGTAACTTTGACCTTTTATATTTCTATTGTCATCTAAAATAATCACATGATTTCATATACATTTAGTTACTAAGCAAATATCGGTCAAAATTATTGAGGAAATCATATTTAAAGTAGATTAATATCATTGCTGTTGCTATTACTGTTATTACTCTATTTGTTTCCCTTTTGTCGTACTTCTTAATTTAAATATTTCTCATATTTAAGAGCGTTTTGAGTCCATTATACATATCTTTAGTTGGTTGAAACTTGTGTTTACATTTATATTTTTATTTTATTAAATTATTTTACCATAGTAAATTGAATTGGTCTGGCATAAATGCTTGGTGATGCTACACGTTCATCTCTTTAGTTTAATATTGGTATTTGTTATAAATGTATTTACATTATAGTGAATGTCTATCAAGATCTACTTTGATATCTATTAGCATTTGAAGTATCTGTCTTTTACTCAGACTAGGAGTAAATTTTCCCTTTAAATAGAGGTACTCTCTCTATTCTCTCTATTCTCTCTATTCTCTCTATTCTTCTTCTTTATTCTTTCTTGTTTTATAATACGTTATCAGCACGAGACTCTGCCAAATAAGGTGAGATTATTAATCTAAAGGTAATTTATCTGAAGGTAATTTCAAGCACGAGACTCTGCCAAACAAGGTGAGATTATTAATCTAAACGTAATTTCAAGGTTAGTAATTTCTTATGTTATCTGTCTTTTGCTACAAATAATATAACTATTGTTTGATTTGAGGAAAAATAATTGATTTAGAACCATTTATGTTTTAAATTTATTCATCAAGAACAATATTATCAAAATGGATGATAATATGTTGGGTTCAAGTCTCATTGATTTATGCCTAAGACGCCTTTATATAGGTAAGACGTTGAGTTTGAATCTCAATGCACCATACTAATGATATTATGATGGCTAAGGTAAAATAATGGGTATTTGGTGAAAAGGCATGAAATTCAACCCATTGAATAAGCTTCATTCCATGAAGTGAATGTGGTAGCAATATATGAGAAGTCTGAAATATGACAACTTACTTCATTCTTAAAGTGTATATGATAGTAGTTCATAATATGTCAAAAAGAAGACAAACGATTGAATGCATGAATATACACATGGAGGGACAATGTGATAATGATCATCAAAAGTGATGATATTTTTGCACGCCTATTATGATCATAAGATAATTTAGAGAAAAATTGTCTAGATCATATGTATGCCTCGATTTGCTCCTGAAGTAGCAATATTTTGAAAGAGGTAAGCTATCAAAATTTGATAGACTTAAGACATTATTATATTTCATTCCTGGGGAATGAGAATCTTATTAATGCAAACGTGCACTTGATTGTGATGGTATCACAATTCACCTCTGAATAATTGAGAAAAGTTATTTTAAAATCTACTTCTGAAGTAGTAAATCTGAAATTTATTTGTGTAATAGTAAATTTAAAATTTACTAAAGTAAAAAGCACATGTCGTGGTAAACTTGGAGTTTACTAGCATAAAAATTCATAAGTTGACTTGAACGATTGCGACATCTTAAAGATGTGCATATTAAGTATTAAACATATATTGAAGAATTCGAAAATTCTTCATAAACTTTAATATTGTTTGTTCTCATGATACGGTGGTTGGACCAACTAATTTTGGGATTGGATCCCTTAAAATCTGAAAAATGGGCTCGTTCACCAGTCATGTGATCAATTAAGATGCATCGGTATGAGATGATCACTTATACATTTATTGTCAACCTGCAGTTTGACATTCATAAAGTTGCTTGCTCAATAAAATTGAGTTAAGAGCATAATTTTCAGATTGTGTAATCAAGACAATTCATCTTGATAATGATAGTTTAACATTGAATGCCTTCGATAAATAACTAAACCATTACTAATGAGAACAAAGCTTCATGTGTTGATCTAAAATATGATATGTTGCATACAATAACACTTGTATGCATTAGATCAATAAATTATGATTGTTTCTTTCCTCTCAATTGGTTTAAGGTGAGGAATCAACTATTTCATCTAATAGTTTTGATGTGCGGTATACAATTCATGAATATACCATAACGCACAAAGATGAATTCCTCAAAGAAGATGGAGGATGTATGTTAGTTTTCCTAACATAAGGAAAGACATCATTTTCACCCCATACTATACAAGAAAAGTCTAAGCCACACCTAAATTATATAAGTGACCTATTACACACCTTAACTATATAAAAGTGATATTATTACCTCCCCGCGACCCCCATTCTAAGGCGCGCGTGTTACACTTATTTTAGGCGGGTCCAGCCTATTAAATAACAAAAGTAAACGGCTAAAAACATTAACGGAAAAGACATCGTTTCCACCCCAAACTATAGTCGAAAAGTCAAATCCACACCTAAACTATATAAGTGACCTATTACACACCTTAACTGTAAAAAAGTCATACTTTTTACTGACGTGGTGCTGACGTGGCAGCGCGTGTAAAACACTACACCACATGCAAGTGGTGGTAGCCTGACAGGGTGTAAATAGTTTCACCTTTTTATAGTTTAGGTGTGTAATAGGTCACTAGTATAGTTTAGGTGTGGCTTCGACTTTTCGGACATAGTTTGGGGTGTAAAAGATGCCTTTTTCCCGAGGAGATTATAAGCAACTATGAAATATATTAAGAATTATCATCACATCCTCATTCAAAAGTTAATTCAAGTCAAATGTCGAAAGCATCTCATGCTTAAGCTGCACGTGCTCCTATTTTGTGTCCTTAAAGGACAAAATCTATGCATGCATGAAACATGGTAGACTAATCGGTTCTAAATGAAATAATCCTTGAAAAGGATAAGGAGCAAATAATCACAATAAGAAGGCAATGTGCTCTTGAAAAGATTACGACATAACGCTTCATGAAACCTTATGAGAGGTTCACGTACCTGAAAATAATGAAGTGATGAGATCTCAAAATGTTATGTCACATTATGAACCGATACAAAATGATATATCATTAACGATATCTTTGATACGATATTGGCACAATATTGTAAAAGATTACAAGGATCTGAATTCTACGTTTATTTAAGCATGCTGACGTAGAAATATTTGTCAAGTGACATGAAAGGATGCATCTTGGTAAGTGTAAAACTTATTTGATTTGTAGTCCATACACTTGAAGATGTCACATATGAAATGTTGAATATTGTCACATGACAAAATTTAAATGTTAAGGATTCAAAATGTTTGAAGCATATAAAAGTTTATGGAAAACTTATTTAGAATCCTTATATTGTATAAGCTTATAGCTTGAAAATTGTTGGAACTCTTAGAGAGTTTTCAAAGCAATAGATTATTTGTTGACATGAAAAATATACCGAATTGAATTGGTTATGAAGTACTATATCTTAGTCCAATTAGTGTACTAATGTATCTTGCAAATACTACAAGGCCTGATATAGCCTTTTCAGTTAATTTGTTAGCAAGATATAGTTCTGCTCCTATTAGGAGACATCGAAATGAGATCAAATACATGATTTTATTCTAAAGCTTGCAGTCTTAATCTTGTTGGTTATGCTGATACTGAGTACTTATCTGACCCATATAAAGCTCGATCTCAAATAAGCTATGTGTTCACATGTGGGGATACTGCCATATCTTGAAGATATACAAAGCAGTCTGTCGTAGCCACTTCATCGAACCATGCTGAGATAATAGCTATTCATGAAGCAAGCCCAGAATATGTATGGTTGAGGTCCATGATACATCTCATTTGAGAAAAATGTGGTTTAAAATGTGATAATGTACCCACAGTTTTATACAGAGATAATGCAACATACATAGCACATCTTAATGGAGGATTCATAAAAGAAGATAGAATGAAGCACACTTCATCAAAGTTTTTCTACATACATGAGCTACAAAAGAATGCTGATATGAACATGCAACAGATTTGTTCAAGTGACAATGTGACTGATTTATTCACTAAGTCTCCTCCAATTGCAACTTTCAAGAAGATGGTGCAGAAGATCGGGATGCAGAGGTTCAAGAATGATCTCATTAGGGGGAATTAATACGCGTTGTACTCTTTTTCCCTTAGGAGGTTTTGTCCCACTGAGTTTTCTTTATAAGACTTTTAATGAGGCAGACTATATGCGTATTGTTAGAGATGCGTACTCTTTTTCCTTCACTAATTTTTTTTTCTACTGGGTTTTTCTAGTAAGATTTTAACGAGGCACATTATCTATTAATTAGACATTCAAGGGAGAGTGTTATAAATGTATTTACATGATAGTGAATGTCTATCAAGATCTACTTTGATATCTATTAGGATTTGAAACATCTGTCTTTTACTCAAACTAGAAGTAAAGTTTTTCTTTAAATAGATGGGTTTTGTTCATTGTATTATCAATCTGATGATCTCTCAAGAAAAATAAGAATTACTCTCTCTATTCTCTCTATTCTTCTTTATTATTTCTTGTTTTATAACAATATTGCTATTATTATTAGTATGACTAATTGTCACGACCCGAGCCGGGGCTCTAGCTGTAACGAGCATCCCAAACCATAAAGGCCCGGGCGCTCTTCTAAATCTGGTAATCATGCACAATATTCATATAATATAAGAAAATTTGCAAAAAATAATACAAGACGGAACCATGGTCAATCTCATAAACTTGAACAGTTTAAAAAGGAAAATTCTGAATATTCTAAACATGTGACAACCGTCTACAAAATCTCTAACATTACAATAACCATCTTAAGTCTGAAACAAAACTGGGACAAAGCCTCCAGTAGACCATAAAAGAAAAAAACAATAAAATCTGAAAATCCGGCCTTCTGGATTAGAGAAGGCTCACCAACTGCAACTTCTGACAAGTCAATCTACTACTTAATGGGACCCCAGGACTGTGTCTCAGAATTCTGAAATATAGGGGGTCAATACAGATGTATTGGTACTCAGAGCAATCCAAAATAATGCTTTTATATAAATAAAATAGTTGAGAGCAGGTCGTAAAATATCATGCATGATATGGTTCAAAACACATGGGCACTTCTTTGATAATCATACAACATTCTTGTCAATGCAGTTTTCGATCTTTGTATTACTTCAGAGTTAGGTGGAACTCCCCTACAAGTCTGATATTCCACGGGCTATATGGAATTCGCCATTGACTCGGCGGGGAAGCCCCCAACCCAAGCTTGCCGCAAGGGTTGGAATGTCTGAGTCTGATACGCCACAGGGCTCTAGGCCAGCGTAAAATTCCTCTAGGGGATTAAATAACCCGTATCGGCAAAACACGGTTTCGGGCAATAAGTAGTCTGACCTCGTGCCTTTTTCGAGAAACCACCTAACATCTCTTTATGCCCATTTTTAATTATTTCTAAACATGCATCATTCTAAGTTTCATAATCTGAAAATTTGATTGCAAACATGCATTCTGTTTTGAATTACCGTGGCATTATCTGAGTTTGTGTCGTCACACCTAGACTTGCAAGTCATATTTCTGAGCCGTAATGTATCATGCATGATTCTTTCATTAAAACACAGTTCAGACCACCCAAACATGCAAATAGTATAAGAGATTTCATGTTCTGAAACACAAGTCAAAACTATGCAAAGATTCTCATTCTTTCATCAAACATGTGGTGGTCATGTATTTTTTTTTTTGACAAACCATGCAACTCTTTCATTATATATATATTCAACATTTATCAATATGAACAACCCTCTCTTTTGAATTCAAAATCATATTCAAGTCATAACATTAATCAAGACATACGTATCATGCTTTTCAAGATGCATTCGAAATAATCCATATCATATGAAAAATGGAAAAAATCATAACAAGAGAGAGATTCTATATGATTCATGCTTTCAATTAAATATTTAAACCCAATTTTCATACATACATATATATACGAGTACAATTCAATTTGGGGGAAAGGCCTCAAGGCCAAAACAATAGTGTCATTAAAACATTCATAAAGTAACATTGTAATATAAATTCTAAAACCCCTTCGAAATTCATGATTTCACCATATTTAAATGTTGTTGAACAATTTTCTTATACCCAAGTAGTTTTAGAAAAACCCTACGTACCTTAGATTACTTAGGTTGAAGGATGGAACCTAGATCTTGATCCGTTTCTTGAAAATCTTGAACTTAAAGGCTTGACTTCTTGATCTTTGGGGAATGAGTTCTTGAATCTTTGGGGGAGGAGTTAGAGTTTTTGATTTTGAGAGAAAAAGTGAAAATAAACAATTTTGGCTTCTTGGGGCAAAAATTCTATGTTATAGACGGATTTTGGGTGAGGGAAAATGACCACGGTGCCCTTAGACCCATTAGAAACTGAAATAATGCGTAAAACAACCTTAGACTCACGTCTGGTTTCGTGTCGACGCGATCTCGACACGACGCATCATGATCGCGTCGGCTTATTGCCTCACACGGAAAATGCCATAACTTTTCGCTCGGTTATCGGATTTTGACGAAATTGGTATCGTTGAAAAGTTACTTAAATTATCTACAATTTGGTGGGTCTTCAGCTGTAAAATTCTATGTGTATCAAAAGTTATATACGTTCCAAGTAGACCCTTGTAGAATCTAATATCCAATTTTGGATGAATAAGAGATTCTTAGCTTAACTTTGCTTTAGGTCATTTCTATGAACATTTTTCACCTCATAATCACTTCATATACTAGGAGAGAGATGATGACACATGAATCTAAACATAAACCATGGAATTAGAGCTTACACACATAGAACGACGATTCAATTTCTAGCTAAAAAATGCGGGGCATTACACTAATATTATTGTTTCTGATGTTAAACCTTTCCGGTCAAACCAAACACACGTGCAAAGTCAGATTTATCCTCTTTGGCTTTTTTCTTTATTTCATTCATATTTCTTTCGTTTCAGTTTGATTGTCATATTTTGACTTCTCACGAGGTTTAAAAATAATAAAAAAATTATATTAAAACTATGTTATAATGTATTAAAATATTTTAAAATTTTACTCTCTTCATTTTTTATGTATATTTTTTTCTTTTAGTGTCAAACGATACAAATTTTAATCAATATTTTAAAATATATTTATTAATTAAATTGACTTTTTTAATAATTTATAGTACTTTTCATATAATTTTTAAATATTTATATATTTTTTTTTTAAAAAATTAATCTTATATAATTTTAAAACTTAATTAAATTAACTTATGAAAAATGAAAAACAAACATATGAAAGAAAATGGAAGAGGTATAGTTTTTTTTTTCTAGTGTTCGTTATCCACATTGAAGCCCCCACTAATTTAAATCGCACACTGCAAAGTCCATACTGAAAGTGACGTTTCCAACAGAATTTTTTTCCTAGCCAAATCCCTATGACCTCTAATTAAGAATCTACCACGACTCATGTTGGTGGTATAAAGTTAATATATCACACGTATAGTTGAAACTAAATAAAAGGAAGTGATTTGTACTCCTTCTGTCTCATTTTATTTGTCGTTATTTGATCGAATACAGAATTTAAGAAATAAGAAAAGACTTGATAATGTTTATCAAATTGTTCTTTATCAAAAAATATGCTAATATATATTTTTTAATTAAATGAAATTAATTAAAATAAAAATAAAATTATATCTTTAAATAATTAACAAAATTAGTAAAGATACATAAAAAATGAGACTGAGTGAGTAATATTTTTAAATAAAACAAATTAAAAAGGAAAGCGACACGAAGAACTGTGTAAAATTTGTGTGTGTGTTTACCACTGGCGCCCCACACCCACCCATCCTGACACCTCCACCGCGTTCCCAATTTCTTCTCTATAATCCCTTTACACGGACGCCAAACCCACTCTACCTTCCCCTCTACCACTTTTTCACTATATTTTCCTCAAGCAATCTCTCTATTTTTCCACCATTTATTTGAACCAACAAAACCAACCCCCAACAATCAAATAATTTCAAGAAGCAAGTTGTTGTTTCAGTTCTTCGATCTCTCTAAACAATGTTGGTAACTCGAACCAAATCAAAGATTTGGGTTCAGAATAACAACTACAACTACAACTACAACAGCAGCTCCCCTTGTCCTTCTTTCAAAGATATTCATACCCTTTTATCCGACGATTCTAAACCCAACAACAAAAAACCCAACATCTTCCATCGTGTTCGACGTGTTACCGCCATCCTCCGCGCTCTCACAACCCGACCCGGACCCGGACCCGATTTGCCATTCAAAGCACTCCCCCAAACCGAATCAAATCCGAACCGGAAAGCTGACCCGTTGATTCAAATCCCAGGAGCTGACAAAAAAATCGTGATCTACTTCACTAGCTTAAGGGTAATCCGTTCTACATTCGACGACTGCAAAGCCGTTCGATCAATTCTCCGTAGCTTCCGCGTTTCCATGGACGAACGAGATGTGTCTATGGACACTGGATTTATGGAAGAGCTGAAAATGATATTAGGTGAAAAGACGAAACTATCCTTGCCTAGAGTTTTCATTGGCGGAAGGTACATTGGTGGTGCCGATGAGATTCGTCAGCTACATGAATCCGGCGAGCTGAAGAAGTACGTTGAAGGGCTAATTCCGGCGGATTTCAGCACGTGCCAAGTGTGTGGCGGCCATAGATTTATCCTCTGCGACGAATGCAGTGGAAGTCACAAGTGTTACAGCGAGAAAGGAGGATTCAGAACTTGTCTTGCTTGTAATGAGAATGGTTTAATCAGGTGCCCTTCTTGTTACTATGCCCCAATCACGCTACGCTGATTAGATTAGTAGCTCTATTATAACTACATGTTTAGGCTAGTCAGAAAAGTATAAGCTGAAAATGAAGGCGAAAACTTTATCACACTTCATTTTTCTTCTCTTTAGCAGTTTTTTGTATGATTTATCTCTCTTTCTTTTCCCCCCCTTTTTGTTGGGGCATTGGTGTGTTTATATTAAGGCAGTTTGATTAGATGCAAAATGCAGTCATCAAAATGCTTGATCTTTGTTGAGTGTTTTCATCTGACACAGTTCTGTAAGGTACTGAGTGAAATGTAGGATAATAACATGATATTAGCTGTTTATTTTTGCTGGACTGCGTACACTCTACCCTCCCCTGGGTATGTTGTTGTTGCTGCTGCTTAGTTACTAAAATGTAGCAATTTCGTGTTGATTAGGGTCACATTCTCTCTATTTAACAAAGTGTTAGTGCCTACGGCTTAGTCCTATGCTTGATCTGTCTAGCTGTGATGAAGTTGAGTTATATTGAAATGACTTTCTGAATGTTGGTTAGCATAAAGATAATGACAGTCAAATCTTGCACATTGGCGCATTTCTAGTATCTCTGGTTTCTGAACATCGACTTTGCTTGTGACCTATTCTGTTGAATGTATTTGCAACTTTGGGGCAGGGTGAGGCTCCCTTTATAGCTGTAGACCCCTTCCAAACTATCTATTTGTATTTCGTTTTACCAAACAATGGTGCTCGGACCAGTTTGTGTACGGCTCAACTATTCTATCAGGAATTTGTTACCTCCCACTAGCACTTGTATGTAGTTGCTCTGCCATCAAAGCTCAAACAATTGAAAAGAATTCGCCCTAAACTGCTACTTGTGTTGGATTTGAGTATTTTCGAATCATGGACTCCATGATCTTACTTGTATTAGTCTTAAGATATTTTCGTCTATGCTGGTAGGACTTGTCTAAAATGTCATCCGGTGCATGTTCCTTCAAGAGCAGTGCATTTTTGGAGAGTCCGAGCAACTTAGATTTTGGTAACTTTTTGATATTGGGTTGTGTAAATGACTAGCTTGGACTTTTACCTAAAATGCTCAATGCTTAGATTGGATGATATTCCTTCCCTACGATAGACATTTAGTTAGAGCTACTTTCAACTGCCATGGGAAGCTTTCTTGTAAGCTTATGTTCTCTCAAATGTTACAGTAAAGACTGTATTTGTAAAATTATGCTTAAAGGTGAAACATAGTGTTTACATTGAAAGCGTCTTCTGGATGGAACTTGTGTCTTTCATCATCAGAAATGAAATTCGTGTAATGAAAGAATTATTTTTACCGAAAACACAGAGATCTCTACCTACTTATTTTTGCCTTCTCAAGGAAATGTGTAAAATAATACTACTATACTAGCTGCTAATCATCTCCAGCTGTTTTATGCAACTGCTTACAATAGTTTAAATAGCTGGCAGACAAGTTGCAAGTTACGAATGAGAAGTTGAAGCAATACTGAAGTCTCACATTCAAATTCTAATCGAGATAAAAGACAATTTAGATAATTTTGCTTTTAACTCTGCTTCAGATAGACTAAACATGAAACACCATGAATGCCGGCAACCAGCATAAACACCCAGGAAAAAAAGCGACAACTCAAGTTTAAGTAGCAGGACTGGCCATCTTGGTCAACGGGCAGCATCCAGCAAATTGTGAATACGTCCTATGTTGTAGTGTGCATATGTTTCCTCCTTGTCAATTTTTACAGTTCAAAATTAATATCTCACTCCCATTGAGGATATGCAAAACAAATGTTCGTCCTTTAAAAAGTAGAAAAAAATAACTCTACGTCTAGAGAAGAACATGAATATCGGTCTGGTTGGTGGCATCAAGGCGGTTTAACATCTACTATACAAACGGCTTGGTCACCTTGTATGTATAATGTTAATTTTCTTACTTATGATAACGTGTACGTATAATGTGAATTTTCTTATTTAGGATAACACAGGAGAGTGAGAGTCGGGTGACATCAAAAATCACCACCATCCAAAACTTTATGAACATGCGCGCAATGCAGTATAAATTGATACAATCCAGGAAGCCACAACCCAAAAACTAGATATTGAGGTGGAAGAGCATAATGCAGTATAAGCCCCATAACAGCTTCACAGATAGTTGTATGCTCGATCATTTTGTCCTAGACCGACACTTCTCATGGAGAACCACATTCCAAAAGTTAATTATTGAGGTAGGAAAATCCAAGACTATATTAGCCCCCACATCAGCGCCCTTCATTAAACCAATGTGAAACTCGAGTTTCATACCTTGCAACACTGCAAAGTAGGAGTTTGAGAGAAGACCAGAGGGAGGGTTGTTAATTCTCTCTTTGTTACAACTTCAAAGTAGAATCATCAATCACACTGAAGATAGGAAAGCAGCGAGATATCTATGCAAACAAATAGTACTAAATAAGAGATGGTATGAACAAATTGTGTGGTATCTGGCTAGCCAAGTTCTGCTAGAATTTCGTTAGATTTCCCAATTTTCTGTGAGAGAAGACGGGAGGCAACACGTGTCAATTAAGTACTGAGTTAAAAAAAAAAAAAAAAAAGTACGTGTCGTGTACATAAACCTCAATTGTGATACCATTAGTTCAAATTCTTCTTAAAAATACTTTATTATATCACTTTGGATTCTACTCTTCTACCTTTTTTGGCCCCATATTCTGGTAAAATAGTTAAAAGAACGTTAAGTAAGGAGTGGTAGGTAAAAATATTTATAAAGACGAGCGTGTTAAACAAATATTCACAAGTTTTAGAGGCAAAATATGTATTAAGCCTAAAAATGAAATTACAGTAAAAAAAAAAAAAAACATGTGATGAATGCGGACCGGGTCGAACTCCGATTGTTTCCATAAGCATTTCTAGAAATTATATGTAAAGAGTATAATTTAATCACAAGGTACAAGCAACACCCCCTTTACACTAATCATAATATCGTTGTTTGTTTTTCCAATTTCTGGAAATCAATCATGTTGCTTACTCGAACTAAATCAAAAATTTGGATTGACAATAACAATTCCCCCAATTTCTCTTGTTCCTCCTTCAAAGATATTAATACCCTTTTCTCCGAAGATAATTCTAATTACAATTCTCCTTCTTCTTCCTCCACCAACAAAAAACCCAACATATTCCACCGTGTCCTCCGCGTTAACGCCGTTCTCCGTGCCTTTTCAACCCGACCCGAACCCGAATCATTACCCAGTAGATCAGAGCCGTTGATTCAAATCCCGAGAGCGGAGAAAAAAATTGTGATCTACTCCACGAGCTTAAGAGTAATCCGTTCGACCTTCGACAATTGCAAAGCCGTTCGATCAATTTTGTCTAGTTTCCGTGTTTCGATCGACGAACGAGATGTGTCGATGGACGCTGGGTTCATGGAAGAGCTGAAGACGATATTGGGTAAACGTGAGAAGACGAAATTGACCTTGCCTAGAGTTTTCATTGGCGGGAGGTATATTGGTGGTGCGGATGAGGTTATTCAGCTGCATGAAGCTGGCGAGCTGAAGAAGTACGTTGAAGGGTTGGCTCCGGCGGAGTTGAGCACGTGTGAAGTGTGCGGTGGAGATAGATTTGTTCTATGTGATGATTGCAGTGGTAGCAAAAAGTACTATAGTGAGAAAAGTGGATTCAGAACTTGTACGGCTTGTAATGAGAATGGCTTGATCAGGTGCCCTTCTTGTTACCATGCAATAATCTGAATGCAATTGTTAACACTACTTTCGTTAGATTAGTGAACGGGAGCCTTGCCATAACTGGTAAAGTTGTCCTCATGTGATTAGGAGATCACGACGACCCTTGTGGTCCGTCCTTTCCCGAACAGCCCCTTAGTTTTGTTAGATTAGTATCCTATAAGTAGGCTAGTCAGAAAGTATTAGCTGGAAATGGAGGTGAAAATTTTAGTACTTCATTTTCTTTATTAATTTTCCATTGGCAGTTTTTTGTTATTACACTTCATTTCGTCCCCTTTGATGGAGGGAGGGGAAGGATTGGTACATTTTGATGTGCTTATAAACGAAGCGAAATGCTATATTTAGTTGATTTTCTTTCTGGTGTTTGCTTTTGACGTAGTTCTGTAAATTGCTGATTGAGAAGTTACTATTACTATGTAGGATAGATAATACATGCTAATTATGTATGAATTGTGAGTTGCACTTGGATAATTTCGTAGATTTGATTCCACTTTTTATATTTTGGTTTTACTGATTATTGTATATCTATTAGAAACCTCCTCACTATCAACGAGGTAGGGGTAAGGTCGTAGGGTCTACCCTCCCCAGAGCCCACTTGTGGGATTATAGTGGGTATCTTCTTGTTGTTATTCTGCTTTTTTATATATGCTATCTCTGTGAAACAATTGTTTGTGTTTGGTGGCTTAGTCGTATAGGTTGGCTTGATTATGTATCAAAGCATGCCTAATTGGTACATATCTATGAGGAAGTCGAAGTTCTTGTAAAATTTCTTTCAGAAAGTTGGTTAGCATAAAGATAATGACCATCAAATCTTGCTCATTGATTCATCTAGACTGGCTCGAATATTGGTATCTGATTATAGACTTTGCCTGAGGCCTGTTTATTGATTTTCTTGGCAAAAATCTGCGGTTTGGGTGGGCTTAGTCTCCTTTATTAGTCCAACATCTGTTCTACCTTAGTGAATTCAAATTTAGACATTGAATGTTGCAAGCACAGAGAATGAGTCTATATAGTTCAATACCTCTTCTACGTTACCTTATTCAAATTTAGCATTGTGTGTTCCAAGTTGAGAGAATGAGTTTTATAATGTATATTTAACTCTCTCTGTACTAATTTTCAAGCACATATAAATATGTAGGTCGACCCCAGACACTTGTTTTTTTTGATCCCTCAAACCAGTTGTTGTATTCGCCATTTCCTTTTACACTATCTGCTTACATTAGTCAATATATTCTGATACCATTTATATTGGATGGTGTAAGAAGCCTCGACTTACCTTCATTGGTTAATATTAAGTTCGGATGCTCTTCCTTCCCTACTACACACATTTAGTTAGAGGTTTAGAGCTAGAGCTGAGGAAAACTTTCTAGTCGAGAGTTGTGGGCTCTCCCTTATGGCATAACAACTATATTTGTAGAATTATGCTTAAAGGAGAAACATACTCTTCATAGTGAAAGCATCCTTTGGAAGAATGTACTGACAGGTTATGATCAAAACTTAGCAAAGTTAACTAAACTGCTGGCTGTTTTTCACTATCAAAAATGAAAATCTTATAATGGAAGAGTAAAGCTCTGGCCCTGATCAAAATTGACCTAAAACATCCTACCTAATTAGTTTTGCCTTCACTCAGGAAAGTGTAAAATACCAATGCTAACTGCTAATCAATGCCAGCCTTTTCATTTGAATTCTTACAACAGTTTAAACAGCTGGCAGACAACGAACTCGAAGTAGGTATTTGTGAGAAGTGTGTATTAGAAATTGAAGTTGACAAAAATGGTTATGAAAGTTTCATGAATTAGCAGTTGAAGCATTTGGTGGAAGAGGATGGGGTCAAGCTAAGAAGATAGTAGTATTAAAAGAGAGAGCTAATACACCTGACCCCCTTGCTTTAAGGATCCAAGAGCGATTCTAGTTGGATTAATTCAATTTATCTTTGATGGTTGATTAACTGCTACCAGCTATCTTGGTAAATGGTACTCCCCCAGTCCCATTTTACCCGTCCCAAATTGGGATGACACAGCTATTAAGAAAACAATGATTGGTAACCCTCTTAATTGTGTCTTGTTGTTAGTTTCAATATTGATGGATGACTAATACCAAAACACCATTTATATTCTTAATGGTACTCCTCTTTGCAACATTTTTCAAGAATACTAATAATAAGGAGTAATCAATTACACTAAGGGTATAATGAAAAAAAAAATTGTCTTGTCTTGATAAGTAAAAAAGGATAAGTAAAATGGGACATCAAATTCAGAAATTTGGGACGGGTAAAATGGGACGGAGGGAGTAATTAATAGTCATCCTTTAGGGATAATTATGTTCTTTTTCCATTGTTCGGATATTGAGATTTCGTTAAAAAAACTTACTCATACTCGATATTAGACCAAACAATTTGGCTTTATCGTTGAAAACTAAAGTGACGATACATGTGTAAGTATAGTTTTTGCATTTGTCAGTTTGGGTGTTGGTAAGTATTGTGTACACAATGAGTTTTTTCAAAACTTTTTTTCTCTTCATTGAATTATTCCCACTTATTTTCATTGATGGCTGGAATTAAATACTTTTAGCTGCATTCATGGTCCTTCATTTTAATGATGTTTGATGGTTGTAGGTCTAAATTGTAGCATTGCACCATAGCTTGGTTGGTATTAATATCGTGGCATGGGGTAAATATTGAAAAGAGTGTCGTAATAAATTATATGAATTTGAATTTGTACACACTTGTAAATTGTATGAATTTGAATTTACATGCCACAGATGTACTTTTTTATTGGTTCTAGTCTAGCAAAACATTTGTCGTTCCTTTTTAGGTTGTAAATTCATATAATGATCGTTTTCTAAGTAACACATAAGCACACCATATATTTGACAGTGTAATTCGCCCAAAATTGGCCACGTCCAAATCAAAAATTTGAAATGGGCAAACCAACGACACGTGTATAAGTTTAAAGGAATATGTGCTTAATAATCCATTTGTCCTATCAACAAGATAGCAAGTAGCATAACACCAAAACGGAAAAAAGTATAGGCAGTAGCATGTGGTGTCTTTTTTCCTTTTCAGTTCTTTTTGAAAAGAAACAAACTTTGCTCGTCTAAGTAGTACATTTTTCGTGAGCTTCCTCGCAATGTCCAAAAATGTTATTGGTTGAGCTTAGTTAAAATAACTCATAAAGTGAAAATTATCCAAAGAGAGAATTGATTTGACAAAATTTGATACTTCATTTACCTGCATGCTAAACCTATTTAAGAGAGGTTATTTTATCCTGCTTTGCTTTTGTTTTTGTGGAGTAGAAAGATTATCTTTTATAAACCTTCGGTTCAAATAAGCTCTCAAAGCCAAGTTACAAGAAAAGTACAATAGCAAAATAACAGAATAAAACAACATTATTAATAAGAAAGAGAAGAGGGGATGGGGAGGGTGGTGTTCCAGTTCCACATAAAGATGTCTTCTCACGTTTGCTATGAAGAATTGCATGTCATTCTAGGTCAACCTAATCGAACGATATAAACTTAGGTACTAACAACAAACATCAATTTAAAATCCAATGTCAAATAACAGGAATTAAAAGATCCATGAAGATCACCAAGTAAGTATATAACATTGTTTTCGATAATGAAAACTTGACCCTTCTTAAATTCCACAACAAAAATTCATAGCTTCAACATCCCATCCCCAACTAACACTCCCCCCCCCCCCCCCCTCAAAGTTTAGAGCTCACATGTTATTCTTGGCTGGGTCAATGTTCATGCCATCAAAATTGAGATATTGGTCTATATTAATAGTTGATGCTGAATCTGTCTCATCATCATCATAAAAATTCGAACCTTCTCCCTCCTTATGCTCTTCTTCTTGAGCGTTCACAAGTTTCTTAAGCCTCTTCAATTCAACTTGCAACTCTTCAATTTGGGCTGCAATCGAGATAAAGTCAAGATTTGAAGCTTATAAATCTTTTATTTTAATTAGTTTTCTTAAGTAAGTTATTGAATTATTAATAATTTGAACTTATTCAATAAATTTTTAAGACATGTATACGATTAGAATCAAAACTATATATTGAATTGAATCTGACTGAACCACTAACACACATACTCATCCCGACCCGAAAAGAACCCTCCTTGTCAATTTTTATGCATTTCACGGAAAATGTATCTGAGTTATTCAATAGATTATATTAATATAATTAATACCAATATAAATTTCACATAAGTAAAACAATATTTGATTGACCACATAATAATTTTTTTTTTTTCCGTTATCAATGTAAACAATTTTTCATACGATCATTTAGATGATATCTACAAAAGTTTTTTACACTATCAATATCAATAATTTTTCATACAATCATTTAAATGATATCTACAAAACTACCATTAAACATTTTTAAAATGTAAGATTTATTATCTTAAAAATAAGATACATTATCTTCCATAACAAATAAAAATGTCCTAATGAAAGAAAATTATAATCATCTTGCAGAACTTATAACTCTTTAAAAGAACTGAAGATCTTCATTGCATGTATATGATTAATGATTCTTTTATAAATAAGCCATAAAGAAAAAACAATCAAAACAACAACTACAGCCTCTTATTTACGACACGAATTAATTTCTGTATTAATTCTCACTCAGCATAAAAATGTCAAAAGGTTACCTAGTTTATAGTGCGAACCTAACTTTTTTCTATTGTGGTCAAATTATGGCCAAAAGAATTTTTCCTTTTATATATTAATTCTCACATAAATATAAAGTGAAAAAAAAAAACATTTTTTGGTCAGAAAGGAGATATATATATACCACATCGTTGATTGGCGTTGTCAGTGACTCTATCCAATTGTCTTTGCAATATTTCATTCTCCATTTGCAGCTTCATTGAATACTCTTTTATATGTTCTATTTCTGGTACCACAAAAGCAATTGTGTTCTGCACAAACATATATACAAAATAAGTTATTAACATTACTCATAGCAAAACATTTTATCTATTAATATCGAAGGACTCAATGAATTCTTATAGAGAGAAGTTACACGAGTAAATCTCAATCCGTTTGGAAGTAATTATTTTTTATCAGATTTATACAAAATTATTAAAAAAAAATAATTTGTTTTACTTTATATGGATACATTACATATTTCTGAATACATCACTTAATTTTACAAGAAAATATCACATTTCACATGTGTACACGATATTCTTCTGGATACATCACTTAATTTATACGGATACATCACATTTTTTCGAATATATCACTTAATTTACACGGATGCATTATATTTTTTTGAATATATCACTTAATTTTATATGAATACATCACATTCTTCAGTGATGTAATGCGATGTATCTGAGTTTTTAAGTAAAATTAGAAATCTTTATTTAAAAAGATTGAGATTTTAAGTAGTTATAATAAGTTGTGATATGATGTAATGTTTCCTTCTTATATTCCTCCGGTGAGTCGTGTCACTCGACATTGCTTTATCAATTTTTTAAATTTAGTGAAACACAAGAAACACAACAACTTTGATAGTTGTTGAACAACTTTAAAAAGTTGTGAAACAACTTTGATAATGTTGAGACAACTTCTATAGTTGTTGAGACAAATTTTTTAGTTGTTGGAGCGAACTTGTTTAATAGAAAACTGGAAAAAAAAAATTGTACCTTTTACCCAATTTTTAAGACTTGAATTGAAGGACTCTCACCAAATTGAATAAGTAGTTTGTCCCTTTTAATAGCATATCACATCTTATCCATATCTACTTTCACATATAATATTACACTAATTTATTATTGTATGTACGCTTATCTAATAGTTAATCTAATTTATGTCCAAACAAGATCACGTGTTTGAAATATGTGCACGGAATTTCTCATTTAACAAATGAGTTTTGAAATACATTTTTATTAAGATTCATTATTTTTAATTTTTTTTTATAATCCTTAAGTTGTACTTGAATCCACAACCTCGAATTAATCACTAAATCTAAAAGCATATGTAATTAATTTGTCTCACTATAAATGCTTTTATGCCCAAAGCATTATTAACATTTTAGTCGTACTATACTGAAAATTTTAAATTAGAAAAAACAATAAAAACAGTTATACAAAAATATATTTTCGAAGCAATCTATATGGTTTGATTTGTTATTGTGATGTATTTATTTATTCACTTCATTGTGATATTTATGTATGTATGTATGTTTAAGTATATACGTGTGTGTGTAAAATTACTGTTTTAAGCTATCAAGAGAAAAAAATATTCGAACAAAAACTTTTAATAAAAGTTTTAATTACCTGAAGATCTTTAACCTTCTTTTCTAGATCGATTGTGTATTCAATCTGTCTTGTCTTGAATCTTCGTGCCGATAGTCTATTTGATATAGTTCTGTAATAAAAGTAGTAATTTCAAAAAAGAAAATAAAATCAATCAATTTTAGTGCATACAAACGTATAGAAACAAAGAAAAATATTATAATATCGCTAAAGAAAGCATGAATGTTTGATGGAGTTCTTTGGTCTAATCGAACCCGTTAAAAATTGACTTGTGAAAAATCTTTTTGATGAATTTTTCATCAGAAATTTTAAAAATCGATTAAAAATTTACATTTTAAAGTAATATTAATAAAAAAAGAATTACCTAATTTAGACATATAGCATAGCCTTATAGAAACAAAAACTAATATATTGAGTAGATACTAGAAAAATATGAAAAACAGGTTGTTGAAATCAATTTCAATGGATTTTATCATTAAAAATTCAAAATGTCAATTAAAAATTCACATTTTTGTTAAGTAATTTCAATAAAAATAAAATTATTTATGACCTTCTTAACTTTTTCACATCAACATTTGGGTCTACATGACTTTGCCTGAGTTCAAAATTCACCGCTTCATCAAGGATAGAAGTCTTGTTGATTGGATCAACTCCGCTTGGAGGTTTGAGGCACAACTCCAAGTTAGGTTCTTCAAATCTGTTGAGTTTTTCTTTCTTTTTCCCTTCCATAAATCTTGTCGAATCGCCTAAGGAGCAATAATTAACAATCTTAAAAAAAATGCAGAAAAAGAAAGAAAATTGATTAGAAAAAAGTGAATCATAAAGTGCGCAGATTAAAATATACCTCTAATTAAAGAATTCTTCTTCAGATTTTAAGTGATATTACAAAGTTTTGACTAAATGTCTTTATATAGAGACAGAAAAAAAATTAAATTTTCACTTGGTCAGACTGTCATACAGTAAATTAGATTTTATATAATTTTTTTTTTTTAAAAAAGGTAACTAAATTAATATTATGATATATATATATATATATATATATATATATATATTCGTCTCAATTAATGCGATATCGTTTGACTTGAATAAAGTTTAAGAAAAGAAAAGAAGAATCTTGAAATTTGTGTCTAAAATAATCTCTGATCATTTGTGTGGTATACTTAATCTGTTCCATTTTATTTAAACCTTGTTGATTTGTAACACCCCGCTTTTTTGGGCTAAAGTTGAATCATCTTTCCGATGTATATAGACCTAAATTCAATGATTTCTAGGTAGAAATAAGTGTGAATAATATTTCTTTAGTGTGAACCAACATGGGTTGTGGTGCTTGTAGACACGTGATTTTTTATCCTCCCTAAATTTTAACTTGTTTATCTATATTAAATATATTATATTTTTATATTTAGTCACATATTATTTTGATTTTTGTTTTTATTTTTATTCTAATTTTAAATAATATAAAAATTAAAAATATTTGTTTTCTTTTATAAATTTTAATAAATAAATTAATAGTTTTAATATTATTTTATTATATTTATATTTGTCTGTTTATAAATTGTTATTATGTTTTATTAAATATAAAATTAATTAATTATTATTATTATTTTTATTATTATTTATTTATTTTTTTATTAATATTATCTTTATTATTACTATCATTTTTTATTTAAAAATAATAATAATAATAATAATAATAATATTAATTAATTTAATTTGAAATTTAAATTTCCCCCTCCCTTACCTGATAATTTTAACTGTTCCCTCCCAAGAATCCCATTATAAAAGGACTTTCCCCCCTTTTCAGAAAAAAGATACGTACATCTACACCTACAGACATCAGACACTGATAAAAAAAAAAAAAGAATCAGATAGTGAAAAACATCAAAATCAGAGAAAAAAAAAGTGAGGGAATAAAGAAAAAAGTCAGATAAAAACATCAGATTAAAGAGAGAGAAAAAAGGTTGAAGTGGAGATTTTGGTCAAAGTTTTCGGTGACGACGTTTGAATTTTGCTTTAATACATTAACAGGTTCTATTTTAAATTTGAATTACTTATTGTATGAAATTTTTATCAGTGAATCAAATTTATATTAGTAATTGATGATATGTAGTATTATTTATTTAACGTTTTGAATTATGAAAATAAATATAGCAATACCCTGACATATATGCATGTATTCACTGTCAAAATATAACATTTTCACACATACTGTTTTGCACAACAATACTGCATCAACTCTGTCATCTTCTCCATCAATTTACATGCACACACTAAATATACCCAGTTTAAAAAATATATGTATAGCTTCACATTTCACACACATATACACATTCTAGAGAACAAAATCGATAGTTGAACGAGATGAAAAGAAATTGATATTTTCTGAATTTTTCAGTGAGTAAATCCTAAAACGAAGGCAAACTTTTCCAGAAAAATCCACCCCGCTGCTGATCACTGTTTCGGCGACGTGATTTCGCCGGAAAATCTCAAACCAGTCCTGCGTCGCTTCGATTTTCCTTTTTCCGTCACCCCTCCGCGCCGCCGTTCCCTCTTTCCCTTCCCCGACATCGGTGAGCCAGCAACAACTCCGACGAAGCCCATGACTGCCGCGTCTCTCCGACCAACTCCTCGCCGAAAAACGTATAAACCGGCAGTCACCATGGCTGACCATTATTCTAGCCGCGCCGGCGTCGTCCCTCTCTCTCTTTTCTCGTCGTCCTCTTCCCCTTTCCCGTCGTCCTCTTCCCCTTTCCCATCGTCCCTTTCTCCCCTTCCCCGTGCCACTCCGACTACCTTTTTTCCTTCCCCCCGTCTGTAACTCGCCAAAAAACGGACTAGATTTGATCTGAGTTGATGATTTTCTGGTGTTGAAGTAACGTTTCAGTTACTGTTGTTTTTGTATTGTGATTATTATTGGTATTTTTGTGTTTAAATCTGATTTCAAAATATTTATATTTGAGTTATCTATAAATTATGATAAGATCTTGAGATTAAAATATTAATTTCATTACAATTTCGATAATCTTAAGTATTTTTTTTTTTTATTATTATTATTATATTATTATTATTATTTTTAAAAATTAATACAATTCAATAAATTATTAGTTATGTTAATTTATCATTTTTAAATAAAATATTATTTTAGTTTACTGTTTTTTTTAAAAAAATTAGTTGTTAAGATTATTTAATGTACTATTGTATATATAATTTTGATTATTTAAATGAAGTTATGTTTAATTTAACTCATATTTTATTTTGCTGTTTAAGGTCCAAATGATAAAGCTTTACGTATTTCATATATATATATATATATATATATATATATATATATTTATTTATTTATTTATTATTATTTTATTTATAATTACTTATTAAATTAATTATTTGCTTTAATTGGATATTGCTTTAATTGTCAAGGTTAAATAGTATTTTGAAAAGATAAATTGTCTCGAGTATACGAAAGATAAAACAAATTCGTTTAACGCTAGAAAAGTTTAGGGCATGTTTAAAATATTTATCTCAATTAAGAATGCGGTATACGAATCTTTTCGAGATATTCTAAAATTCAAGGATGCAAAAAATGCATCTTGACAAATATTTTTATAAAATGAACTTTCACTGAGTTATTTAATAAACAAGTTTTAGTATAATAAAATGAGCGAATCTAGGCTCAAACACAATTCATCAAAATAGTTTAGTTAAGTATGAGTCAATAAAATCGACCGTGCTAGAACCACGGGACTCGAGGGTGCCTCACACCTTCCCTTCGGTCAACAAAATTCCTTACCCGATCTTCTGTTTTTGCAGACCAACAATAAGAGTCATTTCCTTTTGATTAGGGATTCAAAAAGGTGACTTGGAACACCATAACTCAATTCCAAGTGACGACTCCGTAAATAAATTAATCCCTATTCAATACCGTCATTTTAATTGGAAAAACCCTTCAACTCGATCCTCTGGGCGAAAAAGGGGTGTGACATCTCTGGCGACTCTGTTGGGGACTAATAAGAATTCGAGCTTCTTATATTGATTTATACTTGCTTTAATTATTGTTGATGTTGTATTTGTTGGCCTTATGTGTTACTTGTTGCTCATTTACTGCTTTTATATTATTTGAACTGTATTATATATTGTCTTCTCTCACGTACCCTTTCTGAGTCTCTGAAATAGGATAGAGAGGGAATGCAGCATATGCATCCCACCTTCTTTTTGAGATAGCCGGAGTATCAAGACATCTGGTGAAGGATATAGTCACACATGTTAGGCGGGGTTCGGATCGACAACGAAGGCGGTGTTGCCCTGCTACCGACCAAGTTGTCCCTCCCCGGCTCGAGTGTCCGTTCGGTCAAGCCAGTCTAGACACCTATCCCTATTAGGTTTAAACTTAGAAAAACTGAAAACTCAAAATCTGGTTATCCCTATTAGGTGCCGCTTTATTTGCATCATATGCATTTGACTTAGCGGGACTCGGCACAGGGGTCCGGTCTGTCTAGGACAGGTGACCTAATTTATAAAGACCAACATATGCATCCTACGTGCTCTTTGACATTAATTTGGAAGACTATTTAAATTGTTGATCGGCTTTTAGGCAATTTTAAAATGCGAGAGATTAATTTATCCTCAAATTTAGTTAATCATTTTTGAAAGAAAAAATTTATTTTTAAAAAATAAAGAAAATTTTTAAATATACAGCAACATAGTTTTTACAATCTTCATGAACTACGAGGGTCTGATTCTAACTTTT
Source organism: Capsicum pubescens (assembly GCA_030864215.1). Lineage (NCBI taxonomy): Eukaryota > Viridiplantae > Streptophyta > Magnoliopsida > Solanales > Solanaceae > Capsicum > Capsicum pubescens. The sequence goes on from CM061543.1 coordinate 5,106,828, forward strand.
TGTGAGATACGTAGGAAGTCCTACCCAAGATACGACCATTTATTTGAAAAATACTAATAATATATTTATTCACAGATTTATCGAAGGATATTTTTAGAAAAAAAATAATGATAAGAAAAATGATTATTTTCATGAATATTATTGTATTTATTTTATTTTTCCTTTTTATTTCAAAATTAATTTTAACATAAAAATCATAATAGCCTGAACCTTTAGGGGTCATGAGCTGAATTTTTTTTTGTAAAGTAATAAAATATGTAAACATATATTTTAACAGTCCTGAACCTTTAGGGGTCGTGAGACTGAAATTTTTATACAACTTCATACATAAAACGATCATTCTATTTTTCTTTATTTCTGAGTCATTTTTCGTTCTCTTAAAGGGTATTTAGGGGGTATTGTCTCCAAATATATAATTAAAATTGTCTAGAGGTCTGTTATTGCAATTTTTTTTATAAGAGTCAACTTAAATAAATGTTTTTTCTAAATATATTATCAGTCATAGTTCTCAAGTCAAGTTAAAAAATTCTTTTCAAAAATTAATGAATTAATTTCAGCCTAAATCTAGACATTTATTAATTTCATGTCCTTGTCAATAGGTATAAAATGTCTACCCCTGTTCGTGGAAAGCGTCCAAAGAGAAAGAGAGATGGGAGTGTACCGCTTCAGGTTATTGATTTTACCCCTTTGCAGCTTTGGTTGTGGCGGAACGAAATGGATACATTCGATTATGACGAGATACATAAGTATTTGATTTTTTTGACGAATATTATGGCAATCAAGCCTAATAGGGAGGTAATTGATGCATTACTAACCTTCTGGGACCCGAAGAACAATGTGTTTCATTTTTTGGATTTTGAATTGACTCCTACTTTAGAGGAGATAACGACGTATGTTGGATATGGGGATATGCATCGAAAGAAACTCATAGCCCCAAGACTCATTTCGATAAACAGATTCTGCAAGCTCATGAACATACGAAACTCAAAAGAAGAATCAATGAAAAAGAGTTGGGTTTCCTTGCAGTTTTTGTATGATAGATACGGAAGGCAAGAGGGGTTCAAAAAGTATGGTAAGCAACTCTATAATAAGGGGAATTTTGAGGCTTGGAAGGTTCATAGACGATTTGCATTCATGGTAGCCTTTTTAGGCACTATGGTCTTCCCAAAGAGAGAACAAAAAATTAACATTCGTTTAGCAGGAGTGGTAAAGATACCGATTAAAAAAGGAATGGTGCCAATGATCCTGGCAGATATCTACCGTGCTTTGACTGTTTGTCAGAAAGGAAAGAGTTTTTTTGAGGGATATAATATCTTGTTACAAATGTGGATTGTGGAGCATCTCTACCGACGTCCTACAATGGCAAGATTTAATTTGGAAAGATTCAATCGCATCAAAGATTACGAAGAGAGGTTAGAGAAATATAAATGCCCCGAAGGAGTTAGAGATTGGGATAAGCTTTTTCGCTCTTTGACAGTAGATAAAATCACTTGGAATCTCCCTTGGTTCCCTTGGAGGCAAGTCATACATAGTTCTGTCATTCGGCCTTTCTTATTATTAATGGGTATTAGGGGTGTTCAACCGTATGTTCCATTGCGAGTTTTACGTCAGTTAGAAAGACGTCAAATAATTCTCATTACGAAAAATATGACCGAGTTTGTATTTGAGGTCAGACCAGAGATCCCACTTCCGGAAGAATTGGCCCAACAGATTTGGGAGGGTTGCCGTATCATGGAATTGAAACGATGGTCATAGAGCGTGAGAAAGGAGAAGTGCACCCAGATTACTGTGAATGGTTTGAAGAACAGTTGAGTCCGCCAGTCAGACCAGAAAGATGGGTTAGGGGACTTATAGATCAGGAAGCTGCAATCAAGATAGGAATTGAGAGAGCCATGCGAGAACATCATGAGGCCAACCAATCTTTGAGAGCAGAATTAGAGAAGGCCAGGGCAAAAATAGAAGAACAACAAAGGGAATTTTCTGAAGAGAGAGCTAAGTCAGCAGATATTGAAGTTGCACTTCGGGGACAGATCAAGCTAGCTACCACTAGAGGGTCACACGTTGCAGAACTTGCCGCATCTCTCCGACAACAGTTGCAGGAAGTTGAACAGAACATACAAGAAAAATTTAATAGAGAGAGATCTCAGTGGATCCGTGAAAGAAAAATATTGCGAGAACAGTTGGAGGTTACTTCTTCTCGTGAACAGCGTGCAAGAGAGATGGTTGATTTCAGAGATCGACAGGCCCAGGAATGGGATCAGGCCTTCAGTTCCCTTCGAGGGAAGGTCTGCCGTGTAGCACAGGATACTGCCAGAATGGGTTTGGATTATCAGCAGTTGGATCGTGAGGACTTTTTGGCACAAGTACCAGCTTTCGCACAACGACTCACTACCTCATTGGAGGACATATACTTGAGTTTGGGAGGACATATTAAGCCGAAGTCTTCTTGAATGGATAGTTGTTTTCTTTATTATAGTTTTTCATTTTCAGTTTTAAAACTTCTTGTTTAGATGTTATGTCTTTTATTTTATTTGTCAGATGTCAGTTAATAGGTTTTATCTTAGAAGTTGGGTCAGTTATGTTGTCGTATTTATATTATGGAATGTAATGAAACTTACTATTTATTTCCATATATATTACATATGTTTTACTTTACTTACTTTATTTGTTTTCTTTAATAATAATAATAATAATAAGAGATAAAACAATCATTTTGTTAATTCCTCCCGAACTACGCAAGATCCGATTCATGTTCTGACATGATACGTAGGTAACTCTCCAAAGGGTTCGATCATAACTTTTGAAAAAATATGCCTAGAAAAGCTGGGATGAAACACAAAGCCTTCCATGATAGGTTGGAAAATGCATATAGAGGCATGACATATAACTTGACATTGTAATGTGTTAAAAATATAACACTCGCCCGTTTGCTACTTGGTTATAGAAAAATAAAGTAATTGGTGGTTGGTTTGTGGTTTAAACTGGCATCACATCCGTATAAATCCATATACAAGGGTAAAAAAACAATGACCCGCAGAGAAGGTATAGGGTCTGACAGTGAAGAAGAGCAAAATCCTTTGATTTCGCAGGAAGTAGCATCAATGGAAGAAATAAAGTCATTAAAACAATAGATGGAAGAGATGTACCAAGCTTGGTTAAATGGACAAGCTCCGCCTTCTTCAATCCCTGGACTTTTGACTTCAAATGATCCAAATTCTGACCCAGCTCAAACTAGTGATCCATTTTACCCACCAGGATTTGGCCCATTTGCTAATATGTCTGGAGTTGCTGGTACTTCTACCATGCACCCACCAAATCCGTTTGTCGCAAATAACCCATTTTTTACTTCTGTAGCACCAGCTACTGCGGGTACTCAACCGACAGTACCGAAGAATAGGGGGAAACCAAGTCATGATATGTTATATCCTCCTAAAATGACTTTTAAATCTCAAAATCCACATTAATGTTCATCAACGCGATACTTCTATCGTGATTGAGAAGATTGCCAAAAATGAGGAACATGAGGAGATGGCTAGAAAAATTAGAAGCCTGGAGCAGAGTATGAGAAATATGCAAGGATTAGGTGGACCAAAAAGTGTTTCATACAAGGATTTATGTATGTTTCCTGATGTCCATTTGCCGATAGGGTTCAAAATGCCAAAGTTTGACAAATATGAAGGACACGACGATCCTGTAGCTCATTTAAAAAAGTTTTGCAACCAATTAAGGGGAGCAGGAGGAAAAGAAGAATTATTGATGACTTACTTTGGAGAAAGCCTTACAGGGATAGCTTCTGAATGGTTCATTGATCAAGACATTTCCCGTTGGCACGTATGGGATGATATGGCTCGGGATTTCGTTCAACAATTTCAATATATTATTGAGATAGTGTCAGATCGCACTACGCTTGCCAACATGAGAAAAAAGATGACTGAAAGTTTCCGAGAATATGCTATCAGATGGAGAGAGCAAAATTCAAGAGTCAGACCATCGATAAAGGAATCTGAAATGATTGATATCTTTTTGCAAGCACAAGAACCTGATTATTTCTATCACTTACTTTCTACAATTGGAAGTACATTTGCTGAAGTTATTAAAGTTGGAGAAATGGTAGAGAATAGAATAAAATCAGGAAAGATCATCAACCAGGCCGCTTTGAAAGCAAAAACGCAGACAATTCAAAGTGGTGCAGGAAGTTTCGGGGAAAAGAAAAGAAAAGAGGATGTAACAACTATCGTGACAGGTAAAATTGGAAAGGTGCACGTCAATCATACGCACAAAATCCATTATATTTCATTCCACCCCCTAATATCCTATTTACAATGCACAACCATATGCTCGGTCTCCTTCTTACCCAAAGTGGCGTACACCAGCCATCCAAAATCGTCTACCGATCCCGCAAGTTCAAAGAGGCCCTCCCAGTTCTAATTTCCGGCCTAAAGCAGACTTCAAAAGGGATAACATAGTAAAAGATAATTTCACTCCAATTGGAATATCTTACACCAGTTTATTTCATAGGCTGAGAAAAATGAATGTTCTAAACCCAATTGAGAGGAGGATTCCGAATCCTCCTCCGAAGAACTTGAACTATTCTAGAAGATGTGAATACTGTTCTGATGCCCCAGGGCATGACACAGAGACATGTTGGTATCTGAAAAGAGTCATTCAAGAGTTGATTAATACCCAACAGATCATGGTAGAAAGTCCAGACGCTCCAAATGTCAATCAAAATCCGCTGCTAGATCATAATGAAACAAACATGCTCGAAGTGATACTCAGTGGTGAAGATTCTATGATTTCCTTTAAGCCGATCATTAAAATTAAAATTGATTCGGAAAAATCAGTAAACGCTGTGGATTTGACAAAAGAAAAGCCTGCAGAAGTAGAGGTGGTGATAGCAAAACCCGAATCATCGAATGTTCCCTTGGTGGTAGGAAAAGAGATTTCAGAAAATATTGGGTCAAGTCAAATAAAGCCAAAACTCATTATTCCCGAAAGATCCAGTAAGCCTCTTTTAATCATAAAAGGAGCTCCCATAGCTCCTATTGTTATTAAACCAGTGTCACAGCTGCCTATGGTTGATACCAAGGCAGTCCCTTGGAATTATGATCGCGTTATGGTGATGCACAAGGGGAAAGAAGTGACTGAAGATGTAGATGAAGTAGGGGGATTAACTCGATCTGGAAGATGTTATGCTCCAGTAGAGTTAAGAAAGAACAAACAAGGCGGTGAAGAACGAATGACAGTCAAGAATCCTGTCATTGATGAAGAAGCTGAAGAATTCTTAAAGAAAATAAAATTGCCAGAACATTCTGTTGTAGAACAGTTGAAGAAGACACCAACACAGATTTCCTTGTTGTCTTTATTGATACATTCAGAGGAACACCGCAAGGCTATAATGAAGATTCTTAATGAAGCATGTGTTCCCAGTGATATTAGAGTGAATCAGCTGAAAAAAGTTGTTGGAAGGATCCTTGAAGCAAATAAAATTACTGTCTCAGACGATAAATTGCCTATGGAAGGTACTGAGCATAACAAAGGTCTGTACATTTCTGTGAAATATGAACATTCCATCATCACTTGAGTGTTAATTGATGGAGGATCAGGCGCTAACATTTGTCCTATGTCAACTTTTCAAAAGTTGAATGTTAATGTGGAAAGGATCCGACCTAATAATGTATGCGTCAAAGGTTTTGATGGATCAAAACCTGATGCCATTGGTGAAATAGAGTTCATATTGATAATTAGACCTGTGGAGTTTTCTATGGATTTCCAAGTACTGAACATTGAAACTTCATATAATATGTTATTGGGAAGGCCATGGATTCATAGGGCTAAAACAGTCGCATCAGCATTGCATCAAATGGTCAAATTTGAACACGACAGGCAAGAAATAATTGTTCATGGTGAAGGAGATTTATCCATGTATAAAGACTACTTCGTTTCCTCCATCGAAGAAGATGCTGCAGATAATGTGTTAATTCAACAAGCTTCTGAGGTAGTGGTTGTTGAGCATATCCTCGAGGCAAATCTCATCGCAAGACCACAATTGTCCTCTGCATCTGTTATGGTAGTGAATGAAATGTTGAAGCATGGTTTCGAACCAGGAAAAGGTCTAGGGATGTTTTTGCAAGGCATAGTTTATCCGGTAAACCTCTATGAGAACTTTGGTACTTTTGGTTTAGGATACGAGCCTACTGCTGAAGATATAAAGAAGTCTAAAAAGCATAAGAAAGAGTCATGGTCACTTACCAAGCCGATACCGCCACTTCACGAGTCTTTCATCTAATTCAGTGTTGTTGGATCCTCCAAGTTACTTGCTGCAGAATCAATGAATGATGATGATACAGAGTTGATTGGCCTTTTTCAGAATATGTTCATTGAAGCTGATATGGTTGAAATTGGGAAAGGTACCAGCAATGCAGATGCGCATTTTGTCGGCCCTGATATCCAGCTTAACAATTGAGAGGCCACTTCTCTCCCTATTATAAAGGAGTCTTGGTAGTATGTTTGTTTTTCTTACAGTCTTAGTAGTTTGTTTGTTTTTACTCCTGTAATTTGAATCATTCTAGGATTGTAATTCAAAACTTTAAACTTGGTATTTTAGGTTAAAACTCTTTCTATCTATGTTTTTAATAAAGCGTAGTTTCCCTTCGTTTTATTTTGAGTCTGATTTTTATTTATTTATTTTCTATTAGACAGTTCTTTCTATGCCGATTCTAATGATATGACATGCATGAAGAATTGTCAACCAGATTTAAAAACCCAATCTAATTATGAAATAATGAATAAAGAAGTTGAGTTTGATGAAGAAACATTTGAGCATATAAGCAAAGATTTCAAACAGTTTGAGAATAAGTCAAATCCCAATTTGGATGAAACCGAGATGATCAATTTAGGAGATCATGAAAATATTAGGGAAACTAAGATAAGTGTACATGTTCAACCACAACAAAAAAAGCCATAATTGAAGCTTTGCATGAGTATAAAGACATCTTTGCATGGTCTTATGATGATATGCCCGGTTTGAGCACTAATTTGGTAGTTCACAAGTTGCCAATTGATCCTACTTTTTCTCCTGTCAAGCAAAAGATAAGAAAGCTCAAAACTGACATGAGTGTAAAAATTAAAGAGGAAATCACGAAGCAACTTGAGGCTAAAGTCATTCGAGTGGCCCAGTATCCTATTTGGTTGGAAAATATTGTTCCTGTTCCAAGGAAGGACGGCAAAGTTCGGATGTGTGTTGATTATCGTGATCTAAATAAGGCGAGTCCGAAAGATAATTTTCCACTTCCCAATATTCATATTTTGTTGGACAGTTGTGCCAAACATGATCTTGCATCTTTTGTGGATTGTTATGCGGGGTATCACCAAATCATTATGGATCCAGAAGATGCGGTAAAAACATTATTTATTACTCCATGGGGAACATATTGTTATCGAGTCATGCCTTTTGGACTAAAGAATGCTGGGGAAACTTACATAAGGGCAATGACCCCAATGTTTCATGACATGATGCACAAAGAAATTAAAGTTTATGTGGACGACGTGATCATTAAGTCGAGAGAGCAATCTGATCATGTCAAAGATTTGAGAAATTTTTTTGAAAGGCTTCGGAGGTATGATCTCAAACTTAACCCAGCAAAATATGTATTTGGAGTTCCATCAGGAAAACTCTTGGGTTTTATAGTCAGTCGACGTGGCATTGAGTTAGATCCTTCAAAAATAAAAGCTATTCAAGATCTGCCTCCATAAAAAAATAAAACAGAGGTGACGAGCTTACTTGGAAGGTTGAATTATATCAGTAGATTCATTGCTCAGCTTACAACAACCTGCGAGCTAATATTCAAGTTGTTGAAGAAGAATGCTAAAGTTGAATGGACTGAAGAATGTCAAGAGGCATTTGACAGAATTAAGAGATACTTGTCGAATCCGCCTATTTTGATTCCTCCAGAACCAGGCAGACCCTTGATATAGTACATATCTGTGTTAAACAATTCTTTTGGCTGTATATTGGGTCAACATGATGTCACGGGTAGAAAAAAACAAGCCATATACTACCTCAGCAAAAAGTTTACCACTTATGAGGCTAAGTACACTCTTCTTGAGAAGACGTGTTGCGCCTTAACTTGGGTAGCCCAAAAGATGAAACATTACTTGTCATCTTATACAACTTACCTCATCTCTTATATGGATTCTTTAAAGTACATTTTTCAGAAGCCTATGCCCACAGGTAGACTCGCAAAATGACAGATGTTGCTCACAGAGTTTGATATTGTTTATGTGACACGAACTGCAATGAAAGTTCAAGCCTTGGCAGATCATTTGGATGAAAATCATATTGATGAGGAATATGAGCCATTGAAGACTTATTTTCCAGATGAAGAGGTATTATATGTTGATGAAGTTATTTCTGAAGATTGCCATTCAGGACGAAAATTGTTCTTTGATGGAGTTGCTAATATAAAAGGAGTGGGGATAGGAGCGGTTCTTATTTATGAATCAGGACAACATTATCCTATAACAGCCAGGTACACGGAGACTTGATACATTCCCCTCCATCTGAGTTGCATACAATGACTGTTCCATGGCCTTTTGTGGCTTGGGGAATGGAGGTAATTGGACCAATTGAACCAAAGGCCTCGAATGGACATAGGTTCATCTTGGTAGCCATTGATTATTTCACTAAGTGGGTGAAAGCAACAACTTTCAAGTCAGTGACCAAGAAAGTGGTGGTTGATTTTATTCACTCCAACATCATTTGTAGGTTCGGCATTCCAAAGATAATTATCACAGGTAATGCTGCGAATCTCAATAACCATCTGATGCAAGAAGTGTGCCAGCAATTTAAGATTATGCATCAGAATTCAACTCCTTATCGTCCAAAGGCGAATGGAGCTGTAGAAGCTGCCAACAAGAATTTAAAGAAAATACTCCGTAAGATGGTGCAGGATTCCCAACAATGGCATGAAAAGTTACCTTTTGCTCTGTTGGGTTATCGTACTACAGTTCGGAATTCAATTGGTGCAACTCCTTACTTGTTAGTGTACGAAACTGAAGCAGTTATACCTGCAAAGATTGAAATTCTATCTCTTCGAGTAGTTGTAGAAGCTGAAATTGATGATGACCAATGGGTCAAGACTCGTTTGGAGCAATTAAGCTTGAATGATGAGAAAAGATTAACATCAGTATGTCATGGACAACTATATCAGAAGAGAATGACATAAGCATATAACAAAAAGGTGCGTCACAGATATTTTGAAGTTGGTCAGTTAGTACTAAGACGCATCCTACCCAATCAGATTGAAGCCAAAAGCAAACTTTCTCCTAATTTCCATGGACCATTCATGGTGAAGAAAGTATTACCTAATGACGCGTTATATCTGACTGATATAGAAGGCAAAAGGGAAGGAATGCCGGTCAATGCTGATGCAGTTAAAAGATATTATGTATGATATTCATGTACAATTATGTTATGCATGTTTTGTACTTGCATTTTCAAAGATTTGAAATGATGAAGGCATTTTGTTTTACTATCCGGATAATATATCAACCTTTGCTTACCCCTTTGAGCTTTTATTTTTCTTCGTACTCCTCTTTTGGAATCAAATTAAAGTCAGAAAATTGGGAAAAAAAGTTGAAAAATAAATAAATAAATATTAAAAAAAAAAATCAATCAAAAATTCAAAATCAAACAAAAGAATGATGTTGCATGAACTATGTTTGACCTAATTCTTGCTTTGACAAGATACGTAGGCAGCCCTACTCAGGGGTTCGGTCTAACCAAAAGAAAATTTAAATTACCCAGAATGAAATGAAACTGGGGCAAAAAATTATTTTCTTAAAAGAATCGATTCCAAAAGTTGTATGTTTCACCCAATGTTATATAAATTTTTGAGCCTCATGCCGACCTTTCTTTCTAACCCTATCCAAAAGCCAAGTTACAACCAAAGAAAGACCTTCAGATCAATCTTTGAGAATGTCAAGCTAAACATGTTATGAGTGCATGATATTTCATATTTTGGGTGTTTATTTTAAAAAAATGATGAAAAAATAAAAATGAGAGAGTCTTATTGGTGAAAACTCTTTCGGGCACCATAAAACGACTATGAGCTGAGACAGAAATGAAAAGGAGATAGGCTCGTTGGCAAAAACCCATTGAGGTGCCACTAGCCGAAGAAAGGTTGTTATCAAGAAGGAACAAGTTCAAGATTGGCTTAATTTCAAGCTCAATAAGTGGACAAAAGTTGTAATGATTGGTGTGGGTAGATCTGGTTGTTTGATTCAAAATGCATGTCATAATCATCAGAATCGGTTTCCACATTCAGATAAGTTTTCTCTTTGTTTTGAAAAAGAGATGCCTATTGTCTTTTTCTTTTTGTTTTATTTGAATTTTTTATTTTTGTGTCCTTGTCATCAAACGAAAACTCTTTGTTGTTTTTTTAGTCAAATTCACGTCAGGTCGAGTGAGAAAGGACTCCAAACTCGCTACCAACTCCTTTAAGGGTACAAAACAAGACAAAGGGTCGATGCACAGAGATAACGCTTCAAAGTAAAAGTAAGGTACTCAAGATGATTGTGATTTGACCATTTTAAACTCGTGAAAATCTAAGGGATGTATTGGAAGCTAAACACAGAAGCATCATACAATAGAAATATGATTTGAGTTGAGGATCTCTGTAGTCAAAATTTTGAGTCAGAAGTATGACAATTCAATGAATATTATCATGGATTGGAAAAGAGTTGAGCATGACAAGTGCGAGAGCGGCCACTTCAAAAGCCAAATGCCACAAACCAACCACCACATGTTTTAAAAACTCACAATTTTTCTTTATTTGGAACAAAGATGAAATAATTGTTTTCAGATAAAGGATGCGATTTCACACTTCTCTCAATGCAAGAAGCATGGTTACAACATCCGATGTTGGATCTCAGTCATGGTAAACTTTATTTTTTGCGAGATATATTAAGATCCAGTGACACATAAATTTTTCCAGTACAAAATGGGGCAAACATTTTATGTGCATTGTATAGGAATTTACTTTGTGCACAGGACCTTCCTGAAGAATGGGAATTTACTTTTGAACAGGACCCTCCTGAAGAATGGAAATTTACTTTATGCTCAGGACCCTCCTGAAGAATGGGACAGGACCCTCCTAAAGAATGAGAATTTATTTTATGCTCAGGATCCTTCTGAAGAATGAGACAAGACCCTCCTGAAGAATGGGAATTTATTTTATGCTCAGGACCCTCCTGAAGAATGGGACAGGACCCTCCTGAAGAATGAAAATTTATTTTATGCTCAGGACCCTCCTGAAAAATGAGAATTTATTTTATGCTCAGGACCCTCCGGAAGAATGGGGAAGGACTCTCCTGAAGAATGGAAATTATTTTATGCTCAGGACCCTCCTGAAGAATGGGATAGGAACCTTCTGAAAAATGAGAATTTATTTTTATGCTCAGGACCCTCCTAAAGAATGAGAATTTATTTTATATCCAGGACCCTCCTGAAGAATGGGATGTTATTTTTCTGTTTTACTATTTACATTGAGTCCAGGAGCCCGCCTGAAGAACAGGGTGGAGAAATTGCAAATCCAGGAGACCCGCCTGAAGAACAGGGTGATGAAATTGTAAGTACAGGAGCCCGCCTGAAGAACAGGGTGAAGAAAAGGAAGTTCAGGAGTCTGCCTGAAGAACAGGGTGAAGAAATTGTAAGTCCAGGAGCCCGCCTGAAGAACATGGTGAAGAAAAGGAAGTCCAGGAGCCCGTCTGAAGAACAGGGTGAAGGAAAAGGAAGTCCAGGAGCCCGTCTGAAGAACAGGGTGAAGAAAAAGGAAGTCCAGGAGCCTGCCTGAAGAACAGGGAGAAGAAAATAGGAAGTCCAAGAGCCCGCCTGAAGAACAGGGTGAAGAAGTTGTAAGTTCAAGAGCCCGCCTGAAGAATAGGGTGAAGAAATAACAAGTCAGGGACCCGCCTGAAGAATAGGGTGAATTTTCAAGTTCAAGTCATGAAGATTTGAATTAAGATTCTAGAGATTGCAATTTTTATTTTATTTTTTTTATTTTTATTTTTGTTAGTCATGTGATTGTAAAAGACAGAAATCGTCAACCGGAAACTCGACGGAATCTCACTCAACTTTAACTTTTTCTCTCACCAAATTACTTTTAAACTACTCGTGACCTGATTCCCTTATAACCCGGGATAGGTAGGATGTCCAAAACAAGGACTCAGTCACATTTTTCTTTTATTTTAATTTTAAGTTTATTTTATTCTTATTTTTCAAATAATCGGAGGATTAAAAATGATATCTTGTCTACTTCTTTGTACGAAAACTCTTCGAGATTTCACACAAAGCGGGAAAAAAATGTAGACACATGATTTTTTATCCTCCCTAAATTATAACTTGTTTATCTATATTAAATATATTATATTTTTATATTTAATCACATATTATTTTGATTTTTGTTTTTATTTTTATTCTAATTTTAAATAATATAAAAATTAAAAATATTTGTTTTCTTTTATAAATTTTAATAAATAAATTAATAGTTTTAATCTTATTTTATTATATTTATATTTGTCTATTTATAAATTGTTATTATGTTTTATTAAATATAAAATTAATTAATTATTATTATTATTTTTATTATTATTTATATATTTATTATTTTATTATTATTATTATCATTATTATTACTATCATTTTTTATTTAATAATAATAATAATAATAATAATATTAATTAATTTAATTTGAAATTTAAATTTTCCCCTCCCTTACCTGATAATTTTAACTGTTCCCTCCCAAGAATTCCATTATAAAAGGACTTTTCCCCCTTTTCAGAAAAAAGATACGTACATGTACACCTACAGACATCAGACACTGATTAAAAAAAAAGAATCAGACAGTGAAAAACATCAAAATCAGAGAAAAAAAAAGTGAGGGAATAAAGTAAAAAGTTAGATAAAAACATCAGATTAAAGAGAGAGAAAAAAGGTTGAAGTGGAGATTTTGGTCAAAGTTTCCGGTGACGACTTTTGAATTTTGCTTTAATACATTAACAGGTTCTACTTCAAATTTGAATTACTCTTTGTATGAAATTTTTATCAGTGAATCACAATTATATTAGTAATTGATGATATGTAGTATTATTTATTTAACGTTTTGAATTATGAAAATAAATATAGCAATACCCTGACATATATGCATGTATTCACTGTCAAAATATAATATTTTCACACATACTGTTTTGCACAACAACACTGCATCAACTCTGTCATCTTCTCTATCAATTTACATGCACACACTAAATATACCCAGTTCAAAAAATATATGTATAACTTCACATTTCACACACATATACACATTCTAGAGAACAAAAATCGATAGTTGAACGAGATGAAAAGAAATTGGTATTTTCTGAATTTTTCAGTGAGTAAATCCCAAAACGAAGGCAAACTTTGCCAGAAAAATCCATCCAGCTGCTGATCACTGTTCCGGCGACGTGATTTCGTCGGAAAATCTCAAACCAGCCCTGCGTCGCTTCGATTTCCCTTTTTTGGTCACCCCTCCGCTCCGCCGTTCCCTCTTTCCCTTCCCCGACGTCGGCGAGCTAGCAACAACTCCGGCGAAGCCCATGGCTGCCGTCTCGCTCCGACCAACTCCTCGCCGGAAAACGTATAAACCGGCAGTCACCATGGCTGGCCATTATTCCAGTCGCGCCGGCGTCGTCCCTCTCTCCCTTTTCTCGTCGTCCTCTTCCCCTTTCCCATCGTCCTCTTCCCCTTTCCCATCGTCCCTTTCTCCCCTTCCCTGTGCCACTCCGACTACCTTTTTTCCTTCCCTCCATCTATAACTCGTCAGAAAATGGACTAGATCTGATCTGAGTTGATGGTTTTCTGGTGTTGAAGTAACGTTCCAGTTACTGTTGTTTTTGTATTGTGATTATTATTGCTATTTTTGTGTTTAAATCTGATTTCAAAATATTTATATTTGAGTTATCTATAAATTATGATAAGATCTTGAGATTAAAATATTAATTTCAGTACAATTTCGATAATCTTAAGTATTTTTTTTTATTTTTTTTAGAAATTAATACAATTCAATAAATTATTAGTTATGTTAATTTATCATTTTTAAATAAAATATTATTTTAGTTTACTGTTTAAAAAAAAATTAGTTGTTAAGATTATTTAATGTACTATTGTATATATAATTTTGATTATTTAAATGAAGTTATGTTTAATTTAACTCATATTTTATTTTGCTGTTTAAGGTCCAAATGATAAAGCTTTACGTATTTCATATATATATTTATTATTATTATTTTATTAATAATTACTTATTAAATTAATTATTTGCTTTAATTGGGTATTGCTTTAATTGTCAAGGTTCAATAGTATTTTGAAACGATAAATTGTCTCGAGTATACGAAAGATAAAATAAATTCGTTTAACGCTAGAAAAGTTTAGGGCATGTTTAAAATATTCATCTCAATTAAGAATGCGGCATACGCATCTTTTTGAGATATTCTAAAATTCAAGGATGCAAAAAATGCATCTTGACAAATATTTTTATAAAATGAACTTTCACTGAGTTATTTAATAAATAAGTTTTCGTATAATAAAATGAGTGAATCTAGGCTCAAACACAATTCATCAAAATAGTTTAGTTAAGTATGAGTCAATAAAAGTGACCGTGCTAGAACCACGGGACTCGAGGGGTGCCTCACACCTTCCCTTCGGTCAACAGAATTCCTTACCCGATCTTCTGTTTTCGCAGACCAACAATATGAGTCATTTCCTTTTAATTAGGGATTCAAAAAGGTCACTTGGAACACCATAACTCAATTCCAAGTGGCGACTCCGTAAATAAATTAATCCCTATTCAATACCATCACTTTAATTGGAAAAACCTTCGACTCGATCCTCTGGGCGAAAAAGGGGTGTGACAGTGTTGTGGATGGAGATGCCCTATCCTTAACCAGAGGTCGAGGGTTCGACCCTGGGTATGGAGAAAACTTTGTTGGGAGCGCTGCCACCTTAATGGACCCTGCAGAGCGCAATCCAAATTAGTCGGTGCTCCAATGCGAGCACCGGACATAGGGTGGAAAAAAAATATTTTCTTAGTGTGGGAACATGTTTTGAGAGGAATATAAGTCTCAAATACCTCCAGCTCAAAAGTTAAGTTGAGCACTTTCCTATCGATTGACTTTTAGTTGACAATTTTATTTGGGTCAATTTTAGCGACTTTCTCCTAATATACAAAGGGTGAATGTCCCAGTTGAGATCTTCAGTATGCTGACAGTATTTTTGGTTCTAACACTTCGGGTCTAGTCCACTGAAGCTTGTTTCCTTCTTCAAGTAAGCCATTTCCATCTTTTAGCTTGATGACTGCCCTGTGACTTGCTTTTGACAACCTGCTTCTTCTCCATATGTAACTATAGTTGGGATGGAGATTCTGGGATGCTCGACCTGCTGATATTTGAAGAGGAACAAGTAACTCAGTCGCTTGAAGCTTATCTGACCTCTTGACCCCTAATCTACTGAGTTTTCCTTTTTGTAGGATGTGTAGATAGGCTCATTAACAAATTCACTTTTTTATTTGCCCTCCCAGTTTGTAAATATGATGTATGTGAAAAACCTTGTTGTAGTCCTTCCAATCCCCTTATCCTTTTGCTAGTACTAGCATCAGATATGGGCATTGTTGTTTATCACTGTTCAATATCTTTCTACTTGAGATTGATAACTGGTTGAATGCTGTAAATATGAACTTCTCATGTTAAAATGCTAGATTAGCTAAGTAATCAGCAAGTGGATTGCCTTCACTGAATATATTTTGTATTTGTACTTGCTTGTCTTCCAATAATTGCTTTATCTAGATTACTGTATTAATTCTCTGAATATGCTGTTGTATTTGTAAAAGGAGGGCTTTAAAGTAACTGGTAAAGTGAGTCCCAGGTGACCAAGAAATCATGAGTTCAAATAATAAAAACAGCCTCATGGAGAAATGAAGGATAAACCTGATCTTCGTAGGGACTGCCCTTCTTACGTTCTTGGACTTTTAATTAAAAGGGACAAACAATTTCCTCAATTAAGTGAGGATCCTTCAAGTTTTAAAAATTAGGTAAAATGGACAAAAAAAAAATTTAATTTTTTTTTTAATACTTTTGCTTCAACAACTAAAGAGGTTGTCTCAACAACCATATATCAAAGTTGTTCGACAATTGTGCTTGGTCAACTTTGATAATTGTTGAGACAACTAATGCTCTCCCTTTTTACTGTATATTTGGGAAGTTAGAGACTGATAAGTACTGTTATTTAGTAAAACATTAATTAATAATATTATGTATGAAATACTGTCAAAGTAGAGTAGTTATTAGTTGCATAAACTCTATAGGTAAATCAATCTTGCCGAAGAAACCATTCAAAATTTGTAACTCTCCTTACGCAGAACTAATACAAAAGATGGAGCCTTCAATTTCTTTTGCTCGGTTCGACTGTTTGAAAAATGGTTCAGCAGCAATACAGGAGTGTTTGGCTAGCTTGCGACTATTTTATCAAAGAGTTATGAGCTGCCTCACACCAGCAAATTAAAACTACCAAGTAATTTGGTCCACACCAAGTTCATCCCCCATGTTTGACACCACTGGCTTGAAGTTCAACTAAAGCTAAAGCTAAACAGCTAAAAATTGTCAACAAGTTCTCATGAAAGTAGTGAGACCAAGACAAACAAACTCCAAAGTCACTCGTCCCTTGGATAGTGTATTGATGACAAAATGCTCAGGATACTTCCTTAACAGCACCAGCAATCCATACCATGGCGGAATGGGATAGGGTACTTCCTCACACGACTATGGTGCCAGGTATCGCGATAGTTTTCCACCAACTGCAATTACAAAAGCTGACTATCAGACACAAAAGTTTCTTAGCATACAACTCAAAAAACGGGGAGGGAATTATCCAATTAGTACCATGAGGATGAAGCAGTAAATGGTACCGGATGATATACTAATGGAATGATGAATCAATATTCAATAATCCTCATGTGGTCACACACTTTCCTTTTTAGTATCTCCCAAAAAGAATGTCACGTTCGAAACAACTTAACTTGAAAAATTTCTCTTTTCTTCTTAACGAAATGATTTATAGTGGTACAAATGTCTAATGTTTGTTTTAGACCACGAATTTCAAAAGTCATTCATTTCTTTCTTAAACTTTGTGCCAAATAAATTGGAAAAGGGGGTATGTTTTGGATTGATTATAGATGATGAGACAAGGCTGAGTCAATATTACATTTATCATTGAGAACTGTTGGTTTTTAGCTTTGAAATTGAAGAAATAAGAGAGAAAGAGTTGGAGAAAAATAAAATAAGACAATAGTATTGTCAAAGGGAACTATTTTATTAATAACTCAAAATAGGGGTGTCAAACGGGTCGGGCCGATCCGACTCGGCCCGGCCCGATTATCTAACCCGCCCCGATAAGCCCTAGGGCTTTAGGGTTCCGGGTCCCGGCCGGTTATTTTGTTAAAATGGGCCCGGTTAACCCGTCCCGGACCAAGCCCGGTCCAGGCCCGCCGGTTAACCGGCCCGGCCCGGCCTGAAAAATTAAAAAAAATAAAAAATTGGATTTTGGGCCAAACTAGCCGTTGGCCCAACGGCTATATAGCCGTTTTTGGGTCCAAACGGCTAGTTTGGGCCCATTTAGTAAAAAAACTTTAAAAAATATTTTTTAATCCCCCAAAAAAATCTATAAATACCCTACAACTTCAAATCATTTTTCACACAATTTTTTACTCTCTCAAATCTCATTCTCTCTCAAATCTCAATTCTCAAATATTCAATATATTTAATTTCTTAAAGTGTTCACTTTAATTTTTTAATTTTTCGTTTACAAAGTACGAGCGGAAGTTTCTAAAGTCGCAATCTTCGGATACTTTCAAAATTTGGTATTGTCGTTCCATCTCTTACGTTTAATTTTTATTTATTGTATTAATTGTTTAATATTTAATTTTATTATATTTGTGTATTTTGAATATTTTTAGTTTAATTTAATTTATATTATGGATAAATTAAAAAACCTCGCTACTAAAGGTGTTAAAATTTTTTGTCCCGGAAGCGGTAGTGGTAGTAAAAAGCGAATTACTAGCGGTAGAGGTAGTTCAAGTAGTAGATATACCCGTGTGCCTTCGCCTCCGGTACCGCTTCGTACAACTTTTGAGGAAGAAATAGGTGTAGGTGCTCACGATATGGATTATGTAGAAGCTCAGGAAAATTACGGTATAGAAGAAGAAAATGAAGTAGATGCGGTTAATTTAAATGAAGATAATGAAAATATTGCTGAGACACCCGCAGTAGGAGATGCTAACGTTAGATCTGAATCAGTTAATCTCCCTTCCCGTCCTCCCAGTGCCCCAAAACCTCGTAAAAAAACTAGTATTGCATGGCAATTTTTTGAACGTATATCATATATTGAGGTGCAATGCAATATTTGTCAACAAATATATAAGCATAGAAGTGGAGGCAAGCAAGGGGGTACGGGTACGTTAATGAGACATGTAGCTGAAGATCACAAAAGAGAGTTAAATATTGCAAAAGGTGGTGGGGATGTTGGTGGGTTAACGCAAACTAGAATGGACCCAACAACCGGTCAAGTAGCGAAAAAGTATAATAAATTGAGGGACAGGGAAGAAATAGCTAAAATGATAGCTGTGGGTTGTTTGCCTTTTAGTTTTCCTTCTTCTGATGCCTTTATTCGTTATATACAAGCAATTTATAATCCTATGTTTAATGGTATTCCTAGAACTACTTGTCGGTCTGATATTTTTAGACTCCATTCACAATATTGTTTTTATTTATCAACATTGTTAAAAAATATTCAATGTAGATTGTCCCTAACTTCTGATCTTGGTCGTGCTGTAAATAAAAATGATTATTTAACCGTTATTTATCATTGGATGGATAGTAATTTCGTGATGCAAAAACGTATTCTTGCTTTTTTATATGATGAAGATCGTAAACATACTGGACAATTTATTGCTGATTCTATTGTTAAAATTGTCGGATATTATGGTATAGAAAATAAAATTTTATGTATTTCTTTTGATAATACTTCTAACAACAAGACTGCTATAACAAAAATAAAATCTACGCTATCTCCGCCCTTGCCTGAAATTTTTCATATTAAGTGTGCATGTCATATGTATAATTTTATTGTAAAAGATGGTCTTGAGTTTTTTGAACTTTATAATGAAAAAATTCGTCTTGCCATTGCTTTTATTCAAGAAAATAATCGTAGATCGAGAATTAGAGAATTTAAAGTTAAATGTCAAGAAAATGGACTTACACCGATTTTGATGCCTGAGGAAATTGATACTAGATGGAATTCTACGTATGAATTTTTAAAAACTTGTTATAAATATAGAATTCCTATTACACTAGCTTTTAACCAACATTGCGGTTCATTTGCTGATTCTGCTGATTGCATGCTACATAATTCTGATTGGGTTGTAATTAATGATCTTGTTAAGTTTTTAGAAAAATTTTATGTAGCTACGGTTGAATTTTCCGGTGCTTACTATCCTACGGTTTGTAATATTTTGGCATATATAGCCGATATTTCTGGTTTTCTCCAACAATATAAAAATAAAGAAGGTTATAAAGAAGCTGTTGGCGCCATGTTTACGAAATTTTAAAAATATTTTTTCCCGATTCCCCCTATTTACTTGGTTGGTGCTATGTTAAATCCGTGCATGAAATATAATCATATGTGTCACTTTAGTACTCTTATTTATACTAACTTAGAAATAAATACTAACCATGATTCTGAACAAGTACAACCTGATTTGTGGACGGCTACGGCTGATGCAAAGGATTACATAGAAAAATTATATAATCACTATGCTGATTTATTTGATTCAGCCGTACCTACAAATATCACTCCAACTGTCGCTCCTCATCCTCCCGAGGAGCCATCATCTTCTAAAAGACCGGCACATAGTGGTTTTTCTGATTCGTTTTATGATTTAAATTGTTGGAACAGTGTTGATGAGAGAACTTACACATCAACTTATCGGGAAAAGCTGAAATATTATCTTCAGACGACACCAGAGGATCGCAGACGACGGATCAACACGTTGGATTGGTGGAGGAATAATGAATCACAATATCCTGTGCTTTCAAGATTAGCTAGAGATATCTTGAATGTTCCAATGTCAACCGTTGCATCAGAGAGCGCCTTCAGTCAGGGACGACAGCAGCTTGGAGACAACCGACACTCATTGGGAAGCAATGCAATGAATGTTCTAGTTTGCCTCAGAGATTGGATTAGAGCGGAAAGAAGAAACCAAGGAATGGAACCGGAGCCGAGCGACGAGCTGAAACTTGAAGAAATTATGACTTCACGGGAGAACTCAGCAGAATCAAGTCCAATGCATGGTTTTGCCCCCGTTGACTTCGACTATCCTATGCAAGTTCCCATTAATATTAACATGAATGAGTTGAAAAAAATGATGCATAATTTATAGATTTTTCATTCATGTAAATTATAAATTTTGGAACATTTTGCAATCAATAAAATTCCCCAAATTCATTCAGTCCTTAGTCGTTTTTTTTTTTCTTTTTTATTTAACGATTTAAAATTTTAAATTGAATTTCTAGTTTTCTACTTTAAATTAAAAACTTACTTCTAATATATTATTAATTTACTACCAAATATTATTAATTTATTATATTAAGTAGCATATGTTTTGTATATTTGTGCATATATCTTCTATAGAAGTGTATATTTAACGTATACATGTGTATATGTTTTATAAATTAGTATATAAGTATATCTATACATATTGTAATGTATATATAATGTAGTATATTTTATAAGTAGTAGTATATATACATTGAATGGTGCGTATACATGTGTATATATCTTCTATAGAAGTGTATATTTAATGTATACATGTGTATATGTTTTATAAATTAGTATATAACTATACAAATATATATTGTAATGTATATACATTATAGTATATTTCATTTAAAGTATTACATATAAATAGAATAGAGTGAATGAATCTTCTATGGACGTGTATATTTAACGTATACATGTGTATATATTTTATAAATTAGTATATAACTATACAAATATATATTGTAATGTATATATATTGTATATATCTCATTTAAAGTATTACATATACATAGAATAGAGTGTATATATGTGAATAGATCTTCTATAGACGTGTATATTTAACGTATACATTACTTTATGTTTTATAAATTAGTATATATATTGTAGTATATACTTTTTTTAAAGTAGTACATATATATTGAATGATGCGTATATATGTGTATATATCTTCTATAGACGTATATCTTTAAAGTATACAAGTGTATATGTTTTGTAAATTAGTATGTAACTATATATATATATACATATTGTTGTATATATATATATGTATATCACTATATTGTAGTATATATTTTATTTAAAGTAGTACATATATATTGAATGGTGCATATATATGTGTATATATTTAACGTATACATGTGTATATGTTTTATAAATTAGTATATATATATATTGTAGTGTATATATATATATTATACTATTATAGCATATGTTTTATTTAAAGTAGTACGTATAGTCATATATAATTATATATTGAATGGTACGTATATATGTGTAATTGTTTATACTTTATATATTTTTTTTAAAATATATATTGTATATTGGAGTGTATATAGTGTATATTGGAGTGTATATAGTGTATATTGGATTTTTTATTTATCTTTTAAACGGGTTTGACCGGGTTTTGGTGGGTTTGACCGGATTGGGTTAAGTGGGTCGGGTTCGGGTGGGTTTTAATTTTTCACTGTTTGACCCGGCCCGGCCCGGTTAACGCCAAGCCCGGCCCGTAACCGGCCCGTAACCCGGGTAAAATGGGAGGGCCGGTTCCGGGTTGGCCCGTCCCGTCCCGTTTGACACTCTTAACTCAAAACATGTATTTATAACTAACTTTTTAACTATACTTCAATTTAAATTGGGATAACTAATTCTTATTCAAATAATAAAGGGACAACTAATTCCTAAATCACATAAGACTCTAATAATTAAAAACTACTAAAAATATCTATCCCTTCGACATATTTTCAACAAGAACTGTCACTTCACATGACATGAAGATGAGTTCTTTTAGACCCACCACCTAAGCCCCTTCATAAAGAACTACTGAACTAGCATAAAACAATAAGGAAAACATATAAGCACACATTTCTTTTCTTTGTCGATTGATAGCTGAAAAAGATCTGCAAGCACTTTATAGGATATTGAAAGCATTTTAGGAAATATCAACACTTCATTCTTGACTTAAAAGCATGAATAGTCTTAAGGGACCAAAATATCACAACAAAACTTATTTTATGACAACCACCTTGAAAGCACTTAAAAATAGGATATCGAGTAGGAATGTATAATTTATCACATAAATTATCAATCCAAATCATACTTGAACAAGAAAGACATGCAATTCAAGGCTTGAACAAGTTATAATATTATAAATTCGAAATATAACAAACTAGACATGAATTCATCTTGAAAATACAAAATTCTTTAAGAAAAACTAAAACTTTTGAGAACAAAAACGAAAGGATGTTCTTGTTCAAACCCCACATAACTTGAAATTGAAACTTTGAATGAACTCGTAACTTTGGTTTGCTATTCTTGAAATTAATGGGTGCTTCTTGTAGCCCTCGGAATGGGGAATTCAAATCTCGAAAAATTATTGAAAACCTACGGTTGAATCTTGAGATATTTTGATCTTTAGGTTGAAACCCTAATGAGAGTTCTTGAACAATTTTGATGAAATATGATGGATTTTGGTGTATTTGGGATTAAATCCCGTGTTAATAATGATTAAGGTGTGGAAAATACCCAAATTACCCTTAATGATACGGAGAAAGGAAGCTGAAAACTGGGCACAAAGGTTGTGCAAAAGGCGGCGCCTCACCAGCGCCTTTAGCTACTGGTTTGACACTCCAAACGTACCCAAAAAGGATTCCGAAAATTCCGAAACTCACCCGAGATTCATTACAACCTTGCCCCATCGTAACGCAAAAAAAAAAATCAAGAAACGGAGGTCGGAAAGATCGCGAAATAATTCATCGAAGTTCGAAGGCTAAAAAATAAACTAAGTATTGAACACTTAGTTAAAATTCTAAGGGATCTTTTGGTAGAGTGTATTAGAAAATATAATGCATGCATTAGTTAATGTGTACTACTAATACCTTGTTTGGTATGTCTTTTTGCCTATGTATAACTAATGCAAGCATTAGCTATACGTTCTATTATATATTGAAGTGTGCATTAGTAATACACTCTATTTCCTATGTATTAGTAATACAAAGATTTTTAACATATGTATTAACTTATTAAATGACCTTAATGCCCCTCAATTTCCCTCTCAAAATATTTCACAATTTCTTTTTCCGCCATTTTAATTTTCAATAGCGAATCTTCTCAAAATATTTCAAAATTTCTTTTCTCGCCATTTTAATTTACAACAATGAATAGTTGATTTAAATAACCGCAACATATTTTTACTTTGCTTCGAGGATCTTTAAAAAGATTAAAAAAAATCTTTAGACTATTCCTTAATCTTACATCTTGTATTTTATTTTTGTTTCGACTATGTTAATCCGTCAGCGTAATATTTCATGCGCAAAAACGAAGGTCTTCCAATTAATCCTAAATCTCTATATACTAGTTCAACAATATTAATTATGTTTGAGATGACAAAAGAACTTTATTACAAAAAAAGTGTACAAAGTCAAAGAAGGGTACTTTTGTAAACAAACACTTCTTTTATAAAAATTACGTAAGAAGGGTACTTTTATAAAGTCAAAGAAGGGTACTTTTATTTCTTATACATCAAACCAAACAATGTATAAGAAATAATACATGCATAACTAATACAAGTATAACTAATACAAGCATTACTAATGCAAGCAATACTAATACACTATATTTTGCATTATTCTTATACACTCTACCAAACGACCCTTAAGTGTCAAGCTTCTTTTGACTTGTTTCGAAGACTCTATGACGATGAAACTTTTACGGGGTCTTACATTTGTCTTTTTGCTATGAGGGCAGGGTGGATTACTTCCTTCCTGATTGTTGTAATTATTGTCTTGCATTTGCTTCTCGTTCTTTTTGTTTCCCTTATATGACTCGTTTTGCGATTTAGCTTGAAAAACATCTTCAACGGAACCTTCTTTCCTCATTATTCTCTTTTGTTCCAATGCCTGCAAAGCATTAACAAGTTCTGCCAAGGTAATGCTTGACAGATCCTTAGAATTCTCTAAAGAAGAGATTGTGGCTTCATATTTCTCAGGAAGTGTGACAAGAATTTTTTGAACAATTCTTTCATCAGTAAAATCCTTACCAAACAATCTCACCTTGTTGGCTAAGTCAAGTAGCTTGTTTGCATAATCTTTTATAGTTTCTGATTCTTTCATTTTCTTCATTTCAAATTCCCGAATCAGATTCATCATTTGCATATTCTGAACTCTTTCATTTCCTTGGTATTCCTTTTCAAGATACTTTCAAATTTCAACAGCGGACTTCATTTGCATAATTCTGATAAGAATTGAACGAGATACCGCAGAGAAAAGGCATGTTGTGGCTTTCCTTGTTTTTCTCTCCTTATGATGTTTCATCTGATTCACCGTTGGATTATCTTCGAGAGTAGTTACTTCATAATCTTTCTCTACTGCTTCCCATAGATCCAGTGCTTCAAGATGAACCATCATTCTAATTGTCCAAGCTTGATAATTCTCACCATTGAAGACATGTGGAATTAGAAAGCTTGTTTCAAAATTCATATTATATAAACTATTTCAGATAACAGTTTAAAGAATTGTTATATAGAAAGAACTTGTATTTTTTTAATTTACTCTCTTCTCACAGGTCCCTCAAGATGGCAATGCACTTGATACCGGTCTGTAGGAACTTTATTTTGTTTTCATTTTTTATTGAAATGATCACTGCCATATTTATACATAAAATCATAATTGAAAAAACTTAATTACTTTAAAGCTGAATTTGAGGCACTAATCTTTTAACACTTGAGGCACTAATCTTTTAACACAATTATAGTCACCACATCCCTTGTAGACTGGTATGAAGTTGCCTGGCAAATGTCACAAACTGGCATTTTGAGCTAAAACTACAATTCTACCTTCAATTGTGGATCTAAATTTACAATCTTTCTTGATTTTAAAAGAACCCCATTTGAGTTAAAGTTATAACGATGGTGGGTTTAGGTGATTCTTGGTGTTTTTGTAATGGGGATTTGCAAGTCTGAAGAAATCTAAAGTTACAATCTTTCTTGATTTTAAAAGAACCCCATTTGAGTTAAAGGTATTACAATGGTGGGTTTAGTAGATTCTTGGTGTTTTTGTAATGGGGGTGGCAAGTCTGAAGAAATCTAAAGTTACAATCTTTCTTGATTTTAAAAGAACCCCATTTGATATAAAGCTATAGCAATGGTGGGTTTGGCTGATTCTTGGTGTTGTTGTAATGGGGGTGGCAGTCAGAGAAACTGAAAGCTACTAGCTTACTACCATTTTGAGCTAAAGTGCAATTTCACCTTCAATTCTTAATCTAAAATTTTTACACTCTTACTTGATTTTAAAGAAGCCCCATTTGAGTTAAAGCTTTAACAATGGTGGGTTTGGTTGATTCTTGGTGTTTCTGTAATGGGGGTGGCAAGTCTGAGAAAATGAAAGCTACCATTTTTTCAGGCAAAGGTCCTGCTATGGCTCATATAGCTGTGAGTGGCACTGGTTTCTTGATCCACAGGAATTTGCTGCTTACTACCCATGTAGTTCTTCCTTCTGTTGCTGCTGCTGAAGCTGCTGAGATCCGTCTTCAAAACGGTGTTGCTGCTCTCCTTTTTCCCCATAAGTTAGTGTTTCCTCTTATTGACTTTTATCTTTGCATTCAGCTTTGCTTACAGGGTGGAAATTAATATAGATGGTTGATTTCAACTTATTTGGGATAAAGTTGTAGTTGCTGCTGCTATTTTATTGTAATGTCTCTTTGTTCAGACTCCAAAGGATGAAAAGATTTTCCTTCATGAAGCAAGTGATAAATTTCTGAGATAAGAACTATTGGCGAGTTACCATTAGATTTAATGGAAATTAAGAAAATCAGTCCTCTATTGTGCTTGTCATAGTCTATTGAACACCTAATTGACTTAGAATTCCGTTAGTTTGTTGGACTGTTTTTGGTGAAATGTCTACTTTTTGCGAGTATGCATTGAATCATTGGCCTTCCATCATCAACATTGAATGGGGATCTGTCAGAATCGTATTCTCCATTGGCGGACCTTCTCTTTATGTGACATTGATGCCATTTCAAGCTCCACTATGATAGTCTTTTGAAGCTCTAGATAATATTTATATGGATACAGGAAAGAGTTGTATTTAGTAGTCAAAACAGATCTTTCTTAAACCGCCATTTCTTGTGCACCTTCCTTATCTACCAGACTACCACGGTACCACCGTAACTGTGTGTTGTGATAATTATTGAATAGATTTGGGTAGTCCTGCCAGAGAAGCTTGAAAGGTGTATGGCAGGCTTTAGCTGGAAAATATTCTTGTTAATGAACTCTGTAATGTCATTCGCAAGATTGATTTTAGTGAAGTGGATGGTGTTGGCACAATCCTCAAACTAACCTTTCCACCAGTCTCTCTGTTTTTCACCTCTTACATGGAAAGTGATTGTTGAAATAGGAAGCACATCAAAGTAGCTTTGGTGGTGGCAGGTGGTCTTGTTGATCTTGGATTCATACAAAAGGATAGAGCTGCATGCACGAGTCACGACCATATGCACGATTGAGTATGAGGTCAAGGAAGAAGCAGCTGCTAATGTTTCATTTGTTAGTATCCATTCATTTGTGGCCATAATGCCAGTTGTTACCATGCGAAGACTGCAATGTTCTTCCTGATACTTATGTCAATTAAGATTGTGTAGGGTGTTTATTAGTTGAATTGCTTAAAAATCACGCTACTTGCAGAAGCCAGAAGCTTATAAGTACTTTTAACGTATTGAATTGAGCTATAGAAATCTCTAGAAAGGAAAAAGAGTAACTCGAAAGATTAGGTATCTAAGTATTCATATATGTTTTACTCCCATGAGTCGTAAGTTTTCCGGTATTCATATAAGTTTGAAAGGTATCTAAGAATTCAATCATAAGATTAGGGCCAGAGATGATGGAATGACCGAAAGAGGGCGGTATATATGGAGGATTCAATCGTTGGCCCCTAGCCAGTTTGAGTTGAGGTGTAGTTGATGATAATCAATCACATAACAATGGTTCAGATTGGAATCACTAATAGTTTACCTAGTGGTTAAAGCAGCTTAAGCATGATTCCTGTGCATGGATATCACAATTGACCTTCCGAAACAAAAGTAGAGATATGTTGCATATCAATTCCTGCATTTTCCTGATATGATGTATATAACAAGAGAGCAGGAGAACGTCGGATAAGATGCAACAAGGATTAGATGTTGTAAGCACCCCCCTACAAGTTTGATCTTTTGCAGAAGATCAGGCAAGTGTGCGGGCATTCAATCTGTGTAAGAGCTAGGAGTTTGGAGCTATAAAAATCCATCTCTAGTCTCTGATGGTATTTTTGGATTTAGGTAGAAATTGAAATGCATGCAATGCGTGTTGATGTATATATATGTATGTCATTTCCTTCTTGTGTTGGTGCTCAACAGTTCTAATCACGTTTGAATTTGTTTGTCAGGTTACAAAAAAGGTTGCCAATAAAATACTTGTAGGTTACAAAGGGTGCAACATTGATCCATTAAATGTCATTTAGCTAACATCTTTCTGATGTTGAGAAAAAAAGGAATAAAACTTCTCATGTTTAGCATGCCAAATATGAATGCATCAGATTAGCTTTTGGATTATGAAGATGAAGGTTCGATGTGTTGATCAAATTGCTCGTTCAGCATCTGAGTATTGGTATATGTTTTCTTATTGAGGTAAATTGTGCTTGGTACGCTGCAATCGTTATAAATGGCTCTTGAACAGAAAAACAGAGAGATTGGAGTCTTTATTTAAACGGAAGGAGAATAATAGTTATTGGTTAACTGTTCTTACCTGGTTCACCTCAGTAAAGTACATTCCGCGTTTCATTCTCCATTTGCAGCTTCATTGAATACTCTTTTATATGTTCTATTTCTGGTACCACAAAAGCAATTGTGTTCTGCACAAACATATATACAAAATAAGTTATTAACATTACTCATAGCAAAACATTTTATCTATTAATATCGAAGGACTCAATGAATTCTTATAGAGAGAAGTTAGAGGAGTAAATCTCAATCCTTTTGGAAGTAATTATTTTTTATCAGATTTATACAAAATTATTAAAAAAAAATAATTTGTTTTACTTTATATGGATACATTACATATTTCTGAATACATCACTTAATTTTACACGAAAATATCACATTTCCCATGTGTACACGATATTCTTCTGGATACATCACATAATTTATACGGATACATCACATTTTTTCGAATATATCACTTAATTTACACGGATGCATTATATTTTTTTGGATATATCACTTAATTTTATATGAATACATCACATTCTTCAGTGATGTAATGCGATGTATCTGAGTTTTTAAGTAAAATTAGAAATCTTTATTTAAAAAGATTGAGATTTTAAGTAGTTATAATAAGTTGTGATATGATGTAATGTTTCCTTCTTATATTCCTCCGGTGAGTCGTGTCACTCGACATTGCTTTATCAATTTTTTAAATTTAGTGAAACACAAGAAACACAACAACTTTGATAGTTGTTGAACAACTTTAAAGGGTTGTCGAACAACTTTGATACTGTTGAGACAACTTCTATAGTTGTTGAGACAAATTTTTTAGTTGTTGGAGCGAAATTGTTTAATAGAAAACTGAATATTTTTTTTTTTGTATCTTTTACCCAATTTTTAAGACTTGAATTGAAGGACTCTCACCAAATTGAATAAGTAGTTTGTCCCTTTTAATAGTGTAGACACCTAATTTTGTCCCTCCCGAAGTCTAATTTTATTCATTTTTAGTTTACCTTACCATGTGTCCAACCCCATGTAATTATATCCCACAAAAATACAAAAATAAATAAAAAAATACCTCTAACTAATTTATTTTATCCTAACAATCTACCCAATCAAAAACTTCCACCTACCCTAACTACCCATGTGATTCCCCCCTCATTTTTCTTGTCCACAAAGAAAGAATATATGGGGGACCCACCAAAATTCCCACATCATAACAAATCCATGCCCATTATAAAAGAAAAATTCTAAGAGGAAAAAGGGGGCTCATTCTTTGATCATCATCTTCTCCACAATAACAACAATCACAAAATAATCTTCCTCACAAGAACAACAACAACAACAACAACAAAAGAAGAAAAAAAAAAAAGGGCACCAGCGAACAGTAACCGGTGAACAGTACCCGGTGATTAGTAACTGGTGAACAGTAACGCCGTGAACAGTAACAGCGTGAAAAGTGACGGTGAACGGGTCATTATTTGTCGAGTTGGATTGTTGGTGTTAAGGTTCGGCTCGAGGTTTCCGGGTGCGGACTCTCTTTATTCGAATAACATTGAGTTTGAAAGATTTAAATTTAAGGTCCAATTCTTTCTTCTCTTTCATTTAATTCTTATGTGATTGTGATTGTGTGTGATTCGATACCGTGGTTTGTTTGTTGATGTGAACTGTTGGTGACATTTGGGTGTGTGATGTGCTAAGCATGATTGGTGAATTTTTGTTATTCTCGATTGATGGATTGTGTATTGAAATGGGTTAATCACGTGGTTGAGAATGAATTAAGGTGGGGATTAAAAATGGAGGAAAATGAATATTGATTCATTTTGATGTGTTGATAATGTTGAACATGATAGAATTGTGATACGTTGAACTTGGTAGGCAAACGTAGGCCGGGTAGGCAAATTTAGGAATAGCGATTTGTTGGAGTGTTTGAATATGTGCGTGAATGGTACTTTCTACTTTATTGCACAAAAAGTTTAAATTGTACTCATTTGGCCGGGGAATGCCCCGAAGGATTTGTATTGATTTATCCGGGGAATGCCCCGAAGTAGCATGTACGCAAATGAGGCTCGTGATCAAGGCCCGGAACGTCGGGTGGAGTTTAGTTTAGGATTAGTTTAGAATAGAATAAGTTTTATATTTCAGCACCTCTTTTATTTTGGATTGTATAATTTGGACTAAACATTATTTTGGTTTGTTTTGAATTTTGTGTGATTTGTTTGTTTGCTTGTTTTGTGTGTTTATGTGGTTTGTACATTTGTAATGTCAAATTAGCCGATACGCTCCACCAAGCGATCGTGGTTGAACCACGGGATCGAGGGGTGCCTAACACCTTCGCCTCGGTCAACAGAATTCCTTAGCCGGAATCTCTGCTCGCGGATCAGTTTTTAGAGTCAAACCGTTTCAAAAAGGATTTTTCAAAGGTGACTTGGCACACCGGATTATGTCAAGTGGCGACTCTGAATAAGAAAAAAAATGTAAATAATCCTTTTTTTTTTCGAAACACATTTTTCATTTTTGTCACCTTAATAATAAAGCCCTTTCGAACCATAAAGTCAATTCTTTTGGAGTACGAAAAAGGGGCGTGACAGCTCTGGCGACTCTGCTGGGGATAGTCCTTTTCAGAATTCGAGCTATTTTTGGAGTCGTATCGGCTTTGTTTGGCATTACAAGTGTATAAACATTGTTTGTGATTTTTGTTTGTGTTATTGTTATCACTTTTGTGCGATTTCGTGCTCTTTGTTTACAGTATTTATCCTATGTGTTACTGATTTTATATCTGGCATCATGTGTCTACCCCCAGGCCTTCTTTCTGCAACAAATCTGTAGTACACGTGTTGTACACGACCTCTAGTTGTGTCACCTTTATTTTAGGGGGGGAGCCGTCGGTGTTATGGAGTAGGTGGAAAGTTGTCGCAGCCACTATCGACCATACACTCCCCCGAACAGCCTTGTTAGTGAACCCCAACGTAGGTCAGCCTTTAGGTCATGCTTATGTGCATCATATTGATACTTAGTGGGGCCCACTTGGTCCTTTGTAGGAGACTCACCTCTAACGCATCCCTACGTGCTAAATGTTGCATCTTTGAGGGTAATGGGGTCATTTGACAGACTGATTTGGTGAAAACATGTGTTAGAAGCAAGGTGCGTACGCAAGAACTGTTGAAAAAAATAGGAAAAAAAAGTGAAGTGATTCGAAAAGAAGAAAAAAAAAAAGTGTCGTAACTTTTAGTGTTCTTTATGGCTTTTGTTCTTCACAATCCAAAAATTCAAAAAAAAAAAAGATTTTTACCTTTTGCACTCATTTGTCAAAAATGAAAATATCAAAAACATTTTTCCTTTGTCTCGTTTAGCATGCATTCACAATTCGAAAACTTCAAAAAGATTTTTCATTCATAGGAGTTTTTATAAAAGAAAAATGCAAAAATTGTAGGAGTTTTGTACATTTCACGAAAATACCAAAAGATTTTTCTTCGTAGTTGTTGGTGTCATTTTTAGCTGAAGTGTCTAATTAAAAATCCAAAAAGATTTTATTCGTTTGTCTTTGGTTGTATCTCTTAAGTTAGGGTCAATCTGTTAGTTAATCGTTAATTGTCCAATCTGGACGAACTACGCGTACCTGATTCCCGTCCCTTGGGGCGGGATACGTAGGCAACCCTCGGTGGGTCCGGTAATTTTAATTTTCATTTTTTGGCCTTTGTCTTAGTCTTAGCCTGGGTTTTCCTTCTCGTAATCTAGTATTGTCAATTAATTCTTGCCAAGTAGGCTGATTTCATTCGGCGATACTGTTTGGTGAATTTGAGTTATAGGTCGGTCTGTCCCTCTATGTCACACGATATTTCTTCTAAGATAAAATCCCGAGGGTCGGGAATTCCTTGTCTTGTTTTGAATTTTTGAGTTGTAAGTTTGGCTTGTCATTACAGGATGAAGCCTACAGGGTCTAGAGTCTTGATGGTTTCCAAAGTGCCCAAAAAGTTAATAAAGTGGTGGAGCACGTTCAACTACGCTGACCAGCAAGAGCTATTTAAGATATTAGGTGATCTTACGAAACTTCTGCATGTCCCACCCCGTCCAGACCTAATAGATGCTGTGCTGACCTTTTGGGATCCTAGTAATTTGGTGTTTAGGTTCGGAAAGTGTGAAATGACGCCTACGTTGGCAGAATTATCTGGTCTGCTTCATTTGCCTTATATTGACAAAAGTATGATCCGAGCTCGGAATCACTCGGGCAATAGGTTTCTACAAGGGTATGGTTTGAAGAGTAATAACAGATATTTGGGTTGTCTGAATCAATCATGGATTTCTTTAGACTTTCTATTTGCTAGATTTGGGTCCTCGGAAGGTTTTGATTGCTTTTGGGATGAATTTCATATGACTAAGGAGAAGTGGGAGAGAAAGCGTCTTGAAGTCTTCACCCTCGCTTTGTTAGGTATTTTAGTGTTTCCACTAGAAGAAAGACGTATTAATACCCATTTGCAATCTGTGGTGATGGCTCTATTTCATAAGGATCAAAATAACAAGGGCATTATTCAAAAGGGGAAGGTCGTTGATCAAAAGGCAGGTTCACTCTCATACCCATGATCTTAACAGAAATATATAAGGCTTTAACCGAAGTGAAGGGGGGGATGAGATTTTTTGAGGGCAGTAACCTGATATTGCAGTTATGGATGATGGAGCATATGTATGCCCCTTCTTTAGTTAGACTAGACGTGGTTGATCGTTGTATTCCCAATCGAGTGAAAGCCATGGACTTCAGGTTGCGTTTGGATAAATTCTCGCTACCCGTGGGAGTCGACGCTTGGATTGAATTTCTTGAGTCAAGAACCGGGGATAACATTTTGTGGACTTATCTGTGGCTTCGACCAAAGATAATCTTGTTGGGTTGTCAGACGCAGCTCCTTTTAGTTATGTTAGGGTTTAATTGCACTAGACCATACAGTCCTTCTAGGGTAATGCGCCAGTTGGGTAGGCTGCAGGACGTGCCACCAGTAGTGGATCTTCTGAAGGATGTTGAGTACTTCAAGGACCAAGCTTTAGGTGAGAGCAAGTATGAGCAGTTTTGGAAGCATGCAACAAAGCTAGGTGTGGATACACTCAAAGAAAGTTTGGATAATCCAGGGTACACTCAGGGATATGGGGTCTGGCTTCAATCTATCCCTCGGGGTATCAGTCAACCCTTACCAGCGCAGCTTAGAGGGAGAATACAGGAAGAATGCATGGTTGACGACCATCAGGATGAAAGTTCGGGGTCCAAAGTGGAGACACTGAGAGTTCAGTTAGCAGATTTGTTCAAGATTGTAGAAAGGTGTCAGAACAATCTTTCTTATTGTACTCCTCATGAGGCAGGAATACGGGCCCGAAGCTTCCTCCCCAATATCAGGGTGTCTTTGCAGGACATGCTGCAAAGTTTGAATGGGAGAAAGAGAACTTCACAGGCAGGTCCATCTCAGCCAGGGTCATCACGCAGAGCACCAGTTTGAAAGAGCATTTCTTATCTTTATTCAATTTGAGTCTTTTATGTTTCTGTCATTGTAGGGTGGCGTCAGTTTTAAGTCGGAGTAAAGTTGTTTTTGGTATTAGGGTCTTTATCAGTAATTTCACGTATGTCGTCTTAGGGGTCTAGAATGTTATTTAGTATTTGTTGTTTAGTTTTTAAAGCGGTCCTAAATTCGTTGCATGTTTTGTTTCTTTCTTTCATCAAAATGTTATGAGGTTACGCCTTTCTTTTGTTTGTTTGTTTTCGTTTTCGCGAAAAAATAAATAAATTCATTTATGTAACGTTTATGCATATGCTGCCCGAACTACGCAAGATCTGATTCATGTACAACATGATACGTAGGCAACCTACTTTGGGGTTCGATCTAAGCATTTTGTTTCGTTTGTTTTTCATTATTTTTCCTCTTTTAAAGAAAAGCAAAAGCCATAAAGAATGATAAAACAAAAGTAGATAGCGAAAAAAATAAAAATAAATAAATAAATAATGAGGCGAGAAAGGGAAAGAACAGAGACTGAAAAAAAAGGGAAAAAGGAAATGAGGGCGAAAGAAAAGAGGTGTGTTTGGAGGAAAGAAGCAAATAAGTGTAGATAAAAATCGGGATGATGTTAAAATGACCTCGCTATCCTAAAAAATTGGTAGAAATGAACATGAATTTAGGACAATTTTACCAATGTGATTCCCATGCTTGTTGTGTGCCCTAATCCTAACGGATGTCGTCTTTGATGAGCATGTTCTTTCAGATAACAGTGGTAGGTTCGCAGCACTCTGGCTAGTCACCCATAATTCACTAGATCAAAAGCAAAGCTTGCCATGGCTAGCAGGGAGATTGAAAATTCTCTCATGGACCCGGATCAGGATCACATGGAATAAAGTTCAGAACACAATGATGAGGTAGTAAGGCTCAGGCAACAATTGATAGATTTGCACCGGGCATGGGCCAGCGGAATGCCTCCTCCTCCGCTCCCTGAAGGTCTTGGGAATATCTCTAATTTCCCACCGCTCTTTCAGGCATAATTCTCTGCTCCTACTGAGTCACCTGAGCACGCGCCAGGATTCACTCCGTGACATTATTATCCTGGCAGTTCAGGTGTGCCCTTGGCAGCTCCCCAATCAAGACCCGCTGCTCAGCCGGCGCCACCGATCACACCGGTATTCGTGGATCCGCCACCACCTGAAGCTCCCACATATGCTGTGCGTCCTACAATGGGGCTTCCTCGGTCTGCCAGTGAGCTAGTATTGAAGGTTCCAGATCTACTTTGAGAATGAATGAACCGTATGGTTACACTCAGCTACCCGCATTTCCATTTGATACGGAGAAACCTATCGCAACAGAGGAACAGGAAGTCATAGCACGAAAATTGAAAAGTTTAGAACAGGCCAAGAGGAATTTGCAGGGAATCAGAGGTTATAAGAGTGTTTCCTATAAAGATCTTTGCATGTTCCCAGACATCAACCTTCCCCTCGGTTTTAAAATGCTCAAGTTCGAGAAGTATGCAGGGCACGGTGATCCCGTGGCACAGTTGAGACATTGTTGCAACCAATTGAGGGCTGCAGGAGGAAGGAAAGAGCTGCTCATGACTTTCTTTGGCGAGAGTCTTTCTGATCTGGCTTCAGAATGGTTTATCGATCAAGATATCGACAAGTGGAACAACTGGGATGACTTAGCTTCTGAGTTCGTGCAACATTTTCAGTATAACATCGACCTGATTTCGGACAAAAAATCCTTGGTCAACATGAAGAAGAAAAACACTGAAGGTTTTAGGAAATACGCGATAAGGTGGCGTGAATAGGCCGCCAGGGTAAAGCCTTCAATGAAAGAAAATAAGTTGGTAGAGGTTTTCATTCAGGCACAGGATGAGACCTATTTTCAACATTTACTTCCGGCAATGGGAAAGTCTTTTATTGAAGTCCTCAAAATGGGGGAGATGATAGAGGATGGAATCAAGACCGGACGAATAGTGAGTTTTGCTGCATTAAAAGCCACCACACAAGCGATTCAAGGTGGATCTGGCGCATTCGAAGGTAAAAAGAAGAAAGAGGACGTGGCGACTATCGTAGCTGGAACCCATTCCTATCCCAAAAGACCACCTCGCCCCTATCCCCAAGCCCAAGCCCAAGTCTACGCCCAAGCTCCATATATTCCTCCCCTCCATTACTACCCTCCACAAAATCCTTTATATTCCAGTCCACCACCCCCGTACCCAGTATATAGCGCGCAACCATATGCCCAAACCCCTTCTTGCCCGCAATGGCGCGTGTAAGCTCCAAAAAATCGCCCAACCGCTCAACCGAATTATCAAAACCCCTCCAGACCCGGTTTTCAACCTAGGCCCGAGTATAAGAAAGAGAAGGCGGTCAAAAATCAATTCACACTTCTTGGGGAGTCCTATGCTAGCTTATTTGATAGGTTGAGAAAGTTGAAGGTCTTAAGCCCAATTCAAGGAAGGCTTTCAAATCCACCGCCGAGGAATCTCGATTATTCTTTAAGGTGTGCGTACTATTCTGACATGCCAGGCCATGATATCGAGAAATGCTGGCATTTAAAGAGAGTTGTCCAAGATTTAATTGACACAAATCAGATGCTGGTCCAGGCCCCGGAGGGTCCAAACATTAACTAGAATCCGCTGCTAACCCATGCTGAAACCAATATGTTAGAATTGATATATGATGGGAAAGAGTCTTCAAGGTGTTATAAGCCTATTGTCAAGATACAGAGCATTGAGGAGAAATCGGTGAATGTAGCAGAGTCTTTGAAAGCAATGTCATTGAGCCAGGAAGGAATAAGAGAAGATAAAGCCCAAGAAAGCACAAAGAAACCCCTGATCACAGTACAAGGTGCCAGAAGGTATGTTGATTTAAATCAGGATAAACCTAAGTTGACAGTGGTAGGAGCTCTGAGTCAGCCTATCTTGACGGTGAAAGGAGCACTGGCAGCGCCTGTTGTCCTCAAACCGGTGACCCAACCTTCGATAGTTGATACGAAAAGGGTTCCCTGGAATTATGGGCGGACTGTGATGACCTATCACGGGAAGGAAGTAGTGAAAGATGTAGATGAGGTAGGGGGTGTGACTCGGTCAGGAAGATGCTTCGTGCCTGAAAGCTTAAGAAAGTCCAATTCAATGGTGAGTGGACCGTCATCTATCAAAAAGCCTATCACCGAAGAAGAAGCCGAAGAAATTTTGAAAAAGATGAAATTGCCAGAGTATTAAATAATAGACCAGTTGAAGAAAACCCCTGCTCAAATTTCCCTCTTATCTTTGTTGTTGCACTCCAAGGAGCATCGTGATATTTTACTGAAGGTATTAAATGAAGCATATGTTCCTAGGGAGATTACAGTAAATCAGCTTGAGAAAATGGTTGGAAAAATCTTTGAGGTGAATCGGATCAGCTTTTCTGATGATGAATTGCCTGTTGAAGGTACAGGGCATAACCGGGGCCTTTACATTACAGTGAAGTGCGAAGAGTTCTACGTCACTCATGTCATGATTGACGGAGGTTCAGGTGCAAATATCTGCCCTATTTCTACTTTGCACAAGTTGAATATTGGTGCTGAGAGGATCAGGCCCAACAATGTATGTGTCAGGGCTTTCGATGGTGCAAAATCAAACTCCATTGGCAAAATAGAACTAATGTTGACCATAGGGCCTGTTGAGTTCGCCATAGAGTTTCAAGTATTGAATATAGACTCCTCTTACAATCTGTTATTGGGAAGGCCGTGGATCCACAAAGACAAGACGGTTGCATCTACACTGCACCAAATGATTAAGTTTGAGCATGACAGGCAAGAAGTGGTTATTCACGGTGAAGGAGATTTGTCCGCCGACGAAGATTCTCCCTTGTCTCTTATTGAAACAAATAATGTAGAGGAGACATTCATCTATCAAATTTTTGATACAGTGCCAGTGAATCGTATCCTTGAATGGCAGGTTATACCAGGACCGCAATTGTCTTCCGCTTCTATCATGATGGTGAGTGAACTTTGGAAATACGAATTTGAGCCAGGAAAAGGTTTGGGAGCGTCTCTGCACGGTATAGTTCGTCCCATATGTACGAGTGAGAACGTGGGCACGTTTGGTTTGGGATTTGAGCCTATGGCTGAAGATCGGAAGAAAGCCAAGGGAAGGAAAAAGGAAACATGGTCACTCCCTCGCCCAATTTCACTACTCAGTGAATCATTTGTTAAGAGTAGTGTCACAAAGCATGTGGAATTTGAAGTTGAATTGGTTAATGACTGCCAGAACCTTTTTATTGAAGTTGATATGGTCAAAGCAGGAGAAGGTACCAGTATGGAAGACGTGCAATTCATAGGTCCAGTTGTCCGGCTCAATAATTGGGAAGTCACTCCTCTCCCCGTCAGGAGGGAGTTGTGGTAGTTTATTTTGTTTTTCTTTCTGTTTATCCGAGTTATTTCAGGGTTGTAATTCGGATTTTAGTTTGTTTATGTTATGTTGGCATCTATGTTTAAACCCTTCTATCTTTTTATTTAATGAAATGCAATGTCCCTTTTGATTCGTGTCTAATATATTTTGTTTTTCTTTTTTTATATACAGTTCTCTTTATACTGATTCTAATGACATGACATGCATGCGGAATTTTCAGCCTGATCTTAAAATCCAAACTAATCAAGATGTAATGAAGCAGGATGGGGAATATGATGAAGAAGAAGCACTAGAAGAAATAAGTAAAGAGTTGGAACAGTTTGAAGACAAACCGAATCCTAATTTGAATGAGACTGAGCCAATAAATCTAAGGGATCAAGAAGATGTTAGGGAAACTAAAATCAGTGTACATGCTTTGCCACAGCTAAAAGATGGAATGATTCAAGCATTAATTGATTATAAGGATGTTTTTGTATGGTCTTATGATGATATGCCTGGTTTAAAAAAAAAAATTGATACTTCATTTACCTGCATGCTAAACCTATTTAAGAGAGGTTATTTTATCCTGCTTTGCTTTTGTTTTTGTGGAGTAGAAAGATTATCTTTTATAAACCTTCGGTTCAAATAAGCTCTCAAAGCCAAGTTACAAGAAAAGTACAATAGCAAAATAACAGAATAAAACAACATTATTAATAAGAAAGAGAAGAGGGGATGGGGAGGGTGGTGTTCCAGTTCCACATAAAGATGTCTTCTCACGTTTGCTATGAAGAATTGCATGTCATTCTAGGTCAACCTAATCGAACGATATAAACTTAGGTACTAACAATAAACATCAATTTAAAATCCAATGTCAAATACTAGGAATTAAAAGATCCATGAAGATCACCAAGTAAGTATATAACATTGTTTTCGATAATGAAAACTTGACCCTTCTTAAATTCCACAACAAAAATTCATAGCTTCAACATCCCATCCCCAACTAACACCCCTCCCCCCTCAAAGTTTAGAGCTCACATGTTATTCTTGGCTGGGTCAATGTTCATGCCATCAAAATTGAGATATTGGTCTATATTAATAGTTGATGCTGAATCTGTCTCATCATCATCATAAAAATTCGAACCTTCTCCCTCCTTATGCTCTTCTTCTTGTGCGTTCACAAGTTTCTTAAGCCTCTTCAATTCAACTTGCAACTCTTCAATTTGGGCTGCAATCGAGATAAAGTCAAGATTTGAAGCTTATAAATCTTTTATTTTAATTAGTTTTCTTAAGTAAGTTATTGAATTATTAATAATTTGAACTTATTCAATAAATTTTTAAGACATGTATACGATTAGAATCAAAACTATATATTGAATCTGACTGAACCACTAACACACATACTCATCCCGCCCCGAAAAGAACCCTCGTCAATTTTTATGCATTTCACGGAAAATGTATCTGAGTTATTCAATAGATTATATTAATATAATTAATACCAATATAAATTTCGCATAAGTAAAACAATATTTGATTGACCACATAATAAAGTTTTTTTTTCCGTTATCAATGTAAACAATTTTTCATACGATCATTTAGATGATATCTACAAAAGTTTTTTACACTATCAATATCAATAATTTTTCATACGATCATTTAAATGATATCTACAAAACTACCATTAAACATTTTTAAAATGTAAGATTTATTATCTTAAAAATAAGATACATTATCTGCCATAACAAATAAAAATGTCCTAATGAAAGAAAATTATAATCATCTTGCAGAACTTATAACTCTTTAAAAGAATTGAAGATCTTCATTGCATGTATATGATTAATGATTCTTTTATAAATAAGCCATAAAGAAAAAACAATCAAAACAACAACTACAGCCTCTTATTTACGACACGAATTAATTTCTGTATTAATTCTCACTCAGGATAAAAATGTCAAAAGGTTACCTAGTTTATAGTGTGAACCTAACTTTTTTCTATTGTGGTCAAATTATGGCCAAAAGAATTTTTCCTTTTATATATTAATTCTCACATAAATATAAAGTGAAAAAAAAAAACATTTTTTGGTCAGAAAGGAGATATATATATACCAC
Organism: Capsicum pubescens; assembly: GCA_030864215.1. NCBI lineage: Eukaryota > Viridiplantae > Streptophyta > Magnoliopsida > Solanales > Solanaceae > Capsicum > Capsicum pubescens. The sequence continues at coordinate 5,146,918 of CM061543.1, forward strand.
ATCGTTGATTGGCGTTGTCAGTGACTCTATCCAATTGTCTTTGCAATATTTCATTCTCCATTTGCAGCTTCATTGAATACTCTTTTATATGTTCTATTTCTGGTACCACAAAAGCAATTGTGTTCTGCACAAACATATATACAAAATAAGTTATTAACATTACTCATAGCAAAACATTTTATCTATTAATATCGAAGGACTCAATGAATTCTTATAGAGAGAAGTTACACGAGTAAATCTCAATCCGTTTGGAAGTAATTATTTTTTATCAGATTTATACAAAATTATTAAAAAAAAATAATTTGTTTTACTTTATATGGATACATTACATATTTCTGAATACATCACTTAATTTTACAAGAAAATATCACATTTCACATGAGTACACGATATTCTTCTGGATACATCACTTAATTTATACGGATACATCACATTTTTTCGAATATATCACTTAATTTACACGGATGCATTATATTTTTTTGAATATATCACTTAATTTTATATGAATACATCACATTCTTCAGTGATGTAATGCGATGTATCTGAGTTTTTAAGTAAAATTAGAAATCTTTATTTAAAAAGATTGAGATTTTAAGTAGTTATAATAAGTTGTGATATGATGTAATGTTTCCTTCTTATATTCCTCCGGTGAGTCGTGTCACTCGACATTGCTTTATCAATTTTTTAAATTTAGTGAAACACAAGAAACACAACAACTTTGATAGTTGTTGAACAACTTTAAAAAGTTGTGAAACAACTTTGATAATGTTGAGACAACTTCTATAGTTGTTGAGACAAATTTTTTAGTTGTTGGAGCGAACTTGTTTAATAGAAAACTGGAAAAAAAAATTTGTACCTTTTACCCAATTTTTAAGACTTGAATTGAAGGACTCTCACCAAATTGAATAAGTAGTTTGTCCCTTTTAATAGCATATCACATCTTATCCATATCTACTTTCACATATAATATTACACTAACTTATTATTGTATGTACGCTTATCTAATAGTTAATCTAATTTATGTCCAAACAAGATCACGTGTTTGAAATATGTGCACGGAATTTCTCATTTAACAAATGAGTTTTGAAATACATTTTTATTAAGATTCATTATTTTTAATTTTTTTTTATAATCCTTAAGTTGTACTTGAATCCACAACCTCGAATTAATCACTAAATCTAAAAGCATATGTAATTAATTTGTCTCACTATAAATGCTTTTATGCCCAAACGATTATTAACATTTTAGTCGTACTATACTGAAAATTTTAAATTAGAAAAAACAATAAAAACAGTTATACAAAAATATATTTTCGAAGCAATCTATATGGTTTGATTTGTTATTGTGATGTATTTATTTATTCACTTCATTGTGATATTTATGTATGTATGTATGTATGTTTAAGTATATACGTGTGTGTGTAAAATTACTGTTTTAAGCTATCAAGAGAAAAAAATATTCGAACAAAAACTTTTAATAAAAGTTTTAATTACCTGAAGATCTTTAACCTTCTTTTCTAGATCGATTGTGTATTCAATCTGTCTTGTCTTGAATCTTCGTGCCGATAGTCTATTTGATATAGTTCTGTAATAAAAGTAGTAATTTCAAAAAAGAAAATAAAATCAATCAATTTTAGTGCATACAAACGTATAGAAACAAAGAAAAATATTATAATATCGCTAAAGAAAGCATGAATGTTTGATGGAGTTCTTTGGTCTAATCGAACCCGTTAAAAATTGACTTGTGAAAAATCTTTTTGATGAATTTTTCATCAGAAATTTTAAAAATCGATTAAAAATTTACATTTTAAAGTAATATTAATAAAAAAAGAATTACCTAATTTAGACATATAGCATAGCCTTATAGAAACAAAAACTAATATATTGAGTAGATACTAGAAAAATATGAAAAACAGGTTGTTGAAATCAATTTCAATGGATTTTATCATTAAAAATTCAAAATGTCAATTAAAAATTCACATTTTTGTTAAGTAATTTCAATAAAAATAAAATTATTTATGACCTTCTTAACTTTTTCACATCAACATTTGGGTCTACATGACTTTGCCTGAGTTCAAAATTCACCGCTTCATCAAGGATAGAAGTCTTGTTGATTGGATCAACTCCGCTTGGAGGTTTGAGGCACAACTCCAAGTTAGGTTCTTCAAATCTGTTGAGTTTTTCTTTCTTTTTCCCTTCCATAAATCTTGTCGAATCGCCTAAGGAGCAATAATTAACAATCTTAAAAAAAATGCAGAAAAAGAAAGAAAATTGATTAGAGAAAAGTGAATCATAAAGTGCGCAGATTAAAATATACCTCTAATTAAAGAATTCTTCTTCAGATTTTAAGTGATATTACAAAGTTTTGACTAAATGTCTTTATATAGAGACAGAAAAAAAATTAAATTTTCACTTGGTCAGACTGTCATACAGTAAATTAGATTTTATATAATTTTTTTTTTTTAAAAAAGGTAACTAAATTAATATTATGATATATATATATATATATATTCGTCTCAATTAATGCGATATCGTTTGACTTGAATAAAGTTTAAGAAAAGAAAAGAAGAATCTTGAAATTTGTGTCTAAAATAATCTCTGATCATTTGTGTGGTATACTTAATCTGTTCCATTTTATTTAAACCTTGTTGATTTGTAACACCCCGCTTTTTTGGGCTAAAGTTGAATCATCTTTCCGATGTATATAGACCTAAATTCAATGATTTCTAGGTAGAAATAAGTGTGAATAATATTTCTTTAGTGTGAACCAACATGGGTTGTGGTGCTTGTAGACACGTGATTTTTTATCCTCCCTAAATTTTAACTTGTTTATCTATATTAAATATATTATATTTTTATATTTAATCACATATTATTTTGATTTTTGTTTTTATTTTTATTCTAATTTTAAATAATATAAAAATTAAAAATATTTGTTTTCTTTTATAAATTTTAATAAATAAATTAATAGTTTTAATATTATTTTATTATATTTATATTTGTCTGTTTATAAATTGTTATTATGTTTTATTAAATATAAAATTAATTAATTATTATTATTATTTTTATTATTATTATTTTTTTTATTATTATTTTTTAATTAATATTATCTTTATTATTACTATCATTTTTTATTTAAAAATAATAATAATAATAATAATAATATTAATTAATTTAATTTGAAATTTAAATTTCCCCCTCCCTTACCTGATAATTTTAACTGTTCCCTCCCAAGAATCCCATTATAAAAGGACTTTCCCCCCTTTTCAGAAAAAAGATACGTACATCTACACCTACAGACATCAGACACTGATAAAAAAAAAAAGAATCAGATAGTGAAAAACATCAAAATCAGAGAGAAAAAAAGTGAGGGAATAAAGAAAAAAGTCAGATAAAAACATCAGATTAAAGAGAGAGAAAAAAGGTTGAAGTGGAGATTTTGGTCAAAGTTTTCGGTGACGACGTTTGAATTTTGTTTTAATACATTAACAGGTTCTATTTTAAATTTGAATTACTTATTGTATGAAATTTTTATCAGTGAATCAAATTTATATTAGTAATTGATGATATGTAGTATTATTTATTTAACGTTTTGAATTATGAAAATAAATATAGCAATACCCTGACATATATGCATGTATTCACTGTCAAAATATAACATTTTCACACATACTGTTTTGCACAACAATACTGCATCAACTCTGTCATCTTCTCCATCAATTTACATGCACACACTAAATATACCCAGTTTAAAAAATATATGTATAGCTTCACATTTCACACACATATACACATTCTAGAGAACAAAATCGATAGTTGAACGAGATGAAAAGAAATTGATATTTTCTGAATTTTTCAGTGAGTAAATCCTAAAACGAAGGCAAACTTTTCCAGAAAAATCCACCCCGCTGCTGATCACTGTTTCGGCGACGTGATTTCGCCGGAAAATCTCAAACTAGTCCTGCGTCGCTTCGATTTTCCTTTTTCCGTCACCCCTCCGCGCCGCCGTTCCCTCTTTCCCTTCCCCGACATTGGTGAGCCAGCAACAACTCCGACGAAGCCCATGACTGCCGCGTCGCTCCGACCAACTCCTCGCCGAAAAACGTATAAACCGGCAGTCACCATGGCTGGCCATTATTCTAGCCGCGCCGGGGTCGTCCCTCTCTCTCTTTTCTCGTTGTCCTCTTCCCCTTTCCCGTCGTCCTCTTCCCCTTTCCCATCGTCCCTTTCTCCCCTTCCCCGTGCCACTCCGACTACCTTTTTTCCTTCCCCCCGTCTGTAACTCGCCAAAAAACGGACTAGATTTGATCTGAGTTGATGATTTTCTGGTGTTGAAGTAACGTTTCAGTTACTGTTGTTTTTGTATTGTGATTATTATTGGTATTTTTGTGTTTAAATCTGATTTCAAAATATTTATATTTGAGTTATCTATAAATTATGATAAGATCTTGAGATTAAAATATTAATTTCAGTACAATTTCGATAATCTTAAGTATTTTTTTATTATTATTATTTTATTATTATTATATTATTATTATTATTTTTAAAAATTAATACAATTCAATAAATTATTAGTTATGTTAATTTATCATTTTTAAATAAAATATTATTTTAGTTTACTGTTTTTTTAAAAAAAATTAGTTGTTAACAACTAAAAAAAATTAGTTGTTAATATTATGGCAATCAAGCCTAATAGGGAGGTAATTGATGCATTACTAACCTTCTGGGACCCGAAGAACAATGTGTTTCATTTTTTGGATTTTGAATTGACTCCTACTTTAGAGGAGATAACGACGTATGTTGGATATGGGGATATGCATCGAAAGAAACTCATAGCCCCAAGACTCATTTCGATAAACAGATTCTGCAAGCTCATGAACATACGAAACTCAAAAGAAGAATCAATGAAAAAGAGTTGGGTTTCCTTGCAGTTTTTGTATGATAGATACGGAAGGCAAGAGGGGTTCAAAAAGTATGGTAAGCAACTCTATAATAAGGGAAATTTTGAGGCTTGGAAGGTTCATAGACGATTTGCATTCATGGTAGCCTTTTTAGGCACTATGGTCTTCCCAAAGAGAGAACAAAAAATTAACATTCGTTTAGCAGGAGTGGTAAAGATACCGATTAAAAAAGGAATGGTGCCAATGATCCTGGCAGATATCTACCGTGCTTTGACTGTTTGTCAGAAAGGAAAGAGTTTTTTTGAGGGATATAATATCTTGTTACAAATGTGGATTGTGGAGCATCTCTACCGACGTCCTACAATGGCAAGATTTAATTTGGAAAGATTCAATCGCATCAAAGATTACGAAGAGAGGTTAGAGAAATATAAATGCCCCGAAGGAGTTAGAGATTGGGATAAGCTTTTTCGCTCTTTGACAGTAGATAAAATCACTTGGAATCTCCCTTGGTTCCCTTGGAGGCAAGTCATACATAGTTCTGTCATTCGGCCGTTCTTATTATTAATGGGTATTAGGGGTGTTCAACCGTATGTTCCATTGAGAGTTTTACGTCAGTTAGAAAGACGTCAAATAATTCTCATTACGAAAAATATGACCGAGTTTGTATTTGAGGTCAGACCAGAGATCCCACTTCCGGAAGAATTGGCCCAGCAGATTTGGGAGGGTTGCCGTATCATGAGATTGAAACGATGGTCATAGAGCGTGAGAAAGGAGAAGTGCACCCAGATTACTGTGAATGGTTTGAAGAACAGTTGAGTCCGCCAGTCAGACCAGAAAGATGGGTTAGGGGACTTATAGATCAGGAAACTGCAATCAAGATAGGAATTGAGAGAGCCATGCGAGAACATCATGAGGCCAACCAAGCTTTGAGAGCAGAATTAGAGAAGGCCAGGGCAAAAATAGAAGAACAACAAAGGAAATTTTCTGAAGAGAGAGCTAAGTCAGCAGATATTGAAGTTGCACTTCGGGGACAGATCAAGCTAGCTACCACTAGAGGGTCACACGTTGCAGAACTTGCCGCATCTCTCCGACAACAGTTGCAGGAAGTTGAACAGAACATACAAGAAAAATTTAATCGAGAGAGATCTCAGTGGATCCGTGAAAGAAAAATATTGCGAGAACAGTTGGAGGTTACTTCTTCTCGTGAACAGCGTGCAAGAGAGATGGTTAATGTCAGAGATCGACAGGCCCAGGAATGGGATCAGGCCTTCAGTTCCCTTCGAGGGAAGGTCTGCCGTGTAGCACAGGATACTGCCAGAATGGGTTTGGATTATCAGCAGTTGGATCGTGAGGACTTTTTGGCACAAGTACCAGCTTTCGCACAACGACTCACTACCTCATTGGAGGACATATACTTGAGTTTGGGAGGACATATTAAGCCGAAGTCTTCTTGAATGGATAGTTGTTTTCTTTATTATAGTTTTTCATTTTCAGTTTTAAAACTTCTTGTTTAGATGTTATGTCTTTTATTTTATTTGTCAGATGTCAGTTAATAGGTTTTATCTTAGAAGTTGGGTCAGTTATGTTGTCGTATTTATATTATGGAATGTAATGAAGCTTACTATTTATTTCCATATATATTACATATGTTTTACTTTACTTACTTTATTTGTTTTCTTTAATAATAATAATAATAATAATAAAAAGAGACAAAACAATCATTTTGTTAATTCCTCCCGAACTACGCAAGATCCGATTCATGTTCTGACATGATACGTAGGTAACTCTCCAAAGGGTTCGATCATAACTTTTGAAAAAATATGCCTAGAAAAGCTGGGATGAAACACAAAGCCTTCCATGATAGGTTGGAAAATGCATATAGAGGCATGACATATAACTTGACATTGTAATGTGTTAAAAATATAGCACTCGCCCGTTTGCTACTTGGTTATAGAAAAATAAAGTAATTGGAGGTTGGTTTGTGGTTTAAACTGGCATCACATCCGTATAAATCCATATACAAGGGTAAAAAAACAATGACCCGCAGAGAAGGTATAGGGTCTGACAGTGAAGAAGAGCAAAATCAGTTGATTTCGCAGGAAGTAGCATCAATGGAAGAAATAAAGTCATTGAAACAATAGATGGAAGAGATGTACCAAGCTTGGTTAAATGGACAAGCTCCGCCTTCTTCAATCCCTGGACTTTTGACTCCAAATGATCCAAATTCTGACCCAGCTCAAACTAGTGATCCATTTTACCCACCAGGATTTGGCCCATTTGCTAATATGTCTGGAGTTGCTGGTACTTCTACCATGCACCCACCAAATCCGTTTGTCGCAAATAACCCATTTTTTACTTCTGTAGCACCAGCTACTGCGGGTACTCAACCGACAGTACCGAAGAATAGGGGGAAACCAAGTCATGATATGTTATATCCTCCTAAAATGACTTTTAAATCTCAAAATCCACATTAATGTTCATCAACGCGATACTTCTATCGTGATTGAGAAGATTGCCAAAAATGAGGAACATGAGGAGATGGCTAGAAAAATTAGAAGCCTGGAGCAGAGTATGAGAAATATGCAAGGATTAGGTGGACCAAAAAGTGTTTCATACAAGGATTTATGTATGTTTCCTGATGTTCATTTGCCGATAGGGTTCAAAATGCCAAAGTTTGACAAATATGAAGGACACGACGATCCTGTAGCTCATTTAAAAAAGTTTTGCAACCAATTAAGGGGAGCAGGAGGAAAAGAAGAATTATTGATGACTTACTTTGGAGAAAGCCTTACAGGGATAGCTTCTGAATGGTTCATTGATCAAGACATTTCCCGTTGGCACGTATGGGATGATATGGCTCGAGATTTCGTTCAACAATTTCAATATAATATTGAGATAGTGTCAGATCACACTACGCTTGCCAACATGAGAAAAAAGATGACTGAAAGTTTCCGAGAATATGCTATCAGATGGAGAGAGCAAAATTCAAGAGTCAGGCCATCGATAAAGGAATCTGAAATGATTGATATCTTTTTGCAAGCACAAGAACCTGATTATTTCTATCACTTATTTTCTACAATTGGAAGTACATTTGCTGAAGTTATAAAGTTGGAGAAATGGTAGAGAATGGAATAAAATCAGGAAAGATCATCAACCAGGCCGCTTTGAAAGCAACAACGCAGACAATTCAAAGTGGTGCAGGAAGTTTCGGGGGAAAGAAAAGAAAAGAGGATGTAACAACTATCGTGACAGGTAAAATTGGAAAGGTGCACGTCAATCATACGCACAAAATCCATTATATTTCATTCCACCCCCCAATATCCTATTTACAATGCACAACCATATGCTCGGTCTCCTTCTTACCCAAAGTGGCGTGCACCAGCCATCCAAAATCGTCTACCGATCCCGCAAGTTCAAAGAGGCCCTCCCAGTTCTAATTTCCGGCCTAAAGCAGACTTCAAAAGGGATAACATGGTAAAAGATAATTTCACTCCAATTGGAATATCTTACACCAGTTTATTTCATAGGCTGAGAAAAATGAATGTTCTAAACCCAATTGAGAGGAGGATTCCGAATCCTCCTCCGAAGAACTTGAACTATTCTAGAAGATGTGAATACTGTTCTGATGCCCCAGGGCATGACACAGAGACATGTTGGTATCTGAAAAGAGTCATTCAAGAGTTGATTAATACCCAACAAATCATGGTAGAAAGTCCAGACGCTCCAAATGTCAATCAAAATCCCCTGCTAGATCATAATGAAACAAACATGCTCGAAGTGATACTCAGTGGTGAAGATTCTATGATTTCCTTTAAGCCGATCATTAAAATTAAAATTGATTCGGAAAAATCAGTAAATGCTGTGGATTTGACAAAAGAAAAGCCTACAGAAGTAGAGGTGGTGATAGCAAAACCCGAATCATCGAATGTTCCCTTGGTGGTAGGAAAAGAGATTTCAGAAAATATTGGGTCAAGTCAAATAAAGCCAAAACTCATTATTCCCGAAAGATCCAGTAAGCCTCTTTTAATCATAAAAGGAGCTCCCATAGCTCCTATTGTTATTAAACCAGTGTCACAGCTGCCTATGGTTGATACCAAGGCAGTCCCTTGGAATTATGATCGCGTTATGGTGATGCACAAGGGGAAAGAAGTGACTGAAGATGTAGATGAAGTAGGGGGATTAACTCGATCTGGAAGATGTTATGCTCCAGTAGAGTTAAGAAAGAACAAACAAGGCGGTGAAGAACGAATGACAGTCAAGAATCCTGTCATTGATGAAGAAGCTGAAGAATTCTTAAAGAAAATAAAATTGCCAGAACATTCTGTTGTAGAACAGTTGAAGAAGACACCAACACAGATTTCCTTGTTGTCTTTATTGATACATTCAGAGGAACACCGCAAGGCTATAATGAAGATTCTTAATGAAGCATGTGTTCCCAGTGATATTAGAGTGAATCAGCTGAAAAAAGTTGTTGGAAGGATCCTTGAAGCAAATAAAATTACTGTCTCAGACGATAAATTGCCTATGGAAGGTACTGAGCATAACAAAGGTCTATACATTTCTGTGAAATATGAACATTCCATCATCACTTGAGTGTTAATTGATGGAGGATCAGGCGCTAACATTTGTCCTATGTCAACTTTTCAAAAGTTGAATGTTAATGTGGAAAGGATCCGACCTAATAATGTATGCGTCAAAGGTTTTGATGGATCAAAACCTGATGCCATTGGTGAAATAGAGTTCATATTGATAATTAGACCTGTGGAGTTTTCTATGGATTTCCAAGTACTGAACATTGAAACTTCATATAATATGTTATTGGGAAGGCCATGGATTCATAGGGCTAAAACAGTCGCATCAGCATTGCATCAAATGGTCAAATTTGAACACGACAGGCAAGAAATAATTGTTCATGGTGAAGGAGATTTATCCATGTATAAAGACTACTTCGTTTCCTCCATCGAAGAAGATGCTGCAGATAATGTGTTAATTCATCAAGCTTCTGAGGTAGTGGTTGTTGAGCATATCCTCGAGGGAAATCTCATCGCAAGACCACAATTTTCCTCTGCATCTGTTATGGTAGTGAATGAAATGTTGAAGCATGGTTTCGAACCAGGAAAAGGTCTAGGGATGTTTTTGCAAGGCATAGTTTATCCGGTAAACCTCTATGAGAACTTTGGTACTTTTGGTTTAGGATACGAGCCTACTGCTGAAGATATAAAGAAGTCTAAAAAGCATAAGAAAGAGTCATGGTCACTTACCAAGCCGATACTGCCACTTCACGAGTCTTTCATCTAATTCAGTGTTGTTGGATCCTCCAAGTTACTTGCTGCAGAATCAATGAATGATGATGATACAGAGTTGATTGGCCTTTTTCAGAATATGTTCATTGAAGCTGATATGGTTGAAATTGGGAAAGGTACCAGCAATGCAGATGCGTATTTTGTCGGCCCTGATATCCAGCTTAACAATTGAGAGGCCACTTCTCTCCCTATTATAAAGGAGTCTTGGTAGTATGTTTGTTTTTCTTACAGTCTTAGTAGTTTGTTTGTTTTTACTCCTGTAATTTGAATCATTCTAGGATTGTAATTCAAAACTTTAAACTTGGTATTTTAGGTTAAAACTCTTTCTATCTATGTTTTTAATAAAGCGTAGTTTCCCTTCGTTTTATTTTGAGTCTGATTTTTATTTATTTATTTTCTATTAGACAGTTCTTTCTATGCCGATTCTAATGATATGACATGCATGAAGAATTGTCAACCAGATTTAAAAACCCAATCTAATTATGAAATAATGAATAAAGAAGTTGAGTTTGATGAAGAAACATTTGAGCATATAAGCAAAGATTTCAAACAGTTTGAGAATAAGTCAAATCCCAATTTGGATGAAACCGAGATGATCAATTTAGGAGATCATGAAAATATTAGGGAAACTAAGATAAGTGTACATGTTCAACCACAACAAAAAAAGCCATAATTGAAGCTTTGCATGAGTATAAAGACATCTTTGCATGGTCTTATGATGATATGCCCGGTTTGAGCACTAATTTGGTAGTTCACAAGTTGCCAATTGATCCTACTTTTTCTCCTGTCAAGCAAAAGATAAGAAAGCTCAAAACTGACATGAGTGTAAAAATTAAAGAGGAAATCACGAAGCAACTTGAGGCTAAAGTCATTCGAGTGGCCCAGTATCCTATTTGGTTGGAAAATATTGTTCCTGTTCCAAGGAAGGACGGCAAAGTTCGGATGTGTGTTGATTATCGTGATCTAAATAAGGCGAGTCCGAAAGATAATTTTCCACTTCCCAATATTCATATTTTGTTGGACAGTTGTGCCAAACATGATCTTGCATCTTTTGTGGATTGTTATGCGGGGTATCACCAAATCATTATGGATCCAGAAGATGCGGTAAAAACATTATTTATTACTCCATGGGGAACATATTGTTATCGAGTCTTGCCTTTTGGACTAAAGAATGCTGGGGAAACTTACATAAGGGCAATGACCCCAATGTTTCATGACATGATGCACAAAGAAATTAAATTTTATGTGGACGACGTGATCATTAAGTCGAGAGAGCAATCTGATCATGTCAAAGATTTGAGAAATTTTTTTGAAAGGCTTCGGAGGTATGATCTCAAACTTAACCCAGCAAAATATGTATTTGGAGTTCCATCAGGAAAACTCTTGGGTTTTATAGTCAGTCGACGTGGCATTGAGTTAGATCCTTCAAAAATAAAAGCTATTCAAGATCTGCCTCCATAAAAAAATAAAACAGAGGTGATGAGCTTACTTGGAAGGTTGAATTATATCAGTAGATTCATTGCTCAGCTTACAACAACCTGCGAGCTAATATTCAAGTTGTTGAAGAAGAATGCTAAAGTTGAATGGACTGAAGAATGTCAAGAGGCATTTGACAGAATTAAGAGATACTTGTCGAATCCGCCTATTTTGATTCCTCCAGAACCAGACAGACCCTTGATATAGTACATATCTATGTTAAACAATTCTTTTGGCTGTATATTGGGTCAACATGATGTCACGGGTAGAAAAAAACAAGCCATATACTACCTCAGCAAAAAGTTTACCACTTATGAGGCTAAGTACACTCTTCTTGAGAAGACGTGTTGCGCCTTAACTTGGGTAGCCCAAAAGATGAAACATTACTTGTCATCTTATACTACTTACCTCATCTCTTATATGGATCCTTTAAAGTACATTTTTCAGAAGCCTATGCCCACAGGTAGTCTCGCGAAATGACAGATGTTGCTCACAGAGTTTGATATTGTTTATGTGACACGAACTGCAATGAAAGTTCAAGCCTTGGCAGATCATTTGGATGAAAATCATATTGATGAGGAATATGAGCCATTGAAGACTTATTTTCCAGATGAAGAGGTATTATATATTGATGAAGTTATTTCTGAAGATTGCCATTCAGGACGAAAATTGTTCTTTGATGGAGTTGCTAATATAAAAGGAGTGGGGATAGGAGCGGTTCTTATTTATGAATCAGGACAACATTATCCTATAACAGCCAGGTACACGGAGACTTGATACATTCCCCTCCATCTGAGTTGCATACAATGACTGTTCCATGCCCTTTTGTGGCTTGGGGAATGGAGGTAATTGGACCAATTGAACCAAAGGCCTCGAATGGACATAGGTTCATCTTGGTAGCCATTGATTATTTCACTAAGTGGGTGAAAGCAACAACTTTCAAGTCAGTGAACAAGAAAGTGGTGGTTGATTTTATTCACTCCAACATCATTTGTAGGTTCGGCATTCCAAAGATAATTATCACAGATAATGCTGCGAATCTCAATAACCATTTGATGCAAGAAGTGTGCCAGCAATTTAAGATTATGCATCAGAATTCAACTCCTTATCGTCCAAAGGCGAATGGAGCTGTAGAAGCTGCCAACAAGAATTTAAAGAAAATACTCCGTAAGATGGTGCAGGGTTCCCAACAATGGCATGAAAAGTTACCTTTTGCTCTGTTGGGTTATCGTACTACAGTTCGGAATTCAATTGGTGCAACTCCTTACTTGTTAGTGTACGAAACTGAAGCAGTTATACCTGCAAAGATTGAAATTCTATCTCTTCGAGTAGTTGTAGAAGCTGAAATTGATGATGACCAATGGGTCAAGACTCGTTTGGAGCAATTAAGCTTGAATGATGAGAAAAGATTAACATCAGTATGTCATGGACAACTATATCAGAAGAGAATGACACGAGCATATAACAAAAAGGTGCGTCACAGATATTTTGAAGTTGGTCAGTTAGTACTAAGACGCATCCTACCCAATCAGATTGAAGCCAAAAGCAAACTTTCTCCTAATTTCCATGGACCATTCATGGTGAAGAAAGTATTACCTAATGACGTGTTATATCTGACTGATATAGAAGGCAAAAGGGAAGGAATGCCGATCAATGCTGATGCAGTTAAAAGATATTATGTATGATATTCATGTACAATTATGTTATGCATGTTTTGTACTTGCATTTTCAAAGATTTGAAATGATGAAGGCATTTTGTTTTACTATCCGGATAATATATCAACCTTTGCTTACCCCTTTGAGCTTTTATTTTTCTTCGTACTCCTCTTTTGGAATCAAATTAAAGTCAGAAAATTGGAAAAAAAAAGTTGAAAAATAAATAAATAAATATTAAAAAAAAAATCAATCAAAAATTCAAAATCAAACAAAAGAATGATGTTGCATGAACTATGTTTGACCTAATTCTTGCTTTGACAAGATACGTAGGCAGCCCTACTCAGGGTTCGGTCTAACCAAAAGAAAATTTAAATTACCCAGAATGAAATGAAACTGGGGCAAAAAATTATTTTCTTAAAAGAATCGATTCCAAAAGTTGTATGTTTCACCCAATGTTATATAAAATTTTGAGCCTCATGCCGACCTTTCTTTCTAACCCTATCCAAAAGCCAAGTTACAACCAAAGAAAGACCTTCAGATCAATCTTTGAGAATGTCAAGCTAAACATGTTATGAGTGCATGATATTTCATATTTTGGGTGTTTATTTTAAAAAAATGATGAAAAAATAAAAATGAGAGAGTCTTATTGGTGAAAACTCTTTCGGGCACCATAAAACGACTATGAGCTGAGACAGAAATGAAAAGGAGATAGGCTCGTTGGCAAAAACCCATTGAGGTGCCACTAGCCGAAGAAAGGTTGTTATCAAGAAGGAACAAGTTCAAGATTGGCTTAATTTCAAGCTCAATAAGTGGACAAAAGTTGTAATGATTGGTGTGGGTAGATCTGGTTGTTTGATTCAAAATGCATGTCATAATCATCAGAATCGGTTTCCACATTCAGATAAGTTTTCTCTTTATTTTGAAAAAGAGATGCCTATTGTCTTTTTCTTTTTGTTTTATTTGAATTTTTTATTTTTGTGTCCTTGTCATCAAACGAAAACTCTTTGTTGTTTTTTTAGTCAAATTCACGTCAGGTCGAGTGAGAAAGGACTCCAAACTCGCTACCAACTCCTTTAAGGGTACAAAACAAGACAAAGGGTCGATGCACAGAGATAACGCTTCAAAGTAAAAGTAAGGTACTCAAGATGATTGTGATTTGACCATTTTAAACTCGTGAAAATCTAAGGGATGTATTGGAAGCTAAACACAGAAGCATCATACAATAGAAATATGATTTGAGTTGAGGATCTCAGTAGTCAAAATTTTGAGTCAGAAGTATGACAATTCAATGAATATTATCATGGATTGGAAAAGAGTTGAGCATGACAAGTGCGAGAGCGGCCACTTCAAAAGCCAAATGCCACAAACCAACCACCACATGTTTTAAAAACTCACAATTTTTCTTTGTTTGGAACAAAGATGAAATAATTGTTTTCAGATAAAGGATGCGATTTCACACTTCTCTCAATGCAAGAAGCATGGTTACAACATCCGATGTTGGATCTCAGTCATGGTAAACTTTATTTTTTGCGAGATATATTAAGATCCAGTGACACATAAATTTTTCCAGTACAAAATGGGGCAAACATTTTATGTGCATTGTATAGGAATTTACTTTGTGCACAGGACCTTCCTGAAGAATGGGAATTTACTTTTGAACAGGACCCTCCTGAAGAATGGAAATTTACTTTATGCTCAGGACCCTCCTGAAGAATGGGACAGGACCCTCCTAAAGAATGAGAATTTATTTTATGCTCAGGATCCTTCTGAAGAATGAGACAAGACCCTCCTGAAGAATGGGAATTTATTTTATGCTCAGGACCCTCCTGAAGAATGGGACAGGACCCTCCTGAAGAATGAAAATTTATTTTATGCTCAGGACCCTCCTGAAAAATGAGAATTTATTTTATGCTCAGGACCCTCTGGAAGAATGGGGAAGGACTCTCCTGAAGAATGGAAATTATTTTATGCTCAGGACCCTCCTGAAGAATGGGATAGGAACCTCCTGAAAAATGAGAATTTATTTTTATGCTCAGGACCCTCCTAAAGAATGAGAATTTATTTTATATCCAGGACCCTCCTGAAGAATGGGATGTTATTTTTCTGTTTTACTATTTACATTGAGTCCAGGAGCCCGCCTGAAGAACAGGGTGGAGAAATTGCAAATCCAGGAGACCCGCCTGAAGAACAGGGTGATGAAATTGTAAGTACAGGAGCCCGCCTGAAGAACAGGGTGAAGAAAAGGAAGTTCAGGAGTCTGCCTGAAGAACAGGGTGAAGAAATTGTAAGTCCAGGAGCCCGCCTGAAGAACAGGGTGAAGAAAAGGAAGTCCAGGAGCCCGTCTGAAGAACAGGGTGAAGAAAAAGGAAGTCCAGGAGCCCGTCTGAAGAACAGGGTGAAGAAAAAGGAAGTCCAGGAGCCTGCCTGAAGAACAGGGTGAAGAAAATAGGAAGTCCAAGAGCCCGCCTGAAGAACAGGGTGAAGAAGTTGTAAGTTCAAGATCCCGCCTGAAGAATAGGGTGAAGAAATAACAAGTCAGGGACCCGCCTGAAGAATAGGGTGAATTTTCAAGTTCAAGTCATGAAGATTTGAATTAAGATTCTAGAGATTGCAATTTTTATTTTATTTTTTTTATTTTTATTTTTGTTAGTCATGTGATTGTAAAAGACAGAAATCGTCAACCGGAAACTCGACGGAATCTCACTCAACTTTAACTTTTTCTCTCACCAAATTACTTTTAAACTACTCGTGACCTGATTCCCTTATAACCCGGGATAGGTAGGATGTCCAAAACAAGGACTCAGTC
Organism: Capsicum pubescens; assembly: GCA_030864215.1. NCBI lineage: Eukaryota > Viridiplantae > Streptophyta > Magnoliopsida > Solanales > Solanaceae > Capsicum > Capsicum pubescens. The sequence continues at coordinate 5,163,059 of CM061543.1, forward strand.
ACATTTTTCTTTTATTTTAATTTTAAGTTTGCTTTATTCTTATTTTTCAAATAATCGGAGGATTAAAAATCATATCTTGTCTACTTCTTTGTACGAAAACTCTTCGAGATTTCACACAAAGCGGGAAAAAAATGTAGACACATGATTTTTTATCCTCCCTAAATTATAACTTGTTTATCTATATTAAATATATTATATTTTTATATTTAATCACATATTATTTTGATTTTTGTTTTTATTTTTATTCTAATTTTAAATAATATAAAAATTAAAAATATTTGTTTTCTTTTATAAATTTTAATAAATAAATTAATAGTTTTAATCTTATTTTATTATATTTATATTTGTCTATTTATAAATTGTTATTATATTTTATTAAATATAAAATTAATTAATTATTATTATTATTATTATTTTTATTATTATTTATATATTTATTATTTTATTATTATTATTATCATTATTATTACTATCATTTTTTATTTAAAAATAATAATAATAATAATAATAATATTAATTAATTTAATTTGAAATTTAAATTTTCCCCTCCCTTACCTGATAATTTTAACTGTTCCCTCCCAAGAATTCCATTATAAAAGGACTTTTCCCCCTTTTCAGAAAAAAGATACGTACATGTACACCTACAGACATCAGACACTGATTAAAAAAAAAGAATCAGACAGTGAAAAACATCAAAATCAGAGAAAAAAAAAGTGAGGGAATAAAGTAAAAAGTCAGATAAAAACATCAGATTAAAGAGAGAGAAAAAAGGTTGAAGTGGAGATTTTGGTCAAAGTTTCCGGTGACGACTTTTGAATTTTGCTTTAATACATTAACAGGTTCTACTTCAAATTTGAATTACTCTTTGTATGAAATTTTTATCAGTGAATCACAATTATATTAGTAATTGATGATATGTAGTATTATTTATTTAACGTTTTGAATTATGAAAATAAATATAGCAATACCCTAACATATATGCATGTATTCACTGTCAAAATATAACATTTTCACACATACTGTTTTGCACAACAACACTGCATCAACTCTGTCATCTTCTCTATCAATTTACATGCACACACTAAATATACCCAGTTCAAAAAATATATGTATAGCTTCACATTTCACACACATATACACATTCTAGAGAACAAAAATCGATAGTTGAACGAGATGAAAAGAAATTGGTATTTTCTGAATTTTTCAGTGAGTAAATCCCAAAACGAAGGCAAACTTTGCCAGAAAAATCCATCCAGCTGCTGATCACTGTTCCGGCGACGTGATTTCGCCGAAAAATCTCAAACCAGCCCTGCGTCGCTTCGATTTCCCTTTTTTGGTCACCCCTCCGCTCCGCCATTCCCTCTTTCCCTTCCCCGACATCGGCGAGCTAGCAACAACTCCGGCGAAGCCCATGGCTGCCGTCTCGCTCCGACCAACTCCTCGCCGGAAAACGTATAAACCGGCAGTCACCATGGCTGGCCATTATTCCAGTCGCGCCGGCGTCGTCCCTCTCTCCCTTTTCTCGTCGTCCTCTTCCCCTTTCCCATCGTCCTCTTCCCCTTTCCCATCGTCCCTTTCTCCCCTTCCCTGTGCCACTCCGACTACCTTTTTTCCTTCCCTCCATCTATAACTCGTCAGAAAATGGACTAGATCTGATCTGAGTTGATGGTTTTCTGGTGTTGAAGTAACGTTCCAGTTACTGTTGTTTTTGTATTGTGATTATTATTGCTATTTTTGTGTTTAAATCTGATTTCAAAATATTTATATTTGAGTTATCTATAAATTATGATAAGATCTTGAGATTAAAATATTAATTTCAGTACAATTTCGATAATCTTAAGTATTTTTTTTTATTTTTTTTAGAAATTAATACAATTCAATAAATTATTAGTTATGTTAATTTATCATTTTTAAATAAAATATTATTTTAGTTTACTGTTTAAAAAAAAATTAGTTGTTAAGATTATTTAATGTACTATTGTATATATAATTTTAATTATTTAAATGAAGTTATGTTTAATTTAACTCATATTTTATTTTGCTGTTTAAGGTCCAAATGATAAAGCTTTACGTATTTCATATATATATTTATTATTATTATTTTATTAATAATTACTTATTACATTAATTATTTGCTTTAATTGGGTATTGCTTTAATTGTCAAGGTTCAATAGTATTTTGAAACGATAAATTGTCTCGAGTATACGAAAGATAAAATAAATTCGTTTAACGCTAGAAAAGTTTAGGGCATGTTTAAAATATTCATCTCAATTAAGAATGCGGCATACGCATCTTTTTGAGATATTCTAAAATTCAAGGATGCAAAAAATGCATCTTGACAAATATTTTTATAAAATGAACTTTCACTGAGTTATTTAATAAATAAGTTTTCGTATAATAAAATGAGTGAATCTAGGCTCAAACACAATTCATCAAAATAGTTTAGTTAAGTATGAGTCAATAAAAGTGACCGTGCTAGAACCACGGGACTCGAGGGGTGCCTCACACCTTCCCTTCGGTCAACAGAATTCCTTACCCGATCTTCTGTTTTCGGAGACCAACAATATGAGTCATTTCCTTTTAATTAGGGATTCAAAAAGGTGACTTGGAACACCATAACTCAATTCCAAGTGGAGACTCCGTAAATAAATTAATCCCTATTCAATACCATCACTTTAATTGGAAAAACCTTCGACTCGATCCTCTGGGCGAAAAAGGGGTGTGACAGTGTTGTGGATGGAGATGCCCTATCATTAACCAGAGGTCGAGGGTTCGACCCTGGGTATGGAGAAAACTTTGTTGGGAGCGCTGCCACCTTAATGGACCCTGCAGAGCGCAATCCAAATTAGTCGGTGCTCCAATGCGAGCACCGGACATCGGGTGGAAAAAAAATATTTTCTTAGTGTGGGAACATGTTTTGAGAGGAATATAAGTCTCAAATACCTCCAGCTCAAAAGTTAAGTTGAGCACTTTCCTATCGATTGACTTTTAGTTGACAATTTTATTTGGGTCAATTTTAGCGACTTTCTCCTAATATACAAAGGGTGAATGTCCCAGTTGAGATCTTCAGTATGCTGACAGTATTTTTGGTTCTAACACTTCGGGTCTAGTCCACTGAAGCTTGTTTCCTTCTTCAAGTAAGTCATTTCCATCTTTTAGCTTGATGACTGCCCTGTGACTTGCTTTTGACAACCTGCTTCTTCTCCATATGTAACTATAGTTGGGATGGAGATTCTGGGATGCTCGGCCTGCTGATATTTGAAGAGGAACAAGTAACTCAGTCGCTTGAAGCTTATCTGACCTCTTGACCCCTAATCTACTGAGTTTTCCTTTTTGTTGGATGTGTAGATAGGCTCATTAACAAATTCGCTTTTTTATTTGTCCTCCCAGTTTGTAAATATGATGTATGTGAAAAAACTTGTTGTAGTCCTTCCAATCCCCTTATCCTTTTGCTAGTAATAGCATCAGATATGGGCATTGTTGTTTATCACTGTTCAATATCCTTCTACTTGAGATTGATAACTGGTTGAATGTTGTAAATATGAACTTCTCATGTTAAAATGCTAGATTAGCTAAGTAATCAGCAAGTGGATTGCCTTCGCTGAATATATTTTGTATTTGTACTTGCTTGTCTTCCAATAATTGCTTTATCTAGATTACTGTATTAATTCTCTGAATATGCTGTTGTATTTGTAAAAGGAGGGCTTTAAAGTAACTGGTAAAGTGAGTCCCAGGTGACCAAGAAATCATGAGTTCAAATAATAAAAACAGCCTCATGTAGAAATGAAGGATAAACCTGATCTTCGTAGGGACTGCCCTTCTTACGTTCTTGGACTTTTAATTAAAAGGGACAAACAATTTCCTCAATTAAGTGAGGATCCTTCAAGTTTTAAAAATTAGGTAAAATGGACAAAATAAAAATTTAATTTTTTTTTTAATACTTTTGCTTCAACAACTAAAGAGGTTGTCTCAACAACCATATATCAAAGTTGTTCGACAATTGTGCTTGGTCAACTTTGATAATTGTTGAGACAACTAATGCTCTCCTTTTTTACTGTATATTTGGGAAGTTAGAGACTGATAAGTACTGTTATTTAGTAAAACATTAATTAATAATATTATGTATGAAATACTGTCAAAGTAGAGTAGTTATTAGTTGCATAAACTCTATAGGTAAATCAATCTTGCCGAAGAAACCATTCAAAATTTGTAACTCTCCTTACGCAGAACTAATACAAAAGATGGAGCCTTCAATTTCTTTTGCTCGGTTCGACTGTTTGAAAAATGGTTCAGCAGCAATACAGGAGTGTTTGGCTAGCTTGCGACTATTTTATCAAAGAGTTATGAGCTGCCTCACACCAGCAAATTAAAACTACCAAGTAATTTGGTCCACACCAAGTTCATCCCCCATGTTTGACACCACTGGCTTGAAGTTCAACTAAAGCTAAAGCTAAACAGCTAAAAATTGTCAACAAGTTCTCATGAAAGTAGTGAGACCAAGACAAACAAACTCCAAAGTCACTCGTCCCTTGGATAGTGTATTGATGACAAAATGCTCAGGATACTTCCTTAACAGCACCAGCAATCCATACCATGGCGGAATGGGATAGGGTACTTCCTCACACGACTATGGTGCCAGGTATCGCGATAGTTTTCCACCAACTGCAATTACAAAAGCTGACTATCAGACACAAAAGTTTCTTAGCATACAACTCAAAAAACGGGGAGGGAATTATCCAATTAGTACCATGAGGATGAAGCAGTAAATGGTACCGGATGATATACTAATGGAATGATGAATCAATATTCAATAATCCTCATGTGGTCACACACTTTCCTTTTTAGTATCTCCCAAAAAGAATGTCACGTTCGAAACAACTTAACTTGAAAAATTTCTCTTTTCTTCTTAACGAAATGATTTATAGTGGTACAAATGTCTAATGTTTGTTTTAGACCACGAATTTCAAAAGTCATTCATTTCTTTCTTAAACTTTGTGCCAAATAAATTGGAAAAGGGGGTATGTTTTGGATTGATTATAGATGATGAGACAAGGCTGAGTCAATATTACATTTATCATTGAGAACTGTTGGTTTTTAGCTTTGAAATTGAAGAAATAAGAGAGAAAGAGTTGGAGAAAAATAAAATAAGACAATAGTATTGTCAAAGGGAACTATTTTATTAATAACTCAAAATAGGGGTGTCAAACGGGTCGGCCCGGCCCGATTATCTAACCCGGCCCGATAAGCCCTAGGGCTTTAGGGTTCCGGGTCCCGGCCGGTTATTTTGTTAAAATGGGCCCGGTTAACCCGTCCCGGACCAAGCCCGGTCCAGGCCCGCCGGTTAATCGGCCCGGCCCGGCCTGAAAAATTAAAAATAAAAAATAATTGGATTTTGGGCCAAACTAGCCGTTGGCCCAACGGCTATATAGCCGTTTTTGGGTCCAAACGGCTAGTTTGGGCCCATTTAGTAAAAAAACTTTAAAAAATATTTTTTAATCCCCCAAAAAAATCTATAAATACCCTACAACTTCAAATCATTTTTCACACAATTTTTTACTCTCTCAAATCTCATTCTCTCTCAAATCTCAATTCTCAATTCTCAAATATTCAATATATTTAATTTCTTAAAGTGTTCACTTTAATTTTTTAATTTTTCGTTTACAAAGTACGAGCGGAAGTTTCTAAAGTCGCAATCTTCGGATACTTTCAAAATTTGGTATTGTCGTTCCATCTCTTACGTTTATTTTTTATTTATTGTATTAATTGTTTAATATTTAATTTTATTATATTTGTGTATTTTGAATATTTTTAGTTTAATTTAATTTATATTATGGATAAATTAAAAAACCTCGCTACTAAAGGTGTTAAAATTTTTTGTCCCGGAAGCGGTAGTGGTAGTAAAAAGCGAATTACTAGCGGTAGAGGTAGTTCAAGTAGTAGATATACCCGTGTGCCTTCGCCTCCGGTACCGCTTCGTACAACTTTTGAGGAAGAAATAGGTGTAGGTGCTCACGATATGGATTATGTAGAAGCTCAGGAAAATTACGGTATAGAAGAAGAAAATGAAGTAGATGCGGTTAATTTAAATGAAGATAATGAAAATATTGCTGAGACACCCGCAGTAGGAGATGCTAACGTTAGATCTGAATCAGTTAATCTCCCTTCCCGTCCTCCCAGTGCCCCAAAACCTCGTAAAAAAACTAGTATTGCATGGCAATTTTTTGAACGTATATCATATATTGAGGTGCAATGCAATATTTGTCAACAAATATATAAGCATAGAAGTGGAGGCAAGCAAGGGGGTACGGGTACGTTAATGAGACATGTAGCTGAAGATCACAAAAGAGAGTTAAATACTGCAAAAGGTGGTGGGGATGTTGGTGGGTTAACGCAAACTAGAATGGACCCAACAACCGGTCAAGTAGCGAAAAAGTATAATAAATTGAGGGACAGGGAAGAAATAGCTAAAATGATAGCTGTGGGTTGTTTGCCTTTTAGTTTTCCTTCTTCTGATGCCTTTATTCGTTATATACAAGCAATTTATAATCCTATGTTTAATGGTATTCCTAGAACTACTTGTCGGTCTGATATTTTTAGACTCCATTCACAATATTGTTTTTATTTATCAACATTGTTAAAAAATATTCAATGTAGATTGTCCCTAACTTCTGATCTTGGTCGTGCTGTAAATAAAAATGATTATTTAACCGTTATTTATCATTGGATGGATAGTAATTTCGTGATGCAAAAACGTATTCTTGCTTTTTTATATGATGAAGATCGTAAACATACTGGACAATTTATTGCTGATTCTATTGTTAAAATTGTCGGATATTATGGTATAGAAAATAAAATTTTATGTATTGCTTTTGATAATGCTTCTAACAACAAGACTGCTATAACAAAAATAAAATCTACGCTATCTCCGCCCTTGCCTGAAATTTTTCATATTAAGTGTGCATGTCATATGTATAATTTTATTGTAAAAGATGGTCTTGAGTTTTTTGAACTTTATATTGAAAAAATTCGTCTTGCCGTTGCTTTTATTCAAGAAAATAATCGTAGATCGAGAATTAGAGAATTTAAAGTTAAATGTCAAGAAAATGGACTTACACCGATTTTGATGCCTGAGGAAATTGATACTAGATGGAATTCTACGTATGAATTTTTAAAAACTTGTTATAAATATAGAATTCCTATTACACTAGCTTTTAACCAACATTGCGGTTCATTTGCTGATTCTGCTGATTGCATGCTACATAATTCTGATTGGGTTGTAATTAATGATCTTGTTAAGTTTTTAGAAAAATTTTATGTAGCTACGGTTGAATTTTCCGGTGCTTACTATCCTACGGTTTGTAATATTTTGGCATATATAGCCGATATTTCTGGTTTTCTCCAACAATATAAAAATAAAGAAGGTTATAAAGAAGCTGTTGGCGCCATGTTTACGAAATTTTAAAAATATTTTTTCCCGATTCCCCCTATTTACTTGGTTGGTGCTATGTTAAATCCGTGCATGAAATATAATCATATGTGTCACTTTAGTACTCTTATTTATACTAACTTAGAAATAAATACTAACCATGATTCTGAACAAGTACAACCTGATTTGTGGACGGCTACGGCTGATGCAAAGGATTACATAGAAAAATTATATAATCACTATGCTGATTTATTTGATTCAGCCGTACCTACAAATATCACTCCAACTGTCGCTCCTCATCCTCCCGAGGAGCCATCATCTTCTAAAAGACCGGCACATAGTGGTTTTTCTGATTCGTTTTATGATTTAAATTGTTGGAACAGTGTTGATGAGAGAACTTACACATCAACTTATCGGGAAAAGCTGAAATATTATCTTCAGACGACACCAGAGGATCGCAGACGACGGATCAACACGTTGGATTGGTGGAGGAATAATGAATCACAATATCCTGTGCTTTCAAGATTAGCTAGAGATATCTTGAATGTTCCAATGTCAACCGTTGCATCAGAGAGCGCCTTCAGTCAGGGACGACAGCAGCTTGGAGACAACCGACACTCATTGGGAAGCAATGCAATGAATGTTCTAGTTTGCCTCAGAGATTGGATTAGAGCGGAAAGAAGAAACCAAGGAATGGAACCGGAGCCGAGCGACGAGCTGAAACTTGAAGAAATTATGACTTCACGGGAGAACTCAGCAGAATCAAGTCCAATGCATGGTTTTGCCCCCGTTGACTTCGACTATCCTATGCAAGTTCCCATTAATATTAACATGAATGAGTTGAAAAAAATGATGCATAATTTATAGATTTTTCATTCATGTAAATTATAAATTTTGGAACATTTTGCAATCAATAAAATTCCCCAAATTCATTCAGTCCTTAGTCGTTTTTTTTTTTCTTTTTTATTTAACGATTTAAAATTTTAAATTGAATTTCTAGTTTTCTACTTTAAATTAAAAACTTACTTCTAATATATTATTAATTTACTACCAAATATTATTAATTTATTATATTAAGTAGCATATGTTTTGTATATTTGTGCATATATCTTCTATAGAAGTGTATATTTAACGTATACATGTGTATATGTTTTATAAATTAGTATATAAGTATATCTATACATATTGTAATGTATATATAATGTAGTATATTTTATAAGTAGTAGTATATATACATTGAATGGTGCGTATACATGTGTATATATCTTCTATAGAAGTGTATATTTAATGTATACATGTGTATATGTTTTATAAATTAGTATATAACTATACAAATATATATTGTAATGTATATACATTATAGTATATTTCATTTAAAGTATTACATATAAATAGAATAGAGTGAATGAATCTTCTATGGACGTGTATATTTAACGTATACATGTGTATATATTTTATAAATTAGTATATAACTATACAAATATATATTGTAATGTATATATATTGTATATATCTCATTTAAAGTATTACATATACATAGAATAGAGTGTATATATGTGAATAGATCTTCTATAGACGTGTATATTTAACGTATACATTACTTTATGTTTTATAAATTAGTATATATATTGTAGTATATACTTTTTTTAAAGTAGTACATATATATTGAATGATGCGTATATATGTGTATATATCTTCTATAGACGTATATCTTTAAAGTATACAAGTGTATATGTTTTGTAAATTAGTATGTAACTATATATATATATACATATTGTTGTATATATATATATGTATATCACTATATTGTAGTATATATTTTATTTAAAGTAGTACATATATATTGAATGGTGCATATATATGTGTATATATTTAACGTATACATGTGTATATGTTTTATAAATTAGTATATATATATATTGTAGTGTATATATATATATTATACTATTATAGCATATGTTTTATTTAAAGTAGTACGTATAGTCATATATAATTATATATTGAATGGTACGTATATATGTGTAATTGTTTATACTTTATATATTTTTTTTAAAATATATATTGTATATTGGAGTGTATATAGTGTATATTGGAGTGTATATAGTGTATATTGGATTTTTTATTTATCTTTTAAACGGGTTTGACCGGGTTTTGGTGGGTTTGACCGGATTGGGTTAAGTGGGTCGGGTTCGGGTGGGTTTTAATTTTTCACTGTTTGACCCGGCCCGGCCCGGTTAACGCCAAGCCCGGCCCGTAACCGGCCCGTAACCCGGGTAAAATGGGAGGGCCGGTTCCGGGTTGGCCCGTCCCGTCCCGTTTGACACTCTTAACTCAAAACATGTATTTATAACTAACTTTTTAACTATACTTCAATTTAAATTGGGATAACTAATTCTTATTCAAATAATAAAGGGACAACTAATTCCTAAATCACATAAGACTCTAATAATTAAAAACTACTAAAAATATCTATCCCTTCGACATATTTTCAACAAGAACTGTCACTTCACATGACATGAAGATGAGTTCTTTTAGACCCACCACCTAAGCCCCTTCATAAAGAACTACTGAACTAGCATAAAACAATAAGGAAAACATATAAGCACACATTTCTTTTCTTTGTCGATTGATAGCTGAAAAAGATCTGCAAGCACTTTATAGGATATTGAAAGCATTTTAGGAAATATCAACACTTCATTCTTGACTTAAAAGCATGAATAGTCTTAAGGGACCAAAATATCACAACAAAACTTATTTTATGACAACCACCTTGAAAGCACTTAAAAATAGGATATCGAGTAGGAATGTATAATTTATCACATAAATTATCAATCCAAATCATACTTGAACAAGAAAGACATGCAATTCAAGGCTTGAACAAGTTATAATATTATAAATTCGAAATATAACAAACTAGACATGAATTCATCTTGAAAATACAAAATTCTTTAAGAAAAACTAAAACTTTTGAGAACAAAAACGAAAGGATGTTCTTGTTCAAACCCCACATAACTTGAAATTGAAACTTTGAATGAACTCGTAACTTTGGTTTGCTATTCTTGAAATTAATGGGTGCTTCTTGTAGCCCTCGGAATGGGGAATTCAAATCTCGAAAAATTATTGAAAACCTACGGTTGAATCTTGAGATATTTTGATCTTTAGGTTGAAACCCTAATGAGAGTTCTTGAACAATTTTGATGAAATATGATGGATTTTGGTGTATTTGGGATTAAATCCCGTGTTAATAATGATTAAGGTGTGGAAAATACCCAAATTACCCTTAATGATACGGAGAAAGGAAGCTGAAAACTGGGCACAAAGGTTGTGCAAAAGGCGGCGCCTCACCAGCGCCTTTAGCTACTGGTTTGACACTCCAAACGTACCCAAAAAGGATTCCGAAAATTCCGAAACTCACCCGAGATTCATTACAACCTTGCCCCATCGTAACGCAAAAAAAAAAATCAAGAAACGGAGGTCGGAAAGATCGCGAAATAATTCATCGAAGTTCGAAGGCTAAAAAATAAACTAAGTATTGAACACTTAGTTAAAATTCTAAGGGATCTTTTGGTAGAGTGTATTAGAAAATATAATGCATGCATTAGTTAATGTGTACTACTAATACCTTGTTTGGTATGTCTTTTTGCCTATGTATAACTAATGCAAGCATTAGCTATACGTTCTATTATATATTGAAGTGTGCATTAGTAATACACTCTATTTCCTATGTATTAGTAATACAAAGATTTTTAACATATGTATTAACTTATTAAATGACCTTAATGCCCCTCAATTTCCCTCTCAAAATATTTCACAATTTCTTTTTCCGCCATTTTAATTTTCAATAGCGAATCTTCTCAAAATATTTCAAAATTTCTTTTCTCGCCATTTTAATTTACAACAATGAATAGTTGATTTAAATAACCGCAACATATTTTTACTTTGCTTCGAGGATCTTTAAAAAGATTAAAAAAAATCTTTAGACTATTCCTTAATCTTACATCTTGTATTTTATTTTTGTTTCGACTATGTTAATCCGTCAGCGTAATATTTCATGCGCAAAAACGAAGGTCTTCCAATTAATCCTAAATCTCTATATACTAGTTCAACAATATTAATTATGTTTGAGATGACAAAAGAACTTTATTACAAAAAAAGTGTACAAAGTCAAAGAAGGGTACTTTTGTAAACAAACACTTCTTTTATAAAAATTACGTAAGAAGGGTACTTTTATAAAGTCAAAGAAGGGTACTTTTATTTCTTATACATCAAACCAAACAATGTATAAGAAATAATACATGCATAACTAATACAAGTATAACTAATACAAGCATTACTAATGCAAGCAATACTAATACACTATATTTTGCATTATTCTTATACACTCTACCAAACGACCCTTAAGTGTCAAGCTTCTTTTGACTTGTTTCGAAGACTCTATGACGATGAAACTTTTACGGGGTCTTACATTTGTCTTTTTGCTATGAGGGCAGGGTGGATTACTTCCTTCCTGATTGTTGTAATTATTGTCTTGCATTTGCTTCTCGTTCTTTTTGTTTCCCTTATATGACTCGTTTTGCGATTTAGCTTGAAAAACATCTTCAACGGAACCTTCTTTCCTCATTATTCTCTTTTGTTCCAATGCCTGCAAAGCATTAACAAGTTCTGCCAAGGTAATGCTTGACAGATCCTTAGAATTCTCTAAAGAAGAGATTGTGGCTTCATATTTCTCAGGAAGTGTGACAAGAATTTTTTGAACAATTCTTTCATCAGTAAAATCCTTACCAAACAATCTCACCTTGTTGGCTAAGTCAAGTAGCTTGTTTGCATAATCTTTTATAGTTTCTGATTCTTTCATTTTCTTCATTTCAAATTCCCGAATCAGATTCATCATTTGCATATTCTGAACTCTTTCATTTCCTTGGTATTCCTTTTCAAGATACTTTCAAATTTCAACAGCGGACTTCATTTGCATAATTCTGATAAGAATTGAACGAGATACCGCAGAGAAAAGGCATGTTGTGGCTTTCCTTGTTTTTCTCTCCTTATGATGTTTCATCTGATTCACCGTTGGATTATCTTCGAGAGTAGTTACTTCATAATCTTTCTCTACTGCTTCCCATAGATCCAGTGCTTCAAGATGAACCATCATTCTAATTGTCCAAGCTTGATAATTCTCACCATTGAAGACATGTGGAATTAGAAAGCTTGTTTCAAAATTCATATTATATAAACTATTTCAGATAACAGTTTAAAGAATTGTTATATAGAAAGAACTTGTATTTTTTTAATTTACTCTCTTCTCACAGGTCCCTCAAGATGGCAATGCACTTGATACCGGTCTGTAGGAACTTTATTTTGTTTTCATTTTTTATTGAAATGATCACTGCCATATTTATACATAAAATCATAATTGAAAAAACTTAATTACTTTAAAGCTGAATTTGAGGCACTAATCTTTTAACACTTGAGGCACTAATCTTTTAACACAATTATAGTCACCACATCCCTTGTAGACTGGTATGAAGTTGCCTGGCAAATGTCACAAACTGGCATTTTGAGCTAAAACTACAATTCTACCTTCAATTGTGGATCTAAATTTACAATCTTTCTTGATTTTAAAAGAACCCCATTTGAGTTAAAGTTATAACGATGGTGGGTTTAGGTGATTCTTGGTGTTTTTGTAATGGGGATTTGCAAGTCTGAAGAAATCTAAAGTTACAATCTTTCTTGATTTTAAAAGAACCCCATTTGAGTTAAAGGTATTACAATGGTGGGTTTAGTAGATTCTTGGTGTTTTTGTAATGGGGGTGGCAAGTCTGAAGAAATCTAAAGTTACAATCTTTCTTGATTTTAAAAGAACCCCATTTGATATAAAGCTATAGCAATGGTGGGTTTGGCTGATTCTTGGTGTTGTTGTAATGGGGGTGGCAGTCAGAGAAACTGAAAGCTACTAGCTTACTACCATTTTGAGCTAAAGTGCAATTTCACCTTCAATTCTTAATCTAAAATTTTTACACTCTTACTTGATTTTAAAGAAGCCCCATTTGAGTTAAAGCTTTAACAATGGTGGGTTTGGTTGATTCTTGGTGTTTCTGTAATGGGGGTGGCAAGTCTGAGAAAATGAAAGCTACCATTTTTTCAGGCAAAGGTCCTGCTATGGCTCATATAGCTGTGAGTGGCACTGGTTTCTTGATCCACAGGAATTTGCTGCTTACTACCCATGTAGTTCTTCCTTCTGTTGCTGCTGCTGAAGCTGCTGAGATCCGTCTTCAAAACGGTGTTGCTGCTCTCCTTTTTCCCCATAAGTTAGTGTTTCCTCTTATTGACTTTTATCTTTGCATTCAGCTTTGCTTACAGGGTGGAAATTAATATAGATGGTTGATTTCAACTTATTTGGGATAAAGTTGTAGTTGCTGCTGCTATTTTATTGTAATGTCTCTTTGTTCAGACTCCAAAGGATGAAAAGATTTTCCTTCATGAAGCAAGTGATAAATTTCTGAGATAAGAACTATTGGCGAGTTACCATTAGATTTAATGGAAATTAAGAAAATCAGTCCTCTATTGTGCTTGTCATAGTCTATTGAACACCTAATTGACTTAGAATTCCGTTAGTTTGTTGGACTGTTTTTGGTGAAATGTCTACTTTTTGCGAGTATGCATTGAATCATTGGCCTTCCATCATCAACATTGAATGGGGATCTGTCAGAATCGTATTCTCCATTGGCGGACCTTCTCTTTATGTGACATTGATGCCATTTCAAGCTCCACTATGATAGTCTTTTGAAGCTCTAGATAATATTTATATGGATACAGGAAAGAGTTGTATTTAGTAGTCAAAACAGATCTTTCTTAAACCGCCATTTCTTGTGCACCTTCCTTATCTACCAGACTACCACGGTACCACCGTAACTGTGTGTTGTGATAATTATTGAATAGATTTGGGTAGTCCTGCCAGAGAAGCTTGAAAGGTGTATGGCAGGCTTTAGCTGGAAAATATTCTTGTTAATGAACTCTGTAATGTCATTCGCAAGATTGATTTTAGTGAAGTGGATGGTGTTGGCACAATCCTCAAACTAACCTTTCCACCAGTCTCTCTGTTTTTCACCTCTTACATGGAAAGTGATTGTTGAAATAGGAAGCACATCAAAGTAGCTTTGGTGGTGGCAGGTGGTCTTGTTGATCTTGGATTCATACAAAAGGATAGAGCTGCATGCACGAGTCACGACCATATGCACGATTGAGTATGAGGTCAAGGAAGAAGCAGCTGCTAATGTTTCATTTGTTAGTATCCATTCATTTGTGGCCATAATGCCAGTTGTTACCATGCGAAGACTGCAATGTTCTTCCTGATACTTATGTCAATTAAGATTGTGTAGGGTGTTTATTAGTTGAATTGCTTAAAAATCACGCTACTTGCAGAAGCCAGAAGCTTATAAGTACTTTTAACGTATTGAATTGAGCTATAGAAATCTCTAGAAAGGAAAAAGAGTAACTCGAAAGATTAGGTATCTAAGTATTCATATATGTTTTACTCCCATGAGTCGTAAGTTTTCCGGTATTCATATAAGTTTGAAAGGTATCTAAGAATTCAATCATAAGATTAGGGCCAGAGCTGATGGAATGACCGAAAGAGGGCGGTATATATGGAGGATTCAATCGTTGGCCCCTAGCCAGTTTGAGTTGAGGTGTAGTTGATGATAATCAATCACATAACAATGGTTCAGATTGGAATCACTAATAGTTTACCTAGTGGTTAAAGCAGCTTAAGCATGATTCCTGTGCATGGATATCACAATTGACCTTCCGAAACAAAAGTAGAGATATGTTGCATATCAATTCCTGCATTTTCCTGATATGATGTATATAACAAGAGAGCAGGAGAACGTCGGATAAGATGCAACAAGGATTAGATGTTGTAAGCACCCCCCTACAAGTTTGATCTTTTGCAGAAGATCAGGCAAGTGTGCGGGCATTCAATCTGTGTAAGAGCTAGGAGTTTGGAGCTATAAAAATCCATCTCTAGTCTCTGATGGTATTTTTGGATTTAGGTAGAAATTGAAATGCATGCAATGCGTGTTGATGTATATATATGTATGTCATTTCCTTCTTGTGTTGGTGCTCAACAGTTCTAATCACGTTTGAATTTGTTTGTCAGGTTACAAAAAAGGTTGCCAATAAAATACTTGTAGGTTACAAAGGGTGCAACATTGATCCATTAAATGTCATTTAGCTAACATCTTTCTGATGTTGAGAAAAAAAGGAATAAAACTTCTCATGTTTAGCATGCCAAATATGAATGCATCAGATTAGCTTTTGGATTATGAAGATGAAGGTTCGATGTGTTGATCAAATTGCTCGTTCAGCATCTGAGTATTGGTATATGTTTTCTTATTGAGGTAAATTGTGCTTGGTACGCTGCAATCGTTATAAATGGCTCTTGAACAGAAAAACAGAGAGATTGGAGTCTTTATTTAAACGGAAGGAGAATAATAGTTATTGGTTAACTGTTCTTACCTGGTTCACCTCAGTAAAGTACATTCCGCGTTTCATTCTCCATTTGCAGCTTCATTGAATACTCTTTTATATGTTCTATTTCTGGTACCACAAAAGCAATTGTGTTCTGCACAAACATATATACAAAATAAGTTATTAACATTACTCATAGCAAAACATTTTATCTATTAATATCGAAGGACTCAATGAATTCTTATAGAGAGAAGTTAGAGGAGTAAATCTCAATCCTTTTGGAAGTAATTATTTTTTATCAGATTTATACAAAATTATTAAAAAAAAATAATTTGTTTTACTTTATATGGATACATTACATATTTCTGAATACATCACTTAATTTTACACGAAAATATCACATTTCCCATGTGTACACGATATTCTTCTGGATACATCACATAATTTATACGGATACATCACATTTTTTCGAATATATCACTTAATTTACACGGATGCATTATATTTTTTTGGATATATCACTTAATTTTATATGAATACATCACATTCTTCAGTGATGTAATGCGATGTATCTGAGTTTTTAAGTAAAATTAGAAATCTTTATTTAAAAAGATTGAGATTTTAAGTAGTTATAATAAGTTGTGATATGATGTAATGTTTCCTTCTTATATTCCTCCGGTGAGTCGTGTCACTCGACATTGCTTTATCAATTTTTTAAATTTAGTGAAACACAAGAAACACAACAACTTTGATAGTTGTTGAACAACTTTAAAGGGTTGTCGAACAACTTTGATACTGTTGAGACAACTTCTATAGTTGTTGAGACAAATTTTTTAGTTGTTGGAGCGAAATTGTTTAATAGAAAACTGAATATTTTTTTTTTTGTATCTTTTACCCAATTTTTAAGACTTGAATTGAAGGACTCTCACCAAATTGAATAAGTAGTTTGTCCCTTTTAATAGTGTAGACACCTAATTTTGTCCCTCCCGAAGTCTAATTTTATTCATTTTTAGTTTACCTTACCATGTGTCCAACCCCATGTAATTATATCCCACAAAAATACAAAAATAAATAAAAAAATACCTCTAACTAATTTATTTTATCCTAACAATCTACCCAATCAAAAACTTCCACCTACCCTAACTACCCATGTGATTCCCCCCTCATTTTTCTTGTCCACAAAGAAAGAATATATGGGGGACCCACCAAAATTCCCACATCATAACAAATCCATGCCCATTATAAAAGAAAAATTCTAAGAGGAAAAAGGGGGCTCATTCTTTGATCATCATCTTCTCCACAATAACAACAATCACAAAATAATCTTCCTCACAAGAACAACAACAACAACAACAACAAAAGAAGAAAAAAAAAAAAGGGCACCAGCGAACAGTAACCGGTGAACAGTACCCGGCGATTAGTAACTGGTGAACAGTAACGCCGTGAACAGTAACAGCGTGAAAAGTGACGGTGAACGGGTCATTATTTGTCGAGTTGGATTGTTGGTGTTAAGGTTCGGCTCGAGGTTTCCGGGTGCGGACTCTCTTTATTCGAATAACATTGAGTTTGAAAGATTTAAATTTAAGGTCCAATTCTTTCTTCTCTTTCATTTAATTCTTATGTGATTGTGATTGTGTGTGATTCGATACCGTGGTTTGTTTGTTGATGTGAACTGTTGGTGACATTTGGGTGTGTGATGTGCTAAGCATGATTGGTGAATTTTTGTTATTCTCGATTGATGGATTGTGTATTGAAATGGGTTAATCACGTGGTTGAGAATGAATTAAGGTGGGGATTAAAAATGGAGGAAAATGAATATTGATTCATTTTGATGTGTTGATAATGTTGAACATGATAGAATTGTGATACGTTGAACTTGGTAGGCAAACGTAGGCCGGGTAGGCAAATTTAGGAATAGCGATTTGTTGGAGTGTTTGAATATGTGCGTGAATGGTACTTTCTACTTTATTGCACAAAAAGTTTAAATTGTACTCATTTGGCCGGGGAATGCCCCGAAGGATTTGTATTGATTTATCCGGGGAATGCCCCGAAGTAGCATGTACGCAAATGAGGCTCGTGATCAAGGCCCGGAACGTCGGGTGGAGTTTAGTTTAGGATTAGTTTAGAATAGAATAAGTTTTATATTTCAGCACCTCTTTTATTTTGGATTGTATAATTTGGACTAAACATTATTTTGGTTTGTTTTGAATTTTGTGTGATTTGTTTGTTTGCTTGTTTTGTGTGTTTATGTGGTTTGTACATTTGTAATGTCAAATTAGCCGATACGCTCCACCAAGCGATCGTGGTTGAACCACGGGATCGAGGGGTGCCTAACACCTTCGCCTCGGTCAACAGAATTCCTTAGCCGGAATCTCTGCTCGCGGATCAGTTTTTAGAGTCAAACCGTTTCAAAAAGGATTTTTCAAAGGTGACTTGGCACACCGGATTATGTCAAGTGGCGACTCTGAATAAGAAAAAAAATGTAAATAATCCTTTTTTTTTTCGAAACACATTTTTCATTTTTGTCACCTTAATAATAAAGCCCTTTCGAACCATAAAGTCAATTCTTTTGGAGTACGAAAAAGGGGCGTGACAGCTCTGGCGACTCTGCTGGGGATAGTCCTTTTCAGAATTCGAGCTATTTTTGGAGTCGTATCGGCTTTGTTTGGCATTACAAGTGTATAAACATTGTTTGTGATTTTTGTTTGTGTTATTGTTATCACTTTTGTGCGATTTCGTGCTCTTTGTTTACAGTATTTATCCTATGTGTTACTGATTTTATATCTGGCATCATGTGTCTACCCCCAGGCCTTCTTTCTGCAACAAATCTGTAGTACACGTGTTGTACACGACCTCTAGTTGTGTCACCTTTATTTTAGGGGGGGAGCCGTCGGTGTTATGGAGTAGGTGGAAAGTTGTCGCAGCCACTATCGACCATACACTCCCCCGAACAGCCTTGTTAGTGAACCCCAACGTAGGTCAGCCTTTAGGTCATGCTTATGTGCATCATATTGATACTTAGTGGGGCCCACTTGGTCCTTTGTAGGAGACTCACCTCTAACGCATCCCTACGTGCTAAATGTTGCATCTTTGAGGGTAATGGGGTCATTTGACAGACTGATTTGGTGAAAACATGTGTTAGAAGCAAGGTGCGTACGCAAGAACTGTTGAAAAAAATAGGAAAAAAAAGTGAAGTGATTCGAAAAGAAGAAAAAAAAAAAGTGTCGTAACTTTTAGTGTTCTTTATGGCTTTTGTTCTTCACAATCCAAAAATTCAAAAAAAAAAAAGATTTTTACCTTTTGCACTCATTTGTCAAAAATGAAAATATCAAAAACATTTTTCCTTTGTCTCGTTTAGCATGCATTCACAATTCGAAAACTTCAAAAAGATTTTTCATTCATAGGAGTTTTTATAAAAGAAAAATGCAAAAATTGTAGGAGTTTTGTACATTTCACGAAAATACCAAAAGATTTTTCTTCGTAGTTGTTGGTGTCATTTTTAGCTGAAGTGTCTAATTAAAAATCCAAAAAGATTTTATTCGTTTGTCTTTGGTTGTATCTCTTAAGTTAGGGTCAATCTGTTAGTTAATCGTTAATTGTCCAATCTGGACGAACTACGCGTACCTGATTCCCGTCCCTTGGGGCGGGATACGTAGGCAACCCTCGGTGGGTCCGGTAATTTTAATTTTCATTTTTTGGCCTTTGTCTTAGTCTTAGCCTGGGTTTTCCTTCTCGTAATCTAGTATTGTCAATTAATTCTTGCCAAGTAGGCTGATTTCATTCGGCGATACTGTTTGGTGAATTTGAGTTATAGGTCGGTCTGTCCCTCTATGTCACACGATATTTCTTCTAAGATAAAATCCCGAGGGTCGGGAATTCCTTGTCTTGTTTTGAATTTTTGAGTTGTAAGTTTGGCTTGTCATTACAGGATGAAGCCTACAGGGTCTAGAGTCTTGATGGTTTCCAAAGTGCCCAAAAAGTTAATAAAGTGGTGGAGCACGTTCAACTACGCTGACCAGCAAGAGCTATTTAAGATATTAGGTGATCTTACGAAACTTCTGCATGTCCCACCCCGTCCAGACCTAATAGATGCTGTGCTGACCTTTTGGGATCCTAGTAATTTGGTGTTTAGGTTCGGAAAGTGTGAAATGACGCCTACGTTGGCAGAATTATCTGGTCTGCTTCATTTGCCTTATATTGACAAAAGTATGATCCGAGCTCGGAATCACTCGGGCAATAGGTTTCTACAAGGGTATGGTTTGAAGAGTAATAACAGATATTTGGGTTGTCTGAATCAATCATGGATTTCTTTAGACTTTCTATTTGCTAGATTTGGGTCCTCGGAAGGTTTTGATTGCTTTTGGGATGAATTTCATATGACTAAGGAGAAGTGGGAGAGAAAGCGTCTTGAAGTCTTCACCCTCGCTTTGTTAGGTATTTTAGTGTTTCCACTAGAAGAAAGACGTATTAATACCCATTTGCAATCTGTGGTGATGGCTCTATTTCATAAGGATCAAAATAACAAGGGCATTATTCAAAAGGGGAAGGTCGTTGATCAAAAGGCAGGTTCACTCTCATACCCATGATCTTAACAGAAATATATAAGGCTTTAACCGAAGTGAAGGGGGGGATGAGATTTTTTGAGGGCAGTAACCTGATATTGCAGTTATGGATGATGGAGCATATGTATGCCCCTTCTTTAGTTAGACTAGACGTGGTTGATCGTTGTATTCCCAATCGAGTGAAAGCCATGGACTTCAGGTTGCGTTTGGATAAATTCTCGCTACCCGTGGGAGTCGACGCTTGGATTGAATTTCTTGAGTCAAGAACCGGGGATAACATTTTGTGGACTTATCTGTGGCTTCGACCAAAGATAATCTTGTTGGGTTGTCAGACGCAGCTCCTTTTAGTTATGTTAGGGTTTAATTGCACTAGACCATACAGTCCTTCTAGGGTAATGCGCCAGTTGGGTAGGCTGCAGGACGTGCCACCAGTAGTGGATCTTCTGAAGGATGTTGAGTACTTCAAGGACCAAGCTTTAGGTGAGAGCAAGTATGAGCAGTTTTGGAAGCATGCAACAAAGCTAGGTGTGGATACACTCAAAGAAAGTTTGGATAATCCAGGGTACACTCAGGGATATGGGGTCTGGCTTCAATCTATCCCTCGGGGTATCAGTCAACCCTTACCAGCGCAGCTTAGAGGGAGAATACAGGAAGAATGCATGGTTGACGACCATCAGGATGAAAGTTCGGGGTCCAAAGTGGAGACACTGAGAGTTCAGTTAGCAGATTTGTTCAAGATTGTAGAAAGGTGTCAGAACAATCTTTCTTATTGTACTCCTCATGAGGCAGGAATACGGGCCCGAAGCTTCCTCCCCAATATCAGGGTGTCTTTGCAGGACATGCTGCAAAGTTTGAATGGGAGAAAGAGAACTTCACAGGCAGGTCCATCTCAGCCAGGGTCATCACGCAGAGCACCAGTTTGAAAGAGCATTTCTTATCTTTATTCAATTTGAGTCTTTTATGTTTCTGTCATTGTAGGGTGGCGTCAGTTTTAAGTCGGAGTAAAGTTGTTTTTGGTATTAGGGTCTTTATCAGTAATTTCACGTATGTCGTCTTAGGGGTCTAGAATGTTATTTAGTATTTGTTGTTTAGTTTTTAAAGCGGTCCTAAATTCGTTGCATGTTTTGTTTCTTTCTTTCATCAAAATGTTATGAGGTTACGCCTTTCTTTTGTTTGTTTGTTTTCGTTTTCGCGAAAAAATAAATAAATTCATTTATGTAACGTTTATGCATATGCTGCCCGAACTACGCAAGATCTGATTCATGTACAACATGATACGTAGGCAACCTACTTTGGGGTTCGATCTAAGCATTTTGTTTCGTTTGTTTTTCATTATTTTTCCTCTTTTAAAGAAAAGCAAAAGCCATAAAGAATGATAAAACAAAAGTAGATAGCGAAAAAAATAAAAATAAATAAATAAATAATGAGGCGAGAAAGGGAAAGAACAGAGACTGAAAAAAAAGGGAAAAAGGAAATGAGGGCGAAAGAAAAGAGGTGTGTTTGGAGGAAAGAAGCAAATAAGTGTAGATAAAAATCGGGATGATGTTAAAATGACCTCGCTATCCTAAAAAATTGGTAGAAATGAACATGAATTTAGGACAATTTTACCAATGTGATTCCCATGCTTGTTGTGTGCCCTAATCCTAACGGATGTCGTCTTTGATGAGCATGTTCTTTCAGATAACAGTGGTAGGTTCGCAGCACTCTGGCTAGTCACCCATAATTCACTAGATCAAAAGCAAAGCTTGCCATGGCTAGCAGGGAGATTGAAAATTCTCTCATGGACCCGGATCAGGATCACATGGAATAAAGTTCAAAACACAATGATGAGGTAGTAAGGCTCAGGCAACAATTGATAGATTTGCACCGGGCATGGGCCAGCGGAATGCCTCCTCCTCCGCTCCCTGAAGGTCTTGGGAATATCTCTAATTTCCCACCGCTCTTTCAGGCATAATTCTCTGCTCCTACTGAGTCACCTGAGCACGCGCCAGGATTCACTCCGTGACATTATTATCCTGGCAGTTCAGGTGTGCCCTTGGCAGCTCCCCAATCAAGACCCGCTGCTCAGCCGGCGCCACCGATCACACCGGTATTCGTGGATCCGCCACCACCTGAAGCTCCCACATATGCTGTGCGTCCTACAATGGGGCTTCCTCGGTCTGCCAGTGAGCTAGTATTGAAGGTTCCAGATCTACTTTGAGAATGAATGAACCGTATGGTTACACTCAGCTACCCGCATTTCCATTTGATACGGAGAAACCTATCGCAACAGAGGAACAGGAAGTCATAGCACGAAAATTGAAAAGTTTAGAACAGGCCAAGAGGAATTTGCAGGGAATCAGAGGTTATAAGAGTGTTTCCTATAAAGATCTTTGCATGTTCCCAGACATCAACCTTCCCCTCGGTTTTAAAATGCTCAAGTTCGAGAAGTATGCAGGGCACGGTGATCCCGTGGCACAGTTGAGACATTGTTGCAACCAATTGAGGGCTGCAGGAGGAAGGAAAGAGCTGCTCATGACTTTCTTTGGCGAGAGTCTTTCTGATCTGGCTTCAGAATGGTTTATCGATCAAGATATCGACAAGTGGAACAACTGGGATGACTTAGCTTCTGAGTTCGTGCAACATTTTCAGTATAACATCGACCTGATTTCGGACAAAAAATCCTTGGTCAACATGAAGAAGAAAAACACTGAAGGTTTTAGGAAATACGCGATAAGGTGGCGTGAATAGGCCGCCAGGGTAAAGCCTTCAATGAAAGAAAATAAGTTGGTAGAGGTTTTCATTCAGGCACAGGATGAGACCTATTTTCAACATTTACTTCCGGCAATGGGAAAGTCTTTTATTGAAGTCCTCAAAATGGGGGAGATGATAGAGGATGGAATCAAGACCGGACGAATAGTGAGTTTTGCTGCATTAAAAGCCACCACACAAGCGATTCAAGGTGGATCTGGCGCATTCGAAGGTAAAAAGAAGAAAGAGGACGTGGCGACTATCGTAGCTGGAACCCATTCCTATCCCAAAAGACCACCTCGCCCCTATCCCCAAGCCCAAGCCCAAGTCTACGCCCAAGCTCCATATATTCCTCCCCTCCATTACTACCCTCCACAAAATCCTTTATATTCCAGTCCACCACCCCCGTACCCAGTATATAGCGCGCAACCATATGCCCAAACCCCTTCTTGCCCGCAATGGCGCGTGTAAGCTCCAAAAAATCGCCCAACCGCTCAACCGAATTATCAAAACCCCTCCAGACCCGGTTTTCAACCTAGGCCCGAGTATAAGAAAGAGAAGGCGGTCAAAAATCAATTCACACTTCTTGGGGAGTCCTATGCTAGCTTATTTGATAGGTTGAGAAAGTTGAAGGTCTTAAGCCCAATTCAAGGAAGGCTTTCAAATCCACCGCCGAGGAATCTCGATTATTCTTTAAGGTGTGCGTACTATTCTGACATGCCAGGCCATGATATCGAGAAATGCTGGCATTTAAAGAGAGTTGTCCAAGATTTAATTGACACAAATCAGATGCTGGTCCAGGCCCCGGAGGGTCCAAACATTAACTAGAATCCGCTGCTAACCCATGCTGAAACCAATATGTTAGAATTGATATATGATGGGAAAGAGTCTTCAAGGTGTTATAAGCCTATTGTCAAGATACAGAGCATTGAGGAGAAATCGGTGAATGTAGCAGAGTCTTTGAAAGCAATGTCATTGAGCCAGGAAGGAATAAGAGAAGATAAAGCCCAAGAAAGCACAAAGAAACCCCTGATCACAGTACAAGGTGCCAGAAGGTATGTTGATTTAAATCAGGATAAACCTAAGTTGACAGTGGTAGGAGCTCTGAGTCAGCCTATCTTGACGGTGAAAGGAGCACTGGCAGCGCCTGTTGTCCTCAAACCGGTGACCCAACCTTCGATAGTTGATACGAAAAGGGTTCCCTGGAATTATGGGCGGACTGTGATGACCTATCACGGGAAGGAAGTAGTGAAAGATGTAGATGAGGTAGGGGGTGTGACTCGGTCAGGAAGATGCTTCGTGCCTGAAAGCTTAAGAAAGTCCAATTCAATGGTGAGTGGACCGTCATCTATCAAAAAGCCTATCACCGAAGAAGAAGCCGAAGAAATTTTGAAAAAGATGAAATTGCCAGAGTATTAAATAATAGACCAGTTGAAGAAAACCCCTGCTCAAATTTCCCTCTTATCTTTGTTGTTGCACTCCAAGGAGCATCGTGATATTTTACTGAAGGTATTAAATGAAGCATATGTTCCTAGGGAGATTACAGTAAATCAGCTTGAGAAAATGGTTGGAAAAATCTTTGAGGTGAATCGGATCAGCTTTTCTGATGATGAATTGCCTGTTGAAGGTACAGGGCATAACCGGGGCCTTTACATTACAGTGAAGTGCGAAGAGTTCTACGTCACTCATGTCATGATTGACGGAGGTTCAGGTGCAAATATCTGCCCTATTTCTACTTTGCACAAGTTGAATATTGGTGCTGAGAGGATCAGGCCCAACAATGTATGTGTCAGGGCTTTCGATGGTGCAAAATCAAACTCCATTGGCAAAATAGAACTAATGTTGACCATAGGGCCTGTTGAGTTCGCCATAGAGTTTCAAGTATTGAATATAGACTCCTCTTACAATCTGTTATTGGGAAGGCCGTGGATCCACAAAGACAAGACGGTTGCATCTACACTGCACCAAATGATTAAGTTTGAGCATGACAGGCAAGAAGTGGTTATTCACGGTGAAGGAGATTTGTCCGCCGACGAAGATTCTCCCTTGTCTCTTATTGAAACAAATAATGTAGAGGAGACATTCATCTATCAAATTTTTGATACAGTGCCAGTGAATCGTATCCTTGAATGACAGGTTATACCAGGACCGCAATTGTCTTCCGCTTCTATCATGATGGTGAGTGAACTTTGGAAATACGAATTTGAGCCAGGAAAAGGTTTGGGAGCGTCTCTGCACGGTATAGTTCGTCCCATATGTACGAGTGAGAACGTGGGCACGTTTGGTTTGGGATTTGAGCCTATGGCTGAAGATCGGAAGAAAGCCAAGGGAAGGAAAAAGGAAACATGGTCACTCCCTCGCCCAATTTCACTACTCAGTGAATCATTTGTTAAGAGTAGTGTCACAAAGCATGTGGAATTTGAAGTTGAATTGGTTAATGACTGCCAGAACCTTTTTATTGAAGTTGATATGGTCAAAGCAGGAGAAGGTACCAGTATGGAAGACGTGCAATTCATAGGTCCAGTTGTCCGGCTCAATAATTGGGAAGTCACTCCTCTCCCCGTCAGGAGGGAGTTGTGGTAGTTTATTTTGTTTTTCTTTCTGTTTATCCGAGTTATTTCAGGGTTGTAATTCGGATTTTAGTTTGTTTATGTTATGTTGGCATCTATGTTTAAACCCTTCTATCTTTTTATTTAATGAAATGCAATGTCCCTTTTGATTCGTGTCTAATATATTTTGTTTTTCTTTTTTTATATACAGTTCTCTTTATACTGATTCTAATGACATGACATGCATGCGGAATTTTCAGCCTGATCTTAAAATCCAAACTAATCAAGATGTAATGAAGCAGGATGGGGAATATGATGAAGAAGAAGCACTAGAAGAAATAAGTAAAGAGTTGGAACAGTTTGAAGACAAACCGAATCCTAATTTGAATGAGACTGAGCCAATAAATCTAAGGGATCAAGAAGATGTTAGGGAAACTAAAATCAGTGTACATGATTTGCCACAGCTAAAAGATGGAATGATTCAAGCATTAATTGATTATAAGGATGTTTTTGTATGGTCTTATGATGATATGCCTGGTTTAAAAAAAAAAATTGATACTTCATTTACCTGCATGCTAAACCTATTTAAGAGAGGTTATTTTATCCTGCTTTGCTTTTGTTTTTGTGGAGTAGAAAGATTATCTTTTATAAACCTTCGGTTCAAATAAGCTCTCAAAGCCAAGTTACAAGAAAAGTACAATAGCAAAATAACAGAATAAAACAACATTATTAATAAGAAAGAGAAGAGGGGATGGGGAGGGTGGTGTTCCAGTTCCACATAAAGATGTCTTCTCACGTTTGCTATGAAGAATTGCATGTCATTCTAGGTCAACCTAATCGAACGATATAAACTTAGGTACTAACAATAAACATCAATTTAAAATCCAATGTCAAATACTAGGAATTAAAAGATCCATGAAGATCACCAAGTAAGTATATAACATTGTTTTCGATAATGAAAACTTGACCCTTCTTAAA
This sequence comes from Capsicum pubescens, assembly GCA_030864215.1. Classification (NCBI taxonomy): domain Eukaryota; kingdom Viridiplantae; phylum Streptophyta; class Magnoliopsida; order Solanales; family Solanaceae; genus Capsicum; species Capsicum pubescens. The sequence goes on from CM061543.1 coordinate 5,189,770, forward strand.
TTCCACAACAAAAATTCATAGCTTCAACATCCCATCCCCAACTAACACCCCTCCCCCCTCAAAGTTTAGAGCTCACATGTTATTCTTGGCTGGGTCAATGTTCATGCCATCAAAATTGAGATATTGGTCTATATTAATAGTTGATGCTGAATCTGTCTCATCATCATCATAAAAATTCGAACCTTCTCCCTCCTTATGCTCTTCTTCTTGTGCGTTCACAAGTTTCTTAAGCCTCTTCAATTCAACTTGCAACTCTTCAATTTGGGCTGCAATCGAGATAAAGTCAAGATTTGAAGCTTATAAATCTTTTATTTTAATTAGTTTTCTTAAGTAAGTTATTGAATTATTAATAATTTGAACTTATTCAATAAATTTTTAAGACATGTATACGATTAGAATCAAAACTATATATTGAATCTGACTGAACCACTAACACACATACTCATCCCGCCCCGAAAAGAACCCTCGTCAATTTTTATGCATTTCACGGAAAATGTATCTGAGTTATTCAATAGATTATATTAATATAATTAATACCAATATAAATTTCGCATAAGTAAAACAATATTTGATTGACCACATAATAAAGTTTTTTTTTCCGTTATCAATGTAAACAATTTTTCATACGATCATTTAGATGATATCTACAAAAGTTTTTTACACTATCAATATCAATAATTTTTCATACGATCATTTAAATGATATCTACAAAACTACCATTAAACATTTTTAAAATGTAAGATTTATTATCTTAAAAATAAGATACATTATCTGCCATAACAAATAAAAATGTCCTAATGAAAGAAAATTATAATCATCTTGCAGAACTTATAACTCTTTAAAAGAATTGAAGATCTTCATTGCATGTATATGATTAATGATTCTTTTATAAATAAGCCATAAAGAAAAAACAATCAAAACAACAACTACAGCCTCTTATTTACGACACGAATTAATTTCTGTATTAATTCTCACTCAGGATAAAAATGTCAAAAGGTTACCTAGTTTATAGTGTGAACCTAACTTTTTTCTATTGTGGTCAAATTATGGCCAAAAGAATTTTTCCTTTTATATATTAATTCTCACATAAATATAAAGTGAAAAAAAAAAACATTTTTTGGTCAGAAAGGAGATATATATATACCACATCGTTGATTGGCGTTGTCAGTGACTCTATCCAATTGTCTTTGCAATATTTCATTCTCCATTTGCAGCTTCATTGAATACTCTTTTATATGTTCTATTTCTGGTACCACAAAAGCAATTGTGTTCTGCACAAACATATATACAAAATAAGTTATTAACATTACTCATAGCAAAACATTTTATCTATTAATATCGAAGGACTCAATGAATTCTTATAGAGAGAAGTTACACGAGTAAATCTCAATCCGTTTGGAAGTAATTATTTTTTATCAGATTTATACAAAATTATTAAAAAAAAATAATTTGTTTTACTTTATATGGATACATTACATATTTCTGAATACATCACTTAATTTTACAAGAAAATATCACATTTCACATGTGTACACGATATTCTTCTGGATACATCACTTAATTTATACGGATACATCACATTTTTTCGAATATATCACTTAATTTACACGGATGCATTATATTTTTTTGAATATATCACTTAATTTTATATGAATACATCACATTCTTCAGTGATGTAATGCGATGTATCTGAGTTTTTAAGTAAAATTAGAAATCTTTATTTAAAAAGATTGAGATTTTAAGTAGTTATAATAAGTTGTGATATGATGTAATGTTTCCTTCTTATATTCCTCCGGTGAGTCGTGTCACTCGACATTGCTTTATCAATTTTTTAAATTTAGTGAAACACAAGAAACACAACAACTTTGATAGTTGTTGAACAACTTTAAAAAGTTGTGAAACAACTTTGATAATGTTGAGACAACTTCTATAGTTGTTGAGACAAATTTTTTAGTTGTTGGAGCGAACTTGTTTAATAGAAAACTGGAAAAAAAAATTTGTACCTTTTACCCAATTTTTAAGACTTGAATTGAAGGACTCTCACCAAATTGAATAAGTAGTTTGTCCCTTTTAATAGCATATCACATCTTATCCATATCTACTTTCACATATAATATTACACTAACTTATTATTGTATGTACGCTTATCTAATAGTTAATCTAATTTATGTCCAAACAAGATCACGTGTTTGAAATATGTGCACGGAATTTCTCATTTAACAAATGAGTTTTGAAATACATTTTTATTAAGATTCATTATTTTTAATTTTTTTTTATAATCCTTAAGTTGTACTTGAATCCACAACCTCGAATTAATCACTAAATCTAAAAGCATATGTAATTAATTTGTCTCACTATAAATGCTTTTATGCCCAAACGATTATTAACATTTTAGTCGTACTATACTGAAAATTTTAAATTAGAAAAAACAATAAAAACAGTTATACAAAAATATATTTTCGAAGCAATCTATATGGTTTGATTTGTTATTGTGATGTATTTATTTATTCACTTCATTGTGATATTTATGTATGTATGTATGTATGTTTAAGTATATACGTGTGTGTGTAAAATTACTGTTTTAAGCTATCAAGAGAAAAAAATATTCGAACAAAAACTTTTAATAAAAGTTTTAATTACCTGAAGATCTTTAACCTTCTTTTCTAGATCGATTGTGTATTCAATCTGTCTTGTCTTGAATCTTCGTGCCGATAGTCTATTTGATATAGTTCTGTAATAAAAGTAGTAATTTCAAAAAAGAAAATAAAATCAATCAATTTTAGTGCATACAAACGTATAGAAACAAAGAAAAATATTATAATATCGCTAAAGAAAGCATGAATGTTTGATGGAGTTCTTTGGTCTAATCGAACCCGTTAAAAATTGACTTGTGAAAAATCTTTTTGATGAATTTTTCATCAGAAATTTTAAAAATCGATTAAAAATTTACATTTTAAAGTAATATTAATAAAAAAAGAATTACCTAATTTAGACATATAGCATAGCCTTATAGAAACAAAAACTAATATATTGAGTAGATACTAGAAAAATATGAAAAACAGGTTGTTGAAATCAATTTCAATGGATTTTATCATTAAAAATTCAAAATGTCAATTAAAAATTCACATTTTTGTTAAGTAATTTCAATAAAAATAAAATTATTTATGACCTTCTTAACTTTTTCACATCAACATTTGGGTCTACATGACTTTGCCTGAGTTCAAAATTCACCGCTTCATCAAGGATAGAAGTCTTGTTGATTGGATCAACTCCGCTTGGAGGTTTGAGGCACAACTCCAAGTTAGGTTCTTCAAATCTGTTGAGTTTTTCTTTCTTTTTCCCTTCCATAAATCTTGTCGAATCGCCTAAGGAGCAATAATTAACAATCTTAAAAAAAATGCAGAAAAAGAAAGAAAATTGATTAGAGAAAAGTGAATCATAAAGTGCGCAGATTAAAATATACCTCTAATTAAAGAATTCTTCTTCAGATTTTAAGTGATATTACAAAGTTTTGACTAAATGTCTTTATATAGAGACAGAAAAAAAATTAAATTTTCACTTGGTCAGACTGTCATACAGTAAATTAGATTTTATATAATTTTTTTTTTTAAAAAAAGGTAACTAAATTAATATTATGATATATATATATATATATATTCGTCTCAATTAATGCGATATCGTTTGACTTGAATAAAGTTTAAGAAAAGAAAAGAAGAATCTTGAAATTTGTGTCTAAAATAATCTCTGATCATTTGTGTGGTATACTTAATCTGTTCCATTTTATTTAAACCTTGTTGATTTGTAACACCCCGCTTTTTTGGGCTAAAGTTGAATCATCTTTCCGATGTATATAGACCTAAATTCAATGATTTCTAGGTAGAAATAAGTGTGAATAATATTTCTTTAGTGTGAACCAACATGGGTTGTGGTGCTTGTAGACACGTGATTTTTTATCCTCCCTAAATTTTAACTTGTTTATCTATATTAAATATATTATATTTTTATATTTAATCACATATTATTTTGATTTTTGTTTTTATTTTTATTCTAATTTTAAATAATATAAAAATTAAAAATATTTGTTTTCTTTTATAAATTTTAATAAATAAATTAATAGTTTTAATATTATTTTATTATATTTATATTTGTCTGTTTATAAATTGTTATTATGTTTTATTAAATATAAAATTAATTAATTATTATTATTATTTTTATTATTATTATTTTTTTTATTATTATTTTTTAATTAATATTATCTTTATTATTACTATCATTTTTTATTTAAAAATAATAATAATAATAATAATAATATTAATTAATTTAATTTGAAATTTAAATTTCCCCCTCCCTTACCTGATAATTTTAACTGTTCCCTCCCAAGAATCCCATTATAAAAGGACTTTCCCCCCTTTTCAGAAAAAAGATACGTACATCTACACCTACAGACATCAGACACTGATAAAAAAAAAAAGAATCAGATAGTGAAAAACATCAAAATCAGAGAGAAAAAAAGTGAGGGAATAAAGAAAAAAGTCAGATAAAAACATCAGATTAAAGAGAGAGAAAAAAGGTTGAAGTGGAGATTTTGGTCAAAGTTTTCGGTGACGACGTTTGAATTTTGTTTTAATACATTAACAGGTTCTATTTTAAATTTGAATTACTTATTGTATGAAATTTTTATCAGTGAATCAAATTTATATTAGTAATTGATGATATGTAGTATTATTTATTTAACGTTTTGAATTATGAAAATAAATATAGCAATACCCTGACATATATGCATGTATTCACTGTCAAAATATAACATTTTCACACATACTGTTTTGCACAACAATACTGCATCAACTCTGTCATCTTCTCCATCAATTTACATGCACACACTAAATATACCCAGTTTAAAAAATATATGTATAGCTTCACATTTCACACACATATACACATTCTAGAGAACAAAATCGATAGTTGAACGAGATGAAAAGAAATTGATATTTTCTGAATTTTTCAGTGAGTAAATCCTAAAACGAAGGCAAACTTTTCCAGAAAAATCCACCCCGCTGCTGATCACTGTTTCGGCGACGTGATTTCGCCGGAAAATCTCAAACCAGTCCTGCGTCGCTTCGATTTTCCTTTTTCCGTCACCCCTCCGCGCCGCCGTTCCCTCTTTCCCTTCCCCGACATTGGTGAGCCAGCAACAACTCCGACGAAGCCCATGACTGCCGCGTCGCTCCGACCAACTCCTCGCCGAAAAACGTATAAACCGGCAGTCACCATGGCTGGCCATTATTCTAGCCGCGCCGGGGTCGTCCCTCTCTCTCTTTTCTCGTTGTCCTCTTCCCCTTTCCCGTCGTCCTCTTCCCCTTTCCCATCGTCCCTTTCTCCCCTTCCCCGTGCCACTCCGACTACCTTTTTTCCTTCCCCCCGTCTGTAACTCGCCAAAAAACGGACTAGATTTGATCTGAGTTGATGATTTTCTGGTGTTGAAGTAACGTTTCAGTTACTGTTGTTTTTGTATTGTGATTATTATTGGTATTTTTGTGTTTAAATCTGATTTCAAAATATTTATATTTGAGTTATCTATAAATTATGATAAGATCTTGAGATTAAAATATTAATTTCAGTACAATTTCGATAATCTTAAGTATTTTTTTATTATTATTATTTTATTATTATTATATTATTATTATTATTTTTAAAAATTAATACAATTCAATAAATTATTAGTTATGTTAATTTATCATTTTTAAATAAAATATTATTTTAGTTTACTGTTTTTTTAAAAAAAATTAGTTGTTAACAACTAAAAAAAATTAGTTGTTAATATTATGGCAATCAAGCCTAATAGGGAGGTAATTGATGCATTACTAACCTTCTGGGACCCGAAGAACAATGTGTTTCATTTTTTGGATTTTGAATTGACTCCTACTTTAGAGGAGATAACGACGTATGTTGGATATGGGGATATGCATCGAAAGAAACTCATAGCCCCAAGACTCATTTCGATAAACAGATTCTGCAAGCTCATGAACATACGAAACTCAAAAGAAGAATCAATGAAAAAGAGTTGGGTTTCCTTGCAGTTTTTGTATGATAGATACGGAAGGCAAGAGGGGTTCAAAAAGTATGGTAAGCAACTCTATAATAAGGGAAATTTTGAGGCTTGGAAGGTTCATAGACGATTTGCATTCATGGTAGCCTTTTTAGGCACTATGGTCTTCCCAAAGAGAGAACAAAAAATTAACATTCGTTTAGCAGGAGTGGTAAAGATACCGATTAAAAAAGGAATGGTGCCAATGATCCTGGCAGATATCTACCGTGCTTTGACTGTTTGTCAGAAAGGAAAGAGTTTTTTTGAGGGATATAATATCTTGTTACAAATGTGGATTGTGGAGCATCTCTACCGACGTCCTACAATGGCAAGATTTAATTTGGAAAGATTCAATCGCATCAAAGATTACGAAGAGAGGTTAGAGAAATATAAATGCCCCGAAGGAGTTAGAGATTGGGATAAGCTTTTTCGCTCTTTGACAGTAGATAAAATCACTTGGAATCTCCCTTGGTTCCCTTGGAGGCAAGTCATACATAGTTCTGTCATTCGGCCGTTCTTATTATTAATGGGTATTAGGGGTGTTCAACCGTATGTTCCATTGAGAGTTTTACGTCAGTTAGAAAGACGTCAAATAATTCTCATTACGAAAAATATGACCGAGTTTGTATTTGAGGTCAGACCAGAGATCCCACTTCCGGAAGAATTGGCCCAGCAGATTTGGGAGGGTTGCCGTATCATGAGATTGAAACGATGGTCATAGAGCGTGAGAAAGGAGAAGTGCACCCAGATTACTGTGAATGGTTTGAAGAACAGTTGAGTCCGCCAGTCAGACCAGAAAGATGGGTTAGGGGACTTATAGATCAGGAAACTGCAATCAAGATAGGAATTGAGAGAGCCATGCGAGAACATCATGAGGCCAACCAAGCTTTGAGAGCAGAATTAGAGAAGGCCAGGGCAAAAATAGAAGAACAACAAAGGAAATTTTCTGAAGAGAGAGCTAAGTCAGCAGATATTGAAGTTGCACTTCGGGGACAGATCAAGCTAGCTACCACTAGAGGGTCACACGTTGCAGAACTTGCCGCATCTCTCCGACAACAGTTGCAGGAAGTTGAACAGAACATACAAGAAAAATTTAATCGAGAGAGATCTCAGTGGATCCGTGAAAGAAAAATATTGCGAGAACAGTTGGAGGTTACTTCTTCTCGTGAACAGCGTGCAAGAGAGATGGTTAATGTCAGAGATCGACAGGCCCAGGAATGGGATCAGGCCTTCAGTTCCCTTCGAGGGAAGGTCTGCCGTGTAGCACAGGATACTGCCAGAATGGGTTTGGATTATCAGCAGTTGGATCGTGAGGACTTTTTGGCACAAGTACCAGCTTTCGCACAACGACTCACTACCTCATTGGAGGACATATACTTGAGTTTGGGAGGACATATTAAGCCGAAGTCTTCTTGAATGGATAGTTGTTTTCTTTATTATAGTTTTTCATTTTCAGTTTTAAAACTTCTTGTTTAGATGTTATGTCTTTTATTTTATTTGTCAGATGTCAGTTAATAGGTTTTATCTTAGAAGTTGGGTCAGTTATGTTGTCGTATTTATATTATGGAATGTAATGAAGCTTACTATTTATTTCCATATATATTACATATGTTTTACTTTACTTACTTTATTTGTTTTCTTTAATAATAATAATAATAATAATAAAAAGAGACAAAACAATCATTTTGTTAATTCCTCCCGAACTACGCAAGATCCGATTCATGTTCTGACATGATACGTAGGTAACTCTCCAAAGGGTTCGATCATAACTTTTGAAAAAATATGCCTAGAAAAGCTGGGATGAAACACAAAGCCTTCCATGATAGGTTGGAAAATGCATATAGAGGCATGACATATAACTTGACATTGTAATGTGTTAAAAATATAGCACTCGCCCGTTTGCTACTTGGTTATAGAAAAATAAAGTAATTGGAGGTTGGTTTGTGGTTTAAACTGGCATCACATCCGTATAAATCCATATACAAGGGTAAAAAAACAATGACCCGCAGAGAAGGTATAGGGTCTGACAGTGAAGAAGAGCAAAATCAGTTGATTTCGCAGGAAGTAGCATCAATGGAAGAAATAAAGTCATTGAAACAATAGATGGAAGAGATGTACCAAGCTTGGTTAAATGGACAAGCTCCGCCTTCTTCAATCCCTGGACTTTTGACTCCAAATGATCCAAATTCTGACCCAGCTCAAACTAGTGATCCATTTTACCCACCAGGATTTGGCCCATTTGCTAATATGTCTGGAGTTGCTGGTACTTCTACCATGCACCCACCAAATCCGTTTGTCGCAAATAACCCATTTTTTACTTCTGTAGCACCAGCTACTGCGGGTACTCAACCGACAGTACCGAAGAATAGGGGGAAACCAAGTCATGATATGTTATATCCTCCTAAAATGACTTTTAAATCTCAAAATCCACATTAATGTTCATCAACGCGATACTTCTATCGTGATTGAGAAGATTGCCAAAAATGAGGAACATGAGGAGATGGCTAGAAAAATTAGAAGCCTGGAGCAGAGTATGAGAAATATGCAAGGATTAGGTGGACCAAAAAGTGTTTCATACAAGGATTTATGTATGTTTCCTGATGTTCATTTGCCGATAGGGTTCAAAATGCCAAAGTTTGACAAATATGAAGGACACGACGATCCTGTAGCTCATTTAAAAAAGTTTTGCAACCAATTAAGGGGAGCAGGAGGAAAAGAAGAATTATTGATGACTTACTTTGGAGAAAGCCTTACAGGGATAGCTTCTGAATGGTTCATTGATCAAGACATTTCCCGTTGGCACGTATGGGATGATATGGCTCGAGATTTCGTTCAACAATTTCAATATAATATTGAGATAGTGTCAGATCACACTACGCTTGCCAACATGAGAAAAAAGATGACTGAAAGTTTCCGAGAATATGCTATCAGATGGAGAGAGCAAAATTCAAGAGTCAGGCCATCGATAAAGGAATCTGAAATGATTGATATCTTTTTGCAAGCACAAGAACCTGATTATTTCTATCACTTATTTTCTACAATTGGAAGTACATTTGCTGAAGTTATAAAGTTGGAGAAATGGTAGAGAATGGAATAAAATCAGGAAAGATCATCAACCAGGCCGCTTTGAAAGCAACAACGCAGACAATTCAAAGTGGTGCAGGAAGTTTCGGGGGAAAGAAAAGAAAAGAGGATGTAACAACTATCGTGACAGGTAAAATTGGAAAGGTGCACGTCAATCATACGCACAAAATCCATTATATTTCATTCCACCCCCCAATATCCTATTTACAATGCACAACCATATGCTCGGTCTCCTTCTTACCCAAAGTGGCGTGCACCAGCCATCCAAAATCGTCTACCGATCCCGCAAGTTCAAAGAGGCCCTCCCAGTTCTAATTTCCGGCCTAAAGCAGACTTCAAAAGGGATAACATGGTAAAAGATAATTTCACTCCAATTGGAATATCTTACACCAGTTTATTTCATAGGCTGAGAAAAATGAATGTTCTAAACCCAATTGAGAGGAGGATTCCGAATCCTCCTCCGAAGAACTTGAACTATTCTAGAAGATGTGAATACTGTTCTGATGCCCCAGGGCATGACACAGAGACATGTTGGTATCTGAAAAGAGTCATTCAAGAGTTGATTAATACCCAACAAATCATGGTAGAAAGTCCAGACGCTCCAAATGTCAATCAAAATCCCCTGCTAGATCATAATGAAACAAACATGCTCGAAGTGATACTCAGTGGTGAAGATTCTATGATTTCCTTTAAGCCGATCATTAAAATTAAAATTGATTCGGAAAAATCAGTAAATGCTGTGGATTTGACAAAAGAAAAGCCTACAGAAGTAGAGGTGGTGATAGCAAAACCCGAATCATCGAATGTTCCCTTGGTGGTAGGAAAAGAGATTTCAGAAAATATTGGGTCAAGTCAAATAAAGCCAAAACTCATTATTCCCGAAAGATCCAGTAAGCCTCTTTTAATCATAAAAGGAGCTCCCATAGCTCCTATTGTTATTAAACCAGTGTCACAGCTGCCTATGGTTGATACCAAGGCAGTCCCTTGGAATTATGATCGCGTTATGGTGATGCACAAGGGGAAAGAAGTGACTGAAGATGTAGATGAAGTAGGGGGATTAACTCGATCTGGAAGATGTTATGCTCCAGTAGAGTTAAGAAAGAACAAACAAGGCGGTGAAGAACGAATGACAGTCAAGAATCCTGTCATTGATGAAGAAGCTGAAGAATTCTTAAAGAAAATAAAATTGCCAGAACATTCTGTTGTAGAACAGTTGAAGAAGACACCAACACAGATTTCCTTGTTGTCTTTATTGATACATTCAGAGGAACACCGCAAGGCTATAATGAAGATTCTTAATGAAGCATGTGTTCCCAGTGATATTAGAGTGAATCAGCTGAAAAAAGTTGTTGGAAGGATCCTTGAAGCAAATAAAATTACTGTCTCAGACGATAAATTGCCTATGGAAGGTACTGAGCATAACAAAGGTCTGTACATTTCTGTGAAATATGAACATTCCATCATCACTTGAGTGTTAATTGATGGAGGATCAGGCGCTAACATTTGTCCTATGTCAACTTTTCAAAAGTTGAATGTTAATGTGGAAAGGATCCGACCTAATAATGTATGCGTCAAAGGTTTTGATGGATCAAAACCTGATGCCATTGGTGAAATAGAGTTCATATTGATAATTAGACCTGTGGAGTTTTCTATGGATTTCCAAGTACTGAACATTGAAACTTCATATAATATGTTATTGGGAAGGCCATGGATTCATAGGGCTAAAACAGTCGCATCAGCATTGCATCAAATGGTCAAATTTGAACACGACAGGCAAGAAATAATTGTTCATGGTGAAGGAGATTTATCCATGTATAAAGACTACTTCGTTTCCTCCATCGAAGAAGATGCTGCAGATAATGTGTTAATTCATCAAGCTTCTGAGGTAGTGGTTGTTGAGCATATCCTCGAGGGAAATCTCATCGCAAGACCACAATTTTCCTCTGCATCTGTTATGGTAGTGAATGAAATGTTGAAGCATGGTTTCGAACCAGGAAAAGGTCTAGGGATGTTTTTGCAAGGCATAGTTTATCCGGTAAACCTCTATGAGAACTTTGGTACTTTTGGTTTAGGATACGAGCCTACTGCTGAAGATATAAAGAAGTCTAAAAAGCATAAGAAAGAGTCATGGTCACTTACCAAGCCGATACTGCCACTTCACGAGTCTTTCATCTAATTCAGTGTTGTTGGATCCTCCAAGTTACTTGCTGCAGAATCAATGAATGATGATGATACAGAGTTGATTGGCCTTTTTCAGAATATGTTCATTGAAGCTGATATGGTTGAAATTGGGAAAGGTACCAGCAATGCAGATGCGTATTTTGTCGGCCCTGATATCCAGCTTAACAATTGAGAGGCCACTTCTCTCCCTATTATAAAGGAGTCTTGGTAGTATGTTTGTTTTTCTTACAGTCTTAGTAGTTTGTTTGTTTTTACTCCTGTAATTTGAATCATTCTAGGATTGTAATTCAAAACTTTAAACTTGGTATTTTAGGTTAAAACTCTTTCTATCTATGTTTTTAATAAAGCGTAGTTTCCCTTCGTTTTATTTTGAGTCTGATTTTTATTTATTTATTTTCTATTAGACAGTTCTTTCTATGCCGATTCTAATGATATGACATGCATGAAGAATTGTCAACCAGATTTAAAAACCCAATCTAATTATGAAATAATGAATAAAGAAGTTGAGTTTGATGAAGAAACATTTGAGCATATAAGCAAAGATTTCAAACAGTTTGAGAATAAGTCAAATCCCAATTTGGATGAAACCGAGATGATCAATTTAGGAGATCATGAAAATATTAGGGAAACTAAGATAAGTGTACATGTTCAACCACAACAAAAAAAGCCATAATTGAAGCTTTGCATGAGTATAAAGACATCTTTGCATGGTCTTATGATGATATGCCCGGTTTGAGCACTAATTTGGTAGTTCACAAGTTGCCAATTGATCCTACTTTTTCTCCTGTCAAGCAAAAGATAAGAAAGCTCAAAACTGACATGAGTGTAAAAATTAAAGAGGAAATCACGAAGCAACTTGAGGCTAAAGTCATTCGAGTGGCCCAGTATCCTATTTGGTTGGAAAATATTGTTCCTGTTCCAAGGAAGGACGGCAAAGTTCGGATGTGTGTTGATTATCGTGATCTAAATAAGGCGAGTCCGAAAGATAATTTTCCACTTCCCAATATTCATATTTTGTTGGACAGTTGTGCCAAACATGATCTTGCATCTTTTGTGGATTGTTATGCGGGGTATCACCAAATCATTATGGATCCAGAAGATGCGGTAAAAACATTATTTATTACTCCATGGGGAACATATTGTTATCGAGTCTTGCCTTTTGGACTAAAGAATGCTGGGGAAACTTACATAAGGGCAATGACCCCAATGTTTCATGACATGATGCACAAAGAAATTAAATTTTATGTGGACGACGTGATCATTAAGTCGAGAGAGCAATCTGATCATGTCAAAGATTTGAGAAATTTTTTTGAAAGGCTTCGGAGGTATGATCTCAAACTTAACCCAGCAAAATATGTATTTGGAGTTCCATCAGGAAAACTCTTGGGTTTTATAGTCAGTCGACGTGGCATTGAGTTAGATCCTTCAAAAATAAAAGCTATTCAAGATCTGCCTCCATAAAAAAATAAAACAGAGGTGATGAGCTTACTTGGAAGGTTGAATTATATCAGTAGATTCATTGCTCAGCTTACAACAACCTGCGAGCTAATATTCAAGTTGTTGAAGAAGAATGCTAAAGTTGAATGGACTGAAGAATGTCAAGAGGCATTTGACAGAATTAAGAGATACTTGTCGAATCCGCCTATTTTGATTCCTCCAGAACCAGACAGACCCTTGATATAGTACATATCTATGTTAAACAATTCTTTTGGCTGTATATTGGGTCAACATGATGTCACGGGTAGAAAAAAACAAGCCATATACTACCTCAGCAAAAAGTTTACCACTTATGAGGCTAAGTACACTCTTCTTGAGAAGACGTGTTGCGCCTTAACTTGGGTAGCCCAAAAGATGAAACATTACTTGTCATCTTATACTACTTACCTCATCTCTTATATGGATCCTTTAAAGTACATTTTTCAGAAGCCTATGCCCACAGGTAGTCTCGCGAAATGACAGATGTTGCTCACAGAGTTTGATATTGTTTATGTGACACGAACTGCAATGAAAGTTCAAGCCTTGGCAGATCATTTGGATGAAAATCATATTGATGAGGAATATGAGCCATTGAAGACTTATTTTCCAGATGAAGAGGTATTATATATTGATGAAGTTATTTCTGAAGATTGCCATTCAGGACGAAAATTGTTCTTTGATGGAGTTGCTAATATAAAAGGGGTGGGGATAGGAGCGGTTCTTATTTATGAATCAGGACAACATTATCCTATAACAGCCAGGTACACGGAGACTTGATACATTCCCCTCCATCTGAGTTGCATACAATGACTGTTCCATGGCCTTTTGTGGCTTGGGGAATGGAGGTAATTGGACCAATTGAACCAAAGGCCTCGAATGGACATAGGTTCATCTTGGTAGCCATTGATTATTTCACTAAGTGGGTGAAAGCAACAACTTTCAAGTCAGTGAACAAGAAAGTGGTGGTTGATTTTATTCACTCCAACATCATTTGTAGGTTCGGCATTCCAAAGATAATTATCACAGATAATGCTGCGAATCTCAATAACCATTTGATGCAAGAAGTGTGCCAGCAATTTAAGATTATGCATCAGAATTCAACTCCTTATCGTCCAAAGGCGAATGGAGCTGTAGAAGCTGCCAACAAGAATTTAAAGAAAATACTCCGTAAGATGGTGCAGGGTTCCCAACAATGGCATGAAAAGTTACCTTTTGCTCTGTTGGGTTATCGTACTACAGTTCGGAATTCAATTGGTGCAACTCCTTACTTGTTAGTGTACGAAACTGAAGCAGTTATACCTGCAAAGATTGAAATTCTATCTCTTCGAGTAGTTGTAGAAGCTGAAATTGATGATGACCAATGGGTCAAGACTCGTTTGGAGCAATTAAGCTTGAATGATGAGAAAAGATTAACATCAGTATGTCATGGACAACTATATCAGAAGAGAATGACACGAGCATATAACAAAAAGGTGCGTCACAGATATTTTGAAGTTGGTCAGTTAGTACTAAGACGCATCCTACCCAATCAGATTGAAGCCAAAAGCAAACTTTCTCCTAATTTCCATGGACCATTCATGGTGAAGAAAGTATTACCTAATGACGTGTTATATCTGACTGATATAGAAGGCAAAAGGGAAGGAATGCCGATCAATGCTGATGCAGTTAAAAGATATTATGTATGATATTCATGTACAATTATGTTATGCATGTTTTGTACTTGCATTTTCAAAGATTTGAAATGATGAAGGCATTTTGTTTTACTATCCGGATAATATATCAACCTTTGCTTACCCCTTTGAGCTTTTATTTTTCTTCGTACTCCTCTTTTGGAATCAAATTAAAGTCAGAAAATTGGAAAAAAAAAGTTGAAAAATAAATAAATAAATATTAAAAAAAAAATCAATCAAAAATTCAAAATCAAACAAAAGAATGATGTTGCATGAACTATGTTTGACCTAATTCTTGCTTTGACAAGATACGTAGGCAGCCCTACTCAGGGTTCGGTCTAACCAAAAGAAAATTTAAATTACCCAGAATGAAATGAAACTGGGGCAAAAAATTATTTTCTTAAAAGAATCGATTCCAAAAGTTGTATGTTTCACCCAATGTTATATAAAATTTTGAGCCTCATGCCGACCTTTCTTTCTAACCCTATCCAAAAGCCAAGTTACAACCAAAGAAAGACCTTCAGATCAATCTTTGAGAATGTCAAGCTAAACATGTTATGAGTGCATGATATTTCATATTTTGGGTGTTTATTTTAAAAAAATGATGAAAAAATAAAAATGAGAGAGTCTTATTGGTGAAAACTCTTTCGGGCACCATAAAACGACTATGAGCTGAGACAGAAATGAAAAGGAGATAGGCTCGTTGGCAAAAACCCATTGAGGTGCCACTAGCCGAAGAAAGGTTGTTATCAAGAAGGAACAAGTTCAAGATTGGCTTAATTTCAAGCTCAATAAGTGGACAAAAGTTGTAATGATTGGTGTGGGTAGATCTGGTTGTTTGATTCAAAATGCATGTCATAATCATCAGAATCGGTTTCCACATTCAGATAAGTTTTCTCTTTATTTTGAAAAAGAGATGCCTATTGTCTTTTTCTTTTTGTTTTATTTGAATTTTTTATTTTTGTGTCCTTGTCATCAAACGAAAACTCTTTGTTGTTTTTTTAGTCAAATTCACGTCAGGTCGAGTGAGAAAGGACTCCAAACTCGCTACCAACTCCTTTAAGGGTACAAAACAAGACAAAGGGTCGATGCACAGAGATAACGCTTCAAAGTAAAAGTAAGGTACTCAAGATGATTGTGATTTGACCATTTTAAACTCGTGAAAATCTAAGGGATGTATTGGAAGCTAAACACAGAAGCATCATACAATAGAAATATGATTTGAGTTGAGGATCTCAGTAGTCAAAATTTTGAGTCAGAAGTATGACAATTCAATGAATATTATCATGGATTGGAAAAGAGTTGAGCATGACAAGTGCGAGAGCGGCCACTTCAAAAGCCAAATGCCACAAACCAACCACCACATGTTTTAAAAACTCACAATTTTTCTTTGTTTGGAACAAAGATGAAATAATTGTTTTCAGATAAAGGATGCGATTTCACACTTCTCTCAATGCAAGAAGCATGGTTACAACATCCGATGTTGGATCTCAGTCATGGTAAACTTTATTTTTTGCGAGATATATTAAGATCCAGTGACACATAAATTTTTCCAGTACAAAATGGGGCAAACATTTTATGTGCATTGTATAGGAATTTACTTTGTGCACAGGACCTTCCTGAAGAATGGGAATTTACTTTTGAACAGGACCCTCCTGAAGAATGGAAATTTACTTTATGCTCAGGACCCTCCTGAAGAATGGGACAGGACCCTCCTAAAGAATGAGAATTTATTTTATGCTCAGGATCCTTCTGAAGAATGAGACAAGACCCTCCTGAAGAATGGGAATTTATTTTATGCTCAGGACCCTCCTGAAGAATGGGACAGGACCCTCCTGAAGAATGAAAATTTATTTTATGCTCAGGACCCTCCTGAAAAATGAGAATTTATTTTATGCTCAGGACCCTCTGGAAGAATGGGGAAGGACTCTCCTGAAGAATGGAAATTATTTTATGCTCAGGACCCTCCTGAAGAATGGGATAGGAACCTCCTGAAAAATGAGAATTTATTTTTATGCTCAGGACCCTCCTAAAGAATGAGAATTTATTTTATATCCAGGACCCTCCTGAAGAATGGGATGTTATTTTTCTGTTTTACTATTTACATTGAGTCCAGGAGCCCGCCTGAAGAACAGGGTGGAGAAATTGCAAATCCAGGAGACCCGCCTGAAGAACAGGGTGATGAAATTGTAAGTACAGGAGCCCGCCTGAAGAACAGGGTGAAGAAAAGGAAGTTCAGGAGTCTGCCTGAAGAACAGGGTGAAGAAATTGTAAGTCCAGGAGCCCGCCTGAAGAACAGGGTGAAGAAAAGGAAGTCCAGGAGCCCGTCTGAAGAACAGGGTGAAGAAAAAGGAAGTCCAGGAGCCCGTCTGAAGAACAGGGTGAAGAAAAAGGAAGTCCAGGAGCCTGCCTGAAGAACAGGGTGAAGAAAATAGGAAGTCCAAGAGCCCGCCTGAAGAACAGGGTGAAGAAGTTGTAAGTTCAAGATCCCGCCTGAAGAATAGGGTGAAGAAATAACAAGTCAGGGACCCGCCTGAAGAATAGGGTGAATTTTCAAGTTCAAGTCATGAAGATTTGAATTAAGATTCTAGAGATTGCAATTTTTATTTTATTTTTTTTATTTTTATTTTTGTTAGTCATGTGATTGTAAAAGACAGAAATCGTCAACCGGAAACTCGACGGAATCTCACTCAACTTTAACTTTTTCTCTCACCAAATTACTTTTAAACTACTCGTGACCTGATTCCCTTATAACCCGGGATAGGTAGGATGTCCAAAACAAGGACTCAGTCACATTTTTCTTTTATTTTAATTTTAAGTTTGCTTTATTCTTATTTTTCAAATAATCGGAGGATTAAAAATCATATCTTGTCTACTTCTTTGTACGAAAACTCTTCGAGATTTCACACAAAGCGGGAAAAAAATGTAGACACATGATTTTTTATCCTCCCTAAATTATAACTTGTTTATCTATATTAAATATATTATATTTTTATATTTAATCACATATTATTTTGATTTTTGTTTTTATTTTTATTCTAATTTTAAATAATATAAAAATTAAAAATATTTGTTTTCTTTTATAAATTTTAATAAATAAATTAATAGTTTTAATCTTATTTTATTATATTTATATTTGTCTATTTATAAATTGTTATTATATTTTATTAAATATAAAATTAATTAATTATTATTATTATTATTATTTTTATTATTATTTATATATTTATTATTTTATTATTATTATTATCATTATTATTACTATCATTTTTTATTTAAAAATAATAATAATAATAATAATAATATTAATTAATTTAATTTGAAATTTAAATTTTCCCCTCCCTTACCTGATAATTTTAACTGTTCCCTCCCAAGAATTCCATTATAAAAGGACTTTTCCCCCTTTTCAGAAAAAAGATACGTACATGTACACCTACAGACATCAGACACTGATTAAAAAAAAAGAATCAGACAGTGAAAAACATCAAAATCAGAGAAAAAAAAAGTGAGGGAATAAAGTAAAAAGTCAGATAAAAACATCAGATTAAAGAGAGAGAAAAAAGGTTGAAGTGGAGATTTTGGTCAAAGTTTCCGGTGACGACTTTTGAATTTTGCTTTAATACATTAACAGGTTCTACTTCAAATTTGAATTACTCTTTGTATGAAATTTTTATCAGTGAATCACAATTATATTAGTAATTGATGATATGTAGTATTATTTATTTAACGTTTTGAATTATGAAAATAAATATAGCAATACCCTAACATATATGCATGTATTCACTGTCAAAATATAACATTTTCACACATACTGTTTTGCACAACAACACTGCATCAACTCTGTCATCTTCTCTATCAATTTACATGCACACACTAAATATACCCAGTTCAAAAAATATATGTATAGCTTCACATTTCACACACATATACACATTCTAGAGAACAAAAATCGATAGTTGAACGAGATGAAAAGAAATTGGTATTTTCTGAATTTTTCAGTGAGTAAATCCCAAAACGAAGGCAAACTTTGCCAGAAAAATCCATCCAGCTGCTGATCACTGTTCCGGCGACGTGATTTCGCCGAAAAATCTCAAACCAGCCCTGCGTCGCTTCGATTTCCCTTTTTTGGTCACCCCTCCGCTCCGCCATTCCCTCTTTCCCTTCCCCGACATCGGCGAGCTAGCAACAACTCCGGCGAAGCCCATGGCTGCCGTCTCGCTCCGACCAACTCCTCGCCGGAAAACGTATAAACCGGCAGTCACCATGGCTGGCCATTATTCCAGTCGCGCCGGCGTCGTCCCTCTCTCCCTTTTCTCGTCGTCCTCTTCCCCTTTCCCATCGTCCTCTTCCCCTTTCCCATCGTCCCTTTCTCCCCTTCCCTGTGCCACTCCGACTACCTTTTTTCCTTCCCTCCATCTATAACTCGTCAGAAAATGGACTAGATCTGATCTGAGTTGATGGTTTTCTGGTGTTGAAGTAACGTTCCAGTTACTGTTGTTTTTGTATTGTGATTATTATTGCTATTTTTGTGTTTAAATCTGATTTCAAAATATTTATATTTGAGTTATCTATAAATTATGATAAGATCTTGAGATTAAAATATTAATTTCAGTACAATTTCGATAATCTTAAGTATTTTTTTTTATTTTTTTTAGAAATTAATACAATTCAATAAATTATTAGTTATGTTAATTTATCATTTTTAAATAAAATATTATTTTAGTTTACTGTTTAAAAAAAAATTAGTTGTTAAGATTATTTAATGTACTATTGTATATATAATTTTAATTATTTAAATGAAGTTATGTTTAATTTAACTCATATTTTATTTTGCTGTTTAAGGTCCAAATGATAAAGCTTTACGTATTTCATATATATATTTATTATTATTATTTTATTAATAATTACTTATTACATTAATTATTTGCTTTAATTGGGTATTGCTTTAATTGTCAAGGTTCAATAGTATTTTGAAACGATAAATTGTCTCGAGTATACGAAAGATAAAATAAATTCGTTTAACGCTAGAAAAGTTTAGGGCATGTTTAAAATATTCATCTCAATTAAGAATGCGGCATACGCATCTTTTTGAGATATTCTAAAATTCAAGGATGCAAAAAATGCATCTTGACAAATATTTTTATAAAATGAACTTTCACTGAGTTATTTAATAAATAAGTTTTCGTATAATAAAATGAGTGAATCTAGGCTCAAACACAATTCATCAAAATAGTTTAGTTAAGTATGAGTCAATAAAAGTGACCGTGCTAGAACCACGGGACTCGAGGGGTGCCTCACACCTTCCCTTCGGTCAACAGAATTCCTTACCCGATCTTCTGTTTTCGGAGACCAACAATATGAGTCATTTCCTTTTAATTAGGGATTCAAAAAGGTGACTTGGAACACCATAACTCAATTCCAAGTGGAGACTCCGTAAATAAATTAATCCCTATTCAATACCATCACTTTAATTGGAAAAACCTTCGACTCGATCCTCTGGGCGAAAAAGGGGTGTGACAGTGTTGTGGATGGAGATGCCCTATCATTAACCAGAGGTCGAGGGTTCGACCCTGGGTATGGAGAAAACTTTGTTGGGAGCGCTGCCACCTTAATGGACCCTGCAGAGCGCAATCCAAATTAGTCGGTGCTCCAATGCGAGCACCGGACATCGGGTGGAAAAAAAATATTTTCTTAGTGTGGGAACATGTTTTGAGAGGAATATAAGTCTCAAATACCTCCAGCTCAAAAGTTAAGTTGAGCACTTTCCTATCGATTGACTTTTAGTTGACAATTTTATTTGGGTCAATTTTAGCGACTTTCTCCTAATATACAAAGGGTGAATGTCCCAGTTGAGATCTTCAGTATGCTGACAGTATTTTTGGTTCTAACACTTCGGGTCTAGTCCACTGAAGCTTGTTTCCTTCTTCAAGTAAGTCATTTCCATCTTTTAGCTTGATGACTGCCCTGTGACTTGCTTTTGACAACCTGCTTCTTCTCCATATGTAACTATAGTTGGGATGGAGATTCTGGGATGCTCGGCCTGCTGATATTTGAAGAGGAACAAGTAACTCAGTCGCTTGAAGCTTATCTGACCTCTTGACCCCTAATCTACTGAGTTTTCCTTTTTGTTGGATGTGTAGATAGGCTCATTAACAAATTCGCTTTTTTATTTGTCCTCCCAGTTTGTAAATATGATGTATGTGAAAAACCTTGTTGTAGTCCTTCCAATCCCCTTATCCTTTTGCTAGTAATAGCATCAGATATGGGCATTGTTGTTTATCACTGTTCAATATCCTTCTACTTGAGATTGATAACTGGTTGAATGTTGTAAATATGAACTTCTCATGTTAAAATGCTAGATTAGCTAAGTAATCAGCAAGTGGATTGCCTTCGCTGAATATATTTTGTATTTGTACTTGCTTGTCTTCCAATAATTGCTTTATCTAGATTACTGTATTAATTCTCTGAATATGCTGTTGTATTTGTAAAAGGAGGGCTTTAAAGTAACTGGTAAAGTGAGTCCCAGGTGACCAAGAAATCATGAGTTCAAATAATAAAAACAGCCTCATGTAGAAATGAAGGATAAACCTGATCTTCGTAGGGACTGCCCTTCTTACGTTCTTGGACTTTTAATTAAAAGGGACAAACAATTTCCTCAATTAAGTGAGGATCCTTCAAGTTTTAAAAATTAGGTAAAATGGACAAAATAAAAATTTAATTTTTTTTTAATACTTTTGCTTCAACAACTAAAGAGGTTGTCTCAACAACCATATATCAAAGTTGTTCGACAATTGTGCTTGGTCAACTTTGATAATTGTTGAGACAACTAATGCTCTCCTTTTTTACTGTATATTTGGGAAGTTAGAGACTGATAAGTACTGTTATTTAGTAAAACATTAATTAATAATATTATGTATGAAATACTGTCAAAGTAGAGTAGTTATTAGTTGCATAAACTCTATAGGTAAATCAATCTTGCCGAAGAAACCATTCAAAATTTGTAACTCTCCTTACGCAGAACTAATACAAAAGATGGAGCCTTCAATTTCTTTTGCTCGGTTCGACTGTTTGAAAAATGGTTCAGCAGCAATACAGGAGTGTTTGGCTAGCTTGCGACTATTTTATCAAAGAGTTATGAGCTGCCTCACACCAGCAAATTAAAACTACCAAGTAATTTGGTCCACACCAAGTTCATCCCCCATGTTTGACACCACTGGCTTGAAGTTCAACTAAAGCTAAAGCTAAACAGCTAAAAATTGTCAACAAGTTCTCATGAAAGTAGTGAGACCAAGACAAACAAACTCCAAAGTCACTCGTCCCTTGGATAGTGTATTGATGACAAAATGCTCAGGATACTTCCTTAACAGCACCAGCAATCCATACCATGGCGGAATGGGATAGGGTACTTCCTCACACGACTATGGTGCCAGGTATCGCGATAGTTTTCCACCAACTGCAATTACAAAAGCTGACTATCAGACACAAAAGTTTCTTAGCATACAACTCAAAAAACGGGGAGGGAATTATCCAATTAGTACCATGAGGATGAAGCAGTAAATGGTACCGGATGATATACTAATGGAATGATGAATCAATATTCAATAATCCTCATGTGGTCACACACTTTCCTTTTTAGTATCTCCCAAAAAGAATGTCACGTTCGAAACAACTTAACTTGAAAAATTTCTCTTTTCTTCTTAACGAAATGATTTATAGTGGTACAAATGTCTAATGTTTGTTTTAGACCACGAATTTCAAAAGTCATTCATTTCTTTCTTAAACTTTGTGCCAAATAAATTGGAAAAGGGGGTATGTTTTGGATTGATTATAGATGATGAGACAAGGCTGAGTCAATATTACATTTATCATTGAGAACTGTTGGTTTTTAGCTTTGAAATTGAAGAAATAAGAGAGAAAGAGTTGGAGAAAAATAAAATAAGACAATAGTATTGTCAAAGGGAACTATTTTATTAATAACTCAAAATAGGGGTGTCAAACGGGTCGGCCCGGCCCGATTATCTAACCCGGCCCGATAAGCCCTAGGGCTTTAGGGTTCCGGGTCCCGGCCGGTTATTTTGTTAAAATGGGCCCGGTTAACCCGTCCCGGACCAAGCCCGGTCCAGGCCCGCCGGTTAATCGGCCCGGCCCGGCCTGAAAAATTAAAAATAAAAAATAATTGGATTTTGGGCCAAACTAGCCGTTGGCCCAACGGCTATATAGCCGTTTTTGGGTCCAAACGGCTAGTTTGGGCCCATTTAGTAAAAAAACTTTAAAAAATATTTTTTAATCCCCCAAAAAAATCTATAAATACCCTACAACTTCAAATCATTTTTCACACAATTTTTTACTCTCTCAAATCTCATTCTCTCTCAAATCTCAATTCTCAATTCTCAAATATTCAATATATTTAATTTCTTAAAGTGTTCACTTTAATTTTTTAATTTTTCGTTTACAAAGTACGAGCGGAAGTTTCTAAAGTCGCAATCTTCGGATACTTTCAAAATTTGGTATTGTCGTTCCATCTCTTACGTTTATTTTTTATTTATTGTATTAATTGTTTAATATTTAATTTTATTATATTTGTGTATTTTGAATATTTTTAGTTTAATTTAATTTATATTATGGATAAATTAAAAAACCTCGCTACTAAAGGTGTTAAAATTTTTTGTCCCGGAAGCGGTAGTGGTAGTAAAAAGCGAATTACTAGCGGTAGAGGTAGTTCAAGTAGTAGATATACCCGTGTGCCTTCGCCTCCGGTACCGCTTCGTACAACTTTTGAGGAAGAAATAGGTGTAGGTGCTCACGATATGGATTATGTAGAAGCTCAGGAAAATTACGGTATAGAAGAAGAAAATGAAGTAGATGCGGTTAATTTAAATGAAGATAATGAAAATATTGCTGAGACACCCGCAGTAGGAGATGCTAACGTTAGATCTGAATCAGTTAATCTCCCTTCCCGTCCTCCCAGTGCCCCAAAACCTCGTAAAAAAACTAGTATTGCATGGCAATTTTTTGAACGTATATCATATATTGAGGTGCAATGCAATATTTGTCAACAAATATATAAGCATAGAAGTGGAGGCAAGCAAGGGGGTACGGGTACGTTAATGAGACATGTAGCTGAAGATCACAAAAGAGAGTTAAATACTGCAAAAGGTGGTGGGGATGTTGGTGGGTTAACGCAAACTAGAATGGACCCAACAACCGGTCAAGTAGCGAAAAAGTATAATAAATTGAGGGACAGGGAAGAAATAGCTAAAATGATAGCTGTGGGTTGTTTGCCTTTTAGTTTTCCTTCTTCTGATGCCTTTATTCGTTATATACAAGCAATTTATAATCCTATGTTTAATGGTATTCCTAGAACTACTTGTCGGTCTGATATTTTTAGACTCCATTCACAATATTGTTTTTATTTATCAACATTGTTAAAAAATATTCAATGTAGATTGTCCCTAACTTCTGATCTTGGTCGTGCTGTAAATAAAAATGATTATTTAACCGTTATTTATCATTGGATGGATAGTAATTTCGTGATGCAAAAACGTATTCTTGCTTTTTTATATGATGAAGATCGTAAACATACTGGACAATTTATTGCTGATTCTATTGTTAAAATTGTCGGATATTATGGTATAGAAAATAAAATTTTATGTATTGCTTTTGATAATGCTTCTAACAACAAGACTGCTATAACAAAAATAAAATCTACGCTATCTCCGCCCTTGCCTGAAATTTTTCATATTAAGTGTGCATGTCATATGTATAATTTTATTGTAAAAGATGGTCTTGAGTTTTTTGAACTTTATATTGAAAAAATTCGTCTTGCCGTTGCTTTTATTCAAGAAAATAATCGTAGATCGAGAATTAGAGAATTTAAAGTTAAATGTCAAGAAAATGGACTTACACCGATTTTGATGCCTGAGGAAATTGATACTAGATGGAATTCTACGTATGAATTTTTAAAAACTTGTTATAAATATAGAATTCCTATTACACTAGCTTTTAACCAACATTGCGGTTCATTTGCTGATTCTGCTGATTGCATGCTACATAATTCTGATTGGGTTGTAATTAATGATCTTGTTAAGTTTTTAGAAAAATTTTATGTAGCTACGGTTGAATTTTCCGGTGCTTACTATCCTACGGTTTGTAATATTTTGGCATATATAGCCGATATTTCTGGTTTTCTCCAACAATATAAAAATAAAGAAGGTTATAAAGAAGCTGTTGGCGCCATGTTTACGAAATTTTAAAAATATTTTTTCCCGATTCCCCCTATTTACTTGGTTGGTGCTATGTTAAATCCGTGCATGAAATATAATCATATGTGTCACTTTAGTACTCTTATTTATACTAACTTAGAAATAAATACTAACCATGATTCTGAACAAGTACAACCTGATTTGTGGACGGCTACGGCTGATGCAAAGGATTACATAGAAAAATTATATAATCACTATGCTGATTTATTTGATTCAGCCGTACCTACAAATATCACTCCAACTGTCGCTCCTCATCCTCCCGAGGAGCCATCATCTTCTAAAAGACCGGCACATAGTGGTTTTTCTGATTCGTTTTATGATTTAAATTGTTGGAACAGTGTTGATGAGAGAACTTACACATCAACTTATCGGGAAAAGCTGAAATATTATCTTCAGACGACACCAGAGGATCGCAGACGACGGATCAACACGTTGGATTGGTGGAGGAATAATGAATCACAATATCCTGTGCTTTCAAGATTAGCTAGAGATATCTTGAATGTTCCAATGTCAACCGTTGCATCAGAGAGCGCCTTCAGTCAGGGACGACAGCAGCTTGGAGACAACCGACACTCATTGGGAAGCAATGCAATGAATGTTCTAGTTTGCCTCAGAGATTGGATTAGAGCGGAAAGAAGAAACCAAGGAATGGAACCGGAGCCGAGCGACGAGCTGAAACTTGAAGAAATTATGACTTCACGGGAGAACTCAGCAGAATCAAGTCCAATGCATGGTTTTGCCCCCGTTGACTTCGACTATCCTATGCAAGTTCCCATTAATATTAACATGAATGAGTTGAAAAAAATGATGCATAATTTATAGATTTTTCATTCATGTAAATTATAAATTTTGGATCATTTTGCAATCAATAAAATTCCCCAAATTCATTCAGTCCTTAGTCGTTGTTTTTTAATTTTTTTTTTATTTAACGATTTAAAATTTTAAATTGAATTTCTAGTTTTCTACTTTAAATTAAAAACTTACTTCTAATATATTATTAATTTACTACCAAATATTATTAATTTATTATATTAAGTAGCATATGTTTTGTATATTTGTGCATATATCTTCTATAGAAGTGTATATTTAACGTATACATGTGTATATGTTTTATAAATTAGTATATAAGTATATCTATACATATTGTAATGTATATATAATGTAGTATATTTTATAAGTAGTAGTATATATACATTGAATGGTGCGTATACATGTGTATATATCTTCTATAGAAGTGTATATTTAATGTATACATGTGTATATGTTTTATAAATTAGTATATAACTATACAAATATATATTGTAATGTATATACATTATAGTATATTTCATTTAAAGTATTACATATACATAGAATAGAGTGAATGGATCTTCTATAGACGTGTATATTTAACGTATACATGTGTATATATTTTATAAATTAGTATATAACTATACAAATATATATTGTAATGTATATATATTGTATATATCTCATTTAAAGTATTACATATACATAGAATAGAGTGTATATATGTGAATAGATCTTCTATAGACGTGTATATTTAACGTATACATTACTTTATGTTTTATAAATTAGTATATATATTGTAGTATATACTTTTTTTAAAGTAGTACATATATATTGAATGATGCGTATATATGTGTATATATCTTCTATAGACGTATATCTTTAAAGTATACAAGTGTATATGTTTTGTAAATTAGTATGTAACTATATATATATATACATATTGTTGTATATATATATATGTATATCACTATATTGTAGTATATATTTTATTTAAAGTAGTACATATATATTGAATGGTGCATATATATGTGTATATATTTAACGTATACATGTGTATATGTTTTATAAATTAGTATATATATATATTGTAGTGTATATATATATATTATACTATTATAGCATATGTTTTATTTAAAGTAGTACGTATAGTCATATATAATTATATATTGAATGGTACGTATATATGTGTAATTGTTTATACTTTATATATTTTTTTTAAAATATATATTGTATATTGGAGTGTATATAGTGTATATTGGAGTGTATATAGTGTATATTGGATTTTTTATTTATCTTTTAAACGGGTTTGACCGGGTTTTGGTGGGTTTGACCGGATTGGGTTAAGTGGGTCGGGTTCGGGTGGGTTTTAATTTTTCACTGTTTGACCCGGCCCGGCCCGGCCCGGTTAACGCCAAGCCCGGCCCGTAACCGGCCCGTAACCCGGGTAAAATGGGAGGGCCGGTTCCGGGTTGGCCCGTCCCGTCCCGTTTGACACTCTTAACTCAAAACATGTATTTATAACTAACTTTTTAACTATACTTCAATTTAAATTGGGATAACTAATTCTTATTCAAATAATAAAGGGACAACTAATTCCTAAATCACATAAGACTCTAATAATTAAAAACTACTAAAAATATCTATCCCTTCGACATATTTTCAACAAGAACTGTCACTTCACATGACATGAAGATGAGTTCTTTTAGACCCACCACCTAAGCCCCTTCATAAAGAACTACTGAACTAGCATAAAACAATAAGGAAAACATATAAGCACACATTTCTTTTCTTTGTCGATTGATAGCTGAAAAAGATCTGCAAGCACTTTATAGGATATTGAAAGCATTTTAGGAAATATCAACACTTCATTCTTGACTTAAAAGCATGAATAGTCTTAAGGGACCAAAATATCACAACAAAACTTATTTTATGACAACCACCTTGAAAGCACTTAAAAATAGGATATCGAGTAGGAATGTATAATTTATCACATAAATTATCAATCCAAATCATACTTGAACAAGAAAGACATGCAATTCAAGGCTTGAACAAGTTATAATATTATAAATTCGAAATATAACAAACTAGACATGAATTCATCTTGAAAATACAAAATTCTTTAAGAAAAACTAAAACTTTTGAGAACAAAAACGAAAGGATGTTCTTGTTCAAACCCCACATAACTTGAAATTGAAACTTTGAATGAACTCGTAACTTTGGTTTGCTATTCTTGAAATTAATGGGTGCTTCTTGTAGCCCTCGGAATGGGGAATTCAAATCTCAAAAAATTATTGAAAACCTACGGTTGAATCTTGAGATATTTTGATCTTTAGGTTGAAACCCTAATGAGAGTTCTTGAACAATTTTGATGAAATATGATGGATTTTGGTGTATTTGGGATTAAATCCCGTGTTAATAATGATTAAGGTGTGGAAAATACCCAAATTACCCTTAATGATACGGAGAAAGGAAGCTGAAAACTGGGCACAAAGGTTGTGCAAAAGGCGGCGCCTCACCAGCGCCTTTAGCTACTGGTTTGACACTCCAAACGTACCCAAAAAGGATTCCGAAAATTCCGAAACTCACCCGAGATTCATTACAACCTTGCCCCATCGCAACGCAAAAAAAAAAATCAAGAAACGGAGGTCGGAAAGATCGCGAAATAATTCATCGAAGTTCGAAGGCTAAAAAATAAACTAAGTATTGAACACTTAGTTAAAATTCTAAGGGATCTTTTGGTAGAGTGTATTAGAAAATATAATGCATGCATTAGTTAATGTGTACTACTAATACCTTGTTTGGTATGTCTTTTTGCCTATGTATAACTAATGCAAGCATTAGCTATACGTTCTATTATATATTGAAGTGTGCATTAGTAATACACTCTATTTCCTATGTATTAGTAATACAAAGATTTTTAACATATGTATTAACTTATTAAATGACCTTAATGCCCCTCAATTTCCCTCTCAAAATATTTCACAATTTCTTTTTCCGCCATTTTAATTTTCAATAGCGAATCTTCTCAAAATATTTCAAAATTTCTTTTCTCACCATTTTAATTTACAACAATGAATAGTTGATTTAAATAACCGCAACATATTTTTACTTTGCTTCGAGGATCTTTAAAAAGATTAAAAAAAATCTTTAGACTATTCCTTAATCTTACATCTTGTATTTTATTTTTGTTTCGACTATGTTAATCCGTCAGCGTAATATTTCATGCGCAAAAACGAAGGTCTTCCAATTAATCCTAAATCTCTATATACTAGTTCAACAATATTAATTATGTTTGAGATGACAAAAGAACTTTATTACAAAAAAAGTGTACAAAGTCAAAGAAGGGTACTTTTGTAAACAAACACTTCTTTTATAAAAATTACGTAAGAAGGGTACTTTTATAAAGTCAAAGAAGGGTACTTTTATTTCTTATACATCAAACCAAACAATGTATAAGAAATAATACATGCATAACTAATACAAGTATAACTAATACAAGCATTACTAATGCAAGCAATACTAATACACTATATTTTGCATTATTCTTATACACTCTACCAAACGACCCTTAAGTGTCAAGCTTCTTTTGACTTGTTTCGAAGACTCTATGACGATGAAACTTTTACGGGGTCTTACATTTGTCTTTTTGCTATGAGGGCAGGGTGGATTACTTCCTTCCTGATTGTTGTAATTATTGTCTTGCATTTGCTTCTCGTTCTTTTTGTTTCCCTTATATGACTCGTTTTGCGATTTAGCTTGAAAAACATCTTCAACGGAACCTTCTTTCCTCATTATTCTCTTTTGTTCCAATGCCTGCAAAGCATTAACAAGTTCTGCCAAGGTAATGCTTGACAGATCCTTAGAATTCTCTAAAGAAGAGATTGTGGCTTCATATTTCTCAGGAAGTGTGACAAGAATTTTTTGAACAATTCTTTCATCAGTAAAATCCTTACCAAACAATCTCACCTTGTTGGCTAAGTCAAGTAGCTTGTTTGCATAATCTTTTATAGTTTCTGATTCTTTCATTTTCTTCATTTCAAATTCCCGAATCAGATTCATCATTTGCATATTCTGAACTCTTTCATTTCCTTGGTATTCCTTTTCAAGATACTTTCAAATTTCAACAGCGGACTTCATTTGCATAATTCTGATAAGAATTGAACGAGATACCGCAGAGAAAAGGCATGTTGTGGCTTTCCTTGTTTTTCTCTCCTTATGATGTTTCATCTGATTCACCGTTGGATTATCTTCGAGAGTAGTTACTTCATAATCTTTCTCTACTGCTTCCCATAGATCCAGTGCTTCAAGATGAACCATCATTCTAATTGTCCAAGCTTGATAATTCTCACCATTGAAGACATGTGGAATTAGAAAGCTTGTTTCAAAATTCATATTATATAAACTATTTCAGATAACAGTTTAAAGAATTGTTATATAGAAAGAACTTGTATTTTTTTAATTTACTCTCTTCTCACAGGTCCCTCAAGATGGCAATGCACTTGATACCGGTCTGTAGGAACTTTATTTTGTTTTCATTTTTTATTGAAATGATCACTGCCATATTTATACATAAAATCATAATTGAAAAAACTTAATTACTTTAAAGCTGAATTTGAGGCACTAATCTTTTAACACTTGAGGCACTAATCTTTTAACACAATTATAGTCACCACATCCCTTGTAGACTGGTATGAAGTTGCCTGGCAAATGTCACAAACTGGCATTTTGAGCTAAAACTACAATTCTACCTTCAATTGTGGATCTAAATTTACAATCTTTCTTGATTTTAAAAGAACCCCATTTGAGTTAAAGTTATAACGATGGTGGGTTTAGGTGATTCTTGGTGTTTTTGTAATGGGGATTTGCAAGTCTGAAGAAATCTAAAGTTACAATCTTTCTTGATTTTAAAAGAACCCCATTTGAGTTAAAGGTATTACAATGGTGGGTTTAGTAGATTCTTGGTGTTTTTGTAATGGGGGTGGCAAGTCTGAAGAAATCTAAAGTTACAATCTTTCTTGATTTTAAAAGAACCCCATTTGATATAAAGCTATAGCAATGGTGGGTTTGGCTGATTCTTGGTGTTGTTGTAATGGGGGTGGCAGTCAGAGAAACTGAAAGCTACTAGCTTACTACCATTTTGAGCTAAAGTGCAATTTCACCTTCAATTCTTAATCTAAAATTTTTACACTCTTACTTGATTTTAAAGAAGCCCCATTTGAGTTAAAGCTTTAACAATGGTGGGTTTGGTTGATTCTTGGTGTTTCTGTAATGGGGGTGGCAAGTCTGAGAAAATGAAAGCTACCATTTTTTCAGGCAAAGGTCCTGCTATGGCTCATATAGCTGTGAGTGGCACTGGTTTCTTGATCCACAGGAATTTGCTGCTTACTACCCATGTAGTTCTTCCTTCTGTTGCTGCTGCTGAAGCTGCTGAGATCCGTCTTCAAAACGGTGTTGCTGCTCTCCTTTTTCCCCATAAGTTAGTGTTTCCTCTTATTGACTTTTATCTTTGCATTCAGCTTTGCTTACAGGGTGGAAATTAATATAGATGGTTGATTTCAACTTATTTGGGATAAAGTTGTAGTTGCTGCTGCTATTTTATTGTAATGTCTCTTTGTTCAGACTCCAAAGGATGAAAAGATTTTCCTTCATGAAGCAAGTGATAAATTTCTGAGATAAGAACTATTGGCGAGTTACCATTAGATTTAATGGAAATTAAGAAAATCAGTCCTCTATTGTGCTTGTCATAGTCTATTGAACACCTAATTGACTTAGAATTCCGTTAGTTTGTTGGACTGTTTTTGGTGAAATGTCTACTTTTTGCGAGTATGCATTGAATCATTGGCCTTCCATCATCAACATTGAATGGGGATCTGTCAGAATCGTATTCTCCATTGGCGGACCTTCTCTTTATGTGACATTGATGCCATTTCAAGCTCCACTATGATAGTCTTTTGAAGCTCTAGATAATATTTATATGGATACAGGAAAGAGTTGTATTTAGTAGTCAAAACAGATCTTTCTTAAACCGCCATTTCTTGTGCACCTTCCTTATCTACCAGACTACCACGGTACCACCGTAACTGTGTGTTGTGATAATTATTGAATAGATTTGGGTAGTCCTGCCAGAGAAGCTTGAAAGGTGTATGGCAGGCTTTAGCTGGAAAATATTCTTGTTAATGAACTCTGTAATGTCATTCGCAAGATTGATTTTAGTGAAGTGGATGGTGTTGGCACAATCCTCAAACTAACCTTTCCACCAGTCTCTCTGTTTTTCACCTCTTACATGGAAAGTGATTGTTGAAATAGGAAGCACATCAAAGTAGCTTTGGTGGTGGCAGGTGGTCTTGTTGATCTTGGATTCATACAAAAGGATAGAGCTGCATGCACGAGTCACGACCATATGCACGATTGAGTATGAGGTCAAGGAAGAAGCAGCTGCTAATGTTTCATTTGTTAGTATCCATTCATTTGTGGCCATAATGCCAGTTGTTACCATGCGAAGACTGCAATGTTCTTCCTGATACTTATGTCAATTAAGATTGTGTAGGGTGTTTATTAGTTGAATTGCTTAAAAATCACGCTACTTGCAGAAGCCAGAAGCTTATAAGTACTTTTAACGTATTGAATTGAGCTATAGAAATCTCTAGAAAGGAAAAAGAGTAACTCGAAAGATTAGGTATCTAAGTATTCATATATGTTTTACTCCCATGAGTCGTAAGTTTTCCGGTATTCATATAAGTTTGAAAGGTATCTAAGAATTCAATCATAAGATTAGGGCCAGAGCTGATGGAATGACCGAAAGAGGGCGGTATATATGGAGGATTCAATCGTTGGCCCCTAGCCAGTTTGAGTTGAGGTGTAGTTGATGATAATCAATCACATAACAATGGTTCAGATTGGAATCACTAATAGTTTACCTAGTGGTTAAAGCAGCTTAAGCATGATTCCTGTGCATGGATATCACAATTGACCTTCCGAAACAAAAGTAGAGATATGTTGCATATCAATTCCTGCATTTTCCTGATATGATGTATATAACAAGAGAGCAGGAGAACGTCGGATAAGATGCAACAAGGATTAGATGTTGTAAGCACCCCCCTACAAGTTTGATCTTTTGCAGAAGATCAGGCAAGTGTGCGGGCATTCAATCTGTGTAAGAGCTAGGAGTTTGGAGCTATAAAAATCCATCTCTAGTCTCTGATGGTATTTTTGGATTTAGGTAGAAATTGAAATGCATGCAATGCGTGTTGATGTATATATATGTATGTCATTTCCTTCTTGTGTTGGTGCTCAACAGTTCTAATCACGTTTGAATTTGTTTGTCAGGTTACAAAAAAGGTTGCCAATAAAATACTTGTAGGTTACAAAGGGTGCAACATTGATCCATTAAATGTCATTTAGCTAACATCTTTCTGATGTTGAGAAAAAAAGGAATAAAACTTCTCATGTTTAGCATGCCAAATATGAATGCATCAGATTAGCTTTTGGATTATGAAGATGAAGGTTCGATGTGTTGATCAAATTGCTCGTTCAGCATCTGAGTATTGGTATATGTTTTCTTATTGAGGTAAATTGTGCTTGGTACACTGCAATCGTTATAAATGGCTCTTGAACAGAAAAACAGAGAGATTGGAGTCTTTATTTAAACGGAAGGAGAATAATAGTTATTGGTTAACTGTTCTTACCTGGTTCACCTCAGTAAAGTACATTCCGCGTTTCATTCTCCATTTGCAGCTTCATTGAATACTCTTTTATATGTTCTATTTCTGGTACCACAAAAGCAATTGTGTTCTGCACAAACATATATACAAAATAAGTTATTAACATTACTCATAGCAAAACATTTTATCTATTAATATCGAAGGACTCAATGAATTCTTATAGAGAGAAGTTAGAGGAGTAAATCTCAATCCTTTTGGAAGTAATTATTTTTTATCAGATTTATACAAAATTATTAAAAAAAAATAATTTGTTTTACTTTATATGGATACATTACATATTTCTGAATACATCACTTAATTTTACACGAAAATATCACATTTCCCATGTGTACACGATATTCTTCTGGATACATCACATAATTTATACGGATACATCACATTTTTTCGAATATATCACTTAATTTACACGGATGCATTATATTTTTTTGGATATATCACTTAATTTTATATGAATACATCACATTCTTCAGTGATGTAATGCGATGTATCTGAGTTTTTAAGTAAAATTAGAAATCTTTATTTAAAAAGATTGAGATTTTAAGTAGTTATAATAAGTTGTGATATGATGTAATGTTTCCTTCTTATATTCCTCCGGTGAGTCGTGTCACTCGACATTGCTTTATCAATTTTTTAAATTTAGTGAAACACAAGAAACACAACAACTTTGATAGTTGTTGAACAACTTTAAAGGGTTGTCGAACAACTTTGATACTGTTGAGACAACTTCTATAGTTGTTGAGACAAATTTTTTAGTTGTTGGAGCGAAATTGTTTAATAGAAAACTGAATATTTTTTTTTTTGTATCTTTTACCCAATTTTTAAGACTTGAATTGAAGGACTCTCACCAAATTGAATAAGTAGTTTGTCCCTTTTAATAGTGTAGACACCTAATTTTGTCCCTCCCGAAGTCTAATTTTATTCATTTTTAGTTTACCTTACCATGTGTCCAACCCCATGTAATTATATCCCACAAAAATACAAAAATAAATAAAAAAATACCTCTAACTAATTTATTTTATCCTAACAATCTACCCAATCAAAAACTTCCACCTACCCTAACTACCCATGTGATTCCCCCCTCATTTTTCTTGTCCACAAAGAAAGAATATATGGGGGACCCACCAAAATTCCCACATCATAACAAATCCATGCCCATTATAAAAGAAAAATTCTAAGAGGAAAAAGGGGGCTCATTCTTTGATCATCATCTTCTCCACAATAACAACAATCACAAAATAATCTTCCTCACAAGAACAACAACAACAACAACAACAAAAGAAGAAAAAAAAAAAAGGGCACCAGCGAACAGTAACCGGTGAACAGTACCCGGTGATTAGTAACTGGTGAACAGTAACGCCGTGAACAGTAACAGCGTGAAAAGTGACGGTGAACGGGTCATTATTTGTCGAGTTGGATTGTTGGTGTTAAGGTTCGGCTCGAGGTTTCCGGGTGCGGACTCTCTTTATTCGAATAACATTGAGTTTGAAAGATTTAAATTTAAGGTCCAATTCTTTCTTCTCTTTCATTTAATTCTTATGTGATTGTGATTGTGATTGTGTGTGATTCGATACCGTGGTTTGTTTGTTGATGTGAACTGTTGGTGACATTTGGGTGTGTGATGTGCTAAGCATGATTGGTGAATTTTTGTTATTCTCGATTGATGGATTGTGTATTGAAATGGGTTAATCACGTGGTTGAGAATGAATTAAGGTGGGGATTAAAAATGGAGGAAAATGAATATTGATTCATTTTGATGTGTTGATAATGTTGAACATGATAGAATTGTGATACGTTGAACTTGGTAGGCAAACGTAGGCCGGGTAGGCAAATTTAGGAATAGCGATTTGTTGGAGTGTTTGAATATGTGCGTGAATGGTACTTTCTACTTTATTGCACAAAAAGTTTAAATTGTACTCATTTGGCCGGGGAATGCCCCGAAGGATTTGTATTGATTTATCCGGGGAATGCCCCGAAGTAGCATGTACGCAAATGAGGCTCGTGATCAAGGCCCGGAACGTCGGGTGGAGTTTAGTTTAGGATTAGTTTAGAATAGAATAAGTTTTATATTTCAGCACCTCTTTTATTTTGGATTGTATAATTTGGACTAAACATTATTTTGGTTTGTTTTGAATTTTGTGTGATTTGTTTGTTTGCTTGTTTTGTGTGTTTATGTGGTTTGTACATTTGTAATGTCAAATTAGCCGATACGCTCCACCAAGCGATCGTGGTTGAACCACGGGATCGAGGGGTGCCTAACACCTTCGCCTCGGTCAACAGAATTCCTTAGCCGGAATCTCTGCTCGCGGATCAGTTTTTAGAGTCAAACCGTTTCAAAAAGGATTTTTCAAAGGTGACTTGGCACACCGGATTATGTCAAGTGGCGACTCTGAATAAGAAAAAAAATGTAAATAATCCTTTTTTTTTTCGAAACACATTTTTCATTTTTGTCACCTTAATAATAAAGCCCTTTCGAACCATAAAGTCAATTCTTTTGGAGTACGAAAAAGGGGCGTGACAGCTCTGGCGACTCTGCTGGGGATAGTCCTTTTCAGAATTCGAGCTATTTTTGGAGTCGTATCGGCTTTGTTTGGCATTACAAGTGTATAAACATTGTTTGTGATTTTTGTTTGTGTTATTGTTATCACTTTTGTGCGATTTCGTGCTCTTTGTTTACAGTATTTATCCTATGTGTTACTGATTTTATATCTGGCATCATGTGTCTACCCCCAGGCCTTCTTTCTGCAACAAATCTGTAGTACACGTGTTGTACACGACCTCTAGTTGTGTCACCTTTATTTTAGGGGGGGAGCCGTCGGTGTTATGGAGTAGGTGGAAAGTTGTCGCAGCCACTATCGACCATACACTCCCCCGAACAGCCTTGTTAGTGAACCCCAACGTAGGTCAGCCTTTAGGTCATGCTTATGTGCATCATATTGATACTTAGTGGGGCCCACTTGGTCCTTTGTAGGAGACTCACCTCTAACGCATCCCTACGTGCTAAATGTTGCATCTTTGAGGGTAATGGGGTCATTTGACAGACTGATTTGGTGAAAACATGTGTTAGAAGCAAGGTGCGTACGCAAGAACTGTTGAAAAAAATAGGAAAAAAAAGTGAAGTGATTCGAAAAGAAGAAAAAAAAAAAGTGTCGTAACTTTTAGTGTTCTTTATGGCTTTTGTTCTTCACAATCCAAAAATTCAAAAAAAAAAAAGATTTTTACCTTTTGCACTCATTTGTCAAAAATGAAAATATCAAAAACATTTTTCCTTTGTCTCGTTTAGCATGCATTCACAATTCGAAAACTTCAAAAAGATTTTTCATTCATAGGAGTTTTTATAAAAGAAAAATGCAAAAATTGTAGGAGTTTTGTACATTTCACGAAAATACCAAAAGATTTTTCTTCGTAGTTGTTGGTGTCATTTTTAGCTGAAGTGTCTAATTAAAAATCCAAAAAGATTTTATTCGTTTGTCTTTGGTTGTATCTCTTAAGTTAGGGTCAATCTGTTAGTTAATCGTTAATTGTCCAATCTGGACGAACTACGCGTACCTGATTCCCGTCCCTTGGGGCGGGATACGTAGGCAACCCTCGGTGGGTCCGGTAATTTTAATTTTCATTTTTTGGCCTTTGTCTTAGTCTTAGCCTGGGTTTTCCTTCTCGTAATCTAGTATTGTCAATTAATTCTTGCCAAGTAGGCTGATTTCATTCGGCGATACTGTTTGGTGAATTTGAGTTATAGGTCGGTCTGTCCCTCTATGTCACACGATATTTCTTCTAAGATAAAATCCCGAGGGTCGGGAATTCCTTGTCTTGTTTTGAATTTTTGAGTTGTAAGTTTGGCTTGTCATTACAGGATGAAGCCTACAGGGTCTAGAGTCTTGATGGTTTCCAAAGTGCCCAAAAAGTTAATAAAGTGGTGGAGCACGTTCAACTACGCTGACCAGCAAGAGCTATTTAAGATATTAGGTGATCTTACGAAACTTCTGCATGTCCCACCCCGTCCAGACCTAATAGATGCTGTGCTGACCTTTTGGGATCCTAGTAATTTGGTGTTTAGGTTCGGAAAGTGTGAAATGACGCCTACGTTGGCAGAATTATCTGGTCTGCTTCATTTGCCTTATATTGACAAAAGTATGATCCGAGCTCGGAATCACTCGGGCAATAGGTTTCTACAAGGGTATGGTTTGAAGAGTAATAACAGATATTTGGGTTGTCTGAATCAATCATGGATTTCTTTAGACTTTCTATTTGCTAGATTTGGGTCCTCGGAAGGTTTTGATTGCTTTTGGGATGAATTTCATATGACTAAGGAGAAGTGGGAGAGAAAGCGTCTTGAAGTCTTCACCCTCGCTTTGTTAGGTATTTTAGTGTTTCCACTAGAAGAAAGACGTATTAATACCCATTTGCAATCTGTGGTGATGGCTCTATTTCATAAGGATCAAAATAACAAGGGCATTATTCAAAAGGGGAAGGTCGTTGATCAAAAGGCAGGTTCACTCTCATACCCATGATCTTAACAGAAATATATAAGGCTTTAACCGAAGTGAAGGGGGGGATGAGATTTTTTGAGGGCAGTAACCTGATATTGCAGTTATGGATGATGGAGCATATGTATGCCCCTTCTTTAGTTAGACTAGACGTGGTTGATCGTTGTATTCCCAATCGAGTGAAAGCCATGGACTTCAGGTTGCGTTTGGATAAATTCTCGCTACCCGTGGGAGTCGACGCTTGGATTGAATTTCTTGAGTCAAGAACCGGGGATAACATTTTGTGGACTTATCTGTGGCTTCGACCAAAGATAATCTTGTTGGGTTGTCAGACGCAGCTCCTTTTAGTTATGTTAGGGTTTAATTGCACTAGACCATACAGTCCTTCTAGGGTAATGCGCCAGTTGGGTAGGCTGCAGGACGTGCCACCAGTAGTGGATCTTCTGAAGGATGTTGAGTACTTCAAGGACCAAGCTTTAGGTGAGAGCAAGTATGAGCAGTTTTGGAAGCATGCAACAAAGCTAGGTGTGGATACACTCAAAGAAAGTTTGGATAATCCAGGGTACACTCAGGGATATGGGGTCTGGCTTCAATCTATCCCTCGGGGTATCAGTCAACCCTTACCAGCGCAGCTTAGAGGGAGAATACAGGAAGAATGCATGGTTGACGACCATCAGGATGAAAGTTCGGGGTCCAAAGTGGAGACACTGAGAGTTCAGTTAGCAGATTTGTTCAAGATTGTAGAAAGGTGTCAGAACAATCTTTCTTATTGTACTCCTCATGAGGCAGGAATACGGGCCCGAAGCTTCCTCCCCAATATCAGGGTGTCTTTGCAGGACATGCTGCAAAGTTTGAATGGGAGAAAGAGAACTTCACAGGCAGGTCCATCTCAGCCAGGGTCATCACGCAGAGCACCAGTTTGAAAGAGCATTTCTTATCTTTATTCAATTTGAGTCTTTTATGTTTCTGTCATTGTAGGGTGGCGTCAGTTTTAAGTCGGAGTAAAGTTGTTTTTGGTATTAGGGTCTTTATCAGTAATTTCACGTATGTCGTCTTAGGGGTCTAGAATGTTATTTAGTATTTGTTGTTTAGTTTTTAAAGCGGTCCTAAATTCGTTGCATGTTTTGTTTCTTTCTTTCATCAAAATGTTATGAGGTTACGCCTTTCTTTTGTTTGTTTGTTTTCGTTTTCGCGAAAAAATAAATAAATTCATTTATGTAACGTTTATGCATATGCTGCCCGAACTACGCAAGATCTGATTCATGTACAACATGATACGTAGGCAACCTACTTTGGGGTTCGATCTAAGCATTTTGTTTCGTTTGTTTTTCATTATTTTTCCTCTTTTAAAGAAAAGCAAAAGCCATAAAGAATGATAAAACAAAAGTAGATAGCGAAAAAAATAAAAATAAATAAATAAATAATGAGGCGAGAAAGGGAAAGAACAGAGACTGAAAAAAAAGGGAAAAAGGAAATGAGGGCGAAAGAAAAGAGGTGTGTTTGGAGGAAAGAAGCAAATAAGTGTAGATAAAAATCGGGATGATGTTAAAATGACCTCGCTATCCTCAAAAACTGGTAGAAATGAACATGAATTT
Organism: Capsicum pubescens; assembly: GCA_030864215.1. Lineage (NCBI taxonomy): Eukaryota > Viridiplantae > Streptophyta > Magnoliopsida > Solanales > Solanaceae > Capsicum > Capsicum pubescens. Next base: position 5,229,120 of record CM061543.1, read on the forward strand.
AGGACAATTTTACCAATGTGATTCCCATGCTTGTTGTGTGCCCTAATCCTAACGGATGTCGTCTTTGATGAGCATGTTCTTTCAGATAACATTGGTAGGTTCACAGCACTCTGGCTAGTCACCCATACTTCACTAGATCAAAAGCAAAGCTTGTCATGGCTAGCAGGGAGATTGAAAATTCTCTCATGGACCCGGATCAGGATCACATGGAATAAAGTTCAGAACACAATGATGAGGTAGTAAGGCTCAGGCAACAATTGATAGATTTGCACCGGGCATGGGCCAGCGGAATGCCTCCTCCTCCGCTCCCTGAAGGTCTTGGGAATATCTCTAATTTCCCACCGCTCTCTCAGGCATAATTCTCTGCTCCTACTGAGTCACCTGAGCACGCGCCAGGATTCACTCCGCGACATTATTATCCTGGCAGTTCAGGTGTGCCCTTGGCAGCTCCCCAATCAAGACCCGCTGCTCAGCCGGCGCCACCGATCACACCGGTATTCGTGGATCCGCCACCACCTGAAGCTCCCACATATGCTGTGCGTCCTACAATGGGGCTTCCTCGGTCTGCCAGTGAGCTAGTATTGAAGGTTCCAGATCTACTTTGAGAATGAATGAACCGTATGGTTACACTCAGCTACCCACATTTCCATTTGATACGGAGAAACCTATCGCAACAGAGGAACAGGAAGTCATAGCACGAAAGTTGAAAAGTTTAGAACAGGCCATGAGGAATTTGCAGGGAATCGGAGGTTATAAGAGTGTTTCCTATAAAGATCTTTGCATGTTCCCAGACATCAACCTTCCCCTCGGTTTTAAAATGCTCAAGTTCGAGAAGTATGCAGGGCACGGTGATCCCGTGGCACAGTTGAGACATTATTGCAACCAATTGAGGGCTGCAGGAGGAAGGAAAGAGCTGCTCATGACTTTCTTTGGCGAGAGTCTTTCTGATCTGGCTTCAGAATGGTTTATCGATCAAGATATCGACAAGTGGAACAACTGGGATGACTTAGCTTCTGAGTTCGTGCAACATTTTCAGTATAACATCGACCTGATTTCGGACAAAAAATCCTTGGTCAACATGAAGAAGAAAAACACTGAAGGTTTTAGAAAATACGCGATAAGGTGACGTGAATAGGCCGCCAGGGTAAAGCCTTCAATGAAAGAAAATAAGTTGGTAGAGGTTTTCATTCAGGCACAGGATGAGACCTATTTTCAACATTTACTTCCGGCAATGAGAAAGTCTTCTCAAAATGGGGGAGATGATAGAGGATGGAATCAAGACCGGAGGAATAGTGAGTTTTGCTGCATTAAAAGCCACCACACAAGCGATTCAAGGTGGATCTGGCGCATTCGAAGGTAAAAAGAAGAAAGAGGACGTGGCGACTGTCGTAGCTGGAACCCATTCCTATCCCAAAAGACCACCTCGCCCCTATCCCCAAGCCCAAGCCCAAGTCTACGCCCAAGCTCCATATATTCCTCCCCTCCATTACTACCCTCCACAAAATCCTTTATATTCCAGTCCACCACCCCCGTACCCAGTATATAGCGCGCAACCATATGCCCAAACCCCTTCTTGCCCGCAATGGCGCGTGTAAGCTCCAAAAAATCGCCCATCCGCTCAACCGAATTATCAAAACCCCTTCAGACCCGGTTTTCAACCTAGGCCCGAGTATAAGAAAGAGAAGGCGGTCAAAAATCAATTCACACTTCTTGGGGAGTCCTATGCTAGCTTATTTGATAGGTTGAGAAAGTTGAAGGTCTTAAGCCCAATTCAAGAAAGGCTTTCAAATCCACCGCCGAGGAATCTCGATTATTCTTTAAGGTGTGCGTACTATTCTGACATGCCAGGCCATGATATCGAGAAATGCTGGCATTTAAAGAGAGTTGTCCAAGATTTAATTGACACAAATCAGATGCTGGTCCAGGCCCCGGAGGGTCCAAACATTAACTAGAATCCGCTGCTAACCCATGCTGAAACCAATATGTTAGAATTGATATATGATGGGAAAGAGTCTTCAAGGTGTTATAAGCCTATTGTCAAGATACATAGCATTGAGGAGAAATCGGTGAATGTAGCAGAGTCTTTGAAAGCAATGTCATTGAGCCAGGAAGGAATAAGAGAAGATAAAGCCCAAGAAAGCACAAAGAAACCCCTGATCACAGTACAAGGTGCCAGAAGGTATGTTGATTTAAATCAGGATAAACCTAAGTTGACAGTGGTAGGAGCTCTGAGTCAGCCCATCTTGACGGTGAAAGGAGCACTGGCAGCGCCTGTTGTCCTCAAACCGGTGACCCAACCTTCGATAGTTGATACGAAAAGGGTTCCCTGGAATTATTGGCGGACTGTGATGACCTATCACGGGAAGGAAGTAGTGAAAGATGTAGATGAGGTAGGGGGTGTGACTCGGTCAGGAAGATGCTTCGTGCCTGAAAGCTTAAGAAAGTCCAATTCAATGGTGAGTGGACCGTCATCTATCAAAAAGCCTATCACCGAAGAAGAAGCCGAAGAAATTTTGAAAAAGATGAAATTGCCAGAGTATTAAATAATAGACCAGTTGAAGAAAACCCCTGCTCAAATTTCCCTCTTATCTTTGTTGTTGCACTCCAAGGAGCATCGTGATATTTTACTGAAGGTATTAAATGAAGCATATGTTCCTAGGGAGATTACAGTAAATCAGCTTGAGAAAATGGTTGGAAAAATCTTTGAGGTGAGTCGGATCAGCTTTTCTGATGATGAATTGCCTGTTGAAGGTACAGGGCATAACCGGGGCCTTTACATTACAGTGAAGTGCGAAGAGTTCTACGTCACTCATGTCATGATTGACGGAGGTTCAGGTGCAAATATCTGCCCTATTTCTACTTTGTACAAGTTGAATATTGGTGCTGAGAGGATCAGGCCCAACAATGTATGTGTCAGGGCTTTCGATGGTGCAAAATCAAACTCCATTGGCAAAATAGAACTAATGTTGACCATAGGGCCTGTTGAGTTCGCCATAGAGTTTCAAGTATTGAATATAGACTCCTCTTACAATCTGTTATTGGGAAGGCCGTGGATCCACAAAGACAAGACGGTTGCATCTACACTGCACCAAATGATTAAGTTTGAGCATGACAGGCAAGAAGTGGTTATTCACGGTGAAGGAGATTTGTCCGCCGGCGAAGATTCTCCCTTGTCTCTTATTGAAACAAATAATGTAGAGGAGACATTCATCTATCAAATTTTTGATACAGTGCCAGTGAATCGTATCCTTGAATGGCAGGTTATACCAGGACCGCAATTGTCTTTCGCTTCTATCATGATGGTGAGTGAACTTTGGAAATACGAATTTGAGCCAGGAAAAGGTTTGGGAGCGTCTCTGCACGGTATAGTTCGTCCATATGTCCGAGTGAGAACGTGGGCACGTTTGGTTTGGGATTTGAGCCTATGGCTGAAGATCGGAAGAAAGCCAAGGGAAGGAAAAAGGAAACATGGTCACTCCCTCGCCCAATTTCACTACTCAGTGAATCATTTGTTAAGAGTAGTGTCACAAAGCATGTGGAATTTGAAGTTGAATTGGTTAATGACTGCCAGAACCTTTTTATTGAAGTTGATATGGTCAAAGCAGGAGAAGGTACCAGTATGGAAGACGTGCAATTCATAGGTCCAGTTGTCCGACTCAATAATTGGGAAGTCACTCCTCTCCCCGTCAGGAGGGAGTTGTGGTAGTTTATTTTGTTTTTCTTTCTGTTTATCCGAGTTATTTCAGGGTTGTAATTCGGATTTTAGTTTGTTTATGTTATGTTGGCATCTATGTTTAAACCCTTCTATCTTTTTATTTAATGAAATGCAATGTCCCTTTTGATTCGTGTCTAATATATTTTGTTTTTCTTTTTTTATATACAGTTCTCTTTATACTGATTCTAATGACATGACATGCATGCGGAATTTTCAGCCTGATCTTAAAATCCAAACTAATCAAGATGTAATGAAGCAGGATGGGGAATATGATGAAGAAGAAGCACTAGAAGAAATAAGTAAAGAGTTGGAACAGTTTGAAGACAAACCGAATCCTAATTTGAATGAGACTGAGCCAATAAATCTAAGGGATCAAGAAGATGTTAGGGAAACTAAAATCAGTGTACATGCTTTGCCACAGCTAAAAGATGGAATGATTCAAGCATTAATTGATTATAAGGATGTTTTTGTATGGTCTTATGATGATATGCCTGGTTTAAAAAAAAAAAATTGATACTTCATTTACCTGCATGCTAAACCTATTTAAGAGAGGTTATTTTATCCTGCTTTGCTTTTGTTTTTGTGGAGTAGAAAGATTATCTTTTATAAACCTTCGGTTCAAATAAGCTCTCAAAGCCAAGTTACAAGAAAAGTACAATAGCAAAATAACAGAATAAAACAACATTATTAATAAGAAAGAGAAGAGGGGATGGGGAGGGTGGTGTTCCAGTTCCACATAAAGATGTCTTCTCACGTTTGCTATGAAGAATTGCATGTCATTCTAGGTCAACCTAATCGAACGATATAAACTTAGGTACTAACAATAAACATCAATTTAAAATCCAATGTCAAATAACAGGAATTAAAAGATCCATGAAGATCACCAAGTAAGTATATAACATTGTTTTCGATAATGAAAACTTGACCCTTCTTAAATTCCACAACAAAAATTCATAGCTTCAACATCCCATCCCCAACTAACACCCCCCTCAAAGTTTAGAGCTCACATGTTATTCTTGGCTGGGTCAATGTTCATGCCATCAAAATTGAGATATTGGTCTATATTAATAGTTGATGCTGAATCTGTCTCATCATCATCATAAAAATTCGAACCTTCTCCCTCCTTATGCTCTTCTTCTTGAGCGTTCACAAGTTTCTTAAGCCTCTTCAATTCAACTTGCAACTCTTCAATTTGGGCTGCAATCGAGATAAAGTCAAGATTTGAAGCTTATAAATCTTTTATTTTAATTAGTTTTCTTAAGTAAGTTATTGAATTATTAATAATTTGAACTTATTCAATAAATTTTTAAGACATGTATACGATTAGAATCAAAACTATATATTGAATTGAATCTGACTGAACCACTAACACACATACTCATCCCGACCCGAAAAGAACCCTCCTTGTCAATTTTTATGAATTTCACGGAAAATGTATCTGAGTTATTCAATAGATTATATTAATATAATTAATACCAATATAAATTTCACATAAGTAAAACAATATTTGATTGACCACATAATAATTTTTTTTTTTCCGTTATCAATGTAAACAATTTTTCATACGATCATTTAGATGATATCTACAAAAGTTTTTTACACTATCAATATCAATAATTTTTCATACAATCATTTAAATGATATCTACAAAACTACCATTAAACATTTTTAAAATGTAAGATTTATTTTCTTAAAAATAAGATACATTATCTGCCATGACAAATAAAAATGTCCTAATGAAAGAAAATTATAATCATCTTGCAGAACTTATAACTCTTTAAAAGAATTGAAGATCTTCATTGCATGTATATGATTAATGATTCTTTTATAAATAAGCCAAAAAGAAAAAACAATCAAAACAACAACTACAGCCTCTTATTTACGACACGAATTAATTTCTGTATTAATTCTCACTCAGGATAAAAATGTCAAAAGGTTACCTAGTTTATAGTGTGAACCTAACTTTTTCCTATTGTGGTCAAATTATGGCCAAAAGAATTTTTCCTTTTATATATTAATTCTCACATAAATATAAAGTGAAAAAAAAAACATTTTTTGGTCAGAAAGGAGATATATATATACCACATCGTTGATTGGCGTTGTCAGTGACTCTATCCAATTGTCTTTGCAATATTTCATTCTCCATTTGCAGCTTCATTGAATACTCTTTTATATGTTCTATTTCTGGTACCACAAAAGCAATTGTGTTCTGCACAAACATATATACAAAATAAGTTATTAACATTACTCATAGCAAAACATTTTATCTATTAATATCGAAGGACTCAATGAATTCTTATAGAGAGAAGTTAGAGGAGTAAATCTCAATCCTTTTGGAAGTAATTATTTTTTATCAGATTTATACAAAATTATTAAAAAAAAATAATTTGTTTTACTTTATATGGATACATTACATATTTCTGAATACATCACTTAATTTTACACGAAAATATCACATTTCCCATGTGTACACGATATTCTTCTGGATACATCACATAATTTATACGGATACATCACATTTTTTCGAATATATCACTTAATTTACACGGATGCATTATATTTTTTTGGATATATCACTTAATTTTATATGAATACATCACATTCTTCAGTGATGTAATGCGATGTATCTGAGTTTTTAAGTAAAATTAGAAATCTTTATTTAAAAAGATTGAGATTTTAAGTAGTTATAATAAGTTGTGATATGATGTAATGTTTCCTTCTTATATTCCTCCGGTGAGTCGTGTCACTCGACATTGCTTTATCAATTTTTTAAATTTAGTGAAACACAAGAAACACAACAACTTTGATAGTTGTTGAACAACTTTGATAGTTGTTGAACAACTTTGATAGTTGTTGAACAACTTTAAAAAGTTGTCAAACAACTTTGATAGTGTTGAGACAACTTCTATAGTTGTTGAGACAAATTTTTTAGTTGTTGGAGCGAACTTGTTTAATAGAAAACTGGAAAAAAAAAATTGTACCTTTTACCCAATTTTTAAGACTTGAATTGAAGGACTCTCACCAAATTGAATAAGTAGTTTGTCCCTTTTAATAGCATATCACATCTTACCCATATCTACTTTCACAGATAATATTACACTAATTTATTATTGTATGTACGCTTATCTAATAGTTAATCTAATTTATGTCCAAACAAGATCACGTGTTTGAAATATGTGCACGGAATTTCTCATTTAACAAATGAGTTTTGAAATACATTTTTATTAAGATTCATTATTTTTAAAAAAAATTTATAATCCTTAAGTTGTACTTGAATCCACAACCTCGAATTAATCACTAAATCTAAAAGCATATGTAATTAATTTGTCTCACTATAAATGCTTTTATGCCCAAAGCATTATTAACATTTTAGTCGTACTATACTGAAAATTTTAAATTAGAAAAAACAATAAAAACAGTTATACAAAAATATATTTTCGAAGCAATCTATATGGTTTGATTTGTTATTGTGATGTATTTATTTATTCACTTCATTGTGATATTTATGTATGTATGTATGTTTAAGTATATACGTGTGTGTAAAATTACTGTTTTAAGCTATCAAGAGAAAAAAATATTCGAACAAAATTTTTTAATAAAAGTTTTAATTACCTGAAGATCTTTAACCTTCTTTTCTAGATCGATTGTGTATTCAATCTGTCTTGTCTTGAATCTTCGTGCCGATAGTCTATTTGATATAGTTCTGTAATAAAAGTAGTAATTTCAAAAAAGAAAATAAAATCAATTAATTTTAGTGCATACAAACTTATAGAAACAAAGAAAAATATTATAATATCGCTAAAGAAAGCATGAATGTTTGATGGAGTTCTTTGGTCTAATCGAACCCGTTAAAAATTGACTTGTGAAAAATCTTTTTGATGAATTTTTCATCAGAAATTTTAAAAATCGATTAAAAATTTACATTTTAAAGTAATATTAATAAAAAAAGAATTACCTAATTTAGACATATAGCATAGCCTTATAGAAACAAAAACTAATATATTGAGTAGATACTAGAAAAATATGAAAATCAGGTTGTTGAAATCAATTTCAATGGATTTTATCATTAAAAATTCAAAATGTCAATTAAAAATTCACATTTTTGTTAAGTAATTTCAATAAAAATAAAATTATTTATGACCTTCTTAACTTTTTCACATCAACATTTGGGTCTACATGACTTTGCCTGAGTTCAAAATTCACCGCTTCATCAAGGATAGAAGTCTTGTTGATTGGATCAACTCCGCTTGGAGGTTTGAGGCACAACTCCAAGTTAGGTTCTTCAAATCTGTTGTGTTTTTCTTTCTTTTTCCCTTCCATAAATCTTGTCGAATCGCCTAAGGAGCAATAATTAACAATCTTAAAAAAAATGCAGAAAAAGAAAGAAAATTGGTTAGAAAAAAGTGAATCATAAAGTGCGCAGATTAAAATATACCTCTAATTAAAGAATTCTTCTTCAGATTTTAAGTGATATTACAAAGTTTTGACTAAATGTCTTTATATAGAGACAGAAAAAAAATTAAATTTTCACTTGGACAGACTGTCATACAGTAAATTAGATTTTATATAATTTATTTTTTAATAAAAAGGTAACTAAATTAATATTATGCTATATATATATATATATATATTCGTCTCAATTAATGTGATATCGTTTGACTTGAATAAAGTTTAAGAAAAGAAAAGAAGAATCTTGAAATTTGTGTCTAAAATAATCTCTGATCATTTGTGTGGTATACTTAATCTGTTCCATTTTATTTAAACCTTGTTGATTTGTAACACCCCGCTTTTTTGGGCTAAAGTTGAATCATCTTTCCGATGTATATAGACCTAAATTCAATGATTTCTAGTTAGAAATAAGTGTGAATAATATTTCTTTAGTGTGAACCAACATGGGTTGTGGTGCTTGTAGACACGTGATTTTTTATCCTCCCTAAATTTTAACTTGTTTATCTATATTAAATATATTATATTTTTAGATTTAATCACATATTATTTTAATTTTTGTTTTTATTTTTATTCTAATTTTAAATAATATAAAAATTAAAAATATTTGTTTTCTTTTATAAATTTTAATAAATAAATTAATAGTTTTAATATTATTTTATTATATTTATATTTGTCTATTTAAAAATTGTTATTATGTTTTATTAAATATAAAGTTAATTAATTATTATTATTATTTTTATTATTATTTATTTATTTATTATTTTTTAATTACTATTATCTTTATTATTACTATCATTTTTTATTTAATAATAATAATAATAATAATATTAATATTAATTAATTTAATTTGAAATTTAAATTTCTCCCTCCCTTACCTGATAATTTTAACTGTTCCCTCCCAAGAATCCCATTATAAAAGGACTTTCCCCCCTTTTCAGAAAAAAGATACGTACAACTACACCTACAGACATCAGACACTGATAAAAAAAAAAAGAATCAGATAGTGAAAAACATCAAAATCAGAGAAAAAAAAAGTGAGGGAATAAAGAAAAAAGTCAGATAAAAACATCAGATTAAAGAGAGAGAAAAAAGGTTGAAGTGGAGATTTTGGTTAAAGTTTTCGGTCACGACGTTTGAATTTTGCTTTAATACATTAACAGGTTCTATTTCAAATTTGAATTACTTATTGTATGAAATTTTTATCAGTGAATCAAATTTATATTAGTAATTGATGATATGTAGTATTATTTATTTAACGTTTTGAATTATGAAAATAAATATAGCAATACCCTGACATATATGCATGTATTCACTATCAAAATATAACATTTTCACACATACTGTTTTGCACAACAATACTGCATCAACTCTGTCATCTTCTCCATCAATTTACATGCACACACTAAATATACCCAGTTTAAAAAATATATGTATAGCTTCACATTTCACACACATACACATTCTAGAGAACAAAATCGATAGTTGAACGAAATGAAAAGAAATTGATATTTTCTGAATTTTTCAGTGAGTAAATCCTAAAACGAAGGCAAACTTTTCCAGAAAAATCCATCCCGCTGCTGATCACTGTTTCGGCGACGTGATTTCGCCGGAAAATCTCAAACCAGTCCTGCGTCGCTTCGATTTTCCTTTTTCCGTCACCCCTCCGCGCCGCCGTTTCCTCTTTCCCTTCCCCGACATCGGTGAGCCAGCAACAACTCCGACGAAGCCCATGACTGTCGCGTCGCTCCGACCAACTCCTCGCCGAAAAACGTATAAACCGGCAGTCACCATGGCTGGCCATTATTCTAGCCGCGCCGGCGTCGTCCCTCTCTCTCTTTTCTCGTCGTCCTCTTCCCCTTTCCCGTCGTCCTCTTCCCCTTTCCCATCGTCCCTTTCTCCCCTTCCCCGTGCCACTCCGACTACCTTTTTTCCTTCCCTCCGTCTGTAACTCGCCAAAAAATGGACTAGATCTGATCTGAGTTGATGATTTTCTGGTGTTGAAGTAACGTTTCAGTTACTGTTGTTTTTGTATTGTGATTATTATTGGTATTTTTGTGTTTAAATCTGATTTCAAAATATTTATATTTGAGTTATCTATAAATTATGATAAGATCTTGATATTAAAATATTAATTTCAGTACAATTTCGATAATCTTAAGTATTTTTATTATTATTATTAGGGCTAAAGAAGTCGCATCAGCATTGCATCAAATGGTCAAATTTGAACACGACAGGCAAGAAATAATTATTCATGGTGAAGGAGATTTATCCATGTATAAAGACTACTTCGTTTCCTCCATCGAAGAAGATGCTGCAGATAATGTGTTAATTCATCAAGCTTCTGAGGTAGTGGTTGTTGAGCATATCCTCGAGGGGAATCTCATCGCAAGACCACAATTGTCCTCTGCATCTGTTATGGTAGTGAATGAAATGTTGAAGCATGGTTTCTAACCAGGAAAAGGTCTAGGGATGTTTTTGCAAGGCATATTTTATCCGGTAAACCTCTATGAGAACTTTGGTACTTTTGGTTTAGGATACAAGCCTACTGCTGAAGATATAAAGAAGGCTAAAAAGCATAAGAAAGAGTCATGGTCACTTACCAAGCCGATACCGCCACTTCACGAGTCTTTCATCAAATTCAGTGTTGTTGGATCCTCCAAGTTACTTGCTGCAGAATCAATGAATGATGATGATACAGAGTTGATTGGCCTTTCTCAGAATATGTTCATTGAAGCTGATATGATTGAAATTGGGAAAGGTACCAGCAATGCAGATGTGTATTTTGTCGGCCCTGATATCCAGCTTAATAATTGAGAGGCCACTTCTCTCCCTATTATAAAGGAGTCTTGGTAGTTTATTTGTTTTTCTTACAGTCTTAGTAGTTTGTTTGTTTTTACTCCTGTAATTTGAATCATTCTAGGATTGTAATTCAGAACTTTAAACTTGGTATTTTAGGTTAAAACTCTTTCTATCTATGTTTTTAATAAAGCGTAGTTTCCCTTCGTTTTATTTTGAGTCTGATTTTTATTTATTTATTTTCTATTATACAGTTCTTTCTATGCCGATTCTAATGATATGACATGCATGAAGAATTGTCAACCAGATTTAAAAACCCAATCTAATTATGAAATAATGAATAAAGAAGTTGAGTTTGATGAAGAAACATTTGAGCATATAAGCAAAGATTTCAAACAGTTTGAGAATAAGTCAAATCCCAATTTGGATGAAACCGAGGTGATCAATTTAGGAGATCATGAAAATATTAGGGAAACTAAGATAAGTGTACATGTTCAACCACAACAAAAAAAGCCATAATTGAAGCTTTGCATGAGTATAAAGACATCTTTGCGTGGTCTTATGATGATATGCCCGGTTTGAGCACTAATTTGGTAGTTCACAAGTTGCCAATTGATCCTACTTTTTCTCCTGTCAAGCAAAAGATAAGAAAGCTCAAAACTGACATGAGTGTAAAAATTAAAGAGGAAATCACGAAGCAACTTGAGGCTAAAGTCATTCGAGTGGCCCAGTATCCTATTTGGTTGGAAAATATTGTTCCTGTTCCAAGGAAGGACGACAAAGTTCGAATGTGTGTTGATTATCGTGATCTAAATAAGGCGAGTCCGAAAGATAATTTTCCACTTCCCAATATTCATATTTTGTTGAACAGTTGTGCCAAACATGATCTTGCATCTTTTGTGGATTGTTATGCGGGGTATCACCAAATCATTATGGATCCAGAAGATGCGGTAAAAACATCATTTATTACTCCATGGGGAACATATTGTTATCGAGTCATGCCTTTTGGACTAAAGAATGCTGGGGAAACTTACATGAGGGCAATGACCCCAATGTTTCATGACATGATGCACAAAGAAATTAAAGTTTATGTGGACGACGTGATCATTAAGTCGAGAGAGCAATCTGATCATGTCAAAGATTTGAGAAATTTTTTTGAAAGGCTTCGGAGGTATGATCTCAAACTTAACCCAGCAAAATATGTATTTGGAGTTCCATCAGGAAAACTCTTGGGTTTTATAGTCAGTCGACGTGACATTGAGTTAGATCCTTAAAAAATAAAAGCTATTCAAGATCTGCCTCCATCAAAAAATAAAACAGAGGTGATGAGCTTACTTGGAAGGTTGAATTATATCAGTAGATTCATTGCTCAGATTACAACAACCTGCGAGCTAATATTCAAGTTGTTGAAGAAGAATGCTAAAGTTGAATGGACTGAAGAATGTCAAGAGGCATTTGACAGAATTAAGAGATACTTGTCGAATCCGCTTATTTTGATTTCTCCAGAACCAGGCAGACCCTTGATATAGTACATATCTGTGTTAAACAATTCTTTTGGCTGTATATTAGGTCAACATGATGTCATGGGTAGAAAAAAACAAGCCATATACTACCTCAGCATAAAGTTTACCACTTATGAGGCTATGTACACTCTTCTTTAGAAGACGTGTTGCGCCTTAACTTGGGTAGCCCAAAAGATGAAACATTACTTGTCATCTTATACTACTTACCTCATCTCTCATATGGATCCTTTAAAGTATATTTTTCAGAAGCCTATGCCCACAGGCAGACTCGCGAAATGACAGATGTTGCTCACAGAGTTTGATATTGTTTATGTGACACGAACTGCAATGAAAGTTCAAGCCTTGGCAGATCATTTGGCTGAAAATCATATTGATGAGGAATATGAGCCATTGAAGACTTATTTTCCAGATGAAGAGGTATTATATGTTGATGAATTTATTTCTGAAGATTGCCATTCAGGACGAAAATTGTTCTTTGATGGAGTTGCTAATATAAAAGGAGTGGGGATAGGAGCGGTTCTTATTTATGAATCAGGACAACATTATCCTATAACCGCCCAACTTCGATTCTACTATACCAATAATATGGCAGAATACGAAGCTTGCATTCTGGGATTGAGATTAGCCATTGACATGGGGCCCCAAGAACTGTTGGTATTAGGAGATTTAGATTTATTAGTCCACTAAATCCAAGGAGATTGGGAGACTCGTGATTCGAAAGTCGTACCATATAGAGGTTGTTTACAAGATCTTTGTAAATGATTTGTATCAGTAAAGTTCAAACACATTCCCAGAGCTCATAATGAGATTGCTGATGCTTTGGCGACCTTATCTTCGATGCTTCAACATCCCGACAAAACTTATATTGACCCTTTGCATATACAGATTCATGATCAACATGCATATTGCAATGTGGTTGAAGAAGAACTTGATGGGGAGCCGTGGTTCTATGATATCAAAGAATGTATTAAGACTGGGAAATATCCTGTACTTGCCGATGGTAACAAAAAGAGAACCATTCGACGTTTGTCTAGTGGATTTTTCTTAAGTGGAGGAATCTTGTATAAGAGGACTCCTGATTTGGGACTTCTGAGGTGCGTAGATGCTAAAGAAGTTTCAAAAATCATGATAATATATCAACCTTTGCTTACCCCTTTGAGCTTTTATTTTTCTTCGTACTCCTCTTTTGGAATCAAATTAAAGTCAGAAAATTGAAAAAAAAAAGTTGAAAAATAAATAAATAAATAAATATTAAAAAAAAAAAATCAATCAAAAATTCAAAATCAAACAAAAGAATGATGTTGCATGAACTACGTTTGACCTAATTCTTGCTTTGACAAGATACGTAGGCAGCCCTACTCCGGGGTTCGGTCTAACCAAAAGAAAATTTAAATTATCCAGAATGAAATGAAACTGGGGCAAAAAATTATTTTCTTAAAAGAATCAATTCCAAAAGTTGTATGTTTCACCCAATGTTATATAAATTTTTGAGCCTCATGCCGACCTTTCTTTCTAACCATATCCAAAAGCCAAGTTACAACCAAAGAAAGACCTTCAGATCAATCTTTGAGAATGTCAAGGCTAAACATGTTATGAGTGCATGATATTTCATATTTTGGGTATTTATTTTTAAAAAATGATGAAAAAATGAAAATGAGAGAGTCTTATTAGTGAAAACTCTTTCGGGCACCATAAAACGACTATGAGTTGAGACAGAAATGAAAAGGAGATAGGCTCGTTGGCAAAAACCCATTGAGGTGCCACTAGCCGAAGAAAAGTTGTTATCAAGAAGGAACAAGTTCAAGATTGGCTTAATTTCTAGCTCAATAAGTGGACAAAAGTTGTAATGATTGGTGTGGGTAGATCTGGTTGTTTGATTCAAAATGCATGTCATAATCATCAGAATCGGTTTCCACATTCAGATAAGTTTTCTCTTTGTTTTGAAAAAGAGATGCCTATTGTCTTTTTCTTTTTGTTTTATTTTAATTTTTGATTTTTGTGTCCTTGTCATCAAACGAAAACTTTTTGTTGTTTTTTTAGTAAAATTCACGTCAGGTCGAGTGAGAAAGGACTCCAAACTCGCTACCAACTCCTATAAGGGTACAAAACAAGACAAAGGGTCGATGCACAGAGATAACATTTCAAAGTAAAAGTAAGGTACTCAAGATGATTGTGATTTGACCATTTTAAAATCGTGAAAATCTAAGGGATGTATTGGAAGCTAAACTCAGAAGCATCATACAATAGAAATATGATTTGAGTTGAGGATCTCAGTAGTCAAAATTCTGAGTCAGAAGTATGACAATTCAATAAATATTATCATGGATTGGAAAAGAGTTGAGCATGGCAAGTGCGAGAGCGGCCACTTCAAAAGCCAAATGCCACAAACCAACCACCACATGTTTTAAAAACTCACAATTTTTCTTTGTTTGGAACAAAGATGAAATAATTGTTTTCAGATAAAGGATGCGATTTCACACTTCTCTCAATGCAAGAAGCATGGTTACAACATCCGATATTGGATCTCGGTCATGGTAAACTTTATTTTTTGCGAGATATATTAAGATCCAGTGACACATAAATTTTTCCAGTACAAACTGGGGCAAAAATTTTATGTGCATTGTATAGGAATTTACTTTGTGCACAGGACCTTCCTGAAGAATGGGAATTTACTTTTGAACAGGACCCTCCTGAAGAATGGGACAGGACCCTCCTAAAGAATGGGAATTTATTTTATGCTCAGGACCCTCCAAAAGAATGGGACAAAACCCTCCTGAAGAATGGGAATTTATTTTATGCTCAGGACCCTCCTGAAGAATGGGACAGGACCCTCCTGAAGAATGAAAATTTATTTTATGCTCAGGACCCTCCTGAAGAATGGGACAAGAACCTCCTGAAAAATGAGAATTTATTTTATGCTCAGGACCCTCCAGAAGAATGGGGCAGGACTCTCCTGAAGAATGAAATTATTTTATGCTCAGGACCCTCCTGAAGAATGGGATAGGAACCTCCTGAAAAATGAGAATTTATTTTTATGCTCAGGACCCTCCTGAAGAATGGGAATTTATTTTATATCCAGGACCCTCCTGAAGAATGGGATGTTATTTTTCTGTTTCACTATTTACTTTGAGTCCAGGAGCCCGCCTGAAGAACAGGGTGGAGAAATTGCAAATCCAGGAGACCCGCCTGAAGAACAGGGTGATGAAATTGTAAGTACAAGAGCCCGCCTGAAGAACAGGGTGATGAAATTGTAAGTACAAGAGCCCGCCTGAAGAACAGGGTGAAGAAAAGGAAGTTCAGGAGTCTGCCTGAAGAACAGGGTGAAGAAATTGTAAGTCCAGGAGCCCGCCTGAAGAACAGGGTGAAGAAAAGGAAGTCCAGGAGCCCGTCTGAAGAACAGGGTGAAGAAAAAGGAAGTCCAGGAGCCCGCCTGAAGAACAGGGTGAAGAAAATAGGAAGTCCAAGAGCCCGCCTGAAGAACAGGGTGAAGAAGTTGTAAGTTCAAGAGCCCGCCTGAAGAATAGGGTGAAGAAATAACAAGTCAGGGACCCGCCTGAAGAATAGGGTGAATTTTCAAGTTCAAGTCATGAAGATTTGAATTAAGATTCTAGAGATTGCAATTTTTATTTTATTTTTTTTATTTTTATTTTTGTTAGTCATGTGATTGTAAAAGACAGAAATCGTCAACCGGAAACTCGACGGAATCTCACTCAACTTTAACTTTTTCTCTCACCAAATTACTTTTAAACTACTCGTGACCTGATTCCCTTATAACCCGGGATAGGTAGGATGTCCAAAACAAGGACTCAGTCACATTTTTCTTTTATTTTAATTTTAAGTTTATTTTATTCTTATTTTTCAAATAATCGGAGGATTAAAAATCATATCTTGTCTACTTCTTTGTACGAAAACTCTTCGAGATTTCACACAAAGAGGGGCAAAAATGTAGACACATGATTTTTTATCCTCCCTAAATTTTAACTTGTTTATCTATATTAAATATATTATATTTTTATATTTAATCACATATTATTTTGATTTTTGTTTTTATTTTTATTCTAATTTTAAATAATATAAAAATAAAAAATATTTTTTTTCTTTTATAAATTTTAATAAATAAATTAATAGTTTTAATATTATTTTATTATATTTATATTTGTCTATTTATAAATTGTTATTATGTTTTATTAAATATAAAATTAATTAATTATTAGTATTATTTTTTTATTTTTATTTTGTTATTGTTATTATCTTTATTATTACTATCATTTTTTATTTAAAAATAATAATAATAATAATAATATTATTAATTAATTTAATTTGAAATTTAAATTTTCTCCTCCCTTACCTGATAATTTTAATTGTTCCCTCCCAAGAATCCCATTATAAAAGGACTTTTTCCCCTTTTCAGAAAAAAGATACGTACATGTACACCTACAGACATCAGACACTGATAAAAAAAAAAAGAATCAGACAGTGAAAAACATCAAAATCAGAGAAAAAAAAAGTGAGGGAATAAAGTAAAAAGTTAGATAAAAACATCAGATTAAAGAGAGAAAAAAAAGGTTGAAGTGGAGATTTTGGTCAAAGTTTCCGGTGACGACTTTTGAATTTTGCTTTAATACATTAACAGGTTCTACTTCAAATTTGAATTACTCATTGTATGAAATTTTTATCAGTGAATCACAATTATATTAGTAATTGATGATATGTAGTATTATTTATTTAACGTTTTGAATTATGAAAATAAATATAGCAATACCCTGACATATATGCATGTATTCACTGCCAAAATATAACATTTTCACACATACTGTTTTGCACAACAACACTGCATCAACTCTGTCATCTTCTCTATCAATTTACATGCACACACTAAATATACCCAGTTAAAAAAATATATGTATAGCTTCACATTTCACACACATATACACATTCTAGAGAACAAAAATTGATAGTTGAACGAGATGAAAAGAAATTGGTATTTTCTGAATTTTTCAGTGAGTAAATCCTAAAACGAAGGCAAACTTTGCCAGAAAAATCCATCCAGCTGCTGATCACTGTTCCGGCGACGTGATTTCGCCGGAAAATCTCAAACCAGCCCTGCGTCGCTTCGATTTCCCTTTTTTGGTCACCCCTCCGCGCCGCCGTTCCCTCTTTCCCTTCCCCGACATTGGCGAGCCAGCAACAACTCCGGCGAAGCCCATGGCTGTCGTCTCGCTCCGACCAACTCCTCGCCGGAAAACGTATAAACCGGCAGTCACCATGGCTGGCCATTATTCCAGTCGCGCCGGCGTCGTCCCTCTCTCCCTTTTCTCGTCGTCCTCTTCCCCTTTCCCATCGTCCTCTTCCCCTTTCCCATCGTCCCTTTCTCCCCTTCCCCGTGCCACTCCGACTACCTTTTTTCCTTCCCTCCGTCTATAACTCGTCAGAAAACGGACTAGATCTGATCTGAGTTGATGGTTTTCTGGTGTTGAAGTAACGTTCCAGTTACTGTTGTTTTTGTATTGTGATTATTATTGCTATTTTTGTGTTTAAATCTGATTTCAAAATATTTATATTTGAGTTATCTATAAATTATGATAAGATCTTGAGATTAAAATATTAATTTCAGTACAATTTCGATAATCTTAAGTATTTTATTATTATTATTTTTAGAAATTAATACAATTCAATAAATTATTAGTTATGTTAATTTATCATTTTTAAATAAAATATTATTTTAGTTTACTGTTTTAAAAAAAATTAGTTGTTAAGATTATTTAATGTACTATTGTATATATAATTTTGATTATTTAAATGAAGTTATGTTTAATTTAACTCAGATTTTATTTTGCTGTTTAAGGTCCAAATGATAAAGCTTTACGTATTTCATATATATATATATATATATATATATATATATATATATATATATATTTATTATTATTATTTTATTAATAATTACTTATTAAATTAATTATTTGCTTTAATTGGGTATTGCTTTAATTGTCAAGGTTAAATAGTATTTTGAAAAGATAAATTGTCTCGAGTATACGAAAGATAAAACAAATTCGTTTAACGCTAGAAAAGTTTAGGGCATGTTTAAAATATTCATCTCAATTAAGAATGTGGCATACACATCTTTTTGAGATATTCTAAAATTCAAGGATGCAAAAAATGCATCTTGACAAATATTTTTATAAAATGAACTTTCACTGAGTTATTTAATAAACAAGTTTTCGTATAATAAAATGAGTGAATCTAGGCTCAAACACAATTCATCAAAATAGTTTAGTTAAGTATGAGTCAATAAAAGCGACCGTGCTAGAACCACGGGACTCGAGGGGTGCCTCACACCTTCCCTTCGGTCAATAGAATTCCTTACCCGATCTTCTGTTTTCGCAGACCAACAATATTAGTCATTTCCTTTTAATTAGGGATTCAAAAAGGTGACTTGAAACACCATAACTCAATTCCAAGTTGCGACTCCATAAATAAATTAATTCCTATTCAATACCATCACTTTAATTGGAAAAACCTTCGACTCGATCCTCTGGGCGAAAAAGGGGTGTGACAGTGCTGTGGATGGAGATGCCCTACCCTTAACCAGAGGTCGAGGGTTCGACCCTGGGTATGGAGAAAACTTTGTTGGGAGCGCTGCCACCTTAATGGACCCTGCAGAGCGCAATCCAAATTAGTCGGTGCTCCAATGCGAGCACCGGACATCGGGTGGAAAAAAAATATTTTCTTAGTGTGGGAACATGTTTTGAGAGGAATATAAGTCTCAAATACCTCCAGCTCAAAAGTTAAGTTAAGCACTTTCCTATCGATTGACTTTTAGTTGACAATTTTATTTGGGTCAATTTTAGCGACTTTCTCCTAATATACAAAGGGTGAATGTCCCAGTTGAGATCTTCAGTATGCTGACAGTATTTTTGGTTCTAACACTTCGGGTCTAGTCCACTGAAGCTTGTTTCCTTCTTCAAGTAAGTCATTTCCATCTTTTAGCTTGATGACTGCCCTGTGACTTGCTTTTGACAACCTGCTTCTTCTCCATATGTAACTATAGTTGGGATGGAGATTCTGGGATGCTCGGCCTGCTGATATTTGAAGAAGAACAAGTAACTCAGTCGCTTGAAGCTTATCTGACCTCTTGACCCCTAATCTACTGAGTTTTCCTTTTTGTTGGATGTGTAGATAGGCTCATTAACAAATTCACTTTTTTATTTGCCCTCCCAGTTTGTAAATATGATGTATGTGAAAAACCTTGTTGTAGTCCTTCCAATCCCCTTATCCTTTTGCTAGTACTAGCATCAGATATGGGCATTGTTGTTTATCACTGTTCAATATCTTTCTACCTGAGATTGATAACTGGTTGAATGCTGTAAATATGAACTTCTCATGTTAAAATGCTAGATTAGCTAAGTAATCAGCAAGTGGATTGCCTTCGCTGAATATATTTTGTATTTGTACTTGTTTGTCTTCCAATAATTGCTTTATCTAGATTATTGTATTAATTCTCTGAATATGCTGTTGTATTTGTAAAAGGAGAGCTTTAAAGTAACTGGTAAAGTGAGTCCCAGGTGACCAAGAAATCATGAGTTCAAATAATAAAAACAGCCTCATGTAGAAATGAAGGATAAACCTGATCTTCGTAGGGACTGCCCTTCTTACGTTCTTGGACTTTTAATTAAAAGGGACAAACAATTTCCTCAATTAAGTGAGGATCCTTCAAGTTTTAAAAATTAGGTAAAATGGACAAAAAAAAAATTTAATTTTTTTTTTAATACTTTTGCTTCAACAACTAAAGAGGTTGTCTCAACAACCATATATCAAAGTTGTTCGACAATTGTGTTTGGTCAACTTTGATAATTGTTGAGACAACTAATGCTCTCCCTTTTTACTGTATATTTGGGAAGTTAGAGACTGATAAGTACTGTTATTTAGTAAAACATTAATTAATAATATTATGTATGAAATACTGTCAAAGTAGAGTAGTTATTAGTTGCATAAACTCTATAGGTAAATCAATCTTGCCGAAGAAACCATTCAAAATTTGTAACTCTCCTTACGCAGTACTAATACAAAAGATGGAGCCTTCAATTTCTTTTGCTCGGTTCGACTGTTTGAAAAATGGTTCAGCAGCAATGCAGGAGTGTTTGGCTAGCTTGCGACTATTTTATCAAAGAGTTATGAGCTGCCTCACACCAGCAAATTAAAACTACCAAGTAATTTGGTCCACACCAAGTTCATCCCCCATGTTTGACACCACTGGCTTGAAGTTCAACTAAAGCTAAAGCTAAACAGCTAAAAATTGTCAACAAGTTCTCATGAAAGTAGTGAGACCAAGACAAACAAACTCCAAAGTCACTCGTCCCTTGGATCGTGTATTAATGACAAAATGCTCAGGATACTTCCTTAACAGCACCAGCAATCCATACTATGGTGCCAGGTATCGCGATAGTTTTCCACCAACTGCAATTACAAAAGCTGACTATCAGACACAAAAGTTTCTTAGCATACAACTCAAAAAACGGGGAGGGAATTATCCAATTAGTACCATGAGGATGAAGCAGTAAATGGTACCGGATGATATACTAATGGAATGATGAATTAATATTCAATAATCCTCATGTGGTCACACACTTTCCTTTTTAGTATCTCCCAAAAAGAATGTCACGTTCGAAACAACTTAACTTGAAAAATTTCTCTTTTCTTCTTAACGAAATGATTTATAGTGGTACAAATGTCTAATGTTTGTTTTAGACCACGAATTTCAAAAGTCATTCATTTCTTTCTTAAACTTTGTGCCAAATAAATTGGAAAAGGGGGTATGTTTTGGATTGATTATAGATGATGAGACAAGGCTGAGTCAATATTACATTTATCATTAAGAACTGTTGGTTTTTAGCTTTGAAATTGAAGAAATAACAGAGAAAGAGTTGGAGAAAAATAAAATAAGACAATAGTATTGTCAAAGGGAACTATTTTATTAATAACTCAAAATAGGGGTGTCAAACGGGCCAGGCCGACCCGACCCGGCCCAACCCGGCCCGGTAAGCCCTAGGGCTTTAGGGTTCCGGGTCCCGGGCCGGTTATTTTGTTAAAATGGGCCCGGTTAACCCGACCCGGACCAGGCCCGGTCCAGGCCCGCCGGTTAACCGGCCCGGCTCGGAAAATTAAAAAAAAAATAATAATAATAAATTTTTGGATTTTGGGCCAAACTAGCCGCTGGCCCAACGGCTATATAGCCGTTTTTGGGTCCAAACGGCTAGTTTGGGCCCATTTAGTAAAAAAAAAATTAAAAAATATTTTTTAATCCCCAAAAAAAATCTATAAATACCCTACAACTTCAAATCATTTTTCACACAATTTTTCACTCTCTCAAATCTCATTCTCTCTCAATTCTCAATTCTCAAATATTCAATATATTTAATTTCTTAAAGTGTTCACTTTAATTTTTTAATTTTTCGTTTACAAAGTACGAGCGGAAGTTTCTAAAGTCGCAATCTTCGGATACTTTCAAAATTTGGTATTGTCGTTCCATCTCTTACGTTTAATTTTTATTTATTGTATTAATTGCTTAATATTAAATTTTATTATATTTGTGTATTTTGAATATTTTTAGTTTAATTTAATTTATATTATGGATAAATTAAAAAACCTCGCTACTAAAGGTGTTAAAAATTTTTGTCCCGGAAGCGGTAGTGGTAGTAAAAAGCGAATTACTAGCGGTAGAGGTAGTTCAAGTAGTAGATATACCCGTGTGTCTTCGCCTCCGATACCGCTTGGTACACCTTTTGAGGAAGAAATAGGTGTAGGTGCTCACGATATGGATTATGTAGAAGCTCAGAAAAATTACGGTATAGAAGAAGAAAATGAAGTAGATGCGGTTAATTTAGATGAAGATAATGAAAATATTGCTGAGACACCCGCAGTAGGAGATGCTAACGTTAGATCTGAATCAGTTAATCTCCCTTCCCGTCCTCCCAGTGCCCCAAAACCTCGTAAAAAAACTAGTATTGCATGATAATTTTTTGAACGTATATCAGATATTGAGGTGCAATTCAATATTTGTCAACAAATATATAAGCATAGAAGTGGAGGCAAGCAAGGGGGTACGGGTACGTTAATGAGACATGTAGCTGAAGATCACAAAAGAGAGTTAAATATTGCAAAAGGTGGTGGGGATGTTGGTGGGTCAACGCAAACTAGAATGGACCCAGCAACCGGTCAAGTAGCGAAAAAGTATAATAAATTGAGGGACAGGGAAGAAATAGCTAAAATGGTAGCTGTGGGTTGTTTACCTTTTAGTTTTCCTTCTTCTGATGCTTTTATTCGTTATATACAAGCAATTTATAATCCTATGTTTAATGGTATTCCTAGAACTACTTGTCGGTCTGATATTTTTAGACTCCATTCACAATATTGTTTTTATTTATCAACATTGTTAAAAAATATTCAATGTAGATTGTCCCTAACTTCTGATCTTGGTCGTGCTGTAAATAAAAATGATTATTTAACCGTTATTTGTCATTGGATGGATAGTAATTTCGTGATGCAAAAATGTATTCTTGCTTTTTTATATGATGAAGATCGTAAACATACTGGACAATTTATTGCTGATTCTATTGTTAAAATTGTCGGATATTATGGTATAGAAAATAAAATTTTATGTATTGCTTTTGATAATGCTTCTAACAACAAGACAGCTATAACAAAAATAAAATCTACGTTATCTCCTCCCTTGCCTGAAATTTTTCATATTAAGTGTGCATGTCATATATATAATTTAATTGTAAAAGATGGTCTTGAGTTTTTTGAGCTTTATATTGAAAAAATTCGTCTTGCCGTTGGTTTTATTCAAGGAAATAATCGTAGATCGAGAATTAGAGAATTTAAAGTTAAATGTCAAGAAAATGGACTTACACCGATTTTGATGCCTGAGGAAATTGATACTAGATGGAATTCTACGTATGAATTTTTAAAAACTTGTTATAAATATAGAATTCCTATTACACTAGTAGAAAACTAGAAATTCAATTTAAAGTAGAAGTGTATATTTAACGACTTCTAATTTTTTTTTTTATTTAACGATTTTAAAATTTTTAAAAACTTGTATATTTGTGCATATATCTTCTATAGAAGTGTATATTTAACGTATACATGTGTATATGTTTTATAAATTAGTATATAAGTATATCTATACATATTGTAATGTATATATAATGTAGTATATTTTATAAGTAGTAGTATATATACATTGAATGGTGCGTATACACGTGTATATATCTTCTATAGAAGTGTATATTTAATGTATACATGTGCATATGTTTTATAAATTAGTATATAACTATAAAAATATATATTGTAATGTATATACATTATAGTATATTTCATTTAAAGTATTACATATACATAGAATAGAGTGAATGGATCTTCTATAGACGTGTATATTTAACGTATACATGTGTATATATTTTATAAATTAGTATATAACTACACAAATATATATTGTAATGTATATATGTTGTATATATCTCATTTAAAGTATTACATATACATAGAATAGAGTGTATATATGTGAATAGATCTTCTATAGACGTGTATATTTAACGTATACATTACTTTATGTTTTATAAATTAGTATATATATTGTAGTATATACTTTTTTTAAAAGTAGTACATATATATTGAATGGTGCGTATATATGTGTATATATCTTCTATAGACGTATATCTTTAAAGTATACAAGTGTATATGTTTTATAAATTAGTATGTAACTATATATATACATATTGTTGTATATATATATATGTATATCACTCTATTGTAGTATATATTTTATTTAAAGTAGTACATATATATTGAATGGTGCATATATATGTGCATATATCTTCTAAAGTAGTATATATTTAACGTATACATGTGTATATGTTTTATAAATTAGTATATATATATATTGTAGTGTATATATATATATATATTATACTATTATAGCATATGTTTTATTTAAAGTAGTACGTATAGTCATATATAATTATATATTGAATGGTACGTATATATGTGTAATTGTTTATACTTTATATATTTTTTTAAAAATATATATTGTATATTGGAGTGTATATAGTGTATATTGGAGTGTATATAGTGTATATTGGATTTTTTATTTATTTTTTAAACGGGTTTGATCGGTCTTTAATCGGGTTTGACCGGATTGGGTTAAGTGGGCCGGGTTCGGGTGGGTTTTATTTTTTTACTGTTTGACCCGGCCCGGCCCGGCCCGGTTAACGCCAAACCCGGCCCGTAACCCGGGTAAAATGGGAGGGCCGATTCCGGGTTGGCCCGGACCGGCCCGTTTGACACTCTTAACTCAAAACATGTATTTATAACTAACTTTTTAACTATACTTCAATTTAAATTGGGATAACTAATTCCTATTCAAATAATAAAGGGACAACTAATTCCTAAATCACATGAGACTCTAATAATTAAAAACTACTAAAAATATCTATCCCTTCGACATATTTTCAACAAGAACTGTCACTTCACATGACATGAAGATGAGTTCTTTCAGACCCACCACCTAAGCCCCTTCATAAAGAACTACTGAACTAGCATAAAACAATAAGGAAAACATATAAGCACACATTTCTTTTCTTTGTCGATTGATAGCTGAAAAAGATCTGCAAGCACTTTATAGGATATTGAAAGCATTTTAGGAAATATCAACACTTCATTCTTGACTTAAAAGCATGAATAGTCTTAAGAGACCAAAATATCACAACAAAGCTTATTTTATGACAACCACCTTGAAAACACTTAAAAATAGGATATCGAGTAGGAATGTATAATTTATCACATAAATTATCAATCCAAATCATACTTAAACAAGAAAGACATGCAATTCAAGGCTTGAACAAGTTATTATAAATTCGAAATATAACAAACTAGACATGAATTCATCTTGAAAATACGAAATTCTTTAAGAAAAACTAAAATTTTTGGGCACAAAAACGAAAGGATGTTCTTGTTCAAACCCCACATAACTTGAAATTGAAGCTTTGAATGAACTCGTAACTTTGGTTTGCTATTCTTGAAATTAATGGGTGCTTCTTGTAGCCCTCGGAATGGGGAATTCAAATCTCGAAAAATTATTGAAAACCTACGGTTGAATCTTGAGATATTTTGATCTTTAGGTTGAAACCCTAATGAGAGTTCTTGAACAATTTTGATGAAATATGATGGATTTTGGTGTATTTGGGATTAAATCCCGTGTTAATAATGATTAAGGTGTGGAAAATACCCAAATTACCCTTAATGATACGGAGAAAGGAAGCTGAAAATTGGGCACAAAGGTTGTGCAAAAGGCGGCGCCTCACCAGCGCCTTTAGCTACTGGTTTGACACTCCAAACGTACCCAAAACGGATTCCGAAAATTCCGAAACTCACCCGAGATTCATTACAACCTTGCCCCATCGCAACGCAAAAAAAATAATCAAGAAACGGAGGTCGGAAAGATCGCGAAATAATTCATCGAAGTTCGAAGGCTAAAAAATAAACTAAGTATTGAACACTTAGTTAAAATTCTAAGGGATCTTTTGGTAGAGTGTATCAGAAAATATAATGCATGCATTAGTTAATGTGTACTACTAATACCTTGTTTGGTATGTCTTTTTGCCTATGTATAACTAATGCAAGCATTAGCTATACGTTCTATTATATATTGAAGTGTGCATTAGTAATACACTCTATTTCCTATGTATTAGTAATACAAAGATTTTTAACATATGCATTAACTTATTAAATGACCTTAATGCCCCTCAATTTCCCTCTCAAAATATTTCACAATTTCTTTTTCCGCCATTTTAATTTTCAATAGCGAATCTTCTCAAAATATTTCAAAATTTCTTTTCTCGCCATTTTAATTTACAACAATGAATAGTTGATTTAAATAACCGCAACATATTTTTACTTTGCTTCGAGGATCTTTAAAAAGATTAAAAAAAAATCTTTAGACTATTCCTTAATCTTACATCTTGTATTTTATTTTTGTTTTGACTATGTTAATCCGTCAGCGTAATATTTCATGCGCAAAAACGAAGGTCTTCCAATTAATCCTAAATCTCTATATACTAGTTCAACAATATTAATTATGTTTGAGATGACAAAAAAACTTTATTACAAAAAAAGTGTACAAAGTCAAAGAAGGGTACTTTTATTTCTTATACATCAAACCAAACAATGTATAAGAAATAATACATGCATAACTAATACAAGTATAACTAATACAAGCATTACTAATGCAAGCAATACTAATACACTATATTTTGCATTATTCTTATACACTCTACCAAACGACCCTTAAGTGTCAAGCTTCTTTTGACTTGTTTCGAAGACTCTATGACGATGAAACTTTTACGGGGTCTTACATTTGTCTTTTTGCTATGAGGGCAGGGTGGATTACTTCCTTCCTGATTGTTGTAATTATTGTCTTGCATTTGCTTCTCGTTCTTTTTATTTCCCTTATATGACTCGTTTTGCGATTTAGCTTGAAAAACATCTTCAATGGAACCTTCTTTCCTCATTATTCTCTTTTGTTCCAATGCCTGCAAAGCATTAACAAGTTCTGCCAAGGTAATGCTTGACAGATCCTTAGAATTCTCTAAAGAAGAGATTGTGGCTTCATATTTCTCAGGAAGTGTGACAAGAATTTTTTGAACAATTCTTTCATCAGTAAAATCCTTACCAAACAATCTCACCTTGTTGGCTAAGTCACGTAGCTGGTTTGCATAATCTTTTATAGTTTCTGATTCTTTCATTTTCTTCATTTCAAATTCCCGAATCAGATTCATCACTTGCATATTCTCAACTCTTTCATTTCCTTGGTATTCCTTTTCAAGATACTTTCAAATTTCAACAGCGGACTTCATTTGCATAATTCTGATAAGAATTGAACGAGATACCGCAGAGAAAAGGCATGTTGTGGCTTTCCTTGTTTTTCTCTCCTTATGATGTTTCATCTGATTCACCGTTGGATTATCTCCAAGAGTAGTTACTTCATAGTCTTTCTCTACTGCTTTTCATAGATCCAGTGCTTCAAGATGAACCATCATTCTAATTGTCCAAGCTTGATAATTCTCACCATTGAAGACATGTAGAATTAGAAAGCTTGTTTCAAAATTCATATTATATAAACTATTTCAGATAACAGTTTAAAGAATTGTTATATAGAAAGAACTTGTATTTTTTTTAATTTACTCTCTTCTCACAGACCCTCAAGATGGCAATGCACTTGATACCGGTCTGTAGGAACTTTATTTTGTTTTCATTTTTTATTGAAATGATCACTGCCATATTTATACATAAAATCATAATTGAAAAATCTTAATTACTTTAAAGCTGAATTTGAAGCACTAATCTTTTAACACTTGAGGCACTAATCTTTTAACACAATTATAGTCACCACATCCCTTGTAGACTGGTATGAAGTTGCCTGGCAAATGTCAGAAACTGGCATTTTGAGCTAAAACTACAATTCTACCTTCAATTGTGGATCTAAATTTACAATCTTTCTTGATTTTAAAAGAACCCCATTTGAGTTAAAGTTATAACGATGGTGGGTTTAGGTGATTCTTGGTGTTTTTGTAATGGGGATTTGCAAGTCTGAAGAAATCTAAAGTTACAATCTTTCTTGATTTTAAAAGAACCCCATTTGAGTTAAAGGTATTACAATGGTGGGTTTAGTAGATTCTTGGTGTTTTTGTAATGGGGGTAGCAAGTCTGAAGAAATCTAAAGTTACAATCTTTCTTGATTTTAAAAGAACCCCATTTGATATAAAGCTATAGCAATGGTGGGTTTGGCTGATTCTTGGTGTTGTTGTAATGGGGGTGGCAGTCAGAGAAACTGAAAGCTACTAGCTTACTACCATTTTGAGCTAAAGTGCAATTTCACCTTCAATTCTTAATCTAAAATTTTTACACTCTTACTTGATTTTAAAAAAGCCCCATTTGAGTTAAAGCTTTAACAATGGTGGGTTTGGTTGATTCTTGGTGTTTCTGTAATGGGGGTGGCAAGTCTGAGAAAATGAAAGCTACCATTTTTTCAGGCAAAGGTCCTGCTATGGCTCATATAGCTGTGAGTGGCACTGGTTTCTTGATCCACAGGAATTTGCTGCTTACTACCCATGTAGTTCTTCCTTCTGTTGCTGCTGCTGAAGCTGCTGAGATCCGTCTTCAAAACGGTGTTGCTGCTCTCCTTTTTCCCCATAAGTTAGTGTTTCCTCTTATTGACTTTTATCTTTGCATTCAGCTTTGCTTACAGGGTGGAAATTAATATAGATGGTTGATTTCAACTTATTTGGGATAAAGTTGTAGTTGCTGCTGCTGTTTTATTGTAATGTCTCTTTGTTCAGACTCCAAAGGATGAAAAGTTTTTCCTTCATGAAGCAAGTGATAAATTTCTGAGATAAGAACTATTGGCGAGTTACCATTAGATTTAATGGAAATTAGGAAAATCAGTCCTCTATTGTGCTTGTCATAGTCTATTGAACACCTAATTGACTTAGAATTCCGTTATTTTGTTGGACTGTTTTTGGTGAAATGTTTACTTTTTGCGAGAATGCATTGAATCATTGGCCTTCCATCATCAACATTGAATGGGGATCTGTCAGAATCGTATTCTCCATTGGCGGACCTTCTCTTTATGTGACATTGATGCCATTTCAAGCTCCACTATGATAGTCTTTTGAAGCTCTAGATAATATTTATATGGATACAGGAAAGAGTTGTATTTAGTAGTCAAAACAGATCTTTCTTAAACCGCCATTTCTTGTGCACCTTCCTTATCTACCAGACTACCACGGTACCACCGTAACTGTGTGTTGTGATAATTATTGAATAGATTTGGGTAGTCCTGCCAGAGAAGCTTGAAAGGTGTATGGCAGGCTTTAGCTGGAAAATATTCTTGTTAATGAACTCTGTAATGTCATTCGCAAGATTGATTTTAGTGAAGTGGATGGTGTTGGCACAATCCTCAAACTAACCTTTCCACCAGTCTCTCTGTTTTTCACCTCTTACATGGAAAGTGATTGTTGAAATAGGAAGCACATCAAAGTAGCTTTGGTGGTGGCAGGTGGTCTTGTTGATCTTGGATTCATACAAAAGGATAGAGCTGCATGCACGAGTCACGACCATATGCACGATTGAGTATGAGGTCAAGGAAGAAGCAGCTGCTAATGTTTCATTTGTTAGTATCCATTCATTTGTGGCCATAATGCCAGTTGTTACCATGCGAAGACTGCAATGTTCTTCCTGATACTTATGTCAATTAAGATTGTGTAGGGTGTTTATTAGTTGAATTGCTTAAAAATCACGCTACTTGCAGAAGCCAGAAGCTTATAAGTACTTTTAACGTATTGAATTGAGCTATAGAAATCTCTAGAAAGGAAAAAGAGTAACTCGAAAGATTAGGTATCTAAGTATTCATATATGTTTTACTCCCATGAGTCGTAAGTTTTCCGGTATTCATATAAGTTTGAAAGGTATCTAAGAATTCAATCATAAGATTAGGGCCAGAGCTGATGGAATGACCGAAAGAGGGCGGTATATATGGAGGATTCAATCGTTGGCCCCTAGCCAGTTTGAGTTGAGGTGTAGTTGATGATAATCAATCACATAACAATGGTTCAGATTGGAATCACTAATAGTTTACCTAGTGGTTAAAGCAGCTTAAGCATGATTCCTGTGCATGGATATCACAATTGACCTTCCGAAACAAAAGTAGAGATATGTTGCATATCAATTCCTGCATTTTCCTGATATGATGTATATAACAAGAGAGCAGGAGAACGTCGGATAAGATGCAACAAGGATTAGATGTTGTAAGCACCCCCCTACAAGTTTGATCTTTTGCAGAAGATCAGGCAAGTGTGCGGGCATTCAATCTGTGTAAGAGCTAGGAGTTTGGAGCTATAAAAATCCATCTCTAGTCTCTGATGGTATTTTTGGATTTAGGTAGAAATTGAAATGCATGCAATGCGTGTTGATGTATATATATGTATGTCATTTCCTTCTTGTGTTGGTGCTCAACAGTTCTAATCACGTTTGAATTTGTTTGTCAGGTTACAAAAAAGGTTGCCAATAAAATACTTGTAGGTTACAAAGGGTGCAACATTGATCCATTAAATGTCATTTAGCTAACATCTTTCTGATGTTGAGAAAAAAAGGAATAAAACTTCTCATGTTTAGCATGCCAAATATGAATGCATCAGATTAGCTTTTGGATTATGAAGATGAAGGTTCGATGTGTTGATCAAATTGCTCGTTCAGCATCTGAGTATTGGTATATGTTTTCTTATTGAGGTAAATTGTGCTTGGTACGCTGCAATCGTTATAAATGGCTCTTGAACAGAAAAACAGAGAGATTGGAGTCTTTATTTAAACGGAAGGAGAATAATAGTTATTGGTTAACTGTTCTTACCTGGTTCACCTCAGTAAAGTACATTCCGCGTTTCATTCTCCATTTGCAGCTTCATTGAATACTCTTTTATATGTTCTATTTCTGGTACCACAAAAGCAATTGTGTTCTGCACAAACATATATACAAAATAAGTTATTAACATTACTCATAGCAAAACATTTTATCTATTAATATCGAAGGACTCAATGAATTCTTATGTACGCGTATCTAATAGTTAATCTAATTTATGTCCAAAGAAGATCACATGTTTGAAATATCTTTTTATTAAGATTCGTTATTTTAAAAAAAAATCCTAATCCTTAAGTTGTACTTGAATTCGCAACCTCAAATTAATCACTAAATCTGCAAGCATATGTAATTAATTTGTCTCACTATAAATGCTTTTATGCCCAAAGCATTATTAACAATGCAGTCGTATACTATACTGAAAATTTTAAATTAGAAAAAACAATAAAAACAGTTATACAAAAATATATTTTCGAAGCAATTTATATGGTTTGATTTGTTATTGTGATGTATTTATTTGTTCACTTCATTGTGATATTTATGTATGTATGTATATTTAAGTATATACGTGTGTGTATAAAATTATTGTTTTAAAGCTATCAAGAGAAAAAAGTATTCGAACAAAAACTTTTAATAAAAGTTTTAATTACCTGAAGATCTTTAACCTTCTTTTCTAAATCGATTGTGTATTCAATATGTCTTGTCTTGAATCTTCGTGCCGATATAGTTCTGTA
This sequence comes from Capsicum pubescens, assembly GCA_030864215.1. NCBI lineage: Eukaryota > Viridiplantae > Streptophyta > Magnoliopsida > Solanales > Solanaceae > Capsicum > Capsicum pubescens. The sequence continues at coordinate 5,260,806 of CM061543.1, forward strand.
ATAAAAGTAGTAATTTCAAAAAAGAAAATAAATCAATTAATTTTAGTGCATACAAACTTATAGAAACAAAGAAAAATATTATAATATCGCTAAAGAAAGCATGAATGTTTGATGGAGATCTTTGGTCTAATTGAACCCATTAAAAATTGACTTGTGGAAAATATTTTTGATGAATTTTTCATCAGAATTTTTAAAAATTGATTAAAATTTTACATTTTAAAGTAATATTAATTAAAAAAGAATTACCTAATTTAGACATATTGCATAGCCTTATAGAAACAAAAAATAATATATATTGAGTAGATACTAGAAAAATATGAAAATCAGGTTGTGGAAATCAATTTCAATGAATTTTATCATTAAAAATTCAAAATGTCAACCAAAAATTCACATTTTTGTTAAGTAATTTCAATAAAAATAAAACTATGTATGACCTTCTCAACTTCTTCACATCAACATTTGGGTCTACATAACTTAGCCTGAGTTCAAAATTCACCGCTTTATCAAGGATAGAAGTATTATTGATTGGATCAACTCCACTTGGAGGTTTGAAGCACAACTCCAAGTTAGGTTCTTCAAATCTATTGTATTTTTCTTTCTTTTTTCCTTCCATAAATCTTGTCGAATCACCTAAGGAACAATAATTAACAATCTTAAAAAAATGTAGAAAAAGAAAGAAAATTGGTTAGAAAAAAGTGAATTATAAAGTGCGTAGATTAAAATATACCTCTAATTAAAAAATTCTTCTTCAGATTTTAAGTGATATTACAAAGTTTTGACTAAATGTCATGCAATAAATAAGATTTTATATAAAAAAAATTTTTAATAAAAAGGTAACTAAATTAATATTATGCTATATATATATATATATTTTCGTCGCAGTTTATGTGATATCGTTTGACTTGAATAAAGTTCAAGAAACGAAAAGAATAATCTTAAAATTTGTGTCTAAAATAATCTTGGATCATTTGTGTGGTATACTTAATCTATTCCATTTTATTTAATCCTTGTTGATTTGTAACACCCCATTTTTTGGGCTAAAGTTGAACCGTGTTTTCGATGTATATATACCTGAATCCAATGATTTCTAGTTAGAAATAAGTGTGAATTAGTGTGGACTAACATGGGTTGTGGTGCAGTGGATGTAGTTGTTTCACCCTTAACCAGAGGACGAAGGTTCGACCCTGGGTATGGAGAAAACTTTGTTGGGAGCGCTGCCACCTTAATGGACCCTGCAACGCGCGATCTGATTTTGTCGGGGCTCCAATGCGGGCACCGAACACCAGGTGGAAAACAAAAAAAAATATTTTCTTAGTATGAGAACATCTTTGGAGAAGAATATAAGTCTCAAATATCTCCAGCTCAAAAGTTAAGTTGAGCACTTTCCGATCGATTGACTTTTAGTTGACAATTTTATTCGGGTCAATTTTCAGCGACCATTTCTCCTATTATACAAAGAGTTAATGTCCCAGTTGAGATCTCCAGTATGCTGACAGTGCTTTTTGGTTCTAACACTTCGGGTCTAGTCCACTGAAGCTTGTTTCCTTCTTCAAGTAAGTCATTTCCATCTTTGAGCTTGTTGACTGCCCTGTGACTTGCTTTTGACAATCTGCTTCTTCTCCATATGTAGCTATAGTTGGGATGGAGATTCTGGGATGCTCGGACATGCTGATATTTGAAGAGGAACAAGTAACTCAGTCGTTTGAAGCTTATCTGGCCTTTAGACCTCCAATCTCCTGAGATTCCCTTTTTGTTGGTTGATGTAGATAGGCTCATTTAATGACCTGTACGGTCATTTTATTGTATTTTCATATAATTTTAGTACTATCTAAATTTATCGTGGATTATTTAATTTAATTTGGTATTTGGTAGAAATATAATTTAGTACCCTTCTAGAATATTTTCGATATTTGTAAAATTCTTTAAGTGATGATATATTTATATAATTTTATAATAGACTTTTATGATTTATTAATATTTTAAGCGGAGATAGTAAATTTAAAAATGTTAAAATATTATTATTATTATTATTATTATATAATAGAGGTTTTGTTAGAAATAACTTTATATTAATTATGGTATATTCAAATATTATAATTATTTTACTACGAATTTATGCAATACCCGAATATATACGCGATGTAGAAAATTATTAATTATGGCAACACCACCACACACGTGGGAAAGGGTGGACCACAGGTGGGTTGCCACTTGCCTTCTAACATTAGGCTATCTTTATTTATATATATACATATATAGTAACATTTGACCATTTGAAGGTGGAAAAAAAAAAGGGTGAACTTTCTGATTGTTATACATATACTCGTCCATATCTCTATATTGGCCTTTCCCGGTTTGCTTCCGTTTTTTTCAATTTTTCTTTAGAAAATCAATTAAAGTTCTTGGTTAAGTCTCATAAAATTTCTTATAAGTTAATTATTCGAATCAATTATTCAAATTTGGGTTCTAGCGGGATATTATTCGGAGGCTTCGGGACAGATATTCTAGCTTTGGCGTCCAGGTAGGCTAGGTTTACCCTACTTTTAGATTGAGCTTATATACCAAAATTGTGAACTATTATGCTAGCTTTGAATAAATACTTGTAGATGCATATTATTTGTTTTATATAAACTGTCTTATTTATCCGGATTAGGGCCCCGTTCTAGTAAATATTGAAATATTATCTTTTAGCATAATATAGCATCTATTACTTTAGAACGTGAAACTAAAATGCAGAAATCTTGAATTTATCCCTTTTTAATTAAAATTGGCGGATGATTATTTAGACGTTGACATTGTTATGATATGGTATGAATTTTAATATTACAGTTGACTATTATTGTTACTATGAGCTCCGATTCAAGTCCGTCATCTGATTATAGTGGGGGTTACTCTGAGTTCCGGTTCGAGTCCGACATCTGATTATTTATGTTTACTTTCATCACTTGTGTGTTTCACCGGCTTATGGGGTTATGGTTGAGTAAATTGTCTTCTTCAGTGTGCCTAGCGGGCTTATGGGGGCTCAGTTAGGTTATGTTTGATTTAATTTTTATTACTTCATTATTATTTTTCTGTATCGCATAAGTTATTTTTCCTTTACAGCCGTTGCCTAGCTTGGTAGTTGTTTACCTTTCCATACTTATTTACTAATAACTCAGATTACGTCCTTGCATTGTAGTTACACCTTTTTTGTATTGAGCTCAGTCGGTCGATGATGTCTACTGAGTACTCGTTGCTTTGGTGCTTATGCTACACTTCTGCATCTTTTTCCTGATGCAGATGTCACACCCCTCCTTTTTTTACGTATTCCAAACGATTTATATAAAAGGATTTTTATTATTAAAGTGACAAAGATGAAAATTTATTTCGAAAAAGGACTATTTATATTTTTTATTTTCAGAGTTGCCACTTGGCATAATTAGGTGTGCCAAGTCACCTTTGAAAAATCCTTTTCGGAACCATTTGACTCTTAAACTGGTTTGCGAACAGAGATTCCAGCTAAGGAATTCTGTTGACCGAGGGGAAGGTGTTAGGCACCCCTCGATCCCGTGGTTCGACCACGGTCGCTTGGTGGATCGTATCGGCTAATTTGGCATTACGAATGTACAAACTGCATAAAACACACAAAACAAGCAAACAAACAAATCACACAAAATTCAAAACAAGCCGAAATAATATTCAGTCCAAATTATACAATCCAAAATAAAAGAGGTACTGAAATATAAAAACTTATTCTATTCTAAACTGATCCTAAACTAAAACTCCACCCGACGTTCCGGGCCTTGATCACGAGCCTCCTTTGCGTACATGCTACTTCGGGCATTCCCCGGATAAATCAATACAAATTCTTCGGGGCATTCCCCGGATAAATTATACAATTGATTCAAAAAGCGATAAAATCAAATCATTCAATCAAATTTCAACCATTCAATCAAATTTCAACTATTCAACCAACCCACAATCTCTAGATTTGCCTATCCGACCTGCGTTTTGCCTATTCCGATCGATGTATCATGTTACTACCAAAATCAAATTAACGTTCCTTTCAAGTTATACGAACAATGAAATCAAACTAACCAAAATCGCCAATTATGTCAAGTTTTCAATTCTCACCCACAAACTCATTTTTAACCACAATAATTACAACATGCTTCGATTATTAAATCACGTCTCAAAATTCGCAACCAACATCAAACACAACACAAATAACGAAGATTCAAACCAAACACACAACAAATAAATCATCCACACCAACAACATCAATAAAAGTCAAAATAAATTAAAGATTCGGTTAGAAGAAATGGACCTTGATGAAACTAATCCTTGTCTATAATAAAGAAATTCGAAGACCAAAATACTCGATCGGAGAACCTCACAACGAACAACTCCAAACTCAATATTGAATTCAACCGGACAGATCGGAAAACCACGACAAAACCTCACGATGAATAACCCACAAATCCAAATAAACTTCAAAAACAACCCAAGATCTCAAACCAACGATTTCCAACTAACCTTGCACGAACCAAAACAACTCGGATGGATTCAAAACCTTAAGGAATAAGAAATATCAAACCAAACGAGACTGAAATTATGAAAAATCGAGAAGACCCATACACAAAATTTCATCGGAATCAGTGAAAAACGGACGGGGTGTCGTTGCCGGTCACCGGCGTCACTGTTTCCGGTGACTGCCGCCGACGGAGAAGGAGATCGGAGCAGCGGAGCTGGTCGGATTCTCGACCGGCGAACGGTGTTGTCACCGGTGGACGAGCTGCAGCCGACGGCTGACGGTGGCGACAGCGCCGACGCTATTGTCGCCGACAGGGCGGCGGCGCCGCTGCTTTTTTTTTTTTTTTTTTTTTTATAGTTTTGGAGGGAGAGAGATGGTAAAGAGAGGGGAAATATGGTGGTGTTGTGGTGGCAGCCGGAGCTCCGGTCGGTCGCCGGCGACGTTTTTTAGAGAGAGAAAGTGGGAGTCTAGAGAGGGAGAGAAAGTGCTGATGCTTTTCTTTTTTTCCTCTTTTTGTTTTTTTTTTCCTTTTGTGTGTATGTGTGTGTATATATTGTAAGGTGGGGATTGGGGTAGGGTAGGTGGGGTAGGGTATGGGGTGGTGTGATTTATTTTGATTGTGTAGGTTGTTAGGATAAGATAGAATTAGTTAGGATAGGATTTGTTATTTTATTATTATTATTTTTTTTTTTTTGTATTTTATGCGGGTATAATAACATGTGTGAGGGTACGCGGTAGGATAAAAATAACAATGGGTAAAAACGACATCGGGGAGGGACGAAATTAAGTGTCTACATTATGCCCCCTTTGAATGTAAACACGCAGTGTTTTCAGACAAAGAAGTAGACAACGAGATAGAATTTTGTCCCGACCATTATTCAAAGAAAGAAACAAGAGAAAGAAGGACTACCGGGTCTTGAATTAGGACAGCCTACCCACCCAAGTTATGAAGGGATCAAGTGATAAGTATCTCCAAGGATTGGACGGAGATGAACTATACCGAGTTGGAGAGTTGAGTGAGGTTCCGTCGAGGTTCCGGTCCGCGGCTCTGTTATTACATCAAAATTAAAATTACAAGCTAAAACATAAATAAAATTACAAAAATCCTATCTATACAGCTTCTGTTGGTTCTTGACTCGACTTTCATCACCCTATTCTTCAGGCGGGCTCCTGACTTGCAATTTCTTTCGACTTGTTGCTTGGCTTTCAATTACTTCGCTTTGTTGCATGACTTTTTATTTCTTCACTCGATTCTCCAGGCGGGCTCCGAACTTGCTATTTCATTACCCTGTTCTTCAGGCGGGCTCCTGACTTACTATTTCATCACCCTGTTCTTCAGGCGGGCTCCTGACTTGCTATTTCATCACCCTGTTCTTCAGGCGGGCTCCTGAAACCCAACATTAAAACTAGAACAAAAATTATCCCAAACAAAAATTATAGTAAAATAGTATTTCACTTTTGAAAGCGTTGTCCCATTTTTCAGGAGGGTCCTGAGCAGAAAGTAAAATCCCATTTTTCAGGAGGGTCCTGAACATAAAGTAAAATCCCATTTTTCAGGAGGGTCCTGAACATAAAGTAAAATCTCATTTTTTAGGAGGGTCTTGAACAGAAAGTAAATTTCCATTTTTCAGGAGGGTCCTAAATTGAAAGTAAATCCCATTTTTCAGGAGGGTCCTGAATTGAAAGTAAATTCCCATTTTTCAGGAGGGTCCTGAATTGAAAGTAAATTCCCATTTTCCAGGAGGGTCCTGAACATGAAGTAAAATCCCATTTTTCAGGAGGGTCCTGAACATAAAGTAAATTCCCATTTTTCAGGAGGGTCCTGAATTGAAAGTAAATTCCCATTTTTCAGGAGGGTCCTGAATTGAAAGTAAATTCCCATTTTTTAGGAGGGTCCTGAACATAAAGTAAAATCTCATTTTTCAGAAGGGTCCTGAACAGAAAGTAAAATCCCATTTTTCAGAAGGGTCCTGAACATAAAGTAAAATCCCATTTTTCAGGAGGGTCCTGAGCTGAAAGTAAATTCCTATTTTTCAGGAGGGTCCTGAACATAAAGTAAAATCACTGAACAGAAAGTAAAACCCCATTTTTGAGGAGGGTCCTGAACTTAAAGTAAAATCACTGAACATAAAGTAAAATCCCATTTTTCAGGAGGGTCCTGAACATAAAGTAAAATCCCATTTTTCAGGAGGGTCCTGAACATAAAGTAAAATCCCATTTTTCAGGAGGGTCCTGAGCTGAAAGTAAATTCCTATTTTTCAGGAGGGTCCTGAACATAAAGTAAAATCACTGAACAGAAAGTAAAATCCCATTTTTCAAGAGGGTCCTGAACATAAAGTAAAATCACTGAACAGAAAGTAAAATCCCATTTTTCAGGAGGGTCCTGAACATGAAGTAAAATTCCATTTTTCAGGAGGGTCCTGAGTTGAAAGTAAATTCCCATTTTTCAGGAGGGTCCTGAACATAAAGTAAAATCCCATTTTTCAGGAGGGTCCTGAGCATAAAGTAAAATCTTTAAACAGAAGTAAAATCTCATTTTTCAGGAGGGTCCTGAATAGAAAGTAAAATCTCATTTTTCAGGAGGGTCCTGAGCAGAAAGTAAAATCCCATTTTTCAGGAGGGTCCTGAACATAAAGTAAAATCCCATTTTTTTGGAGGGTCCTGAATTGAAAGTAAATTCCCATTTTCCAGGAGGATCCTGAACATGAAGTAAAATCCCATTTTTCAGGAAGGTCCTGAACATAAAGTAAATTCCCATTTTTCAGGAGGGTCCTGAATTGAAAGTTAATTCTCATTTTTCAGGAGTGTCCTGAATTGAAAGTAAATTCCCATTTTTCAGGAGGGTCCTAAACATAAAGTAAAATCCCATTTTTCAAGAGGGTCCTGAACATAAAGTAAAATCCCATTTTTCAGGAGGGTCCTGAGCTGAAAGTAAATTCCTATTTTTCAGGAGGGTCCTGAACATAAAGTAAAATCACTGAACAGAAAGTAAAATCCCATTTTTCAGGAGGGTCCTGAACAGAAAGTAAAATCCCATTTTTCAGGAGGGTCCTGAGCATAAAGTTAAATTCCATTTTTCAGGAGGGTCCTGAGCTGAAAGTAAATTCCCATTTTTCAGGAGTGTCCTGAACATAAAGTAAAATCCCATTTTTCAGGAGGGTCCTGAACAGAAAGTAAAATCCCATTTTTCAGGAAGGTCCTGAGCAGAAAGTAAAATCCCATTTTTCAGGAGGGTCCTGAACATAAAGTAAAATCCCATTTTTCAGGAGGGTCCTGAATTGAAAGTAAATTCCCATTTTCCAGGAGGGTCCTGAACATGAAGTAAAATTCCATTTTTCAGGAGGGTCCTGAACATAAAGTAAATTCCCATTTTTCAGGAGGGTCCTGAATTGAAAGTAAATTTCCATTTTTCAGGAGGGTCCTGAATTGAAAGTAAACGCCCATTTTTCAGGAGGGTCCTGAACATAAAGTAAAATCCCATTTTTTAGGAGGGTCCTGAACAGAAAGTAAAATCTCATTTTTCAGGAGGGTCCTGAACATAAAGTAAAATCCCATTTTTCAGGAGGGTCCTGAGCTGAAAGTAAATTCCCATTTTTCAGGAGGGTCCTGAACATAAAGTAAAATCACTGAACAGAAAGTAAAATCCCATTTTTCAGGAGGGTCCTGAACAGAAAGTAAAATCCCATTTTTCAGGAGGGTCCTGAACATAAAGTTAAATCCCATTTTTCAGGAGGGTCCTGAGCTGAAAGTAAATTCCCATTTTTTTAGGAGGGTCCTAAACATAAAGTAAAATCTCATTTTTCAGGAGGGTCCTGAGCATAAAGTAAAATCTTTGAACAGAAAGTAAAATCCCATTTTTCAGGAGGGTCCTGAACAGAAAGTAAATTCCCATTTTTCAGGAGGGTCCTGAGCAGAAAGTAAAATCTCATTTTTCAGGAGGGTCCTGAACATAAAGTAAAATCCCATTTTTCAGGAGGGTCTTGAACAGAAGGTAAAATCCCACGGATGTGCATTTCCAATGGTAGCTGAATCAAGTGAAACGAATTTGACCCTATTTCAACAAAGAAAATTTATCAGATAAAAACTTAGTGGTGGATTGCAGATCTTGGCTTCTCAGGTATCTGCCCAGCACTCGTTCCTTTCATCTTTGTTCCAAATTGCTAACACTTGCCGTGTCTTGCCGCATCATTGACCCGGATCCAGATTGAGGGAAAATGAGTTCTGACTCAAACAATGGGTTTCCATTTTACCATGCCTCTGAGGTGCACTCTTTTCCCAAATCTGAATGCTTCCACGAATCCAATAGCCTGTCGGTTGATAGATTTCCTTTGCTTCGTGTTGAATTACAATCATTTTTCTTCCTGTGCTGTTCCTTGGCTTTTCCTCATATAATTGGAAAGACTGGTAGTAAATTTTGAAATCTTTTCTCTTTTGTTTTGACACAGACTTGACTTAAAATGTAAAGAAATGATGGTGACTTTTGTTTTGATAAATGACATAAAAGACAAAAAGCATGAATATGTAAATGAAAGAAAGAGGGCAATGTCCCATATTCAAAAAGAAAACTTATCTGAATACGACAACCAACTCCAATGAGTATGACATGCATTTAGGATTGAGCTGCCTGATCTTCCTATCCAAAACTCCCCATTTGTTGTCGAGTTTGTGCCTTTGCCGCTGAGCCGCTTCTTCAAATCTATGGGACTCATACATCACATTCGATTGACGACATCTTAAAAGACTTTTTCCAACAAATCTCTTTCTTTTCACTTTTCACTTTTCTCTTAAACTCGCCATCGCCTTACGGTGGTCGTGAGGGTTTTCACCAATAAGACTCTCTCATTTTTATTTCTCTCTTCTCACCATCGCCTTATGGTGCCTGCAAAGGTTTTCACCAATAAGACTCTCTCATTTTTATTTCTCTCCACTCACCATCGCCTTATGGTGCCTGCAAGGGTTTTCACCAATAAGACTCTCTCATTTTCATTTCTCTCAACTCACCATCGCCTTATGATGCCCACGGGGTTTTTCACCAATAAGACTCTCTCATTTTGTATTTCTCTCCTGCTTTTTTATGCCGAGGGAGAGAAATGGTACCTCACAATGTATCATCAATATCCATTGTATGCTTAGCCTTAACATTATCAAAAATTGATCTGAAGGACTTTCTTTGGTTGTAACTTGGCTTTTGGTTAAGGTTAGAAAAAAATGGTAAGGGGCTCAAACGATACTTGAAGTGGGGGTGGGACTTACAACTTTTGGAATCAACTCAAACAACATGTTAACTCATGCCCCAGTTTTTTGTTGACTGGGTGAATCTTAAATCTTTATTTGGTTGGACCGAGCCCTAAATAGGGCAGCCTACGTATCTCACTCCCGAGAGAGGAGAATCAGGTCGCACGTAGTTCCATCAGCTTGTTCTTTGTTTTGATTTAATTTTTTTTTCTTTTATTTTCAAACTCTTTCTTTTATTCTTATTTTCTTGACATTTATCTTTGACTCTATTTTGATTCCAAAAGAGGGATATGAAAGAAAAATAAACGAAGCTCAAACGGGTAAACAAAGGATGGCACAATGTTTGGATAGAAGAATAAAATGTCTTCATCATATCAATCTTAAAAAATGCAAGTACTAAACATGCAATAAAATCAAACAAAGGACCAAATATCATACATAGTATCTTTTGACCGCATCAGCATTGATAGCCATTTCTGCCATTTTGCCTTCAATATCTGTCAAATATAAGGCTCCATTGGGCAACACTTTCTTCACAACGAAGGGACCTTGCCAGTTAGGGGAGAACTTGCCTTTCGCTTCAACCTGGTGAGGAAGGGTACGTCTTAATACCAACTGACCAACTTCAAAATTCCTGGGACAGACCTTTTTGTTATACGCATGAGCCATCCTCCTCTGATACAACTGGCCATGACACACAGACGTTAGCCTTTTTTCCTCGATCAAACTTAAATGTTCCAGTCGGGTTTTTACCCGTTCGTCATCATCAATCTCTGCTTCTACAATGACTCGAAGAGAGGGAATTTCAACTTCTGCAGGGATGACTGCTTCTGTCCCATACACTAATAAATATGGAGTTGCCCCTGTTGAAGTGCGAACAGTGGTGCGATAACCTAGCAATGCAAACAACAACTTTTCATGCCACTGTCTAGAACCTTGTACCATTTTTCGCAGTATCTTTTTTATATTTTTATTGGCGGCTTCTACAGCACCATTGGCCTTTGGGTGATATGGAGTAGAATTTCGATGTGCGATCTTAAACTGTTGACACACTTCTTGCATCAAATGACTATTGAGATTGGTAGCATTGTCTGTAATGATCATCTTAGGAATTCCAAATCTACAAATGATATTGGCATGGACAAAATCTACCACAACCTTCTTTGTCACTGACTTGAAAGTTATTGCTTCCACCCACTTTGTGAAGTAGTCAATGGCTACCAAAATGAATCTATGTCCATTTGATGCCTTCGGCTCAATCGGTCCAATCACATCCATTCCCCAAGCCACGAACTGCCATAGAGCGGCCATTGCATGCAACTCAACAGGAGGAGAACGTATCAGATCGCCGTGCACCTGACATTGATGACACTTTCGAACAAATTGAATAGAATCCCTCTCCATAGTAAGCCAGTAATAACCTGCTCGAAGAATCTTCTTTGACAAGACATGACCGTTCATATGCGACCCGCATACTCCAGAGTGTATTTCAACCATGATTGTCGAGGCTTCTTTTGCATCTACACACCTTAAAAGTCCCAGATCTGGGGTCCTCTTATACAAGATTCCCCCACTTAAGAAAAATCCACTAGCCAAACGCCTAATAGTCCTCTTTTGATCGTTGGTGGCATATGCTGGGTATTCTCTTGACTGAATGTACCGCTTGATATCCAAAAACCAAGGTTCTCCATCGAGCTCTTCTTCAACCGCATTACAGTAAGCATGCTGATCACGACTCTGTATATGCACTGGATCGATATAGGCTTTGTCAGGATGTTGGAGCATTGAAGACAGAGTGGCTAAAGCATCAACAATTTCATTATGAATCCTTGGAGTATGCCTAAATTTTACTAACACAAATCGTCGACATAGCTCCTGCAAGCATTGTCGATACGGGATGAGTTTCAAATCTCGCGTCTCCCAATCGCCTTGAATTTGATGAACGAGCAAATTCGAATCTCCCAACACCAATAATTCTTGGACTCCCATATCAACAGCTAACCTCAAACCAAGGATGCAGGCTTCATACTCTGCCATATTGTTAGTATAGTAGAATCGAAGTTGTGCTGTTACCGAGAAATGTTGTCCTGATTTAGAGATAAGAACCGCACCTATTCCGACTCCTTTCATATTGACAGCTCCATCAAAGAATAACCTCCAACCTGGATCAGTATCTATAACGACTTCATCGACACACGACACTTCTTCGTCAGGAAAATATGTCTTTAATGGCTCGTACTCTTCATCGATGGGATTCTCAGCAAGATGATCTGCCACGGCTTGGGCTTTCATGGCGGTTCGAGTCACATATACGATGTCAAACTCGGTAAGCAATATTTGCCACTTTGCCAATCGACCTGTCGGCATAGGCTTCTGAAAGATATACTTCAAAGGATCCATGCGGGAGATGAGATAAGTAGTATAGGATGAGAGATAGTGCTTCAACTTCTGTGGTATCCAAGTTAGGGCATAACACGTCCTTTCAAGAAGAGTATACCTGGCCTCATATGCGGTGAACTTATTGCTAAGATAATAAATAGCCTGCTCCTTTTTTCTACATCTCTTATTATTAATATTATTTTTAAATTTTTTTTTGTTGTTGTGTTGATTTTCAGCCTTTGTTCCCTCGTATTCCTGGACATGAAGGAGTTGGGTAAGAATCAATCTTTCTCTAATTAGAATATAAAAAAGAAAATAAATTTATGTAGAATATAAAGTTCATTGAAATTGCAATAAATAATATATTTTACCTTAAAATTTAAAAAATATAATCCTTAGGTCGTTTGGTTGGAAAATAGTTATCCGGGATTAATTAGTTATTCCGGGATTACATGCATATGGGATAACTTATCCCATCACTATGGTATATAAATGATGGGATAAGTTATCCCGGTATTGACTAATACCACCAACTAAACATGAGATAAAATGATCCTTCATTTTATTCCGGGACTAGTTATCCCTTATAATACCTCACACCAAACTAGCAGCAGCAGAGCCACGATTTCAACTCAGGGGATTCAATATTTGAAGAAAATCTAGTTGAAGGGGGTTCAACATCTACTATAGATACATAAAAAATAATTTTAATCATATATAAATAATATATTTTTTCGAGGTTCGGATGAACCCCTGCCAAAAGGTTGACTCCGCTCTTGTAGCCTAGCGGTCAGTGAAGTAGGTCGATCTCAACAGAGACAGAAACGCTAGGTGAAATCTTTCCATCTGTCATAGCTTTGATCGATATGAAATTAGTTCAGGTGTCTTATAGTTGGCCGAACACCACGATTATAAAAAAATAATTAATTCTCCAAATTTCTTATCTATATATTAATTTCTTAGTATATATATGATTTTTTTTTGATTTTTTTTTTGCAGTGTGGTAGAAAGTGTGGGTGAAATGGTAAAAAGTTTGAAAGGCCTACCAGGCTCCGGGGGTAATTTTGATCGAAACTGAAGACTTTGCTAACTGTGTATAGTCACTTAATCTCATAAAACTCCCATGGAAAGGGGAGTATTATTCTTGGACTAACAAACAGTTAGGGGAAGCTAGAATCTGCAGTAGAATAGATTGAGTATTTGGATGATCCAAAAGATATTAAAGAGGAGGTAGTGGCTTTCTACAAGTCATTAATGGGTACCAGAGCTTATTTTTTACCTGCTGCTGATAGAAACACCATGAAACAAAGGCCTACATCGACACATGCACAAGGAATTGAACTCTGCAGAGAGGTTACTGATAAATAATACGAGGGTACCGTTTACGCTTTACTGTTGAGGGATCAAATATCTTTTGATTCGATCGAACGCTTCCTGACATTCTTCAGTCCATTTTACCGCAGCTCTCTTTTTCAACAACTTGAATATGGGCTCACAAGTGGTTGTGAGTTGAGCAATAAATCTGCTAATGTAGTTCAGTCTACCAAGAAAACTCATCACCTCCGTTCTATTCTTGGGCGAGGGCAAATCCTGAATGGCTTTGATTTTTGAAGGATTCAATTCAATTCCCCGACGGCTGACTACAAACCCCAACAACTTTCCAGATGGAACTCCAAATACACATTTGGCCGGGTTGAGTTTGAGATTATACCTGCGAAGCCTCTCAAAGAACTTTCTTAAATCTTTAACATGGTTGGCCTGACTTTTTGACTTAATAATCACATCATCCACGTAGACCTCAATCTCCTTATGCATCATGTCATGAAACATAGTGGCCATGGCTCTCATGTATGTTGCTCCAGCATTCTTCAAACCGAACGGCATCACTCGATAACAATAAGTTCCCCATGGTGTGATAAAAGACGTCTTCTCCGCGTCTTCATCATCCATAATGATCTGGTGATATCCGGCATAGCAATCCACAAAAGAGGCAACCTCGTGTTTAGCACAGTTGTCTAACAAAATATGGATATCATCTTTCGGACTTGCTCTGTTCAAATCGCGGTAATCAACACACACTCGAATTTTGTCATCTTTCTTTGGTACGGGAACAATATTGGATAACCACATGGGATAACGAGACACTCGAATTACTTTGGCTTCAAGTTGTTTCATGATTTCCTCTTTGATTTTAATACTTACATCGGTTTTAAACTTCCCCAACTTCTGTTTGACAGGGGGGAACGCGGGATCAGTTGGCAACTTGTGAGTCACTAATTTTGTGCTTAAACCGGGCATATCATCATAAGACCATGCAAAAACATCCTTATAATCAATTAATGCTTGAATCATTCCCTCTTTTAGCTGTGGCAAATCATGTACACTGATTTTAGTTTCCCTAACATCTTCTTGATCCCCTAGATTTATTGGCTCAGTCTCATTCAAATTAGGATTCGATTTGTCTTCAAACTGTTTCAACTCTTTGCTTATTTCTTCTAGTGCTCCTTCTTCATTATATTCCCCATCCCGCTTCATTACATCTTGATTAGTTTGGATTTTAAGATCAGGCTAAAAATTTCGCATGCATGTCATGTCATTAGAATCAGCATAAAGAGAACTGTGTAAGAAAAGAAAAACAAAATATATTAGACACAAAACAAAAGGGACATTGCATTTCATTAAATAAAAAGATAGAAGGGTTTAAACACAGATGCCAACATAACATAAACAAACTAAAATCCGAATTACAACCCTGAAATAACTCAGATAAACAGAAAGAAAAACAAAATAAACTACCAAAACTCCCTCCTGACGGGGAGATGAGTGACTTCCCAATTATTGAGACGGACAGCTGGACCTATGAATTGCACGTCTGCCATACTGGTACCTTCTCCTGCTTCGACCATATCAACTTCCATACAAAGGTTCTGGAAGTCATCAACCAATTCAACCTCAAATTCCACATGCTTCGTGACACCGCTCTTAACAAATGATTCACTGAGTAGTGGCATTGGGCGAGGGTGTGACCATATTTCCTTTTTCCTTCCCTTGGCTTTCTTCAGATCTTCAGCTGTAGGCTCAAATCCCAGACCAAACGTGCCCACGTTCTCACTCGGACATATGGGATGAACTATACCGTGCAGAGACGCTCCCAAACCCTTTCCTGGATCAAATCCGTATTTCCAAAGTTCACTCACCATCATGATAGAAGTAGAAGACAATTGCGGTCCCGGTATAGCCTGCCATTCAAGGATACGATTCACTGGCACTGTATCAAAAATATGATAGACGAATGTCTCCTCTACGTTATTTGCTTCAATAAGAGACAAGGGAGAATCTTCGTAGGCTGACAAATCTCCTTCACCATGAATAACTACTTCTTGCCCGTCATGCTCAAACTTAATCATTTGGTGCAGTGTAGATGCAACCGCCTTGGCCTTGTGGATCCACGGCCTTCCCAACAACAGATGGTAAGAGGAGTCTCCATTCAATACTTGAAACTCTATGGAGAACTCAATAGGACCTATGGTCAACACTAGTTCTATTTCGCCAATAGAATTTGATTTTGCACCATCGAAAGCCCTGACACATACATTGTTGGGCCTGATCCTCTCAGCACTAATATTCAGCTTTTGCAAAGTAGAAATAGGGCAAATATTTGCACCTGAACCTCCATCAATCATAACATGAGTGACATAGAAATCTTCACACTTCACTGTAATGTAAAGGCCCCGGTTATGCCCTGTACCTTCAATAGGCAATTCATCGTCAGAAAAGCTGATCCGATTGACCTCAAAGATTTTTCCAACCATTTTCTCAAGCTGGTTGATTGTAATCTCCCTTGGAACATATGCTTCATTTAATACCTTCAGTAAAACATCACGATGCTCCTTGGAGTGCAACAACAAAGATAAAAGGGAAAATTGAGCAGGGATTTTCTTCAGATGGTCTAATATTGAATACTCTGGCAATTTAAACTTTTTCAAAAATTCTTCAGCTTCTTCTTCGGTGAGAGGCTTTTTGATAGATGATGGTACACTCACCGTTGGCTTGGACTTTCTTAAGCTTTCAGGAACGAAACATCTTCCTGACCTAGTCAAACCCCCTACCTCATCTACATCTTCCACTACTTCTTTCCCATGATAGGTCATCACGGTCCACCCATAATTCCAGGGAATTCTTTTCGTATCAACTATCGGAGGTTGGATCACCGATTTGAGGACAATAGGCGCTGCCAGTGCTCCTTTTACCGTCAAGATGGGCTGACTCAGAGCTCCCACCATCGTTAACTTAGGTTTATCCTGAATTGAATCAACATACCTTCTGGCGCCTTGTACTGTGATCAGGGGCTTCTTTGTACTTTCTTGGGCTTTATCTTCTCTCATTCCTTCCTGGCTCAATGACATTGCTTTCAAAGACTCCGCTACATTCACCGATTTCTCCTCAATGGTCTGTATCTTGACAATAGGCTTATAACCCCTCGAAGACTCTTTCCCATCATATATCAATTCTAACATATTGGCTTCAACATGGGTTGGCAGCGAATTCTGGTTAATGTTTGGACCCTCCGGGGCCTGGACCAGCATCTGATTTGTGTCAATTAAATCTTGGATAGCTCTCTTTAAATGCCAACATTTCTCGATATCATGGCCTGGCATATCAGAACAGTACGCACACCTTAAAGAATAATCGAGATTCCTTGGTGGTGGATTTGAAAGCCTTCCTTGAATTGGGCTTAAAACCTTTAACTTTCTCAACCTATCAAACAAGCTAGCATATGACTCCCCAAGAGGTATGAATTGATTTTTGACCGCCTTCTCCTTCTTATACTCGGGCCTAGGTTGAAAACTGGGTCTGAAGGGGTTTTGGTAATTTGGTGGAGCGAATGGGCGATTTTGTGGAGTTTGCGCACGTCACTGCGGGTAAGAAGGGGTTTGGGCATATGGCTACGCGCTATATACTGGGTACGGGGGTGGTGGAATGGAATATAAAGGGTTTTGTGGAGGGTAGTAATGGTGGGGAGGAATATATGGAGCTTGGGCGTAGACTTGGGCTTGGGATTGGGGATAGGGGCGAGGTGGTCTTTTGGGATAGGAATGGGTTCCAGCTACAACAGTCGCCACGTCCTCTTTCTTCTTTTTACCGCCAAATGCGTCAGATCCACCTTGAATCGCTTGTGTGGTGGCTTTTAATGCGGCAAAACTCACATTCGTCCGGTCTTGATTCCGTCCTCTATCATCTCCCCCATTTTGAGGACTTCAATAAAAGACTTTCCCATTGCCGGGAGTAAATGTTGAAAATAAGTCTCATCATGTGCCTGAATGAAAACCTCTACCAACTTACTTTCTTTCATCGGAGGCTTTACCCTGGCGGCTTGTTCACGCCACCTTATCGCGTATTCCCTAAAACCTTCAGTGCTTTTCTTCTTCATGTTGACCAAAGATTTTTTGTTCGGAATCAGGTCGATGTTATACTGAAAATGTTGCACAAACTCAGAAGCCAAGTTGTCCCAGCTGTTCCACTTGTCGATATCTTGATCGATAAACCATTCTGAAGCCAGTTCAGAAAGACTCTCGCCAAAGAAAGTCATGAACAGCTCTTCCCTTCCTCCTGCAGCTCTCAACTGGTTGCAATAGCGTCTCAAGTGGGCCACGGGATCACCGTGTCCTGCATACTTCTCGAACTTAGGCATTGTAAAACTGAGGGGAAGGTTGATGTCTGGGAACATGCACAGATCTCTATAAGAAACACTCTTATAACCTTCGATTCCCTGCAAATTTCTCATGGCCTGTTCTAAACTTTTCAACTTCCGCGCTATAACTTCCTGTTCCTCTGTTGCGACAGGTTTCTCTGAATCAAATGGAAATGCAGGTGGCTGAGTGTACCCATACGGTTCATTCATTCTCAAGGTCGGCTCCGGGGCATAATACTGACTATCTGGAACCTTCAATACTGGCTCACTGGCAGACCGAGGAAGCCTCATTGTGGGACGCACAACATATATGGGCGTTTCATGTGGTGGTGGGGCCACGAATATCGGTGTGATCGGTGGCGCTGGCTGAGCAGCTGGTCTTGATTGGGGAGCTGCCAAGGGCACACCAGAATTGCCAGGATAATAATGTCGCGGAGTGAATCCTGGCGCGTGCTCAGGTGACTCAGTAGGAGCAGAGAATTGTGCCTGAGAGAGCGGTGGGCAATTAGAGATATTCCCAAGACCTTCAGGGAGCGGAAGAGGAGGCATTCCGCTGGACCATGTTCGGTGCAAATCTATCAATTGTTGCCTGAGCCTTACTACCTCATCATTGTGTTCTGAACTTTCTTCCCTGTGATTCTGATCCGGGTCAATGAGCAAATTTTCAATCTCCCTGCTAGCCATGACAAGCTTTGCTTTGGATCTAGTGAAATATGGGTGACTAGCCAGAGTGCTGCAAACCTACCACTGTTATCTGAAAGAACATGCTCATCAAAGACGACATCCGTTAGGATTAGGGCACACAACAAGCAGGAGAGTCACATTGGTAAAATTGTCCTAAATTCATGTCCATTTCTACCAGCTTTTGAGGGTAGCGAGGTCATTTCAACATCATCCCGATTTTTATCTACACTTTTTTTTTCGTATCCACCTCTGTTCTTTCCACTTCTCTCGTCATCTACCTTTATTTTATCATTCTTTATGGCTTTTATTCTTCTTTAACAAACGAATCAAAATGATTAGATCGAACCCAAAAGTAGGTTGCCTACGTATCATGTTGTACATGAATCAGATCTTGCATAGTTCGGGCAGTTTTGCCAAAATGGCCAATTAAAATCTTTTTTTTTTCTTGAGACTTTAAAAAGAAAAGAAAATAACAAATTATCAAAAGAATTGACGAAAATCTTTTTGCATTTTTTAGGTTTAAACTCCCTATACAAAAATGGAATCTATGATTACCAAAGAAGAATCTTTTTGGGTTTCCGATTTAGAATTTCATAGGAAAATGAAACTTGAAACTATTAAAGAAAAATCTTTTTGTAGCTTTCTTTTAGAGATGTATATGAAACACCTACTCTAAGTGAAGAGTGAAGATTTTTTTTTTGAATTTTTCAGATTCCTGTACAACATGAAATCTATGGTTACCGAAGAAAATATTTTTGGATTTTCGATTTTAAATTTCATACGAAAATGAAACTTGAACCTATTAAAGAAAAATATTTTTTTTTTGCTTTCTTTTAAAGATGTACATGAGACACCTACTCTAAATGAGGAGTGAAGAAAATCTTTTTTGAATTTTTGAAATAAGATCCCCGAACCTAAAATAGGTTGCCTACGTATCTCACTCCCGAGAGAGGAGAATCAGGGGTGCGTAGTTCGTCCAGATTGGACAATTAACGATTAACTAATAAATTGATCCTAACTTAAAAGACACAACCAAAAACACACGAATAAAAACTTTTTGGATTTTCAATTAGACACTTTAACTGAGACTGACACCATCAATTATGAATTTTTTATTTTTTTTTTGTTATATTTTGCTTTTGACAAATAAGTAGAAAAGGCAAACAAAAAATATCTTTTTTTTTTTTTTGAATTTACGGTACTTTGCGAAGACGAATGCAAAAAACTTTTTTGAGTTTTTTGGGATCGTGAAGAACAAAAGCCATAAAGAATTCTAAAATAAACTACGACATTCCTTTTGATTCATTCTTTTCGACTCGCTTTCTATATATATATATTTTTTATTTTCAAATCAGTCCGTCAAATGACCACGTTACCCTCAAATATGCAACAGTTAGCACGTAGGGATGTTTTAAAGGTGAGTCTCCTACAAAGGACCGTATAGGCCCCGTTAGGTCTCAATATGATGCACATAAGAATGACCTAAAGGCTGACCTACGTTGTGGTTTACTAACAAGGCCATTCGGGGGAGCATATGGTCGATAGTGGCTGCTTTGCTTTCCACCTACTCCATACATCCAATGGCTCCCCCCTAAAATAAAGGTGACTCAACTAGAGTTCGTGCGCACGACGTGCGCTCCGAGACTTGTTGCAGAAAGAATGACTCGGGTTATGCACATGATGTCATATATAAAAGCGGTAACACATAGGAAAAATACTGTAAACAAAGAACACGAAAAATACACAAAAGTGAAAACACAAACAAAAATTACGAACAAAAATTACAAACAACTTATACACTCGTAATGTCAAACAAAGCCGATATGACTCCAAAAAAGCTCGAATTCTGAAAAATCTCCCCAGCGGAGTCGCCAGAGCTGTCACCCCCCTTTTTTTTTACGTATTCCAAACGATTTATATAAAAGGATTTTTATTATTAAAGTGACAAAGATGAAAATTTGTTTCGAAAAAGGACTATTTATATTTTTTATTTTCAGAGTCGCCACTTGGCATAATTCGGTGTGCTAAGTCACCTTTGAAAAATCCTTTTCGAAACCATTTGACTCTTAAACTGGTTTGCGAACAAAGATTCCGGCTAAGGAATTCTGTTGACCGAGGGGAAGGTGTTAGGCACCCCTCGATCCCGTGGTTCGACCACGGTAGCCTGGTGGATCGTATCGGCTAATTTGGCATTACGAATGTACAAACTGCATAAAACACACAAAACAAGCAAACAAACAAATCACACAAAATTCAAAACAAGCCGAAATAATGTTCAGTCCAAATTATACAATCCAAAATAAAAGAGGTACTGAAATATAAAAATCTATTCTATTCTAAGCTGATCCTAAACTAAAACTCCACCCGACGTTCCGGGCCTTGATCATGAGCCTCCTTTGTGTACATGCTACTTCGGGGCATTCCCCGGATAAATCAATACAAATTCTTCGGGGCATTCCCCGGATAAATTATACAATTGATTCAAAAAGCGATAAAATCAAATCATTCAATCAAATTTCAACCATTCAATCAAATTTCAACTATTCAACCAACCCACAATCTCTAGATTTGCCTATCCGACCTGCGTTTTGCCTATTCCGATCGATGTATCATGTTACTACCAAAATCAAATTAACGTTCCTTTCAAGTTATACAAACAATGAAATCAAACTAACCAAAATCGCCAATTATGTCAAGTTTTCAATTCTCACCCACAAACTCATTTTTAACCACAATAATTACAACATGCTTCGATTATTAAATCACATCTCAAAATCCGCAACCAACATCAAACACAACACAAATAACGAAGATTCAAACCAAACACACAACAAATAAATCATCCACACCAACAACATCAATAAAAGTCAAAATAAATTAAAGATTCGGTTAAAAGAAATGGACCTTGATGAAACTAATCTTTGTCGATAATAAAGAAATCCGAAGACCAAAATACTCGATCGGAGAACCTCACAACGAACAACTCCAAACTCGATATTGAATTCAACCGGACAGATCGGAAAACCACGACAAAACCTCACGATGAATAACCCACAAATCCAAATAAACTTCAAAAACAACCCAAGATCTCAAATTCGAAACTCCAAACCAATGATTTCCAACTAACCTTGCACGAACCAAAACAACTCGGATGGATTCA
The DNA here is from genome assembly GCA_030864215.1 of Capsicum pubescens. Lineage (NCBI taxonomy): Eukaryota > Viridiplantae > Streptophyta > Magnoliopsida > Solanales > Solanaceae > Capsicum > Capsicum pubescens. The sequence continues at coordinate 5,282,469 of CM061543.1, forward strand.
AAACCTTAAGGAATAAGAAATATCAAACAAATCGAGACTGAAATTATGAAAAATCGAGAAGACCCATACATGAAATTTCATCGGAATCAGTAAAAAACGGACGGGGTGTCGTTGCCGGTCACCGGTGGACGAGCTGCGGCCGACGGTTGACGGTGGCGACAGCGCCGACACTATTGTCGCCGACAGGACGGCGGCGCCGCTGTTTTTTTTTTTTTTTCTTTTCTTTTTTTTTTAGTTTTGAAGGGAGAGAGATGGTAAAGAGAGGGGAAAGATGGTGGTGTTGTGGTGGCAGCCGGAGCTCCGGTCGGTCGCCGGCGACGTTTTTGAGAGAGAGAAAGTGAGAGTCTAGAGAGGGAGAGAAAGTGCTGATGCTTTTCTTTTTTTTCCTCTTTTTGTTTTTTTTTTTTCCTTTTGTGTGTATGTGTGTGTATATATTGTGAGGTGGGGATTGGGGTGGTGTGATTTATTTTGATTGGGTAGGTTGTTAGGATAAGATAGAATTAGTTATGATAGGATTTGTTCTTTTTTTTTTTTTTTTTTGTATTTTGTGCGGGTATAATAACATGGGTGAGGGTACGCGGTAAGATAAAAATAACAATGGGTAAAAACGACATCGGGGAGGGACAAAATTAGGTGTCTACAGCAGATCCAGGTACTAGCAGTCGGCGTTGACGTGGTTCCTACCTTTTAGTGCTGGTTTAGAGCGGGGTAAGCTTACTGTCGTTCGAGGCTGATCCTCTTCTATCTACTCTAGTTAGTCTTTTTCACTCGAGACTACTTGTGTACATTTTAGATTTTTGTCTAGTACTCTGGGTACCTATTAGTAGTGGCTCTAGTACTGACCTTATTAGGTCTTGGGAGAGATTCATTTGTATAGTTGGTCCTTTTTCCTCCTCTCGTTTTGATATAATACATATGCTCTCTTCTTAGTTTTCACTTATTATTGTGGTTGTTATTATCATACGCTATCTTTTATTTTGTCTCTGCCTATTAGCCCATTACCTATCATTCTGGGCTATGGTTTGGCTTGCCTACTGGTGGGATAAGGTAGGCGCCATCACGACTTGAGAAATCGGGTCGTGATAGATTAGCAAATGCGATGGCCCCGCGCTGCAATGCAATCGCCAAAACACACTTTCTCAGCTTTGCTTTGGCCATGCGACGAAAATCCTAAGGTTTGATTTGGCCATGCGACGCAAAGCCTTTTTGGGGCGTCAAAATGTATTCCGTTTGGTTTATTTTAAGGGCATAAAGGTCTTTTATCATTCCTAACTCTCTTTAGATGAAATTAAGGTCTTATAAACGTTACATTGCCTCTGCAAAATCCCTAATAATTATCCCTTAAGAAAGAGAAGAGAAACTATCTAGGATTTGAGGAATTCAAGCTTCAGAAGTTCAATTTCTTTACGTTCTTTTTATTTTTTTTCGTTAAAAGATATGTGGGACTATCCTAAATCTCAAGGGCGTAAATTTCACATTTTTAACAAGTTTTAAAGCTATATATGTATGTATATGTAAAAGGGTTTTGAAAATCGTTTAAAGAGCGCGCATCATAAACCCATTTTGATGAAAGTACATAATTATCATGAGGTCTTTCCATAAGCTTGATTTATAATCTTGTACATACATGATTTGAGTTCGAAAAGTGATTTATGAATGTGACTTGTGAAACTCCCTGTCTCATGATGAAATTTATAGTCTTTGCATGATATGAATTTTGAATTGAGTTTGAGAGCATGATTTAAAAGCCTCTTTTTGATCATGAGATTTATGTATAACTAATGTTGGGGCTGGTTTATGAATGATGATATTTCTTGAGTTTTAAATACCTCTTTAACCATCATGCATTGTTGTTATGCACGTTTTCAAAGGGATATTTCTTATGCTAAACGCTCTTGTGTCTTAACTGAAAGAAATGCATGGTTGAATAAAAGAATTGGCCACCATGTGGTAAAGACTTGAAAAGAGAGTATGTTGCATAAGTTTTCATATGCTTTTGAAATAAGAACTCTTATGTGATGTTTAAATCTTTGGGTAGTTATTAACATAATTTTTGAATGAAAGGGTTGTGGATATGATATGATATGACTTGCAAGTTTAGGTATGACGATACCTATTACGAAATGTCCTTAGCTTGAAAGTAAATAATGTTATAAGCATGAAGTATGATTTTAAAGAACTAAAAATGAGCTTAATGAGAGTTAGATGGTTACCCGAAGAAGGCACGAGTTCAAATAACTCATAGCCCAAATCGTATTTCGTCGATGCGGGTTTCATGATATGTATGTCAGTAAGGAGGCATACTTTTCATAACATGGTGTGTCAGTAAGGAGGCATACCTTGTTTTATTACAGACTCCAACTCTTGCAGCAAACTTGGGTTGGGTGCTTCACCATCGAGTTAAGGGAGGATTCCATATAGCTCGTGGGATTGTAGAAATGTAGGGTGTACCATCTAACTCAGAAGTAAAGCAAACAGTTGAGTCATGATTACAAGAAAATGTTTTGAAACTCATCAAATTATGCCCATGTGTTTTTATTTACCTTATGCTAACTTGCTTTATGAAATGCTCTCACTTATGTTGTATAAAACTATATGCCATTTTTGGCTAGTTCTACGTACTAGTACTTTCGAGTATCGACCCCCTATCTACAATTTCAAAGGCTCAGTCCCAAGTCCAACTCAGTAGTTGATTGTTCTCAGTCTTTCAGAATTTGGTGAGTCTCTCTTACACCGAAAGGCATTCTATCTATATGTAATCTCTGTTGGTTTTATGATCCGGCCGGGGTCTTTGTCCCGATTTAGTCAGACTAGTGTTTTCAGTTCAGTAGAGGTTTCGTAGATTGGTGTAGAGCGGAATTTGAATATTGTATTGTCATACTTTGTTGACACAGTTTGTATTATAAGTTTCCATTGAATATTATTATATCTTCTGCATTTTTATTTATGTATGAATTACGCTTATGATAGTATGCTAAGGGGTCTCTCGAACCTTCGTGGTTCGGAATATCTGTCGCAGACAGGACCTCGGCTTGGGTCGTGACATGATTTGACACACTCATTAAAAAAAATTAATCATGAATAAAATTTTATTTAATTAACTTTATTAATGATTCTTTGAAACTCTAAATTTAACATTACTACTTTATTTTGTTATTTGATACTAAGGATGGAAAGGAAAAAAATATAACAAATTTTTTCTTAATTTCATAAATTGAACAGGCAATTAAAAACAACTATTTTTAATATAAAAGCCAAATAAAATAAAATAGAGAGAGTAAAATCATGTCGTTAAAGGTAAATGAAAAAAATATTAAGTTATATTATTTCCAACCACAAAAAGGTAATAACATTTATCATTAATATTATTCCGTCATGCCATAATCTATTTATGTCACGTCCAGAGTCTATACCCTGAATGCAATCATAATCTGATCTAACATAACCATAAAATAACATAGACGGGGTTGATGCAGAAACTAAATCATAAGCTAACTTTTGTAATAAAGATAAAATAAAATGATATAATTAATTTTATTAAATAAAATAAAATAAAAATTTAAAAATTGATTACATCTGACTCAATTTGACTATTTCTATAAACCTCTACTAATATTAAATATGACTAACTTTATAAAAATGAATAAAATCGATAACTTAAGCTACTGGCAAAACCTTTGAAATGATGGGATTCACTCGAAGCTTAAAGACGACGCCTACTAAAGAGTTTGATTGTGTACCTGCATATCTATAAGATACATCATGAAAGAATGTAGCAAAAAAAAATAAAAAAAAATATACGTCAGTATAGAGAATGTGCTAAGTATGTATGATAAGCGTTAAGTAATATAAGAAACTGACATATCTATTGAAAATGAATTTGAATAATTTAAGATGAAACGTTTTACATAGTATGTGGTGGGGCCCGTGAATCTTTTAATTTTTAGTATTTTATAAATTAATATAATTGAAAAATAAATATTTTTAAAAGAGATAAATCACAAAAATTAAAAAAAAAAAACTACATAATAATTATAAATATAAGTGCAAAATTTATCTAAAGTTGCTTCAGTCGAAAAAAAATAAAAATCAAAACAACATAATACAATCAATATTACAGTCAACTTTTCATATAATAAATTATTATATGTCCATGTCCTCAAAAACACAAATTTTTCTAAAAAAAACAGTACTATACAATTAGTCAAATCCCATTGTTCTGTTATTTGATCGGTATATTTATACATTCATTTATCTCATATCGTATTTTAAAAAAATAAAAAGTAGAAATAACCTAAAAGTTAGTCAGGATGTGACTTGAAAAAATTTAAAAGAAAGAATCTAGGAAAAGAAAGTGTGTACCCATTACCTTCTTGAGTAGCGACACTATTGACACTCATTGATAAATATGTTTGAAAGTCTTGAGGTTTAAGTTTTCTTTTACTTTTGATTTAAGTATTTAAATATTTAACAATTAAATATTTTATTATTAAGTTTATGTTAGGAATTTAATAGAAAAATTTACTTTACTTTGTAAAGTTTTTTGGACTTACGCCTCAATGCTTAGGCGAATGCTCCAACGCTTAGGCGAACACCTTAAATAATGGAAAGTACGCCTTTCAATACTTTCACGCTATCTATCTATATAAATGTGGATCCACTAAGTGAGCCTTTTACGCTAAAGCGATTAACTGACTTGCAGTACTACCATAAATTCTACGTTGACACATAGTTATGGGATTTAAGTTTTCTAACACGTATTCTCTCAGTGCTAAATAGTCCTCCAAAAACTATATGTATAATTAGAACTGCACAACAATAGTTTTGGCCACCAAACCCGAAAATCTGTCAACATTTATATTGCCAGGATTTGTGGATCAATTCTGATAATTTCAGTGATATATTTGAATTTGACTATAAATATTGACGGTCCTTATAAGTTATAAGTTCCGTTAATTTTAAGTTCATTTTGTAAGTTGGACTAAAGCTTATGTTATTCTAGCAAATTTATGAAACTAAATATACTCAAAATTATAATTGAAGAATCAAAATAGACCTACCACTCTTGGATAATTGTGTCTAAAAATTCCGCAACTCACACTTATAATTGCTACTTTTTCGGTCCATTATTATACTAAAAATAATGTCCGACAATACCTGTACAGTTTGAATCCTGGTTATCTTGCTTTGCTATAGAGAATTGTATGCTTCAGTTGTTTGTGAAGGCAATTAGGTAGGATCTGGCTGATATTTGACTCTATTATTTTGTCTTCGTGTGGGCAAGCATGCTTGTTCTCTTAGTTGTTATGCTTACATTACTCTTGGATTTCTGGATTTCGAAGCTTAGTTCCCTATGTTGTATGCTCACAGTCAGGATATATGGGAGATTTTACTGTGTTCTACTTCAGGCTTACCTTGTTGATTCTCGAAAACAGCCTCTCTACCTTTAAGGTAAGGGATATGCGTACCCACTACCCTTCCACCCTTCCAAGACCCCACCCGTGGGATTATGGTGGATTTGTTGTTGTTGCTTGTCTTCTTGATATGCGACTGTTAGTCTGTGCTTTCTGATCCATGTGCAGCTGTACGCTCACGTTTTTTATGAGCATCTTAATTCCATCATTATTGATGGAGCATTTGAAGCACCCAAGGGTGTGACCTAGTGGTTTTAATGAAGTGAGTTGAGCACCTTGAGGTCAAAGGTTCAATTTCCAACAGAGACAAACAAGAGATTCTTTTTTTCATCTGTTCTAACCTTGGTGGATAGAGTTATTGGATATACCGTGTAATGAGCCAAGGTTTGCGCAAGCCAATTTATCATGGCTGGGCGATTCTCTCCTCACTTGGAGAAATGCACGGGAAAGGTAGTTCCTTAGGGGACAAAGGCCCGTCTTATGGCAACAAGAACTAGCACTGCTCAGAACTGGTATACAAGACGAATTTCTGCTTCAACCTACTCTCCTTATTCAAATCCCACCAGCACGAGTCAGCTACCAAATGGAAGTTCATATTAATACTCATGGCTCCTTAGAAGAAGAGTGGCCTTCGACTCGACTGGGAGGCTGATTCGTCTTCAGGTGAACAACTGGGTCCGTAAAGAGATTATGTTTCCCATACCAATGGTTAGGTTATAGCGCACGCATTGGCTTTCACTTATCCGCGGCTTTTCAAAAGCAAGCAAACTTTGAACTAGAAATATTGGGATCCTCGGTGAAGAGAATCCCTATAAATATAGGCGTATGCCACTATTTGCAACACACATTATTGAGGCTTTTGTATTTTGTCCGAATAATATAAATATACCATTATTATCCTATAAAGATGAGCGTTACTTTACTCTAATTATGACTGGTGTGGGGTGTGTTGTTTGGTACAAGGTGGACCATAGCTCTATACCGGACCCATCTCTTTTTTGCCCCTTATTTTTCAATTTGTTCTTTCGTCTATGGACAATGAAAAATCAGAAAAATGATTCATTCCCCTTTCTAAGAGTATTCTTTAGTAAAAGGCGTAAGAAAAGTTCGCTATGTGTTCATCGCGTGGCTGCGGGAGTTGCCCTTTGCAGAAGGAGCTATTTATATACTCATTCCAGCTGCTCTCTTCTTCGCCTCCATTTTTGATGTGGGAGATATTTCTTACCATATTTCATAATTAAGGCAACATGAAATAGCACTGCAAAGAACCGTGTTTCATAATTAAGGCAACAAGAAGTAGCACTGCAAAGAATCAGTATACACGTGGAAACTGTTCTTCAACCTACTCTACTAGTTCAAATCCCACCACCACAAGTCGACTACAAAATGGAAGTTCCGGTTTTTCAAATCATGAATACTCGAATGGCGCTCATCTTTAGGTGGACACAATGCAGGTGGCTGATTCATCTTAAGGTGAAAGATTGAACTCAGAAGACAGCTTGGTACTTCCCTCCCTTGTGCCTTTAGGGGAGCTGGCGGATGTAGCTATATGCTGGTTCGTCATAGAAAGCAGTATGTAAACATGGGCTCCGATACCAATTGTTTTATATTGTGCATCGGCTTTCACAAGCCAGAATTTAGTAGATGAATCTAACGTACAGCATTATAAAGGAAACCTCACTGTCGTAACTCTATTTCAAAGCTAATACCTCATTAACATTATCAATCAGAATAAACATTATTCTATGTTTACTTCATGAGAATCTAACAACAACTAGCATAACATACGCGAGAGCACAAATAGAAGCAATCTGGAAGCATAAAACCCCTAATTTCATATCAGAAGCTAATACAAGAAAAAATTTAAACTGAAATTGTTGGGATCCCCAGTGAAGAGGACCCCTCCAAAAATAAGCGTATGCCACTGTTTGCAATGCACACACGGTATTCTTTAGTAAAAGGCGAAAGAATAGTTCGCTCTGTGTGCATTGCGTGGCTGCATGAGTTCTACTGTTCTGAAGTAGCTGTTTATATATTCGTTCCAGCCGCTCTCTTCTTCACCTCCATTACCGATGTGGGACTTTATTTCTGCCACGGTTCATGATTAAATGCCAATATGGGCTATGTAGTCTATTGGCCCAAGTCCATGGCTTTAAAGGACCATATTCTGAAGATAAAGGAACATATAAATGTACAAACACTATGAACCTAAGTATATATTGAACACAAAGACCCAAGAATTTATACAAGTAACATCAAGCTCTACGGTGACCTCAAGGGAACGGGATTCCCAAGCAACCAACGTTTCAAAACTAGCACCAACACAAGTGATATCCACACTTGTTTACAAGGAATCCACCTTGCAAGACTCTCTCTAGAGCTCTCAAAATATATCATCAAAGTTATGAGAAAATGACCTAATATGTTCTATTTATAGCTTAAGTTACAACTTATTATAAAATGACTAAAATGCCCTTAATGAGCCATGACAAAGGGGCGGCCTTGGAGTGTCCATATGGACGGCTTTGGAGTGTTGGGACTTGTTCTCTACACTTCAAAGCTTGTTCCATTAGTTGGGCAGCCACCCGAGCACGAGTTCTTTATGTATTGGTCCATCACGATCGTACTCGTATCACAGGGTGTTCATCCGAATTCCTTTAGCAAAAGGTTATACTATATATATAGATTTTGAATACCATGAATACAAGACCAGAGGTTTGCTTAGTGATTTAAGGGGTTCACCTTGAGGTTTCAAGTGCAAATCCTAGGCATTACGTTATCATTTTTCAAACGCCCTTAGTTAAAATCCTGCCACTGAGAAGCAGCTATGTTGGTTCATAGTGCGCATTGGCTTTCAGAGGCCCGAGTTTAGTAGATGAATAACATTGTAAAGGAGACCTCAGAGTCTCAACATTCTAGTTTAAAGTTAATGCCTTCATTAGAAGTTCTTGGGTTCTGTTCTACCAAGTTTTTAAGCTTTATATAGAGTGGCGGAATATAGTAATCTTCCACTATTACTACAATTGAACGGATCAATCACATTATGCGAAGGCGTTTGATTGATCACAAAATTGAAGAGGAAAATAAAGACTGATGTCATTTTTTCTGAGACGTACATAATACCTAAGATTGTTTCTGGTCGTCAAAACAACGCACTTACTTTCGAAATAAGCTACTATATGCATAAAATTTGATAGCACAGCACCCTTGGATGAAATTTGATCTCGCATCAGTACCAGTGAAGCATAATTCAACTTTCCTGTGGGAAGAGAAAGTTAGCATTGAGAATTATAACTAGCATTGTTGGGATCCTCAGTGAAGAGAATCCCTCCAAAAATTGGCGTATGCCACTATTTGCAACGCACACACGGTATTCTTTAGTAAAAGGCGAAAGAATAGTTCGCTTTGTGTGCATTGCGTGGCTGCGTGAGTCGTTCCATAGAGAAGGAGCTGTTTATATATCCGCTCCTATTGCTCTCTTCTTCGCCTCCAATTTCGATGTGGGACTTTCTTCTTACAACGTTGCACACAATATAATACCACTATGGACCCTGTTAATATGCGCTCTGTAATCTATTGGGCCGAGTCCAGGGCGTTGAAGGACCCATATTCTGAAGATAGAGGACTTTGGGACAAAGTTATAAGTAAAAACTTACGGAAGCTCCAACAAGTTTATTCCTAACTATTTTTCATTTCTATTCTTTGCTAAATTACAAATAATCATTATTTTATAATTTTTAAATACATAATTTTGAAATTGAGATACATAATTTAATTACTGAGATACATCTATTTCTGAAATTATTTGACCAAGATACATCATACATTAACTAAAACAATGTGAAATTTATAGGTTTGTGAATGTATCCGACTGTTTTAAGGAAAAAAGAGATTTAGGTCATTAATAAAAAAGATAGGTATTTTATGTAGTTTAGTAAAGATAAGTTGTGGTGTTACAAAAAATTTTCAAGTTATAACTAAGAAGTATATTTGACTGAACTTTCTAATTCTGCTTATTTTAAAGTATTTTTTTTAATCTAAAGTGTTCTCCAGAAAATATTTTCTCTAGAGTTGAGTGATTTTAATTTAGAAAATTGTGACTTTAGTGATATTTGGATCATGAATTTTTTACAATAAAATAAAATTTGAGTGACTATCTTTTCGCCTTTTCGCTCATCCACGTAACATCAACACTAATTGGAGTTAATAGTTTCAGAAAATATATATTAAGAAAGGTTGCATAGATGGATTACCTGTGACCAAAAATAGATTTTTCTACATTGCATTCATTCTAATTTGTTGGTTGTAATTAAAGTGTCTTGAGAAGTTAATTTACCAATGATTACTCATTTTAGAAAGTTACTTTCTTTTTTATTCCAATTTTCTTAACAGAGAAAGCGACCTTTTCAGATAATAAATTTTAATTAAATAACTATCTAATAAATCAACTCAAGCTTGGTAGAATCATTTTGAAATATTGTTGTCATTTGTTTGAAAAAGCAATTATACGAGAAGCAAAGACCGTGAGTGTCAATGGCAATAGATCCTTAGGGGTTTGTCTTTAACAAGTACTCGTCCCAAATTATCCGTTCCAAATTGTGATGACACATTGATTAAGAAAAATAATTAATAACATGGTTAGTTTACCATAGTGCCTCTATTAAATGATGTTTATAATTTAATTTGAAGAAAAAGTAATTAATGCAAAGGGTAAAACATGATTTTTTTTTTTTTATCTCTTCTTGATTAATGAAAAAGGACAAGTAAAATAAAAAATCAATTTAGAAAATTTGGAACGGATATTTTGAAACGAAGGGAGTACAACAACATTTATTTTTGGCTTTTACAAGTACAACAACATTTAGTGAAATTTAGTACTACTCTGATGCCTTCTTCAAATAACAAGAAACATGCATGTCTTCGTCAAAATTTGCATCAACTTCTATTTTGATACTCATTCAGTGTTGTATTTGGTGAACACTCTAGTTTACTAATAGATTATCATAATGTTAAACAGACTATTAATAAGTTTCAGTAACTATAGTAGAAAAGTAGTGAATGTGCGTTTTTAAGACATTAAGTATTGTCCTACATCGAAGTAAAATTATTTTATATCAAACTCAGTCTAATTAGATTAGAAGAATCTAGTTAAATCATGTTCATCCTACCAAATGCTGAAAAAATTGACAAAGAAAAATATGATATCAAATAACAAGATATAATACACTTGAAGAACTAGATAGTAATATATATATACGGGAGAATAAAAAATTGCGGGATTACTAAATAATACTATTAATAATGAAAGGAAGAGAGGAGGCGCTCCCACATAAAGATACCTTCTCCAACTTACTACTTCCTCCGTCCCATTTTACTCATCTCAAATTGGGATGACACAACTATTAAGAAAACAATGATTGGTAATGTAACTTTACCATTTTGCCCTTCTTAATTGTGTCTTGTTGTTAGTTTCAATGTTGATGGATGGCTAATACCAAAACACCATTTATATTCTTAACGGTGTACTTTTAATGGTACTCCTCTTTGCAACATTTTTCAAGAATGCTAATAACAAGGAATAATCAATTACACTAAAGGTATAGTGGAAAAAAAATTTGTCTTATCTTAATAAGTAAAAAATGACAAGTAAAATGGGACATCATTTGAGACGAATAAAATAGGACGGAGAGAGTATAACGAATTGCATGTCAGTGCAGATCAACTTAATCAGATAATATAAAATCTAGATACTAACAATAAACATGCATAAACTAAAACTCATTTAGTTTGTCAAATACTAGGAATTAAATATTCATGAAGATCACCAATTATAGCATTGTTTTCGATATTCCAATAATGAAAATTTTACCATTCTTAAATTACACAACGAAATTTATAATTTCAACTCTCCCCTCCCAGCCCAATACCCCTTCAAAGTTCAAATAAAAGAACATTCATGTCATCAAATTTGACATACTGTATGCCTTAGTCCATGTCTACTACCTCTCCAGCTGATTCGCCCTTCATATGCTTTTCTTCTTGAGCCTTAAGTTTCAGCTTCTTCAATTCAAGTTCCAACTCTTCAATTTGTGTTGAAATCGAGACAAGTCATGATTTGAAACTTTTAAATTCTTGATTTTAGTTAATTTCTTAAGTTACTGAATTATTAGTAAGTTATACATATTCAATAAATTGTCAAGGTAAACGTAAATAAACCAAAATTATGTATGCATTTACAAAAATATTAATCCCGACCCCAAGAAAACCCTCCTTGTCAATTTGTATGCACTTAAAAAAAATTGTATTTTGAATCATTCGATTGATTATATATATTACTATAATTAATACCAATATAAAATTTAAAATAAATAATATAGTATTTAATTAATTAACCACATAGAAAAAAGAAAGTTTTAAGTTTTTTACTCTATTAATGTAAATAATTTTTCATATGATCATTCAAATGATATCTACAAAACTACAAGTAAACCTTGTTAAAATATAAGAGTTGTTTCTCAAAATAAAATACGCAATCTCCTATAACTAATAAAATTGTCCTAATGATATAAAATTATCTACACTTATGGTGTATAACTCTAAAAATTTAAAGATGCTCGTTGCATATATATGATTAATGAAATTTTGGTAAAAAGTCATAAAAAATAAATCAAAACAACAATTGCAGCATCTTGTTCATGATACAAAGTGATTTCTGCTTTAAGTTACCGGTGAATTCATGTACTACTATTTTATGTGACGATCTAATCATTATTAGTCGCTATACAATAATTTTTTATTATTATACTAATTAACTATCACGTGAATAATTTCTATATTATAATTCTGACATAAATATGAAGTGAATAATACTATTTTTGTGGGCAAAGAGACATACACATACCAGATTGATGATTCATATAGTCAGTGACGCTATCCATTCGTTTTTGTAACATTTCATTCTTCATCTGCAACTACTGTTCTTTATAGTCTTCCATATATTTTTTTGCTGGTCCCTCCACAACTATCCTATTCTGCACCTATATATACGAAATAACTTATTAGTGTTAATTATTACAAAACAATCAATCTTTTGATATTGAAGGACCCAACGAGTTCTTATGTGCCTCTAGTGAATTCTGTCATTCAACATTATTGCATCAAATATTTAAACTTAATTAGTGAAACACAAGAAAGAAAAATTATTATATATAATCAAGTAGTTTCATCTGGTGTATCAAAAATAAACTTTCTACTTCATAAAGATAAAAGGAAGATCTGCATACATATTATCCTAATGCCAAATTCCACTAATTATGAGATTACACTGAATTATTGTTGCACGTACGCTTATCTAATGGTTAATTTAATTTATGTCTAAATAAAGTAATGTGTTTGAAACATGTGCACTTAATTTCTCATTTAACAAATGAGTTTTGAATCGACATTTTTTTTTTTACTAAGACTCGTTGTTTTTAAAAAGAAAATGTAATTTTGGAGTTGGATTTGAACCTGCGACCTCAAATTAATCACTAAATCTGCAAGCGTATATAATTAACTTGTCCCATCATAAATGATTTTAAACCCAAAATACTATTAGCTATTTAGCATACCAAAATTGAAAAATAGAATTAATAAACTCATAAAAACAAATATATAAGAACGTTTTTTGGAAGCAATTTATATGTTTCAATTTGTTATTGTGATTTATTTATTTGTTCACTTCATTAAATGTTCGGATAATAAATCAAAAAATCAAATTACCTTGGAGATCTTTGACCTTCTTTTCTAAACATCACTAAAATATTTACATTTTAAAAGTACTGTAGTGACAAACAATGATCTAGTCTTTGACATATACCATAACTTTATAGGAACAAAGAAAAATATTATTGATAGTTAACTAAAAATATGAATTTCAATTGAATCCATTGAAAATTAGCTTGTTGAAATCATTTCCACGAATTTATCATTAGAAATTCAAAACGTCAATTAGAAATTTACACTTTTAAAATAGTTTCAACAAAAAAAAATGTAGGTATAAACTTCTCAATTTCTTCACATCAATATTGGGGTTTCCATGACTTTGGCTAAGTTCAGAATTCACTGCTTCGTCGAGGGTAGAAATCTTGTTAATTGGATCAACTGCAGTTGACGTTCTGAGGCACAAATCCAAGTTAGGTTCTTCAGATTTGTTTTGTTTTCTCTTCATTTTTCCTTCAATAAATCACCTAAGGAATTATAAATAAAAATCTCAAAAAAAGAAAAAGAGAAATAACTAACAAAAAAGAAAGAAAATTGATATAGAAAGTAAATGAACAAATATGTACCTCTAATTGAAGTATGCTTCTTGAGAGTTTAAGAAGTTATAACTAAACGTCTTTATATAGAGACTAAAAGATGATTTTTAGACAATCTGTCATATAGTAAATTAGATTTATATAATTAGAATCTTTTGAATAAAAAGGTAAGTAAATTAATATTCTGTTATATATTTTAATATCTTAATTTATGTGACATCGTTTGAATTGACACAAAGTTTAAGAAAAGAAAAAAAGATTTTTGAAATTTATATCTAAAATAATCCTTGACATTTGTATTGTTATAAATCATTTCATACGTGTGAAAGGAAAATCTTTTACTTAAATTTAATTCCAATTTTTGGAGTGGTGACATTCAGTATTAATATTGTTGTGTCATGACATAATCTAATTATCACATAAAATTGCTTAATTAACACAAAAAATATATTATATTTTGACCATTTTCACGTTATCTCCTTTTGTTTCCTCCTAATGATTTTATGTGATACTTAAATTTGCGTGATTTTTTTTTTTTAAGAAATGGTAACTTTCATGATATTTAGATAATGACTTTGGTACAACAAAATAAATCTGAGTGATTATCCACAATAATACACACATTTCTCCTACTCACACGTTTTGTTGTACTCTTTTTATTTTAATTACGTCTTAATCCTGTTAAAATACAACACTTATTATTTCGCGACATTTTCTTTTCATCACCGGTTACATCGTTTCAATGCATCATATTCGTCGGGAGTTGAATCCACGTTTTTCACGAGCGATCTCCCTTCGCTTGTTGATATATATTAACGTCAATGCTAATCAAAATTAATAAGCACTAAAAAAAAATTAATTGTAATAAAGATTACATAGATGGATTACCTATATATGCCCAGAAGCAGATTTTCCTTTATTGATTCTAATTTATTTTAATAATGAAAGTGACTAATAACTTTTAAATTTTAATTAGTTACCATCTAAAGTTTGATAGCATCAATTTGAAATATGTTTTTCATTTGTTTGGAAAGTTAATTATACAAGAAGCAAATATTACTAGTGCCCATGGTAATAGAATATTCAAGAGCTAGCTCATCTTTAATAAGTAACAACATTTTGTTGGAATTTGCTAGTGAAAAATAATGCTCTAACAAATGAGAAACATGCATGTCTTCTGCATATATTTCAAATGAACTATGCAGTTGTCCGCTCATGTTTTTCATGAGCTTCATCATTATTGATGTTGCATCTGAGTGTCACCGCATAGCGAAACTAGCTAGGCCTTGATCATAATTTAGAAGAAGAGGAAGAAGAACTTCGGTTGTCTGCATAAGCGCAGGCAAGGGTAGCCGATCCTAGAAACAGTAGTCAAAGTGTGAAACAAATGGCGAATATATTATATTGTAGATATATTTGTGCAAGCCCATCCTCCTGTTGCAAATGAACTATATATTTGAATGTATGAATTGTGGCCGATGTATCATGGCTGGGTGCGGGTGGTTCGCTCCTCACTTGGAGAAATGCATGGGAAAGATATATTGTTTCCTGTTTCAGTACCTGGTCTCAAATTACCTCTCATCGGTTGAGATCCAAATTATTTTCTTTTAATATACTTCTATGCACTTGGCCTCAGGGGAGGAAGGCCCGTCTTAAGGCAACAAGAAGTAGCACTTTCGCAGAATAGGTATACACGAGGAAGTTCTGCTTCAACCTACTCTCCTTATTCAAATCCCACAAGCACGAGTAGTCGACTACCAAATGGAGGTTGTTTCAGGTCATGAGTACTCGACTGGCTCCTTAGAAGAGTTGTGATATGGCCTCGGCTGATTCCTCTTTCAGGTGAAGGATTGGACTGAGAAGACTACTTGGTACTTCCCTCAATTGTTTCATTATCCTCCCCCTTATTGCTTGTGCCTTGCCTTGGGGGTGCTGGCGGAAGCAGTTATACTAGTTCTTCATCCAAAGCATATGTTGCTCACAGTATGAATAACTTGGGTTTCCCATACAAATTGTTTATAGTGCACATTGGCTTTCACAAGATAGAGTTTAGTTGACGAATCTTAACTTACAGCATTGTAAAGGAGGTTTCACCGTCTCAACATACTATTTCAAACCAGAATGATGTTTAGTACTTGGTTGAATCCAATTATGAATTAGCTCATATTTAGTAAAGTTCAAGCAATTAGATAGCACAGATAAGGTGAGACTGCCTTGCGTGGCTGCGTTAGTTGCTTTGTACAGAAGAAACTATTTATATACTCATTCCAGCTGCTCCCTTCTTCACCTTCATTTTCAATGTTGGACTTTCTTCTTACCATGTTTCTTACCTCCATTAAGGCAACAAGAAGTAGCACTGCACAGAACCGAATACACGTGGAAACTCTTCTTTAACCTACTCTACTTGTTCAAATCCCATCAGCCCGAGTCGACTACAAAATGGAAGTTCCAGTGTTTCACATCATGACTACTGAAAACGGCTCCTTATAAGAGTTGTGATATTCCCTTGCACACAATGCAGATGGGGTGGCTGATTCATCTTTAGGTGAAAGATTGAACTGAGAAAGACAACTTGGTACTTCCCTCGCTTGTGCCTTAGGGGAGCTGGCGGATGTAGCTATATGCTGGTTCATCATAGAAAGCAGTGTCACACCCCCTTTTTAAACTCCAAAAATATTTTTTTATGTTTTAAGTTTGAAAGGGTTTTTATTATTAAAGTGACAAAAATACAACTTCCTTCGGGGCATTCTCCGGTCAAATAAATACATCTAAATTAAATAAGATACTAGAAAACATCCAAAACACACATTTAAACCTTCAAAGCATTCAATCAACACATCATTCCTAAATTTTGCCTACCCGAACCTATATTGCTTATCCATTTCAACAGATCATAATCTATCACAGTCATGCTTATTCCGAATTAAACAAAAAGACAATAAATCAAAATTAATCTACATTCACTTTAATCAATTTTCTTCATTCCGCCCCAAATAGCTTCGTTTTTATCAATCACACCATCAAAACTACTCAACCTTATTCCACAATATCACCAAAATCGCATTGTCCAACACATAATCATAACATCAACAAATTACAACAATCACGATCCAACCACACATAATCACAACCAAATCGACAAATCCAGGTAAAGAAGAAAAAATAGGTTAAGGAAGTGGACCTCAATTGTGAATTTCAATATATCGAAGATAGAGCCACGTCCGAAATGCCTCAATGTGAACCTCAAATACGAATTCCGACTCGACAAACTTTGACCCGAGCTCCGTTCAAATAAAAAAAAAACAAAAGGGAAATCTCGAAACCAAAACCAAGTTGAGCTGAAACAGATATCGCGAAAATAGACCACACCCGAACCAGATTTCGTGCCTAAACGTCACTGTATAGCTCGTTTTTCGGTCGATTTCATTGGAGTCGGGGATGGTTATGGCGATTTTGACTGAACTGAATTTTTGGTCAATTTTTTAGGCAGTTTTGAGATCAATGGTATTCTCCGGTGTCGGATTCCGACCGGTTTCTAGCGAAAGCTCACAGGAAAACAGTCAATCTACACCTTTTCCCCCTCTCTCTCTCAGATCTCTCTCACTCTCTTCCAGCTCTCTCTGTTCTGCACCTCTCTCTCTCAAACTATGTTGTGTGTGCGATTTGCAAACCAGAAGAAAGGAAGAGCAAAAATGGCGTCCCTTTATTTTGTGTGCTCCCGATGATAATAAATATGGGTTTTGTGTGTATGAGATCAATTGGGAAATAGTGAGTGTTTGTGTCTTCATCAAAGAAGATGGTTAGTGTGCTCTATTTTTTGTGTTAATGGTTATCTTTTTTTTTTTTTTGTAGGTGAGAATGTATATATTACTCTGCTTACCCCCTTTTCTTTTTGGAAAAGAAATATGGGGGGTGGGGGGGTGGGGGGTGGGGGTGTTAAAGGGTAAGGGTAGGGGTGTGGGATGGTGTGAGGGAGGTGTCAAAAGTTTGTTATTTTTTGTCCTTTTGTGAAGGGATTATCACTGCGGAGGACACATGGTAAGACGAAAGTAAAAATGGATAAATTAGGTTTTCGGGAGGGACAAAATTAGGTGTCTACAGCATGCCCTCTTTGAATGTAAACACGAAGTGTTTTCAGACAAAGAAGTAGACAATGAGATAGAATTTTGTCCCGATCATTATTAAAAAGAATGAAACAGATGGATGGAGGGAGACCAAGTCTTGATCAGGACATCCTAACTACTCAAGTTATGAAGAAATTGAGTCCCAGGTATCTCAAAGAGTTGGAAGAAGAGGGACTATACCGAGTTGGAGAGTCGAGTGAGGTTCCATCGAGGTTCCGGTCGCGGCTCTGTCATTACATCAAAAAATGAAAAATTACAAGAGTTAAAAAGATAAATAAAATTACAAAAGTCCTATCTATGCAGCTTCTTTTGAACTCTTGATTGAGTTTCATCACCCTCTTCTCCAGGCGGGCTCCTGACTTGTAATTTTTCAATTTGTTGCTTGACTTTCGATTGTTTCACGTTGTTGCTTGACTTTCCATTTATTCGCCTTGTGCTTCGGGCGGGCTCCAATGTTGCTTGAGTTATCAAAACAAGGAAGTGCGTCTCCTTACATATGTTGCTTGAATTACCCAAACAAAGAAATGTGTCTCCTTGCAAATGTTGCTAGAAATACCCAAACAGGAAAGTGGGTCTCCTTACCAATGCCTCTTAAATTACCAAAACAAGAAAGTGCTTCTCCTTACAAATGCCGCTTGAATTACCCAAACAAGAACGTGTGCCTCCTTACAGATGTTGCTTGAATTACCCAAACAAAGAAATATGTCTCCTTACAAATGTTGCTAGAAATACCCAAACAGGAAAGTGTGTCTCCTTACCAATGCCTCTTAAATTACCAAAACAAGGAAGTGCGTCTCTTTACCAATGCCGCTTAACTTACCAAAATAAGGAAGTGTGTCTCCTTACCAATGCTGCTTGAATTACCCAAACAAGAAAGTGCGTCTCCTTACAAATGTTGCTTGAATTGTCCAAACAAGAAAGTGCGTCTACTTACAAATGTTTCTTGAATTACCCAAACAAAGAAATGCATCTCCTTACAAATGTTGCTAGAAATACCCAAATAGGAAAGTGCGTCTCCTTACCAATGCCTCTTAAATTACCAAAACAAGGAAGTGCGTCTCCTTACCAATGCCACTTAAATTACCAAAACAGGGAAGTGTGTCTCCTTACCAATGCTGCTTGAATTACCTAAACAAGGAAGTGTGTCTCCTTACAAATGTTGCTTGAATTGTCCAAACAAGGAAGTGCGTCTCCTTACAAATGTTGCTTGAATTTCCCAAACAAGGAAGTGCATCTCCTTACAAATATCGCTTGAATTACCAAATAAGGAAGTGCGTCTCCTTACAAATACCGCTTGAATTACCAGACAAGGAAGTGCGTCTCCTTACAAATGCTGCTTAAATTACCAAACAAGAAAATGCGTCTCCTTACAAATACCGCTTGAATTACCAGACAAGGAAGTGCGTCTTCTTACAAATGCTGCTTAAATTACCAAACAAGAAAGTGCGTCTCCTTACAAATACCGCTTGAATTACCAAAACAAGGAAGTGTGTCTCCTTACCAATGCTGCTTAAATTACCAAAACAAGGAAGTGTGTCTCCTTACCAATGCTGCTTAAATTACCAAAACAAGGAAGTGTGTCTCCTTACCAATGCTTCTTGAATTACCCAAACAAGGAAGTGCGTCTCCTTACAAATATTGCTTAAATTGTCCAAACAAGGAAGTGCATTTCCTTACAAATGTTGCTTGAATTACCCAAACAAGGAAAGTGTGTCTCCTTACAAATGTTGCTTATATTACCCAAACAAGGAAATGCGTATCCTTACAAATATTGCTTGAATTGTCCAAATAAGGAAGTGCATCTCCTTACAAATGTTATTTGAATTACCCAAACAAGGAAGTGTGTCTCCTTACAAATGCCGCTAGGAAGTGCATCTCCTTACGAATACCACTTAAATTACCCAAACCAGGAAGTGCATCTCCTTACAAATGTTGCTTGAATTGTCCAAACAAGGAAGTGCATCTCCTTACAAATGTTATTTGAATTACCAAACAAGGAAGTGCATCTCCTTACAAATGTTGCTTGAATTGCCCAAACAAGGAAGTGCGTCTTCTTACGAATGTTGCTTGAATTTCCCAGACAAGGAAGTGTGTCTCCTTACAAATACCGCTTGAATTACCAAACAAGGAAGTGCGTCTCCTGCATTTGTGGAAGTGAGGCATTGCAACTTTTGATGTTTAGGCTTTGAAATCCTTGATTCGAAGGTAATATGTGTTCCTGTTTCATACAAAGAAAACTTGTTAGTTTAAAAACATGGTGGCTGGTTTGTGGCTTTGGCTTTCGTGGCAATCGCTCTTGCTACTGTCACATTAATTTTGCTTTCAACCATTAGAATATGTTATTGACTCGCTGCATCATTGATTCGAACTCAGATTATTAAGAGTGACTCTGAAACAAACACAGTATTTTTGCTTTGCCATGCTTCTTAGATAAACCTTTGAACCTTGATATTTCCATAAGTTTCCAGACTTGTCTATTGACAAAACTTTCAGCATGCCTTATTTCGGCTCACGATCATGTCTCTTTCACGTGTTGGCCTTTTGTCTTGCTTTGCGCAATTGAAGAAGCTGATATCCAATTTGAAATCTTTTCTCCTTTGTTTTGACATGGACTTGACTCAAAGACAAGAGAAAAATGACAATGATTTTATTTGAACAACTGACTAAAAGAAAATAAAATAAAAATAAAGAGAAGAAAGAAAAGACAATGAATGTCCCCATTTGAAATAAAGAAACGAAAAATTCACCTAAAAATGACAGTCAACACTAATGGTTATGCCTTGTATTTTGGATTAAGCAACTTGATCTTTTCATCCAAACTTTCTACCCATTGTTGTTGAGTAAATGGCCTTGAAACTGAGTTGCTTCCTTAGGTCAATTGCATTTAAGACCTCATTCGGCTAGTGGCGCCTTGAAGGGTTTTCGCCAACAAGCTTCTCTCATTTTCTTTTCCTCAGCTCACCATTGCCTTATGGTGTCCGTAAGGGTTTTCCACTAATGAGACTCTCTTATCTTCATTTCCCTTAACTCACAGTCGCCTTACGGTGCCCGTGAGAGTTTGCACCGATAAGACTCTCTCATTTTTATCTCTCAACTTACCATCGTCTTACGGTGCTCGTGAGGGTTTTCACCAATAAGACTCTCTCATTTTTATTTCTCTCCTGATTTCTTATGCTGAGGAAGACAAGTAGTTCCCAAATGCATCATCATATCCCTTGCACGCTTAGCCTTAACATCCTCAAAGATTGATCTGAAGGTCTTTCTTTGGTTGTAACTTGGCTTTTGGATAGGGTTAGAAAGAAAGGATGGCATGGGGCCCAAACGACACTTGACGTGGGGTAGGACTTACAACTTTTGGAATCGACTCAAACAATGAGGATTAACTCATGCCCCAATTTCTTTTGACTGGACAATACTAAATTGTTTATTTAGTTGGACCGAGCCCAAAGTAGGGCAACCTACGTATCTCATCCCCGAGAGAGGAGAATCAGGTCATGCGTAGTTATGGTAGCTTGTTATTTCACTTGATTCTAAATTTTTTTCTTTTGTTGACTCTTTCTCTTTGGGACTTTTTTTACTTTATTTTTCTTGACACTTTTCTCTTTTTTATTTTTGGACATATTTCCTTTTTTGACACTTTTCTTTTAAGTTTTACTGATTCTATCTTAATTCCAAAAGAGGGGTATGAAAGAAAATAGGACTAAAGTTCAAATGGGGTAAACAAAGGATGACACAAGTTTGGATAGCAGAATGAAATATCTTCGTCATATCAATCCTTAAAAAAGCAAGTACATATCATGCAATATGGAAGTGAAAGATGAAGATCATTTGTGACATCTTTTGCAGCATTAACTTTGACTAAGTCAGTGCGTCACTACTTCTTCTGTATTTTTCTAGCGTACAACTCCACTTTTGTTGCATATTCCTCACATTGAATGACTCGTGATTTTGTGGAGCTGATTTTCTTTCTGTTCCTTTTGACATAGGATCGTACATTCACTACTTGACCTAATTGAGATATGTCTTTCAATTGATGACCAAGTTATTCTCACGATTCTCAAAATAATTGCCTTAATATTCAAAGAAGGCTTCAACTTGATCACCAAATGCCCCAGCACTCTATTTATTTCCTCAGATGTTCTCTTTTACTAACTTAAACCTCTGATTCAATGTTTCATGGTTAAATTGGATTTTAAGATCTGACTGAAAATTCCGCTAGCATGTCATATCACTAGAATCAACATAAAATGCACTATGTGAAGAAAACAGACAAACAACATATATTTGAACACAAAGGGAAAAGGGGATACTCTATTTAATTGAAATAAAAAATAGAGGGTTCGAGCATAAACGACAAAGAGACAACAAGATAAATCCCGAACTACAACCCTGAAATACTTCAAAAAATAGAAAAGAAAACAAAATAGACTACCAGACCTCTTCCTAGTAGGGAGAGGGGTAACTTCTCAATTGCTCAGCCTGACAACTTAGCCACTGATTTGCATATCAATATGACTGGAGCTTCCTTCACTGTCAATGTTCTGCACCATAATTGATCCATCTTGAATCATCTTTTCAATTTCTCTTTTCAAATCTCGACAATCTTCAATACTATGACCCTGAGCATTGGAATGATACGCACATCGTGCATTAGGATTAAAATTTCTTGAACACCGATTAAGAGTGTGCCCAAGGAGAGGAGTAATCATACCCCTCTGTCTCAATCTTTGGAACAAACAGGCATAAGATTCCCCAATAGGAGTGAAATTATCCTTTTCCTTCCTCATCTTTGCGAACTCTGGCCTTGGATGAAACGTGGATTTAGAGGTTCCTTGGTAAATTTGTGGGGTCGAGGATGATGTTGATGGAGAGGTGCATGCCATTGTGTATAAGAAGACGGATGGGTAAACAATTGTGCACTATTCAAAGGACATTGAGGAAGTGGAATGAAACTCCTTGGATTTTGAAAAGAGGAACCTTGTTGCAGATAAGTAAGTGGATTTGATATGTAAGCTCGGGATTGAGGCTGACAGTATTGGTGAACCTCTTAAACCCTGCTTTGGCCCTGGCACGATAATAGGTGCGTTTTCCTTCTTCTTTCCTTTAATTTTCCTTTATCGATTGCAATATCGTCCCAAATGTTTCACAGAATCATTATGTCCATCAAGCTCCTCAAATTTTGATATCTCAAAGCTTGGAGGAAGGCTAACACTTGAAAACATGCCACAGTTTTTATATGAAACATCTTCATAGCCCACAAGTCCCAAGAAACTTTTCATATCATTTTCTACACTCTTAACTTTCCCAATCATTTTCTCTGGCTCTTCTAGCATGCTAGCCTTCTTAGTAAGAAATTTTTGCGGTCCACTTAACTTAACTGTAGGCTCAAGAGTATAACAATGATCATCAAGAGTATTGAATGTGGATTCACTAGTGGACTGGGCAAGCACAATCATTGGATTGATAGCCAAAGTGGAAGCCTTAGTAGAAGGTTGAGCAACAAAAGCACAAACGGTATGTGGTGCTGTGAATATGGTAGGCTTATACTGAGGAGCTAAAGAAAGAGTGGTGGAAGTATTGAGGTTCATTTGATCTGGAATAGATTCTGCGGCATGCTGTGGTGCATCAACAACAGTAAGAAACTGACTTTGCGATTTTGGTGGAAGACTCAAGGTATTTGCAGGGTCAAAAGTGGAGAACGAAGGAGGAGGCAGCCCACTGGCCCAAGTTCGATACATTTCCATCATTTGTTGTCTTAGTCTCAAATTCTCTTCCTTTAAACTCTCAATTTCTTGACTCTTTGTTTCATCCATGATGTCACTCTCTATATCCTTGTAGGACACAACTAACCCTTTCTTGAATTTGGTGTGAGATGGAGGACCAGCTACAATGCCACAAACCAACCACCTTAAACTAACTGGACAAAAGATAGCAAATGCGTTAGAATTCAACACTTTTTCTCAAAACTTTTTTTTTTCTTTTTGAAAAGGTCACCGAACCCAAAAGGGGCGCCTACGTATCTCACCCCCGAAAGAGGAGAATCAGGTGTGCGTAGTTCGTGAAGTTTTGCCAAAATGACTAATCAAACTCTTTTTTTTTTCTTGGAACTTTAAGAAAAGAAGAAAATAACAAATGACAAAAATCTTTTTTTTTTTTTCATTTTTCAAGTTTAAACTCCCTATACAAAATGAAACCTATGATTATCAAAGAAAAATCTTTTTGGGTTTTAGATTTTGAATTTCATATGAAAATGAAACTTGAACCTATTAAAGGAATATTTTTTTTTTTTTTTGTAGTTTTCTTTTAAAGATGTATATGAAACACCTACTCTAATAAAGAGTGAAGAAAATCTTTTTTTCTTTAAATTTTTCAAATAAGATCCCCGAACCAATAATAGGCTGCATACGTATCTCACTCTTGGGAGAGGAGAATCAGGGGTGCGTAGTTAGTCCAGATTGGACAATTTAGGATTAAAGAACAAACAGAACCTTGACTTGAGACACGACCAAAGACACCAATAACTATGAAATAAAAATCTTTTTGAAATTTTCGAATTATGAATGCATGGTAAAGGAATAAAAGGAAAATCTTTTTGATATTTTCTCTATATGAAATGTACAAAACTTCTACCATTTTTTTTTTACATTTTCCTTTATAAAACCTCCTATTGTAAAAAAATCTTTTTGAAATTTTTGAATTGTGAAAAAAACAAAAACAATAAAGAACTCTAAAAACTACAAAACTCTTTTTTTGACTCCTTTTTCTTTTTTTTTTCTCTTTTTTTTTCATGCCCACATACTTTACTTCTAACACATGCTTTACCCCACATCAGTCTGTCAAATGACGACGTTACCCTCAAAGATGCAACATTTAGCACATAGAAATGTTTCAGAGGTAAGTTTCCTATAAAAGACCAAGTGGGCCCCGCTAGGTCTCAATATGATGCACATAAGCATGACCTAAAGGCTGACCTACGCTTGTGTTCACAAACAAGGCTGTTCGGGAGAGCGTATGGTCGATAGTGGCTGCTTTAGATGTCCACCTACTCCATACCAGCCGACGGCTACCCCTCCTAAAATAAGGGTGACTCAACTATAGGTCGTGTACACAGTGTGTACTACAAAACTTGTTGCAGAAAGAATGACTCAGGTTATGCACATGATGCCAGTTATAAAGCGGTAACACATAAGAGAAAAACTGTAAACAAAGAACACGTAGGCACTCAACAATGATAACAACAAACGATAACACAAACAATGTTTACACATCCATAATGTCAAACTAAGACGATACAACTCCAAAAATAAGCTCGAATTCTGAAAAGTCCCCAGCAGAGTCGCCAGAGCTGTCACACCCCCTTTTTTAACTCCAAAAATATATTTTTATGTTTTAAGTTTGAAAGGGTTTTTATTATTAAAGTGACAAAAATGAAGATTTGTTTTGAAAAGAATTTATTTTACAATTAACTCAGAGTCGCCACTTGACATAATCGAGTGTGCCAAGTCACCTTTGAAAAACCTTTTTCAAAAATGATTTTGACTCTAAAAATGATCCGCAAACAGAGATTCTGGTTAAGAAATTCTGTTGACCGAGGAAAAGGTGTTAGGCACCTCTCGATCCCGTAGTTCGACCACGGTCGTTTGGTGGAGCGTATCGGCTAATTTGGCATTACGAATGTATAAACCACACAAAAACACATAAAACAATCAATCAAACACACAAAACAAAAAAATCCAAAATATAGTGTCCAGTTCAATTATACAGTCCAAAATTAGAAAAAATGCGAAAATATAAATCCTATTCTAAGCTAATTCTAAAACTACACTCCAATGCCTTGCCCGATGCCTCGGGCCTTGATCACGAACCTCCTTAAAAAACATGATACGTCGGGGCATTTCCCGGTAAATAAATACAACTTTCTTTGGGGCATTCCCCGGTCAAATAAATACATCTAAATTAAATAAGATACTAGAAAACATCCAAAACACACATTTAAACCTTCAAAGCATTCAATCAACACATCATTCCTAAATTTTGCCTACCCGAACCTATATTGCTTATCCATTTCAACAGATCATAATCTATCACAGTCATGCTTATTCCGAATTAAACAAAAAGACAATAAATCAAAATTAATCTTCATTCACTTTAATCAATTTTCTTCATTCCGCCCCAAATAGCTTCATTTTTATCAATCACACCATCAAAACTATTCAACCTTGTTCCACAATATCACCAAAATCGCATTGTCCAACACATAATCATAACATCAACAAATTACAACAATCATGATCCAACCACACATAATCACAACCAAATCGACAAATCCAGATAAAGAAGAAAAAATAGGTTAAGAAAGAGGACCTCAATTGTGAATTTCGATATATCGAAGATAGAGCCAAGTCCGAAATGCCTCAATTTGAACCTCAAATATGAATCCCGACTCAACAAACTTTGACCCGAGCTCCGTTCAAATAAAAAAACAACAGGGAAATCTCGAAACCAAAATGAAGTTGAGCTGAAATAGACATCGCGACAATAGACCACACCCGAACCCAATTTCGTGCCTAAACGTCACTGTATAGATCGTTTTTCGGTCGATTTCATTGGAGTCAGGGCTGGTTATGGAGATTTTGACTGAACTAAATTTTTGGTCAATTTTTTAAGCAATTTTGAGATCAATGGTATTCTCCGGTGTCGGATTCCGACCGGTTTCTGGCAAAAGCTCACCGAAAAATAGTCAGCCTACACCTTTTCCCTCTCTCTCTCTCAGATCTCTCTCACTCTCTTGCAGCTCTCTCTATTCCGCACCTCTCTCTCTCTGTTCTGCACCTCTCTCTCTCAAACTATGTTGTGTGTGCGATTTGCAAACCAGAAGAAAGGAAGAGCAAAAATGACGTCTTTTTTTTTGTGTGCTCCCGATGATAATAACTATGGGTTTTGTGTGTATGAGATCAATTGGGAAATAGTGAGTGTTTGTGTGTTCATCAAAGAAGATGGTCAGTGTGCTCTATTTTTTGTGTTAATGGTCATTTTTTTTTGTTTGTAGGTGAGAATGTATATATTACTCTGCTTACCCCCCTTTCTTTTTGGAAAAGAAATGTGTGTGGGGGGGGGGGGCTAAAGGGTAAGCGTAGGAGTGTGGGGTGGTGTCAAAAGTTTGTTATTTTTGTCCTTTTGTGAAAGGATTATCACACGGGGAGGACACATGGTAAGACGAAAGTAAAAATGGATAAATTGGGTTTTCGGGAGAGACAAAATTAGGTGTCTACAACATGCCCCCTTTGAATGTAAACACGAAGTGTTTTCAGACAAAGAAGTAGACAATGAGACAGAATTTTGTCCCGACCATTATTAAAAGGAATGAAACAGAAGGAGGGAGGGAGACCAAGTCTTGATCAGGACATCCTAACTACCCAAGTTATGAAGAAATTGAGTCCCAGGTATCTCTAAGAGTTGGAAGAAGAGGGACTATACCGAGTTGGAGAGTCGAGTGAGGTTCCAAGTGCAAATCCTAGACATTAAGTTATCATTTTTCAAACGCCCTTAGTTTAAATCCTGCCACCGAGAAGCAACTATATTGGTTCATAGTGCGCATCGGCTTTCAAAAGCTCGAGTTTAGTAGATTAATAACATTGTAAAGGAGACCTCAGAGTCTCAACATTCTAGTTTAAAGTTAATGCCTTCATTAGCAGTTCTTGGGTTCTGTTCTACCAAGTTTTTAAGCTTATATAGAAATCTTCCACTACTACTACAATTGAACTGATCATCACATTATGCAAAGACATTTGATTGATCACAAAATTGAAGAGGAAAAATAAAGACTGAATGTCATTTTATCTGAGACTGATGGATGTACGTAATACCTAAGGCTGTTTCTGGTCATCGAAACAAGACCACTTAATTTCGACTGTCACACCCTATTTTTTAACTCCGAAAAAATTGATTTTAGGTTCGAAAGGGTTTTTATTATTAAAGTGACAAAGATGAGAATTTATTTCGAAAAAGGACTATTTACATTTTTTTATTCAGAGTCGCCACTTGGCATAATCCTGTGTGCCAAGTCACCATTGGAAAATTCTTTTCAAAATAATTTGACTCTTTAAACTAGTTTGCGAACAGAGATTCCGGCTAAGGAATTCTGTTGATCGAGGGGAAGGTGTTAGGCACCCCCTCGATCCCGTGGTTCGACCAAGGTTGCTTGGTGGAACATATCGTCTAATTTGATACTACGAATGTATAAACCACATAAAACACGTAAAACAATCAAACAACAAACAAAACAAAATGAATGAAAAAATATAATGTCCAGTCCGAGCTATACAGTCGAAAAATAGAAAAAATACGAAAATATAAATCCTATTCTAAACTAGACCTAGACTAAGCTCCAATGCTCTACCCGATGCCTCGGGCCGTCATCATGAACCTCCTTTGCGTACATGATACATCGGGGCATTCCCCGGTGAATAGATACAAGTACCTCGAGGCATTCCCCGGCCAAATGAGTCCAATTGAATTAAATGCGATAAAACAAAGCCATTCCAACACATATTTCAAACATGCCATCCATCCACCATGCCTAAATTTGCCGACCCAAGCCTATAATTTGCCTATCCATTCTCGACTTAAGACATAAATCTATCATGTGTCATATCATTAATAAATCAAAATTAATCCAAATCTATCCCTTTTGTCAATTTTCAATTTGCTACCGTCAACTTCTTTTTTATCAATCGCACTATCAAAATTACTCAAATTCGTCCAGTACATATCATAAAAATTGCATCATCAAGCACATAATCACGAAATCAACAATAAAACGATCCGACAGAACAGGATCGCACCCACATAATCACAAGCAACTCAACAAATCAAGATAGAAAATGGGTTAAAGAAATGGACCTCGAAGAAACATTCTTGTATGATAATAGAGAAATCCGAGAACCAAAACCCTCAACGGAGATCCCCAACGACGAACAAAGCTCCAAATCACAGATATTCAATCCACTAGATCCCGAAACCCTCAAAGTATGATATTGGGAACAAACCCAGAAACTAGACGAACCCGAAACGCCCTAACAATCCCAACCGATAACTGAAATCGACAACCAAGCTCGTAAAGCCTTCACTATTTCTCGCTAAAACCGAATCAGAATCGAGAAATAACAGAGACTCGTATCCCAAAATTGTACTCCCCGTTACCTTTCTCTCGTTTTATCTTGGATTTCATTCGAATCAGATGGAGGTGTGTCGGGTTTTGGGATTTTGGTGGAGATGGAGCCGATCTTCGTCTCCCCGAAGCTCCGGCGAACTATGAAAGGGAGAGAACTGAAGACGATTCTGACGTGTTTTCGATCGGAGATGGCTGACTGAAGATTATTCCGGCGAGTCTATCGCCGGAAAAGTAAACCACTCCCGAAACCCTGCGTTCTCTCTCTCTCTCTCAGTCACTACCCTCTCTCCGTGGCGATGATTTTTCTGGTGGCGTGTGTGTGTGATATGGTGTTGATGATGAAGTGGGTGTGTTAGTCTGTCTAAGATGATGAAGAAGCATCCTCTCCAAGAGAAAAATTCGCAAGAAAAATCCCCCCCCTTATATGCGTGCACTGTGTGTATATAAATACCCAAAAGGAAAATCTTTTCTCTTAGTGGTAGGGCCCCCTTCTTTTTGTTGTTAATGTATCATGTGAGGATAATAAAATGTGAGTGGGTAGGGAGGTGGAAGCTTTTGATTGGGTAGGGTTGTTAGGATAAGATAAATTAGTTAAAGGGATTGTTATTTTTGTCATTTTATGGGGAATAATTAAATGGGTGAGGGTACGCGGTAGGATAAAGTGAAAATGGGTAAAAACGATATCGGAGAGGGACGAAATTAGGTGTCTACATCATGCCCCCTTTGAATGTAAACATGAAGTGTTTTCAGACAAAGAAGTAGACAGCGAGACCAAATTTTGACCCGATCATTATTCAAAGAGAGGAGTAAAAGAAAAAAGGACAATCGACTCCTGTTGGACACCCTATCTACCCAAGTCATGAGGAAGTCACAAGTATCACAAAGGGTTGGAAGAGAAGTGGACTATACCGAGTTGGAGAGTCGAGTGAGGTTCCGCCGATGTTCCGGTCCGCGGCTCTGTCATTACATCAAAAAATGAAAACTACAAGTTAAAACATAAATGAAATTACAAAATGCTATCTATACAACTTCTGTTGGCTCTTGACGCGACTTTTATCACCCTATTCTTCAGGCGGGATCCTGACTTGAAATTTCTTTCAACTTGTTGCTTGGCTTTCAATTGCTTCGCTTTGTTGCTTGACTTTTCAGTTAGTTGCCCTGTACTTCGGGCGGGCTTCTTACTTGCAATTTCATCACTTTGTTGCTTGACTTTTCACTTCTTCACTCTGTTCTCCAGGCGGGCTTCTGAAACCCAAAATTAAAACTAGAATGAAAATTATCCCAAACAAAAATTATAGTAAAGTAGTATTTCATTTGAAAGTGTGGTCCCATTTTTCAGGAGGGTCCTGAACTGAAAGTAAATTTCCATTTTTCAGGAGGGTCCTGAACTGAAAGTAAATTCCCATTTTTCAGGAGGGTCCTGAATAGAAAGTAAAATCCCATTTTTCAGGAGGGTCCTGAACTGAAGGTAAAATCCCATTTTTCAGGAGGGTCCTGAACAGAAAGTAAAATCCCATTTTTCAGGAGGGTCCTGAACAGAAAGTAAAATCCCATTTTCAGGAGGGTCCTGAACATAAAGTAAAATTCCATTTTTCAGGAGGGTCCTGAACTGAAAGTGAATTCCCATTTTTCAGGAAGGTCCTGAACATAAAGTAAAATCCCATTTTTCAGGAGGGTCCTGAACTGAAAGTAAATTCCCATTCTTCAGGAGGGTCCTGAACTGAAAGTAAATTCCTATTTTTCAGTAGGGTCCTGAACTGAAAGTAAAATCCCATTTTTTAGGAGGGTCCTGAACAGAAAGTAAAATCCCATTCTTCAGGAGGGTCCTGGACTGAAAGTAAATTCCCATTTTTCAGGAGGGTCCTGAACTGAAAGTAAAATCCCATTTTTCAGAAGGGTCCTGAACAGAAAGTAAAATCCCATTTTTCAGGAGGGTCCTGAATTGAAAGTAAATTCCCATTTTTCAGGAGGGTCCTGAACAAAAAGTAAAATCCCATTTTTTAGGAGGGTCCTGAATTGAAAGTAAATTCCCATTTTTCAGGAGGGTCCTGAACTGAAAGTAAAATCCCATTTTTCAGGAGGGTCCTGAACAGAAAGTAAAATCCCATTTTTCAGGAGGGTCCTGAACTAAAGGTAAAATCCCATTTTTCAGGAGGGTCCTGAATATAAAGTAAAATCCCATTTTTCAGGAGGGTCCTGAACAGAAAGTAAAATCTCACGGATGTGCATTTCCAATGGTAGCTGAATTAAGTGAAACGAATTTGCCCCTATTTCATCAAAGAAAATTTGTCAGTTAAAACTTAGTGGTGGCTTGCAGCTCTTGGCTTCTCAGGTATCTGCCCCATCACTCGTTCCTTTCATCTTTGTTCCAAATCCCTGACACTTGCCCTATCTTGCCGCATCATTGCCCCGGATCCAGATTGAGGGAAATGAGTTCTGACTCGAACAATGGATTTCCATTTTACCATGCCTCTGAGGTGCACCCTTTTCCCGAATCTGAATGCTTCCATGAATCCAACAGTCTGTCGGTTGATAGACTTCCTTTGTTTCGTGTTGAATTACGATCATATTTCTTTCATGTGCCGGTCTTTGGCTTTTCCTCATATAATTGGAAAGATTGGTAGTAAATTTTGAAATCCTTTCTTGCTTGTTTTGACACAAACTTGACTTAAAATGTAAAGAAACGATGGTGACTTTTATTATGATAAATGACATAAAAAAGACAAAAGCTTGAATATGTAAATGAAACAAAAGGGCAATGTCCCATATTCCAAAAGAAAACTTATCTAAATACGACAACCAACTCCAATGAGTATGACATGCATTTTGGATTAAGCTACTTGATCTTCCTATCCAAACTCCCCATTTGTTGTTGAGTTCGTGCCTTTGCCGCTGAGCCGCTTCTTCAAATCCATTGGACTCATACATCACATTCGATTGACGACATCTTAAAAGACTTTTGCCAACAAATCTCTTTCTTTTCACTTTTCACTTTTCTCTTGAACTCGCCATCGCCTTACGGTGCCCGTGAGGGTTTTCACCAATAAGACTCTCTCATTTTTATTCTCTCCGCTCACCATCGCCTTATGGTGCCTGCGAGGGTTTTCACCAATAAGACTCTCTCATTTTCATTTCTCTTAACTCACCATCGCCTTATGATGCCCATGGGATTTTCACCAATAAGACTCTCTCATTTTGTATTTCTTTCCTGATTTCTTATGCTGAGGGAGACAAGTGGTACCTCATAATATATCATCATATCCATTGCATGCTTAGCCTTAACATTATCAAAAATTGATCTGAAGGACTTTCTTTGGTTGTAACTTGGATTTTGGATAAGGTTATAAAAAGATGGCAAGGGGTTCAAACGACACTTGAAGTGGGGGTGGGATTTACAACTTTTGGAATCGACTCAAACAACACATTAACTTATGCCCCAGTTTTTGTTGACTGGGTGAATCTTAAATCTTTATTTGGTTGGACCGAGCCCGAAATAGGGCAGCCTACATATCTCACTCCCGAGAGAGGAGAATCAGGTCGCACGTAGTTCCATCAGCTTATTCTTTGTTTTGATTTGATTTTTTTCTTTTATTTCCGAACTCTTTCTTTTATTCGTATTTTCTTGCCATTTATCTTTGACTCTATTTTGATTCCAAAAGAGGGATATGAAAGAAAAATAAAACGAAGCTCAAACGGGTAAACAAAGGATGACACAATGTTTGGATAGAAAAATAAAATGCCTTCATCATATCAATCTTCAAAAATGCAAGTACTAAACATGCAATAAAATCAACAAAGGATCAAATATCATACATAATATCTTTTGACCGCATCAGTATTGATAGCCATTTCTACCATTTTGCCTTCAATATCTGTCAAATATAAAGCTCCATTGGGCAATACTTTCTTCACAACGAAGGGACCTTGCTAGTTAAGGGAGAACTTGCCTTTCGCTTCAACCTGGTGAGGAAGGATACGTCTCAATACCAACTGACCAACTTCAAAATTCTTGGGATAGACCTTTTTGTTATACGCTCGAGCCATCCTCCTCTGATATAACTGGCCATGACACACAGACGTTAGCCTTTTTTCCTCTATCAAACTCAAATATTCTAGTCGGGTTTTTACCCATTCGTCATCATCAATCTCTGCTTCTACAATGACTCGAAGAGAGGGAATTTTAACTTCCGCAGGGATGAATGCTTCTGTCCCATACACCAATAAATATGGAGTTGCCCCTGTTGAAGTGCGAACAGTGGTACGATACCTTAGCAATGCAAACAACAACTTTTCATGCCACCGTCTAGACCCTTGTACTATTTTTCACAGTATCTTTTTTATATTCTTATTGGTGGCTTCTACAGCACCATTAGCCTTTGGGCGATATGGAGTAGAATTTCGATGTGCAATCTTAAAATATTGACATACTTCTTGCATCAAATGACTATTGAGATTGACAGCATTGTCTGTAATGATCATCTTTGGAATTCCAAATCTACAAATGATATTGGCATGATCGAAGTCTACCACAGCCTTCTTTGTCACTGACTTGAAAGTTACTGCTTCTACCCACTTTATGAAGTAGTCAATGGCTACCAAAATGAATCTATGTCCATTTGATGCCTTCGGCTCAATTGGCCCAAACACATCCATTCCCCAAGCCACGAACGGCCATGGAGCGGCCATTGCATGCAACTCAACAGGAGGAGCACGTATCAGATCACCGTGTACCTGACATTGATGACACTTTCGAACAAATTGAATAAAATCCCTCTCCATAGTAAGCCAGTAATAACCTGCTCGAAGAATCTTCTTTGATAAGACATGACAGTTCATATGCGACCCGCATGCTCCAGAGTGTATTTCAACTATGATTGCTGAGGCTTCTCTTGCATCTACACACCTCAAAAGTCCCAGATCTGGGGTTCTCTTATATAAGATTCCCCCACTTAAGAAAAATCCACTAGCCAAACGCCTAAAAGTCCTCTTTTGATCGTTGGTGGCATGTGCTGGGTATTCTCCTCACTGAATGTACCGTTTGATATCCAAGAACCAGGGTTCTCTATCGAGCTCTTCTTCAACCGCATTACAGTAAGAATGCTGATCACGACTCTGTATATGCACTGGATCGATGTAGGCTTCATCAGGATGTTGGAGCATTGAAGACAGGGTGGATAAAGCATCAGCAATTTCATTATGAATTCTTGGAATATGCCTAAATTTTACTAACACAAACAGTTGACATAGCCCCTGTAAGCATTGTCGATACGGGATGAGCTTCAAATTTCGCGTCTCCCAATCGCCTTGAATTTGATGGACGAGCAAATCCAAATCTCCCAACACCACTAATTCTTGGACTCCCATATCAACAGCTAACCTCAAACCAAGAATGCAGGCTTCATACTCTGCCATATTATTAGTACAGTAGAATCGAAGTTGTGCTGTTACCAGGAAATATTGTCCCGATGCAGAGATAAGAACCGAACCTATTCCGACTCCTTTCATATTGAAAGCTCCATCGAAGAACAACTTCCAACCTGGATCAACATCTATAACGACTTCATCGACACACGACACTTCTTCGTCAGGAAAATATGTCTTCAATGGCTCGTACTCTTCATCGATAGGATTCTTAGCAAGATGATCTGCCAAGTCTTGGGCTTTCATGGCGGTTCGAGTCACATATACAATGTCGAACTCGGTAAGCAATAGTTGCCACTTTGACAATCGACCTGTCGGCATAGGCTTCTGAAAGATATACTTCAAAGGATCTATGCGAGAGATGAGATAAGTAGTATAGGATGAGAGATAATGCTTCAACTTGCTGCTACCCAAGTTAAGGCACAACACGTCCTTTCAAGAAGAGTATACCTGGCCTCATATGTGGTGAACTTCTTACTAAGATAATAAATAGCCTGCTACTTTTTTCCTGTGACATCATGTTGACCCAGGACACAACCGAAAGAATTGTCCATGACTGATAAATATAAGATCAAAGGCCTACCAGGCTCCGGGGGTACCAGTACGAGCGGATTTGACAAATATCTTTTGATTCGATCGAACGCTTCCTGACATTCTTCAGTCCATTTTACCGCAACACTCTTTTTCAGCAACTTGAATATGGGCTCACAAGTGGTTGTGAGTTAAGCAATAAACCTACTAATGTAGTTCAGTCTACCAAGAAAACTCATCACCTCTGTCCTATTCTTGGGCGGGGGCAAATCCTGAATGGCTTTGATTTTTGAGGGATCCAATTCAATCCCCCGATGGCTGACTACAAACCCCAACAACTTTCCAGACGGAACTCCAAATACACATTTTGCCGGGTTGAGTTTGAGGTTATATCTGCGAAGCCTTTCAAAGAACTTTCTTAAATCTTTAACATGGTCGGCCAGACTTTTTGACTTAATAATCACATCATCCACGTATACCTCAATCTCCTTATGCATCATGTCATGAAACATAGTGGTCATGGCTCTCATGTATGTTGCTCCACCATTCTTCAAACTGAACGACATCACTCGATAACAATAGGTCCCCCATGGTGTGATAAAAGACGTCTTCTCTGCGTCTTCATCATCCATAATGATCTGGTGATATCCGGCATAGCAATCCACAAAAGAGGCAACCTCGTATTTAGCACAGTTGTCTAACAAAATATGGATGTTGGGCAGTGGAAAATCATCTTTCGGACTTGCTCTATTCAAATCACGGTAATCAACACACACTCGAATTTTGCCATCTTTCTTTGGTACGTGAACAACATTGGATAACCACATGGGATAACGAGCCACTCGAATTACTTTGGCTTCAAGTTGTTTCATGATTTCCTCTTTGATTTTAATACTTACTTCAGTTTTAAACTTTCTCAACTTTTGTTTGACAGGAGGGAACGCGGGATCAGTTGGCAATTTGTGAGCCACTAATTCAGTGCTTAAACCAGGCATATCATCATAAAACCATGCAAAAACATCCTTATAATCAATTAATGCTTGAATCATTCTATCTTTTAGCTGTGGCAAAGCATGTACACTGATTTTAGTTTCCCTAACATCTTCTTGATCCCCTAGATTTATTGGCTCAGTCTCATTCAAATTAGGATTCGATTTGTCTTCAAA
The DNA here is from genome assembly GCA_030864215.1 of Capsicum pubescens. Classification (NCBI taxonomy): domain Eukaryota; kingdom Viridiplantae; phylum Streptophyta; class Magnoliopsida; order Solanales; family Solanaceae; genus Capsicum; species Capsicum pubescens. The sequence continues at coordinate 5,318,595 of CM061543.1, forward strand.
CTGTTCCAACTCTTTGCTTATTTCTTTTAGTGCTTCTTCTTCATCATATTCCCCATCCTGCTTCATTACATCTTAATTAGTTTGGATTTTAAGGTCAGACTGAAAATTCCGCATGCATGTCATGTCATTAGAATCAGCATAAAGAGAACTGTATATAAAAAAGAAAAGAAAAACAAAATATATTAGACACGAATCAAAAGGGACATTGCATTTCATTAAATAAAAAGATAGAAGGGTTTAAACATAGATGCCAACATAACATAAACAAACTAAAATCCGAATTACAACCCTGAAATAACTCGGATAAACAGAAAGAAAAACAAAATAAACTACCAAAACTCCTTCTTGACGGGAAGAGGAGTGACTTCCCAATTATTGAGCCGGACAGCTGGGCCTATGAATTGCACATCTGCCATACTGGTACCTTCTCCTGCTTCGACCATATCAACATCAATAAAAAGGTTCTGGCAGTCATCAACCAATTCAACTTCAAATTCCACATGCTTCGTGACACCGCTCTTAACAAATGATTCACTAAGTAGTGGCATTGGGCGAGGGAGTAACCATGTTTCCTTTTTCCTTCCCTTGGCTTTCTTTAGATCTTCAGCCGTAGGCTCAAATCCCAGACCAAACGTTCCCACGTTCTCACTCAAACATATGGGACGAACTATACCATGCAGAGATGCTCCCAAACCCTTTCCTGCCATTCTCGACTTAAGACATAAATCTATCACGTGTCATATCAATAATAAATCAAAATTAATCCAAATCTATCCCTTTTGTCAATTTTCAATTTGCTACCGTCAACTTCTTTTTTATCAATCGCACTATCAAAATTACTCAAATTCGTCCCGTACATATCATAAAAATCGCATCATCAAGCACATAATCACGAAATCAACAATAAAACGATCCGACAGAACAGGATCACACCCATATAATCACAAGCAACTCAACAAATCAAGATAGAAAATGGGTTAAAGAAATGGACCTCGAAGAAACGTTCTTGTATGATAATAGAGAAATCCGAGAACTAAAACCCTCAACGGAGATCCCCAACGACGAATAAAGCTCCAAATCACAGATATTCAATCCACCAGATCCCGAAACCCTCAAAGCACGATATTGGGAACAAACCCATAAACTAGACGAACCCAAAACGCCCTAACAATCCCAACCGATAACTGAAATCGACAACCGAGATCGTAAAGCCTTCACTATTTCTCACCAAAACCGAATCAAAATCGAGAAATAACAGAGACTCGTATCCCAAAATTGTACTCCCCATTACTTTTCTCTCGTTTTACCATGGATTTCATTTGAATCAGATGGAGGTGTGTCGGGTTTTGGGATTTTGGTAGAGATGGAGCCGATCTTCGTCTCCCCGAAGCTCTGGCGAACTATGAAAGGGAGAGAACTGAAGACGATTCTGATGCGTTTTTGATCGGAGATGGCTGACTGAAGATTATTCCGGCGAGTCTATCACCGGAAAAGTAAACCACTCCCGAAACCCTACGTTCTCTCTCTCTCTGTGACTCTCTCTCTCTCAGTCACTACCCTCTCTCCGTGGCGATGATTTTTCTGGTGGCGTGTGTGTGAGAGATGGTGTTGATGATGAAGTGGGTATGTTAGTCTGTCTAAGATGATAAAAAAGCATCCCCTCCAAGAGAAAAATTCGCAAGAAAAATCCCACCCCCCTTATATGCGTGCACTGTGTGTATATAAATACCCAAAAGGAAAATCTTTTCTCTTAGTGGTAGGCCCCCCTTCTTTTTGTTGTTAATGTATCATGTGAGGATAAAAAAATGTGAGTGGATAGGTGATGTTGGGCGTATTTATACTTCTAAGCACCATAATTTACCCATGTTTTGGCTAAGTTTTGAGGATAAAATATATAATTCTTGCACTTTTAGTCCATTTTCCTTTAAGTGAGCTGACCTATGTGATTAGCATGTTTTTCAGGTACTAATGATGAAGATTTCAGAACTTTGTGGACCTGTGTGCAGCAAAGGAAAACTTCACATAAGAGGGAAGGCAGCTTTTGGACTGAATGTGATGCATGGGAACTTTTTTCCGGGCAAACCCAGTATTTTTAAATACTTAAGGATGCAGTAGCAACTTATTAGACAAGGATGCTATTAAAAACCTTATTGCTGAATTTTTCAGCATCATTATCATTGGACATTATTCATAATTCACGTTGGAGGATTTTGTACGAGTTTTGAGAGCAGAAAACGGCTCACTTGAGCAACGGAGAAAGAAAACACGTTTCATCTCCATAGCCGAGATTTCTCTAAGTTTTGGTATGATGATGATGTCTACTTTGATTTCCGTTGTATTCATGAGTAGCTAAACTTATCTGTTAGGGTTATGGAAACCTTGTAAGATACTATCTATTACTATGAGTTTGTGAATTCTTGATGTGTTATGCTACTTATATCATTACTCTCTTCGTTTGGATTGAATTCTCATGGTTTCAAACATAGAGAATACGCCATTATAGCATTAACTTGTTCGAGAGAAAAGTTACATGTTTGGAAAAGAGAGTGTGACAAGGAAATAGGGTTTCCAACCTCTATTTACACGTTAATGCCTTAATCGGATTAACTTCTTGGAGAATTTGTACCATGTGTTATACACTTTAGGCTCGAGAGAGCTAAAGCGAAATAAATCCTTGATGGTTGAGAAACACTTGGATTTAGAATTAGAATACGATTCTCTATAAGTGCATGCATGTCTAAATTCTGCGTTACTCATAGTTAATAGAGAAGTAGAACTTATAAGGTGGACATAACCCTAACTTATCAATCTCTGTGATTAAATCTTACTACACAAATCGTTCCATTGTTACTTTGATAATATTAGTTCACGCCTAAACCCAAGCCTCCTTTTTCCTTGGAATTTTCGACCAACAGTCTACTAATAATTGCAACACTTAGTGACCAGAGTATTCCCTGTGGGATTCGACACCCAACTCAGTTGGGTTCTATATTTGACAGCGACCGCTTACACTTTCTAACGAGAGTTGTAATTTGGGCGTATCAAATTTTGGCGCCGTTGTCGGGGAATACGGTTGTCAACTAAGTTTGTGATAGTTAATAGACCCTTTGGTCAAAGATTCTTGAATTTTACTTTTTGTTTGTTGTTTTTGTTTTGTTCAGGTTTATTGGAGTGCATGCCAAATACACGAAGTTCTGGTCAACCGTTATTACCTATAAATCCTGAACCACATCTTATTGGCAGAATGGATGCGCAACAAAACCTTGAACGGATGGCTGCTCAACAGGAGCAGGAAAGATTAGCTGCATTGGCAGCTGCTCAAGTGCATCAACAGAATATTGATAACCCAGGTCGGGCAACAAATCTTGATGAAGAGGACCTGGGTGATGATGAGTTATTAAATCTAAGGCGTGTAGATGATGTGGCTGCACCAGTGAACAGGAATGTCAATAGAGATCGTCAAGCGAGAATGAGACCTGAACGCCGAGCTGTGCAAATTGCTTTTGATGATGATGATGACGACTTGGACGGGGCTGGTGTTACAGGGGCTATTATTCCTCCGCCCTTGGCACCCGGAGCCAAGTTCAATATCACTAGCACCATGATCCAGCTATTGCAACTCAAAGGGTTATTTGGTGGACTTGCAGGTGATGATCCGAATATACATCTGGTCAACTTTATCTTAACATGCAAGTCGTTTGAAAATTCAGGAGTTGGATAGAATGCAATTCGACTGCGCTTATTTCCATTGTCTCTATCTGGAGAGGCAACTCTATGGTTGAACGGGATGACTCCTGACTCTATTACTAATTGGAGGCAACTGAAAGACGCTTTCCTAGAAAGATTCTTTCCGCCATCCAAGAGAGCACAGTTACGAGATGAGATCAGTAATTTTCGACAGCTTCCAACTGAAGCTTTCCACGAAACATGGAAGAGGTTCAAGAAGAAGCTTATGCGGTGCCCAAATTATCAGATAACCAACATCCACTTGATGGAAATATTATACAGGGCGTTGAACTCGGTGACTAAGCCAGTGGTTGATAATACTGCAGGTGGGTCATTCATGGACCTTACTTTTATTGAGGCTAGTGATATGCTGGATCGTATGACAAAGCAGAGTAGAGCTTGGCATACCAGGGATTCTGAGGTAGCAAGCTCTACTGTATCTACTGGCATGACAGCAGAACAGAGGCGAAGAGAAGAGGAACGTGACCAAGATATGGCTCACATGAAAACGCAGATGGACCTTCTTACCAAGTATTTATTATCAGGGAAGACAGAAAAGGTCAAGGCTGTTGTATCATAGGGTAAAGATGAATCCGATTCTGAGGAGGAAGCGAATTATTTGAATAATCAGGGGGGTTTCCGAGGCAATGCCCAAGGAAACCAAGGTTGGAACTATTATGAAAAATCCGGATTCAAGAATAAGACTGACAGGAGTGGTTTGTATGTTCCTCTTGGAAATCGTGAGGCTGCGACATCTGGCTCTGGAAAGATGTCCATGGAAGATATGATGGCTAAGTTGTTGAAAAGAGTGGAGGCAACCAACACGGGAGTAACTGAGGTAAAAAATGATTTGTCCTCAATAAATCAATTGGTTGATTCGCATTCCACTTCAATAAAACAGCTGGAACAACAATTAAGTCAACTATCAGCGGCACTCAATCAAAGAAAAATTGGTACCTTACCTAGCGACACTGTGCAGAACCCAAGAAATGATGGATCATGTATGGCTATTACTACCAGGAGTGGTAAGGTGTTGGAAAATCCATCCAAAGGCAAGCAGGTGGTTGATATTACGGAAGAGAATGTTATTGAAGCAGATTGTGATGATTCTGTAGAAGCTGAAAATCAGAATGAGAACGTTCATGACACTACACCTAGATGTCACCAGCCTGAAAAGATTGATAATCGGAAGCAAGATAAAAAGGAAGTGGTGGAGAAAACTCTCCCAACTCCACCACCACCTTTTCCTCAGAGACTGAAGAAGAAAGCTGATGACACCAGGTTCAGTAAATTCATGACTATGTTGAAGCAGTTGACAATTAATGTGCCTTTGGTGGAGGCACTGGAGAAGATTCCAGGATACACCAAATTCATGAAGGACCTTTTGACAAAGAAAAGGGAAGCAAGTTATGAACTGGCAGATAATGTTCATCATTGTAGTGCAATTGCCACGAGATCTTTAGTACAGAAAAAGGCGTATCCTGGTGCTTTCACTATTCCTTGCACGGTTGGATCCTTGGATTTTGCTAAGGCATTGTGCGATTTGGGGGCTAGCATCAATTTGATGCCGCTATCTATTTATAAACAGTTGGGGTTGGGCGATCCTACACCAACCAATATGCGGCTCGTGATGGCAGATAGGTCGGTAAAACGACCTGTTGGTATCTTATATGATGTACTGGTGAAGGTTTCTTCCTTCATTTTTCCTGCAGACTTTGTTATTTTAGATTGCGAGGTAGATTCTGAAGTTCCCATAATCTTGGGATGCCCTTTCCTCGCAACAGGAAGTGTGCTTATTGATTTACGAGCAAACGAGCTTTTATTTCGGATGAATGATGAAGTGGTCCGTTTTGATGTATGCAAATCAATGAAGCATCCTAAAGATATGAATGTGTTCTCTATAGCTGATGTTTATTATGAGGACGAGAAAGAATTATCTGTAGAGAAGCATCTTACTGTTGAGCCATTGTCTGCTGTACTTTTGAACTTTGAGCATGGGGATGTTGAAGAGTATGAAGAAACTATTCGTGCTCTAACAGGAATGGGGTCCTATTCTCATGCCCCTAAGAAGCTGGACCTTGACCTTAAGAATCGACCGTCACCACCAGCGAAACCATCCATTGAAGAGCCACCAGTGCTAGAATTGAAAGAGCTCCCCAGTCATCTAAAGTATGCGTTCTTGGGAAGTAGGAATACACTTCCGGTTATTGTTACGAGTGATTTAGGTGAACAGCAAGTAACGACTCTCATCTCTGTTCTGAAGAGGTACAAGAGAGCCACTGGTTGGACTATTGCTGATATAATTGGTATCCCTCCTGGGATATGTATGCACAAGATTCAGCTCGAGGAAGATTGCGTACCCACCATTGAGAACCAACGTCGTTTGAATCCACCTATGTAAGAGGTGGTGAACAAAGAAATTATTAAGTGGTTAGATGCAGGGGTGGTGTACCCAATTTCAGACAGTAAATGGGTGAGTCCAGTGCAATGTGTGCCCAAGAAAGGGGGCATGACAGTAGTCGCAAATGAAAAGAATGAGCTAATTCCACTCAGACCTATCACAGGGTGGAGAGTGTGCATGGACTACCGGAAGCTGAATTCGTGGACGTTAAAGAATCACTTTCCAATGCCATTCATGGATCAAATGCTTGATCGATTGGCAGGGAAGGGATGGTTCTGTTTCTTAGATGGTTATTCCGGATACAATCAGATTTGCATTGCTCCTGAAGATCAGGAGAAGACCACTTTTACATGCCCGTATGGTACGTTTGCCTTCAAATGAATGCCATTTGGGATATGTAACGCACCTGCTACTTTCCAGCGATGTATGATGTCCATTTTTTCTGATATGGTCAAAGACACCTTGGAGGTGTTTATGGACAACTTTTCTGTTATAGGTGAGTCATTTGAATCATGCTTGGCAAATCTGAGTATGGCTTTGTAGAAATGTGTTAAATTCAACCTGGTGTTAAATTGGGAGAAGTGTCACTTTATGGTTAAGGAAGGCATTGTTCTTGGGCATAAAGTCTCTGAAAGGGGAATTGAGGTTGATCGAGCCAAGATTGAAGTTATTGAGAGATTACCACCTCCAATTTATGTAAAAGTGGTGCATAGTTTTCTCGGTCATGCAGGTTTTTATCGGAGGTTTATTAAAGACTTCTCCAAGATTGTTAGCCCATTATGCAAACTTTTGGAGAAGGATGCAAAATTTGACTTTGGTGAAGATTGCTTGAAGGCATTTGAATGCCTCAAAGGAAAGCTAGTTGAAGCTCCTATTATTGTAGCACCCGATTGGTCTCTACCTTTTGAAGTTATGTGTGATGCAAGCGGGGTAGCCTTGGGTGCTGTACTTGGTCAGAAAAGAGAAAGGCTATTTCATCCAATCTACTATGCGAGAAAGGCCTTGAATGGAGCACAGAAGAACTATACCGTCACTGAACAAGAGCTTCTAGCAATTGTTTATGTTTTTGAAAAGTTTCGTGCTTACTTGTTAGGAACCAAAGTAGTGGTTCATACAGATCATGCGGCTCTACGATATCTAATGGCAAAGAAGGATGCTAAGCCAAGGCTAATCAGGTGGGTGTTACTGCTTCAAGAATTTGATTTCGAGGTAAAGGATAGAAAAGGTTGCGAAAACCAAGTAGCTGATCATCTATCTAGACTTGAGAGTGAGCACATAGTGCAACCCGACCTTGATATTGATGATGCATTTCCTGACGAATAAATCCTAGCCACTATGGTGGAAGACTTACCGTGGTATGTAGACTTTGCGAACTACGTGGTAAGTAAAGTGATTCTTGAGCATCTCTCCTTTCATCAAAAGAGAAAGTTCATGCATGATGTGAAACACTACTTCTGGGATGAACCGTATCTCTTTCGACGAAGTGCTGATGGTATTATTAGGCGATGCATCTCAGATGTGGAGGTGCCTAGCATACTGGAAGCAAGTCATGCTTCCCAAGTTGGGGGTCACTATGCAGGTGATCGAATGACAAGGAAGGTACTCCAAAGTGGCTATTACTGGCCTTCATTATTCAAGGATGCTTACGATTTTGTGAGAAGATGTGATCAGTGTCAGAGGCAAGGCTCTATCTCGAAGCACCATGAGATGCCCATGTCTAAAATTCTTGAAGTAGAACTATTTGATGTATGGGGTATTGATTTCATGGGACCATTTGTGGGTTCGTTTGGGATGAAATATATCCTAGTTGTTGTGGATTATGTATCCAAATGGGTCGAAACAGTAGCGCTAGCTGATAATGAAGGTAAGCGTGTTGTAGCATTCTTAAAGAGAAATATCTTCTCTCGTTTTGGGGTACCTCGTACCATCATAAGCGATGGAGGTTCACATTTTTGCAACAAGCTGTTCAGAGCCGTATTGGTGAAATATGGGGTTAAGCAACACAAGGTAGCTACACCATATCACCCACAAACTAGTGGGCAGGTAGAGGTTTCTAATCGGGAGATCAAGCTAATCCTTGCGAAGACGGTGAATGCCAGTAGGAAAGATTGGTCCAAAAAGCTGGATGATGCCTTATGGGCATATAGGACTGCGTTTAAGACACCAATTGGCATGTCACCATATCAAATAGTTTATGGGAAGGCTTGTCACTTGCCAATTGAGCTAGAACATAAAGCACTGTGGGCGCTGAAGCGGCTTAACTTGAATTGGGATGATTCTATTAATCTGAGGTTGGAACAGTTGAATGAGATGGATGAATTCCGTCTACATGCGTATGAAAGAGCAGATCTCTACAAGGAAAGGATGAAAAAGTACCATGATCGGAGGATTGTCCAACGAAACTTTCAGAAGGGTGATTTGGTACTTCTTTTCAACTCCAGACTGAAGCTGTTTCCAAGTAAGTTGAAATCTAAATGGTCTGGTCCATTCAGAATCAACCAAGTTTACTCATCTGGAGTAGTGGAGTTAGAAAACAATGATGGTGGTGTCTTTAAGGTGAATGGCCAAAGAGTGAAGCTATATATCGGTCCAACCGATTCGATAAAATATATAACCACCATATATCTCGAGGAAGTCTGAGTACTCGAGATAACTATGTCGTGCCGCGACAATAAATCAAGCGCTACATGGGAGGCAACCCATCATTCTAATCATTTTTGTTTCACTAGGAGTTTGTTTTTGATAAATAAAAATGCAAAAAGAAGAGTCGAGCCACGACCAAAACTAAGGCGCTTGGTGGGAGGCAACCCATCCTTCTAATCATTTTTGTTGTTTTTGATTAAGTGTAGGTGCAAGATATACAAAGGAGGAGATTAGTCCCAAATTTTGATTTGAAAGTGAGCCATGCTAAAGGTGGTAAGTGAGGAATGATGGAGCAAAGGCTATAGGTTAGGCATTGCCTATGCCAATCTAGGCAACGAACAAGGCAATGCCTATGCCAATCTAGGCAACGAACAAGGCAATGCCTATGCAAATCTAGGCAACGGACAAGGCAATGCCTATGCCATTGCCTATGCTCACTGCCGCACATAGGCAATGGAAAAGGCAAGGCCTATACCAATATAGGCAATGGACAAGGCAAGGCCTATACCAATGTAGGCAATGCTATAGGCGCCACCTATGCCATTGCCTATGCTCACTACCTCATATAGGCAATGCCATAGGCGCCGCCTATGCCAATCTAGGTGGTAGGCAAGGCGCCGCCTATGCCAATCTAGGCGATAGGCAAGGCGCCGCCTATGCCTATCTAGTCATTGCTAAAGGCGCCGCCTATGCTAAGCATAGGCAAAGCATTAGGCGCCGCCTACTTACCCTTTTTTTGCCTCCTAACCCGATTGTACATGGATCAAAACCGACCCATGGCTCATCCTTTAAATAGACCCTCTACCTTTGAACACCACTCAATTATTTGTTGAACCTAGGCGCCGCCCAAGATCCCTTATCCTCTCCAAGTTTTCCTCTTTTCTCATCTAATCTTGCGAACTCACCTTCCCGATCCATCAACAAGTAAGTTGCTCTTTTTTATTCCGTAGTTGTTGCAGTGCTATGCTTATAATGGTGAATTAGATTTTGAAGTAGTGCTTGGTGATGAGAATATGGTTGGTTTGTTATGATGCGTCTCATTGAGTGAAAGGATTCTTGTGGGTATTCTTCACTTTACTCCTACTCGTATTTGATTGGTATTCACTGTCGTATTTTTATGAAGTCGAAATTGTGAAGTTAATGCATAATCTTGAAAGTTGTAAGCTTGAATGTTTGAATGACTCATTCATCGAAGGTATTGATCATGATTGACCACAAGTATAACATGGTTTGGTTATTTCGATGCAAAAACCTGATAAGATTGCTATGTGGTAGTCTTGTTCAAACATTGCCTTAATCCAATGAAATAAAGTCGGAAAGGATAGTCAAGATTACATGAATATTAACATTGTGCAAACGGATTAAGTGTGGGGTGTTATCATCACGATTTTCTTTTCCGACTATAGTAAATCTTACATGATGAAACTAACGTAACTTTATTGTGATCTCAGGTAGAATGGCCCCAAAAGGACGACAAGGAAAAGAAAAAGTGTCCATCTCCAAAAAAAGGTCAGAAAAGGGCAAGAAAAGATCAGGCTGAGTCCTCCTCTTTGCAAGTGCCTCGACGCACTTTCGGGATAAAGTGGGTCCTAGAGGAGGAATGAAAGGAGTGGTACAAGAACAACAAAGTAAAAAAATATGTTCACGTGGATTTGATGCAGAAGGAGAGTCTAGCAAAGAGAGAGCCCCACATTTTGGCTAAAATCATGGCACTAAATCTTGATTTCATTTTCCGAGATATGGGGGAATGCAATCTTGATCTAATGCGAGAGTTTTATGCCAATTGGTCCCCAAAGACTATTGGAAGTGAAGTAAAGATTCGGGGCCAAGTCTTGCAACTGAATGCGGAATTCTTCAACTCTTTTCTGGGCCTTCCATCTGTGGATCCATCACCGCTCAAGGAGCTTTATCACAGACCTCCCTACAGGGCCATCAGACATACACTGTGCGGATCAAGGTCAATGGCACGGTGGATTCGGCACAAGGATAATGGTCGCCACAACACCTACCCGTATGCCTCTTTGAACAGGGAAGCTCGCATATGGTTAAGGATAGTCAACTCTTGCTTGATTCCTGGGACACAATATACTAAGATCACACGTGATCGAGTCTTCTTGGTGTACGCTTTGATGACGAATATTCCCATCAACATTGGTGCGGTTATACGATCGTCAATGCGCAAGGCTAGGCTACACAAAAGGTCCCATTTCAGTTTCGGCAACTTGTTGACTGCGATCTTAAGGAAAGAACACATTGAAGAGGAACCCGCGGATCATAAGCTACCACACAACCCGAAGAAGGTTGATCTCACGAAGGTTAAAGAGCCAGAATCTGGTCAAGGCATCAACCTCACCACTGCAGAGAGACATGCTCGAGATGAAAGCTTTTTTCGCCATCTGTATGGCATGACTAGATTTACATTGATAAATGGGGGTCGTGTTACGACTGATGCAGAGCTTCAGCAGTTAGACTATGATTACCCGCTTAATGAACATACGCGGGCCATGTGTGGAGTGGGGGTACATTTTGAGGAACCTCTCGATGATGACGTGCCGACTGACGATGATCACCGACTGCCAGACTCATACGTGGAGGACAACTCTGATGACGACGACTCTGATGATTCTGACACAGGGGGTATGACCCCAGACATAGAAGAGGAGTCCGACTAATCAGGTTTACCTTATTTATTTCCACTGAGGACAGTGTGTCCCGTCTAAGTGTGGGGTGCGGGTATAAGTCTGCTGTATTGTATTTCTTTGCCTACATTTATTCTTGTTTGTTTGAATTAGTAGTTAGTTAGTTAGTTGTAATTAGTTAGTAGATTTTAGATGTTGCATGAAATTGTTCTGATAGACGGCATGGTATATTATAACAAGAGTTTGTGCTAAATCATTACTATTGAGACGCTTAGGCTCTAAGTTGTGACTCACTGTGTGATAAATTGTTGTGGTTTAATTCATTCATCTGTTGGGTCAAGAATCTATAATGCTCCCAATGAAGTTGACCATGTGCCTTGTGTGTGTGAGGATATTGTATATTCTTTGTTGTGACTGATGCTAGAACTTGCCTGGTGTGTGTGTGAAGCGAAATAAAGATTGTGAGTGTAGGAGATGATTTAGGCATTTCTTTGGCAGCCCTGAAATTGTTTACCTTCTTTTTACCTACCTTTGTACATTGTCCTAGTGAACCCCCTTTGAGCCTTTAGCTATTTTCTTTGGCAGCCTCATATGTAGCCTAATCCATTTTTTTTCAAGACCATAATTTGATCCAAACTCCTAAGCGCTTTAAAATTGTAGAATCATGTGGAAAAATAAAAGGAGAATGGTGAAAGTGATGCCTCAGGGTGTATTGGTACTTGAAATTGTTGTGAAAAAGAGTGGCTATTATAGGGATGCTTGCTTAATATAAAAAAAAAAGAGAAAAAAAAGAAAAAAAAAATATAAAAAAAAAATAAAAAAATTTAGAAAAACAAAAGATAGTTGTGTTTATGATTGAATAACAAAATGGGTGAAAAGGGGTTGGTAGATGAAAGAGAGGTAGAGTGGTTGTTAAAAGATAGTGTAAATGGCATATTGTAGTGTATTAAAGCGCTTAGGGAACATAGTCACTATTTCTGGCCAAAATAGTCCTACCTGTCCCTTAGCCTACATTACAACCTGTAAAGACCTATTTGATCCTAAACTTAGCAGTCTGATATTAGTAGAGCATTACACTAAGGGCAAGCCTATGGTCATCAGTTGCACTATAAGAATCCTTTGTGAGAGTGAGAGCAAGGAGAGTCTTATACCCATGTTTCGAAAAATGCAAAACTATGAGTGATTATGGGTGATATCTTGTGTGAGCACACATGGTTGATGGTTGTTGGGTAGTTTTATATGTTTCTTTGTGGCTTAACTTGTGGATACGAATTAACCATCCTAATGAGTCTATGTTGGAGGTTGAGTTGTTTCTAGTAGTGATCGAGAAACCTACTCTTTGTTAATGATTGTTGTGCATGTCTTGTTGAAAATTTCGTGTTGCTATTGTGAAATTCTAGTTAGGTGTTTGCATGGATGTAATATTTTGTTCGAGGACAAACAAAGCTTTAAGTGTGGGGTGGTGATGTTGGGCGTATTTATACGTCTAAGCACCATAATTTACCCATGTTTTGGCTAAGTTTTGAGGATAAAATATATAATTCTTGCACTTTTAGTCCATTTTCCTTTAAGTGAGCTGACCTATGTGATTAGCATGTTTTTCAGGTACTAATGATGAAGATTTCAGCACTTTGTGGACCTGTGGGCAGCAAAGAAAAACTTCACATAAGAGGGAAGACAACTTTTGGACTGAATGTGATGCATGGGAACTTTTTCCCGGGCAAACCCAGTATTTTTAAATACTTAAGGATGCAGTAGCAACTTATTAGACAAAGATGCTATTAAAAACCTTATTGCTGAATTTTTCAGCATCATTATCATTGGACATTATTCATAATTCACGTTGGAGGATTTTGTACGGGTTTTGAGAGCAGAAAACGGCTCACTTGAGCAACGGAGAAAGAAAACACGTTTCATCTCCATAGCCGAGATTTCTCTAAGTTTTGGTATGATGATGATGTCTACTTTGATTTCCGTTGTATTCATGAGTAGCTAAACTTATCTGTTAGGGTTATGGAAACCTTGTAAGATACTATCTATTACTATGAGTTTGTGAATTCTTGATATGTTATGCTACTTATATCATTACTCTCTTCGTTTGGATTGAATTCTCATGGTTTCAAACATAGAGAATACGCCATTATAGCATTAACTTGTTCGAGAGAAAAGTTACATGTTTGGAAAAGAGAGTGTGACAAGGAAATAGGGTTTCCAACCTCTATTTACACGTTAATGCCTTAACCGGATTAACTTCTTGGAGAATTTGTACCATGTGTTATACACTTTAGGCTCGAGAGAGCTAAAGAGAAATAAATCCTTGATGGTTGAGAAACACTTGGATTTAGAATTAGAATACGATTCTCTATAAGTGCATGCATGTCTAAATTCCGCGTTACTCATAGTTAATAGAGAAGTAGAACTTATAAGGTGGACATAACCCTAACTTATCAATCTCTGTGATTAAATCTTACTACGCAAATCGTTCCATTGTTACTTTGATAATATTAGTTTACGCCTAAACCAAACCCCCTTTTTTCCTTGGAATTTTCGACCAACAGTCTACTAATAATTGCAACACTTAGTGACCAGAGTATTCCCTGTGGGATTCGACACCCAACCCAGTTGGGTTCTATATTTGACAGCGACCGCTTACACTTTCTAACGAGAGTTGTAATTTGGGCGTATCAATAGGGAGGTGGAAGCTTTTGATTGGGTAGGTTGTTAGGATAAGATAAATTAGTTAAAGGTATTGTTATTTTTGTCATTTTGTGGGGAATAATTAAATGGGTGAGGGTACGCGGTAGGATAAAGTAAAAATGGGTAAAAACGATATCGGAGAGGGACAAAATTAGGTGTCTACATCGACCATTATATGTATGCATATAATTTGATAGCACAACTACTTTGGATGAAACGTGGCCTCACATCAGACCACTGAAGCATTATTCAACTTTCCTGTAGGAAGAGAAAGTTAGCATTGAGAATACATTATGCTCAAGTTTTACCCAAAATCCCCTGGAAAAATTATAACTAGCACTGTTAGGATCCTTAGTGAACAGAATCCCTCCAAAAATTGGCATATGCCACTATTTGCAATGCACACACGATATTCTTTAGTAAAAGGCGAAAGAATAGTTCGCTCTGTGTGCATTGCGTGGCTGCGTAAATTGCTATGTATTAAAGGAGTTGTTTATATACCTGTCCAGCTGCTCTCTTCTTCACCTCCATTATCGATGTGGAACTTTCTTTCTGCCACGTTTCATAATTAAATGCTAATATGGGCTATGTAATCTATTGGGCCAAGTCCAGGACTTTAAAGGGCCCATATTCTGAAGATAGAGGACCATAATTTTTGAGACGAAGTTATAGTAACTAAGTAGTATATTTGGCTAAACTTTCTAATTATGATTATTTTAAAATAATTTTTAATCAAAAGTGTTCTCCAGAAAAATATTTCTCTGGAGTTGAGCGATTATCCGTTTGGTCATGAAATTTTTTTCTTTTTTTTCGAAATTTTTTTTTGGAATTGAAAATTGTGGTGTTTGGTCATGAAAATTTAGAAAATAATTCCGAAATATTTTTTGAAAAGGGAAACAGGTTTTTGGTGTTTTCACAAATTTTCAACTCCAATTCCAACTTTTATTATTATTACATATAACCCCAATCTTTTAAATATTTACATAAAACTTTTCTTATAACATTACTTTTTCAATATTACGTATATAGCAGTTTTAAAGAATAAGATAATTATAATTTCAAACTTAATGCTATCCTAATTAATATATATATTTTTTTCTCTCATCATTATTTTTCTCCCTTATTTAAGACATTATTTTACTCTCTAATGATCCTAATTACTATAATATAATAATAATAATAATAATAATTTTTCTGTTGTGATATGGACATTTAAGGAATTATAGTCGTGTAATTAATAATGGGTAATCGTTTTCTATATTTATGAAATTAATAAAGTTGTAGCAGATTAGTTTACCACTGCCACAAATTATTCTCATTTTTAATTTGATTATATATATTATATTGTGTACATCTTTATTATACTATTCAAATATAAATAGTTTATATCATATATATGCTAAAAACATAAATCGGTGATACATATTTTTCATAAAAAATATGTCCAATTTAACAAATTTATACCTTAAACTGCAACTGCTACCTTTATATACCATAATACTTGGTATATTTATACACAAAGTATTATATTTATACCCATAAATATATAAAGTATTATATTTATAACAAAAATATACAAAGTATGTTATATATAAAGTTTATACCATGTATATATCTTATACACACATATATAAATATACAAAGTATTTAGAAACATACTAAGCATATTTATAACATAAATATACAAAGTATGTTATATATGAAATTTATACCATGTATATATCATATACACACATATATAAATATACAAAGTATAAAGAAACATACTAAGCATATTTATACATATTGAGAAAAGACATCTTTTCCTCCCTGAACTTGTCCTTCAAACTCAGTTTAGCACTTAAACTTAACTTCTGTTTATTTACCCCCCCCCTTAACAACTTTCAAGTGAATTAATTTCACCCATATAGCTGACGTCGCAAAAAAAAAAAGCGAGTGATTTTTTTTTTAAAAGGGCCACTTTATTGCTATTATTATTATTGTTATTATTATTATTATTATTATTATTATTATTATTATTATTATTATTATTATTATTTATATATATACATATATAAAATTAAAAAAGAAAACAAGAAACCCAACTTCATCTTCTTTCTAACACCCCCTTCCCCCACCCCCACCCCCACCCCATTTCTTCATCTACTTTGAACCCCAGGCCCGTTTCTTTGTGTATTGGTGTGTTTCTTTCTTAGCATTTTTACTTGTGGAAGATTGGTTTCTGAATTTGAATTCATTGAGATCTTTAGTGATGATGTTCTTTGGTTGTTTTATTCTTTGGCAAAGAAGAGTTGATTTTGGATATATCTGAGGAGGATTTTTTAATTGTAGGGGAAGTGGTTTTGGTTGAATTTGAGTATTTGGTGAAAGTGGAATTGAGCTTTTTCATTTGGGATTTTAGTGCAAGTTCCTCTTCTAGGGTGGACTTGATGAGCTTGATTTTGATTTTGGTTGAACTAGAAACTGAACCAGACAAAGAAAATTTTATTTTTGCAAGTTTGATTTGATTCTAAATTGTACCCAAATCAGAGGAAGAAGAAGAAATCTAGATTAATTTGATTTGATTCTTGGAAGAGCTTGTGGATTCGATGAGCTTAGTTTAATTCTTGGAACTAGAAAGTGAACTTATTTTGAATTTTTTCTTAATTGAGTGTAGAGAATCATCATCATCAATGGTTGAAATGAACTTTTCTTGATTGGCTTAGAAAAATCATCATCTTCAATGGTTGAAATTAATTTCTCCTTGACTGATTTTGGAAAATCATCATCAATATCTAGCTCCAACATTCTTCTTCTAATTCTTATTGATAAAAACATTAAATTGATATTTTTATGGTTGTTCTCTTGGTGGTGTTAAAGGCAAAAATGAAAAAAAAAATTGAAGGAAAAGGCATTAGCAGTGGTAGGGGATGGAAGGGGAGAAAGAGTGGGTGAGTGGGGGCGGGGCGAGGCGGATGTGTTTGTTGAAGAGGAAGAGGGAATTGGGGTGGGGTGGGGGTGGGGGTTGTGAAGAAGAAGAACGAAAGGGGGTGGGGTCTATTTTATATAAAAAATATATTTTTATATATATAAAAAAAAATAATATATATATATATATATATATTTATTTTTTTTAAATATATATTTTATATATATATATATATAAATAGTATATATATATATTTTTTTCTTTTTTTAAGAAAATATATAAAAAGTAAGTGTGTGGGATTATTTTTTTTAAAATAAATTATTTCCTACGTGGCAATGACATGGCACTGATGTGGCAAAGATGTGGCGCGTGTGTAGTGCACTCTCCGTTGTGAGAGTGGATTTTTGATTTGGGGGGTGAAATTAATTCACTTGAAAGTTGTTAAGGGGGGTAAATAAACGGAAGTTAAGAAAATTAAAGAAATAAATTAGCGGCACCCTAAAATCTAATAACAACTCATTATTTCCTATTTTTGTAGGAACAGAAAATAAAGAAAATAAATTAAATAAATTCCTAAATAAATAAATTTGTTTGAAAGATAATATTTGTTACCTAAAAAATAGGAAACAGTGATCTGTTAATATAACATCCATATTTAAAATTTTTAAATATGAGAAAACGGCTATTAATGCAAATATTATATCTCATCATTGAAATTCATTAAATATGGTCATGTATATGTAATTGTTTTTATAAAAGTAGCTAGTTGTGTTCTTTTCCCGTTAGTAGGTAAATTTTAGTTGGGTGATTTTGATAGTTTGTAAAAGTTGGGGCATGAAATTATATTTAAAAAAGTTTTTTCAAAAGTCAAAAAAATAATTTCAAAAAAGACATGGTCAAACACAACTTCAACTCCAATTTCAACTCCAACTCCAAATTTTTTTAGTTTTCATGGCCAAATGGCTACTTAATTTAGAAAATAGTGACTTTCATGATAAGATCATGAATTTTGTATTAGAAAATAAAATTTGGGCGGAATACATAAGATCCCTTAACTTGACACTATTTTTCATTTTGACATTTTAAGTGGATATTGTTCATAATAAGCACCTAAATCAGCTACAAATTGTGTCATTTGAACACCTTTGATTGACATGACAAAGTGAGTGTTATACACTCGCGTTTTGACACGTGATAGCCGTATTTTAGCCCTTTTTATTTAAATTTATCGTAACGAAGAATAAAATATTGTATTAATATGATTAATAACTTTTAAAGAATATTATTAAAATACAAATTTGTCTGCAAAGATTCACTGACAAGCACTCATCCTGTAAAGTATCTATGATTTCTTTCAAGAAACTCCCAATTATATTTATATTTTCTTTCGTTGAATAAATTTCCAACTGAACACTGACATCCTCCTTCTCGATAAATTTTTAGTCATATATCTGAAATTCGTGAAGCTATTAATGCGAATCTATCATTCCTTAGAGAATGAGGAGGTATGTTTATCATTCTTGAAAAATCAACCTCCATCAATGGAGGTTAAGCCCAAAGAATGTTGGGGTGGGAAGATGTTTTGGGGGGCTTTTTTGTAATTATTTGATAAAAAAATCACGTGTCATTAATTCATTGGACACCTTGCCATGTGTTTTGGTCTTTTGTTATTTTAAAAAAATTGTGGGTATATATAATGATGTGGCGATTTAAAATGAGTTGGCACAAATCAATCGGCCGTTTAATCCATGTGGAAGCGCGTGCAATTCATGCACCGGAGTTGATGCCAAAATGGCACAGTTTGTAGCTGATTTAGGTGCTTAAAATGAACAACGTTCACTTGAAGTGTCAAAGTGAAAGATGGTGTCAAGTTACGGGGTCTGGCGATGTATTTCGCCTAAAATTTGAGTGATTATCTATAATATCACCCACGTTTCTCATTGTAAAGACGTTTTATTTTACTTCTTTTTTAATTTTAGTCACGACTTAACCTCGTTAAATATGTGGCTCTGATTCATTAAAATATGGCACCGACTATATATTGACATTTCTTTTACATCAACCAGCACACTATCTTAATGCATCACATTTGTCGGGGTTGAATCCACCTCCTTAATGAGCCATTGCCTTTCGCTTGTCGACGTGACGTCAACACTAATCGGAGTTAATAATTTCGAAAAATTTATATTAATAAAGATTGCATAGATGGGTTACCTATGACCAAAAATAGATTTTCCTACATTGTATTCATTTTTATTTGCTGGTTGCAATTCAAGTGTCTTGAGAAGTTAATTTTTATTTGTTGGTTGTAATTCAAGTGTCCTGAGAAGTTAATTTACCAATAATTACTAATTAATAGTTATTGTTTTAAAAAAACACTCTTCTTTTTTATTTCAATTTCCTTAACAAAAAAAGTGACCCTTTAAGATAATAAATTTTAATTAAATAACTATCTAATAAATTAACTCAAGTTTGTTTTAGTCATTTTGAAATATTGTTGTCATTTGATTGAAAAAGTAATTATAAAAGAAACAAAGACCGCTAGGGGTTTAACATGCATGTTTTCTGCAAAGAGAGAATTTTGAAGCAACTAATTTTGAAACCTAATTATGATGATGAGTCAGTAAAAAATAATCTTAATCAAATTATATAGATGTCCTTCAAAATTTGCATCAACTTTTATTTTAATACTCATTCAATGTTGTATTTGTTGAAAACTCTAGTTTACTAGAATATATGATTACCACAATGTCAAGTAGACTATTAATAAGTTTCACTAAGTATAATAGGAAAGTAGTGAATGTGCGTTTTTAAAGCATTAAATATTAACGTATATCGAAGTAAAATTATCTTATGTTGAATTCAGTCTAATTAGATTAAGAGAATCTAGTTAAATCATGTTCATTATACCAAATATTGAAAAAATTGACAAAGAAAAATATGACATTAAGATAACAACATACAATATACATGAAAAACTAGATATTAATATACACATGTGAACAAAAAACTATGTGATTACTAAATAATACTATTAGTAATGGAAAGAAGAGAGAGGGCGCTCCTACATAAAGATACCTTCTCAAGTTTGTTATAACGAATTGCATGTCACTGCAGATCAGCTTTATCAGATAATATAAAATCTAGATACTAACAATAAATATGTATAAATTAAAACTCATTTGTCAAATACTAGGAATTATAAGATTCAAAAAGATCACCAAGTATATAACATTATTTTCGATATTTCAATTATAAAAAATTGACCATTCTTAAATTGGAGAACGAAAGTATAATTTAGCCCCCCCCCCCCCCCCCCCCACACACACACAAAAAAAAACAAAAAAAAACCACAAACACAAACCAACACCCCTTCAAATAAAAGAAAAGGAAAAGAAATAATCTCATAAAGATTAGCAATATTTGCTAATTGATTCACATGTCATTCTTGGGTGGGTCGACGTTCATGTCATCAAAGTTGACATATTGGTCTGTATTAATGTTGTTGTTCATGTCTACCTCTTCAGCTGATTCTGCTTCATCATAATCATAGAAGTTGAAACTTTCTCCCTTCATATGCTCTTCTTCTTGAGCCTTTGCAAGTTTCAGCCTCTTCGACTCAAGTTTCAACTCTTCAGTTTGTGCTGAAATCGAGACAAAGTCAAGCTTTGAAGTTTATAAATTCTTGATTTTAGTTAATTTCTTATGTTACTGAATTATTAATAATTTACACGTACATATTCAATAAATTGTCAAGGTAAATATATAAGAATTGAATCAAAACTATGTATTGAGTTTGGTTATACCCACAACAAACATATTAGTCTTATCCTCAAGAAAACCCTCCTTGTCAATTAGTGGGCACTTAACAAAAGAAATTGTATTTTGAATCATTCAATTGATTATAGTACTATAATTAATATCAATATAAAATTTCAAATAAACAATATAGTATTTAATTAATTGACCACATATATAGAAGAATAAAGTTTTAAGTTTTGCATTATTAATGTAAATAATTTTTCATATGATCATTCAAGTGATATCTACAAAACTACAAGTAAACCTTGTTAAAATATAGAATTTATTTCTTGAAATAAGATAAACAATCTCCTATAACAGATAAAATTTTCCTAATGATATAAAATTATCTACACTTATGGTGTATAACTATAAAAAAATTTAAAGATGATCATTGCATATAAATGATTAATGAAATTTTGGTAATACATCATAAAAAAAAAACAAAAAAACACCAATTGCAGCATCTTGTAACTTGTTTATGAAACAAAGTGATTTCTGCTTTAGGTTATGAGTGAAGTCGTGTATTACTATTTTATGTGACGATCTCAACATTATTAGTCACTATACAAGAATTTTTTATTATTATATACTAATTAATTATGTATAAATAACATAAATATTAATCTTTTTGGAAGTAATTACACTCTCTCCTACTTTTTTAATTACTTTACTCTCTCCCCCTATTAATATATATAATACATAGGTCCGGTTGGTTCGGTTTTTATTAAAAAAAAAAAAAACCAATCATGTCGGTTTATTAAAACTATAAACCAAATCAAACCAACATAAAATTGGTTTTTTCGGTTTAGGTTTTAGTCGTTTTTTTCGGATTTTTTGGGTTTTTTGTTTTTTTTTTTTTGATTTTTTCTCTATAATATTTAGTTTTTACAATTATATTGTGATCGAAGACTAGATCAAATATGTTTTCACTCATGTGCTAATGAAAAAACATAATTATGAAAAAATGAGGAGTGAAAAACTCTCTTGAAATTAAAAAGTGAGATGAAGAGTGAAAAATTTAGGTTTTAAGTTTATATTGGGTTTTGAATCATTTAATTAGCAATTAATGGACAAATATTATAACTTAAAGACCCAAATCTAAATATATATCTACATCTACTTTCAAATTATTGAAAATTACTAAAACTAGTTGAAAAAGTATTTAAAAAGTAGATTATAATTAATATTTTATGTATAGAAAAGTTCAAATATTATATATATGTGTATCGTTTTGACCTTTTTTTGGTCAACACCAAACCAAACCAAGAATGGTCGTTTTTTTTTTCTAACGCCAAACCATAAGTCGGTTTTTTTTCTCGGTTCGGTTTGACTTGACGGTTTGGTCTGTACACCCCTATACATAACATAGCCGATATATACATAGTATATGGACATTTTTTTGACTAGCCAGACATCTTAAAAGTGAAAACAAGTTCAATTGGTAGTGTCGAAGATCATATGATGTTATTATGTGTCATGTGTCGTAGGACAATGTTGGAAGCTTACTTGAGAGTGCCATGGGTCATTATTCATGCCAAAGATTAGATAGAGTATGTCTTACATACCTTGATATAACCACTTCAATACAAGTCCAACTTGACTTCCCGTACTCTTCGAACACTTATCTACAATAAGTCATTTGTGGCAAACTAGTATTAGCAACCAAACCTTACCATTTATGTATTAACTTCATCAAATAATGTCTAGGAAGTAATCCTTTAACTCATCAATAAGAGTGCTACATACATCCTCTTATACTCTTATTACATTCACATATCATGCATTTTCATGCAATATCCCTCAACATCACTCTTAGCCTTTATTTCCCCTCTTAATCACCATCCAATACCAACATGATCACTAGGCATACATAACCACTAATATAATGATATATCACCACAATTCATCCTCCATAATCCAATACAACAACTTCCATAATTTACTACTAACAATTTATACAAAACAATTCATAACTATGTTTCTAGTTATCTTCCAACATCAAGACAATACTCATAATCCCTTATCAATACTTATTCATGGATAAGAATCAAGAATAAACAATATTCATACCTTAACAATGAACTCTTGTATTTAGAATCCTCCTTACATAACCATGGGGTGCTTCTCCAAGCTTTCGAGATGGTGAACACAACTACGGAACCAATTCGAATTTTCTACGGTTGAATCACCAAATATTTGAAGTTGAAATTAGGTTAGAGTTTCACCTTCTCTTAATAATTGGATGATATATGATATATATGAGGCTAAGTGTATGTTTATAAAGACCAATTTTTCGTTCAAGAGGTAATAGAAAATGACCATTTTGCCCTAAAAATTTAAATAAATCCGAATCTGTCCCCAGTGGACAGTTTTGACAGGCTGAAGTAAATCGATCATAACTCTTTGCTCCAGTATCGGATTTGGGTGAAACCAATTGCATTGGAAATATAATTCAAAGGGATTTCATTTTCATATAAAGTATACCACCCAGTTCTTCCTGTACAAGGAGTTATGATCATTTAAAGTTGACCCAAAAATCTGTCCCAAAATTCTGTTTTTTTTTTATAGGCTGTAGTAAAACGGGTATAGCTCCTTACTCAGACATTGGATTTGGATGAAACCAATTTCATCGGAAAGAAGACTCTCGGAGATTTTCGTCGATACATAGAAGCTCACACAGTTCTTTTTGTACAAGGAGTTATGATCGTCTAAAGTTGATCCAAAAAAAATTGCCTAGCTGCAGTAATTTTCCTGCAGATTTACTGTTCACAGGCTTCCCGGCCACCGTTTTGAAATTTCGAATGTGCTCACTTATATGAAATACTCCTCTGTTTTGGGCAAACTTTATATCTTTGGAAAGCTTATTCCAATACCTACACATACAACTATTGACGGGATACTTCCGAACACCATAAACTTAATTTAACCCATACGCAAGCCTTTAGGACTCCATATAATCGCGATAAGTGTACGAAAAAATTTACGGGGTGTTACATTCTCCCCCCTTAAGAACATTCGTACTCAATTAAGACATGTCCAAGCTTACAATTAACATATTCATCATCATAACATACTTGCATAAAAATAAACACTTACCTGTTATTGTTCTTCTTCCGTCTCATGAACTTCCTCCTCATCGTTGAATAGGTAAGGGTACTTAATCTTCATCGCTTCCTCGGCTTTCCATGTGATCTCCTCAACTTGTTGATTCCTCCAAAGTACTTTTACCGATGCTATCTCTTTATTCCTTATCTTTTTAATTTGGCGATCAAGAATAGCAATAGGCATTTCTTCAAAAGTGAGATCTTCTGTAACTTGTACATCTTCCGTAGTAGTGATGTGCGATGGATCTCCGATGTACTTGCGAAGCATCGAAACATGAAATATGGGATGAACTGCTGAGAGCTCTTGAGGTAGCTCTAACTCATAAGCAACTTGTCCAAATCTTTGAATGATCTTGTACGGACCTATGTATCGTGGACTTAACTTTCCTTTCTAGCCAAACCTCATCACTCCTTTCATTGGTGATACTTTCAAGAATACCCAATCGTCGATAGAAAACTCAAGTCCTCTTCTTCTAACATCCGCATAAGATTTGTGTCGACTTTGAGCTGTTTCAAGCCGTTGTTGGATCACTTTAACCTTCTCCATTGCTTGATAAACAAGATCCGTTCCAAACAAGACCGCATCACCTGCTTCAAACCATCCTATTGGCGATCTACACTTTCTTCCATACAATGCTTCATATGGTGCTATTTTGATACTTGAATGATAGCTATTATTGTAGGCAAACTCGATAAGAGGTAGTTGATCATCCCAGTTGCCTTTGAAATCTAATACACATGCTCGTAGCATATCTTCAAGTGTCTGGATGGTACGTTCCGCTTGTCCGTCCGTTTGAGGATGAAAAGCCGTACTTAGATTTACTTGTGTCCCCAAACTCCTTTGAAAAGACTTCCAGAAATTCGCGGTAAATTGGGCTCCTCGATCGGATATAATGGAAATTGGAACTCCATGTAACCGAACGATCTCCTTAATATACAACTTCGCATACAACTTACGATCACGAAGAATCTGCAACGCCTGCCTTAAGTGATTAACATGATCCTCTTCTGATCTAGAGTAGACCAGAATATTATCTATGAAAACTATCACGAACACATCTAGAAACGGCTTAAACAGCCTATTCATCAGATCCATAAAAACTGCGAGTGCATTTGTCAGCCCAAATGACATAACCAGGAATTCATAATGACCATACCGTGTTCGGAAAGCTGTCTTGGGTATATCTTTATCCTTGACTCTCACTTGATGATAGCCTGATCTCAAGTCAATCTTGGAAAAACACTGGGCACCCTGCAACTGGTCAAATAAATCATCAATTCGGGGAAAAGGGTATTTATTCTTGATAGTCACCTTATTCAATTGCCGATAGTCAATACACATCCTCAGCGAACCATCTTTCTTACGCACAAACAATACTGGTGCTCCCCAAGGGGACATACTAGGCCTGATGAATCCCTTCTCTAGCAAGTCTTTCAGTTGCTCTTTCAATTCTCGCAACTCTGCTGGTGCCATTCTATAAGGAGGAATTGAGATTGGCTGTGTGTCTGGCAACATATCAATACCAAACTCCACTTCTCGTTCAGGAGGTAAACCTGGTAGTTCTTCAGGAAATTCATTCACAATCGGAACGGTCTGAAAAGTTGGCGGCTCTGCCTCTGTATCCCTTACTCTAACCAAATGGTATATGTACCCCTTGGAAATCATTTTTCTTGCCTTAAAGTAAGAAATAAATCTGCCTCTCGGCGCGCCAACATTACCCTTCTATTCAAGGACTGCCTCATTTGGGAAATGGAAATATACCTTCTTAGAACGGCAATCTACTGTAGCATAACAAGACGCTAACCAATCCATGCCCATAATAACATAAAAATCTACCATTTCTAACTCAACAAGATCGGCCATCGTATCACGACCACAAATATTCACAACATAATTTCGATAAACATTCCTAGCTATAAGAGATTCCCCCACTGGCGTTGATACTTCAAATGGCTTGGCTAATAATTCGGGTGTTCTTCCGAACCTTCCCGCAACCAAAGGAGTAGCATACGATAATGTAGAACCAGGATCAATTAAGGCATACACATCAAATGCAAAGATGGACAACGTACCTGTAACCACGTCTGGAGAAGCCTCTAAATTCTGCCGATCTGCTAGGGCATACACACGGTTCTGAGCTCCGCTAGAACTAGCTGCTCCTCTATCACCTCTACCGTGACCCATAGGTTGTGTACCCCTACTCAAAGGAGGCACCGATGATGACGCAACAGCTGATCCGGTAGGTCGTGTTATACCTTCTGTGGTCCTGCGTAGGAAATCTCTAGCCATATGCCCCGGCTTACCGCACCAAAAGCAATTGTTCGTTCCAAGCCGACATTCGCCAAAGTGAAATCTTCTACATATGGGGCACGGGTGTCGTGGAGGTCTCAATTGACTCATACTCCCTTTCCCTTGATACCCCACTGTTCGCGAACTCTGATTTTCACTGCTTTGCCCGAACTGATTACCTCTGAACCTTTGAAATTGCGGTGGAGCACTAATTGCAGGATAAGAAGATAACGGGCTAGGCAATCTATGAGAGAACGAAGGCCTAAAACCTCCCTGAGATGCCATAAACTGCCCTATAGCTCTGGCCCGCTTAGAATATCCTTTTTCTGATTCCTGGGTTCTTCTTCTTTGCCTCTGATCTTCCATTTTCTGAGCGAAAGCTTGTATCCTCGCTATATCCATGTCCTTGTTCAAAGCAGCAATGGTACAATCTCTAACCAAGTATGGTTCCAATCTATCCACATAGTGATGAACTCTGTCATCCATAGTAGCTACCACATTAGAAGCATATCGAGACAAGGAGTTAAATCGAAGACTATACTCCCTTACACTCATATTACCCTGACGGAGATTTAAGAATTGATCTGCACGGGCCTGACGAGTCTCAAATGGAAGATAATGATCAATAAATGCATCTTTGAACTCTCCCCACGTAGTTGGAGGTGCATCAATACCCCTAGATCGTTTCCAATCCTCGTACCACAATATAGCCTCTCCTTTCAGTCTATATGCTGCTAGCTCAACCATCTCTTTACCGGATATGTGCATAACATCTAGAGCCCTTTGGGTTTGATCGACAAAGTCCTGCGGGTCTTCGTTAATATCTGATCCGGTAAAAGTAGGAGGATCCAGTTTCAGAAAATCCTGTGTCCGAATGCTAGCTGCTCTATCCGTACCACTAGAACCCGTGGTAGGAATAGCTTGCCCTTGAACTTGACCGGCAACTATACGCGTCAGAAGTTGTACTGCATCCCTCAAATCTCGATCAACAGCATTAATAGATGGACCTTCCGGAGGAGAAGAAGCTCCTGATATATGCTCAGCTTGAGACTCACTTTGTTCAGCTTGTGCCGGTGGTGACTTACTAGTACCTTCTCCGGCCACTACATCTACTCGCTTCGACTTATTCTTTCTCCTTGTAACCGGCATCGTTACTATAATAAATAAAAAAAAACAATTGGATTAAGCGATCGATTATGACTTTATCTCTAATATGGGCTCTATTGCACGATCTAAGAAATGGAGAATGGAAACAATCCCTAAATGTCCAATAGCCTCCTGTTTATAGATGTGGTGCACAACACACCGATAAACGAGATTCTACGTAGACACGGCTTTGTAGACTCACTAGGACGAACTTCTCTGATACCACTTCTGTCACGCCCCAAATCCCATTGGAGCGGACTGGCACCCGTAGCCGAGGAGACCCGGGAGAACCCGTTCATAACCTATACTTTCACATTTACATTACTTATGAAAATTAGAAATTTGGGCAGCACTTCGTTGTAAATAGAAGAAAACAGTACCTGTATCAGCCCAGCAGACACACACATATATATATATAAACAGTAATTGGCCGTCAGAGCCATCACGTCTATCAACCAAACACTCCTATGGCTGTACAATATGTCTACAAAAGCCTCTACATAGATACACAACTGAGTTAGGGTCGGGACAAACTCCCGCCCACAAAAGACTTTTATACAAATACCAAAAATACATATTGAAACGACTTGGGATGCCCCGAAACAACTGGAGCTCACCACTATCAACAGAATGTCCTGGCTCTTACTGCGGAGGTGTACGACCTGAAGTACCTGTTCCTGCAGGCATGAATACAGGTCCCCCGTGAGGGACGTCAGTACGGAAATATGTACTGAGTATGTAAGGCAGTGAGTATCAAGATGAGATACAAAAGATCAACAGAACCCAGATACCAGTGAATAAACAGTATGAGTAGACCACACTTAAAAGAGCTGATGGGATACCTGCACATTACTTTCATATCATTACTTCCCGTATTCCTTATCAATACATAACATATGTCATACAATGGCCAACTGATCAGTGGTACTAATACAATACATCAGGGACCACCCCTGGAATAGCATATATACATAATCTTTATAATACAATGGCCAACTGATCAGTGGTACTAATACAATACATCATATCAACAATTTAAAATAAAGACATTCCATTTCTTACTTCAATTAATCTTTGAGATTGGTTACTTTGTGGTCACACCTTATGGAACTTGAAACCATGATACCTCAATAGGAAAAACATGTAAATAGGTAATCAATATCATGAAAATGAAGTAGAGAATCATGGATACCTCATTAAACCATTTCGGAGTCAACAATAGTATATGGACATTTTTTTGACTAGCCGGACATCTTAAAAGTGAAAACAAGTTCAATTGGTAGTGTCGAAGATCATATGATGTTATTATGTGTCATGTGTCGTAGGACAATGTTGGAAGCTTACTTGAGAGTGCCATGGGTCATTATTCATGCCAAAGATTAGATAGAGTATGTCTTACATACCTTGATATAACCACTTCAATACAAGTCCAACTTGACTTCCCGTACTCTTCGAACACTTATCTACAATAAGTCATTTGTGGCAAACTAGTATTAGCAACCAAACCTTACCATTTAGGTATTAACTTCACCAAATAATGTCTAGGAAGTAATCCTTTAACTCATCAATAAGAGTGCTACATACATCCTCTTATACTCTTATTACATTCACATATCATGCATTTTCATGCAATATCCCTCAACATCACTCTTAGCCTTTATTTCCCCTCTTAATCACCATCCAATACCAACATGATCACTAGGCATACATAACCACTAATATAATGATATATCACCACAATTCATCCTCCATAATCCAATACAACAACTTTCATAATTTACTACTAACAATTTATACAAAACAATTCATAACTATGTTTCTAGTTATCTTCCAACATCAAGACAATACTCATAATCCCTTATCAATACTTATTCATGGATAAGAATCAAGAATAAACAATATTCATACCTTAACAATGAACTCTTGTATTTAGAATCCTCCTTACATAACCATGGGGTGCTTCTCCAAGCTTTCGAGATGGTGAACACAACTACGGAACCAATTCGAATTTTCTACGGTTGAATCACCAAATATTTGAAGTTGAAATTAGGCTAGGGGTTCACCTTCTCTTAATAATTGGATGATATATGATATATATGAGGCTAAGTGTATGTTTATAAAGACCAATTTTTCGTCCAAGAGGTAATAGAAAATGACCATTTTGCCCTAAAAATTTAAATAAATCCGAATCTGTCCCCAGTGGACAGTTTTGATAGGCTGAAGTAAATCGATTATAACTCTTTGCTCCGGTATCTGATTTGAGTGAAACCAATTGCATTGGAAACATAATTCAAAGGGATTTTATTTTCATATAAAGTATACCACCCAGTTCTTCCTGTACAAGGAGTTATGATCGTTTAAAGTTGACCCAAAAATCTGTCCCAAAATTCTGTTTTTTTTATAGGCTGTAGTAAAACGGGTATATCTCCTTACTCAGACATTGGATTTGGATGAAACCAATTTCATCGGAAAGAAGACTCTCGGAGATTTTCGTCGATATATAGCAGCTCACACAGTTCTTTTTGTACAAGGAGTTATGATCGTCTAAAGTTGATCCAAAAAAAATTGCCTAGCTGCAGTAATTTTCCTGCAGATTTACTGTTCACAGGCTTCCCGGCCACCGTTTTGAAATTTTGAATGTGCTCGCTTATATGAAATACTCCTCTGTTTTGGGCAAACTTTATATCGTTGGAAAGCTTATTCCAATACCTACACATACAACTATTGACGGGATACTTCCGAACACCATAAACTTAATTTAACCCATACGCAAGCCTTTAGAACTCCATATAATCGCGATAAGTGTACGAAAAAATTTACGGGGTGTTACAATTTCGTTCTCCATCTGTAAATGTTCTTTATAGTCTTTTATATATACTGCTTCTATTGTCTCCATAGCTATCCTATTCTGCACCAATATATATATACGAAATAACTTATTAGCGTTAATAATTAAAAATAATGAATCTATCATCAATATTGAAGAACCCAACAAATTCGTTTGCATCTCTAATGAGTCTTGTCATTCAACGTTATTGCATCAATTATTTGAACTTAGTGAAACTCAAGAAAGAAAGAATGATTATATATATTCAAGTAGCTTAATCTAGTGTATCAAAAATAAACTTTTTACTTCTTCATAAAGATAAAAATAAGATTTGCGTACATATTACCCTACCCTGATGTTAAATTTTACTTATGAGGTTATACTGAATTATTGTTGCATGTACGCTTATCTAATGGCTAATCTAATTTATGTCTAAATAAGGTAACGTGTTTGAAGGATGTGCACTTGATTTCATATTTAACAAATGAGTCTTGAATCGAAATCTTCTTACTAAGACCATCGTTTGGGGGGGGTGGGGGGGGTGGGGGAATATAATCTTAAAGTTGGACTAATTAACCTGTGACCTCAAATTAATCACCAAATCTGCAAGCATATATAATTAACTTGTCTCATCATAAATGAGTTTAAGCCAAAAGTACTATTAGCTATTTAGCATATCAGAATTGAAAAATAAAATTAAAAAACTCATAAAAACAATTATATAAGAATGTATTTTGGAAGCAATTTATATGATTCAATATGTTATTATGATTTATTTATTTGTTCATTTCATTAAATGTTTCTGAAAATATCTGTATAATTATTATTCAAATCTATCAAGAAAAAAATTAAACAATAAATAAATAAATAAAAAAACATTCGAATAAAAACTTTTGATGTAGGTTTTAATTACCTGGAGAGTTTTGACCTTCTTTTCTAAATTAGCAGTGTATTCAACCTTCTTGGCTCGGGATCTTTGTGCAGCTATTCTATTGGCTACAGTTCTATAGTAAAAGTCACAATTACAAAAAAAAAATAAAAAATAAAAAATTAATCTTAACACATACAAACTTATAGAAACGAAGGAAATACTATTACTTGAGAAAATATGAATTTTCGATAGAGTTTTTTTATCTCATTGGATCCATTGAAAATTAACTTGTTAAAATATTTTTGACAAATTTTTTCTATCAAAAGCATTAAACATCAGTAAAATATTATACTGTCGTGAAAAAGAATTATCTAGTCTTGACATATTACCACAACCTTGTAGAAACAAAGAAAAATATTATTGATAGATAACTAAAAAATATGAATTTCAATTGAAATCCATTGAAAATTAGCTAGTTGAAATCACTTCCCATGAATTTATCATTAGAAATTCAAAACGTCGATTAGAAATTCACACGTTTAAAATAGTTTTAATTAAAAAAATAAATAAGTATAACCTTCTCAACTTTTGCACATCAACATTGGGGTCTCCATGACCTTGGCTAAGTTTAGAATTCATGGCTTCTTCGAGGGTAGGAGTCTTGTTAATTGAATCAACTACAGCTGGTGTTGTGAGACACAAATCCAAATTAGGTTCTTCAGATTTGTTTTGTTTTCTCTTCATTTTCCCTTCAACAAATCACCTAAAGAATTATAAATAAAAATCTCAAAAAAAGAAAAAGAGAAATAACTTACAAAAAAGAAAGAAAATTGATATAGAAAGTAAATTACGAAGTGCATGAACTAATATATACCTCTAATTGAAGTATGCTTCTTTAAATTTTAAGTGAGGTTATCAAGTTATAACTAAATGCCTTTATATAGAGACTGAAAAATAATTTTGGACAACTTGTCATCTAGTAAATTAGATTTATATAATTAGAATTTTTTGAATAAAAAGGTAAGCAAATTAATATTCTGTTATATATTTTCATGTCTTAATTTATGTGGCACCGTTTGAATTGACACAAAGTTTTTTTTTTTCTTTTTTTAAAGAAGACTTTTGAAATTTATATCTGTAATAGTCCTCCTTAACATCTATATCATTATAAATCATTCCATACGCGTAAAAAGGAAATATTTTACTTAAATTTAATTCCAATTTTTGGGATGGTGACATTCAAAATTAATTTTGTTGTGTCAAGACATAATCTATTTTTTCACATAAAGTTGCTTAACTAACATAAAAATCAAATTATATTATGTCCATTTTCACTTTATCGCCTTTTGTTTCCTCCTAATGACTTTTATGTGATACTTAAATTTGAGTGATTTTTTATTTTAAAAAAATGATAACTTTCATGACATTTAGATAATGACTTTGGTACAACAAAATAAATCTGTGTGACTATCCACTAAAACACATTTCTCATACTCACACGTTTTGCCATACTCTTTCTATTTTAATTATGCCTTAACCTTGTTAAAAATCAAAGGTGACTCATTAAAATACAACACTGATTATTTAACGACATTTTCTCTACATCACCCTTGCACTGGCTACATCGTTTAATGCATCATATTTGCCGGGAGTTGAATCCATGTTTTTCACGAGCGATCACCCTTCGCTTGTTGATATTAACTTCAATGCTAATCAAAATTAATAAGATCTAAAAAAAAATAATTGTAATAAAGATTACATAGATGGATTACCTATATATGCCCAAAAGCAGATATTCCTATATTTCTTATTGATTCTAATTTAGTTTAATAATGAAAGTGATTTTTGAGATACTAACTTTTAAATTTTAATTAGTTACCATCTAAAGTTTGATAGTTTCAATTTGAAATATGATTTTCATTTGTTTGGAAAGTTAATTATACAAGAAGCAAATACTACTAGTGCCAATGGTAATAGAATATTAAAGAGCTCATCTTTAATAAGTTACAACATTTTATTGGAATTTGGTATAATAGTGAAAAATAATGCTCTAACAAATGCTGTCACATCCCTTTTTCGACTCCAAAAATAATATAGTTTTAAAGGTCGAAAGGGTTTTATTATTTAAGTGACAAGAAATGAAAATTTGTTTCGGAAAAGGATTATTTATATTTTTTATTCAGAGTCGCCACTTGGCTTAATCCGGTGTGCCAAGTCACCTTTGGAAAATCCTTTTCGAAACCATTTGACTCTTAAACAGGCTGGCGAACAGAGACTCCGGCTAAGGAATTCTGTTGACCGAGGGGAAGGTGTTAGGCACCCCTCGATCCCGTGGTTCAACCACGATCGCTTGGTAGAATGTATCAACTATTTTGGCATTACGAAATGTATAAACCACACAAAAAGTTCGCAAAATAATCAGACAAAACAAGACAATCCAAAATGTAAAGTCCAGTCCAATTATTACAACCCGAAATAAAAGAGACTGAAAGTAAACCTACGCTAATCCTAAACTGATGCTCTACCCGACGCCTCGAGCCTTCACCACGAACATCCTCTGGGTACATGACACCTCGGGGCATTCTCCGATGAATAAATATATACAGATACTTCGGGGCATCCCCCGGTCAAATTATACAATTGAATTAAATACGATAAACTAGAAAGAAACATTCACCCGCACATTCCAACATTCAACCAAAACGTCAATCTTAAATTCTTGCCTACCCGAACCTATATTGCTTATCCATTTCAACATGGCATAAATCTATCACATTTCACTTGTACCGAATGGAGAAAAAAAAAGACAACAAACCAACATTAATCTACGTTCAACTTTTATCAATTTCTCAATTCCCAAACCCCCGTTAGCTTCGTTTTTACCAATTAAACCAAAATTACTCCAATTCGTTTCATATATCATCAAAAAAAACACCGTGAGCACAAAAATCATGACATCATAACGTCGATAAAACTCACCAACTACGATCACATCACACACAATCACAACAACTAAACACATTTTAGGCAATAACAAGAATATAGAGTTGAGGGATGGACCTTAAACAGCTCTTTGACCCATATTATTCGACGAGATAAAGAAAACCCGCCTCCGACAACCTCGACTTAAGCTCCAACGACAAATCTGTCCAGCTCGGTATTTGAGAAATTGAAACCCGAAATTCGATTCAAATAACCAATTTGTAAAGCAACTGAAAATATTCAATATACGCCCGAGACCGATCCTAACCGACAGAACTGACCCGAACGAACCAACGAGTACTAGGACTGGGATTTCAGAGGAAAGGAAAATAATGGAAAACTCACGGTACCGGAGCTCCGGTGAGCTTGGCGGCAGGACGACGGTCGACTGATTGGGAGTGGTGGCGGTGGAGACGGTAGAGAAAGCTAAAGCGAAGGGAGATGGCGTGCTGGCTGGTTTCTCGGGTGAAAGGCTGTGAGTTCGCAATGGTAGCGACGCTGGTTTGCTGGTTGGATTCTCGACGGAGACGGTGAGACGTGGATGGTCGTTGTCGTGGTGGCGTTGGTCGGAGCGGGGGCTGGGAGAGGAGCTGTCTATGGCGATGGTGGGCTGGCCGTCGTCATTGTGGTTGAAGCGACGACGGCGTCTCGCCGGAGAGGATAGAGGCAGAGAGAGAAAGATCGTAGACCGAGAGAGAGCTAGCTGATGGTGTGACGGTCGAAGGAGAGGGGAAGAGAAGCTATCCGTTGCTGAGCTGGCTGGCGTCAGCCATGGATGCCGATGGAGAAGAGATGGGAGGTGTAGAGAGAAGAAAGAGAGAGAGAGGGATTTCGGCCCTTTATTTATCGTGCCTTTTTTTTTATGCTCAGGTCCCCCCTTTGTTTTTATGTGTATGTGTGTATATATGAGGTGAGGGTGGGGTAGTGGTGTGGTAGGTGGGGTTACGTGGGGTAGGGGGTAGGGTGTGAGGTGTTTCTTTTTGGTTGGATGGGATAAGGGTTAGGTGTTATTTTTTTATTGGGTGGGTTGTTAGAATATTAGGATAAAACAAAATTAGTTAGGGGTTGTTATTTTTGTCATTTTATGGAGGGATTATCACACGGGTGAGGGTACATGGTAGGATAGGATAAACAATAGGTAAAAACGATATCGGGGAGGGACGAAATTAGGTGTCTACATCATGCCCCCTTTGAATGTAAACACGAAGTGTTTTCAGGCAAAGAAGTAGACAGCGAGACCAAATTTTGACCCTACCATTATTCAAAGAAAGAAACAAAAGGAAGAAGGACAACCGGGTCTTGACTTAAGACATCCTTCCTACCCAAATTACGAGAGAATCATGTCACGGGTATTTCAAAGGATTGGAAGAGGTGGACTATACCAAGTTGGAGAGTCGAGTGAGGTTCTGTCGAGGTTCCGGTCCGCGGCTCTGTTATTACATCAAAATGAAAATTACAAGTTAAAACATAAATGAAATTACAAAAATCCTATCTATACAGCTTCGTTTGGTTCTTGACTCGACTTTCATCACCCTATTCTTCAGGCGGGCTCCTGACTTGCATATTTCTTTAACTTGTTGCTTGCCTTTCAATTTCTTCACCCTGTTCTCCAGTCGGGTTCCTGACTTGCTATTTCATCAACTTGTTGCCATGCTTTCAACTTCTGCACCCTGTTCTGCAGGCGGGCTCCTGACTTGCTATTTTTATCGACTTGTTGCTATGCTTTTAATTTCTTCACCCTGTTCTGCAGGCGGGCTCCTGACTTGCTATTTCATCAACTTGTTGCTATGCTTTCAATTTCTTCACCCTGTTCTCCAGGCGGGTTCCTGATTTGCTATTTAATCAACTTGTTGTCATCCTTTCAACTTCTGCACCCTGTTTTGCAGGCGGGCTCCTGACTTGCTATTTTTATCAACTTGTTGCTATGCTTTCAATTTCTTCACCCTGTTCTGCAGGCGGGCTCCTGACTTGCTATTTCATCAACTTGTTGCTATGCTTTCAATTTCTTCACCCTGTTCTACAGGAGGGCTCCTGACTTGCTATTTTTTAATCTTTTTAACTTTCAATATCTTCACCTTGTTGCTTGGTTTTCCATTTATTCGCCCTGTGCTTCGGGCATGCTCCTGAAATCACATCAAAACTGAAAAGAAAATTATCCCAAATAAAGAAATGCAATTTCTATGAGCTAATTGGAATGACTCGACTAAAAGGTACGTCTTATAGGAATCCAGGGGGATGACTCGACTAAAAGGTACGTCTTCTAGGAATCAAGGAAAATGACTCGACTAAAAGGTACGTCTTCTAGGAATCAAGGGAAATTACTCGACTAAAAGGTACGTCTTATAGGAATCAAAGGGGATGACTCGACTAAAAGGTACATCTTATAGGAATCATAGGGGATGACTCGACTAAAAGGTACGTCTTATAGGGGTCAAAGAGAATGACTCGACTAAAAGGTACGTCTTATAGGAATCAAGGGAAATGACTCGACTAAAAGGTACGTTTTCTAGGAATCAAGGGGGATGACTCGACTAAAAGGTACGTCTTATAGGAATCAAAGGGGATGACTCGACTAAAAGGTACGTCTTATAGGAATCAAGGGAGATGACTCGACTAAAAGGTACGTCTTATAGGAATCAAAGGGGATGACTCGACTAAAAGGTACGTTTTCTAGGAATCAAAGAGGATGACTCGACTAAAAGGTACGTCTTATAGTGCCCGTAAGGTACGTTTTCACCAATAAGACTCTCTCATTTTTATTTCTCTCAACTTACCATCGCCTTATGATGCCCGTAAGGGTTTTCACCAATAAGACTCTCTCATTATTATTTCTCTCTTGATTCCCTAGGCCGAGGAAGACAGATAGTTCCCAAATGCATCATCATATCCCTTGCATGCTTAGTCTTAACATTCTCAAAGATTGATCTGAAGGTCTTTCTTTGGTTGTAGCTTGGCTTTTGGATAGGGTTAGAAAGAAAGGATGGCATAAGACCCAATCGACACTTGAAGTGGGGTGGGACTTACAACTTTTGGAATTGACTCAAACAATGAGGATTAACTCATGCCCCAGTTTCTTTTGACTGGGTGACACTAAATTGTTTATTTGGTTGGACCGAGCCCTAAGTAGGGTAACCTACGTATCTCACCCTCGAGAGAGGAGAATCAGGTCATGCGTAGTTCTGGCAGCTTATTTTGCTTGATTCTGATTTCTTTTTTTTTCTTTTGGGGATTTTTCTGACTCTATTTTTCTTCACACTCTTTTTTCTCTTTTTTTTGACACATTTTTTCTCTCTTCTCTTTTTTTTTTTTGAACTTTTCTGACTATTGTTTTGCTCGACATTATTCTTTCGAGCTTTGTTGACTATATTAATTCCAAAAGAGGTGTATGAAAGAAAATAAGACTAAAGCTCAAATGGGGTATACAAAGGATGACACGATGTTTGGATGGCAGAATAAAATGCCTTCGTCATATCAATCTTTGAAAATATAAGTACATATCATGCAATATGAAAATGAAAGATGAAGATCTTTTGACATCTTTTACAGCATTAACTTTGACTGAGTCTGTGCTTCACAATTTCTTCTGCGTTTATATGGCATACAACTCCACTTTTGTTGCACATTCCTCACGTTGAATGACTCATGATTTTGTGAAGCTGATTTTCTTTCTGTTTCTCTTGATATAGCGATCACACATCCATTATTTGACCTAATTGGGAATTGCCTTTCGATCGATGACCAAGTTGTTCTTGTGATTAACAAAATAATTGCCTTAACTTGTCACCAAATGTCTCAGCACTCTATCTATTTTCTCATATGCTCTCTTTTTCTAACTTTAACCCTCTGATTCAATGTTCATGCTTAAACTGGATTTTAAGATCTGGCTGAAAATTTTACTAGCATGTCATATCACTAGAGTCAACACAAAATGTACTATGTAAAGAAAACAAACAAACAACACATATTTAAACACAAAGGAAAATGAGACACTTCATTTAGTCGAAACAAAAGATAGAAGAGTTTGGACATAAACAACAAAAGGACAAAACAAGACAGATCCCGAACTACAACCCTGAAATAATTCAGAGAATAGAAAATAAAACAAAACAAGCTTCCAAACCCCTTTCTAGTAAGGAGAGGGGTGACTTCTCCATTGCTCAGCCTGACATCTTAGCCACGGGTTTGCATATCAGCATGACTAGAGTTTCTCTCACTATTAATGTTCTGCACCATAATTGATCCATCATGAATCATCTTTTCAATTTCTCTTTTCAAATCTCGATAATCTTCAATACTATGACCCTGAGCCTCAGAATGATACGCACATCGTGTGTTAGCATCAAAATTTATTGAACGCTGATTAAGGGTGCGCCCAAGGAGATGAGTGATCATTCCTTCCTATACCAATCTCTGAAATAAACTGGCATATGACTCTCTAATTGGTGTGAAGCTATCTCTCGACTTCTGCCTCATTTCATTGTTTGGCTTGGATAGAGAATCTGGCTTAGAAGGGTTTCGGTATGTTTGTGGAGTTAGAGGATGACTCTGGGGCGTTGGGGTATGCCATTGTGGGAAGGATGAGGGTTGATCATGTGGTTGTGCATTATACACTGGATATGGATGTGGAGGAACAGAGTACAATGGATTATGGGAGTGATTATGTGGAGCCTGGGCATAAACTTGAGCTTGAGCCTGAGATCGACGACGACGTGGTCTTCTTGACCTTTCTTACTGTCCAACTATAATTGCAGATGCATCTTCCTCACTCTTTTCCTCCCCAACACTTCCTGAACCCTTTTGAATTACTTGAGTAGTCGCTTTCAATGTTGCAAAACTCACAATGCGACCAGCCTTAATTCCCTCTTCTATCATCTCTCCCATTTTAAGGACCTCAATGAACGGCTTGCCTAATTCAGGTAACAAGTGTTGATAATATGTTTCGTCCGGTGCTTGAATAAACACCTCCACTATTTTGCTTTCTTTCATTGGAGGTTTTACTCTAGCAGCTTGTTCGCGCCATCTGATCGCATACTCCCTGAAACTCTCAGTATTCTTCTTTGTTATACTAGTTAGAGATTTTTCGTCAGGGATCAACTCCACATTGTATTCAAATTGTTGCACAAATTTGTTAGCTAGGTCATCCCAACTAATCCATTTGTCAATGTCTTGGTCAACAAACCATTCTGAAGCTAGACCTGAAAGACTCTCACCAAAATATGCCATGAGTAATTATTCCTTCCCTCCAGCGCCCCTTAGCTGGTTGCAATAGCGTCTCAAATGTGCTACAGGATCGCCATGTCCATCATACTTCTCAAAATTTGGCATTTTAAAACCAAGAGAAAGATGTACACCAGGAAACATGCAAAGATCTTTATATGAGACACTTTTGTACCCCCAAGTCCTTGCAAGTTTTTCATAGTCAGTTCCAAACTTCTCAATTTTCTGGCTATTTTCTCTTGTTCTTCTGTCATAACAGGCTTCTCAGAGTTAGGAGGAAATTCTGGAGGTTGAGGGCAATCGTAACGACCAGTCGATTTAAATGTAGGCTCGAGAGCATAATGCTGATCACTAAAAATATTCAATGCAGGCTCTCTTGTAGAGTAGGGAGGCACAACTTGTGGATGAACATCAAAAGTAGGAGGTGGGGGTGGCGCCGCATGTAGACACCTAATTTCGTCCCTCCCCGATATCGTTTTTACCTATTGTTTACCCTATCCTACCGTGTACCCTCACCCGTGTGATAATCCCTCCACAAAATGACAAAAGTAACTAACCCTATCTTATCCTAACCACCTACCCACTAAAAAATAACACCTCACCACTACCCCCTACTCCACGCTACCTCACCCCCCTCTTTTTTTCTTGTCTATAAAGAAAAGACTCAAAACAATATATATAGATGCTCACATACACAAAAGAGGGAAACAGTAGAAAAAAAATGAAAAAGATCAGCACTCTCTCTCTCTAAACTTTACTCTCTCTCGCTAAAACGTCGCCGGCGACTGACCGGAGCTCCGGCCACCACAACACCACCATATTTCCCCTCTCTCTCTCTCTCTTTCTCTTCGTTGACTCACTCTCTCTCTCTCCCTCTCCGACGATGGCAACAGCGCCGTCGTCACTCCGATCTCTCTCTCTGTTTCTCTCCGACGACGGCAACAACACCGTCGTCACTCCCTCTCTCCCCCTCTTTTTCTCTCCAAACAACAACAACAGTAGTAACACCTAGATCTGCGGCGAACAGTCAACTCCGGTGAAGACGCCTCCGTCATTTCAACCATAACTACGACGGCCGGCCCACCAACGCCGACGCCAGTGATGGCACCGCACAGCTTCTGCCGCACCGCCTAGATCTGCCGGCGCCGGCGCCGGAGCTCCTCGGAGCTCGATCTGCATTGGGTTTTTGGTTTCTCGTTGTTTGTCGAGGGGTTTTAGTTTCGTCTATTTCTTGGTTCGTCGTCAATATTGGATTTCGAGTCGTCTTTATCGAATCGCGTCTTCGTTCTTGGTTGGGTTTCGTATAGTAAAGTTTTTATTCACTGGTTTTGGAGCTGTCCGGTTATTATTTTAATACCGAGTTTGGTTTGCTCGTTGTGAGGTTCTCCGGTCGAGTATTTTGGTTTTCGGATTTCTCTATTATCGATAAGGATCAATTTCATCGAGGTCCATTTGGCATATTCCAAGGATTCATAATGAAATTGCTGATGCTTTAGCCACTCTATCTTCAATGCTCCAACATCCTGACAAAGCCTATGTCGATCCAGTGCATATACAGAGTCGTGATCAGCATGCTTACTGTAATGCAGTTGAAGAAGAGCTCGATGGAGAACCTTGGTTTTTGGATATCAAGCGGTACATTCAGTCAGGAGAATACCCAGCATATGCCACCAATGATCAAAAGAGGACTTTTAGGTGTTTGGCTAGTGGTTTTTTCTTAAGTGGGGGAATCTTGTATAAGAGGACCCCAAATCTGGGACTTTTAAGGTGTGTAGATGCAAAAGAAGCCTCGGCAATCATGGTTGAAATACACTCTGGAGTATGCGGGTCGCATATGAACGGTCATGTCTTGTCAAAGAAGATTCTTCGAGCAGGTTATTACTGGCTTACTATGGAGAGGGATTCTATTAAATTTGTTCAAAAGTGTCATCAATGTCAGGTGCATGACGATCTGATACGTTCTCCTCCTGTTGAGTTGCATGCAATGGCCGCTCCATGGCCGTTCGTGGCTTGGGGAATGGATGTGATTGGACCGATTGAGCCGAAGGCATCAAATTGACATAGATTCATTTTGGTAGCCATTGAATACTTCACAAAGTGGGTGGAAGAAGTAACTTTCAAGTCAGTGACAAAGAAGGATGTGGTAGATTTTGTTCATGCCAATATCATTTGTAGATTTGGAATTCCTAAGATGATCATTACAGACAATGCTGCCAATCTCAATAGTCATTTGATGCAAGAAGTGTGTCAACAGTTTAAGATCGCACATCAAAATTCTACTCCATATCGCCCAAAGGCCAATGGTGCTGTAGATGCCGCCAATAAAAATATAAAAAAGATACTGGGAAAAATGGTACAAGGTTCTAGACAGTGGCATGAAAAGTTGCCGTTTGCATTGCTAGGTTATCGCACCACTATTCGCACTTCAACAGGGGCAACTCCATATTTATTAGTGTATGGGACAGAAGCAGTCATCCCTGCAGAAGTTGAAATTCCTTCTCTTCGAGTCATTGTAGAAGCGGAGATTGATGATGACGAATGGGTAAAAACCCGACTGGAACATTTGAGTTTGATCGAGGAAAAAAGGCTAACGTCCGTGTGTCATGGCCAATTGTATCAGAGGAGGATGACTCGTGCATATAACAAAAAGGTCCGTCCCAGGAATTTTGAAGTTGGTCAGTTGGTATTAAGACGTATCCTTCCTCACCAGGTTGAAGCGAAAGGCAAGTTCTCCCCTAACTGGCAAGGTCCCTTCGTTGTGAAGAAAGTGTTACCCAATGGATCCTTATATTTGACAGATATTGAAGGCAAAATGGCAGAAATGGCTATCAACACTGATGCGGTCAAAAGATACTATGTATGATATTTGGTCCTTTGTTTGATTTTATTGCATGTTTAGTGCTTGCATTTTTTGAAGATTGATATGATGAAGGCATTTTATTCTTCTATCCAAACATTGTGTCATCCTTTGTTTACCCGTTTGAGCCTCTTATTTTTCTTTCATATCCCTCTTTTGGAATCAAGATAGAGTCAAAGATAAATGTCAAGAAAATAAGAATAAAAGAAAGAGTTCAAAAATAAAAGAAAAAAAATCAAATCAAAACAAAGAACAAGCTGATGGAACTACGTGCGACCTGATTCTCCTCTCTCGGGAGTGAGATACGTAGGCTGCCCTATTTCGGGCTCGGTCCAACCAAATAAAGATTTAAGATTCACCCAGTCAACAAAACTGGGGCATGAGTTAACATGTTGTTTGAGTCGATTCCAAAAGTTGTAAGTCCCACCCCCACTTCAAGTATCGTTTGAGCCCCTTACCATTTTTTCTAACCTTAACCAAAAGCCAAGTTACAACCAAAGAAAGTCCTTCAGATCAATTTTTGATAATGTTAAGGCTAAGCATGCAATGGATATTGATGATACATTGTGAGGTACCATTTGTCTCCCTCGGCATAAGAAATCAGGAGAGAAATACAAAATGAGAGAGTCTTATTGGTGAAAACCTTTGCAGGCACCATAAGGCGATGCTGAGTTGAGACAAATAAAAATGAGAGAGTCTTATTGGTGAAAACCCTCACGGGCACCGTAAGGCGATAGAGAGTTCAAGAGAAAAGTGAAAAGTAAGAAGAAAGAGATTTGTTTGCGAAAGTTTTTTAAGATGTCGTCAATCGAATGCGATGTATGAGTCCAATGGATTTGAAGAAGCGGCTCAGCGACAAAAGGCATGAACTCAACAACTAATGGGGAGTTTGGATAGGAAGATCAGACAGCTCAATCCAAAATGCATATCATACTCATTGGAGTTGGTTGTCGTATTCAGATAAGTTTTCTTTTTGAATATGGGACATTGCCCTTTTCTTTCATTTACATATTCATGTTTTTGTCTTTTCTTATGTTATTTATCAAAACAAAAGTCACCATCATTTCTTTACATTTTAAAGTCAAGTCTGTGTCAACACAAGCGAGAAAGGATTTCAAAATTTACTACCAGTCTTTCCAATTATATGAGGAAAAGCCAAGGAACAGCACAGGAAAGAAATATGATCGTAATTCAACACGAAGCAAAGGAAGTCTATCAACCAACAGGCTATTGGATTCGTGGAATCATTCAGATTTGGGAAAAAAGTGCACCTCAGGGGCATGGTAAAATGAAAACCCATTGTTTGAGTCAGAACTAAGGAGGGTCCTGAACAGAAAGTAAAATCCCATTTTTCAGGAGGGTCCTAAACTGAAAGTAAATTCTCATTTTTCAGGAGGGTCCTGAACATAAAGTAAAATCCCATTTTTCAGGAGGGTCCTGAACATAAAGTAAAATCTCATTTTCCAGGAGGGTCCTGAACTGAAAGTAAATTCCCATTTTTCAGGAGGGTCCTGAACATAAAGTAAAATCCCATTTTTCAGGAGGGTCCTGAACAAAAGTAAAATCCCATTTTTAAGGAGGGTCCTGAACAGAAAAATAAATTCCCATTTTTCAGGAGGGTCCTGAACAGAAAGTAAAATCCCATTTTTCAAGAGGGTCCTGAACAGAAAGTAAAATCCCATTTTTCAGGAGGGTCCTGAACAGAAGTAAAATCCCTGGATATGCCTTTCCAATGGTAGTTGAATCAAGTGAAACGAATTTGCCCCTGTTTCAATCAAAGAAAAATTTGTCAGTTAAAAACTTAGTGGTGGCTTGCAGATCTTGGCTTTTCAGGTATCTGCCCAGCACTCGTTCCTTTCATCTTTGTTCCAAATTTCTAACATTTGCCCTATCTTACCGCATCATTGACCAAGATCTAGATTGAGGGAAATGAGTTTTGACTCAAACAATGGGTTTTCATTTTACCATGCCACTGAGGTGCACTTTTTTCCCAAATCTGAATGATTCCACGA
The DNA here is from genome assembly GCA_030864215.1 of Capsicum pubescens. Taxonomy (NCBI): domain Eukaryota; kingdom Viridiplantae; phylum Streptophyta; class Magnoliopsida; order Solanales; family Solanaceae; genus Capsicum; species Capsicum pubescens. The sequence goes on from CM061543.1 coordinate 5,362,719, forward strand.
ATCCAATAGCCTGTCGGTTGATAGACTTCCTTTGCTTCGTGTTGAATTACGATCATATTTCTTTCCTGTGCTGTTCCTTGGCTTTTCCTCATATAATTGGAAAGACTGGTAGTAAATTTTGAAATCCTTTCTCGCTTGTGTTGACACAGACTTGACTTAAAAATGTAAAGAAATGATGGTGATTTTTGTTTTGATAAATAACATAAGAAAAGACAAAAACATGAATATGTAAATGAAAGAAAAGGGCAATGTCCCATATTCAAAAAGAAAACTTATCTGAATACGACAACCAACTCCAATGAGTATGACATGCATTTTGGATTGAGCTACCTGATCTTCCTATCCAAACTCCCCATTTGTTGTTGAGTTCGTGCCTTTTGTCGCTGAGCCGCTTCTTCAAATCCATTGGACTCATACATCACATTCTATTGACGACATCTTAAAAAACTTTCGCAAACAAATCTCTTTCTTCTCACTTTTCACTTTTCTCTTGAACTCTCCATCGCCTTACGGTGCCCATGACGGTTTTCACCAATAAGACTCTCATTTTTATTTATCTCAACTCACCATAGGTTGCCTACGTATCTCACTCCCGAAAGAGGAGAATCAGGGGTGCGTAGTTCGTCCAGATTGGACAATTAACGATTAACTAACAGATTGACCCTAACTTAAGGGCACAACCAAAGACAAACGAATAAAATCTTTTTGAGTTTTTTTTTCTTTTAATTAGACACTTCAACTAAACTGACACCAACAATTATGAAAAAAAAAAAATCTTTTTGGTATTTTCATTACATGAAATGTACAAATTTCTACCATTTTTTGCATTTTCTTTTATAGAAACTGCTAAAAAAAAATCTTTTTTTTTTTAAAATTTCGAATTATTAATGCATGCTAAAGGAGACAAATGAAAAATCTTTGGTCAACATGAAGAAAAAGAGCACTGAAGGATTTAGGGAATACACGATAAGGTGGCGTGAACAGGACGCTAGGGTAAAGCCTCCAATGAAAGAAAGTAAGTTGGTAGAAGTTTTCATTCAGGCGCAGGATGAAACCTATTTTCAACATTTACTTCCGGCAATGGGAAAGTCTTTTATGGAAGTCCTCAAAATGGGGGAGATGATAGAGGACGGGATTAAAACCGGTCGAATAGTGAGTTTTTCTGCATTAAAAGTCACCACACAAGCGATTCAAGGTGGATCTGGCTCATTTGGAGGTAAAAAGAAGAAAGAGGATGTTGCGACTGTCGTAGCCGGAACCCATTCCTATCCTAAAAGACCACCTTGCCCTTATCCCCAATCCCAAGCCCAAATCTACACCCAAGCTCCATATATTCCTCCTCACCATTACTACCCTCCACAAAACCATTTATATTCCATTCCACCACCACCATACCCAGTATATAGCGCGCAACCATATGCCCAAACCCCTTCTTACCCGCAGTGGCGCGCGCAAGCTCCACAAAATCGCCCATTCGCTCCACCAAATTACCAAAACCCTTCCAGACCCAGTTTTCAACCTAGGCCCGATTATAAGAAGGAGAAGGCGGTCAAAAATCAATTCACACCTCTTGGGGAGTCATATGCTAGCTTGTTTGATAGGTTGAAAAAGTTGAAGGTTTTAAGCCCAATTCAAGGAAGGCTTTCAAATCCACCGCCGAGGAATCTCGATTATTCTTTAAGGTGTGCGTACTGTTCTGATATGCCCGGCCATGATATCGAGAAATGCTGGCATTTAAAGAGAGTTGTCCAAGATTTAATTGACATAAATCAGATGCTGGTCCAGGCCCCGGAAGGCCCAAACATTAACCAGAATCCATTGCCAACCCAAGCTGAAGCCAATATGTTAGAATTGATATATGACGGGAAGGAGTCTTCGAGGGGTTATAAGCCTATGATCAAGATACAGACCATTGAGGAGAAATCGGTGAATGTAGTGGAGTCTTTGAAAGCAATGTCATTGAGCCAGGAAGGAATGAAAGAAGATAAAGCGCAAGAAAGCACAAAGAAACCTCTGATCACAGTATAGAGTGCCAGAAGGTATGTTGATTCAAGTCAAGATAAACCTAAGTTGACGGTGGTGGGAGCTCTAAGTCAGCCCATCTTGACGGTGAAAGGAGCACTGGCAGTGCCTATTGTCCTCAAACCGGTGACCCAACCTCCGATATTTGATACGAAAAGAATTCCCTGGAATTATGGGCGGACCGTGATGACCTATCATGGGAAAGAAGTAGTGGAAAATGTAGATGAGGTAGGGGGTTTGACTAGGTCAGGAAGATATTTCGTGCCTGAAAGCTTAAGAAAGTCCAAGCCAATGGTGAGTGGACCGTCATCTATCAAAAAGCCTATCACCGAAGAAGAAGCCGAAGAATTTTTGAGAAAGATGAAATTGCCAGAGTATACACTATTAGACCAGCTGAAGAAAACCCCTGCTCAAATTTCCCTTTTATCTTTGCTGTTGCACTCCAAGGAGCATCGTGATGTTTTACTGAAGGTATTAAATGAAGCATATGTTCCAAGGGAGATTACAATCAACCAGCTTGAGAAAATAGTAGGAAAAATATTTGAGGTCAATCGGATCAGCTTTTCTGATGATGAATTGCCTGTTGAAGGTACAGGGCATAACCGGGGCCTTTACATTACAGTGAAGTGTGAAGATTTCTATGTCACTCATGTTATGATTGATGGAGGTTCAGGTGCAAATATTTGCCCTATTTCTACTTTGCAAAAGCTGAATATTGGTGCTGAGAGGATCAGGCCCAACAATGTATGTGTCAGGGCTTTCGATGGTGCAAAATCAAATTCCATTGGCGAAATAGAACTAGTGTTGACCATAGGGCCTGTTGAGTTCGCCATAGAGTTTCAAGTATTGAATGTAGACTCCTCTTACAATCTGTTGTTGGGAAGGCCGTGGATCCACAAGGCCAAGGCGGTTGTATCTACACTGCACCAAATGATTAAGTTTGAGCATGACAGGCAAGAAGTAGTTATTCATGGTGAAGGAGATTTGTCAGCCTACGAAGATTCTACCTTGTTTCTTATTGAAGCAAATAACGTAGAGGAGACATTCGTCTATCAAATTTTTGATACAGTGCCAGTGAATCGTATCCTTGAATGGCAGGCTATACCGGGACCGCAATTGTCTTCTGCTTCTATCATGATGGTGAGTGAACTTTGGAAATATGGATTTGAGCTAGGAAAGGGTTTGGGAGTGTCTCTGCACGGTATAGTTCATCCCATATGTCCGAGTGAGAACGTGGGCATGTTTGGTCTGGGATTTGAGCCAAGTCTCGGAGCGCACGTCGTGCGCACGAACTCTAGTTGAGTCACCTTTATTTTAGGGGGGGAGCCGTTGGATGTATGGAGTAGGTGGAAATCAAAGCAGCCACTATCGACCATATGCTCCCCCGTACGGCCTTGTTAGTACACCACAACGTAGGTCAGCCTTTAGGTCATTCTTATGTGCATCATATTGAGACCTAGCAGGACTTACACAGTCCTTTGTAGGAGACTCACCTTTAAAGCATCCCTACGTGCTAACTGTTGCATATTTGAGGGTAACGTGGTCATTTGACGGACGTATTTATTTTATAATATATATATATATATATATATATATATATATATAGAAAGCGAGTCGAAAAGAATGAATCAAAAGAAATGTCGTAGTTTATTTTAGAATTCTTTATGGCTTTTGTTCTTCACGATCCAAAAACTCAAAAAGATTTTTTCTACATTTTTGCATTTTGTCTTCTCAAAGTACCGTAATTTAAAAAAAAAAAAAAAAGTTTTTCTACGTATTTGTCAAAAGCAAAAATACCAAAAAGATTTTTTCTTTCCATAATTGATGGTGTCAGTCTTAGTTGAAGTGTCTAATTGAAAAATCCAAAAAGTTAGTCGTCTTTATCGAACCGCGTCGTCGTTCTTGGTTGGGTTTCGTATAGTAAAGTTTTTATTCACTGGTTTTGGAGCTGTCCGGTTATTATTTTAATACCGAGTTTTGTTTGCTCATTGTGAGGTTCTCCGGTCGAGTATTTTGGTCTTCGGATTTCTCTATTATCGACAAGGATCAATTTCATCGAGGTCCATTTCTTCTAACCGAATCTTTAATTTATTTTGACTTTTTATTGATGTTGTGGGTGTGGATGATTTATTTGTCGTGTGTTTGGTTTGAATCTTCGTTTTTTGTGTTGTGTTTGATGTTGGCTTCGGATTATGAGATGTGATTGGAAAATCAAAGCATGCACTAATTATGTGGTTTAAAGGGAATTCGGGGCGCGAGTTTAAAAATTGTTAAAGTGAATTAGGATTAATTTTGATTTGTTGTTGTTTTGATTCGTCGTTATTGTTACTTTCACGTCTAATTATCAATTTCGTGATAGAATCATGGTAAGTCGAGCGGGTAGGCAAACATAGGCCGGGCAGGCAAAAATTTAGGAATAAGTGTTTCGTGGGATGTTGGAATGTGCGTGTGAATGTCTCTTTCTAGATTATTGTATTTAATTTAGATGTATTTATTTAGCCGGGGAATGCCCCGAGATCATTTGTATTTATTCACCGGGGAATGCCCCGACGTATCATGTTGGCGGAAAATAATCGTGATGAAGGCCCGCGACGTCAAGTAAGGCAATTGGAGCTTAGTATAGATTTAGTTTAGACTAGGATTTATATTTTCGTATTTTTCCTATTTTTCGAACTGTATAATTGGACTGGACTTTACGTTTTTGGACTGCTTTGTTTTATTTATTGTTTGGTTATTTTGTGTTCTTTTGTGTGGTTTATACATTTCATAATGCCAAAATAGTCGATACACTCCACCAAGCGACCGTGGTCAAACCACGGGATCGAGGGGTGCCTAACACCTTCCCCTCGGTCAACAGAATTCCTTAGCCGGAATCTCTGTTCGCAAACCGGTTTAAGAGTCAAATGGTTTCGAAAAGGATTTTTCAAAGGTGACTTGGCACACCGGATTATTCCAAGTGGCGACTCTGAATAAAAAATGTAAATAATCCTTTTCCGAAACAAATTTTTATTTCTTGTCACTTAAATAATAAAACCCTTTCGGACTTAAAATCATAATATTTTGGAGTACGCGTTAAAAAGGGGTGTGACACTGCAAAAGCATGAACAACAGCTGGAGCCGAGTATGTGGTAGCCTTGGATTGGGGAGTCAGGAAATGAACATTGGAAGTGGTTGGATATTGTTTCCCCGGAGTCGATCCTGATGCATGTTGTGTCATATCAACAAAAATGGGAAATTGTGCATGTGACACGGGAGGCAAGCTAAAAAGATATTCCAGATTATCCGTGGGAACTGGAGGAGGCAGCAACCCATTAGCCCAAGCTCGATGCATTTCTATTATTTGCCGCCTTAATTTCCGAATCTCTTCATTATCTCCTACATTCTCATTCCCCGAACTCCCTATTTGATTAGTGACAACTAACTCGGTATCCTTGTTGGACATAACTTCCTCTGTGACTTGGAGCAATATGGAGGACCAACCAAAATGCCACAAACCAACCACCTTAAACTAACTGGACAAGAGATAGCAAATGGTTAGAGTTCAACAGTTTTTCAAAACCTCTTTTATTTTTTTTTCTTGAAAAGATCACCGAACCCAAAAATGGAGCCTACGTATCTCACCCTCGAGAGAGGAGAATCAGGTGTGCGTAGTTCGTGAAGTTTTGCCAAAATTGTCAATTAAACTCTTTTTTCTTTCTTGAAACAAAGTGTCAAAAGAATTGACGAAAATCTTTTTTTTTTCTTTTTTTTTTTAGGTTTAAATCTCTATACAAAATGAAACTTGTGATTACCAAAGAAAAAATCTTTTTCGGTTTCCGATTTTTGAATTTCATGTGAAAATGAAACTTGAACCTATTAAAGGAAAATCTTTTTGTAGTTTTCTTTTAAAGACGTATATGAAACGCCTACTCTAAATGGAGAGTGAAGAAATATTTTTGGATTTTTCAAATAAGATCCCCGAACCCACAATAGGTTGCCTACGTATCTCACTCCCGAGAGAGGAGAATCAGGGGTGCGTAGTTCGTCCAGGTTGGACAATTAATGATTAAATAACGGATTGCACCCTACCTTAAGAGACACAATCAAAGACAAACAAATAAAATCTTTTTTTTTTTGGATTTTTAATTAGACACTTCAGCTAAAAATGACACCAACAACTATGAAGAAAAAAAAAATCTTTTGCTATTTTCGTGAAATGTACAAAACTCCTACAATTTTTGCATTCTTCTTTTATAAAAACTCCTATGAATGAAAAATCTTTTTGAAGTTTTCGAATTGTGAATGCATGCTAAACGAGACAAAGGAAAAATGTTTTTGATATTTTCATTTTTGAGAAATGAGTGCAAAAGGTAAAAATCTTTTTTTTTTTTTGGATTGTGAAGAACAAAAGTCATAAAGAACACTAAAAGCTACGACACTCTTTTTTTTTTCTCTATTTTTTTCAACAGTTCTTGCCTACGCACCTTACTCCTAACAATTTTGTTTTTTCAAATCAGTCCGTGAAATGACCACATTACCTTGAAAGATGCAACAGTTAACACGTAGGGATGCTTTAGAGGTGAGTCTCCTACAAAGGGCCATGTGGGTCCCGCTAGGTCTCAGTATGATGCACATAAGCATGACCTAAAGGCTGACCTACGTTGTGGTTCATTAACAAGGCTGTTCGGGGGAGCGTATGGCCGATAGTGGCTGATTTGCTTTCCACCTACTCCATAACACCGATGGCGTGTACAACACGTGTACTACGGACTTGTTACAGAAAGAAGGCCTAGGGGTAGACACATGATGACAGATATAAAAGAGGTAACACATAGGATAAATACTATAAACAAAGAGCACGAAAAACGCATAAAAGTGAAAACAATAACACAAACAAAATCACAAACAAGGCTTATACACTCATAATGCCAAACAAAGCCGATACGACTCCAAAAATAAGCTCGAATTCTGAAATAGTCCCCAGCAGAGTCGCCAGAGCTGTCACACCCCTTTTTCGACTCCAAAAATAATATAGTTTTAAAGGTCGGAAGGGTTTTATTATTTAAGTGACAAGAAATGAAAATTTGTTTCGGAAAAGGATTATTTATATTTTTTATTCAGAGTCGCCACTTGGCATAATCCGGTGTGCCAAGTCACCTTTGGAAAATCCTTTTCGAAACCATTTGACTCTTAAACTGGCCTGCGAACAGAGACTCCGGGTAAGGAATTCTATTGACCAAGGGGAAGGTGTTAGGCACCCCTCGATCCCGTGGTTCAACCACGGTCGCTTGGTAGAGTGTATCAACTATTTTGGCATTAAAAAATGTACAAACCACACAAAAAGCACGCAAAATAATCAGACAAAACAAGACAATCCGAAATGTAAAGTCCAGTCCAATTATTACAACCCGAAATAAAAGAGACTGAAAGTAAACCAACGCTAATCCTAAACTGATGCTCTACCCGACGCCTCGAGCCTTCACCACGAACATCCTCTGGGTACATGACACCTCGGGGCATTCTCCGATGAATAAATATATACAGATAATTTGGGGCATCCCCCGGCCAAATTATACAATTGAATTAAATACGATAAACTAGAAAGAAACATTCACCCGCACATTCCAACATTCAACCAAAACGTCAATCTTAAATTCTTGCCTACCCGAACCTATATTGCCTATCCATTTCAACATGGCATAAATCTATCACATTTCACTTGTACCGAATGAAGCAAAAAAAAGACAACAAACCAACATTAATCTACGTTCAACTTTTATCAATTTCTCAATTCCCAAACCCCCGCTAGCTTCGTTTTTACCAATTATACCAAAATTACTCCAATTCGTTTCATATATCATCAAAAAACACACCGTGAGCACAAAAATCATGACATCATAACATCGATAAAGCTCACCAACTACGATCACATCACACACAATCACAACAACTAAACACATTATAGGCAATAACAAGAATATAGAGTTGAGGGATGGATCTTAAACAGCTCTTTGACCCATATTATTCGACGAGATAAAGAAAACCCGCCTCCGACAACCTCGACTTAAGCTCCAACGACAAATCTGTCCAGCTCGGTATTTGAGAAATTGAAACCCAAAATTCGATTCAAATAACTAATTCGTAAAGCAATTGAAAATATTCAATATACGCCCGAGACCGATCCTAACCGACAGAACTGACCCGAACGAACCAACGAGTACTAGGACTGGGATTTCAGAGGAAAGGAAAATAATGGAAAACTCACGGTACCGGAGCTCCGGTGAGCTTGGCGGCAGGACGACGGTCGACCGATTGGGAGTGGTGGCGGTGGAGACGGTAGAGGAAGATAAAGCGGAGGGAGATGGCGTGCTTGCTGGTTTCTCGGGTGGAAGGCTGTAAGTTCGCAATGGTAGCGACGCTGGTTTGCTGGTTGGATTCTCGTCGGAAACGGCGAGACGTGGCTGGTCGTCGTCGTGGTGGCGTTGGTCGGGGTGGGGGCTGGGAGAGGAGCTGGCTATGGCGATGGTGGTCTGGCCGTCGTCATTATGGTTGAAGCGATGGCGGCGTCTCACCGGAGAGGATAGAGGCAGAGAGAGAGATCGTAGACCGAGAGAGAGCTAGCTGATGGCGTGGTGGTCGAAGGAGAGGGGAAGAGAAGCTAGCCAGTGCTGAGCTGGCTGGCGTCAGCCATGGATGTCGATGGAGAGGAGAGGAGAGGTGTAGAGAGAGAAAAAAGAGAGAGGGATTTCGACCCTTTTTTTTATCGTGCCTTTTTTTTTATGCTCAAGGTTCCCCCTTTGTTTTTATGTGTATGTGTGAATATATGAAGTGAGGGTGGGGTAGTGGTGAGGTAGGTGGGGTTACGTGGCGTAGGGGGTGGGGTGTGAGGTATTTATTTTTGGTTGGATGGGATAAGGGTTAGGTGTTGTTTTTTTATTGGGTGGGTTGTTAGAATATTAGGATAAAACAAAATTAGTTAGGGGTTGTTATTATTGTCATTTTGTGGAGGGATTATCACACGGGTGAGGGTACATGGTAGGATAGGGTAAACAATAGGTAAAAACGATGTCGGGGAGGGACGAAATTAGGTGTCTACAAATGCGAAACACGCATGTCTTCTGCAAGACAAGCATTTCAAATGAAATATGTAGCCGTCCACTCATGTTTTTGATGAGCTTCATCATTATTGATGTTGCATCTGATTGTCACCGCGTAGCGAAACTAGGCCTTGACCGTAATTTGCTATTTCTAGGATCGACTATTTTTTCTACGGTAGCCGATCCTAGAAACAGTAGTTAAACTAATTAATGGCAAATACATTGTAGATATATATATTTGTGCAAAGCCCATCCTCCTGTTGAAAATGAACTATATATTTGAATGTATGAATTGTGGCCGATGTATCATGGCTGGGTGCGGGTGGTTCGCTCCTCACTTGGAGAAATGCATGGGAAAGATATATTATTTCCTGTTTCAGTACCCGGTCTCAAATTACCTCTCATCGGTTGAGATCCAAATTATTTTCTTTTAATATACTTCTATGCACTTGGCCTCAGGGGAGGAAGGCCCGTGTTAAGGCAACAAGAAGTAGCACTTTCGCAGAATAGGTATACACGAGGAAGTTCTGCTTCAACCTACTCTCCTTATTCAAATCCCACAAGCACGAGTAGTCGACTACCAAATGGAAGTTGTTTCAGGTCATGAGTACTCGACTGGCTCCTTAGAAGAGTTGTGATATGGCCTCAGCTGATTCCTCTTTCAGGTGGAGGATTGGACTGAGAAGACTACTTGGTACTTCCCTCCATTGTTTCATTATCCTCCCCCTTATTGCTTGTGCCTTTCCTTGGGGGTGCTGGCGGAAGCAGTTAATGTTATACTGGTTCATCATCCAAAGCATATGTTGCTCACAGTATGAATAACTTGGGTTTCCCATACAAATTGTTTATAGTGCACATTGGCTTTCACAAGATAGAGTTTAGTTGACGAATCTTAACTTACAGCATTGTAAAGGAGGTTTCACCGTCTCAACATACTATTTCAAACCAAAATGATGTTTAGTACTTGGTTGAATCCAATTATGAATAGCTATTATTTAGTCAAGTTCAAGCAATTTGATGACACAAGTTTGGATAGAAGAATGAAATGCCTTCGTCGTATCAATCCTTAAAAATGCAAGTACATATCATGCAATATGGAAGTGAAAGATGAAGATCATTTGTGACATCTTGTGCATCATTAACTTTGACTGAGTCAGTGCGTCACTGCTTCTTCTGCATTTTTCTAGCATACAACTCCACTTTTGTTGCATATTCCTCACATTGAATGACTCATGATTTTGTGAAGATGATTTTCTTACTGTTCCTTTTGACATAGGATCGTACATTCACTACTTGACCTAATAAGATATGTCTTTCAGTTGATGACCAAGTTATTCTCATGATTCTCAAAATAATTGCCTTAATATTCAAAGAAGGCTTCAACTTGATCACCAAATGCCCCAACACTCTATCTATTTCCTCAGAGGTTCTCTTTTACTAACTTAAACCTTTGATTCAATGTTTCATGGTTAAATTGGATTTTAAGATCTGACTTAAAATTCCACTAGCATGTCATATCACTAGAATCAACATAAAATGCACTATGTGAAGAAAATAAACAACATATATTTGAACACAAAGGGAAAATGGAACACTCTATTTAATTGAAATAAAAGATGGAGGGTTCGAACATAAACGACAAAGGGACAACAAGATAAATCCCAAACTACAACCCCGAAATACTTCGAAAAATAGAAAAGAAAACAAAACAGACTACCAGACCTCTTCCTAGTAGGGAGAGGGGTGACTTCTCAATTGCTCAGTCTGACAACTTAGCCACTGATTTGCATATCAACATGACTGGAGCTTCCCTCTCTGTCAATGTTCTGCACCATAATTGATCCATCTTGAATCATCTTTTCAATTTCTCTTTTCAAATCTCGACAATCTTCAATACTATGACCCTGAGCATTAGAATGATACGCACATCGTGCATTAGGATTAAAATTTCTTGAACACCGATTAAGAGTGTGCCCAAGGAGAGGAGTAATCATAACCCTCTGTCTCAATCTCTGGAACAAACAGTAAAAAGTTTCCCCAATAGGAGTGAAATTATCCTTTTCCTTCCTCATCTTTACGAACTCTGGCCTCGGATGAAACGTGGATTTAGAGGTTCTTTGGTAAATTTGTGGGGGTCGAGTATGATGTTGTGGGACAGGTGCATGCCATTGTGGATAAGAAGACGGATGGGTAAACAATTGTGCACTATTCAAAGGACATTGAGGAAGTGGAATGAGACTCCTTGGATTTTGAAAAGAGAAACCTTGTTGCAGATGAGTAAGTGGATTTGATATGTAAGCTCGGGATTGAGGCTGACAGTATTGGTGAACCTATTAAACTCTTCTTTGGCCCTGGCACGATAATAGGTACGATTTCCTTCTTCTTTCCTTCAGTTTTCCTTTATCGATTGCAATATCGTCCCAAATGTTTCACATAATCATTATGTCCATCAAGCTCCTCAAAGCTTGGAGGAAGACTAAACTTGAAAACATGCCCCAGTTTTTATGTGAAACATCTTCATAGCCCACAAGTCCCAAGGAACTTTTCATATCATTTTTTACACTCTTAACTTTCCCAATCATTTTCTCTGGCTCTTCTAGCATGCTATCCTTCTTTGTAAGAAATTTTGGCGGTCCACTTAACTTAACTGTAGGCTCAAGTGTATAACAATGATCATCAAGAGTATTGAATATGGATTCACTAGTGGACTGGGGAAGCACAATCATTGGATTGATAGCCAAAGTGGAAGCCTTAGTAGAAGGTTGAGCAACAAAAGTACAGACGGTATGTGGTGCTGTGAATATGGTTGACTTATACTGAGGAGCTAAAGAAAGAGTGGTGGAAGTATTGAGGTGCAATTGACGTGGAATGGATTCTGCGGCATGCTGTGGTGCATCAACAACAGTAAGAAACTGACTTTGCGATTTTGGTGGAAGACTCAAGGTATTTGCAGGGTCAAAAATGGGGAACGAAGGAGGAGGCATCCCACTGGCCCAAGCTCGATACATTTTCATCATTTGTTGTCTTAGTCTCAAATTCTCTTCCTTTAAACTCTCAATTTCTTGACTCTTTGTTTCATCCATGATGTCACTCTCTATATCCTTGTAGGACACAAGTAACTCTTCCTTGAATTTGGTGTGATATGGAGGACCAACTACAATGCAACAAACCAACCACCTTAAACTAACTGGACAAGAGATAGCAAATGCGTTAGAATTCAACACTTTTTCTCAAAACTTTTTTTTGTCTTTTTAAAAAGGTCACCAAACCCAAGAGGGGAGCCTACGTATCTCACCCCCGAAAGAGGAGAATCAGGTGTGCGTAGTTCGTGAAGTTTTGCCAAAATGGCTAATCAAACTCTTTTTTTTTTCTTGGAACTTTAAGAAAGGAAGAAAATAACAAATGACAAAAATCTTCTTTTTTTTTCGCATTTTTCAAGTTTAAACTCCCTATACAAAATGAAACCTATGATTACCAAAGACGAATCTTTTTGGGTTTCCTATTTTGAATTTCATATGAAAATGAAACTTGAACCTATTAAAGGAAAAATCTTTTTTTTAGTTTTCTTTTAAAGATGTATATGAAACACCTACTCTAATAAAGAGTGAAGAAAATCTTTTTTTCTTTAAATTTTTCAAATAAGATCCCCGAACCAATATTAGGCTGCCTACGTATCTCACTCCCGGGAGAGGAGAATCAGGGGTGCGTAGTTAGTCCAGATTGGACAATTTAGGATTAAAGAACAAACAGAACCTTGACTTGAGACATGACCAAAGACACACGATTAACAACATAACAATTTTTTTTTTTGAGTTTTCAATTTGACACCAATAGCTATGAAAGAAAATCTTTTTGAAATTTTCGAATTATGAATGGATGGTAAAGGAATAAAAGGAAAATATTTTTGATATTTTCTCTATATGAAATGTTCAAAACTTCTACCATTTTTTTTTTTTTGCTTTTTCCTTTATAAAACCTCCTATTGTAAAAAAATCTTTTTGAAAATTTTGAATTGTGAAAAAACAAAAGTCATAAAGAACTCTAAAAACTACAAAACTCTTTTTTTGACTTCTTTTTCTTTTTTTTTCTCTTTTTTTTTTCATGCTCACACACTTTACTTCTAACACATGCTTTACCCCACATCAGTCTGTCAAATGACCACGTTACCCTCAAAGATGCAACATTTAGCACGTAGGAATGCTTTAGAGGTAAGTCTCCTATAAAAGACCAAGTGGGCCCCACTAGGTCTCAATATGATGCACATAAGCATGACCTAAAGGCTGACCTACGCTGGGGTTCACTAACAAGGTTGTTCAGGGGAGCGTATGGTCGATAGTGACTGCTTTAGCTATCCACCTACTCCATACCAGCTGACGGCTCCCCCTCCTAAAATAAGGGTGACTCAACTTAGGTCGTGTACACAACGTGTACTACAGAACTTATTGCAGAAAGAATGACTCAGGTTATGCACATGATGCCAGTTATAAAGAGGTAACACATAAGAGAAAAACTGTAAACAAAGAGCACGTAGGCACTGAACAATGATAACAACAAACGATAACACAAACAATGTTTACACACCCATAATGTCAAACTAAACCGATACAACTCCAAAAATAAACTCGAATTCTGAAAAGTCCCCAGCAGAGTCACCAGAGCTGTCACACCCCTTTTTTAACTCCAAAAATATATTTTTATGTTTTAAGTTTGAAAGGGTTTTTATTATTAAAGTGACAAAAATGAAGATTTCTTTCGAAAAGGATTTATTTTACAATTAACTCAGAGTCGTCACTTGACATAATCGGGTGTGCCAAGTCACCTTTGAAAATCCTTTTTCAAAAATGATTTTGACTCTAAAATTGATCCGCAAACAGAGATTCCGGTTAAAGAATTCTGTTGACCGAGGGGAAGGTGTTAGGCACCCCTCGATCCCGTGGTTCGACCACGGTCGCTTGGTGGAGAGTATCGGCTAATTTGGCATTACGAATGTATAAACCACACAAAAGCACATAAAACAATCAATCAAACACATAAAACAAACAAATCCAAAATATAGTGTCCAGTTCAATTATACAGTCCAAAAATAGAAAAAATGTGAAAATATAAATCCTATGCTAAGATAATTCTAAAACTACACTCCAATGCCTTACCCGATGCCTCGGGCCTTGATCACGAACCTCCTTCAAAAACATGATACGTCGGAACATTCCCCGGGGAATAAATACAACTTCCTTCGGGGCATTTCCCGGCCAAATAAATACATCTAAATTAAATAAGATACTAGAAAACATCAAAAACACACATTTAAACCTTCAAAACATTCAATCAACACATCATTCCTAAATTTTGCCTACCCGAACCTATATTGCCTATCCATTTCAACAGATCATAGTCTATCACAGTCATGCTTATTCCGAATTAAACAAAAAGACAATGAATCAAAATTAATCTACATTCACTTTAATCAATTTTCTTCATTCCACCCCAAATAGCTTCGTTTTTATCAATCACACCAACATTGTTCCACAATATCACCAAAATCGCATTGTCCAACACGTAATCATAACATCAACAAATTTCAACAATCATGATCCAACCACACATAATCACAACCAAATCGACAAATCCAGATAAAGAAGAAAAAATAGGTTAAGGAAGTGGATCTCAATTGTGAATTTCAATATATCGAAGATAGAGCCACGTCCGAAATGCCTCAATTTGAATCTCAAATACTAATCCCGACTCGACAAACTTTGATCCGAGCTTTGTTCAAATAAAAAAGAACAACAGGGAAATCTCGAAACCAAAACCAAGTTGAGCTGAAACAGATATCGTGAAAATAGACCACACCTGAACCCGATTTCGTGCCTAAACATCACTGTATAGCTCGTTTTCCGGTCGATTTCATTAGAGTCGGGGCTGGTTATGGCGATTTTGACTGAACTGAATTTTTGGTCAATTTTTTAGGCAGTTTTGAGATCAGTGGTATTCTCCGGTGTCGGATTCCGATCGGTTTCTGGCGAAAGCTCACCGGAAAATAGTCAGCCTATACCTTTTCCCTCTCTCTCTCTCTATCAGATCTCTCTTACTCTCTTGTAGCTCTCTCTGTTCTGCACCTCTCTCTCTCTCTGTTCTTCTTTTCTCTCTCAAACTATGTTGTGTGTGCGATTTGCAAACAAGAAGAAAGGAAGAGAAAAAATGGCGTCCCCTTTTTTGTGTAGTCCCGATGATAATAAATATGGGTTTTGTGTGTATGAGATCAATGGGGAAATAGTGAGTGTTTGTGTATTCATCAAAGAAGATGGTCAGTGTGCTCTATTTTTTATGTTAATGGTCATCTTTGTTTTTTGGTTTGTAGGTGAGAATGTATTTATTACTCTGCTTACCCCCCTTTCTTTTTGAAAAAGAAATGTGGGGGGGGGGGGGGTTAAAGGGTAAGGGTAGGGGTGTGGGGTGGTGTGAGGGAGGTGTCAAAAGTTTGTTATTTTTTGTCCTTTTGTGAAAGGATTATCACACGGGGGAGGACACATGGTAAGACGAAAGTAAAAATGGATAAATTGGGTTTTTGGGAGGGACCAAATTAGGTGTCTACAGCATGCCCCCTTTGTATGTAAAAATGAAGTGTTTTCAGACAAAGAAGTAAACAATGAGACATAATTTTGTCCAGATCATTATTAAAAAGAATGAAACAGAAGGAGGGAGGGAGACCAAGTCTTGATCAGGACATCCTAACTACCCAAGTTATGAAGAAATTGAGTCCCAGGTATCTCAAAGAGTTGGAAGAAGAGGGACTATACCGAGTTGGAGAGTCGAGTGAGGTTCCAAGTGCAAATCCTAGACATTACATTATCATTTTTCAAAAACCCTTAGTTAAAATCCTTCCACCGAGAAGCAGCTATATTGGTTCATAGTGCGCATCGACTTTCAAAAGCCCGAGTTTAGTAGATGAATAACATTGTAAAGGAGACCTTAGAGTCTCAACATTCTAGTTTAAAGTTAATGCCTTCATTAGCAGTTCTTGGGTTCTGTTCTACCAAGTTTTTAAGCTTATATAGAAATCTTCCACTACTACTACAATTGAACTGATCATCACATTATGCGAAGGCATTTGATTGATCACAAAATTGAAGAGGAAAAATAAAGACTGAATGCCATTTTATCTGAGACTAATGGATGTACGTAATACCTAAGGCTGTTTCTGGTCATCGAAACAAGACCACTTAATTTTGACCATTATATGTATGCATATAATTTGATAGCACAGCTACTTTGAATGAAACGTGGCCTCACATCAGACCACTGAAGCATTATTCAACTTTCCTGTGGGAAGAGAAAGTTAGCATTGAGAATACATTAAGCTCAAGTTTTACCCAAAATCCCCTGGAAAAATTATAACTAGCACTGTTGGGATCCTCAGTGAACAGAATCCCTCCAAAAATTGGCGTATGCCACTATTTGCAACTCATACACGGTATTCTTTAGTAAAAGGTGAAAGAATAATTCGCTCTGTGTGCATTGTGTGGCTGCGTGAATTACTCTATAATGAAGGAGTTGTTTATATACCTATTCCAGATGCTCTCTTCTTCACCTCCATTATCGATGTGAAACTTTCTTTCTGCCACGTTTCATGATTAAATGCTAATATGGGCTATGTAATCTATTGGGCCAAGTCCAGGACTTTAAAGGGCCCATATTCTGAAGATAGAGGACCATAATTTTTTGGACGAAGTTATAGTAACTAAGTAGTATATTTGGCTAAACTTTCTAATTATGATTATCTTAAAATATTTTTTTAATCAAAAGTGTTCACCAGAAAAATATTTCTCTGGAGTTGAGCGATTATCCGTTTGGTCATGAAATTTTTTTCTTTCTTTTTGGAATTGAAAATTGTGGTGTTTGGTCATGATAATTTAGAAAATAATTCCAAAAAATTTTCTGAAAAGGGAAAACAGATTTTTGGTGTTTTCACAATTTTTCAACTCCAATTCCAACTTTTATTATTATTACATATAACTCCAATCTTTTAAATATTTACATAAAACTTTTCTTATTACATTACTTTTTCAATATTACGTATATAACAGTTTTAAAGAATAAGATAATTATAATTTCAAACTTAATGCTATCCTCATTAATATATATAGTTTTTTCTCTCTCATCATTATTTTTCTCCCTTATTTAATTTTCTCTCTTATTTAAGACATTATTTTACTCTCTAATGATCCTAATTACTATAATATAATAATAATAGTAATAATTTTTCTGTTGTGATATGGACATTTAAGGAATTATAGCCGTGTAATTAATAATGGGTAATCGTTTTCTATATTTATGAAATTAATAAAGTTGTAGCAGATTAGTTTACCACTACCACAAATTATTCTCATTTCTAATTTGATTATATATATTATATTGTGTACATCTTTAGTATACTATTCAAATATAAATAGTTTATATCATATATATGCTAAAAATATAAATCGGTGATACATATTTTTCATAAAAAATATGTTCAATTTAACAAATTTATACCTTAAACTGCAACTGCTACCTTTATATACCATAGTACTTGGTATATTTATACACAAAGTATTATATTTATACCCATAAATATATAAAGTATTATATTTATAACAGAAATATACAAAGTATGTTATATATAAAGTTTATACCATGTATATATCGTATACACACATATATAAATATACAAAGTATTAAGAAACATACTAAGCATATTTATAACATAAATATACAAAGTATGTTATATATGAAATTTATACCATGTATATATCATATACACACATATATAAATATACAAAGTATAAAGAAACATACTAAGCATATTTATATATATTGAGAAAAGACATCTTTTACCCCCTGAACTTGCCCTTCAAACTCATTTTAGCACTTAAACTTAACTTCTGTTTATTTACCCCCCTTAACAACTTTCAAGTGAATTAATTTCACCCCTATAGCTGACGTCACAAAAAAAAAAAAAATGAGTGAATTTTTTTTTTAAAAGGGTCACTTTATTGCTATTATTATTATTATTATTAAAAAAAATATTATTATCCCAAACAAAGATTATTATAAAGAGAAATTCCGTTTGCCAGAAAACTAAAGTTTCAAAAACAGAAATTAAAATTATTTTTTCCCAGTTTATCATCAGAAGACTTTTGGAAAAGTCACATCATACCTACTTGCATGTTGCAGTGATGAATCAAGACTCTGACCAAGAAATGCATCTCTTGAGAGTAAAATTGAATAACCAAGACTAGGAAGTGCGTCTCCTAAGAATTAAAGTAATGGATTCTAACTAGAAAGTGTGTCTTCTAGAAATACAAGTTTAAGTTAAAAAATGTGCCACCTGACAAATGAAAACTAGAAAGGAAGTGCGTCTTCTTAGGGTTAAGTGAGATAACTCGACTAGAAAGTGCATTTTCTATGAATCAAGACTTAAGTTAGGAAGTGCATCACCAATGCCTCTTGAATTACTCAAATAAGGAAGTGCGTCTCCTCACAAATGCCGCTTGAATTACTCAATTAAGGAAGTGCATCTCCTCACAAATGTCTCTTGAATTACTCAAACAAGGAAGTGCGTCTCCTTACAAATGTTTCTTGAATTGCCTAAACCAGGAAGTACGTCTCCTTACAAATGTTGCTTGAATTACCCAAACAAGGAAGTGCGTCTCCTTATCAAATGCCGCTTGAATTACCCCAAAAAAGGAAGTGCGTCTCCTTACAAATATCGCTTAAACTACCCAAACAAAGAAGTGTGTCTCCTTTGGAAGTGTGTCTCCTTATGATAGCGCTTGAATTACCAAACAAGGAAGTGTGTCTCCTTTTGAAGTGCGTCTCCTTATGATAGCGCTTGAATTAACAAACAAGGAAGTGTGTTTCCTTTGGAAGTGCGTCTCCTTATGATAGCGCTTGAATTAAGGAAGTGCATCTCCTTACAAATGTTGCTCGAATTGCCCGAACCAGGAAGTGCGTCTCCTTACAAATGTTGCTTGAATTACCCAAACTAGGAAGTGCGTCTCCTTACAAATGTTGCTTGAATTGTCCAAACAAGGAAGTGCGCCTCCTTACAAATGTTGCTTGAATTACCCAAACAAGGAAGTGTGTCTCCTTACAAATACCGCTTGAATTACCAAACAAGGAAGTGCATTTCCTCACAAATGTTGCCGGAATTACCCAAACAAGGAAGTGCATCTCCATGGCTTTGAATATCAAATATGTGCAGCAATATTGCCTGTTGCATTTGAAAAAGTGAGAATGTTACGGCCTTTGATGTTTAGGCTTTGAAATCCTTGATTCAAAGGTAGCATGTGTTCTTGTTTCATCCAAAGAAAACTTGTTAGTTTAAAAACATGGTGGCTGGTTTGTTGCTTTGGCTTTCGTGGAAATTTCTCTTGCCCCGGTCATATTTAACCTTGCTTCCAACCATTAGCATATGTTTTTCCATGCTTCTCAGATAAACTCTTTGACCCTTGGTATTTTCATGAATTCCCAGAATTTTTTGTAGACACAAATTTCTGCATGCCTTATTTCGGCTCACAATCATGTCTCTTTCATGTGCTGGCCTTTTGTCTTTCTTTCTGCAATTGAAGAAGCTGGTAGTCAGTTTTGAAATCTTTTCTCACTTGTTTCGACATAGACTTGACTCAACAACAAGAGAAAAATGACAATGACTTTTATTTGGATAACTGACTCAAGAAAGATAAACAAAATAAAGAGAAGAAAGAAAAGATAATGAATGTCCCCATTGATACAAAGAAATAAAAATTTATCTAAAAATGACAGTCAACTCCAAAGATTATGCAATGCATTTTGGGTCAGGCTGCCTGATCTTTCCATCCAAACTTTCTACCAATTGTTGTTGAGTTAATGGCCTTGAAACTGAGTTGTTTCCTTAGGTCAATTGCATTTAAGACCTTGTTCGGCTAGTGGCGCCTTGAAGGGTTTTCGCCAGCAAGCTTCTTTCATTTTCTCTCGGCTCACTATCGCCTTATCGTGCCCGTGAGGGTTTTCACCAATAAGACTCTCTCATTTTTATTTTCTCAACTTGTCATCGCATTATGGTGCCCGTAAGGGTTTTCAGCAATAAGACTCTCTCATTTTTATTTCTCTCTTGATTCCCTATGCTGATGAAGAGGAGCAGTTCCCAAAATACGTCATCATATGCATTGCATGCTTATCCTTAACATTCTCAAAGATTGATCTGAAGGTCTTTATTTGGTTGTAACTTGGCTTTTGGATAAGGTTAGAAAGAAAGGATGGCATGGGGCCCAAACGACACTTGAAGTGGGGTAAGACTTACAACTTTTGGAATCAACTCAAACAATGAGGATTAACTCATGCCCCAGTTTCTTTTGACTGGGTGACTCTAAATTGTTTATTTGGTTGGACCGAACCCTTAGTAGGGCAGCCTACGTATCTCACCCCTGAGAGATGAGAATCAGGTCACGCGTAGTTCTAGCAGCTTGTTCTTTTGCTTGATTCTGATTTTTTTTACTATATTTTACCTGACACTTTTTCTTTTCCTTCTTTTTGACACATTTTTTTTTGAAACTTTTGACTCTATTCTTTTGCTCGACACTTATCTTTTGAGCTTTGTTGATTGTATCTTGATTTCAAAAGAGGGGTATGAAAGAAAATAAAACTAAGGCTCAAATGGGATACACAAAGAATGACACAATATATGGATAGCAGAATGAAATGCCTTCGTCATATGAATCCTTGAAGATGCTAGTACATAGCATACAATGTGAAAGTACACAATCAATATCACTTATGACATGTTTTACAACACTAACTTGCCCCGAGCATATGTGTCACCTCTTCTTTTACACTTGTCGAACATACAACTCCACCTTTGTTGTACATCCCTCATATTGAATGACTCATGCTTTCGTGGAGTTGATTTTTGTTCTGTTCCTCGGGAGTACACATCCGCTATTTGACCTAATTGAGTTTTATTTTTCCATTAATGACCAAGTTATTCTTGTGATTCTCAAAAGAATTGCTTTAATTTTGAAAGAAGGCTTCAACATGTTCACCAAATATGTCAACACTCTATCAATTTTCTCAGATGCTTTTTCTCACCTTAACCCTCTGATTTAATGTTTCATGGTTAAATTGGACTTTAAGATCTGACTGAAAATTCTGCAAGCATGTCATATCACTAAAGTCAACATAAAATGTATTGTATAAAGAAAACAAACAAATAACACATATTTAAAACACAAAGGAAAAGGGACAATTCATTTAGTTGAAATAAAAGATAGAAGGGTTTGAACATAAACGATAAAAGGACAAAACAAAATAGATCCCGAACTACAACCCTGAAATAATTCAAAAAATAGAAAAGAAAACAAAACAAACTACCAGACCTCTTCCTAGTAGGGAGAGGGGCGACTTCTAAATTGCTCAGCCTGACATCTTAGCCACTGGTTTGCATATCAGCATGACTAGAGCTTTTCTCACTGTCAATGTTCTGTACCGTGATTGATTTATCTTGAATTATCTTTTCAATTTCTCTATTCAAAGCACGACAATCTTCAATACTGTGACCCTGAACATCAGAATGATATGCACATCGTACATTAGGATCAAAACTTCTAGAATGTGGGTCAGGAGTATACCCAAGGAAAGGAGTGATCATATCCTGCTGTACCAATCTCTGGAATAAACTTGCATATGACTCTCCCATCGGTGTGAAGTTATCCCTCGACTTCTGTCTCATTTCATTATTTGGCTTAAATTAAAAACCAGACCTAGAAGGGCTTCAGTATGTATGTGGAGATGGAGGATAACTCGACAGAGTTGACGCGCGCCAGTGTGTGTAAGATGGGGGTTGAACATATGGTTGCATATTATACACTTGATATGGAGATGGGGGAATGGAATATAATGGATTTTGGGAAAGATTCTGTGGAACTTGTCCATAAACTTGGGTTTGAGCCCGTGGGTAACGATGGTATGGTCCTCTTACCCGTGCCTGTTGTCCAACTATAATGGCAGATGCATCTTCCTCATTCTTCTTTCCACCAACACTTCCCAAACCTTTTTGAATTGCTTGAGTAGTCGCTTTCAATGTTGCAAAACTCACAATGCGACCGGTCTTAACTCCATCCTCTATCATCTCTCCCATTTTGAGGACCTCAATAAATGGCTTGCCTAATGCAGGTAACAAGTGTTGATAATATGTTTCATCCTGCGCTTGAATAAATGCCTCCACTATCTTACTTTCTTTCATTGGCGGTTTCACCTGAGCAGCTTGTTCACGCTATCTAATTGCATACTCTCTGAAAGTTTCAGTACTCTTTTTCTTCATATTAGTCAGGGATTTTTCGTCAGGAATCAACTCCACATTGTATTGAAATTGGTGCACGAATTCATTAGCAAGGTTATCCCAGTTGTTCCACTTGTCGATGTCTTGGTCAACAAACCATTCTAAAGTTAGACCTGAAAGACTCTCACCGAAATACGCCATAAGTAATTCTTCCTTCCCTCCAGCGCCCCTTAACTGGTTGCAATAGCGTCTCAAATGTGCTACAGGATCGCCATGTCCATCATACGTCTCAAACTTTGGTATTTTAAAACCAAGAGGAAGATGTACACCAGGAAACATGCACAGATCTTTATATGAGACACTTTTGTACCCCCCAAGTCCTTGCAAGTTTTTCATAGTGAGTTCCAAACTTCTTAATTTTCTGGCTATTTCCTCTTGTTCTTCTGTCATAACAGGATTCTCAGTGTTAGGAGGAAATTTAGGCGGTTGAGGGTAATCGTAAGGACCAATCGACTTAAATGTGGGCTCGAGAGCATAATGCTAATCACTAAAAATATTCAATGTAGGCTCTCTTGTAGAGTAGGGAGGCACAACTTATGGATGAATATCAAAAGTAGGAGCTTCAAGTGGGGGTAGCGCCTCAAAATTCTGAACAACAGCTAGAGCCGAGTATGTGGTAGTCTTGGATTGGGGAGTGAGGAAATGAACATTGGAAGTGGTTGGATATTGTTGCCCCGGAGTCGATCCTGATGCATGTTGTGGCATATCGATAAAAATGAGAAATTGTGCATGTGACATGGGAGGCAAGCTAGAAAGATATTCCAGATTATCAGTGGGAACTGGAGGAGGCGGAAACCCATTAGCTCAAGCTCGATGCATTTCTATTATTTGCTGCCTTAATTTTTGAATCTCTTTGTTATCTACTACATTCTCATTCCCCGAACTCCCTATCTGATTAGTGACAACTAACTCGGTATCCTTGTTGGCCATAACTTCCTCTGTGACTTGGAGAAATATGGAGGACCAGCCAAAATGCCACAAACCAACCACCTTAAACTAACTGGACAAGAGATAGCAAATGGTTAGAGTTCAACAGTTTTTCAAAACCTCTTTTTTTCTTTGAAAAGATCACCGAACCCAAGAAGGGCGCCTACGTATCTCACTCCCGAAAGAGGAGAATCAGGTGTGCGTAGTTCGTGAAGTCTTGCCAAAATGGCCAAATTAAACTCTTTTCTTATTTTTTTCTTGAAACTTTAAGAAGAAAAGAAAATAACAATTTGTCGAAAATCTTTATGTATTTTTCAGGTTTAAACACCCCTATACAAAATGAAATCTATGATTACCAAAGAAAAATCTTTTTGGGTTTTCAATTTTGCTTTTCATACGAAAATGAAACTTTAACCTATTAAAGGAAAATCTTTTTTTTTTTAGTTTTCTTTTATTGATGTATATGACACCTACTCTAAATGAAGAGTGAAGAAAAATATTTTTGGATTTTTCAAAATAAGATCCCTGAACCCACAATAGGTTGCCTACGTATCTCACTCCCGAAAGAGGTGAATCAGGGGTGCGTAGTTCGTCCAGATTGGACAATTAATGATTAACTAACAAATTGACCCTAACTTAAGAGACACAACCAAAGACAAACAAATAAAATCTTTTTGGGTTTTTAATTAGACACTTCAGCTAAAAATTACACCAACAACTACGAAGAAAAAATCTTTTGGTATTTTCGTGAAATGTACAAAACTCCTACAATTTTTATATTTTTCTTTTATAAAAACTCCTATGAATGAAAAATCTTTTTGAAGTTTTCGAATTGTGAATGCATTCTAAACAAGACAAAGGAAAAATATTTTTGATATTTTCGTTTTTGAGAAATGAGTACAAAAGGTAAAAATCATTTTTTTTTGAATTTTTGGATTGTGAAGAACAAAAGCCATAAAGAACACTAAAATCTACGAAACTCTTTTTTTTTTCTTCTTTTCGACTCACTTCACTTTTTATCTCGATTTTTTCAACAGTTCTTGCCTACGCACCTTACTTCTAACACATGTTTTCACCAAATCAGTCCGTCAAATGACCCCATTACCCTCAAAGATGCAACATTTAGCACGTAGGGATGCGTTAGAGGTGAGTCTCCTACAAAGGACCAAGTGGGCCCCGCTAGGTCTTAATATGATGCACATAAGCATAACCTAAAGGCTGACCTACGTTGGGATTCACTAACAAGGCTGTTCGGGGGAGCGTATGGTCGATCGTGGCTGCGACAGCTTTCCACCTACTCCATAAAACCGATGGCTCCCCCCCTAAAATAAGGGTGACTCAACTAGAGGTCGTGTACAACACGTGTACTACAGACTTGTAGAAGAAAGAAGGCCGGGGGGTGGACACATGATGCCAGATATAAAAACGGTAACACATAGGATAAGAAAACAAAGAGCACAAAGAGCATGCCAGATACTGTACACAAAGAGCACGAAAACATTCCATAATGATAAGAAAATAACACAAAACAACACAAACAAAATATTTATACACCTATAGTGTCAAACAAAGCCGATATGACTCAAAAATAAGCTCAAATTCTGAACAAGTACCCAGCAGAGTCGCCAGAGCTGTCACACCCCCTTTTCGTCTCCAAAAAGATATGGTTTAAGGTTCAAAAGGGTTTTGATTTATTGAGTGACAAAAGATTGAAAATTTATTTCGAAAAGGGATTATTTACATTTTTATTCAGAGTCGCCACTTGACATAAACTCGGTGTGCCAAGTCACCTTTTAAAATCCTTTTCAAAACCATTTGACTCTTTGAAACTGGTTTGCGAATAGAGATTCCGGCTAAGGAATTCTGTTGACCAAGGGGAAGGTGTTAGGCACCCCTCGATCCCGTGGTTCGACCACGGTCGCTTGGTGAAGCGTATCGACTAATTTTGACACTACGAATGTACAAACCACACAAAACACATAAAACAATCAAACAGACAAACAAAACAAAAACGAATCAAAAGTACAGTGTCCAGTCCAATTTATACAGTCCAAATATAAAAATACAAAAATAAATCCTATCTAACCTATACTAATTCTAACTATGCTCCCGTGCTTTACCCGATGCCTCGGGCCTTCACCACGAATATTTTCCAAGTACAAGATACCTCGGGGCATTCCCCGGATAAATCAATACAAGTACTTCGGGGCATTCCCCGGCCAAATAATACAAAGGATCCCAACACAATATAGCTAAAAAAAACCATTCGATCACACAACTCAAATATTCCATCAATCCACAATCCCTACATTCGCCTACCCGACCTACGTTTGCCTATCTGTTTTAACAAAATTTATGCTTATTCCAAATTAAAGCGCTAATAATGAATCAAAACAAATACGTATTCACTTTTATCAATTATTCAATCCTCAATCCCACCCCGATCTAATTTTAAACCGAAATTCAAACATAATAATTCACACCACTAGTTCCAACAATCCACAACTATCGTAAACTCAATATTCATCATTCACATCACACACAAGCAATTAACGATATTCAATTCAACTGCATCAAACATCACTAATAAATGAAATAAAGGATGAAAGGAGTAGAATTGGACCTCAAGATCGCAGATTTTTCACCGGTAATAATGAATTAATGAAAGTCAAAGTTCGAAATATTAAAGCTCGAAGAGGAAACCTCAACACGAACTAACCGACCCCAATCAAAGACAACGACTAACCCAAACTCAAATCGAGGTTCTCTAACGAAATCCACGACTGTCGTCACTCAAAACTCAATCAGTGGGAATATTACCTTTTTCGACGTATTTCTGCTGTTGAAACAGTGACAGCAGCAACGGTGAAGTTTGGTCGTAGGTTTTCGAATGATTTCCAATGGGTTGCAGCTGTGGTTGATCGGTGATGGGCGAAAGAACAATTTTCTGGTGGAACTGGCCGGAATCAGCCCATAACATGTCGACTTCAGTTGTTTGGGGGTTGATTTTTCCAATTTCGGCGGCGGATGATCCCTTTTCGGCGAGCTTCAGGCGAAGACTCTCTGGTCTATGATCTCTCTCACTCTCTCGATTTTTTACTCTCTTCTCACCCTCTCTCCATTCCTCTCCGATATCTTCGCTACTCAATGTCTTCTTCGATTTTCTAAGATTTTCCTGCGTGTGTGAAGGTGAGTGTGAATTTGGGGGATTAGTGCATAGATATATTGACTGTGTGTTTACGGTGTGTTCTTCAGTGATTTTCAAAGATGGAGAGTGTTTGCCATCTTCAATGGACTGTATGTGTGCTATGCGTTTGTTATGTATAATCAATGGAGAAACTGTGGATCTTGGGTATGAATTATGAAGGGAGTTTGTGTTGTTGCCTTTTATATGGTCTGCTAATGGAGAGGGGCGTGAGGATTGTGTGTGGGTGTCTTGGTGAAGAAGAAGGAAAAGAAAAATGAAGTATGTGTATTGTGATGATGAGAAAAACGACCCCCCTGTAAATATCACTGTGTATATGGATTTGTACATGAATCACCTAGGTCCCCCTTGAATATTCCTCCTTTTTTTTGTTTTATCCCATCCAGAAAAGAAAAAATGTGAAAGGGAGGGGTACGTGGGTATAGGGGTATGGGGTGGTGAGGTAGGGGTAGGGGTATGGGTAGGGGTAGGTGTTCTAATTTGATTAGGTAGGTTGTTAGGATAAGATAAATTTTGTTTGTTTGTTATTTTTTGTCATTTTGTGGGGATATAATATCATGGATGAGGGTGCACGGTAGGATAAGGTAAAAATGTGTAAAAATGATATCGGGGAGGGAGGAAATTAGGTGTCTACAGGGAGCTGTCACACCCTTTTTTTTTCGTACTCCAAAAGATTATTATTTTAAAGGTTTGAAAGGGTTTTTATTATTTAAGTGACAAAAATGAAAATTTATTTCGAAAAAGGATTATTTACATTTTTTATTCAGAGTCGCCACTTGGCATAAATCGGGTGTGCCAAGTCACCTTTGGGAGATCCTTTTCGAAATAATTTGACTCTTTAAAACTGATCCGTGAATAGAGATTCCGGCTAAGGATTCTGTTGACCGAGGGGAAGGTGTTAGGCACCCCTCGATCCCGTGGTTCGACCACGGTCGCTTGGTGGAGCATATCGGCTAATTTGACACTACGGATGTATAAACCACACAAAACACATAGAAAACAATCAATCAAACAAACCAAACATACGAATCCCAAAAAATAGTGTACAGTCCAATTATACAGACCCGAAACATAAAAAAAAATGCGGAAATGTAAACCTACTCTATTCTAAACTAATCCTAGGATGATCATAAACCAAACTCCACCTGACGTTCCGGGCCTTGATCGTGCGCCGTCTTCGCGCACAAGCTACTTCGGGGCATTCCCCGGTGAATAAATACAATTCCTTCGGGGCATTCCCCGGTAAATGAATACAATTTCAATTTCATGAGATAAACTAGAAAGCATTCAACACATTAAACTTTCCACGCATTCAATCCAACATTATTCCTAAATTTGCCTTCCCGAACCTAAACTTTTGCCTATTCATTCGACATATCATGATTCTATTGCGTTCCAACAATATCCGTGCTCATTCCGAATTAAACAAATAAAAATAAACCAAAATTAATCTAAATTCTCCCTTTTTATCAATTTCTTAATTCCGCCCTTATTTATTAGCAATCTCACAACTAACCCAATTCTCAAGTATTCAATTTCGAGATAAAAATCAAGACAATGATAATCAACATGGCTCAAACAAACTCAAGCACACCATACCACCAATATTTAAACACATTTGAGATAATAATAAGAATAGCAGAGTTGAGGGATGGACCTTAATACCGCTTTTGATGAATATTATTTGACGAAATAAAGAGAACCCGCCTCCGATAACTTCGACTTAAGCCTCAGCGATGAATCTATCCAGCTCGGTATTGAGAAATTGAAACCCAAACCTAAACCCAAAACTAGTAACGAATACCAAAGAACTCGAGTTGAAAATCGCAACAGCACAAACCAGTCCCGTTCGCGAACTAATCTTGAATTCCAAGGAGATGATGAGATGGGGAGATTTAAGACGGAATCGATCGAACGATGAACTGAAAACCAATCGAAACTGAGCTCCAGTGAACTGCGAAGGGCAAAACTGGCGAAACCAGTCGAAATCTGGCGACTATGGCGCCAAAATAGTAACCCGAAACCCGATTTTATTTTCTCCTTGTTCTCTCTCGCGCATCACTCTCTTCTCTTTTGTTTTTCTCCCTCTCCTGGTGTTATTACTGTGTGTGTGCCTCTCGTGAGTGGGAATTTGTATTGTTGTTGTTATCTCCGGTAAGTGTAGATGGAGGTGTAGGATTTTTGAGTGAAAATCAGCTGGGTGTCTTCCCACCCCCCCTTTTTTTCGTCCCTACTGTGATGATGTATGTAAAAAATGCCAGATGGGTTTGAGTAATTGTTGATGATGAGTTCTTCCCTTTTTCGTGAGCCCTCCGTCTATGTATGGCCAGTGATTTTTTGTGTGTGCCTCTGAGAATTGTGTGTGCAGGTATGAGTGTTCTCTATTAAATTGGAAGGATAAAGATGGAAAGAGAATCTTTTCCCTGTGGGCCCCCCAAATGTGTTATCTGTGTGTGTTGATGGTTTTGTGTATGTGAGGATGAGTGTATCCATCCTTTTTCAAGAATGGTGAGGTCCCTCTTTTCTAATGTTTTTCCTTTTTTTGCCTTTGTGGACAAGAAATATGAGAGGGGCACGTGGGTATGACTTGTTGGGGGGTAGGGGTATGGTTAATGTGTCTTCTTTTAATTAAAAGGGTTGTTAGGATGTTAAAAAGAATAAAAGTTTGTTAGGGATTTTGTTGAGAATTATTTTTGTATTTTTGTGGGACGTAATTACATGGGTGAGGGTACACGGTAGGATAAGGTAAAAATGGGTAAAACGATATCGGGGAGGGACGAAATTACATGTCTACATCATGCCCCCTTTGAATGTAAACACGCAGTGTTTTCAGACAAAAAAGTAAACAACGAGACCGAATTTTGTTCCGATCATTATTCAAAGAAAGAAACACAAGGAAGAAGAGCAACCAGATCTTGACTTACGACATCTTACCTACCCAAGTTATGAAGGAATCAATTGGCACGCATCTCAAATGATTGGAAGGAGATGGACTAGACCGAGTTGGAGAGTCGAGGGAGGTTCCATCGAGGTTCCGGTCCGCGGCTCTGTCATTACATCAACATGAAAATTACAAGTTAAAACATAAATGAAATTACAAAATCCTATCTATGCAGTTTTCCTTGGCTCTTGATTCGATTTTTATCACCCTATTCTTCAGGTGGGCTCCTGACTTGCTATTTTTGACTTTTAATTTCTTCGCCTTATTGCTTCACTTTTAGCTTCTTCATCTTGTTCCTTTGACGGGTTCCTGACTTGTAATTTCATCACCCTGTTCTTCAGACGGGCTCCTGAAACCAGAGTTAAAACTAGAACGAAAATTATCCCAAACAAAGATTATAGTAAAGCAGTATTTCATTTTTGAAAGTGTAGTCCCATTTTTCAAGAGGGTCCTGAACAAAAAGTAAAATCCCATTTTTCAGGACGGTCCTGAGCAGAAAGTAAAATCTCATTTTTCAGGATGGTCCTGAACATAAAGTAAAATCTCATTTTTCAGGAGGGTCCTGATCATAAAGTAAAATTCCATTTTTCAGGAGGGTCCTGAACATAAAGTAAAATCCCATTTTTCAGGAGGGTCCTGAACAAAAAGTAAAATCCCATTTTTCAGGAGGGTCCTGAGCAGAAAGTAAAATCTTATTTTTCAGGAAGGTCCTGAACATAAAGTAATATCTCATTTTTCAGGAGGGTCCTGATCATAAAGTAAAATTCCATTTTTCAGGAGGGTCCTGAACATAAAGTAAAATCCCATTTTTCAGGAGGGTCCTGAACAAAAAGTAAAATCCCATTTTTCAGGAGGGTCCTGAGCAGAAAGTAAAATCTTATTTTTCAGGAGGGTCCTGAACATAAAGTAATATCTCATTTTTCAGGAGGGTCCTGATCATAAAGTAAAATTCCATTTTTCAGGAGGGTTCTGAACATAAAGTAAAATCCCATTTTTTAGGAGGGTCCTGAATATAAAGTAAAATCTCATTTTTCAGGAGGGTCCTGAACAGAAAGTAAAATCCCATTTTTCAGGAGGGTCCTGATCATAAAGTAAAATCTCATTTTTCAGGAGGGTCCTGAACATAAAGTAAAATCTCATTTTTCAGCAGGGTCCTGAACAGAAAGTAAAATCCCACTTTTCAGGAGGGTCCTGATCATAAAGTAAAATCCCATTTTTCAGGAGGGTCCTGAACAGAAGGTAAAGTCCCATTTTCCAGGAGGGTCCTGAACATAAAGTAACATCCCATTTTCCAGGAGGGTCCTGAACAGAAAGTAAAATCTCATTTTCCAGGAGGGTCCTGAACTGAAAGTAAAATCCCATTTTTCAGGAGGGTCCTGAACAGAAAGTAAAATCCCATTTTTCAGGAGGGTCCTGAACTGAAAGTAAAATCCCATTTTTCAGGAGGGTCCTGAACAGAAAGTAAAATCCCACGGATGTGCATTTCCAATGGTATCTGAATTAAGTGAAGCGAATTTGTCCCTATTTCAATAAAGAAAATTTGTCAGTTAAAAACTTAGTGGTGGCTTGCATCTCTTGGCTTCTCAGGTATCTTCCCCAGCACTCGTTCCTTTCATCTTTGTTCCAAATCGCTGACACTTTCCCTGCCTTGCCGCATCATCGACTCGGATCCAGATTGAGGGAAATGAGTTCCGACTCGAACAATGGGTTTCCATTTTACCATGCCTCTAAGGTGTACTCTTTTCCCAAATCTGAATGCTTCCACGAATCCAAACAGCCTGTCGGTTGATACACTTCCTTTGCTTCGTGTTGAATTACGATCATATTTCTTTCATGTGCTTGTCCTTGAATTTTCCTTATATAATTGGAAAGACTGGTAGTAAATTTTGAAATCCTTTCTCGCTTGTTTTGACACAGACTTGACTTAAAATGTAAAGAAATGATGGTGACTTTTATTTTGATAAATGACATAAAAAGACAAAAAGCATGAATATGTAAATGAAAGAAAAGGGCAATGTCCCATATTCAAAAAGAAAACTTATCTGAATACGACAACCAACTCCAATGAGTATGACACGCATTTTGGATTAAGCTGTCTGATCTTCCTATCCAAACTCCTCATTTGTTGTTGAGTTCATGCCTTTGCCGCTGAGCCGCTTCTTCAAATCCATTGGACTCATACATAAAATTCAATTGACGAAATCTTAAAAGACTTTCGCCAACAAATCTCTTTCTTTTCACTTTTCACTTTTCTCTTAAACTCGCCATCGCCTTACGGTGCCCGTAAGGGTTTTCAGCAATAAGACTCTCTCATTTTTATTTCTCTCCACTCACCATCGCCTTATGGTGCCTGCGAGGGTATTCATCAATAAGACTCTCTCATTTTCATTTCTCTCCTGATTTCTTATGCTAAGGAAGATGAGTAGTATCCAACAATGTATCATCATATCCATTGCATGCCTACCCTTAACATTATCAAGAATTGATTTGAAGGACTTTCTTTGGTTGTAACCTGGCTTTTGGATAAGGTTAGAAAAGGGATGGCAAGAGGTTCAAACGATGCTTGAAGTGGGGGTGGGACTTACAACTTTTGGAATCGACTCAAACAACACATTAAATCATGCCCCAGTTTTTGTTGACTGGGTGACTCTAAAATCTTTATTTGGTTGGACCGAGCCCGAAATAGGGCAACCTACGTATCTCACTCCCGAGAGAGGAGAATCAAGTCGCACATAGTTACATCATCTTGCTCTTTGTTTTGATTTGATTTTTTTTCTTTTATTTTCGAACTCTTTCTTTTATTCTTATTTTCTTGACATTTATCTTTGACTCTATTTTGATTCCAAAAGAGGGATATGAAAGAAAAATAAAATGAAGCTCAAACGGGTAAACAAAGGATGACACAATGTTTGCATAGAAGAGTAAAATGTCTTCATCATATCAATCTTAAAAAATACAAGTACTAAATATGCAATAAAATCAACAAAGGATCAAATATCATACATAATATCTTTTGACCGAATCAGCATTGATAGACATTTCTGCCATTTTGCCTTCAATATCTGTCAAATATAAGGCTCCATTGGGCAACACTTTCTTCACAAAGAAGGGACCTTGCCAGTTAGGGGAGAACTTGCCTTTCGCTTCAACCTGGTGAGGAAGGATACGTCTCAATACCAACTGACCAGTTTCAAAATTCCTGGGACGGACCTTTTTGTTATACGCTCGAGCCATCCTCCTCTGATACAATTGGCCATGACACACAGACATTAGCCTTTTTTTCTCAATCAAACTCAAATATTTCAGTCGGGTTTTGACCCATTCGTCATCATCAATCTCTGCTTCTACAATGACTCGAAGAGAGGGAATTTCAATTTCTGTAGGGATGACTACTTCTGTCCCATACACCAATAAATATGGAGTTGCCCCTGTTGAAGTGCGAACAGTGGTGCGATAAACTAGCAATGCAAACGGCAACTTTTCATGCCACTGTCTAGACCCTTGTACCATTTTTCGCAGTATCTTTTTTATATTCTTATTGGCAGCTTCTACAGCACCATTGGCCTTTGGGCGATATGGAGTAGAATTTTGATGTGCGATCTTAAACTGTTGACACACTTCTTGCATCAAATGACTATTGAGATTGGCAGCATTGTCTGTAATGATCATCTTAGGAATTCCAAACCTACAAATGATGTTGGCATGAACAAAATCTACCACAGCCTTCTTTGTCACTGAATTGAAAGTTATTGCTTCTACCCACTTTGTGAAGTAGTCAATGGCTACCAAAATGAATCTATGTCCATTTGATGCCTTCGGCTCAATCGGTCCAATCACATCTATTCCCCAAGCCACGAACGGCCATGTAGCGGCCATTGCATGCAACTCAACAGGAGGAGAACGTATCAGATCACCGTGTACCTGACATTGATGACACTTTCGAACAAATTGAATAGAATCCCTCACCATAGTAAGCCAGTAATAACCTACACGAAGAATCTTCTTTGACAAGACATGACCGTTCATATGCGACCCGCATACTCCAAAGTGTATTTCAACCATGATTTCCGAGGCTTCTCTTGCATCTACACACCTCAAAAGTCCCAAATCTGGGGTTCTCTTATATAAGATTCCCCCACTTAAGAAAAATCCACTAGCCAAATGCCTAATAGTCCTCTTTTAATCATTGGTGGCATATGCTGGGTATTCTCCTGACTGAATGTATCGTTTGATATCCAAGAACCAGGGTTCTCCATCGAGCTCTTCTTCAACCGCATTATAGTAAGCATGCTGATCACAACTCTGTATATGCACTGTATCAATGTAGGCTTTATCAGGATGTTGCAGCATTGAAGACAGAGTGTCTAAAGCATCAGCAATTTCATTATGAATCCTTGGAATATGCCTAAATTTTACTAACACAAACCATTGACATAGCTTCTGCAAGCATTGTCGATACGGGATGAGCTTCAAATCTCGCGTCTCCCAATTTCCTTGAATTTGATGGACGAGCAAATCCAAATCCCCCAACACCAATAATTCCTGGACTCCCATATCAACAGCTAACCTCAAACCAAGAATGCAGGCTTCATACTCTGCCATATTGTTAGTACAGTAGAATCAAAGTTGTGCTGTTACTGGGAAATGTTGTCCCGATTCATAGATAAGAACCACACCTATTCCGACTCCTTTCATATTGACAGCTCTATCGCAGAACAACTTCCAACCTGGATCAGCATCTATAACGACTTCATCGACACACGACACTTCTTCGTCAGGAAAATATGTCTTTAATGGCTTGTACTCTTCATCGACGGGATTCTCAGCAAGATGATCTGCCAAGGCTTGGGCTTTCATGGCGGTTCGAGTCACATATACAATGTCGAACTCGGTAAGAAATATTTGCCACTTTGCCAATCGACCTGTCGGCATAGGCTTCTGAAAGATATACTTCAAAGGATCCATGCGGGAGATGAGATAAGTAGTATAGGATGAGTGATAATGCTTCAACTTCTGTGCTACCCAAGTTAGGGCACAACACGTCTTTTCAAGAAGAGTATACCTGGCCTCATATGCGGTGAACTTCTTGCTAAGATAATAAATAGCCTGCTCTTTTTTGCCTGTGACATTATATTGATCCAGGACACAACCGAAAGAATTGTCCATGATTGATAAATATAATATCAAAGGCCTACCAGGCTCCGAAGGTACCAGCGCGGGCGGATTTGACAAATATCTTTTGATTCTGTCGAACGCTTCCTGACATTCTTCAGTCCATTTTACCGCATCACTCTTTCTCAGCAACTTGAATATGGGCTCACAAGTGGTTGTGAGTTGAGCAATAAACCTGCAAATGTAGTTCAGTATACCAAGAAAACTCATTACCTCCGTCCTATTCTTGGGCGGGAGAAAATCCTGAATGGCTTTGATTTTCAAGGGATCCAATTCAATCCCCCAACGGCTGACCACAAACCCCAACAGCTTTCCAGACGGAACTCCAAATACACATTTTGTCGGGTTGAGTTTGAGATTATACCTGCGAAGCCTTTCAAAGAACTTTCTTAAATCTTTAACATGGTCGGCCCAAATTTTTGACATAATAATCACATCATCCACGTATACCTCAATCTTCTTATGCATCATATCATGAAACATAGTGGTCATAGCTCTCATGTATGTTGCTCCAGTATTCTTCAAACCGAACGGCATCACTCGATAACAATAGGTCCCCCATGGTGTGATAAAAGATGTTTTCTCCGCGTCTTCATCATCCATAATGATCTGGTGATATCCGGCATAGCAATCCACAAAAGAGGCAACCTCGTATTTAGCACAGTTGTATAACAAAATATGGATGTTGGGCAGTGGAAAATCATCTTTCAAACTTGCTCTATTCAAATCATGGTAATCAACAAACACTCAAATTTTGCAATCTTTCTTTGGTACGGGAACAACATTGGATAACCACATGGGATAACGAGCCACTTGAATTACTTTGGCTTCAAGTTGTTTCATGATTTCCACTTTGATTTTAATACTTACATCAGTTCTAAACTTCCTCAACTTCTGTTTGACAGGAGGGAACGCGGGATTAATTGGCAATTTGTGAGCCACCAATTCAGTGCTTAAACCAGGCATATCATTATAAGACCATGCAAAAACATCCTTATAATCAATTAATGCTTGAATCATTCCATCTTTTAGCTGTGGCAAAGCATGTACACTGATTTTAGTTTCCCTAACATCTTCTTGATCCCCTAGATTTATTGGCTCAGTCTCATTAAAATTAGGATTCAGTTTGTCTTCAAACTGTTCCAACTCTTTGCTTATTTCTTCTAGTGCTTCTTCTTCATCATATTCCCCATACTGCTTCATTACATCTTAATTAGTTTTGATTTTAAGATCAGGCTGAAAATTCCGCATGCATGTCATGTCATTAGAACCAACATAAAGAGAACTGTATATAAAAAAGGAGAAAAACAAAATATATTAGACACGAATCAAAAGGGACATTGCATTTCATTAAATAAAAAGATAGAAGGGTTTAAACATAGATGCCAACATAACATAAACAAACTAAAATCCGAATTACAACCCTGAAATAACTCGGATAAACAGAAAGAAAAACAAAATAAACTACCAAAACTCCCTCCTAACGGGGAGAGGAGTGACTTCCCAATTATTGAGTCGGAAAGCTGGACCTATGAATTGCATGCCTGCCATACTGGTACCTTCTCCTGCTTCGACCATATCAACTTCAATAAAAAGGTTCTGGCCATCATCAACCAATTCAACTTCAAATTCCACATGCTTCGTGACACCGCTCTTAACAAATGATGTAGTGACATTGGGTGAGAGAGTGACCATGTTTCCTTTTTCCTTCCCTTGGCTTTTTTCAGATCTTCAGCCGTAGGCTCAAATCCCAGACCAAACGTGCCCACATTCTCACTCGGACATATGGGACGAACTATACCGTGCAGAGATGCTCCCAAACCCTTTCCTGGCTCAAATCCGTATTTCCAAAGTTCACTCACTATCATGATAGAAGCGGAAGACAATTGCGGTCCCGGTATAACCTGTCATTCAAGGATACGATTCACTGGCACTGTATCAAAAATTTGATAGACGAATGTCTCCTCTACGTTATTTGCTTCAATAAGAGACAAGGGAGAATCTTCGCCGGCGGACAAATCTCCTTCATCGTGAATAACCACTTCTTGCCTGTCATGCTCAAACTTAATCATTTGGTGCAGTGTAGATGCAACCGCCTTGGCCTTGTGGATCCACGGCCTTCCCAACAACAGATTGTAAGAGGAGTCTATATTCAATACTTGAAACTCTATGGAAAACTCAACAGTCCCTATGGTCAACATTAGTTCTATTTCACCAATGGAGTTTGATTTTGCAACATCGAAAGCCCTGACACATACATTGTTGAGCCTGATCCTCTCAGCACCAATATTCAACTTGTGCAAAGTTGAAATAGGGCAGATATTTGTACCTGAACCTCCATCAATCATGACATGAGTGACGTAGAACTCTTCGCTCTTCACTGTAATGTAAAGGCCCCGGTTATTCCCTGTACCTTCAATAGGAAATTCATCATCAGAAAAGCTGATCCGATTCACCTCAAAGATTTTTCCAACCATTTTCTCAAGATGATTTACTGTAATCTCCCTAGGAACATATGCTTCATTTAATATCTTCAGTAAAATATCACGATGCTCCTTGGAGTGCAACAACAAAGATAGGAGGGAAATTTGAGCAGGGGTTTTCTTCAACTGGTCTATTATTGAATACTCTGGCAATTTCAACTTTTTCAAAAATTCTTCAGCTTCTTCTTCGGTGATAGGCTTTTTGATAGATGATGGTCCACTCACCATTGGCTTGGACTTTCTTAAGCTTTCAGGCACGAAGCATCTTCCTGATCGAGTCACACCCTCTACCTCATCTACATCTTCCACTACTTTGTTCTCATGATAGGTCATCACAGTCTGCCCATAATTCCAGGGAACCCTTTTCGTATCAACTATCAGAGGTTGGGTCACCGGTTTGAGGACAATAGGTGCTGTCAGTGCTCCTTTCACCGTCAAGATGGGCTGACTCAGAGCTCCTACCACTGTCAACATAGGTTTATCCTGAATTTAATCAACATACCTTCTGTCACCTTGTACTGTGATCAGGGGTTTCTTTGAGCTTTCTTGGGCTTTATCTTCTCTCATTAATGACATTGCTTTTAAAGACTCTGCTACATTCACCGATTTCTCCTCAATGGTCTGTATCTTGACAATAGGATTATAACACCTTGAAGACTCTTTCCCATCATATATCAATTCTAACATATTGGTTTTAGCATGGGTTGGAAGCAGCTTCTAGTTAATGTTTGGACCCTCTGGGGCCTGGACCAGCATCTAATTTGTGTCAATTAAATCTTGGACAACTCTCTTTAAATGCCAGTATTTCTCGATATCATGACCTGGCATGTCAGAACAGTACGCACACCTTAAAGAATAATCGAGATTCCTCGGCGGTGGATTTGAAAGCCTTCCTTGAATTGGGCTTAAGACCTTCAACTTTCTCAACCTATCAAACAGGCTAGCATATGACTCCCCAAGAGGTGTGAATTGATTTTTGACCACCTTCTCTTTATTATACTCGGGCCTAGGTTGAAAACTAGGTATGGAGGGGTTTTGGTAATTCGGTGGAGTGGATGGGCGATTTTGTGGAGCTTGCACGCGCCATTGCGGGTAAGAAGGGGTTTGGGCATATGGATGCACGCTATATACTGGGTACGGGGGTGGTGGAATGGAATATAAAGAATTTTATGGAGGGTAGTAATGGTGGGGAGGAATATATGGAGCTTGGGCGTAGACTTGGGCTTGGGATTGGGGATAGGGGCGAGGTGGCCTTTTGGGATAGGAATGGGTTCCAGCTACGACAGTCACTACGTCCTCTTTCTTCTTTTTACCTCCGAATGCGCCAAATCCACCTTGAATCGCTTGGGTGGTGGCTTTTAATGCAGCAAAACTCACTATTCGGCCGGTCTTGATTCCGTCCTCTATCATCTCCCCCATTTTGAGGACTTCAATAAAAGACTTTCCCATTGCCGGAAGTAAATGTTGAAAATAGGTCTCATCCTGTGCCTAAATGAAAACCTCTACCAACTTACTTTCTTTCATTGGAGGCTTTACCCTGGCGGCCTGTTCACGCCACCTTATCGCGTATTCCCTAAAACCTTCAGTGTTTTTCTTCTTCATGTTGACCAAGGATTTTTCGTCCGGAATCAGGTCGATGTTATACTGAAAATGTTGGATGAACTCAGAAGCTAAGTCATCCCAGCTGTTCCACTTGTCGATATCTTGATCGATAAACCATTCTGAAGCCAGATCAGAAAGACTCTCGCCAAAGAAAGCCATGAGCAGCTCTTCTCTTCCTTATGCAGCCCTCAATTTGTTGCAATAACGTCTTAAATATGCCACAGGATCACCGTGCCCTGCATGCTTCTCAAACTTGGGCATTTTAAAACTGATGGGAAGGTTGATGTCTGGGAACATGCAAAGATCTTTATAGGAAACACTCTTATAACCTCCAATTCCCTGCAAATTCCTCATGGCCTGTTCTAAACTTTTCAACTTCCGTGCTATGACTTCCTGTTCCTCTATTGCGACAGGTTTCTCCATATCAAATGGAAATGCAGGTAGCTGAGTGTACCCATACGGTTCATTCATTCTCAAAGTAGGCTCCGGGGCATAATACTGACTATCTGGAACCTTCAATACTGGCTCACTGGCAGACCGAGGAAGCCCCATTGTAGGACGCACAACATATGTGGGATCTTCAGGTGGTGGCGGAGCCACAAATACCGGTGTGATCGGTGGCACCGGCTGAGCAGCGGGTCTTGATTGGGGAGCTGCCAAGGGCACACCTGAACTTCCAGGATAATAATGTCGCGGAGTGAATCCTGGCGCGTGCTCAGGTGACTCAGTAGGAGCAGAGAATTATGCCTGAGAGAGCGGTGGGAAATTAGAGATATTCCCAAGACCTTCAGAGAGCGGAGGAGGAGGCATTCCGCTGGCCCATGCCCGGTGCAAATCTATCAATTGTTGCCTGAGCCTTACTACCTCATCATTGTGTTCTGAACTTTATTCCATGTGATCCTGATCCGGGTCCATGAGAGAATTTTCAATCTCCCTGCTAGCCATGGCAAGCTTTGCTTTTGATCTAGTGAAGTATGGGTGACTAGCCAGAGTGCTGCGAACCTACCACTGTTATCTGAAAGAACATGCTCATCAAAGACGACATCCGTTAGGATTAGGGCACACAACAAGCATGGGAATCACATTGGTAAAATTGTCCTAAATTCATGTTCATTTCTACCAGCTTTTGAGGATAGCGAGGTCATTTTAACATCATTCCGATTTTTATCTACACTTATTTTTATTATTATTATTATTATTATTGAAGAAATCTCTGTTCTTTTCCTTTCTTGTCTCATCATCCTTTCTTTCTTTTCTTCTCTCGCTATCTACCTTCATTTTATCATTCTTTATGGCTTTTGTTTTTTCTTTAAAAGAGGAAAAATAATGAAAAACAACGAAACAAAATGATTAGATCGAACCCAAAAATAGGTTGTCTACGTATCATGTTGTACATGAATCAGATCTTGCGTAGTTCGGGCCGCATATGCATAAACATCACATAATTGAAGGCTCTTTTTTTTTTTTTAGAAAAACGAAAACAAACAAACAAAAGAAAGACGTAACATCATAACATTTTGATGAAAGAAAGAAACCAAAACATGCAACGAATTTAGGACCGCTTTAAAAACTAAACAACAAATACAAAATAACATTCTAGACCCCTAAGACGACATACGTGAAATTACTGAATAAAGACCCTAATACCAAAAACAACTTGGCTCCGACTTAAAACAGACGCCACCTTACAATGACAGATACATAAAAGACTCAAATTGAATAAAGATAAGATATGCTCTTTCAGACTGGTGCTCTGCGTGATGACCCTGGCTAAGATGGACCTGCCTGTAAAGTTCTCTTTCTCCCATTCAAACTTTGTAGCATCTCCTGCAAAGACACCCTGATATTGGGGAGGAAGCTTCGGGCCCGTATTCCTGCCTAATGAGGAGTGCAATTAGAAAGATTGTTCTAACACCTTTCTACAATCTTGAACAAATCTGCTAACTGAACTCTCAGTGTCTCCACTTTGGACCGCACTTCCATCCTAATGGTCGTCAACTATGCATTCTTCCTGTATTCTCCCTCTAAGTTTCGCTAGTAAGGGTTGACTGATACCCCGAGGGATAGATTGAATCCAGACCCCATATCCCTGAGTGTACCCTGGATTATCCAAACTCTCTTTAAGTATGTCCACACCTAGCTTTGTTGTATGCTTCCAAAACTGCTCGTACTTCCTCTCACCTAAGGCTTGGTCCTTGAAGTACTCAACATCCTTCAGAAGATCCACTGTTGGTGGCACGTCCTGCGGCCTACCCAACTGGCGCATTACCCTAGAAGGACTGTATGGCCTAGTGCAATTGAGCCCTAACATAACTAGAAGGAGCTGTATCTGACAACTAAACAAGATTATCTTTGGTCGAAGCCACAGATAAGTCCACAAAATGTTATCCTCGGTTCTTGACTCAAGAAATTCAATCCAAGCGTCGACTCCCACGGGTAGCGAGAATTTACCCAAACGCAACCTGAGGTCCATGGCTTTTACTCGATTGGGAATACAACGATCAACCACGTCTGGTCTAACTAAAGAAGGCGCATGCAGATGCTCCATCATCCATAACTGCAATATCAGGTTACTGCTCTCAAAAAATCTCATCCCCCCTTTCACTTCGGTTAAAGCCTTATATATTTCTGCTAAGATCATGGGTATGAGAGTGAACCTGCCCTTTTGATTACTAACCTTGCCCTTTTGATTAGTGCCCTTGTCATTTTGATCCTTATGAAATAGAGACATCACCACAGATTGCAAACGTGTATTAATACGTCTTTCTTCTAGCGGAAACACTAAAGTACCTAACAAAGCGAGGGTGAAGACTTCAAGACGCTTTCTCTCCCACTTCTCCTTAGTCACATGAAATTCATCCCAAAAGAAATCAAAACCTTCCGAGGGCCCGAATCTAGCGAAAAGAAAATCTAAGGAAACCCACGAATCACTTAAACAACCCAAATGCATACCCTTACTTTTTAAACCACAAGACTACAAAAACCTCACGCCAGTATGATTTCGTGCTCGAATCATATCTTTCTCAATATAGGGCAAATGCAACAAACCGAAAATTTCTGCTGAAGTAGGAGTCATTTCACATTCCCTAAACCTGAACACCAAACTACTTGGATCCCAAAAGGTCAACACAACCTCTATTAAATCTGGACGAGGGGTAACATGCAGAAGTTCCGTAAGATCACCTAATATTTTAATCAGTTTCTGCTGATCAACATAGTTAAACATTTCCCACCACTTGATTAACTTTTTGGGTACCTTGACAACTATCAGGACTTTAGACTTGGTGGACAAATCCATCCTGTAATAACACATAGGACGTTATCTCAAAAATTTGATAGTAGTAGAAGATTCCCAACCCTTGGGATTTTTGACGCAGACATATATCGATGGGACAGACCACTTCATGACTCCAATTTACCGAAAAAAAGTACTGAGCAAAATCAGTCTACTTGGCTAACAACTCTAGATTACGGGGCGAGAGACCCAGGCTAATAATAAGACAAAGGCCAACACAAAAATTACCGGACCCACCGAGGGTTGCCTACGTATCCCAACCCGAGAGAAGGGAATCAGGTATGCGTAGTTCATCCAGATTGGACAATTAACGATTAACTAATAAATTGACCCTAACTTAAGAGATACAACCAAAAACAAACGAATAAAAACTTTTTGGATTTTCAACTAGACACTTCAACTAAGACTGACACCACCAATTATGAAGAAAAATCTTTTTGGTATTTTTGCTTTTGACAAATAAGTAGAAAAGGCAAACAAAACCCTCTTTTTTTCTTCTTTTTCTTTTGTTGAACTTACGGTACTTTGAGAAGATAAATGCAAAACGTAAAAAAAATCTTTTTGAGTTTTTGGATTGTGAAGAACAAAAGCCATAAAGAACTCTAAAATAAACTACGACACTCCTTTTGATTCATTCTTTGCGACTCACTTTTTTCTATTTTTCTTCTTCTTCTTCTTTTTTGCTTTTTTTTTTTTTTGCCTACGCACCTTACTCCTAACAAATTTTTCTTTTTTTTTTTCAAATTGGTCCGTCAAATGATCAACGTTACCCTTAAAGATGCAACATTTAGCATGTAGGGATGCTTTAGAGGTGAGTCTCCTACAAAGGACCATGTGGATCCCGCTAGGTCTCCGTATGATACACATAAGCATGACCTAAAGGTTGACCTATGTTGTGGTTCACTAACAAGGTTGTTCGGGGGAGCGTAAGGTCGATAGTGGCTGCTTTGCTTTCCACCTACTCCATAACACCGATGGCTCCCCCCCTAAAAGAAGGGTGACTCAACTAGAAGTCGTGTACAACACGTGTACTATGGACTTGTTGCAGAAAGAAGGCCGGGGGGTAGACACACATGATGCCAGATATAAAAGCGGTAACACATAGGATAAATACTGTACACAAAGAATACGAAAACATTCCATAATGATAAAACAATAACACAAAACAACACAAAAAAAATATTTATACACCTATAGTGCCAAACATAGCCGATACGACTCCAAAATAAGCTTGAATTCTGAACAGTTATCCCAGTGGAGTCGCCAGAGCTGTCACACCACTTTTTTTTTCGTACTCCAAAAGATTATTATTTTAAAGGTTTGAAAGGGTTTTTATTATTTAAGTGACAAAAATGAAAATTTGTTTTGAAAAAGGATTATTTACATTTTTTATTCAAAGTCGCCACTTGGCATAAATCGGGTGTGCCAAGTCACCTTTGGGAGATCTTTTTCGAAATAATTTGACTCTTTAAAACTGATCCGCGAACAAAGATTCCGGCTAAGGAATTCTGTTGATCGAGGGGAAGGTGTTAGGCACCCCTCGATCCCGTGGTTCGACCACAGTCGCTTGGTGGAGCATATCGGCTAATTTGACACTACGGATGTATAAACCACACAAAACACATAGAAAACAATCAATCAAACAAACCAAACATACGAATCCCAAAAAATAGAGTACAATCCAATTATACAGACCCAAAACATAAAAAAAATGCGGAAATGTAAACCTACTCTATTCTAAACTAATCCTAAGCTGATCATAAACCAAACTCCACCCGACGTTTCGGGCCTTGATCATGCGCCGTCTTCGCGTACAAGATACTGGGGGCATTCCCCGGTGAATAAATATAATTCCTTCGGGGCATTCCCCGGTAAATGAATACAATTTCAATTTCATGAGATAAACTAGAAAGCATTCAACACATTCATCATTCCATGCATTCAATCCAACATCATTCCTAAATTTTCCTTCCCGAACCTAAACTTTTGCCTATTCATTCGACATATCATGATTCTATTGCGTTCCAACAATATCCGTGCTCATTCCGAATTAAACAAACAAAAATAAACCAAAATTAATCTAAATTCTCCCTTTTTATCAATTTCTTAATTCCGCCCTTATTTATTATGAATCTCACAACTAACCCAATTCTCAAGTATTCAATTTCGAGATAAAAATCAAGACAATGATAATCAACATGGCTCAAACAAACTCACAAGCACACCATACCACCAACATTTAAACACATTAGAGATAATAATAAGAATAGCAGAGTTGAGGGATGGACCTTAATACCGTTTTTGATGAATATTATTTGACGAAATAAAGAGAACCCGCCTCCGATAACTTCGACTTAAGCCTCAGCGATGAATCTATCCATCTCGGTATTAAGAAATTGAAACACAAAACTAAACCCAAAACCAGTAACGAATACCAAAGAACTCGAGTTGAAAATCGCAACAGCACAAACCAGTCCCGTTCGCGAACTAATCTTGAATTCAAAGGAGATGATGAGATGGGGAGATTTAAGACGGAATCGATCGAACGATGAACTGAAAACCAATCGAAACTGAGCTCCAGTGAGCTGCGAAGGGCAAAACTGGCGAAACCAGTCGAAATCTGGCGACTATGGCGCCGAAATAGTAACCCAAAACCCGATTTTATTTTCTCCTTGTTCTCTCTCGCGCATCACTCTCTTCTCTCTCGTTTTTATCCCTCTCCTGGTGTTATTACTGTGTGTGTGCCTCTCGTGAGTGGGAATTTGTATTGTTGTTGTTATCTCCGGTGAGTGTAGTGGGGGTGTA
The DNA here is from genome assembly GCA_030864215.1 of Capsicum pubescens. Lineage (NCBI taxonomy): Eukaryota > Viridiplantae > Streptophyta > Magnoliopsida > Solanales > Solanaceae > Capsicum > Capsicum pubescens. Next base: position 5,407,601 of record CM061543.1, read on the forward strand.
GGATTTTTGAGTGAAAATCAGCTGGGTATCTTCCCACCCCCCCTTTTTTTCGTCCCTACTGTGATGATGTATGTAAAAAAATGCCAGATGAGTTTGAGTAATTGTTGATGATAAAAAAAATGAGTTCTTCCCTTTTTCGTGAGCCCTCCGTATATGTATGGCCAGTGATTTTTTTTGTGTGCCTCTGAGAATTGTGTGTGCAGGTATGAGTGTTCTCTATTAAATTGGAAGGATAAAGATGAAAAGGGAATCTTTTCCCTGTGGGCCCCCCGAATGTGTTATCTGTGTGTGTTGATGGTTTTGTGTACGTGAGGATGAGTGTATCCATCCTTTTTCAAGAATGGTGAGGTCCCCCTTTTCTAATGTTTTTCCTTTTTTTGCCTTTGTGGACAAGAAGTATGAGAGGGGCACGTAGGTATGACGTGTTGGGGGGTATGGGTATGGGTAATGTGTCTTCTTTTAATTGAAAGGGTTGTTAGGATGTTAAAAAGAATAAAAGTTTGTTAGGGATTTTGTTGAGAATTATTTTTGTATTTTTGTGGGACGTAATTACATGGGTGAGGGTACACGGTAGGATAAGGTAAAAATGGGTAAAATGATATCGGGGAGGGACGAAATTACGTGTCTACAGGGGCGGGGCGGGACCGTTGTGTTTGTTGAAGAGGAAGAGGGAATTGGGGTGGGGTGGGGTGGGGGTGGGGGTTGTAAGAAGAAGAACGAAAGGGGGTGGGGTCTATTTTATATAAAATATATATTTTTATATATAAATATATATATATATATATTTTAAAAAATATTTTTTTTTTATATATATATAAAAATAGTATATATATATATATTCTTTTCTTAAGAAAATATATAAAAAGTAAGTGTGTGGGATTATTTTTTTTTTAAAAAAAATTATTTCCTACGTGGCAATGACATGGCACTGATGTGGCAACGATGTGGCGCGTGTGTAGTGCACTCGGTTGTGAGAGTGGGTTTTTGATTTGGTGGGTGAAATTAATTCACTTGAAAGTTGTTAAGGGGGGTAAATAAACTGAAGTTAAGTTTAAGTGTTAAAGTGAGTTTGGAGGACAAGTTCGGGGGGGAAAAGATGTATTACCTCTTATATATTTACGTTATATGATACTATAATATACCATAAATATGCAAAGTATGTTTTATATAGAAATAATTTATTCACACACAGTAAAAATTTTCATGTATAAGAAACTTAAAGAAATAAATTAGCGGCACCCTAAAATCTAATAACAACTCATTATTTCCTATTTTTGTAGGAACAGAAAATAAAGGAAATAAATTAAATAAATTCCTAAATAAATAAATTTGTTTGAAAGATAATATTTGTTACCTAAAAAATAGGAAACAATGATCTGTTAATATAACATCCATATTTAAAATTTTTAAAGATGAGAAACGGCTATTAATGTAAATATTATATGTCATCATTGAAATTCATTAAATATGGTCATGTATATGTAATTATTTTTATAAAAGTAGCTAATTGTATTCTTTTCCCGTTAGTAGGTAAATTTTAGTTGGGTGATTTTGATAGTTTGTAAAAGTTGGGGCATAAAATTATATTTAAAAAAGTTTTTTCAAAAGTCAAACAAAAAATTCAAAAAAGACATGGTCAAACACAACTCCAACTCCAATTTCAACTCCAACTTCAACTCCAACTTCAAAATTTTTTAGTTTTCATGGCCAAATGGCTACTTAATTTAGAAAATAGTGACTTTCATGATAAGATCATGAATTTTGTATTATAAAATAAAATTTGGGCGGAATACATAAGATCCCTTAACTTGACACTATTTTTCATTTTGGCATTTTAAGTGGATATTGTTCATAATAAGTGATACAGATTTAAGAATTAATTGATCTCATTTAATATTGAAGGGGTTACAGCTGTATATATAGAGAACTGAAGAATAACTAATTACAGAATAACCCAGATGTATTTAATAATTATATATGTAGTCTATTATCCCCCCGCAAGCTGATCAGCGGTAACGAGGGGCAGCTTGGAGCAGAGAGACTGAAAAGGCTGTAACGGAAGAGGCTTGGTGAGAATATCAGCAAGCTGGTCAGTAGATGGGACATAGTGCGTGGCCATTGCTCCTGCAAGTACCTCATCGCGAACAAAGTGACAGTCAGACCCAACATGCTTCATACGATCATGAAGGACTGGATTTTTGGTAACACAAATAGTGGACTGATTGTCACAATAAATCTGTGGTTTTGTCGGGGGAATGCCAAGTGCATCCGTAAGGTATCGTAACCACATGGCTTCAGCAACACCCGCAGCCATGGCACGATATTCTGCTTCTGTGGAGGAACGGGACACTCGCGTTTGCTTCTTGGTGCACCAGGAAATCAGATTCGGTCCCATCATAACAATATATCCAGTAGTGGACTTTCGATCATCTTTGTCGTTAGCCCAATCCGAATCAGAAAAAACAGATATATCAAACGAGCCCTTTTGAAATAAAATTCCACAGTGAAGAGTACCTTGAAGATAGCGCAGAATGCGTTTCAAGGCCTGAAAGTGTTGTTCTGTGGGAGCATGCATTGATTGGGAGACTCGATTGACTGCATATTGGATGTCCGAACGAGTAACAGCAAGATAATGAAGTCCACCGACGAGGCTCCGATATAGTGTAGGATCGGCAAAGGGAGTATTCGGCCCTGGGGATTGGCGGACTGCCATGGGAGTGACCGCGGGTTTGCAGTCTGTCATTCCAGCCCGATTTAGAAGTTCAAGGGTATATTTTGTCTGATGCATCAATATGGTTCCCGATTTGCGGATGAGTTCGAGGCCAAGAAAGAACTCCAGAGGACCGAGGTCCTTAAGTTTGAAGTCACGATGCATAGCTTCAGTAATTTCAGTGATGAGTGATGACGAGCTGCCTGTAATAACAATATCATCCACATAGATAAGAATGATGACTGTCCCTCGAGAACAGTGAAGGGTGAAGAGGCTGTTGTCATGATGGTAGGTGCGAAAACCAAGACCCTGCAGAAAAGTAGAGAGACGTGTGTACCAGGCACGAGGGGCCTGTTTCAGGCCATACAGTGATTTGCGAAGCTTGCAAACATAGTGAGGACGGTTGGGATTAACATATCCCGGTGGCTGAACCATATAGATTTCTTCCTCAAGATGACCATGAAGAAAGGCATTGCTGACGTCTAGCTGATGAAGCGGCCAATCATAGTGAAGAGCAAGAGACAAGACCAGACGAATAGTCTGTTGCTTAACAACAGGGCTGAAGGTCTCCTTATAATCCACACCATACTCCTGATGATACCCTTTTGCAACCAGACGTGCTTTATAGCGAGAAAGAGATCCATCTGAATTTCGTTTGATGCGAAACACCCATTTGCACCCAATAGACTTGCGGTTACTAGGCAGAGGTACCAAATCCCATGTACGTTGTTCATTCAGAGCCTGAAATTCCTCATCCATAGCTTGGCACCAGAAACTATTTTTGGAGGCTTGGTTGTAGGTAGTAGGCTCAGTTGTGGGATGTGCATCAAAGGGTATTTGAGTGTGGTAGGCTTTGGGTTTGAAGGTACCCGGCCTTGGCTCGGGTTGTCATAGGATGAGTGTTGAGTGGAGGGTGATTAGGAAGGGGTGGTGGAGTTGTATGATGCGTGAGCGGGGGTTGGGTGGGGCTGCCGTGGGAGCTGGGATGTGCAGCGGTGGATGGGGTGGCTGTATGTGTGTTAGGAGTATGATGTAGGGAAGTGGTGGGTTGTGTGGCAGTCGGCTGGGTGTTCGGGTGGGAGGTTTGGGGTTTCGGGTGGGTAGTGGTGTAGTGGGGTACCGGGTTAGGTGCCGAGTGAGCCGGAGCATGAGCGTGAGAAAAGGACGGAAATAATGGCACAACGCCAAGTGGATTGGGGGAGTATGGAGTAGAGGAAAGACTTGTGTAAGGAAATTGTTCCTCCACAAAACGAACATGACGGGAAACATATGTTTTCTGAGATACAGGATCGAAACATTTGTAACCTTTGATAGTGGGATGATAGCCTAGAAAGACACAAGGGGTTGACCGAGGTTGAAGTTTATGTTGAGTGTGCGGACGCAACCAGGGATAAACTAGACACCCAAACGGGCGGAGATGGATATAGTCGGGTGGATGATTGTAGAGACGGGCATATGGAGTGGAGTTGGAGAGAGTGTGAGTGGGCATGCGATTTATGAGGTAGTTGGCAGTAGCAAGGGCATCAACCCAAAAGGAAACAGGTAAGGTGGAATCATGGAGGAGCGCAACAACTGTTTCTATTAGGTGACGGTGTTTGCGCTCAGCAACGCCATTTTGTTCAGGGGTATAAGGACATGAAGTGTGATGAAGAGCCCCTAGATTTTGAAGAAAAACACCAAATGCATTGTTGACAAATTCTTTGCCATTGTCACTTCGAAAAATTTTGATTTTGGCATTAAATTGATTTTGAACCATTCGGTCAAAGTTTACAAAAATAGTATAAGCTTCGGATTTAAATTTCAGAGGATAAAGCCAAGTGAATTTACTGTAATCATCAACAAAACAGATATAATAACGAAAACCTTGAACAGAAGGAACTGAGGTTGGACCCCAAACATCAGAATGAATTAATTGAAATGGCGCAGTGGCCTTGTGTTCAGACAGTGAAAAAGGTAAATGACAAGATTTAGACACTGAACAGGACTCGCAATGTAATTTTTCTGAAAAATTAAAACCTAAGGAAGATAAAATGGATTTGGTGATGGCGGATGATGGGTGCCCAAGCCGGCGATGCCAGGTTGACGAGAGAATGGCTTGACTCACAACAGACGGAGACCTGGATGGAAGAGTGTATAGCCCATGCTCACAGCGGCCCGTGTACCGCACCCGGTTCGTGGTATTGTCCACTATCTGGAAATTGGTGTCATTAAAAATGAGGGTGCAGTTATTTTCTTTAGTAAAGCGATAAACAGATAAAAGATTGGATGTGAGGGAAGGGACGTGGTGAAGGGTTGAGAGATGAAATTTACCATTTGGGGTATAGACATACCCAGAGCCGGTGTTTGTGATGGGAAGGGATTGACCATTGCCTACTGTAATAGTTTCTGAGCCATGATACGGATGAGGAGCTTGAAGTTGTGAATAATCCGACGTCACATGGGTGTTAGCACCTGTGTCTAGATACCAATCGCCAGATTGAGCGTTTGTGGACGCATGCATCGCCCTTGATCCTCCGGACTGGCTATTTACATTCTGCGAGTCATCATAACGATACCAGCAATTAGCCGCAGAATGGCCCCGTTTAGCACAAATTTGGCACGTCGGAAGATCTCGTGTGGGCATCCGCTGGTTTCCTCGTCCCTGTCCGCGGCCTGACTGGAAGCCGTCCCTCGGTGGAGGCCCGCCTCTGCCTTGCTGCCCGGTGTTTCGACGGTCACCGCCGCCGCTGCCTCGCCCTTGGTTACGGCGATCGTCACCGCGACCCCTGGCCGAGCCTCCGCTGCCAGCCGAGTAAAGAGCCGTGACGCCAGGGGTGGAACTGGCTTCTCCGAGCAGTAATTTGTGTTCCATGTCTAGATTCAATTCTTCTGCATTAAGCCATCCAGACAGTTGATTCAGAGTGATTTCGACAGGCGAGAGGCGAATATGCTGTTTGAGAGAGGAATAGCCAGCCGGAAGACCACGTATCACGGCATTCACCACGTCTCGTTCAGGAATAATCTCGTTCACAGCATCTAGGTCAGACAGAATAGAGGCCACATCATCAAGGTATTGAGTCATCGTCTTCGTTCCCTTCCGAAGAGTATGCAATTTGTCACGCAACTGAAAAATATGAGCCGTGGACACAGAGTTGTACCTTGTGGCTAGTGCGTCCCAAAGTGAAGCCGATGTGAGAAAACCTCGGGCGTGTTTGTGCACAGAGGGGCTAATAACTGCGAGAAGACAGGCTCGGATCTGAGTGTCTACGATCATCCACGGAAGGTAGTCGGGATTTGGGAGCTTGACGCCGTCCTTCTCGGCTGTCTCGGGCTGCGGCTTCTCCGCACCGTCAATCCATCCGAGCAGCAAGTTGGCTGCGAGGGCGGTGCGGACGTTAAGTGCCCAGGCCGGGTAGTTGTTGTCAGATAATTTTTCGGGGATGAGATTGTGGAGATTCCTGAGCAGTAATTTTACTCCAGACGGTAATTTTGACAGAGGATCAATAACCTTGTCCATGGCGCCGACCTACGGCGGAGGAGGGAGGCCGTGCGGCGTGGTGTAGACGGTGGCGGCGGCGCACACACGTCGGAAAAGAGGAGAGATTAGGGTTTGGGCGGAAGAAGAAACCCTAGCTTTGATACCATGATACAGATTTAAGAATTAATTGATCTCATTTAATATTGAAGGGGTTACAGCTGTATATATAGAGAACTGAAGAATAACTAATTACAGAATAACCCAGATGTATTTAATAATTATATATGTAGTCTATTAATAAGCACCTAAATCAGCTACAAATTGTGTCATTTGGACAGCTTTGATTGACATGACAAAGTGAGTGTTATACACTAGCGTTTTGACGCGTGATAGCCGTATTTTAGCCCTTTTTATTTAAATTTATCGTAACGAAGAATAAAATATTGTATTAATATGATTAATAACTTTTAAAGAATATTATTAAAATACAAATTTGTCTGCAAAGATTCACTGACAAGCACTCATCCTGTAAAGTATCTATGTTTTCTTTCAAGAAACTCCCAATTATATTTATATTTTCTTTCGTTGAATAAATTTCCAACTGAACACTGACATCCTCCTTCTCCATAAATTTTTAGTCATATATCTGAAATTCGTGAAGCTATTAATGCGAATCTATCATTCCTTAGAGAATGAGGAGGTATGTTTATCATTCTTGAAAAATCAACCTCCATCAATGGCTCCATCAATGGAGGTTAAGCCCAAAGAATGTTGGGGTCGGAAGATGTTGTGGGGGGCTTTTTTGTAATTATTTGATAAAAAAATCACGTGTCATTAATTCATTGGACACCTTGCCATGTGTTTTGGTCTTTTGTTATTTAAAAAAAAATTGTGGGTATATATAATGATGTGGCGATTTAAAATGAGTTGGCACAAATCAATCGGCCGTTTAATCCACGTGGAAGCGCGTGCAATTCATGCACCAGAGTTGATGTCAAAATGACACAGTTTGTAGCTGATTTAGGTGCTTAAAATGAACAACGTTCACTTGAAGTGTCAAAGTGAAAGATGGTGTCAAGTTAAGGGGTCTGGCGATGTATTCCGCCTAAAATTTGAGTGATTATCTATAATATCACCCACGTTTCTCATTGTAAAGACGTTTTATTTTACTTCTTTTTTAATTTTAGTCACGACTTAACCTCGTTAAATATGTGGCTCTGATTCATTAAAATATGGCACCGACTATATATTGACATTTCTTTTACATCAACCATCACACTGTCTTAATGCATCACATTTGTCGGGGTTGAATCCACCTCCTTAATAAGCCATTGCCTTTCGCTTGTCGACGTAATGTCAACACTAATCGGAGTTAATAATTTCGAAAAATTTATATTAATAAAGATTGCATAGATGGGTTACCTATGACCAAAAATAGATTTTCCTACATTGTATTCATTTTTATTTGTTGGTTGCAATTCAAGTGTCTTGAGAAGTTAATTTTTATTTGGGTTGTAATTCAAGTGTCTTGAGAAGTTAATTTACCAATAATTACAAATTAATAGTTATTGTTTTAAAAAGACACTCTTCTTTTTTATTTCAATTTCCTTAACAAAAAAAGTGACCCTTTAAGATAATAAATTTTAATTAAATAACTATCTAATAAATTAACTCAAGTTTGTTTTAGTCATTTTGAAATATTGTTGTCATTTGTTTGAAAAAGTAATTATAAAAGAAACAAAGACCGCTAGGGGTTTAACATGCATGTTTTCTGCAAAGAGAGAATTTTGAAGCAACTAATTTTGAAACCTAATTATGATGATGAGTCAGTAAAATATAATCTTAATCAAATTATATAGATGTTCCTTCAAAATTTGCATCAACTTTTACTTTAATACTCATTCAATGTTGTATTTGTTGAAAACTCTAGTTTACTAGAATATATGATTACCATAATGTCAAGTAGACTATTAATAAGTTTCACTAAGTATAGTAGGAAAGTAGTGAATGTGCGTTTTTAAAGCATTAAATATTAACGTATATCGAAGTAAAATTATCTTATGTTGAATTCAGTCTAATTAGATTAAGAGAATCTAGTTAAATCATGTTCATTATACCAAATATTGAAAAAATTGACAAAGAAAAATATGACATTAAGATAACAAGATACAATATACATGAAAAACTAGATATTAATATACACATGTGAACAAAAAACTATGTGATTACTAAATAATACTATTAGTAATGGAAAGAAGAGAGAGGGCGCTCCTACATAAAGATACCTTCTCAAGTTTGTTATAACGAATTGCATGTCACTGCAGATCAGCTTTATCGGATAATATAAAATCTAGATACTAACAATAAATATGCATAAATTAAAACTCATTTGTCAAATACTAGGAATTATAAGATTCAAAAAGATCACCAAGTATATAACATTATTTTCGATATTTCAATTATAAAAAATTGACCATTCTTAAATTGGAGAACGAAAGTATAATTTAACCCCCCCCCCCCCCCCCCCCCCCCCCCAAAAAAAAAAAAAAAAAAAAAAACACAAACACAAACCAACACCCCTTCAAATAAAAGAAAAGGAAAAGAAATAATCTCATAAAGATTAGCAATATTTGCTAATTGATTCACATGTCATTCTTGGGTGGGTCGACGTTCATGTCATCAAAGTTGACATACTGGTATGTATTAATGTTGTTGTTCATGTCTACCTCCTCAGCTGATTCTGCTTCATCATAATCATAGAAGTTGAAACTTTCTCCCTTCATATGCTCTTTTTCTTGAGCCTTTGCAAGTTTCAGCCTCTTCAACTCAAGTTTTAACTCTTCAGTTTGTGCTGAAATCGAGACAAAGTCAAGCTTTGAAGTTTATAAATTCTTGATTTTAGTTAATTTCTTATGTTACTGAATTATTAATAATTTACACGTACATATTCAATAAATTGTCAAGGTAAATATATAAGAATTGAATAAAAACTATGTATTGAGTTTGGTTATACCCACAACAAACATATTAGTCCTATCCTCAAGAAAACCCTCCTTGTCAATTAGTAGGCACTTAACAAAAGAAATTGTATTTTGAATCATTCAATTGGTTATATTACTATAATTAATATCAATATAAAATTTCAAATAAACAATATAGTATTTAATTAATTGACCACATATATAGAAGAATAAAGTTTTAAGTTTTGCATTATTAATGTAAATAATTTTTCATATGATCATTCAAGTGATATCTACAAAACTACAAGTAAACCTTGTTAAAATATAGAATTTATTTCTTGAAATAAGATAAACAATCTCTTATAACAGATAAAATTGTCCTAATGATATAAAATTATCTACACTTATGGTGTATAACTATAAAAAAATTTAAAGATGATCATTGCATATAAATGATTAATGAAATTTTGGTAATACATCATAAAAATAAATAAAAAGAAACACCAATTGCTGCATCTTGTAACTTGTTTATGAAACAAAGTGATTTCTGCTTTAGGTTATGAGTGAAGTCGTGTATTACTATTTTATGTGACGATCTCAACATTATTAGTCACTATACAAGAATTTTTTATTATTATATACTAATTAACTATGTATAAATAACATAAATATCAATCTTTTTGGAAGTAATTACACTCTCTCCCACTTTTTTAATTACTTTACTCTCTCCCCCTATTAATATATATAATACATAGGTCGGGTTGGTTCGGTTTTTATTAAAAAAACAAACAAACCAATCATATCGGTTTATTAAAACTATAAACCAAATCAAACCAACATAAAATTGGTTTTTTCGGTTTAGGTTTTAGTCGGTTTTTTCGGATTTTTTGGGTTTTTTGGTTTTTTTTCGATTTTTTCTTTATAATATTTAGTTTTTACAATTGTATTGTGATCGAAGACTAGATCAAATATGTTTTCACTCATGTGCTAATGAAAAAACATAATTATGAAAAAATGAGGAGTGAAAAACTCTCTTGAAATTAAAAAGTGAGATGAAGAGTGAAAAATTTAGGTTTTAAGTTTATATTGGGTTTTGAATCATTTAATTAGCAATTAATGGACAAATATTATAACTTAAAGACCCAAATCTAAATATATATCTACATCTACTTTCAAATTATTGAAAATTACTAAAACTAGTTGAAAAAGTATTTAAAAAGTAGATTATAATTAATATTTTATGTATAAAAAAGTTCGAATATTATATATATATGTGTCGGTTTGACCTTTTTTTGGTCAACACCAAACCAAACCAAGAATGGTCGTTTTTTTTTCTAACGCCAAACCAATCAAACCAAACCATAAGTCAGTTTTTTTTCTCGGTTTGATTTGGTTCGTCGGTTCGGTTTGACTTGACGGTTTGGTCTGTACACCCCTATACATAACACAGCCGATATATACATAGCATTCTATGTATATGTTGGGATTTTTGTAATATGTTTAGGGAATTGGAATTTTTTGTAATATTGAAAACATAAGTTGTGTATTTATGTAGTTTTTAGATTATATATTATGTGAATAATTTTTCTATTATAATTCTGACATAAATATAAAGTGAATAAAACTATTTTTGTGGGCAAAGGAATATATACATATGCATACCAGTTTGTCGATTGATATAGTCAGTGACGCTATCCACTCGTTTTCGCAACATTTCGTTCTCCATCTGTAAATGTTCTTTATAGTCTTTCATATATACTTCTTCTATTGTTTCCATAGCTATCCTATTCTGCACCAATATATATATACGAAATAACTTATTAGCGTTAATAATTAAAAATAATGAATCTATCATCAATATTGAAGAACCCAACAAATTCGTATGCATCTCTAATGAGTCTTGTCATTCAACGTTATTGCATCAATTATTTGAACTTAGTGAAACTCAAGAAAGAAAGAATGATTATATATATTCAAGTAGCTTAATCTAGTGTATCAAAAATAAACTTTTTACTTCTTCATAAAGATAAAAATAAGATTTGCGTACATATTATCCTGATGTCAAATTTTACTTATGAGGTTATACTGAATTATTGTTGCATGTACGCTTATCTAATGGCTAATCTAATTTATGTCTAAATAAGGTAACGTGTTTGAAGGATGTGCACTTGATTTCATATTTAACAAATGAGTCTTGAATCGAAATCTTCTTACTAAGACCATCGTTTGGGTGGGGGGGGGGGGGGGAATATAATCTTAAAGTTGGACTAATTAACCTGTGACCTCAAATTAATCACCAAATCTGCAAGCATATATAATTAACTTGTCTCATCATAAATGAGTTTAAGCCAAAAGTACTATTAGCTATTTAGCATATCAGAATTGAAAAATAAAATTAAAAAACAAAAACAATTATATAAGAATGTATTTTGGAAGCAATTTATATGATTCGATATGTTATTATGATTTATTTATTTGTTCATTTCATTACATGTTTCTGAAAATATCTGTATAATTATTATTCAAATCTATCAAGAAAAAAATTAAATAATAAATAAAAAAAAAACATTCGAATAAAAACTTTTGATGTAGGTTTTAATTACCTGGAGAGTTTTGACCTTCTTTTCTAAATTAGCAGTGTATTCAACCTTCTTGGCTCGGGATCTTTGTGCAGCTAGTCTATTGGCTACAGTTCTATAGTAAAAGTCACAATTACAAAAAAAAATAAAAAAGTAAAAAAATAAAAAATAAAAAATAAAAAAAATTAATCTTTACACATACAAACTTATAGAAACGAAGGAAATACTATTACTTGAGAAAATATGAATTTTCGATAGAGTTTTTTTATCTCATTGGATCCATTGAAAATTAACTTGTTAAAATATTTTTGACAAATTTTTTCTATCAAAAGCATTAAACATCAGTAAAATATTATACTGTAGTGAAAAAGAATTATCTAGTCTTGACATATTACCACAACCTTGTAGAAACAAAGAAAAATATTATTGATAGATAACTAAAAAATATGAATTTCAATTGAAATCCATTGAAAATTAGCTAGTTGAAATCACTTCCCATGAATTTATCATTAGAAATTCAAAACGTCGATTAGAAATTCACACGTTTAAAATAGTTTTAATTAAAAAAAAAATAAGTATAACCTTCTCAACTTTTGCACATCAACATTGGGGTCTCCATGACCTTGGCTAAGTTTAGAATTCACTGCTTCTTCGAGGGTAGGAGTCTTGTTAATTGAATCAACTACAGCTGGTGTTGTGAGACACAAATCCAAATTAGGTTCTTCAGATTTGTTTTGTTTTCTCTTCATTTTCCCTTCAACAAATCACCTAAAGAATTATAAATAAAAATCTCAAAAAAAGAAAAAGAGAAATAACTTACAAAAAAGAAAGAAAATTGATATAGAAAGTAAATTACGAAGTGCATGAACTAATATATACCTCTAATTGAAGTATGCTTCTTTAAATTTTAAGTGAGGTTATCAAGTTATAACTAAATGCCTTTATATAGAGACTGAAAAATAATTTTGGACAACTTGTCATCTAGTAAATTAGATTTATATAATTAGAATTTTTTGAATAAAAAGGTAAGCAAATTAATATTCTGTTATATATTTTCATGTCTTAATTTATGTGGCACCGTTTGAATTGACACAAAGTTTTTTTTTTCTTTTTTTAAAGAAGACTTTTGAAATTTATATCTGTAATAGTCCTCCTTAACATCTATATCATTATAAATCATTCCATACGCGTAAAAAGGAAATATTTTACTTAAATTTAATTCCAATTTTTGGGATGGTGACATTCAAAATTAATTTTGTTGTGTCAAGACATAATCTATTTTTTCACATAAAGTTGCTTAACTAACATAAAAATCAAATTATATTATGTCCATTTTCACTTTATCGCCTTTTGTTTCCTCCTAATGACTTTTATGTGATACTTAAATTTGAGTGATTTTTTATTTTAAAAAAATGATAACTTTCATGACATTTAGATAATGACTTTGGTACAACAAAATAAATCTGTGTGACTATCCACTAAAACACATTTCTCATACTCACACGTTTTGCCATACTCTTTCTATTTTAATTATGCCTTAACCTTGTTAAAAATCAAAGGTGACTCATTAAAATACAACACTGATTATTTAACGACATTTTCTCTACATCACCCTTGCACTGGCTACATCGTTTAATGCATCATATTTGCCGGGAGTTGAATCCATGTTTTTCACGAGCGATCACCCTTCGCTTGTTGATATTAACTTCAATGCTAATCAAAATTAATAAGATCTAAAAAAAATTAATTGTAATAAAGATTACATAGATGGATTACCTATATATGCCCAAAAGCAGATATTCCTATATTTCTTATTGATTCTAATTTAGTTTAATAATGAAAGTGATTTTTGAGATACTAACTTTTAAATTTTAATTAGTTACCATCTAAAGTTTGATAGTTTCAATTTGAAATATGATTTTCATTTGTTTGGAAAGTTAATTATACAAGAAGCAAATACTACTAGTGCCAATGGTAATAGAATATTAAAGAGCTCATCTTTAATAAGTTACAACATTTTATTGGAATTTGGTATAATAGTGAAAAATAATGCTCTAACAAATGCGAAACACGCATGTCTTCTGCAAGACAAGCATTTCAAATGAAATATGTAGCCGTCCGCTCATGTTTTTGATGAGCTTCATCATTATTGATGTTGCATCTGATTGTCACCGCGTAGCGAAACTAGGCCTTGACCGTAATTTGCTATTTGTAGGATCGACTATTTTTTCTAGGGTAGCCGATCCTAGAAACAGTAGTGAAACAAATTAATGGCAAATACATTGTAGATATATATATTTGTGCAAAGCCCATCCTCCTGTTGCAAATGAACTATATATTTGAATGTATGAATTGTGGCCGATGTATCATGGCTGGGTGCGGGTGGTTCGCTCCTCACTTGGACAAATGCATGGGAAAGATATATTATTTCCTGTTTCAGTACCCGGTCTCAAATTACCTCTCATCGGTTGAGATCCAAATTATTTTCTTTTAATATACTTCTATGCACTTGGCCTCAGGAGAGGAAGGCCCGTGTTAAGGCAACAAGAAGTAGCACTTTCGCAGAATAGGTATACACGAGGAAGTTCTGCTTCAACCTACTCTCCTTATTCAAATCCCACAAGCACGAGTAGTCGACTACCAAATGGAAGTTGTTTCAGGTCATGAGTACTCGACTGGCTCCTTAGAAGAGTTGTGATATGGCCTCAGCTGATTCCTCTTTCAGGTGGAGGATTGGACTGAGAAGACTACTTGGTACTTCCCTCCACTGTTTCATTATCCTCCCCCTTATTGCTTGTGCCTTTCCTTGGGGGTGCTGGCGGAAGCAGTTAATGTTATACTGGTTCGTCATCCAAAGCATATGTTGCTCACAGTATGAATAACTTGGGTTTCCCATACAAATTGTTTATAGTGCACATTGGCTTTCACAAGATAGAGTTTAGTTGAAGAATCTTAACTTACAGCATTGTAAAGGAGGTTTCACCGTCTCAACATACTATTTCAAACCAAAATGATGTTTAGTACTTGGTTGAATCCAATTATGAATAGCTATTATTTAGTCAAGTTCAAGCAATTTGATGACACAAGTTTGGATAGCAGAATGAAATGCCTTCGTCGTATCAATCCTTAAAAATGCAAGTACATATCATGCAATATGGAAGTGAAAAATGAAGATCATTTGTGACATCTTGTGCAACATTAACTTTGACTGAGTCAGTGCGTCACTACTTCTTCTGCATTTTTCTAGCATACAACTCCACTTTTGTTGCATATTCCTCACATTGAATGACTCATGATTTTGTGGAGCTGATTTTCTTTCTGTTCCTTTTGACATAGGATCGTACATTCACTACTTGACCTAATGAGATATGTCTTTCAGTTGATGACCAAGTTATTCTCACGATTCTCAAAATAATTGCCTTAATATTCAAAGAAGGCTTCAACTTGATCACCAAATGCCCCAGCACTCTGTCTATTTCCTCAGATGTTCTCTTTTACTAACTTAAACCTTTGATTCAATGTTTCATGGTTAAATTGGATTTTAAGATCTGACTGAAAATTTCGCTAGCATGTCATATCACTAGAATCAACATAAAATGCACTATGTGAAGAAAATAAACAAACAACATATATTTGAACACAAAGGGAAAAGGGGACACTCTATTTAATTGAAATAAAAGATAGAGGGTTCGAACATAAACGACAAAGAGACAACAAGATAAATCCCAAACTACAACCCCGAAATACTTCGAAAAATAGAAAAGAAAACAAAACAGACTACTAGACCTCTTCCTAGTAGGGAGAGGGGTGACTTCTTAATTGCTCAGCCTGACAACTTAGCCACTGATTTGCATATCAACATGACTGGAGCTTCCTTCTCTGTCAATGTTCTGCACCATAATTGATCCATCTTGAATCATCTTTTCAATTTCTCTTTTCAAATCTCGACAATCTTCAATACTATGACCCTGAGCATCAGAATGATACGCACATCGTGCATTAGGATTAAAATTTCTTGAACAACGATTAAGAGTGTGCCCAAGGAGAGGAGTGACCATACCCCCCTGTCTCAAACAGGAAAAAGTTTCCCCAATAGGAGTGAAATTATCCTTTTCCTTCCTCATCTTTGCGAACTCTGGCCTCAGATGAAACGTGGATTTAGAGGTTCTTTGGTAAATTTGTGGGGGTCAAGTATGATGTTGAGGGACAGGTACATGCCATTGTGGATAAGAAGACGGATGGGTAAACAATTGTGCACTATTCAAAGGACATTGAGGAAGTGGAATGAAACTCCTTGGATTTTTAAAAGAGGAACCTTGTTGCAGATGAGTAAGTGGATTTGATATGTAACCTCGGAATTGAGGCTGACAATATTGGTGAACCTATTAAAATCTGCTTTGGCCCTAGCACGATAATAGGTGCGTTTTCCTTCTTCTTTCCTTCAGTTTTCCTTTTTCGATTGCAATATCGTCCCAAATGTTTCACAGAATCATTATGTCCATCAAGCTCCTCAAATTTTGATGTCTCAAATCCTGGAGGAAGACTAACACTTGAAAACATGCCCCAGTTTTTATGTGAAACATCTTCATAGCCCACAAGTCCCAAGGAACTTTTCATATCATTTTCTACACTCTTAACTTTCCCAATCATTTTCTCTGTCTCTTCTAGCATGCTAGCCTTCTTAGTAAGAAATTTTGGCGGTCCACTTAACTTAACTGTAGGCTCAAGAGTATAACAATGATCATCAAGAGTATTGAATATGGATTCACTAGTGGACTGGGGAAGCACAATCATTGGATTGATAGCCAAAGTGGAAGCCTTAGTAGAAGGTTGAGCAACAAAAGTACAGACGGTATGTGGTGCTGTGAATATGGTAGACTTATACTGAGGAGCTAAAGAAAGAGTGGTGGAAGTATTGAGGTGCATTTGACGTGGAATGGATTCTGCGGCATGCTGTGGTGCATCAACAACAGTAAGAAACTGACTTTGCGATTTTGGTGGAAGACTCAAGGTATTTGCAGGGTCAAAAATGGGGAACGAAGGAGGAGGCATCCCACTGGCCCAAGCTCGATACATTTCCATCATTTGTTGTCTTAGTCTCAAATTCTCTTTCTTTAAACTCTCAATTTCTTGACTCTTGGTTTCATCCATGATGTCACTCTCTATATCCTTGTAGGACACAACTAACCCTTCCTTGAATTTGGTGTGATATGGAGGACCAGCTACAATGCCACAAACCAACCACCTTAAACTAACTGGACAAGAGATAGCAAATGCATTAGAATTCAACACTTTTTCTCAAAACTTTTTTTTGTCTTTCTGAAAAGGTCACCGAACCCAAGAGGGGAGCCTACGTATCTCACCCCTGAAAGAGGAGAATCAGGTGTGCGTAGTTTGTGAAGTTTTTCCAAAATGGCTAATCAAACTCTTTTTTTTTCTTGGAACTTTAAGAAAAGAAGAAAATAACAAATGACAAAAATCTTTTTTTTTTTTTTTTGCATTTTTCAAGTTTAAACTCCCTATACAAAATGAAACCTATGATTACCAAAGAAAAATCTTTTTGGGTTTCCGATTTTGAATTTCATATGAAAATGAAACTTGAACCTATTAAAGGAAAAATCTTTTTTTTTTAGTTTTCTTTTAAAGATGTATATGAAACACCTACTCTAATAAAGAAAGAAGAAAATCTTTTTTTCTTTGAATTTTTCAAATAAGATCCCCGAACCAATAATAGGCTGCCTACGTATCTCACTCCCGGGAGAGGAGAATCAGGGGTGCGTAGTTCGTCCAGATTGGACAATTGAGGATTAAAGAACAAACAGAACCTTGACTTGAGACACGACCAAAGACACACGATTAACAACATAACAAAATCTTTTTTTGAGTTATCAATTTGACACCAATAACTATGAAAGAAGATCTTTTTGAAATTTTTGAATTATGAATGCATGATAAAGGAATAAAAGGAAAATCTTTTTGATATTTTCTCTATATGAAATGTACAAAACTTCTACCATTTTTTTTTTTGCATTTTCCTTTATAAAACCTCCTATTGTAAAAAAATCTTTTTTAAAATTTTGAATTGTGAAAAAAACAAAAGTCATAAAGAACTCTAAAAACTACAAAACTCTTTTTTTGACTTTTTTTTTCTTTTTTTCACTTTTTTTTTCATGCCCACACACTTTACTTCTAACACATGCTTTACCCCACATCAGTCTGTCAAATGATCACGTTACCCTCAAAGATGCAACATTTAGCACGTAGGAATGCTTTAGAGGTAAGTCTCCTATAAAATACCAAGTGGGCCCCGCTAGGTCTCAATATGATGCACATAAGCATGACCTAAAGGCTGACCTACGCTGGGGTTCACTACCAAGGTTGTTCGGGGGAGCGTATGGTCGATAGTGGCTGCTTTAGCTATCCACCTACTCCATACCAACCGACGGATCCCCCTCCTAAAATAAGGGTGACTCAACTTAGGTCGTGTACACAACGTGTACTACAGAACTTGTTGCAGAAAGAATGACTCAGGTTATACACATGATGCCAGTTATAAAGCGGTAACACATAAGAGAAAAACTGTAAACAAAGAGCACGTAGGCTCTCAACAATGATAACAACAAACGATAACACAAACAATGTTTACACACCCATAGTGTCAAACTAAGCCGATACAACTCCAAAAATAAGCTCGAATTCTGAAAAGTCCCCAGTAGAGTCACCAGAGCTGTCACACCCCTATTTTAATTCCAAAAATATATTTTTATGTTTTAAGTTTGAAAGGGTTTTTATTATTAAAGTGACAAAAATAAAGATTTCTTTCGAAAAGTATTTATTTTACAATTAACTCAGAGTCGTCACTTGACATAATCGGGTGTGCCAAGTCACCTTTGAAAATCCTTTTTCAAAAATGATTTTGACTCTAAAATTGATCCGCAAATAGAGATTCCGGTTAAAGAATTCTGTTGACCAAGGGGAAGGTGTTAGGCACCCCTCGATCCCGTGGTTCGACCACGGTCGCTTGGTGGAGCGTATTGGCTAATTTGGCATTACGAATGTATAAACCACACAAAAACACATAAAACAATTAATCAAACACACAAAACAAACAAATCCAAAATATAGTGTCCAGTTCAATTATACAGTTCAAAAATAGAAAAAATGTGAAAATATAAATCCTATTCTAAGCTAATTCTAAAACTATACTCCAATGCCTTACCCGATGCCTCGGGCCTTGATCACGAACCTCCTTCAAAAACATGATACGTCGGGGCATTCCCCGGTGAATAAATACAACTTCCTTCGGGGCATTTCCCGGCCAAATAAATACATCTAAATTAAATAAGATACTAGAAAACATCAAAAACACACATTTAAACCTTCAAAGCATTCAATCAACTCATCATTCCTAAATTTTGCCTACCCGAACCTATATTGCCTATCCATTTCAACAGATCATAATCTATCACAGTCATGCTTATTCCGAATTAAACAAAAAGACAATAAATCAAAATTAATCTACTTTCACTTTAATCAATTTTCTTCATTCCGCCCCAAATAGCTTTGTTTTTATCAATCACACCAACATTGTTCCACAATATCACCAAAATCGCATTGTCCAACACGTAATCATAACATCAACAAATTCCAACAATCATGATCCAACCACACATAATCACAACCAAATCGACAAATCCAGATAAAGAAGAAAAAATAGGTTAAGGAAGTGGATCTCAATTGTGAATTTCGATATATCGAAGATAGAGCCACGTCCAAAATGCCTCAATTTGAACCTCAAATACGAATCCCAACTCGACAAACTTTGATCC
This sequence comes from Capsicum pubescens, assembly GCA_030864215.1. NCBI lineage: Eukaryota > Viridiplantae > Streptophyta > Magnoliopsida > Solanales > Solanaceae > Capsicum > Capsicum pubescens. The sequence goes on from CM061543.1 coordinate 5,427,136, forward strand.
GAGCTCCGTTCAAATAAAAAACAACAACAGGGAAATCTCAAAACCAAAACCAAGTTGAGCGGAAACAGATATCGCAAAAATAGACCACACCCGAACCCGATTTCGTGCCTAAACGTCACTGTATAGCTCGTTTTCCGATCGATTTCATTGGAGTCGGGGCTGGTCATGGAGATTTTGACTGAACTAAATTTTTGGACAATTTTTTAGGAAGTTTTGAGATCAGTGGTATTCTTCGGTGTCGGATTCCGATCGGTTTCTGGCGAAAGCTCACCGGAAAACAGTCAACCTATACCTTTTCCCCCTCTCTCTCTCTCTCTATCAGATCTCTCTTACTCTCTTGCAGCTCTCTCTGTTCTGCACCTCTCTCTCTCTGTTCTTCTTTTCTCTCTCAAACTATGTTGTGTGTGCGATTTGCAAACAAGAAGAAAGGAAGAACAAAAATGGCGTCCCCTTTTTTTGTGTGCTCCCGATGATAATAAACATGGGTTTTATGTGTATGAGATCAATTGGGAAATAGTGAGTGTTTGTATGTTCATCAAAGAAGATGGTCAGTGTGCTCTATTTTTTGTGTTAATGGCCATCTTTGTTTTTTGGTTTGTAGGTGAGAATGTATATATTACTCTGCTTACCCCCTTTTCTTTTTGGAAAAGAAATGTGTGTGTATGGGGGGGAGGGGTTAAAGGGTAAGGGTAGGGGTGTGGGGTGGTGTGAGGGAGGTGTCAAAAGTTTGTTATTTTTTGTCCTTTTGTGAAATGATTATCACACGGGGGAGGACACATGGTAAGACGAAAGTAAAAATGGATAAATTGGGTTTTCGGGAGGGACCAAATTAGGTGTCTACAGCATGCCCCCTTTGAATGTAAACACGAAGTGTTTTCAGACAAAGAAGTAGACAATGAGAGAGAATTTTGTCCAGATCATTATTAAAAAGAATGAAACAGAAGGAGGGAGGGAGACCAAGTCCTAATCAGGACATCCTAACTACCCAAGTTATGAAGAAATTGAGTCCCAGGTATCTCAAAGAGTTGGAAGAAGAGGGACTATACCGAATTGGAGAGTCGAGTGAGGTTCCAAGTGCAAATCCTAGACATTACGTTATCATTTTTCAAAAACCCTTAGTTAAAATCCTGCCACCGAGAAGCAGCTATGTTGGTTCATAGTGCGCATCGGCTTTCAAAAGCCCGAGTTTAGTAGATGAATAACATTGTAAAGGAGACCTCAGAGTCTCAACATTCTAGTTTAAACTTAATGCCTTCATTAGCAGTTCTTGGGTTCTATTCTACCAAGTTTTTAAGCTTATATAGAAATCTTCCACTACTACTACAATTGAACTGATCATCACATTATGCGAAGGCATTTGATTGATCACAAAATTGAAGAGGAAAATTAAAGACTGAATGTTTTTTTATCTGAGACTAATGGATGTACGTAATACCTAAGGCTGTTTCTGGTCATCGAAACAAGACCACTTAATTTCGACCATTATATGTATGCATATAATTTGATAGCACAACTACTTTGGATGAAACGTGGCCTCACATTAGACCACTGAAGCATTATTCAACTTTCCTGTGGGAAGAGAAAGTTAGCATTGAGAATACATTAAGCTCAAGTTTTACCCAAAATCCCCTGGAAAAATTTTAACTAGCACTGTTGGGATCCTCAGTGAACAGAATCCCTCCAAAAATTGGCGTATGCCACTATTTGCAACTCACACACGGTATTCTTTAGTAAAAGGAGAAAGAATAATTCGCTCTGTGTGCATTGCGTGGCTGCGTGAATTACTCTATAATGAAGGAGTTGTTTATATACGTGTTTCAGCTGCTCTCTTCTTCACCTCCATTATCGATGTGAAACTTTCTTTCTGCCACGTTTCATGATTAAATGCTAATATGGGTTATGTAATCTATTAGGCCAAGTCCAGGACTTTAAAGGGCCCATATTCTGAAGATAGAGGACCATAATTTTTGGGACGAAGTTATAGTAACTAAGTAGTATATTTGGCTAAACTTTCTAATTATGATTATTTTAAAATATTTTTTTAATCAAAAGTGTTCTCCAGAAAAATATTTCTCTGGAGTTGAGCGATTATCCGTTTGGTCATGAAATTTTTTTCTTTTTTTTTGGAAATTTTTTTCGGAATTGAAAATTGTGGTGTTTGGTCATGAAAATTTAGAAAATAATTCCAAATTTTTTTCTAAAAAGGGAAAACAGGTTTTTGGTGTTTTCACAATTTTTCAACTCCGATTCCAACTTTTATTATTATTACATATAACCCCAATCTTTTAAATATTTACATAAAACTTTTCTTATAACATTACTTTTTCAATATTACGTATATAGAAGTTTTAAAGAATAAGATAATTATAATTTCAAACTTAATGCTATCCTCATTAATATATATATATTTTTCTCTCTCATCATTATTTTTCTCCCTTATTTAATTTTCTCCCTTATTTAAGACATTATTTTACTCTCTAATGATCCTAATTACTATAATATAATAATAGTAATAATTTTTCTGTTGTGATATGGACATTTAAGGAATTATAGCCGTGTAATTAATAATGGGTAATCATTTTCTATATTTATGAAATTAATAAAGTTGTAGCAGATTAGTTTACCACTGCCACAAATTATTCTCATTTTTAATTTGATTATATATATTATATTGTGTACATCTTTATTATACTATTCAAATATAAATAGTTTATATCATATATATGCAAAAAATATAAATCGGTGATACATATTTTTCATAAAAAATATGTCCAATTTAACAAATTTATACCTTAAACTGCAACTGCTACCTTTATATACCATAATACTTGGTATATTTATACACAAAGTATTATATTTATACCCATAAATATATAAAGTATTATATTTGTAACAAAAATTTACAAAGTATGTTATATATAAAGTTTATACCATGTATATATCGTATACACACATATATAAATATACAAAGTATTAAGAAACATACTAAGCATATTTATAACATAAATATATAAAGTATGTTATATATGAAATTTATACCATGTATATATCATATACACGCATATATAAATATACAAAGTATAAAGAAACATACTAAGCATATTTATATATATTGAGAAAAGACATCTTTACCCTCCTGAACTTGTCCTTCAAACTCATTTTAGCACTTAAACTTAACTTCCGTTTATTTACCCCCCTTAACAACTTTCAAGTGAATTAATTTCACCCCTATAGCTGATGTCACAAAAAAAAAAAAGCGAGTGAATTTTTTTTTCTTGAAAAGGGTCACTTTGTTGTTGTTGTTGTTGTTATTATTATTATTATTATTATTATTATTATTATTATTATTATTATTATTATTATTATTATTATTATTATTATTATTATTATTTATATATATATATACATATATAAAATTAAAAAAAGAAAACAAGAAACCCAACTTCATCTTCTTTCTAACACCCCCTTCCCCCACCCCCACCCCCACCCCGTTTCTTCATCTACTTTGAACCCCAAACCCATTTCTTTGTGTATTGGTGTGTTTCTTTCTTAGCATTTTTACTTGTGGAAGATTGATTTCTGAATTTGAATTCATTGAGGTCTTTAGTGATGATGTTCTTTGGTTGTTTTATTCTTTGACAAGAAGAGTTGGTTTTGGATAGATCTGAGGAGGATTTTTTAATTGTAGGGGAAGTGGTTTTGGTTAAATTTGAGTATTTGGTGGAAGTGGAATTGAGCTTTTTCATTTGGTATTTTAGTGCAAGTTCCTCTTCTAGGGTGGACTTGATGAGCTTGATTTTGATTTTGGTTGAACTAGAAACTGAATCAGACAAAGAAAATTTTGTTTTTGCAAGCTTGATTTGATTCTAAATTGTACCAAAATCAGAGGAAGAAGAAGAAATCTAGATTAATTTGATTTGATTATTGGAAGAGTTTGTGGATTCGATGAGCTTAGTTTAATTCTTGGAACTAGAAAGTGAACTTATTTTGAATTTTTTCTTGATTGATTGTAGAGAATCATCATCATCAATGGTTGAAATGGACTTTTTTGGATTGGCTTAGAAAAATCATCATTTTCAATGGTTGAAATTAATTTCTCCTTGACTGATTTTGTAAAATCATCATCAATATCTAGCTCCAACATTCTTCTTCTAATTCTTATTGATAAAAACATTAAATTGATGTTTTTATGGTTGTTCTCTTGGTGGTGTTAAAGGCGAAAATGAAAAAAAATTTGAAGGAAAAGGCATTAGCAGTGGTAGGGGATGGAAGAGGAGAAAGAGTGGGTGAGTGGGGGCGGGGGGTGTCACACCCCCTTTTTGTCTCCAAAAAGATATGGTTTAAGGTTCAAAAGGGTTTTGATTTATTGAGTGACAAAAGATTGAAAATTTGTTTCGAAAAGGTATTATTTACATTTTTATTCAGAGTCACCACTTGACATAAACTCGGTGTGCCAAGTCTCCTTTTAAAATCCTTTTCAAAACCATTTGACTCTTTGAAACTGGTTTGCGAACAGAGATTCCGGCTAAGGAATTCTGTTGACCGAGGGGAAGGTGTTAGGCATCCCTCGATCCCGTGGTTTGACCACGGTCTCTTGGTGAAGCGTATCGGCTAATTTTGACACTACGAATGTACAAACCACACAAAACACATAAAACAATCAAACAGACAAACAAAACAAAAACGAATCAAAATTACAGTGTCCAGTCCAATTTATACAGTCCAAATATAAAAATGCAAAATAAATCCTATCTAACCTATACTAATTCTAACTATGCTCCCGTGCTTTACCCGATGCCTCGGGTCTTCACCACGAATATTTTCCAAGTACAAGATACCTCGGGGCATTCCCCGGATAAATCAATACAAGTACTTCGGGGCATTCCCCAGCCAAATAATACAAAGGATCCCAACACAATATAGCTTAAAAAACCATTCGATCACACAACTCAAATATTTCATCAATCCACAATCCCTACATTCGCCTACCCGACCTACGTTTGCCTATCTGTTTCAACAAAATTTTTGCTTATTCCAAATTAAAGCGCTAATAATGAATCAAAACAAATACGTATTCACTTTTATCAATTATTCAATCCTCAATCCCACCCCGATCTAATTTTAAACCAAAATTCAAACATAATAATTCACACCACTAGTTCCAACAATCCACAACTATCATAAACTCAATATTCATCATTCACATCACACACAAGAAATTAATGATATTCAATTCAACGCATCAAACATTCACATCACCAAACTCAAATCGAGGTTCTCGAACGAAATCCACGACTGTTGTCACTCAAAACTAAATCGGTGGGAATATTACCTTTTTCGACGTATTTCTGCTGTTGAAATAGTGACAGCAGCAACGGTGAAGTTTGGTCGTAGGTTGTCGAACGATTTCCGATGGATTGCAGCTGTGGTTGATCGATGATGGGCGAAAGAACAATTTTTCGGTGGAACTGGCCGGAATCAGCCCATAACAGGTCGACTTCAGTTGTTTGGGGGTTGGTTTTGCCGATTTCGGCGGCGGATAATCCCTTTCCGGTGAGCTTCAGGCAAAGACTCGCCGGTCTCTGATCTCTCTCTCTCTCTATTTTTCACTCTCTTTTTTCCCTCTCTCCATTACTCTCCGATATCTTTGCTACTCAATGTCTTCTCTGATTTTCTAAGATTTTCCTGCGTGAGTGAAGGTGAGTGTGAATTTGGGGGATTAGTGCATAGATATATTGACTGTGTGTTTACAGTGTGTTCTTCAGTGATTTTCAAAGATGGAGAGTGTGTGCCATCTTCAATGGAGTGTATGTGTGATGTGCGTTTGTTGTGTATAATCAATGGAGAAACTGTGTATCTTGGGTATGAATTGTGAAGGGAGTCTGTGTTGTTGCCTTTTATATGGTCTGCTAATGGAGAGGGGCGTGAGGATTGTGTGTGGGTGTCTTGGTGAAGAAGAAGGAAAAGAAAAATGGAGTAAGTGTATTGTGATGATTAGAAAAACATGACCCCCCTGTAAATGTCACTATGTATATGGATTTGTATATGAATCACCTAGGTCCCCCTTGAATATTCTTCCTTTTTTTTGTTTTATCCCATCCAGAAAAGAAAAAAACGTGAAGGGGAGGGGTACGCGGGTATAGGGGTGTGGGGTGGTGAGGTAGGAGTATGGGTAGGGGTAGGTGTTCTAATTTGATTGGGTAGGTTGTTAGGATATGATAAATTTTGTTGGGTTGTTATTTTTTGTCATTTTGTGGGGATATAATAACATGGATGAGGGTGCACGGTAGGATAAGGTAAAAATGGGTAAAAATAATATCGGGGACGGACGAAATTAGGTGTCTACATCATGCCCCCTTTGAATGTAAACACGTAGTGTTTTCAGACAAAAAAGTAGACAATAAGACAGAATTTTGTCCCGACCATTATTCAAAAGAAGAAATAGAAGGAAGAATGACAACCGAGTTGGAGAGTCGAGTGAGGTTCCATCGAGGTTCCGATCCGCGGCTCTGTCATTACATCAAAAATGAAAATTAAAAGTTAAAAACATAAACGAAATTACAAAATCCTATCTATGCAGCTTCTTCTGGACTTTTGACTTGAGTTTCATCACCCTGTTCTTCAGGCGGGCTCCTGACTTGTAATTTCCTCACCCTATTCTTCAGGCGGGCTCCTGACTTGCTATTTTTCAATCTGTTAACTTTCAACTTTTCACCTTGTTGCTTTGTTTTCAACTTCTTCACCTTGTTGCTTGACTTTTCATTTCTTCACTTTGTTGCTTAACTTTCCATTTATTCACCCTGTTCTTCAGGCGGACTCCTAAAATCACATCAAAACTAAAAAAAAGAAAATTATCCCAAACAAAGATTATTATAAAGAGAAATTCCATTTGCCAGAAAACCTTAAGTTTCAAAAATAGAAATTAAAATTATTTTTTTCCCAGTTAATCATCAGAAGACTTTTGTAAAAGTCACATCATACCTACTTGCATGTTGCAATGATGAATCAAGACTCTGACCAAGAAATGCATCTCTTGAGAGTAAAATTGAATAACCAAGACTAGGAAGTACGTCTCCTAAGAATTAAAGTGAGGGATTCTAACTAGAAAGTGCGTCTTCTAGAGATATAAGTTTAAGTTAAAAAATGTGCCACCTGACAAATGAAAACTAGCAAGGAAGTGCGTCTCCTTAGGGTTAAGTGCGATAACTCGACTAGAAAGTGCATTTTCTATGAATCAAGACTTAAGTTAGGAAGTGCATCATCAATGTCTCTTGAATTACTCAAACAAGGAAGTGCGTCTCCTCACAAATGCCGCTTGAATTACTCAAATAAGGAAGTTCATCTCCTCACAAATGTCTCTTGAATTACTCAAACAAGGAAGTGCGTCTCCTTACAAATGTTTCTTGAATTGCCTAAACCAGGAAGTGCGTCTCCTTACAAATGTTGCTTGAATTACCCAAACAAGGAAGTGTGTCTCCTTATCAAATGCCGCTTGAATTACCCCAAAAAAGAAAGTGCATCTCCTTACAAATATCGCTTAAACTACCCAAACAAAGAAGTGTGTCTCCTTTGGAAGTGTGTCTCCTTATGATAGCGCTTGAATTACCAAACAAGGAAGTGTGTCTCCTTTGGAAGTGTGTCTCCTTATGATAGCGCTTGAATTAACAAACAAGGAAGTTTGTTTCCTTTGGATGTGCGTCTCCTTAAGATAGCGCTTGAATTAAGGAAGTGCATCTCCTTACAAATGTTGCTCGAATTGCCCGAACCAGGAAGTGCGTCTCCTTACAAATGTTGCTTGAATTGTCCAAACTAGGAAGTGCGGCTCCTTACAAATGTTGCTTGAATTACCCAAACAAGGAAGTGCGTCTCCTTACAAATACCGCTTGAATTACCAAACAAGGAAGTGCATTTCCTCACAAATGTTGCTGGAATTACCCAAACAAGGAAGTACATCTCCATGTCTTTGAATATCAAATATGTGGAGCAATATTGCCTGCTGCATTTGAAAAAGTGAGAATGTTACGGCCTTTGATGTTTAGGCTTTGAAATCCTTGATTCGAAGGTAGCATGTGTTCTTGTTTCATCCAAAGAAAACTTGTTAGTTTAAAAACATGGTGGCTGGTTTGTGGCTTTGGCTTTCGTGGAAATTGCTCTTGCCCTGGTCATATTTAACCTTTCTTCCAACCATTAGCATATGTCATTGACTTGCTTCATCATTGACCCAAACTCCGATTATTAAGAGTTCTTCTGAAACAAACACAGTATCTTTGCTTTTCCATGCTTCTCAGATAAACTCTTTGACCCTTGGTATTTTCATGAATTCCCAAAATTTTCTGTTGACACAACTTTCTGCATGCCTTATTTCGGCTCACAATCATGTCTCTTTCATGTGCTGGCCTTTTGTCTTACTTTCTGCAATTGAAGAAGCTGGTAGTCAGTTTTGAAATCTTTTCTCACTTGTTTCGACATAGACTTGACTCAACAACAAGAGAAAAATGACAATGACTTTTATTTGGATAACTGACTCAAGAAAGATAAACAAAATAAAGAGAAGAAAGAAAAGATAATGAATGTCCCCATTGAAACAAAGAAATAAAAATTTATCTAAAAATGACAGTCAACTCCAAAGATTATGCCATGTATTTTGGGTAAGGCTGCCTGATCTTTCCATCCAAACTTTCTACCAATTGTTGTTGAGTTAATGGCCTTGAAACTGAGTTGTTTACTTAGGTCAATTGCATTTAAGACCTCGTTCGGCTAGTGGTTCCTTGAAGGGTTTTTGTCAACAAGCTTCTTTTATTTTCTCTCCGCTTACTATCGCCTTATGGTGCCTGTGAGGGTTTTCACCAATAAGACTCTCTCATTTTTATTTTCTCAACTTGCCATCGCCTTATGGTGCCCGTAAGGGTTTTCACCAATAAGACTCTCTTATTTTTATTTATCTCTTGATTCCCTATGCTGAGGAAGAGGAGCAGTTCCCAAAATGCATCATCATATGCATTGCATGCTTAGCCTTAACATTCTCAAAGATTGATCTGAAGGTCTTTCTTTGGTTGTAACTTGGATTTTGGATAAGGTTAGAAAGAAAGGATGGCATAGGGCCCAAACGACACTTGAAGTGGGGTAAGACTTACAACTTTTGGAATCAACTAAAACAATGAGGATTAACTCATGCCCCAGTTTCTTTTGACTGGGTGACTCTAAATTATTTATTTGGTTGGACCGAACCCTTAGTAGGGCAACCTACGTATCTCACCCCTGAGAGATGAGAATTAGGTCACGCGTAGTTCTGGCAGCTTGTTCTTTTGCTTGATTCTAATTTTTTTTTGACTCTATTTTACCTGACACTTTTTCTTTTCCTTTTTTTTAACACATTTTTTTTTGAAACTTTTGACTCTATTCTTTTGCTCGACACTTATCTTTTGAGCTTTGTTGATTGTATCTTGATTCCAAAAGAGGGGTATGAAAGAAAATAAAACTAAGGCTCAAATGGGATACACAAAGAATGACACAATATATGGATAGCAGAATGAAATGCCTTCGTCATATGAATCCTTGAAGATGCTAGTACATAGCATGCAATGTGAAAGTACATAATCAATATCACTTATGACATGTTTTACAACACTAACTTGCTCCGAGCATATGTGTCACCTCTTCTTTTACACTTGTTGAACATACAACTCCACCTTTGTTGTACATCCCTCACATTGAATGACTCATGCTTTTGTGGAGTTGATTTTTGTTCTGTTCCTCGGGAGCACACATCCGGTATTTGACCTAATTGAGCTTTATTTTTCCATTGATGACCAAGTTATTCTTGTGATTCTCAAAAGAATTGCTTTAATTTTTAAAGAAGGCTTCAACATGGTCACCAAATGTGTCAACACTCTATCAATTTTCTTAGATGCTTTTTCTCACCTTAACCCTCTGATTTAATGTTTCATGGTTAAATTGGACTTTAAGATCTGGCTGAAAATTCTGCAATCATGTCATATCACTAAAGTCAACATAAAATATACTGTATAAAGAAAACAAACAAATAACACATATTTAAAACACAAAGGAAAAGGGACAATTCATTTAGTTGAAATAAAAGATAGAAGGGTTTGAACATAAACGACAAAAGGACAAAACAAGATAGATCCCGAACTACAACCCTGAAATAATTCAAAAAACAGAAAAGAAAACAAAACAAACTACCAGACCTCTTCCTAGTAGGGAGAGGGGCGACTTCTCAATTGCTCAGCCTGACAACTTAGCCACTGATTTGCATATCAACATGACTGGAGCTTCCTTCTCTGTCAATGTTCTGCACCATAATTGATCCATCTTGAATCATCTTTTCAATTTCTCTTTTCAAATCTCGACAATCTTCAATACTATGACCCTGAGCATCAGAATGATACGCACATCGTGCATTAGGATTAAAACTTCTTGAATGTGGGTTAGGAGTATACCCAAGGAGAGGAGTGATCATGTCCTGCTATACCAATCTCTGGAATAAACTTGCATACGACTCTCCAATCGGTGTGAAGTTATCCGTCGAATTCTATCTCATTTCATTATTTGGCTTAAATTGAAAACCAGACCTAGAAGGGCTTCAGTATGTATGTGGAGCTGGAGGATAACTCGACAGAGTTGGCGCGCACCAGTATGGGTAAGATGGGGGTTGAACATATGGTTGCACATTATACACTTGATATGGAGATGGGGGAATGGAATATAATGGATTTTGGGAAAGATTCTGTGGAACTTGGCCATAAACTTGGGTTTGAGCCCGTGGGTAACGATGGTATGGTCCTCTTACCCGTGCCTGTTGTCCAACTATAATGGCAGATGCATCTTTCTCATTCTTCTTTCCTCCAACACTTCCCAAACCTTTTTGAATTGCTTGAGTAGTCGCTTTCAATGTTGCAAAACTCACAATGCGACCGGTCTTAACTCCATCCTCTATCATCTCCCCCATTTTGAGGACCTCAATAAATGGCTTGCCTAATGCAGGTAACAAGTGTTGATAATATGTTTCATCCTGCACTTGAATAAATGCCTCCACTATCTTACTTTCTTTCATTGGCGGTTTCACCCGAGCAGCTTGTTCACGCCATCTAATTGCATACTCTCTGAAAGTTTCAGTACTCTTTTTCTTCATATTAGTCAGGGATTTTTCGTCAGGAATCAACTCCATATTGTATTGAAATTGGTGCACAAAGTCATTAGCAAGGTTATCCCAGTTGTTCCACTTGTCGATGTCTTGGTCAACAAACCATTCTGAAGCTAGACCTGAAAGACTCTCACCGAAATACGCCATGAGTAATTCTTCCTTCCCTCCAGCGCCCCTTAGCTGGTTGCAATAGCGTCTCAAATGTGCTACAGGATCGCCATGTCCATCATACTTCTCAAAATTTGGCATTTTAAAACAAAGAGGAAGATGTACACCGGGAAACATGCACAGATCTTTATATGAGACACTTTTGTACCCCCAAAGTCTTTGCAAGTTTTTCATTGTCAGTTCCAAACTTCTCAATTTTCTGGCTATTTTCTCTTGTTCTTCTGTCATAACAGGCTTCTCAGTGTTATTCAGGCAGTTGAGGGCAATCGTAAGGACCAGTCGACTTAACTGTGGGCTCGAGAGCATAATACTGATCACTAAAAATATTCAATGCAGGCTCTCTTGTAGAGTAGGGAGGCACAACTTGTGGATGAACATCAAAAGTAGGAGCTTCAAGTAGGGGTGGCGCCTCAAAAGCCTGAACAGCAGCTGGAGCCGAGTATGTGGTAGTCTTGGATTGGGGAGTGAGGAAATGAACATTGGAAGTGGTTGGATATTGTTGCCCCAGAGTCGATCCTGATGCATGTTGTGGCATATCGACAAAAATGAGAAACTGTGCATGTGACATGAGAGGCAAGCTAGAAAGATATTCCATATTATCAGTGGGAACTGGAGGAGGCGGCAACCCATTAGCCCAAGCTCAATGCATTTCTATTATTTGCTGCCTTAATTTTCGAATCTCTTCGTTATCTCCTACATTCTCATTCCCCAAACTCCCTATCTGATTAGTGACAACTAACTCGGTATCCTTGTTGGCCATAACTTCCTTTGTGACTTGGAGAAATATGGAGGACCAGACAAAATGCCACAAACCAACCACCTTAAACTAACTGGACAAGAGATAACAAATGGTTAGAGTTCAACAGTTTTTCAAAACCTCTTTTTTTTTCTTTGAAAAGATCACCGAACCCAAGAAGGGCGCCTACGTATCTCACTCCTGAAAGAGGAGAATCAGGTGTGCATAGTTCGTGAAGTCTTGCCAAAATGGCCAAATTAAACTCTTTTCTTATCTTTTTCTTGAAACTTTAAGAAGAAAAGAAAATAACAATTTTTCAAAAATCTTTTGGTATTTTTCAGGTTTAAACACCCCTATACAAAATGAAATCTATGATTACCAAAGAAAAATCTTTTTGGGTTTTCAATTTTGCTTTTCATACGTAAATGAAACTTTAACCTATTAAAGGAAAATCTTTTTTGTAGTTTTCTTTTATTGATGTATATGACACCTACTCTAAATGAAGAGTGAAGAAAAATATTTTTGGATTTTTCAAAATAAGATCCCCGACCCCACAATAGGTTGCCTACGTATCTCACTCCCGAAAGAGGAGAATCAGGGGTGCGTAGTTCGTCCAGATTGGACAATTAACGATTAACTAACAAATTGACCCTAACTTAAGAGACACAACCAAAGACAAACGAATAAAATATTTTTGGGTTTTTAATTAGACACTTCAGCTAAAAATGACACCAACAACTACGAAGAAAAAATCTTTTGGTATTTTCGGGAAATGTACAAAACTCCTACAATTTTTGCATTTTTCTTTTATAAAAACTCCTATGAATGAAAAATCTTTTTGAAGTTTTCGAATTGTGAATGCATGCTAAACGAGACAAAGGAAAAATGTTTTTGATAGTTTCGTTTTTGAGAAATGAGTGCAAAAGGTAAAAATCTTTTTTTTAAAATTTTTGGATTGTGAAGAACAAAAGCCATAAAGAACACTAAAAGCTACGACACTCTCTTTTTTTTTCTTCTTTTCGACTCACTTCACTTTTTTTCTCTATTTTTTTCAACAGTTCTTGCCTACGCACCTTACTTCTAACATATGTTTTCACTAAATCAGTCCGTCAAATGACCCCATTACCCTCAAAGATGCAACATTTAGCACGTAGGGATGCGTTAGAGGTGAGTCTCCTACAAAGGACCAAGTGGGCCCCGCTAGGTCTCAATATGATACACATAAGCATGACCTAAAGGCTGACCTACGTTGGGGCTCACTAACAAGGCTGTTCGGGGGAGCGTATGGTCGATAGTGGCTACGACAGCTTTCCACTTACTCCATAACACCGACGGGTCCCCCCCTAAAATAAGGGTGACTCAACTTGAGGTCGTGTACAACACGTGTACTACAGACTTGTAGCAGAAAGAAGGCCGGGGGATGGACACATGATGCCAGATATAAAAGCAGTAACACATAGGATAAATACTGTACACAAAGAGCACGAAAACATTCCATAATGATAAGAAAATAACACAAAATAACACAAAACAACACAAACAAAATGTTTATACACCTATAGTGTCAAACAAAGCCGATACGACTCCAAAATAAGCTCGAATTCTGAACAAGTCCCCAGCAGAGTCGCCAGAACTGTCACACCCCCTTTTCATCTCCAAAAAGATATGGTTTAAGGTTCAAAATGGTTTTGATTTATTGAGTGACAAAATATTGAAAATTTGTTTCGAAAAGGGATTATTTACATTTTTATTCAGAGTCGCCACTTGACATAAACTCGGTGTGCCAAGTCACCTTTTTAAATCCTTTTCAAAACCATTTGACTCTTTGAAACTGGTTTGCGAACAAAGATTCCGGCTAAGGAATTCTGTTGACCGAGGGAAAGGTGTTAGGCATCCCTCGATCCCGTGGTTCGACCACGGTCGCTTGGTGAAGCGTATCGTCTAATTTTGACACTACGAATGTACAAACCACACAAAACACATAAAACATTCAAACAGACAAACAAAACAAAAATGAATCAAAAGTACAGTGTCCAGTCCAATTTATATAGTCCAAATATAAAAATGCGAAAATAAATCCTATCTAACCTATACTAATTCTAACTATGTTCCCATGCTTTACCCGATGCCTCGGGCCTTCACCACGAATATTTTCCAAGTACAAGATACCTCGGGGCATTCCCCGGATAAATCAATACAAGTACTTCGGGGCATTCCCCGGCCAAATAATACAAAGGATTCAAACACAATATAGCTAAAAAAAAACCATTCGATCACACAACTCAAATATTTCATCAATCCACAATCCCTACATTCGCCTACCCGACTTACGTTTGCCTATCTGTTTCAACAAAATTCATGCTTATTCCAAATTAAAGCGCTAATAATGAATCAAAACAAATACGTATTAACTTTTATTAATTATTCAATCCTCAATCCCACCCCGATCTAATTTTAAACCAAAATTCAAACATAATAATTCACACCACTAGTTCCAACAATCCACAACTATCGTAAACTCAATATTCATCATTCACATCACACACAAGCAATTAACGATATTCAATTCAACGTATCAAACATCACTAATAAATGAAATAAAGGATGAAAGGAGTAGAATTGGACCTCAAGAGCGCAGATTTTTCACTGGTAATAATGAATTAATGAAAGGCAAAGTCCGAAATCTGAAAGCTCGAAGAGGAAACCTCAACACAAACTGACCGACCCCAATCAAAGACAACGACTAACCCAAACTCAAATCGAGGTTCTCGAATTAAATCCACGACTGTCGTCACTCAAAACTCAATCAGTGGGAATATTACCTTTTCCGACGTATTTCTGCTGTCTAAACAGTGACAACAGCAACGGTGAAGTTTGGTCGTAGGTTGTCGAACGATTTCTGATGGGTTGCAGCTGTGGTTGATTGGTGATGGGTGAAAGAACAATTTTCTAGTGGAACTGGACGGAATCAGCCCATAACAGGTCGACTTCAGTTGTTTGGGGGTTGATTTTGCCGATTTCGGCGGCGGATGATCCCTTTCCGGCAAGATTCAGGCAAAGACTCGCCGGTCTCTGATCTCTGTCTCTTTATCTCTCGATTTTTCACTCTCTTCTCACCTTCTCTCCATTCCTCTCCGATATCTTCGCTACTCAATGTCTTCTCTGATTTTCTAAGATTTTCCTACGTGTGTGAAGGTGAGTGTGAATTTGGGGGATTAGTGCATAGATATATTGCCTACCTGTTTACAGTGTGTTCTTCAGTGATTTTCAAAGATGGAGAGTGTGTGCCATCTTCAATGGAGTGTATGTGTGCTATGCGTTTGTTATGTATAATCAATGGAGAAACTATGGATCTTGGGTATGAATTGTGAAGGGAGTCTGTGTTGTTGCCTTTTATATGGTCTGCTAATGGAGAGGGGCGTGAGGATTGTGTATGGGTGTCTTGGTGAAGAAGAAGGAAAAGAAAAATAGAGTATGTGTATTGTGATGATGAGAAAAACGTGACCCCATCACTGTGTATATGGATTTGTATATGAATCACCTAGGTCCCCCTTGAATATTCCTCCTTTTTTTGTTTTATCCCATCCAGAAAATAAAAAACGTGAAGGGGAGGGGTACGTGGGTATAGGGGTGTGGAGTGGTGAGGTATGGGTAGGGGTAGGGGTAGGTGTTCTAATTTGATTGGGTAGGTTGTTAGGATAAGATAAATTTTGTTGGTTTGTTATTTTTTGTCATTTTGTGGGGATATAATAACATGGATGAGGGTGCACGGTAGGATAAGGTAAAAATGGGTAAAAATGATATCGGGGAGGGAGGAAATTAGGTGTCTACAGGGAGCTGTCACACCCCCTTTTTTTTTCGTACTCCAAAAGATTATTATTTTAAAGGTTTGAAAGGGTTTTTATTATTTAAGTGACAAAAATGAAAATTTGTTTCGAAAAAGGATTATTTACATTTTTTATTCAGAGTCGCCACTTGGCATAAATCGGGTGTGCCAAGTCACCTTTGGGAGATCCTTTTCGAAATAATTTGAATCTTTAAAACTGATCCGCGAACAGAGATTCCGGCTAAGGAATTCTGTTGACCAAGGGGAAGGTGTTAGGCACCCCTCGATCCCGTGGTTCGACCACGGTCGCTTGGTGGAGCATATCGGCTAATTTGACACTACGGATGTATAAACCACACAAAACACATAGAAATCAATCAATCAAACAAACCAAATATACGAATCCCAAAAAATAGTGTACAATCCAATTATACAGACCCGAAACATAAAAAAATGCGGAAATGTAAACCTACTCTATTCTAAACTAATCCTAAGCTGATTGATAACGCTCAATCTACAGCTCTCGTCGGAGTGTAAATCGGTCGTTTGTCAAATATAGAACCCAACTGGGTTGGGTATCGATCCCACAGGGAATAGCTTGGTCAACAAGTAAGCAAAGATTACTAGACTTTTAGTGCAAGTCTCGTAAAAAGGGGGGAGTTTTGTTGTGCAAGTAATGTAACCAAACTATTAAAGTAAAAACGGAAAATAGCAAAGAAAAAAGAAAGAATGTTTAGTAGGATGTAAAACAATGAGAATTGAGAAGTTGGGGTTATGTCCACCTTATGAGTTGTACGTCTCTATTGGTTATGAGTTGTGCGGAATTCAGACATGCGTGTGCTTATAGAGAATTGTATTCGATGGTAAATCCAAGCGTCTTTCGACCTAAACAAAGACTATTTCACTTTAACTCTTTCGAGCTTAAAGCGTATCTAGCGGTACAAATTCTCCAAGAGGTTAATCCAGTTACGGCACTAACTTTTTAATAGGGGATGAGACCCTATTACCTTGACATTATCTCTTTTCCAGACATATAACCTTTCTTTCGAACAAGTTAATGCTATACTGGCGTATTCTATGCGTCTGCAGCCACAAGAATTTGCATTAAGATGAAGAGAATAATGATATAAGCAACACACGTGTCACGAATTCACAAACTCATAGCAATAGATAGTATCTCGTAAGGCTTCCATAACCCCAACAGAGAATTTTAGTTACCCATGAGTGCGAAGGAAATCACAATAAACATTATTATTATACCACAATAAAGATCTCGTGTAGTAAGGTGTGGTAGGTGTTAGGCGTGACTTCTTTGCAAAGTAACGTTTCTCTTGTTGCGGAAATTAAGAATTGAATAGATGAATAGAAGAAGAATAAAAAGTAGAATTATTAGAATGGTTGGAAGAGTAGAGGAATCAATAATAGAAGAATGAATAAAAAGTAGAATGAGAATTATTAAAATCTCTAGTAAAATAGGGTATTTATAATACCCATATCCTATTCCTACTAAGCTAATGAATTACTTAACCCAATCCTACTAGGTTAAGGTATCATTATCCTAATCCTAGTAAGTTACTGCTAGTCCCCAAAGTCTTCAGAATTGTTGTTTTTGTCCGGGAAAGATTTTCCATGCGCCACTTTTGGTCCTTGGCGTCCAAGCTTTGCTTTCCTCCTTTCGTGAAGCTTTCTTTGGCGTCAAGTTATCCATAAAATGCTGAATTCTGCATCATTTATACCTGAAAACTTGCTAATCATATTCGTTAGCTCACTTACAGGAAAAAGGACTAAAAGTGCATGAATTATATATTTTGTCCTCAAAACATCGCTAAAATATGGGTAAAATATAGCACTTTAGGCGTGTAAATTCGCCTATCATCAACACCCCACACTTGAAGCTTTGTTCGTCCTCGAACAAAATATCATGTCCCTCTCAACATTTACTTAGGGTTTCATAGCAACAACACAAAATATTCGTCAAGACAAGCACAACAATTATCAACAAAGAGTAGTTTTCTGATCATTAGTAGAAACAATTCAGCCTCCAACATAGACTCGTGATGGTGGTTAATTCGTGTTCACAAGTTGAGGTACAAAGAATCATATACGACTATCCAAAACTCATCAACCATGTGTGTCTCACAGTATATTACCCATAATCTCTCACAAGTATAGTATATTTATCGAAACATGGGTATAAAATTATCCTTGCTCTCACTCTCACAAAGAATTCATATGCTGCAACTGATGACCATAGGCTTGCCCTTAGTGTAGTGCTCCACTAAATATCAGAATGCTAAGCTTAGGATCAAATAGGTCTTTTGCTGGTTGTAATGTAGGCTAAGGGACGGGTAGGACTATTTTGGCCAGAAATAGTGACTATGTTCCTAAGCGCTTTAATACATCACATTATATCATTAACACTTTTCTTTCAAACAACCTCTCTACTTTCTTTTAATTTACCACCCTTTTTCTCCTCTTTTGTTTTTCAATTTTAAACATAACCAACT
This sequence comes from Capsicum pubescens, assembly GCA_030864215.1. NCBI lineage: Eukaryota > Viridiplantae > Streptophyta > Magnoliopsida > Solanales > Solanaceae > Capsicum > Capsicum pubescens. Next base: position 5,445,537 of record CM061543.1, read on the forward strand.
TTTTAGTTTTCCTTTCCTTTTTCTTTTCATAACATACCTCTTATGATAGCACTTCTTTTTCATAATGAATTCAAGCACCCATACATTCTAAAGCATCATATTCACCCAATCTCCTCTTATTTTGTCACATGACTTTACACTTTAAAGCACTTAGGAATTTGGATCAAATTATGGTCTTGAAAAAAATAGATTAGGCTTTCATATGAGGTTGTCAAAGAAAATAGGCTAAAGGCTCAAAAGGGGTTGACTAGGATAATGTCCATGGGTAGGTAAAAAGAAGGTAAATAATCATAGGTTGCCAAAGAAATGCCTAAATCATCTCCTAGACTTGCACTCTTTATTTTCGCTTTACATACATACCAGGAAAGTTCTAGCATCAGCCACAAGCACAGAATATACTATTATTTCACACACACAAGGCACATGGTCGACTTTATTGGGAGTAGTATAGACTCTTGACCCAACAGATGAAGGAATTAAACCAAACAATATCACATAGTGAGTCACAATTAGAGCCTAAATGTCTCAATAGTCATGATTTTAGCACAAACTCTTGTCATAATCTCATGCTGCCTATTAGAATAATTTCATGCGAAGCTAAGTTAAAAAAAAAAAAATTTAACTACTGAAAAAAACAATTAACTACTAACAAAACAAACAAACATAAATAAATGCAAATGTGGATAGAGAAGTACAACATGCAAATACCAGCACCCCACACTTAGACGGGACACACTGTCCTCAGTGGAAAATAAATAAGAAGAACCTGGTTAGTCGGACTCATCCTCAATGTCTGGGGTCATACCCCTTTCATCGGAATCATCATCAGAGTCGTCATCCTCAGAAGTTCCTCATAAGTATCCCACTTAATTACAAGAGTGAGTCGAGGTATTTGCAGCGAGGAGGGTTCTCCTTGCTCTTTTCGGCCTCTTTTCTTGCCTTTTTGTGAAGTGGTAGCCTTATCTTTGCCTTGTCTTGCTTTGGGTGCCATTGTACCTGAGACTTAAAACAATGTTCATGTTAGCATCATCTCGATGGATACAATCTATAAACAAGCAGTAGTGGCACCACCCCACACTTAGTTTGTTGGTACAGACTAGTGAAGTGAAAGTGGTCGATTACTCAGACTTCATCGACATACGTTTTAGGTGCTCTATTCCAACAATAAAATCAGTGCAGTCATACTTCTTGTAATCTTGGAAATACTTGCATGTGTGAGATATCAAGACTACTACATAGAGATTGAATCAAGGTATAGCATCTAGAAATAATCATAACCTCCTATGTCGGTAGGCATCTATAATTCTTATCCCGATGAACAAGTCATTCCAACATATAAGTATTCAAGTGACAAGATTATGCAATTTTTGTGACCATATCAATTCCGCAAAAGTAAGACAGTGCATCAAATTCAAGTTGGAAATAAGTTACGATCATCCTTACGTATTCATTCACTCACTTGGTTATATCATAACAATTCAATCACTTTCAAATCATCAATACTACTTCAAGATTTAGCAATTCATAATAGGCATAGTAATGTAGTACTTACGGAATATAAATGAAGAACAAAGAAGCACTTACTTGATTGATGACTTTGGATGCTGTTTTTGTGAAGTAAGAGAGCAAAAGGAAAAAATTTGAGAGGATTTGGGGACTATAGGCAGCGCTTAAGCTAGGTTTCCAATGTGTTTTTGGTTCAATACTAAGTCTCATATTTATAGGAGAAGGTTGGGTCGGGTTTTGACCCATTTAAAATCGGATTTGGAGACAAGAAGTGACCATAGGCGGCGCCTTTTGCTTTGCCTATGCTTGGCATAGGCGGCGCCTTTTGCAAAGCATTGTTTAGCATAGGCGGCGCCTATGCCATGGAATTCCTAGGAATAGGCGGCGCCTATGCCATGGAATTCCTAGGAATAGGCGGCGCCTTTCACTTAGCATATGAGATTCAGAGACAAAAGGCATTAGCATAGGCGGCGCCTATGCTATGGCATACTTGGGCATGGGCGGCGCCTATGCTATGGCACACTAGATTCTGAGACCTTAGGCCATAGTATAGGCCTTGCCTTGTTCGTGGCCTAGTTTTACCTAGGCCTAGCCTTGTTCGATGCCTATATTTTCATGAGCAATGCTCAATCCATAGCCTTTTGCTTCTTCATTCCTAACTTACCACCTTTAACATGCAATACGTCCAAATCGAAATTTGAAACCAATCTCCTCGTTTTACACCTCTTGCACCTACATTTGCTCAAAAACAATAAAAATTATTAGAACGATGGGTTGCCTCCCATCAAGCGCCTTAGTTTTGGTCGTGGCACGACTCTTATTTTTGGATTTTTATTTATCAAAAGCAAACACGTAATAGAACGAAAGAAAAATGAAAAACGATAAACGATGGGTTGCCTCCCATCTAGCGCTTGATTTATTGTCGCGGCACGACATAGTTACCTCGAGTACTTAGACTTCGTCGAGATAGATGGTGGATCATTTTCTGAATGGATGCAGACGATAATGAGGCTTACTTGTAGGCATGCAATCTTCTTCGAGATGACCCTTGTGCATGCCTATCCCAGGAGGGATACCAATTATATCATCAATAGTCCAACCCATAGCTCTCATGTATCTCTTCAGAGCAGAGATGAGAGCCTCTACGTGCTGTTTACTTAAATCATCCGCACTCACCGGAAGTATATTTATACATTCCAAGAACACATACCTTAGATAATCGGGGAGCTCTTTCGATTCTAGCATTGGTGGCTCTTCAAGGGAAGTCTTCGCTGTTGGTGACGGTTGATTCTTAAGATCACGGTCCGGTTGCTTAGGAGTATGGGAATAGGACTCTATTTCTGTTAGAGCACCCATAAGTTCTTCATAATCTTCATCGTCCTCATGCTCAACATTCAGTGGCGCAGCAGACAATGGCTCAACAGTAAGCTGTTTCTCTACAGATAATGCTTTCTTATCCTCATGATGAACATCAGCTACAGAGAACACATTCATATCGCTGGGCTGCTTCATTTCTTTGCATATATCAAAGCGGACCACTTCATCATTCAACCGAAATAAAAGCTCATTAGCTCTCATGTCAATAAGAACACTTCCCGTTGCAAGGAAAGGACGTCCCAAGATTATGGGTACTTCAGAATCCACCTCGCAATCCAAAATCACAAAGTCTGCAGGAAAAATGAAGGTAGACACCTTGACCAACACATCATTCAAGATACCCACAGGTCGTTTTACTGACCTATCCGCCATCACGAGCCGCATATTGGTTGGTGTAGGGTCGCCCAACCCCAACTTTCTGTAGATGGATAGTGGCATCAAATTGATGCTAGCTCCCAAATCACACAATGCTTTGGCAAAATTCATAGATCCAACCATGCAAGGAATAGTGAAAGCACCGGGGTCGGCCTTTTTCTGAACTAGTGATCGGGTGGCAATAGCACCGCAATGATGAACAGTATCTTTCAACTCATAGCTTGCTGCCCGCTTCTTTGTCAAAATATCCTTCATAAATTTTGCATACCCAGGCATTTGTTCTAGTGCCTCCACCAACGAAACATTAATGGTCAGCTGCTTTAACATAGTCATGAATTTGCCAAATTTTGTATCATCTGCATGCTTCATCAATCTTTGAGGAAAAGGTGGTGGTGGATATGGAATTGTTTTCTCCACAGCTTTCTTCTCCTCTTGCTTCCGAATTTTGGTAGTTTCAGGCTGCAACCTACTAGGGGTGACGTCATGTACGTCTTGGTCAGCTTCCATGGCGTTTTCTTCATTAGCCTTATCATCGTTGTCTGCTACATCGTCGACCACTTGTTTGCCCTTAGATGAAGTTTCCAGCGCCTTACCACTTAGAGTAGTAATATCCATGCATGATCCATCATTCCTTGGATTTTTCACAGTGTCGCTAGGTAAAGTGCCAACCTTTCTTTGATTGAGTGCTGCTGAAAGTTGGCTCAATTGCTGCTCTATTTGCTTGATTGAAGTGGAATGTGAATCAACTAATTGCTTCATGGCGGACAAATCATTTATTACCTCCGTTACTCCCGCGCTAGTTGCTTCCACTTCTTTCAATAGTTTAGCCATCATGTCTTCCATACTTCCAGAACTAGATGTGGTGGCGTCACGTCTTCCAGGGGGAACATACAAACCACTACTGTCATTCTTGTTCTTCCAACTACCTTGGTCCATGTTTCCAGATTTACCATGATATTTCCGACCTTGGTTTCCTTGGGCATTGCCTCGGAAACCCCCCTGATTGTTCAAGTAGTTGGCTTTTTCTTCCGAATCAGATTCGTTTCTTTCTTTTGACGCAACAGCTTTGACTTTTTCGGTCTTCCCTGATAATAGATGCTTTGTAAGAAGATCCACTTGTGTTTTCATGTGCGCCATATCTTGATCACGTTCTTCTTCTCGTCTCCTTTGGTCTGCAGTCATGCCAATAGAAAAAGTGGGGCTTGCTACCATAGAATCCCTGGTATGCCAAGCTCTACTTTGCTTCGTTATACGATCTAGCATATTGTTTTCCTGACCAAAGGTGAGATCCATAAAAGATCCTCCGGCCGCATTATCCACCACTGGTTTAGTTATTGAATTCAAGGCTCTATATAGTATCTCCATTAGGTAAACATTAGTCATGTGATGGTTTGGGCACCTCATTAGCTTCGTCTTGAACCTCTCCCATGTTTCATGAAGGGCTTCAGTTGGAAGCTGATGAAAGTTGTTGATTTCATCTCTCAATTGTGCTCTTTTGGATGGCGGAAAGAATCTTTCTAGGAAAGCGTCTCTCAATTGCCTCCAATTTGTAATAGAATCAGGAGTCAGCCCATTCAACCATAGAGTTGCCTCCCCAGACAGAGACAATGGAAATAAGCGTAATTGAATTGCATTCTGACCAACACCAGGATTGTCAAACGACTTGCATGTAGAAATAAAGTTGATGAGATGCATATTCGGATCATCGCCTGCTAGTCCACCAAATAATCCCTTGAGTTTCAATAACTGAATCATGGTGCTTGTGATGTTGAACTTGGCTCCGGGTGCCAATGGTGGAGGAATAATGGCTCCTATGGCTCCGGCTCCATCAAGATCATCATCATCATCGTCGACAGCTGGCTGCATAGCTTGGCGTTCAGGCCTAAACCTAGCTTGACGATCTCTTCTGTTGGCAGGTGTTGCGATCTCAGCGGCATGCCTAGGGTTTAGTAGCTCGTCATCACCTAGATCTTCATCGTCAGGATTTGTTGCACACCCTGGGTTATCAATATTCTGTTGATACGCTTGAGCAACCATCCTTTCAATTTCACATTGTGCATCCATTGATGCACTGAACAAACCTGAATAAAACAAAAACAACAACTAAAAGTAAAAGTACGAGAATATTTGACCAAAGGGTCTAGTAACTATCACAAACTTAGTTGACAACTGTATTCCCCGGCAACGGCGCCAATTTTTGATAACGCTCAATCTACAGCTCTCGTCGGAGTGTAAAGCGGTCGTTTGTCAAATATAGAACCCAACTGGGTTGGGTATCGATCCCACAGGGAATAGCTTGGTCAACAAGTAAGCAAAGATTACTAGACTTTTAGTGCAAGTCTCGTAAAAAGGGGGGAGTTTTGTTGTGCAAGTAATGTAACCAAACTATTAAAGTAAAAACGGAAAATAGCAAAGCAAAAAGAAAGAATGCTTAGTAGGATGTAAAACAATGAGAATTGAGAAGTTGGGGTTATGTCCACCTTATGAGTTGTACGTCTCTATTGGCTATGAGTTGTGCGGAATTCAGACATGCGTGTGCTTATAGAGAATTGTATTCGATGGTAAATCCAAGCGTCTTTCGACCTAAACAAGGACTATTTCACTTTAACTCTTTCGAGCTTAAAGCGTATCTAGCGGTACAAATTCTCCAAGAGGTTAATCCAGTTACGGCACTAACTTTTTAATAGGGGATGGGACCCTATTACCTTGACATTATCTCTTTTCCAGACATATAACCTTTCTTTCGAACAAGTTAATGCTATACTGGCGTATTCTATGCGTCTGCAGCCACAAGAATTTGCATTAAGATGAAGAGAATAATGATATAAGCAACACACGTGTCACGAATTCACAAACTCATAGCAATAGATAGTATCTCATAAGGCTTCCATAACCCCAACAGAGAATTTTAGTTACCCATGAGTGCGAAGGAAATCACAATAAACATTATTATTATACCACAATAAAGATCTCGTGTAGTAAGGTGTGGTAGGCGTTAGGCGTGACTTCTTTGCAAAGTAACATTTCTCTTGTTGCGGAAATTAAGAATTGAATAGATGAATAGAAGAAGAATAAAAAGTAGAATTATTAGAATGGTTGGAAGAGTAGAGGAATCAATAATAGAAGAATGAATTAAAAGTAGAATGAGAATTATTAAAATCTCTAGCAAAATAGGGTATTTATAATACCCATATCCTATTCCTACTAAGCTAATGAATTACTTAACCCAATCCTACTAGGTAAGGTATCATTATCCTAATCCTAATAAGTTACTGCTAGTCCCCAAAGTCTTCAGAATTGTTGTTTTTGTCCGGGACAGATTTTCCATGCGCCACTTTTGGTCCTTGGCGTCCAAGCTTTGCTTTCCTCTTTTCGTGAAGCTTTCTTTGGCGTCAAGTTATCCATAAAATGCTGAATTCTGCATCATTTATACCTGAAAACTTGCTAATCATATTCGTTAGCTCACTTACAGGAAAAAGGACTAAAAGTGCATGAATTATATATTTTGTCCTCAAAACATCGCTAAAATATGGGTAAAATATAGCACTTTAGGCGTGTTAATTCGCCTATCATCACTGATCATAAACCAAACTCCACCTGACGTTTCGGGCCTTGATCGTGCATCGTCTTCGCGTACAAGATACTTCGGGGCATTTCCCGGTGAATAAATACAATTCCTTCGGGGCATTCCCCAGTAAATGAATACAATTTCAATTTCATGAGATAAACTAGAAAGCATTCAACACATTCAACATTCCACGCATTCAATCCAACATCATTCCTAAATTTGCCTTCCCGAACCTAAACTTTTGCCTATTCATTCGACATATCATGATTCTATTGCATTCCAACAATATCCGTGCTCATTCCGAATTAAACAAACAAAAATAAACCAAAATTAATCTAAATTCTCCCTTTTTATCAATTTCTTAATTCCGCCCTTATTTAATATCAATCTCACAACTAACCCAATTCTCAAGTATTCAATTTCGAGATAAAAATCAAGACAATGATAATCAACATGGCTCAAACAAACTCACAAGCACACCATACCACCAACATTTAAACACATTCGAGATAATAATAAGAATACTAGAGTTGAGGGATGGACCTTAATACCGCTTTTGATGAATATTATTTGATGAAATAAAGAGAACCCGCCTCTGATAACTTTGACTTAAGCCTCAGCGATGAATCTATCCAGCTCGGTATTAAGAAATTGAAATCCAAAACTAAACCCAAAACCAGTAACGAATACCAAAGAACTCAAGTCGAAAATCGCAACAGCACAAACCAGTCCAGTTCGTGAACTAATCTTGAATTCAAAGGAGATGATGAGATGGGGAGATTTAAGATGGAATCGATCGAACGATGAACTGAAAACCAATCAAAATTGAGCTCCAGTGAGCTGCGAAGGGCAAAACTGGCGAAACCAGTTGAAATCTGGCGACTATGGCGCCGAAATAGTAACCCGAAACCCGATTTTATTTTCTCCTTGTTCTCTCTCGTGCATCACTCTCTTCTCTCTCATTTTTCTCCCTCTCCTGGTGTTATTACTGTGTGCGTGCCTCTCGTGAGTGGGAATTTGTATTGTTGTTGTTATCTCTGGTGAGTGTAGATGGGGGTCTAGGATTTTTGAGTGAAAATCAGCTGGGTGTCTTCCCCCCTCTTTTTTTCGTCCCTACTGTGATGATGTATGTAAAAAAATGCCAGATGGGATTGAGTAATTGTTGATGATAAAAAAATTGAGTTCTTCCCTTTTTCGTGAGCCCTCCGTATATGTATGGCCAGTGATTTTTTTTTGTATGCCTCTGAGAATTGTGTGTGCAAGTATAAGTGTTCTCTATTAAATTGGAAGGATAAAGATGAAAAGGGAATCTTTTCCATGTGGGCCCCCCGAATGTGTTATCTGTGTGTGTTGATGGTTTTGTGTATGTGAGGATGAGTGTATCCATCCTTTTTCAAGAATGGTGAGGTCCCCCTTTTCTAATGTTTTTCCATTTTTTACCTTTGTGGACAAGAAATATGAGAGGGGCACGTGGGTATGACGTGTTGGGGGGTAGGGGTATGAGTAATGTGTCTTCTTTTAATTGAAAGGGTTGTTAGGATGTTAAAAAGAATAAAAGTTTGTTAGGGATTTTGTTGAGAATTATTTTTGTATTTTTGTGGGATGTAATTACATGGGTGAGGATATACGGTAGGATAAGGTAAAAATGGGTAAAACGATATCGGGGAGGGACGAAATTACGTGTCTACATCATGCCCCCTTTGAATGTAAGCACACAGTGTTTTCAGACAACGAAGTAAACAACGAGACCGAATTTTGTTCCGATCATTATTCAAAGAAAGAAACAGAAAGAAGAAGAGCAACCAGATGTTGACTTAGGACATCCTACCTACCCAAGTTATGAAGGAATCAATTGACACGCATCTCAAATGATTGGAAGGAGATGGACTAGACCGAGTTGGAGAGTCGAGGGAGATTCCATCGAGGTTTCGGTCCGCGGCTCTGTCATTACATCAACATGAAAATTACAAGTTAAAACATAAATGAAATTACAAAATCCTATCTATGTAGTTTTCCTTGACTCTTGATTCGATTTTTATCACCCTATTCTTCAGGCGGGCTCCTGACTTGCTATTTTTGACTTTCAATTTCTTCGCCTTATTGCTTGACTTTTAGCTTCTTCATCCTATTCTTTTGACGGGTTCCTGACTTGTAATTTCATCACCCTGTTCTTCAGACGGGCTCCTGAACCAGAGTTAAAACTAGAACGAAAATTATCCCAAACAAAGATTATAGTAAAGCAGTATTTCATTTTTGAAAGTGTAGTCCCATTTTTCAAGAGGGTCCTGAACAAAAAGTAAAATTCCATTTTCAGGAGGGTCCTGAGCAGAAAGTAAAATCCCATTTTTCAGGAGGGTCCTGAACATAAAGTAAAATCCCATTTTTCAGGAGGGTCCTGATCATAAAGTAAAATCCCATTTTTCAGGAGGGTCCTGAACATAAAGTAAAATCCCATTTTTCAGGAGGGTCCTGAACAGAAAGTAAAATCCCATTTTTCAGGAGGGTCCTGATCATAAAGTAAAATCCCATTTTTCAGGAGGGTCCTGAACAAAAAGTAAAATCCCATTTTTCAGGAGGGTCCTGAGCAGAAAGTAAAATCCCATTTTTCAGGAGGGTCCTGAACATAAAGTAAAATTCCATTTTTCAGGAGGGTCCTAATCATAATGTAAAATCCCATTTTTCAGGAGGGTTCTAAACATAAAGTAAAATCCTATTTTTCAGGAGGGTCTTGAACATAAAGTAAAATCCCATTTTTCAGGAGGGTCCTGAACAGAAAGTAAAATCCCATTTTTCAGGAGGGTCCTGATCATAAAGTAAAATCTCATTTTTCAGGAAGGTCTTAAACATAAAGTAAAATCCCATTTTTCAGGAGGGTCCTAAACAAAAAGTAAAATCCCATTTTTCAGGAGGGTCCTGATCATAAAGTAAAATCTCATTTTTCAGGAGGGTCATGAACAGAAGGTAAAGTCTCATTTTTCAGGAGGGTCCTGAACATAAAGTAACATCCCATTTTCCAGGAGGGTCCTGAACAGAAAGTAAAATCCCATTTTCCAGGAGGGTCCTGAACAGAAAGTGAAATCCCATTTTACAGGAGGGTCCTGAACAGAAAGTAAAATCCCATTTTTCAGGAGGGTCCTGAACAGAAAGTAAAATCCCACGGATGTGCATTTCCAATGGTAGCTGAATTAAGTGAAGCGAATTTTCCCCTATTTCAACAAAGAAAATTTGTCAGTTAAAAACTTAGTGGTGGCTTGCAGCTCTTGGCTTCTCAGGTATCTGTCCCAGCACTCGTTCCTTTCATCTTTGTTCCAAATCGCTGACACTTGACTTGTCTTTCCGCATCATCGACCCGGATACAGATTGAGGAAAATGAGTTCTGAATCGAATAATGGGTTTCCATTTTACCATGCCTCTGAGGTGCACTCTTTTCCCAAATCTGAATGCTTCCACGAATCCAAACAGTCTGTCGGTTGATAGACTTCCTTTGCTTCGTGTTGAATTACGATCATATTTCTTTCATGTGCTGGTCCTTGGCTTTTCCTTATATAATTGGAAAGACTGGTAGTAAATTTTGAAATCCTTTCTCGCTTGTTTTGACACAGACTTGACTTAAAATGTAAAGAAATGATGGTGACTTTTATTTTGATAAATGACATAAAAAGACAAAAAGCATGAATATGTAAATGAAAGAAAAGGGCAATGTCCCACATTCAAAAAGAAAACTTATCTGAATACGACAACCAACTCCAATGAGTATGACACGCATTTTGGATTAAGCTGCCTGATCTTCCAATCCAAACTCCCCATTTGTTGTTGAGTTCGTGCCTTTGCCGCTGAGCTGCTTCTTCAAATCCATTGGACTCATACATCACATTCAATTGAAGACATCTTAAAAGACTTTCGCCAACAAATCTCTTTCTTTTCACTTTTCACTTTTCTCTTGAACTCGCCATCGCCTTACGGTGCCCGTAAGGGTTTTCACCAATAAGACTCTCTCATTTTTATTTCTCTCCACTCACCATCGCCTTATGGTGCCTGCGAGGGTTTTCACCAATAAGACTCTCTCATTTTCATTTCTCTCCTGATTTCTTATGCTAAGGAAGATGAGTAGTATCCAACAATGTATCATCATATCCATTGCATGCCTAGCCTTAACATTATCAAGAATTGATCTGAAAAACTTTCTTTGGTTGTAACCTGGCTTTTGGATAAGGTTAGAAAAGGGATGGCAAGAGGTTCAAACGATGCTTGAAGTGGGGGTGGGACTTACAACTTTTGGAATCGACTCAAACAACACATTAACTCATGCCCCAGTTTTTGTTGACTGGGTGACTCTAAAATCTTTATTTGGTTGAACCGAGCCTGAAATAGGGCAGCCTACGTATCTCACTCCCGATAGAGGAGAATCAGGTCGCACGTAGTTTCATCATCTTGTTCTTTGTTTTGATTTGATTTTTTTTCTTTTATTTTCGAACTCTTTCTTTTATTCTTATTTTCTTGACATTTATCTTTGACTCTATTTTGATTCCAAAAGAGGGATATGAAAGAAAAATAAAACGAAGCTCAAACGGGTAAACAAAGGATGACACAATGTTTGGATAAAAGAATAAAATGCCTTCATCATATCAATCTTCAAAAATGCAAGTACTAAACATGCAATAAAATCAACAAAGGATCAAATATCATACATAATATCTTTTGACCGCATCAACATTGATAGCCATTTCTGCCATTTTGCCTTCAATATCTGTCAAATATAAGGCTCCATTGGGCAACACTTTCTTCACAACGAAGGGACCTTTCCAGTTAGGGGAGAACTTGCCTTTCGCTTCAACCTGGTGAGGAAGGATACGTCTCAATACCAACTAACCATCTTCAAAATTCCTGGGATGGACCTTTTTGTTATACGCTCGAGCCATCCTCCTCTGATACAACTGGCCATGACACACAGACGTTAGCCTTTTTTCCTCAATCAAACTCAAATGTTCCAGTCGGATTTTGACCCATTCATCATCATCAATCTCTGCTTCTACAATGACTCGAAGAGAGGGAATTTCAACTTCTGCAGGGATGACTGCTTCTGTCCCATACGCCAATAAATATGGAGTTGCCCCTGTTGAAGTGCGAATAGTGGTGCGATAACCTAGCAATGAAAACGACAACTTTTCATGCCACTGTCTAGACCCTTGTACAATTTTTTGCAGTATCTTTTTTATATTCTTATTGGTGGCTTCTACATCACCATTGGACTTTGGGCGATATGGAGTAGAATTTTGATGTGTGATCTTAAACTGTTGACACACTTCTTGCATCAAATGACTATTGAGATTGGCAGCATTGTCTGTAATGATCATCTTAGGAATTCCAAACCTACAAATGATGTTGGCATAAACAAAATCTACCACAACCTTCTTTGTCACTGACTTGAAAGTTACTGCTTCTACCCACTTTGTAAAGTAGTCAATGGCTACCAAAATGAATCTATGTCCATTTGATGCCTTCGGCTTAATCGGTCCAATCACATCCATTCCCCAAGCCACGAACGGCCATGGAGCGGCCATTGCATGCAACTCAACAGGAGGAGAACGTATCAGATCATCGTGTACCTGACATTGATGACACTTTCGAACAAATTGAATAGAATCCCTTTCTATAGTAAACCAGTAATAACCTGCTCGAAGAATCTTCTTTGACAAGACATGACTGTTCATATGCGACCCGCATATTCCAGAGTGTATTTCAACCATGATTGCCGAGGCTTCTCTTACATCTACACACCTCAAAAGTTCCAGATCTGGGGTTCTCTTATATAAGATTCCCCCACTTAAGAAAAATCCACTAGCCAAACGCCTAATAGTCCTCTTTTGATCGTTGGTGGCATATGTTGGGTATTCTCCTGACTGAATGTATCTTTTGATATCCAAGAACCAGGGTTCTCCATCGAGCTCTTCTTCAACCGCATTATAGTAAGCATGCTGATCACAACTTTGTATATGCACTGTATCGATGTAGGCTTTATTAGGATGTTGGAGCATTGAAGACAGAGTGTCTAAAGCATCAGTAATTTTATTATGAATCCTTGGAATATGCCTAAATTTCACTAACACAAACCGTTGACATAGCTCCTGCAAGTATTGTCGATACGGTATGAGCTTCAAATCTTGCGTCACCCAATCGCCTTGAATTTGATGGACGAGCAAATCCGAATCCCCCAACACCAATAATTCCTGGACTCCCATATCAACAGCTAACCTCAAACCAAGAATGCAGGCTTCATACTCTGCCATATTGTTAGTACAGTAGAATCTAAGTTGTGTTGTTATCGGGAAATGTTGTCCCGATTCAGAGATAAGAACCGCACCTATTCCGACTCCTTTCATATTGGCAGCTCCATCGAAGAACAACTTCCAACCTGGATCAACATCTCTAACGACTTCATCGACACACGATACTTCTTTGTCAGGAAAATATATCTTTAATGGCTCGTACTCTTCATCGACGGGATTCTCAGCAAGATGATCTGCCAAGGCTTGGGCTTTCATGGCGGTTCGAGTCACATATACAATGTCGAACTCGGTAAGCAATATTTTCCACTTTGCCAATCGACCAGTCGGCATAGGCTTCTGAAAGATATACTTCAAAGGATCCATGCGGGAGATGAGATAAGTAGTATAGGATTAGAGATAATGCTTTAACTTCTGTGCTACCCAAGTTAGGGCACAACACAACCTTTCAAAAAGAGTATACCTGGCCTTATATAAGGTGAACTTCTGGCTAAGATAATAAATAGCCTGCTCCTTTTTGCCCGTGACATCATATTGACCCAGGACACAACCGAAAGAATTTTCCATGACTGATAAATATAAGATCAAAGGCCTACCAGGATCCGGGGGTACCAGCACGGGCGAATTTGACAAATATCTTTTGATTCTGTCGAACGTTTCCTGACATTCTTCAGTACATTTTACCGCAGCACTCTTTTTCAGCAACTTGAATACGGGCTCACAAGTGGTTGTGAGTTGAGCAATAAACCTGCTAATGTAGTTTAGTATACCAAGTAAACTCATCACCTCCGTACTATTCTTGGGCGGGGGCAACTCCTGAATGGCTTTGATTTTTGAGGGATCCAATTCAATACCCCGACGGCTGACCACAAACCCCAACAGCTTTCCAGACGGAACTCCAAATACACATTTGTAGACACCTAATTTCGTCCCTCCCCGATATCATTTTTACCTATTGTTTACCTTATCCTACAGTGTACCCTCACCCGTGTGATAATCCCTCCACAAAATGACAAAATAACAACCCCCTAACTAATTTTGTCTTATCCTAATATTCTAACAACTCAACCAACCAAAAAATTGACAATACATCCTAACAACCTACCCAATCAAAATAAAACACATCACTCTACCCCACCTACCCTACCCCTACTCCACCTCACCCCTATCCAGCTCCCCTCTCCTCACGTTTAGAGCACATATACACTCTACTAGAATAGCAACAAAAGAGAGGATATATACAAAAAAATGGGCCCCTACAAAAAGAATTCGATTGGAACATGGGGAGGGACTCCATTTTTTTCCAATTCATAAACATACATATATACTCTCACACTACACAATTTTTTGGGGAGGAAGAGTAACAAAAAAAAAAAAGAACAGAGCAGATCTCAAAAAGGAAAAATTCCCTTTCTTCTCCTTTCCATCATCTTCTTCCATTTTTGGACCTTCAAGAGCATCATTAACAGCTTCTCGCCGCCCCACTTCACTCGCTTATCATCAACCCTCCTCGTCGTCCTCTTTCTTCTTTTTCTTTTTCATCTACTTTATTTGTAGTCCCTGATAATAGAATCCCTCTATCTCCTCCTCCTAACACTACTGATGCGCTTCAATGGGTAAGTAGGAAGCAATACTGCGGTGAATTGACAGAAAATGATATGGGTAAATGGGTAAGGCTTTGTGGGTAGGTCATCTTTCATCGGATTCATGGGGATCTCACTTTCGTCAACCTCAAAGACCAAACTGGAATTGTTCAGATTACTACACTTCCTGATGATTTCCCTGATGCTCATTCTACTATGAACGGTCTGAGACTTGAATACGTGGTTGCCATTGAAGGTGTTGTACGGCCTAGGCCAGTTGAGTCGGTCAACAAAAATATGAAAACTGGCACGACAGAGGTGGCCGATTGTTGAGATTTTCTAGTTGGGGGTTCGAAGTTTGGTTTCTTTAATTCTTTATTATCAACGAAAGTCGATTATTGGAAGGTTGTTTGAGGATTCAGTTCAGATTGCTATTTTTCTATTCGAATTGAATTCATCGCAGTTGAGGTTCTATTCTAAATTCCAAGTCTGGGTTTTCTTATTATCAACAAAGATCAGATTGTTGAAAGGTCCATTTCCTTAACCCGCTTTTTTTTTCTATCTTAGTGTGTTGAATGGATTGTGAATATGCGTGGTGTTATTATGTTTTTTTGGATTTTTGTTGATGTTGATGTTATGATCATGACGTTTGATGATTCATTTTCGAAGGTTTGAGGAAAGAACTTGACCATGTTTTAATGGATCGATAAAAAAATAAGTTGGGGGTTGAAATGAAAAATTGATGAAAATGTTAGATTCGGACAAATTTTGATTTATTGTGTTTTGAATGTAAATGCCATCGAATTGGATAGGCAAACGTAGGTCGGGTAGGAAAAATTTAGAATTAAGTGCTTCGTTGGATGTGAACGTGGAGTAAGTGTTGAATTTTTTCTACTTTATCGCATTCGATTCAAAGTGTATTTATTTAACCGGGGAATGCCCCGAGGTAATTTGTATTTACTCACCGGGGAATGCCCCAAAGAATTTTGTACGCAAAGGATGCTCGTGATCAAGGCCCGAGGCGTCGGGTAAAGCATAGTTTAGGACTAGTGTAGGTTATTTCAGTATTTTTATTTCGGGTTGTAATAATTGGACTGGACTTTACATTTTGTTTTGTTTTGTCTTATTGTTTGATTATTTTGCGTGCTTTTGTGTGGTTTATACATTTCGTAATGCCAAAATAGTTGATACACTCTACCAAGCGACCGAGGTTGGACCACGGGATCGAGAGGTGCCTAACACCTTCCCCTCGGTCAATAGAATTCCTTAGCTGGAATCTCTGTTTGCAAACCAGTTTAAGAGTCAAATGGTATCGAAAAGGATTTTCCAAAGGTGACTTGGCACACCGGATTATGCCAAGTGGCGACTCTGAATAAAAATGTAAATAATCCTTTCCGAAAAAAAATTTCATTTCTTGTCACTTAAATAATAAAACCATTTCGGACTTTAATCTAAATCTCTTCTTGGAGTACGTTAAAAAAAGGGGTGTGACAGCTCTGGGGACTCTGCTGGGGACCAATTTCAGAATTCAAGCTTATTTTTGAGTCGTATCGGCTTTGTTTGGCATTACAAGTGTATAAGCATTGTTTGTGTTATTGTTTTCACTTTTGTGCGTTTTCGTGCTCTTTGTTTATAGTATTTATCCTATGTGTTACCGCTTTATATCTGTCATCATGAGTCCGCCCCCGGCCTTCTTTCTGCATCAAGTCCGTAGTACACGTGTTGTACACGACCTCTAGTTGAGTCACCCTTATTTTAGGGGGGGAGCCGTCGGTGTTATGGAGTAGGTGGAAAGCAAAGCAGCCACTATCGACCATACGCTCCCCCGAACAGCCTTGTTAGTAAACCACAACGTAGGTCAGCCTTTAGGTCATGCTTATGTGCATCATGCGGAGACCTAGTGGGACCCACATGGCTCTTTGTAGGAGACTCACCTCTAAAGCATCCCTACGTGCTAACTGTTGCATATTTGAGGGTAACGTGGTCATTTGACGGACTGATTTAAAAAAAAAATAAATAGAAAAAGTGAGTCGAAAAGAATGAATCAAAAGGAATTTCGTAGTTTATTTTAGAATTCTTTATGGCTTTTGTTCTTCACGATCCAAAAACTCAAAAAGATTTTTTTTACCGTTAAAAAAAAGAGTTTTGTTTGTCTTTTCTACTTATTTGTCAAAAACCAAAAATACCAAAAAGATTTTTTTTTTCTTTATAATTGGTGGTGTCAGTTTTAGTTAAAGTGTCTAGCTGAAAATCCAAAAGTTTTTTTTCGTTTGTTTTTGGTAGTGTCTTTTAAGTTAGGGTCAATTTATCGTTAATTGTCCAACCTGGACGAACTACACACCCCTGATTCACATCTTTCGGGATGTGAGATACGTAGGT
Organism: Capsicum pubescens; assembly: GCA_030864215.1. Taxonomy (NCBI): domain Eukaryota; kingdom Viridiplantae; phylum Streptophyta; class Magnoliopsida; order Solanales; family Solanaceae; genus Capsicum; species Capsicum pubescens. Next base: position 5,462,609 of record CM061543.1, read on the forward strand.
AGCCTATTGTTGGTTCGGGGATCTTATTTGAAAAATCCAAAAATATTTCTTCACTCTCCATTTAGAGTAAGCGTTTCATATACGTCTTTAAAAGAAAACTACAAAAAGATTTTTCTTTAATAAGTTCAAATTTCGTTTTCACATGAAATCGAAAACCCAAAAAGATTTTTCTTTGGTAATCACAGGTTCCATTTTGTATAGAGATTTAAACCTAAAAAAAACAAAAGATTTTTGTCAATTCTTTTGACACTTTGTTTAAAGAAAGAAAAAGAGTTTAATTGGCCATTTTGGTAAAACTGCCCGAACTACGCAAGATCTGATTCATGTACAACATGATATGTAGGCAACCTACTTTTGGGTTCGATCTAATCATTTTGTTTCGTTGTTTTTCATTATTTTTCCTCTTTTAAAGAAAAAAAAACCATAAAGAATAATAAATAAAGGTAGATAACGAGAGAAGTGGAAAGAATAGAGATGGATACGAAAAAAATAAAAAATAAAAAATTAAAAAAAATTAATAATAATAATAAAAAAAGAGAGTGTAGATAAAAATCGGGATGATGTTGAAATGACCTCGCTACCCTCAAAAGCTAGTAGAAATGAACATGAATTTAGGACAATTTTACCAATGTGATTCCCATGCTTGTTGTGTGCCCTAATCCTAACGGATGTCGTCTTTGATGAGCATGTTCTTTCAGATAACAGTGGTAGGTTTGCAGCACTCTGGCTAGTCACCCATACTTCACTAGATCCAAAGCAAAGCTCGCCATGGCTAGCAGAGAGATTGAAAATTCGCTCATTGACCCGGATCTGGATCACAGGGAAGAAAGTTCAGAACACAATGATGAGGTAGTAAGGCTCAGACAACAATTGATAGATTTGCACCGGGCATGGGCCAGCGGAATGCCTCCTCCTCCACTCCCTGAAGGTCTTAGGAATATCTCTAATTGCCCACCGCTCTCTCAGGCATAATTCTCTGCTCCTACTGAGTCACCTGAGCATGCGCTAGGATTCACTCCACGACATTATTATCCTGGCAGTTCTGGTGTGCCCTTGGCAGCTCCCCAATCAAGACCCGCTGCTCAGCCGACGCCACCGATCACACCGGTATTCATGGCTCCGCCACCACCTGAAGCTCCCACATATGCTGTGCATCCGACAATGGGGCTTCCTCGGTCTGCCAGTGAGCCAGTATTGAAGGTTCCAGATAGTCAGTATTATGCCCCGGAGCCGACTTTGAGAATGAATGACCCTTATGGGTACACTCAGCCACCTGCATTTCCATTTGATTCAGAGAAACCTGTCGCAACAGAGGAACAGGAAGTCATAGCGCGGTAGTTGAAAAGTTTAGAACAGGCCATGAGAAATTTGCAGGGAATCGGAGGTTATAAGAGTGTTTCTTATAAATATCTGTGCATGTTCCCAGACATCAACGTTCCCCTCGATTTTAAAATGCCTAAGTTCGAGAAGTATGCAGGACACGGTGATCCCGTGGCCCACTTGAGACGCTATTGTAACCAGTTGAGGGCTACAGGAGGAAGGAAAGAGCTGCTCATGGCTTTCTTTGGAGAGAGTCTTTCTGATCTGGCTTTGGAATGGTTTATCAATCAAGATATCGACAAGTGGAACAACTGGACTGACTTAGCTTCTGAGTTTGTGCAACATTTTCAGTATAACATCGACCTGATTCCGGACGAAAAATCTTTGGTCAACATGAAGAAGAAAAACACTGAAGGTTTTAGGGAATACGCGATAAGATGGCGTGAACAGGACGCCAGGGTAAAGCCTCCAATGAAAGAAAGTAAGTTGGTAGAAGTTTTCATTCAGGCACAGGATGAGACTTATTTTCAGCATTTACTCCTGGCAATGGGAAAGTCTTTTATTAAAGTCCTCAAAATGGGGGAGATGATAGAAGACGGATCTGGCGCATTTGGAGGTAAAAAGAAGAAAGAGAACGTGGCGACTGTCGTAGCTGGAACCCATTCCTATCCCAAAAGAGCACCTCACCCCTATCCCCAATCACAAGCCCAAGTCTACGCCCAAGCTCCATATATTCGTTCCCACCATTACTACCCTCCACAAAACCCTTTATATTCTATTCCACCACCCCCGTACCCAGTATATAGCATGCAACCATATGCCCAAACCTCTTCTTACCCGCAGTGGCGCGCGCAAGCTCCACAAAATCGCCCATTCGCTCCACCAAATTACCAAAACCCCTCCAGACCCAGTTTTCATCCTAGGCCCGAGTATCAGAAAGAGAAGGCGGTCAAAAATCAATTCACACCTCTTGGGGAGTCATATGCTAGCCTATTTGATAGGTTGAGAAAGTTGAAGGTCTTAAGCCCAATTCAAGGAAGGCTTTCAAATCCACCACCGAGGAATCTCGATTATTCTTTAAGGTGTGCGTACTGTTCTGACATGCCAGGCCATGATATCGAGAAATGTTGGCATTTGAAGAGAGCAGTCCAAGATTTGATTGACACAAATCAAATGCTGGTCCAGGCCCCGGAGGGTCCAAACATTAACCAGAATCCGCTGCCAACCCATGCTGAAGCCAATATGTTAGAATTGATACATGATGGGAAAGAGTCTTCGAGGGGTTATAAGCCTATTGTCAAGATACAGCCCAAGAAAGCACAAAGAAACCCCTGATCACAGTACAGGGCGCCAGAAGGTATGTTGATTTATGTCAGGATAAACCTAAGTTTACAGTGGTGGGAGCTCTGAGTCAGCCCATCCTTGCGGTGAAAGGAGCACTGGCAGCGCCTATTGTCCTCAAACCGGTGACCCAACCTCCGATAGTCGATACGACAAGGGTTCCCTGGAATTATAGGCGGACTATGATGACCTATCATGGGAAATAAGTAGTGGAAGATGTAGATGAGGTAGGGGGTTTGACTAGGTCAGGAAGATGCTTCGTGCCTGAAAGTTTAAGAAAGTCCAAGCCAACGGTGAGTGGACCGTCATCTATCAAAAAGCCCATCACCGAGGAAGAAGCCGAAGAATTTTTGAAAAAGATGAAATTGCCCGAGTATTCAATATTAGACCAGTTGAAGAAAACCCCTGCTCAAATTTCCCTTTTATCTTTGTTGTTGCACTCCAAGGAGCATCGTGATGTTTTACTAAAGGTATTAAATGAAGCATATGTTCCTAGGGAGGTTACAATCAACCAGCTTGAGAAAATGGTTGGAAAAATCTTTGAGGTCAATCGGATCAACTTTTCTGGCAATGAATTGCCTGTTGAAGGTACAGGGCATAACCGGGGCCTTTACATTACAGTGAAGTGTGAAGATTTATACGTCACTCATGTTATGGTTGATGGAGGTTCAGGTGCAAATATTTGCCCTATTTCTACTTTGCAAAAGTTGAATATCGGTGCTGAAAGGATCAGGCCCAACAATGTATGTGTTAGGGCTTTCGATGGTGCAAAATCAAACTCCATTGGCGAAATAGAACTAATGTTGATCATAGGGCCTGTTGAATTCGCCATAGAGTTTCAAGTATTGAATATAGACTCCTCTTACAATCTGTTGTTGGGAAGGCCGTGGATCCACAAGGCCAAGGAGGTTGCATCTACACTGCACCAAATGATTAAGTTTGAGCATGACAGGCAAGAAGTGGTTATTCATGGTGAAGGAGATTTGTCCGCCTACGAGGATTCTCCCTTGTCTCTTATTGAAGCAAATAACGTAGAGGAGACATTCGTCTATCAAATTTTTGATACAGTGTTAGTGAATCATATTCTTGAATGGCAGGTTATACCTGGGCCACAATTGTCTTCCGCTTCTATCATGATGGTGAGTGAACTTTGGAAATAAGGATATGAGCCAGGAAAGGGTTTGGGAGCGTCTCTGCATGGTATAGTTCGTCCCATATGTCTGAGTGAGAACGTGGGCACGTTTGGTCTGGGATTTGAGCCTACAGCTGAAGATCTGAAGAAAGCCAAGGGAAGGAAAAAGGAAACATGGTCACTCCCTCGCCCAATGCCACTACTCAGTGAATCATTTGTTAAGAGCGGTGTCACGAAGCATGTGGAATTTGAAGTTGAATTGGTGGATGACTTCCAGAACCTTTTTATTGAAGTTGATATGGTCAAAGCAGGAGAATGTACCAGTATGGCAGACGTGCAATTCATAGGTCTAACTGTCCGGCTCAATAATTGGGAAGTCACTCCTCTCCCCATCAGGAGAGAGTTTTGGTAGTTTCTTTTGTTTTTCTTTCTGTTTATCCGAGCTATTTCAGGGTTGTAATTTGGATTTTAGTTTGTTTATGTTATGTTGGCATCTATGTTTAAAACCTCCTATCTTTTTATTTAATAAAATGCAATGTCCCTTTTGTTTCGTGTCTAATATATTTTGTTTTTCTTTTCTTACACAGTTCTCTTTATGTTGATTCTAATGACATGACATGCATGCGGAATTTTCAGCCTGGCCTTAAAATCCAAACTAATCAAGATGTAATGAAGCCGGATGGGGAATATGATGAAGAAGAAGCACTAGAAGAAATAAGCAAAGAGTTGGAACAGTTTGAAGACAAACTGAATCCTAATTTGAATGAAACTGAGCCAATAAATCTAGGGGATCAAGAAGATGTTAGGGAAACTAAAATCAGTGTAAATGCTTTGCCATAGCTAAAAGATAGAATGATTCAAGCATTAATTGATTATAAGGATGTTTTTGCATGGTCTTATGATGATATGCCTGGTTTAAGCACTGAATTAGTGGCTCACAAATTACCAACTGATCCCGTATTCCCTCCTGTCAAACAGAAGTTGAGGAAGTTCAAAACTGATGTAAGTATTAAAATCAAAGAGGAAATCATGAAACAACTTGAAGCCAAAGTAATTCGAGTGGCTCATTATCCCATGTGGTAATCCAATGTTGTTCCCATACCAAAGAAAGATGGAAAAATTTGAGTGTGTGTTGATTACCGTGATTTGAACAGAGCAAGTTCAAAAGATGATTTTCCACTGCCCAACATCCATATTTTGTTAGACAACTGTGCTAAACACGAGGTTGCCTCTTTTGTGGATTGCTATGCCGGATATCACCAGATCATTATGGATGATGAAGACGCGGAGAAGACGTTTTTTATCACACCATGGGGGACCTATTGTTATCGAGTGATGCCGTTCGGTTTGAAGAATGCTGGAGCAACGTACATGAGGGCCATGACCACTATGTTTCATGATATGATGCATAAGGAGATTGAGGTCTACGTGGATGATGTGATTATTAAGTCAAAAAGTCAGGCCAACCATGTTAAAGATTTAAGAAAGTTCTTTGAAAGGCTTCACAGGTATAATCTCAAAATCAACCCGGCAAAATGTGTGTTTGGAGTTCCGTCTGGAAAGCTGTTGGGGTTAGTAGTCAGCCATCGGGGAATTGAATTGGATCCCTCGAAAATCAAAGCCATTCAGGATTTGCCACCGCCCAAGAATAGGACGGAGGTGATGAGTTTGCTTGGTAGACTAAACTCTATTAGCAGGTTTATTGCTCAACTCATAACCACTTGTGAGCCCATATTCAAGTTATTGAAAAAGAGTGTTGCGGTAAAATGGACTGAAGAATGTCAGGAAGCGTTCGATCGAATCAAAAGATATTTGTCAAATTCGCCCGTGCTGGTACCCCCGGAGCCTGGTAGGCCTTTGATCTTATATTTATCAGTCATGGACAATTCTTTCGATTGTGTCCTGGTTCAACATGACGTCACAGGTAAAAAGGAGTAGGCTATTTATTATCTTAGCAAGAAGTTCACCACATATGAAGCCAGGTATACTCTTCTTGAAAGGACGTGTTGTTCCCTAACATGGGTAGCACAGAAGCTGAAGCATTATCTCTCATCCTATACTACTTATCTCATCTCCCGCATGGATCCTTTAAAGTATATCTTTCAGAAGCCTATGCCGACTGGTCGATTGGACAAGTGGCAAATATTGCTTACCGAGTTTGACATTGTATATGTGACTCAAACCGCCATGAAAGCCCAAGCCTTGGAAGATCATCTTGCTGATAATCCCATTGATGAAGAGTACGAGCCATTGAAGACATATTTTCCTGACGAAGAAGTGTCATGTGTCGATGAAGTCGTTATATATGCTGATCCAGGTTGGAAATTGTTCTTCGATGGAGCTGTTAATATGAAAGGAGTTGGAATAGGTGCGGTTCTTATCTCTGAATCGGGATAATATTTCCTGGTAACAGCACAACTTCAATTCTACTGTACTAACAATATGGCAGAGTATGAAGCCTGCATTCTTGGTTTGAGGTTAGCTGTTGATATAGGAGTCCAAGAATTATTGGTGTTGGGAGATTCGGATTTGCTCGTCCATCAAATTCAAGGCGATTGGGAGACGCGAGATTTGAAGCTCATCCCATATCGACAATGCTTGCAGGAGCTATGTCAACGGTTTGTGTTAGTAAAATTCAGGCGTATTCCAAGGATTCGTAATGAAATTGTTGATGCTTTAGCCACTCTGTCTTCAATGCTCCAACATCCTGATAAAGCCTATATCGATCCAGTGCATATACAGAGTCATGATCAGCATGCTTACTGTAATGCGGTTGAAGAAGAGCTCGATGGAGAACCCTGGTTCTTGGATATCAAGCGATACATTCAGTCAGGAGAATATCCAGCATATGCCACCAACGATCAAAAGAGGACTATTAGGCGTTTGGATAGTGGATTTTTCTTAAGTGGGGGAATCTTATATAAGAGAACCCTAAATTTAGGACTTTTGAGGTGTGTAGATGTAAGAGAAGCCTCGGCAATCATGGTTGAAATACACTCTGGAATATGCGGGTTGCATATGAACGGTCATGTCTTGTCAAAGAAGATTCTTCGAGCAGGTTATTACTGGCTTACTATGGAAAGGGATTCTATTCAATTTGTTCAAAAGTGTCATCAATGTCAGGTACACGGTGATCTGATACGTTCTCCTCCTGTTGAGTTGCATGCAATGGCCGCTCCATGGTTGTTCGTGGCTTGGGGAATGGATGTGATTGGACCGATTGAACCGAAGGCATCAAATGGACATAGATTTATTTTGGTAGCCATTGACTACTTTACAAAGTGGGTAGAAGCAGTAACTTTCAAGTCAGTGACAAAGAAGGCGGTGGTAGACTTTGTTCATGCCAATATCATTTGTAGATTTGGAATTCCAAAGATGATCATTATAGACAATGCTGCCAATCTCAATAGTCATTTGATGCAAGAAGTATGTCAACATTTTAAGATCGCACATCGAAATTCTACTCCATATCGCCCAAAGTCCAATGGTGCTATAGAAGCCGCCAATAAAAATATAAAAAAGATACTGCAAAAAATGGTACAAGGTTCTAGACAGTGGCATGAAAAGTTGTCGTTTGCATTGCTAGGTTATCGCACCATTGTTCGTACTTCAACAGGGGCAACTCCATATTTATTGGTGTATGGGATAGAAGCAGTCATCAATGCGGAAGTTGAAATTCCCTCTCTTCGAGTCATTGTAGAAGCAGAGATTGATGATGACGAATGGGTAAAAACCCGACTGGAACATTTGAGTTTGATTGAGGAAAAAAGGCTAACGTCTGTGTGTCATGGCCAGTTGTATCAGAGGAGGATGGCTCGAGCGTATAACAAAAAGGTCTGTCCCAGGAATTTTGAAGTCGGTTAGTTGGTATTAAGACGTATCCTTCCTCACCAGGTTGAAGCGAAAGGCAAGTTCTCCCCTAACTGGCACGGTCCCTTTATTGTGAAGAAAGTGTTGCCCAATGGAGCCTTATATTTGACAGATATTGAAGGCAAAATGGCAGAAATGGCTATCAATTCTGATGCGGTCAAAAGATACTATGTATGATATTTGATCCTTTGTTGAGTTTATTGCATGTTTAGTACTTGCATTTTTGAAGATTGATATGATGAAGGCATTTTATTATTCTATCCAAACATAGTGTCATCCTTTGTTTACCCGTTTGAGCTTCGTTTATTTTTCTTTCATATCCCTCTTTTGGAATCAAAATAGAGTCAAAGATAAATGTCAAGAAAATAAGAATAAAAGAAATAGTTCGAAAATAAAAGAAAAAAATCAAATCAAAACAAAGAACAAGCTGATGGAACTACGTGCGACCTGATTCTCCTCTCTCGGGAGTGAGATACGTAGGCTGCCCTATTTCGGGCTCGGTCCAACCAAATAAAGATCTAAGAGTCACCCAGTCAACAAAATTGGGGCATGAGTTAACATGTTGTTTGAGTCGATTCCAAAAGCTGTAAGTCCCAGCCCCACTTCATGTGTTGTTTGAACCCCTTGCCATCCTTTTCTAACCCTATCCAAAAGCCAAGTTACAACCAAAGAAAGTCCTTCAGATCAATTTTTGATAATGTCAAGACTAAGCATGCAATGGATATGATGATACATTATGAGGTACCACTTGTCTCCTTCAGCATAAGAAATCAGGAAAAAAATATAAAAATGAGAGAGTCTTATTGATGAAAACCCCCGTGGGCATTATAAGGCGATGGTGAGTTGAGAGAAATGAAAATGAGAGAGTCTTATTAGTGAAAATCCTTGAGGGCACCATAAAGCGATGGTAAGTGGAGAGAAATAAAAATGAGAGAGTCTTATTGGTGAAAACCCTCACGGGCACCGTAAGGCGATGAACAGTTCAAGAGAAAAGTGAAAAGTGAAAAGAAAGAGATTTGTTGGCGAAAGTCTTTTAAGATGTCGTCGATCGAATGTGATGAATGAGTCCAATGGATTTCAAGAAGCGGCTCAGCGGTAAAGGCACGAACTCAACAACAAATGAGGAGTTTGGATAGGAATATCAGGCAGCTGAATCCAAAATGCATGTCATCCTCATTGGAGTTGGTTGTCGTATTCAGATAAGTTTTTCTTTACGGGACATTGCCCTTTTCTTTCATTTACATATTCATGCTTTTTGTCTTTTCTTATGTCATTTATCAAAACAAAAGTCACCATCATTTCTTTACATTTTAAGTCAAGTCTGTGTCAACACAAGCGAGAAAGAATTTTAAAATTTACTACCAGTCTTTCCAATTATATGAGGAAAAGCCAAGGAACAACACAAGAAAGAAATATGATCGTAATTCAACACGAAGCAAAGGAAGTCTATCAACCAACAGGCTATTGGATTCGTGGAAGCATTCATATTTGGGAAAAGAGTGCACCTCAGGGGAATGGTAGAATGGAAACCCATTGTTTGAGTCAGAACTCATTTCCCTCAACCTGGATCCGGGGCAATGATGCGGCAAGATAGGGCAGGTATCAGCGATGTGGAAGAAAGATGAAAGGAACGAGTGCTGGAGTAGATACTTGAGAAGCCAAGAGTTGCAAGCCACCATTAAGTTTTTACTTCTTGTTCAGGACCCTCCTGAAAAATGGGATTTTACCTTCTGTTCAGGATCCTCCTGAAAAATGGGATTTTACTTTCTGTTCAGGACCCTCCTGAAAAATGGGATTTTCTTTTATGCTCAGAACCCTCCTGAAAAAATGGGATTTTACCTTCTGTTCAGGACCCTCCTGAAAAATGGGATTTTACTTTATGTTCAGGACCTTCCTGAAAAATGAGATTTTACTTTCTGTTCAGGACCCTCCTGAAAAATGGGATTTTACTTTATGTTCAGGACCCTCCTGAAAAATGGGATTTTACCTTCTGTTCAGGACCCTCCTGAAAAATGGGATTTTACCTTCTGTTCAGGACCCTCCTGGAAAATGGGATTTTACTTCTTGTTCAGGACCCTCCTGAAAAATGGGAATTTACTTTATGCTCAGGACCCTCCTGAAAAATGGGATTTTACTTTCTGTTCAGGACACTCCTGAAAAATGGGATTTTACTTTATGTTCAGGACCCTCCTGAAAAATGGGATTTTACTTTATGCGCAGGACCCTCCTGGAGAATGGGATTTTACTTTATGTTCAGGACCCTCCTGAAAATGGGATTTTACTTTATGTTCAGGACCCTCCTGAAAAATGGGATTTTACTTTATGTTCAGGACCCTCCTGAAAAATGGGATTTTACTTTCTGCTCAGGTCCCTCCTGAAAAATGGGATTCTACTTGTTGTTCAGGACCCTCCTGGAAAATGGGACAACGCTTTCAAAAATAAAATACTACTTTATTATAATTCTTGTTTGGGATAATTTTCGTTCTAGTTTTAATTTTGGGTTTCAGGAACCCGCCTGAAGAACAGGGTGATGAAATAGCAAGTCAGAGGCCCGCCTGGAGAATAGAGTGAAGAAATGGAAGTCAAGCAACAAAGTGATGAAATAGCAAGTCAGGATCCCGCCTGGAGAGTAGGGTGAAGAAACGAAAAGTCAAGCAACAAAGTGAAATAATTGAAAGCCAAGCAACAAGTTGAAAGAAATTGCAAGTCAGGAGCCCGCCTGAAGAATAGGGTGATGAAAGTCGAGTCAAGAACCAATAGAAGCTGTATAGATAGGATTTTTGTAATTTCATTTATGTTTTAACTTGTAATTTTCATTTTTGATGTAATGACGGAGCCGCGGACCGGAACCTCGACGGAACCTCACTCGATTATCCAACTCGGTATAGTCCATCTCCTTCCAAAAGTTGAGATACTTGTCACTCGATCCCCTCATAATGTGAGTAGGTGGGATGTCTTAAGTCAAGACCCGGTTGTCCTTCTTCCTTCTGTTTCTTTCTTTGAATAATGCTCGGGTCAAAATTTGGTCTCGCTGTCTACTTCTTTGCCTGAAAACACTTCGTGTTTACATTCAAAGGGGGCATAATGTAGACACCTAATTTCGTCCCTCCCCGATATCATTTTTACCTATTGTTTACCTTATCCTACCGTGTACCCTCACCCGTGTGATAATCCCTCCACAAAATGACAAAATAACAACCCCCTAACTAATTTTGTCTTATCCTAATATTCTAACAACCCACCCAACCAAAAATTTACAACACATCCTAACAACCTACCCAATCAAAATAAAACACATCACTCTACCCCACCTACCCTACCCCCTACTCCACCTCACCCCTAGCCAGCTCCCCTCTCCTCACGTTTAGAGCACATATACACTCCACTAGAATAGCAACAAAAGAGAGGATATATACAAAAAAATGGGCCCCTAGAAAAAGAATTCGGTTGGAACATAGGGAGGCACTTCAATTTTTTCCAATTCATAAACATACATATATACTCTCACACTACACAATTTTTTTTGGGGGAAGAGTAACAAAAAAAAAAGAACAGAGCAGATCTCAAAAAGGAAAAATTTCTTTTCTTCTCCTTTCCATCATCTTCTTCCATTTTTGGACCTTCAAGAGCATCATTAACAGCTTCTCGCCGCCCCACTTTACTCACTTATCATCAACCCTCCTCGTCGTCCTCTTTCTTCTTTTTCTTTTTCGTCTACTTCATTTGTAGTCCCTGACAACAGAATTCCTCTATCTCCTCCTCCTAACACTACTGATGCGCTTCAATGGGTAAGTAGGAAGCAATACTGCGGTGAATTGACAGAAAATGATATGGGTAAATGGGTAAGGCTTTGTGGGTAGGTCATCTTTCATCGGATTCATGGGGATCTCACTTTCGTCAACCTCAGAGACCAAACTGGAATTGTTCAGATTACTACACTTCCTGATGATTTCCCTGATGCTCATTCTACCATGAACGGTCTGAGACTTGAATACGTGGTTTCCATTGAAGGTGTTGTTCGGCCTAGGCCAGTTGAGTCGGTCAACAAAAAGATGAAAACTGACACGACAGAGGTGGCCGGTTGTTGAGATTTTCTAGTTGGGGGTTCGAAGTTTGGTTTCTTTAATTCTTTATTATCAACGAAAGTCGATTATTGGAAGGTTGTTTGAGGATTCAGTTCAAATTGTTATTTTTCTATTCGAGTTGGATTCATCGCAGTTGAGGTTCTATTCTAAATTCCAAGTCCGGGTTTTCTTATTATCAACAAAGATCAGATTGTTGAAAGGACCATTTCCTTAACCCGCTCTTTTTTTTCTATCTTAGTGTGTTGAATGGATTGTGAATATGTGTGGTGTTATTATGTTTTGTTGGATTTTTGTTGATGTTGATGTTATGATCATGACGTTTGATGATTCATTTTCGAAGGTTTGAGGAAAGAACTTGATCATGTTTTAATGGATCGATAAAAAAATAAGTTGGGGGTTGAAATGAAAAATTGATTAAAATGTTAGATTCGGACAAATTTTGATTTATTGTGTTTTGAATGTAAATGCCATCGAATTGGATAGGCAAACGTAGGTCGGGTAGGCAAAATTTAGAATTAAGTGCTTCGTTGGATGTGAACGCGGAGTAAGTGTTGAATGTTTTCTACTTTATCGCATTCGATTCAAAGTGTATTTATTTAATCGGGGAATGCCCCGAGGTAATTTGTATTTACTCACCGGGGAATGCCCCGAAGAATTTTGTACGCAAAGGATGCTCGTGATCAAGGCCAGAGGCATCGGGTAAAGCATAGTTTAGGACTATTGTAGGTTATTTCAGTATTTTTATTTCGGGTTGTAATAATTGGACTGGACTTTACATTTTGTTTTGTTTTGTCTTATTGTTTGATTATTTTGCGTGCTTTTGTGTGGTTTATACATTTCGTAATGCCAAAATAGTTGATACACTCTACCAAGCAACCGTGGTTGGACCACGGGATCTAGAGGTGCCTAACACCTTCCCCTCGGTCAACAGAATTCCTTAGCTGGAATCTCTGTTCGCAAACCAGTTTAAGAGTCAAATGGTTTCGAAAATGATTTTCCAAAGGTGACTTGGCACACCGGATTATGCCAAGTGGTGACTCTGAATAAAAATGTAAATAATCCTTTTCCGAAACAAATTTTCATTTCTTGTCAGTTAAATAATAAAACCCTTTCGGACTTTAAACTAAATCTCTTCTTGGAGTACGTTAAAAAAAAGGGGTGTGACAACATTTTCCCGGGTTGAGTTTGAGATTATACCTGCGAAGCCTTTCAAAGAACTTTCTTAAATCTTTAACATGGTCAGCCCAACTTTTTGACTTAATAATCACATCATCCACGTATACCTCAATCTCCTTATGCATCATATCATGAAACATAGTGGTCATGGCTCTCATGTATGTTTCTCCAGCATTCTTCAAAGCGAACGGCATCACTCGATAACAATAGGTCCCCCATGGTGTGATAAAAGTCATTTTCTCCGTGTCTTCATCATCCATAATGATCTGGTGATATCCGGCATAGCAATCCACAAAAGAGGCAACCTCGTGTTTAGCACAGTTGTCTAACAAAATATGGATGTTGGGCAGTGGAAAATCATCTTTCGAACTTGCTCTGTTCAAATCACGGTAATCAACACACACTCAAATTTTGCCATCTCTCTTTGGTACGGGAACAAAATTGGATAACCACATGGGATAACGAGCCACTCGAATTACTTTGGCTTCAAGTTGTTTCATGATTTCCTCTTTGATTTTAATACTTACATCAGTTTTAAACTTCCTCTACTTCTGTTTGACAGGAGGGAACGCGGGATTAGTTGGCAATTTGTGAGCCACTAATTCAGTGCTTAAACCAGACATATCATCATAAGACCATGCAAAAACATCCTTATAATCAATTAATGCTTGAATCATTCCATCTTTTATCTATGGAAAAGCATGTACACTGATTTTAGTTTCCCTAACATCTTCTTGATCCCTTATATTTATTGGCTCAGTCTCATTCAAATTAGGATTCGGTTTGTCTTCAAACTGTTCCAACTCTTTGCTTATTTCTTCTAGTACTTCTTCTTCATCATATTCCCCATCCTGCTTCATTACATCTTGATTAGTTTCGATTTTAAGATCAGGCTGAAAATTCCGCATGCATGTCATGTCATTAGAACCAGTATAAAAAGAACTGTATATTGATGATAGGCGTATTTACACGCCTAAAGCACCTTAATTTACCCATATTTTAGCTAAGTTTTGAGGACAAAATATATAATTCATGCACTTTTAGTCCTTTTTCCTGTAAGTGAGCTAACAAACGTGATTAGCAAGTTTTCAGGTATAAATGATGAAGATTCCAGCACTTTATGGATAACTTGACGCCCAAGGAAGCTTCACGAAAGAAGGAAAGTAGCGTTTGGACGCCTATGGACTGAAAGTGATGCATGGATAACTTGTCCCGGGAAAAAACAGCATTTCTAAAGACTTTGGGGATCAGCAGTAACTTAGTAGGATTAGGATAAGGATGCAGTAACCTAGTAGGATTAGGATAAGTACGCAGTAGCCTAGTAGGAATAGGATATGGGTGTTATAAATACCCTATTTTGCTGAAGCTTTTTATAATCTCTCTCCATTCATATAATTCATTCAACTCTTAAAATTCGATTCACTCATTAATTCAAGTATTTTCCATTAGACTTTTGCTACTACTTCACGTTACAATATTCTGTAAGTTTTAACAGAGAAACACGACTCTCTTGAGAAGAACGGAAGGAGCAAAAACGTCCAACCCTAGTTGACGTTAACATCATCTATTGCGAAGATCTTTCTAGATTTTGGTATGATGATGATGTCTATTGTGATTTTCGTTGCACTCATGAGTAGCTAAACTTCTCTGTAAGGGTTATGGAAGCCTTATGAGATACTATCTGTTGCTATGAGTTTGTGAATTCTTGATACGTATGCTTCTTATATCATTACTCTCTTCATCTTAATTGAATTCTTGTGGTTGCAAACATATAGAATACGCCGGTATAGCATTAACTTGTTCGAAAGAAAAGTTACATGTCTGGAAAAGAGAGAATGACAAGGAAATAGGGCTACTAAACCCTGTTTAAAAGTTAGTACAGTAACTGGATTAACCTCTTGGAGAATTCGTACCATTAGTATACGCTTTAAGCTCGAAAGAGTTAAAGTGGTATAATCCTTGATGGTCGAAAGACGCTAGGATTTACCATAGAATACGAATCTCTATAAGCGCATGCATGTCTGAATTCCGCATAACTCATAGCCAATAGATACGTAGAACTCATCAGGTGGACATAACCCTAACTTATAATTCTCATTAATTAAAACCTACCAAGCATTCCGTTTTTACTTTGCCGTTTTGATACCTTTAATTCACGCCTAAACCATCCCCCCTTTTTTTCCTAGAATTTTCGACTAACAGTCTAATAATAGTTGCATACTTAGTGATCGAGTATTCCCTGTGGGATTCGACACCCAACCCAGTTGGGTTCTATATTTGACGACGACCGCTTACACTCTTACGAGAGCTGTAGTTTGAGCGTTATCAAATTTTGGCGCCGTTGCCGGGGAATACGGTTGTCAACTAAGTTGTGATAGTTACTACACCCTTTGGTCAAAAATTCTCAAATTTTACTTTTAGTTGTTGTTTTTGTTTTATTCAGGTTTGCTTGAGTGCATGCCAAACACTCGAAGTTCAGGTCAACCGTTATTACCTATCAATCCTGAACCACAACTTATTGGCAGAATGGATGCACAACGTGACATTAAAAGAAGGGCTGCTCAACAGGAGCAGGCTAGATTAGCTGCATTGGCAGCTGCTCAAGTGCATCAACAGAATATTGATATCCCAGGTAGGGCAACAAATCCTGATGATGAGGACCTGGGTGATGATGAGTTACTTAATCCACGGCGTGCAGATGAGGTGGCAACACCTATGCACAGGAGAGATCGTAAAGTTAGAATGAGACCTGAACGCCGAGCTGTGTAGGCTCCTTTTGATGATGATGATGACGATCTTGATGGAGCTGGCACCACAGGGGCTATTATTCTTCCGCCCTTGGATCCCGTAGCCAAGTTCAATATCACTAGCACCATGATTCAGCTATTGCAGCTCAAAGGTTTATTTGGTGGACTTGCAGGCGATGATCCAAATATGCATCTGGTCAATTTTATTTCAACATGCAAGTCGTTTGACAATCCAGGAGTTGGGCAGAATGCAATTCGGCTGCGCTTATTTCCATTGTCTCTGTCTGGGGAGGCAACTCTATGGCTGAACGGGCTAACTCCTGATTCTATTACTAATTGGAGGCAACTGAAAGACGCTTTCCTAGAAAGATTCTTTCCGCCATCCAAGAGAGCACAGTTGAGAGATGAGATCAGTAATTTTCGACAGCTTCCAACTAAAGCTCTCCATGAAACATGGGAGAGATTCAAGAAGAAGCTTATGAGGTGCCCAAACCATTATATGACCAACGTCCACTTGATGGAGATATTATACAGATCTTTGAACTCAGTGACTAATCCAGTGGTGGATAATGCGGCTGGAGGATCATTCATGGACCTTAATTTTATTGAGGCAAGTGATATGCTAGATCGTATGACAAAGCAGAGCAGAGCTTGTCATACCAGGGATTCTGAGGTAGCAAGCTCTACTATATCTATTGGCATGACTGCAGAGCTGAGGCGTAGACAAAAGGAATGTGATCAAGATATGAAGCACATGAAAACACAGATGGATCTTCTTATAAAGCATCTATTATCAGGGAAGACCGAAAAAGTCAAAGCAGTTGCGTCAAAAGGAAGAGACGAATCCGATTCAGAGGAAGAAGCCAACTACTTGAATAATCAGGGGGGTTTCTGAGGCAATGCCCAAGGAAACCAAGGTTGGATCTATTATGATAAATCTGGATACAAGGACCGCGATCAAGGTAGTTGGAAAAACAATACCGACAGGAGTGGTTTGTATGTTCCTCCTGGAAGACGTGACGTCGCTGCATCTAGTTCTGGAAATATGTCCATGGAAGATATGATGGCTAAGCTGCTGAAAGGAGTAGAGGCAACCAGCACAGGAGTAACTGAGGTAATAAATAATCTGTCCTCAATGAAGCAATTGGTTGACTCGCATTCCACTTCAATAAAACAGCTGGAGAAACAATTGAGTCAATTATCTGCGGCATTCAACCAAAGAAAGGCTGGAACACTACCCAGCGATACGGTGCAAAACCCAAGGAACGACGGATCATGCATGGCTATTACTACCCAAAGTGGTAAAGTGTTGGAATATCCATCCAAGGACAAGCAGGTGGTTGATGATATAGCGGATAATGTTATTGATGCAGAATGTGAAGAGGCCGAAGAAGCTGAAGAGTGTGTTCATGACGTCACCCCTAGACGTTTGCAGCCTGAAAAGATTGATACTTGGAAGCAAGGTAAAAAGAAAGTGGTGGAGAAAACTATTCCCCTTCCACCACCTCCTTTTCCGCAGAGACTGAAGAAGAAAGCTGATGATACCAGGTTCAGTAAATTCATGACTATGTTGAAGCAGCTGACTATTAATGTTCCTTTGGTGAAAGCGCTAGAGCAGATGCCCGAATACGCTAAATTCATGAAGGACCTTTTAACAAAGAAGCGGGCAGTAAGCTATGAGCCAGCAGATAATATTCATCATTGCAGTGCAATTGCCACAAGGTCCTTAGTACAGAAGAAGGCAGACCCTAGTGCTTTCACTATTCCTTGCACGGTTGGATCTATGAATTTTGCTAAGGCATTGTGCGATTTGGGAGCTAGCATCAATTTGATGCCACTATCGGTCTACAGAAAGTTGGGGTTGGGTGGCCCTACACCAACCAATATGCAGCTTGTGATGGCAGATAGGTTGGTAAAACGACCTGTTGGTATCTTGAATGATGTGTTGGTGAAGGTGTCTACCTTCATTTTTCCTGCAGACTTTGGGATTTTGGATTGCGAGGTGGATTCTGAAGTTCCCATAATCTTGGGACGTCCTTTCCTTGCAACAGGAAGTGTGCTTATTGACATGAGAGCTAATGAGCTTTTATTTCGGTTGAATGACGAAGTGGTCCGCTTTGATATATGCAAAGCAATGAAGCAGCCCAGCGATATGAATGTGTTCTCCGTAGCTGATGTTCATTATGAGGATAAGAAAGCATTATCTGTAGAGAAACAGCTTACTGTTGAGCCATTGTCTGCTGTGCTGCTGAATGTTGAGCATGAGGACGATGAAGGCTATGAAGAAACTATGTGTGCTCTAACAGAAATAGGGTCCTATTCTCATACTCCTAAGCAGCTGGACCTTGATCTTAAGAATCAATATTCACCAACAGGAAAGACTTCCATTGAAGAGCCACCAATGCTAGAATCGAAAGAGCTCCCCAGTCACCTAAGGTATGCATTCTTGGGAAGTGGAAATACACTTCCGGTGAGTGTTGCAGCTGATTTAGGTGAACAGCACATAGAGGCTTTCATCTCTGCTCTAAAGAGGTAAAAGAGAGCCATTGGGTGGTCTATTGATGATATAATTGGTATCCCTCTTGGGATATGTACGCACAAGATTCATCTCGAAGGAGATTGCATGCCTGCAAGTAAGCATCAGCGTCGTCTGAATCCATTCAGAAAACGATGCCCCATCTATCTCGATGAAGTCTAAGTAATCGAGATAGCTATGTCGTGCCGCGATAATAAATCAAGCGCTTGGTGGGAGGCAACCCATCATTTTTAATTGTTTTTTTTTCTTAAGATTTTGTCGAGCCATGACCAAAACTAAGGCGCTTGATGGGAGGCAACCTATCGTTCTAATCTTTTTTGTTGTTTTTGAGTAAATGTAGGTGCAAGAGGTGTAAAGGAGGATATTGGTTTCAAATTTTGATTTGGAAGTATTGCATGTTGAAGGTGGTAAGTTAGGAATGAAGAAGCAAAAGGCTATGGGTTAGGCATTGCCTATGAAAATATAGGCAAAGAACAAGGCAAGGCCTATGTAAATCTATGCCACGAGCAAGGCATGGCCTATGCTATGGCCTAATCTCTCGGATTCTAGAGTGCCATAGCATAGGCGCCGCCTATGCTCAACAATGCCATAGCATAGGCGCCGCCTATGCTCAACAATGCCATAGCATAGGCGCCGCCTATGCAAAAGCATTCTGTCTCTGAATCTAGTATGCCATGGCATAGGCACCTCCTATGCCTAGCAATGCCATAGCATAGGCGCCGCCTATGCCAAGCATAGGCAAAGCATTAGGCGCCGCCTATGGTCACTTTTGGTCTCCAAATCCGATTCCAAATGGGTCAAAACCCGACCCAAGCTTGTCCTATAAATAGAACCTTAGTCTTAGAACAAAAATGCATTGCAACTTCAACCTAGGTGCCGCCTACCTCTCCAAAATCTCTCAAAAATTTTCCTTTTGCTCTTTTACTTTGCAAGAACATCTTCCGAGGCCATCAACCAAGTAAGTACTTCTTTGTTCTTCTTTTATATTCCGTAAGTATTACACTACTACGCCTATAATGAATTGTTAAATCTTGAAGTAGTATTGGTGATTTGAATGTGGTTGATTTGTTGTGATACATCTCGTTGAGTGAAAGAATACGTGTGGATGTTCTTGATTTTATTCCGACTTGTATTTGATTGTTATACACTGTCATACTTTTGCGGAGTCGACATGGTGAAGTTAATTGCATAATCTTCAAAATTGAATGCTTGAATGTTTGAATGACTCGTTCATCGAGATAAAGATCATGATTGAATACAAGCATGAGATGTTGTGATTATTTCTATGCCATAACTTGATACGATCTCTATGTAGTAGTCTTGTTCAAAAAGTGCATTAATCCAAACATGAAAGTATGATCAAGATTACATGAAATAGAGTTGGAAAGGATAGTTAAGACGACATGAAAGTATGACTGTGCTGAACATATTGTTGGAACATAACGCCTAAACGTATATCGATGAAGTCTGAGTAATCGACAATGTTCACTTAATTAGTTTGTGCCAACAAATTAAGTGTGGGGTGGTGCCACTACTGTTTGTTTGTCGACTGTATCTACAGAGATGAAGCTAACATGACTATCATTTTAATCTCAGGTACAATGGCACCAAAAGCACGCCAAGGAAAAGACAAAGCAACCACCTCACAGAAAGGCCAGAAAAGGGGAAGAAAAGAGAAAGCTAAATCCTCCTCGCTACAAATACCTGATGATAGGCGAATTTACACGCCTATAGCACTATATTTTGCCCATATTTTAGCCTAGTTTTGAGAACAAATTATATATTTCATGCACTTTTAGTCCATTTTCCTGTAAGTGAGCTAACGAAGATGATTAGCAAAGTTTCAGGTATAAATGATGCAGAATTCAGCATTTCATGGATAACTTGACGCCAAAGAAAGCTTCACGAAAGGAGAAAAGCCAATCTTGGACGCCAAGGACTAAAGATGGCGCATGGAAATTCTGTCCCGGGCTAAAACAACATTTCTGAAGACTTTGGGGACTAGCAGTAATTTATTAGGATTAGGATAATGATACATTAACCTAGTACAATTGGGTTAAGTATTTCATTAGCTTATTAGGATTAGGATAATGATACATTAACCTAGTACAATTGGGTTAAGTATTTCATTAGCTTAGTAGGATTTGGTTAAGCATTTCATTAGCTTAGTAGGAATAGGATATGGGTATTATAAATACCCTATCTTGCTAGAGATTTAGAGACATCTTCTGACATTCAATTCTATTCTATTCTACTTCTAAGACATTCTAGTTCTAAACAATCATTCTTCCATTAATTCTATTTTCTTCTTCTATTCATCTATTCTTAAATTCCACAACAAGAGAAACGTTACTTTGCTAAGGGATTCACGCCTAACGCCTACCATACCATTACAAACGTGAAATCTTTATTGTGGTATAACAACAATGTCAATTGTGATTTCCTTCGCACTCATGGGTAACTAAACTTCTCTGTTGGGGTTATGGAAGCCGAATGAGATACTATCTATTGCTGTGAGTTTGTGAGTTCGTGACACGTATGGTGCTTATATCATTATTCTCTTCATCTTAATCTAAATTCTTTGTGGTTGCAAATGCAAGAATACGCCAGTATAACATTTAACTTGTTCGAAAGAAAGGTTATCTGTCTGGAAAAGAGATAATGTCAAGGTAGTAGGGTCCCATCCCTTATTAAAAAGTTAGTGCCGTAACTGGATTAACCTCTTGGAGAATTCGTACCATTAGACACGCTTTGAGCTCGAAAGATTTAAAGTGAAATAATCCTCGAATAGGTCGAAAGACGCCTGGATTTACCATCGAATACAATTCTCTATAAGCACATGCATGTCTGAATTCAACACACTCATAGTCAATAGAGACGTATAACTCAGAAGGTGGACATAACCCCAACTCCTCAATTCTCATTGTTTCACAACCTACTAAACATTCTTTCTTTTTACTTTGCTATTTTCAGTTTTTGCTTTAATAATTGGGTTACACATTACAAACCCCCCTTCTTACGAGACTTGCACTAAAAGTCTAGTAATCGTTGCTTAATTGTTGACCAAGCTATTCCCTGTGGGATCAATACCCAACCCAGGTTGGGTTCTATATTTTCTAACGACCGCTTTACACTCCTACGAGAGTTGTAGATTGAGCGTTATCAAAAATTGGCGCCGTTGCCGGGGAATACAAGTGTCAATTAAGTTCGTAATAATTACTAGACCCTTTGTTCAAAGATTCTCGTACTTTTACTAATAGTTTTTGTTTTTGTTTACTGCAGGTTTTTATTCAGTGCATGCCCCATACCCGAAGTTCTGGTCAACCGTTATTACCTATCAATCCTGAACCACAACGTATTCGCAGAATAGAGGCACAACACGCAATTGAAAGGATGGCTGCTCAACAGGAACAGGCGAGACTAGCTGCGCTAGCCGCCGCTCAAGTGCATAAACAGAATATTGATAACCCTGGGCGAGCAACAAATCCTAACGATGAAGATCTAGGTAATGACGAGCTACTAAACCCTAGGCATGCCACTGAGAGAACAACACCTGCCAACAGAAGAGATCGTCAAGCTAGGTTTAGGCCTGAACGCCAACCCATGCAACCAGCTTTGGACGACGATGATGATGATCTTGATGGAGCCGGAGCCACATGAGCCATTATTCCTCCACCATTAGCGCCCAGAGCCAAGTTCAACATCACAAGCACCATGATTCAGTTATTGCAACTCAAGGGATTATTTGGTGGACTAGCAGGCGATGATCCGAATATGCATCTCATCAACTTTATTTCTACATGCAAGTCGTTTGACAATCCTGGTGTTGGTCAGAATGCAATTCGATTACGTCTATTTCCATTGTCTCTGTCTGGGGAGGCAACTCTATGATTGAATGGGCTGACTCCTGATTCTATTATAAATTGGAGGCAATTGAGAGACGCTTTCCTAGAAAGATTCTTTCCGCCATCCAAAAGAGCACAATTGAGAGATGAAATTAGCAACTTTCGTCAGCTTCCCACTGAAGCTCTTCATGAAACATGGGAGAGGTTCAAGACAAAGCTAGCGAGGTGCCCAAACCATCATATGACTAATGTTCACCTAATGGAGATATTATATAGAGCCCTGAATTCAATAACTAAACCAGTGGTAGATAATGCGGCTGGAGGATCCTTTATGGATCTCACCTTTGGTCAAGAAAGCAATATGCTAGATCGTATGACGAAACAAAGTAGATCTTGGCATACCAGGGATTCTGAGGTAGCAAGCCCCACTTTATCTATTGGCATGACTGCAGACCAAAGAAGAAGACAAGAAGAACGTGATCAAGATATGGCGCACATGAAAACACAAGTGGATCTTCTTACAAAGCATTTATTATCAGGGAAGACCGAAAAAGTGAAAGCTATTGCGTCAAAAGGAAGAGACGAATCTGATTCGGAAGAGGAAGCCAACTACTTGAACAATCAGGGGGTTTCCGAGGCAATGCCCAAGGAAACCAAGGTCGGAACTATCATGGTAAATCTGGAAACATGGACCAAGGTAGTTGGAAGAACAAGAATGACAGTAGTGGTTTGTATGTTCCACCTGGAAGACGTGACGCCACCACATCTAGTTCTGGAAGTATGGAAGACATGATGGCTAAACTACTGAAAGGAGTGGAAGCAACGAGCGCAGGAGTAACGGAGGTAATAAATGATTTGTCCTCTATGAAGCAATTAGTTGATTCTCATTCCACTTAAATCAAGCAAATAGAGCAGCAATTGAGCCAACTTTCAGCAGCACTCAATCAAAGAAAGGCTGGCACTTTACCTAGCGACACTGTGCAAAATCCAAGGAATGAGGGGTCATGCATGGCCATCACTACCCGAAGTGGTAAGGTGCTGGAAACTTCAGAAAAAGGCAAGCAAGTGGTTGACGAAGAAGCAGAAGTTGATGATAATGCGAAAGTGGAAGATGCCGCAGCAGCCGATCCTAACGTCCTTAACGTCACTCCTCACGACGTGCAGCCTGGAAAAGCTGGAAAACGGAAGCAAGAGGAGAAGAAATCTGTGGAGAGAACAATTCCATACCCACCACCACCTTTCCCCCAAAGATTAAAGAAGGTGGCGGATGATACGAAGTTCAGCAAATTCATGACTATGTTAAAGCAGCTGACCATTAATGTTCCATTGGTGGAAGCACTTGAACAAATGCCTGGGTATGCGAAATTTATGAAGGATCTTTTGACAAAGAAGCGGGCAGCAAGTTATGAGTTGAAAGATGATGTCCATCACTGCAGCGCAATCACTACCCGATCAATAGTTCAGAAGAAGGCTGACCCCGAAGCTTTCACTATTCCTTGCACCGTTGGATCTTTGAATTTTTCCAAAGCATTATGTGATTTAGGAGCCAGCATCAATTTGATGCCATTATCTATCTATAAAAAGTTGGGGTTGGGTGATCCTACTCCAACCAATATGAGGCTCGTCATGGCGGATAGGTCGGTAAAACGACCTGTTGGTATCCTATGTGATGTCTTGGTAAAGGTTTCTTCATTCATCTTTCCAGCAGACTTTGTTATTTTGGATTGTGAAGCGGACTCAGAGGTTCCCATAATCTTGGGATGCCCTTTCCTTGCTACAGGAAGTGTGCTTATTGATTTGAGAGCTAATGAGCTTTCATTCCGAATAAATGACGAAGTGGTTCGATTTGATGTTTGTAAATCAATGAAGCAACCCAAAGATACGAGTGTATTTTCGGTGGCTGATGTTTTCTTTGATGATCCGAAAGAATTACTTAAAGAAGAGCAAATTATTGCTGACCCTTTGGCGGTTGTGCTCATGAATGGAGAGAGTAAGGATGCTGAAAATTGCAAAGAAGCTATTTGTGCTCTATCATTATTAGGGACATATCGCTATGCTCCCAAGAAGCTGGACCTTGATCTCAAAAATCGACCCACACCACCAGCTAAGCCATCTATTGAAGAGCCACCCACGTTAGAATTGAAGGAGCTGCCAAGTCATTTAAAGTATGCATTCTTAGGAAGCGGAAGCACACTTCCAGTCATTGTGGCAGCAGATTTGGGTGAGCAACAAGTTACAGCTCTTATTGCTATTCTATGGAAATATATTAGAGCCATTGGATGGACCATTGCGGATATTATTGGTATTTCACCTGGGATTTGTACTCACAAGATTCAGCTTGAAGAAAATTGCAAACCAACCATTGAGCATCAAAGACGTCTAAACCCACCTATGCAAGAAGTGGTGAAGAGAGAAATTATCAAGTGGTTAGACGCAGGGGTTGTGTATCCAATCTCTGATAGTACATGGGTAAGCCCGGTACAATGTGTTCCCAAGAAAGGAGGCATGACGGTGGTCGCGAATGAGAAAAATGAACTTATTCCACTCAGAC
This sequence comes from Capsicum pubescens, assembly GCA_030864215.1. Taxonomy (NCBI): domain Eukaryota; kingdom Viridiplantae; phylum Streptophyta; class Magnoliopsida; order Solanales; family Solanaceae; genus Capsicum; species Capsicum pubescens. Next base: position 5,487,212 of record CM061543.1, read on the forward strand.
CCGTCACTGGATGGAGAGTATGCATGGACTACCGGAAGCTGAATTCTTGGACGCTCAAAGATCACTTTCCAATGCCATTTATGGACCAAATGCTAGATCGATTAGCGGGGAAAGGATTGTTTTGTTTCTTAGACGGTTATTCAGGCTATAATCAGATTTGTATTGCTCCAGAAGACCAAGAGAAGACAACGTTTACATGCCCATATGGTACGTTTGCCTTCAAGCGTATGCCATTCGGGCTATGTAACGCACCAGCCACCTTTCAACGCTGTATGATGTCCATTTTTTCTGATATGGTTGAAGACACTTTGGAGGTATTCATGGATGATTTTTCAGTTGTTGGTGAGACTTTTGAAGCGTGCTTGACAAACCTAAGTATGGCGTTTCAAAGATGTGTAGAATTCAACCTAGTGCTGAATTGGGAAAAGTGCCACTTCATGGTAAAAGAAGGTATTGTTCTTGGGCACAAAATCTCCAAAAGAGGAATGGAGGTTGATCGAGCGAAAATTGAAGTCATTGAGAAGCTACCGCCTCCAATTTCGGTGAAGGGTGTTCGTAGTTTTCTCGGCCATGCAGGTTTCTATCGTCAGTTCATCAAAGACTTCTCCAAAATTGCTAGTCCATTGTGCAAACTCTTGGAGAAAGATGCGAAGTTTGACTTCAATGACGATTGCTTGAAGGCATTCGAATGCCTCAAAGGAAAACTCATTGAAGCCCCTATCATGGTAGCACCAGATTGGTCTCTCCCGTTCGAAGTCATGTGTGATGCTAGTGGTGTAGCCGTTGGTGCTGTACTTGGTCAGAGAAAGGAGAAGCTACTTCATCCTATCTACTATGCGAGTAAGGTCCTAAATGAAGCCCAAAGTAACTACACTGTTACTGAACAAGAGCTCCTAGCGGTTGTGTATGCGTTTGAGAAGTTTCGTGCCTACCTATTGGGTACTAAGGTGATCGTTCATACAGACCATGCAGCTCTTAGGTATCTAATGACAAAGAAGGATGCAAAACCAAGACTAATTTGATGGGTATTGCTGCTGCAAGAGTTTGATTTCGAAGTAAAAGATAGAAGAGGTTGCGAGAACCAAGTGGCCGACCATCTCTCTAGACTCGAGAACGAGCATGTGGCGCAACCTGAAATCGAGATTGATGATGCATTCCCTGATGAGGAGATCTTAGCCACGATAATAGAAGATTTACCATGGTATACCGACTTTGCAAACTTTGTGGTGAGTAATGTGATACCTGCAAATTTATCTTACCATCAAAAGAGGAAGTTTATGCATGATGTACAACACTACTTTTGGGATGAGCCATATTTGTTTCGACGATGCGCGGATGGTGTTATCCGACGATGTATATCCCATGAAGAGGTGCCAAATATATTGGAAGCATGCCACACTTCCCAAGTTGGGGGACATCACGCAGGTAATCGGACGGCAAGAAAAGTATTGCAAAGTGGATATTATTGGCCTTCCATATTTAGAGATGCTCATGACTTTGTTAGAAGATGCGACCAATGCCAGCGACAAGGTGCTATTTCGAAACACCATGAGATGCCCATGTCAAAAACTCTCGAGGTAGAACTCTTTGATGTATGGGGCATTGATTTCATGGGTCCATTCGTGAATTCGTTTGGAATGAAGTACATCTTAGTTGTTGTGGATTATGTCTCGAAATAGGTTGAAGCTGTAGCGTTGGCCGACAATGAGGGAAAGCGTGTTGTAGCGTTCTTGAAGAGGAATATCTTCTCTCGCTTTGGAGTACCACGTACTATCATAAGCGATGGAGGATCTCACTTTTGCAACAAGCTATTCAAGTCCGTGTTGGCAAAATATGGTGTCAAGCAACATAAGGTAGCCACGCCTTATCACCCACAAACTAGTGGAAAGGTAGAGGTTTCCAATCGAGAGATCAAGCAAATCCTTGCGAAGACGGTAAATGCTAATAGGAAGGATTGGTCTCGGAAGCTGGACGATGCACTATGGGCGTACAGGACTGCATTCAAAATGCCAATTGGCATGTCCCCTTATCAACTAGTTTATGGGAAGGCTTGTCACTTACCCATTGAGCTCGAGCACAAGGCATTGTGGGCGCTGAAGCGATTGAATTTGAATTGGGATGATGCAATGAAGCTGAGGATGGTGCAACTGAACGAGATGGATGAATTCCGTCTACATGCTTATGAAAGATCAGACCTATACAAGGAGCGGATGAAAAAGTATCATGATCAGCGGATTGTTCATCGAAACTTTCAAAAGAATGATATGGTACTTCTCTTCAACTCCAGATTGAAGCTCTTCCCAGGTAAGTTAAAGTCCAAGTGGTCTGGTCCATACAAAGTTATCCAAGTCTACTCGTCTGGAGTAGTTGAATTGGAAGATAATAATGGTGTTATCTTCAAAGTGAATGGTCAACGTGTGAAACCTTATTTCGGTCCTCTTGATTCGATAAACTTCATGGCCATCACTTATCTCGACGAAGTCTAAGTACTCGAGGTAACTATGTCGAGCCACGACAATAAATAAGGCGCTAGATGGGAGGCAACCCATCGTTTATCGTTTATCGTTTTTTATTTTTTCTTTCGTTCTAATACGTGTTTTGTTTTTGATAAATAAAAATCCAAAAATAAGAGTCGTGCCACGACCAAAACTAAGGCGCTTGGTGGGATGCAACCCATCGTACTAATCATTTTTATTGGTTTTGAGCAAATGTAGGTGCAAGAGGTATTCAACGAGGAGATCGGTTTCAAATTTTGATTTGGACGTATTGCATGGTAAAGGTGGTAAGTTAGGCATGAAGATGCATAAGGCTATGAATTGAGCATTGCTCATGAAAAAATAGGCATCGAGCAAGGCTAGGCCTAGGTAAAACTAGGCCACAAACAAGGCAAATCTTATACTATAGCCATAGGTCTCGGAATCTAATGTGCTATAGCATAGGCGCCGCCCATGCTCAAGTATGCCATAGCATAGGCGCCGCCTATGCTAAAGCATTTGGTCTCTGAATCTCATATGCCATGCTAAAGGCGCCGCCTATGGTCACTAAAGGCATTGCACTAGGCGCCGCCTATGCTCACCATAGGCTTTGCATTAGGCGCCGCCTATGGTCACCATAGGCAAAGCTAAAGGCGCCGCCTATGGTCACTTTTTGTCTCCAAAACTGATTTTAAATGGGTCAAAACCCGACCCATTCTTTTCCTATATAAAGGAGACTTAGTCTTGAAACACAAACACATTGAAAACTTGACCTAGGCGCCGCACATACTCTCCAAATCATCTCAAAACTTTTCTTTTTGATCTCCCACTTCACAAGAACATCTCCAAAGGCTTCAATCACGTAAGTACTCTTTTGTTCTTCATCTATTTTTCGTAAGTTCTACGTTTCTATGTCTATTATGAATTGCTACATCTTGAAGAAATATTGGTGATGTTAATGTGTTTGAATTGTTGATACAAAACCAAGTGAGTGAACATGTACGTTAGGATACTCTTAACTTGTTTCCGACTTGAATATTGATTTTGATGCAGTGTTATACTACTTGAGGAATTGCTATAGTCATGAACATTGCATAATCTTGTCACTAGAATGCTTACATGTTAGAATTTCCCGTTCATCGGAATAAGACTTATAGTTGCCTACCGACATAAGAGGTTGTGATTATTGATAGAAACTATACCATGATGTAATCCCTATGTAGAAGTCTTGATATACCTAACATGAAAGTATTGCAAATATTTCAAGAAGTGTTACATATCTGAATTTCTTGTTGGAATATAGCCCCTAAAACGTATGTCGATAAAGTCTGAGTAATCGACCACTTTCACTTTACTAGTCTGTACCAACAAACTAAGTGTGGGGTGGTGCCACTACTGCTTGTTTATAGATTGTATCCATCGAGATGATTCTAACATGAACATTGTTTTAAGTCTCAGGTACAATGGCACCCAAAGCAAGACAAGGCAAAGATAAGGCTACCACTTCACAAAAAGGCAAGAAAAGAGGCCAAAAAGAGCAAGGAGAACCCTCCTCGCTGCAAATACCTCGACTCACTCTTGGAATTAAGTGGGATACTTATGAGGAACTTCTGAGGATGACGACTCTGATGACGATTCCGATGCAGGGGGTATGACCCCAGACATAGAGGATGAGTCCGACTAATCAGGTTCTTCTTATTTATTTTTCACTGAGGGCAGTGTGTCCCGTCTAAGTGTGGGGTGCTGGTATTTGCATGCTATACGTCTCTATCCACATTTGCATTTATGTTTGTTTGTTTTGTTAGTAGTTAATTGTTTTTTTTCAGTAGTTAAAATTTTTTTAACTTAGCATCGCATGAAATTATTCTAATAGGCAGCATGAGATTATGACAAGAGTTTGTGCTAAAATCATGACTATTGAGACGTTTAGGCTCTAATTGTGACTCACTATGTGATATTTTTTGGTTTAATTCCTTCATCTGTTGGGTCAAGAGTCTATACTACTCCCAATAAAGTCGACCATGTGCCTTGTGTGTGTGAGCTAATAGTATATTCTGTGCTTGTGGCTGATGCTAGAACTTGCCTGGTATGTATGTAAAGCGAAAATAAGGAGTGTAAGTTTAGGAGATGATTTAGGCATTTCTTTGGCAACCTATATTTGTTTACCATCATTTTTACCTACCCATGGACATTATCCTAGTTAACCCTTTTGAGCCTTTAGCCTATTTTCTTTGACAACCACATATGTAAGCCTAATCCATTTTTTTCAAGACCATAATTTGATCCAAATTCCTAAGTGCTTTAAAGTGTAAAGTCATGTGACAAAATAAGAGGAAATTGGGTGAGTATGATGCTTTAGAATGCATTGGTGCTTGAAATTGCTATGAAAAAGAAGTGCTATCATAAGAGGTATGTTATGAAAAGAAAAAGGAAGGAAAAAACTGAAAAGTAAGTCATGTTTAAAATCGAAAAACAAAAGAGGAGAAAAAGGGTGGTAGAATAAATGAAAGAAAGGTTGTTAGAAAGAAAAGTGTTAATGACACAATGTGATGTATTAAAGCGCTTAGGAACATAGTCACTATTTCTGGCCAAAATAATCCTACCCGTCCCTTAGCCTACATTACAACCATCAAAAGACCTATTTGATTCTAAGCTTAGCATTCTGACATTTAGTGGAGCATTACACTAAGGGCAAGCCTATGGTCATCAGTTGCTGCATATGAATTCTTTGTGAGAGTGAGAGCAAGGATATTTTGATACCCATGTTTGAAAAATATGCTATACTTGTGAGTGATTATGGGTAATATATTGTGAGACACACATGATTGATGAGTTTTGGGTAGTTGTGTATGATTCTTTGTGCCTTAACTTTTGAATATGAGTTGACCACCATCACGAGTCTATGTTGGAGGCTAAATAGTCTCTACTAAGGATCGGAAAACTACTCTTTGTTGATAATTGTTGTGCTTGTCTTGACGAATATTTTATGTTGTTGCTGTGAAACCCTAAGTTGATGTTTAGAGGGACATGATATTTTGTTCGAGGAAGAACAAAGCTTTAAGTGTGGGGTGTTGATGATAGGCGAATTTACACGCCTATAGCACTATATTTTGCCCATATTTTAGCCTAGTTTTGAGAACAAATTATATATTTCATGCACTTTTAGTCCATTTTCCTGTAAGTGAGCTAACGAACATGATTAGCAAAGTTTCAGGTATAAATGATGCAGAATTCAGCATTTCATGGATAACTTGACGCCAAAGAAAGCTTCACGAAAGGAGAAAAGCCAATCTTGGACGCCAAGGACTAAAGATGGCGCATGGAAATTCTGTCCCGGGCTAAAACAACATTTCTGAAGACTTTGGGGACTAGCAGTAATTTATTAGGATTAGGATAATGATACATTAACCTAGTACAATGGGTTAAGTATTTCATTAGCTTATTAGGATTAGGATAATGATACATTAACCTAGTACAATTGGGTTAAGTATTTCATTAGCTTAGTAGGATTTGATTAAGCATTTCATTAGCTTAGTAGAAATAGGATATGGGTATTATAAATACCCTATCTTGCTAGAGATTTAGAGACATCTTCTGACATTCAATTCTATTCTATTCTACTTCTAAGACATTCTAGTTCTAAACAATCATTCTTCCATTAATTCTATTTTCTTCTTCTATTCATCTATTCTTAAATTCCACAACAAGAGAAACGTTACTTTGCTAAGGGATTCACGCCTACCACACCATTACAAACGTGAAATCTTTATTGTGGTATAACAACAATGTCAATTGTGATTTCCTTCGCACTCATGGGTAACTAAACTTCTCTGTTGGGGTTATGGAAGCCGAATGAGATACTATCTATTGCTGTGAGTTTGTGAGTTCGTGACACGTATGGTGCTTATATCATTATTCTCTTCATCTTAATCTAAATTCTTTGTGGTTGCAAATGCAAGAATACGCCAGTATAACATTTAACTTGTTCGAAAGAAAGGTTATCTGTCTGGAAAAGAGATAATGTCAAGGTAGTAGGGTCCCATCCCTTATTAAAAAGTTAGTGCCGTAACTGGATTAACCTCTTGGAGAATTCGTACCGTTAGACACGCTTTGAGCACGAAAGATTTAAAGTGAAATAATCCTCGAATAGGTCGAAAGACGCCTGGATTTACCATCGAATACAATTCTCTATAAGCACATGCATGTCTGAATTCAACACACTCATAGTCAATAGAGACGTATAACTCAGAAGGTGGACATAACCCCAACTCCTCAATTCTCATTGTTTCACAACCTACTAAACATTCTTTCTTTTTACTTTGCTATTTTCAGTTTTTGCTTTAATAATTGGGTTACACATTACAAACCCCCCTTCTTACGAGACTTGCACTAAAAGTCTAGTAATCGTTGCTTAATTGTTGACCAAGCTATTCCCTGTGGGATCAATACCCAACCCAGGTTGGGTTCTATATTTTCTAACGACCGCTTTACACTCCTACGAGAGTTGTAGATTGAGCGTTATCAAAAATTGGCGCCGTTGCCGGGGAATACAAGTGTCAATTAAGTTCGTAATAATTACTAGACCCTTTGTTCAAAGATTCTCGTACTTTTACTAATAGTTTTTGTTTTTGTTTACTGCAGGTTTTTATTCAGTGCATGCCCCATACCCGAAGTTCTGGTCAACCATTATTACCTATCAATCCTGAACCACAACGTATTCGCAGAATAGAGGCACAACACGCAATTGAAAGGATGGCTGCTCAACAGGAACAGGCGAGACTAGCTGCGCTAGCCGCCGCTCAAGTGCATAAACAGAATATTGATAACCCTGGGCGAGCAACAAATCCTGACGATGAAGATCTAGGTAATGACGAGCTACTAAACCCTAGGCATGCCACTGAGAGCACAACACCTGCCAACAGAAGAGATCGTCAAGCTAGGTTTAGGCCTGAACGCCAACCCATGCAACCAGCTTTGGACGACGATGATGATGATCTTGATGGAGCCGGAGCCACAGGAGCCATTATTCCTCCACCATTAGCGCCCAGAGCCAAGTTCAACATCACAAGCACCATGATTCAGTTATTGCAACTCAAGGGATTATTTGGTGGACTAGCAGGCGATGATCCGAATATGCATCTCATCAACTTTATTTCTACATGCAAGTCGTTTGACAATCCTGGTGTTGGTCAGAATGCAATTCGATTACGTCTATTTCCATTGTCTCTGTCTGGGGAGGCAACTCTATGATTGAATGGGATGACTCCTGATTCTATTATAAATTGGAGGCAATTGAGAGACGCTTTCCTAGAAAGATTCTTTCCGCCATCCAAAAGAGCACAATTGAGAGATGAAATTAGCAACTTTCGTCAGCTTCCCACTGAAGCTCTTCATGAAACATGGGAGAGGTTCAAGACAAAGCTAGCGAGGTGCCCAAACCATCATATGACTAATGTTCACCTAATGGAGATATTATATAGAGCCCTGAATTCAATAACTAAACCAGTGGTAGATAATGCGGCTGGAGGATCCTTTATGGATCTCACCTTTGGTCAAGCAAGCAATATGCTAGATCATATGACGAAACAAAGTAGATCTTGGCATACCAGGGATTCTGAGGTAGCAAGCCCCACTTTATCTATTGGCATGACTGCAGACCAAAGAAGAAGACAAGAAGAACGTGATCAAGATATGGCGCACATGAAAACACAAGTGGATCTTCTTACAAAGCATTTATTATCAGGGAAGACCGAAAAAGTGAAAGCTATTGCGTCAAAAGGAAGAGACGAATCTGATTCGGAAGAGGAAGCCAACTACTTGAACAATCAGGGGGTTTCCGAGGCAATGCCCAAGGAAACCAAGGTCGAAACTATCATGGTAAATCTGGAAACATGGACCAAGGTAGTTGGAAGAACAAGAATGACAGTAGTGGTTTGTATGTTCCACCTGGAAGACGTGACGCCACCACATCTAGTTCTGGAAGTATGGAAGACATGATGGCTAAACTACTGAAAGGAGTGGAAGCAACGAGCGCAGGAGTAACGGAGGTAATAAATTATTTGTCCTCTATGAAGCAATTAGTTGATTCTCATTCCACTTAAATCAAGCAAATAGAGCAGCAATTGAGCCAACTTTCAGCAGCACTCAATCAAAGAAAGGCTGGCACTTTACCTAGCGACACTGTGCAAAATCCAAGGAATGAGGGGTCATGCATGGCCATCACTACCCGAAGTGGTAAGGTGCTGGAAACTTCAGAAAAAGGCAAGCAAGTGGTTGACGAAGAAGCAGAAGTTGATGATAATGCGAAAGTGGAAGATGCCGCAGCAGCCGATCCTAACGTCCTTAACGTCACTCCTCACGACGTGCAGCCTGGAAAAGCTGGAAAACGGAAGCAAGAGGAGAAGAAATCTGTGGAGAGAACAATTCCATACCCACCACCACCTTTCCCCCAAAGATTAAAGAAGGTGGCGGATGATACGAAGTTCAGCAAATTCATGACTATGTTAAAGCAGCTGACCATTAATGTTCCATTGGTGGAAGCACTTGAACAAATGCCTGGGTATGCGAAATTTATGAAGGATCTTTTGACAAAGAAGCGGGCAGCAAGTTATGAGTTGAAAGATGATGTCCATCACTGCAGCGCAATCACTACCCGATCAATAGTTCAGAAGAAGGCTGACCCCGAAGCTTTCACTATTCCTTGCACCGTTGGATCTTTGAATTTTTCCAAAGCATTATGTGATTTAGGAGCCAGCATCAATTTGATGCCATTATCTATCTATAAAAATTTGGGGTTGGGTGATCCTACTCCAACCAATATGAGGCTCGTCATGGCGGATAGGTCGGTAAAACGACCTGTTGGTATCCTATGTGATGTCTTGGTAAAGGTTTCTTCATTCATCTTTCCAGCAGACTTTGTTATTTTGGATTGTGAAGCGGACTCAGAGGTTCCCATAATCTTGGGATGCCCTTTCCTTGCTACAGGAAGTGTGCTTATTGATTTGAGAGCTAATGAGCTTTCATTCCGAATAAATGACGAAGTGGTTCGATTTGATGTTTGTAAATCAATGAAGCAACCCAAAGATCCGAGTGTATTTTCGGTGGCTGATGTTTTCTTTGATGATCCGAAAGAATTACTTAAAGAAGAGCAAATTATTGCTGACCCTTTGGCGGTTGTGCTCATGAATGGAGAGAGTAAGGATGCTGAAAATTGCAAAGAAGCTATTTGTGCTCTATCATTATTAGGGACATATCGCTATGCTCCCAAGAAGCTGGACCTTGATCTCAAAAATCGACCCACACCACCAGCTAAGCCATCTATTGAAGAGCCACCCACGTTAGAATTGAAGGAGCTGCCAAGTCATTTAAAGTATGCATTCTTAGGAAGCGGAAGCACACTTCCAGTCATTGTGGCAGCAGATTTGGGTGAGCAACAAGTTGCAGCTCTTATTGCTATTCTACGGAAATATATTAGAGCCATTGGATGGACCATTGCGGATATTATTGGTATTTCACCTGGGATTTGTACTCACAAGATTCAGCTTGAAGAAAATTGCAAACCAACCATTGAGCATCAAAGACGTCTAAACCCACCTATGCAAGAAGTGGTGAAGAAAGAAATTATCAAGTGGTTAGACGCAGGGGTTGTGTATCCAATCTCTGATAGTACATGGGTAAGCCCGGTACAATGTGTTCCCAAGAAAGGAGGCATGACGGTGGTCGCGAATGAGAAAAATAAACTTATTCCACTCAGACCCGTCACTGGATGGAGAGTATGCATGGACTACCGGAAGCTGAATTCTTGGACGCTCAAAGATCACTTTCCAATGCCATTTATAGACCAAATACTAGATCGATTAGCGGGGAAAGGATGGTTTTGTTTCTTAGACGGTTATTCAGGCTATAATCAGATTTGTATTGCTCCAGAAGACCAAGAGAAGACAACGTTTACATGCCCATATGGTACGTTTGCCTTCAAGCGTATGCCATTCGGGCTATGTAACGCACCAGCCACCTTTCAACGCTGTATGATGTCCATTTTTTCTGATATGGTTGAAGACACTTTGGAGGTATTCATGGATGATTTTTCAGTTGTTGGTGAGACTTTTGAAGCGTGCTTGACAAACCTAAGTATGGCGTTTCAAAGATGTGTAGAATTCAACCTAGTGCTGAAGTGGGAAAAGTGCCACTTCATGGTAAAAGAAGGTATTGTTCTTGGGAACAAAATCTCCAAAAGAGGAATGGAGGTTGATCGAGCGAAAATTGAAGTCATTGAGAAGCTACCGCCTCCAATTTCGGTGAAGGGTGTTCGTAGTTTTCTCGGCCATGCAGGTTTCTATCGTCAGTTCATCAAAGACTTCTCCAAAATTGCTAGTCCATTGTGCAAACTCTTGGAGAAAGATGCGAAGTTTGACTTCAATGACGATTGCTTGAAGGCATTCGAATGCCTCAAAGGAAAACTCATTGAAGCCCCTATCATGGTAGCACCAGATTGGTCTCTCCCGTTCGAAGTCATGTGTGATGCTAGTGGTGTAGCCGTTGGTGCTGTACTTGGTCAGAGAAAGGAGAAGCTACTTCATCCTATCTACTATGCGAGTAAGGTACTAAATGAAGCCCAAAGTAACTACACTGTTACTGAACAAGAGCTCCTAGCGGTTGTGTATGCGTTTGAGAAGTTTCGTGCCTACTTATTGGGTACTAAGGTGATCGTTCATACAGACCATGCAGCTCTTAGGTATCTAATGACAAAGAAGGATGCAAAACCAAGACTAATTCGATGGGTATTGCTGCTGCAAGAGTTTGATTTCGAAGTAAAAGATAGAAGAGGTTGCGAGAACCAAGTGGCCGACCATCTCTCTAGACTCGAGAACGAGCATGTGGCGCAACCTGAAATCGAGATTGATGATGCATTCCCTGATGAGGAGATCTTAGCCACGATAATAGAAGAGTTACCATGGTATGCCGACTTTGCAAACTTTGTGGTGAGTAATGTGATACCTGCAAATTTATCTTACCATCAAAAGAGGAAGTTTATGCATGATGTACAACACTACTTTTGGGATGAGCCATATTTGTTTCGACGATGCGCGGATGGTGTTATCCGACGATGTATATCCCATGAAGAGGTGCCAAATATATTGGAAGCATGCCACACTTCCCAAGTTGGGGGACATCACGCAGGTAATCGGACGGCAAGAAAAGTATTGCAAAGTGGATATTATTGGCCTTCCATATTTAGAGATGCTCATGACTTTGTTAGAAGATGCGACCAATGCCAGCGACAAGGTGCTATTTCGAAACACCATGAGATGCCCATGTCAAAAACTCTCGAGGTAGAACTCTTTGATGTATGGGGCATTGATTTCATGGGTCCATTCGTGAATTCGTTTGGAATGAAGTACATCTTAGTTGTTGTGGATTATGTCTCGAAATAGGTTGAAGCTGTAGCGTTGGCCGACAATGAGGGAAAGTGTGTTGTAGCGTTCTTGAAGAGGAATATCTTCTCTCGCTTTGGAGTACCACGTACTATCATAAGCGATGGAGGATCTCACTTTTGCAACAAGCTATTCAAGTCCGTGTTGGCAAAATATGGTGTCAAGCAACATAAGGTAGCCACGCCTTATCACCCACAAACTAGTGGAAAGGTAGAGGTTTCCAATCGAGAGATCAAGCAAATCCTTGCGAAGACGGTAAATGCTAATAGGAAGGATTGGTCTCGGAAGCTGGACGATGCACTATGGGCGTACAGGACTGCATTCAAAATGCCAATTGGCATGTCCCCTTATCAACTAGTTTATGGGAAGGCTTGTCACTTACCCATTGAGCTCGAGCACAAGGCATTGTGGGCGCTGAAGCGATTGAATTTGAATTGGGATGATGCAATGAAGCTGAGGATGGAGCAATTGAACGAGATGGATGAATTCCGTCTACATGCTTATGAAAGATCAGACCTATACAAGGAGCGGATGAAAAAGTATCATGATCAGCGGATTGTTCATCGAAACTTTCAAAAGAATGATATGGTACTTCTCTTCAACTCCAGATTGAAGCTCTTCCCAGGTAAGTTAAAGTCCAAGTGGTATGGTCCATACAAAGTTATCCAAGTCTACTCGTCTGGAGTAGTTGAATTGGAAGATAATAATGGTGTTATCTTCAAAGTGAATGGTCAACGTGTGAAACCTTATTTCGGTCCTCTTGATTCGATAAACTTCATGGCCATCACTTATCTCGACGAAGTCTAAGTACTCGAGGTAACTATGTCGAGCCACGACAATAAATAAGGCGCTAGATGGGAGGCAACCCATCGTTTATCGTTTATCGTTTTTTATTTTTTCTTTCGTTCTAATACGTGTTTTGTTTTTGATAAATAAAAATCCAAAAATAAGAGTCGTGCCACGACCAAAACTAAGGCGCTTGGTGGGATGCAACCCATCGTACTAATCATTTTTATTGGTTTTGAGCAAATGTAGGTGCAAGAGGTATTCAACGAGGAGATCGGTTTCAAATTTTGATTTGGACGTATTGCATGGTAAAGGTGGTAAGTTAGGCATGAAGATGCATAAGGCTATGAATTGAGCATTGCTCATGACAAAATAGGCATCGAGCAAGGCTAGGCCTAGGTAAAACTAGGCCACAAACAAGGCAAATCTTATACTATAGCCATAGGTCTCGGAATCTAATGTGCTATAGCATAGGCGCCGCCCATGCTCAAGTATGCCATAGCATAGGCGCCACCTATGCTAAAGCATTTGGTCTCTGAATCTCATATGCCATGCTAAAGGCGCCGCCTATGGTCACTAAAGGCATTGCACTAGGCGCCGCCTATGCTCACCATAGGCTTTGCATTAGGCGCCGCCTATGGTCACCATAGGCAAAGCTAAAGGCGCCGCCTATGGTCACTTTTTGTCTCCAAAACTGATTTTAAATGGGTCAAAACCCGACCCATTCTTTTCCTATATAAAGGAGACTTAGTCTTGAAACACAAACACATTGAAAACTTGACCTAGGCGCCGCACATACTCTCCAAATCATCTCAAAACTTTTCTTTTTGATCTCCCACTTCACAAGAACATCTCCAAAGGCTTCAATCACGTAAGTACTCTTTTGTTCTTCATCTATTTTTCGTAAGTGCTACGTTTCTATGTCTATTATGAATTGCTACATCTTGAAGAAATATTGGTGATGTTAATGTGTTTGAATTGTTGATACAAAACCAAGTGAGTGAACATGTACGTTAGGATACTCTTAACTTGTTTCCGACTTGAATATTGATTTTGATGCAGTGTTATACTACTTGAGGAATTGCTATAGTCATGAACATTGCATAATCTTGTCACTAGAATGCTTACATGTTAGAATTTCCCGTTCATCGGAATAAGACTTATAGTTGCCTACCGACATAAGAGGTTGTGATTATTGATAGAAACTATACCATGATGTAATCCCTATGTAGAAGTCTTGATATACCTAACATGAAAGTATTGCAAATATTTCAAGAAGTGTTACATATCTGAATTTCTTGTTGGAATATAGCCCCTAAAACGTATGTCGATAAAGTCTGAGTAATCGACCACTTTCACTTTACTAGTCTGTACCAACAAACTAAGTGTAGGGTGGTGCCACTACTGCTTGTTTATAGATTGTATCCATCGAGATGATTCTAACATGAACATTGTTTTAAGTCTCAGGTACAATGGCACCCAAAGCAAGACAAGGCAAAGATAAGGCTACCACTTCACAAAAAGGCAAGAAAAGAGGCCGAAAAGAGCAAGGAGAACCCTCCTCGCTGCAAATACCTCGACTCACTCTTGGAATTAAGTGGGATACTTATGAGGAACTTCTGAGGATGACGACTCTGATGACGATTCCGATGCAGGGGGTATGACCCCAGACATAGAGGATGAGTCCGACTAATCAGGTTCTTCTTATTTATTTTTCACTGAGGGCAGTGTGTCCCGTCTAAGTGTGGGGTGCTGGTATTTGCATGCTATACGTCTCTATCCACATTTGCATTTATGTTTGTTTGTTTTGTTAGTAGTTAATTGTTTTTTTTCAGTAGTTAAAATTTTTTTAACTTAGCATCGCATGAAATTATTCTAATAGGCAGCATGAGATTATGACAAGAGTTTGTGCTAAAATCATGACTATTGAGACGTTTAGGCTCTAATTGTGACTCACTATGTGATATTTTTTGGTTTAATTCCTTCATCTGTTGGGTCAAGAGTCTATACTACTCCCAATAAAGTCGACCATGTGCCTTGTGTGTGTGAGCTAATAGTATATTCTGTGCTTGTGGCTGATGCTAGAACTTGTCTGGTATGTATGTAAAGCGAAAATAAGGAGTGTAAGTTTAGGAGATGATTTAGGCATTTCTTTGGCAACCTATATTTGTTTACCATCATTTTTACCTACCCATGGACATTATCCTAGTTAACCCTTTTGAGCCTTTAGCCTATTTTCTTTGACAACCACATATGTAAGCCTAATCCATTTTTTTCAAGACCATAATTTGATCCAAATTCCTAAGTGCTTTAAAGTGTAAAGTCATGTGACAAAATAAGAGGAAATTGGGTGAGTATGATGCTTTAGAATGCATTGGTGCTTGAAATTGCTATGAAAAAGAAGTGCTATCATAAGAGGTATGTTATGAAAAGAAAAAGGAAGGAAAAAACTGAAAAGTAAGTCATGTTTAAAATCGAAAAACAAAAGAGGAGAAAAAGGGTGGTAGAATAAATGAAAGAAAGGTTGTTAGAAAGAAAAGTGTTAATGACACAATGTGATGTATTAAAGCGCTTAGGAACATAGTCACTATTTCTGGCCAAAATAATCCTACCCGTCCCTTAGCCTACATTACAACCATCAAAAGACCTATTTGATTCTAAGCTTAGCATTCTGACATTTAGTGGAGCATTACACTAAGGGCAAGCCTATGGTCATCAGTTGCTGCATATGAATTCTTTGTGAGAGTGAGAGCAAGGATATTTTGATACCCATGTTTGAAAAATATGCTATACTTGTGAGTGATTATGGGTAATATATTGTGAGACACACATGATTGATGAGTTTTGGGTAGTTGTGTATGATTCTTTGTGCCTTAACTTTTGAATATGAGTTGACCACCATCACGAGTCTATGTTGGAGGCTAAATAGTCTCTACTAAGGATCGGAAAACTACTCTTTGTTGATAATTGTTGTGCTTGTCTTGACGAATATTTTATGTTGTTGCTGTGAAACCCTAAGTTGATGTTTAGAGGGACATGATATTTTGTTCGAGGAAGAACAAAGCTTTAAGTGTGGGGTGTTGATGATAGGCGAATTTACACGCCTATAGCACTATATTTTGCCCATATTTTAGCCTAGTTTTGAGAACAAATTATATATTTCATGCACTTTTAGTCCATTTTCCTGTAAGTGAGCTAACGAACATGATTAGCAAAGTTTCAGGTATAAATGATGCAGAATTCAGCATTTCATGGATAACTTGACGCCAAAGAAAGCTTCACGAAAGGAGAAAAGCCAATCTTGGACGCCAAGGACTAAAGATGGCGCATGGAAATTCTGTCCCGGGCTAAAACAACATTTCTGAAGACTTTGGGGACTAGCAGTAATTTATTAGGATTAGGATAATGATACATTAACCTAGTACAATGGGTTAAGTATTTCATTAGCTTATTAGGATTAGGATAATGATACATTAACCTAGTACAATTGGGTTAAGTATTTCATTAGCTTAGTAGGATTTGATTAAGCATTTCATTAGCTTAGTAGAAATAGGATATGGGTATTATAAATACCCTATCTTGCTAGAGATTTAGAGACATCTTCTGACATTCAATTCTATTCTATTCTACTTCTAAGACATTCTAGTTCTAAACAATCATTCTTCCATTAATTCTATTTTCTTCTTCTATTCATCTATTCTTAAATTCCACAACAAGAGAAACGTTACTTTGCTAAGGGATTCACGCCTACCACACCATTACAAACGTGAAATCTTTATTGTGGTATAACAACAATGTCAATTGTGATTTCCTTCGCACTCATGGGTAACTAAACTTCTCTGTTGGGGTTATGGAAGCCGAATGAGATACTATCTATTGCTGTGAGTTTGTGAGTTCGTGACACGTATGGTGCTTATATCATTATTCTCTTTATCTTAATCTAAATTCTTTGTGGTTGCAAACGCAAGAATACGCCAGTATAACATTTAACTTGTTCGAAAGAAAGGTTATCTGTCTGGAAAAGAGATAATGTCAAGGTAGTAGGGTCCCATCCCCTATTAAAAAGTTAGTGTCGTAACTGGATTAACCTCTTGGAGAATTCGTACCGTTAGACATGCTTTAAGCTCGAAAGAGTTAAAGTGAAATAATCCTCGAATAGGTCGAAAGACGCCTGGATTTACCATCGAATACAATTCTCTATAAGCACATGCATGTCTGAATTCAACACACTCATAGTCAATAGAGACGTATAACTCAGAAGGTGGACATAACCCCAACTCCTCAATTCTCATTGTTTCACAACCTACTAAACATTCTTTCTTTTTACTTTGCTATTTTCAGTTTTTGCTTTAATAATTTGGTTACACATTACAAACCCCCCTTCTTACGAGACTTGCACTAAAATTCTAGTAATCGTTGCTTACTTGTTGACCAAGCTATTCCCTGTGGGATCGATACCCAACCCAGGTTGGGTTCTATATTTTCTAACGACCGCTTTACACTCCTACGAGAGCTGTAGATTGAGCGTTATCAATACCTCAACGCACTTTTGGATCAAGTGGGGTACAATTTGAGGAAACTCTGAGGATGACGACTCTGATGATGATTCCGACGCAGGGGGTATGACCCCAGACATAGAAGAGGAGTCCGACTAATCAGGTTTTCCGTATTTATTTTCCACTGAGGGCAGTGTGTCCCGTCTAAGTGTGGGGTGCTGGTATTCGTATGTTGTACTTCTTTGCCTACATTTATTGTCATATTTTTTTGTTTGTTTTAATTAGTCGTAGATTTTTTTAGATTTTGCATGAAATTGTTTTGATAGGCGGCATGGTATTATGACAAGAGTTTGTGCTAAAATCATTGCTATTGAGACGTTTAGGCTTCAAGTGTGACTCACTGTGTGATATTTGTGTGGTTTAATTCATTCATCTGTTGGGTCAAGAGTCTATACTGCTCCCAATAAAGTTAACCATGTGCCTTGTGTGTGTGAGGTTATAGTATATTTTGTGTTGTGACTAATGCTAGAACTTGCCTGGTGTGTGTGTAAAGCGAAATAAAGAGTGTGAGTTTAGGAGATGATTTAGGCATTTCTTTGGCAGCCTGTGATTGTTTACCTTCTGTTTACCTACCCATGGACATTATCCTAGTCAACCCTTTTGAGCCTTTAAGCCATTTTCTTTGACAGCCTCATATGTAAGCCTAATCCATTTTTTTCAAGACCATAATTTGATCCAAATTCCTAAGTGCTTTAAATTGTAAAGTCATGTGACAAAATAAGAGGAAATTGGGTGAGAGTGATGCCTTAAAGTGTATTGGTGCTTGAATTTGTTATGAAAAAGAGTGGCTATCATAAGAGGTGTGCTATAGAGAAGAAAAAAAAACAGAAAAATAAAAAGATAAATTGTGTCTATCATTAAATAAAAAGATAGTTATGTTTGAATGGAAAAATAGGTGAAAAGGGGTGAGAGATGAAAGAAAGGTAGCAAGGTTGATTAAAAGAGAGTGTTAATGGCATAATGTGATGTATTAAAGCGCTTAGGAACATAGTCACTATTTCTGGCCAAAATAGTCCTACCCGTCCCTTAGCCTACATTACAACCTGTAAAAGACCTATTTGATCCTAAGCTGATCATTCTGATATTAGTAGAGCATTACACTAAGGGCAGGCCTATGGTCATCAGTTGCAACATATGAATTCTTTGTGAGAGTGAGAGCAAGAATAATCTTATACCCATGTTCTGAAAAACGCAATACTTGTAAGTGATTATGGGTAATATCTTATGTGAGACACACATGGTTGATGAGTTTTGGGTAGTCTTGTATGATTCTTTGTTCCTTGACTTTTGAATACGAATTAACCATCATCACGAGTCTATGTTGGAGGTTGAATTGTTTCTAGTAGTGATTAGAAAACTTCTCTTTGTTAATAATTGTCGTGCCTGTCTTGATGAATATTTTGTGCTGTTACTGTGAAACCCTAAGTAGATGTTTATATGGACATGATATATTGTTCGAGGACGAACAAAGCTTTAAGTGTGGGGTGTTGATGATAGGCATATTTACACGCCTAAAGCACCTTAATTTACCCATATTTTAGCTAAGTTTTGAGGACAAAATATATAATTCATGCACTTTTAGTCCTTTTTCCTGTAAGTGAGCTAACAAACGTGATTAGCAAGTTTTCAGGTATAAATGATGAAGATTCCAGCACTTTATGGATAACTTGACGCCCAAGGAAGCTTCACGAAAGAAGGAAAGCAGCGTTTGGACGCCTATGGACTGAAAGTGATGCATGGATAACTTGTCCCGGGAAAAAACAGCATTTCTAAAGACTTTGGGGATCAGCAGTAACTTAGTAGGATTAGGATAAGGATGCAGTAACCTAGTAGGATTAGGATAAGTACGCAGTAGCCTAGTAGGAATAGGATATGGGTGTTATAAATACCCTATTTTTCTGAAGCTTTTTATAATCTCTCTCCATTCATATAATTCATTCAACTCTTAAAATTCGATTCACTCATTAATTCAAGTATTTTCCATTCGACTTTTGCTACTACTTCACGTTACAATATTCTGTAAGTTTTAACAGAGAAACACGACTCTCTTGAGAAGAACGGAAGGAGCAAAAACGTCCAACCCTAGTTGACGTTAACATCATCTATTGCGAAGATCTTTCTAGATTTTGGTATGATGATGATGTCTATTGTGATTTTTGTTGCACTCATGAGTAGCTAAACTTCTCTGTTAGGGTTATGGAAGCCTTATGAGATACTATCTGTTGCTATGAGTTTGTGAATTCTTGATATGTATGCTGCTTATATCATTACTCTCTTCATCTTAATTGAATTCTTGTGGTTGCAAACATATAGAATACGCCGGTATAGCATTAACTTGTTCGAAAGAAAAGTTACATGTCTGGAAAAGAGAGAATGACAAGGAAATAGGGCTACTAAACCCTGTTTAAAAGTTAGTGTCGTAACTGGATTAACCTCTTGGAGAATTCGTACCATTAGTATACGCTTTAAGCTCGAAAGAGTTAAAGTGATATAATCCTTGATGATCGAAAGACGCTAGGATTTACCATAGAATACGAATCTATATAAGCGCATGCATGTCTGAATTCCGCATAACTCATAGCCAATAGATACGTAGAACTCATCAGGTGGACATAACCCTAACTTATAATTCTCATTAATTAAAACCTACCAAGCATTCCGTTTTTACTTTGTTGTTTTGATACCTTTAATTCACGCCTAAACCATCCCCCCTTTTTTTTCGTAGAATTTTTGACTAATAGTCTAATAATAGTTGCATACTTAGTGACCGAGTATTCCCTGTGGGATTCGACACCCAACCCAGTTGGGTTCTATATTTGACGACGACTGCTTACACTCTTACGAGAGCTGTAGTTTGAGCGTTATCATATATAAAAAAAAATAAAAACAAAATATATTAGACACGAATCAAAAGGGACATTGCATTTCATTAAATAAAAAGATAGAAGGGTTTAAACATAGATGCCAACATAACATAAACAAACTAAAATCCGAATTACAACCCTGAAATAACTCGGATAAACAGAAAGAAAAACAAAATAAACTTCCAAAACTCCCTCCTGATGGGGAGAGGAGTGACTTCCCAATTATTGAGCCGGAAAGCTGGACCTATGAATTGCACGTCTGCCATACTGGTACCTTCTCCTGCTTGGACCATATCAACTTCAATAAAAAGGTTCTGGCCGTCATCAACCAATTCAACTTCAAATTCCACATGCTTCGTGACACCGCTCTTAACAAATGATTCACTGAGTAGTGTCATTGGGCGAGGGAGTGACCATGTTTCCTCTTTCCTTCCCTTGGCTTTTTTCAGATCTTCAACCGTAGGCTCAAATCCCAGACCAAACGTGCTCACATTCTCACTCGGACATATGGGACGAACTATACCGTGCAGAGACGCTCCCAAACCCTTTCCTGGCTCAAATCCGTATTTCCAAAGTTCACTCACCATCATGATAGAAACGGAAGACAATTGCGGTCCCGGTATAACCTGTCATTCAAGGATACGATTCACTGGCACTGTATCAAAAATTTGATAGATGAATGTCTCATCTACGTTATTTGCTTCAATAAGAGACAAGGGAGAATCTTCGCCGACGGAAAAATCTCCTTCACCGTGAATAACCACTTCTTGCCTGTCATGCTCAAACTTAATCATTTGGTGCAGTGTAGATGCAACCGCCTTGGCCTTGTGGATCCACGGCCTTCCCAATAACAGATTGTAAGAGGAGTCTATATTCAATACTTGAAACACTATGGCGAACTCAACAGGCCGTATGGTCAACATTAGTTCTATTTCGCCAATGGAGTTTGATTTTGCACCATCGAAAGCCCTAACACATACATTGTTAGGCCTGATCCTCTCAGCACCAATATTCAACTTGTGCAAAGTATAAATAGGGCAGATATTTTCACCTGAACCTCCGTCAATCATGACATGAGTGACGTAGAACTCTTCGCACTTCACTGTAATGTAAAGGCCCCGGTTATGCCATGTACCTTCAACAGGCAATTCATCATTAGAAAAGCTGATCCGATTCACCTCGAAAAATTTTCCAACCATTTTCTCAAGCTGATTTACTGTAATCTCCCTAGGAACATATGCTTCATTTAATACCTTCAGTAAAATATCACGATGCTCCTTGGATTGCAACAACAAAGATAAGAGGGAAATTTGAGCAGGGGTTTTCTTCAACTGGTCTATTATTGAATACTTTGGCAATTTCATCTTTTTAAAAAATTCTTCGGCTTCTTCTTCAGTGATAGGCTTTTTGATAGATGACGGTCCACTCACCATTGGCTTGGACTTTCTTAAGCTTTAAGGAACGAAGCATCTTCCTGACCGAGTCACACCCCCTACCTCATCTACATCGTCCACTACTTCCTTCTCGTGATAGGTCATCACATTCCGCCCATAATTCCAGGGAACCCTTTTCGTATCAACTATCAGAGGTTGGGTCACCGATTTGAGGACAATAGGCGCTGCCAGTGCTCCTTTCACCGTCAAGATGGGCTGACTCAGAGCTCCTACCACTGTCAACTTAGGTTTATCCTGATTTAAATCAACATACCTTCTGGCACCTTGTACTGTGATCAGGGGTTTTTTTGTGCTTTCTTGGGCTTTATCTTCTCTCATTAATGACATTGCTTTCAAAGACTCTGCTAAATTCACCGATTTCTTCTCAATAGTCTGTATCTTGACAATAGGCTTATAACACCTTAAAGACTCTTTCCCATCATATATCAATTCTAATCTATTGGTTTTAGCATGGGTTGGCAGTAGATTTTGGTTAATGTTTGGACCCTCCGGGGCCTGGACCAGCATCTGATTTGTGTCAATTAAATCATGGACAAATCTCTTTAAATGCCAGCATTTCTCGATACCATGGCCTGGCATGTCAGAACAGCACGCACACCTTAAAGAATAATCGAGATTCCTCAGCGGTGGATTTGAAAGCTTTTCTTGAATTGGGCTTAAGACCTTCAACTTTCTCAACCTATCAAACAAGCTAGCATATGACTCCCCAAGAGGTGTGAATTGATTTTTGACCGCCTTCTCTTTCTTATACTTGGCCCTAGGTTGAAAACTGGGTCTGGAGGGGTTTTGGTAATTCGGTGGAGCGGATGGGCGATTTTGTGGAGCTTGCATGCGCCATTGCAGGTAAGAAGGGGTTTGGGCATATGGTTGCGCACTATATACTGGGTACGGGGGTGGTGGAATGGAATATAAAGGATTTTGTGGAGGTTAGTAATGGTGTGGAGGAATATATGGAGCTTGGGCGTAGACTTGGGCTTGGGATTGGGGATAGGGGCGAGGTGGCCTTTTGGGATAGGAATGGGTTCCAGCTACGACAGTCGCCACGTCCTCTTTCTTCTTTTTACCTCCGAATGCTTCAGATCCACCTTGAATCGCTTGTGTGGTGGCTTTTAATGCAGCAAAACTCACTATTCGACCGGTCTTGATTTCGTCCTCTATCATCTCCCCCATTTTGAGGACTTCAATAAAAGACTTTCCCATTGCCGGAAGTAAATGTTGAAAATAGGTCTCATCCTGTGCCTGAATGAAAACCTCTACCAACTTACTTTCTTTTATTGGAGGCTTTACCCTGGCGTCCTGTTCACGCCACCTTATCGCGTATTCCCTAAAACCTTCAGTGCTTTTCTTCTTCATGTTCACCAAGGATTTTTTGTCCGGAATCAGGTCGATGTTATACTGAAAATGTTGGATGAACTCAGAAGTTAAGTCATCCCAGCTATTCCACTTGTTGATATCTTGATCGATAAACCATTCTGAAGCTAGATCAGAAAGACTCTCGCCAAAGAAAGCCATGAGCAACTCTTCCCTTCCTCCTGCAACCCTCAATTGGTTGCAATAACGTCTCAAATGTGCCATGGGATCACCGTGCCCTGCATACTTCTCGAACTTGGGAATTTTAAAACCGATGGGAAGGTTGATGTCTGGGAACATGCAAAGATCTTTATAGGAAACACTCTTATAACCTCCGATTCCCTGCAAATTCCTCATGGCCTGTTCTAAACTTTTCAACTTCCGTGCTATGACTTCTTGTTCCTCTGTTGCGACAGGTTTCTCCGTATCAAATGGAAATGCAGGTAGCTGAGTGTACCCATACGGTTCATTCATTCTCAAAGTAGGCTCTGGGGCATAATACTGACTATCTGGAACCTTCAATACTGGCTCACTGGCAGACCGAGGAAACCCCATTGTAGGACGCACAACATATATGGGAGCTTTAGGTGGTGGCGGAGCCACGAATACCGGTGTGATCAGTGGTGCCGGCTGAGCAGCGGGTCTTGATTGAGGAGCTGCCAAGGGCACACCTGAACTGCCAGGATAATAATGTCGCGGAGTAAATCCTGGCGCATGCTCAGGTGACTCAGTAGGAGCAGAGAATTGCGCCTGAGAGAGCGGTGGGCAATTAGAGATATTCCCAAGACCTTCAGGGAGCGGAGGAGGAGGCATTCTGCTGGCCCATGCCCGGTGCAAATCTATCAATTGTTTCCTGAGCCTTACTACCTCATCATTGTGTTCTGAACTTTCTTCCCTGTGATCCTGATCCGGGTCCATGAGCGAATTTTCAATCTCCCTGCTAGCCATGGCGACCTTTGCTTTTGATCTAGTGAAGTAGGGGTGACTAGCCAGAGTGCTGCGAACCTACCACTGTTATCTGAAAGAACATGCTCATCAAAGATGACATCCGTTAGGAATAGGGCACACAACAAGCATGGGAATCACATTGGTAAAATTGTCCTAAATTCATGTTCATTTCTACCAGTTTTGAGGATAGCGAGGTCATTATAACATTATCCCGATTTTTATCTACACTTATTATTATTATTATTATTATTATTATTTTTGAAGAAATCTCTGTTCTTTTCCTTTCTTGTCTCATCATCCTTTCTTTCTTTTCTTCTCTCGCTATCTACCTTCATTTTATCATTCTTTATGGCTTTTGTTTTTTCTTTAAAAGAGGAAAAATAATGAAAAACAATGAAACAAAATGATTAGATCGAATCCAAAAATAGGTTACCTACGTATCATGTTGTACATGAATCAGATCTTGCGTAGTTCGGGCCTCATATGCATAAACATCACATAATTGAAGGCTCTTTTTTTTTTAGAAAAACGAAAACAAACAAACAAAAGAAAGACGTAACATCATAATATTTTGATGAAAGAAAGAAAACAAAACATGCAACGAATTTAGGACCGCTTTAAAAACTAAACAACAAATACAAAATAACATTCTAGAACCCAAAGATGACATACGTGAAATTACTGAATAAAGACCCTAATACCAAAAACAACTTGGCTCCGACTTAAAACAGACGCCACCCTACAATAAAAGAAACATAAAAGACTCAAATTGAATAAAGATAAGAAATGCTCTTTCAGACTGGTGCTCTGCGTGATGACCCTGGCTGAGATAGACCTGCCTGTGAAGTTCTCTTTCTCCCATTCAAACTTTGTAGCATGTCCTGCAAAGACACCCTGATATTGGGGAGGAAGCTTCGGGCCCGTATTCCTGCCTTATGAGGAGTGCAATTAGAAAGATTGTTCTGACACCTTTCTACAATCTTGAACAAATCTGCTAACTGAACTCTCAGTGTCTCCACTTTGGACCCCGCACTTCCATCCTGATGGTCGTCAACTATGCATTCTTCCTGTATTCTCCCTCTAAGATGCGCTGGGAAGGGTTGAATGATACCTCGAGGGATAGATTGAAGCCAGACCCCATATCCCTGAGTGTACCCTGGATTATCCAAACTTTTTTTGAGTGTGTCCACACCTAGCTTTGTTGCATGCTTCCAGAACTGCTCGTACTTGCTCTCACCTAAGGCTTGGTCCTTGAAGTACTCAACATCCTTCAGAAGATCCACTGCTGGTGGCACGTCCTGCGGCCTACCCAACTGGCGCATTACCCTAGAAGGACTGTATGGCCTAGTGCAATTGAGCCCTAACATAACTAGAAGGAGCTGCATCTGACAACCAAACAAGATTATCTTTGGTCGAAGCCATAGATAAGTCCACAAAATATTATCCTCCGTTCTTGACTCAAGAAATTCAATCCAAGCGTCGACTCCTATGGGTAGCGAGAATTTATCCAAACGCAACCTGAGGTCCATGGCTTTCACTCGATTGGGAATACAACGATCAACCACGTCTGGTCTAACTAAAGAAGGCGCATGCAAATGCTCCATCATCCATAACTGCAATATTAGGTTACTGCCCTCAAAAAATCTCATCCCCCCTTTCACTTCGGTTAAAGCCTTATATATTTCTGCTAAGATCATGGGTATGAGAGTGAACCTGCCCTTTTGATTACTGACCTTGCCCTTTTGATTAGTGCCCTTGCCATTTTGATCCTTATGAAATAGAGCCATCACCACAGATTACAAACGTGTATTAATACGTCTTTCTTCTAGCGGAAACACTAAAGTACCTAACAAAGCAAGGGTGAAGACTTCAAGACGCTTTCTCTCCCACTTCTCCTTAGTCACATGAAATTCATCCCAAAAGCAATCAAAACCTTCCGAGGGCCCGAATCTAGCGAACAAAAAATCTAAGGAAACCCACGAATCACTTAAACAACCCAAATGCATACCCTTATTTTTTAAACCATAAGACTGCAAAAACCTCACGCCAGTATGATTTCGTGCTAGAATCATATCTTTCTCGATATAGGGCAAATGCAACAAATCGGATATTTCTGCCAAAGTAGGAGTCATTTCACATTCCCTAAACCTGAAAACCAAACTACTTGGATCCCAAAGGTCAACACAGCCTCTATTAAATCTGGACGAGGGGTAACATGCAGAAGTTCTGTAAGATCACCTAATATTTTAATCAGTTTCTGCTGATCAACCTAGTTAAACATTTCCCACCACTTGATTAACTTTTTGGGCACCTTGACAACCATCAGGACTTTAGACTTGGTGGACAAATCCATCCTGTAATAACACATTGGACGTTATCTCCAAAATTCGATAGGATTAGAAGATTCCCAACCTTTGGGATTTTTGACGCAGACATATGTCGATGGGACAGACCACTTCATGACTCCAATTTTCCGAACAGAAGTACTGAGCAAAATCAGTCTAATTGGCTAACAACTCTAGATTACGGGGCGAGAGACCCAGGCTAATAATAAGACAAAGGCCAACACAAAAATTATCGGACCCACCGAGGGTTGCCTACGTATCCCAACCCGAGGGAAGGGAATCAGGTATGCGTAGTTCATCCAGATTGGACAATTAACGATTAACTAATAAATTGACCCTAACTTAAGAGACACAACCAAAAACAAACGAATAAAAACTTTTTAGATTTTCAACTAGACACTTCAACTAAGACTGACACCACCAATTATGAAGAAAAATCTTTTTGGTATTTTTACTTTTGACAAATAAGTAGAAAAGGCAAACAAAACCCTCTTTTTTTCTTCTTTTTTTTTGTTGAACTTACGGTACTTTGAGAAGATAAATGCAAAACGTAAAAAAATCTTTTTGAGTTTTTGGATTGTGAAGAACAAAAGTCATAAAGAACTCTAAAATACACTACGACACTCCTTTTAATTCATTCTTTGCGACTCACTTTTTTCTATTTTTTCTTCTTTTTTTTTTGCCTACGCACCTTACTCCTAACAATTTTTTCTATTTTTTTTTCTTTTTTTTTTCAAATCGGTCCGTCAAATGACCAACGTTACCCTTAAAGATGCAACAGTTAGCACGTAGGGATGCTTTAGAGGTGAGTCTCCTACAAAGGGCCATGTGGGTCCCACTAGGTCTCTGTATGATGCACATAAGCATGACCTAAAGGCTGACCAACGTTGTGGTTCACTAACAAGGTTGTTCGGGGAAGCGTATGGTCGATAGTGGTTGCTTTGCTTTCCACCTACTCCATAACACCGACGGCTCCGCCCTAAAAGAAGGGTGACTCAACTAGAAGTCGTGTACAACACGTGTACTATGGACTTGTTGCAGAAAGAAGGTCGGGGGGTAGACACACATGATGCCAGATATAAAAGCGGTAACACATAGGATAAATACTGTACACAAAGAGCACGAAAACATTCCATAATGATAAAACAATAACACAAAACAATACAAAAAAAATATTTATACACCTATAGTGCCAAACATAGCCGATACGACTCCAAAATAAGCTTGAATTCTGAACAGTTATCCCAGTGGAGTCGCCAGAGCTGTCACACCCTTTTTTTTTTCGTACTCCAAAAGATTATTATTTTAAAGGTTTGAAAGGGTTTTTATTATTTAAGTGACAAAAATGAAAATTTGTTTTGAAAAAGGATTATTTACATTTTTTATTCAGAGTCGCCACTTGGCATAAATCGGGTGTGCCAAGTCACCTTGGGAGATCCTTTTCGAAATAATTTGACTCTTTAAAACTGATCCGCGAACAGAGATTCCGGCTAAGGAATTCTGTTGACCGAGGGGAAGGTGTTAGGCACCCCTCGATCCCGTAGTTCGAACACAGTCGCTTGGTGGAGCATATCGGCTAATTTGACACTACGGATGTATAAACCACACAAAACACATAGAAAACAATCAATCAAACAAACCAAACATACGAATCCCAAAAAATAGAGTACAGTCCAATTATACAGATCCGAAACATAAAAAAAATGAGGAAATGTAAACCTACTCTATTCTAAACTAATCCTAAGCTTATCATAAACCAAACTCCACCCGACGTTCCGGGCCTTGATCGTGCGCCGTCTTTGCGTACAATATACTTCGGGGCATTCCCCGGTGAATAAATACAATTCCTTCGGGGCATTCCCCGGTAAATGAATACAATTTCAATTTCATGAGATAAACTAGAAAGCATTCAACACATTCAACATTCCATGCATTCAATCCAACGTCATTCCTAAATTTGCCTTCCCGAACCTAAACTTTTGCCTATTCATTCGACATATCATGATTCTATTGCGTTCCAACAATATCCGTGCTCATTCCGAATTAAACAAATAAAAATAAACCAAAATTAATCTAAATTCTCCTTTTTTATCAATTTCTTAATTCCGCCCTTATTTATTATCAATCTCACAACCAACCTAATTCTCAAGTATTCAATTTCGAGATAAAAATCAAGACAATGATAATAAACATGGCTCAAACAAACTCACAAGCACACCATACCACCAACATTTAAACACATTCGAGATAATAATAAGAATAGTAGAGTTGAGGGATGGACCTTAATACCGCTTTTGATAAATATTATTTGACGAAATAAAGAGAACCCGCCTCCGATAACTTCGACTTAAGCCTCAACGATGAATCTATCCAGCTCGGTATTGAGAAATTTAAACCCAAAACTAAACCCAAAACCAGTAACGAATACCAAAGAACTAGAGTCGAAAATCGCAACAGCACAAACCAGTCCCGTTCGCGAACTAATCTTGAATTCAAAGGAGATGATGAGATGGGGAGATTTAAGACGGAATCGATCGAACGATGAACTGAAAACCAATCGAAACTGAGCTCCTGTGAGCTGCGAAGGGCAAAACTAGCGAAACCAGTCAAAATCTGGCGACTATGGCGCCGAAACAGTAACCCGAAACCCGATTTTATTTTCTCCTTGTTCTCTCTCGCGCATCACTCTCTTCTCTCTCATTTTTCTCCCTCTCCTAGTGTTATTACTGTGTGTGTGCCTCTCGTTAGTGGGAATTTGTATTATTGTTGTTATCTTCGGTGAGTGTAGATGAGGGTCTAAGATTTTTGAGTGAAAATCAGCTGGGTGTCTTCCCCCCCC
Source organism: Capsicum pubescens (assembly GCA_030864215.1). Lineage (NCBI taxonomy): Eukaryota > Viridiplantae > Streptophyta > Magnoliopsida > Solanales > Solanaceae > Capsicum > Capsicum pubescens. The sequence goes on from CM061543.1 coordinate 5,516,262, forward strand.
CCCCACTTTTTTTCGTTTCTACTGTGATGATGTATGTAAAAAAATGCCAGATGGGTTTGAGTAATTGTTGATGATAAAAAAAATGAGTTCTTTCCTTTTTCGTGAGCCCTCCGTATATGTATGGCCAGTGATTTTTTTTGTGTGCCTCTGAGAATTGTGTGTGCAGGTATGAGTGTTCTCTATTAAATTGGAAGGATAAAGATGAAAAGGGAATCTTTTCCCTGTGGAGGCCCCGAATGTGTTATTTGTGTGTGTTGATGGTTTTGTGTATGTGAGGATGAGTGTATCCATCATTTTTCAAGAATGGTGAGGTCCCCCTTTTCTAATGTTTTTCCTTTTTTTGCCTTTGTGGACAAGAAATATGAGAGGGGCACGTGGGTATGACGTGTTGGGGGTAGGGGTATGGGTAATGTGTCTTCTTTTAATTGAAAGGGTTGTTAGGATGTTAAAAAGAATAAAAGTTTGTTAGGGATTTTGTTGAGAATTATTTTTGTATTTTTGTGGGATGTAATTACATGGGTGAGGGTACACGGTAGGATAAGGTAAAAATGGGTAAAACGATAACGGGGAGGGACGAAATTACGTGTCTACAGGGGCGGGGCGGGGCGGGACGGTTGTGTTTGTTGAAGAGGAAGAGGGAATTGGGGTGGGGTGGGGGTGGGGGTTGTGAAGAAGAAGAATGAAAGGGGGTGGGGTCTATTTTATATAAAATATATATTTTTATATATAAATATATATATATATATATATTATAAAATATATTTTATATATATATATATAAAAATAGTATATATATATATATATATATATATATATTTTCTTTTCTTAAGAAATATATAAAAAGTAAGTGTGTGGGATTATTTTTTTAAAAAAAAAATTATTTCCTACGTGGCAATGACATGGCACTGATGTGGCAACGATGTGGCGCTGTGTAGTGCACTCTCCGTTGTGAGAGTGGGTTTTTTATTTGGGGGGTGAAATTAATTCACTTGAAAGTTGTTAAGGGGGGTTAATAAACTGAAGTTAAGTTTAAGTGTTAAAGTGAGTTTGGAGGAAAAGTTCAGGGGGGAAAAGATGTATTACCTCTTATATATTTATGGTATATGATACTATAATATACCATAAATATGCAAAGTATGTTTTATATAGAAATAATTTATTCACACACAGTAAAAAATTTCATGTATAAGAAACTTAAAGAAATAAATTAGCGGCACCCTAAAATCTAATAACAACTCATTATTTCCTATTTTTTTAGGAACAGAAAATAAAGGAAATAAATTAAATAAATTCCTAAATAAATAAATTTTTTTGAAAGATAATATTTGTTACCTAAAAAATAGGAAACAGTGATCTGTTAATATAACATCCATATTTAAAATTTTTAAATATGAGAAACGGCTATTAATGTAAATATTATATGTCATAATTGAAATTCATTAAATATGGCCATGTATATGTAATTATTTTTTATAAAAGTAGCTAATTGTGTTCTTTTCCCGTTAGTAGGTAAATTTTAGTTGGGTGATTTTGATAGTTTGTAAAAGTTGGGGCATAAAATTATATTTAAAAGAGTTTTTTCAAAAGTCAAAAAAAGAATTCAAAAAAGACATGGTCAAACGCAACTCCAACTCCAATTTCAACTCCAAACTGTGTCATTTGGACACCTTTGATTGACATGACAAAGTGAGTGTTATACACTTGCGTTTTGACGCGTGATAGCCGTATTTTAGCCCTTTTTATTTAAATTTATCGTAACGAAGAATAAAATATTGTATTAATATGATTAATAACTTTTAAAGAATATTATTAAAATACAAATTTGTCTGCAAAGATTCACTGGCAAGCACTCATCCTGTAAAGTATCTATGTTTTCTTTCAAGAAACTCCCAATTATATTTATATTTTCTTTCGTTGAATAAATTTCTAACTGAACACTAACATCCTCCTTCTCCATAAATTTTTAGTCATATATCTGAAATTCGTGAAGCTATTAATGTGAATCTATCATTCCTTAGAGAATGAGGAGGTATGTTTATCATTCTTGGAAAATCAACCTCCATCAATGGAGGTTAAGCCCAAAGAATGTTGGGGTGGAAAGATGTTGTGGGGTTTTTTTCTGTAATTATTTGATAAAAAAATCATGTGTCATTAATTCATTGGACACCTTGCCATGTGTTTTGGCCTTTTGTTGTTTTAAAAAAAAATTGTGGGTAAATATAATGATGTGGCGATTTAAAATGAGTTGGCACAAATCAATCGGCCGTTTAATCCACGTGGAAGCGCGTGCAATTCATGCACCAGAGTTGATGGCAAAATGACACAGTGTGTAGCTGATTTAGGTGCTTAAAATGAACAACGTTCACTTGAAGTGTCAAAGTGAAAGATGATGTCAAGTTAAGGGGTTTGACGATGTATTCCGCCTAAAATTTGAGTGATTATCTATAATATCACCCACGTTTCTCATTGTAAAGACGTTTTATTTGGCTTCTTTTTTAATTTTAGTCACGACTTAACCTCGTTAAATATGTGGCTCTGATTCATTAAAATATGTCACTGACTATATATTGACATTTCTTTTACATCAACCATCATACTGTCTTAATGCATCACATTTGTCGGGGTTGAATCCACCTCCTTAATAATCCATTGCCTTTCGCTTGTCGACGTAATGTCAACACTAATCGGAGTTAATAATTTCGAAAAATTTATATTAATAAAGATTGCATAGATGGGTTACCTATGACCAAAAATAGATTTTCCTACATTGTATTCATTTTTATTTGTTGGTTGCAATTCAAGTGTCTTGAGAAGTTAATTTTTATTTGGGTTGTAATTCAAGTGTCTTGAGAAGTTAATTTACCAATAATTACTAATTAATAGTTATTGTTTTAAAAAGACACTCTTCTTTTTTATTTCAATTTCCTTAACAAAAAAAGTGACCCTTTAATATAATAAATTTTAATTAAATAACTATCTAATAAATTAACTCAAGTTTGTTTTAGTCATTTTGAAATATTGTTGTCATTTGTTTGAAAAAGTAATTATAAAAGAAACAAAGACCGCTAGGGGTTTAACATGCATGTTTTCTGCAAAGAGAGAATTTTGAAGCAACTAATTTTGAAACCTAATTATGATGATGAGTCAGTAAAAAATAATCTTAATCAAATTATATAGATGTCCTTCAAAATTTGCATCAACTTTTATTTTAATACTCATTCAATGTTGTATTTGTTGAAAACTCTAGTTTACTAGAATATATGATTACCATAATGTCAAGTAGACTATTAATAAGTTTCACTAAGTATAGTAGGAAAGTAGTGAATGTGCGTTTTTAAAGCATTAAATATTAACGTATATCGAAGTAAAATTATCTTATGTTGAATTCAGTCTAATTAGATTAAGAGAATCTAGTTAAATCATGTTCATTATACCAAATATTGAAAAAATTGACAAAGAAAAATATGACATTAAGATAACAAGATACAATATACATGAAAAACTAGATATTAATATACACATGTGAACAAAAAACTATGTGATTACTAAATAATACTATTAGTAATGGAAAGAAGAGAGAGGGCGCTCCTACATAAAGATACCTTCTCAAGTTTGTTATAACGAATTGCATGTCACTGCAGATCAGCTTTATCGGATAATATAAAATCTAGATACTAACAATAAATATGCATAAATTAAAATTCATTTGTCAAATACTAGGAATTATAAGATTCAAAAAGATCACCAAGTATATAACATTATTTTCGATATTTCAATTATAAAAAATTGACCATTCTTAAATTGGAGAACGAAAGTATAATTTAACCCCCCCCCCCCCCCCAAAAAAAAAAAAAAAAAAAAACACAAACACAAACCAGCACCCCTTCAAATAAAAGAAAAGGAAAAGAAATAATCTCATAAAGATTAGCAATATTTGCTAATTGATTCACATGTCATTCTTGGGTGGGTCGACGTTCATGTCATCAAAGTTGACATACTGCTACTGGTATGTATTAATGTTGTTGTTCATGTCTACCTCTTCAGCTGATTCTGCTTCATCATAATCATAGAAGTTGAAACTTTCTCCCTTCATATGCTCTTTTTCTTGAGCCTTTGCAAGTTTCAGCCTCTTCAACTCAAGTTTCAACTCTTCAGTTTGTGCTGAAATCGAGACAAAGTCAAGCTTTGAAGTTTATAAATTCTTGATTTTAGTTAATTTCTTATGTTACTGAATTATTAATAATTTACACGTACATATTCAATAAATTGTCAAGGTAAATATATAAGAATTGAATAAAAACTATGTATTGAGTTTGGTTATACCCACAACAAACATATTAGTCCTATCCTCAAGAAAACCCTCCTTGTCAATTAGTAGGCACTTAACAAAAGAAATTGTATTTTGAATCATTCAATTGGTTATATTACTATAATTAATATCAATATAAAATTTCAAATAAACAATATAGTATTTAATTAATTGACCACATATATAGAAGAATAAAGTTTTAAGTTTTGCATTATTAATGTAAATAATTTTTCATATGATCATTCAAGTGATATCTACAAAACTACAAGTAAACCTTGTTAAAATATAGAATTTATTTCTTGAAATAAGATAAACAATCTCTTATAACAGATAAAATTGTCCTAATGATATAAAATTATCTACACTTATGGTGTATAACTATAAAAAAATTTAAAGATGATCATTGCATATAAATGATTAATGAAATTTTGGTAATACATCATAAAAATAAATAAAAAGAAACACCAATTGCTGCATCTTGTAACTTGTTTATGAAACAAAGTGATTTCTGCTTTAGGTTATGAGTGAAGTCGTGTATTACTATTTTATGTGACGATCTCAACATTATTAGTCACTATACAAGAATTTTTTATTATTATATACTAATTAACTATGTATAAATAACATAAATATCAATCTTTTTGGAAGTAATTACACTCTCTCCCACTTTTTTAATTACTTTACTCTCTCCCCCTATTAATATATATAATACATAGGTCGGGTTGGTTCGGTTTTTATTAAAAAAACAAACAAACCAATCATATCGGTTTATTAAAACTATAAACCAAATCAAACCAACATAAAATTGGTTTTTTCGGTTTAGGTTTTAGTCGGTTTTTTCGGATTTTTTGGGTTTTTTGTTTTTTTTTCGATTTTTTCTTTATAATATTTAGTTTATACAATTATATTGTGATCGAAGACTAGATCAAATATGTTTTCACTCATGTGCTAATGAAAAAACATAATTATGAAAAAATGAGGAGTGAAAAACTCTCTTGAAATTAAAAAGTGAGATGAAGAGTGAAAAATTTAGGTTTTAAGTTTATATTGGGTTTTGAATCATTTAATTAGCAATTAATGGACAAATATTATAACTTAAAGACCCAAATCTAAATATATATCTACATCTACTTTCAAATTATTGAAAATTACTAAAACTAGTTGAAAAAGTATTTAAAAAGTAGATTATAATTAATATTTTATGTATAAAAAAGTTCGAATATTATATATATATGTGTCGGTTTGACCTTTTTTTGGTCAACACCAAACCAAACCAAGAATGGTCGTTTTTTTTTCTAACGCCAAACCAATCAAACCAAACCATAAGTCAGTTTTTTTTCTCGGTTTGGTTTGGTTCGTCGGTTCGGTTTGACTTGACGGTTTGGTTTGTACACCCCTATACATAACACAGCTGATATATACATAGCATTCTATGTATATGTTGGGATTTTTGTAATATGTTTAGGGAATTGGAATTTTTTGTAATATTGAAAACATAAGTTGTGTATTTATGTAGTTTTTAGATTAATTATTATGTGAATAATTTTTCTATTATAATTCTGACATAAATATAAAGTGAATAAAACTATTTTTGTGGGCAAAGGAATATATACATATGCATACCAGTTTGTCGATTGATATAGTCAGTGACGCTATCCACTCGTTTTCGCAACATTTCGTTCTCCATCTGTAAATGTTCTTTATAGTCTTTCATATATACTTCTTCTATTGTTTCCATAGCTATCCTATTCTGCACCAATATATATATACGAAATAACTTATTAGCGTTAATAATTAAAAATAATGAATCTATCATCAATATTGAAGAACCCAACAAATTCGTATGCATCTCTAATGAGTCTTGTCATTCAACGTTATTGCATCAATTATTTGAACTTAGTGAAACTCAAGAAAGAAAGAATGATTATATATATTCAAGTAGCTTAATCTAGTGTATCAAAAATAAACTTTTTACTTCTTCATAAAGATAAAAATAAGATTTGCGTACATATTATCCTGATGTCAAATTTTACTTATGAGGTTATACTGAATTATTGTTGCATGTACGCTTATCTAATGGCTAATCTAATTTATGTCTAAATAAGGTAACGTGTTTGAAGGATGTGCACTTGATTTCATATTTAACAAATGAGTCTTGAATCGAAATCTTCTTACTAAGACCATCGTTTGGGTGGGGGGGGGGGGGGAATATAATCTTAAAGTTGGACTAATTAACCTGTGACCTCAAATTAATCACCAAATCTGCAAGCATATATAATTAACTTGTCTCATCATAAATGAGTTTAAGCCAAAAGTACTATTAGCTATTTAGCATATCAGAATTGAAAAATAAAATTAAAAAACAAAAACAATTATATAAGAATGTATTTTGGAAGCAATTTATATGATTCGATATGTTATTATGATTTATTTATTTGTTCATTTCATTACATGTTTCTGAAAATATCTGTATAATTATTATTCAAATCTATCAAGAAAAAAATTAAATAATAAATAAAAAAAAAACATTCGAATAAAAACTTTTGATGTAGGTTTTAATTACCTGGAGAGTTTTGACCTTCTTTTCTAAATTAGCAGTGTATTCAACCTTCTTGGCTCGGGATCTTTGTGCAGCTAGTCTATTGGCTACAGTTCTATAGTAAAAGTCACAATTACAAAAAAAAATAAAAAAGTAAAAAAATAAAAAATAAAAAATAAAAAAAATTAATCTTTACACATACAAACTTATAGAAACGAAGGAAATACTATTACTTGAGAAAATATGAATTTTCGATAGAGTTTTTTTATCTCATTGGATCCATTGAAAATTAACTTGTTAAAATATTTTTGACAAATTTTTTCTATCAAAAGCATTAAACATCAGTAAAATATTATACTGTCGTGAAAAAGAATTATCTAGTCTTGACATATTACCACAACCTTGTAGAAACAAAGAAAAATATTATTGATAGATAACTAAAAAATATGAATTTCAATTGAAATCCATTGAAAATTAGCTAGTTGAAATCACTTCCCATGAATTTATCATTAGAAATTCAAAACGTCGATTAGAAATTCACACGTTTAAAATAGTTTTAATTAAAAAAATAAATAAGTATAACCTTCTCAACTTTTGCACATCAACATTGGGGTCTCCATGACCTTGGCTAAGTTTAGAATTCATGGCTTCTTCGAGGGTAGGAGTCTTGTTAATTGAATCAACTACAGCTGGTGTTGTGAGACACAAATCCAAATTAGGTTCTTCAGATTTGTTTTGTTTTCTCTTCATTTTCCCTTCAACAAATCACCTAAAGAATTATAAATAAAAATCTCAAAAAAAGAAAAAGAGAAATAACTTACAAAAAAGAAAGAAAATTGATATAGAAAGTAAATTATGAAGTGCATGAACTAATATATACCTCTAGTTGAAGTATGCTTCTTTAAATTTTAAGTGAGGTTATCAAGTTATAACTAAATGCCTTTATATAGAGAATGAAAAATAATTTTGGACAACTTGTCATCTAGTAAATTAGATTTATATAATTAGAATTTTTTGAATAAAAAGGTAAGCAAATTAATATTCTGTTATATATTTTCATGTCTTAATTTATGTGGCACCGTTTGAATTGACACAAAGTTTTTTTTTTTTTTTTTAAAGAAGACTTTTGAAATTTATATCTGTAATAGTCCTCCTTAACATCTATATCATTATAAATCATTCCATACGCGTAAAAAGGAAATATTTTACTTAAATTTAATTCCAATTTTTGGGATGGTGACATTCAAAATTAATTTTGTTGTGTCAAGACATAATCTATTTTTTCACATAAAGTTGCTTAACTAACATAAAAATCAAATTATATTATGTCCATTTTCACTTTATCGCCTTTTGTTTCCTCCTAATGACTTTTATGTGATACTTAAATTTGAGTGATTTTTTATTTTAAAAAAATGATAACTTTCATGACATTTAGATAATGACTTTGGTACAACAAAATAAATCTGTGTGACTATCCACTAAAACACATTTCTCATACTCACACGTTTTGCCATACTCTTTCTATTTTAATTATGCCTTAACCTTGTTAAAAATCAAAGGTGACTCATTAAAATACAACACTGATTATTTAACGACATTTTCTCTACATCACCCTTGCACTGGCTACATCGTTTAATGCATCATATTTGCCGGGAGTTGAATCCATGTTTTTCACGAGCGATCACCCTTCGCTTGTTGATATTAACTTCAATGCTAATCAAAATTAATAAGATCTAAAAAAAATTAATTGTAATAAAGATTACATAGATGGATTACCTATATATGCCCAAAAGCAGATATTCCTATATTTCTTATTGATTCTAATTTAGTTTAATAATGAAAGTGATTTTTGAGATACTAACTTTTAAATTTTAATTAGTTACCATCTAAAGTTTGATAGTTTCAATTTGAAATATGATTTTCATTTGTTTGGAAAGTTAATTATACAAGAAGCAAATACTACTAGTGCCAATGGTAATAGAATATTAAAGAGCTCATCTTTATTCTTTAATAAGTTACAACATTTTATTGGAATTTGGTATAATAGTGAAAAATAATGCTCTAACAAATGCGAAACACGCATGTCTTCTGCAAGACAAGCATTTCAAATGAAATATGTAGCCGTCCGCTCATGTTTTTGATGAGCTTCATCATTATTGATGTTGCATCTGATTGTCACCGCGTAGCGAAACTAGGCCTTGACCGTAATTTGCTATTTGTAGGATCGACTATTTTTTCTAGGGTAGCCGATCCTAGAAACAGTAGTGAAACAAATTAATGGCAAATACATTGTAGATATATATATTTGTGCAAAGCCCATCCTCCTGTTGCAAATGAACTATATATTTGAATGTATGAATTGTGGCCGATGTATCATGGCTGGGTGCGGGTGGTTCGCTCCTCACTTGGACAAATGCATGGGAAAGATATATTATTTCCTGTTTCAGTACCCGGTCTCAAATTACCTCTCATCGGTTGAGATCCAAATTATTTTCTTTTAATATACTTCTATGCACTTGGCCTCAGGAGAGGAAGGCCCGTGTTAAGGCAACAAGAAGTAGCACTTTCGCAGAATAGGTATACACGAGGAAGTTCTGCTTCAACCTACTCTCCTTATTCAAATCCCACAAGCACGAGTAGTCGACTACCAAATGGAAGTTGTTTCAGGTCATGAGTACTCGACTGGCTCCTTAGAAGAGTTGTGATATGGCCTCAGCTGATTCCTCTTTCAGGTGGAGGATTGGACTGAGAAGACTACTTGGTACTTCCCTCCACTGTTTCATTATCCTCCCCCTTATTGCTTGTGCCTTTCCTTGGGGGTGCTGGCGGAAGCAGTTAATGTTATACTGGTTCGTCATCCAAAGCATATGTTGCTCACAGTATGAATAACTTGGGTTTCCCATACAAATTGTTTATAGTGCACATTGGCTTTCACAAGATAGAGTTTAGTTGACGAATCTTAACTTACAGCATTGTAAAGGAGGTTTCACCGTCTCAACATACTATTTCAAACCAAAATGATGTTTAGTACTTGGTTGAATCCAATTATGAATAACTATTATTTAGTCAAGTTCAAGCAATTTGATGACACAAGTTTGGATAGCAGAATGAAATGCCTTCGTCGTATCAATCCTTAAAAATGCAAGTACATATCATGCAATATGGAAGTGAAAGATGAAGATCATTTGTGACATCTTGTGCAGCATTAACTTTGACTGAGTCAGTGCGTCACTACTTCTTCTGCATTTTTCTAGCATACAACTCCACTTTTGTTGCATATTCCTCACATTGAATGACTCATGATTTTGTGGAGCTGATTTTCTTTCTGTTCCTTTTGACATAGGATCGTACATTCACTACTTGACCTAATGAGATATGTCTTTCAGTTGATGACCAAGTTATTCTCACGATTCTCAAAATAATTGCCTTAATATTCAAAGAAGGCTTCAACTTGATCACCTAATGCCCCAGCACTCTGTCTATTTCCTCAGATGTTCTCTTTTACTAACTTAAACCTTTGATTCAATGTTTCATGGTTAAATTGGATTTTAAGATCTGACTGAAAATTTCGCTAGCATGTCATATCACTAGAATCAACATAAAATGCACTATGTGAAGAAAATAAACAAACAACATATATTTGAACACAAAGGGAAAAGGGGACACTCTATTTAATTGAAATAAAAGATAGAGGGTTCGAATATAAATGACAAAGGGACAACAAGATAAATCCCAAACTACAACCCCGAAATACTTCGAAAAATAGAAAAGAAAACAAAACAGACTACTAGACCTCTTCCTAGTAGGGAGAGGGGTGACTTCTCAATTGCTCAGCCTGACAACTTAGCCACTGATTTGCATATCAACATGACTGGAGCTTCCTTCTCTGTCAATGTTCTGCACCATAATTGATCCATCTTGAATCATCTTTTCAATTTCTCTTTTCAAATCTCGACAATCTTCAATACTATGACCCTGAGCATCAGAATGATACGCACATCGTGCATTAGGATTAAAATTTCTTGAACACCGATTAAGAGTATGCCCAAGGAGAGGAGTAATCATACCCCCCTGTCTCAAACAGGAAAAGGTTTCCCCAATAGGAGTGAAATTATCCTTTTCCTTCCTCATCTTTGCGAACTCTGGCCTCGGATGAAACGTGGATTTAGAGGTTCTTTGGTAAATTTGTGGGGGTCAAGTATGATGTTGAGGGACAGGTACATGCCATTGTGGATAAGAAGACGGATGGGTAAACAATTGTGCACTATTCAAAGGACATTGAGGAAGTGGAATGAAACTCCTTGGATTTTGAAAAGAGGAACCTTGTTGCAGATGAGTAAGTGGATTTGATATGTAAGCTCGGAATTGAGGCTGACAATATTGGTGAACCTATTAAAATCTGCTTTGGCCCTGGCACGATAATAGGTGCATTTTCCTTCTTCTTTCCTTCAGTTTTCCTTTTTCGATTGCAATATCGTCCCAAATGTTTCACAGAATCATTATGTCCATCAAGCTCCTCAAATTTTGATGTCTCAAATCTTGGAGGAAGACTAACACTTGAAAACATGCCCCAGTTTTTATGTGAAACATCTTCATAGCCCACAAGTCCCAAGGAACTTTTCATATCATTTTCTACACTTTTAACTTTCCCAATCATTTTCTCTGTCTCTTCTAGCATGCTAGCCTTCTTAGTAAGAAATTTTGGCGGTCCACTTAACTTAACTGTAGGCTCAAGAGTATAACAATGATCATCAAGAGTATTGAATATGGATTCACTAGTGGACTGGGGAAGCACAATCATTGGATTGATAGCCAAAGTGGAAGCCTTAGTAGAAGGTTGAGCAACAAAAGTACAGACGGTATGTGGTGCTGTGAATATGGTAGACTTATACTGAGGAGCTAAATAAAGAGTGGTGGAAGTATTGAGGTGCATTTGATGTGGAATGGATTCTGCGGCATGCTGTGGTGCATCAACAACAGTAAGAAACTGACTTTGCGATTTTGGTGGAAGACTCAAGGTATTTGCAGGGTCAAAAATGGGGAACGAAGGAGGAGGCATCCCACTGGCCCAAGCTCGATACATTTCCATCATTTGTTGTCTTAGTCTCAAATTCTCTTTCTTTAAACTCTCAATTTCTTGACTCTTTGTTTCATCCATGATGTCACTCTCTATATCCTTGTAGGACACAACTAACCCTTCCTTGAATTTGGTGTGATATGGAGGACCAGCTACAATGCCACAAACCAACCACCTTAAACTAACTGGACAAGAGATAGCAAATGCGTTAGAATTCAACACTTTTTCTCAAAACTTTTTTTTGTCTTTCTGAAAAGGTCACCGAACCCAAGAGGGGAGCCTACGTATCTCACCCCTGAAAGAGGACAATCAGGTGTGCGTAGTTTGTGAAGTTTTTCCAAAATGGCTAATCAAACTCTTTTTTTTCTTGGAACTTTAAGAAAAGAAGAAAATAACAAATGACAAAAATCTTTTTTTTTTTTTTTGCATTTTTCAAGTTTAAACTCCCTATACAAAATGAAACCTATGATTACCAAAGAAAAATCTTTTTGGGTTTCCGATTTTGAATTTCATATGAAAATGAAACTTGAACCTATTAAAGGATTTTTTTTTTTTTTAGTTTTCTTTTAAAGATGTATATGAAACACCTACTCTAATAAAGAAAGAAGAAAATCTTTTTTTCTTTGAATTTTTCAAATAAGATCCCCGAACCAATAATAGGCTGCCTACGTATCTCACTCCCGGGAGAGGAGAATCAGGGGTGCGTAGTTCGTCCAGATTGGACAATTGAGGATTAAAGAACAAACAGAACCTTGACTTGAGACACGACCAAAGACAAACGATTAACAACATAACAAAATCTTTTTTTTGAGTTTTCAATTTGACACCAATAACTATGAAAGAAGATCTTTTTGAAATTTTTGAATTATGAATGCATGATAAAGGAATAAAAGGAAAATCTTTTTGATATTTTCTCTATATGAAATGTACAAAACTTCTACCATTTTTTTTTTTGCATTTTCCTTTATAAAACCTCCTATTGTAAAAAAATCTTTTTTAAAATTTTGAATTGTGAAAAAAACAAAAGTCATAAAGAACTCTAAAAACTACAAAACTCTTTTTTTGACTTCTTTTTCTTTTTTTTTCACTTTTTTTTCACTTTTTTTTCATGCCCACACACTTTACTTCTAACACATGCTTTACCCCACATCAGTCTGTCAAATGATCACGTTACCCTCAAAGATGCAACATTTAGCACGTAGGAATGCTTTAGAGGTAAGTCTCCTATAAAATACCAAGTGGGCCCCGCTAGGTCTCAATATGATGCACATAAGCATGACCTAAAGGCTGACCTACGCTGGGGTTCACTAACAAGGTTGTTCGGGGGAGCGTATGGTCGATAGTGGCTGCTTTAGCTATCCACCTACTCCATACCAACCGACGGATCCCCCTCCTAAAATAAGGGTGACTCAACTTAGGTCGTGTACACAACGTGTACTACAGAACTTGTTGCAGAAAGAATGACTCAGGTTATACACATGATGCCAGTTATAAAGCGGTAACACATAAGTGAAAAACTGTAAGCAAAGAGCACGTAGGCTCTCAACAATGATAACAACAAACGATAACACAAACAATGTTTACACACCCATAGTGTCAAACTAAGCCGATACAACTCCAAAAATAAGCTCGAATTCTGAAAAGTCCCCAGCAGAGTCACCAGAGCTGTCACACCCCTATTTTAATTCCAAAAATATATTTTTATGTTTTAAGTTTGAAAGGGTTTTTATTATTAAAGTGACAAAAATGAAGATTTCTTTCGAAAAGGATTTATTTTACAATTAACTCAGAGTCGTCACTTGACATAATCGGGTGTGCCAAGTCACCTTTGAAAATCCTTTTTCAAAAATGATTTTGACTCTAAAATTGATCCGCAAACAGAGATTCCTGTTAAAGAATTCTGTTGACCAAGGGGAAGGTATTAGGCACCCCTCGATCCCGTGGTTCGACCACGGTCGCTTGGTGGAGCGTATTGGCTAATTTGGTATTACGAATGTATAAACCACACAAAAACACATAAAACAATTAATCAAACACACAAAACAAACAAATCCAAAATATAGTGTCCAGTTCAATTATACAGTTCAAAAATAGAAAAAATGTGAAAATATAAATCCTATTCTAAGCTAATTCTAAAACTATACTCCAATGCCTTACCCGATGCCTCGGGCCTTGATCACGAACCTCCTTCAAAAACATGATACGTCGGGGCATTCCCCAGTGAATAAATACAACTTCCTTCGGGGCATTTCCCGGCCAAATAAATACATCTAAATTAAATAAGATACTAGAAAACATCAAAAACACACATTTAAACCTTCAAAGCATTCAATCAACTCATCATTCCTAAATTTTGCCTACCCGAACCTATATTGCCTATCCATTTCAACAGATCATAATCTATCACAGTCATGCTTATTCCGAATTAAACAAAAAGACAATAAATCAAAATTAATCTACTTTCACTTTAATCAATTTTCTTCATTCCGCCCCAAATAGCTTTGTTTTTATCAATCACACCAACATTGTTCCACAATATCACCAAAATCGCATTGTCCAACACGTAATCATAACATCAACAAATTCCAACAATCATGATCCAACCACACATAATCACAACCAAATCGACAAATCCAGATAAAGAAGAAAAAATAGGTTAAGGAAGTGGATCTCAATTGTGAATTTCGATATATCGAAGATAGAGCCACGTCCAAAATGCCTCAATTTGAACCTCAAATACGAATCCCAACTCGACAAACTTTGATCCGAGCTCCGTTCAAATAAAAAACAACAACAGGGAAATCTCAAAACCAAAACCAAGTTGAGCGGAAACAGATATCGCAAAAATAGACCACACCCGAACCCGATTTTGTGCCTAAACGTCACTGTATAGCTCGTTTTCCGATCGATTTCATTGGAGTCGGGGCTGGTCATGGAGATTTTGACTGAACTAAATTTTTGGACAATTTTTTAGGAAGTTTTGAGATCAGTGGTATTCTTCGGTGTCGGATTCCGATCGGTTTCTGGCGAAAGCTCACCGGAAAACAGTCAACCTATACCTTTTCCCCCTCTCTCTCTCTCTATCAGATCTCTCTTACTCTCTTGCAGCTCTCTCTGTTCTGCACCTCTCTCTCTCTGTTCTTCTTTTCTCTCTCAAACTATGTTGTGTGTGCGATTTGCAAACAAGAAGAAAGGAAGAACAAAAATGGCGTCCCCTTTTTTTGTGTGCTCCCGATGATAATAAACATGGGTTTTATGTGTATGAGATCAATTGGGAAATAGTGAGTGTTTGTATGTTCATCAAAGAAGATGGTCAGTGTGCTCTATTTTTTGTGTTAATGGCCATCTTTGTTTTTTGGTTTGTAGGTGAGAATGTATATATTACTCTGCTTACCCCCTTTTCTTTTTGGAAAAGAAATGTGTGTGTGTGGGGGGGGGGGGGGTTAAAGGGTAAGGGTAGGGGTGTGGGGTGGTGTGAGGGAGGTGTCAAAAGTTTGTTATTTTTTGTCCTTTTGTGAAATGATTATCACACGGGGGAGGACACATGGTAAGACGAAAGTAAAAATGGATAAATTGGGTTTTCGGGAGGGACCAAATTAGGTGTCTACAGCATGCCCCCTTTGAATGTAAACACGAAGTGTTTTCAGACAAAGAAGTAGACAATGAGAGAGAATTTTGTCCAGATCATTATTAAAAAGAATGAAACAGAAAGAGGGAGGGAGACCAAGTCCTAATCAGGACATCCTAACTACCCAAGTTATGAAGAAATTGAGTCCCAGGTATCTCAAAGAGTTGGAAGAAGAGGGACTATACCGAATTGGAGAGTCGAGTGAGGTTCCAAGTGCAAATCCTAGACATTACGTTATCATTTTTCAAAAACCCTTAGTTAAAATCCTGCCACCGAGAAGCAGCTATGTTGGTTCATAGTGGGCATCGGCTTTCAAAAGCCCGAGTTTAGTAGATGAATAACATTGTAAAGGAGACCTCAGAGTCTCAACATTCTAGTTTAAAGTTAATGCCTTCATTAGCAGTTCTTGGGTTCTGTTCTACCAAGTTTTTAAGCTTATATAGAAATCTTCCACTACTACTACAATTGAACTGATCATCACATTATGCGAAGGCATTTGATTGATCACAAAATTGAAGAGGAAAATTAAAGACTGAATGTCATTTTATCTGAGACTAATGGATGTACGTAATACCTAAGGCTGTTTCTGGTCATCGAAACAAGACCACTTAATTTCGACCATTATATGTATGCATATAATTTGATAGCACAACTACTTTGGATGAAACGTGGCCTCACATCAGACCACTGAAGCATTATTCAACTTTCCTGTGGGAAGAGAAAGTTAGCATTGAGAATACATTAAGCTCAAGTTTTACCCAAAATCCCCTGGAAAAATTATAACTAGCACTGTTGGGATCCTCAGTGAACAGAATCCCTCCAAAAATTGGCGTATGCCACTATTTGCAACTCACACACGGTATTCTTTAGTAAAAGGAGAAAGAATAATTCGCTCTGTGTGCATTGCGTGGCTGCGTGAATTACTCTATAATGAAGGAGTTGTTTATATACGTGTTTCAGCTGCTCTCTTCTTCACCTCCATTATCGATGTGAAACTTTCTTTCTGCCACGTTTCATGATTAAATGCTAATATGGGTTATGTAATCTATTAGGCCAAATCCAGGACTTTAAAGGGCCCATATTCTGAAGATAGAGGACCATAATTTTTGGGACGAAGTTATAGTAACTAAGTAGTATATTTGGCTAAACTTTCTAATTATGATTATTTTAAAATATTTTTTTAATCAAAAGTGTTCTCCAGAAAAATATTTCTCTGGAGTTGAGCGATTATCCGTTTGGTCATGAAATTTTTTTCTTTTTTTTCGGAATTTTTTTTCGGAATTGAAAATTGTGGTGTTTGGTCATGAAAATTTAGAAAATAATTCCAATTTTTTTTCTAAAAAGGGAAAACAGGTTTTTGGTGTTTTCACAATTTTTCAACTCCGATTCCAACTTTTATTATTATTACATATAACTCCAATCTTTTAAATATTTACATAAAACTTTTCTTATAACATTACTTTTTCAATATTACGTATATAGAAGTTTTAAAGAATAAGATAATTATAATTTCAAACTTAATGCTATCCTCATTAATATATATATTTTTTTCTCTCTCATCATTATTTTTCTCCCTTATTTAAGACATTATTTTACTCTCTAATGATCCTTATTACTATAATATAATAATAGTAATAATTTTTCTGTTGTGATATGGACATTTAAGGAATTATAGCCGTGTAATTAATAATGGGTAATCATTTTCTATATTTATGAAATTAATAAAGTTGTAGCAGATTAGTTTACCACTGCCACAAATTATTCTCATTTTTAATTTGATTATATATATTATGTTGTGTACATCTTTATTATACTATTCAAATATAAATAGTTTATATCATATATATGCAAAAAATATAAATCGGTGATACATATTTTTCATAAAAAATATGTCCAATTTAACAAATTTATACCTTAAACTGCAACTGCTACCTTTATATACCATAATACTTGGTATATTTATACACAAAGTATTATATTTATACCCATAAATATATAAAGTATTATATTTGTAACAAAAATTTACAAAGTATGTTATATATAAAGTTTATACCATGTATATATCGTATACACACATATATAAATATACAAAGTATTAAGAAACATACTAAGCATATTTATAACATAAATATATAAAGTATGTTATATATGAAATTTATACCATGTATATATCATATACACACATATATAAATATACAAAGTATAAAGAAACATACTAAGCATATTTATATATATTGAGAAAAGACATCTTTACCCCCCTGAACTTGTCCTTCAAACTCATTTTAGCACTTAAACTTAACTTCTGTCTATTTACCCCTCTTAACAACTTTCAAGTGAATTAATTTCATCCCTATAGCTGATGTCACAAAAAAAAAAGCGAGTGAATTTTTTTTTCTTGAAAAGGGTCACTTTGTTGTTGTTGTTGTTGTTATTATTATTATTATTATTATTATTATTATTATTATTATTATTATTATTATTATTATTATTATTATTATTATTATTATTATTTATATATATATACATATATAAAATTAAAAAAAGAAAACAAGAAACCCAACTTCATCTTCTTTCTAACACCCCCTTCCCCCACCCCCACCCCCACCCCGTTTCTTCATCTACTTTGAACCCCAAACCCGTTTCTTTGTGTATTGGTGTGTTTCTTTCTTAGCATTTTTACTTGTGGAAGATTGATTTCTGAATTTGAATTCATTGAGGTCTTTAGTGATGATGTTCTTTGGTTGTTTTATTCTTTGACAAAGAAGAGTTGGTTTTGGATAGATCTGAGGAGGATTTTTTAATTGTAGGGGAAGTGGTTTTGGTTAAATTTGAGTATTTGGTGGAAGTGGAATTGAGCTTTTTCATTTGGTATTTTAGTGCAAGTTCCTCTTCTAGGGTGGACTTGATGAGCTTGATTTTGATTTTGGTTGAACTAGAAACTGAATCAGACAAAGAAAATTTTGTTTTTGCAAGCTTGATTTGATTCTAAATTGTACCAAAATCAGAGGAAGAAGAAGAAATCTAGATTAATTTGATTTGATTATTGGAAGAGTTTGTGGATTCGATGAGCTTAGTTTAATTCTTGGAACTAGAAAGTGAACTTATTTTGAATTTTTTCTTGATTGATTGTAGAGAATCATCATCATCAATGGTTGAAATGGACTTTTTTGGATTGGCTTAGAAAAATCATCATCTTCAATGGTTGAAATTAATTTCTCCTTGACTGATTTTGTAAAATCATCATCAATATCTAGCTCCAACATTCTTCTTCTAATTCTTATTGATAAAAACATTAAATTGATGTTTTTATGGTTGTTCTCTTGGTGGTGTTAAAGGCGAAAATGAAAAAAAAAATTGAAGGAAAGGCATTAGCAGTGGTAGGGGATGGAAGAGGAGAAAGAGTGGGTGAGTGAGGGCGGGGGGGTGTCACACCCCCTTTTTGTCTCCAAAAAGATATGGTTTAAGGTTCAAAAGGGTTTTGATTTATTGAGTGACAAAAGATTGAAAATTTGTTTCGAAAAGGTATTATTTACATTTTTATTCAGAGTCACCACTTGACATAAACTCGGTGTGCCAAGTCTCCTTTTAAAATCCTTTTCAAAACCATTTGACTCTTTGAAACTGGTTTGCGAACAGAGATTTCGGCTAAGGAATTCTGTTGACCGAGGGGAAGGTGTTAGGCACCCCTCGATCCCGTGGTCTGACCACGGTCGCTTGGTGAAGCGTATCGGCTAATTTTGACACTACGAATGTACAAACCACACAAAACACATAAAACAATCAAACAGACAAACAAAACAAAAACGAATCAAAATTACAGTGTCCAGTCCAATTTATACAGTCCAAATATAAAAATGCGAAATAAATCCTATCTAACCTATACTAATTCTAACTATGCTCCCGTGCTTTACCCGATGCCTCGGGCCTTCACCACGAATATTTTCCAAGTACAAGATACCTCGGGGCATTCCCCGGATAAATCAATACAAGTACTTCGGGGCATTCCCCAGCCAAATAATACAAAGGATCCCAACACAATATAGCTAAAAAAAAACCATTCGATCACACAACTCAAATATTTCATCAATCCACAATCCCTACATTCGCCTACCCGACCTACGTTTGCCTATCTGTTTCAACAAAATTTTTGCTTATTCCAAATTAAAGCGCTAATAATGAATCAAAACAAATACGTATTCACTTTTATCAATTATTCAATACTCAATCCCACCCCGATCTAATTTTAAACCAAAATTCAAACATAATAATTCACACCACTAGTTCCAACAATCCACAACTATCGTAAACTCAATATTCATCATTCACATCACACACAAGAAATTAATGATATTCAATTCAATGCATCAAACATTCACATCACCAAACTCAAATCGAGGTTCTCGAACGAAATCCACGACTGTCGTCACTCAAAACTAAATCGGTGGGAATATTACCTTTTTCGACGTATTTCTGTTGTTGAAATAGTCACAGCAGCAACGGTGAAGTTTGGTCGTAGGTTGTCGAACGATTTTCGATGGATTGCAGCTGTGGTTGATCGGTGATGGGCGAAAGAACAATTTTCCAGTGGAACTGGCCGGAATCAGCCCATAACAGGTCGACTTCAGTTGTTTGGGGGTTGGTTTTGCCGATTTCGGCGGCGGATAATCCCTTTCCGGTGAGCTTCAGGCAAAGACTCGCCGGTCTCTGATCTCTCTCTCTCTCTCAATTTTTCACTCTCTTCTTTCCCTCTCTCCATTACTCTCCGATATCTTTGCTACTCAATGTCTTCTCTGATTTTCTAAGATTTTCCTGCGTGAGTGAAGGTGAGTGTGAATTTGGGGGATTAGTGCATAGATATATTGACGGTGTGTTTACGGTGTGTTCTTCAGTGATTTTCAAAGATGGAGAGTGTGTGCCATCTTCAATAGAGTGTATGTGTGCTGTGCGTTTGTTGTGTATAATCAATGGAGAAACTGTGTATCTTGGGTATGAATTGTGAAGGGAGTCTGTGTTGTTGCCTTTTATATGGTCTGCTAATGGAGAGGGGCGTGAGGATTGTGTGTGGGTGTCTTGGTGAAGAAGAAGGAAAAGAAAAATGGAGTAAGTGTATTGTGATGATGAGAAAAACATGACCCCCCTGTAAATGTCACTATGTATATGGATTTGTATATGAATCACCTAGGTCCCCCTTGAATATTCTTCCTTTTTTTTGTTTTATCCCATCCAGAAAAGAAAAAAAACGTGAAGGGGAGGGGTACGCGGGTATAGGGGTGTGGGGTGGTGAGGTAGGAGTATGGGTAGGGGTAGGTGTTCTAATTTGATTGGGTAGGTTGTTAGGATATGATAAATTTTGTTGGGTTGTTATTTTTTGTCATTTTGTGGGGATATAATAACATGGATGAGGGTGCACGGTAGGATAAGGTAAAAATGGGTAAAAATGATATCGGGAAGGGACGAAATTAGGTGTCTACATCATGCCCCCCTTTGAATGTAAACACGTAGTGTTTTTAGACAAAAAAGTAGACAATAAGACAGAATTTTGTCCCGACCATTATTCAAAAGAAGAAACAGAAGGAAGAATGACAACCGAGTTGGAGAGTCGAGTGAGGTTCCATCGAGGTTCCGATCCGCGGCTCTGTCATTACATCAAAAATGAAAATTAAAAGTTAAAAACATAAACGAAATTACAAAATCCTATCTATGCAGCTTCTTCTGGACTTTTGACTTGAGTTTCATCACCCTGTTCTTCAGGCGGGCTCCTGACTTGTAATTTCCTCACCCTATTCTTCAGGCGGGCTCCTGACTTGCTATTTTTCAATCTGTTAACTTTCAACTTTTCACCTTGTTTCTTTGTTTTCAACTTCTTCACCTTGTTGCTTGACTTTTCATTTCTTCACTTTGTTGTTTGACTTTCCATTTATTCACCCTGTTCTTCAGGCGGACTCCTAAAATCACATCAAAACTAAAAAAAAGAAAATTATCCCAAACAAAGATTATTATAAAGAGAAATTCCGTTTGCCAGAAAACCTTAAGTTTCAAAAATAGAAATTAAAATTATTTTTTTCCCAGTTAATCATCAGAAGACTTTTGGAAAAGTCACATCATACCTATTTGCATGTTGCAATGATGAATCAAGACTCTGACCAAGAAATGCATCTCTTGAGAGTAAAATTGAATAACCAAGACTAGGAAGTGCGTCTCCTAAGAATTAAAGTGAGGGATTCTAACTAGAAAGTGCGTCTTCTAGAGATATAAGTTTAAGTTAAAAAATGTGCCACCTGACAAATGAAAACTAGCAAGGAAGTGCGTCTCCTTAAGGTTAAGTGTGATAACTCGACTAGAAAGTACATTTTCTATGAATCAAGACTTAAGTTAGGAAGTGCATCACCAATGCCTCTTGAATTACTCAAACAAGGAAGTGCGTCTCCTCACAAATGCCGCTTGAATTACTCAAATAAGGAAGTGCATCTCCTCACAAATGTCTCTTGAATTACTCAAACAAGGAAGTGCGTCTCCTTACAAATGTTTCTTGAATTGCCTAAACCAGGAAGTGCGTCTCCTTACAAATGTTGCTTGAATTACCCAAACAAGGAAGTGTGTCTCCTTATCAAATGCCGCTTGAATTACCCCAAACAAGAAAGTGCATCTCCTTGCAAATATCGCTTAAACTACCCAAACAAAGAAGTGTGTCTCCTTTAGAAGTGTGTCTCCTTATGATAGCGCTTGAATTACCAAACAAGGAAGTGTGTCTCCTTTGGAAGTGTGTCTCCTTATGATAGCGCTTGAATTAACAAACAAGGAAGTTTGTTTCCTTTGGAAGTGCGTCTCCTTATGATAGCGCTTGAATTAAGGAAGTGCATCTCCTTACAAATGTTGCTCGAATTGCCCGAACCAGGAAGTGCGTCTCCTTACAAATGTTGCTTGAATTACCCAAACTAGGAAGTGCGTCTCCTTACAAATGTTGCTTGAATTTTCCAAACAAGGAAGTGCGTCTCCTTACAAATGTTGCTTGAATTACCCAAACAAGGAAGTGCGTCTCCTTACAAATACCGCTTGAATTACCAAACAAGGAAGTGCATTTCCTCACAAATGTTGCTGGAATTACCCAAACAAGGAAGTACATCTCCATGTCTTTGAATATCAAATATGTGGAGCAATATTGCCTGCTGCATTTGAAAAAGTGAGAATGTTACGGCCTTTGATGTTTAGGCTTTGAAATCCTTGATTCGAAGGTAGCATGTGTTCTTGTTTCATCTAAAGAAAACTTGTTAGTTTAAAAACATGGTGGCTGGTTTGTGGCTTTGGCTTTCGTGGAAATTGCTCTTGCCCTGGTCATATTTAACCTTTCTTCCAACCATTAGCATATGTCATTGACTTGCTTCATCATTGACCCAAACTCCGATTATTAAGAGTTCTTCTGAAACAAACACAGTATCTTTGCTTTTCCATGTTTCTCAGATAAACTCTTTGACCCTTGGTATTTTCATGAATTCCCAAAATTTTCTGTTGACACAACTTTCTGCATGCCTTATTTCGGCTCACAATCATGTCTCTTTCATGTGCTGGCCTTTTGTCTTACTTTCTGCAATTGAAGAAGCTGGTAGTCAGTTTTGAAATCTTTTCTCACTTGTTTCGACATAGACTTGACTCAACAACAAGAGAAAAATAACAATGACTTTTATTTGGATAACTGACTCTAGAAAGATAAACAAAATAAAGAGAAGAAAGAAAAGATAATGAATGTCCCCATTGAAACAAAGAAATAAAAATTTATCTAAAAATGACAGTCAACTCCAAAGATTATGCCATGTATTTTGGGTCAGGCTGCCTGATCTTTCCATCCAAACTTTCTACCAATTGTTGTTGAGTTAATGGCCTTGAAACTGAGTTGTTTCCTTAGGTCAATTGCATTTAAGACCTCGTTCGGCTAGTGGTGCCTTGAAGGGTTTTTGCCAACAAGCTTCTTTTATTTTCTCTCCGCTTACTATCGCCTTATGGTGCCCGTGAGGGTTTTCACCAATAAGACTCTCTCATTTTTATTTTCTCAACTTGCCATCGCCTTATGGTGCCCGTAAGGGTTTTCACCAATAAGACTCTCTTATTTTTATTTCTCTCTTGATTCCCTATGCTGAGGAAGAGGAGCAGTTCCCAAAATGCGTCATCATATGCATTGCATGCTTAGCCTTAACATTCTCAAAGATTGATCTGAAGGTCTTTCTTTGGTTGTAACTTGGATTTTGGATAAGGTTAGAAAGAAAGGATGGCATAGGGCCCAAACGACACTTGAAGTGGGGTAAGACTTACAACTTTTGGAATCAACTCAAACAATGAGGATTAACTCATGCCCCAGTTTCTTTTGACTGGGTGACTCTAAATTATTTATTTGGTTGGACCGAACCCTTAGTAGGGCAGCCTACGTATCTCACCCCTGAGAGATGAGAATTAGGTCACGCGTAGTTCTGGCAGCTTGTTCTTTTGCTTGATTCTGATTTTTTTGACTCTATTTTACCTGACACTTTTTCTTTTCCTTTTTTTTAACACTTTATTTTTTGAAACTTTTGACTCTATTCTTTTGCTCGACACTTATCTTTTGAGCTTTGTTGATTGTATCTTGATTCCAAAAGAGGGGTATGAAAGAAAATAAAACTAAGGCTCAAATGGGATACACAAAGAATGACACAATATATGGATAGCAGAATGAAATGCCTTTGTCATATGAATCCTTGAAGATGCTAGTACATAGCATGCAATGTGAAAGTACACAATCAATATCACTTATGACATGTTTTACAACACTAACTTGCCCCGAGCATATGTGTCACCTCTTCTTTTACACTTGTTGAACATACAACTCCACCTTTGTTGTACATCCCTCACATTGAATGACTCATGCTTTTGTGGAGTTGATTTTTGTTCTGTTCCTCGGGAGCACACATCCGGTATTTGACCTAATTGAGCTTTATTTTTCCATTGATGACCAAGTTATTCTTGTGATTCTCAAAAGAATTGCTTTAATTTTTAAAGAAGGCTTCAACATGGTCACCAAATGTGTCAACACTCTATCAATTTTCTTAGATGCTTTTTCTCACCTTAACCCTCTGATTTAATGTTTCATGGTTAAATTGGACTTTAAGATCTGGCTGAAAATTCTGCAAGCATGTCATATCACTAAAGTCAACATAAAATATACTGTATAAAGAAAACAAACAAATAACACATATTTAAAACACAAAGGAAAAGGGACAATTCATTTAGTTGAAATAAAAGATAGAAGGGTTTGAACATAAATGACAAAAGGACAAAACAAGATAGATCCCGAACTACAACCCTGAAATAATTAAAAAAACAGAAAAGAAAACAAAACAAACTACCAGACCTCTTCCCAGTAGGGAGAGGGGTGACTTCTCAATTGCTCAGCCTGACAACTTAGCCACTGGTTTGCATATCAGCATGACTAGAGCATTCCTCACTATCAATGTTCTGTACCGTGATTGATTTATCTTGAATCATCTTTTTAATTTCTCTTTTCAAAGCAAGATAATCTTCAATACTGTGACACTGAACATTAGAATGATATGCACATCGTACATTAGGATCAAAACTTCTTAAATGTGGGTTAGGAGTATACCCAAGGAGAGGAGTGATCATGTCCTGCTATACTAATCTTTGGAATAAACTTGCATACGACTCTCCAATCGGTGTGAAGTTATCCGTCGAATTCTGTCTCATTTCATTATTTGGCTTAAATTGAAAACCAGACCTAGAAGGGCTTCAGTATGTATGTGGAGCTGGAGGATAACTCGACAGAGTTGGCGCGCACCAGTATGGGTAAGATGGGGGTTGAACATATGGTTGCGCATTATACACTTGATATGGAGATGGGGGAATGGAATATAATGGATTTTGGGAAAGATTCTGTGGAACTTGGCCATAAACTTGGGTTTGAGCCCGTGGGTAACGATGGTATGGTCCTCTTACCCGTGCCTGTTGTCCAACTATAATGGCAGATGCATATTTCTCATTCTTCTTTCCTCCAACACTTCCCAAACCTTTTTGAATTGCTTGAGTAGTCGCTTTCAATGTTGCAAAACTCACAATGCGACCTGTCTTAACTCCATCCTCTATCATCTCCCCCATTTTGAGGACCTCAATAAATGGCTTGCCTAATGCAGGTAACAAGTGTTGATAATATGTTTCATCCTGTGCTTGAATAAATGCCTCCACTATCTTACTTTCTTTCATTGGCGGTTTCACCCGAGCAGCTTGTTCACGCCATCTAATTGCATACTCTCTGAAAGTTTCAGTACTCTTTTTCTTCATATTAGTCAGGGATTTTTCGTCAGGAATCAACTCCATATTGTATTGAAATTGGTGCACAAAGTCATTAGCAAGGTTATCCTAGTTGTTCCACTTGTCGATGTCTTGGTCAACAAACCATTCTGAAGCTAGACCTGAAAGACTCTCACCGAAATACGCCATGAGTAATTCTTCCTTCCCTCCAGCGCCCCTTAGCTGGTTGCAATAGCGTCTCAAATGTGCTACAGGATCGCCATGTCCATCATACTTCTCAAACTTTGGCATTTTAAAACCAAGAGGAAGATGTACACCGGGAAACATGCATAGATCTTTATATGAGACACTTTTGTACCCCCCAAGTCTTTGCAAGTTTTTCATAGTCAGTTCCAAAATTCTCAATTTTCTGGCTATTTTCTCTTGTTCTTCTGTCATAACAGGCTTCTCATTGTTAGGAGGAAATTCAGGTGGTTAAGGGCAATCGTAAGGACCAGTCGACTTAAATGTGGGCTCGAGAGCATAATACTGATCACTAAAAATATTCAATGCAGGCTCTCTTGTAGAGTAGGGAGGCACAACTTGTGGATGAACATCAAAAGTAGGAGCTTCAAGTAGGGGTGGCGCCTCAAAAGCCTGAACAGCAGCTGGAGCCGAGTATGTGGTAGTCTTGGATTGGGGAGTGAGGAAATGAACATTGGAAGTGGTTGGATATTGTTGCCCCAGAGTCGATCCTGATGCATGTTATGGCATATCGACAAAAATGAGAAACTGTGCATGTGACATGAGAGGCAAGCTAGAAAGATATTCCAGATTATCAGTGGGAACTGGAGGAGGCGGCAACCCATTAGCCCAAGCTCAATGCATTTCTATTATTTGCTGCCTTAATTTTCAAATCTCTTCGTTATCTCCTACATTCTCATTCCCCGAACTCCCTATCTGATTAGTGACAACTAACTCGGTATCCTTGTTGGCCATAACTTCCTTTGTGACTTGGAGAAATATGGAGGACCAGACAAAATGCCACAAACCAACCACCTTAAACTAATTGGACAAGAGATAACAAATGGTTAGAGTTCAACAGTTTTTCAAAACCTCTTTTTTTTTCTTTGAAAAGATCACCGAACCCAAGAAGGGCGCCTACGTATCTCACTCCTGAAAGAGGAGAATCAGGTGTGCGTAGTTCGTGAAGTCTTGCCAAAATGGCCAAATTAAACTCTTTTCTTATCTTTTTCTTGAAACTGTAAGAAGAAAAGAAAATAACAATTTGTCGAAAATCTTTTGGTATTTTTCAGGTTTAAACACCCCTATACAAAATGAAATCTATGATTACCAAAGAAAAATCTTTTTGGGTTTTCAATTTTGCTTTTCATACGAAAATGAAACTTTAACCTATTAAAGGAAAATCTTTTTTGTAGTTTTCTTTTATTGATGTATATGACACCTACTCTAAATGAAGAGTGAAGAAAAATATTTTTGGATTTTTCAAAATAAGATCCCCGACCCCACAATAGGTTGCCTACGTATCTCACTCCCGAAAGAGGACAATCAGGGGTGCGTAGTTCGTCCAGATTGGACAATTAACGATTAACTAACAAATTGACCCTAACTTAAGAGACACAACCAAAGACAAACGAATAAAATATTTTTGGGTTTTTAATTAGACACTTCAGCTAAAAATGACACCAACAACTACGAAGAAAAAATCTTTTGGTATTTTCGGGAAATGTACAAAACTCCTACAATTTTTGCATTTTTCTTTTATAAAAACTCCTATGAATGAAAAATCTTTTTGAAGTTTTCGAATTGTGAATGCATGCTAAACGAGACAAAGGAAAAATGTTTTTGATAGTTTCGTTTTTGAGAAATGAGTGCAAAAGGTAAAAATCTTTTTTTTTGAATTTTTGGATTGTGAAGAACAAAAGCCATAAAGAACACTAAAAGCTACGACACTCTTTTTTTTTTCTTCTTTTCGACTCACTTCACTTTTTTTCTCTATTTTTTTCAACAGTTCTTGCCTACGCACCTTACTTCTAACACATGTTTTCACTAAATCAGTCCGTCAAATGACCCCATTACCCTCAAAGATGCAACATTTAGCACGTAGGGATGCGTTAGAGGTGAGTCTCCTACAAAGGACCAAGTGGGCCCCGCTAGGTCTCAATATGATACACATAAGCATGACCTAAAGGCTGACCTACGTTGGGGCTCACTAACAAGGCTGTTTGGGGGGAGCGTATGGTCGATAGTGGCTACGACAGCTTTCCACTTACTCCATAACACCGACGGGTCCCCCCCTAAAATAAGGGTGACTCAACTAGAGGTCATGTACAACACGTGTACTACAGACTTGTAGCAGAAAGAAGGCCGGGGGATGGACACATGATGCCAGATATAAAAGCAGTAACACATAGGATAAATACTGTACACAAAGAGCACGAAAACATTCCATAATGATAAGAAAATAACACAAAATAACACAAAACAACACAAACAAAATGTTTATACACCTATAGTGTCAAACAAAGCCGATACGACTCCAAAATAAGCTCGAATTCTGAACAAGTCCCCAGCAGAGTCGCCAGAACTGTCACACCCCCTTTTTATCTCCAAAAAGATATGGTTTAAGGTTCAAAATGGTTTTGATTTATTGAGTGACAAAAGATTGAAAATTTGTTTCGAAAAGGGATTATTTACATTTTTATTCAGAGTCGCCACTTGACATAAACTCGGTGTGCCAAGTCACCTTTTTAAATCCTTTTCAAAACCATTTGACTCTTTGAAACTGGTTTGCGAACAGAGATTCCGGCTAAGGAATTCTGTTGACCGAGGGGAAGGTGTTAGGCATCCCTCGATCCCGTGGTTCGACCACGGTCGCTTGGTGAAGCGTATCGTCTAATTTTGACACTACGAATGTACAAACCACACAAAACACATAAAACATTCAAACAGACAAACAAAACAAAAATGAATCAAAAGTACAGTGTCCAGTCCAATTTATATAGTCCAAATATAAAAATGCGAAAATAAATCCTATCTAACCTATACTAATTCTAACTATGTTCCCATGCTTTACCCGATGCCTCGGGCCTTCACCACGAATATTTTCCAAGTACAAGATACCTCGGGGCATTCCTTGGATAAATCAATACAAGTACTTCGGGGCATTCCTCGGCCAAATAATACAAAGGATTCAAACACAATATAGCTAAAAAAAAACCATTCGATCACACAACTCAAATATTTCATCAATCCACAATCCCTACATTCGCCTACCCGACTTACGTTTGCCTATTTGTTTCAACAAAATTCATGCTTATTCCAAATTAAAGCGCTAATAATGAATCAAAACAAATACGTATTAACTTTTATTAATTATTCAATCCTCAATCCCAGCCCGATCTAATTTTAAACCAAAATTCAAACATAATAATTCACACCACTAGTTCCAACAATCCACAACTATCGTAAACTCAATATTCATCATTCACATCACACACAAGCAATTAACGATATTCAATTCAACGTATCAAACATCACTAATAAATGAAATAAAGGATGAAAGGAGTAGAATTGGACCTCAAGAGCGCAAATTTTTCACTGGTAATAATGAATTAATGAAAGCCAAAGTCCGAAATCTGAAAGCTCGAAGAGGAAACCTCAACACAAACTGACCGACCCCAATCAAAGACAACGACTAACCCAAACTCAAATTGAGGTTCTCGAATTAAATCCACGACTGTCGTCACTCAAAACTCAATCAGTGGGAATATTACCTTTTCCGACGTATTTCTGTTGTCCAAACAGTGAAAACAGCAACAATGAAGTTTGGTCGTAGGTTGTCGAACGATTTCTGATGGGTTGCAGCTGTGGTTGATCGGTGATGGGTGAAAGAACAATTTTCTGGTGGAACTGGACGGAATTAGCCCATAACAGGTCGACTTCAATTGTTTGGGGGTTGATTTTGCCGATTTCGGCGGCGGATGATCCCTTTCCGGCAAGATTCAGGCGAAGACTCGCCGGTCTCTGATCTCTGTCTCTTTATCTCTCGATTTTTCACTCTCTTCTCACCTTCTCTCCATTCCTCTCCGATATCTTCGCTACTCAATGTCTTCTCTGATTTTCAAAGATTTTCCTACGTGTGTGAAGGTGAGTGTGAATTTGGGGGATTAGTGCATAGATATATTGCCTACCTGTTTGCAGTGTGTTCTTCAGTGATTTTCAAAGATGGAGAGTGTGTGCCATCTTCAATGGAGTGTATGTGTGCTATGCGTTTGTTCTGTATAATCAATGGAGAAACTATGGATCTTGGGTATGAATTGTGAAGGGAGTCTGTGTTGTTGCCTTTTATATGGTCTGCTAATGGAGAGGGGCGTGAGGATTGTGTATGGGTGTCTTGGTGAAGAAGAAGGATAAGAAAAATAGAGTATGTGTATTGTGATGATGAGAAAAACGTGACCCCCCTATAAATGTCACTGTGTATATGGATTTGTATATGAATCACCTAGGTCCCCCTTGAATATTCCTCCTTTTTTTGTTTTATCCCATCCAGAAAATAAAAAACGTGAAGGGGAGGGGTACGTGGGTATAGGGGTGTGGAGTGGTGAGGTATGGGTAGGGGTAGGGGTAGGTGTTCTAATTTGATTGGGTAGGTTGTTAGGATAAGATAAATTTTGTTGGTTTGTTATTTTTTGTCATTTTTTGGGGATATAATAACATGGATCAGGGTGCACGGTAGGATAAGGTAAAAATAGGTAAAAATGATATCGGGGAGGGAGGAAATTAGGTGTCTACAGGGAGCTGTCACACCCCCTTTTTTTTCGTATTCCAAAAGATTATTATTTTAAAGGTTTGAAAGGGTTTTTATTATTTAAGTGACAAAAATGAAAATTTGTTTCGAAAAAGGATTATTTACATTTTTTATTCAGAGTCGCCACTTGGCATAAATCGGGTGTGCCAAGTCACCTTTGGGAGATCCTTTTCGAAATAATTTGACTCTTTAAAATTGATCCACGAACAGAGATTCCGGCTAAGGAATTCTGTTGACCAAGGGGAAGGTGTTAGGCACCCCTCGATCCCGTGGTTCGACCACGGTCGCTTGGTGGAGCATATCGGCTAATTTGACACTACGGATGTATAAACCACACAAAACACATAGAAATCAATCAATCAAACAAACCAAATATACGAATCCTAAAAAATAGTGTACAATCCAATTATACAGACCCGAAACATAAAAAAATGCGGAAATGTAAAACTACTCTATTCTAAACTAATCCTAAGCTGATTGATAACGCTCAATCTACAGCTCTCGTCGGAGTGTAAATCGGTCGTTTGTCAAATATAGAACCCAACTGGGTTGGGTATCGATCCCACAGGGAATAGCTTGGTCAACAAGTAAGCAAAGATTACTAGACTTTTAGTGCAAGTCTCGTAAGAAGGGGGGAGTTTTGTTGTGCAAGTAATGTAACCAAACTATTAAAGTAAAAACGGAAAATAGCAAAGCAAAAAGAAAGAATGTTTAGTAGGATGTAAAACAATGAGAATTGAGAAGTTGGGGTTATGTCCACCTTATGAGTTGTACGTCTCTATTGGCTATGAGTTGTGCGGAATTCAGACATGCGTGTGCTTATAGAGAATTGTATTCGATGGTAAATCCAAGCGTCTTTCGACCTAAAAAAAGACTATTTCACTTTAACTCTTTCGAGCTTAAAGCGTATCTAGCGGTACAAATTCTCCAAGAGGTTAATCCAGTTACGGCACTAACTTTTTAATAGGGGATGGGACCCTATTACCTTGACATTATCTCTTTTCCAGACATATAACCTTTCTTTCGAACAAGTTAATGCTATACTGGCGTATTCTATGCGTCTGCAGCCACAAGAATTTGCATTAAGATGAAGAGAATAATGATATAAGCAACACACGTGTCACGAATTCACAAACTCATAGCAATAGATAGTATCTCATAAGGCTTCCATAACCCCAACAGAGAAGTTTAGTTACCCATGAGTGCGAAGGAAATCACAATAAACATTATTATTATACCACAATAAAGATCTCGTGTAGTAAGGTGTGGTAGGCGTTAGGCGTGACTTCTTTGCAAAGTAACGTTTCTCTTGTTGCGGAAATTAAGAATTGAATAGATGAATAGAAGAAGAATAAAAAGTAGAATTATTAGAATGGTTGGAAGAGTAGAGGAATCAATAATAGAAGAATGAATTAAAAGTAGAATGAGAATTATTAAAATCTCTAGTAAAATAGGGTATTTATAATACCCATATCCTATTCCTACTAAGCTAATGAATTACTTAACCCAATCCTACTAGGTTAAGGTATCATTATCCTAATCCTAATAGGTTACTGCTAGTCCCCAAAGTCTTCAGAATTGCTGTTTTTGTCCGGGACA
This sequence comes from Capsicum pubescens, assembly GCA_030864215.1. Taxonomy (NCBI): domain Eukaryota; kingdom Viridiplantae; phylum Streptophyta; class Magnoliopsida; order Solanales; family Solanaceae; genus Capsicum; species Capsicum pubescens. Next base: position 5,548,514 of record CM061543.1, read on the forward strand.
GATTTTCCATGCGCCACTTTTGGTCCTTGGCGTCCAAGCTTTGCTTTCCTCCTTTCGTGAAGCTTTCTTTGGCGTCAAGTTATCCATAAAATGCTGAATTCTGCATCATTTATACCTGAAAACTTGCTAATCATATTCGTTAGCTCACTTACAGGAAAAAGGACTAAAAGTGCATGAATTATATATTTTGTCCTCAAAACATCGCTAAAATATGGGTAAAATATAGCACTTTAGGCGTGTAAATTCGCCTATCATCAACACCCCACACTTGAAGCTTTGTTCGTCCTCGAACAAAATATCATGTCCCTCTCAACATTTACTTAGGGTTTCACAGCAACAACACAAAATATTCGTCAAGACAAGCACAACAATTATCAACAAAGAGTAGTTTTCTGATCATTAGTAGAAACAATTCAGCCTCCAACATAGACTCGTGATGGTGGTTAATTCGTGTTCACAAGTTGAGGTACAAAGAATCATATACGACTACCCAAAACTCATCAACCATGTGTGTCTCACAGTATATTACCCATAATCTCTCACAAGTATAGTATATTTATCGAAACATGGGTATAAAATTATCCTTGCTCTCACTCTCACAAAGAATTCATATGCTGCAACTGATGACCATAGGCTTGCCCTTAGTGTAGTGCTCCACTAAATATCAGAATGCTAAGCTTAGGATCAAATAGGTCTTTTGCTGGTTGTAATGTAGGCTAAGGGACGGGTAGGACTATTTTGGCCAGAAATAGTGACTATGTTCCTAAGCGCTTTAATACATCACATTATATCATTAACACTTTTCTTTCAAACAACCTCTCTACTTTCTTTTAATCTACCACCCTTTTTCTCCTCTTTTGTTTTTCAATTTTAAACATAACCAACTTTTTAGTTTTCCTTTCCTTTTTCTTTTCATAACATACCTCTTATGATAGAACTTCTTTTTCATAATGAATTCAAGCACCCATACATTCTAAAGCATCATATTCACCCAATCTCCTCTTATTTTGTCACATGACTTTACACTTTAAAGCACTTAGGAATTTGGATCAAATTATGGTCTTGAAAAAAATAGATTAGGCTTTCATATGAGGTTGTCAAAGAAAATAGGCTAAAGTCTCAAAAGGGGTTGACTAGGATAATGTCCATGGGTAGGTAAAAAGAAGGTAAATAATCATAGGTTGCCAAAGAAATGCCTAAATCATCTCCTAGACTTGCACTCTTTATTTTCGCTTTACATACATACCAGGCAAGTTCTAGCATCAGCCACAAGCACAGAATATACTATTATTTCACACACACAAGGCACATGGTCGACTTTATTAGGAGTAGTATAGACTCTTGACCCAACAGATGAAGGAATTAAACCAAACAATATCACATAGTGAGTCACAATTAGAGCCTAAACGTCTCAATAGTCATGATTTTAGCACAAACTCTTGTCATAATCTCATGCTGCCTATTAGAATAATTTCATGCGAAGCTAAGTTAAAAAAAAAAAAATTTAACTACTGAAAAAAACAATTAACTACTAACAAAACAAACAAACATAAATAAATGCAAATGTGGATAGAGAAGTACAGCATGCAAATACCAGCACCCCACACTTAGACGGGACACACTGTCCTCAGTGGAAAATAAATAAGAAGAACCTGGTTAGTCGGACTCATCCTCTATGCCTGGGGTCATACCCCTTTCGTCGAAATCATCATCAGAGTCGTCATCCTCAGAAGTTCCTCATAAGTATCCCACTTAATTCCAAGAGTGAGTCGAGGTATTTGCAGCGAGGAGGGTTCTCCTTGCTCTTTTCGGCCTCTTTTCTTGCCTTTTTGTGAAGTGGTAGCCTTATCTTTGCCTTGTCTTGCTTTGGGTGCCATTGTACCTGAGACTTAAAACAATGTTCATGTTAGCATCATCTCGATGGATACAATCTATAAACAAGCAGTAGTGGCACCACCCCACACTTAGTTTGTTGGTACAGACTAGTGAAGTGAAAGTGGTCGATTACTCAGACTTCATCGACATACGTTTTAGGTGCTCTATTCCAACAATAAAATCAGTGCAGTCATACTTCTTGTAATCTTGGAAATACTTGCATGTGTGAGATATCAAGACTACTACATAGAGATTGAATCAAGGTATAGCATCTAGAAATAATCACAACCTCATATGTCGGTAGGCATCTATAATTCTTATCCCGATGAACAAGTCATTCCAACATATAAGTATTCAAGTGACAAGATTATGCAATTTTTGTGACCATATCAATTCCGCAAAAGTAAGACAGTGCATCAAATTCAAGTTGGAAATAAGTTACGATCATCCTTACGTATTCATTCACTCACTTGGTTATATCATAACAATTCAATCACTTTCAAATCATCAATACTAATTCAAGATTTAGCAATTCATAATAGGCGTAGTAATGTAGTACTTACGGAATATAAATGAAGAACAAAGAAGCACTTACTTGATTGATGACTTTGGATGCTGTTTTTGTGAAGTAAGAGAGCAAAAGGAAAACTTTCGAGAGGATTTGGGGACTATAGGTGACGCTTAAGCTAGGTTTCCAATGTGTTTTTGGTTCAATACTAAGTCTCATATTTATAGGAGAAGGTTGGGTCGGGTTTTGACCCATTTAAAATCGGATTTGGAGACAAGAAGTGACCATAGGCGACGCCTTTTGCTTTGCCTATGCTTGGCATAGGCGGCGCCTTTTGCAAAGCATTGTTTAGCATAGGCGGTGCCTATGCCATGGCATTCCTAGGCATAGGCGGCGCCTTTCACTTAGCATATGAGATTCAGAGACAAAAGGCATTAGCATAGGCGGCGCCTATGCTATGGCATACTTGGGCATGGGCGGCGCCTATGCTATGGCACACTAGATTCCGAGACCTTAGGCCATAGTATAGGCCTTGCCTTGTTCGTGGCCTAGTTTTACCTAGGCCTAGCCTTGTTCGATGCCTATATTTTCATGAGCAATGCTCAATCCATAGCCTTTTGCTTCTTCATTCCTAACTTACCACCTTTAACATGCAATATGTCCAAATCAAAATTTGAAACCAATCTCCTCGTTTTACACCTCTTGCACCTACATTTGCTCAAAAACAATAAAAACGATTAGAACGATGGGTTGCCTCCCATCAAGTGCCTTAGTTTTGGTCGTGGCACGACTCTTATTTTTGGATTTTTATTTATCAAAAGCAAACACGTAATAGAACGAAAGAAAAATGAAAAACGATAAACGATGGGTTGCCTCCCATCTAGCGCTTGATTTATTGTCGCGGCACGACATAGTTACCTCGAGTACTTAGACTTCGTCGAGATAGATGGTGGATCATTTTCTGAATGGATGCAGACGATAATGAGGCTTACTTGTAGGCATGCAATCTTCTTCGAGATGACCCTTGTGCATGCCTATCCCAGGAGGGATACCAATTATATCATCAATAGTCCAACCCATAGCTCTCATGTATCTCTTCAGAGCAGAGATGAGAGCCTCTACGTGCTATTTACTTAAATCATCCGCACTCACCGGAAGTATATTTATACTTTCCAAGAACACATACCTTAGATAATCGGGGAGCTTTTTCGATTCTAGCATTGGTGGCTCTTCAAGGGAAGTCTTCGCTGTTGGTGACGGTTGATTCTTAAGATCACGGTCCGGTTTCTTAGGATTATGGGAATAGGACTCTATTTATGTTAGAGCACCCATAAGTTCTTCATAATCTTCATCGTCCTCATGCTCAACATTCAGTGGTGCAGCAGACAATGGCTCAACAGTAAGCTGTTTCTCTACAGATAATGCTTTCTTATCCTCATGATGAACATCATCTACAGAGAACACATTTATATCACTGGGCTGCTTCATTGCTTTGCATATATCAAAGCGGACCACTTCATCATTCAACCGAAATAAAAGCTCATTAGCTCTCATGTTAATAAGAACACTTCCCGTTGCAAGGAAAGGATGTCCCAAGATTATGGGTACTTCAGAATCCACCTCGCAATCCAAAATCACAAAGTCTACAGGAAAAATAAAGGTAGACACCTTCACCAACACATCATTCAAGATACCCACAGGTCGTTTTACTGACCTATCCGCCATCATGAGCCGCATATTGGTTGGTGTAGGGTCGCCCAACCCCAACTTTTGGTAGATGGATAGTGGCATCAAATTGATGCTAGCTCCCAAATCACACAATGCTTTGGAAAAATTCATAGATCCAACCGTGCAAGGAATAGTGAAAGCACCGGGGTCGGCCTTTTTCTGAACTAGTGATCGGGTGGCAATAGCATCGCAATGATGAACAGTATCTTTCAACTCATAGCTTGCTTCCCGCTTCTTTGTCAAAAGATCCTTCATAAATTTTGCATACCCAGGCATTTGTTCTAGTGCCTCCACCAACGGAACATTAATGGTCAGCTGCTTTAACATAGTCATGAACTTGCCAAATTTTGTATCATCTGCATGCTTCTTCAATCTTTGAGGAAAAGGTGGTGGTGGATATGGAATTGTTTTCTCCACAGCTTTCTTCTCCTCTTGCTTCCGAATTTTGGTAGTTTCAGGCTGCAACCTACTAGGGGTGACGTCATGTACGTCTTAGTCAGCTTCCATGGCGTTTTCTTCATTAGCCTTATCATCGTTGTCTGCTACATCGTCGACCACTTGTTTGCCCTTAGATGAAGTTTCCAGCGCCTTACCACTTCGAGTAGTAATATCCATGCATGATCCATCATTCCTTGGATTTTGCACAGTGTCGCTAGGTAAAGTGCCAACCTTTCTTTGATTGAGTGCTACTGAAAGTTGGCTCAATTGCTGCTCTATTTACTTGATTGAAGTGGAATGTGAATCAACTAATTGCTTCATGGCGGACAAATCATTTATTACCTCCGTTACTCCCGCGCTAGCTGCTTCCACTTCTTTCAATAGTTTAGCCATCATGTCTTCCATACTTCCAGAACTAGATGTGGTGGCGTCACGTCTTCCAGGGGGAACATACAAACCACTACTGTCATTCTTGTTCTTCCAACTACCTTGGTCCATGTTTCCAGATTTACCATGATATTTCCGACCTTGGTTTCCTTGGGCATTGCCTCGGAAACCCCCCTGATTGTTCAAGTAGTTGGCTTTTTCTTCCGAATCAGATTCGTTTCTTCCTTTTGACGCAACAACTTTGACTTTTTTGGTCTTCCCTGATAATAGATGCTTTGTAAGAAAATCCACTTGTTTTTTCATGTGCGCCATATCTTGATCACGTTCTTCTTCTCGTCTCCTTTGGTCTGCAGTCATGCCAATAGAAAAAGTGGGGCTTGCTACCATAGAATCCCTGGTATGCCAAGCTCTACTTTGCTTCGTCATACGATCTAGCATATTGCTTTCCTGACCAAAGGTGAGATCCATAAAAGATCCTCCGGCCGCATTATCCACCACTGGTTTAGTTATTGAATTCAAGACTCTATATAGTATCTCCATTAGGTGAACATTAGTCATGTGATGGTTTGGGCACCTCATTAGCTTCGTCTTGAACCTCTCCCATGTTTCATGAAGGGCTTCAGTTGGAAGCTGATGAAAGTTGCTGATTTCATCTCTCAATTGTGCTCTTTTGGATGGCGGAAAGAATCTTTCTAGGAAAGCATCTCTCAATTGCCTCCAATTTGTAATAGAATCAGGAGTCATCCCATTCAACCATAGAGTTGCCTCCCCAGACAGAGACAATGGTGGAGGAATAATGGCTCTTGTGGCTCCGGCTCCATCAAGATCATTATCATCATCGTCGAAAGCTGGCTGCATAGCTTGGCGTTCAGGCCTAAACCTAGCTTGACGATATCTTCTGTTGGCAGGTGTTGCGATCTCAGCGGTATGCCTAGGGTTTAGTAGCTCGTCATCACCTAGATCTTCATCGTCAGGATTTGTTGCACGCCCTGGGTTATCAATATTCTGTTGATGCGCTTGAGAAACCATCCTTTCAATTTCACATTGTGCATCCATTGATGCACTGAACAAACCTGAATAAAACCAAAACAACAACTAAAAGTAAAAGTACGAGAATATTTGACCAAAGGGTCTAGTAACTATCACAAACTTAGTTGACAACTGTATTCCCCGGCAACGGCGCCAATTTTTGATAACGCTCAATCTACAGCTCTCGTCGGAGTGTAAAGCGGTCGTTTGTCAAATATAGAACCCAACTGGGTTGGGTATCGATCCCACAGGGAATAGCTTGGTCAACAAGTAAGCAAAGATTACTAGACTTTTAGTGCAAGTCTCGTAAAAAGGGGGGAGTTTTGTTGTGCAAGTAATGTAACCAAACTATTAAAGTAAAAACGGAAAATAGCAAAGCAAAAAGAAAGAATGCTTAGTAGGATGTAAAACAATGAGAATTGAGAAGTTGGGGTTATGTCCACCTTATGAGTTGTACGTCTCTATTGGCTATGAGTTGTGCGGAATTCAGACATGCGTGTGCTTATAGAGAATTGAATTCGATGGTAAATCCAAGCGTCTTTCGACCTAAACAAGGACTATTTCACTTTAACTCTTTCGAGCTTAAAGCGTATCTAGCGGTACAAATTCTCCAAGAGGTTAATCCAGTTACGGCACTAACTTTTTAATAGGGGATGGGACCCTATTACCTTGACATTATCTCTTTTCTAGACATATAACCTTTCTTTCGAACAAGTTAATGCTATACTGGCGTATTCTATGCGTCTGCATCCACAAGAATTTGCATTAAGATGAAGAGAATAATGATATAAGCAACACACGTGTCACGAATTCACAAACTCATAGCAATAGATAGTATCTCATAAGGCTTCCATAACCCCAACAGAGAAGTTTAGTTACCCATGAGTGCGAAGGAAATCACAATAAACATTATTATTATACCACAATAAAGATCTCGTGTAGTAAGGTGTGGTAGGCGTTAGGCGTGACTTCTTTGCAAAGTAGCGTTTCTCTTGTTGCGGAAATTAAGAATTGAATAGATGAATAGAAGAAGAATAAAAAGTAGAATTATTAGAATGGTTGGAAGAGTAGAGGAATCAATAATAGAAGAATGAATTAAAAGTAGAATGAGAATTATTAAAATCTCTAGCAAAATAGGGTATTTATAATACCCATATCCTATTCCTACTAAGCTAATGAATTACTTAACCCAATCCTACTAGGTAAGGTATCATTATCCTAATCCTAATAAGTTACTGCTAGTCCCCAAAGTCTTCAGAATTGTTGTTTTTTTCCGGGACAGATTTTCCATGTGCCACTTTTGGTCCTTGGCGTCCAAGCTTTGCTTTCCTCCTTTCGTGAAGCTTTCTTTGGCGTCAAGTTATCCATAAAATGCTGAATTCTGCATCCTTTATACCTGAAAACTTGCTAATCATATTCGTTAGCTCACTTACAGGAAAAAGGACTAAAAGTGCATGAATTATATATTTTGTCCTCAAAACATCGCTAAAATATGGGTAAAATATATCACTTTAGGCGTGTAAATTCGCCTATCATCACTGATCATAAACCAAACTCCACCTGACGTTTCGGGCCTTGATCGTGCATCGTCTTCGCGTACAAGATACTGCGGGGCATTTCCCGGTGAATAAATACAATTCCTTCGGGGATTCCCCAGTAAATGAATACAATTTCAATTTCATGAGATAAACTAGAAAGCATTCAACACATTCAACATTCCACGCATTCAATCCAACATCATTCCTAAATTTGCCTTCCCGAACCTAAACTTTTGCCTATTCATTCGACATATCATGATTCTATTGCGTTCCAACAATATCCGTGCTCATTCCGAATTAAACAAACAAAAATAAACCAAAATTAATCTAAATTCTCCCTTTTTATCAATTTCTTAATTCCGCCCTTATTTAATATCAATCTCACAACTAACCCAATTCTCAAGTATTCAATTTTGAGATAAAAATCAAGACAATGATAATCAACATGGCTCAAACAAACTCACAAGCACACCATACCACCAACATTTAAACACATTCGAGATAATAATAAGAATACTAGAGTTGAGGGATGGACCTTAATACCGCTTTTGATGAATATTATTTGACGAAATAAAGAGAACCCGCCTCTGATAACTTCGACTTAAGCCTCAGCGATGAATCTATCCAGCTCGGTATTAAGAAATTGAAATCCAAAACTAAACCCAAAACCAGTAACGAATACCAAAGAACTCGAGTCGAAAATCGCAACAGCACAAACCCGTCCAGTTCGCGAACTAATCTTGAATTCAAAGGAGATGATGAGATGGGGAGATTTAAGATGGAATCGATCGAACGATGAACTGAAAACCAATCAAAATTGAGCTCCAGTGAGCTGCAAAGGGCAAAACTGGCGAAACCAGTCGAAATCTGGCGACTATGGCGCCGAAATAGTAACCCGAAACCCGATTTTATTTTCTCCTTGTTCTCTCTCGTGCATCACTCTCTTCTCTCTCATTTTTCTCCCTCTCCTGGTGTTATTACTGTGTGCGTGCCTCTCGTGAGTGGGAATTTGTATTGTTGTTGTTATCTCTGGTGAGTGTAGATGGGGGTCTAGGATTTTTGAGTGAAAATCAGCTGGGTGTCTTCCCCCCCTCTTTTTTTCGTCCCTACTGTGATGATGTATGTAAAAAAATGCCAGATGGGATTGAGTAATTGTTGATGATAAAAAAATTGAGTTCTTCCCTTTTTCGTGAGTCCTCCGTATATGTATGGCCAGTGATTTTTTTTGTATGCCTCTGAGAATTGTGTGTGCAGGTATGAGTGTTCTCTATTAAATTAGAAGGATAAAGATGAAAAGGGAATCTTTTCCATGTGGGCCCCCCGAATGTGTTATCTGTGTGTGTTGATGGTTTTGTGTATGTGAGGATGAGTGTATCTATCCTTTTTCAAGAATGGTGAGGTCCCCCTTTTCTAATGTTTTTCCATTTTTTACCTTTGTGGACAAGAAATATGAGAGGGGCACGTGGGTATGACGTGTTGGGGGGTAGGGGTATGAGTAATGTGTCTTCTTTTAATTGAAAGGGTTGTTAGGATGTTAAAAAGAATAAAAGTTTGTTAGGGATTTTGTTGAGAATTATTTTTGTATTTTTGTGGGATGTAATTACATGGGTGAGGATATACGGTAGGATAAGGTAAAAATGGGTAAAACGATATCGGGGAGGGATGAAATTACGTGTCTACATCATGCCCCCTTTGAATGTAAACACACAGTGTTTTCAGACAACGAAGTAAACAACGAGACCGAATTTTGTTCTGATCATTATTCAAAGAAAGAAACAGAAGGAAGAAGAGCAACCAGATGTTGACTTAGGACATCCTACCTACCCAAGTTATGAAGGAATCAATTGACACGCATCTCAAATGATTGGAAGGAGATGGACTAGACCGAGTTGGAGAGTCGAGGGAGATTCCATCGAGGTTTCGGTCCGCGGCTCTGTCATTACATCAACATGAAAATTACAAGTTAAAACATAAATGAAATTACAAAATCCTATCTATGTGGTTTTCCTTGACTCTTGATTCGATTTTTATCACCCTATTCTTCAGGCGGGCTCCTGGCTTGCTATTTTTGACTTTCAATTTCTTCGCCTTATTGCTTGACTTTTAGCTTCTTCATCCTATTCCTTTGACGGGTTCCTGACTTGTAATTTCATCACCCTGTTCTTCAGACGGGCTCCTGAACCAGAGTTAAAACTAGAACGAAAATTATCCCAAACAAAGATTATAGTAAAGCAGTATTTCATTTTTGAAAGTGTAGTCCCATTTTTCAAGAGGGTCCTTAACAAAAAGTAAAATCCCATTTTCAGGAGGGTCCTGAGCAGAAAGTAAAATCCCATTTTTCAGGAGGGTCCTGAACATAAAGTAAAATCCCATTTTTCAGGAGGGTCCTGATCATAAAGTAAAATCCCATTTTTCAGGAGGGTCCTGAACAGAAAGTAAAATCCCATTTTTCAGGAGGGTCCTGATCATAAAGTAAAATCCCATTTTTCAGGAGGGTCCTGAACAAAAAGTAAAATACCATTTTTCAGGAGGGTCCTGAGCAGAAAGTAAAATCCCATTTTTCAGGAGGGTCCTGAACATAAAGTAAAATTCCATTTTTCAGGAGGGTCCTGATCATAATGTAAAATCCCATTTTTCAGGAGGGTTCTGAACATAAAGTAAAATCCTATTTTTCAGGAGGGTCCTGAACATAAAGTAAAATCCCATTTTTCAGGAGGGTCCTGAACAGAAAGTAAAATCCCATTTTTCAGGAGGGTCCTGATCATAAAGTAAAATCTCATTTTTCAGGAAGGTCTTGAACATAAAGTAAAATCCCATTTTTCAGGAGGGTCCTAAACAGAAAGTAAAATCCCATTTTTCAGGAGGGTCCTGATCATAAAGTAAAATCTCATTTTTCAGGAGGGTCATGAACAGAAGGTAAAGTCCCATTTTTCAGGAGGGTCCTGAACATAAAGTAACATCCCATTTTCCAGGAGGGTCCTGAACAGAAAGTAAAATCCCATTTTCCAGGAGGGTCCTGAACAGAAAGTGAAATCCCATTTTACAGGAGGGTCCTGAACAGAAAGTAAAATCCCATTTTTCAGGAGGGTCCTGAACATAAAGTAAAATCCCACGGATGTGCATTTCCAATGGTAGCTGAATTAAGTGAAGCGAATTTTCCCCTATTTCAACAAAGAAAATTTGTTAGTTAAAAACTTAGTGGTGGCTTGCAGCTCTTGGCTTCTCAGGTATCTGCCCCAGCACTCGTTCCTTTCATCTTTGTTCCAAATCGCTGACACTTGCCCTGTCTTTCCACATCATCGACCCGGATACAGATTGAGGGAAATGAGTTCTGAATCGAACAATGGGTTTCCATTTTACCATGCCTCTGAGGTGCTCTCTTTTCCCAAATCTGAATGCTTCCACGAATCCAAACAGCCTGTCGGTTGATAGACTTCCTTTGCTTCGTGTTGAATTACGATCATGTTTCTTTCATGTGCTGGTCCTTGGCTTTTCCTTATATAATTGGAAAGACTGGTAGTAAATTTTGAAATCCTTTCTCGCTTGTTTTGACACAGACTTGACTTAAAATGTAAAGAAATGATGGTGACTTTTATTTTGATAAATGACATAAAAAGACAAAAAGCATGAATATGTAAATGAAAGAAAAGGGCAATGTCCCACATTCAAAAAGAAAACTTATCTGAATACGACAACCAACTCCAATGAGTATGACACGCATTTTGGATTAAGCTGCCTGATCTTCCTATCCAAACTCCCCATTTGTTGTTGAGTTCGTGCCTTTGCCGCTGAGCTGCTTCTTCAAATCCATTGGACTCATACATCACATTCAATTGAAGACATCTTAAAAGACTTTCGCCAACAAATCTCTTTCTTTTCACTTTTCACTTTTCACTTTTCACTTTTCTCTTGAACTCGCCATCGCCTTACGGTGCCCGTAAGGGTTTTCACTAATAAGACTCTCTCATTTTTATTTCTCTCCACTCACCATCGCCTTATGGTGCCTGCGAGGGTTTTCACCAATAAGACTCTCTCATTTTCATTTCTCTCCTGATTTCTTATGCTAAGGAAGATGAGTAGTATCCAACAATGTATCATCATATCCATTGCATGCCTAGCCTTAACATTATCAAGAATTGATCTGAAAAACTTTCTTTGGTTGTAACCTGGCTTTTGGATAAGGTTAGAAAAGGGATGGCAAGAGGTTCAAACGATGCTTGAAGTGGGGTGGGACTTACAACTTTTGGAATCGACTCAAACAACACATTAACTCATGCCCCAGTTTTTATTGACTGGGTGACTCTAAAATCTTTATTTGGTTGAACCGAGCCTGAAATAGGGCAGCCTACGTATCTCACTCCCGATAGAGGAGAATCAGGTCGCACGTAGTTTCATCATCTTGTTCTTTGTTTTGATTTGATTTTTTTTCTTTTATTTTCGAACTCTTTCTTTTATTCTTATTTTCTTGACATTTATCTTTGACTCTATTTTGATTCCAAAAGAGGGATATGAAAGAAAAATAAAACGAAGCTCAAACGGGTAAACAAAGGATAACACAATGTTTGGATAAAAGAATAAAATGCCTTCATCATATCAATCTTCAAAAATGCAAGTACTAAACATGCAATAAAATCAACAAAGGATCAAATATCATACATAATATCTTTTGACCGCATCAACATTGATAGCCATTTCTGCCATTTTGCCTTCAATATCTGTCAAATATAAGGCTCCATTGGGCAACACTTTCTTCACAACGAAGGGACCTTTCCAGTTAGGGGAGAACTTGTCTTTCGCTTCAACCTGGTGAGGAAGGATACGTCTCAATACCAACTGACCAACTTCAAAATTCCTGGGACGGACCTTTTTGTTATACGCTTGAGCCATCCTCCTCTGATACAACTGGCCATGACACACAGACGTTAGCCTTTTTTCCTCGATCAAACTCAAATGTTCCAGTCGAATTTTGACCCATTCGTCATCATCAATCTCTGCTTCTACAATGACTCGAAGAGAGGGAATTTCAACTTCTGCAGGGATGACTGCTTCTGTCCCATACACCAATAAATATGGAGTTGCCCCTGTTGAAGTGCGAACAGTGGTGCGATAACCTAGCAATGAAAACGGTAACTTTTCATGCCACTGTCTAGACCCTTGTACAATTTTTTGCAGTATCTTTTTTATATTCTTATTGGTGGCTTCTACAGCACCATTGGACTTTGGGCGATATGGAGTAGAATTTTGATGTGCGATCTTAAACTGTTGACACACTTCTTGCATCAAATGACTATTGAGATTGGCAACATTGTCTGTAATGATCATCTTAGGAATTCCAAACCTACAAATGATGTTGGCATGAAGAAAATCTACCACAACCTTCTTTGTCACTGACTTGAAAGTTACTGCTTCTACCCACTTTGTAAAGTAGTCAATGGCTACCAAAATGAATCTATGTCCATTTGATGCCTTCGGCTTAATCGGTCCAATCACATCCATTCCCCAAGCCACGAACGGCCATGAAGCGGTCATTGCATGCAACTCAACAGGAGGAGAACGTATCAGATCACCGTGTACCTGACATTGATGACACTTTCGAACAAATTGAATAGAATCCCTTTCCATAGTAAGCCAGTAATAACCTGCTCGAAGAATCTTCTTTGACAAGACATGACTGTTCATATGCGACCCACATATTCCAGAGTGTATTTCAACCATGATTGCCGAGGCTTCTCTTACATCTACACACCTCAAAAGTTCCAGATCTGGGGTTCTCTTATATAAGATTCCCCCACTTTAGAAAAATCCACTAGCCAAACGCCTAATAGTCCTCTTTTGATCGTTGGTGGCATATGTTGGGTATTCTCCTGACTGAATGTATCTTTTGATATCCAAGAACCAGGGTTCTCCATCGAGCTCTTCTTCAACCGCATTACAGTAAGCATGCTGATCACAACTTTGTATATGCACTGTATCGATGTAGGCTTTATCAAGATGTTGGAGCATTGAAGACAGAGTGTCTAAAGCATCAGTAATTTTATTATGAATCCTTGGAATATGCCTAAATTTCACTAACACAAACCGTTGACATAACTCCTGCAAGTATTGTCGATACGGTATGAGCTTCAAATCTTGCGTCACCCAATCGCCTTGAATTTGATGGACGAGCAAATCCGAATCCCCCAACACCAATAATTCCTGGACTCCCATATCAACAGCTAACCTCAAACCAAGAATGCAGGCTTCATACTCTGCCATATTGTTAGTACAGTAGAATCTAAGTTGTGCTGTTATCGGGAAATGTTGTCTCGATTCAGAGATAAGAACCGCACCTATTCCGACTCCTTTCATATTGGCATCTCCATCGAAGAACAACTTCCAACCTGGATCAACATCTCTAACGACTTCATCGACACACGATACTTCTTTGTCAGGAAAATATGTCTTTAATGGCTCGTACTCTTCATCGACGGGATTCTCAGCAAGATGATCTGCCAAGGCTTGGGCTTTCATGGAGGTTCGAGTCACATATACAATGTCGAACTCGGTAAGCAATATTTGCCACTTTGCCAATCGACCTGTCGGCATAGGCTTCTGAAAGATATACTTCAAAGGATCCATGCGGGAGATGAGATAAGTAGTATAGGATTAGAGATAATGCTTTAACTTCTGTGCTACCCAAGTTAGGGCACAACACATCCTTTCAAAAAGAGTATACCTGGCCTCATATGAGGTGAACTTCTGGCTAAGATAATAAATAGCCTGCTCCTTTTTTCCCGTGACATCATATTGACCCAGGACACAACCGAAAGAATTTTCCATGACTGATAAATATAAGATCAAAGGCCTACCAGGCTCCGGGGGTACCAGCACGGGCGAATTTGACAAATATCTTTTGATTCTGTCGAACGTTTCCTGACATTCTTCAGTACATTTTACCGCAGCACTCTTTTTCAGCAACTTGAATACGGGCTCACAAGTGGTTGTGAGTTGAGCAATAAACCTGCTAATGTAGTTCAGTATACCAAGCAAACTCATCACCTCCGTACTATTCTTGGGCGGGGGAAACTCCTGAATGGCTTTGATTTTTGAGGAATCCAATTCAATCCCCCGACGGCTGACCACAAACCCCAAAAGCTTTCAAGACGGAACTCCAAATACACATTTGTAGACACCTAATTTCGTCCCTCCCCGATATCATTTTTACCTATTGTTTACCTTATCCTACCGTGTACCCTCACTCGTGTGATAATCCCTCCACAAAATGACAAAATAACAACCCCCTAACTAATTTTGTCTTATCCTAATATTCTAACAACTCAACCAACCAAAAAATTGACAATACATCCTAACAACCTACCCAATCAAAATAAAACACATCACTCTACCCCACCTACCCTACCCCCTACTCCACCTCACCCCTAGCCAGCTCCCCTCTCCTCACGTTTAGAGCACATATACACTCTACTAGAATAGCAACAAAAGAGAGGATATATATAAAAAAAATGGGCCCCTACAAAAAGAATTCGGTTGGAACATGGGGAGGGACTCCATTTTTTTCCAATTCATAAACATACATATATACTCTCACACTACACAATTTTTTGGGGAGGAAGAGTAACAAAAAAAAAAAAAAGAACAGAGCAGATCTCAAAAAGGAAAAATTCCCTTTCTTCTCATTTCCATCATCTACTTCCATTTTTGGACCTTCAAGAGCATCATTAACAGCTTCTCGCCGCCCCACTTCACTCGCTTATCATCAACCCTCCTCGTCGTCCTCTTTCTTCTTTTTCTTTTTCATCTACTTCATTTGTAGTCCCTGATAATAGAATCCCTCTATCTCCTCCTCCTAACACTACTGATGCGCTTCAATGGGTAAGTAGGAAGCAATACTGCGGTGAATTGACAGAAAATGATATGGGTAAATGGGTAAGGCTTTGTGGGTGGGTCGTCTTTCATTGGATTCATGGGGATCTCACTTTCGTCAACCTCAGAGACCAAACTGGAATTGTTCAGATTACTACACTTCCTGATGATTTCCCTGATGCTCATTCTACTATGAACGGTCTGAGACTTGAATACGTGGTTGCCATTGAAGGTGTTGTTCGGCCTAGGCCAGTTGAGTCGGTCAACAAAAATATGAAAACTGGCACGACAGAGGTGGCCGGTTGTTGAGATTTTCTAGTTGGGGGTTCGAAGTTTGGTTTCTTTAATTCTTTATTATCAACGAAAGTCGATTATTGGAAGGTTGTTTGAGGATTCAGTTCAGATTGCTATTTTTCTATTCGAATTGGATTCATCGCAGTTGAGGTTCTATTCTAAATTCCAAGTCTGGGTTTTCTTATTATCAACAAAGATCAGATTGTTGAAAGGTCCATTTCCTTAACCCGCTTTTTTTTTCTATCTTAGTGTGTTGAATGGATTGTGAATATGCGTGGTGTTATTATGTTTTGTTGGATTTTTGTTGATGTTGATGTCATGATCATGACGTTTGATGATTCATTTTCGAAGGTTTGAGGAAAGAACTTGACCATGTTTTAATGGATCGATAAAAAAATAAGTTGGGGGTTGAAATGAAAAATTGATGAAAATGTTAGATTCGGACAAATTTTGATTTATTGTGTTTTGAATGTAAATGCCATCGAATTGGATAGGCAAACGTAGGTCGGGTAGGAAAAATTTAGAATTAAGTGCTTCGTTGGATGTGAACGTGGAGTAAGTGTTGAATGTTTTCTACTTTATCGCATTCGATTCAAAGTGTATTTATTTAACCGGGGAATGCCCCGAGGTAATTTGTATTTACTCACCGGGGAATGCCCCGAAGAATTTTGTACGCAAAGGATGCTCGTGATCAAGGCCCGAGGCGTCGGGTAAAGCATAGTTTAGGACTAGTGTAGGTTATTTCAGTATTTTTATTTCGGGTTGTAATAATTGGACTGGACTTTACATTTTGTTTTGTTTTGTCTTATTGTTTGATTATTTTGCGTGCTTTTGTGTGGTTTATACATTTCGTAATGCCAAAATAGTTGATACACTCTACCAAGCGACCGAGGTTGGACCACGGGATCGAGAGGTGCCTAACACCTTCCCCTCGGTCAACAGAATTCCTTAGCTGGAATCTCTGTTTGCAAACCAGTTTAAGAGTCAAATGGTTTCGAAAAGGATTTTCCAAAGGTGACTTGGCACACCGGATTATGCCAAGTGGCGACTCTGAATAAAAATGTAAATAATCCTTTCCGAAACAAATTTTCATTTCTTGTCACTTAAATAATAAAACCATTTCGGACTTTAAACTAAATCTCTTCTTGGAGTACGTTAAAAAAAAAGGGTGTGACAGCTCTGGGGACTCTGCTGGGGACCAATTTCAGAATTCAAGCTTATTTTTGAGTCGTATCGGCTTTGTTTGGCATTACGAGTGTATAAGCATTGTTTGTGTTATTGTTTTCACTTTTGTGCATTTTCGTGCTCTTTGTTTATAGTATTTATCCTATGTGTTACCGCTTTATATCTGTCATCATGAGTCCGCCCCCCGGCCTTCTTTCTGCAACAAGTCCGTAGTACACGTGTTGTACACGACCTATAGTTGAGTCACCCATATTTTAGGGGGGGAGCCGTCGGTGTTATGGAGTAGGTGGAAAGCAAAGCAGCCACTATCGACCATACGCTCCCCCGAACAGCCTTGTTAGTAAACCACAACGTAGGTCAGCCTTTAGGTCATGCTTATGTGCATCATGCGGAGACCTAGTGGGACCCACATGGCTCTTTGTAGGAGACTCACCTCTAAAGCATCCCTACGTGCTAACTGTTGCATATTTGAAACGTGGTCATTTGACAGACTGATTTAAAAAAAAAATAGAAAAAGTGAGTCGAAAAGAATGAATCAAAAGGAATTTCGTAGTTTATTTTAGAATTCTTTATGGATTTTGTTTTTCACGATCCAAAAACTCAAAAAGATTTTTTTTACCGTTAAAAAAAAAGAGTTTTGTTTGCCTTTTCTACATATTTGTCAAAAACCAAAAATACCAAAAAGATTTTTTTTTCTTTATAATTGGTGGTGTCAGTTTTAGTTAAAGTGTCTAGATGAAAATCCAAAAGTTTTTTTTCGTTTGTTTTTGGTAGTGTCTTTTAAGTTAGGATCAATTTATCGTTAATTGTCCAACCTGGACGAACTACGCACCCCTGATTCGAATCTTTCGGGATGTGAGATACGTAGGTAGCCTATTGTTGGTTCGGGGATCTTATTTGAAAAATCCAAAAATATTTCTTCACTCTCCATTTAGAGTAAGCGTTTCATATACGTCTTTAAAAGAAAACTACAAAAAGATTTTCCTTTAATAGGTTCAAGTTTCGTTTTCACATGAAATCGAAAACCCAAAAAGATTTTTCTTTGGTAATCACAGGTTCCATTTTGTATAGAGATTTAAACCTAAAAAAAACAAAAGATTTTTGTCAATTCTTTTGACACTTTGTTTAAAGAAAGAAAAAGAGTTTAATTGGCCATTTTGGTAAAACTGCCCGAACTACGCAAGATCTGATTCATGTACAACATGATATGTAGGCAACCTACTTTTGGGTTCGATCTAATCATTTTGTTTCGTTGTTTTTCATTATTTTTCCTCTTTTAAAGAAAAAAAAATAAAAACCACAAAGAATAATAAATAAAGGTAGATAACGAGAGAAGTGGAAAGAATAGAGATGGATACGAAAAAAATAAAAAATAAATAAAAATAAAAAATAATAATAATAATAAAAAAAGAGAGTGTAGATAAAAATCGAGATGATGTTGAAATGACCTCGCTACCCTCAAAAGCTGGTAGAAATGAACATGAATTTAGGACAATTTTACCAATATGATTCCCATGCTTGTTGTGTGCCCTAATCCTAACGGATGTCGTCTTTGATGAGCATGTTCTTTCAGATAACAGTGGTAGGTTTGCAGCACTCTGGCTAGTCACCCATACTTCACTATATCCAAAGCAAAGCTCGCCATGGCTAGCAGAGAGATTGAAAATTCGCTCATTGACCCGGATCTGGATCACAGGGAAGAAAGTTCAGAACACAATGATGAGGTAGTAAGGCTCAGACAACAATTGATAGATTTGCACCGGGCATGGGCCAGCGGAATGCCTCCTCCTCCGCTCCCTGAAGGTCTTGGGAATATCTCTAATTTCCCACCGCTCTCTCAGGCGTAATTCTCTGCTCCTACTGAGTCACCTGAGCACGCGCTAGGATTCACTCCACGACATTATTATCCTGGCAGTTCTGGTGTGCCCTTGGTAGCTCCCCAATCAAGACCCGCTGTTCAGCCGACGCCACCGATCACACCGGTATTCGTGGCTCCGCCACCACCTGAAGCTCCCACATATGTTGTGCATCCGACAATGGGGCTTCCTCAGTCTGCCAGTGAGCCAGTATTGAAGGTTCCAGATAGTCAGTATTATGCCCCGGAGCCGACTTTGAGAATGAATGACCCTTATGGGTACACTCAGCCACCTGCATTTCCATTTGATTCAGAGAAACCTGTCGCAACAGAGGAACAGGAAGTCATAGCGCGGTAGTTGAAAAGTTTAGAACAGGCCATGAGAAATTTGCAGGGAATCGGAGGTAATAAGAGTGTTTCTTATAAATATCTGTGCATGTTCCCAGACATCAACGTTCCCCTCGGTTTTAAAATGCCTAAGTTCGAGAAGTATGCAGGACACGGTGATCCCGTGGCCCACTTGAGACGCAATTGCAACCAGTTGAGGGCTACAGGAGGAAGGAAAGAGTTGCTCATGGCTTTCTTTGGAGAGAGTCTTTCTGATCTGGCTTTGGAATGGTTTATCAATCAAGATATCGACAAGTGGAACAACTGGACTGACTTAGCTTCTGAGTTTGTGCAACATTTTCAGTATAACATCGACCTGATTCCGGACGAAAAATCTTTGGTCAACATGAAGAAGAAAAACACTGAAGGTTTTAGGGAATACGCGATAAGATGGCGTGAACAGGACGCCAGGGTAAAGCCTCCAATGAAAGAAAGTAAGTTGGTAGAAGTTTTCATTTAGGCACAGGATGAGACTTATTTTCAGCATTTACTCCTGGCAATGGGAAAGTCTTTTATTGAAGTCCTTAAAATGGGGGAGATGATAGAAGACGGAATCAAGACCGGACGAATAGTGAGTTTTGCCGCATTGAAAGCCACCACACAAGCGATTCAAGGTGGATCTGGCGCATTTGGAGGTAAAAAAAAGAAAGAGAACGTGGCGACTGTCATAGCTGGAACCCATTCCTATCCCAAAAGACCACCTCACCCCTATCCCCAATCCCAAGCCCAAGTCTACGCCCAAGCTCCATATATTCCTTCCCACCATTACTACCCTCCACAAAACCCTTTATATTCTATTCCACCACCCCCGTACCCAGTATATAGCATGCAACCATATGCCCAAACCTCTTCTTACCCGCAGTGGCGCGCGCAAGCTCCACAAAATCGCCCATTCGCTCCACCAAATTACCAAAACCCCTCCAGACCCAGTTTTCATCCTAGGCCCGAGTATCAGAAAGAGAAGGCGGTCAAAAATCAATTCACACCTCTTGGGAATTCATATGCTAGCCTATTTGATAGGTTGAGAAATTTGAAGGTCTTAAGCCCAATTCAAGGAAGGCTTTCAAATCCACCGCCGAGGAATCTCGATTATTCTTTAAGGTGTGCGTACTGTTCTGACATGCCAGGCCATGATATCGAGAAATGTTGGCATTTGAAGAGAGCTGTCCAAGATTTGATTGACACAAATCAAATGCTGGTCCAGGCCCCGGAGGGTCCAAACATTAACCAGAATCCGCTGCCAACCCATGCTGAAGCCAATATGTTAGAATTGATACATGATGGGAAAGAGTCTTCGAGGGGTTATAAGCCTATTGTAAAGATACAACCCAAGAAAGCACAAAGAAACCCCTGATCACAGTACAGGGCGCCAGAAGGTATGTTGATTTATGTCAGGATAAACCTAAGTTGACAGTGGTGGGAGCTCTGAGTCAGCCCATCCTTGCAGTGAAAGGAGCACTGGCAGCGCCTATTGTCCTCAAACCGGTGACCCAACCTCTGATAGTCGATACGACAAGGGTTCCCTGGAATTATAGGCGGACTATGATGACCTATCATGGGAAATAAGTAGTGAAAGATGTAGATGAGGTAGGAGGTTTGACTAGGTCAGGAAGATGCTTCGTGCCTGAAAGATTAAGAAAGTACAAGCCAACGGTGAGTGGACCGTCATCTATAAAAAATCCCATCACCGAGGAAGAAGCCGAAGAATTTTTGAAAAAGATGAAATTGCCCGAGTATTCAATATTAGACCAGTTGAAGAAAACCCCTGCTCAAATTTCCCTTTTATCTTTGTTGTTGCACTCCAAGGAGCATCGTGATGTTTTACTAAAGGTATTAAATGAAGCATATGTTCCTAGGGAGGTTACAATCAACCAGCTTGAGAAAATGGTCGGAAAAATCTTTGAGGTCAATCGGATCAACTTTTCTGGCAATGAATTGCCTGTTGAAGGTACAGGGCATAACCGGGGCCTTTACATTATAGTGAAGTGTGAAGATTTCTACGTCACTCATGTTATGGTTGATGGAGGTTCAGGTGCAAATATTTGCCCTATTTCTACTTTGCAAAAGTTGAATATCGGTGCTGAAAGGATCAGGCCCAACAATGTATGTGTTAGGGCTTTCGATGGTGCAAAATCAAACTCCATTGGCGAAATAGAACTAATGTTGATCATAGGGCCTGTTGAATTCGCCATAGAGTTTCAAGTATTGAATATAGACTCCTCTTACAATCTATTGTTGGGAAGGCCGTGGATTCACAAGGCCAAGGCGGTTGCATCTACACTGCACCAAATGATTAAGTTTGAGCATGACAGGCAAGAAGTGGTTATTCATGGTGAAGGAGATTTGTCCGCCTACGAGGATTCTCCCTTGTCTTTTATTGAAGCAAATAACGTAGAGGAGACATTCGTCTATCAAATTTTTGATACAGTGTTAGTGAATCATATTCTTGAATGGCAGGTTATACTTGGGCCACAATTGTCTTCCGCTTCTATCATGATGGTGAGTGAACTTTGGAAATAAGGATATGAGCCAGGAAAGGGTTTGGGAGCGTCTCTGCACGGTATAGTTCATCCCATATGTTTGAGTGAGAACGTGGGAACGTTTGGTCTGGGATTTGAGCCTACAGCTGAAGATTTGAAGAAAGCCAAGGGAAGGAAAAAGGAAACATGGCCACTCCCTCGCCCAATGCCACTACTCAGTGAATCATTTGTTAAGAGCGGTGTCACGAAGCATGTGGAATTTGAAGTTGAATTGGTGGATGACTTCCAGAACCTTTTTATTGAAGTTGATATGGTCAAAGCAGGAGAATGTACCAGTATGGCAGACGTGCAATTCATAGGTCTAACTGTCCAGCTCAATAACTGGGAAGTCACTCCTCTCCCCATCAGGAGAGAGTTTTGGTAGTTTATTTTGTTTTTCTTTCTGTTTATCCGAGCTATTTCAGGGTTGTAATTCGGATTTTAGTTTGTTTATGTTATGTTGGCATCTATGTTTAAAACCTCCTATCTTTTTATTTAATGAAATGCAATGTCCCTTTTGTTTTGTGTCTAATATATTTTGTTTTTCTTTTCTTACACAGTTCTCTTTATGCTGATTCTAATGACATGACATGCATGCGGAATTTTCAGCCTGGCCTTAAAATCCAAACTAATCAAGATGTAATGAAGCCGGATGGGGACTATGATGAAGAAGAAGCACTAGAAGAAATAAGCAAAGAGTTGGAACAGTTTGAAGACAAACTGAATCCTAATTTGAATGAAACTGAGACAATAAATCTAGGGGATCAAGAAGATGTTAGGGAAACTAAAATCAGTGTAAATGCTTTGCCACAGCTAAAAGATAGAATTATTCAAGCATTAATTGATTATAAGGATGTTTTTGCATGGTCTTATGATGATATGCCTAATTTAAGCACTGAATTAGTGGCTCACAAATTACCAACTGATCCCGCATTCCCTCATTTCAAACAAAAGTTGAGGAAGTTCAAAACTGATGTAAGTATTAAAATCAAAGAGGAAATCATGAAACAACTTGAAGCCAAAGTAATTCGAGTGGCTCGTTATCCCATGTGGTAATCCAATGTTGTTTCCATACCAAAGAAAGATGGAAAAATTTGAGTGTGTGTTGATTACCGTGATTTGAACAGAGCAAGTTCGAAAGATGATTTTCCACTTCCCAACATCCATATTTTGTTAGACAACTGTGCTAAACACGAGGTTGCCTCTTTTGTGGATTGCTATGCCGGATATCACCAGATCATTATGGATGATGAAGACGCGGAGAAGACGTTTTTTTATCACACCATGGGGGACCTATTGTTATCGAGTGATGCCGTTCGGTTTGAAGAATGCTGGAGCAACGTACATGAGGGCCATGGCCACTATGTTTCATGATATGATGCATAAGGAGATTGAGGTCTACGTGGATGATGTGATTATTAAGTCAAAAAGTCAGGCCAACCATGTTAAAGATTTAAGAAAGTTCTTTGAAAGGCTTCACAGGTATAATCTCAAAATCAACCCGGCAAAATGTGTGTTTGGAGTTCCGTCTGGAAAGTTGTTGGGGTTAGTAGTCAGCCGTCGGGGAATTGAATTGGATCCCTCAAAAATCAAAGCCATTCAGGATTTGCCACCGCCCAAGAATAGGACGGAGGTGATGAGTTTGCTTGGTAGACTAAACTCTATTAGCAGGTTTATTGCTCAACTCATAACCACTTGTGAGCCCATATTCAAGTTGTTGAATAAGAGTGTTGCGGTAAAATGGACTGAAGAATGTCAGGAAGCGTTCGATCGAATCAAAAGATATTTGTCAAATTCGCCCGTGCTGGTACCCCCGGAGCCTGGTAGGCCTTTGATCTTATATTTATCAGTCATGGACAATTCTTTCGATTGTGTCCTGGTTTAACATGACGTCACAGGTAAAAAGGAGTAGGCTATTTATTATCTTAGCAAGAAGTTCACCACATATGAAGCCAGGTATACTCTTCTTGAAAGGACGTGTTGTTCCCTAACATGGGTAGCACAGAAGCTGAAGCATTATCTCTCATCCTATACTACTTATCTCATCTCCCGCATGGATCCTTTAAAGTCTATCTTTCAGAAGCCTATGCCGACAGGTCGATTGGCAAAGTGGCAAATATTGCTTACCGAGTTTGACATTGTATATGTAACTCAAACCGCCATGAAAGCCCAAGCCTTGGCAGATCATCTTGCTGATAATCCCATTGATGAAGAGTACGAGCCATTGAAGACATATTTTCCTGACGAAGAAGTGTCATGTGTCGATGAAGTCGTTATATATGCTGATCCAGGTTGGAAATTGTTCTTCGATGGAGCTGTTAATATGAAAGGAGTCGGAATAGGTGCGGTTCTTATCTATGAATCAGGATAATATTTCCTGGTAACAGCACAACTTCAATTCTACTGTACTAATAATATGGCAGAGTATGAAGCCTGCATTCTTGGTTTGAGGTTAGCTGTTGATATAGGAGTCCAAGAATTATTGGTGTTGGGAGATTCGGATTTGCTCGTCCATCAAATTCAAGGCGATTGGGAGACGCAAGATTTGAAGCTCATCCCATATCGACAATGCTTGCAGGAGCTATGTCAACGGTTTGTGTTAGTAAAATTTAGGCATATTCCAAGGATTCGTAATGAAATTGTTGATGCTTTAGCCACACTGTCTTCAATGCTCCAACATCCTGATAAAGCCTATATCGATCCAGTGCATATACAGAGTCATGATCAGCATGCTTACTGTAATGCGGTTGAAGAAGAGCTCGATGGAGAACCCTGGTTCTTGGATATCAAGCGATACATTCAGTCAGGAGAATATCCAGCATATGCCACCAACGATCAAAAGAGGACTATTAGGCGTTTGGCTAGTGGATTTTTCTTAAGTGGGGGAATCTTATATAAGAGAACCCTAAATTTAGGACTTTTGAGGTGTGTAGATGTAAGAGAAGCCTCGGCAATCATGGTTGAAATACACTCTGGAATATGCGGGTCGCATATGAACGGTTATGTCTTGTCAAAGAAGATTCTTCGAGCAGGTTATTACTGGCTTTCTATGGAAAGGAATTCTATTCAATTTGTTCGAAAGTGTCATCAATGTCAGGTACACGGTGATATGATACGTTCTCCTCCTGTTGAGTTGCATGCAATGGCCGCTCCATGGTTGTTCGTGGCTTGGGGAATGGATGTGATTGGACCGATTGAACCGAAGGCATCAAATGGACATAGATTTATTTTGGTAGCCATTGACTACTTTACAAAGTGGGTAGAAGCAGTAACTTTCAAGTCAGTGACAAAGAAGGCGGTGGTAGACTTTGTTCATGCCAATATCATTTGTAGATTTGGAATTCCAAAGATGATCATTACAGACAATGCTGCCAATCTCAATAGTCATTTGATGCAAGAAGTATGTCAACATTTTAAGATCGCACATCGAAATTCTACTCCATATCGCCCAAAGGCCAATGGTGCTGTAGAAGACGCCAATAAAAATATAAAAAAGATACTGCAAAAAATGGTACAAGGTTCTAGACAGTGGCATGAAAAGTTGTCGTTTGCATTGCTAGGTTATCGCACCACTGTTCGTACTTCAACAGGGGCAACTCCATATTTATTGGTGTATGGGATAGAAGCAGTCATCAATGCGGAAGTTGAAATTCCCTCTCTTCGAGTCATTGTAGAAGCAGAGATTGATGATGACGAATGGGTAAAAACCCGACTGGAACATTTGAGTTTGATTGAGGAAAAAAGGCTAACGTCTGTGTGTCATGGCCAGTTGTATCAGAGGAGGATGGCTCGAGCGTATAACAAAAAGGTCTGTCCCAGGAATTTTGAAGTCGGTCAGTTGGTATTAAGACGTATCCTTCCTCACCAGGTTGAAGCGAAAGGCAAGTTCTCCCCTAACTGGCACGGTCCCTTCATTGTGAAGAAAGTGTTGCCCAATGGAGCCTTATATTTGACAGATATTGAAGGCAAAATGGCAGAAATGGCTATCAATTCTGATGCGGTCAAAAGATACTATGTATGATATTTGATCCTTTGTTGAGTTTATTGCATGTTTAGTACTTGCATTTTTGAAGATTGATATGATGAAGGCATTTTATTATTCTATCCAAACATAGTGTCATCCTTTGTTTACCCGTTTGAGCTTCGTTTATTTTTCTTTCATATCCCTCTTTTGGAATCAAAATAGAGTCAAAGATAAATGTCAAGAAAATAAGAATAAAAGAAATAGTTCGAAAATAAAAGAAAGAAATAGTTCGAAACAAAGAACAAGCTGATGGAACTACGTGCGACCTGATTCTCCTCTCTCGGGAGTGAGATATGTAGGCTGCCCTATTTCGGGCTCGGTCAAACCAAATAAAGATCTAAGAGTCACCCAGTCAACAAAACTGGGGCATGAGTTAACATGTTGTTTGAGTCGATTCCAAAAGCTGTAAGTCCCAGCCCCACTTTATGTGTCGTTTGAACCCCTTGCCATCCTTTTCTAACCCTATCCAAAAGCCAAGTTACAACCAAAGAAAGTCCTTCAGATCAATTTTTGATAATGTCAAGACTAAGCATGCAATGGATATGATGATACATTATGAGGTACCACTTGTCTCCCTCAGCATAAGAAATCAGGAAAAAAATATAAAAATGAGAGAGTCTTATTGATGAAAACCCCCGTGGTCATCATAAGGCGATGGTGAGTTGAGAGAAATGAAAATGAGAGAGTCTTATTAGTGAAAATCCTTGAGGGCACCATAAAGCGATGGTAAGTGGAGAGAAATAAAAATGAGAGAGTCTTATTGGTGAAAACCCTCACGGGCACCGTAAGGCGATGAACAGTTCAAGAGAAAAGTGAAAAGTGAAAAGAAAGAGATTTGTTGGCGAAAGTCTTTTAAGATGTCGTCGATCGAATGTGATGAATGAGTCCAATGGATTTGAATAAGCGGCTCAGCGGCAAAGGCACGAACTCAACAACAAATGAGGAGTTTGGATAGGAATATCAGGCAGCTGAATCCAAAATGCATGTCATCCTCATTGGAGTTGGTTGTCGTATTCAGATAAGTTTTTCTTTACGGGACATTGCCCTTTTCTTTCATTTACATATTCATGCTTTTTGTCTTTTCTTATGTCATTTATCAAAAAAAAAGTCACCGTCATTTCTTTACATTTTAAGTCAAGTCTGTGTCAACACAAGCGAGAAAGAATTTTAAAATTTACTACCAGTCTTTCCAATTATATGAGGAAAAGCCAAGGAACAGCACAAGAAAGAAATATGATCGTAATTCAACACGAAGCAAAGGAAGTCTATCAACCGACAGGCTATTGGATTCGTGGAAGCATTCATATTTGGGAAAAGAGTGCACCTCAGGGGAATGGTAGAATGGAAACCCATTGTTTGAGTCAGAACTCATTTCCCTCAACCTGGATCCGGGGCAATGATGCGGCAAGATAGGGCAGGTATCAGCGATGTGGAAGAAAGATGAAAGGAACGAGTGCTGGAGTAGATACTTGAGAAGCCAAGAGTTGCAAGCCACCATTAAGTTTTTACTTCTTGTTCAGGACCCTCCTGAAAAATGGGATTTTACCTTCTGTTCAGGATCCTCCTGAAAAATGGGATTTTACTTTCTGTTCAGGACCCTCCTGAAAAATGGGATTTTCTTTTATGCTCAGGACCCTCCTGAAAAAATGGGATTTTACCTTCTGTTCAGGACCCTTCTGAAAAATGGGATTTTACTTTATGTTCAGGACCCTCCTGAAAAATGAGATTTTACTTTCTGTTCAGGACCTTCCTGAAAAATGGGATTTTACTTTATGTTCAGGACCCTCCTGAAAAATGGGATTTTACCTTCTGTTCAGGACCCTCCTAAAAAATGGGATTTTACTTTCTATTCAGGACCCTCCTGAAAAATGGGAATTTACTTCTTGTTCAGGACCCTCCTGAAAAATGGGAATTTACTTTATGCTCAGGACCCTCCTGAAAAATGGGATTTTACTTTCTGTTCAGGACACTCCTGAAAAATGGGATTTTACTTTATGTTCAGGACCCTCTTGAAAAATGGAATTTTACTTTATGCGCAGGACCCTCCTGGAGAATGGGATTTTACTTTATGTTCAGGACCCTCCTGAAAATGGGATTTTACTTTATGTTCAGGACCCTCCTGAAAAATAGGATTTTACTTTATGTTCAGGACCCTCCTGAAAAATGGGATTTTACTTTCTGCTCAGGTCCCTCCTGAAAAATGGGATTCTACTTGTTGTTCAGGACCCTCCTGGAAAATGGGACAACGCTTTCGAAAATGAAATACTACTTTATTATAATTCTTGTTTGGGATAATTTTCGTTCTAGTTTTAATTTTGGGTTTCAGGAACCCGCCTGAAGAACAGGGTGATGAAATAGCAAGTCAGAGGCCCGCCTGGAGAATAGAGTGAAGAAATGGAAGTCAAGCAACAAAGTGATGAAATAGCAAGTCAGGATCCCGCCTGGAGAGTAGGGTGAAGAAACGAAAAGTCAAGCAACAAAGTGAAACAATTGAAAGCCAAGCAACAAGTTGAAAGAAATTGCAAGTCAGGAGCCCGCCTGAAGAATAGGGTGATGAAAGTCGAGTCAAGAACCAATAGAAGCTGTATAGATTGGATTTTTGTAATTTCATTTATGTTTTAACTTGTAATTTTCATTTTTGATGTAATGACGGAGCCGCGGACCGGAACCTCGACGGAACCTCACTCGATTATCCAACTCGGTATAGTCCATCTCCTTCTAAAAGTTGAGATACTTGTCACTCGATCCCCTCATAATGTGAGTAGGTGGGATGTCTTAAGTCAAGACCCGGTTGTCCTTCTTCCTTCTGTTTCTTTCTTTGAATAATGCTCGGGTCAAAATTTGGTCTCGCTGTCTACTTCTTTGCCTGAAAACACTTCGTGTTTACATTCAAAGGGGGCATAATGTAGACACCTAATTTCGTCCCTCCCCGATATCATTTTTACCTATTGTTTACCTTATCCTACCGTGTACCCTCACCTGTGTGATAATCACTCCAAAAAATGACAAAATAACAACCCCCTAACTAATTTTGTCTTATCCTAATATTCTAACAACCCACCCAACCAAAAATTGACAACACATCCTAACAACCTACCCAATCAAAATAAAACACATCACTCTACCCCACCTACCCTACCCCCTACTCCACCTCACCCCTAGCCAGCTCCCCTCTCCTCACGTTTAGAGCACATATACACTCCACTAGAATAGCAACAAAAGAGAGGATATATACAAAAAAAATGGGCCCCTACAAAAAGAATTCGGTTGGAACATAGGGAGGCACTTCAATTTTTTCCAATTCATAAACATACATATATACTCTCACACTACACAATTTTTTTGGGGGGAAGAGTAACAAAAAAAAAAGAACAGAGCAGATCTCAAAAAGGAAAAATTTCTTTTCTTCTCCTTTCCATCATCTTCTTCCATTTTTGGACCTTCAAGAGCATCATTAACAGCTTCTCGCCGCCCCACTTCACTCACTTATCATCAACCCTCCTCGTCGTCCTCTTTCTTCTTTTTCTTTTTCGTCTACTTCATTTGTAGTCCCTGACAACAGAATTCCTCTATCTCCTCCTCCTAACACTACTGATGCACTTCAATGGGTAAGTAGAAAGCAATACTGTGGTGAATTGACAGAAAATGATGTGGGTAAACGGGTAAGGCTTTGTGGGTGGGTCGTCTTTCATCGGATTCATGGGGATCTCACTTTCGTCAACCTCAGAGACCAAACTGGAATTGTTCAGATTACTACACTTCCTGATGATTTCCCTGATGCTCATTCTACCATGAACGGTCTGAGACTTGAATACGTGGTTGCCATTGAAGGTGTTGTTCGGCCTAGGACAGTTGAGTCGGTCAACAAAAAGATGAAAACTGACACGACAGAGGTGGACGGTTGTTGAGATTTTCTAGTTGGGGGTTCGAAGTTTGGTTTCTTTAATTCTTTATTATCAACGAAAGTCGATTATTGGAAGGTTGTTTGAGGATTCAGTTCAAATTGTTATTTTTCTATTCGAGTTGGATTCATCGCTGTTGAGGTTCTATTCTAAATTCCAAGTCCGGGTTTTCTTATTATCAACAAAGATCAGATTGTTGAAAGGACCATTTCCTTAACCCGCTCTTTTTTTTTCTATCTTAGTGTGTTGAATGGATTGTGAATATGTGTGGTGTTATATGTTTTGTTGGATTTTTGTTGATGTTGATGTTATGATCATGACGTTTGATGATTCATTTTCGAAGGTTTGAGGAAAGAACTTGACCATGTTTTAATGGATCGATAAAAAAATAAGTTGGGGGTTGAAATGAAAAATTGATGAAAATGTTAGATTCGGACAAATTTTGATTTATTGTGTTTTGAATGTAAATGCCATCGAATTGGATAGGCAAACGTAGGTTGGGTAGGCAAAATTTAGAATTAAGTGCTTCGTTGGATGTGAACGTGGAGTAAGTGTTGAATGTTTTCTACTTTATCGCATTCGATTCAAAGTGTATTTATTTAATCGGGGAATGCCCCGAGGTAATTTGTATTTACTCACCGGGGAATGCCCCGAAGAATTTTGTACGCAAAGGATGCTCGTGATCAAGGCCCGAGGCATCGGGTAAAGCATAGTTTAGGACTAGTGTAGGTTATTTCAGTATTTTTATTTCGGGTTGTAATAATTGGACTGGACTTTACATTTGTTTTGTTTTGTCTTATTGTTTGATTATTTTGCGTGCTTTTGTGTGGTTTATACATTTCGTAATGCCAAAATAGTTGATACACTCTACCAAGCAACCGTGGTTGGACCACGGGATCTAGAGGTGCCTAACACCTTCCCCTCGGTCAACAGAATTCCTTAGCTAGAATCTCTGTTCGCAAACCAGTTTAAGAGTCAAATGGTTTCGAAAATGATTTTCCAAAGGTGACTTGGCACACCGGATTATGCCAAGTGGTGAATCTGAATAAAAATGTAAATAATCCTTTTCCGAAACAAATTTTCATTTCTTGTCAGTTAAATAATAAAACCCTTTCGGACTTTAAACTAAATCTCTTCTTGGAGTACGTTAAAAAAAAGGGGTGTGACAACATTTTCCCGGGTTGAGTTTGAGATTATACCTGCGAAGCCTTTCAAAGAACTTTCTTAAATCTTTAACATGGTCGGCCCAACTTTTTGACTTAATAATCACATCATCCACGTATACCTCAATCTCCTTATGTATCATATCATGAATCATAGTGGTCATGGCTCTCATGTATGTTTCTCCAGCATTCTTCAAAGCGAACGGCATCACTCGATAACAATAGGTCCCCCATGGTGTGATAAAAGTCATTTTCTCCGTGTCTTCATCATCCATAATGATCTGGTGATATCCGGCATAGCAATCCACAAAAGAGCCAACCTCGTGTTTAGCACAGTTTTCTAACAAAATATGGATGTTGGGCAGTGGAAAATCATCTTTCGAACTTGCTCTGTTCAAATCACGGTAATCAACACACACTCGAATTTTGTCATCTCTCTTTGGTACGGGAACAAAATTGGATAACCACATGGGATAACGAGTCACTCGAATTACTTTGGCTTCAAGTTGTTTCATGATTTTCTCTTTGATTTTAATACTTACATCAGTTTTAAACTTCCTCTACTTCTATTTGACAGGAGGGAACGCGGGATTAGTTGGCAATTTGTGAGCCACTAATTCAGTGCTTAAACCAGACATATCATCATAAGACCATGCACAAACATCCTTATAATCAATTAATGCTTGAATCATTCCATCTTTTAGCTATGGCAAAGCATGTACACTGATTTTAGTTTCCCTAACATCTTCTTGATCCCTTAGATTTATTGGCTCAGTCTCATTCAAATTAGGATTCGGTTTGTCTTCAAACTGTTCCAACTCTTTGCTTATTTCTTCTAGTACTTCTTCTTCATCATATTCCCCATCCTGCTTCATTACATCTTGATTAGTTTCGATTTTAAGATCAGGCTGAAAATTCCGCATGCATGTCATGTCATTAGAACCAGTATAAAAAGAACTGTATATTGATGATAGGCATATTTACACGCCTAAAGCACCTTAATTTACCCATATTTTAGCTAAGTTTTGAGGACAAAATATATAATTCATGCACTTTTAGTCCTTTTTCCTGTAAGTGAGCTAACAAACGTGATTAGCAAGTTTTCAGGTATAAATGATGAAGATTCCAGCACTTTATGGATAACTTGACGCCCAAGGAAGCTTCACGAAAGAAGGAAAGTAGCGTTTGGACGCCTATGGACTGAAAGTGATGCATGGATAACTTGTCCCGGGAAAAAACAGCATTTCTAAAGACTTTGGGGATCAGCAGTAACTTAGTAGGATTAGGATAAGGATGCAGTAACCTAGTAGGATTAGGATAAGTACGCAGTATCCTAGTAGGAATAGGATATGGGTGTTATAAATACCCTATTTTGCTGAAGCTTTTTATAATCTCTCTCCATTCATATAATTCATTCAACTCTTAAAATTCGATTCACTCATTAATTCAAGTATTTTCCATTCGACTTTTGCTACTACTTCACGTTACAATATTCTGTAAGTTTTAACAGAGAAACACGACTCTCTTGAGAATAACGGAAGGAGCAAAAACGTCCAACCCTAGTTGACGTTAACATCATCTATTGCGAAGATCTTTCTAGATTTTGGTATGATGATGATGTCTATTGTGATTTTCGTTGTACTCATGAGTAGCTAAACTTCTCTGTTAGGGTTATGGAAGCCTTATGAGATACTATCTGTTGCTATGAGTTTGTGAATTCTTGATACGTATGCTGCTTATATCATTACTCTCTTCATCTTAATTGAATTCTTGTGGTTGCAAACATATAGAATACGCCGGTATAGCATTAACTTGTTCGAAAGAAAAGTTACATGTCTGGAAAAGAGAGAATGACAAGGAAATAGGGCTACTAAACCCTGTTTAAAAGTTAGTATCGTAACTGGATTAACCTCTTGGAGAATTAGTACCATTAGTATACGCTTTAAGCTCGAAAGAGTTAAAGTGATATAATCCTTGATGGTCGAAAGACGCTAGGATTTACCATAGAATACGAATCTCTATAAGCGCATGCATGTCTGAATTCCGCATAACTCATAGCCAATAGATACGTAGAACTCATCAGGTGGACATAACCCTAACTTATAATTCTCATTAATTAAAACCTACCAAGCATTCCGTTTTTACTTTGCTGTTTTGATACCTTTAATTCACGCCTAAACCATCCCCCCTTTTTTTTCGTAGAATTTTCGACTAACAGTCTAATAATAGTTGCATACTTAGTGATTGAGTATTCCCTGTGGGATTCGACACCCAACCCAGTTGGGTTCTATATTTGACGACGACCGCTTACACTCTTACGAGAGCTGTAGTTTGAGCGTTATCAAATTTTGGCGCCGTTGCCGGGGAATACGGTTGTCAACTAAGTTGTGATAGTTACTACACCCTTTGGTCAAAAATTCTCAGATTTTACTTTTAGTTGTTGTTTTTGTTTTATTCAGGTTTGCTTAAGTGCATGCCAAACACTCGAAGTTCAGGTCAACCGTTATTACCTATCAATCCTGAACCACAACTTATTGGCAGAATGGATGCACAACGTGACATTGAAAGAAGGGCTGCTCAACAAGAGCAGGCTAGATTAGCTGCATTGGCAGCTGCTCAAGTGCATCAACAGAATATTGATATCCCAGGTAGGGCAACAAATCCTGATGATGAGGACCTGGGTGATGATAAGTTACTTAATCCACGGCGTGCAGATAAGGTGGCAACACCTATGCACAGGAGAGATCGTAAAGTTAGAATGAGACCTGAACGCCGATCTGTGTAGGCTCTTTTTGATGATGATGATGACGATCTTGATGGAGCTGGCACCACAGGGGCTATTATTCCTCCACCCTTGGCTCCCGGAGCCAAGTTCAATATCACTAGCACCATGATTCAGCTATTGCAGCTCAAAGGTTTATTTGGTGGACTTGCAGGTGATGATCCGAATATGCATCTGGTCAATTTTATTTCAACATGCAAGTCGTTTGACAATCCAGGAGTTGGGCAGAATGCAATTCGGCTGCGCTTATTTCCATTGTCTCTGTCTGGGGAGGCAACTCTATGGCTGAACGGGCTAACTCCTGATTCTATTACTAATTGGAGGCAACTGAAAGACGCTTTCCTAGAAAGATTCTTTTCGCCATCCAAGAGAGCACAGTTGAGAGATGAGATCAGTAATTTTCGATAGCTTCCAACTAAATCTCTCCATGAAACATGGGAGAGATTCAAGAAGTAGCTAATGAGGTGCCCAAACCATTATATGACCAACGTCCACTTGATGGAGATATTATACAGATCTTTGAACTCAGTGACTAATCCAGTGGTGGATAATGCGGCTGGAGGATCATTCATGGACCTTAATTTTATTGAGGCAAGTGATATGCTAGATCGTATGACAAAGCAGAGCAGAGCTTGGCATACCAGGGATTCTGAGGTAGCAAGCTCTACTATATCTATTGGCATGACTGCAGAGCTGAGGCGTAGACAAGAGGAACATGATCAAGATATGGCGCACATGAAAACACAGATGGATCTTCTTACAAAGCATCTATTATCAGGGAAGACCGAAAAAGTCAAAGCAGTTGCGTCAAAAGGAAGAGACGAATCCGATTCAGAGGAAGAAGCCAACTACTTGAATAATCAGGGGGGTTTCCGAGGCAATGCCCAAGGAAACCAAGGTTGTATCTATTATGATAAATCTGGATACAAGGACCGCGATCAAGGTAGTTGGAAAAACAATACCGACGGGAGTGGTTTGTATGTTCCTCCTGGAAGACGTGACGTCGCTGCATCTGGTTCTGTAAATATGTCCATGGAAGATATGATGGCTAAGCTGCTGAAAGGAGTAGAGGCAACCAGCACAGGAGTAACTGAGGTAATAAATAATCTGTCCTCAATGAAGCAATTGGTTGACTCGCATTCCACTTCAATAAAACAGCTGGAGAAACAATTGAGTCAATTATCTGCGGCATTCAACCAAAGAAAGGCTGGAACACTACCCAGCGATACGGTGCAAAACCCAAGGAACGACGGATCATGCATGGCTATTACTACCCGGAGTGGTAAAGTGTTGGAAAATCCATCCAAGGACAAGCAGGTGGTTGATGATATAGCGGATAATGTTATTGATGCAGAATGTGAAAAGGCCGAAGAAGCTGAAGAGTGTGTTCATGACGTCACCCCTAGACGTTTGCAGCCTGAAAAGATTGATAGTTGGAAGCAAGGTAAAAAGAAAGTGGTGGAGAAAACTATTCCCCTTCCACCATCACCTTTTCCGCAGAGACTGAAGAAGAAAGCTGATGATACCAAGTTCAGTAAATTCATGACTATGTTGAAGCAGCTGACTATTAATGTTCCTTTGGTGAAAGCGCTAGAGCAGATGCCCGGATACGCTAAATTCATAAAGGACCTTTTAACAAAGAAGCGGGCAGTAAGCTATGAGCCAGCAGATAATATTCATCATTGCAGTGCAATTGCCACAAGGTCCTTAGTACAGAAGAAGGCAGACCCTGGTGCTTTCACTATTCCTTGCACGGTTGGATCTATGAATTTTGCTAAGGCATTGTGCGATTTGGGAGCTAGCATCAATTTGATGCCACTATCGGTC
Source organism: Capsicum pubescens (assembly GCA_030864215.1). NCBI lineage: Eukaryota > Viridiplantae > Streptophyta > Magnoliopsida > Solanales > Solanaceae > Capsicum > Capsicum pubescens. The sequence goes on from CM061543.1 coordinate 5,583,818, forward strand.
TACAGAAAGTTGGGGTTGGGTGGCCCTACACCAACCAATATGCAGCTTGTGATGGCAGATAGGTTGGTAAAACGACCTGTGGGTATCTTGAATGATGTGTTGGTGAAGGTGTCTACCTTCATTTTTCCTGCAGACTTTGTGATTTTGGATTGCGAGGTGGATTCTGAAGTTCCCATAATCTTGGGACGTCCTTTCCTTGCAACAGGAAGTGTGCTTATTGACATGTGAGCTAATGAGCTTTTATTTTGGTTGAATGACGAAGTGGTCCGCTTTGATATATGCAAAGCAATGAAGCAGCCCAGCGATATGAATGTGTTCTCCGTAGCTGATGTTCATTATGAGGATAAGAAAGCATTATCTGTAGAGAAACAGCTTACTGTTGAGCCATTGTCTGCTGCGCTGCTGAATGTTGAGCATGAGGACGATGAAGGCTATGAAGAAACTATGTGTGCTCTAACAGAAATAGGGTTCTATTCTCATACTCCTAAGCAGCTGGACCTTGATCTTAAGAATCAATCTTCACCAACAGGAAAGACTTCCATTGAAGAGCCACCAATGCTAGAATCGAAAGAGCTCCCCAGTCACCTAAGGTATGCGTTCTTGGGAAGTGGAAATACACTTCCGGTGAGTGTTGCAGCTGATTTAGGTGAACAGCACATAGAGGCTCTCATCTCTGCTCTAAAGAGGTACAAGAGAGCCATTGGGTGGTCTATTGATGATATAATTGGTATCCCTCTTGGGATATGTACGCACAAGATTCATCTCGAAGGAGATTGCATGCCTGCAAGTAAGCATCAGCGTCGTCTGAATCCATTCAGAAAACGATGCCCCATCTCTCTCGATGAAGTCTAAGTAATCGAGATAGCTATGTCGTGCCGCGACAATAAATCAAGCGCTTGGTGGGAGGCAACCCATCATTTTTAATTGTTTTGTTTTCTTAAGATTTTGTCGAGCCACGACCAAAACTAAGGCGCTTGATGGTAGGCAACCCATCGTTCTAATCTTTTTTGTTGTTTTTGAGTAAATGTAGGTGCAAGAGGTGTAAAGGAGGAGATTGGTTTCAAATTTTGATTTGGAAGTATTGCATGTTGAAGGTGGTAAGTTAGGAATGAAGAAGCAAAAGGCTATGGGTTAGGCATTGCCTATGAAAATATAGGCAAAGAACAAGGCAAGGCCTATGTAAATCTAGGCCACGAGAAAGGCATGGCCTATGCTATGGCCTAAGCTCTCGGATTCTAGAGTGCCATAGCATAGGCGCCGCCTATGCAAAAGCATTCTGTCTCTGAATCTAGTATGCCATGGCATAGGCGCCGCCTATGCCTAACAATGCCATAGCATAGGCGTCGCCTATACCAAGCATAGGCGCCGCCTATACCAAGCATAAGCAAAGCATTAGGCGCCGCCTATGGTCACTTTTGGTCTCCAAATCCGATTCCAAATGGGTCAAAACCCGACCCAAGCTTGTCCTATAAATAGAACCTTAGTCTTAGAACAAAAATGCATTGCAACTTCAACCTAGGTGCCGCCTACCTCTCCAAAATCTCTCAAAAATTTTCCTTTTGCTCTCTTACTTTGCAAGAACATCTTCCGAGGCCATCAACCAAGTAAGTACTTCTTTGTTCTTCTTTTATATTCCGTAAGTATTACACTACTACGCCTATAATGAATTGTTAAATCTTGAAGTAGTATTGGTGATTTGAATGTGGTTGATTTGTTGTGATACATCTCGTTGAGTGAAAGAATACGTGTGGGTGTTCTTGATTTTATTCCGACTTGTATTTGATTGTTATACACTGTCATACTTTTGCGGAGTCGACATGGTGAAGTTAATTGCATAATCTTCAAAATTGAATGCTTGAATGTTTGAATGACTCGTTCATCGAGATAAAGATCATGATTGAATACAAGCATGAGATGTTGTGATTATTTCTATGCCATAACTTGATACGATCTCTATGTAGTAGTCTTGTTCAAAAAGTGCATTAATCCAAACATGAAAGTATGATCAAGATTACATGAAATAGAGTTGGAAAGGATAGTTAAGACGACATGAAAGTATGACTGTGCTAAACATATTGTTGGAACATAACGCCTAAACGTATATCGATGAAGTCTGAGTAATCGACAATGTTCACTTAATTAGTTTGTGCCAACAAATTAAGTGTGGGGTGGTGCCACTACTGTTTGTTTGTCGACTGTATCTACAGAGATGAAGCTAACATGACTATCATTTTAATCTCAGGTACAATGGCACCAAAAGCACGCCAAGGAAAAGACAAAGCAACCACCTCACAGAAAGGCCAGAAAAGGGGAAGAAAAGAGAAAGCTAAATCCTCCTCGCTACAAATACCTGATGATAGGCGAATTTACACGCCTATAGCACTATATTTTGCCCATATTTTAGCCTAGTTTTGAGAACAAATTATATATTTCATGCACTTTTAGTCCATTTTCCTGTAAGTGAGCTAACGAACATGATTAGCAAAGTTTCAGGTATAAATGATGCAGAATTCAGCATTTCATGGATAACTTGACGCCAAAGAAAGCTTCACAAAAGGAGAAAAGCCAATCTTGGACGCCAAGGACTAAAGATGGCGCATGGAAATTCTGTCCCGGGCTAAAACAATATTTCTGAAGACTTTGGGGACTAGCAGTAATTTATTAGGATTAGGATAATGATACATTAACCTAGTACAATTGGGTTAAGTATTTCATTAACTTAGTAGGATTTGGTTAAGCATTTCATTAGCTTTGTAGGAATAGGCTATGGGTATTATAAATACCCTATCTTGCTAGAGATTTAGAGACATCTTTTGACATTCAATTCTATTCTATTCTACTTCTAAGACATTCTAGTTCTAAACAATCATTCTTCCATTAATTCTATTTTCTTCTTCTATTCATCTATTCTTAAATTCCACAACAAGAGAAACGTTACTTTGCTAAGGGATTCACGCCTAACGCCTACCACACCATTACAAACGTGAAATCTTTATTGTGGTATAACAACAATGTCAATTGTGATTTCCTTCGCACTCATGGGTAACTAAACTTCTCTGTTGGGGTTATGGAAGCCGAATGAGATACTATCTATTACTGTGAGTTTGTGAGTTCGTGACACGTATGGTGCTTATATCATTATTCTCTTCATCTTAATCTAAATTCTTTGTGGTTGCAAACGCAAGAATACGCCAGTATAACATTTAACTTGTTCGAAAGAAAGGTTATCTGTCTGGAAAAGAGATAATGTCAAGGTAGTAGGGTCCCATCCCTTATTAAAAAGTTAGTGCTGTAACTGGATTAACCTCTTGGAGAATTCGTACCGTTAGACACGCTTTAAGATCGAAAGAGTTAAAGTGAAATAATCCTCAAATAGGTCGAAAGACGCCTGGATTTACCATCGAATACAATTCTCTATAAGCACATGCATGTTTGAATTCAACACACTCATAGTCAATAGAGACGTATAACTCAGAAGGTGGACATAACCCCAACTCCTCAATTCTCATTGTTTCACAACCTACTAAACATTCTTTCTTTTTACTTTGCTATTTTCAGTTTTTGCTTTAATAATTTGGTTACACATTACAAACCCCCCTTCTTACGAGACTTGCACTAAAAGTCTAGTAATCGTTGCTTACTTGTTGACCAAGCTATTCCCTGTGGGATCGATACCCAACCCAGGTTGGGTTCTATATTTTCTAACGACCGCTTTACACTCCTACGAGAGCTGTAGATTGAGCGTTATCAAAAATTGGCGCCGTTGCCGGGGAATACAAGTGTCAATTAAGTTCGTAATAATTACTAGACCCTTTGGTCAAAGATTCTCGTACTTTTACTTTTAGTTTTTCTTTTTGTTTACTGCAGGTTTTTATTCAGTGCATGCCCCATACCCGAAGTTCTGGTCAACCGTTATTACCTATCAATCCTGAACCACAACATATTCGCAGAATAGAGACACAACACGCAATTGAAAGGATGGCTGCTCAACAGGAACAGGCGAGACTAGTTGCGCTAGCCGCCGCTCAAGTGCATAAACAGAATATTGATAACCCTGGGCGAGCAACAAATCCTGACGATGAAGATCTAGGTGATGACGAGCTACTAAACCCTAGGCATGCCGCTGAAAGCACAACACCTGCCAACAGAAGAGATCGTCAAGCTAGGTTTAGGCCTGAACGCCAACCCATGCAACCAGCTTTGGACGACGATGATGATGATCTTGATGGAGCCGGAGCCACAGGAGCCATTATTCCTCCACCATTAGCGCCCGGAGCCAAGTTCAACATCACAAGCACCATGATTCAGTTATTGCAACTCAAGGGATTATTTGGTGGACTAGCAGGCGATGATCCGAATATGCATCTCATCAACTTTATTTCTACATGCAAGTCGTTTGACAATCCTGGTGTTGGTCAGAATGCAATTCGATTACGTCTATTTCCATTGTCTCTATCTGGGGAGGCAACTCTATGGTTGAATGGGCTGACTCCTGATTCTATTATAAATTGGAGGCAATTGAGAGACGCTTTCCTAGAAAGATTCTTTCCGCCATCCAAAAGAGCACAATTGAGAGATAAAATCAGCAACTTTCGTCAGCTTCCCACTGAAGCTCTTCATGAAACATGGGAGAGGTTCAAGATAAAGCTAGCGAGGTGCCCAAACCATCATATGACTAATGTTCACCTAATGGAGATATTATATAGAGCCCTGAATTCAATAACTAAACCAGTGGTAGATAATGCGGCTGGAGGATCCTTTATGGATCTCACCTTTGGTCAAGCAAGAAATATGCTAGATCGTATGACGAAACAAAGTAGATCTTGGCATACCAGGGATTCTGAGGTAGCAAGCCCCACTTTATCTATTGGCATGACTGCAGACCAAAGAAGAAGACAAGAAGAACGTGATCAAGATATGGCGCACATGAAAACACAAGTGGATCTTCTTACAAAGCATTTATTATCAGGGAAGACCAAAAAAGTGAAATCTATTGCGTCAAAAGGAAGAGACGAATCTGATTCGGAAGAGGATGCCAACTACTTGAACAATCAGGGGGTTTCCGAGGCAATGCCCAAGGAAACCAAGGTCGGAACTATCATGGTAAATCTGGAAACATGGACCAAGGTAGTTGGAAGAACAAGAATGACAGTAGTGGTTTGTATGTTCCCCCTGGAAGACGTGACGCCACCACATCTAGTTCTGGAAGTATGGAAGACATGATGGCTAAACTACTGAAAGGAGTGGAAGCAACGAGCGCAGGAGTAACGGAGGTAATAAATGATTTGTCCTCTATGAAGCAATTAGTTGATTCTCATTCCACTTCAATCAAGCAAATAGAGCAGCAATTGAGCCAACTTTCAGCAGCACTCAATCAAAGAAAGGCTGGCACTTTACCTAGCGACACTGTGCAAAATCCAAGGAATGAGGGGTCATGCATGGCCATCACTACCCGAAGTGGTAAGGTGCTGGAAACTTCAGAAAAAGGCAAGCAAGTGGTTGACGAAGAAGCGGAAGTTGATGATAATGCGAAAGGGGAAGATGCCGCAGCAGCCGATCCTAACATCCTTAACGTCACTCCTCACAACGTGCAGCCTGGAAAAGCTGGAAAACGGAAGCAAGAGGAGAAGAAAGCTATGGAGAGAACAATTCCATACCCACCACCACCTTTCCCCCAAAGATTAAAGAAGGTGGCGGATGATACAAAGTTCAGCAAATTCATGACTATGTTAAAGCAGCTGACCATTAATGTTCCATTGGTGGAAGCACTTGAACAAATGCCTAGGTATGCGAAATTTATGAAGGATATTTTGACAAAGAAGCGGGCAGCAAGTTATGAGTTGAAAGATGATGTCCATCACTGCAGCGCAATCGCTACCCGATCAATAGTTCAGAAGAAGGCTGACCCCGGAGCTTTCACTATTCCTTGCACCGTTGGATCTTTGAATTTTGCCAAAGCATTATGTGATTTAGGAGCCAGCATCAATTTGATGCCATTATCTATCTATAAAAAGTTGGGGTTGGGTGATCCTACTCCAACCAATATGAGGCTCGTCATGGCGGATAGGTTGGTAAAACGACCTGTTGGTATCCTATGTGATGTCTTGGTAAAGGTTTCTTCATTCATCTTTCCAGCAGACTTTGTTATTTTGGATTGTGAAGCGGACTCAGAGGTTTCCATAATCTTGGGATGCCCTTTCCTTGCTACAGGAAGTGTGCTTATTGATTTGAGAGCTAATGAGCTTTCATTCCGAATAAATGACGAAGTGGTTCGCTTTTATGTTTGCAAATCAATGAAGCAACCCAAAGATCCGAGTGTATTTTCGGTGGCTGATGTTTTCTTTGATGATCCGAAAGAATTACTTAAAGAAGAGCAAATTATTATTGACCCTTTGGCGGTTGTGCTCATGAATGGAGAGAGTAAGGATGCTAAAAATTGCAAAGAAGCTATTTGTGCTCTATCAGGATTAGGGACATATCGCTATGCTCCCAAGAAGCTGGACCTTGATCTCAAAAATCGACCCACACCACCAGCTAAGCCATCTATTGAAGAGCCACCCACGTTAGAATTGAAGGAGCTGCCAAGTCATTTAAAGTATGCATTCTTAGGAAGCGAAAGCACACTTCCAGTCATTGTGGCAGCAGATTTGGGTGAGCAACAAGTTGCAGCTCTTATTGCTATTCTACGGAAATATATTAGAGCCATTGGATGGACCATTGCGGATATTATTGGTATTCCACCTGGGATTTGTACTCACAAGATTCAGCTTGAAGAAAATTGCAAACCAACCATTGAGCATCAAAGACGTCTAAACCCACTTATGCAAGAAGTGGTGAAGAAAGAAATTATCAAGTGGTTAGACGCAGGGGTTGTGTATCCAATCTCTAATAGTACATGGGTAAGCCCGGTACAATATGTTCCCAAGAAAGGAGGCATGACGGTGGTCGCGAATGAGAAAAATGAACTTATTCCACTCAGACCCGTCACTGGATGGAGAGTATGCATGGACTACCGGAAGCTGAATTCTTGGATGCTCAAAGATCACTTTCCAATGCCATTTATGGACCAAATGCTAGATCGATTAGCGGGGAAAGGATGGTTTTGTTTCTTAGACGGTTATTAGGGCTATAATCAGATTTGTATTGCTCCCGAAGACCAAGAGAAGACAACATTTACATGCCCATATGGTACGTTTGCCTTCAAGCGTATGCCATTCGGGCTATGTAACGCACCAGCCACCTTTCAACGCTGTATGATGTCCATTTTTTCTGATATGGTTGAAGACACTTTGGAGGTATTCATGGATAATTTTTCAGTTGTTGGTGAGACTTTTGAAGCGTGCTTGACAAACCTAAGTATGGCATTTCAAAGATATGTAGAATTCAACCTAGTGTTGAATTGGGAAAAGTGCCACTTCATGGTAAAAGAAGGTATTATTCTTGGGCACAAAATCTCCGAAAGAGGAATGGAGGTTGATCGAGCGAAAATTGAAGTCATTGAGAAGCTACCGCCTCTAATTTCGGTGAAGGGTGTTCGTAGTTTTCTCGGCCATGCAGGTTTCTATCGTCGGTTCATCAAAGACTTCTCCAAAATTGCTAGTCCATTGTGCAAACTCTTGGAGAAATATGCGAAGTTTGACTTCAATGACGATTGCTTGAAGGCATTCGAATGCCTCAAAGGAAAACTCATTGAAGCCCCTATCATGGTAGCACCAGATTGGTCTCTCCCGTTCGAAGTTATGTGTGATGCTAGTGGTGTAGCCGTTGGTACTGTACTTGGTCAGAGAAAGGAGAAGCTACTTCATCCTATCTACTATGCGAGTAAGGTCCTAAATGAAGCCCAAAGTAACTACACTGTTACTGAACAATAGCTCCTTGCGGTTGTGTATGCGTTTGAGAAGTTTCGTGCCTACCTATTGGGTACTAAGGTGATCGTTCATATAGACCATGCAGCTCTTAGGTATCTAATGACAAAGAAGGATGCAAAACCAAGACTAATTCGATGGGTATTGCTGCTGCAAGAGTTTGATTTCGAAGTAAAAGATAGAAGAGGTTGCGAGAACCAAGTGGCCGACCATCTCTCTAGACTCGAGAACGAGCATGTGGCGCAACCTGAAATCGAGATTGATGATGCATTCCCTGATAAGGAGATCTTAGCCACGATAATAGAAGAGTTACCATGGTATGCCGACTTTGCAAACTTTGTGGTGAGTAATGTGATACCTGAAAATTTATCTTACCATCAAAAGAGGAAGTTTATGCGTGATGTACAACACTACTTTTGGGATGAGCCATATTTGTTTCGACGATGCACGGATGGTGTTATCCGATGATGTATATCCCATGAAGAGGTGCCAAATATATTGGAAGCATGCCACACTTCCCAAGTTGGGAGACATCACGCAGGTAATCGGACGGCAAGAAAAGTATTGCAAAGTGGATATTATTGGCCTTTCATATTTAGAGATGCTCATGACTTTGTTAGAAGATGCGACCAATGCCAGCGACAAGGTGCTATTTCAAAACACCATGAGATGCCCATGTCAAAAACTCTCGAGGTAGAACTCTTTGATGTATGGGGCATTGATTTCATGGGTCCATTCGTGAATTCATTTGGAATGAAGTACATCTTAGTTGCTATTGATTATGTCTCAAAATGGGTTGAAGCTGTAGCGTTGGCCGACAATGAGGGAAAGCGTGTTGTAGCGTTCTTGAAGAGGAATATCTTCTCTCGCTTTGGAGTACCACGTACTATCATAAGCGATGGAGGATCTCACTTTTGCAACAAGCTATTCAAGTCCGTGTTGGCAAAATATGGTGTCAAGCAACATAAGGTAGCCACGCCTTATCACCCACAAACTAGTGGACAGGTAGAGGTTTCCAATCGAGAGATCAAGCAAATCCTTGCGAAGACGGTAAATGCTAATAGGAAGGATTGGTCTCGGAAGCTGGACGATGCACTATGGGCGTACAAGACTGCATTCAAAACGCCAATTGGCATTTCCCCTTATCAACTAGTTTATGGGATGGCTTGTCACTTACCCATTGAGCTCGAGAACAAGGCATTGTGGGTGCTGAAGCGATTGAATTTGAATTGGGATGATGCAATGAAGCTGAGGATGGAGCAACTGAACGAGATGGATGAATTCCGTCTACATGCTTATGAAAGATCAGACCTATACAAGGAGCGGATGAAAAAGTATCATGATCAGTGGATCGTTCATCGAAACTTTCAAAAGGATGATATGGTACTTCTCTTCAACTCCAGATTGAAGCTCTTCCCAGGTAAGTTAAAGTCCAAGTGGTCTGGTCCATACAAAGTTATCCAAGTCTACTCGTCTGGAGTAGTTGAATTGGAAGATAATAATGGTGTTATCTTCAAAGTGAATGGTCAACGTGTGAAACCTTATATCGGTCCTCTTGATTCGATAAACTTCATGGACATCACTTATCTCGATGAAGTCTAAGTACTCTAGGTAACTATGTCGAGCCACGACAATAAATAAGGCGCTAGATGGGAGGCAACCCATCGTTTATTGTTTATCGTTTTTTATTTTTTCTTTCGTTCTAATACGTTTTTTGTTTTTAATAAATAAAAATCCAAAAATAAGAGTCGTGCCACGACCAAAACTAAGGCGCTTGGTGGGATTCAACCCATCGTACTAATCATTTTTATTGGTTTTGAGCAAATGTAGGTGCAAGAGGTATTCAACGAGGAGATCGGTTTCAAATTTTGATTTGGACGTATTGCATGGTAAAGGTGGTAAGTTAGGCATGAAGATGCATAAGGCTATGGATTGAGCATTGCTCATGACAAAATAGGCATCGAGCAAGGCTAGGCCTAGGTAAAACTAGGCCACGAACAAGGCAAAGCCTATACTATAGCCCAAGGTCTCGGAATCTAATGTGCTATAGCATAGGCGCCGCCCATGCTCAAGTATGCCATAGCATAGGCGCCGCCTATGCTAAAGCATTTGGTCTCTGAATCTCATATTCCATGATAAAGGTACCGCCTATGGTAACTAAAGGCATTGCACTAGGCGCCGCCTATGCTCACCATAGGCTTTGCATTAGGCGCCGCCTATGGCCACCATAGGCAAAGCTAAAGGCGCCGCCTATGGTCACTTTTTGTCTCCAAAACCGATTTTAAATGGGTTAAAACCCGACCCATTCTTTTCCTATATAAAGGAGACTTAGTCTTGAAACACAAACACATTGAAAACTTGACCTAGGCGCCGCACATACTCTCCAAATCATCTCAAAACTTTTCTTTTTGCTCTCCCACTTCACAAGAACATCTCCAAAGGCTTCAATCACGTAAGTACTCTTTTGTTCTTCATCTATTTTTCATAAGTTCTACGTTGTTATGTCTATTATGAATTGCTACATCTTGAAGAAATATTGGTGATGTTAATGTGTTTGAATTGTTGATACAAAACCAAGTGAGTGAACATGTACGTTAGGATACTCTTAACTTGTTTCCGACTTGAATATTGATTTTGATGCAGTGTTATACTACTTTCGGAATTTCTATAGTCATGAACATTGCATAATCTTGTCACTAGAATGCTTACATGTTAGAATGTCCCGTTCAACGGAATAAGACTTATAGTTGCCTACCGACATAAGAGGTTGTGATTATTGATAGAAACTATACCATGATGTAATCCCTATGTAGAAGTCTTGATATACCTAACATGAAAGTATTGCAAAGATTGCAAGAAGTGTTACATAGCTGAATTTCTTGTTGGAATATAGCCCCTAAAACGTATGTCGATGAAGTCTGAGTAATCGACCACTTTCACTTCACTAGTCTGTACCAACAAACTAAGTGTGGGGTGGTGCCACTACTGCTTGTTTATAGATTGTATCCATCGAGATGATGCTAACATGAACATTGTTTTAAGTCTCAGGTACAATGGCACCCAAAGCAAGACAAGGCAAAGATAAGGCTACCACTTCACAAAAAGGCAAGAAAAGAGGCCGAAAAGAGCAAGGAGAACCCTCCTCGCTGCAAATACCTCGACTCACTCTTGGAATTAAGTGGGATACTTATGAGGAACTTCTGAGGATGACGACTCTGATGATGATTCCGATGCAGGGGGTATGACCCCAGACATAGAGGATGAGTCCGACTAATCAGGTTCTTCTTATTTATTTTTCACTGAGGGCAGTGTGTCCCGTCTAAGTGTGGGGTGCTGGTATTTGCATGCTATACGTCTCTATCCACATTTGCATTTATGTTTGTTTGTTTTGTTAGTAGTTAATTGTTTTTTTTCAGTAGTTAAAATTTTTTTAACTTAGCATCGCATGAAATTATTCTAATAGGCAGCATGAGATTATGACAAGAGTTTGTGCTAAAATCATGACTATTGAGACGTTTAGGCTCTAATTGTGACTCACTATGTGATATTGTTTGGTTTAATTCCTTCATCTGTTGGGTCAAGAGTCTATACTACTCCCAATAAAGTTGACCATGTGCCTTGTGTGTGTGAGCTAATAGTATATTATGTGCTTGTGGTTGATGCTAGAACTTGCCTGGTATGTATGTAAAGCGAAAATAAGGAGTGTAAGTTTAGGAGATGATTTAGGCATTTCTTTGGCAACCTATATTTGTTTACCTTCATTTTTACCTACCCATGGACATTATCCTAGTTAACCCTTTTGAGCCTTTAGCCTATTTTCTTTGAAAACCTCATATGTAAGCCTAATCCATTTTTTTCAAGACCATAATTTGATCCAAATTCCTAAGTGCTTTAAAGTGTAAAGTCATGTGACAAAATAAGAGGAAATTGGGTGAGTATGATGCTTTAGAATGCATTGGTGCTTGAAATTGCTATGAAAAAGAAGTGCTATCATAAGAGGTATGTTATGAAAAGAAAAAGGAAGGAAAAAACTGAAAAGTAAGTCATGTTTAAAATCAAAAAACAAAAGAGGAGAAAAAGGGTGGTAGAATAAATGAAAGAAAGGTTGTTAGAAAGAAAAGTGTTAATGACACAATGTGATGTATTAAAGCGCTTAGGAACATAGTCACTATTTCTGGCCAAAATAGTCCTACCCGTCCCTTAGCCTACATTACAACCATCAAAAGACCTATTTGATTCTAAGCTTAGCATTCTGACATTTAGTGGAGCATTACACTAAGGGCAAGCCTATGGTCATCAGTTGCTGCATATGAATTCTTTGTGAGAGTGACAGCAAGGATATTTTGATACCCATGTTTGAAAAATATGCTATACTTGTGAGTGATTATGGGTAATATATTGTGAGACACACATGATTGATGAGTTTTGGGTAGTTGTGTATGATTCTTTGTGCCTTAACTTTTGAATATGAGTTGACCACCATCACGAGTCTATGTTGGAGGCTAAATAGTCTCTACTAAGGATCGGAAAACTACTCTTTGTTGATAATTGTTGTGCTTGTCTTGACGAATATTTTATGTTGTTGCTGTGAAACCCTAAGTTGATGTTTAGAGGGACATGATATTTTGTTCGAGGAAGAACAAAGCTTTAAGTGTGGGGTGTTGATGATAGGCGAATTTACACGCCTATAGCACTATATTTTTCCCATATTTTAGCCTAGTTTTGAGAACAAATTATATATTTCATGCACTTTTAGTCCATTTTCCTGTAAGTGAGCTAACGAACATGATTAGCAAAGTTTCAGGTATAAATGATGCAGAATTCAGCATTTCATGGATAACTTGACGCCAAAGAAAGCTTCACGAAAGGAGAAAAGCCAATCTTGGACGCCAAGGACTAAAGATGGCGCATGGAAATTCTGTCCAGGGCTAAAACAATATTTCTAAAGACTTTAGGGACTAGCAGTAATTTATTAGGATTAGGATAATGATACATTAACCTAGTACAATTGGGTTAAGTATTTCATTAGCTTATTAGGATTAGGATAATGATACATTAACCTAGTACAATTGGGTTAAGTATTTCATTAGCTTAGTAGGATTTGGTTAAGCATTTCATTAGCTTAGTAGGAATAGGATATGGGTATTATAAATACCCTATCTTGCTAGAGATTTAGAGACATCTTCTGACATTCAATTCTATTCTATTCTACTTCTTAGACATTCTAGTTCTAAACAATCATTCTTCCATTAATTCTATTTTCTTCTTCTATTCATCTATTCTTAAATTCCACAACAAGAGAAACGTTACTTTGCTAAGGGATTCACGCCTAACGCCTACCACACCATTACAAACGTGAAATCTTTATTGTGGTATAACAATAATGTCAATTGTGATTTCCTTCGCACTCATGGGTAACTAAACTTCTCTGTTGGGGTTATGGAAGCCGAATGAGATACTATCTATTGTTGTGAGTTTGTGAGTTCGTGACACGTATGGTGCTTATATCATTATTCTCTTCATCTTAATCTAAATTCTTTGTGGTTGCAAACGCAAGAATACGCCATTATAACATTTAACTTGTTCGAAAGAAAGGTTATCTGTCTGGAAAAGAGATAATGTCAAGGTAGTAGGGTCCCATCCCTTATTAAAAAGTTAGTGCCGTAACTGGATTAACCTCTTGGAGAATTCGTACCGTTAGACAAGCTTTAAGCTCGAAAAAGTTAAAGTGAAATAATCCTCAAATAGGTCGAAAGACGCCTGGATTTACCATCGAATACAATTCTCTATAAGCACATGCATGTTTGAATTCAACACACTCATAGTCAATAGAGACGTATAACTCAGAAGGTGGACATAACCCCAACTCCTCAATTCTCATTGTTTCACAACCTACTAAACATTCTTTCTTTTTACTTTGCTATTTTCAGTTTTTGCTTTAATAATTTGGTTACACATTACAAACCCCCCTTCTTACGAGACTTGCACTAAAAGTCTAGTAATCGTTGCTTACTTGTTGACCAAGCTATTCCCTGTGGGATCGATACCCAACCCAGGTTGGGTTCTATATTTTCTAACGACCGCTTTACACTCCTACGAGAGCTGTAGATTGAGTGTTATCAATACCTCAACGCACTTTTGGATCAAGTGGGGTACAATTTGAGGAATCTCTGAGGATGACGACTCTGATGATGATTCCGACGCAGGGGGTATGACCCCAGACATAGAAGAGGAGTCCGACTAATCAGGTTTTCCGTATTTATTTTCCACTGAGGGCAGTGTGTCCCGTCTAAGTGTGGGGTGCTGGTATTCGTATGTTGTACTTATTTGCCTATATTTATTGTCATATTTTTTTGTTTGTTTTAATTAGTCATAGATTTTTTTAGATTTTGCATGAAATTGTTCTGATAGGCGGCATGGTATTATGACAAGAGTTTGTGCTAAAATCATTGCTATTGAGACGTTTAGGCTCCAAGTGTGACTCACTGTGTGATATTTGTGTGGTTTAATTCATTCATCTGTTGGGTCAAGAGTCTATACTGCTCCCAATAAAGTTAACCATGTGCCTTGTGTGTGTGAGGTTATAGTATATTCTGTGTTGTGACTAATGCTAGAACTTGCCTGGTGTGTGTGTAAAGCGAAATAAAGAGTGTGAGTTTAGGAGATGATTTAGGCATTTCTTTGGCAGCCTGTGATTGTTTACCTTCTGTTTACCTACCCATGGACATTATCCTAGTCAACCCTTTTGAGCCTTTAAGCCATTTTCTTTGACAGCCTCATATGTAAGCCTAATCCATTTTTTTCAAGACCATAATTTGATCCAAATTCCTAAGTGCTTTAAATTGTAAAGTCATGTGACAAAATAAGAGGAAATTGGGTGAGAGTGATGCCTTAAAGTGTATTGGTGCTTGAATTTGTTATGAAAAAGAGTGGTTATCATAAGAGGTGTGCTATAGAGAAGAAAAAAAAAATAGAAAAATAAAAAGATAAATTGTGTCTATCATTAAATAAAAAGATAGTTATGTTTGAATGGAAAAATAGGTGAAAAGGGATGAGAGATGAAAGAAAGGTAGCAAGGTTGATTAAAAGAGAGTGTTAATGGCATAATGTGATGTATTAAAGCGCTTAGGAACATAGTCACTATTTCTGGCCAAAATAGTCCTACTCGT
Source organism: Capsicum pubescens (assembly GCA_030864215.1). NCBI lineage: Eukaryota > Viridiplantae > Streptophyta > Magnoliopsida > Solanales > Solanaceae > Capsicum > Capsicum pubescens. The sequence continues at coordinate 5,598,852 of CM061543.1, forward strand.
CCCTTAGCCTACATTACAACCTGTAAAAGACCTATTTGATCCTAAGCTGATCATTCTGATATTAGTAGAGCATTACACTAAGGGCAGGCCTATGGTCATCAGTTGCAACATATGAATTCTTTGTGAGAGTGAGAGCAAGGATAATCTTATACCCATGTTCTGAAAAACTCAATACTTGTAAGTGATTATGGGTAATATCTTATGTGAGACACACATGGTTGATGAGTTTTGGGTAGTCTTGTATGATTCTTTGTTCCTTGACTTTTGAATACGAATTAACCATCATCACGAGTCTATGTTGGAGGTTTAATTGTTTCTAGTAGTGATTAGAAAACTTCTCTTTGTTAATAATTGTCGTGCCTGTCTTGATGAATATTTTTGTGCTGTTACTGTGAAACCCTAAGTAGATGTTTATATGGACATGATATATTGTTCGAGGATGAACAAAGCTTTAAGTGTGGGGTGTTGATGATAGGCGTATTTACACGCCTAAAGCACCTTAATTTACCCATATTTTAGCTAAGTTTTGAGGACAAAATATATAATTCAAGCACTTTTAGTCCTTTTTCCTGTAAGTGAGCTAACAAACGTGATTAGCAAGTTTTCAGGTATAAATGATGAAGATTCCAGCACTTTATGGATAACTTGACGCCCAAGGAAGCTTCACGAAAGAAGGAAAGCAGCGTTTGGACGCCTATGGACTGAAAGTGATGCATGGATAACTTGTCCCGGGAAAAAACAGCATTTCTAAAGACTTTGGGGATCAGCAGTAACTTAGTAGGATTAGGATAAGGATGCAGTAACCTAGTAGGATTAGGATAAGTACGCAGTAGCCTAGTAGGAATAGGATATGGGTGTTATAAATACCCTATTTTGCTGAAGCTTTTTATAATCTCTCTCCATTCATATAATTCATTCAACTCTTAAAATTCGATTCACTCATTAATTCAAGTATTTTACATTCGACTTTTGCTACTACTTCACGTTACAATATTCTGTAAGTTTTAACAGAGAAACACGACTCTCTTGAGAAGAACGGAAGGAGCAAAAACGTCCAACCCTAGTTGACGTTAACATCATCTATTGCGAAGATCTTTCTAGATTTTGGTATGATGATGACGTCTATTGTGATTTTCGTTGCACTCATGAGTAGCTAAACTTCTCTGTTAGGGTTATGGAAGCCTTATGAGATACTATCTGTTGCTATGAGTTTGTGAATTCTTGATACGTATGCTGCTTATATCATTACTCTCTTCATCTTAATTGAATTCTTGTGGTTGCAAACATATAGAATACGCCGGTATAGCATTAACTTGTTCGAAAGAAAAGTTACATGTCTGGAAAAGAGAGAATGACAAGGAAATAGGGCTACTAAACCCTGTTTAAAAGTTAGTGCCGTAACTAGATTAACCTCTTGGAGAATTCGTACCATTAGTATACGCTTTAAGCTCGAAAGAGTTAAAGTGATATAATCCTTGATGGTCGAAAGACGCTAGGATTTACCATAGAATACGAATCTCTATAAGCGCATGCATGTCTGAATTCCGCATAACTCATAGCCAATAGATACGTAGAACTCATCAGGTGGACATAACCCTAACTTATAATTCTCATTAATTAAAACCTACCAAGCATTCCGTTTTTACTTTGCTGTTTTGATACCTTTAATTCACGCCTAAACCATCCCTCCTTTTTTTTCGTAGAATTTTCGACTAATAGTCTAATAATAGTTGCATACTTAGTGACTGAGTATTCCCTGTGGGATTCGACACCCAACCCAGTTGGGTTCTATATTTGACGACGACCGCTTACACTCTTACGAGAGCTGTAGTTTGAGCGTTATCATATATAAAAAAAAATAAAAACAAAATATATTAGACACGAATCAAAAGGGACATTGCATTTCATTAAATAAAAAGATATAAGGGTTTAAACATAGATGCCAACATAACATAAACAAACTAAAATCCGAATTACAACCCTGAAATAACTCGGATAAACAGAAAGAAAAACAAAATAAACTACCAAAACTCCCTCCTGATGGGGAGAGGAGTGACTTCCCAATTATTGAGACGGACAGCTGGACCTATGAATTGCACGTCTGCCATACTGGTACCTTCTCCTGCTTCGACCATATCAACTTCAATAAAAAGGTTCTGGCCGTCATCAACCAATTCAACTTCAAATTCCACATGCTTCGTGACACCGCTCTTAACAAATGATTCACTGAGTAGTGTCATTGGGCGAGGGAGTGACCATGTTTCCTTTTTCCTTCCCTTGGATTTTTTCAGATCTTCAACCATAGGCTCAAATCCCAGACCAAACGTGCTCACATTCTCACTCGGACATATGGGATGAACTATACCGTGCAGAGACGCTCCCAAACCCTTTCCTGGCTCAAATCCGTATTTCCAAAGTTCACTCACCATCATGATAGAAGCGGAAGACAATTGCGGTCCCGGTATAACCTGTCATTCAAGGATACGATTCACTGGCACTGTATCAAAAATTTGATAGACGAATGTCTCCTCTACATTATTTGCTTCAATAAGAGACAAGGGAGAATCTTCGCCGACGGAAAAATCTCCTTCACCGTGAATAACCACTTCTTGCCTGTCATGCTCAAACTTAATCATTTGGTGCAGTGTAGATGCAACCGCCTTGGCCTTGTGGATCCACGGCCTTCCCAATAACAAATTGTAAGAGGAGTCTATATTCAATACTTGAAACTCTATGGCGAACTCAACAGGCCGTATGGTCAACATTAGTTCTATTTCGCCAATGGAGTTTGATTTTGCACCATCGAAAGCCCTGACACATACATTGTTAGGCCTGATCCTCTCAGCACCAATATTCAACTTGTGCAAAGTAGAAATAGGGCAGATATTTTCACCTGAACCTCCGTCAATCATGACATGAGTGACGTAGAACTCTTCGCACTTCACTGTAATGTAAAGGCCCCGGTTATGCCATGTACCTTCAACAGGCAATTCATCATTAGAAAAGCTGATCCGATTCACCTCAAAAAAATTTCCAACCATTTTCTCAAGCTGATTTACTGTAATCTCCCTAGGAACATATGCTTCATTTAATACCTTCAGTAAAATATCACGATGCTCCTTGGATTGCAACAACAAAGATAAGAGGGAAATTTGAGCAGGGGTTTTCTTCAACTGGTCTATTATTGAATACTTTGGCAATTTCATCTTTTTAAAAAATTCTTCGGCTTCTTCTTCAGTGATAGGCTTTTGGATAGATGACGGTCCACTCACCATTGGCTTGGACTTTCTTAAGCTTTAAGGAACGAAGCATCTTCCTGACCGAGTCACACCCCCTACCTCATCTACATCTTCCACTACTTCCTTCTCGTGATAGGTCATCACAATTCGCCCATAATTCCAGGGAACCCTTTTCGTATCAACTATCAGAGGTTGGGTCACCGATTTGAGGACAATAGGCGCTGCCAGTGCTCCTTTCACCGTCAAGATGGGCTGACTCAGTGCTCCTACCACTGTCAACTTAGGTTTATCCTGATTTAAATCAACATACCTTCTGGCACCTTGTACTGTGATCAGGGGGTTTTTTGTGCTTTCTTGGGCTTTATTTTCTCTCATCAATGACATTGCTTTCAAAGACTCTGCTAAATTCATCGATTTCTTCTCAATAGTCTGTATCTTGACAATAGGCTTATAACACCTTGAAGACTCTTTCCCATCATATATCAATTCTAATCTATTGGTTTTAGCATGGGTTGGCAGTAGATTTTGGTTAATGTTTGGACCCTCCGGGGCCTGGACCAGCATCTGATTTGTGTCAATTAAATCATGGACAAATCTCTTTAAATGCCAGCATTTCTCGATACCATGGCCTGGCATGTCAGAATAGCACGCACACCTTAAATAATAATCGAGCTTCCTCAGCGGTGGATTTGAAAGCTTTTCTTGAATTGGGCTTAAGACCTTCAACTTTCTCAACCTATCAAACAAGCTAGCATATGACTCCCCAAGAGGTGTGAATTGATTTTTGACCGCCTTCTCTTTCTTATACTTGGGCCTAGGTTGAAAACTGGGTCTGGAGGGGTTTTGGTAATTCGGTGGAGCAGATGGGCGATTTTGTGGAGCTTGCATGCGCCATTGCAGGTAAGAAGGGGTTTGGGCATATGGTTGCGCGCTATATACTGGGTACGGGGGTGGTGGAATGAAATATAAAGGATTTTGTGGAGGTTAGTAATGGTGTGGAGGAATATATAGAGCTTGGGCGTAGACTTGGGCTTGGGATTGGGGATAGGGGCGAGGTGGCCTTTTGGGATAGGAATGGGTTCCAGCTACGACAGTCGCCATGTCCTCTTTCTTCTTTTTACCTCTGAATGCTTCAGATCCACCTTGAATCGCTTGTGTGGTGGCTTTTAATGCAGCAAAACTCACTATTCGACCGGTCTTGATTTCGTCCTCTATCATCTCCCCCATTTTGAGGACTTCAATAAAAGACTTTCCCATTGCCGGAAGTAAATGTTGAAAATAGGTCTCATCCTGTGCCTGAATGAAAACCTCTACCAACTTACTTTCTTTTATTGGAGGCTTTACCCTGGCGTCCTGTTCACGCCACCTTATCGCGTATTCCCTAAAACCTTCAGTACTTTTCTTCTTCATGTTCACCAAGGATTTTTTGTCCGGAATCAAGTCGATGTTATACTGAAAATGTTGGATGAACTCAGAAGCTAAGTCATCCCAGCTATTCCACTTGTCGATATCTTGATCGATAAACCATTCTGAAGCTAGATCAGAAAGACTCTCGCCAAAGAAAGCCATGAGCAACTCTTCCCTTCCTCCTGCAACCCTCAATTGGTTACAATAACGTCTCAAATGTGCCATGGGATCACCGTGCCCTGCATACTTCTTGAACTTGGGAATTTTAAAACCGATGGGAAGGTTGATGTCTGGGAACATGCAAAGATCTTTATAGGAAACACTCTTATAACCTCCGATTCCCTGCAAATTCCTCATGGCATGTTCTAAACTTTTCAACTTCCGTGCTATGACTTCCTGTTCCTCTGTTGCGACAGGTTTCTCCGTATCAAATGGAAATGCAGGTAGCTGAGTGTACCCATACGGTTCATTCATTCTCAAAGTAGGCTCCGGGGCATAATACTGACTATCTGGAACCTTCAATACTGGCTCACTGGAAGACCGAGGAAACCCCATTGTAGGACGCACAACATATATGGGAGCTTTAGGTGGTGGCGGAGCCACGAATACCGGTGTGATCGGTGGTGCCGGTTGAGCAGCGGGTCTTGATTGAGGAGCTGCCAAGGGCACACCTGAACTGCCAGGATAATAATGTCGCGGAGTAAATCCTGGCGCATGCTCAGGTGACTCAGTAGGAGCAGAGAATTGCGCCTGAGAGAGTGGTGGGCAATTAGAGATATTCCCAAGACCTTCAGGGAGCGAGGGAGGAGGCATTCCGCTGGCCCATGCCCGGTGCAAATCTATCAATTGTTTCCTGAGCCTTACTACCTCATCATTGTGTTCTGAACTTTCTTCCCTGTGATCCTGATCCGGGTCCATGAGCGAATTTTCAATCTCCCTGCTATCCATGGCGAGCTTTGCTTTTGATCTAGTGAAGTAGGGGTGACTAGCCAGAGTGCTGCGAACCTACCACTGTTATCTGAAAGAACATGCTCATCAAAGATGACATCCGTTAGGAATAGGGCACACAACAAGCATGGGAATCACATTGGTAAAATTGTCCTAAATTCATGTTCATTTCTACCAGTTTTGAGGATAGCGAGGTCATTATAACATTATCCCGATTTTTATCTACACTTATTATTATTATTATTATTATTATTATTATTATTTTTGAAGAAATCTTAGTTCTTTTCCTTTCTTGTCTCATCATCCTTTCTTTCTTTTCTTCTCTCGCTATCTACCTTCATTTTATCATTCTTTATGGCTTTTGTTTTTTCTTTAAAAGAGGAAAAATAATGAAAAACAACGAAACAAAATGATTAGATCGAATCCAAAAATAGGTTACCTACGTATCATGTTGTACATGAAATAGATCTTGCGTAGTTCGGGCCGCATATGCATAAACATCACATAATTGAAGGCTCTTTTTTTTTAGAAAAACGAAAACAAACAAACAAAAGAAAGACGTAACATCATAATATTTTGATGAAAGAAAGAAAACAAAACATGCAACGAATTTAGGACCGCTTTAAAAACTAAACAACAAATACAAAATAACATTCTAGAACCCAAAGACGACATACGTGAAATTACTGAATAAAGACCCTAATACCAAAAACAACTTGGCTCCGACTTAAAACAGACGCCACCCTACAATAAAAGAAATATAAAAGACTCAAATTGAATAAAGATAAGAAATGCTCTTTCAGACTGGTGTTCTGCGTGATGACCCTGGCTGAGATAGACCTGCCTGTGAAGTTCTCTTTCTCCCATTCAAACTTTGTAGCATGTCCTGCAAAGACACCCTGATATTGGGGAGGAAGCTTCGGGCCCGTATTCCTGCCTTATGAGGAGTGCAATTAGAAAGATTGTTCTGACACCTTTCTACAATCTTGAACAAATCTGCTAACTGAACTCTCAGTGTCTCCACTTTGGACCCCGCACTTCCATCCTGATGGTTGTCAACTATGCATTCTTCCTTTATTCTCCCTCTAAGATGCGCTGGGAAGGGTTGAATGATACCTCGAGGGATAGATTGAAGCCAGACCCCATATCCCTGAGTGTACCCTGGATTATCCAAACTTTTTTTAAGTGTGTCCACACCTAGCTTTGTTGCATGCTTCCAGAACTGCTCGTACTTGCTCTCACCTAAGGCTTGGTCCTTGAAGTACTCAACATCCTTCAGAAGATCCACTGCTGGTGGCACGTCCTGCGGCCTACCCAACTGGCGCATTACCCTAGAAGGACTGTATGGCCTAGTGCAATTGAGCCCTAACATAACTAGAAGGAGCTACATCTGACAACCAAACAAGATAATCATTGGTCGAAGCCATAGATAAGTCCACAAAATGTTATCCTCCGTTCTTGACTCAAGAAATTCAATCCAAGCGTCGACTCCTATGGGTAGCGAGAATTTATCCAAACGCAACCTGAGGTCCATGGCTTTCACTCGATTGGGAATACAACGATCAACCACGTCTGGTCTAACTAAAGAAGGCGCATACAAATGCTCCATCATCCATAACTGCAATATTAGGTTACTGCCCTCAAAAAATCTCATCCCCCATTTCACTTCGGTTAAAGCCTTATATATTTCTGCTAAGATCATGGGTATGAGAGTGAACCTGCCCTTTTGATTACTGACCTTGCCCTTTTGATTAGTGCCCTTGCCATTTTGATCCTTATGAAATAGAGTCATCACCACAGATTGCAAACGTGTATTAATACGTCTTTCTTCTAGCGGAAACACTAAAGTACCTAACAAAGCAAGGGTGAAGACTTCAAGACGCTTTCTCTCCCACTTCTCCTTAGTCACATGAAATTCATCCCAAAAGCAATCAAAACCTTCCGAGGGCCCGAATCTAGCGAACAAAAAATCTAAGGAAACCCACGAATCACTTAAACAACCCAAATGCATACCCTTATTTTTTAAACCATAAGACTGCAAAAACCTCACGCCAGTATGATTTCGTGCTCGAATCATATCTTTCTCGATATAGGGCAAATGCAACAAATCGGATATTTCTGCCAAAGTAGGAGTCATTTCACATTCCCTAAACCTGAAAACCAAACTACTTGGATCCCAAAAGGTCAACACAGCCTCTATTAAATCTGGACGAGGGGTAACATGCAGAAGTTCTGTAAGATCACCTAATATTTTAATCAGTTTCTGCTGATCAACCTAGTTAAACATTTCCCACCACTTGATTAACTTTTTGGGCACCTTGACAACCATCAGGACTTTAGACTTGGTGGACAAATCCATCCTGTAATAACACATTGGACGTTATCTCCAAAATTCTATAGGATTAGAAGATTCCCAACCTTTGGGATTTTTGACGCAGACATATGTCGATGGGACAGACCACTTCATGACTCCAATTTGCCGAACAGAAGTACTAAGCAAAATCAGTCTACTTGGCTAACAACTCTAGATTACGGGGCGAGAGACCCAGGCTAATAATAAGACAAAGGCCAACACAAAAATTATCGGACCCACCGAGGGTTGCCTACGTATCCCAACCCGAGGGAAGGGAATCAGGTATGCGTAGTTCATCCAGATTGGACAATTAACGATTAACTAATAAATTGACCCTAACTTAAGAGACACAACCAAAAACAAAAAAAAATAAAAACTTTTTAGATTTTCAACTAGACACTTCAACTAAGACTGACACCACCAATTATGAAGAAAAATCTTTTTGGTATTTTTGTTGTTGATAAATAAGTAGAAAAGGCAAACAAAACCCTCTTTTTTCTTCTTTTTTTTTGTTGAACTTACGGTACTTTGAGAAGATAAATGCAAAACGTAAAAAAATCTTTTTGAGTTTTTGGATTGTGAAGAACAAAAGTCATAAAGAACTCTAAAATACACTACGACACTCCTTTTAATTCATTCTTTGCGACTCACTTTTTTCTATTTTTTCTTCTTTTTTTTTTCCCTACGCACCTTACTCCTAACAAATTTTTCTATTTTTTTTTCTTTTTTTTTCAAATCGGTCCGTCAAATGACCAACGTTACCCTTAAAGATGCAACAGTTAGCACGTAGGGATGCTTTAGAGGTGAGTCTCCTACAAAGGGCCATGTGGGTCCCACTAGGTCTCTGTATGATGCACATAAGCATGACCTAAAGGCTGACCAACGTTGTGGTTCACTAACAAGGTTGTTCGGGGGAGCGTATGGTCGATAGTGGTTGCTTTGCTTTCCACCTACTCCATAACACCGACGGCTCCCCCCCTAAAAGAAGGGTGACTCAACTAGAAGTCGTGTACAACACGTGTACTATGGACTTGTTGCAGAAAGAAGGTCGGGGGGTAGACACACATGATGCCAGATATAAAAGCGGTAACACATAGGATAAATACTATACACAAAGAGCACGAAAACATTCCATAATGATAAAACAATAACACAAAACAATACAAAAAAAATATTTATACACCTATAGTGCCAAACATAGCCGATACGACTCCAAAATAAGCTTGAATTCTGAACAGTTATCCCAGTGGAGTCGCCAGAGCTGTCACACCCTTTTTTTTTCGTACTCCAAAAGATTATTATTTTAAAGGTTTGAAAGGGTTTTTATTATTTAAGTGACAAAAATGAAAATTTGTTTTGAAAAAGGATTATTTACATTTTTTATTCAGAGTCGCCACTTGGCATAAATCGGGTGTGTCAAGTCACCTTTGGGAGATCCTTTTCGAAATAATTTGACTCTTTAAAACTGATCCGCGAACAGAGATTCCGGCTAAGGAATTCTGTTGACCGAGGGGAAGGTGTTAGGCACCCCTCAATCCCGTGGTTCGAACACAGTCGCTTGGTGGAGCATATCGGCTAATTTGACACTACGGATGTATAAACCACACAAAACACATAGAAAACAATCAATCAAACAAACCAAACATACGAATCCCAAAAAATAGAGTACAGTCCAATTATACAGATCCGAAACATAAAAAAAATGAGGAAATGTAAACCTACTCTATTCTAAACTAATCCTAAGCTTATCATAAACCAAACTCCACCCGACGTTCCGGGCCTTGATCGTGCGCCGTCTTCGCGTACAATATACTTCGGGGCATTCCACGGTGAATAAATACAATTCCTTCGGGGCATTCCCCGGTAAATGAATACAATTTCAATTTCATGAGATAAACTAGAAAGCATTCAACACATTCAACATTCCATGCATTCAATCCAACGTCATTCCTAAATTTGCCTTCCCGAACCTAAACTTTTGCCTATTCATTCGACATATCATGATTCTATTGCGTTCCAACAATATCCGTGCTCATTCCGAATTAAACAAACAAAAATAAACCAAAATTAATCTAAATTCTCCCTTTTTATCAATTTCTTAATTCCGCCCTTATTTATTATCAATCTCACAACCAACCTAATTCTCAAGTATTCAATTTCGAGATAAAAATCAAGACAATGATAATAAACATGGCTCAAACAAACTCACAAGCACACCATACCACCAACATTTAAACACATTCGAGATAATAATAAGAATAGTAGAGTTGAGGGATGGACCTTAATACCGCTTTTGATAAATATTATTTGACGAAATAAAGAGAACCCGCCTCCGATAACTTCGACTTAAGCCTCAACGATGAATCTATCCAGCTCGGTATTGAGAAATTTAAACCCAAAACTAAACCCAAAACCAGTAACGAATACCAAAGAACTCGAGTCAAAAATCGCAATAGCACAAACCAGTCCCATTCGCGAACTAATCTTGAATTCAAAGGAGATGATGAGATGGGGAGATTTAAGACGGAATCGATCAAACGATGAACTGAAAACCAATCGAAACTGAGCTCCTGTGAGCTGCGAAGGGCAAAACTAGCGAAACCAGTCAAAATCTGGCGACTATGGCGCCGAAACAGTAACCCGAAACCCGATTTTATTTTCTCCTTGTGCTCTCTCGCGCATCACTCTCTTCTCTCTCATTTTTCTCCCTCTCCAAGTGTTATTACTGTGTGTGTGCCTCTCGTTAGTGGGAATTTGTATTGTTGTTGTTATCTTCGATGAGTGTAGATGGGGGTCTAGGATTTTTGAGTGAAAATCAGCTGGGTGTCTTCCCCCCCCCCCCACTTTTTTTCGTTCCTACTGTGATGATGTATGTAAAAAAAATGCCAGATGGGTTTGAGTAATTGTTGATGATAAAATAAAATGAGTTCTTTCCTTTTTCGTGAGCCCTCCGTATATATATGGCCAATGATTTTTTTTGTGTGCCTCTGAGAATTGTGTGTGCAGGTATGAGTGTTCTCTATTAAATTGGAAGGATAAAGATGAAAAGGGAATCTTTTCCCTGTGGGGGCCCCGAATGTGTTATCTGTGTGTGTTGATGGTTTTGTGTATGTGAGGATGAGTGTATCCATCATTTTTCAAGAATGGTGAGGTCCCCCTTTTCTAATGTTTTTCCTTTTTTTTGCCTTTGTGGACAAGAAATATGAGAGGGGCACGTGGGTATGACGTGTTGGGGGTAGGGGTATGGGTAATGTATCTTCTTTTAATTGAAAGGGTTGTTAGGATGTTAAAAAGAATAAAAGTTTGTTAGGGATTTTGTTGAGAATTATTTTTGTATTTTTGTGGGATGTAATTACATGGGTGAGGGTACACGGTAGGATAAGGTAAAAATGGGTAAAACGATATCGGGGAGGGACGAAATTACGTGTCTACAGGGGCGGGGCGGGACGGTTGTGTTTGTTGAAGAGGAAGAGGGAATTGGGGTGGGGTGGGGGTGGGGGTGGGGGTTGTGAAGAAGAAGAATGAAAGGGGGTGGGGTCTATTTTATATAAAATATATATTTTATAAAATATATTTTATATATATATATATATAAAAATAGTATATATATATATATATATATATATATATTTTCTTTTCTTAAGAAATATATAAAAAGTAAGTGTGTGGGATTATTTTTAAAAAAAAAAAAATTATTTCCTACGTGGCAATGACATGGCACTGATGTGGCAACGATGTGGCGCTGTGTAGTGCACTCTCCGTTGTGAGAGTGGGTTTTTGATTTGGGGGGTGAAATTAATTCACTTGAAAGTTGTTAAGGGGGGTTAATAAACTGAAGTTAAGTTTAAGTGTTAAAGTGAGTTTGGAGGAAAAGTTCAGGGGGAAAAGATGTATTACCTCTTATATATTTATGGTATATGATACTATAATATACCATAAATATGCAAAGTATGTTTTATATAGAAATAATTTATTCACACACAATAAAAAATTTCATGTATAAGAAACTTAAAGAAATAAATTAGCGGCACCCTAAAATCTAATAACAACTCATTATTTCCTATTTTTTTAGGAACAGAAAATAAAGGAAATAAATTAAATAAATTCCTAAATAAATAAATTTTTTTGAAAGATAATATTTGTTACCTAAAAAATAGGAAACAGTGATCTGTTAATATAACATCCATATTTAAAAATTTTAAATATGAGAAACGGCTATTAATGTAAATATTATATGTCATAATTGAAATTCATTAAATATGGCCATGTATATGTAATTATTTTTTATAAAAGTAGCTAATTGTGTTCTTTTCCCGTTAGTAGGTAAATTTTAGTTGGGTGATTTTGATAGTTTGTAAAAGTTGGGGCATAAAATTATATTTAAAAGAATTTTTTCAAAAGTCAAAAAAAGAATTCAAAAAAGACATGGTCAAACACAACTCCAACTCCAATTTCAACTCCAAACTGTGTCATTTGGACACCTTTGATTGACATGACAAAGTGAGTGTTATACACTTGCGTTTTGAAGCGTGATAGCCGAATTTTAGCCCTTTTTATTTAAATTTATCATAACGAAGAATAAAATATTGTATTAATATGATTAATAACTTTTAAAGAATATTATTAAAATACAAATTTGTCTGCAAAGATTCACTGGCAAGCACTCATCCTGTAAAGTATCTATGTTTTCTTTCAAGAAACTCCCAATTATATTTATATTTTCTTTCGTTGAATAAATTTCTAACTGAACACTAACATCCTCCTTCTCCATAAATTTTTAGTCATATATCTGAAATTCATGAAGCTATTAATGTGAATCTATCATTCCTTAGAGAATGAGGAGGTATGTTTATCATTCTTGGAAAATCAACCTCCATCAATGGAGGTTAAGCCCAAAGAATGTTGGGGTGGAAAGATGTTGTGGGGTTTTTTTCTGTAATTATTTGATAAAAAAATCATGTGTCATTAATTCATTGGACACCTTGCCATGTGTTTTGGCCTTTTGTTGTTTTAAAAAAAAATTGTGGGTAAATATAATGATGTGGCGATTTAAAATGAGTTGGCACAAATCAATCGGTCGTTTAATCCACGTGGAAGCGCGTGCAATTCATGCACCAGAGTTGATGGCAAAATGATACAGTGTGTAGCTGATTTAGGTGCTTAAAATGAACAACGTTCACTTGAAGTGTCAAAGTGAAAGATGATGTCAAGTTAAGGGGTTTGGCGATGTATTCCGCCTAAAATTTGAGTGATTATCTATAATATCACCCACGTTTCTCATTGTAAAGACGTTTTATTTGGCTTTTTTTTTAATTTTAGTCACGACTTAACCTCGTTAAATATGTGGCTCTGATTCATTAAAATATGTCACTGACTATATATTGACATTTCTTTTACATCAACCATCATACTGTCTTAATGTATCACATTTGTCGGGGTTGAATCCACCTCCTTAATAATCCATTGCCTTTCGCTTGTCGACGTAATGTCAACACTAATCGGAGTTAATAATTTCGAAAAATTTATATTAATAAAGATTGCATAGATGGGTTACCTATGACCAAAAATAGATTTTCCTACATTGTATTCATTTTTATTTGTTGGTTGCAATTCAAGTGTCTTGAGAAGTTAATTTTTATTTGTTGGTTGTAATTCAAGTGTCTTGAGAAGTTAATTTACCAATAATTACTAATTAATAGTTATTGTTTTAAAAAGACACTCTTCTTTTTTATTTCAATTTCCTTAACAAAAAAAGTGACCCTTTAAGATAATAAATTTTAATTAAATAACTATCTAATAAATTAACTCAAGTTTGTTTTAGTCATTTTGAAATATTGTTGTCATTTGTTTGAAAAAGTAATTATAAAAGAAACAAAATTTTCTGCAAAGAGAGAATTTTGAAGCAACTAATTTTGAAACCTAATTGTGATGATGAGTCAGTAAAAAATAATCTTGATCAAATTATATAGATGTCCTTCAAAATTTGCATCAACTTTTACTTTAATACTCATTCAATGTTGTATTTGTTGAAAACTCTAGTTTACTAGAATATATGATTACCATAATGTCAAGTAGACTATTAATAAGTTTCACTAAGTATAGTAGGAAAGTAGTGAATGTGCGTTTTTAAAGCATTAAATATTAACGTATATCGAAGTAAAATTATCTTATGTTGAATTCAGTCTAATTAGATTAAGAGAATCTAGTTAAATCATGTTCATTATACCAAATATTGAAAAAATTGACAAAGAAAAATATGACATTAAGATAACAAGATACAATATACATGAAAAACTAGATATTAATATACACATGTGAACAATGTGATTACTAAATAATACTATTAGTAATGGAAAGAAGAGAGAGGGCGCTCCTACATAAAGATACCTTCTCAAGTTTGTTATAACGAATTGCATGTCACTGCAGATCAACTTTATCAGATAATATAAAATCTAGCTACTAACAATAAATATGCATAAATTAAAACTCATTTGTCAAATACTAGGAATTATAAGATTCAAAAAGATCACCAAGTATATAACATTATTTTCGATATTTCAATTATAAAAAATTGACCATTCTTAAATTGGAGAACGAAAGTATAATTTAACCCCCCCCCCCCCCCCGCCCCCCCAAAAAAAAAACAAAAAAAAACACAAACACAAACCAACACCCCTTCAAATAAAAGAAAAGGAAAAGAAATAATCTCATAAAGATTAGCAATATTTGCTAATTGATTCACATGTCATTCTTGGGTGGGTCGACGTTCATGTCATCAAAGTTGACATACTGGTCTATATTAATGTTGTTGTTCATGTCTACCTCTTCAGCTGATTCTGCTTCATCATAATCATAGAAGTTGAAACTTTCTCCCTTCATATGCTCTTCTTCTTGAGCCTTTGCAAGTTTCAGCCTCTTCAACTCAAGTTTCAACTCTTCAATTTGTGCTGAAATCGAGACAAAGTCAACCTTTGAAGTTTATAAATTCTTGATTTTAGTTAATTTCTTATGTTACTGAATTATTAATAATTTACACGTACATATTCAATAAATTGTCAAGGTAAATATATAAGAATTGAATCAAAACTATGTATTGAGTTTGGTTATACTCACAACAAACATATTAGTCCTATCCTCAAGAAAACCCTCCTTGTCAATTAGTAGGCACTTAACAAAAGAAATTGTATTTTGAATCATTCAATTGGTTATATTACTATAATTAATATCAATATAAAATTTCAAATAAACAATATAGTATTTAATTAATTGACCACATATATAGAAGAATAAAGTTTTAAGTTTTGCATTATTAATGTAAATAATTTTTCATATGATCATTCAAGTGATATCTACAAAACTACAAGTAAACCTTGTTAAAATATAGAATTTATTTCTTGAAATAAGATAAACAATCTCCTATAACAGATAAAATTGTCCTAATGATATAAAATTATCTACACTTATGGTGTATAACTATAAAAAAATTTAAAGATGATCATTGCATATAAATGATTAATGAAATTTTGGTAATACATCATAAAAAAAAAAAAAAAAAAAACACCAATTGCAGCATCTTGTAACTTGTTTATGAAACAAAGTGATTTCTGCTTTAGGTTATGAGTGAAGTCGTGTATTACTATTTTATGTGACGATCTCAACATTATTAGTCACTATACAAGAATTTTTTATTATTATATACTAATTAATTATGTATAAATAACATAAATATCAATCTTTTTGAAAGTAATTGCACTCTCTCCCACTTTTTTAATTACTTTACTCTCTCTCCTTATTAATATATATAATACATAGGTCGGGTTGGTTCGTTTTTTATTAAAAAAACAAACAAACCAATCATGTCGGTTTATTAAAACTATAAACCAAATCAAACCAACATAAAATTATTTTTTTCGGTTTAGGTTTTAGTCGGGTTTTTTGGATTTTTTTGGGTTTTTTTTTTCTTTATAATATTTAGTTTTTACAATTATATTGTGATCGAAGACTAGATCAAATATGTTTTCACTCATGTGCTAATGAAAAAACATAATTATGAAAAAATGAGGAGTGAAACTCTCTTGAAACTAAAAAGTGAGATGAAGAGTGAAAAATTTAGGGTTTTAAGTTTATATTGGGTTTTAAATCATTTAATTAGCAATTAATGGACAAATATTATAACTTAAAGTCCCAAATCTAAATATATATCTACATCTACTTTCAAATTATTGAAAATTACTAAAACTAGTTGAAAAAGTATTTAAAAAGTAGATTATAATTAATATTTTATGTATAAAAAAGTTCGAATATTATATTTATATGTGTCGGTTTGATTCGGGTTCGGTTTGACTTTTTTTTGGTCAACACCAAACCAAATCAAGAATGGTCGTTTTTTTTTTTCTAACACCAAACCAAACCATAAGTCGGTTTTTTTTCTCGGTTTGGTTTGGTTCGTCGGTTCGGTTTGACTTGACGGTTTGGTCTGTACACCCCTATACATAACATAGCCGATATATACATAGCATTCTATGTATATGTTGGGATTTTTGTAATATATTTAGGGAATTGGGATTTTTTGTAATATTGAAAACATAAGTTGTGTATTTGTGTAGTTTTTAGATTAATTATTATGTGAATAATTTTTCTATTATAATTCTGAAATAAATATAAAGTGAATAAAACTATTTTTGTGGGCAAAGGAATATATACATATGCATACCAGTTTACCAGTTTGTCGATTGATATAGTCAGTGACGCTATCCACTCGTTTTCGCAATATTTCGTTCTCCATCTGTAAATGTTCTTTATAGTCTTTCATATATACTTCTTCTATTGTCTCCACAGCTATCCCATTCTGCACCAATATATATATACGAAATAACTTATTAGCGCTAATAATTAAAAATAATGAATCTGTCATCAATATTGAAGAACCCAACAAATTCGTATGCATCTCTAATGAGTCTTGTCATTCAACGTTATTGCATCAATTATTTGAACTTAGTGAAACTCAAGAAAGAAAGAATGATTATATATATTCAAGTAGCTTAATCTAGTGTATCAAAAATAAACTTTTTACTTCTTCATAAAGATAAAAATAAGATTTGCGTACATATTACCCTGATGTCAAATTTCACTTATGAGGTCATACTGAATTGTTGTTGCATGTACGCTTATCTAATGGCTAATCTAATTTATGTCTAAATAAGGTAACGTGTTTGAAGGATGTTCACTTGATTTCATATTTAACAAATGAGTCTTGAATCGAAATCTTCTTACTAAGACCATCGTTTGGGGGGGAGGGGGGGGGGGGGGGGGGGAATATAATCTTAAAGTTGGACTAATTAACCTGTGACCTCAAATTAATCACCAAATCTGCAAGCATATATAATTAACTTGTCTCATCATAAATGAGTTTAAGCCAAAAGTACTATTAGCTATTTAGCATATCAGAATTGAAAAATAAAATTTAAAAACTCATAAAAACAATTATATAAGAATGTATTTTGGAAGCAATTTATATGATTCGATATGTTATTATGATTTATTTATTTTTTCATTTCATTAAATGTTTCTGAAAATATCTGTATAATTATTATTCAAATCTATCAAAAAAAAAATTAAATAATAATAAATAAATAAAAAACATTCGAATAAAAACTTTTGATGTAGGTTTTAATTACCTGGAGAGTTTTGACCTTCTTTTCTAAATTAACAGTGTATTCAATCTTCTTGGCTCGGGATCTTTGTGCAGCTAGTCTATTGGTTACAGTTCTATAGTAAAAGTCACAATTACAAAAAAATAATAATAAAAAAAAAAATTAATCTTAACACATACAAACTTATAGAAACGAAGGAAATACTATTACTTGAGAAAATATGAATTTTCGATAGAGTTTTTTTATCTCATTGGATCCATTGAAAATTGACTTGTTAAAATATTTTTGACAAATTTTTTCTATCAAAAGCATTAAACATCAGTAAAATATTATACTATAGTGAAAAAGAATTATCTAGTCTTGACATATTACCACAACATTGTAGAAACAAAGAAAAATATTATTGATAGAAAACTAAAAAATATGAATTTCAATTGAAATCCATTGAAAATTAGCTAGTTGAAATCACTTCCCATGAATTTATCATTAGAAATTCAAAACGTCGATTAGAAATTTACACGTTTAAAATAGTTTTAATTAAGAAAAAAAATAGGTATAACCTTCTCAACTTTCGCACATCAACATTGAGGTCTCCATGACCTTGGCTAAGTTTAGAATTCACTGCTTCTTCGAGGGTAGGAATATTGTTAATTGAATCAACTACAACTGGTGTTGTGAGACACAAATCCAAATTAGGTTCTTCAGATTTGTTTTATTTTCTCTTCATTTTCCCTTCAACAAATCACCTAAAGAATTATAAATAAAAATCTCAAAAAAGGAAAAAGAGAAATAACTAAAAAAAAAAGAAAGAAAATTGATATAGAAAGTAAATTATGAAGTGCATGAACTAATATATACCTATAATTGAAGTATGCTTCTTTAAATTTTAAGTGAGGTTATCAAGTTATAACTAAATGCCTTTATATAGAGACTGAAAAATAATTTTGGACAACTTGTCATGTAGTAAATTAGATTTATATAATTAGAATCTTTTGAATAAAAAGGTAAGTAAATTAATATTCTGTTATATACTTTCATGTCTTAATTTATGTGGCATCGTTTGAATTGACACAAAGTTTTTTTTTTTTTTTAAAAGAAAACTTTTGAAATTTATATCTATAATAGTCCTCCTTAACATCTATATCATTATAAATCATTCCATACGCGTAAAAAGGAAATATTTTACTTAAATTTAATTCCAATTTTTGGGATGGTGACATTCAAAATTAATTTTGTTGTGTCAAGACATAATCTATTTTTTCACAGAAAGTTGCTTAACTAACATAAAAATCAAATTATATTATGTCCATTTTCACTTTATCGCCTTTTGTTTCCTCCTAATGACTTTTATGTGATACTTAAATTTGAGTGATTTTTTATTTAAAAAAAATGATAACTTTCATGACATTTAGATAATGATTTTGGTACAACAAAATAAATCTCGTGACTATCCACTATAACACATTTCTCATACTCACACGTTTTGCCATACTCTTTCTATTTTAATTATACCTTAACCTTGTTAAAAATCAAAGGTGACTTATTAAAATATAACACTGATTATTTAACGACATTTTCTCTACATCACCCTTGCACTGGCTACATATTTGCCAGGAGTTGAATCCATGTTTTTCACGAGCGATCACCCTTCGCTTGTTGATATTAACTTCAATGCTAATCAAAATTAATAAGATCTAAAAAATATTAATTGTAATAAAGATTACATAGATGGATTACCTATATATGCCCAAAAGCAGATATTCCTATATTTCTTATTGATTCTAATTTAGTTTAATAATGAAAGTGATTTTTGAGATACTAACTTTTAAATTTTAATTAGTTACCATCTAAAGTTTGATAGTTGCAATTTGAAATATGTTTTTCATTTGTTTGGAAAGTTAATTATACAAGAAGCAAATATTACTAGTGCCAATGGTAATAGAATATTAAAGAGCTCATCTTTAATAAGTTACAACATTTTATTGGAATTTGGTATAATAGTGAAAAATAATGCTCTAACAAATGCGAAACACGCATGTCTTCTGCAAGACAAGCATTTCAAATGAAATATGTAGTCGTTGTCACACCCCTTTTACGACCAGAAAGTTTGATTTTAGTTTTGAAAGGTTTTTATTATTCAAGTGACAATATGATTAAAAGTTTTTTTGAAAAGGACCTTTTATATTCAAAACTCAGAGTCGCCACTTGGCATAATCTGGTGTGCCAAGTCACCTTTGGAAATCCTTTTCAAAACGGTTTTGACTCTATAACTGATCCGCGAACAGAGATTCCGGCTAAGGAATTCTGTTGACCGAGGGGAAGGTGTTAGGCACCCCTCGATCCCGTGGTTTGACCACGGTCACTTGGTAGAGTATATCGGCTAACTTTGACATTATAAGTGTATAAACCACACAAAAACACATGACAGTCAAACAAACAAACAAAACAAAATGAATCAAAAAAAAGTAGTGTCCAGTCCAATTTATACAGTCCAAATAGAAAAATTCAAAAATAAATACTATCTAACCTATACTAATCCTAACTACACTCCCGTGCTCTCACCCGACGCCTCGGGCCTTCGTCACGAACGTCCTCTTGGTACAAAATACTCGGGGGCATTCCCCGACCGATAAACACAAGTACCCCGGGGCATTCCCCGGCTGAATAGTACATTTTAATCCAAATATGATAAATTAAAAAAAACATTCAACCAATATTTCATAGTCAAACATTCAACCAATCAACAAGTTCTAAAATTTGCTTACCCAAACTTATATTGCCTATCCATTTCAACCTAAACATGATCCAATCGTGTTCACAAACTTAAAATTTATTCCGAACTAAACAGAACAACCAACAAACTAACATTAATCTAAAATCATTCTTTTTATCAATTTCTCGATCCCGCCCCGCTAGCTTTGTTTTTATCAAACACATTACGCATATAATCATCACATCACAACTTCAACAAAAAATCCACCAACCATGGTTGCACCAACATAATCAAGACAATTCAAAAAAACAAGGTAAAGAAAAAGGGAGTTAAGAAAGTGGACCTTTCGATAATCAATTTCAGTTGAATAATGATGTTAAAGAAGCCCGAATTTCGAATCCCGAATAGAAGACCTCAATCGGAAAAACTCCCAAGCTCGGTATCGCCAAAATGGAAGCTCTAAACTGGTTGTGGGAAGCAGATTAAGACAAAACGGGACCCCAAGACCCAAAACAGTAGCAAACCGATAAACCACTGTATGTTTCGACGTTTTTTCGGCGACACAGTCATCGGAGTAAATAACTGGACGCGACCTCTACCTCATTTCAATGCGTGTCTCGATTTCCAGTGAATCTAAGCTGAAAACAGAGAGAGGGTGACCTATTTTTGGCACGAATTTGGGTCGAAATGAACTGACGGTACTATTTTTCGGTTGGATTCATCAGAACAGTAGCCAAACCATGGCTTTCGATATATCTGGCCGCTAAGACAACGAGTTTCCGGTGAGTTTCGCCGGAGAATTCAACCCCTGTCAACCCCGTCTACCCCTCTTCTCTCTTGTTCTCTCTCCCCTCACTTGATCTCACTCTCTCTTCTACCTCTACAACTCTCTGTGTGTTTTTGAAAAATGGAGAAGAAGAAAGAATCGCGTATGCGTATCTTTTTTTTTGTTCTCTGAATGTGGTGTATGTATATGGGTACCTGAAAAAATGGAAAATGGTAAGGGTTGGTGAATTCTCTATTTCTAGTGGTGGGGCCCTCTTTTGTGCAATTGAAAAATCAAAATTGGACTTCCTTTTCTGTTAGTTTTGCTCTCTTTCTTTATGGAGAAAAAACGTGAGGGGTTCACGTGGATAGGGTAGTGGGGTAAGGTATAGGGTAGGGTGAGTTGGTTAGGATAAAGTTTGTTAGGGTAAGGGTTGTTATTTTGTTAGGGAGTTTGTTATTTTTTGAAGGGATAATTAAATGGGGGTAGGGTACGTGGTAAGACGAGAATAAATAAAAAAAATAGGTAAAATTGATCTTCCGGAGGGACAAAATTAGGTGTCTACAGTATGCCCCCTTTGAATGTAAACATGAAGTGTTTTCAGACAAAGAAGTAGACAACGAGACCAAATTTTGACCTGACCATTATTCAAAGAAAGAAACAGAAGGAAGAAAGGCAACCGGGTCTTTGACATCTTACTTACCCAAGTTATGAGAGAGTCCAATCACAGGTATCTCAAATGGTTGGCAAGAGAGGAATTATACCGGGTTGGAGAGTCGAGTGAGGCCCTATCGAGGTTTCGGTCCGCGACTCTGTCATTACATCAAAAATGAAAATTATAAGTTAAAAACATAAACGAAATTACAAAATCCTATCTATGCAGCTTCTTCTGAACTTTTGACTTGAGTTTCATCACTCTATTCTTCAGGCGGGCTCCTGACTTGCAATTTCCTCAACTTGTTGTTTGGCTTTCAATTGTTTCACCTCGTTGCTTAACTTTTCATTTATTCGCCCTGTGCTTCGGGTGGGCCGTTGACTTGACATTTCATCACCCTGTTCTTCAGGCGGGCTCCTGACTTGCAATTTCCTCACCTTATTCTTCAGGCGGGCTCCTGACTTGCTATTTTTCAATCTGTTAACTTTCAACTTTTCACCTTGTTGCTTTGTTTTCAACTTCTTCACCTTGTTGCTTGACTTTTCATTTCTTCACTTTGTTGCTTGACTTTCCATTTATTCACCCTGTTCTTCAGGCGGACTCCTGAAATCACATCAAAACTAAAAAAAGAAAATTATCCCAAACAAAGATTATTATAAAGAGTGTAGACACCTAATTTCGTCCCTCCCCCATATCGTTTTTACCTATTGTTTACCCTATCCTACCGTGTACCCTCACCAGTGTGATAATCCCTCCACAAAATGACAAAAATAACTAACCCTATCTTATCCTAACCACCTACCCAATAAAAACATAACACCTCACCACTACCCCCTACCCCACGTTACCCCACCCCCCTCTCTTTTTCTTGTCCAAAAAGAAAGAGCACAATATATACCCACACATACACACAAAATAAAGAGAGGAACCAAAAAAAAAAGATCTGGACAGTAGAATACAAAATGAAAAAGATCAGCACTCTCTCTTTCTAAACTTTACTCTCTCTCGCTAAAACATCGCTGGCGACTGACCGGAGCTCCGGCCACCACAACACCACCATCTTTCCCCACTCTCTCTCTCTTTCTATCCGTCGACTCACTCTCTCTCTCTCTCTCTCCGACGACGGCAACAGCGCCGCCGTCACTCCGATCTCATTCTCTCTTTCTCTCTGACGACGGCAATAGCACCGTCGTCACTCCCTCTCTTTCTCTCTCTTTCTCTCCGAACAACAACAACACTAGCACCGCCTAGATCTGCGGCGAACAGTCAACTCCGGTGAAGACGCCGCCGTCGTTTCAACCATAACGACGACGGCCGACCCACCAACGCCGACGCCAGCGATGGCGCCGCACAGCTTCTGCCGCACCACCTAGATCTGCCGGCGCCGGCTCCGGAGCAGTCCTCGGAGCTCGACTAGGATTTATATTTTCGTATTTTTCCTATTTTTCGGACTGTATAATTGGACTGGACTTTACTTTTTTGGAATGCTTTGTTTTGTTTATTGTTTGGTTATTTTGTGTTCTTTTGTGTGGTTTATACATTTCATAATGCCAAAATAGTCGATACACTCCACCAAGCGACCGTGGTCGAACCACGGGATCGAGGGGTTCCTAACACCTTCCCCTCGGTCAACAGAATTCCTTAGCCGGAATCTCTGTTCGCAAACCGGTTTAAGAGTCAAATGGTTTCGAAAAGGATTTTTCAAAGGTGACTTGGCACACCGGATTATGCCAAGTGGCAACTCTGAATAAAAAATGTAAATAATCCTTTTCCGAAACAAATTTTTATTTCTTGTCACTTAAATAATAAAACCCTTTCGGACTTAAAATCATAATATTTTGGAGTACGCGTTAAAAAAGGGGGTGTGACAGCTCTGGCGACTCTGCTGGGGACGTTTTAGAATTCGAGCTTATTTTTGAGTCGTATCGGCTTTGTTTGGCATTACGAGTGTATAAGCATTGTTTGTGATTTTTGTTATTGTTTTCACTTTTGTGCGTTTTCGTGCTCTTTGTTTATAGTATTTATCCTATGTGTTACCGCTTGATATCTGTCATCATGAGTCCATCCCCCCGGCCTTCTTTCTGCAACAAGTCTCTGAGCGCACGTCGTGCGCACGAACTCTAGTTGAGTCACCTTTATTTTAGGGGGGGAGCCGTTGGATGTATGGAGTAGGTGGAAAGCAAAGCAGCCACTATCGACCATATGCTCCCCCGAACGGCCTTGTTAGTAAACCACAACGTAGGTCAGCCTTTAGGTCATTCTTATGTGCATCATATTGAGATCTAGCGAGGTCTACACGGTCCTTTGTAGGAGACTCACCTTTAAAGCATCCCTATGTGCTAACTGTTGCATATTTGAGGGTAACGTGGTCATTTGACGGACGGATTTTTTTTTATTAAAATATATATATATATATATATATATATATATATATATATATATATATATAGAAAGCGAGTCGAAAAGAATGAATCAAAAGGAATGTCGTAGATTATTTTAGAATTCTTTATGGCTTTTGTTCTTCACGATCCAAAAACTCAAAAAAGATTTTTTTTTACATTTTTGCATTTTGTCTTCTCAAAGTACCGTAAATTCAAAAAGAAGAAAAAAAAAAGTTTTTCTACGTATTTGTCAAAAGCAAAAATACCAAAAAGATTTTTTCCATAATTGATGGTGTCAATCTTAGTTAAAGTGTCTAATTGAAAAATCCAAAAAGTTTTTATTCGTTTGTTTTTGGTTTTGTCTCTTAAGTTAGGGTCAATTTATTAGTTAATCGTTAGTTGTCCAATCTAGACGAACTACGCACCCCTGATTCTCCTCTCTCGGGAGTGAGATACGTAGGCAACCTATTGTGGGTTCGGGGATCTTATTTGAAAAATCTAAAATATTTCTTCACTCTCCATTTAGAGTAGGCGTTTCATATGCGTCTTTAAAAGAAAACTACAAAAAGATTTTTCTTTAATAGATTCAAGTTTCATTTTCATATGAAATTCAAAAATTGAAAACCCAAAAAGATTTTTTCTTTGGTAATCACAGGTTTCATTTTGTATAGAGATTTAACACTTTGTTTCAAGAAAGAAAAAAGAGTTTAATTGGCCATTTTGGCAAAACTGCCCGAACTACGCAAGATCTGATTCATGTACAACATGATACGTAGGCAACCTACTTTTGGGTTCGATCTAATCATTTTGTTTCGTTGTTTTTCATTATTTTTCCTCTTTTAAAGAAAAAAACAAAAGTCATAAAGAATAATAAAATAAAGGTAGATAACGAGAGAAGTGGAAAGAATAGAGATGGATACGAAAAATAAAATAATAATAATAAAAAAAAGAGTGTAGATAAAAATCGGGATGATGTTGAAATGACCTCGCTACCCTCAAAAGCTGGTAGAAATGAACATGAATTTAGGACAATTTTACCAATGTGACTCTCATGCTTGTTGTGTGCCCTAATCCTAACGGATGTCGTCTTTGATGAGCATGTTCTTTCAGATAACAGTGGTAGGTTTGCAGCATTCTGGCTAGTCACCCATACTTCACTAGATCCAAAGCAAAGCTTGTCATGGCTAGCAGGGAGATTGAAAATTCGCTCATTGACCCGGATCAGGATCACAGGGAAGAAAGTTCAGAACACAATGATGAGGTAGTAAGGCTCAGGCAACAATTAATAGATTTGCATCGGGCATGGGCCAGCGGAATGCCTCCTCCTCCGCTCCCTGAAGGTCTTGGGAATATCTCTAATTGCCCACCGCTCTCTCAGGCGCAATTCTCTGCTCCTACTGAGTCACCTGAGCACGCGCCAGGATTCACTCCGCGATATTATTATCCTGGCAATTCTGGTGTACCCTTGGCAGCTCCCCAATCAAGACCAGCTGCTCAGCCAGCGCTACCGATCACACCGATATTCGTGGCTCCGCCACCACATGAAACTCCCATATATGTTGTGCGTCCCACAATGAGGCTTCCTCGGTCTACTAGTGAGCTAGTATTGAAGGTTCCAGATAGTCAGTATTATGCCCCGGAGCCGACTTTGAGAATGAATGAACCGTATGGGTACACTCAGCCACGTGCATTTCCATTTGATTCAGAGAAACCTGTCGCAGCAGAGGAACAGGAAGTCATAGGGCGGAAGTTGAAAAGTTTAGAACAGGCCATGAGAAATTTGCAGGGAATCGGAGGTTATAAGAGTGTTTCTTATAAAGATCTGTGCATGTTCCCAGACATCAACCTTCCCCTCGGTTTTAAAATGCCTAAGTTCGAGAAGTATGCAGGACACGATGATCCTGTGGCCCACTTGAGACGCTATTGCAACCAGTTGAGGGTTGCAGGAGGAAGGGAAGAGCTACTCATGGCTTTCTTTGGCGAGAGTCTTTCTGATCTGGCTTCAGAATGGTTTATCGATCAAAATATCGTCAAGTGGAACAGCTGGGATGACTTGGCTTTTGAGTTTGTGCAATATTTTCAGTATAACATCGACCTGATTCCAGACGAAAAATCTTTGGTCAACATGAAGAAGAAAAGCACTGAAGGTTTTAGGGAATACGCGATAAGGTGGCGTGAACAGGCCGCCAGGGTAAAGCCTCCGATGAAAGAAAGTAAGTTGGTAGAGGTTTTCATTCAGGTACAGAATGAGACTTATTTTCAACATTTACTCCCGGCAATGGGAAAGTCTTTTATTGAAGTCCTCAAAATGGGGGAGATGATAGAGGATGGAATCAAGACCGGACGAATAGTGAGTTTTGCCGCATTGAAAGCCACCAAACAAGTGATTCAAGGTGGATCTGGCACATTTGGAGGTAAAAAAAAGAAAGAGGACGTGGCGACTGTTGTAGCTGGAACCCATTCCTATCCCAAAAGACCACCTCACCCCTATCCCCAATCCCAAGCCCAAGTCTACGCCCAAGCTCCATATATTCCTCCCCACCATTACTACCCTCCACAAAACCCTTTATATTCTATTCCACCACCTCCTTACCCAGTATATAGCGCGCAGCCATATGCCCAAACCCCTTCTTACCCGCAGTGGCGCGCGCAAACTCCGCAAAATCACCCATTCGCTCCACCCAATTACCAAAACCCTTCCAGACCCAGTTTTCAACCTAGACCCGAGTATAAGAAGGAGAAGGCGGTCAAAAATCAATTCACACCTCTTGGGGATTCATATGCTAGCTTGTTTGATAGGTTGAGAAAGTTGAAGGTTTTAAGCCCAATTCAAGGAAGGCTTTCAAATCCACTACCAAGGAATCTCGATTATTCTTTAAGGTGTGCGTACTGTTCTGATATGCCAGGCCATGATATCGAGAAATGCTGGTATTTAAAGAGAGCTGTCCAAGATTTAATTGACACAAATCAGATGCTGGTCCAGGCCCCGGAGGGTCCAAACATTAACCAGAATCCGCTGCCAACCCATGCTGAAGCCAATATGTTAGAATTGATATATGATGGGAAAGAGTCTTCGAGGGGTTATAAGCCTATTATCAAGATACAGACCATTGAGGAGAAATCGGTGAATGTAGAGGAGTCTTTGAAAGTAATGTCATTGAGCCAGGAAGGAATGAGAGAAGATAAAGCGTAAGAAAGCACAAAGAAACCTCTGTTCACAGTACAGAGCGCCAGAAGGTATGTTGATTCAAGTTAGGATAAACCTAAGTTGACGGTGGTGGGAGCTCTAAGTCAGCCTATCTTGACGGTGAAAGGAGCACTGGCAGCGCCTATTGTCCTCAAACCGATGACCCAACCTCCGATAGTTGATACGAAAAGGATTCCCTGGAATTATGGACGGACCGTGATGACCTATCATGGGAAAGAAGTAGTGGAAGATGTAGATGAGGTAGGGGGTTTGACTAGGTCAGGAAGATGTTTTGTGCCTGAAAGCTTAAGAAAGTCCAAGCCAACGGTGAGTGGACCGTCATCTATCAAAAAGCCTATCACCGAAGAAGAAGCCGAAGAATTTTTTAGAAAGATAAAATTGCCAGAGTATTCAATATTAGACCAGCTGAAGAAAACCCCTGCTCAAATTTCCCTTTTATCTTTGTTGTTGCACTCCAAGGAGCATCGTGATGTTTTACTGAAGGTATTAAATGAAGCATATGTTCCAAGGGAGATTAATGGTTGGAAAAATCTTTGAGGTCAATCAGATCAGCTTTTCTGATGATGAATTGCCTGTTGAAGATACAGGGCATAACCGGGGCCTTTACATTACAGTGAAGTATGAAGATTTCTATGTCACTCATGTTATGATTGATGGAGGTTCAGGTGTAAATATTTGCCCTATTTCTACTTTGCAAAAGCTGAATATTGGTGCTGAGAGGATCAGGCCCAACAATGTATGTGTCAGGGCTTTCGATGGTGCAAAATCAAATTCCATTGGCGAAATAGAACTAGTGTTGACCGTAGGGCCTGTTGAGTTCGCCATAGAGTTTCAAGTATTGAATATAGACTCCTCTTACAATCTATTGTTGGGAAGGCCGTGGATCCACAAGGCCAAGGCGGTTGCATCTACACTACACCAAATGATTAAGTTTGAGCATGACAGGCAAGAAGTAGTTATTCATGGTGAAGAAGATTTGTCAGCCTACGAAGATTCTCCTTTGTCTCTTATTGAAGAAAATAACGTAGAGGAGACATTCGTCTATCAAATTTTTGATACAGTGCCAGTGAATCGTATCCTTGAATGGCAGGCTATACCTGGACCGCAATTGTCTTCTGCTTCTATCATGATGGTGAGTGAACTTTGGAAATACAGATTTGAGCTAGGAAAGGGTTTGGGAGCGTCTCTGCACGGTATAGTTCATCCCATATGTCCGAGTGAGAACGTGGGCACGTTTGGTCTGGGATTTGAGCCTACAGCTGAAGATCTGAAGAAAGCCAACGTAAGGAAAAAGGAAATATGGTCACTCCCTCGCCCAATGCCACTACTCAGTGAATCATTTGTTAAGAGCGGTGTCACGGAGCATGTGGAATTTGAGGTTGAATTGGTTGATGACTTCCAGAACCTTTGTATGGAAGTTGATATGGTCTAAGCAGGAGAAGGTACCAGTATGGCAGACGTGCAATTCATAGGTCCAGCTGTCCGGCTCAATAATTGGGAAGTCACTCATCTCCCCGTCAGGAGGGAGTTTTGGTAGTTTATTTTGTTTTTCTTTCTATTTATCCGAGTTATTTCAGGGTTGTAATTCGGATTTTAGTTTGTTTATGTTATGTTGGCATCTGTGTTTAAACCCTTCTATCTTTTATTTAATGAAATGCAATGTCCCTTTTGTTTTGTGTCTAATATATTTTGTTTTCTTTTCTTACACAGTTCTCTTTATGCTGATTCTAATGACATGACATGTATGCAGAATTTTCAGCCTGATCTTAAAATCCAAACTAATCAAGATGTAATGAAGCGGGATGGGGAATATAATGAAGAAGGAGCACTAGAAGAAATAAGCAAAGAGTTGGAACAGTTTGAAGACAAATCGAATCCTAATTTGAATGAGACTGAGCCAATAAATCTAAGGGATCAAGAAGATGTTAGGGAAACTAAAATCAGTGTACATGCTTTGCCACAGCTAAAAGAGGGAATGATTCAAGCATTAATTGATTATAAGGATGTTTTTGCATGGTCCTATGATGATATGCTCGGTTTAAGCACAAAATTAGTGGCTCACAAGTTGCCAACTGATCCCGCGTTCCCCCCTGTCAAACATAAGTTGAGGAAGTTTAAAACCAATGTAAGTATTAAAATCAAAGAGGAAATCATGAAACAACTTGAAGCCAAAGTAATTCGAGTGTCTCGTTATCCCATGTGGTTATTCAATGTTGTTCCCGTACCAAAGAATGATGGCAAAATTTGAGTGTGTGTTGATTACCGCAATTTGAACAGAGCAAGTCCGAAAGATAATTTTTCACTGCTCAACATCCACATTTTGCTAGACAACTGTGCTAAACACGAGGTTGCCTCTTTTCTGGATTGCTATGCCGGATATCACCAGATCATTATGGATGATGAAGATGCGGAGAAGACATCTTTTATCACACCATGGGGAACTTATTGTTATCGAGTGATGCCGTTCGGATTGAAGAATGCTGGAGCAACATACATGAGAGCCATGACCACTATGTTTCATGACATGATGCATAAGGAGATTGAGGTCTACGTGGATGACGTGATTATTAAGTCAAAAAGTCAGGCCGACCATGTTAAAGATTTAAGAAAGTTCTTTGAAAGGCTTCACAGGTATAATCTCAAACTCAACCCGGCAAAATGTGTATTTGGAGTTCCACCTGGAAAGCTGTTGGGGTTTGTAGTCAGCCGTCGGGGAATTGAATTGGATCCCTCAAAAATCAAAGCCATTCAGGATTTACCCCCGCCCAAGAATAGAACGGAGGTGATGAGTTTGTTTGGTAGACTGAACTACATTAGCAGGTTTATTGCTCAACTCACAACCACTTGTGAGCCCATATTCAAGTTGCTGAAAAAGAGTGTTGCGGTAAAATGGACTGAAGAATGTCAGGAAGCGTTCGATCGAATCAAAATATATTTGTCAAATCCGCCCGTGCTGGTACCCCCGGAGCCTGGTAGGCCTTTGATCTTATATTTATCAGTCATGGACAATTCTTTCGGTTGTGTCCTGGGTCAACATGATGTCACAGGCAAAAAGGAGCAGGCTATTTATTATCTTAGCAAGAAGTTCACCGCATATGTGATAACGCTCAAACTACAGCTCTCGTAAGAGTGTAAGTGGTCGTTGTCAAATATAGAACCCAACTGGGTTGGGTGTCGAATCCCACAGGGAATACTTGGTCACTAAGTATGCAACGATTAGTAGACTGTTGATCGAAAATTCTATGAAAAGGGGGGGATTTAATTGTAGCGTGAATTAAGAGTATCAAAGTAACAAAGAAAAACGGAATGTTTAGTAGGTTTTAATCAATGAGAATTGTAAGTTAGGGTTATGTCCACCTTATGAGTTTTACGTATCTATTGGCTATGAGTTATGCGGAATTCAGACATGCATGCGCTTATAGAGATTCATATTCTATGGTAAATCCTACTGTCTTTCGACCATCAAGGATTATATCACTTTAACTCTTTCGAGCTTAAAGCGTATACTAATGGTATGAATTCTCCAAGAGGTTAATCCAGTTACGGCACTAACTTTTAAACAGGGGTTGGTAGCCCTATTTCCTTGTCATTCTCTCTTTTCCAGACATGTAACTTTTCTTTCGAACAAGTTAATGCTATACTGGCGTATTCTATATGTTTGCAACCACAAGAATTCAATTAAGATGAAGAGAGTAATGATATAAGCAGCATACGTATCAAGAATTCACAAACTCATAGCAATAGATAGTATCTCATAAGGCTTCCATAACCCTAACAGAGAAGTTTAGCTACTCATAATTGTGAAGGAAAACCACGAGGATATCATCATACCAAAGCAATAACAATATCACGATAAGGAAGTATTGGTGTCACTTGTGGCGTGAATTCCTTGCTAGTAGCGTTTCTCTTGTCATGAAAATTAAAAGTCGAATAGATGAAGAATAATGTCAACAACGAATTTAAGAATAGAAGAGAGTAAGAATGAATTGAAAGAGAATGAGTGAGAATAATAAAAAGCTTCGAATTAATGAATAACTGAATGCTGAAAAATTCAGCATCATAGGGTTTTTATAACATCCTTGTCCTAGTCCTACTGAAATAGGGTTTTTATCCTTGTCCTAGTCCTACTGGGTTACTGCATACTTGTCCTAATCCTACTATGTTACTGCTGATCCCCAAGTCTTTAGAAATGTTGTTTTTGCCCGGGACAAGTTCTCCATGCATCACTTTCAGTCCACAAGTTTCCAGAAGTTGCCTTCCTTATTACGTGAAGTTTCCTTTGGCGTCCAACAGTCCATAAAATACTGAAATCTTCATCATAAATACCTGAAATCTTGCTAATCACTTTGGTTAGCTCACTTACAGGAAAAAGGACTAAAAGTGCAGGAATTATAGATTTTGTCCTCAAAACTTAGCTAGAATATGGGTACATTAAGGTGCTTTAGGCGTGTAAATACGCCTAACATCAACACCCCACACTTAAAGCTTTGTTCGTCCTCGAACAATATATCATGTCCATATAAACATCTACTTCGGGTTTCACAGTAACAGCACAAAATATTCATCAAGACAGGCACAACAATTATTAACAAAGAGTAGTTTTCTAATCACTTCTAGAAACAATTCAACCTCCAACATAGACTCGTGATGATGGTTAATTCGTATCCACAAGTTAAGGCACAAAGAATCATACAAGACTACCCAAAACTCATCAACCATGTGTGTCTCACATAAGATACTACCCATAATCACTCACAAGTATTGCATTTTTCAGAACATGGGTATAAGCTTCTCCTTACTCTCACTCTCACAAAGAATTCATATGTTGCAACTGATGACCATAGGCTTGCCCTTAGTGTAATGCTCCACTAATATCAGAATGCTAAGCTTAGGATCAAATAGGTCTTTTACAGGTTGTAATGTAGGCTAAGGGAAGGGTAGGACTATTTTGGCCAGAAATAGTGACTATGTTCCTAAGCGCTTTAATACATCACATTATGCCATTAACACTCTCTTTTAATCAACCCTGCTACCTTTCTTTTATCTACCACCCCTTTTCACTTATTTTGCTATTCAAACATAACTATCTTTTTATTTAATCATAAACCCAACTACCTTGTTGTTTTTCTATTTCTTTTTTTTTCTCTTTTTTTTTTATAACACACCTCTATGATAGCCACTTTTTTTTCATAACAAATTCAAGTACCATTACACTCTAAGGCATCACTCTCACCCAATTTCCTCTTATTTTGTCACATGATTTTACAATTTAAAGCGCTTAGGAATTTGGATCAAATTATGGTCTTGAAAAAAAATGGATTAGGCTACATATGAGGCTGTCAAAGAAAATAGCTAATAGTCTCAAAGGGGGTTAACTAAGATAATGTCCACGGGTAGGTAAAAAGAAGGTAAACAATCACAGGCTGCCAAAGAAATGCCTAAATCATCTCCTAAACTCACACTCTTTATTTCTCTTTACACACACACCAGGCAAGTTCTAGCATCAGTCACAACACAGAATATACTATAACCTCACACACACAAGGCACATGGTTAACTTTATTGGGAGCAGTATAGACTCTTGACCCAACAGATGAATGAATTAAACCACACAAATATCACACAGTGAGTCACACTTGGAGCCTAAACGTCTCAATAGCAATGATTTTAGCACAAACTCTTGTCATAATACCATGCCACCTATCAGAACAATTTCATGCAAAATCTAAAAAAATCTAAAAATAAAAAAATTTAACTACAAACGAGAATAAATGCAGGCAAAGAAGTACGCTACAGCATACAAATACCCTCACCCCACACTTAGACGGGACACACTGCCCTCAGTGGAAATAAGTAAGGAAAACCTGATTAGTCAGACTCCTTTTCTATGTCTGGGGTCAAACCCCCTGCGTCGGAATCATCATCAGAGTCGCCATTACCAGAGTTGTCCTTCACATCTTTATTCGAGGTATTTGCAGAGAGGAGGATTCAGCTTGCTCTTTTCTTCCCCTTTTCTGACCTTTCTGTGAGGTGGACGTTTTTTCTTTTCCTGGTCGACCTTTTGGTGCCATTTTACTTGGTGTTGAACTCGGAAGATGATCTTGCAAGGTTAGATGAGCAAAAAGAAAAGTTTTGAGAGATTTGGGAGGCAAAGGCGGCGCCTATGCTATGGCATTGTATATTCAGAGAACAAAGGCCATAGCATAGGCCTTGCCTTGTCCGTTGCCTAGATTTACATAGGCCTTGCCTTGTCCATTGCCTAGATTGTTATAGGCAATGCCTAACCGAAAGCCTTTTGCTTCTTCATTACTCACTTACCACCTTTAACATTGCTCACTTTCAAATCAAAATTTGAGACCAAGTTCCTCCTTTATACGTCTTGCACCTACACTTACTCAAAAACAACAAAAATTATTAGAAAGATGGGTTGCCTCCCATCAAGCGCCTTAGTTTTGGTCATGGCTCGACAAAATCCTAGGAAAACAAAAACAATTAAAAATGATGGGTTGCCTCCCACCAAGCGCTTGATTTATTGTCGCGGCATGACATAGTTATCTCGATTACTTAGACTTCATCGAGATATTTGGTGCATCATTTTCTGAATGGATTCAGACGATGCTGATGCTTAATTGTGGGCATGCAATCTTCTTCGAGATGCATCTTGTGCATACATATCCCAGGTGGGATACCAATTATATCATCAATAGACCAACCAATGGCTCTCTTGTACCTCTTCAGAGCAGAGATGAGAGCCTCTACGTGTTGTTCACCTAAATCAACCACAACACTCACCGGAAGTGTATTTCCACTTCCCAAGAACGCATACCTTAGGTGACTGGGGAGCTCTTTCGATTCTAGCACTGGTGGATCTTCAATGGAAGTCTTCGCTGTTGGTGACGGTCGATTCTTAAGATCAAGGTCCAGCTTCTTAGGAGCATGAGAATTGGACCTTATTCCTGTTAGAGCACAAATGGTTTCTTCATATTCTTCAACCTCCTCACGCTCAAAATTCAACAGCACAGCAGACAATGGCTCAACAGTAAGCTGTTTCTCTACAGATAATCCTTTCTCATCCTCATAGTAAACATCAACTACAGAGAACACATCCATATCTCTAGGTTGCTTCATCGATTTGCATATATCAAAACGGACCACTTCATTATTCAGCCGAAATAAAAGCTCATTAGCTCTTAAATCAATAAGCACACTTCCAGTTCCGAGGAAAGGACACCCCAAGATTATGGGAACTTCAGAATCCACCTCGCAATCCAAAATAACAAAGTCTGCAGGAAAGATGAAGGTGGAAACCTTCACCAACACATCATATAAGATACCAACAGGCCGTTTTACCGACCTATCTGCCATCACGAGCCGCATATTGGTTGGTGTAGGATCGCCCAACCCCAACTTTCTGTAAATAGATAGTGGCATCAAATTGATGCTAGCTCCCAAATAGCACAATGCCTTAGCAAAATCCAACGATCCAATCGTGCAAGGAATAGTGAAAGCACCAGGATCTGCCTTCTTCTATACTAGCGACCTTGTAGCGATTGCACTGCAATGATGAACATTATCTGCCAGCTCATAACTTGTTGCCCGCTTCTTTGTCAACAAGTCCTTCATAAATTTAGCATACCCAGGCATCTGTTTCAGCGCCTCCACCAATGGAACATTTATAGTTAGTTGCTTCAACATGGTCATGAATTTACTGAACCTGGTCTCATCAGCTTTCTTCTTCAGTCTCTGCGGAAAAGGTGGTGGTGGAAGGGGAATCGTTTTCTCCACCACTTCCTCTTTATATTTCTTCCAATTATCAACCTTTTCAGGAGTGTCATCAGTCTTCTTCTTCAGTCTTTGAGGAAAAGGTGGTGGTGGAAGAGTAATCGTTTTCTCCACCACTTCCTTTTTATCTTGCTTCCGATTATCACTCTTTTCAGGCTAGTGACGTCTAGGTGTAACATCATGAGCACTCACTTCAGCTTCTACGGCATTTTCA
Organism: Capsicum pubescens; assembly: GCA_030864215.1. Lineage (NCBI taxonomy): Eukaryota > Viridiplantae > Streptophyta > Magnoliopsida > Solanales > Solanaceae > Capsicum > Capsicum pubescens. Next base: position 5,634,171 of record CM061543.1, read on the forward strand.
AAATCTGCTTCATCAATATTCTCTGCTATATCATCAACCACCTGCTTGCCTTTGGATGGATTTTCCAACACTTTACCATTCCGGGTAGTAATAGCCATACACGATCCGTCATTCCTTGGGTTTTGCACAGTGTCACTGGGTAGCGTGCCAGCCTTTCTTTGGTTGAATGCCGCTGATAATTGAATCAATTGTTGCTCCAGCTATTTTATTGCAGTAGAATGCGAGTCAACCAATTGATTTATTGAAGACAAATCATTCTTCACCTCGGTTACACCCATGTTGGTTGCCTCCACTCCTTTCAACAGCTTAGCCATCATATCTTCCATGGACATCTTCCCAGATCCAGACGCTACAGCCTCACGATTTCCAGGAGGAACATACAAACCACTCCTGTCAGTCTTATTCTTCCAACCACCTTGATCGCGGTCCTTGTATCCATATTTATCATAATAGTTCTGACCTTGGTTTCCTTGGGCATTGCCTCGGAAACCCCCTGAATATTCAAGTAGTTCGCTTCTTCCTCAGAGTCGATTTCATCTCTTCCCTGTGATACAACGGCCTTAACCTTTTCGGTCTTTCCTAATAATAAGTGCTTGGTAAGAAGATCCATCTGCGTTTTCATGTGAGCCATATCTTGGTCACGTTCCTCTTGTCTACGCCTCTGCTCTACAGTCAAGCCAATAGATACAGTAGAGCTTGCTACCTCAGAATCCCTAGTATGCCAATATCTACTCTGCTTTGTCATACGATCTAGCATATCACTTGCCTCAAGAAAAGTAAGGTCCATGAATGACCCACCTGCAGCATTATCAACCACTGGCTTAGTCACTGAGTTCAAAGCCCTGTATAATATCTCCCTCAAGTGGATATTGGTCATCTGATGATTTGGGCAACGCATAAGCTTCTTCTTGAACCTCTCCCATGTTTCGTGGAGAGCTTCAATTGGAAGCTGTCGGAAATTGCTGATCTCATCTCTCAACTGTGCTCTCTTGGATGGCGGAAAGAATCTTTCTAGAAAAGCGTCTTTCAGTTGCTTCCAATTAGTAATAGAATCAGGAGTTAGCCCGTTCAGCCATAGAGTTGCCTCCCCAGACAGAGACAATGGAAATAAGCGCAGCCGAATTGCATTCTGCCTAACTCCTGGATTGTCAAACGACTTACATGTTGAAATAAAATTGACCAGATGCATATTCGGATCATCTCCTGCAAGTCCACCAAATAACCCCTTGAGCTGCAATAACTGAATCATGGTGCTAGTGATATTGAACTTAGCTCCGGGTGCCAAGGGTGGAGGAATAATAGCCCCTGTGGCACCAGCTCCATCAAGATCTTCATCATCATCATCAAAAGGATCCTGCACAGCTCGGCGTTCAGGTCTCATTCTAGCTTGACGATCTCTCCTGTTCACAGGTGCTGCCACCTCATCTGCACGCCGTGGATTAAGTAACTCATCATCACCCAGGTCCTCATCATCAGGATTTGTTGCCCGACCTGGGTTATCAATATTCTGTTGATGCACTTGAGCAGCTGCCAACGCAGCTAATCTAGCCTGCTCCTATTGAGCAGCCCTTCTTTCAATGTCACGTTGTGCATCCATTCTGCCAATAAGTTATGGTTCAGGATTTATGGGTAATAATGGCTGACCAGAACTACGAGTATTTGGCATGCACTCAACCGAACCTGCATAAAACAAAAACAACAATTAAAAGTAAAATTTGAGAATCTTTGACCAAAGGGTCTAGTAACTATCATAAACTTAGTTGACAACCGTATTCCCCGGCAACGGCGCCAAAATTTGATAACGCTCAAACTACAGCTCTCGTAAGAGTGTAAGCGGTCGTTGTCAAATATAGAACCCAACTGGGTTGGGTGTCGAATCCCACAGGGAATACTTGGTCACTAAGTATGCAACGATTAGTAGACTGTTGATCGAAAATTCTACGAAAAGGGGGGGATTTAATTGTAGCGTGAATTAAGAGTATCAAAGTAACAAAGAAAAACGGAATGTTTAGTAGGTTTTAATCAATGAGAGTTGTAAGTTATGGTTATGTCCACCTTATGAGTTTTACGTATCTATTGGCTATGAGTTATGCAGAATTCAGACATGCATGCGCTTATAGAGATTCGTATTCTATGGTAAATCCTAGTGTCTTTCGACCATCAAGGATTATATAACTTTAACTCTTTTGAGCTTAAAGCGTATACTAATGGTATGAATTCTCCAAGAGGTTAATCCAGTTACGGCACTAACTTTTAAACAGGGGTTGGTAGCCCTATTTCCTTGTCATTCTCTCTTTTCCAGACATGTAACTTTTCTTTCGAACAAGTTAATGCTATACTGGCGTATTCTATATGTTTGCAACCACAAGAATTCAATTAAGATGAAGAGAGTAATGATATAAGCAGCATACGTATCAAGAATTCACAAACTCATAGCAATAGATAGTATCTCATAAGGCTTCCATAACCCTAACAGAGAAGTTTAGCTACTCATAATTGTGAAGGAAAACCACGAGGATATCATCATACCAAAGCAATAACAATATCACGATAAGGAAGTATTGGTGTCACTTGTGGCGTGAATTCCTTGCTAGTAGCATTTCTCTTGTCGTGAAAATTAAAAGTCGAATAGATGAAGAATAATGTCAACAACGAACTTAAGAATAGAAGAGAGTAAGAATGAATTGAAAGAGAATGAGTGAGAATAATAAAAAGCTTCGAATTAATGAATAACTGAATGCTGAAAAATTCAGCATCATAGGGTTTTTATAACATCCTTGTCCTAGTCCTACTGAAATAGGGTTTTTATCCTTGTCCTAGTCCTACTGGGTTACTGCATACTTGTCCTAATCCTACTATGTTACTGCTGATCCCCCAAGTCTTTAGAAATGTTGTTTTTGCCCGGGACAAGTTCTCCATGCATCACTTTTAGTCCACAAGTTTCCAGAAGCTGCCTTCCTTCTTACGTGAAGTTTCCTTTGGCGTCCAACAGTCCATAAAATGCTGAAATCTTCATCATAAATACCTGAAATCTTGCTAATCACATTGGTTAGCTCACTTACAGGAAAAAGGACTAAAAGTGCAGGAATTATATATTTTTTCCTCAAAACTTAGCTAGAATATGGGTACATTAAGGTGCTTTAGGCGTGTAAATACGCCTAACATCAATATGAGGCCAGGTATACTCTTCTTGAAAGGACGTGTTGTGACCTAACTTGGATAGCACAGAAGTTGAAGCACTATCTCTTATCCTATACTACTTATCTCATCTCCCGCATGGATCCTTTGAAGTATATCTTTCAGAAGCCTATGCCGACAGGTCGATTGGTAAAGTGGTAAATATTGCTTACCGAGTTCGACATCGTATATGTGACTCGAACCGCCATGAAAGCCCAAGCCTTGGCAGATCATCTTGCTGAGAATCCCATCGATAAAGAGTACGAGCCATTAAAGACATATTTTCCTGACCAAAAAGTGTCGTGTGTCGATGAAGTCGTTATAGATGTTGATCCAGGTTGGAGGTTATTTTTCGATGGAGCTGTCAATATGAAAGGAGTCGGAATAGGTGCGGTTCTTATCTCTGAATCGGGACAACATTTCCCGGTAACACTTCGATTCTACTGTACTAACAATATGGCATAGTATGAAGCATGCATCCTTGGTTTGAGGTTAGCTATTGATATGGGAGTCCAAGAATTATTGGTGTTGGGAGATTCAGATTTGCTCATCCATCAAATTCAAGGCAATTGGGAGACGCGAGATTTGAAGCTCATCCCGTATCGACAATGCTTGCAAGAGCTATGTCGACGATTTGTGTTAGTAAAATTTAGGCATATTCCAAGGATTCATAATGAAATTGCTGATGCTTTAGCCACTCTGTCTTCAATGCTCCAACATCCTGACAAAGCCTATATCGATCCAGTGCATATACAGAGTCGTGATCAGCATGATTACTGTAATGCGGTTGAAGAAGAGCTCTATGGAGAACCTTGGTTTTTGGATATCAAGCGGTACATTCAGTCAGGAGAATACCCAGCATGTGCCACCAATGATCAAAAGAGGACTATTAGGCGTTTGGCTAGTGGATTTTTCTTAAGTGGGGGAATCTTGTATAAGAGGATGTTAAGGCGGAGCATGCAAGGAATATAATGATGCATTTGGGAACTATTTGTCTTCCTCAGTATAGGAAATCAATAGAGAAATAAAAATGAGAGAGTCTTACTGGTGAAAACCTTTGCAGGCACCATAAGGCGATGGTGAGTGGAGATAAATAAAAATGAGAGAGTCGTATTGGTGAAAACCCTCACGGGCACCGTAAGGCGATGGCGAGTTCAAGAGAAAAGTGAAAAGTGAAAAGAAAGAGATTTGTTGGTAAAAGTCTTTTAAGATGTCGTCAATCGAATGTGATGTATGAGTCCCATAGATTTGAAGAAGTGGCTCAGCGGCAAAGGCACAAACTCGACAACAAATGGGGAGTTTGGATAGGAAGATCAGGTAGCTCAATCCAAAATACATGTCATACTCATTGGAGTTGGTTGTCGTATTCAGATAAGTTTTCTTTTTGAATCTGGGACATTGCCCTTTTCTTTCATTTACATATTCATGTTTTTTTTGTTTTTTTTATGTCATTTATCAAAATAAGAGTCACCATCATTTCTTTACATTTTAAGTCAAGTCTGTGTCAAAACAAGCGAGAAAGGATTTCAAAATTTACTACCAGTCTTTCCAATTATATGAGGAAAAGCTAAGAACAACACAGAAAAGAAATATGATCGTAATTCAACACGAAGCAAAGGAAGTCTATCAACCGACAGGCTATTGGATTCGTAGAAGCATTCAGATTTGGAAAAGTGCACCTCAGGGCATGGTAAAATGGAAACCCATTGTTTGAGTCAGAACTCATTTCCCTCAATCTGGATCCTGGTCAATGATGCGGCAAGACAAGGAAAGTGTTAGCAATTTGGAACAAAGATGAAAGGAACGAGTGTTGGGGCAGATACCCGAGAAGCCAAAAGCTGCAAGCCACCACTAAGTTTTTAACTGACAAATTTTCTTTGTTGAAATAGGGGGAAATTCGCTTCACTTAAATCATCTACCATTGGAAATGTACATCCGTGAATTAACTTTATGTTCAGGACCCTCCTGAAAAATGGGATTTTACTTTATGTTCAGGACCCTCCTGAAAAATGGGATTTTACTTTATGTTCAGGACCCTCCTGAAAAATGGGAATTTACTTTTAATTGAAGACCCTCCTGAAAAATGGGAATTTACTTTATGTTCAGGACCCTCCTGAAAAATGGGATTTTACTTTTAGTTCAGAACCCTCCTGGAAAATGGGAATTTACTTTCAGTTCAGGACCCTCCTGAAAAATGGGAATTTACTTTCAATTCAGGACCCTCCTGAAAAATGGAATTTTACTTTCAGTTCAGGACCCTCCTGGAAAATGGGAATTTTACTTTCTGTTCAGGACCCTCTTGAAAAAAATAGAATTTTACTTCATGTTCAGGACCCTCCTGGAAAATGGGAATTTACTTTCAATTCAGGACCCTCCTGAAAAATAGGAATTTACTTTATGTTCAGGACCCTCCTGAAAAATGGAATTTTACTTCATGTTCAGGACCCTCCTGGAAAATGGGAAGTTACTTTCAATTCAGGAACCTCCTGAAAAATGGGATTTTACTTTCAGTTCAGGACCCTCCTGGAAAATGGGAATTTACTTTCAATTCAGGACCCTCCTGGAAAATGGGAATTTGCTTTCAATTCAGGACCCTCCTAAAAAATGGGATTTTTACTTTCTGCTCAGGACCCTCCTAGAAAATGGGACAACGCTTTAAAAAGTGAAATGCTATTTTACTATAATTTTTGTTTGGGATAATTTTTGTTCTAGTTTTAATGTTGGGTTTCAGGAGCCCGCCTGAAGAACAGGGTGATGAAATAGCAAGTCAGGAGCCCGCCTAAAGAACAGGGTGATAAAATAGCAAGTCAGGAGCCCGCCTGAAGAACAGGGTGATGAAATAGCAAGTCAGGAGCCCTCCTGAAGAACAGGATGATGAAATAGCAAGTCCGGAGCCCGCCTGAAGAATAGGGTAAAGAAATGAAAAGTCATGCAACAAAGCGAAGTAATTGAAAGCCAAGCAACAAGTCGAAAGAAATTGCAAGTCAAGAGCTCTCCTGAAGAATAGGGTGATGAAAGTCGAGTCAAGAACTAACAGAAGCTGTATAGATAGGATTTTTGTAATTTTATTTATGTTTTAGCTTGTAATTTTCATTTTTATGTAATAACAGAGCCGCAAACCGGAACCTCGACGGAACCTCACTTGACTCTCCAACTCGGTATAGTCCATCTCCGTCCAATCCTTGGAGATACTTATCACTTGATCCCTTCATAACTTGGGTGGGTAGACTGTCCTAATTCAAGACCCGGTAGTCCTTCTTTCTCCTATTTCTTTCTTTGAATAATGGTCGGGACAAAATTCTATCTCGCTATCTACTTCTTTGCCTAAAAACACTTCATGTTTACATTCAAAGGGGGCATGATGTAGACACCTAATTTCGTCCCTCCCCGATATCGTTTTTACCTATTGTTTACCCTATCCTACCATGTACCCTCACCCGTGTGATAATCCCTCCACAAAATGACAAAAATAACTAACCCTATCTTATCCTAACCACCTACCCAATAAAAATATAACACCTCACCACTACCCCCTACCCCATGTTACCCCACCCCCCTCTCTTTTTCTTGTCCAAAAAGAAAGAGCACAATATATACCCACACATACACACAAAATAAAGGGAGGAACCAAAAACAAAAAAATCTGGACAGTAGAAGAAAAAATGAAAAAGATCAGCACTCTCTCTTTCTAAACTTTACTCTCTCTCGCTAAAACGTCGCCGGTGACTGATCGGAGCTCTGGCCACCACAACACCAGCATTTTTCCCCCTCACTCTCTCTCTTTCTCTCCGTCGACTCTCTCTCTCTCTCTCTCTGACGACGGAAACAGCGCCATCGTCACTCCGATCTCCCTCTCTCTTTCTCTCCGACGACGGCAACAGCGTCGTCGTCACTCCCTCTTTTCCCCTCTCTTTCTCTCCGAACAACAACAAAACTAGCACCGCCTAGATCTGCGGCGAACAGTCAACTCCGGTGAAGACGCCGCCGTTGTTTCAACCATAACAACGACGGCCGGCCCACCAACGCCGACGCCAGCGATGGCGTCGCACAGCTTCTGCCGCACCACCTAGATCTGCCGGCGCCGGCTCCGGAGCTCCTCAAAGCTCAATCTGCATTGGGTTTTTGGTTTCTCGTTGTTTGTCGAGGGGTTTTGGTTTCTTCTATTTCTTGGTTCGTCGTCAATATTAGATTTTGAGTCGTCTTTATCGAATCGTGTCGTCGTTCTTGGTTGGGTTTCGTATAGTAAAGTTTTTACTCACTGGTTTTGGAGCTGTCCGGTTATTATTTTAATACCGAGTTTGGTTGGCTCATTGTGAGGTTCTCCGATCGAGTATTTTGGTCTTCGGATTTCTCTATTATCGACAAGGATCAATTTCATCGAGGTCCATTTTTTCTAACCGAATCTTTAATTTATTTTGACTTTTTATTGATGTTGTGGGTGTGGATGATTTATTTGTCGTGTGTTTGGTTTGAATCTTCGTTGTTTGTGTTGTGTTTGATGTTGGTTTCGGATTATGAGATATGATTGGAAAATCACAGCATGCACTAATTATGTGGTTTAAAGGGAATTCGGGGCGCGAGTTTAAAAATTGTTAAAGTGAATTAGGATTAATTTTGATTTGTTGTTGTTTTGCTTCGTCGTTATTGTTACTTTCACGTCTAATTATCAATTTCGTGATAGCATCATGGTAAGTCGAGCGGGTAGGCAAACATAGGCCGGGCAGGTGAAAATTTAGGAATAAGTGTTTTGTGGGATGTTGGAATGTGCGTGTGAATGTCTCTTTCTAGATTATCGTGTTTAATTCAGATGTATTTATTTAGCTGGGGAATGCCCCGAGATCATTTGTATTTATTCACCGGGGAATGCCCCGACGTATCATGTTGGCGGAAAATAATCGTGATGAAGGCCCGCGGCGTCAGGTAAGGCAATTGGAGCTTAGTCTAGATTTAGTTTAGACTAGGATTTATATTTTCGTATTTTTCCTATTTTTTGGACTGTATAATTGAACTGGACTTTACGTTTTTGGACTGCTTTGTTTTGTTTATTGTTTGGTTATTTTGTGTTCTTTTGTGTGGTTTATACATTTCATAATGCCAAAATAGTCGATACACTCCACCAAGCGACCGTGGTCGAACCACGGGATCGAGGGGTGCCTAACACCTTCCCCTCGGTCAACAGAATTCCTTAGCCGGAATCTCTGTTCGCAAACCGGTTTAAGAGTCAAATGGTTTCGAAAAGGATTTTTCAAAGGTGACTTGGCACACCGAATTATGCCAAGTGGCGACTCTGAATAAAAAATGTAAATAATCCTTTTCCGAAACAAATTTTTATTTCTTGTCAATTAAATAATAAAACCCTTTCGAACTTAAAATCATAATATTTTGGAGTACGCGTTAAAAAGGGAGGTGTGACAAAGAGAAATTTCGTTTGCCAGAAAACTAAAGTTTCAAAAATAGAAATTAAATTTTTTCTTTTTTCAAGTTTATCATCTGAAGACTTTTGGAAAAGTCACATCATACCTACTTGCATGTTGCAATGATGAATCAAGACTCTGACCAAGAAATGCATCTCTTGAGAGTAAAATTGAATAACCAAGACTAGGAAGTGCGTCTCCTAAGAATTAAAGTGGGGGATTCTAACTAGAAAGTGCGTCTTCTAGAGATACAAGTTTAAGTTAAAAGTGTGTCACCTGAAAAATGAAAACTAGCAAGGAAGTACGTCTCCTAAGGATTAAGTGCAATAACTCGACTAAAAAGTGCATTTTCTAGGAATCAAGACTTAAGTTAGAGAGTGCATCGCCAATGTTGCTTGAATTATCAAAATAAGGAAGTGCATTTCCTTACCAATGCCTCTTGAATTACTCAAACAAGGAAGTGCATCTCCTTACAAATGTTTCTTGAATTGCCTAAGCCAGGAAGTGTGTCTCCTTACAAATGTTGCTTGAATTACCCCAAACAAGGAAGTGCGTCTCCTTATCAAATGCCGTTTGAATTACCCAAACAAGGAAGTGCATCTCCTTACAAATGTCACTTGAATTACCCAACAAGGAAGTGTGTCTCCTTACAAATGTTGCTTGCATTACCAAACAAGGAAGTGCGTCTCCTTACAAATGTTGCTTGAATTACTCAATAATGAAGTGCATCTCCTTACAAATGTTTCTTGAATTACCCAAACAAGGAAGTGCATATCCTTACAAATGTTTGCTTGAATTTCCCACACCAGGATTATCATAAGGCAGTATTTCATTTTTGAAAGCGTGCTCTCATTTTTCAGGAGGAACCCGAATAGAAAGTAAAATCTCATTTTTCAAAAGGATCCTGAACAGAAAGTAACTCCCATTTTTCAGGAGGGTCCTGAACAGAAAGTAAAATCCCATTTTTCAGAAGGGTCCTGAACATAAAGTAAACTCCCATTTTTCAGGAGGGTCCTGAATAGAAAGTAAAATCCCATTTTCCAGGAGGGTCCTGAACTGAAGGTAAAGTCCCATTTTTTAGGAGGGTCCTGAATTGAAAGTAAATTCCCATTCTTCAGGAGGGTCCTGAACAGAAAGTAAAATCTCATTTTTCAAGAGGATCCTGAACTGAAAGTAAATTCCCATTCTTCAGGAGGGCCCTGAACAGAAAGCAAAATCCCATTTTTCAGGAGGGTCCTGAACTGAAGGTAAAATCCCATTTTCAGGAGGGTCCTGAGCTGAAAGTAAATTCCTATTCTTCAGGAGGGTTCTGAACAGAAAGTAAAATCCCATTTTTTAGGAGGGTCCTGAACTGAAAGTAAATTCCCATTCTTCAGGAGGGTCCTGAACATAAGGTAAAGTCTCATTTTTTAGGAGGGTCCTGAACATAAAGTAAAATCTCACGGATGTGCATTTCTAATGGTAGCTGAATTAAGTGAAGCGAATCTGCCCCTATTTCAACAAAGAAAATTTGTCAGTTAAAAACTTAGTGGTAGCTTGCAGCACTTGGCTTTCTAGGCATTCGCTCTAGTGTTCATTCCCTTTATTTTGTTTCAGATTGCTGACATTTTCCCCTGCTTTGTCGTGTCATTGAACCAAACTCAGATCATTAAGAGTGACTCCAAAATAAACACAGTATCTCTGCTTTGTCATGCTTCTCAGATAAATCCTTCAAACCTTGGTATTTTCATAAGTTCCCCAGCTTGTCTGTTGACAGCTTTCTGCATGCCTTCTTCAGCTCACAATTATATCTTTTTCATATGCTGACTTTGTCTTGCATTGTGCAATTGAAGAAGCTGGTAGCCAATTTTGAAATCTTTTCTCACTTGTTTTGATATGGACTTGACTCAAAAACAAGAGAAAAATGACAATGGCTTTTATTTGGACCACTGACTCAAGAAAACAAAATAAAATAAAAAGAAGAAAGAAAAGGCAATGAGTGTCCCCATTTGAAACAAAGAAATGACAAATTTTCTAAAAATGACAGTCAACTCCAATGATTATGCCATGCATTTTGGATTAAGCTACCTGATCTTTCCATCCAAACTTTCTACCAATTGTTGTTGAGTTAATGGCCTTGAAACTGAGTTGTTTCCTTAGGCCAATTGCATTCAGACCTCATTCGGCTAGTGACGTTTTGAAGGGTCTTTCCCTCAGCTCACCCTTGTCTTATGGTGTCTGTGAGGGTTTTTACTAATGAGACTCTCTTATTCTCATTTCTCCCAACTCACAATCGTCTCACGGTGCCCGTGAGGGTTTTCACCAATAAGACTCTCTCATTTTTATCTCTCTCAACTTACTGTTGCCTTACGGTGCCCGTGAGGGTTTTCACCAATAAGACTCTCTCATTTTTATTTCTCTCTTGATTTCTTGTGCTGAAAAAGACAGGTAGCTCCCAAATACATCATCATATCCCTTGCATGCTTTACCTTAACATCCCCAAAGATTGATCTGAAGGTCTTTTCTTTGGTTGTAACTTGGCTTTTGGATAGGGTTAGAAAGAAAGGATGGCGTGAGGCGCAAACGACACTTGAAGTGGGTTAGGACTTACAACTTTTGGAATCGACTCAAACAATGAAGATTAACTCATGCCCCAGTTTCTTTTGACTGGGTGATTCTAAATTATTTATTTGGTTGGACCGAGCCCTTAGTAGGGCAGCCTACGTATCTCACCTCCGAGAGAGGAGAATCACGTCATGCGTAGTTCTGGCAGCTTGTTCTTTTGCTTGATTCTGATTCTTTTTCTTTTCTTTTATTGACTTTTTTCTTTTGGGGATTTTTCCGACTCTATTTTTCTTGACACTCTTTTTTTTCTCTTTTTTTTTAACATATTTTTTTTTCTCTATTTTTTTTTAACTTTCTGACTATTGTTTTGCTTGACACTTTTCTTTCGAGCTTTGTTGACTCCATCTTGATTCCAAAAGAGAGGTATGAAAGAAAATAACACTAAGGCCCAAATGGGGTAAACAAAGGATGACATAATGTTTGGATAGCAGAATGAAATGCCTTCATCATATAAATTCTTAAAAATGCTAGTACATAGCATGCAATGCAAAAGTGCACGATCAAGATCACTTATGAAATGTTTTACAACACTAACTTTCCCCGAGCATGTGTTCCACCTCTTTTCTACACTTGTCCAGCATACAACTCCACTTTGTTGTGCATTCCTCATGCTGAAGGACTCATGACTTCGTGGATCTAATTTTCTTCCTGTTCCTTTTGACATAGGATCACACATTCACTAGACCTAATTGAGATATGTATTTCAATTGATGACCAACTTATTCACATGATTCTCAAAATAATTGCCTTAATTTTCAAAGAAGACTTTAACTTGATCGCCAAATGCCCCAGCACTCTATCTATTTTCTCAGATGCTCTCTTTTTCTAACTTTAACCCTCTTATTCAATGTTCATGCTTAGACTGGATGTTAAGAACTGGCTGTAAATTTCACTAGCAAGTCATGTCATTAGAGTCAACAGAAAATGTACTATGTAAAGAAAACAAACAAACAACACATATTTAAAACACAAAGAAAAATGGGACGCTTCATTTAATAAAAATCAAAGATAGAAGGGTTTGAACATAACGACAAAGGGACAAAACAAGATAGATCCCGAACTACAACCCTGAAATAATTCGGATAACATAAAATAAAATAAAACAAACTACCAGACCTTTTCCTAGTAGGGAGGGGTGACTTCTCAATTGCTCAGCCTGACAACTTAGCCGCTGGTTTGCATATCAGCATGACTAGAGCTTCCTTCACTATCAATGTTTTGCACCATAATTGATCCATCATGAATCATCTTTTTAATTTCTCTTTTCAAATCTCGACAATCTTCAATACTATGACCCTGAGCCTCAGAATGATACGCACATCGTGCGTTAGGATCAAAATTTCTTGAACGCCAATTAAGGATGTGCCTAAAGAGAGGAGTGATCATTCCCTCCTGTACCAATATCTGAAATACACTGGCATATGACTCTCCAATTGGTGTGAAGCTATCTCTTGACTTCTGCCTCATTTCATTGTTTGGCTTGGATAGAAAATCTGGCTTAGAAGGGTTTTGGTATGTTTGTGGAGTTAGAGGATGACTCTGGGGCGTTAGGGTATGCCATTTCGGGTAAGATAAGGGTTGAACATGAGGTTGTACATTATACACTGGATATGGATGTGGAGGAATAGAGTATAATGGATTTTGGGAGTAATTATGTGGAGCCTGGGCATAAACTTGAGCTTCAATATGGGATCGACAACGACGTGGTCTTCTTGACCTTTCTTGCTGTCCAACTATAATTGCAGATGCATCTTCCTCATTCTTTTTCTCCCCAACACTTCCTGAACCCTTTTGAATTACTTGAGTAGTCGCTTTCAATGTTGCAAAACTCACAATGCGACCAGTCTTAATTCCCTCTTCTATCATCTCCCCCATTTTAAGGACCTCAATGAACGGCTTGCCTAATGCAGGTAACAAGTGTTGATAATATATTTCATCCTGCGCTTGAATAAACACCTCCACTATTTTGCTTTCTTTCATTGGCGGTTTTACTCTAGCAGTTTGTTCACGTCATCTGATCGCATACTACCTGAAACTCTCAGTATTTTTCTTTGTTATACTAGTTAGGGATTTTTCATCAGGGATCAACTCAACATTGTATTGAAATTGTTGCACAAATTCGTTAGCTAGGTCATCCCAACTAATCCATTTGGCAATGTCTTGGTCAACAAACCATTCTGAAGCTAGACCTGAAAGACTCTCACCAAAATATGCCATTAGTAATTCTTCCTTTCCTCCAGCGCCCCTTAGCTGGTTGCAATAGCGTCTCAAATGTGCTACAGGATCTCCATGTCCATCATACTTCTCAAACTTCGGAATTTTAAAACCAAGAGGAAGATGTACACCAGGAAACATGCACAGATCTTTATATGAGACACTTTTGTACCCCCCAAGTCCTTGAAAGTTTTTCATAGTCAGTTCCAAACTTCTCAATTTTTTGGCTATTTCCTCTTGTTCTTCTGTCATAACAGGCTTCTCAATGTTAGGAGGAAATTCAGGCGGTTGAGGGCAATCCTAAGGACCAGTCGACTTAAATGTGGGCTCGAGAGCATAATATTGATCACTAAAAATATTCAATGCAAGCTCTCTTGTAGAGTAGGGAGGCACAACTTGTGGATGAACATCAAAAGTAAGAGCTTCAGGTGGGGGTGGCGCCGCAAAAGCATGAACAGCAGCTGGAGCCGAGTATGTGGTAGTCTTGGATTGGGGAGTGAGGAAATGAACATTAGAAGTGGTTGGATATTGTTTCCCCGGAGTCGATCCTGATGCATGTTGTGGCATATCAACAAAAATGGGAAATTGTGCATGTGACACGGAAGGCAAGCTAGAAAGATATTCCGGATTATCAGTGGGAACTGGAGGAGGCGGCAACCCATTAGCCCAAGCTCGATGCATTTCTATTATTTGCCGCCTTAATTTCTGAATCTCTTCATTATCTCCTACATTCTCATTCTCCGAACTCCCTATCTGATTAGTGACAACTAACTCGGTATCCTTGTTGGCCATAACTTCCTCTGTGACTTGGAGAAATATGGAGGACCAGCCGAAATGCCACAAACCAACCACCTTAAACTAACCGGACAAAAGAAAGCAAATGGTTAGAGTTCAACAGTTTTTCAAAACCTCTTTTTTTTCTTGAAAAGATCACCGAACCCAAGAAGGGCGCCTACGTATCTCACTCCCGAAAGAGGAGAATTAGGTGTGCGTAGTTCGTGAAGTCTTGCCAAAATGGCCAAATTAAACTCTTTTCTTATCTTTTTCTTGAAACTTTAAGAAGAAAAGAAAATAACAATTTGTCGAAAATCTTTTGGTATTTTTAAGGTTTAAACACCCCTATACAAAATGAAATCTATGATTACCAAAGAAAAATCTTTTTGGGTTTTCAATTTTGCTTTTCATACGAAAATGAAACTTGAACCTATTAAAGAAAAATCTTTTTGTAGTTTTCTTGTATTGATGTATATGACACCTACTCTAAATGAAGAGTGAAGAAAAATATTTTTGGATTTTTAAAATAAGATCCCCGAACCCACAATAGGTTGCTACGTATCTCACTCCCGAGAGAGGAGAATCAGGGGTGCGTAGTTCATCCAGATTGAACAATTAACGATTAACTAACAGATTGACCCTAATTTAAGGGCACAACCAAAGACAAACGAATAAAATCTTTTTGAGGTTTTTTTTTCTTTTAATTAGACACTTCAACTAAACTGACACCAACAATTATGAAAGAAAAAAAATTCTTTTTGGTATTTTCATTACATGAAATGTACAAATTTCTACCATTTTTTGCATTTTCTTTTATAAAAACTGCTAAAAAAAATCTTTTTTTGAAAATTTTGAATTATGAATGCATGCTAAAGGAGACAAATGAAAAATCTTTTTGATATTTTCGTTTTTGAGAAATGAGTGCAAAAGGTAAAAATCTTTTTTTTTCTGAATTTTTGGATTGTGAAGAACAAAAGCCATAAAGAACACTAAAAGCTACGACACTCTCTTTTTTTTTCTTCTTTTCGACTCACTTCAATTTTTTTCTCTATTTTTTTCAACAGTTCTTGTCTACGCACCTTACTTCTAACACATGTTTTCACCAAATCAGTCTGTCAAATGACCTCATTACCCTCAAAGATGCAACATTTAGCACGTAGAAATGCGTTAGAGGTGAGTCTCCTACAAAGGACAAAGTGGGCCCCGCTAGGTCTCAATATGATGCACATAAGCATAACCTAAAGGCTGACCTACGTTGGGGTTCACTAACAAGGCTGTTCGGGGGAGCGTATGGTCGATAGTGGCTGCGACAGCTTTCCACCTACTCCATAACACCGACGGCTCCCCCCCTAAATTAAGGGTGACTCAACTAGAGGTCGTGTACAACACGTGTACTATGGACTTGTTGCAGAAAGAAGGCCGGGGGGTGGACACATGATGCCAGATATAAAAGCGGTAACACATAGGATAAATACTGTAAACAAAGAGCACGAAATCGCACAAAACTGATAATAGTAACAAGAAACAATGCTTATACACTCGTGATGCCAAACAAAGCCGATACGACTCCAAAATAAGCTCGAATTCTGAAATTCCCAGCAGAGTCGCCAGAGCTGTCACACCCCTTTTACGACCAGAAAGTTTGATTTTAGTTTTGAAAGGGTTTTATTATTCAAGTGACAATATGATTAAAAGTTTTTTTGAAAAGGACCTTTTATATTCAAAATTCAGAGTCGCCACTTGGCATAATCTGGTGTGCCAAGTCACCTTTGGAAATCCTTTTCAAAACGGCTTTGACTCTATAACTGATCCGCGAACAGAGATTCCGGCTAAGGAATTCTGTTGACCGGGGGGAAGGTGTTAGGCACCCCTCGATCCCGTGGTTTGACCACGGTCGCTTGGTAGAGTGTATCGGCTAACTTTAACATTATAAGTGTATAAACCACACAAAAACACATGATAGTCAAACAAACAAACAAAACAAAATAAATCAAAAAAAAGTAGTGTCCAATCCAATTTATATAGTCCAAATAGAAAAATGCAAAAATAAATACTATCTAACCTATACTAATCCTAACTACACTCTCGTTCTCTCACCCGACGCCTCGGGCCTTCGTCACGAACGTCCTCTTGGTACAAAATACTCGGGGCATTCCCCGGCCGATAAACACAAGTACCCCGGGGCATTCCCCGGCTGAATAGTACATTTTAATCTAAATACGATAAATTAGAAAAAACATTCAACCAATATTTCATATTCAAACATTCAACCAATCAACAAGTTCTAAAATTTGCCTACCCAAACCTATATTGCCTATCCATTTCAACCTAAACATGATCCAATCGTGTTCACAAACTTAAAATTTATTCCGAACTAAACAGAACAACCAACAAACTAACATTAATCTAAAATCATTCTTTTTATCAATTTCTCGATCCCGCCCCGCTAGCTTCGTTTTTATCAATCACATTACGCATATAATCATCACATCACAACTTCAACAAAAAATCCACCAACCATGGTTGCACCAACATAATCAAGACAATTCAAAAAATCAAGGTAAAGAAAAAGGGAGTTAAGAAAGTGGACCTTTCGATAATCAATTTCATTTGAATAATAATGTTAAAGAAGCCCGAATTTCGAATCCCGAATAGAAGACCTCAATCGGAAAAACTCCCAAGCTCGGTATCGCCAAAATTGAAGCTCTAAACTGGTTGTGGGAAGCAGATTAAGACAAAACGGTACCCCAAGACCCAAAACAGTAGCAAACCGATAAACCACTGTATGTTTCGACGTTTTTCTGGCGACACAGTCATCGAAGTAAAAAATTGGACGCGACCTCTACCTCATTTCAATGCGTGTCTCGATTTTCAGTGAATCTAAGCTGAAAACAGAGAGAGGGTGACCTGTTTTTGGCACGAATTTGGGTCGAAATGAACTGACGGTACTATTCTCCGGTTGGATTCACTGGAATAGTAGCCAAACCATGGCTTTCGATATATCTGGCCGCTAAGACGATGAGTTTCCGATGAGTTTCGCCGGAGAATTCAACCCCCATCAACCCCATCTACCCCTCTTCTCTCTTGTTCTCTCTTCCCTCACTTGATCTCACTCTCTCTTCTACCTCTACAACTCTCTGTGTGTTTTTGAAAAATGGAGAAGAAGAAAGAATCGTGTATGCGTATCTTTTTTTTTGTTCTCTGAAGGTGGTGTATGTATATGGGTACCTGAAAAAATTAAAAATGGTAAGGGTTGGTGAATTCTCTATTTCTAGTGGTGGGGCCCTCTTTTGTGCAAATGAAAAACCAAAATTGGACTTCCTTTTCTGTTAGTTTTGCTCTCTTTCTTTGTGGAGAAGAAACATGAGGGGTTCACGTGGATAGGGTAGTGGGGTAAGGTATAGGGTAGGGTGAGTTGGTTAGGATAAAGTTTGTTAGGGTAAGGGTTGTTATTTTGGTAGGGAGTTTGTTATTTTTTGTAGGGATAATTAAATGGAGGTAGGGTACGTGGTAAGACGAGAATAAATAAATAAAAAAATAGGTAAAATTGATCTTCGGGAGGGACAAAATTAGGTGTCTACAGTCGTCCACTCATGTTTTTGATGAGCTTCATCATTATTGATGTTTCATATGATTGTCACCGCGTAGCGAAACTAGGCCTTGACCGTAATTTGCTATTTCTAGGATCGACTATTTTTTCTAGGGTAGCCG
The DNA here is from genome assembly GCA_030864215.1 of Capsicum pubescens. Classification (NCBI taxonomy): domain Eukaryota; kingdom Viridiplantae; phylum Streptophyta; class Magnoliopsida; order Solanales; family Solanaceae; genus Capsicum; species Capsicum pubescens. The sequence goes on from CM061543.1 coordinate 5,652,065, forward strand.
ATCCTAGAAACAGTAGTGAAACAAACGGCAAATACATTGTAGATATATATATATTTGTGCAAAGCCCATCCTCCTGTTGCAAATGAACTTTATATTTGAATGTATGAATTGTGGCCGATGTATCATGGCTGGTTGCGGGTGGTTCGCTCCTCACTTGGAGAAATGCATGGGAAAGGTATATTATTTCCTGTTTCAGTACCCGGTCTCAAATTACCTCTCATCGGTTGAGATCCAAATTATTTTCTTTTAATATACTTCTATGCACTTGGCCTCAGGGGAGGAAGGCCCGTCTTAAGCCAACAAGAAGTAGCACTTTCGCAGAATAGGTATAGATGAGGAAGTTCTGCTTCAACCTACTCTCCTTATTCAAATCCCACAAGCACGAGTAGTCGACTACCAAATGGAAGTTGTTTCAGGTCATGAGTACTCGACTGGCTCCTTAGAAGAGTTGTGATATGGCCTCGGCTGATTCCTCTTTCAGGTAGAGGATTGGACTGAGAAGACTACTTGTTACTTCCCTCCATTGTTTCATTATCCTCCCCCTTATTGCTTGTGCCTTACCTTGGGGGTGCTGGCGGAAGCAGTTAATGTATACTGGTTCGTCATCCAAAGCATATGTTGCTCACAGTATGAAAACTTGGGTTTCCCATACAAATTTTTTATAGTGCACATTGGCTTTCACAAGATAAGAGTTTAGTTGACGAATCTTAACTTACAGCATTGTAAAGGAGATTTCACCGTCTCAGCATTCTATTTCAAATCAGAATGATGTTTAGTACTTGGATGAATCCAATTATGAATTAGCTCATATTTAGTAAAGTTCAAGCAATTTGATAGCACAGATAAGGTGAGACTGCCTTGTGCTGAAGCCCGTACCCTAACCACACATAGTAGAAGCTCTTTAGTGCAACAGGCCCGCACATAACGGGAGCTCTTTAGTGCAACATGCCTCCACACATAATAGGAGCTCTTTAGTGCAAAAGAGGTTGCGCATAACGAAAGCTTTAGTGCAACACACATAACAGGATCTCTTTAGTGCAAAAGAGGTTGAACATAACGAAAGCTTTAGTGCAACAAACTGCCTTTTTATTTTCCAAAGGTATTCTTCATTCCAAGGGTATTGGTCATATACTTTTTAGTAAGTACTGTGTGTTGTTACAATCATCATTATCAATCAGAACAATCATTATTCAAAGTTTTCTTCATGGGAATCTAACAACTAGCATTACAAATGCTACAGCTCAAGTTGAAGCAATCTTATAGCACAAATCCCCCAATTTCATTTCAAAAGTTTATGCAAGCAAGCAAATTTTAAACTAGAAATTTTGGGATCCTCAGCAAAGAGGATCCCTCCAAAAATTGGCGTATGCCACTATTTGCAACACACACACGGTATTCTTTAGTAAAAGGCGAAAGAATAGTTCGCTCTATGTGCATTGTGTGGCTGCGTAAATTGCTATGTGTTAAAGGAGTTGTTTATATACCTGTCCAGCTGCTCTTTTCTTCACCTCCATTATCGATGTGGGACTTTCTTTCTGCCACGGTTCATGATTAAATGCCAATATGGACCCTGTTAATATGGGCTATGTAGTCTATTGGCCCAAGTCCATGGCTTTAAAGGACCATATTCTGAAGATAAAGGAACATAATTTTTGGAACCCAAAGTTATCGTAACTAAGTAGTATATTTGGCTAAACTTTCTAATTATGCTTATTTTAAAGTATTTTTTAATCAAAAGTGTTCGCTAGAAAAATATTTCCCTCGAGTTGAGTGACTATTTTAATTTAGAAAATAGTGACTTTCATGATATTTAGATCATGAATTTTGTATTAGAAAATAAAATTTGGGCGGAATACATCGTCAGGTTCCTTAACTTGACATCATCTTTTATTTTGACATCTTAAGCGGGCGTTGTTCGTAATAAGCACCTAATCAACTACAAAATGTGTCGACACCTTTCATTGACATGGCAAAGTGAGTGTTATATACTCGCGTGTTGGCTCATGATAGCCATATTTTAACCTATTTTTTATTTATTTTTATCGTCTTCTTCTCTATTTTTTTCATTCTATTTTCTTCCACCATTTTTTTCAAGCTCAAACTCATAGAAAAAATAATAAAAATGAGTTCCTAATTCAAAAACGAAGATTAAAATATTGTATTAATATGATAATTAATTTTTAAAGAATATTATTAAAATACAATCTGGTCTGCAAAGCACTCATCCTGTAAAATATCTATGTTTTCTTCCAAACAATTCTCAATTGTATTTATATTTTCTTTCACTGAACACTGGCCTCCCCCTTCTCCATAAATTTTTAGTCATATGTCCGATATTCGTGAAGCTATTAATGTGAATCTATCATCCTTAGAGAATGAGAGGGTATGTTCATCTTCCAAACTAGAGATTAATGTCACACCCCTTTTTCAACGTGCTCCAAAAAAATTAATGTTTTAAGGGTCGAAAGGGTTTTATTATTTAAGTGACAAGAAATGAAAATTGTTTAGAAAAGGATTCATTAGTTTCAAAACTCAGAGTCGCCACTTGGCATAAATCGGGTGTGCCAAGTCACCATTGAAAAATCCTTTTTCAAAATTATTTGACTTTTTAAACTGGTTTGCGAACAGAGATTCCGGTTAAGGAATTTTGTTGACCAAAGGGAAGGTGTTAGGCACCCCTCGATCCCGTGGTTTGACCACAGTCGCTTGGTGGAGGGTATCGACTAATTTGGCATTACAAATGTATAAACCACACAAAAACACATAAAACAATCCATCAAACACATGAAGCAAAACAAATCCAAAAATGTAAAGTCCAGTCCAATTATACAGTCCAAAAATAGAAAAATACGAAAATATAAATCCTAGTCTAAACTAATTCTAGATTAAGCTCCAATGCCTTACCCGACGCCGCGGGCCTTCATCACGATCATTTTTCGCCAACATGATACGTCGGGGCATTCCCCGGTGAATAAATACAAGTGATCTTCAGGGCATTCCCCCGCTGAATGAATACATTTCAATCCGAAAACATAGACCAACACATTTCAACAAAACACTTTCATCCTAAATTTCACCTACGCGAACCTACGGTTGCCTACCCACTCGACCGATCATGATACTATCAAGTTTGATATCAATGAATCAAAACAACGATACTCACCTTATCAACTTTTAACTTCCGCCCCCAAATCAAATCGAATTTTTCACCTACAGTGATTGACATGACCTTAACAGTGATTAACAATTAGATAATGACAATTAGAATTGCTTCAAAAAAATCACATAAATATCATCACCATCCAAAAACAGTCACAAGAACAGAGATTAGAGGTATAGAATTGGACCTTCATCAATGATTTTATTCCAACCCACAATCAATCGAGAAGACGAATCCGCATGCCGAAGAACCCCGAATCAACCTCGGTGAACCCCGAATCAACCTCGATATGTCCTTTTCTTTGGTGTGATGATTTCCGACAAAACCTTACCAGAATCAACCCAAAATTGGTCAAACTCGACTGATTCAAATTGGGTTTGGGTCAGAATCCACAACTATCGTTTTGTAATAACTCCGGTGAGCTCCAAAGTTGACCGAAATAAGCTGAAATAGATGGAAAATGAAGTTTTTCCGGCAAAGGGATGTTGTTTTCGATCCTTCTCTCTCTTCTGTTTTTCCTTCTTTCTCACTCGATTCCTCACTCTCTCTCTCGATCTGGGTGTGTTCGGTGTGTGCGTCTATGTATAGATAAAAAATGGAGTTTCCTCCTGGAGAAACGATGGTTGTCCAGGAGAAGAAAAACCCAATCGAATCCCCCTGTATAATTATGTTCTCTATATATTTCTCTCTTTTCCCAGTCAATCCTTCGTTCATCTCTCTCTCCCTCTCGCAGATTTCTCTTTCTCGCAGCTCTCTGTGTGTGTGACGATGGAGTGGTGTGCGTGAATTGTTGTTGTGAGGTGAGGAAGAGTGATGTATATTCACTGGAATGGAAAAAATGGGTAGCAGGTGAATTTGGTTATTGTGTTTGATTGGAATTGTGAGTCCCTTTGTTGTGGAAAAGATGGTTGTGTATATACTCCCCTTCCTCTCTTTTTTTGAGTCCCCCATCCCCTTTTGTGTGTTTGTTGTGTGTATATATTAGGATGGGGTAGTGGGGTAGGGGGTAGGGTGTGAGGTGGGGTAGAGTTTGTTAGGATAGGGTAGGTAGGTGTTGTTTTTTTTTTAATTGGGTGGGTTGTTAGAATATTAGGATAAAACAAAATTAGTTAGGGGGTTGTTATTTTTGTCATTTTGTGGAGGTATTATCACACGGGTGAGGGTACACGGTAGGATAAGGTAAACAATAGGTAAAAACGATATCGGGGAGGGACGAAATTAGGTGTCTACATCATGCCCCCTTTGAATGTAAACACGAAGTATTTTCAGGCAAAGAAGTAGACAGCGAGACCAAATTTTGACCCGACCATTATTCAAAGAAAGAAACAGAAGGAAGAAGGACAACCGGGTCTTGACTTAAGACATCCTTCCTACCCAAGTTATGAGAGAATCAAGTCACGGGTATTTCAAAGGATTGGAAGAGAAGTGGACTATACCGAGTTGGAGAGTCGAATGAGGTGCCATCGAGGTTACGGTCCGCGGCTCTGTCATTACATCAAAAAATGAAAATTACAAGTTAAAACATAAATGAAACTACAAAAATCCTATCTATACAGCTTCTGTTGGCTCTTGAATCGACTTTTATCACCCTATTCTTCAGGCGGGCTCCTGATTTGCAATTTCTTTCAACCTGTTGCTTGCCTTTCAATTTCTTCACCATGTTCTCCAGGCGGGTTCCTGACTTGCTATTTCATCAACTTGTTGCCATGCTTTCAATTTCTTCACCCTGTTCTGCAGACGGGCTACTGACTTGCTATTTCATCAACTTGTTGCTATGCTTTCAATTTCTTTACCCTGTTCTGCAGGTGGGCTCCTGACTTGCTATTTCATCAACTTGTTGCTATGCTTTCAATTTCTTCACCCTGTTTTGCAGGCGGGCTCCTGACTTGCTATTTTTTCAATTTGTTTAACTTTCAATTTCTTCACCTTGTTGCTTGGTTTTCCATTTATTCGCCCTGTGCTTCGGGCATGCACCTGAAATCACATCAAAACTGAAAAAAAAATTATCCCAAATAAAGAAATGCAATTTCTATGAGTTAATTGGAATGACTCGACTAAAAGGTACGTCTTTTAGGAATCAAGGGGGATGACTCGACTAAAAGGTACATCTTATAGGAATCCAGGGGGATGACTCGACTAAAAGGTACGTCTTATAGGAATCAAAGGGGATAACTCGACTAAAAGGTACGTCTTATAGGAATCAAGGGGGATGACTCGACTAAAAGGTACGTCTTATAGGAATCCAAAGTTAATGACTCGACTAAAAGGTACGTCTTCTAGGGGTCAAGGGGGAATGACTCGACTAAAAGGTACGTCTTATAGGAATCAAGACTTAAGTTATGAAGTGCATTACATAAGAATAAAAATTTGAATTACCCAATCAAGGAAGTGTGTTTCCCTACCAATGTTGTTTGAATTATCAAAACAATGAAGTGTTTCTCCTTACCAAAGCTGCTTGAATTACAAACCTGTGCAGCAACCTTGTCTCTTGCATTTGTTGAGGTGAGAAATTACGGCCTTTGATGTTTAGGCTCTGAAATCCTTGATCTGAATGCAACATGTATTCCTATTACATACAAAGAAAACTTGTGAGTTTAAAAAAAACATGGTGGCTAGTGTGTGGCTTTGGCTTTTGAGGCAATTGCTCCTGCCCCCGTCACATTTAGCTTTTCTTCCAACCATTAGCATATGTCATTGACTTGTTGTATCATTGACCCAAACTCAGCTTATTAAGAGTGACTCTGAAACAAACACAATATTTCTTCTTTGTCGTGTTTCTCAAATAAAGCCTTTGAACCTTGGTATTTCCATGAGTTCCCCGATTTCTCTGTTGACAAAACTTTCTGCATGCCCTTTTTGGGCTCACAATCATGTCTCTTTCATGTGCTAGCTTTTGTCCTGCTTTGTGCAATTAAGAAGCTGGTAGCCAGTTTTGAAATCTTTTCTCACTTGTTTTGACATGAACTTGACTCAAAAACAAGAGAAAAATGACAATGACTTTTATTTGGACCACTGACTCAAGAAAATAAAATAAAACAAAGAGAAGAAAGAAAAGACAATGAGTGTCCCCATTTGAAACAAAGAAATGACACATTTTCTAAAAATGACAGCCAACTCTAATGATTATGCCATGCATTTTGGATTAAGCAGCTTGATCTTTTATCCAAACTTTCTACCCATTGTTGTCGAGTTAATGTCCTTGAAACTGAGTTGCTTTCTTAGGTCAATTGCATTTAAGACCCCATTCGGCTAGTGGCGCCTTGAAGGGTTTTCGCCCACAAGCTTCTTTCATTTTCTCTCGGCTCACTATCGCCTTATGGTGCCCGTGAGGGTTTTCACCAATAAGACTCTCTCATTTCTATTTCTTTCAACTTACCATCACCTTATGGTGCCCGTAAGGGTTTTCACCAATAAGACTCTCTCATTTTTATTTCTCTCTTAATTCCCTATGCTGAGGAAGACAAATAGTTCCCAAATGCATCATCATATCCCTTGCATGCTTAGCCTTAACATTCTCAAAGATTGATCTGAAGGTTTTTCTTTAGTTGTAGCTTGGCTTTTGGATAGTGTTAGAAAGAAAGGATGGCATAAGGCCCAATCGACACTTGAAGTGGGGTGGGACTTACAACTTTTGGAATCGACTCAAACAATAAGGATTAACTCATGCCCCAGTTTCTTTTGACTGGGTGACTCTAAATTATTTATTTGGCTGGACCGATCCCTAAGTAGGGCAGCCTACGTATCTCACCCTCGAGAGAGGAGAATCAGGTCATGCGTAGTTCTGGCAGTTTGTTCTTTCACTTGATTCTATTTTTTTTCTTTTATTTTCGAACTCTTTCTTTTATTCTTATTTTCTTGACATTTATCTTTGACTCAATTTTGATTACAAAAGAGGGATATGAAAGAAAAATAAACGAGGCTCAAACGGGTAAACAAAGGATGACACAATGTTTGGATAAAAGAATAAAATGCCTTCATCATATCAATCTTCAAAAATGCAAGTACTAAACATGCAATAAAATAAAACAAAGGACCAAATATCATACATAGTATCTTTTGACCGCATCAGCATTGATAGCCATTTCTGCCATTTTGCCTTCAATATTTGTCAAATATAAGGCTCCATTGGGTAACACTTTCTTCACAACGAAGGGACCTTGCCAGTTAGGGGAGAACTTGCCTTTCGCTTCAACCTGGTGAGGAAGGATACGTCTCAATACCAACTGACCAACTTCAAAATTCCTAGGACGGACCTTTTTGTTATACGCACGAGCCATCCTCCTCTGATACAACTGGCCATGACACACGGACGTTAGCCTTTTTACCTCGATCAAACTCAAATGTTCCAGTCGGGTTTTTACCCATTCGTCATCATCAATCTCTACTTCTACAATGACTCGAAGAGAGGGAATTTCAACTTCTGCAGGGATGACTGCTTCTGTCCCATACACTAATAAATATGGAGTTGCCCCTGTTAAAGTGCGAACAGTAGTGCGATAACCTAGCAATGCAAACGGAAACTTTTCATGCCACTGTCTAGAACCTTGTACCATTTTTTGCAGTATCTTTTTTATATTTTTATTGGCAGCTTCTACAGCACCATTGGACTTTGGGCGATATGGAGTAGAATTTCAATGTGCGATCTTAAACTGTTGACACACTTCTTGCATCAAATGACTATTGAGATTGGCAGCATTGTCTGTAATGATCATCTTAGGAATTCCAAATCTACAAATGATATTGGCATGAACAAAATCTACCATAGCCTTCTTTGTCACTTACTTGAAAGTTACTGCTTCCACCCACTTTGTGAAGTAGTCAATGGCTACCAAAATGAATCTATGTCCATTTGATGCCTTCGGCTCAATCGGTCCAATCATATCCATTCCCCAAGCCACGAACGGCCATGGAGCGGCCATTGCATGCAACTCAACAGAAGGAGAACGTATCAGATCGTCGTGCACCTGACATTGATGACACTTTCGAACAAATTGAATAGAATCCCTCTCCATAGTAATCCAGTAATAACCTGCTCGAAGAATATTCTTTGACAAGACATGACCGTTCATATGCGACCCGCATACTCCAGAGTGTATTTCAACCATGATTGTTGAGGCTTCTTTTGCATCTACACACCTTAAAGGTCCCAGATATGGGGTCCTCTTATACAAGATTTCCCCACTTAAGAAAAATCCACTAGCCAAACGCCTAATAGTCCTCTTTTGATCGTTGGTGGCATATGCTGGGTATTCTCCTGACTGAATGTACCGTTTGATATCAAAAAACCAAGTTTCTCCATCGAGCTCTTCTTCAACCGCATTACAGTAAGCAGGCTGATCACGACTCTGTATATGCACTGGATCGATATAGGCTTTGTCAGGATGTTGGAGCATTGAAGACAGAGTGGCTAAAGCATCAGCAATTTCATTATGAATCCTTGGAATATGCCTAAATTTTACTAACACAAATCATCGACATAGCTCCTGCAAGCATTGTCGATACGGGATGAGTTTCAAATCTCGCGTCTCCCAATCGCCTTGAATTTGATGGACGAGAAAATCCAAATCTCCCAACACCAATAATTCTTGGACTCCCATATCAACAGCTAACCTCAAACCAAGGATGCAGGCTTCATACTCTGCCATATTATTAGTACAGTAGAATCGAAGTTGTGCTGTTACCAAGAAATGTTATACCAATTCAAAGATAAGAACCGCACCTATTCCGACTCCTTTCATATTGACATCTCCATCGAAGAATAACCTCCAACCTGGATCAGCATCTATAACGACTTCATCGACACACGACACTTCTTCGTCAGGAAAATATGTCTTTAATAGCTCGTACTCTTCATCGATGGGATTCTCAGCAAGATGATCCGCCAAGGCTTGGGCTTTCATGGCGGTTCGAGTCACATATATGATGTCGAACTCGGTAAGCAATATTTGCCACTTTGCCAATCGACCTGTTGGCATAGGCTTCTGAAAGATATACTTTAAAGGATCCATGCGGGAGATGAGATAAGTAGTATAGGATGAGAGATAGTGCTTCAACTTCTATGCTATCCAAGTTAGGGCACAACACGTCCTTTCAAGAAGAGTATACCTGGACTCATATGCGGTGAACTTCTTGCTAAGATAATAAATAGCCTGCTTCTTTTTGCCTGTGACATCATGTTGACCCAGGACACAACCGAAAGAATTGTCCATGACTGATAAATATAAGATCAAAGGCCTTCCAGGCTCCGAGGGTACCAGCACTGGCGGATTTGACAAATATTTTTTGATTCGATCGAACGCTTCCTGACATTCTTCAGTCCATTTTACCGCAGCACTCTTTTTCAACAACTTGAATATGGGCTCACAAGTGGTTGTGAGTTGATCAATAAACCTGCTAATGTAGTTCAGTCTACCAAGAAAACTCATCACCTCCGTTCTATTCTTGGGCGAGGGCAAATCCTGAATGGCTTTGATTTTTGAAGGATCCAATTCAATTCCCCGACGGCTGACTACAAACCCCAACAGCTTTCCAGATGGAACTCCAAATACACATTTGGCTGGGTTGAGTTTGAGATTATACCTGCGAAGCCTCTCAAAGAACTTTCTTAAATCTTTAATATGGTCGGCCTGACTTTTTGACTTAATAATCACATCATCCACGTAGACCTCAATCTCCTTATGCATCATGTCATGAAACATAGTGGTCATGACTCTCATGTATGTTGCTCCAGCATTCTTCAAACCGAACGGCATCACTCGATAACAATAAGTTCCCCATGGTGTGATAAAAGATGTCTTCTCCGCGTCTTCATCATCCATAATGATCTGGTGATATCCGGCATAGCAATCCACAAAAGAGGCAACCTCGTGTTGAGCACAGTTGTCTAACAAAATGTGGATGTTGGGCAGTGGAAAATCATATTTCGGACTTGCTTTGTTCAAATCGCGGTAATCAACACACACTCGAATTTTGCCATCTTTCTTTGGTACGGGAACAACATTGGATAACCACATGGGATAACGAGACACTCGAATTACTTTGGCTTCAAGTTGTTTCATGATTTTCTCTTTGATTTTAATACTTACATCGGTTTTAAACTTCCTCAACTTCTGTTTGACAGGGGGGAACGCGGGATCAGTTGGCAACTTGTGAGCTACTAATTTTGTGCTTAAACCGGGCATATCATGATAAGACCATGCAAAAACATCTTTATAATCAATTAATGCTTGAATCATTCCCTCTTTTAGCTGTGGAAAAGCATGTACATTGATTTTAGTTTCCCTAACATCTTCTTGATCCCCTAGATTTATTGGCTCAGTCTCATTCAAATTAGGATTCGGTTTGTCTTCAAACTGTTCCAACTCTTTTCTTATTTCTTCTAGTGCTTCTTCCTTATCATATTCCCCATCCTACTTCATTACATCTTGATTAGTTTGGATTTTAAGATCAGGCTGAAAATTCTGCATGCATGTCATGTCATTAGAATCAGCATAAAGAGAACTGTGTAATGACATGACATGCATGCAGAATTTTCAGGAGAACTGTGTAAGAAAAGAAAAACAAAATATATTAGACACAAAACAAAAGGGACATTGCATTTCATTAAATAAAAGATAGAAGGGTTTAAACACAGATGCCAACATAACATAAACAAACTAAAATCCGAATTACAACCCTGAAATAACTCGGATAAACAGAAAGAAAAAACAAAATAAACTACCAAAACTCCCTGCTGACGGGGAGAAGAGTGACTTCCCAATTATTGAGCCGGACAGCTGGACCTTTAAATTGCACGTCTGCCATACTGGTACCTTCTCCTGCTTCGACCATATCAACTTCCATACAAAGATTCTGGAAGTCATCAACTAATTCAACCTCAAATTCCACATGCTTCGTGACACCGCTCTTAATAAATGATTCACTAAGTAGTGGCATTGGGCGAGGGAGTGACCATATTTCCTTTTTCCTTCCCTTGGCTTTCTTCAGATCTTCAGCTGTAGGCTCAAATCCCAGACCAAACGTGCCCACGTTCTCACTCGGACATATGGGATGAACTATACCGTGCAGAGACGCTCCCAAACCCTTTCCTGGCTCAAATCCGTATTTCCAAAGTTCACTCACCATCATGATAGAAGCAGAAGACAATTACGGTCCCGGTATAGCCTATCATTCAAGGATATGATTCACTGGCACTGTATCAATAATTTGATAGACGAATGTCTCCTCTACGTTATTTGCTTCAATAAGAGACAAGGGAGAATCTTCGTAGGCAGACAAATCTCCTTCACCATGAATAACTACTTCTTTCCTGTCATGCTCAAACTTAATCATTTGATGCAGTGTAGATGCAACCGCATTGGCCTTATGGATCTATGGTCTTCCCAACAACAGATTGTAAGAGGAGTCTACATTCAATACTTGAAACTCTATGGCGAACTCAACAGGCCCTATGGTCAACATTAGTTCTATTTCGCCAATGGAATTTGATTTTGCACCATCGAAAGCCCTGACACATACATTGTTGGGCCTGATCCTCTCTGCACCAATATTCAGCTTTTGCAAAGTAGAAATAGGGCAAATGTTTACACCTGAACCTCCATCAATCATAAATGAGTAACATAGAAATCTTCACACTTCACTGTAATGTAAAGGCCCCGATTATGCCCTGTACCTTCAACAGGCAATTCATCGTCAGAAAAGCTGATCCGATTGACCTCAAAGATTTTTCCAACCATTTTCTCAAGCTGGTTGATTGTAATCTCCCTTGGAACATATGCTTCATTTAATACATTCAGTAAAACATCACGATGCTCCTTGGAGTGCAACAGCAAAGATAACAGGGAAATTTGAGCAGGGGGTTTTTTCAACTGGTCTAATATTGAATACTCTGGCAATTTCATCTTTTTCAAAAATTCTTCGGCTTCTTCTTCGGTGATAGGCTTTTTGATTGATGACGGTCCACTCACCGTTGGCTTGGACTTTCTTAAGCTTTCAGGCACGAAACATCTTCCTAACCTAGTCAAACCCCCTACCTCATCTACATCTTCCACTACTTCTTTCCCATGATAGGTCATCACGGTCCGCCCATAATTCCAGGGAATCCTTTTCGTATCAACTATCGAAGGTTGGGTCACCGGTTTGAGGACAATAGGCGCTGCCAGTGCTCCTTTCACTGTCAAGATAGGCTGACTTAGAGCTCCCACCACCGTCAATTTAGGTTTATCCTAACTTGAATCAACATACCTCCTGGCGCTCTGTACTGTGATCAGAGGATTCTTTGTACTTTCTTGCGCTTTATCTTCTCTCATTCCTTCCTGGCTCAATGACATTGCTTTCAAAGACTCCTCTACATTCACCGATTTCTCCTCAATGGTCTGTATCTTGATAATAGGCTTATAAACCCTCGAAGACTCTTTCCCATCATATATCAATTCTAACATATTGGCTTCAGCATGGGTTGGCAGCAGATTCTGGTTAATGTTTGGACCCTCCGGGGCCTGGACCAGCATCTGATTTGTGTCAATTAAATCTTGGACAGCTCTCTTTAAATACCAGCATTTCTCCATATCATGGCCGGGCATATCAGAACAGTACGCACACCTTAAAGAATAATCGAGATTCCTCGGCGGTGGATTTGAAAGCCTTCCTTGAATTGGGCTTAAAACCTTCAACTTTTTCAACCTATCAAACAAACTAGCATATGACTCTCCAAGAGGTGTGAATTGACTTTTGACCGTCTTCTCTTTCGTATACTCGGGCCTAGGTTGAAAATAAGTCTCATCCTGTGCCTGAATGAAAACCTCTACTGATAACGCTCAATCTACAGCTCTCGTAGGAGTGTAAAGCGGTCGTTAGCAAATATAGAACCCAACAGGGTTGGGTGTCGATCCCACAGGGAATAGCTTGGCCAACAAGTAAGCAAAATTACTAAACTTTTGGTGCAAGTCTCGTAAAAAGGGGGGATTTGTAATGTGTCACCAAAATAATTAAATAAAATCTGAAAATAGCAAAGTAAAAGAGAAAGATTGTTACGTAAGTTGTAAACAATGAGAATTGAGGCGTTGGGGTTATGTCCACCTTCTGAGGTATACGTCTCTATTGGCTATGAGTGTGTAGAATTCTGACATGCAACTGCGTATAGAGAATTGTATTCGATGGTAAATCCAGGCGTCTTTCGACCTATTCGAGGATTATTTCACTTTAACTTTTTCGATCTTAAAGCGTGTCTAACGGTACGAATTCTCCAAGAGGTTAGTCCAGTTACGGCACTAGCTTTTTAGTAGGGAATTTTAGGGGGTGACCCTACTACCTTGACCTTATCTCTTTTCCAGACAGATAACCTTTCTTTCGAACAAGTTAAATGTTATACTGGCGTATTCTTGCGTTTGCAACCACAAAGAATGTAGACTAAGATGAAGAGAATAATGATATAAGCAGTATACGTGTCGCGAACTCACAAACTCACAGCAATAGATAGTATCTCATACGGCTTCCATAACCCCAACAGAGAAGTTTAGTTACCCATGAATGCGAAGGAGAACACGATTGACATTGTTGTTATACCACAAGATTGAGTAATTTTGTGTAGCTTAGGTGGTAGGCGTGAGGCGTGAATTCCTAGGCAAAGTAACGATTCTCTTGTTGTGGAATTTAAGAATAGAAGAGTAGAAGAAGAAAAATAGAATTAATGGAAAAATTAGAAGAGTTGTAGAATTGTTTGTAGTGGAAGATGAGAGGGATGGAAGAAAGTATTGTGGTCTCCCCCCTTCAAATTCCCTGCAAATCTCTAGCATGATAGGGTATTTATAATACCCATATCCTAATCCTACTAGATAAATAAAATATCTAACCAAATTCTACTAGGCTAATGTAATACTTAACCCAATTATACTAGGTTAATGTAACATTATCATAATCCAAATAAACTAATGAAATACATAACCCAATTGTACTAGGTTAATGTATCATTTTCCAAATCCAACTAAGTTACTGCAAATCCCCAAAGTCTTCAGAAATGTTGTTTTAGCCCGGGACAGATTTTCCATGCAGCAGTTTTGGTCCTTAGGCGTGTAAACTCCCTTCCCTTCCTTCGTGAGCTTTCTTTTGCATCAAGTAAGCCATAAAATGCTGAATTCTGCATCATTTATACCTGAAACTTTACTAATCATGTTCGTTAGCTCATTTACAGGAAAAAGGACTAAAAGTGCATGAAATATATACTTTGTTCTCAAAACTAGGCTAAAATATGGGCAAAATATATTGATATAGGCGTGTAAATTCGCCTATCATCATCTACCAACTTACTTTCTTTCATCGGAGGCTTTACCCTGGCGGCCTGTTCACGCCACTTTATTGCGTATTCCCTAAAACCTTCAGTGCTTTTCTTCTTCATGTTGACCAAAGATTTTTCGTCCGGAATCAGGTCGATGTTATACTGAAAATGTTGCACAAACTCAGAAGCCAAGTCGTCCCAGCTGTTCCACTTGTCGATATCTTGATCGATAAACCATTCTGAAGCCAGATCAGAAAGACTCGCGCCAAAGAAAGCCATGAGCAGCTCTTCCCTTCCTCCTACAGCCCTCAACTGGTTGCAATAGCATCTCAAGTGGGCCACGGGATCACCGTGTCCTGCATACTTCTCGAACTTAGGCATTTTAAAACCGAGGGGAAGGTTGATGTCTGGGAACATGCACAGATCTTTATAAGAAACACTCTTATAACCTCCGATTCCCTGCAAATTTCTCATGGCCTGTTCTAAACTTTTCAACTTCCGCGCTATGACTTCCTGTTCCTCTGTTGCGACAGGTTTCTCTGAATCAAATGGAAATGCAGGTGGCTGAGTGTACCCATACGGTTCATTCATTCTCAAAGTCGGCTATGGGGCATAATACTGACTGTCTGGAACCTTCAATACTGGCTCATTGGCAGACCGAGGAAGCCTCATTGTGGGACGCACAGCATATATGGAAGTTTCATGTGGTGGCGGGGCCACGAATACCGGTGTGATCGGTGGCGCTGGCTAAGCAGCTGGTCTTGATTGGGGAGCTGCCAAGGGCACACCAGAATTGCCAGGATAATAATGTCGCGGAGTGAATCCTGGCGCGTGCTCAGGTGACTCAGTAGGAGCAGAGAATTATGCCTGAGAGATCGGTGGGCAATTAGAGATATTCCCAAGACCTTCAGGGAGCGGAGGAGGAGGCATTCCGCTGGCCCATGCCCGGTGCAAATCTATCAATTGTTGCCTGAGCCTTACTACCTCATCATTGTGTTCTGAACTTTCTTCCCTGTGATCCTTATCCGGGTCAATGAGCGAATTTTTAATCTCCCTGCTAGCCATGACAAGCTTTGCTTTGGATCTAGTGAAGTATGGGTGACTAGCCAGAGTGCTGCAAACCTACCACTGTTGTCTGAAAGAACATGCTCATCAAAGACGACATCCGTTAGGATTAGGGCACACAACAAGCATGAGAGTCACATTGGTAAAATTGTCCTAAATTCATGTTCATTTCTACCAGCTTTTGAGGGTAGCAAGGTCATTTCAACATCATCCCGATTTTTATCTACACTCTTTTTTTTTCGTATCCACCTCTGTTCTTTCCACTTCTCTCGTTATCTACCTTTATTTTATCATTCTTTATGGCTTTTATTCTTCTTTAACAAACGAAACAAAATGATTAGATCGAACCCAAAAGTAGGTTGCCTACGTATCATGTTGTACATGAATCAGATCTTGCGTAGTTTGGGCCGCTTATGCATAAACATCACACAATTGAAGGTTTTTTTTTCTTTTTTTTCACGAGAAACGAAAACAAGTAAACAAAATAAAGACGTAACATCCTAACATTTCGATGAAAGACAGCAAAATATACAATGAATCTGGGACCACTTTAAAACTAAACAACAACTACAAAACAACATTCTAAACCCCTAACGACATGTGTGCAATAAAGACCCGAATATCAAAACAACTTGACTCTGACTTAACACAGACACCAACCTACAATGACAGAAACATAAAAGACTCAAAACTACATAAATATAGGACATGCTCTTTCAAACTGGGGCCCTGCGTGACATCCCCGGCTGAGATGAACCCATCTGTGAAGTCCCCACTTTTCCACTCAGACTTTGCAACATATCCTGCAACGACGTTTTGATACCCGGAAACAAATTTCTTGCCCGCATCCCCGCCTCTTGGAGAGTACACCCGCAAAGGTTTCTCTGATACCCATCCACAGTTGTGATCAAACGTGACAACTGAACTCTTAAAAACTCCACCTTGGCACCCGGATCTTCCTGCTCATCATCCTCTACCATGATTGCTTCCCGTATTCGCCCTCTAAGTTGGGTTGGTAAGGGTCTAATAATGCCACGGGGTAGAGATCGTAGCCAGATTTCATAGTTTTGAGTGCATCCTGGATTTTCCTCGAGAGTATCGACACCTAGCTTTATCGCGTTATTCCAGAATTGCTCATATTTGCTTTCCCCCACGGCTTGGTCTTTAAAGTACTCTACATCCTTCAGAAGGTCCATTATTGGAGGGACGTCTTGCATCCTACCCAACTGATGCATCACCCTTCTTGGACTATAAGGCTTAGTGCAATTAAGTCCTATCAAAACTAGAAAGAGTTGCATTTGAGATCCAATCAAGATTTTCTTAGGGCGAAACCACATATAGCACCAAAGAATGTTGTTCGGAGTTCTTGATTCGAGAAATTCGATCCAAGAATTGACTCCAACAGGAAAAGAAAATTTGTCAAAACGCATTCTTTCTTGCATGGCTTGCACTCGATCAGTTAGACAACGGTCGATCACATCTTCTCTAATCAAAGAAGGCGTATGCAAGTGCTCCATCATCCACAACTGCAATATCAGATTACTCCCCCCAAAAAATCGTACCCCTCATTTCACTTCAGTTAAAGCCTTATATATTTTTGTTAAGATCATTGGTACAATGGTGACCTCATCTTTTTTCTTGAATAAAGCTATCACCACTGATTGTAGACGAGTATTGATACACTTCTCATCTAACGGGAACACTAAGATACCCAACAAAGCCAGACAGAAAACCTCAAGACGACGTTGTTCCCAGATTTTTTTGGTAGTAAAGAATTCATCCCAGAAGCAGTCGAAACCCTCTAAAGACCCAAATCTAGCAAACAAATAGTCCAAGGAAATCCAAGATTGTTTGAGACATCCCAGATATTTGTTATCTTTTAATCCACAGAGTCGAAGGAATTTCTTACGAGTATGATTGCGGGCTAAAATCATCTGTTGACCCATGTAAGTCAACCGAAACAAACGAGACACTTCTGTCAGGGTAGGCGTCAATTCACAACTTTCGAACCTAAACACCAAATTATTTGGATCCCAGAAAGTCAACGCATCTTCTATTAGATCCGGACGAGGCGTGAGATCCATAAGTGCTACAAGATTGCCTAACATTTTCCTCACTTCGTGCTTTTCAGAGTAATTGAACGTGCCCCACCACTTGATCAACTTTTTGGGTACCTTGACAACCATAAGGACTCTAGACTTTGTGGACAGATCCATCCTGTAGTAGCAGATAAGAAATTATCTCATAATTGGATAAGAGCAAAAGGTTCCCAACCGAAGGGAATTTGATGCGGACATACGTCGATGGGACAGACCGTTTCATGACTCCAAATCGCCGAACAGTAACGCTGAATAAAATCAGCCTACTTGGCTAACAACTCTAGGTTACGGAGTAAAAGACCTAGCCTAAGACTAAGACGAAGACCAAAATAAAGGTTACCGGACCCACCGAGAGTTGCCTACGTATCCCGGCCCGAGGGACGGGAATCAGGTATGCGTAGTTCGTCCAGATTGGACAATTAACGATTAACTAATAAATTGACCCTAACTTAAGAGACACAACCAAAAACAAACGAATAAAAACTTTTTGGATTTTCAATTAGACACTTTAACTAAGACTGACACCATCAATTATGGAAAAAAATCTTTTTGGTATTTTTACTTTTGACAAATAAGTAGAAAAGGCAAACAAAAAAATCTTTTTTTTTCTTTTTGAATTTACGGTACTTTGAGAATACAAATGCAAAAATGTAAAAAAAAAATCTTTTTGAGTTTTTGGATCGTGAAGAACAAAAGCCATGAAGAATTCTAAAATAAACTACGACATTCCTTTTGATTCATTCTTTTCGACTCGCTTTCTATATTTTTTTTTATTTTTTATTTTTTTTATAAAAAATTCGTCTGTCAAATGACCACGTTACCCTCAAATATGCAACAGTTAGCACGTAGGGATGCTTTAAAGGTGAGTTTCCTGCAAAGGACCGTGTAGGCCCCGCTAGGTCTCAATATGATGCACATAAGAATGACCTAAAGGTGTGACGATTTCCGACAAAACCTTACCAGAATCAACCCAAAATTGGTCAAACTCGACTGATTCGAATTGGGTTTGGGGTAGAATCCACAACTATCGTTTCGTTATAACTCCGGTGAGCTCCAACTTTGACCGAAACAAGCTGAAATAGATGGAAAATGAAGTTTTTCCGGCGAAGGGATGTTGTTTTCGATCCTTCTCTCTCTTCTGTTTTTCCCTCTTTCTCACTCGATTCCTCACTCTCTCTCTCGATCTGGGTGTGTTCGGTGTGTGCGTCTATGTATAGATAAAAAATGGAGTTTCCTCCTGGAGAAACGATAGCTGTCCAGGAGAACAAAAACTCAATCGAATCCCCCTATATAATTATGTTCTCTGTATATTTCTCCCTTTTCCCAGTCAACCCTTCGTTCATCTCTCTCTCCCTCTCGCAGATTTCTCTCCCTCGCAGCTCTCTGTGCGTGTGACGATGGAGTGGTGTGCGTGAATTGTTGTTGTGAGGTGAGGCAGAGTGATGTATATTCACTGGAATGGAAAAAATGGGTAGCAGGTGAATTTGGTTAATGGGTAGCAGGTGAATTTGGTTATTGTGTTTGATTGGAATTGTGAGTCCCTTTGTTGTGGAGAAGATGGTTGTGTATATACTCCCCTTCCTGTTTTTTTTTGAGTCCCCCGTCCACTTTTGTGTGTTTGTTGTGTGTATATATTAGGATGGGGTAGTGGGGTAGTGGTGAGGTAGGTGGGGTCACGTGGGGTAGGGGGTAGGGTGTGAGGTGGGGTAGAGTTTGTTAGGATAGGGTAGGTAGGTGTTGTTTTTTTTTTAATTGGGTGGGTTGTTAGAATATTAGGATAAAACAAAATTAGTTAGGGGGTTGTTATTTTTGTCATTTTGTGGAGGGATTATCACACGGGTGAGGGTACACGGTAGGATAAGGTAAACAATAGGTAAAAACGATATCGGGGAGGGACGAAATTAGGTGTCTACAATTAATATATATGGGAGAACAAAAAATTACGTGATTACTAAATAATACTATTAGTAATGAAAAAAAGAGAGGGTGTGCTCCCACATGAAGATACTTTTCTCAAGTTTTCTATAACGAATTGCATGTCACTGCAGATCAACTTAATCAGATAATATAAAATCTAGATACTAACAATAAACATGCATAAATTAAAACTCATTTGTCAAAACTACTAGGAATTATAAGATTCATAAAGATCACCAAGTATATAACATTGTTTTCGATATTCCAATAATAAAAATTTAACCATTCTTAAATTGCACAACTAAAGTTTATAATTTCAACTCCCCTTCCCCCTCTCACGCAAAAACCCAAACCAACATCCCTTCAGATAAAACAAAAAGGAAAAATAATAATCTCATAAAGATTAGCAATATTTGCTAATTGATGTCATTCTTGGGTCGGTCGATGTTCATATCATCATAGCTGACATACTGATCTGTATTAATGTCGTTGTTCATGTCGACCTCTTCAGCTAATTTTGCTTCATCATAATCATAAAAGTTGAAACTTTCTCCCTTCATATGCTCTTCTTCTTGAGCTTTTGCAAGTTTCAGCCTCTTCAACTCAAGTTTCAACTCTTCAATTTGTGCTGAAATCGAGACAAAGTCAAAATTTGGAGTTTATAAATTCTTGATTTTAATTAATTTCTTAAGTTACTGAATTATTAATAATTTACACATATTCAATAAATTGTCAAGGTAAATGTATAAGAATTGAATCAAAATTATGTACTGAGTTTGGCTAAACCCACAACAAACATATTAGTCCTGTCTTCAAGAAAATCCTCTGTCAATTAACATGCACTTAACAAAAGAAATTGTATTTTGAATCATTCAATTGATTATATTACTATAATTAATATCAATATAAAATTTCAAATAAACAATATAGTATTTAATTTATTGACCACATATGTAGAAGATAAAGTTTTAAGTTTTGCATTATTAATGTAAATAATTTTTCATATGATCATTCAGGTGATATCTACAAAACTACAAGTAAACCTTGTTAAAATATAGAATTTATTTCTTGAAATAAGATAAACAATCTCCTATAACATATAAAATTGTCCTAATGATATAAAATTATCTACACTTATGGTGTATAACTATAAAAAATTTTAAAGATGATCATTGCATATAAATGATTAATGAAATTTTGGTAATAAATCATAAAAAATAAATCAAAACACCAATTGTTTATGATATAAAGTGATTTCTGCTTTAGGCTATGAGTGAATTCGTGTATTACTATGTTATGTGACGATCTCAACATTATTAATCACTATACGATAATTTTTTATTATTATATACTAATTAATTATTATGTGAATAATTTTTATATTATAATTCTGACATAAATATAAAGTGAATAAAACTATTTTTGTGGGCAAAGGGATACATATGCATACCAGATTGTCGATTGATATAGTCAGTGACACTATCCATTTATTTTCGCGACATTTCATTCTCCATCTGCAAATGTTCTTTATAGTCTTTCATATATACTTCTTCTTGTGTCTCCATAGCTATCTTATTCTGCACCAATATATATATACGAAATAACTTATTACCGTTAATAATTAAAAATAATTAATCTATTAATATTGAAGGACCCAACAAATTCTTATGCACCTCTAATAAGTCTTGTCATTCAACGTTATTGCATCAATTATTTGAACTTAGTGAAACTCAAGAAAGAAAGAATGATTATATATATTCAAGTAGCTTAATCTAGTGTATCAAAAATAAATTTTCTACTTCATAAGGATAAAAATAAGATTTGTGTACATATTATCCTGGTGTCAAATTTCACTTATGAAGTTATACAGAATTATTGTTGCATGTATACTTATCGAATGACTAATTTAATTTATGTCTAAATAAGGTAACATGTTTGAAAGATGTACACTTAATTTCTTATTCAACAAATGAGTTTTAAATCAAAATTTTCTTACTAAGACTAATAGTTTGAGAAAAAAAATATAATCTTAAAGTTGGATTTGAACCTATGACCTCAAATTAATTACTAAATCTGCAAACATATATAATTAACTTGTCTCATCATAAATGAGTTTAGGCCCAAGGTATTATTAACTATATAGCATACCAGAACTGAAAAACAAAATTAAAAAACTCATCAAAACAATTATATAAGAATGTATTTTGGAAGCAATTTATATGATTTGATATGTTATTGCGATTTATTTATTTGTTCATTTCATCAAAATGTTTAAATCATCTAAAAATATCTATATAATTATTATTCAAATCTATCGAGCAAAAAAAATAAATAATAAATCAAAAATTCATTCGAATAAAAACTTTTGATGTAGGTTTTAATTACCTGGAGAGCTTTGATCTTCTTTTCTAAATTAGCAATGTATTCAACCTTCTTGGCTCGGGATCTTTGTGCAGCTAGTTTTTTTGCTATAGTTCTATAATAAAAATCACAATTACAAAAAATAAAAAATTAATCTTAACACATACAAACTTATAGAAACGAAGGAAATACTATTACTAGAGAAAATATAAATTTTCAGTATTCTCTGATCTCATTGAATCCATTGAAAATTGACTTGTTAAAATATTTTTGACAATTTTTTCTATCAAAAGCATTAAACATCAGTAAAATATTATACTGTATGAAAAAAAATATAATTATCTAATCTTGACATATTACCACGACCTTATAGAAGCAAAGGAAAATATTACTGATAGATAGATAGATAGATAGATAGATAGATAAAAAATATGAATTTCAATTGAAATTCATTGAAAATTAGCTAGTTGAAATCATTTCCCATGAATTTATCATTAAAATTTCAAAACGTGGGTTAGAAATTCACACTTTTAAAATGGTTTTAATAAAAAAAAAAAATTAGGTGTAACCTTCTTAACTTCTGCACATCAACATGGGGTCTCCATGTCCTTGGCTGAAATCTTGTTAATTGAATCAACTGCAGCTGGCGTTGTGAGGCACAAATCCAAGTTAGGTTCTTCAGATTTGTTTTGTTTTCTCTTCATTTTTCCTTCAATAAATCACCTAAGGAATTATAAATAAAAATCTCAAAAAAAGAAAAAGAGAAATAACTAATAAAAAAGAAAGAAAATTGATATAGAAAGTAAATAATGAAGTGCATGATCTAATATATACCTCTAATTGAAGTATGCTTCTTTAGATTTTAAGTGAAGTTATCAGGTTATAACTAAATGTCTTTATATAGAGACTGAAAAATGATTTTGAACAACCTGTCATGTAGTAAATAAGATTTATATAATTAGAATCTTTTGAATAAAAAGGTAAGTAAATTAATATTCTGTTATATATTTTCATGTCTTAATTTATGTGGTACCGTTTGAATTGACACAAAGTTTTTTTTTTAAAAAAGACTTTTAAAATTTAAGTCTAAAATAATCCTTCTTAAAATCTATATCATTATAAATCATCCATACGCGTAAGGAATTTTTTTTACTTAAATTTAATTCCAATTTTTGGAATGGTGACATACAAGATTAATTTTATTGTGTCATGTCATAATCTATTTTTTACATAAAGTTGCTTAACTAACATTAAAATCAAATTATATTATGTCCATTTTCACTTTATCGCCTTTTGTTTCCTCCTAATGACTTGATGTGATACTCAAATTTGAGTGATTTTTTATTTTTAAAAATGATAACTTTCATGACATTTAGATAATGACTTTAATACAATAAAATAAATGGGAGTGATTATCCACAATAACACACACATTTCTCATACCCACATATTTTTGTCATACTCTTTTTATTTTAATTATGCCTTAATTTAAAAATAGAAGGTAACTCATTAAAATACAACACTAATTATTTAGCGATATTTTCTTTTCATCACCCTTACACCGTCTATGTCGTTTCATGCCTCATATTTGTCGGAGTTGGATCCACGTTTTTCACGAGCGATAGCCCTTTACTTGTTGATATTAACGTCAATGCTAATCAAAATTAATAAGCTCTAGAAAAAAATTAATTGTAATAAAGATTATATAGATGCATTACCTATATATGCCCCAAAGCAGACTTTCCAATATTTCATATTGATTCTAATTTATTTTGACAAAGAAAGTGACTTTTTGAGATAATAACTTTTAAATTTTAATTAATTACCATCTAAAGTTTGATCATATCAATTTGAAATATTATTTTCATTTGTTGGAAAGTTGATCATACAAGAAGAAAATATTACTAGTGCCGATGGTAATAGAATATTAAAGAGTTTATCTGGTATTTAGCTATGAAATTATTAGCGATAACACAAAATTCGTCACTAATTGTCTATTTTTCCTGACGAAAATCATGTTCCGTGCTTAAATATATGAGGCACATACTTTTAGTGACGAAATACAAAATTTCGTAGCAATATTTTGTCTACTAAAGTTTTCCTCCAAAAAATAAATTGGCGCTATTTGTTGAATATTATTAGCTACGAATATAAAAATATCAATGACACATAATTTGTCACCAAAAGATGCACCCAATTTGCGACATTATTTTTTTGTCCTAAAATAATCAAAATTTGGACACAAAAAAATTCCGTCACAAAAATTATGTTAATTCAATAGCTACAAATTACAAATTGTGGTTAATCATTATAAACTTTAACCATAATTTTATATTTAATTGTGACCTTAATTTTTGTCACCAATGATTCAAATAATTAGTGAAAATTATATTATTGTCTCTGTTTAGCCTATAATTTAGTCACAAAATTTTTTTGTCATAGTAAATACAAATTTCAAATGGCTACGACTTAAATGTCTAGTGTAATTATTGGCTACAAAATATATATTGCTATAAATTAAAAGATTATCAATAATAGACACTTTTGACATAAATACAAGAAAAATCTTTTTGATCTAAATACAAGAAAAAGTAGACTTTTATTCATTAAAAACATGCACCAACAAGCAAAAATTTCTATAAAATATCAGATCATCTTGTTGTCATGTGACATAAATCATATCATGTAATAAAAGAGATAAAATAACTAATTTTGAAAAAATATTCTAAATAAATAAAAAAAAGATATGAGTACCCCCTTGAATTATGATCAAAATTTCAGCCTCCCCTCCTCGTCCCCCCCCCCCCATGACCCCCCACCCCCACCCCCCAAAAACTATTTATTTTATATTTTCTTACACCTTACGTGCTGACGTGAGCCAAAACTCAATTTTACTACTTGTGGTGCTATACACACGCGGCTACATGTATACCGTACTTTTTCTATTTTTTTCAGTTTTTTCTTCTTATTTTCTTTGCCTTGTATTTAAAATTAGTTAATACACATGTTTTTTTCCTTTGCCATTGTATTAACATTAGTTAATACGGCTAGCTTTTTTTTATATCTTTTTTCTTTTGCATTGTATTTAGAATTTTTTCAAATACACAAAGAATATATATATATATATATATATATATATATATATATATATATATATATATTTCTTTTTTTTCTTACCTTCTTTCATTGTTTTTTTATTTATTTTTTCTATTGCTTTTATTTATTCTTCTTAATTTGTTTATCTTACCTTTGGATTTGATTTCAAATTTAATCTAATGCCTTATATGTAAAATAAGTTAATTTTGAAATGATACAAAAAAATTGAAGAAAATTGTATAAAAATTAAAATATTAAAAGTAAAGGGCAATTTTTAAAAAATAAATAAATTGTTATTTTAAAAAATGCACGTAAAGTTTTCAAATTAATTTAAATTGAAAAGCTGATAAATTAGTGAAAGAGAAAAAAAAAGAAAATCTAAATGTGAGGAAGAAAATAAATATGTTACAAAGAAAGAAAGAAAAATAATTTAAAATATAAGTTTTAATGTCAATAATTATGTACTTAATTAATTGTAAAGTATTCAATAATTAAAAAGGAGATGTGATAAATATTGATCAGATTTTTCTAATATTTTTTGTCTTTCACTTACCTCCAAGGATGTCACGATTCAAATAGTCGTGAGTGACATCCACATTAATTCTCTGGTGGAAGAGCCATGTAACTCAAGCCTTAACTCATATCATTAATCAATTAAGACAAGAAATTCGATCAATCAACTCTAATTATAAAACATCTTAAAATACTGAAGAAATAACAAGTGCGAAAATAATTCAAACTACCTATTATAATTTTCAACACCCAAAATTCATCATATAAAAACTTCTAAAACAAAAACATATTTAAAAGATATATTCACAAACTAATAAAAGATAAAGCATATTCAAGAGTTTGAGAAATGGAATAGAAAAATATAGACAACAATAACAACAAATAAATTGGTATAAGGAATACCATCCATGGCCCCTTAACTGCTTCTGGCCTGAATCTTACTATGCATAACCTTTACAACAATGGCAACTGGGACCTCAGTCTTCTCTCCATGGAACTCCCTCAGTACCTAAAAGAAATAATCCTTAGAACTCCTCTACCCCACAACTCCATTGAGGAGGATACACCTACTTGGGGGCTCACTAATAATGGTCATTTTAGTACTGATAGTATGTACAACCTGCTAAGAGACCAAGAGAGCATGCAGCACATTCCTAGGGACTTCAATCTAGTTTGGAAGGCCAACACCCCTAACAAGCTTAAAACTTTCCTTTGGCTTATGCTCCATAATAGACTTCCTACCAGTGCATATCTAAGCCACATAGGCTTACCCCTATTACACTTATGCAACCAGTGCCAGAATCAACAAGAGGAAATAATTGATCACATCTTCTTCAAATGCCCTAATTTCATTCTTTTTTGGGATAAACTTATTCACTCTTCCACTTTTAAACCTAAGAATTTGCTCACTACTTTCTGTGCTGCCAACTGAGAGAAAGAATGGAAAACATTAAAGGGTAAAGCCTTCAATAGCTGGCTCAGTTGGGGGCTCTTCTTCCCTACTTCCTGTGGACCATTTGACTGGGTCGAAATAATAATAACTTCAACAACAGGAACACCCCCATCTTCCATCACCAACCGGTTGCACTGGCTACTGAATATAACATGATAGCCTTTGCTGAAAAGACCATCACCTTCCCTACTTTCATAGTCACTGTTAGCTGGAAACCCCCTACAAGGGATAATCTAAAGCTTAACATAAATGGCTCAGCCCTTGAAAACCCGGGTAAGGGGAGAATTGGAGGAGCTTTTAGGAACCATGAAGGGAACTGGGTGTTAGGTTATTAAATGCACCTCTAACCACTCCCACAATGGCTGAAATGTTAGCCCTGAGATATGGCTTGACCATTGCTAAAGCCAACAATCTCCACCACATTCTCATAGAAACTGATTCTAGTGTATTACTGCATATGCTTGAACATGATCACCCATTCTATCATAACATTTTAACTGAGTACAGGCTACTAATGGAGGAAATACATATAATAGTCTCAACAAAGATCTACAGGGAGCAGAATGCAGTGGCAGACACACTCGCGAAGGAGGGAGCTAGGCTCACGGACCTGGAACCAAAACTCTACTGGCAAATGCTACATTTTGTAATTGCTTATATTCAAGCAGATAGGGAGGGTACATGTTTTAATCGTAGAATTAAAAACTTATCTATTCTCCTAAAGGGTCGGGATGTGGCCCTAAACAATATTTTTTTGGCTCCCACAAATGCTGGGAGCACTACCTGCTTGCTACATTAATTTCTAATGAATATCTACTCTCTTGAACCAAAAAAACAAAAAACAAATAAATAATGTGAATGTAGAGCACTATACAACATATATATGAATGAACAGTATGACAACAAAATAATGTAATATTTGAAGCACAAAAACAACAATGCTACCCGAAGCACAAAAAACTATGTGAATAGTGCGAATACCACTTATCGGAAGGGAGGTCCAAGTAATTACATCGTTTAATATATTCTAATATATAGAAGAGTGAAGGATAAGAGTAGAAGGTTAGTGCGTGTGTGGGTTGTAACTAGTAGTTAGGCAGCCCTTGTGTAGTCGGGTTAGTAATCCTAGAGTTGTGTTCATTGGTAGAAGCCGCTAGTGTATGCTATTACTAGGTGGGTGTCCTTTTCTTATTTCTTATTTCCTATTTCTTATTTTCGTATTGCTCTTATTTCATATCTCTCTTATTTCTATTTTTATTATTTCTTATTTCTTATTTCGGTTATGCCACCCATCCTGTTTCATGTATTACTACGACCTTGTTAACTATTCTTTATCTTGAGCCGGGGGTCTATCGGAAACAACCGCTCTACTTCTTCGGAGGTAGCGGTATGGACTGTGTACATTTTACCCTCTCCAGATCCCACGTGGTGGAAATACATTGGGTTTATTGTTGTTGTTGTTGTTGTAGAAGAGTGAAGGAAGTAGGTGAAGATCGTCATGCCTGCTTCCCTCGTAATTTTACTATATCATCCCTAAGAAATTGTTACATGTCATTTATGTATTAGAAAATTAATAATATTTAATAAAAAAATAAAATAGATATTAATGACATATTTGATTCAACTTCTTCAACCATAATTTTACTATTTCACCCCAAATTAATTACTTAAGTCATTTAAGTATTAAACTTTTTTATAATATTTAATAAAAAATAAAATAGATAAAAAATGATAAATTAACTGCTTTTGTTTTAAATTAACTTGACATTTTATATGAGACTCACTTAAATTTTTAGTGACATTTTATAAGCAGGTCGTTAATCGTTATACATGCTTCCTCCATGATTTTATTATATCATTCCTAATTAATTAATACATGTCATTTATGTATTGTCACACCCCTATTTTTACCGCCCCAACCCCGCTAAGGAGTTGGTTTTGAGAAAAATGGATTTTTCCAATTAAAGTGATGTTTTGAGTTGGGATTATTTTATATACAGAGTTGCCACTTGAAATTGAGTTTGGGTGTTTCAAGTCACCTTATTGAATCCCTAAAGGAAATGACTCTTTATTTTTGGTCTGCAAACTAGAAATCCGGATAAGGAATTTTGTTGACCGAGGGGAAGGTGTTAGGCACCCCTCGAGTCCCGTGGTTCTAGCACGGTCGCTTTAATGACTTACGTCTGGCTTAAATTAATCTCTTGGATACATAATATTTGTTAGCCTAAAAGTTACTTACATCCTACTTTGAATTTATTTTAAATTATTTAATTATATTAATGCGTGGCTTGCCAGTAGCAGTACTTTCCGGTCATACCACAAGTTTTGATACATTTTTCGTGCCTTTGAGGCATTTATGAGTCGTCCCCATTTTTCTAGTCTAAATAAGCACCTAATAGGTTTAAAATCTACCCAACCCAATTCAATCGGCTTCAAACGGTAGGTTAATTTATTATAACGAATGATCGGTAGCAGGGCTTTCCAACTTCATCGTTAACTTTCTTTTGTATGTTAACCTTTAATTATTTAGAGGTTAAGAACCTAACTCATTATTTTACAAATTTGCTCCCTTACAATGGGTCTTTCCTCTCTTTTACGCAGTGGAATTTTGAATAAATTTGTATCCCATTTTATTCATCTCTCACTATTTAATAAATTTGGGTCTTAATCCGTCTTCTCGATCCGAAATTGCATAGCCAATTATTAGATTAAAACCCAAAATCCAAGACAAATAATAATTATAAGAATTATCCAATCGACTAAACATAAACATCTGACTTATTCATTCTGCGTCAAGATTTCTACGTTAATTTTCAGGTCATCAAACATTTGAACCTTATTATTTTCAAACACATTGAAAGTACTAATTAAATTGTCAAAAGCCAAGCCAAACAAAGTTAACAGTCCAAAGATTTCAATTATTAAAGATCCAATGTTATTTGTGTAAACATAAAATAGAACAAAATAAAATAAGAAAGTAAAGCAGGTAAATAAATGAAATTTTTTATTCATTATATCCTATATTCTCATTACAACATATGCACATGGTTCATTACAGTATACACGTAAATGATCCATCCTATGAATTCCACTATCCTTAAATATTTTTCCACAATATACTCACTTTTAACTGCACTCCTCTCCCAACTCTTAAACATTAGACAATATTTCCACGTTGGGTCATTTTTTTTGTTGCATGCATGAGCCGTAACTTATACTAGTTCATAATACAATTACGTCGATTGCATATCAATTGAATGTAATTTTATAAGACAAATCAAATCTAGCACATACATCTGACCCATTGATATTATCTTAAAGATTAATCACTATAGGAGAAAAGAAATCCAACTAACCCAAGATAAGAAGCACTCAACATCTTACATGTATTGCAAAAAATAATACAGAAACATTCAGAAAAGAAAAATAAAATAAAAATTTCACCCAAACTTTAATTATTTGCATAACGTATAATACAACATCTCACGAATTATTCGAAGCCCAGGTGACAGTTGGACTTTATGCATATCATTATACCAAACAACTTACTTTAAATTTATCTAAAGTAAAAATATATATATATATATATATACCTTATGTTGAAACATCATATATAAAATATGAGCAACTTCATAACCTGAGAATCAAATCTCTCATAGTAACGATGTTACATTATACAAAGAAGGCTTGAGGGTTACCTCATGTGAAAATAATTCTTACCAAAATAAAGAAGAAGCCGCGAACTCGAAATCACGAACCAAACCACAAACTCTTTTTTTTTTTTTCAATCCTCTGCTTTCTCACTTAGTTTTTCCTTTCTTCTCCTTTCTTTTTGCTTTTTTTTTTCTTCTGTTTCTTTTTCTCTAATCTCCCTTTTCAAACTTCTTCCTTTTTTTCTTCTCCTCCCCTGTAATGTTCTTCCTTTTGGTTCCCTTTGTCCGTGTGTGGTATATGTCCATATATAGGAGAGTGTTGTGAGTGCATGTGTGCAGTTGAGGGAGTTTGTGAGAGAAAAGTGGGGGTGGTTTTAGGGTGTGGGAATGGGTAGTTTAGGTTAAGGAGAATGGGGATATGGGGTAGTTTTAGGTTTCTCTTTTTCTTTTTTTTAATCAATATTTTAAATAAAATAAAATAATAAAATCTATTTAAAACTAACAAAATACAAATAAGTTAAATATCTAGTCTTAGAAATATGATTAAGAAAATATTAATATCACTAGATTGTTTATTTAAAATTTTAAACAAGAAAACAAATATAGTTTTGAAAATTCTCTTCTTCTTTTTTAAATAAATAAGTAATAAAAAAAAAATTAAAATATGACTATTTTTTTGTAGTTTTCAAAAATTTTAATGTAAACTTGTAAAAAAAATAAAAAAAAATTGAACACTAAAATGATATAAAAACGTTAGGTTTGGTAAAAAAATTAGGTGTTTACATGTATTAAAAAAATTAATAATATTTTTTAAAAAATAGACATTATGGCATGTCTGCTTCAGTTGTTTTAACCGTAATTTTATTATTTCAACCTTAATTAATTATTTAAGTCATTTAAGTATTAAAAAAATTAATAATAGTTGATAAAAAAAGGTTAAATAGACAGAAAGTGATAAACTAACTATTGATGTTTTAAATAACTTGACATCTAATATGAGATCCATTTAAATTTTTTTCACAATTAATTTTTATAGTAATTTTGTTATATCACTTCTAATAAGTTATTTAAGACATGTTTGTTTCGCTACTTCAATCGTGATATTTGGTTGACTGTCGAAATTATATGTTTCACTTAAATTGAAATAGAAGAAAAAATATTATAAATCACAATAATAAAAAACTTAAATTATTGTGAAAATATAATTCACTATGAATGCCACAAAAATTTGGACAAGAAGATTATTACAAATTAAAATAGCTAACAATTTAAAATAGTAAATTACAATACCAAAAAAGTATTATAAATTACAATAGTTAACAACTTAAAATATCTTTAAAAACATATTAAAAATATAATTGATTATCTAAATTTTATTTGTGTCGCATAAAATGAGACAAAAAGATAACATACATTGTTAGTACTATATAGAAGTGTGGTAAAGCAGGCACCACTTCGTCGACATGTCTGCTTGCTCCGTGATTTTACTATATTACTCCTAATTAATAATCATATGTCATTTACGTATTAGAGAATTAATAATATTTAATAAAAAATAAAATAGATATTTATGACATGTTTGCTTCAACCGTAATTTTCCTATTTCACCCCTGATTAATTATTTAAATCATTTAAGTATTAGAAAAATTAAGAATATTTAATAAAAAATACAAAATTGATAAAAATGATAAATTAACTATTGATGCTTTAAATTAACTTGACATCTTATATGACACCCACTTAATTTTTCTCACAACTATTTTTTTATAGTAATTTTGTTATATCACTTTTAATAAATTATTATGAAAATTTAAGACATGTTTGTTTCGCTACTTCAATCGGGATATTTGATTGACTGTCAAAATAATATGTGTCACTTAATTTGGAATAGAAGAAAAGGTATTATAAATCACAATAATTATAAATTTAAATTATTTTTAAAATATAATTGACTATCAATGCTACAAAAGTTTAGACAGGGAGAATGTCATAAATCAAAATAGCTAACGGCTTAAAATAGTAAATTAATGTCAAAAAAGTATTATACATTACAATAGCTAACAACTTAAAATATCTAAAAATATATTAAAAGTATAATTGATTTTCTAAATTTTATTTGTGTCACATAAATTGAGATAAAAAATGGCATAGATTGGCTCCGTTCTAGCATGGGCCCTTTGGTATCTAGTAATGTATAGAAGAGAGAAAGTAAGTTGGTCAGGGTCGTCCTGCTAGCTTGCCGCCTTTCACCTGCTTCAATCGTCATTTTACTGTATCACCCCTAATTAATTAGTATAAGTCATTTATATATTAAAAAAAATAATATATCAGTTCTAATTAATTACCGTAAGTTATTCAATTATTAAAAATTAATAATATTTAATAAAAAAAATATAAAAAATATAAAATGATAAATTAACTCTTTATGTTTTGAATTAACTTGATGTGTTATATGAGGTTAACTTAACTTTTTTTACAAGTATTTTTTATAGTAATTTTGTTATATGATTTTAAGCCCAATTAAATTTTTTTGACAAGTATTTTTTATAGTATTTTTTTTATATCACTTCAAATTAGTTATTATAAATCATTTAAGTCATGTATGCGTCATTGCTTCAATCGTGATTTTACTATATCACCCTAATTAATTATTATGGTCATCTAAGCATTAAAAAACTAATAATATTTATAAAAAAATAAAATAGACATAAAATAATATCTAAACATAAAAAATTTGATTGACTATCGAAATTATATTAGTGTCACATAATTTGAAATGAGACAGAGAAAGACATAAAGTAACATATATTATTTGAAAATGATACAAAAAGTATTGTAAATCACAATAATTAAGAATTTAAATTATATATTAAAAAATATTTAAACAATGTCATCGATTGTTGAAATTTTATCATATCAATTGTGACAGAGAGAGTATTCATATCTTATTATAAAATTATGTAAAAAGCATTACAAATCACATAATTTATAATTTAAAAAATGCAAAAGATATAAAATATTTATTTGACTCGTAAAATTATATCTAAATTCTATTTATGTCACATTGTGATAAAAAAAAATATTTATTGGACTCGTGCTAGCACGGACGGTCGATATCTAGTACTAGAGAAAAGGGAATGGGCTGATCTTTTTTAAAATTTATGACCCACGTTTGGGCCATGTGGGCTATTGGACATTACATGGCTAGTCGGCCTAATAAATTTCATATAATGGTCATTTCACAATTTGAGTTATTTTGTTGTTTCAATTATTTCTTGGGCTAAAAGATTTATTTTTTTTGTAAAAAAAATAATAATTAAATACAATTTTATAGAAACTGTATAATTATTATATAGAATATGTTCTTGTAACTGTGCAGAATATGTATGCGAAGTAGATGTTGGTTGTATAAAATACGTATCTGAATTATAATTGCAGCTAAATGTTATATAGAATGTGTATAGAAACTGTATGATTATGATAAAGAATTCTATGTAAATTGTATAATTATTGCATAGAATATGTTTTTGGTATATGATGTGTATAGAATTGTATCATTGTTGTATAAAATATGTACATGTATAAGAAATGCATAGAAACTATATCATTCACTACAAGAAATTTGATTATTAGAGACAAATTATTTTATTACTTAATATTATTTCGAGTGACTATTTTTGTCCTTTTCCTTTAATAGTATTCTATTTTAAATTAAAAAAAATTATAGGCTCTTACGATTACTATGTAAATTACCTAATATTAAGTCTGTTTGTTTTCACATAATATTGATCATATACAAAATTATTTTCAATGTGTTTCAAATTTGGCCAAATAAAATTTGTGAGGTAAAAAGTTATAAAATTATATATAATATAAAACTCAAAAATAGAAATATATTTTTAATATTTAATGGGAAGCCATTAAGTGACATAAATCATGGATATGAACATTTATATATTACAAGAAAATATTAGCGGAAAGGTAAAAAAAAAGTAAAACTTTTAATTATTTTACCTTCCCTCAACTTTCAATACATAAAATTTCCTCCCACTCATTTTCCATTTCCCATCCAACGTTAAAGGGAACCACCCACTCACTTCTCCCCTCGTTCTCCCCCTCCCCCCCCCCCCCCCCAGTTTATTTTTTCAATTAAAATCTATCCACCTACTTTAAGTGTCCGACTCAAATACAAATACACACATTAATAAAAGGGATTCCCGTGTGTATATTTTGTTCTCTCTCTATTTTATTTTTGGTTTACAATTTGTTATCTCAGTTGATGTCCATCTAGCATTTGCCAATGCTCAATGAAGAGTTAAATATTTATTTAAATTAGTATACGGAATGAAAGCAAAGCAAATTGAAAAGAGAAGAAAGAGATTTAGGTATTGAAGCCTGCCTTCATCATTGTCAAAATCTCTGACCGATTAGTTAATAGACCGTCGTGCGGTTCATTTTTCTTGTGGAGGTAGCTTTATTAAGTACTGATGTATACTTTCTTAGATTTAAATTGAATGTCATATTTTTCATTTGATTCTTTCAATTTGATGTTTGATTTGTGGAATTAAACATTTTCATTTTTTATATATAATTGGATGTATAATATATCCTACTTTAAGGTCAATGGAGCAAACATATTCAATCACTCGACTTGTCCCACTTATTGTAAATCAATGTGCAAGTTAGGTACTAGAGAATATTTATAAAAAAGATACTTTGAAAACACAACCTAAATGGAGGAGTCTTGTTTATTTTTGATTTATTTTTTAGAATTTTGGAAGAAAAAATAGAAAGGATGTGGAATATGGGTCAAATTGAAAATTTAAAGAAGTTTGTTCCACCATTAAATTATTTCTTAAATATATTTCACACCCCACTCTTACCTAAAATACTATCAATTAATTCTCTCTCTTTACTTTAACAACACCCCTCGTCATTCCCGATTCTTTCTTGGGAAAATTTTATTTGCGATTTTGCTCTATTCCAAAATTCGAAGGTTGTTCATATTCCAACTCAGGTATGTTCGCTCCATCTTTTGACTATTTTGCGCACCATATTGATGGTTTTTTTAATATTTTTGCTTTTTTAATTTGTTGAGTTGACTTTGAAGGAAAAATTGATTTTTTCTTAAGGGGACTTGATTTTACTATAAATCTTAGTCATTAAGTTGAAAGTTTGATTCTTGATGGATTTTTATTGGGTTTTGATTATTGTTGCAGTTTTCATGCTTTAATTTTTTTCAATTTTTATTGATCACCATGCCTTGAAATTTGTGCTTATTTTTCAGCTGTTTTTCACTGTAATTGTTTTTAGATATTTTGTGATTTGATCACAACTTTCTCATTTTGTGTTGTTTTTCAGTTAATAGAATGTTTGGTTGATTAGATATTTATCTGATCTCTAGTTTTGTTTTCAAGTGTTCTTGACTGTAACGGTATTTTAGATAGTCATTTTACTTGATTGTACATTAGTTTTTTTGTGTTGTTGTTCTGTTCAACAGAATGCTTGATCGATTAGGTATTTATTTAACATTATAGATAATTGTTCAATTGTTCTTGTACATAGATTATAAAATATGGCTAGAGGTAAAGGTGTGAAGATTAGCACGGGTAGTAAACAACCAAGCTGAAGAAGCTAAAAGAGCTTCGAAAAGAAATAAACGGTAGTTGAGAGCCAGAGATATGAATTATAGTGATGAAGGAGTTGAACCTTATAGTGAAGATGGATAGGACATTGAGTGTAGGATAGAATAGAAATAATATGATGAAGATCTTGCCCCACTGTGCAAGATTTATTTTCGGTGAGAGGTATGACCTCACCACAGTCATGGATGATGTTGGATTCTTTCCAACTAAGATAACAATTAGGTTTTGGTTGGTTTTGTATAATAAATTTTAAAAAGTCATGGTTGATAAATGTCTTAAGACAAGATTCAAGGAATCTTTTTTGGCTGCTTATGGAGGTTTCCAAGACATTTGAAGTCCAATGTACTGTTTGTCCATTATACACTTAGTTGTTGTAACACCTCGAGTTTGCACCCCGAACGTCACATGATGCTCATAATCCCAAAGAACCACAAGCTAACCCATTACTGGTACCTGCTGCAATCACTGAATAATAATAACTCTGTAATAATGTGGAGACAATGCTGAATCTGCCATAAAGTTCATAGCTGAAATCAAACACTGAATACTGATAAATAAATACTGAAAATTGAACAACTGTCTGAAAAATCTAGTCTGAAGAGCCTCTAACTGAACTGTCTGAATATGGAGTTAATGGGACAAGCCCCCAAATAACTCCGACTACTGAAGTACTGATAACTGAAATAATACTCTGTCCTCGAACTTTGAGAGCTCACCACTAAATCTGTTGCTGATAATCTGGGCTGCTAGGTACGTTCAGGAGCCCATGCATCTGAACCTATGATATAAGACATCATAGCGCAAAATAAAGTTATGTGTCAGTACTTTGAATGTACTGGTATGCTAGGTGAGTGTAATACCCCATACTTCTACCTAACTTAAATTCGTCCCAAAAATATCAAAGACTTGTTTTAAAGATGAATCCACTTTTATACATGTGATATTTTCAAGATTTTCACTTTTTATCACGTGAAAAATTGAATAAGCTTTCCAACGATATAAAATTCGTCTAAATCCGATAATCGGGTAAGAAGTTATGACTATTTCAAGTCTCCATAGTAAAACAGCGCCACGTTAGTCAGTGGCGCACCGCGCCACAAGAGAAAATGGTATTTTTCAACTTCCAGTAAACCTCCGCTATTTCATCGCATCAAGAAAAACTTCTAGGTCCCAGTTGTCCAATTCTAGTAAGGCACCACGATAGCTCCGCGTTGCGCCGTCAGTCCAGTTCCCAATTGTCACTTTCCAGTGACACGGCGCGATAGCGCCGCGTCGCACCGGGTACCAAAATCGGGATTTTAATCAGTTTTGAGTTTTTAATGTCAAGGACCTTTAGGTCTTTTTTCATGGCCCTAATCAGCTTAACCACGTACTTAGCCCTTAATTACATGGTCATATCATTACTCATCCAATTTTTCTCCAAATTGATTTACTCTCTCTCAAGCCGAGAAACTCTAGCTCTCAAGAATCAAGGTAAATCTCAAGAAATCCATCCAAGGACTCCAAGAACCTTCAAGGTTTCCTTTCTAAGGTATGCATAGTATTCATTCATGGACTCCTTTCGTCCATGAAGTCCAGGAATCTCTTTTCAAAGTTCAAGTATATGGATTTTTATAAATTCCATGTTGGGTTTGCTTTTGTTCATGTTGATAATGACCAATTAAATTCTAATTCATGTTTGGTGATAAATTTTAAGTGGAATTAATTATTATAGGTGTAGATTCATGTGAACCCATGATTAAACCCTTGAATGGTGAAATTAGAACTAAATCATGATGTTTACTTGTTGCGTAATGTTGTCTACATATACTATGCTCATTATGTGTTTGATTAAATGTCTATGTGAAGGAAAAGTGTCATACTAGTATGATAATATGAAATCCCCCTTAATATACAAGTCCATGCATGTCAAGTGTTTGATGATATATCTTAGTCAATGGATTATGGATATATGTGTAGCCATTGTTGTACTTTAGAATTTATGCCATGAATTGTTTTCATGATATCGAGTCCTGGGAGTATTTAATACTCGATAATTTAGCTGTGTGCCTAGAGACAATGTCATGTTTCCACGACACACTCAGTCAAGCCATGATCCATAGAATTCAGTCAGTCATGTGACTCAGGAAAACTCAGCAATTCCAATAATCTCTGAAAGCTCAGTAATTCAGTAATCTCAGTAGTATTCCGTCAGTCAACGGAACTCAGTGAACTTAGTTCAGTTCAGTTAATCATGGTCAGTGTCCATTTATATGGGAGTAGGATTTAGCACCGAGTGAACCCAAGGATAAGGACACACACTGACAGATGAGGGTGTGATCCTTAGAAGCAATCATTGCGTTCCAGAACTATGTAGCCAGCATAGGTTGAGACATCAACACTGACAGATGAGGGTTGATGAGGTGGATAAAAACTGTTAGATGAGGGTCCCACCGTTCTCTTTTGGGGACACTATCAGATGAGGGTCACTCACAGCTTGTCCTTACCAGTGGCGAGGTATTGACACCCTTTCAATTGGGATTACAGATTGGACCCCAACACAGCTATAATAGCTTATTAGGGGCGTGTTGATTAGATGACTACTTCCCATAGTCTCAGTCTCTGTCTCAGTAATAGAACTCAGATAGTTCTATAGAATTCAGGACTGTCCGATATAGTCAACTCAGAACGGTACGAAACTCAGCTAGTTCCATCAGAACCTAGACTGTCAGATACAATTGCTCAATATTAGTTATTTCAGTTATACCAGATATTAATATCTTATGTTATCAGTACTCAGACTCAGTAATCATGTTATCACGAATTTAGTTACAGTCTTTTATTCATGCATGTATTCTCACGTTCATGTTATACAGTCAGTTAGCATTGTTCATGCATCTGAACCCCGTGCATTCAGCCTATCTCACTTGCATACCAGTACATTCAATCGTACTGGCATATTTGCATTATGGTGTTTTATACCATAGGTTCAGAAGCAAGAGCTCCAGAGCATCAGTAGCATTCCGAATTTCAATAGTCAGATTTAGTAGTGAGTCTTCATCCTTCGAGGACATGATCATTACTTTATTTCTTCATTGCTTAGTTTATTTCAGTAGTTGGAGTTAGTTGGGGACATGTCCCATCAACTCCTTATTCAGACAATTTAGAGGCTTTCAGACTATAGTGTTTTCGGACTAGATATTTTCAAACATTGTTTCAATTTTGGTATTGTCGTACCACATTATTCAAAGATGGTTTTATCAGATGTTTATCAATTTTGAACCTTATGGCCTTTCAACCTTTATTTCCGCAGTTATACAGTATATTATGTAGTGTTCAGGTACAGATATCAGTCATGGGTTAGCTTGGGGTCCTTCGGGGTTATAAGCACCGTGTAGCATTTTGGGTACCAGATTCGGGGCGTTACAGTGAGGTAAGGCTGAATGCATGGGTTCATATGCATGAACAATAACTGACTGAATGGCATGAATATAACTGAATGAGAGTACATGTTTATCTGAAACTATTGTAAATATCGATTATGTAATGCTATGCACATAACTGCGTATACTATAACTGAGATTTCATTAACACCGGATAATGAGTTCTGAGAACTGAATGACTAATATCTGAGTTTACTAATGTTGTATTACTGTTAACTGAGTGAATGTTTCTGACAGTCTTGATTCTGTAGAATTTAACTGAGTTTCATACTGAGCTGGGTGACTGTATCTGACAATCCTGATTCTGAAACTGAACTGAGGTGTTATATTAAGTCTGAAACTAAAACTGCGGGAGTGTTCATCTAACCGATGTACCTCAATTCTGAATTAAGTTGGGGTCCAACTTGTGACCCTAATTGGAAGGGTGTTAACACCTTACCAAGGGATACTAACAATGGCTATGAGTTAACCCTCTCTGACAGGAAGCCCTTTCGTCAACCCTCGCTGGCAGGAAAACTCGTACGAGATGTATCAACTCTAAACTGGCAGGAAGACATCTCAACCTACGTTGGCTACGTAGTTTTGTTTTGCATGGATTGCTACTAAGGGTCAAACCCTTTACTGACAAGAATGCCCCCAACTGAATATAAACTGAACTAATTTCTAGACTGTACTAGGCTTGACTGAATTGTTACTGACAGTGCTTTCTAACTGAACTGAACTGCGTTCACTGAATTTTGTTAACTGACTGAATACACTAGTTCTGTAACCGACTGAATACACTGAGTTATGTAACCGACTAAATACACTGAGTTCTGTAACTGACTGAATACTACTGTAAATCTAGGTAAACATCTAGATTGTCGGGTATTAGATACCCCCAGGACTCAATTGCGTAAATTGTAAAACATAGCACAATCTTAAAAGCATGATAACTAGACACTTTGTCATCATTCATCCATTTAGGCATTTTATCAAATACTTGCATGGTATAAACTTGCATACAAACCAACACGTTATGATTTCACTATTCAACTAACATGAACATTTTATCAAACACATGGGGAGCGCAATCTATGCACATAGTAATGAATAACATGTAGGCATCATGATTACCAATCTCAACTTACAAATTCATGGAGTTTTTGACATGAATCCACATACTATTATATGTGTTAATTAATTCACATGAAACTTGAATTAAATCATGGATTAGAAACCTAAATAACATCATAATCATGAAGACAATCAAATTCAACATGAAATTCATGAAAGCAATCAACTTGTAGTTTAAAAGAGGTTCTTGAAGTCCAAGGGTGGAAGGAGACCCTTGGATGAACACCTAACATACCTGATTGTTAACTCTCTGAAAGTTGTGATGAATTCCTTGAGACTTGGATCTTGAACTTGATGACTTAGGGTTTGTTCTTGAGAGGATTTGAGAGAAAGTGAGTGTATTTTGCTTTTTTAGCGCTGAATTTTGTGTTTTTGGGGCTGATTAAGGGTGAAAAAATGACCCTAATACCCCCCATACGCGGAGTTTTAATGACTAAAAATGTGTCCAGTGACGAGGTGAGCGACACGCCGCGTCGATGGCATCAACGCGATGACCAACGCGCTGCGTCAAGCTCGCATTGTTTCACTAGAATTGCACTGAAAGTTGGGAAAAAATTATCCTTCGACGCGATGGGCGACGTGGAGCATCGAGATCGCGTCGATCCACTATTTTGGCCACTTGAATATGATTCAAACGAGGTCTGAAAAATCTGAAACTCACCTGAAGTGACCTATTGACACACCTGATCATGATTCAATCCAAGGATCGACATTTTAAGGTCATAAGGATCGTGAAATAAGATCGCCAACTTATGAAGGCTAAAATAAATTCTAGGTATCAACACTTAGCTTAAATTTCTAAGTCTGGGACCTCTTTCTAAGTTTTAACGGACTGAGTTAAGCTTAGGATTTTGCGGGGTCTTACAGTTGTCGTTGTCACACCCCTTTTTTGACTCCAAAAAAAAGATATAAGTATTTTAAGTTCGAAAGAGTTTTATTATTAAGGTGACAAAAATGAAAAATTCGTTTCGAAAAAAAAAGGATTATTTACATTATTTTTTTCTTATTCAGAGTCACCACTTGGCATAATCCGGTGTGCCAAGTCACCTTTGAAAAATCCTTTTTGAAACGGTTTGACTCTAAAAACTGATTCGCGAACAGAGATTCCGGCTAAGGAATTCTATTGACCGAGGGGAAGGTGTTAGGCACCCCTCGATCCCGTGGTTCGAACACGGTCGGTTGGTGGAGCGTATCGGCTAATTTAACATTACAAATGTACAAACCACATAAACACACAAAACAGGCAAACAAACAAATCACACAAAATTGAAAACAAACCAAAATAATGTCCAGTCCAAATTATACAATCCAAAATAAAAGAGGTGTTGAAATATAAAACCTATTCTATTCTAAACTAATCCTAATCTAAACTCCACCCGACGTTCCAGGCCTTGATCACGAGCCTCCTTTGCGTACATGCTACTTCGGGGCATTCCCCGGATAAAACAATACAAATTCTTTGGGGCATTCCCCGGCTAAATAAGTACAATTTAAACTTTTCGTGCCATAAAGTAGAAAGTACCATTCACGCACATATTCAAACACTCCAACAACTCGTTATTCCTAAATTTTCCTACCCGGCCTACGTTTGCCTACCAAGTTCAACGTATCACAATTCTATCATGTTTAACATTATCAATACATCAAAATTAATCAATATTCATTTTTCTCCATTTTTAATCCCCACCTTAATTCATTCTCAACCACATGATTAACCCATTTCAATACACAATCCACCAATCGAGAATAACGAAAATTCACCAATCATGCTTAGCACATCACACACCCAAATGTCACCAACAGTTCACATCAACAAACAAACCACGGTATCGAATCACACGCAATCACAATCACATAAGAATTAAATGAAAGAGAAGAAAGAATTGGACCTTAAATTTGAAGCTTTCAAACTCAAAGTTATTCGAATAAAGAGTCCGCACCCGGAAACCTCGAGTCGAACCTTAACACCAACAATCCAACTCGACAAATAATGACCCGTTCACCGTTACTTTTCACGCTGTTACTGTTCACCGGTACTGTTCACCGGTTACTGTTCACCAGTTACTGTTCACCGACGCCCTTTTTGTTTTTCTTGTTGTTGTTCTTGTGAGGAAGATTATTTTGTGATTGTTGTTATTATGGAGGAGATGATGATCAAAGAATGAGCCCCCTTTTTTCCTCTTAGAATTTTTCTTTTATAATGGGCATGGATTTGTTATGATGTGGGAATTTTGGTGGGTCCCCCATATATTCTTTCTTTGTGGACAAGAAAAAGGAGGGGGGGATCACATGGGTAGTTAGGGTAGGTGGAAGCTTTTGATTGGGTAGGTTGTTAGGATAAGATAAATTAGTTAGAGGTATTTTTTTTTTGTTTATTTTTGTATTCTTATGAGATATAATTACATGGGGTTGGACACATGGTAAGGTGAACTAAAAATGAATAAAATTAGACTTCGGGGGGGACAAAATTAGGAGTCTACATCATGCCCCCTTTGAATGTAAACACAAAGTGTTTTCAGACAAAGAAGTAGACAGCGAGACCAAATTTTGACCCAACCATTATTCAAAGAAAGAAACAGAAGGAAGAAGGACAACCGGGTCTTGACTTAAGACATCCTACCTACCCAAGTTATGAGAGAATCAAGTCACGGGTATTTCAAAAGATTGGAAAGAGATGGACTATACCGAGTTGGAGAGTCGAGTGAGGTTCCATCGAGGTTCCGGTCCACGGCTCTGTCATTACATTAAAAATGAAAATTACAAGTTAAAGCATAAATGAAATTACAAAAATCCTATCTATACAGCTTCTTTTGGACTCTTGACTTGAGTTTCATCACCCTATTCTTTAGGCGGGCTCCTGACTTGCTATTTCTTTAACTTGTTGCTTGCCTTTCAATTTCTTCACCCTGTTCTCCAGGCGGGTTCCTGACTTGCTATTTCATCAACTTGTTGCTATGCTTTCAACTACTTCACCCTGTTCTGCAGGCGGGCTCCTGACTTGCTATTTTTCAATCTGTTTAACTTTCAATTTCTTCACCTTGTTGCTTAGTTTTCCATTTATTCGCCCTGTGCTTCGGGCAGGCTCCTGAAATCACATCAAACTAAAAAGAAAATTATCCCAAACAAATATTATTATAAAGAGAAATTCCGTTTATTTTCCAGAAAAGTAAAGTTTCAAAAACAGAAATTGAATTTTTTGCCCCAGTTTATCATCAGAAGACTTTTGGAAAAGTCACATCATACCTACTTGCATGTTGTAATGATGAATCAA
Organism: Capsicum pubescens; assembly: GCA_030864215.1. Classification (NCBI taxonomy): domain Eukaryota; kingdom Viridiplantae; phylum Streptophyta; class Magnoliopsida; order Solanales; family Solanaceae; genus Capsicum; species Capsicum pubescens. The sequence continues at coordinate 5,695,607 of CM061543.1, forward strand.
GACTCTGACTAAGAAATGCATCTCTTAAGAGTAAAATTAAATAACCAAGACTAGGAAGTGCATCTCCTAAGAATTAAAGTGAGGGATTCTAACTAGAAAGTGCGTCTTCTAGAGATACAAGTTTAAGTTAAAAGTGTGTCACCTGAAAAATAAAAACTAGCAAGGAAGTGCGTCTCCTAAGGATTAAGTGCAATAACTCGACTAGAAAGTGGTTCTTCTAGGAATCAAGACTTAAGTTAGAAAGTGCATCACCAATGTTGCTTGAATTACCAATGCCTCTTGAATTACTCAAACAAGGAAGTGCGGCTCCTTACAAATGTTTCTTGAATTGCCCAAACCAGGAAGTGCGTCTCCTTACAAATGTTGCTTGAATTACCCCAAACAAGGAAGTCTGTCTCCTTATCAAATGTTGTTTGAATTACCCAAACAAGGAAGTGCATCTCCTTACAAATGTCACTTGAATTACCCAACAAGGAAGTGCGTCTCCTTACAAATGTTGCTTGAATTACCAAAATAAGAAAGTGTGTCTCCTTACAAATATTGCTTGAATTGTCAAAACAAGGAAGTGCGTCCCCTTATAAATATTGTTGGAATTACCCGAACAAGGAAGTGTGTCTCCTTACGAGTGCATATCGAATTACCAAACAAGGAAGTGCGTCTCCTTACAAATGTTGCTTGAATTATCAAACAAGGAAGTGCATCTCCTTACAAATGTTTGCTTGAATTTCCCACACAAAGAAGTGCATCTCCTTACAAATACCGCTTGAATTACAAAAAAAAAAAGTGTGTTTCCTCACAAATGTTGCTGGATTTACCAAATAAAGAAGTGTGTCTCCTTACAAATGTTGCTCGAATTTCCCACACAAGGATTATCATAAGGCAGTATTTCATTTTTGAAAGTGTGGTCCCATTTTTCAGGAGGAACCCGAACAGAAAGTAAAATCTCATTTTTCAAAAGGATCCTGAACAGAAAGTAAAATCTCATTTTTCAGGAGGGTCCTGAACAGAAAGTAACTCCCATTTTTCAGGAGGGTCTTGAACAGAAAGTAAAAACTCATTTTTCAGGAGGATCCTGAACATAAAGTAAAGTCCCATTTTTCAGGAGGGTCCTGAACATAAAGTAAAGTCCTATTTTTCAGGAGGGTCCTGAACATAAAGTAAACTCCCATTTTTCAGGAGGGTCCTGAATTGAAAGTAAATTCCCATTTTTCAGGAGGGTCCTGAACAGAAAGTAAAATTCCATTTTTCAGGAGGGTCCTGAACTGAAAAAAAATTCCCACTCTTCAGGAGGGTCCTGAACAGAAAGTAAAATCCCATTTTTCAGGAGGGTCCTGAACTGAAGGTAAAATCCCATTTTTTAGGAGGGTCCTGAACAGAAAATAAATTCCCATTCTTCAGGAGGGTCCTGAACAGAAGGTAAAGTCCCATTTTTCAGGAGGGTCCTGAACTGAAAGTAAATTCTCATTCTTCAGGAGGGTCCTAAACAGAAAGTAAAATCTCATTTTTCAGGAGGGTCCTGAACTGAAAGTAAATTCCTATTTTTCAGGAGGGTCCTGAACAGAAAGTAAAATCTCATTTTTCAGGAGGATCCTGAACTGAAGGTAAAGTCCCATTTTTCAGGAGGGTCCTGAACAGAAATTAAAATCCTATTTTTCAGGAGGGTCCTGAACTGAAAGTAAATTCCCATTCTTCAGGAGGGTCCTGAACAGAAAGTAAAATCCCATTTTTTAGGAGGGTCCTGAACTGAAGGTAAAATCCTATTTTTCAGGAGGGTCCTGAACTGAAAGTAAATTCCCATTCTTCAGGAGGGTCCTGAACAGAAAGTAAAATCCCATTCTTCAGGAGGCTCCTGAACTAAAAGTAAATTCCCATTTTTCAGGAGGGTCCTGAACTGAAGGTAAAATCCCATTTTTCAGGAGGGTCTTGAACTGAAAGTAGATTCCCATTCTTCAGGAGGGTCCTGAACAGAAAGTAAAATCCCATTCTTCAGGAGGGTCCTGAATAGAAAGTAAAATCCCATTTTTCAGGAGGGTCCTAAACAGAAGGTAAAGTCCCATTTTTCAGGAGGGTCCTGAACTGAAAGTAAATTCCCATTCTTCAGGAGGGTCCTGAACAGAAAGTAAAATCCTATTTTTCAGTAGGGTCCTGAACAGAAGGTAAAATCCCATTTTTCAGGAGGGTCCTGAACAGAAGGTAAATTTCCACGGATGTGCATTTCCAATGGTAGCTGAATTAAGTGAAACGAATTTACCCTGTTTCATCAAAGAAAATTTGTCAGTTAAAAACTTAGTGATGACTTACGGCACTTGTCTGTTCCGACACCTGCTCCAGTGTTCATTCCCTTCATTTTGTTTTAGATTGTTGGCATTTGCCCCTGCTTTGTCGTTTCATTGACCCAAACTCGGATTATTAAGAGTGACTTTGAAATAAACACAGCATCTCTGCTTTTCCATGCTTCATGAATAAACCCCTTAAACCTTGGTATTTTCATGAGTTCCCAGACTTGTCTATTGGCAAAAATTTCTCCACACCTCTTTTTTTGGCTCACAATCATGTCTCTTTCATGCGCTGGCCTTTTTGTTTTGCTTTGTTCAATTGAAGAAGTTGGTAGCCAGTTTTGAAATCTTTTCTCGCTTGTTTTGACATGAATTTGACTCAAAAACAAGAGAAAAATGACAACAACTTTTGTTTTATTTGGATAACTGACTCAAGAAAATAAAAATAAAGATAAAGAGAAGAAAGAAAAGACAATGAATGTCCCCATTTGAAACAAAGAAATGAAAATTTTATCTTAAATGAAAATCAACTCTAATGATTATGCCATGCATTTTGGATTAAGCCGCCTGATCTTTCCATCCAAACTCTCACAAATTATTGTTGAGTTAATGACCCGAAAGTGAGTTGCTTTCTTTGACCAATTGCATTTAAAAACTCATTCGGTTAGTGGCGCCTTGAAGGGTTTTTGTCATCAAGCCTCTCTCATTTTTTAGATCACCATTTCCTTATGGTGTCCGCGAGGGTTTTTCACCAATGAAACTCTCTTATTTTCATTTGTCTCAACTCGCCATCATCTTACAGTGCCCGTGAGGGTTTTCACCGATAAGACTCTCTCATTGTTATCTCTCTCAGCTTATCATCATCTTACGGTGCCTGTGAGGGTTTTCACCAATAAGACTCTCTCATTTTTATTTCTCTCAACTTACCATCGCCTTATGGTGTCCGTGAGGATTTTTACCGATAAGATTCTCACATTTTTATTTCTCTCTTGATTCCTTGTGCAGAGGAAGACAAGTAGTTCCTAAATACATCCTCATATCCTTTACATGCTTTGCCTTAACATCCTCAAAGATTGATCTGAAGGTCTTTCTTTGGTTGTAACTTGGCTTTTGGATAGGATTAGAAAGAAAGAAATGATGGCATGAGGCCCAAACAACACTTGAGGTGGGGGTGGGACTTACAACTTTTGAAATCGACTCAAACAATGAGGATTAACTCATGCCCCAGTTTCGTTTGACTGGGTGACGCTAAATTGTTTATTTGGTTGAACCGAGCCCTTAGTAGGGCAGCCTATGTATCTCACCTCCGAGAGAGGGGAATCAGGTCACGCGTAGTTCTGGCAGCTTGTTCTTTTGCTTTGATCTAAATTTTTTTCTTTTATTCGCTCTTTTCAGTTTGCGATTCTTTTTTTTTCTAACTCTATTTTTCTTGACACTCTTTTTTTTTGGAAACATTTTTGTCTCTTTTTTGTAACTTTTTGACTTTATCTTTTTACTCGACACTATTCTTTGAACTTTGTATACTCTATCTTGATTCCAAAAGAGGGGTATGAAAGAAAATAACACTGAGGCTCAAATGGGGTAAACAAAGGATGACACAATGTTTGGATAGCAGAATAAAATGCCTCCATCATATCAATCCTTGAGAATGCAAGTACATAACATGCAATTGGAAGTGAGAGATGAAGATCATTTGTGACATCTTTTTAAGCAGATCGAGTCTGTGCGTCACTACTTCTTCTGTAAACTCCACCTTTGTTGTACATTCCTCACATCAAATGACTCATGCTTTCGTCGAGCTGCTTATCTTCTTGTTTCTCTTGATATAGGGATCACACATCCACTATTTAACCTAATTGGGACTTGTCTTTTGATCGATGACCAAGGTGTTCTTGTGATTCTCAAAATAATTGCTTTAATTTTCAAAGAAGGCCTCACTTGATCACCAAATGCCCCAGCACTCTATCTATTTCCTCAGACGCTCTCTTTTCTAACTTTAACCCTCTGATTCAATGTTCATGCTTAAACTGGACTTTAAGATCTGGCTAAAAATTTCGTAAGCATGTCATATCACTAGAGTCAACATAAAATATACTATGTAAAGAAAACAAACAAACAACACAAATTTAAAACATAAATGAAAAGGGGGCACTCCATTTAATAAAAATGAAAGATAGAAGGGTTTGAACATAAACGACAAAGGGACAAAACAAGATAGATCCTGAACTACAACCCTGAAATAATTTGAAAAATAGCAAACAAGACAAAACAAACTACCAGACCTCTTCCTAGTAGGGAGAGGGGTGAATTCTCAATTGCTCAGCTTGACATCTTAGCCACTGGTTTGCATATCAGCATGACTAGAGCTTTCCTCACTGTCAATGTTCTGCACCCTGATTGATTTATCTTGAATCATCTTTTCAATTTCTCTTTTCAAAGCTCGACAATCTTCAATACTATGACCCTGAGCCTCAGAATGATACGCACATCGTACGTTAGGATCAAAATTTCTTGAATGCCGATTAAGGGTGTGCCCAAGGAAAAGAGTGATCATTCCCTCCTGTACCAATCTCTGAAATAAACTGGAATAACTCTTCAATTGGTGTGAAGCTATCTCTCGACTTCTGCCTCATTTCATCATTTGGCTTGAATCAAAAATCAGGCTTAGAAGGGTTTTGGTATGTTTGTGGAGTTAGAGGACGACTCTGAGGAGTTGGTGTGTTCCACTATGGGTAAGATGGGGGTTGAACATATGGTTGTGCACAATATACTAGATATGGAGGTGGGGAAAAAGAGTATAATAGATTTTGGGAGTGATTATGTGGAGCTTGGGCATAAACTTGAGCTTGCGCCTGAGACCGACGACGACATGGTCTTCTTGACCTTTCCTGCTGTCCAACTACAATAGCAAATGCATCTTTCTCATTCTTCTTCCCTCCAAGTTCCCTTAATTGATTGTAATATTATCCCAAAGGTTTCACGGATTCCTCATGCCCATCTTGCTCCTCAAATTTCGACATCACAAAAATTGGAGAAAGATTAGCATTTGAAGGCATGCCCCAGTCTTTGTATGAAACCTTTTCTTTACCCGCAGGTCCTAGAAATTTTTTCATAGCATTTTCTGTACTCTTCATTTTTCCAACCATTTTCTCCGACTCTTCTGGCACACTGGACTTCTTGTTCAGAAACTTTGGTGTTCCAGTTAACTTAAAAGCAGGCTCAAGAGTATAACAATGATCACCAAGAATATTGAATATAGGTTCACTAGCAGCATGGGGACGCACAACCATTGGGCGAGCCGGTGTGGAAGTCCCAGTAAAGGATTGAGCAACAAGATCACAAACAACATGTGGTGTTGTGAATGTAGCAGGCTTATGCTGAGGAACTAGAGGCAAAGTGGTGGAAGTATTGAGATGTTTTTGGCTTAGAATGAATTCTGAGTCATGTTGCGGTGCATCAACAACTGTAGAAAATTGACTTTGAGATTTTGTTGGAAAATACGAGGTATTTGTAGGATCAATAAAGGGAAATGGAGGAAGAGGTAACCCACTAGCCCAAGCTCGATGCATTTCTGTCATTTGTTGTCTTAGCCTCCTGACCTCTTGCTTTAAACTCTCATTTTCCTGATTCTTTGTTTGATCCATGATGTCACTCTCTATATCTTTGTTGAACACAACTAACCCTTTGGATTTGGTGTGATGTGAAGGACCAGCCAGAATGCCACAAACCAACCACCTTAAACTGACTCAACATAAAACAACAAATGTGTTAGAGTTCAACACTTTTTCAAAACCTCTTTTTTTTTTTGAAAAGATCACCGAACCCAAGAAGGGTGCCTACGTATCTCACTCCCGAGAGAGGAGAATCAGGTGTGCGTAGTTCGTGAAGTTTTGCCAAAATGGCCAATTAAATTCTTTTTTCTTTCTTGAAACAAAGTGTCAAAAGAATTGACGAAAATCTTTTTTTTTTTGCATTTTTTACGCTTAACATCCCTAAACAAAGTGAAACCTATGTTTACCAAAGAAACTCTTTTTGGGTTTTCAATTTTGAATTTCATGCGAAAATGAAACTTGAACCGATTAAAGGAAAAATCTTTTTTGTTGTTTTCTCTTAAAGACGTATATGAAACACCTACTCTAATAAAGAGTGAAGAAAATCTTTTTTTGGATTTTTGAAATAAGATCCCCGAACCCACAATAGGTTGCCTACGTATCTCACTCCCGAGAGAGGAGAATCAGGGGTGCGTAGTTCGTTCAGATTGGACAATTATCAATTAACTAACAGATTGACCCTAACTTAAGGGACACAACCAAAGACAAACGAATAAAATCTTTTGAGTTTTTTTTTTTAATTAGACACTTCAACTAAACTGACACCAACAATTATGAAGGAAAATCTTTTTGGTATTTTCATTATATGAAATGAACAAAACTTCTACCATTTTTTATTTTCTTTTATAAAAACTACTAAAAAAAATCTTTTTTGAAAATTTTGAATTATGAATGCATGCTAAAGGAGACAAAGTGAGAAATCTTTTGATGTTTTGGTTTTTGAACGAATGAGCGCAAAAACTAAAGAAATCTTTTTGAATTTTTGAATTGTGAAAAACAAAAGCCATAAAGAACACTAAAAGCGACGACACTCTTTTTTTCTTCTTTTCGACTCACTTCACTTTTTTTCTCTATTTTTTTCAACATTTCTTGCCTACGCACCTTACTTCTAACACATGTTTTCCCCAAATCAGTCCGTCAAATGACCCCATTACCCTCAAAGATGCAACATTTAGCACGTAGGGATGCGTCAGAGGTGAGTCTCCTACAGAGGACCGAGTGGGCCCCGCTAGGTCTCAATATGATGCACATAAGCATGACCTAAAGGCTGACCTACGTTGAGGTTCACTAACAAGGCTATTTGGGGGAGCATATGGTCGATAGTGGCTGGGACAGCTTTCCACGTACTCCATAACACCGACGGCTCCCCCTCTAAAATAAGGGTGACTCAACTAGAGGTCGTGTACAACACGTGTACTACGGACTTGTTGCAGAAAGAAGGTCGAGGGGGTAGACACATGATACCAGATATAAAAGCGGTAACACATAGGATAAATACTGTACACAAAGAGCACGAAAACATTCCATAATGATAAAACAATAACACAAAACAACACAAAAAAAAATTTATACACCTATAGTGCCAAACAAAGCCGATACGACTCCAAAATAAGCTCGAATTCTAAACCATTTCCCCAGCAGAGTCGCCAGAGCTGTCACACCCCTTTTTCGACTCCAAAAAAAAGATATAAGTATTTTAAGTTCGAAAGGATTTTATTATTAAGGTGAAAAAAATAAAAAATTCATTTCAAAAAAATAAGGATTATTTACATTATTTTTTTTCTTATTCAGAGTCGCCACTTGGCATAATCCGGTGTGCCAAGTCACCTTTGAAAAATTCTTTTCGAAATGATTTGACTCTAAAAATTGATCCGCGAACAGAGATTCCGGCTAAGGAATTCTGTTGACCGAGGGGAAGGTGTTAGGCACCCCTCGATCCTGTGGTTCGACCATGGTCGCTTGGTGGAGCGTATCGGCTAATTTGATATTACAAATGTACAAACCACATAAACACACAAAACAAGCAAACAAACAAATCACACAAAATTGAAAACAAACCAAAATAATGTTCAGTCCAAATTATACAATCCAAAATAAAAGAGGTGTTGAAATATAAAACCTATTCTATTCTAAACTAATCCTAAACTAAACTCCACCCGACGTTCTGAGCCTTGATCACGAGCCTCCTTTGCGTACATGCTACTTCGGGGCATTCCCCGGATAAATCAATACAAATCCTTCGGGGCATTCCCCGGTTAAATGAGTACAATTTAAACTTTTTGTGCCATAAAGTTTAAACTTCACACACATATTCAAACACTCCAACAACTCGTTATTCTTAAATTTGCCTACCCGGCCTACGTTTGCCTACCAAGTTCAACGTATCACAATTCTATCATGTTTAACATTATCAATACATCAAAATTAATCAATATTCATTTTTCTCCATTTTTAATCCCCACCTTAATTCATTCTCAACCACGTGATTAACCATTTCAATACACAATCCACCAATCGAGAATAACGAAAATTCACCAATCATGCTTAGCACATCACACACCCAAATGTCACCAACAGTTCACATCAATAAACAAACCACGGTATCGAATCACACGCAATCACAATCACATAAGAATTAAATGAAAGAGAAGAAAGAATTGGACCTTAAATTTGAAGTTTTCAAACTCAAAGTTATTCGAATAAAGAGAGTCCGCACCCGGAAACCTCGAGATGAACCTTAACACCAACAATCCAACTCGACAAATAATGACCCGTTCACCGGTACTGTTCACTGGTTACTGTTCACTAGTTACTGTTCACCGGCGCCCTTTTTTTTTTTTTTTTTTTGTTGTTGTTGTTCTTGTGAGGAAGATTATTTTGTGATTGTTGTTATTGTGGAGAAGATGATGATCAAAGAATGAGCCCCCTTTTTTCCTCTTAGAATTTTTCTTTTATAATGGGCATGGATTTGTTATGATGTGGGAATTTTGGTGGGTCCCCCATATATTCTTTCTTTGTGGACAAGAAAAAGGAGGGGGGGATCACATGGGTAGTTAGGGTAGGTGAAAGTTTTTGATTGGGTAGGTTGTTAGGATAAGATAAATTAGTTAGAGGTATTTTTTTTTGTTTATTTTTGTATTTTTATGAGATATAATTACATGGGGTTGGACACATGGTAAGGTGAACTAAAAATGAATAAAATTAGACTTCGGGAGGGACAAAATTAGGCGTCTACAGTCGTGTTAAGGATGAAAACATGTTGCATGAGATATGGTTCTTCATAAACAACAGGCCAGTGTATTTTGGCCTGAATGAGTTTATGCTAATCACGGGTTTAAATTATGTGTGATATTTCAACTTCTGCACGTAGTCTATTTCAATGGAGAAATTTTTGACATTATTTTATTAAGGAGATAAGTTTTTATTGATGCGATAATCGAATAGTTAATAATTTTGAGTAGAAGAAATTGCACTTTTCTCATTTTATTTTTTGTTTCACTAATTAATGTTACTTTTAGAATTAAAGTTTGAACATACATATTTTGTTTCATATCAAAAAGTACATGCTAAACTTATGTATGTATTTTCTTTTTATACAGGTACATGAAGATGCAAAGTGTGACTCAACAAGTGAAGATTTTAGACAATGAAACAACAATAAATAAAAAAAACTACATTCTTTTATTTTATTTTTTAATTTTTCATTGTTCTCATATTTCAGTTAGACTTTTTATGTTTGTGTGATTTCACTTTATTTACTTAATGAGTTTATATTCTAATGTTATTTTCTAGTAATTATAAATGTAATTAGTGTACGCTTTTGTATGAATTTTTGATATTACATTGCTCTTTATATTTTTATGATATTTTCAGTTAGATAAGCTACGTACTTTTAGAAATTTAAATATACATGCAATTGACGACAAATAATTTAAGTACTACTATTAAAATACATTTCATAAACTATAAAAAAAATCATATTTTGGTCACAAAAATATTTTCTTTAGGTGCAAAAATTAAATCATAGGTACATTTCTATTTGTCACCAACTGATAATATTTAGTGACAAAAACAATTTATCCCTAATTGACCTTCATATTTATAGCATGACCATATGTTTAACTACAAATTAATTCATCACTAATACTACATATTTTATACCAAAAAAAATTTCCAACCATGAAATTATTATCATTTAGTGACATAATTTTATTTTTTAACTACAAATAATGCATAGCTTTAAAGACGATCAACATCGTCACTAATTAGATTTATAATTAGTGACAAATTAGCTTTGTCAGCATTGAACACACTTTTAGTGACTATATTATACTTTAAGCAACAAAATATTTAGGTTTTTAAGACAAATAAGTTCGTCATAAATACTACACATTTGGAGACGAATTTCCTTTTTGTAGTTAATATAATAATTTTAGCAACGAAACACTAAATTGTCTTTGTATGCTTTTAGCGACCCATGTTTAGAGACGAAAGATTGATGAAATATTTTTCGTAATATAAACTTTTTTTTGACGAAATATGATTTTTATGTGATAAAATAATTCGTCACTAATAATCAAATTTCTTGTAGTGTATCTTTAATAAGTAAGAACATTTTATTGGAATTTGGTACAAGATAGTGAAAAATATGCTCTAACAAATGAGAAACACGCATGCCTTCTGCAAAACAAGCATTTCAAATGAAATATGCACTCGTCCGCTCATGTTTTTGATGAGTTTCATCATTATTGATGTTGCATCTCAGTATCACCGCGTAGCGAAACTAGGCCTTGACCGTAATTTGCCATTTGTTTCACTACTGTTTCTAGGATCCGATCCTAGAAACAGTAGTGAAACAAATGGGAAATACATTGTAGATATATTTGCACAGGCCCATCCGCCTGTTGCAAATGAAATATTTGAACGTATGAATTATGACCGATCTATCATGGCTGGGCGGTTCGCTCCTCGCTTGGAGAAATGCATGGGAAAGGTTATATTATTTCCTGTTTCAGTACCTGGTCTCAAATTACCTCTCATCAGTTGAGATCCAAATTATTTTCTTTCAGTACTTGTATGCACTTGGCCTCAGGGGAGGAAGGCCCGTGTTAAGGAAACAAGAAGTAGCACTTTGCAGTATAGGTATAGACGAGGAAGTTCTGCTTCAACCTACTCTCCTTATTCAAATCCCACAAGCACGAGTAGTTGACTACCAAATGGAAGTTGTTTCTGTTAGAGAATGTAGAGTTTTGATGATAGACATGAGAATGAAACATGTGGTAAAAGCTGTTCCATCCAACTTAACCAAGGTCAGCTGCAGATAAGTTATTGATATGATGACCTGACGTACAAACAGAAGTGGATAACATTTATAACATTAGAAGTTGAGTTGAAAAAGAAGACGTGCAGAAGTTGAGTTGAAAAAGAAGAAGTGCAGAAGTTGAGTTGAACAAGAAGTCCTAAAGAAAGAGAAAAGAGGAATCCTATTGAAAGAAGAAGAGAGGGGCGACAACAAGTAGCAGGAAACTATCCGAAGTCCTATTGAAAATAGAAGTTGATATCAATTGAAGGACTCCATGAGGTGGGTGCTTAAATACAAGAAACAAATTCAAAAGCACCAGAGAGAAAAAAAAGCATTGAAAAGCATAGTCAACAATCATCATATCAGTTCTCATACTTGAAGAAGAACCTGATCTCTTACTTAGCAAGTTGTAGAATTTGTGTAGTGAGTAGGTTATTTAAGTTGTAATGAGTCAATGTTCTAGTCTCAGTGATCTATAAACTGAGTTAGGAATTGTGTCTTCAAGTTTGGGAACTCGAAGACTTGGGAACACTTATCTTGGGAAGATTTGTGTTGATAGGAGTTAGAACCTAGTTAACAAGAAGTCTTGTAATTCTGTTGATTATTGAGGATCAAGTATTATAGTGAAGTTGGGTTAAATCCTATAGAGGTACAGGTCGTAGTTTTTTACACCTTTCTTGAGCTGGGTGTTTTCCACGTAAAAACATTGTGTTCAGTATTCACTTTTGTGAATCACGTTTACTAACTTGTTCCACAAATAGGCAATTAGTAGGGTTCGTATTCTAACAAGTAGTATCAGAGCGGGTTGTCTTAAATAAGGCTAGTACCTAAGAAAAGATCAATATGATGAATTTCGCACCTCCTACTGGTCATAGTGAAGGTCAGTCAACTACTAGACCTCCACTTTTTGATGGCTCTCATTTTATCTGGTGGAAAGCAAGGATGGAGATGTTTATTTAAGGGGAAGATTATGAATTATGGGACAGGATTACTGATGGTCTCACTATTCCAATGAAGACGGTTGATGGTGAACAAGTCAAGAAAGTAAGGAGTGAATTTACTCCTGATGACTTGTTGGCTTTGAAGAAAAATGCAAAGGCTAAGTACATCTTGGTCTGTGGACTAGGACCTGCTGAATACAATAGGGTATCCACCTGCACTACTGCGAAGCAAATTTGGGACGCACTGGTAAATGCTCATGAAGGCACGTCTCAAGTAAGAAAATTCAGGATCTCTCTTTTTTTCGCTGAGTATGAGGCATTCAAAATGAAGGAAAATGAAACCTTGCATGAAATGATGACAAGGCTTACCACTTTAACAAATGAGTTGACTTCCTTAGGAAAAGTCATCTCTGAGAAAGAACAAGTTGAAAAGGTGCTGAGGGTATTACCCAAATCAAAATGGAATGTCAAGGTGACTGCAATCAAGGAGGCTAATAAGGATCTTGAAGGTATGACTCTGGATAAACTTGTAGGGAACCTAAGGACTTATGAAATGGAAGTTGATGGAGTCAAAGAACGAGAAGCTCCTGAGATAGCATTGAAATCTTCTGATAGTGCTGAGGAATTTGAACTTGATAAAGAGCAAGTTGCCTTTATAACTAAGAACTTCAGCAAATTCTTCAAAAAGAAGAAGGGAACAGGTACTAAGAAATGTTCCAATGACAATCCAAATGGGTTCTACAAATGTGGTAAAACTGATCATCATATTAGGGACTGTCCTGTCTGGGAAATAGAATGGAAGAAGGAAAGGGCTGAAAAGGAGCTGAAGGCAAAAAGGAAGGAGAAGAATGCAATGATAGCAGCCTGGGGATGTGATTTAGATGAAGATGAAGTTGATGAAACTGCATGCATGGCCCTTGGGGATTCAGATCTGGATGAAGAAGATGAGGATTCTGAGGTAAGTATACTTGAACTCAAAGAAAAACTAAAATTGTTCTCAAAGCCAAAACTTATTTTCTTGATGAGTGCATTGATTGATGATTTCCAAGAGTTAACCTCTGATAGGGATGAATTGTTCAACAATCTATCAAGTCTTAAATTTGATCTCATCGATTTAAAGGCTTGCTCAGATACAATTGACAAGGAAAAATGCAGTCTCAAGAAACAGGTTGTAGAACTTGAGATTTCAAATAACAATCTTAGGTCTGAATTTCTCAAATTAACTCTCATTGAAAATGAGAAGAAGGCCACGAGTAAAGAACAAGAAGGTGCTGAACTTGAACTTGTTAAATACAAACAAGAATGCCATGATTTAACTGAAAAAATAAATAAGTTGAGTCAGGAAATCACTAAAATAAAATTGGATCTTGAAAGGGCAAACAGGTGGACAAACTTCTCTAGAATTGTTCACAAATTAAGTGAGAAAAATTTCAATGAAAAGGCAGGTTTGGGATTCCACAAAAGTTTTGATGATCCAAAAGATTTATGTTACATTTGTGGAAATCTTGGACATCCCACCACTGAATATCCAGTAGCTACAAAAAGTAGATTAAACAGTCAAAATCTGGTTAACAGATCTTCTCAGACCAAAAAGAACAAAACCAGTTATGGTCAGAGAAACAGGTTGCACTATGTGTTGCCTGCATGGACTAAGAGAATTTTAATTCATACTTTCACTCATAAAATAGGACCCAAGCTTGTCTGGGTTCCTATGGCTAACCTTTGAATTCTTTTTGCAGGAGAAAGTGAAAGGAAGCAAAAGGCACTGGTATTTAGACAGTGCTTGCTCAAGACACATAACTGGGGATAAGAAAAAGTTCCTTTTACTCTCCAAAATAAATGGAGGAGGAGTTTTCTTTGGTGATGGAAAAAAAGGAATCATAACTGGAATTGGAAAGATTGGCTCATCAGAGTCAAAAGCATTGGAGGATGTCTATCTTGTAGAAGGATTGAAGCATAATCTGCTGAGCATCTCACAACCGTGTAATAAAGGTAATAAAGTTGTTTTTATAGTTGTAGGAGTCAAGGTAAAAAACATGGATACTAAAGAGGTTGTGCTCACTGCAAGGAGATATAAAAATGTATACAAAGTTGACATCATGGCACTACCAAGACCTGAACTGACTTGTTTGAGTGCTATAGAAAATGATCCCCTCCTTTGGCACAGAAGACTTGGTCATGCAAGTCTAAAACAACTAAACATACTTTCATCCAAAGACATAGTATTGGGATTACCTAAGACCAAGTTCAAGGAAGAAAAGCTATGTAGTGCATGTGTAAGGGGAAAGCAGGTAAGATCCTCTTTTAAGTCTAAGAACCATGTTAGCACAACCAAGTGCCTTGACCTGGTTCATGTAGACTTATGTGGACCCATGAGACTTCAAAGCAGGGGTGGAAAAAGGTATGTTTGTAATTGTTGATGACTATTCCAGGTTTACTTGGACTTTGTTTCTAGCCTCTAAAGAAGATGCCTTTGATGTCTTTGAAATATCCATTAAGAAGATTGAAAATAAATTAGGTACTTCATTAGTTTCCATAAGGCCTGACCATGGTTCAGAATTTGAGAATGTAAAATTCTTGAAATACTGTTCAACAAATGGTATAGATCACAACTTCTCAGCTCCTAGAACACCACAACAAAATGGAGTGGTGGAGAGGAAAAATAGAACTTTGGAAGATATGGCTAGAACAATGATGATTGCAACAAATGTTGCTAAAAACCTTTGGGCTGAGGCAATAAGTACTGCAGCATATATCATAAATAGATGCATAATCAGACCTTTGTTAGAGAAGACTCCCTATGAATTACTAAAAGGAAGAAAGCGTAACATCTCTCCTTTTAGAATCTTTGGATGTAAATGTTTCATACATAATAATGGAAAGGATAATTTGGAAAAATTTGATGCTAAAAGTGATGAGGGAATCTTCCTAGGATATTCACTCAATAGTAAAGCATATAGGATTTTAAACAACAGAACAAACTGTGTTGAAGAAAGCATGCATGTGATCTTTGATGAATCCTGTGTTAAGACTAACCTGCAGGAAGAAAATGATGTTGAGGAACAGGTTGCGCAACCCGTTTCATTGACTGAAGCTATCAAACTTGGAGGCACATCAACAGAGAGAACTGAAACTGAAGGCACAGTGACATGGGAAACTGAGCCACCAACTACCACAGATCAAAATGTTGTTAGTGATCCTAGTGGCTCCCTAGGCTTGATTCCAAAAGGGTACTAATATCAAGGATCACATCCCATAAAAAATGTTCTCACTGAACTCACCTCTGGGATTACTACAAGATCTGGACTGAGAAGTATGTGTGCTTTCAAGGCATTTCTGTCATAAATAGAGCTAAAGAAGATAACTGAAGCATTGCTTGATGTTGATTGGATCATAGTTATACAAGAAGAACTGAACCAGTTTGAAAGAAGCAAAGTATGGCACTTGGTTCCACTTCCAAAAGATAGATTAGTAATTGGAACTAAGTGGGTGTACAGGAATAAAGTTGATGAGTATGGAACAGTCACAAGAAATAAGGCAAGGTTGGTATTCCAAGGATATAACCAAGAGGAAGAAATCGACTTTGATGAGACTTTTGCTCCTGTAGCGAGATTGGAAGCTATAAGATTACTTGTTGCATTTGCTACCTACAAGGAGTTTATACTATATCATATGGATGTGAAGAGTGCATTTCTGAATGGGTTTCTCAAAGAGGAGGTTTATGTCAAGCAACCCCCAGGATTCGAAAGCAAAGAGTTTTCTGATCATGTGTATAAATTGGATAAAGCTTTGTATGGGCTGAAACAAGCACCTAGAGCTTGGTATGAGAGGTTGTCAAAGTTTCTATTGGAGAATGGTCATTCCAGAGGTAAAATTAATAATACCCTGTTCTTAAAAACTAATGGAAAAGATTTGTTAGTTGTGCAGGTATATGTGGATGACATTATATTTGGATCAACTAATATGAATATGACTCATGAATTTGCAAAACTCATGAGCAGTGAATTTGAGATAAACATAATGGGAGAACTAAATTACTTTTTAGGTTTACAAATAAGACAATCAACATCAGGGACAATGATCCACCAACAGAAGTATGTCAAAAAACTTCTCAAAAGATTTTCCATAGAAGAAGCAAAGAAGATCAGTACTCCTATTGCCACTGCCACAAAGCTGGACATAGATGAAATAGGTTCAGATGTAGAGTAAAAGATGTATAGAGGTATGATAGGTTCTCTCCTGTACCTCACTGCAAGTAGGCCTGATATTATGTTTAGTGTAGGGCTATGTGCCAGGTTTCAAGCTAAGCCTAAGGAATCACATCTAAAATCAGTGAAAAGAATCTTTAGATACTTGAAAGGAACAAGCGATCTTGGATTATGGTATCCCAAAGGTAGTAACTTTGATTTGGTAGGATATTCTGACGCTGATTATGCAAGATATCTTATGGACAGGAAAAGCACTACAGGTATGGCACACTTCTTGGGATCATGTTCAATTACCTTGTCCACAAAAAAGCAAAATTCAGTTACTTTGTACACCGTTGAGGCTGAATATATAGTTGTTGGGTCTTGCTGTGCTCAGTTGTTGTGGATTAAACAACAACTTATTGATTTTGGTATATATGTTGGTTGTGTTCCCATTTTTTGTGATAATACAAGTGCCATTAACATAGCTAAAAATCCTGCTCAACATAAAAGAACCAAGCATATTGATATTAGACATCACTTTCTTAGAGATAATATTGAAAAAGTTCATGTATCAATTATGTTTTGTTCAACTGAGGAACAAATTACTAACATATTTACTAAGGCCTTGAGTAGAGAACATTTTGAAAGAAATAAGTTAGCTCTGGGGATGATTAAAATTGTATAAATCTTCCCCAATGATTGATTAGAAAAAACTATACTTAAGTGGTAGTTGATTAATTCAGTCTTACATATTTAATTGTGTATCCTAATTCCAAGGTTTCAGAGTAAATTAACTCAGCTATGTGTTGATTCTGCAGATAGGAAGAGCCATCAAAGGAAATTTTGACCATTATTTACACATTTCAGGTATGATTTTCACTTGTTCATGATTGCATAAGAGAGAAATAAGTTTTTTACTTGGTCCCTCCCGTTATACTTAAACTGCCAAAAATCCAAAAGTCATCTGCCTTAAAAAGCTGTCAGCCCTTTTCCATCAGTTCAGACCCTTTCATCATTACAGTTCTATCCAGATCCCTTCCTGACACGACTCAACTTCCTCCAAATCCTTCTTAAATACGTATCTTTTTTCCCTCTCCTTCTTATTCCTTCTACACCTTCTTTACAACAACACAAAAACTTTCTGACTCATCAGCCATGGATTCATCTTCTTCATCTTCTTCACCTGACTCTGACACAAACACTTTCACCTCCATTATCATCCACCCAAACATCACCTTACCTCCGTTAATTCCTCCTCAAATCACCCAAAAATTCTTTGATTTTGTTGTATTCAGAAACTTCCCAAATCTTTTTACACATTTTTCTCCAAATACCCCAATCCATTCCAACCCGTAACTTTCTCCACCAATTCTACTTCAAATTGTTGATCAAGATGATGAACCCATTGCAAATCTCATCCCTCGAAGGTCCAGATCCATTTTAAAATGAAAACCTTCTTATGTTGTCATTGATGTAGGTGAATCTACTTCAGTTAAGCCTTCTCCTGTAGTTGTTTCTCCTCGCATTCCTGTTACTCGAGGAAAAAAACAACCACAAGATGCTTCGTTGGAAGAAGCACTTCATGCAAGTAAAAAGAAATGGGTTGCTCCTTCTGGTTATCCACCTCTCAGTAATCCCTCTCCTGATATTCTACTTCATTCTAAAAAAATGGAAGCATATCATTTCCAAAACCTCAAAGTCCTCTTTCACATCTATCTCTCCTTCCCAACCCATTTCCAAAACTTCGTCGTCCTTAAAATCTATGGAAAAACATCTCCTAAGAGAGCCTCCACTGTTAAAGGATCCCCTTCCACCAGAGGCTCTTCAAAATTCTCTTCTCGTCTGAAGAAACAAGTATCCCAACCTGTTCCTTCTGATTCCTTGGATTCAGATTTTGATTTTCTTCCTAATATCCCTCCTACTTCCTCTACTCAACCTGATCCAGATCTTGATTATGATGTTGCTTTTGAAACTCCTGTTGACAAGGCTTTCCTGTCAGCTCAAGTTCTCCACTTTCAAAAACGTAAGCTGGCTAGGGGTAGAGTTGTCACTGGTTTTGGGGGTCCTGATATGGATGTGTTGCTCACTAAACTGAATGCTCAGGGGTGGTCACACTTGTTTCTTCAAGGTGATTAGCAAAGGAAGTTTGGGAAAGCTGAAGTGTATGAATTTTACACTAATGGAGTTGCTATTGGGGAGATGTTCTCCACCACTGTTCATGGTAAAACCATAAATCTTTACCCTGCTGATCTGAGTAGAATTTTACGTGTTCCTACTGGGGTTTGGGGTCATTATGTGAAAGGTGTTTGGCCTCCTCTTGACAACCTTCCTTCAGCTATTGATATTTCTAGAAAATTCTCTAGAAATTTTTCCCTTTTGACTCATAGAAGGGTTTTCAAGAATGAGATGTCTCCTCTCCACCAGATCTGTTTTGATGTGGTTCACAAAATGATTCTTCCTAGACAGGAAAGGAGAACTGTAGCAAATTTTCTTGATCTCACCCTGATGGAACTGCTAGACTTTAAGATTCTGATTGATCTTCCTACACTCATCATTAAGCACATGCAAAGGGTTTTAATTCAAGATGCAAATGGACATGCTTTACCATATGAGTTCTGGCTTGCCCCTGTTTTTGAGGACTTTCATATTCCTGTCAAAGTATGGTCATTGCAGACCACAAAGGATGTCATTGGGTCTGTGAACCATGCTATGTTGCTTGCTGCTATGAGGAGTGCTGATAATCCTATGCAAAGGCTGAGAAATGCTCTTGTTTCCAAGCAAAGTGAGGTGGATGTGGCACAAGCTGCATTGGTAGTTGCTCAGGATACTCATGAAGAGGAGAAACAGGTCCTTCAAGCTCAAATTGCCTCCCTCACAGCCCTTTTGGAAAAGGAAAGAGCTAAAAATGCAGATATCATTAAGAAGCTGACCTCTCTTATTCATTATTCCTCATCCACTTAAGCCTTCTTAGTACCCTTAGGCATCTTTTATTCCTAATTTTTGGTTAAGATGGTTCTCTCTTATTAATTATTATGGGTTGTGATCATTGTATTCTGATCTATCAATGAAATGGTCTCTTTTTGTTTTATATGGCTCACTTCTGTGTTATCAATACATTGCTTGTTCTTTTTGCTCTAAAGTCTTCATGTTTTAGTGATAGCCCCAGTAGCCATGAATTATAAAACTTGTTTCACTCATTGTTCTAGTTTTTCGATGATGTCAAAAGGGGGAAGAACAGATTAAACAGTACTTATAACTCAATTGACTAATCTGTGTTTCATTCTGTTTACTTTACTTAACTTCTTGGTGAGTATGTCAGGTTTGTGGTATTATACTACTATGTTTGTCATCATCAAAAAGGGGGAAATTGTTAGAGCATGTGGAGTTTTGATGATAGACATGAGAATGAAACATGTGGTAAAAGTTGTTCCATCCAACTTAACCAAGGCCAGCTGCAGATAAGTTATTGATATGATGACCTGGCATACAAACAGAAGTGGATAACATTTATCACATTAGAAGTTGAGTGGAAAAAGAAGACGTGCAGAAGTTGAGTTGAAAAAGAAGAAGTGCAGAAGTTGAGTTGAACAAGAAGTCCTGAAGAAAGAGAAAAGAGGAATCCTATTGAAAGAAGAAGAGAGGGGCAACAACAAGTAGTAGGAAACTATCTGAAGTCCTATTGAAGATAGAAGTTGATATCAATTGAAGGACTCCATGAGGTGGGTGCTTAAATACAAGAAACGAATTCAAAAGCACCAGAGAGAAAAGAAAAAAAAAGCACTGAAAAGCATATTCAACAATCAGCATATCAGTTCTCATACTTGAAGAAGAACCTGATCTCTTACTTAGCAAGTTGTAGAATGTGTGTAGTGAATAGATTCTTTGAGTTGTAATGAGTCAATGTTCTAGTCTCAGTGATCTATAAACTGAGTTAGGAATTGTGTCTTCAAGTTTGGGAACTCGAAGACTTGGGAACACTTATCTTGGGAAGATTTGTGTTGATAGGAGTTAGAAGTTTTAATTCCTAGTTAACAAGAAGTCTTGTAATTATGTTGATTGTTGAGGCTCAAGTATTATAGTGAAGTTGGGTTAAATCCTGTAGAAGTACAGGTCGTGGTTTTTTACACCTTTCTTGAGCCGGGTGTTTTCCACGTAAAAACACTGTGTTCAGTATTCACTTCTGTGGAACAAGTTTTCTTGTTCCACAGATAGGCAATTAGTAGGGCTCCTACTCTAACAGTTTCAGGTCATGAATACTCGACTGGCTCCTTAGAAGAGTTGTGATATGGCCTTGGACGCAATGCAGGAGGTTGACGATTCATCTTTCAGGTGAAGCTAAGGATTGGACTGAGAAGAGAACTCGGTACTTCCCTCTATTGTTTCATCCTCCTCCTCCTTATTGCTTGTGCCTTGGGGGTGCTGGCGGAAGCAGCTAATACGTACTGGTCCGTCATCCAAAGTTAGATGTTGCTCACAGTATGAATAACTTCGGTTCCCCATACATATTGTTTATAGTGCACATTGGCATTCACAAGCTAATTAGCCAGAGTTCAGAATGATGTTTAGCACTTGGATGAATCCAATTATGATTTGCTCATGTTTAGTCAAGTTCAAGCAATTTGGTAGCACAAAGGGAGTGCTTTTAATGCAATAGGTTAATTAGCTAGCACATAATGAAAATTTTAGTCAAACAAACTATCTAAGAATTTTCTGAATATCTCCCTCAAGAAATTTTAAACGGGAAGTTGTTGTGATTCTCAATATAGAGAATCCCTCCAAAAATTGATGTATACCATTATTTGCAACACATGTTTGCAATGCACACAGGGAATTCTTTCTTCAGTAAGAAATGAAAGAATAGTTCACTATGTGTGCATTGAGTGGCTGCGTGAGTATTTGTGAAGCGGAGGATGCTCATTATATATTCGTTATAGCAGCTCTTTCTTCACCTCCTTTTCTATGTGGTACTTTCAGGTTTCAGCACTATGGTCTATAGGCCCTGTTGATATGGGCACTGTAATCTGTTCGGCCAAGTCTAGGACTTTGGAGGACACATATTCTGAAGAAACAGGACCTTAATGTTTGGTCCATGAACGTGATCTCATTAGTGACTACTCAAAGTTATCGAGTGTTTCGCCAAACATCCTAAATCTGCTTATTCAAAAAGGATTGTTTTTAATCCCTGAAAAAAAAAAAATGGAGAAAAATAAGTTGGTGCTTAGCTAATCATCAATTTGAAAAGCATTTATATAATACTAGAGCAATAATTTGTGCTTGACCAAGATTCCAAAAGTATTTTGGAAGAACTTTTTTAGCTCTCAGAAACACTTATTTACTTTTCTTAAAACTTGGCCAAACACCTTTATTTCTTAAGATAAGCATTTTTAGCTTCTCAAAAGCTTGGACAATAATATTGTTTATGCCTTGGAGAAATTAATCAAGGAGAAAAATTGAGGATTTTGCCAAGATATAGCCATGGTTTTCATGTTGAGTGCATTGAGGGATGGTTTTTGTCACATTCGTCTTGTCCAATCTACAGGAATCCGTTGCTGAGCCTACCACATAGCCACGGACAATGTGAGAAAGCTTGTTTACTGAACAAAGACGATTCAGGATATAATGTTTATAGAGTGATAATAGATGTATACGATTTATTATACGTATACTGGCCGGGGTTCAGTATTTAAGCCATTGAAACCGCTCTAAATCTGTCTCAGTTTTGGATTACGATAAATACTAATCAAGATTCGGGTTGCTTTACTCATTTTCTCTTGTTGAATCAAGAAGGATTCTTCAATATCAATGTAGCTTTTCAAATGCTTAAATTTCTTTTTACTTTGAGAAGTAACATAGCTTTTCAAAGTGAGATAAAAGATGTTAAATGAGCATTTATACAATTCGTTTAACAAATCCATTATGATTTGATCAATTGCTGGCATGTTTAGATCACCAATGATTGTGGTGCGATGTAATTCTTCCGTCATTAATAGAGGTTTCGGTTTCAAATATATAGATATGAAAAAAAAAAATCTTGAGCATAATAAATCTTACACGAGAGTACCAAAATACTGATCATCACTGAGTAAGAACCAAAAAAAAAAATTACTGTAATAGCATATAGATTGAATTGTGCCAACTTAGACTGGGTTGGGTCATGATGGACGCCCCTTGGCCCTTACTATAATTATATTCAACGACCATAACCATACTATAAAGAATAAAACATTCTTATGGTTAGCCTAGCATAGCAGTCTGCCCACAAAGCTTCACACTTCATATCAAATAATCCAATTATCTATTGATGGATCAATAAACAAGGAAAAAAGGATTACTTTGGCATTGATGGTATCATTCGAAACACAACTGGAACGACATGGCAGAAGGGATTTGTGGGAAAATAACTTAGCTTTAATTTGGTTCACCAATTGAAATGGAATTTCGAGCACTAATTCACGAGGGACTTCATTTGACGCTACTTCATCATTATACCCCGTTACAAATAACAGTGGATGCGCATGCGCAGATAGTCATCTATTTACTTAATAGCAACGACTCTGAGTACTCAATGTTGTCTCATATAAATGATATATTGCAGGCACCTCGATCATGCTCCAACTGCATGATCCAGTGATCAAACATGTGTACAGGCCGGAACAAAACATACATAGGAGCTGGTCCTGAATGGAAGGAACAAATCTTCAAATCCATTAAATACCCCCTCTTTTTGTGGATCACTTTTTTGACGAAGATAAGGAAGCTAAGGACGCGAAAGAACCCGAAGCATGCAATCTACCAGCCCAGACGGGGAATCACGCGCAACCTTTTAATTGTTGTACTAACTTTAGTTTTAGCATATTACCAACTCAGCAGGGGCTACGTACTAGTATGTAATAGTTTACCTAGCTCAAGAACTCTCGTGTACCACTCTTATCCCAGTACGTTTTAACACTATGAACGAAAGTCTTTGGAACCAAAAAAGGAAAATAAAAGATCTATATAATTGGTGACTATCCGGGACATTTTCAAAAGCTATAAGTTAATACATTGATGAACAAATTTTATATGCTATTAGTTCAACATTTTAATACATTATTATTATTATTATTTGAATGCTACAATCTCAAAGTTGTTATGGATATTGGTCTATGTTACGTTGTAGGTCAATTTAATCAGGTGGTGGGATAGAAAAATCAGGACACGGATGATAAATATAACTTACACTCTTTTTCAAATACTAGAAAAAAATATTTATAACCTTCATTTTTAATTATTGGATATTCCAATACTGAAAATTTAATCCTTCTTAAATTACACAACGAAACTTCGTAACTTCAACAGCCCACCCAAACACCCCCTCAAATAAAAGAAAAAGAAAAGAAATAGTCCCCCATAGATTAATAGCAACAATATTTGTTGACTGGTTCACATATCATTCTTCGACGGGTAAAAGTTTATAAGAGTTGGAACTTTAATTTGTTCATCTATCTCCATATGCTCTTGATCATCCTGAGCCTTTGCAAGTTTCTCAAGCCTCTTCAACTTAAGTTTCGGCTCTTCATTTTGTGATGCAATTAAGGTGACATTAACATTTGAAGTTTATGAATTCTTCAACCCATAACGAAAACTCTAGCTTCCCTGTGAAGAATTTTTGATACATAAGCCAAAGGCAAAAAAAATCTAAACAACCTAATGGCATCATCTTGTTTACGATGCGATGAATTTCTGCATTAGGTTATGTGGGAATCTGTGTGCTAACTATTTTATGTACCAATCTCATCACTATTAACATTATATAAAAAAATTTTATCATTATCATTTATGTATTATCATGTGAATAATTTCTATATTATAATTCCCGCATAAATAGAAAGTGAAAAGAAAAAACTTTATATATATATACTACTACTAAGTTTAGCTAAATCCATAGCGAATATGCGACCTCCACCACAAAGAAATTTTTGATACGTAAATCATAAAGAAAAAATAAATCAAGATAACTGATGCAACACTTCTTGTTTACGATACGTAGAATTTCTACATAAAATCATGCGGATCGGAACTCTGTGTACTGTTATTTTTTTATAACAATCTCTTCACTATTAATTATTATATAATTATTATTTTTAAAATTATTATCATTAACTTGTTATCACGTGAATAATTTCTATTTATAATTGTTGTATAAATAGAAAGTGAAAAGAAATTGTGAGAGAGGACAAATACATATCAGTTGTGAGTGACGTTATCCAACTGTTCTTGCAACAAGTTATTAATTCTTCAGCTTGCACAATCTTTTTGTTGTCTTTTACATTTTCTATTTCTGGTGTCATCATAGTTGTCGTATCTTGCACCAATAAATTAAATAATCCATATATATTCGGGTCAACATCTCCATGTTTGAGTTCAATCAAAACTTATTACTTAGCTTCTTCAAGGGTTAAAATAATCTTTTAATTAATTTATGATTCATCTTCATCTGGAATTCTTTGACACAATTCCGGATCATCAGAAAAAAAATTTCGTTTGTCATTCATTTTTCCTTCAATAAATGTTATTGAATCACCTAAAGCACAAGAATAAAAAAATTTCAAAAATAAAAAACATAGATAGCACAGAAAAGAAAGAAAATTGATAAAGAAAGTGTATTATGAAATGGAAGAACAAATATATATAGTTACAACGAAATGTCTTTGTATAGAGACTAAAAAAATGAATTTTATTCACTTGGAAGACCTGTCTTGTGGTAAACTAGATTTTATATAGTTTGGATCTTTTCAATAGAAAGATAAGAAAAATTAATACTTTAAACGTGCTCGGATAATGAATTCAAAATAATTATATAATGTGGGTTACAAAACAATCCATTTATTATATATAATATAATTCACGAAATAATTATAGAAGAGATGTAGTTAAATAAATTTAAAAAAATTAAACAAGGTCATTCTATTTACTGTAGAGTTAATATTTCAAAAATTTTAAAATTCGATGGAGAAGTGTACTTATTAAGAAAACCAAATTAATATTGTTATGTCAACATACAGGTCTCTAAATATCACAAAAATTGTTTAAGTAATATAGAAATTATATTTTATGCCACTTTCACATTGTCACCTTTATTACTCATAATAACAACCTTATGACTTATGTGATACTAACTATATAGAGTTGAATTATTTTTTAAATTAGAATAAAATTTATAATGTGATTATACATGATAACACACACGCTTTTTATAGTAAACGCACGCATTTTATCTTACTCCTCCTTTTGTCATTTTAATCACGCTTTAATTTCGTTAATATATATGTGGTGTTGATTTATTAGAATGCCGCTAATTACTATTTATTATCATTTCTTTAATTGCATAACCTGTCACACTATTTCAATGCATCACATTTGTTAGGGTTTAATTTAATTATTAGGGTTTAATTCACGTTCTTCATGAGTTATCGCCCTCCGTTCGTCAATATAATGTGTGTCAATGCTAATTGGAGATAAGTTAAAAAGATTGATGGTAAAAAAGTAGATGAATAATTAGCTTTGCGCAAAAACAGATTTACCAAGAATAATTACATTTATTTTGTTGCTTGATTTTTTTTCTTTTAGAAATTTGTTTGTTAGGAACATTTTGAAATTAATTAGACAATAACATGCAAAGAGCATGAGCACCATTGTGAATAGAAGAATCTTAGGAGCTTATCCAACAACAACATTTTATTGGAATTTAGTACACTTTAATCTTTTGCCATGATAATAGAATCTTATGAGCTTATCTTTGACAAGTTGATAGTAACAATATTTTATTGAAATTTAGTGAAAAACAAAGCTGTCACAAATGAGAAACAGGCATTTCTTGTGCAAAGAGAAATTAAAATTTTAAAGCAGCTTAATTTGAAAGCCTAAATATAATGAATCATTATCAGAAACAAGAATAATCTAAGCCGAATACTTTTATTTTGATTATTTTATTTGTCCAGCATTTGGCACCTATTATTGGGCACTACATTTTACTGAGGTAAAATATATGCCTCGTTAATATATTTCATTCACTAAAGAAGGATAGTAGCAAATGTATTGTCTTTAATTTATTTATTTTAGGTCATTAAATATTATCTTATGTCGAAGTAAAAGTTATCCTATATCAAACCAATCTAATTGAACTAACATAACCTAGATAAATCATGTTTATTATGTTAAATGTCAAAAAATTTAATACTAGACCTTTGACGAATCATTAACGTCTCATCGAGTTAGACAAAATTAACATGAAAAAATGACACGAGTTGATCACTTTTCATTCGGTGCTTAATAATTAGCTTACGTTTAAAATATAAGTAAGTACTAGAAAATTTCTAGTTAATAAGGCCTTGTTTCTCTTGTCATCTTCATCAAGTTTGGCTTCTAAAGAAATGGCGAAGGATGAGTTGAGGAAAATTCCTATGGTTGTTAATGAGTGTCCAATATGAAAATTAAAAAAAAAAGTAATTTTCACTGATCTAACACAAATTCAATGTTTAAAGAAAACAATTTTAGAATATATATGGATATATGAATAATATTTAATTTATTGGATTTGATCTAAATTCACCTCTAACTACTTTAATAATACACTAATTAGATTTATCTACTCATCTTATTTTATTGTCTAGAAAATTTTCTTGAATATCAATGTACTTTCATCAAATGATTTTTCTTCTTATAAAGAGCTAACTACATAATGCTTAAGTACTTTAAAAACTAATATTTTATAATAAAATCAAGTTATGAAATCAAATATCTCAGCCACCTTGGATTATATTTTATAATAAAATCAAGTTATGAAATCAAATATCTCAGTCACCTTAGATTGTCCGAAAGTATATTAGTACACTTATGGCTAACGGAGACATTCTCAAAAGATATTAAGTTAATACATTAATAGTCTTATATAAAGAATTTTTCTATATTATTATTAAAATTAATTCAATCACCGTTAGTAAGTTATTATTCATTTTTTATTAATATCTTCTC
This sequence comes from Capsicum pubescens, assembly GCA_030864215.1. Taxonomy (NCBI): domain Eukaryota; kingdom Viridiplantae; phylum Streptophyta; class Magnoliopsida; order Solanales; family Solanaceae; genus Capsicum; species Capsicum pubescens. Next base: position 5,722,940 of record CM061543.1, read on the forward strand.
AAATTTACAATATAAAGTATTACATGCCATTGTAAAATCAACTTACTCAGATGATATAAAAAATATTAAACACCAACAATAAGCATATCTTAAACTCATTTTCAAATACTATAAATTAAAAGATTCATAAAGATCTAAGTATATAACATTAATTGTTTGGATATTTCAATAATGAAAATTTAAACCTTCTAAATTGCACAACGAAAATTCATAACTTCAACACCATCAACTACTCCCCGAATAAAAGAAAAAGAAATGAATAATTCCACGAAGATTAATAGCGACAATATTTGTTGATTGGTTCACATGTCATCATCCAAGTTGAGATACTGATTTATGTCTATCTCTGGAGCTGATTCTAACTCATCATGATTATAAAAGTCGAAACTCTCACCCCCAATCTTCATATAATGTTGATACTCTTGAGCCTTTGCAAGGTTCATCTTAAGCATCTGCAACTCAAGTTTCACTTCTTCAATTTTTGCTGCAATAGAAGCGAAGTCAATTTGTATATACTTAAATTAAAAGTGAATTTTTAATGTCCAATTAATTATATTAATATAATTAATATTTACATAAATAATATACAATCTGATTGACCTCATAAGAAAAGAGTTTTAAAATTCTTACACTATCAATAGAAATATTTTATACAGTTAATTAAACGATATCTACAAAACTACAAGTTAAGTAAGTATTGATAAAATATAAACTTTAATATCTTGAAATAAAATATATTATCTGCTATAACAAATAAAATTGTTTGATGATATAAAATTAGCTACACTTACCATGCATATCACTTGAAACTCTAAAAAGAAATAAGTTTGATCAATGCATATATATATATATATATATATAATGCTGCATCTTGTTTATGATACGAAGTAATTTTTGTATTCGGTTTTGTAGGAATATATATACTACTATTTTACGTAACAATCGCATTATTATTACTCACTATAAAGTAATTTTTTACTATTACTCTATTTAATTATCCCGTGAATAATTCTATAATATAATTTCCTCATTAATATAAAGTAAAAGAGTGTGTGAAAGGAGATATATATACCAGTTGCTTGATTGGCTTTGTCAGTGATGTTATTTAATCGTTCTCGCAACATTTCATTCTCCACCCGCAACTTATCATTATAATTTTTCATATTTTCTATTTTTGATCCCACCAGAGCTATTTCATCCTGCATAAATATATATACGAAAAAAATTATTAACGCTAATTATGGGTGAAATAATCAATAAATATATTGGTATTGAAAGATCCAACGGATACCTATGCACTTCGAATGAATAGTAGCATTTGGCATTGCTTATCAATTTCTTTTAATCTAATATTTGTGAAACATAAGAAAGAAAAAATGACTATATAAAATTAGGTAATAAGCTAAATCTAGTTAAGAAAAATAACCTTTATGTCTATAAAAATAGAGGTAAGGTCAACATATAATTTATATTTATTATATACTACTTACATAGATATGTTGATGTAAGTATACTTGATCCAGTGTATTTTAATTTGTCTCCAAACAAGATCATATATTTGAAACACAATTTATATGATTCGTCCTTTATATCAAATTTATTATTTCAAACTAATTCAAAAAAATAATTAAATAATAAATTAAAAATTTTATTAGAATAAGAACTTCTGATCTAAATTTTTATCACCTGAAGATCTTTGAAGTTTTGTTCCAATTTGTTTTTGTGAGTGAGCTTCCTGAACCTACTTCTTCGAGCAGCCAATTTATTTGATACTCTCCTGAAACAAAAGGCACGATTAAAAAAGATACAAAATATTTGTGTAGCCTTAATACATACAATTTTATAAAAACAAAGAAAACTATTATCTATCATATAACTAGAAAAAACTATGAATTTATGATGAAATTCTCTAATCGAATTCATAAAAAATTAACTTATTAAAAAAAATTGATAGATTTTTAATTAGAAATTTCAAACATCAATAAAAACTTTATATTCTTAAAATTGTGTCGATGAAAAAAGAAATATATAGTTTTGAAATATACCACATTATTTATATAGAAACAAAGGTAATATTGTTTAACACAACTAGAAAATAATGTGAATTCTTAGATGCAATTCATTGAAAACTGACTTGTTGAAATTTTTTGATGATTTTTTCATCAAAAATTTCAAACGCAAATAAGAAATATAGTGTCAATAAAAACAAATTATGTATAACCTTCTCAACTTCTTCTCATCAGCAAGACTGAGGTGTTCATGGTGTTTGAGTTCAAAAGCCATTGCTTCATCCAGAGTTTGAATCTTATCAACTGATTCAGCTTCTCCGGGAGTTATGAGGCTCAAATTCAAGTTGAGCTCATCAGATCTTTTTCGTCCGTCTTTCATTTTCCTTCAATAAATTTTATTGAATCACAAGAAATAATGAATAAATAAAACCCCAAAAAGGAAAAACAATTAACTAAAAATCCCCCAAAAATTGATAAAGAAAGTAAATTATGAAGTGTGTGAACTAATATTTACCTCTAATTGAAGAATGTTTCTTTAGTTTATGTGAGTTAGAAAGTTATAACTAAATGTCTTTATATAGAGAATAGAAAATGAAAATTTCACTTAGACAGCCTGTCATTCGATAAATTAGATTTTATATAATTTGAATTTTTGAATAAAAAGGTAAGCAAATCAATACTCTACTAAATACTCCATCTGTCTCTTTATATGACGTTATTTGACTTGAAATAAATTTTAAAATAAGAAAATTTTAATTTTAAATAGTCTTTGATCACTTGTGTGGCTATGAACCATCTCTAAGGATAAAAGAGAAATTTTCAAGTCAAATTATTTATAATTATAAGAAGATGATATTTTTTTTAACGAACTAAAAAAAAGTTTGTCACGTAAATTAAAATACGGGACAATTCAAAACAACTATATCATGAGATTATTAAAAAGTTGATTTATTGCACATATAGTTCATGAAATCATAGAAGAGAAGTATTTAACTAAATATTTTAAAAAAATAAAACAGGGTAAATTGTAGTATATTTAAAAAATTTGACGAAGAAGTGTCGTGGTACTTTTAATAAAATTAAATTTCTTTTTACCTAATTTGTCCAGACATTTAAGAAAATTTTATAAATGATCATTCAACATTAATAGTATTGTGGTCAAAACAAAATCTAAATATCATATAAAGTTGCTCAAGTGATATTAAAATTAAATTATATTATGTCCACTTTCACATCATCACCTTTATTTTCTCCTAATGACTTAATGTGATACTATATCAAGCAGAGTGATTTTATTTTTTTTATTATTAAAGAAAATTTTAGTGACTTCCATGGAATTTTAGACAATGTCTTTGGTATTATCAAATGAAATTTTTGAGTAATTATCCACAATAACACAAATATTTTTCATAGTAAATTCATTTTAATTGTATTTTTTCAATTTTAATCATACCTTAATTTCGTTAAAAATCGAACCTAACTTATTAAAATACGATGTTGGCTATCTATTAACAATTTCTTTACATTACCTCTACATAATCTGCATCATTTCTACGCACGTTTGTCAGGGTTGAATCCACGGCCTTCACAAGCGATCACTCTTCGCTCGTCGATATAATGCCAACGATAATCGAAATTAATAAGTTCTAAAAAACTAATATTAATAAAGTTCTTACATAGATAAATCACCTATGCCTAAAAACAGATTTTCCTAAATTACCTACATTTCAATTGTTGCTTGAATTAAAGTATTTTGAAAAATTAATTTTTAATATAATCACTCAACGAGTAGTTATTATGCCATAAAAATATTTTTCTTTCTTTATTCTATTTCTTAAAAGAAAAATATAGAAAGCAATTTTATGAAATAATAATTATTAATTATAAGATTCTCATTTGTTGGGAAAATTAATTATAATTACACAAGAAGCAAATACCACGAGTGCCAATAGTAATAGAATCTTTAAGAGCTTATCTCTAACAAGTAACAACAACATTTTATTGGAATTTAGTACATGACACGTAAAAAGAATGAAAACCAAAGCTCTAACTCTAACCAACGAGAAACACACATGCCTTTTGCAAAAAGAGCATTTTATAGCAAGTAATTTTTAAAGCCTAATCATGATGATGAGTCAGAAAACAAATAATGAAGACCAAATTAAATAGACATATCCTTCAATTTTGCACCAAAATTTATTCTGATATTTATTTAATGTTTGTATCTATTGAACACTCTAGTTTACCAAGATTTATGATTACCATAATGTATGATGGATTATTAATAATTTATTTCATTAACTATAGTAGGAGAATATATAGTGAATATGCGCACTTAATTTACTTTTAGGATATTAAGTTTAATTTTACATCAAAGTAAAAATTATTTTACATCAAAATTAGTCTAATTGAATTGAAAGCATCTAGATAAATTACGCACACTTATGTCAAATATCAAAAATTTCGATACACATTTAGACCTTCTACACGTCATTAATATCACGTCTGATTAATCAAAACATGATAAAAATAGCACGACTAAATTATTTTTGTTTTGTATTTAATTTTAACTAATGTTAAATTATTATTTTTGGTTAACCAGATGCATTAATCGAAATTTAAAGTTTACATACTTTCCAGACTATCAGTTTGGATTGATAGCAAAAAATAAGTGGCTCTGGTCCAGTGGAGCCTTTCTAGTTACAAATCTAATAGTTCTATTATACATAGTTCCTCTCGTGTCTGCTCCCAAAGCTTGATAAGCATACACCAGAGGAACAATCAAAATTTGAATTTTCTTAAAAAGGTCGGTCATTGCTCCTTGTTTGGTCAGTACATTCGCCATCATGTTTTGTTCCCTGTAGCTATGCTTCACCATCGGGCATCCCATCCTTCTTAGTCTACACCTGCAATCATCAATTAGACCATTATAGAGGGGGTTCCCCTCTTTCAACATTTTAATTGTTACCAGAGAATCCAAATTAATATCAATGGGCATGAAGCTATTTTGTTCACAGATTTGTAGCCTTTCCCTAAGAGCTAGGAACTCCATTTGAATGTTTTTGACATGGAAGAAACTTTTATTGAATCCCATGACCCATTCCCCTCTTTGGTTTCTGACAATAACACCAATTCCCGCCCCCCCCCCCCCCTCCGGATTGCCTAAGCATGATCCAACAGTATTCACTTTGAAAGGGTTCCCCTCAGGGGTGTTCCATTTAATACTGATGGTGGGCATCAACTTGCTGGTATTGTTGTTGGCTGTGAGGTGGATGAATTCAGTAGTCTCTGAGAGTATGCTTGGGAGCACCTGTTATATGTGTCATTGTTGAAAACATTATGATTTCTAGTTTTCCAGATCGTCTAGAGACAATATGGAAGAAGCTCATCCTATAACATGAGATTGTCGAAGGCATTTCTCTTGGCCTTGACCTAGGTAGAACCCCAGTTCGGAGGGTAAAAATCAGAAAGGGTAAGTAAGGTGGGTTTTGGGGCCATTTCCAGGAGATCTTTCCAGAAAAGTTGTGAATTGGTGCACTCAAAGAAGAAATGGTTTGTGTCTTCTCTCGGGTGATTGCATATTTTGCATTCTGGATTGATGGGAAAGTCCCATTCTGGAGAGGTTATGGTTTGAGGGGAGTTTATCGTGGTGTAGGAGCCACAAGAAGAACTTAATTTTGTTTGGTGTTCTCAGCCTCCGAATCCATCTAAACTTGTGGTTATTTGTATCATCGTCTTTCCAGTTTTTACCAGTCAAGAAATTGTAGGCTGATTTGCAAGAGAATTGCCCATTTTCTTTCAAGTTCCAAACCGGGGTATCTTCTAGGAGTTTAGAGTTGGGGAAGAAGGAGCGTTTGATGTGGTTTCTGAGCTTTTGGGGAATGTCTATAGAGAGCCCTTCAAAATTCCAAGAATTATCATGCCAGGTCTCAAATAGGGTCAGGGATCTATCCACAAGGGTTAGGGTGATACAAGCACAAGGAGCACCAAGAGTACAAGGTATTATCAAATGGTCAAGGCTTCGGAATTAGCAAGCAATTGAAGACTTTTTGGAGTATTTTGAAGCCTTGGTCAAGAGAAGGAAGGGGGGGAACTTATACACTCAAGAGGCACCTCAAGTGTAGGACATTGAAGACATTTTACCCTCCAAAGTAACACTCAAGAGGCGCCCCAATTCCCTCTCTCATTAAGGGCATTTTTGTCCATTGAATGTAATAATATAAATAGACCATTTTACTTCTCTTTTCAGGGGACTTTTGATGACATTGAATATTATTCATAGTTTGTAGCTTTAGTCTTGTAGTTGTTAGCCTAAAACCGAAACTTGAAACCCCAATAGCAATTGAAAGTTGGTTTTCACTTGTCTTGGGTAATTTGGCAAGAAAGGTGTGCTTGAGGAAGTGTAAGTCCATTGGGTCACCTAAGAGAGTGGTTTGAGCTTCTATTGGTGTTGTGTGTTTGAAGGTTTGAAATACCTTCTTGTGCTATTCACTTGGTAGCAGTGAGGGTCTCTCTACTATCTTTATATTTATGTAATTCTTCTTCATCTCCTTCTAGTGTGTTGTTTTTCTCTTTATGTGCTTGCTGATTTTTACATATTTAGTGTTAATTTTGTGTGTTTGATAGTTTTAGGCGATCATTTGGTATCAAAGCCTTGGTTAGGGTTGTTCCAACATCCCTAAATCTTGGTTTTAGTGTTCTTATTTAGAAAATCTCAACAAAAAAGAGTCAAAAAATCAAAAAATACAAAAAAATGGTGTCTAGTGTTGTCTTGTGTTAGATCCGAATTTAGAACTTAGATCTACAAGTTTTTACTTTGTCTTTGAAGTTCCTTGCACTAGATCTTTGCTCTCTAGTGCCTGGGGAGTCTAGATCTACTTTTAGAGTGAAGTTTAGTTGAGTTTGAGCAAAAAACCTCCATGAACATGGTGTTTTTGAAGCTTTTGAGCTAAGATCCGAAATTGACCTTGCTATTTGGACGTGTGTTATGGCTGATTTTTAGTGGGTTGAGTTTGTTTTGGCATAAGGAACCTAGATCTACAAAAAAAATTAGATTTGGAGTCTAGTTGCTTGTTGGTCAAACTTGGTCAACACTTGAATATTCATCTTGTTCATCCCTGATCTTCATATCTTGGTGAAGAAGAATATTCAAAGGTGTTGTTTGATCCAAAAAAGGGGAAGAAAGAGAGTGGAAAAGTTGTTAGTCCAAAAGCATATTCAAAGAATATTTGATTCTTCCAAAATGAGGAGGGAACAAGGGAACAACAAAGTACACTTGCCAAGTACAAGGGGGGGGAGGGGGGTTGACCATTGCATTTCCATTTCCATTTGAGACTTGAAAAAGCTCTAATTTGCTTCTTACCCTTCCAAATCCGAAAATTCTTCTTCCCAAAGTATTGTTTGGCCGAGACAAAGGTTTTGGAAAAATTGAAATTTGGAAAAGTGACAACCAACCACGTAGTGCCACATCATCACTTGTGATCAACCAAAATTCACCTCTAAACTTAGATTTCCTAGTTTCTAATTTTTAATCCTAGTTTCTTTTAGGCTAATTCTATCACTAATTAGCAGACTTGTAAGTACCTACTAGGTTGATAATTAGTCTAGAGTTCGTTTATTTTGTGTCTTCGATTTTTTGTGTGTTTTTCTCATTTTTAAGTCGTAGTATTTTGTTGGTTCAAGTTCGTGCATCACTTTATTTGAGTCGTTTCAAAACAAAGATCGATTTCGGACCAAAGCTTCTCACCTCTCTAGTAACTTGCCAAGTATTGCCGATTCTCCAACACTTGTGAGGCCAAGTGTGAGGTGAGGTTGAGTATGAGTGAAGTGAGGCCTTTGAACTAATTTGTTTGTTCGTTTTGTAGGTTGTGTTGCTTGCTATTTTTTTTTGTTCTTTTAGGTACATTTGTCATGGAATCCGGAGATACTACTTCCCAACCTTGGGGAAATGATGTTATTGGAGCCTTGATGGCTCGGTTTGAGGCCCTTTCCCGAGAAATGAGGAGTGATAATGATGCCTTGAGAAGGAAAGTGAAGAATGATAATGATGCCTTGAGAAGTAATGTGGATGCTATGAGGGGTGAAATAGTGACTATGAAGGGTGAAATTTCCACTTTTAGTGGAAGGCTTGATTTTGTTGAAAGTAGGAAGAACTCACGACCTTCTACTCCTAATCCCTACCATGCATCCTCTAGTGTCCAAGCCAATAACTCTTCCATGACTATAACATTATGGAACATTGAGTGCCCTAACCGACATAGGGCAAGTGAGTGCCCTAACCGACATAATGTGATCCTAAGAGAGGGGAAGTTATATTATATTGGTGAAAAAGTGGAGTTGAAAATCGAGGAGAATGATGACAACTCTCAATATGGAGATTTCATAGAACTCGAAGTTAAAGGTGATGGTAGTGAATAAGATGTATTGCCTTGTGAATGAGAATGTGATGTGCCTAGTTATGTTGTTAGGAGAACTTTGTTTAGTAAGGTCTTGGATGATCAAAGAGAGAACCTCTTTCATACCAAGTGCTTTATTAAAGGAAGTTTGTGTTCAATGATCATAGATAGTGGGAGTTGTGTGAATATAGCTAGTGTCACCTTGGTTGACCACTTGAAACTAGCCACTATCCCTCACCCGAATCCATACAAGTTTCAATGGTTAAAAAAGTGTGGTGAATTGAAGGTCAAACGACAATGTATGATTAGATTCAAGATAGGGAATTATCATGATGAAGTTTTATGTGATGTAATCCCTATGCAAGCATGTCACATATTGTTGGGAAGGTGATACAAGTTCAACCACGAAGATGGATGCATGTGAGAATGTAATGAACCCGGGGCTTGGAGTGTGCGAGTGAAGGACTTAAAACACACCAAACCGACCATATTCTCACACTTGGAGTGTAAAGAGGAGCCTTGGAACACAACAAGGCAGCCCCTAAATACACTTGAAGAGAGCCTAGCTCTTAAAAGGGCATTTTGTACATTTTGTATTTTATTTGTAACCTAGTATAAATAGAACATTGTAGGGCTTTTAGACTTAGATTATTCATGATGTTGTAAGTCTTGAAACACAAAGAAATACAAGTCCTCTCTCCTTGAGGCACCAAAACCGAAATTAGGCATAGAGAGTGTGAAATCACTCTTGTTGATCTCATGGCTTGGAAACGTGATGCTTGGGAGGTGGATTTCGACCTTGTGTCTTCGTAAGAGATAGGTGAACATTGTGTGTAGTGTTAAGGGTCCAAGAATGGAATATGCTCTTGGGTTCTTAAGATTATACCTTCATTAAGTCTATCTAACTATCCCTTTACTTTTATTGTAATCTTGTAGTAGTTTGTGTTCTTGTAACCGTTTCTATCTCTTGTTAGTAAAACCGTGTGTTGTTCCTATCTTGTTATTGTTGTCCATCTTGCCATATTGTTGCTGTTTTGGTGTATTTACACTTTCAATAGCTTGTTGTTGTTGTAGTGAATCCGAGAGTGGTCACCAAAGGGGTCCTCGGTTCTTCAAACTTGTGGACTAATTTGGTGTTTGTTTCATGTTTCCCTTGTGTTTCTTGTATCATTTGGTATCAAATCATGGATTGATCTTGTTCCTACAAGATCAATCTTAGGCTTGCTTGATAGAAAATTAAAAAAAAAGTGTTAGAAAACTGAAAAATCAAAAAGAAGCAAATCTGTCCTTTTTGTATTCTTGGCCGAAATTGTGTTATTGTTGTGTATTGGTCGATATTTTTACTTGTTTTGTTGTTTATAGTGTTAGTTTTCTTCATCTCTAACACTCTTGAGTCTAAATCTAAGTTTGAGCTTACATTGTTGGTGTTGTTTTAGTGAACATAGGGCTTGGCCGAATTGTTGTTGAAACATTGTTGTGGTGGACTATTTTGGCCTTGTGGTCTTCATCTTTTTGTTGTTCTAAGCTTGTCCATGTGATATTGTTGTTCATTGGTGGCCTAAGAACCATTTTGTTGAAATTGTAGTTGTCTTGGGCAAGTGTTGAAGATATTGTATTGTGAAAATTGGAAGTTGGCCGTGTGAAAATTGTGGTATTTTTGGAGATTGTTGTTGGTTGTTCTTGGTGATTGTTGATGTTGTTCTTGAAGTTCTTCACAACCTTCATAGCTTGTTAATATAAAGTGAACATTAGATCTATAAAGGTGAAGGAAAAACGAGTAAAGCTTTGTTAGTCTTGAAAGACTTACCATCACTCATCAAATAGTTAATCACATCTCAACCACTTTCCAACAACTTTCCATAAAACAAGGGTCTATGTTATAAGGAGAAGTACAAGAAAGTCAAAGTCTTGAAAACTTGAATTTGAAAAGGCTCCAAGACTTGTTTTAATTTCCCCCCTTAAAACAAATTCCACCAATTCCTAAATTGTAAATTGACCAAGACTTGAGATTGGACAACAAAAATTGTTAGAAACCGCAACCAATTACGTGTTTCCACGTCATCATTATTACTGTTCACGCAACAATTTTGGCTCAAATTTTAGATTTTTTTAGTTTCTTTTTATCGTTCCGTAGTTTCGTTTGATTGGTCTGAACGCTAATTGACAAGCTAGCAAACTCCTACAAGATTGTAAATTAGTTTTGTGTCCGTTTGTTCGTGTTAACGTTCTTTGTGTACTTTTCTCTTTTGTGAATTCATTGTATCTTGTTGGTTCAAGTTTGTAAGCAAATTTTCTTTGAGTCAACTCAAACGAAAATCTATTTCGAACCAAAGTGAACTCCTTTCTCAATCACTCACGAAGTACAAGCCGACTTTCAACACTTGTGAAACCAAGTGTGAGGTAAAAATTGAGAGTGAGAGTATGGTGAGGTATTTTTGAGCTAACAAGTTTGTTTGTTTTATTGTTCGTTGTTATCTTTTCTTTTAGGTACCATAGCTGCCACCAATCTCGATGCCACGTTTGACTGCATCACCGATAATATTGAAGACATGAAATGGTACGTTGAAAGGCTACGCCAATTTGTATCCACACTTATCCCAACAAATCCAAAACCTAAGGTCCAAACACCTTGCGGTGAGATCTTTCTGAAGGAAGTTGCTGCCCAAACTTGTGAAGGACTTTCACACCAAGGTAAAGATAAACATACTCATGAACGTCAATGTAAAATAGCTATCTCTTATACTTTGGTACATGGGGATGGTGGACGTGTGACTAATAAGCCGTTGAGTGTGAGTAGTAGCTTACCTACGTATGAGTATATTGATTCCTTGCCACTTGTAGATAATGTAAATGTTGTGCGAGTGGATACACTAATTGATCCTATAGATGACCGAATCGACTCTTCTAGTAAGATCGATTTGTGTCCACCTAGTGTTGAAGCTATTGTGTTGAATGAAAGTACATCGTCGTATGAAAATTATGTTGACCAATTTGTGTGTAAAACCTGCCCACCACTTGACAATATGTGTGATGTGATTAATGAGTCTCAAGTGAGTGAAGAATTTGAAAATGTTGGTCAAGAAAAAAAGAGTGAACCCGTGAGCCTATATTGTTGTAAGGATTCTAATGTTTGCTTGGCTCATAGGGTTAATCGTGTGCTTGACATATCTTTGGAACTTGATAATGATTCCTTAGAGAGTGAAAGTTCCAAATCTGTCCGCGGGTTAGATCATTCACTCTTTAGGTACAATGTCTTGTTTGAAGTTAGTTTAAACACTCCTAATAGACCTAGTGGTGAAAATGATGGTATAGCTTGCCTTGGAAGCTATAGCATATATGCTAACCCACTATGATGTGACAACATTTCTCCTAAAGATAGAAATCTCTTCTTGGAAGATGAGAGTACTCTTAAGGGTAATGAATGTGTGGTCTTGGTAACTACTTCTTCTTCTACTTTGTGTGGCTTTTCCGAGGACATCATAGTAGAAGTAGAATTGAGTGCCACCTTTCTCTACTCTCTCTTTACTTATGATGATATGTATGCCAATGTAGAGAGTAAGTTGTGTGGTTGTGGTAAAGACTACGGGAAATGGGTGTGTTGTTTAGACCCATGTCTATGGCCACTCTTCCCATTTGATCCCGATGCCATCTTAGGGTGGGGAAGATTTACTCTCGGCTTAGGTGCGTTTCTTTTGGGTGCGTATCATAGCCAAGTCCTTGGTGAATTTGTCGATGGCTTCATAATGTTTAGCACTAAGAACTCTTGGTTATATGTCAAATATGAACCACCTTGGCATGTCAAGATTTGTTGTTGGCCGAGACTTGAACTCAAAGGGTCCTCGATTTCTTTTTTTTATGTGGGCTGTTTTGAGTATTTTGAGTGCATACCATTATTGTTTATTTTTGCTAATCCTAACCCTCATGCCATGAGGAAGTGTGCTTGTTTGTCTCTCTTTGATTTTACAAGGCATGGATTCGAGGTCGAATCCTTTTTAAGGAGGGGATGATGATACAAGTACAACCACGAAGATGGATGCATGTGAGAATGTAATGAACCCGGGGCTTGGAGTGTGCGAGTGAAGGACTTAAAACACACCAAACCGACCATATTCTCACACTTGGAGTGTAAAGAGAAGCCTTGGAACACAACAAGGCAGCCCCTAAATACACTTGGATAGAGCCTAGCTCTTAAAAGGGCATTTTGGATATTTTATATTTTATTTGTAACGTAGTATAAATAGAACATTGTAGGGCTTTTAGACTTAGATTGTTCATGATATTATAAGTCTTGAAATACAAAGAAAGACAAGTCCTCTCTCCTTGAGGCACCAAAACCGAAATTAGGCATAGAGAGTGTGGAATCACTCTTGTTGATCTCATGTCTTAGAAACGTGATGCTTGGGAGGTAGATTCCGACCTTGTGTATTCGTAAGAGATAGGTGAACGTTGTGTGTAGTGTTAAGGGTCCAGGAGTGGAATATGCTCTTGGGTTCTTAAGATTATACCTTCATTAAGTCTATCTAACTATCCCTTTACTTTTATTGTAATCTTGTAGTAGTTTGTGTTCTTGTAATCATTTCTATCTCTTGTTAGTAAAATCGTGTGTTGTTCCTATCTTGTTATTGTTGTCCATCTCGCCATATTGTTGTTGTTTTGGTGTATTTTACACCTTCAATATCTTATTGTTATTGTGTTTTCATTGTTGTTGTAGTAAATTCGAGAGTGGTCACCAAAGGGGTCCTCGGTTCTTCAAACTTGTGAACTAATTTGGTGTTTGTTTCGTGTTTCCCTTGTGCTTCTTGTATCATAAGGCCTTGGCAATCTGATAGGCACACTATACATGATGAAAGATCTAATAGGTACATCTTTGTGCATGGTGGCCGAAAGTTCACTCTTTTCCCTCTTCCACCATCTAGTGTGAATGAAATCTAAGAGAAAACCAAGAAGTTGGATAAGAAAAGAAAGAAGGAAAAGAGAGGGGAGTTTTCGAATTTTGAGAAGGGAAAAGGGAAGACAACTTTGTTTGTAGGACTTGACTACAAAGGTCCCTTGATACTTACTAACTCAAAGGTTAGCATTTTACCTAGCCTTGATTCTTCTTATTTGCAGGTTCAAGCTCATGATTTATCAAAGAAGGATCAACAAGAAATCTCACATGAAAGTGGCCTCAAAACACCCTTGGCCGAGAGCTTAAAAAAATGGACTGTCTTAGTCCAAACTGAGGTAATAATGTTATTCCCTATATTTTCTTAAGCTTAAATTATTGTCATGTGATTCCTTATGTAGAGGTTTCAGAATTTCTTGATGTAGGTGTGCATGCTTCTTCTCTTGTTAGCTCTCTTGATATGTATAATAAACCATATGCACCTAAGATTAGCTCACTACTTGAATATGAGACTAGTGTGATTGAAAACTTTCAAGTTAGTGTTGATGCTATTAATGATGGTCTTGATATTGAACATGGTTCTTTGAACTTATGTAATGATAGTCATGATATTAATCTTGTTCATAGTGGCCTTGTGTTTGTCCTAGTGGTGGGTAATGCCTTGGATGATTGTGGGCTTGGTAACTTTGTGAAAGGAGTGGGCCATCTCGGCTTAAACCATTATCTTTTGCTCCCATTTGACCCCGGAATACTCTTGAGATGTGAAGGTTATAGTTGTGGTCATGCTCACTTATTTTTTATATTAATGTTATTCATGTCTTTGATATCCTTTATGCTAAGCTTTTTATGTCAAATACTAAGGATATGTGGGTGTATGTCAAGTGTGAGCAACCACGGGTTGGTGATATGAGTGTGGTACTAATACTAACCCTCCTACCAAAAGGATTGTGTGTTTGTTTTGCTCTCTCTTTGGTTTTTGCAAGATTTGAATTTGAGGACAAATTCCTTTAAGATGGAGAGGATGATACAAGCAAAAGGAGCACCAAGAGTACAAGATATTATCAAAGGGTCAAGGCTTCGAAATTAGCAAGCAATTGAAGACTTTTTGGAGTATTTTGAAGCTTTGGTCAAGAAAAGGAAGGAGGGGAACTTATACACTCAAGAGGCGACTTAAGTGAAGGGCATTGAAGACATTTTACCCTCCAAAGTAAAACACTCAAGAGGCGCCCCAATTTCCTCTCTCATTAAGGGTATTTTTGTCCATTGAATGTAATAATATAAATAGACCATTTTACTTCTCTTTTCATGGGACTTTTGATGACATTGAATATTATTCATATTTTGTAGCTTTAGTCTTGTAGTTATTAGCCTAAAATCGAAACTTGAAACCCTAATAGCAATTGAAAGTTGGTTTTCACATGTCTTGGGTAATTTGGCAAGAAAGGTGTGCTTGAGGAAGTGTGAGTCCTTTGGGTCACCTAAGAGAGTGGTTTGAGCTTCTATTGGTGTTGTGTGTTTGAAGGTTTGTACACCTTCTTGTGTTATTCACTTGGTAGGAGTAAGGGTCTCTCTACTATCTTTATGTTTATACAATTCTTCTTCTTCATCTCCTTCTAGTGTGTTGTTTTTCTCTTTATGTGCTTGCTGATTTTTACATCTTTAGTGTCAATTTCGTGTGTTTGATAGTTTTAGGCTATCAAAGGGGGCCCTAAATAATATTACTAAGGGAGTGTTGGTGGGGAATCCATTTATCAGTCCAAAACTTAACCGTATTGCCCTGTGAGACACTCCAAGTACAAGTTTCTTTGCAGTACACTCAATCCCTCATGAGGCTTTTCCAAGTTCTGGAGGCATTTGGGTGACCTTTCATCCCATCATTACTGTATTTTGCCCTAAGGACTTGCACCCACAAGTTGGAAGGGTTTTTGATAAATCTCCAGGCTAGGCTCATGATGATGGAATTATTTTTAAGACTAGCCTTTTGGATGTCCAGACCTCCCTCAGTTTTTGGGAGGGTAACTTTCTTCCAAGAGATAAGATGCATTTTTTTCTTCTCATTAGTGGTATCCCAAATAAAATTTCTTTGAATTGTGTCAGTGTTTTTGAGAATTTTACTGGAGAGGATAATGTATTGCATGATGTGGTTTGGCATGCTGCTAAGGGGGGCTTTAGATAGAGTGGTTCTATCAGCCATGTTGAGGAATTTTGTTTTTCAACCACTCAGGTTTGTACGTTAATGTCGAAAGAGCTACATAGTAAATTTTAAAAAATAAGACATCTAAGGAAAATAACTATAAAATCACACTTTGAAGTAATATTATGATATTCTCCAATTAATTGAGCAGATCATTTATACAAAGAAGATGAGATGGAGGGATTCTTGCCATTATTCCACGAGGCTAGCTCAAATAAATAGAATGAACTTTTTATTCCTTTCTGTGAAACTTTACTAAAATATTTTGTAGAATAATAAGTTGAAATAGTGTCACATGCGCCGAATTAAGTGAAATTCTTGAATAATATCTGAAGATTGAACTTATTTAAATGTAAACTTATTTTGATTTTTCAAATCTAAATTTGAGAGCATTTTTAATCCTTTAAATTTACTAAAATTGAGCAAATTTGGTCAACTAGCATTATAGACTTAAAAACTAAGTGATAATCAAAAAGCACTGCTAAAAAATGAAATAAAAAACAACAAAAAAAAATTGACTGACTCAATTTATTTAATACCTTGTTCGATCTTTTTGATAAAAAATTTGAGAAAACAAAAAAATTAGACCAAGTTCGATCATTTAGATATTCCACAAAAATATTTTCAGTATAATAAAAGGGTTCCATTAATTTTATTTTAAAATGAGATCATTTCGAAAAATCAATTGAGCTCGATTGCTTCTTTTGTCAAAACATTATTTTTAAAAATAAATTAATCAAACTTGATCAATTTATATTTTCTTAGTTTTTGAAAAAAATAAATTGAGATCAATCATCTGGATTGACTTAATAGTCTCTTCCTCTTATCACATTTTTTGATAGTCACATGAGATTTAAGTTCATTAATTGAATCAAATGTTCTAATAAATTTAAGAAATTAAATATACTCAAAATTATATTTAAAGAATCAAAATAAGCATACTTACGAATTATTTTGACTGAAAATTTGGCAACTCACACTTAAGTAGTCGTTTGTGTAAGAAACAAAAAATCATTTTATTTGAAATTTTAATTTGGAGTTGTGTTTGACCATAACTTTGCCATCAATATTTAGAATTTATTTTTTTAAAAAATATAAAATATAATTTGACCATAAAATATAATTTAAATGAGGTTATTAATGAAAATTAAATAAATTAGAATTTTTTGAAAAAATAAATAAATTAAAAAGTAAAAAAAAAAAGTGAAAAGAAGTTTTTAATTATTTTTCAAATTTCAAATATTCATAGCCAAACACTATTTTACAAATAAAGTGAAATAATTTTTTTTTAAAAAAGTGAATAGTGATTCATGGCCAAACAAGTCCTAAAATTTCCACTAGGCCCAAATGGGCCACTACCTTATCATTACCGCTTAGCAGTTCATATCGGCCCGTAGAGGTCGACCCGAACACCGAAGCCCATTTTCCGTTTTGCCCCTCTTCCCAAAGAGAAGCCATCAGATACACAGAGAAAGGGAAACAAATCAGGTACAAAACTCCAATCCTTTTCTGTTGAATTTCGATCTGTAAGTATTTTTGTATTTTTATTACTATATTTGGTAGGGATTTAATTGTTGATAGTTAATTTGTCACTATAACTTTTGAAAAAATTAGATTCTAATTGGGCTCGAATGGAACAGCCAGTCTGAATAAAAATTAGTTTATAATTGAGGTGCAATTGATTGATTAATTAATTATTTCTAAATTAATCGGAATGAAATTCAGCTGAATAAATTAGTTTGCATGAGCTGAACCATGTGTGTAATGTGTTAGGATATCTTCAAATCACTGTTTACTGGAAAAATGGTACAGTTAAAATTTTTGTGAGGTCAAGGATACGCGTCTTAGCTTAACTCGTTAGATTTGGTTATTAGGAGTTGGATATTGTGATAATCGTAAGTAAAAATAATAAGTAAGGAGAGTAAGAGAGAATTGTATGAACCTTTAGGCTTTGACAATGTTATGAATGCTATGTTAAGCCCGGAGACGTTAGTGTTAGGTCTGGTCTCGATTTTCTGTGATGAATGCTAAGGAAATAAAGACTTAGTAAACAATGAAGACTTGGAGCTCAAGTATGTAGGTATAGTGTTGTTCTATTGCTTGGAATCAGAATGCCCTTACGAATACAACAACAACGACATACCCAGTGTATGTGTATTCCCACAAAGTGGGGTCTGGGGAGGGTAATGTGTACGTAATCCATACCACTACCTCAGATGAAGTAGAGAGGCTGTTTTCCATAGACCCCTGGCAGAATGCCCTTATGAATGTAGAAAATAAACTATTTAGAGGTTACAAGGGTGAGACATCAGCTAATAGGAAAGCTCCACTTGAGCCAATGTGGTAGTGCCATTAATGGTGCCAGCCAATATTCCCTGTCATGCTCAGGTGATTTGTACGATAATATCCGCATATCTGTCCTTTTTGTTCCTTTGGCCACGTCATTGGAACACGAGTCCTTTGATACACGAAATAATGATTGAAAGACTTCACATAGCTGGAAATGGAGATTAAAAGAAGTTTAGTCCAGATCAGCAACTAGTTCTGGAAAACAGTTATAACTGCCAATTAGTCAGACAGTTTACTGTCATTCTCAATTCTATTAAAAGTTAGTTACAAATGTATTCTTAGGTATTCCATTTTCATTGATATATAGAGAACATGTAAAATGAAGGATCATAATAAGAAATATCAGTTTCTCTTCTAAAATTCTCTCTATTCTATTCTCTTCTTTCTCTTCTCTCTTCTTCTAAATTCATCATCTTGAGCTGAAATCTCGAACCCTGTTCCTGAATCAGCCTACAAATCTCGAGTTATCCTCTATAACTCCTACATTTGTGTAACATTGGTATCAAAGCCAATCGACTCTTGGCAGCCATGACGAAAACAACAAAATCCATTGATAGTTCATAGTTCTCCAGCTGAAATGGGGGAAATAAGGGATATGCTACAGAAATTGACAGCGGATATGGGAACTTTGACAGGAGAGGTCACTAGCTTGAAAAGATTGGATCAAGTAGTGATGGAATTGAAAGAGCAGTTGGTGCAATCTGGAGAAAATAGGAGGGAGAAATCTCCTCTGGATAGAACAGGTCCCTCTGGACCTCGACATTCAGAAGAAAGAAGGCAAGATAAAAGCCCTGCAAGCTATAACACTAACAATTCCAATTTCTCAAGATAGTCGAGAATGGATTATTTGAGATTTTTTGGGGATGATTTACTATCCTGGTTGTTCAAAATTGAACAATTCTTCTCTATGGAAAATGTTGCTAATGAGGATAAGGTTTCTATTGCAGCTTTGCAGTTGGAGGGAGAATCCATTTAGTGGCATCTATCTTTTATGAGGTATAGGCAATATTTACAACCGCCTACATGGACTGAGTACGTAATGGCTATGGTGGATAGGTTTGGGACTGACTTTGATGACCCTATGGAGGAGCTGAAAAAGATCAAACAGGTGGGGAGCGTGAAAGAATATCAGGCTGTATTTGAGAAGTATTTGACTAGGGTCAAATTGTCTGAAGAAAATGCTATTAGTTGTTACATTGGGGGTTTGAAACCTGACCTGAACATTGTTGTGAAGTTTACTCAACCTACATCACTTTCACAGGTGTGTAAGAGTGCAAGAATGCAAGAAGCATATCTTACGACCATCAAACCATCCAGTGGATTTCGTAGTTTCAACACATCTAAGAGATCAACTGAGCAGGACTATTACCTGCTCCAACTACTGGTTATGCAGGGCCACAAAAAAGTGTTAACCGGAGAACATTAAGTATTGAAGAAATGAATGACAGGAGATCTAAAGGTCTTTGTTACTTCTGTGATGAGAGGTACACTTTTGGTCATCAATGCAAGACTATTAAGCAGTTGTACTTGCTGGAAATAGAGGAGCAGGATGAGGGTGGTGATGACCATATTTTGGGAATGATAGATCCTAAAGAAAGTCAAGAAGTGGAGATGACCAACACAATGGAGCAACTAGAAATTTCTATTCATGCTTTAAATGGTTCCTTAGGATATAGGACCTTGAAAGTGACTGGCTATCACTTTAAGAAGCCTTTACACATCTTGATTGATACTGGTAGTTCACACAACTTTATTGACCCTGAGTTAGTACAACAATTGGGGTTCCCTATCAGATCAGTTTTTCCTGAAAAAGTTGCAGCAGCCAATGGAAATGACATGCAAGTTGACAAGATGTGCACTATATCTTGGTTGTTACAAGGAGCTGAGTTTTCTGTTGATTTCTTGTTGTTACCACTAGGTTCTTGTGGGGTGGTTTTAGGGGTTCAATGGCTGTTCACCTTGGGGGATATTAAGATGAATTTCAAGAAACTCACCATGGAATTCTACTACAAAGGGAAGAAGCATTGTCTTAGAGGTGCAGGAAGTCGAGTCACAGCCTCAGGAGCTGGAAAAATGGCTAAGTTTTCAGGTAATCGATCTCAACTATGCACGATCCAAGTAGTTCCTTTATGAATAGTGATGTACAATGGTATGCCATTGAAACTAAGGAACAACCTGAAACAGATGCAAGCTTATTAAGTCTATTGGTGCAGTTTCAATCTTTGTTTACAGAACCTACTCAGTTACCACCTTCTAGAGGTGTTTTTGATCATAGGATTGTGTTACACCATGGTACTGAACCTGTAAACAAGAGACCATATAGATATCCATCTGTGAAAAAGGATATCATTGAAGGGTTAATACAACAAATGTTGAATCAAGGGATCATACAACCTAGTTGTAGTCCTTTTGCTTCTCCTGGTGTTTTAGTTGGGAAGAAGGATGGTTCTTGGAGGATGTGTGTGGACTATAGAGATTTAAATAAACATACTGTCAAGAACAAGTTTCCAATTCCAATTGTTGAAGACTTGTTAGATGAGTTAGGAGGGTCCAAGATCTTTTCTAAGATTGACCTCAGGTTTGGTTACCATCAGCTGTGAATGGCAGAGGAGGATGTGCCTAAAACAACTTTTAGAACACACTCAGGTCATTTTGAATATTTGGTTATGCCCTTTGGTATATCAAATGCGCCAGCAACTTTCCAAGGACTTACGAATTTTGTATTTCAACCCTTCCTAAGGAAGTTTGTCTTAGTCTTCTTTGATGATATCCTTGTATATAGCAAGAGCTTGGAAGATCATTTGTTGCATCTTACAACTGTTTTTGAAGTTATGATGCAGCACCAGCTGTTTGCTAAAGAAAGTAAATGTTTCTTTGGGGTGTTGAGAATTGAGTATCTTGGCCGTTTTATTACTGTGCATGGAGTGTTTACTGATCCTCAAAAGGTGAATGCTGTGTAGAATTGGCCTGTTCCTACTACTCTTAAGCAGTTAAGAGGATTTTTGGGATTAGCCGGCTATTATAGGAGGTTCATCCAAGGATTTGGTATAATTGCTAGACCATTAACTGACCTCTTAAAGAGGGACAATTTCAATTGGTCTAATGAAGCAGCTATTGCATTTGCAACTCTTAAGGAAAGACTTACTCAGGCTCCTGTTTTAGCTTTACCTGATGCTGCTAAACTCTTTATTGTGGAAACTGCTGTAAGTGGGACTGGTATTGGTGTTGTTCTCATGCAAGAGGGCCATCCCATTGCTTTTATTAGCAAAGCTCTTGGCCCTAAACATGCAGCCATGTCGGTATATGATAAAGAGTTATTGGCTATTGTGCAGGCTGTTACCAAATGGTCACAATATCTTCTTGGTCAAAAGTTTGTCATTAGAACTGATCAGAAAGCTTTGAAGTTTTTAATGGAACAAAAGTTGCATACTAACTCTCAACTCTTGTGGTTGACTAAACTAATGTCATTTGACTACACAATTGAATATAAGAGAGGGGTGGAAAACAAAGTGGTTGATGCTTTATCAAGGGTGGCAGGTGCTGAACTTATGTCATTGGTGCTATCTACTGCTACTTGTGATCTTTTTCAGGCCATAATTGATAGTTGGCATGCTGACCATGAGACACAAACTCTTATTCAGCAACTCCAGACCTCTCCTGGCACTCTCAAGCAGTATACTTGGTGTAATAATCAGTTCAGGAGGGCAGGAAGACTTGTGGTGGGAAATAACCTTCAGCTGAGAATTCAGATCATCACCTTGTGGCATTCTTCCCCTCAGGGTGGCCACTCTGGCATAGAGGCCACCTTGAAGAGATTGTCGACTCTTTTCTACTGGAAAGGGCTTAGATCTGATGTTCAGAAGTTTATTCATGCTTGTGATGTGTGTCAAAAGAACAAAGCAGACTTAGCAGCTTCTCCTGGTTTATTGCAACCGCTGGTCATACCTGATGTAGTTTGGTCTCAAATCAGTATGGATTTTATCACTGGACTTCCTAATTCTAGAGGTTATGAAGTCATATTGGTGGTGGTTGACAGGTTAAGCAAATATGCTCATTTCATGGCACCCTTATATTGCTGCATCTGTTGCTCAGGTATTTTTGGATATGGTAGTGAAATTTCATGGTCTTCCCGATGCAATTACTAGTGATAGAGATGCTATTTTCCTCAGCACATTTTGGCAGGAGTTATTCACCTTATAAGGGGTCCATCTACACACATCATCAGCGTATCACCCACAGGCGTATCACCCACAGTCTGATGGCCAGACGGAAGTACTGAACAGATGTTTGGAGACATATTTGAGGTGTTTCTGTAGTGAAGATGCTTCTAATTGGTCAAATTGTTTAGCTATGGCTGAATACTGGTACAATACATCCTATCATTCCGCTATTCATATGACTCCATATGAAGCATTGTATGGCAGACTTCCCCCTTTGCACTTGCCTTACCTTCCGGGTGAATCAGCTTCGGTTGAAGTTGATAATTCTCTTCTCCACAGAGAATTGATTTTACAACTTCTCAAGCACCATTTGACCAGGGCTCAACTGAGAATGAAGCAGCAGGCTGACCTACATAGGAGTGACAGATCCTTTGACGTTGGTGATTGGGTGTACTTTAAGACTAAACCTTACAGACAACAAACTGTTTCTACTAAGTCTCATCACAAATTGTCTGCTAGATACTATGGTCCTTTCCAGATCATCAAGAAGGTTGGGCCAGTAGCATATACTCTTTTGTTTCCGGCTGATGTCAAGATTCACCCTACTGTGCCTGTGCATGTGTCATTACTGAAGAAGTGTTATGAGCTACCTGCTACTATCTCTTATCCCCCTACCTTGGATATTTCTCATCCTCACTGCCCCTCTCCGGAGAGTATTTTGCAAAGAAGGATGGTGAAGAAGGGCAATAAGGCTGTTGCTCAGGTATTGGTTAAGTGGCAAGGCCTATTCGCTGATGAGGCTACTTGGGAGTTCTACAATGCGTTGTTGACTAGATTTCCTTTTTTTAATCCTTGTGGACAAGGATCTCTTGTTGGGGGGAGTGTTGATACACGAAATAATGATTGAAAGACTTCACATAGCTGGAAATGGAGATTAAAAGAAGTTTAGTCCAGATCAGCAACTAGTTCTGGAAAACAGTTATAACTGCCAATTAGTTAGACAGTTTACTATCATTCTCAATTCTATTAAAAGTTAGTTACAAATGTATTCTTAGGTATTCCATTTTCATTGATATATAGAGAACATGTAAAATGAAGGATCATAATAAGAAATATCAGTTTCTCTTCTAAAATTCTCTCTATTCTATTCTCTCTTCTTCCAAATTCATCATCTTGAGCTGAAATCTCGAACCCTGTTCCTGAATCAGCCTACAAGTCTCGAGTTATCCTCTATAACTCCTACATTTGTGTAACATTCCTCTCCAGTCGTACGTTCTTTACTTGTTCCCAGTGGAGACGTCTCTCGCGTCTTCGGGGGTAATTCTCCAGAAGACCAATCTTGCCCGTTTCTCCTTGCCTTCTCTAGACCTTATTACCTTACGCCTGCTGCCACGTACTCAAGCCAATTTTACCCAATACAATCACGAATCCATTTGTTCGTTAAGATTGTATTTTCATTTATTGTATAGTATGTATATATAAAATCAAGAAGATGACATAATCAACTCAATTTGGACTTTTTTTTTTCCTTTAGACATATTAACTTGTGAAAATCACGAATTCAACTTGTTTGGGACTGAGGTATAGTTGTTGTTATTTATTTATATTTTTCTCCTATTCTCTTCTCAATCATGTTCTGTTGTTGTCTATCTAGGTTGCAGGTTTTGTTCCTCTACCGAACCTTTTGGTGTGGATTTTTTGTTCATTGATTTCTGAGGGAAGACTCATGTCCGCACCAAATGAGAATAATGTCTCTCAACCACAGGTTATCCACATCTTAAATGAAACCAGAAACTTATGTTTACTGGTTTCCTTGCTTAATTGCTATAGAGAATTGTATGCTTCAGTTGTTTCTGAAGGCAATTAGGAGAATCTTGCTAATATTTGACTCTATTGTTTCTTCTTCGTGTGGGCAAGCATGTTTGTTCTCGTCTTTCCCAGCTTTTTCTATTGATTGATATACGATTTACAACGGAACAATATACGGAGCGGTTAGAAGTCGTTAAGGATATTTATTGCAATTACAATTAAGTCCCTCAAGTCAAGTTTTTAGTTATTTTATTTCCTTTTGAACCCCAGAAGTGGGAGGGGTTAGAAGTCGTTAAGGATATTTTATTATGCCACATCAGCTCTTTTCTTCCTTATATTCTGTATTGGAGCAAGGGGAGAATAATTAAGAATGAATGTTATTTTGCTCTAGTTACATTATATCTTTTTTCTGTTACTGCTTATTGCTATCAGTGGTATCAAAGCACTGTCCCGGCTCTGTGGCTTGTTGCCATGGATGGTGAAATTACGAAAGTCTTAGATCGGTTGGATCAAATGGCGCAAAGGCAAGATCAATTAGAAGCTGTACATGCAGCTTCCTTTCGCGAATTGAAGGAAGCTCTGCGTTCACACGTTCCCCTCAAGGTTAGACAGCCTCAATCACAGTCGACCTTGGATCCTATTGAGCTCTATTGTCCGACCATCGAACCTGGGAATCTATCAGGGTTGCCCCGCACAACTATACTTCCACCGGTACCTCGTTCCCTTTTGAGTCCTAATCCCCTATTCTCTCCACCTGCTTCCTTCAATCCCTATTCGACTCTTTCCCAAATTTCTAATACAACAGTAACCCATATTCCAAACTCAAATCCCCATACCGTTACATCTTTTCAAGATGCTGGTCCATCGATGCCTGCACCACCCTTCTCAACCCACCACGTTCCTCCTTCTACAGGTCCAGTTCTGAGCTCATTCAACCCTTACTCTTCTTCCCCAACGCGTCCTGTTGCAGCTCCTTATCAGACTATTCCCATCCCTCAATACCCACTTCATAATAGTTATTACTACCCCCAAAGTCACCCCCTACCTCCCCTAAACCCTAATCACGGCCTAACCAGATTGTCGAGAGTGGAATTTCCTAGGTTTAATGGGAAAGAATTTCAGGATTGGTGGTATAGGGTCGAGCAATTTTTCTCTCTAGATGAAGTACCTCCACACCAAAGGGTCACCATAGCAGCTATTCATTTTGATGACATAGCCCTCCAATGGCATCAAGCTTATCTGCGGAGTAGAGGTCCTCTTCCATTTCCATCTTGGGATGAATATTTGAGGGCTTTATCAGACCGATTTGGGACAGAGTTTGATGATCCCATGTCTGAATTGTTGAAGTTAAAACAAACAGGTGGCGTGGCTGAATTTCGGGAAATTTTTTATAGATCTATGACACGGCTCAACTTAGATCCGAATCATGCTATTAGCATATTTCTAAATGCTATCAAACCTGAGCTTAGTTATGCAGTTTGGATCCATAAACCTTACTCACTACCCCATGCCTACCACCTAGCAAGAATGTAGGAGTCGGTTTATCTTATGCAGTCAAAAGCTATGAAGAGTTCTTTTAATTATCCTCACCACTCCAAAACCACATCTTCTACACTCCCTTACCCGTCTTCCCGACCTATTAATCAACCCAATACTCACTTGCCACGACTCTCAGATGATCGAAACAGGAGATGTAAATTAACCCCTGCGGAACTTAGCGAGAAGAGGGCTAAAGGACTTTGTTATCTCTGTGATGAACCATTCCAACCAGGTCATGTTTGTAAGCACAAGGGTCAATTGTTCTTATTAGAGATTGAGGAGGTAGATCCTGAAGAGCAAGAAGAAGAGGATCCAATTCTATCAGAGGCCTTACCGGAGCCTTGTGAAATTTCCTTCAATGCTCTTCATGGTACAGTGGGGCATTGAACACTGCAAGTGACTGGGTACTGTCACAAGAGGCAATTGAACATTCTGGTGGACAGTGGCTCCACTCACAACTTCTTGGATTGTGATTTGGTTTCTCGACTGGGGTGGCCCATGAGCTTAGCAGATGGTAACTCAGTGCAAATTAAAAAGGTTTGTAAAGGTTTAGAGTGGTTATTGCAGGGCACGACCTTTAAGGCTGATTTTTTAGTATTGCCCTTGGGTTCTTGTGACATAGTCTTAGGAGTTCAGTGGCTTTATGAATTAGGTGATATCAAGTTCAATTTCAAGTTGCTGACAATGGAGTTTCAACATCACGGCAAACTACTCTCATTGAAAGGGGTGACTCCCAATTTTAAGATGATTGACTATGATTTTGTCCCGAAGGGGTCAACTGACCAGGTTCAGCTATTTATGATTAAAGCCTATGCTTCTAGCCCTGCGAAGCAATCAGCGAGGAGCTCAAGCACCGAAGACAGGATGGTTCAAGCTTTCTTGCACGACTATCTTGACTTATTTGGAGAGCCTACGAAATTACCTCCTTCCAGGGCAATGTTTGATCATCATATGCCTTTATCAGATGGGGCCACGGCACCGAATCACAGGCCTTATAGGTACTCTCCCGTGCAAAAAGATGTTATAGATAGGATGGTTCAGGAACTATTAGACCAAGGATTAATCAGACACAGTTCTAGTCCATTTGGTTCACCCGTCGTCTTGGTAAGTAAAAAAGATGGAAGTTGGAGGATGTGTGTGGATTATGGAGCCTTGAATCGGGTTACAATTAAAGACAAATTTCCCATTCCTTTCATTGAAGAGTTGTTGGATGAGTTGGGAGGTTCCAAGGTGTATTCTAAGCTTGACTTAAGGTCTGGATATCATCAAATTAGAATGGCACCGGAGGATATCCATAAAACTGCATTCCGAACTCATGCTGGTCATTTTGAGTACTTAGTCATGCCCTTTGGGTTGACTAATGCCCCTTCCAGTTTTCAAGGCCTGATGAATCATATATTTTCAGCTCATTTGCGGAAGTTTATCTTGGTTTTCTTTGATGATATTTTAATACACAGCAAATCTTTCTCTGATCATATTCATCACCTCCTCCGGATTGCCTTTGATATCCTCCGAAAACATCAACTCTTTGTCAGGGAATCCAAGGGTGTATTTGCAGCAGCCGAAGTAGAATATGTGGGCCATTTTATTTCAGCTGCAGGGGTGGCTACTGACAATAAAAAGATCCAGGCTGTTAAAGAATGGCCAATTCCGCGAACAATCAAACAGTTGAGAGGGTTCTTGGGCCTAGCCGGTTATTACCGACGATTTATTAAAGGGTATGGAGTTATTAGCAAGGCTCTAAATGATCTCCTAAAGAAGGATAGTTTTGTGTGGACTGACGAAGCTACACAGGCTTTTGTTGCTTTAAAAGAGGCATTGACTTCAGCTCCCTTGCTCACCTTGCGTGATTTTACTATTCCATTCACTGTTGAGACTGATGCTTGTGATGTTGGGATCGGAGCTGTCCTGATGCAATTGGGCAAGCCTATTGCCTACTTAAGCAAAGGGTTGGCTCCTAAACATCAAACCCTATCATTGTATGATAAAGAATTATTGGCCTTAGTGATGGCCGTGTCTAAATGGAGCCAATATTTGCGATGCAGCCCATTCGTCATTAAAACTGATCAGAAGGCCTTAAAATTCCTTTTGGAACAAAAGCTATACACTGGCTCACAACTGAAATGGGTCACTAAGTTGTTACAATTCAATTTTGATATTGAATACAAAAAGGGACGAGATAATAAAGTGGCTGATGCTTTATCTAGACTACCCGCGGGTGAACTAGCTGCTCTAACCCTTACTACTGCTAGAGCAGACTTGCTGCAAGATATAATGCACAGCTGGCAGGATGATCCTACACTTAAGAGTTTGATTGAGCAATTAGAACAACCTGGAGGGGATGTCAAGGGGTATACTCTTATCCACCAACAACTCAGAAGATATGGAAAATTAGTAGTTGGAGCAGATTCAGTTTTGCGACATGATTTGATCCACTTGTGGCATGCCTCCCCTCAAGGTGGTCACTCGGGCATAGATAATACTCACAGGAGATTGGCTTCTTTATTTTATTGTAAGGGTATGAGCTAAGTTACTCGGACTCTTCACTTTTGGTGCCGCACCCGTGTCGACACGACATGGGTGTGGGTGTGGGATCCGTACCCGATCTGGTCAACCGATTTTGGGTACTTTGACCAAAATCGACTGGGAAAGTCCGATAACAACAACAACAAACCCAGTGTATTCCCACAAAGTGGGGTCTGGGGAAGGTAAGATGTACGCAGTCCATACCGCTACCTCCGAAGAAGAAAGATTTAAGAAATTTTGTAATCAAACAAAATGTAATCAAACAAAAGCTAAGGTGAAATTGAAGAAAATGGAATACCTTGTATATAGAAACTTCTATGTTATTGCTTTTCTTTTTATCTCCTTTCAAGATTTTCTTCTTGAACAATATTTTTTCCTCAAGTTTTCCACATAATATCTCATAATTTATGTTTTGTAATTCTATTTTTAGATATTTAAATTATTTTTACCGAATCCCCGCACCCGTATCCATCTCTAGATCCATATCCCCGAATCTCTAAATTGAGACCGTGAAGGATCCTACCTCTAGATCCGTACCCGTATCGGACACCCGCACCCGAGTCCGAGCAACTTAGGGTATGAGAGATGATGTCGTGACTTACGTCAAGAATTGTGCCATCTCTCAGAGAAACAAAAACGAGACTATTGCTTATCCTGGCTTGTTGCAAGCTCTTCCTATTCCCTCTACTGCCTGGAGTAGTGTGAGCATGGATTTTATTGAGGGATTGCCTAAATCTACGGGTAAGACTACTATATGGGTGGTGGTAGATCGATTAACCAAATTTGCTCATTTTTTTGCCTTATCTCATCCCTATTCTGCCTGTGATATCGCCCACTTGTTCATGGATAATATCTTCAAACTTCATGGTATGCCTGCTGAAATTATTAGTGATAGAGATCCTATCTTCACTAGCAAGTTTTGGCAAGAACTTTTTGCTATTCAAGGAGTGTCTCTCAATACTTCAACGGCCTATCATCCACAATCTGATGGCCAGACTGAAGTTGTTAATAGATGTCTCGAAACATATCTTCGATGCTTTTGCTTTGATTCTCCTACTACTTGGGCTCAGTTCTTGAGTTATGCAGAATGGTGGTACAATACATCCTTCCACTCGGCTATACATGGTACTCCCTACGAGGCTTTATATGGACGGTACCTCCCATCCATTTGCCTTACTTGGCTGGTGAATCTGCGATAGAGGAGGTGGATAGGAGTTTGATTACTCGGGAGTTCAAATTTCAACTACTTAAGTATCATCTGGCTCGAGCACAACAAAGGATGATAGATCAAGCTAACAAACACAGGACGGACAGACAATTTCATGAGGGAGATTGGGTTTATGTCAAGCTTCAACCTTACCGGCAGGTCACTATGTCTCATCATCATTTTAGCAAGCTTTCCTCTAAATACTATGGCCCATATATGATAGAACACAAGGTTGGGGCAGTAGCCTACAGGCTAGTTATGCCTCCGGACTTGCTGTTGCACCCAACTTTCCATGTTTCTCTTCTCAAACCTTGCCATGCTATTCCTGATCGCATTTGTCACCCCCCCAGTTCTGAACATATGCAGTCCCTTTTGTCCACAGCCACTTAAAATTCTAGACCGAAGATTAATTCAGAAGGGAAGTAAGGCCATCGCTCAGTGGTTGATTCTGTGGGATCAGTTCCCTGAAGATCAGGCTACTTGGGAGGAGGCTCAGGAGGTTAGACTCAGATTTCCTTCCTTCCTTCCTTGAGGACAAGGAAGTGGTTGTCCAGGGGGACCTGATACGATTTACAACGGAACAATAGACGGAGCGGTTAGAAGTCGTTAAGGATATTTATTGCAATTACAATTAAGTCCCTCAAGTCAAGTTTAGTTATTTTATTTCCTTTTGAACCCCAGAAGTGGTTATGCCACATCAGCTCTTTTCTTCCTTATATTCTGTATTGGAGCAAGGGGAGAATAATTAAGAATGAACGTTATTTTGCTCTAGTTACATTATATCTTTTTTCTTTTACTGCTTATTGCTATCAGATTGCATATAGGTTTTGTTACAATACTCTTAGATTTCTGGATATCGCATGTTCCTGTCTTTCTTCCCATTGGTAACTAAGGGTGGTGGGTTGGAGGCAGGGATGTGACACTCCTTACTTAAGCTTAGTTCCCTATGTTGTATGCTCACAGTCAGTATATCTTGTATATGGGTGATTTTACTGTCTTCTACTACAGGCTTATCTTGTTGATCATCGGAAACGTCGTCTCTACCTTCATGGTAGGGGTCTACATAAACACTACTCTCCCCAGGGCCCAGATTCCACTGTGGGATTACATTGGATTTGTTGTTGTTGTTGCTTGTCTTGTTGATATGTAACTGTGAGTCTGCTTTGTGATCCATGAGCAGTTGTCTGCTCACGTTTTTGATGAGCTTCTTGATTCAATCATTATGGATGTTGCATCTGAGTGTCACCGCATAGCGAAACTAGGCCTTGATCGTAATTTAGAAGAAGAAGAGGAAGAACTTCGGTTGTCTGCACAAGCTCGGGAAAGGGTAGCTGATCCTAGCAACAGTAGTGAAACAAATGGCAAATACATTGTAGACATATTTGGGCAAACCCATCCTCCTGTTGCAAATGAAATATTTGAATGTATGAATTGTGGCCGATCCATCATGGCTGGGCGGTTTGCTCCTCACTTGGAGAAATGCATGGGGAAGGTATATCTTTCTCATTTCCGTACCCAGTCTCAAATTACCTCTCATTAGTTGAGGTCCAAATTATTTTCTGTTAATACTTCTATGCACTTGGCCCCAGGGGAGGAAGGCCCGTCTTAAGGCAACAAGAAGTAGCACTGCTCAGAACCGGTATACACGAGGAAACTCTGCTTCAACCTACTCTCCTTATTCAAATCCCACCAGCACTAGTCGACTACCAAATGGAAGTTCTGGTGTTTCAGGTCATGAATACTCGAATGGCTCCTTAGAAGAGATGTGATGTGGCCTTGTACGCAATGCCGGAGGCTGATTCATCTTCAGGTGAGAATTGAACAGAGAAGACTGCTAGGGACTTTCCTCCTCCCCCTTACCTGTCGTGCCTTCGAGGAGCTGGCGGAAGCAGCTATGCTGGTTCGTTTACAAAGCAGATGTTGCTCATAGTATGGTTTGATAATAACTGTATGAAAACATGGGTTTCCCGTACAAATGGTTTTGTTCGCATTGGCTTTCATATGCCAGAGGTTGGTAGATGATCTAACTTATAGCATTGTATAGGAGACCTTTTCTTTTCTCTCTTTAGACGAAATTTTCTTCTCATTATCGTTACTGTTGAAATCATTTAAGAAAGAAATACAACTCAAGTATCAAAAAGATTGCTAATTCCAGAAAACTTTAATATAAAAGAAGGGAAAATAACAAAGCAAAAAGATTCAGAAACTAAAATGAGAGTTGAGATTCCATAATAACTCGCGCAACACCTCATTTCCACAACAAAGTTTGATGCGCTATAGGTGACTGCTACACTCTTCATTGAGACAAATAAAATCAAGATATACCATTACTATTAGCAAATATAGGATCATATTCTTCGCATCAGCCAACCCAAATATGTTCACGCATGGATACGATCACGCAACACTGATTTAGCTTACGATGTATTTGGAAGCCATCATCATACAGAAATCCGGTTCTTTGAAGAGGACTCGAACCTTCATGCTCTTTAGCATGATAGTTTTGGAGTGTTGCATGTCTATCATTTCACCACTTAAAGAGTGAATCATATTTCATGAAATATGATATCTATCTAGTGTGATCTGATGTGAGAAATATATCTCATTATATGCTTTCCGAAACCTCTTTAACTTAAAACAGTAAAAATAACTACAGAACGAAAAGAGAGGGAATTGCCTCCTCGAGCAAAGGGCCAAAGGTAAATACTAGAGCTAGCTGCACCTGAATGTCTCACATCATTTCACCATTACCGTTGGACATGTTTGACGATAGTAGAAACATATTCTTCCTCAACCCATCTGGCAGCTTTTATCCAGTGCTGCTTATGGTTTGAACTTTCTTTTAGCTTAGAACAGTTGAAACACAAGATGTGCAAAAGCTTTACCCATACTTTCTCAAAATCTTATAACTAGATTTGTTGGGATCCTCGGTAAGGAGAACCCCTCCAAAAATGGGCGTATGCCACTATTTGCGACGCACACACGGTATTCTTTAGTAAAAGGCGAAAGAATAGTTCGCTATGTGTGCATCGCGTGGCTGCTTGAGATAATCCGAGGAGGAGGAGCTGCTTATGTATTCGTTCAAGATGCTCTCTTCCTCACCTTCCTTTTCGATGTGGGATTCTCTTCTTACCACATTTAACAATAAGATAGCACATGGACTCTGTTATCTGTTGGGCCGAGTCCAGGACTAATTTGAAGCACCATATTTTGAAGATAGAGGACAACATGGTTTGGCCCATGAATCCATAGGGGAGCTGGCAGAAGCAGCAAGGGCGATGTAAATGGGGTCCAGGGTGTTCATCCGAATTTCTTCAGCAAAAGTTTATACTATATATATTAGATTTTGAATACCATGAATACAAGATCAGAAATTTGCTTAGTGATTTAAGGGGTTCACCTTGAGGTTTCAAGTGCAAATCCTAGACATTACGTTATCATTTTTCAAACGCCCCTAGTTAAAATCCTGCCACCGAGAAGCAGCTATGTTGGTTCATAGTGCGCATCGGCTTTCAAAAGCCCGAGTTTAGTAGATGAATAACATTGTAAAGGAGACCTCAGATTCTCAACATTCTAGTTTAAAGTTAATGCCTTCATTAGCAGTTCTTGGGTTCTGTTCTACAAAGTTTTTAAGCTTTATATAGAGTGGTGGAATATAGAAATCTTCCACTATTTACTACAATTGAACTGATCATCACATTATGAGTGGTGGAATATAGAAATCTTCCACTATTTACTACAATTGAACTGATCATCACATTATGCGAAGGCATTTGATTGATCACAAAATTGAAGAGGAAAACAAAGACTGATGTCATTTTTTCTGAGACATCATGGATGAAGTACATAATACCTAAGGCTGTTTATGGTCATCAAAACAAGACCACCTAATTTCGAAATAAGCTAGTATATGCATAAAATTTGATAGCACAGCAACTTTGGATGAAATGTGTGGCCTCACATCAGACCACTGAAGCATAATTAACTTTCCCGTGGGAAGAGATAGTTAGCACTGAGAATATACATTATATGCTCAAGTTTACCCAAAATCCCCTGGGAAAAATTATAACTAGCATTGTTGGGATCCTCAGTGAAGAAAAATCCCTCCAAAAATTGGTGTATGCCACTATTTACAACGCACACACGGTATTCTTTAGTAAAAGGCGAAAGAATAGTTCGCTCTGTGTGCATTGAGTGGCTGCGTGAGTTGTTTGATACAGAAGGAGCTGTTTATATACCCGCTCCTATTGCTCTCTTCTTCGCCTCCAATTTCAATGTGGGACTTTCTTCTTACAACGTTTCACACAATATAATACCACTATGGACCCTGTTAATATGGGCTCTGTAATCTATTGGGCCGAGTCCAGGGCTTTGAAGGACCCATATTCTGAAGTCCATAATGTTTGACCGGACCAATATGTGAATCGAGCGAGCTCCCCTTGTATGCAACGATGTGGTGGTAAACCGCTCATTCTAATTCAGTGCTCTTCGAACTATGGTCTAAACTCTAATAAGTTATTCAAATGTAAAATGACAATCAAATATGTAAGATTGAGAAACATATGAGCAAACATCAGACCTGAATCTAATGTTTTAAGGGTTATATTTACACAATTGTGAGGTTGTGTACTTCTGGAGACTTCAAACATGTCTTACGATAATGTTATGTACAAGCACTCCAATTACCACTACTTTTTATAAATAAACATAAATTCAGTTTCACGCTCGGAAGTCTTTCATTGGGATAAAATACTTTCTAATAAAGACAATTTTAAATTCAAAATTCAACCTCAAGATCTTTAATTTAAAATAATAAACTATTTATCACTTCACCGTAATCTGCAATACACTGCCAATAAGAACCACTTGGATAGCAATGCTAGTTGGCAGCAAGTACTAAAGCTTCTAATACAGTGCAAAAAACAGGAAGTCAACTTGCTTAATGTTTGGAACGATATTAGTTATATACACTAAAAAATATAAGTAAAGATATTTTATAGCAGTTTTAATATGCAATCTCATTTATTTCCACAGGTTACCAATTTCATTTATTCTAAAATTTACTTAAAATTATTCTATGAGTGATTAGATTATGTAATTTTTTTTTTACAGTTCATAAATAATTAAGTCGCAGTTTTAATATGCAATCTCGTTTATTTCCACAGGTTACCAATTTCATTTATTCTAAAATTTACTTAAAATTATTTTATGAGTGATTCGATTATGTAAATTTTTTTCTTTTACTGTTCATAAATAATTAAGTCTTTGAATATATATATATCCTCCAATTAGATCTATGAAGTTGCGTTTGCAATATAAACTTGATCCTCTACAATTGTTCAGGTGTAAGGACAAAAAATTACATAAAAACAAAGTAAATGAGATGACTATTACCTAATATGTCTCTTTGGCGTCACTCGTTAAAAGGAAAATGGAAGAAAGAGGTCAAACAATCGTTTTCTTGAATGATGAATAGATGATACTCCTTTTGTGACAAATCGCATATACAACAACAATAATAACATATCCAGTGAAATTCCACTGATAGAGTTTGAGGAGTATGGTGTGTACATAGACCTTACCTCTACATCAGAGAGATGGTGGGTTATTTTCGAAGGACCATCGACTCAAATTAGTTATAAAAAGGGGAAGAACGATAGCAAAGAAAACATAAAAACTATTTTAAAAAAAAATAAAAATACAACAATACGATACTTTGTATGGGTCTTGCCAAACTCGTAAACCGATCACTATCATGCACAAAGAGAATGAATTCTGAAAGGTATATCTAACTCTGCCGATCTATACTTGTTTTGTGCATGTAACTAATTAGCTGTATCTATACTTATATAATAACCATAAAATTCTTTGATTAAAAAAAAATCATAAAACATTAAGTTTTACCGAACCAACAAACCGATCACACAACATTATACTAAGAATTGTAGACCTTTCAACAATAGTCAATTTTCAATTTTCACTTTTCATCACCTATATATATTTGGAGTACTCCTTGTCTAGCACTATAATTTTCAATACTATGGGGTCATTGTCAGAGTACAGATCTGAGAACTTCCATTGGTACTTCACTAAAGCAACTATTCATGTTCTTATTCTTTCAATCATCATTTGCTTACCAATAATTTTCCTAATTACCTTCTTTCTCTTTCGTTTTATTCATAGTAGAATTGGTCTATTGGTTGTTGATGATGAAGAATCTAGAGGCCAAATTACACAGAATGAATTTGTAATAAGTCCACATGAACACCTTGGTCTTGATGCCAAGACAATAAGTGCCTTGCCTATTTTCATGTTCAAGTTATCTTCTCTAAAATCTAATGTGAAGAACTTGTATAATTACATGGAAAGTGAGTGCTCAATATGTTTGGCATGTTATGAAGAAGAAGAGATTGTTAAAGTTATGCCTAAATGTCAACATGGTTTTCATTCTCCTTGTCTTGATAAGTGGCTTGGTAATTGTTCAACTTGTCCCCTTTGTAGATCCTCTGTTGATTCTTCCACAGCTCTACCACCTGACCATGTTGCTCTAATTGCATGATATGTATTACTACTCTCCAAGCAAGTGAAGATCTTCACACAACAGCCATGCATGTTATAATTAAAAGAGCGTGTGTGCTCGATCTCTTTAACATACAATTTTTAGACGAGATGGTCATATAATTTAACATGATCAATCACACAATTATTAATTAATAGAAGAGGTCATATATTTAAGTCATCCGACCGTCCCTTTTTATCAGAAAGAATTAACTTGGTCAATGAAAATGAATCAAGGAGGCGTGTTGTAGAATTTACACTCACTTTTGTGATGCTGTATGTGTCCTTTTGGAGTTTTCGAATATGTTTTACAATAATGTTACGTACAAGCATTCCGATTATTTTATAAATGAACTTAAATTATTTATGAGGTGAAGGTCTCTAATTATTACATGGAAACGCTATTTGTTTCATTTTGAATAAACTTTCTTTTTCTTTTTAGTTTCTCATCGTGTTCAACTAAATATGAATTCGCACCTAAAAATCTTATATATTATTAAGGATAAAATGCTTTCTAACAAAGATAATGTTATACTCAAAGTTTGAATTTGAAAGATCTTATTCAGAATGAAGAAGTATATATCATTCCTAACAAAGATAATGGAGAAAACTCTATGACCAGTTTCCTACCGCTTAATGCGCTGACCGTGGAATGAAGAATTAGTCTCACGACTGCCAATATCTTGGGAAATAAAAAATATATATATATCACTCAATCACAACTTTTGGTAGTAAGGTTAAATTTTCAACGACCATGTGTTGGAAGCTAGTCATTTTATCTTGTGAAAAATAAATGGAGAAAAACATCAGATGCACTTTAAAGTTCCCAATAATCCGAGTTTTTGGCAGGTGGTTCACTTCCCAATAAAAGAAACTAAGGATGTGTTTGGTATGATGAAAAATATTTTCTGAAAAATATTTTCCTATTTTTCTTTGCTTGGGTGTAATAAAATGTTTGGAAAATATTTTTCATAACAACTCATTTTCTTCAATTTGAGGAAAAATGACTTCCCTCATTGGGCCAAGGGAAGTCATTTTCCAGAAAAGGGAAAAGACATCATTTCCACCCCATACTATACAAGAAAAGTCTAAGCCACACCTAAATTATATAAGTGACCTATTACACACCTTAACTATATAAAAGTGATATTATTACCTCCCCGCGATCCACATTCTAAGGCGCGTGTGTTACACTTATTTTTGGCGCGTCCAACCTAAAAGGTAAACGGCTAAAAACATTAAGGGAAAAGACATCGTTTCCATCCCAAACTATAGTCGAAAAGTCGAATTCACACCTAAACTATATAAGTGACCTATTACACACCTTAACTATAAAAAAGTGGTACTTTTTACTGACGTGGTGCTGACGTGGCAGCGCGTGTAAAACACTACACCACATACAAGTGGTGGTAGCCTGACAGGGTGTAAATAGTTTCACTTTTCTATAGTTTAGGTGTGTAATAGGTCACTAATATAGTTTAAGTGTGGCTTCGACTTTTCGGGTATAGTTTGGGGTGGAAACGATGTTTTTTCAGAAAATGACAAATGTGACTTATGACCCCACCCCCACCCTTCTTCCTCACCCCAACAACACTCATATTCACATGACTCAAAAAATTCACATTTCTCAAAAATTTACATTACTCGGAAATATTTTTCACTATGTTTTGCTTTAATTTTTCACTGCTTGAAATAAAAAATAGTGAAACCCGAATTTTTCCCATTTCCAATGTTCATTGAATGTATTGTTATTTTCATATGCATAGAGGAAGATTTACCTATGTAACTTTTGCTAATTGTATATTTCATTTTGTCATCGATGTAATTTGTTTCACGAGGTTGAATAAGTTTGTCGTTACGTTATATTTCTATTGATTGTAGTATCTTGAGATTGTCCTAACAAAATATTGAAAAGTGTCTCCTATATTTGCTAATTAATAGTTGCTTAAATTTAGTGATTGTAATATTTTTTTATTCGATATTGATATTATTTGTTATGCTTAAATTAGTTCTTACAAGTTGTTGAGTTGCTAGAGGCCCTGATATACTAGTTAACAGTTAGTAGTATTTACTAAAAAAATATTTTTTCAATCACCAATCAAACACTAGAAAATATTTTTCTAAAAAATAGTCTCTACTCACCAACCAAACACCATAAAATATTTTTCGAAAAAATATTTTTCACTCACCAATCAAACATGAGAAAATAAGTAGAAAACCAATTTATTTTCCAGGAAAACTTATTCATATTGATGAATAGTTTTTTCATGTACACTTTTACTTTTTCACTATTTCAAAAATAATTTTTTCACTTATACCTGTCACTTTTATTATATTGATGAATATGTTTTTTATATTTTATCTTTAGCATAAATTACTTGTTTCTTCAATTATTGTTAAAATTTAATAATACTAAACCTCAGTTAATAGGGATATTAATAAAATACTCATATTAATTAATATTTTTTAAGGGACATACAAAATCTAAAGCAGACAAGAAACAGTGAAAAAAGGAGTACAATATATATTACCAATATGCATCACTAGGATAAATAAATGTAGCAATTCGAAAATACCAAGGCTTCCAAGTAATTCAGTGCATGTTTGGTCAGGCTATCGACTATCAAAAGCTACTTATTTTGGAAACCTTTTAAAAATATCTTTCCAAAAAGGTACTTTTAGAAAAAAATAAAAAAATATTTAAAAGTAATTTTTCCCGTATTCGATAAATAAATCGGGTTTGACTTTGTCTTTTTAGTGTCAAATTACGAAAAAGGATTATTTTAAGACTATTAAATAGAGAGAAATTATTTTAAATATTCATAACAAAAAACTTTAATTAAATTCATACTTTAAATTTAATTTAACAGGTAGATGTTATTTTCGATAAATCCGTAGAAGTCATTCTGAAAACCAGGGAGAAGAGAACTATAAAAACAAAAAAGAATGTGATAACTAATTTTAAGTTATAATATAAATAGTTCTATATTGTTAATTTTTTACTGTAGTTTAGTCTGCAATTCTCCGCACTATAGGTCAATTACTATATCCATAAGGTTATCAATTTCATTTATCATAAAATTTAGTTATAATTATTCTATAAGTGATGTAATTGTATAGATATATATTTTTTATACAGTAAATGCATAATTAAGCTCTATTTGAAAATCCATTTATTTTCCAAATATCTATTAATTGCTTTTGCAATAAAAACTTGACCAACCTCCAAGTTATTAAATTATTATATGGTGAAAAGTGATAAAATTACATAAAATGAAGTAATAATTACAAGATGACATTACTTAAGATGTCTATTTGGCTTCACTCCTGGAAAAGGAAAGGAAAAAAAAAAAAGACCAAACAATCTTTTTGTTGCGTGAGAATAGACGATACTCTTTTTCTTTTTTTTGACAAATCACATATAAAGTACTAATAATATATTCAGCAATATAGCGAATATACAAGTGAAAGTGGGAGGATAGAATATATCCGGATCTTATTTCTACCTCGTGAAGGTAAAAATGTTGTTTTTTAAGGACTATCAGCATAAGTGCAGCTAGACGATATAGTTATGAAAAAGAAAAATGACAAAGAAGAAAAGATCACAACTAATAAGAAAAACAGTATAAATTAAGGGTGTCAAACGGGCCGGGCTGAACCGGGCTGACCCGGCCCTATTAGTTAACCCGGCCCGGTTTGACCCGGCTCGGTAAGCCCTAGGGCTTAAGGGTTCCGGGTTCCGGGCCGGTTTTTTTTTAAAAAATGGGCCCGGTTAACCCGGTCCGGTCCAGGCCCGCCGGTTAACCGGCCCGGCCCGGCCCAGAATATAAAAAAAAAATTGGGCCAACTAGCCGTTGGCCCAACGGCTATATAGCCGTTTTTGGGTCCAAACGGCTAGTTTGGGCCCATTTAATTAAAAAAAAAAAAAAAAACTTTAAAAAATATTTTTTAATCCCCAAAAAAAATCTATAAATACCCTACAACTTCAAATCATTTTTCACACAATTTTTCACTCTCTCAAATCTCAATTCTCAATTCTCTAATATTCAATATATTTAATTTCTTAAAGTGTTCACTTTAATTTTTTAATTTTCGTTTACAAAGTACGAGCGGAAGTTTCCAAAGTCGCAATCTTCGGATACTTCCAAAATTTGGTATTGTCGTTCCATCTCTTACGTTTAATTTTTATTTATTGTATTAATTGTTTATTATTTAATTTTATTATATTTGTGTATTTTGAATATTTTTAGTTTAATTTAATTTATATTATGGATAAATTAAAAAACCTCGCTGCTAAAGGTGTTAAATTTTTTTGTCCCGGAAGCGGTAGTGGTAGTAAAAAGCGAATTACTAGTGGTAGAGGTAGTTCAAGTAATAGATATACCCGTGTGCCTTCGCCTCCGGTACCGCTTGGTACACCTTTTGAGGAAGAAATAGGTGTAGGTGCTCACGATATGGATTATGTAGAAGCTCAGGAAAATTATGGTATAGAAGAAGAAAATGAAGTAGATGCAGTTAATTTAGACGAAGATAATGAAAATATTGCTGAAACACCCGCAGTAGGAGATGCAAACGTTAGATCTGAATCAGTTAATCTCCCTTCCCGTCCTCCCAGTGCCCCAAAACCTCGTAAAAGAACTAGTATTGCATGGCAATTTTTTGAACGTATATCAGATATTGAGGTGCAGTGCAATATTTGTCAACAAATATATAAGCATAGAAGTGGAGGCAAGCAAGGGGGTACGGGTACGTTAATGAGACATATAGATGAAGATCACAAAAGAGAGTTAAATATTGCAAAAGGTGGTGGGGATGTTGGTGGGTCAACGCAAACTAGAATGGACCCAACAACCGGTCAAGTAGCGAAAAAGTATAATAAATTGAGGGACAGGGAAGAAATAGCTAAAATGGTAGCTGTGGGTTGTTTGTCTTTTAGTTTTCCTTCTTCTGATGCTTTTATTCGTTATATACAAGCAATTTATAATCCTATGTTTAATGGTATTCCTAGAACTACTTGTCGGTCTGATATTTTTAGACTCCATTCACAATATTGTTTTTATTTATCAACATTGTTAAAAAATATTCAATGTAGATTGTCCCTAACTTCTGATCTTGGTCGTGCTGTAAATAAAAATGATTATTTAACCGTTACTTGTCATTGGATGGATAGTAATTTCGTGATGCAAAAACGTATTCTTGCTTTTTTATATGATGAAGATCGTAAACATACTGGACAATTTATTGCTGATTCTATTGTTAAAATTGCCGGATACTATGGTATAGAAAATAAAATTTTATGTATTGCTTTTGATAATGCTTCTAACAACAAGACTGCTATAACAAAAATAAAATCTACGCTATCTCCGTCCTTGCCTGAAATTTTTCATATTAAGTGTGCATGTCATATATATAATTTAATTGTAAAAGATGGTCTTGAGTTTTTTGAGCTTTATATTGAAAAAATTCATCTTGCCGTTGGTTTTATTCAAGGAAATAATCGTAGATCGAGAATTAGAGAATTTAAAGTTAAATGTCAAGAAAATGGACTTACACCGATTTTGATGCCTGAGGAAATTGATACTAGATGGAATTCTACGTATGAATTTTTAAAAACTTGTTATAAATATAGAATTCCTATTACACTAGCTTTTAACCAACATTGCGGTTCATTTGCTGATTCTGCTGATTGCATGCTACATAATTCTGATTGGGTTGTAATTAATGATCTTGTTATGTTTTTAGAAAAAATTTATGTAGCTACGGTTGAATTTTCCGGTGCTTACTATCCTACTGTTTGTAATATTTTGGCATATATAGCCGATATTTCTGGTTTGCTCCAACAATATAAAAATAAAGAAGGTTATAAAGAAGCTGTTGGCGCCATGTTTACAAAATTTAAAAAATATTTTTTCCCGATTCCCCCTATTTACTTGGTTGGTGCTATGCTAAATCCGTGCATGAAATATAATAATATGTGTCACTTTAGTACTCTTATTTATACTAACTTAGAAATAAATACTAACCATGATTCTGAACAAGTACAGCCTGATTTGTGGACGGCTACGGCTGATACAAAAGATTATATAGAAAAATTATATAATCACTATGCTGATTTATTTGATTCAGCCGTACCTACAAATATCACTCCAACTGTCGCTCCTCATCCTCCCGAGGAGCCATCATCTTCTAAAAGGCCGGCACATAGTGGTTTTTCTGATTCGTTTTATGATTTAAATTGTTGGAACAGTGTTGATGAGAGAACTTACACATCAACTTATCGGGAAGAGCTGAAATATTATCTTCGGACGGCACCAGAGGATCGCAGACGACGGATCAACACGCTGGATTGGTGGAGGAATAATGAATCACAATATCCTGTGCTTTCAAGATTAGCTAGAGATATCTTGAATGTTCCAATGTCAACCGTTGCATCAGAGAGCGCCTTCAGTCAGGGACGACAGCAGCTTGGAGACAACCGACACTCATTGGGAAGCAATGCAATGAATGTTCTAGTTTGCCTCAGAGATTGGATTAGAGCGGAAAGAAGAAACCAAGGAATGGAACCGGAGCCGAGCGACGAGCTGAAACTAGAAGAAATTATGACTTCACGGGAGAACTCAGCAGAATCAAGTCAAATGCATGGTTTTGCCCCCGTTGACTTTGATTATCCTATGCAAGTTCCCATTAATATTAACATGAATGAGTTGGAAAAAATGATGCATAATTTATAGATTTTTCATTCATGCAAATTATAAATTTTGGATC
Source organism: Capsicum pubescens (assembly GCA_030864215.1). Taxonomy (NCBI): domain Eukaryota; kingdom Viridiplantae; phylum Streptophyta; class Magnoliopsida; order Solanales; family Solanaceae; genus Capsicum; species Capsicum pubescens. The sequence goes on from CM061543.1 coordinate 5,765,336, forward strand.
ATTTGGCAATCAATAAAATTCCCCAAATTCATTCAGTCCTTAGTCGTTGTTTTTTATTTTTTTTTGAATAAATTTTGAATATTTGTGCATATATCTTCTATAGAAGTGTATATTTAACGTATACATGTGTATATGTTTTATAAATTAGTATATAAGTATATCTATACATATTGTAATGTATATATAATGTAGTATATTTTATAAGTAGTAGTATATATACATTTAATGGTGCGTATACACGTGTATATATCTTCTATAGAAGTGTATATTTAATGTATACATGTGTATATGTTTTATAAATTAGTATATAACTATACAAATATATATTGTAATGTATATACATTATAGTATATTTCATTTAAAGTATTACATATACATAGAATAGAGTGTATATATGTGAATGGATCTTCTATAGACGTGTATATTTAACGTATACATGTGTATATATTTTATAAATTAGTATATAACTATACAAATATATATTGTAATGTATATATATTGCATATATCTCATTTAAAGTATTACATATACATAGAATAGAGTGTATATATGTGAATAGATCTTCTATAGACGTGTATATTTAACGTATACATTACTTTATGTTTTATAAATTAGTATATATATTGTAGTATATACTTTTTTTAAAGTAGTACATATATATTGAATGGTGCGTATATATGTGTATATATCTTCTATAGACGTATATCTTTAAAGTATACAAGTGTATATGTTTTATAAATTAGTATGTAACTATATATATATACATATTATTGTATATATATATATATGTATATCACTATATTGTAGTATATATTTTATTTAAAGTAGTACATATATATTGAATGGTGCATATATATGTGTATATATCTTCTAAAGTAGTATATATTTAACGTATACATGTGTATATGTTTTATAAATTAGTATGTATATATATTGTAGTGTGTATATATATATATTATACTATTATAGCAAATGTTTTATTTAAAGTAGTACGTATAGTCATATATAATTATATATTGAATGGTACGTATATATGTGCATATATCTTCTATAGAAGTGTATATTTAACGTATACATGTGTATATGTTTTATAAATTAGTATATAAGTATATCTATACATATTGTAATGTATATATAATGTAGTATATTTTATAAGTAGTAGTATATATACATTTAATGGTGCGTATACACGTGTATATATCTTCTATAGAAGTGTATATTTAATGTATACATGCGTATATGTTTTATAAATTAGTATATAACTATACAAATATATATTGTAATGTATATACATTATAGTATATTTCGTTTAAAGTATTACATATACATAGAATAGAGTGTATATATGTGAATGGATCTTCTATAGACGTGTATATTTAACGTATACATGTGTATATATTTTATAAATCAGTATATAACTATACAAATATATATTGTAATGTATATATATTGCATATATCTCATTTAAAGTATTACATATACATAGAATAGAGTGTATATATGTGAATAGATCTTCTATAGACGTGTATATTTAACGTATACATTACTTTATGTTTTATAAATTAGTATATATATTGTAGTATATACTTTTTTTAAAGTAGTACATATCTTTTGAATGGTGCGTATATATGTGTATATATCTTCTATAGATGTATATCTTTAAAGTATACAAGTGTATATGTTTTATAAATTAGTATGTAACTATATATATATACATATTATTGTATATATATATATGTATATCACTATATTGTAGTATATATTTTATTTAAAGTAGTACATATATATTGAATGGTGCATATATATGTGTATATATCTTCTAAAGTAGTATATATTTAACGTATACATGTGTATATGTTTTATAAATTAGTATATATATATATATTGTAGTGTATATATATATATATTATACTATTATAACAAATGTTTTATTTAAAGTAGTACGTATAGTCATATATAATTATATATTGAATGGTACGTATATATGTGTAATTGTTTATACTTTATATATTTTTTTAAAAATATATGTTGTATATTGGAGTGTATATAGTGTATATTGGATTTTTTATTTATTTTTTAAACGGGTTTGACCGATTTTTAACCGGGTTTGACCGGGTCTTGGTGGGTTTGACCGGATTGGATTTAGTGGGCCGGGTCCGGGTGGGTTTTAATTTTTTTACTGTTTGGCCCGGCCCGGCCCGGAACCGGCCCGGAACCCGGGTAAAATGGGAGGGCCGGTTCCGGGTTGGCCCGGCCCGTTAGACACCCCTAGTATAAATCATACAGAAACTTGCAATTCGTAGATCGATCACCATCATGAATAAAGAGAATAAATTTTGAAATGTATATATAGTTTTATACATCAATCTATACTTATATATTTCACGCACATGTATAATAAAAATAAATTATTGAGTTTTACCGAACTTGCTATATGACCACACTATATATATATATATATATATTCCGAAATGACACTTCCATACTAGTCACTTTTCACTTTTCATCAACTATATTTGGAGTACTAGTACTACTACTTTTGTCTAGCTCTAAAATTTTCAGTACAAATTAAATGGGGTCACTGTCAGAGTACAGATCTGAAAACTTCCATTGGTACTTAAGCAAAGCAAGTTTTCATATTCTTATTATTTCAATCATCATTTGCTTACCAATATTTCTCCTAATTACTTTCCTTTTCTTTCGTTTTGTTCGTAGAAGAATTGGTCAAGTGGTTGTTGATGATGAAGAATCTAGAGGCCAAATTAGACAAGGAGGTGGTGAATTTGTAGCAAACCCACAAGAACATCTTGGTCTTGATGCCAAGACAATAAGTGTTTTGCCTATTTTCATGTTCAAGTTATCTTCTTTAAAAAATAATAATGTGAAGAACTTGAATAATAGTTACATGGAAAGTGAGTGCTCAATATGTTTGGGATGTTACGAAGATGAAGAGATTGTTAAAGTCATGCCTAAATGTCAACATGGCTTTCATTCACCTTGCCTTGATAAGTGGCTTGGTAATTGTTCAACTTGTCCTCTTTGTAGATCCTCTTGTTGATTCTTCCACAACTCTACTTGCTTGCTGTGTTGCTCTAATTGCATGATAAGTCTCCAATTGCAATTCAAGGTTTTTTGGGCAATCGTCGCGTTGAAGATATAATTAATTATTAGAGTAGTTGTCAGAAGTCCAGCGTTTAGGCTGTCTCACCGTCCCTCCTTATCAAAAGAATTTTCACGTGTTGAATCAATGACAATGATTCAGGTCCGCACGTAAAGAGGCGTGTTGAAGACATACATGATTATTGAATAAATAAAAATGTGTTGGCTCCCTCTAGCTAGCACATAATCCTTAAATGTACTTCAATTTAAGTTATTTGTAGTAACGATATATACTTTTCTAGTATTATATATAATCAGCAAATTTAATTTTAACCCATGATAGAAAGTTGTTTCGTCTTAAACTAAAGCTATTTGTCATTCTTAAAATTTTCTATAATTTAGATGACCATTTAAATAATATTAAAAGCTAGTAGATTCAATGGTTAGAACATAAAGATCGAATATGAGTATTGCTAATCTGGGTTCTTAATGCCTCTTCTAAGCTCAACAGTACGTAAAATATGTTATTACTAGCTATATGATCATTTCATAAAAGTTTAAGTAGGCAACCTATACATAATTTAATTTTATTATGTACAATATTTGAACTATAGGCTTTTCAAGAACGTGACTATAGTAAATAAATATTTGTAGCACGTACATGGATTTTCCTTTCCATTGTTAGGGGCGGGGCTCGGGAGAGTGCTCACTCGAACCCATCAATAAAAAATTACACTATATATATAATAAATTTTCTGTGTTTATGTACATATATAAATTTTGAATCCTCTAAAAGCATGCAAAAGGTTAGCTTAGCAGCATAGGGCAATTAAAATGCACCCCAATGTTTAAGGCTCAATTCTCTGTATTATTTTTTACATTTTTATTTTTCGAATTCCTTAATAAATATCTTGAACCTACCTTGTACACAACTAAAGTAAACAAACAAATATAGCTTTGTCATTCTCAAAGGAATCTGTTTGGCATTATCCATTTTATGAAGTTCTATTTTATCCATAATGATGTTAGCATCTACCTCCTCAATTTTCCAATCTTGACCACTTTAAAAAAAAAGATTTTATTTTTGTCTTTTTAAAAAAAAGAAAAGTATGGTCACACTTATTTATTTGAAAAATCCATGGCGTTATGGGTAATGGGCCTTATTGCTGCTAAGGGATATAAATGGTACAGTTGACAATACAGTAAAACAATTAAGCAAGTTTAATTACTCTTCTTCTTCTTTTATTTTTTCTTCCTAAAGAAGAGAGTGAGTTGCCTGTTGGATTTATTGCTACTACGAGATCTTAAAATAATTCAAATCATTGATGATTTCATTATTTATAATCGAGTTGCAAAAATTTATGAATAGTTTTACTCTATTATTATAATTTAAATATAGCAGACTGTCAGTCTTATTTTTCAGTCGTATTGCGGAGAATTATTTGTACATGTTCTTATCTTTTAGTAAGTGATTTAATAAAAGTTTATTTTTAAAATTGTCATTGTATAGAAGTTAAAAGAAAAACTATAAACGGTTTGGTCTGTTTAAAATAATACTAATAGAATGCCTTTCATCGTGGCAGATCCAAAATATAAATTTGATGAATTCGATCTTTATGTTCTAAAAATTGAACCTACTAACTTTAAAATTATTATTTCAGAATCTAACAAAAAAAAAAAAAAATCCTCGAAATTTTAGTTAGTTTTTACATGTATATCCATACTTCATGTCGAAAATGCTCGATATGATTGAACCCTATAATTGTACTCTGCATCCCCTTGTGTAGTAAATAGCATACTACTACTAGTAGATAGTAATAAGTGTCCATTCTCTTTTGCCATCACTTCCATTTGAGTTCAGCATTGTTCAGTTTTGTCATGTCTTTACAAGATACTCAAACTTCAAACTGGTACTTCAGTGACAAATTAATCACTTCACATTTCCACAACCATGGTCTTTCCATTATCTTTTTCTTCATCTTGATATTACTAGTTGCCTTCTTTTTCTTCTACTTTCTTTGTAAATTTAACTATTTTTCTAGTGAAATAATGTTAAGTCCTCCACTTGGTGATTCAGTCTTGGTACAAACCAACAAGGGGCTTGATGAAGAATCTATTCAAAAGCTCCCCATTTTCTTATTTGGTGAGACAGGTAAAGACACTGTAAAAGAAATTAGTGAGTGCCCAATTTGTTTGGGGTTATTTGGAGATGATGAAATGGTTAAGTTATTACCAGTTTGTGAACATGTATATCATGCTCAATGTATCGATGAATGGCTAATTGCTCACTCAAATTGTCCTCTATGCCGGGCTTCGCTTCGATTCAACTCACTTGCTACAAGTTCAGAAGCCGCGGCTTGAACTGCACCAAGAATGAAGAAGTACCGACCACCAGATGGAGTATGTTCTAGTTCTTTTGTTCTTTGGTTTGCGAGTTCAACTATCCCAATTTGTAAAATTTACAAATTGCTCATTGATTTGATATCAGTAAAATTTAATTGATCGTAGTGGTGCTCCATCATTTCGATATGTAGAGTTACTATATGTTATTGTAGGTCAACTTAACCTAACAGTATACAACTTTTTTGATGTCACTCAAATGGTTCATAACAGGCGCCCTTCTAACATTATTTGCCTTTTCACTATTAATCATAGATCACTTCTTTTTTAGCTAAGATCTAAGAAGCATAGATAACTTCCAAAATTCAATGATAGGATTATAGGCAAGTTGAAGATAAATCGAAGTTTGCAACTTAAGATTGTTTAGTTGCACAAAGTAAAAAAAAAATAAAGCTTTGGTTAAAGTTTAATTTAAGCATAAATCACAAAGTAAAAGCCTTAGAAGTCGAACAAGTTGCCTTTGATTTGTTAGACTTGACACCAAAATTACAATTTTTCACCAACAGTTAATGAAGTACTGATTTCTTTTGATTCTCTTTGACCTATTTTATACAGCAAATAACACACATTCCTCTGTACACGAACAGAAGAATTGAAGAATTTGCCATTTTTCATAGACCCCTTTGGCCTTTTCCGGAAAACTAACAAAGATCGTACTCTCTCAAATCGGGTTATGCTCCCTATTAAAGAATTACACTTTTCTATATTAGAAATAATTGAACTTTAAACGTCAATATTACCTTTAATGACATACTATTGTAGACATAAAAATTCTCATGACATATGTAAAGACCAAGTTCCAAAACTTTTCCTTTTTAACTACATTGCCCAGACTATCTGAATGATGAAAGCAAGTATTCATGGCATATGCATTGATTCTTGAACTTTGCACCCCGAACCAATGCATAAATATATCGAAGTAAAACAAAGAGAATTACCAGAAATAGTGAAATTTATAAATTTGAAAAAGGATCTTAGAGCGTCTAGGGTCAGTCCAGGAGGGCCTCTTAACGCCTTCTTTTTTTTCTTCTCACCAGAGTTATTTCAGAGACTTTTATAACAAGATGTCTTGTTCTGGTAGGGCAATAGGATCCCGTGCGAAATTTGGAGAGAAGAAAGTAGATTTTAAAATTTATCATCTGCAGAGACCATATTAAGAATCAGTTTGGTTCATATTTGGAGAGATTATTCCCTCGCGAAATCACAATCAAATTACTGAGGCTGAAAAAAGGAGAGGAAGGGATTGGAGAGGGCAGTAAGAAGATGATTATTCCCTTTAAAATGATACACTTTAATGTCAAAACTCTCGTCAATATACAATATTTTTGGTATATCAGTTGATACAATTTGAAGAATGAGAGAATTGCTGCATTTACAAATTAGCAAGTCAAGTTGCAAAGACCTACATCAGTTTGTATCTCTTCTCCTGTACTCCTGTAACCCCCATTTGTATCTCTATAATTGTATGAAGTGGCATCTGCAAGTTTTACAAGGAAAGGGGTAAAATAAATGGACTTTTTATTTCTATACTAGACCAGGAAAGTAAAGAGCATAGGCTTCTGTTTTAATTTCTTAGCTGAAATGATTAATCCCCTTCTGACAAGTTCAAAGTTCACTAAATTTAAATGGACAAAGCAATACTGAAGAAACCATCACCTATAGCCACTACAAACCTTTGCCCTCATCTTCCATTCACTAGAATATATAGATAATTAGCAGAGGAATCCAACTTCAACGCCATTTTCTTGATTAAATTATGAGTAATTGGTGTCGTTGATATAAAGTTCTATGAACGAGAATATTTTAAGAAAAAAATTTCTGTAAATACTCACCAAGATTTTAAAACTATTTCAAATGAACTATTGGAGACATGTAAGTGACGAAAGTTGTTTTCTCCCTCTTTAAAAAATATTTTCCACTGGTGTTTGGTTGCCAGAAAATGACTAATTTTTTAGAAGACATTTTCCGAAAAAGCACTTTTCTTCATACCAAACACACCCAAAATCTCAACTAGCATTTAGCACCAACCATCTCTACAACCTTGAAAAGATAACACCATAAACAAATTTTATGCACATCATCTTTTTTGAGAATCATGTCAGCGTCTTATCTACCCTTAATTAGAAATAGGGTGCACATTTTTCGTAGAGTAGCCTTAATGAACTTCGTTTCATTCAGCAACTTAATTGACCAATCGAGCAAGAAAGATGGAATGAAAGGAAAAAAAAAGTAGCAGCACCTCCGCGGCTCGTCTAGAAGAAGAAGAAGATAAATATCATTTTCATGTCTAGCAGATATGTTCAACATGCTATAGGTGGCATCAGAAGGAACGGATATGCATCCATGTTCATCGAGGAATATGATATAACTATCCTGTTCAAATTCTTCATAAGCAAGATCAAGTAGTTACCTCTATGTGTGGAATTTCATTCAAAGGCCTATCAGCAAAATAAGCATACAACGCCCTCAGTACTGCCTACAAGAGAATTAGAAAGAAAACATTCAATATCATGCACATGCTTTATTGGCATGAAAGTGAGATAATTTTCATGTTTCAGCAACATTTACCAACCTGGTGGGATACCACCACTACCGGTGCTCTCTGTCTTTCAAGCTCGATAATCACTGGTTCCAACCTGCAGCATATTGAACATTAATTAGAACGAAATGAGGAAATTGCAGAATTCTAGATTTAATTTATTGACGGTAACCAACCTTATAGTTTAAAGGGTTAAATAACAAACCTTTGTATGACATCAAGGTAAGATTCGCCTCTAGGGTATCTATACCTCAGCTTGTCCTTTTTGCGTGACCTGTATGAATAAATAAGTAAGAACCTTTAACACTAACTAATTGATATTCAAGATAAAGTACACAGTGTTGGTCCTTAATGCATCAATACATGAGAATGGAGGAGACCAGCTTCATTTCTTCTGACAAGTCAACAACACACTGTTATATGAGCATGCGAAGAGAAAGAGTAAATCACACATCCAGTTAGAAATAATGAAGCAGAAAGGTCTTTTGATTCCATGGAGATGTTATTACCCCATGAGTGAGTCTCTCATCAGTTCAACAAATTACGCGCAAACTAGGAAAGACCTTTTCCAACTCTAACTACATTCCAAGGCAGTTCAATTCAGTTGATTGCTTATACAGATAGATAGTGAAAAAGAACTATGCCACTGGGGCAATCAATATCATTAAGTTCATTCAGTAGATACCAAACAGACTCTAAGGTCAATTCCCTGTCTTAGCAAATATCACTTTTATGTAGCTGCTGAGGTATATTTCCTTCGGTACGTGTTCATAATTTGACTTTTTCCTATAAACACCACAGAAATCTACTTGGATAAAATCTTATCATGTCACAAACAAATGGAAAAGCGTGCATCGAAAGGTGAAGAAGAGTTGTAGCATACTCATATTCTTCGGGCATATTTTTCTTTATTTCTTCATATGTCATCCCATCACATATGCCAGAATTTATTTCATCAAGGGCTCGCCATTGTATCTGAGGAGGGATAAGGAAAAGGAAGAAACCTACAATGTCAAAAACATGATTTAAAAACAAACAAAGAATCGACAGTTCAACAAGCTAACCTTGGGAAACCCAGCAATTGGACCAGCTGTCAAAATTGTTCTTTGCAATGTACTGGTCCATATCTAAGTCAAAAAAATATATAATTGAGCATTTATACAACATCCTCTAGCATATATCTAAGAATTTGTGCAGAGTAAGAACTACCAGCTATCTTTAACTATTAATGATTTGCTCCGAGTCATCATACGCACTGAAAGCCTAACAAACAGTTGAGGAGCTTAAAAAATGCAATTTTCTAGGGTCCATGTAGAAATATAATAAATTTTGAGCTTAATAAATACTAGAGACCATAAACTCTTTATATGCTCATACTTTAGAAACAAAACCCTTTATGTGTTTATGCCCATTTTTTATTCATGTGCATTATGTTATTGAAAAAAAAAGGAAAGTTGTTAGTTCTTCAAAATCAAGAAATTTGAGATATTATCACATCACACATTCCCAAAGATATGCTGCAAGACTGCAAATCCAATTCTTTTAATTCAACTCCTCCCAACCCCCATAAAAAAATGAAAGATACCTATGTTTATTGTAGTATTTCTTGATTCCTTTTGTGAGGAGAAAGTGGGCCTTTTTTTGTGTGCAAACAGGAGTATTAAGCTGCTAGGAACCACATTTTCCATATAGGGATTCCTAATATCTTAAGATCAGCATAGAAGTTTGACATCTGTCCTACTAATTAGGAGTATCTAGTTACAGCTGATACTAATTTTTTTTTTATTCTGGAAGCGACATAAAATCGTGCTTCTCATATAAGCCAAAAGAGTTGGATACTACATGCATTTACGCCTCATTGTTTTTAGCAACCACTAATCCTGCTTCAAGTTTGTGTAAGAAACGATAGTAAGTATAAGTACTGCTTTGACATACTTTTATTTCAAAACTACATCTGAAATTTGCAGTTTGCTATTTAATCTAACATGAGTAGGAAGTTACAACTATCAGAGAAGGCTTTGACATGCTTCTTCTAGAGAGCTAATTCTCCAATTGAAAATATCAGGCCCAAAAGGAAAAAATAAAAGGAAAATGCTTGCTCGCCTAGGGGAAAAAGATCAAAAGGTTCCTGCTCCTGGCACAGATTATTATCCAAAGAAGGGAAGTTCAATATTTTCTTTTATTTATTTATTGATATGTAGTTTTTCAGGAAAAAGGAAGTGTTTTCATCAACGATTAGAGGAAGCTTTCTTCTTTAGCCAAAGAAAACAAAGTAATTCGGAACAGGTTTCAAAATGAAGAACTGGCTTTTCTTAATATGTTAACACTTGACACAATAAAAGACCAAAAAACAGAAATCTAAGCACCCTAGGTTGTATGGCATCAGATTCAATGGTTCTAATGCTTTTCTAATGTTAATGCTTTCTTCTAAGTGTACAAGTCCTATTGCTATCTCTATTGCTTTAAGCCAAATCTTTCTCCCAGCCTTCCCCAACTCACAGGGTGAGAGCCCAATCAGAAGCTGTAGGTCAGTTCCTAATTGTATCAATTTCAAGAAAAGCACAAGTGAAAGTCAAAAAAGAAAAGAAAAAGGAAAAAGAACAGTACACGGTTGAATCATCAATAGATGGAACTTACAGAAGCTGCCTTTTCTTTCTTCAGTCGTTTTTCAACAAAATTGGCAAGCTTCTTCGCATAGACCTCCCCAGTTTCACTGTTAAAGAAATTCGCAGGTCATAAAGGAAAAAGGAAATTTTCAGCTAAAGTGAAAATACATCTAGAAAATAGAGTAAAGATTTCATTATTTGATTAACACTAACCAAATCACAGCATGTACAAACTAAGTGAATATTTCATCAGAAGTTTATTATCCAATCTCAAACGAGCAACTTTTATATGCGAAGGGCAAACTCTACATTTTATAACTTTAAAAGACCAATAAAATCTGAAGAAATCATGAAGGCCCCATGCCCTATGATAAGATTTGTATCACTAAAAGAATCTGAAGCAGCCATGAATGCTTCATGCCCTATGATAAATTTTTGAAGGGCAGTCGGTGCATCAAAGCAGATATGTTCACGCAGGGTTCGGGGAAGGGCTGCACCTCAAAGGGTGTGATCTAGACAGCCTAACCTGATGAAAGCATTAGTGGTTGCTTCCACGGCTCAAAACCGTGACCTATATCACCCGGAGACAACTTTACCATTGCTCCAAAACTCCCCTTCCCCTATGATAATTTTTTGTATCATCTAAAAAGGAAACAATTGTCTATGGCGTACAAAAGCCTCCATCACAGTCATGTGAATGCACTAACTGAAAGAGCAACGACAGTCCCGCGAAGATTGAACACTTGACATTGCTGAGAGTTAAAATGTAAAAGAGAGCGGCTCATTACACATGTTCTCTCAAAATATAGGAAAACGTAAAGATGCAAGGCAAACAAATGAAAAAGGGAGTTGAAATGTAAAACAGAGAAGCTCATTACACATGTTATCTGAAAATAGAAGAAAAACGTAAGATGCAAGGTAAACAAAAAAAAAAAAAATAGAAATAGTAACTTCAATCTGTTATTCCTCAAATTAAAGAGTGTGTGTGTAATATATATATATATATATATGTATGTATGTATGCATGTATGTATGTAAGTAAGTAAGTAAGTATGTATGTATGTATCATCTTCAAGGTGGTTAGAGGATACAAACCTTATGGCAGTGTCACCACCAATTCTGCCTCTAACATTGTATAGACTTTCTCCATGCCTTGTTAGAAAAATTGGACGGGGTGTGAGATGTGTATTGACCTGCATATCATATCAATCTGTTGTGCACTTCCAACGAAACTTAAGAGCATATGGGAGGAGCAAATTAAATGATAAGATATCTCGATCAGGCAAATTGCCATCTTGCAATGACTGCTAGCCTGTTTGACCAGTTCTCTTTCTTTCCTTACTTTTCCAGGATAAGTGGAGGGCCATGACATATATGAAAATCACTCTTAGGGAAAAATGTGAAGCTCCATCAAAAGAATCTGCCAGATCTTAGTTATACATTCAAATGATAAAAAAGAATACCAGTAAAGAGGACATGTCCTGTACAGCATGGAATTTTCCCATTTACCAGTGTGCACCAGTAGTGATATGATACAGTAGCAAGAATACCGACTCTGCTACCAAACTCTAAACTTCATCTGTTTTCTTGAAACCATAAGAACAGATCCTGAATCTTGAAGACTAAACTAAGGCGGTAACTGCTAAGAATTACACATTGGTTGAGATTACGGGTAGTTGTCTCCTTATATGCTCTTGGAAAATTCTCACCTCATGAGCTAGCTTTTAGGCCCAGAGTTCATTTTCTTAACAGTAACCATCTATGGATGTGAGTTTATTACTGTCTTTGCTTCTTATGTTTTTCTTTTGTATGTATTTCATAGAGACTGAGGTTACCAAAGAGGATATAGGCATTATGAGAAATAGAATCAATTCCCTCATTGCTAGCAACATTTTTCAACATAATTCAGGAGAGGCCTCAAAACAAAGTAGTCTGTTGGAAAGAAAAGAGACCACTTAGTAGGATCATGGATGATCAGTAACTTACCAAGAAGAAGACAATCCTCCCAGGAAGATAGCCACTGATATTATTCACCTGCACAAATAGAACTGATTCTTTAAAGAGTTTGAAGCTGTCTAAATACTTTCAAGAGACTGATCTGGTGGAATCCATTTCCTCCTTGGAATGTGAATTGAATTGCACAGGAACTTAATCTATGGTTGCAGCCAAGTCTAGCCGCCTTTCTGATTTAAAGAAAGTAAGATATTATATAAGTGCATGGATATCTATGGATATAAAATGTTGCATTTGCTACCGATGCTTACATCGACCTTTTGAAGTGTCCTCTAATAAACAACACATGAAACAAATGAAATAAGGTCACTTACTTGTATTTGTCCTCCATGACCACTGACCATATCAATCATTTTGATATAAGAACCTTCCTCCACTGGCTCATAAACCTTAGAGAAAAAAAAAAGATAGGCATTACATAATATGATGCTAAGCATTCATATATAAGTACGACAAAAACAACCATAATAACTTTGATAAATAATATTACTTTTTCATAATTATCAAGGCGATTCTTGAAGTCCCTGTATCCAGCTTCAAAATCTGGCCTATATAACAATGCCAACTATGTTAGTCTTTTTCTAACTGATATGAGAAACACCAAAAGACACAGTAAGTTACATTACTCTTCAGCATAGTCTGGGCTTTGTTGAACTTTCAGGCGTATGTTTCTTTCAATTAGTTTAGGATCATTACAGATTGTTTCTAAGAAAATTATCTGCAAGCAAAGCATCAAAGACATCAAGAATGCGTACTAAGAGCAGATAAACAACTAAAGCTTCTGAATATGGATGCACAAAATCCACCAACAAATATCATTAAAAAAAAGTACAACTCTTGTCTACGACTACAACCAGTAGTAAATAAATATAAAGAATGAAATAAAAAAGAAAAAAGGACTAATCTTTTAAAAGAAACTTATTACACAAATTAAAGCACTGAGATACATAAGCACCAAGCCAACAAGTTAGAGGACTTCACGGATGCTGGAATTTTTGAAGTGCTAAGAAACTAAAAACACAGCCTAGAAATTTTGGTACATATTTATAGTTCTCTGAGTTTTACAACCAACAAATGCAGAAACATGCAACCGTCTCTCTAAAAAGAGCAATAAGGGCATGTTGGCTTCGTTGCTATAAGGACTTTCTGTGTTATCTCGACCCCCCCCCCCCCCCCCAAAAAAAAAAAAAAAAAAACATCACCACCACACACACAACCCGTGGAAGCAAAATAAGGTATAGTCATAGTATTAGCTGAAAACACTATTTGTAAATATAAACTAAAAATATAAACTATTCTTAAAGAGCTTCATTCAAATCCTGCAATTGCACTTACATCGACGACAACTAAACACATCTTAAGGTTCTTTATTTTGTGATAACTAAGAAATCTCATAGAATTGTGGCGCATGTTTCAAAACTTGACGGGTTATGAGTCCACCTCTCGACCCTTCGCCACTTAAATATCAGGTTTTTATTTGTGAAGTGCACGTAACTAATACATCATGCGCTTGCTCTTACCACTATATCAAAGCATTTGGGAAAACATCTTACAGTTCTATTAAAGGAAACTAAGAGCAGTAACACTAACACCAGATGTCCATCAATAAGACTTCACCTTGCATTTTCCCTCAGCCATTTTCATAAGCATATTCCTTCTTTTCCTTGAACTATTTGTGGCATCAAAAATTCCTACCTGCATTCAATAACGGATACAGTTATTGGAAACTCAGAAGCAGGTATTGTTCCAAGGAAGAAACAGAAGACTTACCTGACCACCCTCTTGCATCCATGCGATCATGTCTTCCATTGCAAGGGCTGCTACCTAGTAGCATGTGATGTATTAAAACTATGTGAAAAGAAGAAAGTCAATTCAACGAATAAATTAAGTGTAATGTAACTACAAGAGAGATTGATGATGTTATACAACTCAAAGATTTATGCACAATAGCCTTAGGGACAAAATAATAATGAACTCTTACCATGGCTACAAGCACAACAACTATAGACATTTCTCCAAATGTAACCAGTCATACTGTCAATATATGAGCCTATGGCCATCCATATCTAAACCCCAAAATCCTAAAGATACTTCTTCATCAAAATGCAAAAGCAACATGTTCCTTTCTACAACTCTTACGAACTAGATATAATATTAATCAACTTTTCCTAAAGGTGAATGGTCAAATCTCCAATTAATGGGTGCTGAATTGGCAATCGAGAATATTGATACAAATTGCAAAATGCCCATGCATGTTATTTGACAGAAGCCCTATCCATATGTTACTTTTCTCTGGGAGGCCAGGAGGGACTACTAAGATTAGGGATGTTAAGGCAGAGTAAACAAGGACCTGCCCATAATCGAATAAAGAATATATATATAAATGGGGAATGGGGCAGTGTTGGGGAATTCTTTTTCCTTGCACTGTGGGGGTCAGGGTAGGTGCTTGATAATTTTTATGCAAGTCGTGGTAATTCATCTGATGTTTCGATTCAAGTGAGCTAGAGCACCAGAACTTAGGTTCCACACCCTTACCTCTCCAAAACAGAGCCTGGCTCTTCCTTCATCATTTTCCTCATTTCTCCCAAAACAGATCACAAGCACCAGGGGATACCCCTCCACTCTATTTCATTGATCTCTCCGGTCTCTCAAGATATTAATAACAAGTCTGACATTCCTTGTGGTTCTTTTTCGGAACATAAGAAAGAATAATAACAGAGAGAACATAGGAGAACCTAATTTCCCTACAGAACACAAAACATGAAGGGGGAAAAGCCCTCGTTATTGCTACAGGTTATGACTGAACCTGTCAATCTTCATCCATCCTCTTTTTCCCAATCTCAAAATGATACTTAATCCATGCCTTGATATATGCAGAATCCCAGAAAAGGAAAGGGCAGACACAGACCTCCTCTGACTATATTAAGTGGAACCTACATCTCCATTTCAACAGCTGTCCATCATGCTGACAAGCAAACTTGCTCGTCAACTTCCAATTAAAAAGCTCTAAACCAACCTTTATACATATTACCAATATACACAAAGACAAAGCGGAACGCTGCCCTTTTTAGCATCACCCCCCTCTGATCTTCCCGGTCTTGCCTCTTTCCTCAAAATCCCCCATTGCTTCAAGTGGTGTCATCCGACACTGCTAACTAATGTATATGTACATGTAATTACAACTATACACATACACAAGCACACACGATAGAATGGCACCGTTCGGAAAAAAATGTAAAATATTATCGGTTTGGGATGGAAGTAAAGCCTTGTTGAACCGCACAGGCCACAGCCTCCAATCCAAACACACGTACTAGCTGAGCTATAACATAGGCAGGTGTCAAATCCTATGTATGCCACTGCTAATTTTATAAACTGGAAAGGATAGGGATGGGGACAAAAATGGAGCAGGGTAGGGAAAAGGGTAAGAGATTTGAGGCGCAAGCGTGAGGGAAGAAGCTCTATGGTGAGTCGATCCAACCATAGCAATTAGTATCACCGCCCGAACCCTGCCTCATTGTAAATCCTAATTAAGAGGATTTCAGGCTTCTAGCAAATAGACAAAAAACCAACATCTGTTCTGACAGAAATTACCTCATTGCGAGCCTCCAAGCCTTCCGTATTGTCAGCTCGGAAGAAATCAGCAGTCTGTATCAACAAAGATACACAAGAAAATGAAGTTCCACGGATTGTATTTCAATTAATAAGAACTTAAACCTCCTAGTAGGAGAAGCTCCAATAAATTGTCAGACATACAAAAGTTATTTCAACACTGGAACAAAAGTAGTTAGAAGTCGCACCCTCACCCCCTGCCCCACCCACCCCCCAAAAAAGGAAATGTCAAGGACGATAACAACTACTGGTAAAATTCATTCAACAGTTGAGTTTCAAGCATAACCACAAGTGAATCTATAGCTGTCTGATCAATGATGGAATCCAGAAGAGAAACAATCTTGACCAACAACAAATGACAAACCGGATAGATTTAACAATCAGAGTTCTGTAATTATGTGACGGAGACCAAAAGTTCTCACTTGGCAAACTTAAAGGATCAAAACTGCTCAGTTGATACGTAAGGAACTATTCTGAACCTACTACCAAATATAAGGGACTATTTTTGTTATTTCTCCATTCCCGGTGTATGCTTTCTAAATAAAAGATGTCCAAGGACTATTAACTTTTGTCTCTTCAGAACACAAAGGATGGAAGCCACTTTTAGATCCCTTGATACAATTATTGTCATACCAGTATGAAAAAAGTAGTAGTACTTTGCTGATGTGGACAACCCAAAGTGCCAAATGTTTTAGATGTTATCTGCAAAAATAAAATCATACCACCTAATCCAAAAGGCCACCAGATAATGAACCTTAAATGATGTCTTGACTAGTGAATTCTCAGTTTAACATAGTTATCTATACAAAAAGGATGGCAGTTCTTTTTTTCCTGTTTTTAATAACTGAGGCGAAGGTTCTATTTGACTGGAGACGTTCAGAAAAACAGTTCAATTCAGGCATTTAAAATACCTGATTACTTCCGTGCTTGAGCCGGCGGTACTGTCACAGAAAAGAGATTGGTTAGTTTCCTATTTTTGCAAATTTAGGAGGACATTGAAGAACCAAGAGCTACAATTTACCTTCCCAACATTGAAGTGCTTGGTGTCATGACCTAGCCATCGAAGATACCTAGTAAGCTTAGCGGCAGTAAAAGTTTTACCACGAGCTGGCAAGCCAACCTGCAGGAAGCATAAGCAAATCCTAAGATCATTCATCGCATAAGATACTATTCCAAGAACATAGCAAAGCCAATATGAGAGCACAACATCAGCATCAAAGTTGACAAGCTTTCACCAAAAGTAATTAGTGCTTCATCAGAAAATAAAAATACCAGAACAATTGTTAGATGCCTGTCTTCCTTTGGCCCAAGCATCTGATCAGCTACAGCTCCAGCTGCAACCGCTCCTGCAGCAGCTGGCATCATATTCTAAACAATTTAAAAGAATGACAAATCAGATGTGTAAACCAAGTCACAACAGAGATTTTATTACAGTATTCATCACAATGGACACTTTGGATTTCTACACACCTTGGCATCTGAATCAGGCTTGAGATCAAGAGTAAAACTGGTTGTACTGGGTGATTTGAGTAGTCTTGGAGATCCCACACCCCTATCTACAAGGAGTCCCCTGAAACTATCTTGCTTTTGCAAAGATGAGAACGTTCCCATGGACTTGGATTCAACCGTGCCAGACCCTGAGGGCACTCTAGTTGGATCCGGGACAATTACTTCCATTTGCTGCATGATAAAAGGATGGCATAATGTGAATCAACCGGGACTCTTAACCAATGAGGTACAATTTGAAAGAAAATGGTAATATATGTAGAACGACTAAGAGCATAAAGTTGAATTAAGTAGGGAGAGCACTAGTCACATAATATGCATGTTTGCAGCGCATGAGATACCTTCCGTGCATAACATTAGATAATAATTTTAATAGCATCTATGACTGGCCATATGAGTGTCAAAGATGCTTAGCATACAAGATTTTTATCTGGAGGATGACTAAGTACCCGAGTTGAATATCTTTTTCATTTTACCGAGTAAAATGATGATCAATCTCATGTATTGGAAATATGCTAATGTCTGTTTCTCTTGAATTATGGAAATGCATTACAGGGAAACACTTATCCCAAAAAAATAGTCAGCAGTATTAGTACAACTCTGAATCAGAGCACACTTTTGGGGGTTTATTCTGTTTTAATAAGAATGATATAAAGATAGACAAAATCTCAAGTCCTAAAGTCAAACTAGATCACAAGTTTAAAGGACGAAAACCTTTATTGTAGCAGACCGATCATTTGAAGTGTGACCATCTTTTGAGGAAGGTCTTGGAATGGTAGTGCCATCTGTCCCAGAAAATACACCTGAAAGTTTTAGTGACCTAGGAGTTTCTGTCAAGTTAGCTGCGTAAACTGTTGCAGATTGTGTTGGAGCGGGCACAACATAATGTTCAAGATCAAGCTCTAGACTTGCTGAAGAGCCATGCTGTCGAGAAAAAATGTTTAAAATATAATTAATGTAATTAAGGCATACATGAAAAACATATCCAACTGCCAAAATCTATAGAAACAACCCTGATAAGCAATATTCATCCAGAGACATCTGAAAAAGCTAAAAACATGGAGGATCTGACCACTAGACAGGAGCAGAAAAACTAGGAGAACCGGCAAAAAAGAAGAACAATAATTTCCTCAAAATTACTCATATGCTGACAAAAAGGCATAGGATATGTATCCTTGTTCAAATTTAAACCTAATATCAAATCTGCAACCCCATTATGCTCCAAAAGAAGAGGAAATTATCTCCCTTTAGTGGTACGATATCTGTTGATGCAATAGCTTGTAATAGTACAGTTTATTGCATTTGCCAAATGTAAGGACAAGGCATCTGAGCTCCAACATGTTAAAAAAACACTCATTCACATGGAGAGATCATCCAACAACATATGGTAAGATAGTAATCACAGTCATCTAGCACTATGGTTTAGAAAGCAGTATTTACAATTAGCAGTCAAACAATGGCAACATCTTACCTCTGCACCCATCGCTGGTGTCGAATTTATGCTAATATCTGGTACTCCCCGAACAGTGGAAAGCCTGCGATTTTCCTGAAAGGCTCTCCAACTAGCCGCAAGATCAAATGGCGAAACTCTGTCTGCTTTAACAAATACTCTATATTCGATAATCTCATCATTATCCCGCTTAAACGAGGCTGAACGCCCATCCCCTTGTAACGTTCCAGCAATTAGTACACGGTTTGGGCCTTCCTCCACTATACATGGCTCAGGGTTGTATTTTGGCTTCAAGAGGAACTTAAAGTCCAATGTCTCTGTACAAATAAAAATCAATCAATCAACTGCTTCTCAATCCCTAGCTAGTTCAGGTCGGCTATATTAATCAGAGGCAGAGCTATAGAGTGTCAAGCTTAGGGTTCCTCTGAACCAAGTAGCTTTGGCTCAAATTAACATAGATTTTAAAAGAAAAAAGAAGAGTCACTCCACGAATTAACAAAGACTTAAGAGTCAAAAACACACCTAAAATATCCCCGTTTTTTGAGTTTCATACCTGAACTATTAGGTGCTTAACTTTCCTACCTGAACAATCCTCAAATATTTATCGAAACACATCTTACCAATCAATTGTTCACCTTTCCTACCTGAAATATCACCACTATTCAAGTAGGAAAAAGTGAACAACTATCCACCTTACCAATCAATTGTTTACCTTTCCTACCTGAAATATCACCATTATTCAAGTAGGAAAAAGTGAACAACTGATATTTAAGGTGTGTTTCAATAAACAGTTGGCAATATTTCAGCTAGGAAACTAAACTGATAGTTGAGGTGTGTTTCGAACATTTGGCGATATGTCAACTAGTAAACTCACACACCTGATAGTTTGAGTATGAAACTCAAAAAATCGGATAATTCATGCATGAAACTCAAACAAACTGGGATATTTTAGGTACATTTTCAACTCTTCAACAACAACAACAACAACATACCCCGAGTATTCCCACCTAGTGGGGTCTGGTGAGGGTAGAGTGTACGCAATCCATACCACTACCTCAGGTGAAGTAGAGAGGCTGTTTCCGATAGACCCCGGCTTAGAACCAATATTTTCAACTCTTCGCTCGAACAAATTTGAAAAAATCACTAGAGTAAGAACAAAGTAGCTAACCGTGATTAGGAGGAACAACGAAACTCAGTTCCCACATAGAAGTTGATTCGCGCTCCATCGGAAGCTAATAATTGGAAGAAAAAAAAAATAATCACATTAGTTAACGAACAACAGAAAAAACAACAATCAGTAAAACTAAAAAAACGAGAGCTATCAATTACAGCTTTAGAAGAATCCCATGAACCAATAAGCGGAACTGAACCATAAACATGAGGAATAAGTTCGCCTTTAGGTTTATATTTTTCCATTTTGAGAGAAACGTAAAGCTGTCCTCCTCCATAGTCTTCTCTATCTTCGCTGCTGCCATGTGAACTACTATCTGGATTCTTCGATGAACCAGTACCCATTTTGCTACAAATTTCTCTCCACAAAAAACTCCTGTTCCCTTTATGTGAACTGAATATAATAATAATAAAAAAAAATAGGTACTAATAGTTAGTAGTAGTCAGTTGTGGATAGGACGATAGTATAAAGAGAGACGGAGATTGCAAGATATGCAAACTAGGGAAAAAGAACAAAAAATAAAATGGCTGGCTGGCTAACTGTTGGGATTTGGTTAGTTGCGCGAAAGCTGGTCAGAATATCTCGGTTATTATAAAATAAAATTATTAATTGTGAAAGATAACAGTTATAGAATCTATTTAATTAAAATGCGTAAAAATTAATTCGAACAATAGAAAATATTGGTAAAAAAAAAATTCTGATTCTGATAAGAATGAAGTTTGGTAAAAAAAAAAAAAAAAACATACCCCATTGAGAGTGACGTTAAGCAGATTTGACTTTGGTTAATATATATTGGAAATTGATGCTGAAAATTGATATCGATCAAGAGTTTGTTCTAATTTGGATCATATTAATGAGTTGATAATTATGGTTTCCATCTAAATTGGGTCATATCATGAGGAACAACTAATTAAGATTAATATTGTTATGTATTTGTCATGAATTCATTGGAGTTGCAGGTTGATAATTGCAACTCCAGTTAGGATTAATGCAGCTTCATATAATTAAATCTATGGAGGTTTCATATGATATGTGTTTGTATGAGAATAAATATTGGAGTGCTTTGTTTGTTAGAACGTGAATGACGGAATTCCGAATGTAAGGGCCAAACTATATGATCATTTGTGTGCTATTTTATTAATTTAACATTTTAATAAAAAAGTAAGGTTTCAATAAGAGGAAGTCATTAGAAAATTGACTTGGAAGACTAATATATAGAAGGCACCTCTTTCAAATTATGTGACCCCATTATTTTTTTATTATTATTATTTTTATTGTTTTAGATTGGGGTAGGGATAAGAGATTATAATGTGGGGGAATTACATTTAATCAGTATAAATTAATTGAGCCATTAAAACTATTCATTATATTATTTTTTATAGAGTTGGATAATCTTTTATTTGATCATAAATTATAAACTTAGCTCCTGATGATATGAACTTATACATGAGGTTATGGAGGACAGATATTAGAAGAGGAAATTAATAAGTAGGAGTGCATTTTCTTGATATTTATCGGTCGTTTGGTAAAGTGTATAAAAATAATGTAAAATATAACGTGTTAATAATGTTTGAATTAATTATGTTTGTGTTAGTTATGCTTGTGTTTTTCTTATGCAGTGTTTGGTTTGATGTATTAAAAATAACATAAATTAAATAATTTCTAAAAAAAATACAAAAATATCCTCCAAATATATGTTGAAAAGGATGCGGAATTTTATTTTTTGGGGATAATAGTGTCTTTAATTATGTTAATGCACGCATTGGATCCATTACATTGCTAATACCATGGATTTTTAGATATTAATAATATACACCTCAATACACAATAGAGTGTAGCATTAGTTATACATAACGTGAAAAAGTATACCAAACAAGGTATTAATAATACACATTAAACTAATGTATGCATTAACTTTTCAATACACTCTACCAAACGACCCCTAATAGTTTTAGTGTTGTTTTTGTAATCTTTGTCCATCTCTTGGAAAAAAGGTAAGAAAAATATTTATATTTTGACGAAATTTGCAGTTATGCATCCTAAATTTTGCGGGGGGCCTATAACCTCCTTAGATTATTTTTTACCGTATTTAACTTGATATATATTTGACAATTATATTGAACCACTGCGTGTATTTCACACACATTGAGCATGGGAGAAAAAAATATTTGATAAGAGACTATATGCCAGTTAAATACAATAAAAAATAGTCTAGGGAGCATAGGACGTCCGCAAAATTCAGGGTGCGTAACTGCAAATTTCGCCTAAATACAGATATTTTTCGCACATTTTTCTCTTAATTCTTCTTTGTATCACTTTTTTCTTAATTTGGGGGATTGGGTTGGGGTGGGGGAACAATTTTTCTTACGCTCTGTTCGGATGATGGTTTCCATAGTGTGGTGTGGCATAGTTATTAAGAGACCTATATTTGTTTTGATTGTTTCTTAATATGCATGGTATGATATGGTTTAATTTCATGGTATGGTAATCATGAAAATACTCACTTCATGTAACCAACGATTTGGTGGTATCCCACAATTTGTTTTTGTTTTTTAAATTATACCCTTACATAATATTCTATAATCCTATTTTACATCTTCACCTAATATTATTTAACTCCACCTCCATCCTTGTCCCCTTGCTCATCCCCCTCCCCCCGCCAAACCCAACCTCAATTTTTATTTTATTACTTTTTTAAAAATAAAATATTTTTTTTCTTACCCCATTTCACCCTGTATCCCCCCCCCCCACCTACTAGCCCCTCCTTTCCCCATCATTTTAAAAAAATTAAAAAATTACAACCTTCAAGAAAATTTTCTTACACCACCCCCATCCCTACCAGCTCCCCCTCTCCCCCCATACAGTTTTTTTTTTTCAAAAAAAAGTTTAAAACTTTTTTCCTCACCCCACCCCTATCCCTATCCTGCCCCCCTACTCCACTACCCCCACCCTCAAATATTTTTTTACAAAAAAAAAAAAATTTCTTGCGTACCCTATCCTTTTCATCATATTCGATTTTATTATTTTGCGTTAAAGATATACAAATGCTTTTTAAAAATATTTTTCTACTTGCATAATGAACACAAGAAAAAAAGTAAGACACAATTTATTTTCCTAGAAAATATATTTTTGGATTTCATATCGAACACACCCGTAGCATACACAGAAGATGTATTCAAACTTTATACTTTTCATTGGTGTCATGTCTCAAAACACCAAAAAAAAAAAAATGAAATTTGTTACTATAAAAAATGAATTCGATTATGTTTATTTTGATCTATTCTTTTATTGACTTTGTTAGAATTTATATGAATTTAACAACTTAATATATCTACATAAGATGATTTATGATAAATTAGGAGGAAGAAAATTATTTTATTAACATAATTAAGGATATTTTAGTAAACTTACCAGTTATGATACAATATCATTCTGTCAAACCAAATAATAAAATAGTTATTAACCAACAGTGAACGATACAGTCCATTCAAACATTATATTTTACTATACTGTGCAGTACAATACTATACCATACCGTACATTATGAAACCATGGCAAACCACCATCCATACAAAGTGTTAGGGGTAAGGTCTGGTGTTATTGTTCCAACCAATGTGATCTATCATATTGGAAAGTACAATGTCGTTCTTCAGGACGACTCAATCGATTTGGAGAATGGTTATCCACACGAATGACCCCATTTCAACCCCGTCTGTCATATAGGCCTTGCCTAGCGCGATTTACATCTCCTGTGTGGTTGCAGATTATTACAAAGTGGGTGGTTTACCTAGTGCATACACAATGCTCACCACAGATGCTCATCCGAAGTGCAGAGGCTGGGTTCCAAAAGTTTTTTTTTTTTTGAAAATATAATGTCATATGTTGTGGCTACTTGGTGCAAATCCTACAGCCTGTTGGGCCCAATTTTTGGACCAGAATGAATGAAATGGTGATTTGGCCCAAAGCCCATTAGTCTAGGGTTTCCCTTTATATTCCACTAGCCCCTTTCCCCTCTCCTAGTGCCGTATCTCTTCTTCTCATTGATAGTTTCACTCTGATCAGCAAGTAAAGAGTTTTCCTTCCGTTTTAGCTGATTCACCATGAGAGCCAAGGTACCTTAACATCGTCATCTATTTTTTATACATATGAATCTAGATATATATAGATAAGTCGATCGATGAAAAATAATACTCCGTTCATCTTTAATTGTCCAGTATATCAGAAATAGAAAAAATAGTTGTCCAACCAAACTTGTTTAGTTTGGATTCATGTTGTATCTATTTCATCCATGCTATTAGTTTCTACCTTCATTAATTAGAACATTTAGACGATTTGTAATCAATACGGGTGATATAGTAAATTTGCTTTCTTATCTATTGTTTCGTCAGTGCGGGGACAAATCAAGTAGTAGTAGTAGTTTCAACATGTACAAGTAAAGATGGACGGAGTGTGTACTTGTGTAGTAGTTTCAATGTGAAATGCAGTCAGTATCCATTAGTGAAGCTTTTACCTGTATTGGAGCTGACGAAGCATTTTTTTAATAAATTTGCAGTGGAAGAAGAAGCGTATGAGGAGATTGAAGAGGAAGCGCCGAAAGATGAGACAGAGATCCAAGTAGAATCCATGTTTGGCACTTCTCAGCTTTTGACACATCTCTGTTGCTTTAGGTTATTGTGTTTTTTTTTTTGTCTTGTTTTCAGTACTTGCAGTTAAATTTCTGTAGTTAAATTATGAGTTGTATTGAAACTATGGGAGCTATTTCTGGCTTAAGTTTATGATATTTACTCCTTATCACTGATTTATCTTATTCATTCAGTTTTACCTCTCGACCTCCACGAGGTAGTGATAAGTTTATTGAGCACGCTAAGATCCCAGTGATTTCATTGGGTATATTGCTGTTGAAAATGTGATATCTCTGCAACAGTACGAGTTTAGGACTGTTTTTCTTCTGTATTCGAAGGATAGCTAGATTGTGATTTCCTGCATCTCTACTCTCCCCAGACTCTACGTGATTGGATTATACTGGGTATGTTGTTGCTGCATCTCTAGTTTAGGTTCAATATTTTTTGAAAATGAGCTCATAATCTATATTCTCTAAGATTTGTCATGTGTATTTGAGAAATAAATTGTGCTACAGACTGTTAAAATTGAGATAGATAATGACATCAATTTGCTGACTTATGTTGAGTACCCTAGTGTAACGAGTAGCATTTGTTCATGTTGAGCACTCGAGTAATCTTTTATGTTGTGCACTCATTTGTTTAGCTTCAACACTTATCTAATTGAATGTGTACGCAATTGTTTGCCTGGGAATTTTTATAATTTAGTCGTACACGAGATTCTTAAATCCAAAATAGTTCATTGTTCTTGGTCCAGCTAAATGTTGGAATGTGAGGAGAATGACATGGTGAACATGGTTGGATTTGTGTGTTAAACCTGTAAATTACAGCGGCTCCAAGAGTCTTATTATAGGCTGAAGATCAAATTTCGCTGAAATTTTCTGTTGTCTTCCTTTGCGGTTCTACTCTGCTCATCTTTTATATTTCATTAAGCGTAAAGTCTACAAGCCGTATAGCATCAAAACAGAGAAGTTAGATGATATGATTTCTGATTGACATATATGGTGGTCTGCTATTTACCTGCTATTGCTAATATCAGATGGTTGTTGGTAGCTAGAGCTGTCAATACGGGTTGGCCCAGTCCATACGGGCTTTGAGTTTGTCGGGTCAGGCCGGGCTGGTCCATTTAAATGACGGGCCAAAAAACACCAAGCCCATGCTATTACCCTGTGGGCCTCACGGGCCAGCTCACTTTTTAAAAAATAATATTTTATAATTTAATTTTACACTATTAATAAACATAAATATTTATCACACATAACACATAGTATTAATGTTTATGTTTGTTAATCAAAAGGGAGCCAGAGCTTGAATCACCCAAAGTAGGAAGAAAAGGAAGAGGTGGCACTACTCAATCAAAAACATCACGGTTGAAAGCTGATGGCGCGTTGAGGGAGATATAGTGTAGAGGAGGTGGCTAGCTGAACTAAGGAAATTAGGAAAGTGGAGAGTACAATGTACTCTTTATGTTTTAGTGGTAGATATTTAATTATTTTATTATTTATTAGAAAAGAAAGTAGGAAACTTTTCGGTTTCTATTTTCTTTGTTAATGGAATCGGTCAATGCTCATCATTGGATTTGATTGTTTTCTAACTCTTTTATTATTTTTCAGTATTTTATTTTATTTTTAAATTATTTATTATTTGACTGACGGGCCGGCCCACGGGCTAGTCAAACCGACATTCCTCAAGCCCTACAGGCCATGGGCTTATCTGGGTCGGGCTAAAAAGCCCTATTCTTAAATGGGCTGCAAAAATTGAAGCCAATCTTATCAAATTACAGGCTGGGCTGGGCTGGCCCACCGGGCCTTGTCCCATATTGACGGCTCTATTGGTAGCTAACTAGCTTTACATATTACAGAGATTAAACGGTTTGAAATGTTAAATTCTAACTACATTTAACGATGACAAGCTAGTGAACTGTTTCTACAATGAGAATTAACATGGAAAGCTTCATTTACCACTTTGGACCTCCTACGAAGTCCAATTTCCAAACTTTTTGGGTGTTGTCAACAAACCACAAAGCTCCCATCTGACATTCAGAGTCTTGTTAATCATTTTTGGTTCTACGTTATCCAGAGTAAATTTCTAATTTAATGGGTGAAACTGTAGTAGATGGAGCCATGTAATTAGTCCAAAAATCCATTTGATTATATGGTAATCAGCCTGCTAATTATCAAAGCTTAGAGAAAAGTGCTACCTCATTCTAGATAAGATAAAAACCAGACTGTTGACATTGCTAGAAAAAAATTAATCTAACAAACTCATTGAGGGTTTGGTGGACGACCATTGGCAGAACAAACTCTGGATCCCCATTCAAGCAACTCTTTGCTAGTATCATCCTTGTGAACAATAACTTCAATGAAGCATAAACAATCTTTCTTCTCTCCAGTAGCAGTTGCAATTGCTTCTATGAGTTCCTCTTCAGTCTTTACCTGCAATCCAGATATAAAACGATTTGAAAACAACGACGTTTTTCATCAAAGTATGGATGAGCACTTCTATGTACTAACACTCTACCTTCTGGGTCCAACAATTGCCTTCACCATTGTGAATAGCATCCACTAAGCCAGTATAGTTCCAGTTCTTGATTACATTGTACGGTCCATCATGTATTTCAACCTCAATGGTGTAGCCACCATTATTAATCAAGAAAATGATACTCTTTTGGTCACAACGAATCATTGTTGATACGTCTTGTGCAGTAACCTGTTATCCAAAATACCACTTAACATTAGTTCTCCACACTGAGTATTAGTGTTTGGTATGACGAAAGTCACAGTGAAAGAAGAATTACCTGAAAACTTCCATCACCGATGCAAGATATCACACGTTTTTCGGGTACAGATTGTGCATAGCCCAAGGTAGCACCAACAGACCAACCAATGGAGCCATATTGCATCTGGAATTGATACCTGCAACACGAACTTTTTTCGTCTAATGTCTGAAAATAAAATGGATAACAGGCTTTTAAGCTGTTATTAGTCACATACCCACATCCTTCTGGTAACTTAAGCTTCTGGCAATTGAACCAAGAATCCCCTGTCTCAGCAATCACAGCATTATCAGCTGAAAGCATCTTCTGTATATGTTGGAACAGAACATTGACCCTTAGAGGTTCATTAGGCTGCGACTTTAGAGGAGTTCCTTCAGGAACAAAGATCCGACGATAGTTTTCATAGGCAGTTTCGTTTTTCTTTACTTTCTTTGCTAGTTCAGAGAGGAAATCTTTCATGAAGACACAACCAAATGCTGGTCCATTGCCAATTACAACTCTATCAGGCTGCACGATTAACGTTTTTTCTCTCTTGATCAGAAGCGAGTACCCAACGGAGCTGTAGTCATTAAAGATCGGACCAGCAAACAAGTAAGCATCAGCGGACTCAACAATTTCCGCGCAATAGGATGTGCCTACCGCACCCCAGTAAGTGCCAATGAAGTGAGGGTGCTGTTCAGCTACTAGCCCTTTTGCTGATGGCATCATTGCCATGGCATAACCTGAAGAATCAGCAAGTTCAACAAAAGCATCACAAGCTTTAGCTGCTCTTAGCTTTGGCCCTCCAATCATGACTGGTTTCACTGCCTTGCTTAGAAAGGCCACTGCTGCATCCACTGCAGCTTCCAACCCCCTCTTGTTACTTAGCCTGTACCAATAAGTTCGAATTGTAAGTCGAAAGAACATTTCGCGGACAACAGTAGCGCATCCAAGATTTAGAGTCTGTGAGTTTTTCTCTTTATATATCTGCCTATTTCTTTTCAACGCACATATATAGCAGAACTCACTACATATGGTCTTGATCCGCATTGTCAGTAATTCTAATTGTAAGATGAAAGAACATTTCGCATACAACAATGACGAATCGAAGACTTATGAGTCAGTGCACTGTGCTCATTATATATGTGCCAGTTTCTTTTCACATACACATATATATAGTCAAAGTCACTGCGTGTCAATAATTCTCATTTAACGGTGACGGATCCAGTGCCCCATACAACAATGGGTTGACCTTCTGAGCCGAGCTCGTCACACATGGCTTACCTAGTGTGGTTTTGCGAGCCATTGTACAAGAGTTGGGTTTTCCCGGATAGTAACTGCAGGTTCCCTTGTCATAAAAAAAACAATGATGGATCCAAAATTTAGAGTCAAATGAGTTCTGCTCTTTATGTGTGCATTTTTTTCACACATGTACTCCGAGCTAGACATGATGTCTATGTCAACTCAGCTACGTCTAGTCTACATCTGCCACTATAATGCAGGGTCTTTATGCATGTAAGAATAGATGATAAGGTAACACATACCTAGGTGATAGACAAAATGGAATGGGATCCCTGCTGAAAGTTGGATGAGGGATGGCTGGCAAATTGCAACTTATACTAATGTATACTGGCTTGCTTTCTTTTAGAGCTGTGGCAATGGCTCTATCAATCTGTTCATGTGCATCCTCCAAGTTATTCACCACAGCCTAGCACAAGTAGAAACATAGAAACATAAAATTAGCTGGATTTGTAGGAAACCTTTTGCATGCATTAGTTATTTTAAGATCTTTTTTTTTTCTTATGCAGATTATTTTATCTTATATGTCCAATTAAACACACTTTATGTGAGATTTTAAGCTGTAAATCCAACTTGAGGAATACATAAACTTCAAATTCTCGATCTGCATTATATATGGAATCTCTTCAAGAAAGAGCAAAAACTAGGACATAACTTTACCTGATAACATGTAACAGTCTGAAAACATCTAAGTTCTTGGCTGAAATCAGGCAATCCAATAGTATGATGCAGAATTCTATTAGTACCATAGTCATTAGTATTAGGACCTCCTACAATGCAGATAATAGGTAGGTTCTCACTATAAGCACCAGCAATTGCATTAATCACACTGAGACCACCCACAGTGAACGTGACAACACATGCACCAACGCCTCGAGCCCGCGCATACCCATCAGCTGCATATCCAGCATTAAGCTCATTGCAACAACCAATATTCTTAAGCTTTGGCTCAGCAATAAGGTGATCAAGAAGTGTCAGGTTGAAATCACCAGGCACTGAGAAGACATCACCAACGCCAATTTCAACTAGTCTTCGGGCTAAATGGCGACCAAGGGTCGCGTCAGGACTCGCCATAATGGAAGAAGAATGTGTGTCTTGGATGCAGGAAGATGTGCCATTTGCTACTGAATTGTCCATATTATGATTCTTGTAAATCTTTTGTTATTTGTGAGAATGGAAATGGAAAATGAAAGACATGAGATTATATATGTGTGTGTGTAAGAGTAAAAGAAGAAGGTTTGTTAAGATTCGAAAAGGTAGGAAAAGTTGAGTGAAGAACAAGGCAGTGGTTTATGTTACTGGTCTTTTTAACTTGGAGAGGTGGTCAGTCTTTGTCTTTCCTTTTACTGCTTCAAATATCAGGACACCCAAAACAGGCCGAATTTTTTGGCTTAATGATCGGAGTTACTCTCTAATTGTTTTACAATTTTATTTTATGCTACCATTGATCAGAATTTCTTTATATATCAGAATACTACTAATTTTTTATTAAGTAAATGACATATAATAATTAATTAGGGTGATATAGTAAATCAAGGAGCAAGTAAGCACGTCGAAGAGGTGCTGCTTTACCGTTCTTCTATATATTACTTATTTTAAATCGTTAATAGTTGTAAGTTATTATGATCAGCCAGCTAAGTTGGCCAATAGGTAGTTGATGCAGGGGATGTCAGGGGTCACCCCCACCTGGTCATATCTCAGTCGAGCTCATCGCACAAAACTTAATGCGGTTTATATCTTTTGTGTGATTTGCGATCTCCCCACCTCATCCCATCACAATCAAGCTCATGCAGTTTACATCTTTTTGTATGATTTGCAAGCGCACAAGAGCAGTTTTATCTAGCACGTACCTAAAGGGTAGCGACTTCATAATTCTCTATGTACGAATAATGATTCAAGTTTAAAGTTTGAATTATGAAATTCCAACTATTGCCACGTAAAATGACAAGCAGGGAGAGTACCATTTTCATCTCCAGTCTAAAAAGAATTGATGGTTGGTCCAACTTCATTTCTAAAGCATATACTGCTACACACAACATTTTTTATCTTCACTATTCTGGTGAACGCCCAAAGACTTCCGTAGAATAAACGGAACAGAAAAGATAACAATATTAGACATAAACTATTTAAATATTTGATTACTTAAGAAACACAAACATAGAATGCATCAGCAAACCCAGCAGTAGCTTCAACTTACCCAAATAAGTAATGAATGGAATTATATGGAACCAAAGTCACTGAGAAAGAACAGCCTCGAAAAGAGGACCAACTTAAACAACGTACAGATGGGAATATAATTACCAAGACTTGCTAGTAGACCAACACAATAGCTCAATCAGAGAACAAGACCGACCTTAACGTTTCTCCAAGACATTGAAACACCCCAGAGATGGACAAAACAAATAACAAACTCCCCTCCCCCCCTCCCCCCCAAGACGACCCCGCCCCAAACCAACACTAAGAAGTAAACACCTCTTGCACTTGACCAGACTATACTCAAATTTGGTTGGCAAAACTGGAGGTACTACGAACCTCACCAACTACATTTGGAGTGCATGACAAACATCTCTCAGGCTGAAGCAGTCTCATCCTTTTTCTCTGCATCATCAGAAGGCTTCTCTTCTTTGATGTCATCTGCCTTTGTTTTCTCCTCAGCTTTCTCCTCGCTCTTTTCTTCTGATTTCTTATCTTCAACACTCAACTTCTCAAGTAGGCCAGCAGCTTTAGATGCATCCTCATTTTCCTCTTTCTTCTTTTGTGATTCAGCAACCTCTTGGAAAGTCTCCATGAAGGTCTTGCAATCTAAGAAGAAATACATAACACTAAGACATCATTTTTGTCAAGAGAAAGCCAAAAAAAAATAGACAGAGGCAGCAACATAAAAGAATGAGGGACCATGGTTTAATCTACAACTTCCTCAGAATTGCTTCTAGGACCCCTCTCATCGAGTGTTTGACATATCCCCACAATCATGGGCTATTTTTTAATCCCTTAAAATGTATACTTAAGAGCCCGTTTGGATAAGATTAAAAAATAATTTTTTAGCTCAAGTGATTAAAAACTTAAAATAAGTGTTTATAAATTAAACAGATGAGTGTTTGGAGAGAAGTGCTGAAACTGAAAAAAAGTTGTTGATGTGTTTGGTAAACAAGTGATGTTAAACACTTTTTTGTTGTTAAAATGACTTAAATGTCCTTAAAGTTGTTAACACCATAAATAAAGTGAATTATTTATAATTTTAAATTCTAAAATAATTTTTTTGAACAAATCTCGGATGTAATGATGAATTCGATGAAAACAAATAAGAAAGATGAGTAGGAAATTGGAGGGAAGAGATGAAGAGAAGCGGCAAAGAGAAAAAAAAAAACTATATATTTAAGGGCTACAAGTTTAAGATATTGTTGGAATTGGAGGAAAATGTAAGGGATAAAAAGGTAAATATTTTGGCCAAACCTAAAAGAATTTTAATCTAAGAAGCAAAAAGTTGGGGTACCCCCAACTTCTCACTTTTTGATTCTTTTAATCAATTTTTAGCCCTTTTTAAGCGCTTTTTAATTTTACCAAACACCTTAAAAAGCTAAAAAAGAGATTAAAAGCTAGTTTGACCAGATTTTAATCCTATCCAAACGGGCTCTAACTCCAATATGTCGATCCAGTTGAGGAATCCTAGAAGACCAGATAATTGAAAGAGCACCTTCCACACCCCAGCTAGGTTCATTCCACGCCTTATAATCCAACAGCAGTTCTATTTAATAAATAAAGCGCCAGTCCTCAAGTCCCTAAGAGCAATCACTCTTAAGTAGGTAGCCAGCAAGCAGTATCAACCATGATTCTTTTCATCAGTACCCGAGGAGGTCACAGGGAGAGAAGTCTAACATCAGTTCACTCTCAACACTAACACAGATCTCAATAAAGAGGATATGACACAAAAGGTTCTCAACGACCTCATTAAGAAAAGATCAATTGCTTTTGTCATTGGCGGTTATGGCCATTTAGAGACCGATAAATGGTGGCTTTTTTAATGAGTTCCCATAGACTGAGGGCAGAAACATAGGGTCTATTAATACATACAGCTATCCCATCATCCTCTCCATGCCTTATCGCAACCCAGCTTAAATTGTAGAACCTTATATCATAGTACTATTAATATAATAGTATTACTAATTTAATATTATCATGAGAACAAAAAACCCCAACAAAATATGTATGTTACCACTTAACAAAAAGAACATATATGCTATTCCCTTGCATATCTTGTATTCCCTTGCAGAGAGAAGTCTAATATATGCCTTTTAGTTTAAGGTCTGGTTTGCTTTTCCATATCAGCAAAGTTGTGGATCTACTGACTACTGTATAGGAGGGCCTGAGACTAGGGATGGGAATAGGGCAAGGCGGGTTGAGGTTAACTAGCAAAAATTTCATTCCGCCCCGCCCCGTTTAATTAACTAAAAAATATAATGTTAAGTTACAGTGCTCCTGTTATTTGCCTAATATAATTCTTTTACTGTAATTTTTTTCACTAACTTCTAAAATATTCAAGTGACTTACTTACACAAGCAGCAAGCTTAAACTGAAGTAATTTTTTATTATGGGAATCAATTGTTTTGTCCTTATATTAAAACCACAACAAAATATGGCCCTTTATATACAGTAAAATGGTTTTTTTCAAAGTGCTCATGTAATATCCTAAGAGTCTTTAGCTTTGCCTCACTGATTACTTTCGGCATAAATAAATTAACAAAATTGAACTAAAATCATAAATTACTACTTAGTTAAATGTAAAACTTCTACTTTTGACGAGACTCTAGATAGACACAAAAATATTAAACTAAAATTATAAATGACCTGGGATTCTTCCAACACACCCCCGTCCCGCATCCACCGGGTCTTGCGGTGGATTTCTAAACAAATATTTCTAATCCCAGGTCATTTATAATTTTAGTTTAATATTTGTTTATAATTGCAAGGCCGGGTTTAGAAATATTGTTTTAACCCGGCCTTGCACATCTCTAAACCAGCTCCGCCTACCATATGTTTAAAACCACCCCAATGTCATCCCTACCTAAGGCATGGGAGTGATCAGACTGGTGACGAAACCTAAGTCACAATTGAGTGATCTTTATCAGAGCACACAATGTGGAGCAGTAAAATTTGTACATATACAGTTCTGAGCCAGGACTTAAGCCTAAAATTGGAAAAGAATTTAGGGACTCATCAATTCCCTATTTTCTGCCTTCATAAGCATTTTACTCTTCCAAGTTTTATTCATGCTTCAAACACTGTTTCAATTTTCAAAAGGCAGATGATGTAGGGTATCTTAGCTTCTTAGATCACTCTTGCTAGCTATTATCTTATTTATATTCAAGGAATACATGCCATTAAAGCCACAGCTATATCCACTCCTCTTGCCTGATATGATGCAATATTTTATCCGTCACCCTTTTCATTTGATATGCTTCCACTTCTTTTACTATTATTATGATTATTACAATTATTTTTATCAGTACAGTTCTGTTATTATCTTGGTTTATTCCTTACCAAATTTATGCACGAGAGAACAAGGGTTAAACAATTGTATACAGAGCGTAAATTCAATAAGTGAAACTCCTGACCCCAATCTGAGATCAATATCGGTCCTTCTGACCCGGCCCAAAAAGCCCAATTCAACTAAATGTCTCAAGAGATTCTGTCACCAGCCGTGCCTCAATACACGGTTCAGAAACATTACAATTCCACCATAATTTGGTGGTACTATAATCTTGTTGATCCACCACCAATCCAAACAACACTCATATCCTCATTAGCCAAAATATAAGAACCTCCAGTTGATTTGCATCCCAATTACACTCAAGTAGCTGAATTGCACAATCTTTACACCCTCAAACCTGAATATCTAATATTATGATCGACCGTTTTTCATGTTCAACCTTCTAGACCGGGGTCACTAGTAGCAGTTTCAACTAGGATAATATTTTATGAACACTCAAAACTGGGTAGGTTGTTGTTATTGTTGTTGTACACATACAACAGAAGTATAGGCTTCAAGATCACAGAGACAAGCTTGAGTTGGTGACTACACCCCAAAAGTAGAGTCATTAACAGGTGAACTTCTATGCTCAATTGATCTGAATGCTTCAAATCCACCGCCACAAAAGGCATCCATTACAACATCCCGTAGAGAATGAAATTTTCTCCAAACAAAAATCTAATTTGTAACAATAGGTACCAAAGAAGCTATCTAATGACTAGCAACCAATGGACAAACACAATCACGACGAAAGTAAATTGCAGATTTTGGCTAATCGAAAGCTTCACCTAACAAACATGACCTGCTAATCTAATAAAAAATGACAGTACCAGCAGAGCTAGAAATTCTTACTCTCAATGGATGCAAATCTAATACAGAAAAATTCATCCTTCAATTCGCCATCAGCAAAATCTGCTGCATGCCAAACACAAGACTTCTCGTTTCCAGCATGTTCCTGAACGGTCATCGTTGGAATAACTGCATTGGACCAAAATGAGTCCATATTTCAGATCACCCAAATTAAATGAAACACAAAATTGAATAAATCAACTTAAATTAAGTAAGAAAAAAAATCATAAGTTGAACTATAAACAAAAATAGATGATTAGCGAAGATCTTAAGATTGTAATTTGTAGCACTTTCGGTATAGTTTTTCAATAT
Organism: Capsicum pubescens; assembly: GCA_030864215.1. Lineage (NCBI taxonomy): Eukaryota > Viridiplantae > Streptophyta > Magnoliopsida > Solanales > Solanaceae > Capsicum > Capsicum pubescens. The sequence goes on from CM061543.1 coordinate 5,801,093, forward strand.
CTAAATTCTAATTTTAAAATGTCAAAATAATCTAATCTAATTTAGCTCAGAAAAATAGTCAAATCGACTCTCAAGAAGCAAAACCTGACAACTACTTCAAAATGGCGGGAGTACAAACAAACCTAGATGATTGGCACAGATCTTGAGAGTCTTGGATTGACGCATAACAAGGCGAACTTTTCCAGTTTCCTTATGCTTTAAAAACTTAACAGTACCAGCACCTCTCTCTTTCCACTGATTTCCACCTTTGTCAAATCGATAAAGCTTAGCTTTCCTGTCACAATAAAATTTACAAGTATTAAACTATTATTCAATTCCTAGAGATTGAAGCAGATCAAATGCAATAAACACGATTAACAGATAATCAATTTACAACTGATAAAGCTTAGCTTTCCTATCACGATAAAATTTTCAAGTATTACACTACTTATCGATTCACTATAAGTTGAAGCAGATCAAAAATCAATAAACACAATTCAGATAAAATCAATTTACAAATTGATAAAGCTTAGCTATACTATCATAATAAAATTTACAAGTATTACACACCAATCAATTTATGAATGATAAAGCTTAGCTTTCCTGTCACAATAAGATTTTCAAGTATTATACTACTTATCAATTCCTAGAGACTGAATCAGATCGAAAATCAATCAATTTACGAATCAATAAATCTAAGCTTTCATGTCACAATAAAAATTTTCAAGTATTACACTAATCGATTCCTAGAGATTGAAGCAGATCGAAAAGCAATCAATTTACGAATCGATAAATCTTAGCTTTCATGTCACAATGAAATTTTTCAAGTATTATACTAATCATTCCTAGAGATTGAAGCAAGCAGATTGAAAAGCAATCAATTTACGAATCGATAAAGCTTAGCTTTCCTGTCACAATAAAAATTTTCAAGTATCAATTCTTAGATATTGAGGCAGATCAAAAAGCAATCAATTCATGAATCAATAAATCTTAAATTTCCTGTCACAATAAGATTTTCAAGTATTGCATTATTTATCGATTCCCAGGATTGAAGCAGATCGAAAAGCAATCAATTTACGGATCGATAAAGCTAAGCCTTCCTGTCACAGTAAAAATTTCCAAGTATCAATTCCTAGAGATTGAAGCAGATCAAAAAGCAATCAATTTATGAATCAATAAAGCTTAGATTTCCTGTCACAATAAGATTTTCAAGTATTGCACTATTTATCGATTCCTAAAGACGGAAGCAGATCAAAAACGCAATCAATTTCACGTATTACGCTATTTATCAATTCCCTACAAACTGAAGCAGATCGAAGAGCGAATCAATTTAAAAGTATAATAAACCTTAGCTTTCCTGTCATAGTAAAATTTTCAACTATTAAACTAGAAATTGAAGCGGATCGAGAAGCAATAAACACGGTCATAAAGAGAAATCAATTACTTACAAATCGAGAATAGCATCTTCGTTCTCTTCGCCAGTTGTTACGGCTACTTCTTCTAGCCGTACAATCGGCGCAACTTGAGCTCCGGTATCTTCGTCATCGGCTCCGGCGGCTTCTTCCTCTGCACGGTGTTCGTGCTCAGGCTCGGCGGTCGACATTGTTAACTGTACGGATGCTGTGTGAGGGTTTTGTAGAGAGAAAAGATAGTGAGACGCTGGAACATTTCCGGGAAGAAAGGTTTATATAAGAGTTCTTTTCGGAAGAAAGCGTGATGCTTACGCTCATGATATTTTTTTTTCCATTTACCTTTTATGTAATTAAGCCCTAATTAATTGTTACCCAAAAAAACCTAATTAATTGATTAATAAATAAATTTTAACTTATAGATCGAAAAAGGGTTAAAAATATCTTTAACGTATTGAAAATGGTTTTAAAATGTCAAAAATTCATATATTGGATCAAATTTGCCCTCGAGGTATTTTATAGGTTTAAAAATGTTCTCTTTTAATGGAATCATGACATGACATTAGTTGATTCTGTAATTCAACAAGTAGATAATTAATCAGGTGTGAATAATTTATTGCAAACAAATTATATGGTTCAAGAGTCTAATCAAATTGAAGAGTAAAAAATTAGAAAGTTTCACAAGAGAAATAAATGCATAATAAAATAATATTCATTCGTTGAATAGATCAAGTGTAAGTAAGGTAAGGGTAGTTCAGTCATAGTCACAAGTAGTTAGTTAAAAGTTAAGTTAGCTAGTAAACTGTTTTTCAATTATCTATATAAACAGTCTGTGTATGTACATTGTTATTATGGAATAAGATTTTTTCCTTCATTCTCTGTTCTCAATCTCCTCCCTATTCATTCTCCTTCTTCCTCATTCTCTTCCTTTTTCATGTTTCTCCATCGTTATTCATGATTTACAACATGGTATCAGAGCAGTATAGCTAGATATCTTAGATGTGACTCTGTTCTTATCAATTTCGTGCACATTTCCTTTGTTATTTGCTCGTTTCAAATAGTTCTTCCAATCTTAAGATTCTGAATACCGTTAAGTTCTTGATAATTTCACATTAATGGCGACTATAGGAGATCATGTGAATAATCACAACTCTGGGTTATGTAGACTAATCAAATCCCTTTATGGACTCAAGCAGGCATCAAGACAGTGAAATACTAAACTATCTGAAGCTCTATTCAAAGTTTCAATTCAAACAGAGTTGGATCAATCCTTGTTCATTAAGAAAACAAAAGTTGAAACTGTAATGGTACTCATTTATGTTGATGACATGCTGATAATTGGAGAAAATCTCAAACTGATAGAACAAACAGACAGATTTGAAATAAACATTCAAAATGAAGGACTTGGGAGAACTAAAATATTTTCTAGGAATAGAGTTTATAAGGTCTAAACTTGGTATATTGTTGTATCGAAAAAAATACTCTTTAGAAATCATTACAAAAATAGGACTCGGAGGAGTTAAACCAGTAATCACACCAGTTAATACAAATTCTAAGCTTACCTCAGTTCAGTATGATGATTACATCAGGAATACAGAAGCTATAGACATTCATGATCCTCCAGTTGATACAAGTGTATATCTAAGATCATTAAAGAAATTGTTATACCTTACTATGACTATACCTGACATAGCCTATACAAGCATTAAGTCAGTTTCTACAACAACCTAAACAATCTCACATGGATGCAACCATAAGAATTGTGAGGTATGACAAAATTCAACCAGGGCAAGCTGTGCTACTATTCAGCGGTCATAACACTAATGTATCAACCTATTATGATGTTGATTGGGCTTCATGTCCACTCACAAGAAAGTTTGTATCAAGTTATTTTGTGAAGCTAGGAGACTCCTTGATTTCATGAAAGTCAAAGAAATAACCTGTAGGAGCTCTGCTGAATCAGAGTACAGAAGTATGACCATTACTATTACAGAGTTAGTTTGGTTACTAGACTTGATGAAAGAGTTAGAATGAAGGTCAAACAACCTATACAGATCTTCAAAGACAGTAAAGCTGCTATACATATTGCAGCCAATCCAATATATAATGAAAGAATCAAACATATAGAGGTTGATTGCCATTTTATTAGAGAAAAAATCACTCAAGAAATTGTACATCTGAGTACATACCTACAAGAGATCAACCAGTTGATCTACTAACTAAAGGACTCTAAACTTGGGACCTCAAAACATCTTTGCTACACTTAGCTTGAGGGGGGTGTTGAAGAGATTGAGTGTCAAGCAAAGATAGTTCATTCATAGTCACAAATAGTTAGTTATGCAGCTAATTAGTTAAGTAGTTCGTTAAAAAGTCAAGTTAGGTGGTTAACAGTTTTTGAATTATCTATATAAACATTCTGTGTAAGATTGTTCAATCATAGTCACAAATAGTTAGTTATGCAGTTGATTAGTTAAGTAGTTAGTTAAAAAGTTTAAGTTAGTTAATTGTTTTTGAGTTATCTATATAAACAGTCTGTGTATGAAATAAGATTTTTTTCCTTCAATTCTCTATTCTCAATCTCGTCCTTCCTCATTCTTCCTCCCTATTTCTCTACTGTTATTCATGATTTACAATACCATTGAACACCAATTCTTATGTTAAAAGAGTTCTTGGCAAGTTCTAATTTTAATTTGTCGGAGTAAAATTTGATGTATATGGTTCACAACTTGCTAACAGATTTAACAATATATTTATATGAGAAGAAACTTTCATCAAGTCTAGCGTAGTACTAAATCAAAGAAACGCATAGCTCAGAATTATCTGGCAATCAGGCATTTTGTGACCCTTGTTTGGGTCGTTATTACAAATGCAATGTTTGTCTGATTCTATCGTTTAAGTAACAATGATAAGCGTCATCGCCAACCTCTAAAGAGTCCACGACACAATGGGAGAAAATGAACTTAATATCTAGGTTGTTGCCTGGTATGTTTCCAATCGAAACAACCTGTACAAACAAAATTCACGTGGCCCGAAATCTTTTATTTTCAGCAGTAAGTTTCACTTGTCCAATAAATCAGGTCAAAGTTCAGGGACCGCTCTCTATCCAGGGACGAGCAGCAACAGCAAAAACATGGGAAACCGCGTACCTATAAGAGTTTCCTACAAAAAGGATAACAGCCAGCAGGATTTATTAAGGATCAAGATCAAATCCACATTCCTGGCCAATGGATAGGAAATGAATATTTTTGATATTTTGACTTCGATCAAGAGACTGGGAAGGGGGGAATGAAAACCTCCAAGTGAGAAAAAAGATAATGATATCAAACAAACCATTTTGCATACCAATTACTGAAGCTATGAAGCAGCGGCTGCAGAATTGAAATTCAAGTCTAGCTTTATCAAAAAGAAAGGATCAAGTACACTGAAAGCCACATAACTAATCACCACTAGCTAGTCTACAGAGAAAGATGAAGCATTTAGGAGGCGTTCTCAAAAAAGAAAAGCTACATCATTCTCTTCCACTGTCATCTTCAGCCATTGACGGTTTAACATCAAGTGTAAAGTTATATTCCTGGTCACAACCCAGATAAGAATCGCACATGAAATACAGTGTGTAGTTCCTTGTTCCAGCTTCAGCAGGAGCAGCAAAATCCAGCTTGACCCGAGATTTCCTTTGGAGAGTAACTCTCTTAATGGCCAGTAATTGGTTGCTCTTTGTATCCCCGACAACAAGCCACCATCCTTCCTCCTTGGCTTTGGGATATCTAGGTGCAAAAACAGGTCCAACTTCTGTTCTACCCTCAAGATCTCGCTCAAGGGTTACCTGCACACTTACATCGTCTCCAGCACTCACATTATCACTGTCCAGCACATCAAACGCCAAATCAATGTTTGGAAACCGATTACAGAACCGGGCAATATCCAGAAGCTGCAAATCCGACATTTGCAAGAGCTCACGCCTCTCGTCATCTTCCATCTCCACTAAATCAAACACTGTCTCTATACTCTTCCCTGGGTTTTCTTGGCACTTCTTAGCCAATTCCTTTGTGAAGTGTGGAAGCTGAAGAAGCATTGAGTCACGTTCCCACATTCCCTGTGTCACCATCTGGCTCACCTCCATTGTTAGAAGTGCTAGACTAAGCCAACCATTACTGGAAATAACATCAACCATTGCCTGAAGCAGCCTAGTAGCAGAAAGAAGCACCTCTTGCTGGTCAGAAGCAAGATTTCCGCCCAACACTTGCCTAGAGAAATGGGCTTGTAAAAGAGCATTAGCCTTGACATGAGGATCTGTGTATTTCGGATTCTCAAAAGAGAAACGCAGGTGATTAATCAACCTTCTTATCAACTCCTCTTCACCTGGTCGTATCGGCAGCTGTTCGAACTCTGATGCTGAGGCCAATATTTCCAGCAAGCCCTTCAACTTTGTTTTGGAGGTCACAGAAGAGCTAAAACGCTCTATTGTAGTGTAACTGATATAATAATATGACGCTATCATGCCGAGATTCAAAGGTGAAAGCAAAAATTCATCCTCAACTGTCACACATTTGCTTGCCTCCAAGTCAGTGATGGTATTCTCCACTAGCTCTGAGAGATGGTCAGACAAATGCCTATGACTCGCACCCTGCAGATTGTAGTAATTTGGATTCTGTGTCAGCCTTCTGTACATGAAGGTCCATGTAAGGTAATCAACAGCATCTTGCTTGTTCTGAATAACACCAACCACCACCTCAGCGTTCAAATTATCATGGAGATAGTGTTGCAGATGGCTTTCAACTGGGAATGCTTCATACAAGAACTTTTTGTAGTAATCCTTCCGTGGTGCATGGCAGAGGATGACACACTTCCCAGAGTTATCTACAAGAGGTCGACTGGCATGGCCCATCATCTGCAACAAATCAGTGACGGGATAATCAGTGTGCGCATTTTCCCTACCATCATAGTACTGTGTTCCCATGACCACCACCAAATGCGCAGATAACGGTACTCCCCAACACATTGTACCATTCATCACACACACTTGGATCCATCCAGTTTCAAACAATGTTTTCACTATATCCTGATCAGTGGCACTCAACCCCTCATGCAAATAGCCCACACCATACTTGAGTGTCTCTTGCAGCATAGGTTCATTGATCCTGTCCACGAAAGGTCCCAGCTCTTCTGCAGATCGTAGCAGAAATATAGGTGTGTCTTCGCTGTCCATGCTTGAATAAGTCATCAGATCTACAGCAGTCAAGCGAGCATGCTTCCTTGTGGGAACATACACAATTGCAGGTTTTCCATTCCTTGCATGTTGGACTATTGCAGTATATGTGGGTTTTGTCATGGCTTGCATCCTAGCTTCAAAGTTAGCAATATCAACACCTTGAATGTGTATTTCCAGTGGTACAGGCCTTACACCAGGTGGAAAGTTGAAGAGTCCATGAGATGTGGCCCCAATCCATTCTCCCAAATCCTTGGCATTAGCTAAGGAAGTCGACAAAGCAACAATGCGGATCTTGTTCTCAACCTGGCTTGAGATATACCTCATCCGAGAGACGATCACCTCCAGGATTGGGCCACCCTGACCCCCAATCAGGTGCAATTCATCAATAATGAAAAGACTGACTTGCTGAACATGCTTACGTTGTTTCCAGCGCCGAGACAACGCATCCCATTTCTCAGGTGTGCTGATAATTAGTTGTCCCTTCTCCAACAGCTTCAGATCACCGGCTGTCTCGCCAGTTAGTTCAACAACTCTCATTCCCAGATGGTCACCAAATTTCTTTTTCCAATCACTGAACCGCTCCTTAGCAAGAGCCTCTAGTGGAGCTATATACACAGCACGAATGGTACTATCAGGTCCTTTCTGATGATTCCTCAAGATAGCAAATTCAGCACAGATGGTCTTCCCACTGCCAGTTGGAGCCGCAACCAAGACATTGTCATCTGAATTGTACAACACCGTGAAAACCTGAGTCTGAACCGGATTGAACTGCTTGAAATCTTGATAAAGTGCTTCATATGCTGGATTCCTCAATGCAGTAACTGGCAGAGGTTGCAAGTCTAGTAACTCGGTGGGAGGAGGATATTTCTCTGGCAAAATCAGATGTCGGAAAGAGACGGGCAAAACAGTCTGGGACCCTAGCCATCTGTCGGAGACAACGCGAATGAAATACTGTGGGGGCAATGGCTCATATATTGGGACTGTGAAATTCAAAGTATGGTCTTCATCAATATACTGTTTCTTGAGCATGAAATACTCATGATGAAGAATATACTCCCCATCATTATCTTCAACAATTATCCAGAAAGGTTCTACAAATCCATGAACCTTGTCCTCCCATTGGAAATCTGGTGTAATAGTCAATTCAACCCTCAAGACTGACCGGGTAATCGGCTGAACATGTGCAGCGAGGTTCAGCTTTGGGAACTGGTGAATAAACTTGTGCAACACCCTTCCCATCTTCGTGAACCGGATAAGCTCTCCCAACTCTTGTGACGAAAGATCGTAATAACGCTCCCAAGCCAAATCTTTCTTCTCCAACTTCATCAGGATTTCATTTGGTATGCCATGGAATTGACGAAGTGGTGTCTGCACACTCCACATCCTCTTGCTTATCATTTTGCACCATTTTAAGGCCTTCTCAGCTAACTGAGCCCAGCCCCTCTTCAGAACAATCTCAAAAAGGGCTCGCATCAAACGTGCAGCACTCTGCAAAAGCAAATAACTAAGTTAAATAATTCGCTATCAGATAACACTAAAAAAGAAATAATAAGCAACTAAAGAGGAGGTTATTTATACAACATAACAAACCTGAGTTATGTAAACCATGTCGGATGACAGAGACAATCCTTCAAGCTTCAGCCGTGAAATATATGCCTGCAATAGTACATTGATCTTGGCACTAGGCTCCTCAAGACTCTCTTTTATCGGAATAGGAACACGGTCTAGAAGCTTCGCCAATTCCATTTTCTCATCTTGTCTGACAGTTACATATTTGAATTCCTCACTAAGAGAGAAAAGCCTACAAAGTTCAATATCACCCATCGTAGGCTTCAAATGCTCATTGTACGTGGAAATTGTCCCATGAGTTATATAATAATAACTCGCAATGCGACCCAAGTCAGTCACCTGGAAATATCCACTTTTCCTGTCATACTTGACCAAGTTATTCTTGTCCAGCATTATAGCAGCAGAATGAACCTGCAAACACACAAGCATTTCAAACTCCGAAGGAATTATAGATGCTCTTTCAGCTAAGATGGAACAAAAATACAACATGAATGTCAAATTATCAGTACAAGACACCGTAAGACAGAACAACAATTTCAAAAATGGAAGTAAAACAGCACATGTATTGGATGTTACTGCCATTGATTATCACAGGAATAATTCTATTTAAGGTCAGTCACTGGTCTGTTTTGTTCAAACTAATTGAAACTGGCTCTCCATATAAACAACTAGCTGGCATCAACTCACCAAGAAGGACAACTACCAGCGATTACACTATTACAAACTAAACATAAATTTCCATTCGATACAGAAGATCCGAACTTCTTTAGGGGAGTACCTAGTCCCAATTTCAAAGAAACACAAACTGAGACCCCTGACAAAAAACCTCCACTAAAGCAAAGCCGTATATTATGAATTAGGGCGCATAATTTTAACTTGGGAGCACCATGAAATGAAAACCATCTTCACATGAATTTAAACCCACGCATGGGCCATGGCATTACTTCTTCCATGATTAGAATCAGTGTCCATTGGAGTGGAAGATTATAAATATTGACAATAAAAGCACACAATTAACTTTGTCCTATAATACTTAATCACAATTCCAAAGTAGCATTGAATGAAAATCACCAAACAGAAAATTCTTCCATGAAGCAAAGAACCCATAATATATGTGTAGACACGTAATTTTGTCCCTCCCCGAAAGCATTTTTTCCATTTTTTACCTTATCCTACCGTGTACCCTCAACCATACAAAAATACAAAAAATAAAAAAAACTCCCTAACAAATTTTACCTTGTTCTAATCATATCCTAACAACCTACCCAATCAAAATAAACCACATCACACCCTACCCCTACCCCCACCTCACTACCCCACGTACCCTACCTCACTACCACACAATTCTCATTCACAACAAGCACACACTCCATTTTGGGGGACATATACACACTCATACACAGAACATCGAAAAAAAAAAAAAAAGAATTCTTACATTTCCATTCCATAGATATGCTTAGCCACACAGCAACCAACATACAATACACCATTAACCTCACCATGAACGGACAGCTTCCTCACCATTCCAACAGCTCACACACTCCTTGATGGCTCCATTTTTCCATTCTTTTACTCTTACCAGAACACACACCCACAGCTACCATATACACAATTACACACTTCACTGAAGGCACACACTCACAGTAGAATCCCTCACAAATAGCCCACGGTACACAACAACAGATCAGAAAAGAATAAAGGGAGAGAGAAGGATGGATTGAGCGAGAAACAGAGAGAGAGAGATTGAGAGTGAAGAGAGAGAGATCGGAGACCGGCGAGTCTTCGCCTAATCTCGCTGGAAAAGGCTCATCTGCCGCCGGAATTGGCAAAATCAGCCCCCAAACAACTGAAATCGACCTGTTTATGGTCTGATTCCGGTCAAATCCGCCGGAAAACGGTGAAATTGGGTCGGTTTGTGCGAAATTGGTTTTGGGCGTGGATTGGGTCAATTTGGTTTTGATTTCGCGATTCTGGCGTTGGTTTCTTTTGATTCAATTTGGACTGATTTTATCATCGGTTCTCGATGGGAGCGGGTTGGACAGATTAATTGAATTGAGTTGCAGATTCGAATTGGTAAAAGCAAAGCAAAAGGCATATCGAGATTGGCTGTGGTTTCTTTTGATTCAATTTGGACTGATTTTATCATCGGTTCTCGATGGGAGCGGGTTGGACAGATTAATTGAATTGAGTTGCAGATTCGAATTGGTAAAAGCAAAGCAAAAGGCATATCGAGATTGGTGTGGTTAGCGTCGAGGGTCATTATTCGAGGTTTCCGGATCCGGTTCCATCATCCAATTGCATAATTTGCACAATAAAGCTCGATTTGAGGTCCAATTCTATCTCGCTCTAATTTTTTATTTTTATATATGCGTGATTAAGGTTTATAAGAAGCATGATATGAATACTTGGGTATATCAATTTGTTTGTTTGGTTTCGTTGACAATGATTGTGGATTGTTAAAGTGGTGATCGTGAATTGTTGGAATTTGGAGAATTAATTTGGGGGTGAGAATTGAAAACTTGATATAGTTGGTGAATTTTGGTTAGTTTGATTCATTGGTTGTTTGACTTGAAATGGATGTTAATCGAACTCGATAGTATTGTGTTTTAGGTCGAAGCAAAAAATAGGCAAACGTTAGGGGTAGGCAAATTTAGGGATTATGTTTTGTTGAATATTTGAACTGTGTGATTGAATGGTTTTTGGCTTTATCGCTTTGGGACCACTTGTATCATTTGGCCGGGGAATGCCCCGAAGTACTTGTATTATTTTATCCGGGGAATGCCCCGAAGTATCATGTATGCAAAGGAGGCTCGTGATCGAGTCCTGAGGCATCGGGTAAGGCATTGGAGCGTAGTTTTAGGATTAACTTAGAATAGGATTTATATTTTCGCATTTTTTCTATTTTTGGATTGTATAATTGAACTGGACACTATAATTTGGATTTGTTTTGTTTTTGTGTGTTTGATTGATTGTTTTAAGTGTTTTTGTGAGGTTTATACGTTCGTGATGTCAAATTAGTCGATACGCTCCACCAAGCGACCGTGGTCGAACCACGAGATCGAGGGGTGCCTAACACCTTCCCCTCGGTCAACAGAATTCCTTATCTGGAATCTCTATTCGCGGATCAGTTTCTAGAGTCAAACTGTTTTGAAAAGGATTTCCAAAGGTGACTTGGCACACCCGATTTATGTCAAGTGGCGACTCTGAATGAAAAAATGTAAATAATCCATTTTCGAAACAAATTTTCAATCTTTTTGTCACTTTAATAATAAAAACCCTTTCGAAACTTAAAATTATTCTTTTGGGAGTTGAAAAGGGGTGTGACAATATGCATCAGAGCGCATAATTACAATCCCAAGCACCACAACGCTATGACTTATGTCTCAAAATATAGACTCTTTTCGGAGATATATTAACACATAGACATCACTTTTTCCATGATTAGCATCAATATTCATGGGCACACAACATTATCATCAAGGAGAATATGAGCAAGCCAATTGAACAACATTAAGAAATACCAGAATATGGTGCTAAGAAAGCTGCTTTTGAGAGCTTGTATGCGGGTTTAGAGGTGAGAGGCGGGGAAAAGAGGTTGTATAGGCTTGCTAAGGCTAGGGAGTGTAAGGCTCGGGACCTTGATCAAGTGATGTGTATTAAGGGGGAGGATGATGAAGTTTTGGTGGAGGATGTTCACATTAAGAGGAGGTGATAGTCGTATTTCCATAGGCTCTTGAATGACGAGGGGGACAAAGACATTGTGTTAGGGGAGCTAGAGAGCTCTGGGGGGTGGGGTGGGGGTAAGGGGGATTTCGGTTATTGTAGACGCATTAAGATTGAGGAGGTCTTTGAGGCTACTCGTAGGATGTGTAGGGGTAGGGCGACGGGGCCTAACGAGATTCAGGTGGATTTTTGAAAGATTCGGGTGGGGCAGGTTTGAGGTGGTTGACCGGTTTGTTTAATGGCATTTTCAGGACTGCGAAAATATCAGAGGCTTGGAGATGGAGTACGAATATTCCTTTATATAAGAACAAGGGTGACATTCAAAATTGCAACAACTACAGGGGCATTAAGTTGTTGAGTCACACTATGAAGATTTGGGAGAGAGTGGTTGAGCGGAGGTTGAGGAGGAGCGTGTCTATTTCAGAGAATTAGGTTGAATTTACGCTTGACGATAGAGGCTATTCACCTGGTGCGGAGACTAGTGGAGATGTATAGGGAGAGAGAGAGGGATCTACACATGGTTTTCATTGACCTGGAGAAGGCATACGACAAAGTTCCTAGGGAGGTGCTTTGGAGATGCTTGGAGGCTAGAGGGGTGCCAATGGCGTACATCACAGTGATCAAGGACCTGTATGATGGAGCGAAGACTCGGGTGAGGACAATGGGAGGAGTTTCAGAGCATTTCTCTGTTTTGACAGAGTTGCACCAAGGATCAACACTTAATTCATTTCTTTTTGTTATTGTGATGGATGTTTTGACGCGACATATTCAAGGAGAGGTGTCGTGGTGTATGCTTTTTGCGGACGATGTAGTCCTGATTGATGAGACCTGGAGAGGTGTTAACGATAAACTGGAGGTGTGGAGACAAACCCTGGAATCTAAAGGGTTTAGATTGAGTAGGACCAAGACGGAGTACTTGGAATGTAAGTTTAGCGATGCGACTCTGGAGGACGAGGTGGTAGTGAAGTTGGATTTGCATGTTGTCCGTAGAAGGGATAGTTTTAGGTACCTTGGGTCTATGATTCAGGGTAATGGAGAGATTGATGAGGATGTCATGCATCGTATTGCGGCGAAATGGATGAAATAGAGGCTTGCCTCAGGAGTGTTGTGTGATAAGGTGTCTCCCAAGCTTAAAGGCAAATTCTACAGAGTAGCAGTTCGTCCGGCCATGTTGTATGGTGCCGGTCAAGAACTCGCACATCCAAAAGTTAAAGGTGGCAGAAATGAAAATGTTGCGTTGGATGTGTGGACTTACTAGGGGTGACAGGGTTAGAAATGAGGTTATTCGAGCAAAGGTGGGAGTGGCCTCGGTGGAGGACAAAATGCGGGAAGTGCGATTGAGATGGTTTGGGCATGTAATGAGAAGGGGCACAGATACACCAGTTCGGAGGTGCGAGAGGTTGGCTTTGGATGGTTTCAGGCAGGGTAGAGGCAGGCCGAAGAAATACTGGAAGGAGGTGATTAGACAGGACTTGGAGTAGGTACACATTACTGAGGACATGACCCTAGATAGGAAAGTTTGGAGAACTAGGATTAGGGTAGATGGTTAGTGCGTGGAGGTGAGCCGTAGCAAGTAGTTAGGTGCACTTTGGGGTAGCCTGATAGTGGCTGTAGGACTTGGCGCATGGGATGGAGTCGCTAGTTAGGTTGGTTGGGGAGGTAGGTGCTTGCGGTTGGTTAGTGTATCGTACTACTTTGTGGGTGCCTTATTTCTATTATTCCATCTTGTTTCTTGTTCCATGTTTTATTATGATCCTTATCTACTGTCTCTGTATCTTGAGGCGGGGGTCTATCGTAAACCACCTCTCTACTTCTTCGGAGGTAGTGGTATGGACTGCGTATGTTTTACCCTTCCCCAGACCCCACTTGGTGGGAACCAAGTGGGAACTCACTGGGTATGTTGTTGGTGATGGTGGTGGTTCTAACCAAAAAGAAAAAATCAATAATATAAGTTTTCCATTTAGATGGTTGCAGAACTCTAATGAAAATTGAAGTGAGGTTTGGAAAGAGTTAATTACTGTTAAATATGGTAAAGCAAATTTTTGCCACACCAATACAGTGTATGAGCCAACTATGGAGTTTGGAAGAATACATGCAAGCTTTGGCAGCAGCATGTCAAGCTAAATGATAGCAGCCGCTGCAGGATTCTTTCCGGACAGATTTTTGACAGTGAGTTGGAATAAATAATGGAAAAATATCCTGTGTAGCATAGGTTAGCTGTAAACAAAAATTGTACAGTTGCCAACTGTAATACTGACGCAGGGTGGCATTTAAGTTTTAGAAGAAACTTCAATAACTGGGAAATGGATAAGATTAGCCAATTGGTACATGTTTTGGAATCTACAACTCTTGATGTGAGCCTGTTGGATTCTCAGACTGGAAAACTAGTCAGGATGGAAGATTCTCAGAAATTCAGTTAGAGCTGGTATGCCCTTCTACAGAAGCAACCAGAAGAGTGGATGTGGAATATGCGTTGGCCTTGGAAAAAGTTGTGAGAGAACAAAAGCACCTTCTAAGGTTGCTTGTTTTGGTTGGATTGATGCAAGGAATGTGTGTGTAGCTCATAGATTATTACAGAAAAGAAAGGGATTCTCTCTCTGCACTAGCTGCTGGTTTTGCTTAGGAAACGATTGGCCATCTATTTTTCCATTGCAGAACAAGACAAGTGGGAGATCTTTTTCTCAAAATCTGTAACGTGCAGCCAGCAGCGGGTGATGCCTCACACTGTGAAGAATTTACTGGAGGCAGAGTAGGAGAATACAAAAGACTGGAACAGATCCGAAACACCATTTGTTTGTGCATCATGTAAAAAATTTGTTTAGAGAGGAATAAATGCTTTGATGGACACAAAAAAGCACATCTTTTGTTAATAAAAATAAATATATTCAGAATTTATGTTTCTGGTGTAGGAACAACAGGATAGAAAAGTTGTATCAATACATGTCGACTTTCGGAGTTCCTTGGGATGAAACAATGTTAGTGATATTTTAAATCTCTCTCTTTGTATTTTGTAGTGCCATCTTGGCACTTCATTAATGCAATTTTTACCAAATATAAAGATAAGGAAAGAAAGAAATAGCAAATGGAATATACATAGGACTTACCAAGTCGGCACGCCTTTCCTCCAAAGCATAATCAGTCTTGAGAGCATCAGAAGGTAGACCATACAGTGTGGGATTCCGCACCATGCGGACATAGAGGTAAGTATATAGGAGCCATTTACATGCTTCCTTGGCATTCAACACAGTCCCGAGGACAATCTCAGCATTTAACTGATCAGCCAACTTGGAGATGAACTGGCTTTCTATTGGCAGCTGCTGATTCATCAAGGACAAATAATATTGCAATTCGCTATGCCCCGTTAATATGATTCCTTCACCATAGGTATCATATTGAGGACGTCCAGCACGGCCAAGCATTTGCATAACATCAAGAGGACTGAGTTCAGTCCATGCTCCTTTCTCAGGATTGTAAATCTGGGTACCTTTTATAATCACAGTATGTGCAGGCAAATTGACACCCCATGCTAAAGTTGCTGTTGAAACCAACACTTGTACATGGCCATCAGCAAAAAGTTCCTCCACAAGTTGCCGATCGGCTCTAACCATCCCCGCATGATGAATAGCAAAACCATATGGTAAAAGATCTTTCAGATCATTGCTCTTGACAAGCTCAGTTTGAGACTGTAGAACTTCCCGAGTTATACTGTCCTCCTTCAAAAACTTACCAAGGGTGTCATTAGCAAGTGCAGTATCCCGTATCGCGCGAGCGGTTTTAGATGTTTCCTTCCGTGAATGGACGAAAATAAGCACCTGATGCTTTCCTGCAATACTAATCACCTTCTCATAGCAAACGTCATTCATCAACTGGAATCTCTGCAGTGGCTTCTTAACAGTAATTCCAATATACTGTTGAGCTAACGGAACAGGCCTATAGCTATTGTCAAAATGGAAGAGTCCTTTCTTCAGATCAACTCGCAAAAATACAGCCACGTCCTCATAATTTGGAAGAGTTGCTGACAATCCAACAAGCCGAATATGCTCTTTTGTGGTTTCGATCTGTCTAATAGTTCTAGCAATGATACTCTCCAAGACAGGACCTCGGTTGTCATGCAGGAGATGAATCTCATCAATAATAAGAAGTTTAACAAGCTGTGTATAGGTGCGATCGCCTGACTTTCTGGTTATAATATCCCACTTCTCCGGGGTAGTCACAATAATTTGAGTCTCTTCAATCTGCTGACGAGTTAATGTCTGATCACCGCTCAACTCTTTCACATTGACACCATAATGTTCCAAACGCTTGGAAAGATTACCAACCACTTCAGCAACAAGGGCTTTCATGGGTGCCACATATACAATCTTATAGTTGTTGTGGTTGAATGTTCCATCATCTTCATTGCGGTTTAGTGCAATTTGCTGAAGTATAGAGAGCATAGCTACATTAGTCTTCCCAGCACCAGTTGGAGCACAAAGCAAAATGTTCTCTGGAGAAAAGAGGGCAGTCTCATATACTTTACTTTGCACCCTGTTCAATTGGGTCATCCCACTGAATGCTGGTTGAGCCCACTCTGGGATGGAGGCTATCGTCACAAGCTTTTCCCCAGGGTCTAGTGGCCTTGGCTTCAATGCCGGCACGTGAACTTCCTCATACCCCTTCTTATGATTCCTGTAAGACCCCACTGGAAGCTCACATTTCTTATTTGCCATCAACAAACCCCCTTGATGAAATGCGAGGCTCTCAAGATCAAGAAACTGACGCTGCCCCATTAACCAGCCATTATCAAGATCTCTATCTACAAGTGCCTTCCTTTCTCCATCACCATCAACACCAGACTCATCTTTAAGACGCCGAGCCTCTTCTCTAATGCTTTTCTCCAGATTCTTCTGCCTCTCTTTTGCAGTAGCCCTAGTAGCATGCAACTGTTCTAATATAGCCACGTGATCAGGACCCAACCCCAACATCTCTTCTTCAATTTTCTTCCTATTCTCTTGGTCTTCGGCTCTTGCAAGACGGGTACACCATAGTACCTTAAGCCGGTTCCGCAGAAGATATTTGATGAGACTGAACTTATCAAACTGGAGATGCACCAGCAGCTTGGTTTCTACTTCGCGATCATCGCCTTCAGCAAGAATTTTGAGAACCTCTTCAGCAAGTTTTTGGCTCTGTTGCGGATCAATCTGCTGCTCATAAGCTTGGGAAATCTTTCTTTGAAGCCAATAAGCATCTATGTCTTGAACATTCAAGGCCATACCCTCATCCGCCTCCCGCAGCTCATCATCATCAATACCACTGCCCATCTGCATAGCGCCAGAAGCACTGGGTTCCATCACATCATCGTCCTCCTCTTCATCATCAGGTACCACATCAAGATCACTCTCTTCTTCCTCTTCTTCATTCTCCTCAAACTCAACTGCTACACCAACATCATCGTCAAGAGCTTCATCACCATCAGCTGCAGCAGACGCTGACGCATCCCCTCCATCCTGATAATCAGTAATAAGCCTCCCAATCGACACCAACTGATCAAACACCTGATTCGATATCGGATTCAACAGCTTCTCAATCTCCTTCTTCTTATCAACGTTCTTGAAGTTGTCATTTTTCAACACTGCCAACATCTCATCCGCTGCCCCACTCACAATATTAAGAGGCTGTCCACCAAGTTGCTGCTGAATCAAACTAAGCATCGCCTCATAAGCAGCCCTAGTCTCCTTCGTCTTAGGCTGATAAACACCTTCCTCACTCGAAGTAAGTACACTTTCTTCCTGAAGTCTCCTCTTCTTACTTTGCCTAGTAGGCTCAGATACAAGCGGATCTCGCTCCTTCTTCTTCCTAGCTTTCTGAAGCTTCTCATCCAACTCCGGAGGTCTACCCTTATAAGCTCGATCACCAAACGATTTCGGGTCAATTTTTCCATAAAGAGACTCCGGTTCACCAGAAGGTTCATGAGTATCTCGAGGACGAGAATCAGTAGTTAGAACAAGACTTGAGTTCGCTCTATACTCATACTGTTTGAAACGTGCATGTGCTTCTGCACCTCCTCCCAAATTCGCCATCAGAAACCCTAAAATTTCAAAACAAAGAACACCATCAGCTAAACCCTAAATACAACTACAAATCCAAAAATTAACAATACAGTTGGAAAACAACAATAATAAAACCCTAATCTCACGAGCAAGGTCTGAAGAGGATAGTGCATACGCAAACCTTATCCAATTTTGGGTCGGAGAGAGGTGGATTTTAATAGACCGCCGACTCAAGTAAAAGCATTACAAAGCAATTTGAAAAAAAAAAAAAACAATACCTAGTGTAATCTAATCTCCGTAAATGCGGTTTCGAGAGGGTAGTGTGTACGCGTACCTTAACCTTATTTTGGGCATTTTGGGACAGTGAGAGCCTACTATTAATAAATACTTAGCTCGAGTAAAAGCATTACAAAGCAATTCGAAAAAGTAAACAACAATAACTATAAAAGACGAATTATGGAAAAACTTTGCGCTTTACCGAATTGGAGAAGGAGAGATTGAAAGGTGTCCAACTATGTGGAAAGAGAGCTAATAATAGTATTGTTAGTAGTAAAGTAATATATAGAGGAGTAGTTCATAACCGACTCGAACAATCGTTAGAGAGTCGCGGCCTCTAAATGTTGAAGCGGAGATTGTATAGTGTTCTGCCCTACGATGGTGAACCTTTGGACTATAATAAAGTGAATTTTCTAGATCTACAATTACCACTCTAATTATCTTATAAGATATTTTTGTACGTATACAGTGGAGGTTTTTTTTTTTTTTATTTTTCATTCCGCGTTCGTTATTCTTATTCGAGTCCAATTATGGTTCGACTAATTCAAATTCGTGCCAAATAGAGCCCTATTCGGGGGTAGCGCTTCTAGATATTTAATATGCATATCTTTCAAAAGATGTTAAATAATTATTAATTTGGTGAATAATAATCACTATAAACTCTTTTTTTTGTGTGTGTGAACAATAATCACTATTAACTCACGCGAATACTAACATAATTTGTTATACTTTTAAATTGAAAATAAATAAGTACTATAAAATTAGAAAGTGTCTTTTTATATATATATCAATACGTAAAATAATGCAAGGAAGACATAGTTATATGGGAATTTGCTTAATTATGCAGTCTGTAATTCAATCTTTTGATTGTTCGGACTTCTGCTTTATTTTACAGTGCAGAAAACAGAAGTCAAAAAGTCAGTAGCAGTTATACTTCTCTTAAGGAAGTAGTTTTATAATTTGGCCTTAGAAATGATATAATTTTAATTCACACCTGATATTTCTTTATAAAAATTCCTTAGCAAAACTGTTGACAGTTGGATTTGCTTCTCGAGAAGGATTACTTACCTTGCATTGATAATTCTAACAAACTAAGATTGAAGAAAAGCCTACTTAATATTGAAAATTTGAGTTAAGAATACGGCAATGGTAAAAAGATATATCATGGGACAATAAGATGACGACGTTGATCTTATGACATGAAGTTCTAAAAACATATTCCAATTAAACAAAAATATTGTGCTATACTCTTTATTACTGATCTTCTGGTGTTTGTGGCATAGCAGTACTCAATTTTACTCCAAATATTTCTCTTGTTAAACTATTCCTCAAATAGCAGGAAAACATTTTTACCCGTTCACATTTTACTTTAGTTGGAGCCGGTCTATATTTGTCAAAATCAGAAACAAAACTATCATTTTTCCAACTTCAAATTGAGAGGGGCACAAATACGGACTTATTGAAGGTTTAAAATGATAAAACAGCATTTTGAATAGCATTGAAAAAACTACAGAGTATAACTTAACACGACAGAGTACATGACTACGACAATAAGTTGTCTTTCACAGCCCCACAAGATTGAACATAAGCAGCTCAATGTGACAAATCGACCCTCACTGAACCAATAGTTTCAGTGAAGTTGATCGATCAAAGCACCTCAAAATTGCTAGTATAAAGATTTGGAGCCACTTCACTACCCTTCCATAGGCTCAGCTTGAGACGACTCTTCTACCTTGTCACCTTTCTTTCCTGCTCATGCAAACAGGGATAAGATATCAAAATTCAAAGTCACCAGTTAGCCTTAGCAACATTGATTCGGCAACTGTAACGTGCAAATGCATTTTGAGTTACCTTTCTTTTTCTTCCCACCACCTTTCTTCTTGCTCTTAACGGGAAGGGCTAGCCAGGCCTTGATTTCGGGTTCATCCTCTATTGTCTTTGTATGCTTCAGCTCCTGGAGAGAGTGAGATGTAACCCTATCCGATCCATTAGGCATTAACAGCACTGTGAACTTAATGTGAGCAACCAAATCACCTGCATAGCAACAAAAGATGATCAATACGAACAAGGGACATCATCGACAAAACTTCCATTTAAATTCAAATACTGAAGAAAATTTAAACTGCTTCAGCAAAGTATGACGACACTGATACAGCCAATACCAACCAGGTTTTTCATGTAGAACGGGATATGGCTGCAAAAGCTCATGGTTCACACATTCAACTAGGCCCAAACGAGCCCTCTTCTCCTCCAAATCCCTGTTCAAGTAAAAATAAGGGTAACCAAACATCATTCTCTTTCATATGTGTACTAGACATCACTATTATCATGAAACTTCTAAATTACTACAGCTGAATATGAAAACTGGGAAAATCATCACACCTTGCGGTAAATGGCATGATAGGGAACTTCTGACTGATTTCACTGAAGATAAACCTTGAGGCTTTCATCTTCAGGTTATAGCTTTTGTCCACAGCTCTCTTGTAGATAGTTGTTTGTTTCTCATCCAACAACTTTGGCTGCAAATATTTTAGGAGGCCCGTGAAAGTAATCCGTGAGATTTCATAAGGAAAAATCATAATATCTTTAATTTTCAGGTGTCAAAGGTGCAACACATCCCATACCTTTCCATCACCGGTGCTCGTCACGATATCAATGGAGTATACCTCATTCTCCTCAAATTCTGCTTCATCTACTCTTGTTTCAGGATTGGACACGCTCAATACAACTTTATTTCCATCAATAACAAATTGCTTCATTTGATGGCTCAATACACCCTCGACAATCTTGCAGTCATAAGCAGCAGCAACCTTCTGAATAGCTTCTGTTACATCCGAGTTCTGCAATGTCCAAGGAACTTAGCAACAAAAATTATACACAATGAACCCATAAGAAAAAGGCGTAAAAAAAGAGCATCCTGTCATCTTCATGCTACAACTTCACTGCCTATACGCAGCCATACCATAAGCACCTACTCTACATTGTTTACAGATTCATACATTTAAATGAAACCAAAGGAAGACATGAAGTCTCACCTCACAGTAATCTGAGGATTAAGACCACAGTTGAAACAAATTAGATAAAGCCGAATAAATAATAAGCTTACACTCTCAAATCATACTTTTTATTTAATACTACCTAAGATTATCTACAACTCAGGCATTACATAAAAGTTACAAATGATCTGCTTTCCAACATCAAACTGAGCCAAGTGGATCTCATTCAAGTCGAAGACTAGTGATGGAGATACATATCAAGAATTTTTTCAAGAAATCATGGTACTACACATCAAATCTATCAATTGCGACTCCAACTATATTATTTGAGGTTCCTCAATTGAAAAAATGAGGCATTAACAACTCCTTTACTTCATAAAAAGGTACACCAAATTAAGGATGCAATAAGTATCACACAGAAAAGGACTTACAATTACCAACTAAAAGGATTTAAGAGTTTCTTTTCAAATAGGCAGAAAGCAAGAATCATCACATTAGCTAAAAAAGCATGTGGAATAGCACGTTGTTTAAGCAAGGGAAAATTTTGTTGAGAATAATATCTGCGGTGAGACCACGGATTCGTGTGCCCATATTTTCACCTATAAATTAGCCCATGTACCTCCTCCATCCAATTGTGCCACAATCTTAAGGGAAATTATAAGTTTAAGTAAAACAATTGTTGAGAATCTGATTATATGAACAAATGTGCCATGTTGCTCAGACTCTTTAAAAATGGTGACAAGTGTGTGTCGGATCCTCCAAAGAATTGCATTTCAGAGAATCCGACATGGTTGCAGCATCAATTCTGGAGAGGCCGTGGAACATGGCAAATGTGTTCCTTCTCTAATAGGTTAAGCTTCAGTTTGAAGCGTTGCTAAGAATTTTTCTGATGAACCAATTACCAATCTTAGAATATATCTTCAGCAACTAACAATTAAACCTATCGATACTTAAGTAGCTCAATAAAGTTGGTTCAATGTCGTTATTGACCAACCTTATCATGCACATATTTGACATGAGGAAGAAGTTCTCCGACAGAAATCTTTTTTTTACAAGTAAGAAATAAATATAAGACAATTCCACACAGAAAAGCCTTATTATATAGAATAAAATCAGCCAATATCTCTAAAATAACATGTAATTAGTTAATGCATCAAAATAAACAAAGATCTAGAATAACATTACCTTCTTTCCTGGTCTCACAAGCCTCAAAGCAACTTCAGCAGCCGTATTAGCTGCTGCAATGACATCAGCAGCTCTACCAGTAACTGGTCCTTCGTGAAGAACATGTGTATGCCCAACTACTGCAATAAATCCATCAATGTGACATCCCATATCACTGCATCAAAAAAGAACTACATGTTACTCACCCAAACAGTTTATTTCGTATGAAAAAAAATAAAAAGTGTTAAAGCAAATCCTTCGAATGCATAGACTAGTTAAGCCCTAAAGTTGGAATTTGATCTGGACAAAAACCAATTTATTCATCACTTAAAAGTTCCTGCTATCAGCACTCATGCTAGAGGCTTAGCTCCATGCTGAAAGAATTGTTCTTTTTTTCTTAAAGTAGCAAGTGGAATCATGATAAACAATGAAAATCACCTCAAAGTGGTGTAAACTACTACTTACATCTTCAATATGTCACCTTCTTCCAGTACTGTCTCATCGCTAGCCAATGGAGAGAAATGGCACACTGTGTTATTAACTGAAATACATGTTGGAAAAGCAACACCTCTCTCAATCTTCTTCTTCACATTCTTGTACATATTACCAGTTTGCCTGCACGACCATTTAATCATCAATCAGTAACTTGGTAGATATCATCATTCCTGAGATACGAGGTAATTACATGTGTTGAAAGTACAGAAAAACCAAGAAGTGCATACTCTTTGATAAAGGCATCCCCCTTTTCACAGAGATCAACTATCTTTGCTTTTGGCTTGCATTCGGACAACACCAGCTGTAGAGCCTCTGCAAAATTGAAACCATAATAACGGAACTTAGTGCTTCATCGAGTGTAATAATTATTTCTGTGAACATGGATTTTCAAATGCCCTTAAATTATTTTGATTATACGCAATTGTGATTTTTTTTTCCACGAGTAATTTCTACAGTTGTAATCTTAATTTCAAGAAAAAAAAAAAAAGCAAGGCATGAAGAGCTGATTTGGCAACTCTCCTAGGCCTTGAATCATATTTTATCTTTTTTCTAAATTTATGGACTTACTTCCTTACTTTATGATGGTAGAAATAAATATCTAGAGAATTAAATACAGTCAACATATTTCATTTCTCATTCACTACTACTATATTTATTTCTATTCGGCTTAAATCATTTGCGGCCCTTAAAGTCGTCCGCATAATTCACTTAGGCACCTCAACCCAGACTTGTAACTATTGAGCACTTCAACCTTAACAATTTTGCACCTATTTGGCATAAAATTACAATCTGTTGAAAAATAAAGGTGTATGTAACTTGCATGCGAATATGATAGCAGATGGACAAATGAAATAAACACGTGGCAATTGGATCCGATTTTTTTTTTCAAAAACTAACTCTACTGAAATAATCCCAAAAAAAAAAAAAAACTTGTGTGTTTTGAATTAGCCCCCCACCCCCCCACAATCAAATCGCATCCCACTTCCACCAGCAGCGCCATCAGTAAATCATCGCCACCACCCACGCTAACCCCTCACTCCCCTTTCATTCTAATAGCATCAAAACCTCCCACTCATTGCGTTCACCTTCTTCCCAACTAGTAACTATTTACCACAGTTACGAAGAGTAACAATAGACATTCACCGGTAAAAAATCAACTCGTATCACTCTTGTCGAAAATAATGGAGCTTCGCCAGTTTCTTTTAGACCTAAATCTACTTTTGCTGATGAACAAATACAAACAAATTTTTTGAAAATAAAAAAACAGAAGAAGAATCGGTTTCTAACAAGTCTAGTAGTTCTGATACTTGTGTTGCCATATGCAGATGCTATCTTGACAGGGACTAAGGTTAAGAAACACTTTGTGCTGATTCATACAGGATGCCATAGGGCTTGGCCCTTGTATAAAATTGTAGAATCGATGAGATCTTTAGGGCATAAAGTTACAGATATTCTTTTTTTCTTCAACACATAAAGTTACAGATCTTGACTTGGGCACTTTAGGATCCAAAACGAAACAGGCCCTGGAAATCACAAGTTTTTTGATTATCTGTGTGTGCTAATGGAGTTCATGACTTCACTTCCTGCTGATATAAAAATAGGTCTGGAAAGAGAAAGAAGGGGGAAAGATGAGGGGAGTGGGGGATGGATCAGTGGGAGGAGGAAGACAGTTTTAATCCTTGTCTTTAGTTAATTATTATTTTTTCCTTTTTTTGATTAATTAAGGTGTACAAGCTGAAAACAATATTATTTGAAATTCTTTTACGTGCTTAAATAGAGTGAAACGTTATCTTTTTTCCATGTCAGCACATCGTGTCTAATAGGAACAACTTTTGAACAGTCGTTCAAAAGTGTTAAATAGGTACAAATCTGGTTGGTTGAGATGACCAAGTGAATTCGGCGGATAACGTTAAGAGACCGAAGATGACGTAAGCATTTCCATTCCTAATATCCCTCAACTTGCCTTTTGTTTCCTTTGTTTTTTTCTCTTTCTAAGTTCCACTTTTTCTTTCAGTTTTACCTATGTTTCGAGTTAGTAGTAGGAGAGAGGGGAAATGATTTAAAAAAAAAAAAAATGAACAAAACCAGGCAAGAAAAATAGAACAAAATCTCAAACTTCGCTACAAACTGGATGATGGATAGAATATATTATGTGTTTGACTGGGGGAATTAGTGAAGTTTGTAATCAAATACAGTAACAAAACAACATACCAAGCGTAATCCCACGAGTTCATAATCAAATTTACGACAATAATCATCATTGTACTAGTCAAACAAAATTAATATTGGAATCGCTGAAATATAGAGTTTTATAGCTAATTCAAAAGCATACAACAACAACATACCCATTATAATCTCGCAAATTGGGGTCTGACGAGGGTAGAGTGTACCCAAACATCACCCCTACCTCAGAGGTAGAAAGGTTATTTCTAAGAGACCCTAGCTAACTGAAAACCATGTTTAGAAAACATAAGCTTATAAATGAAAAATTAATCCATTCTATCCTTCACCGACATTTATACGAACAACATATCGTAAATTTAGCTTTCCTTTTCCGCGCAAACAAGTTAACTAATGCACAACGAAACTTATATGGTTAAAACGTTGTAATCAACACATTTTCAGCTATCAGATACCACAACAGATTCAACTTTCAATCGGATAATCAAATAAAGTACATAAAAAATGCAAAAAAACATCTATTAAAAGCACATAAAAAAAATAGTCAAAAAAAAAGATAGAGAAAAGGAGATTAACTGTTGACAATTTCAGCGGCGCTCTTATACTTAGTGACAACTTCTGGACTTGTGAGATCCAATTCTCTCTCTTCCCTCTCATCGTCCGACATACTTACCAAACAACACCTATAAATTCAAACACAAAAATTCTTCTGCAAAAAAAAAAAAAAAAAAAAAAAAAAAACGGAGAAAATAAACTGAGCAAAAATAGCTTAAGCGAAAGAAATAATAAATGTAGAAATACGAAAACTTACCGAAGAGAAAATGGAGGCAACTCGGGGTTTGGGGAGCTAGGGTTTTTTTTTAGTGAAGGTTAAAGGTGTGTGTGAAGTGATAAAAAGGAGACAGCGTGGGTGATTACTATTTTTTTCTCTTTCCTAATTGGCAGTTTAATGCCTTGTTTGGCAATGTTTTATGTTGGGAATATTATCAATTTGGTATTTTTGGTTAAAAAGGGATTTGAGTTTCGACTATTTTTTAATATTTATTTTGTTATTATTGTGGAAGGATAGGTAGGTATATAAATGAGGAAAGAAGAAGTAGGAGTGAACAAAAAGTTTGATGAAATTGAAATTTGGCACCTATGAGGCAATTCATAATTTGTAATTTTGATTTAAATTATATTCATAAATTTTATTTGTGTTTTGTCGTTTAGAGACATTTTTGGTAAAAAAGTAATGGAGTTTCGATTATCTTTTTTAATATTTATTTTGTTTGTATTGTCGAATGATAGGTCTATAAATGAGGAAAGACGAAGTAGGAGTAAACAAGAAGTTCGATGAAGTTAAAATTTGGCACCTACAAAGCAATTAATAATTTGCAACTTTGATTTAAATTAGATTCGTGAATTTTGTTTGTGCTTTGTCGCTTAGAGACATGTTTATAATTGATAGTTTATCTACTTTGTGAAGACGCATATATTTTACGTATTACTATAATTTATACGTGTCTTGTTTTTTGTTAGTTATTCATAAGCCGACAAACTCACCTCTTGATCCATCACATTTCTAGCCCACATCTCTAACTTTGATTTAAATTATATTCATGAATTTTGTTCTTGTTTTGTCGTTTAGAGATGTTTATAATTGATAGTTATTCGGCTCATGAAGACATATATATATTATGTATTACTACTATAATTTATACATATCTTGTTTTTTTGTTAATTATCCATAAGCCGACAAACCCACCTCTTGATCCATCACATTTCTAGCTCACACTTTTTGAATTTTTCTGGGTTATAATTTAATGCCTTGTTTGGCAATGTTCATGTTGGTAGTATTATCAAGAGTCCAAAGCCTAAAGAGCAAGTTTTTTCATCTAAAATTTAAATGGGCATATGCAAATGAAAAAATTTCAATCGGTGCTTATCTTGTCAATTAAAAGTTAACATCGTCATTTATATGATATAGTGCAAGGTAAAATCACGGTTTTACCTTACAAGATAAATGGAGTAACTTACCTTATCCATGACAGAAAAAGTTAATGTAGACTAGGAATTTAATGACATTGATGTACTTAACCTTTCACCTGATAACGGGAGAAGCGACTATAACCTTACAAGACATGAATCTCATGTTTGGAATGATCGTAGATGATGAAACTCTCATTCTTCATCCAGACACTGCGCAGATGTTTCCTATTAACAGGCAATAAATATTTGTCGAATTAACTGGTGCGTCGATGAAGAAGTCGAATTACATTAGTGGGTTTGTTTCTTTATAGCAGGTATGTGAACTTTATAATATTTTTTGCCATTTTGTACGACATATTTTTATTATGATGATAAATATTGTTGATTACATTTTTTTGTAGGTATGGACATGGGAGCATATTGTCCCACTGCAGCCAATTTCATTGCCTCCGAGCGAGGAGAATTTGGAGGTGCGAAGCAAACGAAATTTATTCCCAGACTTATCGTACAAAATGAGAAAAAATAGTATAAAGCTCACATACCTTCAATAACAAAACAAAATCATTAATGCACAACGACTTCTCCATCGACACACGACACAAATAAAAGTAGAGGTATAATAGTGCAATGGCTCCTCAAGCCTGTGTTGACATTGCAGATAAGTCACCGCATATCAATTAAAAAGTCTATACCAAATTTATTTTCAGAGTTGTCGGGAAATATTATTCCGCGGCACAATAAAAAAAGGTACAACCTACCTCTTTGTTGCACCTCTTCTTCCTCAATTTCATCATTTATTTCATTTGAATTTTTCATGTATTCCTCTAATCTCAATAAGAAAATCTTGTTACCTCGAAAAAAGTCTTGATCAGCTATCCATCCTATTAATTCGGCAAACATTTGTTTCATGTTAATAGGCAACATCCGAGCAACGCCTGGATAAAGAATGGGAGTTCCATCTATGATCATTCCAAACATGAATTCCATGTCTTGTAAGGTTATAGTCGCTTCACCTGTTTTAAGGTGAAAGGTTAAGTACATCTATGTCATTAAGTTTCCACCCCCACCAACTTATTCAGTCCACGGATAAGGTAAATGACTTTATTTATCTCGTAAGATTTATCTTGCACTTTACCAGATAACTAACGCCATTAATTTTTAATGGACAAGATAAACACTTGTGTTTAACTTTTAATGGATAAGATAAACACCGATATTTATCTTATCTGTTTTGAAATTTGTTCACTTTCATATATCCCTTTGAAATTTTAAATGAAAAAACTAGCCCTTTAAATTCCGGACTCGTATTATCAGTTTGATATTTTTGGTAAAAAGGGATTTGAGTATTGAATATTTTAAGTTATTTATTTTGTTATTACTATATTTTGGAAGAAAAAGGTTTATAAATGAGGAAAGAAAAATTGGAAGTAAACGAAATGTTTGATGAAATTGAAATTATGTATTTATGAGGCAATCAATAATTTGTAATTTTATTTAAATTATATGTAAGCATGAGTACTATCTGTGTTTTGTTGTTCAAAAACATGTTTGTAATTGATAGCTTATTTAGTTCGCGAAGACACGTATATTATGAGTACTATCTCTTTTCTAGCTCACGGATTTTGATTTTTTCTAGTTTATAATTCTACATATTGATTTATTTCAAGATGTGTTCTTGTTTTTCAAATTATTACAATTTTTTATGTTTTATTTTATGAATATTTGTCTGTAACAAATAATTCTTTGTTTTGTAGCTCGATGAAAGATAAAATTGACTGCAACAGAATAGTAAGTTAAATCTAAAATTTTGTAATTGTTCTTCATCCTTTCTCCCCATAATATATGCCATATTACTATATTGTATAAGCCAACAAGCAGAGGACTATCACTGCATTGGGTTTTTGTACTAAGAGAAATATTAATTGTACTGCCAATTTACTACAACCACGTGTATGTTGTAACAATTTCAATTTCACACCACAACTCTAATATATATATTATACTTCAAAATCCGAATACAAATAAGAATTCGAGCGACAAAGTAACAATGGATAAATACTGATGGAAATTCTCCGAGTAATAGAGGAAGAAGGTAACTAGAAGGAAAAGAGATAATAGATCATTGAAGGGGAGATGAGAGAATACAGACTAAGGCGAAGCTTCAGCATAATTTGCATGAACATTCTATCTAATCCTAAATCCTATTTAACCAATTGACAATCGGGCCTGTATCCCAAATAAAACACTCCAACATCTCAATAGGTCCAATAATCTCAGCTGGATCAACCCAATTCACCATTTTTAACCCATAGCCCCTTACAAAATTGACTTGGTTCACAACATATGTACTTTTTTTTTTGAATATACGTGTTTTCTTGTGTGGGGGACAGTTGTATCCCCTTCTAATTTCATTTTTTGGTCCATACACCTCCTTTTTTCTTCAGATTTACCATGTGTTTTAACTCTTTTTTCTCTGCACTAATTTTCATTTACACCCATAAGTAATCTGATTTGTTTATCCGAAATTCTAATGAAAAATCTTTAAATCGAAGCTCATTTTCAAAGTAGGATTACCTAATCTTAAGAGCATGGCATAAGTCCAATTTTTGTTTGCTTTTGTGTGTGAGTTGTGATTTGATTTTGCAGCGAATGGTCCAAGAAGACGGAGACTTCTACCCGAGTTTGCAGATGCTGAAGAGGGTAGTCCATTATTTGGTTGCGAATGACATGTTGCTCATTGCTATCTTATTCTTTGGAGGTTGAGGTCACTAAAATTTGAGTCTAATTTGCAGAGGAACTATTTGAGGCGCTAAATCTGCAGTTGGAAAGTGATCTAAATGTGGAACAGAGTAAGTATGAATCATTTTATGAGCTTAATATCTAAAAAAAAAAAAAAAAACTCTCACCATATTTTAAGTCCCTATTACTAATTTCTCTCTACAAAATTGGTACTTTTAGATATTAGCGTTTAGCCTGAGAGATCCATAACTCAAGATTCTCACCACAAAACCGTGGAAATTCCACCGGAGTAGATTTACTCTTGGTAGGTTTTCCAATCAACTCCTGTAATAATGAAAGAATTTTACATGTCTCCTTTGACCATGAATCCCTTCCTACGTTAATTGAATCATAGGGAGTTCAAAATTTTTAGTCCTTCATTGAAGACCTCTCAATGAAAGCACCAATGTAACGATCTCAATTTTTAACATAAACACGAAATGTATTTATAATCACTCAACATAAATTACAACTTAGAATCCGAATAAGAAGTAATAGTCATGCTAACTAGGATAAGATAGCATAGTGAGAAAGTAATAAGAAGGAGATGAGATACTAGACACAGAATAGAAATGAGAGAACAACAGACAAGCCAAGGCTTCACATAATACACATAATGTTCTGTTGAATGTCAAGTCCTATTTGACCAATTGACAATTAGGCCTGGATCCCAAATAAAACCCTCAGACATTTCAATAGGCCCAATAATCTATTTGGATCAGCCCAACTCACCACTTCTTGTAGGAAAAATAATTTATTGTGTATTTGGAAAAAGAAGAAAAGGAAAAAGAAAAAGGAAAAAGAGCCACACTATTTTACTTGCAGAGAAAGGAAAGAAGAAAAAAAAAAGATGGCATGTCGCCTCAATGAAGTGCTATAAATAGCATTCCTTTATTTTGCAAAATGTTGAACAAGAATATTTTACTGCCAACCATATAACTTCCTTTCCTCCTTTTCCTTTTTCTTGATTTTTATTTAATATCACTTTATTATTATTTTTGCTTTAATATTTTAACTTGTTGGTATTTGTATTATTAATTTTGTCGATTCATGTATCCTCTGTTTAATTAGGGAAGAGTTATTTAACTCAGAATAGCCTCTAATTAATCAGGAAGTGCTTGTTTAATCCTGGAGAAACATTTCACACTGCTGAAATAGTTTCTTAGGACAGTGTCTAGCACGACTCAAGTATAATTAATATATTAACTGATTAAGAAGCAGTTAGATTACTGTTATAGTTGTCATATTGATTACAGTATTATCACTAAGGTAGCAATAATATTATACATTGTTATTTTATTTTATTGTTAATATTATTAAATAATATTTTGTCAATAATTATATAATATTATTGTTATTATTATTTTTCCGTTGTTCCCCAACAATCTAAGAAACTATGGAATATAATTTTGATCCTAAGACCGTTGATAATACTGATGTTGGTGTTGCTCTGGCTACTTCCATTCCAGTCAGTTTGTCAGAAGATTATGGTACTGCAGGTACTGCAGAATACAGGTATGAAAATAAACTTGGTTGCATGTCTAATCTTAATAATAGAATCTTCATAGAAAATGCATCTCAATGCAAGAGAATATGTGAAAGAAATGACAATCCCACTAAGTCAAAAATAAATTCGACTGAAACGGATGATATAATTATTGCGGTCATTTCAGAAATGAATATTGAGACCAATGTGAGAAATTGGGTGGTGGACTCTAGTGCTACTAGGCACATTTGTATAAATAAAAATGATTTTATATCATACACCCAAGTTGAGAAAGAGGAAGAAATTGTTTATCTTGGGACCTCGAGAACTATTCAAGTTCTTGGAAAAGACACGGTTCTTCTCAAATTCACATCTGGTAAAACTTTGGCATTGAGTAATGTGCTGCATGTTCCTAATATCATAATTAATTTAATTTTTGTGGCATTATTAGAAAAAGCTGGAATAAAGGTTATATTTGAAAATAACGAGGTCATATTAACCAAAAACGATATTCTTATTGAAAATGGACGTTGTAATCATGGACTTTATGTACTTGATATTATCAATGGTAATGCATTAGCTTCTGCTTATATGATTGAGTCTATTTCTTTATGGCATGCTAGATTAGAACATGTTAATATTAAATATATAAAGAATATGCAATCACTTGGTTTAATATCTGATTTAGACTCAAGTAATTTTGATAAATGTGAAATATGCGCTGAAGCTAAAATTACTAAAAAGTCATGTTTTTCAATTAATAGAGAAACTGAACTATTATCTTTGATCCACACTGATTTGAATGATTTAAAACAAACTATGACTAGAGATGGTAAAAGATATTATGTGACCTTTATTGATGATTTCTCTAGGTTTACTAAGTTGTATTTGCTTAGAAATAAAGATGATGCATTTGATGCTTTTGTGTCTTATAAATCTGAAGTTGAAAATCAACTTAGTAGAAAAATCAAGAGAATTAGATCTGACAGAGGTGGAGAATATGTATCTTTAAATGCTTTTTGTGAAAAAGAAAGTATTATTCATGAAGTAACTCCGCCTTATTCTCCTGAGTCTAATGGTGTAGCTGAAAGGAAAAATAGGACACTGAAAGAAATGATGAATTTTATGCTAATTAGCTCTTGTTCACCTGATAATTTGTGAGTTGAAGCTGTTTTATATGCATGTCATTTACAAAATAGAATTCCTCATAAAAGAACTGGCAAAACCCCTTATGAATTGTGGAAAGGTTATAAGCCTAATTTGAAATATTTAGAAGTGTGGGGTTGCCTTGCGAAAGTTCTTCTTCCTGAACCTAAAAAGAGAAAAATAGGTTCTAAAACTGTTGATTGCATGCTTATTGGATATACGGAACAGAGTGCTGCATACAAATTTCGTGTCTTGAAATGTGATGTACTTGATAGTAATACTATAATCGAGACAAAGAATGTTGAATTCTTTGAACATATTTTTTCACTATGTGATAAAATCTCTCATGCACCTATTGCAAAAAAAAATGAATCTACCTCTAATATTGAGGAACTGAGAAGGAGTACAAGGCCTAGAAAAAAATATTTTCCTTATGGAAATTATTTTCAAACTTTTCTTGTTGATAATGAACCATCAAATTATTTTGAAGCTGTATCTTCATCTGATGCTAAATTTTGGAAAGA
The DNA here is from genome assembly GCA_030864215.1 of Capsicum pubescens. Classification (NCBI taxonomy): domain Eukaryota; kingdom Viridiplantae; phylum Streptophyta; class Magnoliopsida; order Solanales; family Solanaceae; genus Capsicum; species Capsicum pubescens. The sequence goes on from CM061543.1 coordinate 5,834,028, forward strand.
GGCAATAAAAATTAAACTTGATTCAATTATGAAAAATAATACATGAATTTTAACTGATTTACCTCCTGGTGCAAAACCAACTGGTTGTAAATGGATTTTCAAAAAGAAACTTAATCCGGATGGATCTTTAGATAAATATAAAGCTCGATTAGTAGCTAAAGGATTTTCTCAAAAACAAAATATTGATTATTTTGATACTTTTGCACTAGTAACAAGAATTGCTTCTATTCGAATATTAATTATTTTAGCATCAATTCATAAGTTGTTTATCCATCAAATGGATATAAAAACAACTTTCTTAAATGGGGATTTAGAAGAAGAAATTTATATGGTTCAACCTGAATGATGTGTAATTTCTGGACAAGAAAATACAGTTTGTAAACTAATTAAATCTCTTTATGGCCTTAAACAAGCTCAGAAACAGTGGCATGAGAAATTTGATCAAGTCTTAATAAAAGACGACTTTTCTTCTGTTGAGGTGGATAAATGTGTTTATACAAAGGTGGTAGACAGTGATTATGTGATAATCTGCTTATATGTTGATGACAACATTATATTTGGTACATGTTTAAATATTGTGGAACGTACCAAATTATTTTTGTCTACTAACTTTGATATGAAAGATCTGGGTGAAGTGAATATGATATTGGAAATTAAAGTTATAAGGAGTGAAGATGGTATAATGTTGTCACAAGAACATTATGTGGAAAGACTTCTAAAAAAGTTCAAATGTTGGGAGGTAACTCCTGTAGCCACTCCTTATGGTGCTAATTCTAATTTAAAAAAGAATAATAGTGATTCAGTTGCTCAGTCTAAGTATGCACAAATTATTGGGAGTCTAATGCATTTAATGAATTTTACTAGGCCTGATATAGCCTATGTCGTGTGTAGATTGAGTAGATATACTTATAATCCCAATAATGAGCATTGGTCTGCATTAATGCGATTGATTAAATATTTGAAAGGAACCGTGAATTATGGTATCTCATATAGTGGATTTTCTTCAACTTTAGAAGGTTATTATGATGCAAATTGGATCTCTGATTCAGACGAGACAAAATCCACTAGTGGTTATGTGTTCACGCTTGGTAGTGGTGCAGTATCATGGAGATCAGCTAAGCAGATGATCATTGCTAGATCAACTATGGAATCAGAGTTTGTGGCTCTGGAGTTAGCTGGTACTGAGGCTGAATGGCTAAGAAATTTCTTAGAAAATATCCCTTTTAAAAAGAATGATCTGTTGTCTCATAGCCCTTTGAAAAAGGATGATCTGTTGCCTCATAGCCCTTTGAACAAGGATGATCTGTTGCCTGATATCCCTTTGAAAAAGGATGATCTATTGTCTAATATCCTTTTGAAAAAGGATGATCTGTTGTCTAACATCCCTTTGAAAAATGATGATTTGTTGTCTAATATCCCTTTAAAAAGGGATGATCTAATGCCTCTTCTGTATATACACTGTGATTGTCAAGCCGCAATTGTTATTGCAAAGAATAAATCTTACAGTTGTAAGAGTAGACATATGAAATTGAGGCATGATATTGTTAAGCAACTATTGAGGGATGGAATATTTTCCATTGATTATGTGAAGTTAGAATTGAATTCGGTCGATTCACTGACTAAACTTGTGAGAAGAAAATTAATTCTTCAAACCTCAAAAGAGATGGGGTTAAGGTCAATATGATTGTCAATAGAGATGGTAACCCAACCTATGCGGTTGGAGCTCCCATGAAGTAGGTTCATATGGGTAATAACAAGTCGATATTGACTCTGCGCACTTATTGAGAGTGCTTGAACTGCTAATAAAATGGAGGGATGAGTTATTGACTCTTAATGAATTCATAGTCCTTATGGATGGTGTATTTAAAGCAGTGTACACTTGATGAATTCACCTATATGAGAAGTGGAATGAGGTCGTTCCTATGAGACTTTTGGCCTTAGTCTCTAGATCTCTCATGAATACCAGGCACACGAATGGCCTATTGACGCAAAACCACGTTGAACAACAAAATTACGGTCAAAATGTGATTGATAAAGTCTCTGGCTTACAACAAGAGCTATTCGGTTCATAGAAATATTATATTTCACCAGTAATTCTGTAAGTTAAATTTTATTGGTCTAAGTTTTGTTCATAGTCCAGAAGATACCAAACCTACTGCATTTTGTCCATGCAAATCCAGCAAGTTAAAATTCTTTTTCTATAAATTATTTTGAAATAATGTGGGGATTGTACGAAAAATAATTTATTGTGTATTTGAAAAAAAAAAGAAAAGGAAAAAGAAAAAGGAAAAAGAGCCACACTATTTTACTTGCAGAGAAAGGAAAGAAAAAAAAATGGTTTGCCGCCTCAATGAAGTCCTATAAATAGCATTCCTTCATTTTGTAAAATGTTGAACAAGAATATTTTACTGCCAACCATATAACTTCCTTTCCTCCTTTTCTTTTTTCTTGTTTTTTATTTAATATCACTTTATTATTATTTTTGCTTTAATACTTTAACTTGTTGGTTTTTGTATTATTAATTTTGTTGATTCTTGTATCCTCTGTTTAATTAGGAAAGACTTATTTAACTCAGAATATCCTCTAATTAATCAGGAAGTGCTTGTTTAATCCTGGGAAAATATTTCACACTGCTGAAATAGTTTCTTAGGGCAGTGCCTAGCACGACTCAAGTATAATTAATATATTAACTAATTAAGAAGCACTTAGATTACTGTTATAATTGCCATATTGACTACAGTATTATCACTAAGGTAACAATAATATTATACATTGTTATTTTATTGTATTGTTAATATTATTAAATAATATTTTGTCAACAGTTAAATAATATTATTGTTATTATTATTTTTCCGTTGTTCCCCAACACTTCTAACCCATATCCCAATACAAAGTCGACTTGGTTCACAACACTATTACTAATTTCTCTCTACAAAATTGGTACTTTCTAACTCCAATTTGGCCTTACTTTGGTGTTGCTCGAAGAGATCTTAGTATTTTTTGTCTTTGTGCTGGTTAGTTTTTTTATTTTATCATTAATTTTTTCTCAATACTTTATAGATCTTTTATATTTGGACGTTTAGAACGGATAATGGTATGGAGAGTTGTAACTTATTTAAGAATAATCTCCTAAAATGTGGCGATAGTTTATATAATTTGATTTTCATGTGAAAATTGAGAAGGAACTTCATTGACACGTTCTATAATACGAATTGTTAGGATAAGGAGTTGATAATTTAGTTTCCATCAGAAAAATGAGAAGGAATTTTGCTGACGCATTGTATAATATGAATAGTGAGAATAAGGAGTTAATAGTAGTTCTTGCTACTCGCCTCCTTCGACGGTGATTTCTTCCCCTTTTCACCACTAAAGGTGACTCCACATTCTCCACTCCGTTTTCAATTCTACTCCATTTTGATCATACGACATACTTTTGGCCATTTTTTGTTCGCCGTTTTTCGTATGTATATCAATGGATTCAAACTTTTATTACATTTTATCTACTGATTACTACTGAATTTGAATAATGTAGCATATTTATTTCTCAATTATCTTTTTGGGGTTAATTTCATGCTTAGAGATGATTGAATTGAAGATCCGTGATGTAGTTATGTTTAACAATGTAGTATTTCGAGCCATGAAATCATTTGAGAGTTCTTTAAAGGGAAAGAGAAGTTCAGAGTTTGTTATGTGTTTGCACGTTGTAGAGCGTTAAATTGCTGATTAGGAAAGTACAATAAAGCAATTCCTCACTTGGAGTGATCGATTGAAATTCCTGACTTGGATATGGCACAAAATCATGCACTCGCAAAATTTGTAGGGTGTATGAAATTAGGTGATACATATGCAATGGTCAGGCAGTTAGAGAATTCGATACGGTGCAATCCCGATGGCTTGAAAATTCAAAGAAAAGTTCTCAGAGAGAAAGACACGAGCTTTGGCGACACATGCAGGTATGTCGCTGAAGCCCATGTTCAAGTACTGCAATTTGATGAGGCTGAGAATCTTTGTCGGATGGCTCTTGATATTCAAGGAGAAAAATTCATCAGCCTCTTCTGAAAAAACTGCTAATAGGAGACTTTTTGGGCTTATTTACGATTTGAAGGGAGACTACGAGGCCTCTTTTGAGCATTATGTTTTGGCAGGCATAGACATGGAAGCCAGTGGCCAGGAAGCTGAAGTAACAACCACTGACTGCAAAATTGGCGACTTGTATTTATCAATGAAACGATATGATGAGGTTATATGTGCTTACCAAAAAGCACTTACTATGTTCAAGTCTACCAAAGGAAAGAACCATCGGTCAGTTGCATCGGTCTATGTACATTTAGATGATTTATTGTAAGACCCCGCAAACTCCTCTTGTAGTCTGAGCTTTAGAGTGTGTCAAGTGAAGTGGAAATCCGACCCTAAAAGATTTTGAAGTGACTTCCCAAGTGAGAAATATTTTGAAACATGTAGAATTTCCCTAATATCAACTTTTTGTTATGAAGAGAATTGAATAAGCTTTCCGTCGCTACCAAATTCGTCCAAATCCGACACTCGGGCAAAGAGTTAGAGCCATTTTAGGGAGACAGCGTGCCACCTGGCACTTTAGCGCATCGCAGAGTCAGCCAAAATGGCAATTGTCAAATTCCAGTGAGCCTTTGTGATGCTACCACATTGCGGTGTCTTTTCAGTTTGCAACCAAGGTGGCAACGCGAGTTCCACCGCATCGCGCCATCAAGCAGTTTCCCAATTGTCGACTTTCCAGTAAGTTGGCGCGATTATGGCGCGTCGCGCCAGCGTGTAAAATCGGGATTTCGTTCAGGTTCCGTTATTTAAATTTCAGGGACCCTTTGGTAATTTCCCTGAAGCCCCAATCAGTCTCTACACGGGATTCAAAACCCCAATAGCTAAAGTTTCTCATCTATTCTCATTACTTTATCAAGAACAAAACACTCACTCTCAAAGATAGAAAACCCCAGCCGTCAAGTTTCAAAAGCAATCTCAAGAATCCTTCCAAGAATCTTCAAGAACTTCAAGAATCTAGAAAACTAAGGTATGAAGATGTTGATTCTTGGGTCCCTTTTATCCAAGAAGCTCAAGAACCCTTTTCTAAATTTTAAAGCTTTTATGTTTATGAGTTTTCATGATTCATGTGAGTTGAAATTGATGTTCATGCTATTATTGAGTTGTGATTCATGTTTGTTTATAAGGTTTTCAAGCTTTGACCCTAGTATGTGATATTCATGATAAACCCTCTTCAAGTTGCTTGTTAAGTGGTGTGTTTATGTCAATTAAGTGTAGAAATTATTGAATTAGTAAAGCATGCTCCCCATATGTTTGATAAAATGCTTATGTGAAGGAATTAGAGCCATTCTAGCATGTTGATTAGAAATCCCCAATTGTGTGTAAGCCCATGCATGCCAAGTGTTTGTTGAAATGCCTTAGTGAATGTATTATGATAGGTTGCATGCATTCTTGTCCATGAGTATTCCTTATTGAACAACTATGAGATATTAGTATGCCAACCCTATACATTTACATGCTTATGACATTCAAGTGATTGACGAGATATTGTATTGATTGTGTTGTGAATGATAGTCCATTGTCATGATATTCAAGTGTGGTTCTGTCTTATTAATTTATGCTATCGAGTCCTGGGGGTATTTATACCCGAAAAATTAGTTGTTTGTCTAGAGTCGAGTCAGTCTCAAGATAATCTTAGTCATGCTATGATTCATAGAATTCAATCAGTGACAGAAAATTTAGGAAAAATTCACAAATCTCAGTACTAGTTCAATCCTGCCTCAGACATCAGTCACTTTCAGACAGAAAGTAGAACTCATAAGTATTCCGTCAGATAATGGAACCAAGTGAACTCGGTCAGATCAGTCAAGAAATATGATCAGTAACAGATTCAGCTCAGTCTAAGTTCAGTTAAGAAGTAGTTCAGAGTCCTTCAGTTGGGAGTAGTAACTAGCACCGAGCGAGTGCAGGGATGACGGCTTACCCGTTAGAGAGGCAGAGTCGTTAGCAACAATCCCTATACTCCAAAACTGCGTAGCCAGTGTAGGACCAGGAGTCACCCATTATATTAAGTCTTGACTAGTATATTGCATTAGGCTTGACTTCCTGTTCAGGGTCACCCATTAGAGAGGCTTGACTATAGCAGAGGTCTTTACCCGTGGCACGGTATTGACACCCTTCCAGCTGGGGTTAGAGGTTGGACCCTACCAGATTAGATTCGAGGCTTGTCAATTAAGTGAGAACTCCCACAGTTACAGTTTCAGTATCAGTCTTCAGAGTAGAACTCAGAAATCAGGACTGTCAGATACAATCATCAATCTCAGTAAGGGACTCAGATAGTTCCATAGATTCATAAACCACCCGCTAGATAGGCTTGATCTCAGTCTCACATTCAGTTGAGTTTTTTCAATATCAGTTCCAGTGATCACCCGTTAGTTAGGCCTGATCTCAAGCTTAGTCAATCTTAATCGTTATTAGAAGATTTAGAGATCACCCCGCTAGATAGGTTTGATCTCAGATTTAGCCAGTTGGTATCAATTATCGGTAGGCTCAGTCATCCAGTTTATCAGTATTAATAAGTACGGATATCAGTTTCAGCAGCTTCAGATACGTATAATCTCAGTATGTTCAGAAACCTCAGATTGACGGTATATTCAGTATCAGTTATCAGATTCAGTCCCAGTATGCTCAGTCACAGTATGCACAGTATGTTAAGTAGTTACAGATTCTCTATATATGCTAATCCAGCTCTTGCATATCATTCAGTTAATTATTGTTCATGCATAAGCCCTTATATTTAGCCTTACCTCATCCACATACTCAGTACATTCTCGTACTGACGCATTTGCGCTATGGTGTTTTATTTGACGCCATAGGTTCAGAAGCGCGAGCCCCAGAGCACCCTTAGCAGTCCAAACTCAGTCAGCAGTAGTAGACGTAGCAGTGAGTCCTCATCATCCGAGGATGCTTCTTATTTCAGTACTTCATTAGATTCACTTTATTATTAGTAGACGGAGTTAGTTGGGGACATGTTCCATCAGCTCCACAGTTCAGACAATTAGAGGTTTTTTCTGAAAGATGTATTAGTATTCAATTTTCAGTTTGAGTATTTTAGATGTTTTAACCTTATGGCAAGTTTTTGCTAGCTTTCCGCATTTATTATATTATATTATGCAGTGCTCAGGTACAGATATTACCAAAGGGTTAGCTTGTGGTCCTTCGGGGTTATGGGCACCGTGTAACGACTAGGGATAGCCTCGGGTTGTTACATTTGTACAACAAGATAGGGAAATTCAGGGAATCAAAATCTTATTGTGAAAATGCATTTTGGATTTATACTAAAACCGTCCCCAGAAGCCATCCAAAAGAGATTGCAAGTGGCCTTGTCGATGTATCTGTGATCTATGAATCCATGAACGAGCTTGATCAAGCTCTCGAGTTGCTTCAGAAGGCCATAAAAGTGTATCAAAATGCACCAGGATAATAGAGAACTATTTCTAGAATCGAAGCCCAGATTGGGGTCTTGCACTATATTCTGGGGGAGTATGTGGAGTCTTACTATTCCCTGAAAAATACAGTATCGAAATTCAGGAAAATTGGAGAGAAAAAGTCTGCAATTTTTGGTATTTCTTTAAGCCAAATGGGACTTGTCTGTGTACAGCTGTATGCAAAAAATGAGGCTGCTGGCTTATTTGAAGAAGCAAGAATAATTTTAGAGACAGAATGTGGACCTTATCACACACAGATACATTAGGGATCTATAGCAATCTTGCTGGAACTTATGATGCAATGGGCAGGTAATTACTGTCTTTTATATGAATCTACCGTATAGTTTTCTTCATTGTCATATTACTATTACGTTTAGTTTCTATTTTTTGATTCTTCATTATAATAATGTTGTCGTCATTAATTGTTTGCAGGACGGATGATGCAATTGAATTATTAGAATTCATTGTTGGAATGAAAGAGGAGAAACTGGGAACAACAAATCCTAATGTGGATGATGAGATGAGAAGGTTAACTGAGTTACTGAATCAGAGAGAGTGGGGAGTAGGAAAACAAAATCCCTGGAAACTCTTCTTGGTAACATGTCTCATATTAGCCTCAAGGATCAAGAGATCAATATACTAGAAAGATGAAATAACAAGGTCATTGTAATGATGGACTGCCAACTTTGGTTGACAAGGTCAGTTTTGAATTTCGTTTCTTGGAGCGACACCTACCATATCAGGAGGTTGGAGTTGCTGAATTTTGTATCTCTCAATTTAAAATAATTAGTCCCGGGATAAGTTATCCATAGATATGGTGGGATTATTATCCCATGTTAAGTTATCCTTGGGATAAAATTAGAATAAGACACAATTGCCCTCCAAATTCTTTTTAGATTATATATATATATATATATATATATATATATATATATGTATTACTTTATTTTTTTTTAATAAAATATAAGGTATTATTATAAAATTATGGACAAGTTATTAGGGGCTTTGGGCTCTAGGTGACAAAAGAGTTTTAAAATGAAGTGTGGGTGACACAAGTCTTAATAATTGAGTAGAGGTGACAATTACTTTATTAAGGATTAAGAAAGTAAGAAAAGTTTGAAAATAACCCACAAGTTTTTTAATTTACACTTTGATCCAATGTGAAACCTAATATAACTAGAAATGGAGGGAAAAAAGGCACGTTTCTCTCTCTTCTCATTTATTGGAGTTTTCTCTCTCTTCGTGATTTTTGTTGTTCATTGTTGTTGTTGCTTTATTCATCATCTTCTTCTTCATTATCATCATCTCTTCTTGTTCATCATCATCATCTTCTTGTTGTTGAACATTGTTGTTACCACAACTATTGCTACTTGATCAAATTTTTTTAGGTCAAATTTTATTCGTATATCACTTGGGAATTACTTATAGGTGATTTTAGTAAGTAAAATTATAATTTTTAGTTAAATTTCTCATCTGGGTGTATCTGCTACTGTTGTTTTTTCAATAGTAGATAAAACATGTAACGTGAATCCAACAGATAAGTAATCTATTGCACAAATATGTAATCTGTTGCAACATATTGACTAATCCGTTGCAACATATTGACTAAACTGTTGCAATATATGAGTAATCTGTTGCAACATATATGACTAATATGTTGCAACAGATTACTCATCTGTTGGATTTGTATTATAGTGTTGTAACATGAATCCAACATATGGGTCATCTGTTGCAACAGATTAGTCATATGTTGGAACGGATTACTCACTTGTTGCAATAAATGACTCATATATTGGATTCATATTGCAGGTTCTATCCATTGTAGTAGTAGCAAATATACTAACTAAAAAATTCAACAAAAATCATAATTATACTTACAAAATCACCTATGAAGTAATGTCTAAGTGATATACGGACAAAATTTGACTTAAAAAAATTCTAAAAATTTCAACAAGGGCACAACGAATAAGTGAAACACATGAAAAAATTCACGAAACAGGTAAAGAAGACAAAAATAATGTATCATACATCAAATGCAAAAGGATCGAGGGGACAAACATTTGAGTTCTCCTAAAAATATTTAAGTTCCCTAGTATTTTAATTGCTTTCTAATGGATAACCCATCTATTATAATAAATTTTCTATCTGTTTGATAATTTCCAACAGATGAATCATCTGTTGCAACATGTTAGTCATCTGTTGATTCAAATTAAGTAATTATTAGTAATAACTAAATTGATTTAGCTAAAATTAAAGACAAGTCTTTAAGACAATGGGACAAAAACTTGAGTTCTCCTAAAAATGTTTGAGTTCCCTAGTATTTTAATTATTTTCCAACAGATCACCTATTTGTTGCAACAAGTTAGTTATCTGTTGTAATAAATGCTTATAACAGGTTAGTCATTTGTTGATTCAAATTAAGCAATTATTAATAATAATTAAATTAATTTAACTAAAATTGAAGACAAAACCTTAGACAAGGGGAAAAACGCTTGAGTTCTCCTAAAAAATATTTGAGCTTTAGTATTTTAAATTGCTTTTCAACACATATTTTGTCTATTTAGTAATTTCCAACAGATGAGTCATATGTTGCAACAACTTAGTCATCTGTTGCAACAGATGTCTATATCTGTTTGATAATTTTCAATAGATGAATTAGTTATTGCAACAAGTGAGTCATTTATTGCAACAGATGTCTATATCTGTTTAGTCATTTTCAACAGATGCTTTTATTTGTTTGGTTATTTCCAATAGATTACTCATCTGTTGTAACATGTTAGTCATCTATTGATTCACATTAAGTCATTATTAGTAATAACTAAATTGATTACTAAAATAAAATATGAATTAATAAGTTCAATTACAGTTTCAATTAATCGCATGGTAATTACACGATCAATTAAGTATGTTCGTCCTGAGTAGAGTGATCAATTGACCAATTTTATTTAAAATGATTCAAACTAAGTCATCATTGGAAATAACTATATTGATTCAACTAAAACTAAAGATGAATTAGTAAGTTCAATTACGATTTTAATTAATTTCATAGTAATTACATGATCAATTAAGTGTTTCGTACTGAGTAGAATAATTAATTGACAAATTTTATGTGAAATAATTCAAATTAAACCATTATTGAAAATAGCTACATTGATTTAACTAAAATTAAAGATAAATTAGTAAGTTCAATTACGATTTCAATTAATCTCAGTAATTAAATGATCAATTAAGTGTTTCATCCTTAGTAGAATAATTAATTGACCAATTTTATTTTAAATAATTCAAATTAAACCATTATTAGTAATAACTATGTTGATTTAACTAAAATTAAACATGAATTAATGAGTTCACTTACAATTTCAATTAATCTCATCGTAATTACATGATTAACTAAGTGTATTCGTCCGGAGTAGAGTGATCAATTGACCAATTTTATTTGAAATAATTCAAATTAAGATATTATTAGTAATAATTAAATTAATTTAACTAAAATTAAAGATAAAATTACAATTTCAATTAATCTCGTAGTAATTAAATTATCAACTAAGTGTATTCGTCATGATTAGAGTGATCAATATTGACCAATTTTATTTGAAATGAATCAAATTAAGTCATTATTAGTAATAACTAAATTGATATAACTAAAATTAAAGATGAATTGATAAGCTCACTTATAATTTCAATTAATCTCATAGTAATTACATGATTAACTATGTGTATTCGTCTCAAGGAGAGTGATCAATCGACCAATTTTATTTCAAATGATTCAAATTAAGTCATTATCAGTAATAAATAAATTGATTTTGACTAAATTAAAGATGAATTGATAAGCCCACTTACAATTTCAATTAATGTATTCGTCCTTAAAAGAATGATCAATTGATAAATTTTATTTAAAATGATTCAAATTAAGCAATTATTAGTAATAACTATATTGATTTAACTAAAATTAAAGACAAGATCTTAGACAAGGGGACAAACATTTGAGTTCTCTTAAAAATATCTGAGCTTTAGTATTTTAAATTATTTTCCAACATATATCCTATATGTTTGATAATTTTCAACAGATGAGTCATTTGTTGCAACAACTTAGTCATCTATTGCAACAGATGTCTATATTTGTTTGATAATTTTCAATAGATGAGTCATTTATTGCAACAAGTTAGTCATCTGTAGCAACATATGTCTATATTTGTTTGGTTATTTCCAACAGATGTCTTTATTTGTTTGGTCATTTTCAACAGATGTCTTTATCTATTTAGTCATTTTCAACAGATTACTCATCTTTTGCAACATGTTAGTCATCTATTGATTCATAGTAAGCCATTATATTAGTAATAACTAAACTATTTAACTAGAATTAAACATGAATTAATAAGTTCAATTACAGTTTCAATTAATCTCATGGTAATTACACTATCAACTAAGTGTGTTCGTCCTGAGTAGAGTGATCAATTGACCAATTTTATTTGAAATGATTAAAACCAAACCATAATTAGAAATAACTATATTGATTTAACTAAAATTAAAGATGAATTAGTAAGTTGACTTGCAATTTCAATTAATTTTATAGTAATTACATGATCAACTAAGTGTTTCATCTTAAGTAGAATGATCAATTGACCAATTTTATTTGAAATAATTAAAAATAATTATTAGTAATAATTAAATTAATTTAACTTAAATTAAATATGAATTGATAATTTTAATTACGATTTCAATTAATCTCATAGTAATTACATGATCATCTAAGTGTATTCGTCTTGAGTAAAGTGTTAATTGACCAATTTTATTTGAAATGATTCGAATTAAGACATTATTAGTAATAACAACATTAATTTAACTAAAATTAAAGATGAATTGATAAATTCAATTAACATGTTGCAATAAATGAGTAATCTGTTGGAAAAAAACAAACAGTTAAAGACATTTGTTGAAAATGACCAAACATATATAGACATCTGTTACAACAGATGACTAACCTGTTGCAATAGCTAACTCATCTATTGAAAATTATCCAACAAATATAGACATTTGTTATAACAGATGACTAAATTGTTGCAATATATGACTCATCTATTGGAAATTATTAAATAGACAAGATATATGTGAACTCAGAACCAAAATGAGCCACCAAATTTAAAAAGTGACCAAAATAGGTCACCTATTTAAAAAGTTACAAAAATAGGCTAAACGTAATAATTTATTACGTTTTCTATTTTTTTCTTAACGATCAACTAACGGAGTTGACTTTTACAAAAACGTAAGAATTTCTTACGTTTTACAATTTTTTTTTATAAAACGTAAGAATTTCTTACGTTTTACACGATAACCAAGGAAAAAAATGCAGTGAATTATCAAATCAATTAAAAAGATACTAAAAAATGAGTTGCTCAACATAACAAAAAGTTACGTTCTTAATTTTTTTATAGCAGTGGTCCCCCACCCACAATTTCTTTTTCTATAAATGTCCCATCACTTCTACTTTTTCCTCTTTTTACATATGATAATTATGAATTTTTTGATTAGTTAAATTTATTTATATTTTACATGTAGTTCAAATAATTTATTTTTCCCTCTATGTAATAAATTTTTACGTTTTACATAAAAAATTTAAAAAATAGAAGTATCAATTACCTGATTAACGTAACAATTTCTTATATTTATTCTATATCAAAAAATAATCACTTCTATCCTTAATTATCCGATTTCTCTCTTAAAAAAAAATTATACTTTTGAGTTTTCCTCTATTCCAAAATTGTGAAATATTGAATTATCGTCGATAAAAAATGCTACTATATAGAAAAATTATATTTTTTTGATGTGTTAAAAATATGAAATTATTTTTTTTGGATACTGATTCATCGTAGTTTTCAATTAGTGTTTCGATTAGGATATTGAGAAAACTCACAAGCACAAATACGTTTCATATTATAATTAATAGAGTAAAAAATCACAATTTAATTTAGGAACACTCCTAAATTAATATAAGAAAATATATTTTTTTAGGAACACTCATAAAAAAATATAATTCTTGTATATAGTAGCATATTTGATCGATGATAATTCAACATTTCACTATTTTGGAGTAGAGAAAAACTCAAAAGTATAATTTTTTTAATGAGAAATCGGATAATTAAGGATAGAAGTGATTATTTTTGCTATAGAATAAATATAAGAAAATTGTTAAGTTAATGAGGTAATTGATACTTCTTTTTTTAAATTGTTTTTATGTAAAACGTAAAAAATTATTAGAAAAAATAAATTATTTGAACTACATCTAAAATATAAATAAATTTAACTAATAAAAAAATTCATATCATATGTAAAAGAGGAAAAAGTAGAAGTGATGAGACATTTGTGGAAAAAAGAATTGTGGGTGGGGGACCACTGCTATAAAAAAGTTAAGAACGTAACTTTTTGTTACGTTGAACAACTCTTTTTTTAGTACCTTTTTAATTGATTTGACAATTCATTGTATTTTTTCCCCGATTATCGTGTAAAACGTAAGAAATTGTTATGTTTTATATTTTTTTTTATAAAACGTAAGAATTTCTTACGTTTTACAAAAAAAATGTAAAACGTAAGAAATTCTTACATTTTTGTAAAAGTCAACTCCGTTAGTTGACCGTTAAGAAAAAAATAGAAAATGTAATAAATTATTACGTTTAGCCTATTTTGGCAACTTTTTAAATAGGTGGCCTATTTTGGTCACTTTTTTAATTCCGTGGCTCATTTTGGTTCCGAGTTCGATATATGTTGAAAAACAATTTAAAATACTAAAGCTCAAATATTTTTAGGAGAACTCAAACATTTGTCCCCTTGTCTAAGGTCTTGTATTAAAGACTTGTCTTCAATTTTAATTAAATTAATTTAGTTATTATTAATAATTGCTTAATTTGAATAAACAAATGACTAACCTGTTATAAACATCTGTTGCAATAGATGAATAACTTGTTGCAACAAATAGATAATCTGTTGGAAAATAATTAAAATACTAGGGAACTCAAATATTTTTAGAAGAACACAAATGTTTGTCCCATTGTCGTAGAGACGTCTTTAATTTTAGCTAAATCAATTTAGTTATTACTAATAATTACTTAATTTGAATCAACAGATGACTAGCATGTTGCATCAGATGATTCATCTGTTGAAAATTATCAAACAGATAGAAAATCTGTTGTAACAGATAGAAAATCTGTTGTAACAGATGGGTCAACTATTAGAATGCAATTAAAATATTAGGGAACTTAAACGTTTTTAGGAGAGCTCAAATGTTTGTCCCCTTGATTCTTTTACATTTAATGTATGGTATATTATTTTTGTCTTCTTTACCTATTTCATAAAATTTTTCATGTGTTTTACTTATTCGTTGTGCCCCTATTGAAATTTTTTGAAAAAACTTTAGGTTAAATTTTGTTCGTCTATCACTTGGACATTACTTCATAGCTTATTTTGTAAGTAAAATTATAATTTTTGTTGAATTTCTTATTTGGTGTATCTACGACTGCTACAATGGATATAACCTGCAACATGAATCCAACATATGAGTCATCTATTGCAACAAATGAGTAATTTGTTGCAATATATGACTAATCTGTTGCAACAGATGACTCATATATTGGATTCATATTACAACACTATAAAATGAATCCAACAGATGAGTAATCTGTTGCAACAAATTAGTCATATATGTTACAACAGATTAGTCATATATGTTGCAACAGATTACTCATTTGTTGCAATAAATTAGTCATATATGTTGCAACAGATTAGTCATATATATTGCAACAGACTACTAATATGTGCAATATATTAGTCATATATATTGCAACAAATACTCATCTGTTGGATTCACGTTACATGTTTTATCCATTGTTAAAAAATAGCAGTAGCAGATACATCCAGATGAGAAATTCAACTAAAAAATAACAACATGAAAAAGTTAACAAAAAACATAAAAAATAACAAACACCAACAAATCAAGTTTCTCATTTTCGTCATAACTTAAAAGCCCTAATTTTTTACTTGTGAAAATCGAAAAGAAACGATGAAAAACTCAAAATTGTTGTCGCTGGAGAATGTTGTCACGTTGACTGACGGTTGAAAGTAAAAAAAGAACGGGCAAGAACTCAAAACTATTTGTTGCCAAAGGTTGAAGTTGCACAAGATTGAAGGAAGAAATTTGAAAAGTTTTTGGTTGGGAGAAGTTAGAGAGAGAAACTATCGAGAGAAAGAGAGAAGAGAGAGATATTGATTTGTAGAGGGAGGAAAGTTTTATGGGTGTGGGTTAATTTGTATTTTTGAAAAGATTAAAAAGTTTTAAAAATATTAATCAAGTCCACAATTAACCTAATCAAGTTTTTTAATTATGTTTGACCCTTTAAATTGGTCAATGTCACCAATCCTTCATTCAAGACTTAAAAGACACCTTTCCTTCAATTTTCTCAAGTTACTAGAGAAAATTGAAGAAAAGGTGTCTTTTAAGTCTTGAATGAAGGATTGGTGACATTGACCAACAGATAGGGTCAAACATTATTAGGAAACTTGATCAAGTTAATTGTGGACTTGATTAATATTTTCAAAACTTTCTAATCTTTTCAAAAATACAAATCAACCCAACCCACACCCTCTTCAATCCAAATTAACCACTCTCTCCTCTCCCTCGACAGCTTCTCTCAACTCTCTCCCAACCAATAGTTTGACAAAATTTCTCCCTTCAACCCCCGACGACTTGTACCTCTGACGATAAATAGTTGGTCTTCGAGTTCTCCTCTTCAATTCAATCAACCTGTCTCTCATCCCTCTCTCGACAACTTCTCTCAACTCTCTCTCAACCAACTGTTCTGCAAATTTCTCATTTCAATCCTCGGCGACTTTAACATCCGACTATAAATAGTTGGGCTTTGAGTTCCTTTTTGACTTCAATCGACGTGACAGCCTTGCTCTCCGGCCACAACAGCTTCGAATTCTTTATCGGTCATTTGCTTCTTTCACAGGTAAAAATTTATGGCCTTTTTAATTTTGAAGAAAACGAGGAACTTGAGCCAACTTCTCTTATAGTATTAGTTAACAATTTCAATATTTGTTGCACTAATTTGAAATACGGTCTGAATAAAACCCTAATTTCTGGTATTTTTTCTCTTCTCTTTTCGAAGTGAATTATGATATTTTATTGTTTGTTGCATTCTTTTGAAGTTTGATTTTTATTGTTTGTGTTTATAAAAACAAAAGTACAATTTGGTTTGATTTGTTTTGTTCTTGTTCTTGGTAAAAATGGTGAAATTGTTGTTTTTTGTTTAACAAAATCGTGCTACTGTTTCCTCCGATAGATTACCCATCTGGTGCAACATATTAACCATCTGATGCAACAGGTTTATCATATGATGCAACAGATCAACCATCTGATTCACCAGAGGAACCATCAGATTACAATTCTGATGCAACAGATTAAATATCTGATACAACAACTTTACCATATGTTGCAACAGATTAAACATCAGATAAAAAATCTGATGTAACTAATTAACCATCTGGTGCAATGGAAAAACCATCAGATTAATGATCTGATGCAACAGATGAACCTCCCGTTAGATAAAATCCTACCAACTCTTCCTACAGGAAAAGTCCAAGACTTGATTTTTCCAACTAATCATTCATCTGTTGCGATAGACGACCCTATGTTGGAAGAAATCTAAAAAATATTGACCGTTGATAACTGTTCCAATAGATCACTCATGTGTTGCAACAGATGTGTGACCTATTGCACAGACCATTCATCTTTCTCAACAGATGAGTGATATGTTTTGTATTGTCGCAACAGATGACTCAGTCGGTTCTATAGATTATTTAACTGTTCTAACAGATCACTCATATGTTGCAACAGATGATGTCACAACAGTTGTGTGATCTGTTGAACAGACCATTCATCTGTCTTAAAAGATGAGTGATATGTTTTGTATTGTTGCAACAGATTACTTATCCGCTGCAACAGTTTGGTTATATGCTGCAATAGATATACTACCTGGTGCAACAGATCGGTGATCTGTTTCAACTGTTATTTTACTGTTTTGCTTGTTTGATTTACTGTTATCCTTTTTTAATGATGTATTAATCAACAATAATATATTATTTTATATTCCTGTTAATTTTAAATAATATGGTTTCCAAAAGAACAGAAACCGAATCAAGTCCAAGTAAAGGAACAAGTGAAGCAGTTAGGCTACATCCACCACTCTATGAGCTTGCTTTACAAGCGTTATCTCAATCGGGAGCAGAATATGATGAACACTGGGAGGAGGAATATTTCAAAAGAGATAATGCAGATGCTAATAGCCTTTCCATCAAAGAGTTGGTCAAAGCCTTCAGCATTGATCGTTATCCTGTGAGAATGCAGTGCGATGGTGCCACAGATTTAATTGGTGATTTTGTGGTTAATTCATCTATGGAAAAATCTTTCGACGCCTTCAGAAAATACTTCGAGAACAAAAATTGGATGCTTATTTCAGTGACAGCTGCTTTGGGAAATATCTTGATTTGCCGGAGGACAACAATGCTCGTTTCCAAATGAAAATGGTATATGAACTTCTCAAGCGTAGGTTTATGTATGAAAACAAAGATAAGATGGATGAGGTGTGGATAAATTATTGTGGCATGCCTGTTTGTTTTGGTTGGAAGGAGTTTGTCATAGTTACTGGACTAAAATGTTATCCTCCTTCTCAAGTTATACCTATTCTAACCCAAAAAAGCGCCCCGCACACTCAAAAAAGGCAAAGACAAGTCGTGTGATCGTGATGACCTGGTGTCCATTGTTGGTCCAAGCTTCAAAAACAAGAATTTGATAGAAGCGTTGAAAGGTAAAGGACTTTCAAAGAAGCACAAACAGTTATTGTGCTTGATTTGGTTTGTACATAATATTCTTTGGGCGAGAGACGTTAACAACAACATAAGCCTCGGTTTAATAAAGCTCTCCGAGGATCTTGAGGCGTTTAACAACTATCTATGGGGGTATGAAAGCTTCAAAATGACTGTCAAATATTTGTTGACTCCGTTAGCGCCAAAGACAGTCAACTTATATGGCTTTCCATGGGTTTTCATGGTAAATGTTTCTTTCTTCTATTATGATATCATTCATTTTTTCCGCTCAAAAATGGTTTTGATTTATTGGCGTTATTTTATAGGCTTGGGCATTTGAAGCCATTCCTTATTTGAGATAACAAGTGAACTACCAGGAAAGAGTTTTCTGTCCAAGAATCTTGAGATGGTTGTCGGCCAAAACTGATAAAAATACAAAATTTCTTGATCTCTTCAACCCCCAAAGGATGCAGTAAGTATAATTATAATTAAATTTTTCTTTTGATTAATGTGTTTTTTGAATGATCTAATCATCATTCTAATATATGTAATGATTTATGTTAGAATGTGCATCTGTCGCTAGTTTCGACCAATCGAGAGTTGAAGATGCCATTTTTTCTTACTTTACGGTCTGTGCAAACTTTATCGGACCCGAAGGTCATCGACAGAATAAAAATAAAATTGTTTGGAGCAACAACCATTACAAGAAAAATAATTTTGGAGGGTGGGCTTATTATTGTTGATGGAGTTGGTGGTGGTGGTAGTGGTGCTGTTGTTGGTGCTAATGATGCTCCTCTTACAGTATTTAAAATGAACCATTATGAGTATGATCATACTGATTATATAGATTTTGCCTCTCCCAGCGAATGTTCTGCATGCAAATGTCAAGACTGCAGGGCGAAACATGATGCAGTGATTAATGTTATTAATGCATTAACTGTTTCTATAAAGGAATTGACATCTAAGAGGGGTCTCATTCCATCAAAGAGGATTTTATTTCCATCCGCTCCATTAGAGATTAGGTCTAAGAAGAGAAGGAGAGTGATTTCCAGGGCATTATCAGGCATCCAAAAAGGCAAAATTGCAACTCATCTATTTGTGTGTTGCACTGAACAACATATAATGTCCAAAGGAGAGCAGCACGAGCTGAAGAAGGTGAATATATTATATGTCTTCCAACTGACAAAACAAACAGACACATATCTGTTTCAACAGATGACACATCTGCTGAAAATTATCAAACAGATATATATATTTGTTGCAACAGTTGACTAACCTGTTGCACCAGATACTTTATCTGTTGTAACATATGTCTCGTCTGTTTTAGCAAATCAAACAGCTCTTCGTACTGCTTTTATTTGTACCAACAGACGACCTATCTGCTGCAACAGATGATTCATATGTTGCAACAGATGGTTCATCCATTGGAAATTATCACACAGGGTCTTTCTCGTGTAGAAATTTATCCCAACAGTTAATTCATTATTGCAATAGAAATATAAAATGTTTGGGATAATTTAAAATGGGAGGAAGACCTATTTGATTTGCTAGAAGAGATGAGTTATCCTTTTCCATTTTGTTGTATCTCCGTGATTAGCATTGACCAATTCTGGCTTTCCAGGTGGATATAGAAGAAGCTACTGCTGAACAACATTGGTAATATGCTACTCTTTTTATGGAAATACGGAGAACAGAAAGCGCAGAAACCGTACGCAAGGGACAATAAAGATCCACAATGAGCAAAGCCGAATTTCATAGCACCAGATGAAAAACAACTTGTCCATACTGAGTAGATCTTTATAGCTTAAGCCTGTCAAAGCAATCCTTGGCAGTATAATTAAATTTTTGTTGATGTATTTGTTGAGATCTGTACCCATAACAATTTTTTTACATTTCATTTATTCGTTGACTTATTTCAGCTAATTTATGATGGCTTCGATTTATTTTATTTTGTCTACGAATTTTATTTATTCCTTATATTTGAACTTATTAATTGAAAAGGAACACTAGATTCAAATATTGCAACAAATAATGTATTTGTTACAACAGACGGCATATCTATTGGAAAAATTGAACGAATTTAGACATGTAGGTAATCTGTTGGAATTTATCAAACAGGTCTTTCCACTATTGCAACAGATGGACTTTAGATAAAAATATTGAGATAATGCAACAGATGACACATCTATTGGGAAAAAAAAGAACAGATTTAGACATATGCTGCAACAGATAGACTTTATCTGTTGCAATAGATGACACATTTATTGGAATAATCGAAAAGATTTATACATATATTGCAACAGGTAGGTTATCTGTTGGAATTTATCAAACAAGTCTTTCCACTGTTGCAACAGATGGACTTTAGATAAAAACATCAAGATAATGCAACAGATGACCAACCTATTGCAACAGATAAACTATATGTCAGAACAGGTAGGATAACTGTTACAACAGATGGAGAATCTGTTGCATTATAAAAATTCAGCTTTCGTTGGACATAAAAAATTGTCACTACGTGTAAAAAGGTTAGTGTGAATTGACTTGAAATAAAAAAGGTGCAACACATCGACGGTGTTCAGTTCAAACACCTAAAATAAAATAGACATCAAGTAGACATGTTCATTTTAAACACGTAAAATAAAATAGACATCAAATGTGTCAGTCTGGCACATTTCGCTGACTTGTCGTCACTTGGTCCCCAACAATCATTTTTTTCTCCCCATTGTCTTATATATTCTTCTTCCTCCTAAAATTTAATCCTAAATTCCCAAATCTTCTTCTTCATCGTCATCTTCTTTTATCTATCCATATTCTTCAAATTATTACTTTTATTTTTTCCAACTAACCTTGACAATGTCGAGCGCATCTTCCACTATTTTATGTGATAAAGATTTTTGATATTGTAAGTATGGTCATGAAGCTCTGTTAAAGGCTTCTTGGACTCAACGAAATCCGGGTCGTAGGTTTTTAATTGTAAGATTTCAAAGGTAATATTTTTTTATTTAATTAGTTGATTAATTATTGACTTGTAATTATTTTCTAATTGTGTTCTCTCTTTTTTTTATAGAAATTGGGTGGATGTGATTACTTTGATTGGTATGAAGAACGACACCCTTCACAAGCAAATCGTGTAATCTGGGGTTTGTTGAACAAAGTCAAAACTTCTGAAGAGAAACAAAATCGAGCAAGAAGATACGACATTGTTGCCGTTATTGCTACTGGTTTGGTGTTGTTGGGCACATGGATATTGAATCCTAATTGCTGAAATTTTCATAGCGGTGTGTGTATTTTCTACTGGTTTGTTATCGACGAGCACATGGATATTCAAGCGTAACTGTTGAAAAATATCAAAAAGATTTAGGCATATGTTGTAAAATTTAGGTCATCTGTTGGAAATTATCAAACAAGTCTTCCCACTGTTGCAACGTATTAGACTTAAATTATTAGATTATTCATAGAAATAGCATCGACGTAATGCAACAGATGACCAACCTATTGCAACAGATAAACTATCTGCTAGAACGGATTAAAGATATTTTACAACAGATTGACAATCTAATCTATTGCATTATAAAAAACTCAACTTTCATTAGAAAAAAATAATTGCCACTACATGTACATGTAATAAAGTGAAGGGTGACTTGAAATTAAAAATTTCTATTTCACAGGCTCTTCTATATACAAAGGCTTCAAGCGTCCAGTTAGTACCCCATAAGCCCAGACCTCTTGCAGGTTTGCCACAGCGTTATCGCACAGAAAAGTCATTGGCTCGGCCATTTCTGTGCCGGTCAGCAAACATTCGATGTGTGCAAGAACGTGCGAGCCGCTCGCTTTAGCGGCATCATCTTTTGGAAGGATCATTCCCCTGTTTCGACCTTCAAAATCCCATGATTTCTTCATCAACACTTTCTTTGTCAAATGATTCATCAGTTTGCTCTCCCTCAACAAGAGGGCAACAACACTATCAGTGGCTCCACGAGGAGAAAAAGATCGAAATCATCGATGAGAGGTACGTTGGAGTCATAAACATTGATATTTCCCTCCTCGAGTAGTATCTCAACAGCCCAATAATGCATGTCATTCACGCTAATGACTGCAAGAATCCTTTTTGCCTCGGTCCAGCTCTTGCCGTGTGGATTTGGCCTTTCCCCTCTAACATATCTTAACATTTTTTCTTCATCCAAGACCAATGTAGGAACTAGGAAATCAAGTCCCACGCCAAGGGATGACTCCTCTCCATTGAGTTGATCGTACCTATCCTTGAGCTTCTTGCAGAAGTCAAGGTCCATTATCCTATCGGCAGCGTTATAAGCTTCCCAGACCATTAATTGTCTTTTCCTCATGAGGCAGAGAATTATGTCAACATGCTGTGAGATAAGAAGTCAATTTTTAAATAGGTTAATAATTGTAAAGATGCAATGGTTGATCCATCTGCTGCATAGGGTTCTCTGAATCAATAGTCCAACGCAACTTATGTAACAGATGGATAATAAGTTGCAACAGAACCACAACCAGTTCCACCAGTATACCCAGCTGTTGCAATGAATGTGAAATCTGTTGCGTAGCTTCTTCTTCATGGGGTAGATTAGAAGGGCTAGGTTAGGAAAAGTAAACTTGTCTTGTCCTCGTACGACATACGCATATCGGTCATAGTTTGGAAGTCTTGGGGGGGAAAGGGAGGCCTGGGGTAATCTGGTGCGCCTGGCTTGGCATTCTTGGCTTGTCGCAGATCCCTCTTCTCTTTGGCGCCAAGTTCCGCGTATATGTCCACCTTCTTGACTGTCCCCTGAACTTCAACAACTTTTGGAGAGGGAGGAATTACAATTTCTTTTAATTTTCGAGCGGAGAGTACGTCTCTAATTGCTCTTTTCTTTCTCCTAACCAACGCTGTAGGAGTGTGTGGCTCCCTCACCTTCTTGGATGGTATGACACACCCCTTGGATTTGAATTTCTTGATAGCTTTAGAGATATCGTCTACTTTTTCAAAGAGTTTATCCAATCTGTCCTTTCACTCATCGCATTCGCAACGAGAACACGAGGGTGAAGAGGGGTGAGAGTGACCTATGTAAGGGCGAAAAGGGGTGTTTTCAAATATATTTATTCTTTCTTGAGCATCAACATGCTCATCATTACGAGTGGTAGCAACATCAGCATGCCTGCCACCAACACTAATAACTCCACCAGAAGAAGCACCCAGATCTGCCTTAGTAAAAGGGTTGTCATGAAGAGCCTCAACATTAGGCTGACCTTGCCTAACTTCTCTTCATATGACTGTTGCTCCAGCCAATTCCTTCTTTTTTTAACTCCACCGTTGGGTCTGCAATAGTATCAACATGACCTAGAGTAATATAAGAAGTCATCACCGACTCCTCCTCAGTAGGCACGATCCATGGATGCACAACCTATAGAGAAAAAAAAGACAGATGTATTTAAATCATATAATATATAATTTTCACAGTTGAGCAACATTTAAAAAAAAAAACCATCTGTTGCATAGTTTGCAGTATATGGTTAAAATCCATTTGAGTTTGGTTCATAGAAACAGAGCAACACATTAATAATCTGATGTAAAATATCAATCATCTGTTGCAACAGCTGCACAAGACAAGTAATTTGTTATGCAACAGATGATATGTATGTCACAACAGATGAACAATATGTTATCAGATTAAACATCTGTTGCATAATTTGCAGTAGATGATTAGTCTTTTAGGAGTCGGGTTTAGAGAATCAAAGCAACATATGGGTAATTTGATGTAAGATATACCCCGTCGCAACAGATGTCCCATCTGGTGCATCAGATATAACATCTGTTGCACCAGATATAACATCTGTTCAATATCTTTCTTATCCTTGAGTAGAATTATTTTACTTAAAGAAGATGTACTGTATCATTCGGAGGGTTAAAGAGATCAACCTCCTTAATATTGGTGTTGCTCTTTGCAGCCAACCACTTAAACATCCTTGGATGAGAAACCTCATCTGGGTAATCCATTAACTGCTTTCGGAGGGGAGGAATGGTTTTAAATGCCCAAGCCTAAAAAATGTAAACAGGAAGCAAGCAAAACAAATCATAATAACTATATTCAATATAAATTAATGGATGAGTAAAATTAGTGATTAATTTTACCATGAAAGCCCAAGGAAAGCCGTATAATGTGGTCGTCCCTGAGGATATCTTTGTCAGTAAATATTGGAAAGTCAAGTAGAAGCTGTCATATCCCCAGGGATAATTGTTAAATTTATCAAAATCCTCAGCACGCGCCAACAAATCATCTTCTATGACCTTGTTGACGTCTCTTGCCAATATAACCGAATGGGAAAACCAAACTAAGCATAATTGCTCCCTGTACTGCTCTGGTATGGTTTTATCCTCGAGATCTGTCAACAAATCCGATGCTTTGTAGCCACGTCGAGCAATGTCAAACAACCCATCTATTTTTCCCTTGCATTTTCTTGTCTTGGATCTTTTGCGAGGTGGTGGTCCTTCTGGACGATGGCATCTCAGGCCCGTCACTATGGCAAACTCTTGCAAGCCAAAACAAACAGGCATGCCACAGTAGTTGATCCAGATTTCATCCATCTTCTTTTTGCCCCCCTCCAGATCTTTATCATCCCCCACGTACTTGATCCTGCACTTGAGAAGACCATATACCATCGTCATAGGAAAACGAATACGGGCAGAGGGGTCCTCAGGCAGGTCAAGAAAGCGTCCAAAGCAGCTCTTCTTAAAAAGTCTGCCTATGTTTTCAGTCTTCATAAATTTCATAAAATGTTCAAAAAATTTCCCCATCTGACATTTAAGTACAATTTGACCAGTTAGTTGTTTTCCTTCTGGGTCATTTATCGGCATCGCAACTTGAAACCTGTCAATACTAAAAGTTTTGACAGGATCATGCTGGGATGTAGATATTAACTCACGCCCCGTCGGTGATCCATTATCATCATGTTGATGATCATCCTCTTTCTCTTTCTGACTCTCCAATTCCTCCTCTTTCTCACTTTCATTTTCTTCATCACCATCTACAAATCCTTGTCCACCTCCCTCAATGTTGTTTTCATATCTCTCCTCAGCTTCACTTTTCCCTGACTGAGATTGTTTTAGAAGCTCCTCCGAATCTCTCTGTACTGTAGCCTTTTTTTTTAGTGGTCAGACGTTGATCCACTTTCACTTTCTTTTCTTTTGGGAGACACATTTTACCTACAGACAAAGAAAAACAAAAATTATATTACAGTTGATGTATGCATAGATTTTAAAAAATACATTACAAATACCACGAATACTGACACACCAACAACCACCAACACAAACACCACCAACCGATGCCAACAAACAAATAAACACCATGAATACCGACATACCCACAAACACCACCAACCAATGCCACCACCGGTGCCATCACGACGACCATCAACACCACCACCACCACCACCAATACCATCCAACTATACCACGACAGTCAACGGAACACTGCAATGGAAACTAGGGATTTCTCAAGTTCTTTCTACAATTTTACCATCAAAACTCAAAATTGTAAACCCATTCTCGAAGATAATACAACTAAAAGTTTTATTTTTCATCATTAACTTAAAAGCCCTTAATTTTTAGAATAAATAAATAAATATAGAGCTCTTCTCGAACTCTTTTGCCTACGAAGACAAAGAAAACGACTGATACAAGCAAGAATAAAGTCAAAAATAACACCTATGTGGTCGGAAATGAGAAGAAAAGTGATCTGTTGTGGAGGGTTGAGCAAATTTGTTGAGTAGTTGTTGTCTGTACTGTATTGTTGTGTGAGAATGAGAGAGAAAGAGCCAGACCTCGAGATTTGAAATGATGAAACGTTTTGTATGGGTTGATTTGTATTTTGGAAAAGAATGACAAGTAGTTTTGAAAATGTTAATTTGGTCCGAAATGATCTTAATTACTTTTAAAATCATAAAATATATGTGTAATTTTTAACCCTCTCATTATGCAATTGTCGAAAGGGTAACTCAATTGAAATTGTATAAAAACAATTGAAGTTGTAGTTGACCGAGTACTCTAGGAGGTGACCCTGAGAAAACTCACCCCTGGTCCTAGATTAATCAATTTAGGTACTATTAGTCTAACATATGAACTCAATTGAAATTGTAAAAAACAAATGTTTAACATGTTGCGTCAGATTTCTTATCTGTTGTAAATTATCAATCAGATTAGGTGACAACAGATTATGAATCTGATGTAAATTATTAAATAGATTAAGTCATATGTTGCTACAGATTACCCATCTGTTGTAAATTATCAAATGGGTTGTCATATGCCGCAACAGATTACCCATATGTTATAAATTATCAAATAGGCGCTGCCATCTGTTGTGGCTGACCCTATGAGAACTCACCCCTAGTCCTAGATTAATTGATAGTTTACCCTATGAGAACTCACCCCTAGTCCTAGATTATTCAATTAAGGTATTAGTACCCTAGTCCTAGATTAATCAATTAAGGTATTAGTCTAACATATGAGGTAGTAAGAATCGGTTCAGCTTAGAGTGATCGATCGACGACTCTGTCAGGAAGAACTCAGTACCGTCTCATTATGCAATTGACAAAAGACTCAATTGAAGTTGTAGTTGACCCTATGAGAACTCACCCCTAGTTCCATACTATTCAATTAAGGTATTAGTACCCTAGTCCTAAATTAATCAATTAAGGTATTAGTCTAACATATGAGGTAGTAAGAATCGATTCAGCTCAGAGTGATCGATCGACGACTCTGTCGGGAGGAACGTAGTACCATCTCATTATGCAATTGCCAAAAGACTCAATTGAAGTTGTAGTTGATCCTATGAGAACTCACCCCTAGTCCCAGACTATTCAATTAAGGTATTAGTACCCTAGTCCTAGATTAATCAATTAAGGTATTAGTCTAACATATGAGGTAGTAAGAATCGGTTTGGCTCAGAGTGATCGATCGACGACTCTGTCGGGAGGATCGCAGTACCGTCTCATTATGCAATTGCCAAAAGACTCAATTAAAGTTGTAGTTGACCCTATGATAACTCACCCCTAGTCCCAGACTATTCAATTAAGGTATTAGTACCCTAGTCCTATATTAATCAATTAAGGTATTAGTCTAACATATGAGCTAGTAAGAATCGGTTCGGCTTAGAGTGATCGATCGCCGAAACTGGTCGGTAAGAACGCAGTACCGTCTCATCATGCAATTGCCAAAAGACTAAATTGAAGTTGTAGTTGACCCTATGAGAACTCACATTCAATTAAGGTATTAGTCTAACATATGAACTCAATTGAATTATATATAAACAAATGTTCAACCTGTTGCAACAAATATCTTTTCTGTTGAATCAAATCAAACAGATTATGTAATCTGTTGCAACATATTTTCCATCTATTGTAAACTATTAAACAGATTAAGTCACTTGTTGCGACAGATCACGAATCTGTTGTAACTATCAAACAGATTAAGTCATCTGTTGCGACATATTACCCATCTGTTATAAATTATCAAATAGGCGTTGTCATCTATTGTAGTTGACATTATGAGAACTCATCCCTAGTCCTAGATTAATCAATTAAGGTATTAGTTGAATATATGAGGTAGTAAGAATTGGTACGGCTCAGAGTGATCGATCGACGACTCTTGTCGGGAGGAACGCAGTCCCGTCTCATCATGCATTTGCCAAAAGACTCAATTGAAGTTGTAGTTGACCCTATGAGAACTCACCCCTAGTCCCAGATTATTCAATTAAGGTATTAGTTGAACATACAAGGTAGTAAGAATCGGTTTGTCTCAGAGTGATCGATCGATGACTCTTGTCGAGAGGAATGCAGTACCGTCTCATCATGCAATTTCAAAAAAACTCAATTAAAGTTGTATTTGACCCTTTGTGCTTATTCATCCATCCTTAATTCCACCTAGATCAATGTAGTTACTTATCACGCCCCAAAATCCCATCGGGCCGGACTGGCACCCGAAGCCGAGAAGGCCTGGGAGAACCCGTTCAAATACCTGTACTTTCACTTACATGTCACCAAAAATTTGGACAGCACTTCGTTGCATATAGAAGGGTCTAATTACCTGTATCAGAACAACACGCACAAATATATATATATATATAATACTTGGCCGTCGGGGCCACCATATATACAAATATAACATCACTATATAAACTTCCATGACTTTACCCTTCCTTATGTCTACAAAGCCTCTAGGATATACATGACATAACTAGGGTCAGGACAAACCTCCCGCCCATACATGACTCCTGTACAATAACAAAACATAAAGAACCGACTCGAAAAGCTCCGAAGCAAACTGGAGCTCACCAACAATAGTTGTATGACCTGACTCCTATCTATGTTGTGTATGAGCTGAAGCACCTGTGCCTGCAGCATGAAATGCAGGTCCCCCGTGAGGGACGTCAGTACGAAATATGTACTGAGTATGTAAAGCTGTAAATAATCATATGTGATATGGGGGATCAAGAAAATCAGACACAAGTGAATAAATCATAATAGAAGTGAACCACACTTCATAAACACTTTTAGGATCATGTACAATATCATTAATCTGAATTGGGTTCTTGAATTCAAACACATTTGTGGAACGGTATACATTCATTCATTTCATCCTTTACAATTATCATTCGTCATTACCTCCTCCTCCCGAACCTCCAACCACCTAACAATAATCAATATTGTACCGTACTGTGACCATTAGGCTGCCCCCAGTACATATCAACTGTAATCATATCAAGTATCGGGATCGGCCCATGCTAGGCTTAAGCCCCTGAGCTACCACCCACACGTATATCAAGTAACACACATAAGAGATCTTTCCAATAACTTAGTTCAAAAGATTTTGAGATTATTACATTAGTGTTCATGCCAATATAGTACCTTTGGAACAATGATACATCAATAGGAACCAAGTAATAAACCTTTTATACAATAACGATGTAATAAAGACTCATTGGTACATCAACAATGTGTTTCAGAATCATCAATATCACAACAATAAAATAGGAGCCTTTTGGTATATCAATGAAACATTTTGACACTTTATAGAATGGAAACAACTTCGTTGGTAATGTAGAACAATACATGTTTTTTGGACAACCTCGGAATCTTACTTGATGGAACATTGGTGTTTTCATGCCAAAGAACATCGTTAGAGTATGCTTTACATACCTCGTTGTAGATTCGGATACCAATTCAACACAACTTCCCACCTTTACAAATCACTTATCTACAATGAAATGTTTGGCATCTAGTATTAGCAACCCAACACCACAATTCTCTTCCATAATTTCATACAACCAATGTTTGCAAAACATTCCAAAAACTAACTTGAACAGTAGGTTTATGTGTATATATATATATATATATATAATCATCATTTCAATACCATATCATCACACCAAATCCCTTCACAATTCAACATAATCCAACCATGCACAAGAATAATCCAACATCATTTCCAATCATCTTTCAACAACAATCAAATAACATACTTCTTATGCTCACATGCATATATATACATATCCATATAAATAACATCAACATAATTTACATCCTTACCATAAAATGGCCCTTTTGATTTCGAAGTCCTGTTGGCACAAATAAGGGGTGCTTCTCGAAGCCCTCGAGACGGTGAACTCAACTACGGAATCAATTTGGATTTTCTACGGTTGAATCACAAGATAATTGGAGTTGAAATTAGGCTAGGGTTTCTTATTCTTCAATAATTTGGATGATAAATGATGGATATGAGGCTAAGTATATATATATAATGACCAATTTTCGTCCATGAGGTGATGGAAAATGACCATATTGCCCTTAAAATTTAAGTAAATCCGAATCTGTCCATGGTGGACTGTTTTGATAGGCTAAAGTAAATCGACCATAACTCTTTGTTCCAATAATGGATTTGGGTGAAACCAATTGCATTAGAAAGAAGACTCTCGGGGCTTCTCATCGATATATAGCATCTCACACAGTTCATTTTGTACAAGGAGTTATGATTGTTTAAAGTCAACCCAAAAATCTGTTTGGCTGCAGTACTTTTGTGTGCAGAAAATTTCTGCACATTTACTGTTCATTGCGTCCACCGTTTTCAAGTTTTGAACATGCTCGCTTATATCCGATACTCATCTGTTTTCAGAAATTTTTATATCGTTGGAAAGCTAACTCGATAAACTTCACATAGAATTTTCGACGAGCAAATTCCGGTATAAATAAAGTCGATTCCTATACACATATAATCAAACTATACCCTTGAAACCATCTCAAAATAATCAATACTCATACTTAAACTCATATATACCTAACTTATGATCAATACATATACTCCAACACATATAACTATGGCTAATGCACGTAATTAAGTACGGGGTGTTACATCCTTCCCCCCTTAAGGACATTCGTCCTCGAATGTGAATGTAGTTATTTAGCAAAAACAAGTTCGAATTCATAATTGATATTCACGTCATCATATAGATATTATGCATATGTAAAAACTTACTTGTTAGTGTACCAGTTCCACTCCTTGTACTTCTTTTTCACCTTTGAACAAATAAGGGTATTTGGATTTCATTGCTTCCTCCGCTTCCCATGTAATCTCTTCCCTTTGTTGATTTCTCCAAAGTACTTTCACCGATGCTACTTCTTTATTTCTCATCTTCTTAACTTGACGATCTAATATAGCAATAGGCATCTTCTCATAGGTAAGATCTTCTGTTACTTGCACATCTTCAGTAGAAGTAATAAGGGACGGATCTCCGATGCACTTTAGAAGCATCGATACATGAAATACTGGATGCACTGATGAGAGTTCCTGGGGTAGCTCTAATTCATAAGCAACTTGACCACATCTTCGAATAATCTTATACGGGCCTATATATCGTGGACTCAACTTTCCTTTCTTGCCAAATCTCATCACCCCTTTCATTGGCGATACCTTCAAAAATACCCAATCGCCTAACGAAAACTCTAGCCCTCTTCTTCTACTATCCGCATATGACTTGTGTCGACTTTGGGCTGTTTTCAACCGTTGTTGAATCACCTTGACTTTTTCTATGGCTTGATACACAAGATCCGGTCCGAACATAAGAGTTTCACCCGCTTCGAACCATCCTATTGGTGATCTACACTTCCTCCCATATAAAGCTTCACATGGTGCCATTTTGATACTTGAATGATAGCTATTATTGTAGGCAAACTCAATAAGAGGTAAATGATCATCCCAGCTGCCTTTAAAATCTATAACACATGCTCGTAGCATATCTTCAAGTGTTTGAATGGTGCGCTCTGCTTGTCCATCCGTATGAGGGTGAAAAGTTGTACTCAGATTCACTTGTGTTCCCAAACTCCGTTGGAAAGACTTCCAAAAGTTTGCGGTAAATTGAGTTCCCCGATCCGATATAATAGAAGTTGGCACTCCATGTAATCGGACTATGTCTTTAACATACAGCTTTGAATATTCTTCAACTGTGTAAGTGGTCTTAACGGGTAAGAAATGTGCGGATTTAGTAAGCCTATCCACAATCACCCATATAGAATCAAATTTCCGAGCTGCACGAGGCAAACCTGTAACAAAATCCATGTTGATCATGTCCCACTTCCAAATTAGAAGATCTATGCATTGCATATAGCCTCCGGGCTTTTGATGTTCCACTTTAACTCGTTGGCAATTTGGACATTCAGCTACAAATTCTGCGATGTTCCTTTTCATGTCATTCCACCAATATACATCCTTCAAATCTTGATACATTTTGGTTGACCCTGGATGAATAGAATACCTTGAGAAATGTGCCTCAGTCATAATTCTTTTTCTTAGCTCATCAACAATAGGCACACATAGCCGATTTTGGCATAGAAGTACTCCTTCTTGCGAAAGCTCAAATACCTTCGTCGCACCATTTTGAACATTCTCCTTGAGTTGCAATAAAATAGGATCTGCATCTTGCTTCTCTTTCACCTCAGCTACTAATGAGGATTCCGCGGCATTATGCACAATAAGCTCCTCGTCCGGAGTTTCGAGAAGACGAACTCCTAGACTAGCTAATTGATGAAGATCTTTAATCATCCCTTGCCTTTCTATAGGTGCCATCATAGCCTTACGACTCAACGCATCAACTACTATATTCGCTTTCCCTGGGTGATACAAAATATCAACATCATAATCTTTTAATAGTTCCATCCACCTTCGCTGCCTCAGATTTAGATCCTTCTGACTGAAAATATATTGTAAGCTCTTGTGATCAGTATATATATAAACATGAACCCCATATAAATAGTGGCGCCATATTTTTAAAGCAAAGATAACCGCTGCCAGCTCAAGATCATGTGTGGGGTAATTTTTCTCATGTGGCCTCAATTGCCTTGAGGCATATGCTATCACCTTACCATGATGCATTAATACACATCCTAAACCAATTCTCGAAGCATCATAATACACTGTATACCCTTCTGTACCTTCTGGAAGTACCAACACAGGTGTAGAAGTCAACTTATTCTTCAATTCTTGGAAACTCTCCTCACACGCATCATTCCATTGGAACTTGGATGCTTTATGCGTTAGCTTAGTTAAGGGTGCTGAAATAGAAGAAAAACCCTCAACAAACTTTCTATAATAACCAGCCAACCCAAGAAAACTACGAATCTCCGTAGGCGTTGTGGGCCTTGGCCAATTCTTCACAGCTTCTATCTTTTGAGTATCAACCTGTATGCCTTCATTTGATACAATATGGCCCAGAAATGCCACTGACTTTAGCCAAAATTCACATTTAGAAAATTTTGCATACAACTTGCAATCACGAAGAGTTTGCAACGCTTGTCGTAAATGATTAGCATGATCCTCTTCTGATCTAGAATAAACTAGAATATCATCAATGAAAACTATCACGGATACATCTAGAAATGGCTTAAACACCCTATTCATTAAATCCATGAAAGCTGCAGGTGCATTAGTTAGCCCAAATGACATAACTAGAAACTCATAATGAACATACCTTGTTCGGAAAGCTGTCTTGGGTATATCTTTTTCTTTGACTCTCACTTGATGATAACCTGACCTCAAATCAATCTTAGAAAAACATTTGGCACCCTGTAACTGATCAAATAAATCATCAATTCTTGGAAGAGGATATTTATTTTTAAGAGTCACTTTATTCAGATGCCTATAATCAATACACATTCTCAATGTGCCATTTTTCTTGCGCACACACAACACTGGTGCTCCCCAAGGGGAAATACTAGGCCTAATGAACCCCTTTTCTAGCAAATCTTTCAATTGCCCTTTCAATTCTCGTAATTCTGCTGGGGCCATTCTATACGGAGGAATTGAGATTGGCTTAGTGCCTGGTATCACATCAATACCAAATTCTACTTATCGTTCAGGAGGTAAACCTGGAAGATCTTCAGGGAATACATCAAGAAATTCACTTACTACTGGTATAGTGTGAAGATCTGGTGATTCCGATCCTGTATCCTTTACTCTAACTAAATGACATATGTAGCCCTTGGAAATCATTTTTCTCGCTTTGGAATAAGAAATAAATCTACCTCTTGGTGCGCCAATCTTACCTTGCCATTCAATAACTGCTTCATTAGGAAAATGTAAATACATCTTTTTCGTACAACAGTCAATTTTGGCATAACAAGACGCCAACCAATTCATACCCATTATAACATCAAAATCTACCATTTCTAGTTCCACAAGATTGGCCATCGTGTCTCGAACACACACAGTTACTACACAATCTTTATAAACTCTTCTAGCAATAATAGATTCCCCAACTAGGGTAGACACTTCCAACGGCTTATCTAACAATTCGGGGGTTCTTTTGAACTTTCCAGCAACCAAAGGAGTAACATATGATAATGTAGAACCTGGATCAATTAGAGCATATACATCAAATAAAAATATGGACAACGTACCCGTGACCACATCTGGGGAAGCCTCTAGATTCTGTCGATCCGCTAAAGCATAAGTACGATTCTGAGTCCCGCTGGAACTGGCGACTCTTTTTTCATTTCTAGCGTGACCCGCAGGTTGTGCGCCCCTACCAGAATAAGATACCGGTGATGATGATACAACATCTGATCCCGAAGGTCGTGCTACGCCACCTGCGCCCCTTCATGGGCATTCTCTCATTATATGTCCCGTCATACCGCACCAAAAATAAACATTTGTTCCCATTCGACATACGCCCATATGATGTTTTTCGCATCGATTACATAGCTCTCGAGAAGGTCTCGATTGGCTCATGTTCCCTTGCCAATGATAACCCACTGATCGCGAACTATGACCCTCACTTCTTTGCCCAAATTGACTGTCTCTGAACCCCTGATGCTGTGGTGGAGCACTAGCTGCAGAATAAGAAAATAATGGCCTAGGTGGTCTAGCAGAAAATTGAGGTCTAAAACCTCCCTGTGGCGCCATAAACTGCCCTGTAGATCTGGCCCTCTTAGAAGATCCATTTTCAAATTCCTGTGTTCTTTTTCTTTGCCTCTGATCTTCCATTTTCTGTGCAAATTCTTGGATCCTAGCTATATCCATGTCTTTATTCAGTGCAACAATAGTACAATCCCTAACCAAATACGGATCCAATCCATCCACATACCGATGAACTCTGTCATCCATAGTAGCTATAACATTAGGAGCATATCTGGACAAAGAATTAAATCGAAGACTATACTTCCTCACACTTGTATTACCCTGTCGAAGATTTAAGAACTGATCCGCACGGGCCTGACGAGTCTCATATGGAAGATAATGATCAATAAATACCTCTTTGAACTCTTTCCAAGTAGCTGGGGGTGCATCAATGCCCCTTGATCATTTCCAGTCTTCATACCAATATATAGCCTCACCTTTGAATCTATACGCGGCTAACTCCACTGTCTCTCTGCCCGATACATGCATCACCTCTAGGGCCCTTTGGATCTGATTAATAAAGTCTTGTAGATCTTCATTAAGATCGGATTCGGTAAAAGTAGGTGGATCCATCTTAAGAAAATCTTGCGTCCGAAGACTAGCCGCCCTATCAGTACCGCTAGAACCCGCGGCAGGAATAGCTTGCCCTTGGACTTGACCGGCAATAATCTGGGTCAACAGTTATACTGCATCCCTCATATCCTGATCAGCAGCATTAACAAGTGGTTCTGTGAATGTGGTTCGCCTCCCACTTATTTCATCTGGAGTGGAAGACATTTCAGATACCCGCTCAGCTTGAGCTTCACTCTGATTAACTTGTACAGATGGTGACTTACTAGTCCCTTCTCCGGAAGCCACATCTACCCGCTCGCCGGTATTCTTACTTCCGGTATCCGACATTCTTACTGTAATAAGAGAAACAAATGGATTCAGTGGTCAACTATGACTTCATTTGCTATATAAGCTCTATGGCACGATCTATGATCTGAAGGAAAGAAACAATTTCCTAAATGTCCATAGCCTCCTTTTTATAGATGTGGTGCACAACACACCGATAAACAAGACTCTACGTAGACACGGCTTTGTAGACTCACTAGGACGAACCTGTCTCTGATACCACTTTTATCACGCCCCAAAATCCCATCGGGCCGGACTGGCACCCAAAGCCGAGAAGGCCCAGGAGAACCCGTTCAAATACCTGTACTTTCACTTACATGTCACCAAAAATTTGGACAGCACTTCGTTGCATATAGAAGGGTCTAATTACCTGTATCAGCACAACACGCACAAATATATATATAATATTTGGCCGTCGGGGCCACCACATATACAAATATAATATCACTATATAAACTTCCATGACTTTACCCTTCCTTATGTCTACAAAGCCTCTAGGATATACATGACATAACTAGGGTCGGGACAAACCTCCCGCCCACACATGACTCCTGTACAATAACAAAACATAAGGAACCGACTCGTAAAGCTCCGAAGCAAACTGGAGCTCACCAACAATAGTTGTATGACCTGGATCCTATCTATGTTGTGTATGAGCTGAAGCACCTGTACCTGCAGCATGAAATGCAGGTCCCCCATGAGGGACGTCAGTACGAAATATGTACTGAGTATGTAAAGCTGTAAATAATCATATATGATATGGGGGATCAAGAAAATCAGACACAAGTGAATAAATCATAATAGAAGTGAACCACACTTCATAAACACTTTTAGGATCATGTACATTATCATTAATCTGAATTGGGTTCTTGAATTCAAACACATTTGTGGAACGGTATACATTCGTTCATTTCATTCTTTACAATTATCATTCGCCATTACCTCCTCCTCCCGAACCTCCAACCACCTAACAATAATCAATATTGTACCGTACTGTGACCATTAGGCTGCCCCCAGTACATATCAACTATAATCATATCAAGTATCGGGATCGGCCCATGCTAGGCTTAAGCCCCTGAGCTACCACCCACACGTATATCAAGTAACACACATAAGAGATCTTTCCAATAACTTAGTTCAAAAGCTTTTGAGATTATTACATTAGTGTTCATGCCAATATAGTACCTTTGGAACAATGATACATCAATAGGAACCAAGTAATAGACCTTCTATACAATAACGATGTAATAAAGACTCATTGGTACATCAACAATGTGTTTCAGAATCATCAATATCACAACAATGAAATAGGAGCCTTTTGGTATATCAATGAAACATTTTGACACTTTATAGAATGGAAACAAATTCGTTGGTAACGTAGAACAATACATGTTTTTTGGACAACCTCGGAATCTTACTTGATGGAACATTGGTGTTTTCATGCCAAAGAACATCGTTAGAGTATGCTTTACATACCTCGTTATAGATTCGGATACCAATTCAACACAACTTTCCGCCTTTACAAATCACTTATCTACAATGAAATGTTTGGCATCTAGTATTAGCAACCCAACACCACAATTCTCTTCCATAATTCTATACAACCAATGTTTGCAAAGCATTCCAAAAACCAACTTGAACAGTAGGTTTATATATATATATATAATCATCATTTCAATACCACATCATCACACCAAATCCCTTCACAATTCAACATAATCCAACCATGCACAAGAATAATCCAACATCATTTCCAATCATCTTTCAACAACAATCAAATAACATACTTCTTATGCTCACATGCATATATATACATATTCATATAAATAACACCAACATAATTTACATCCTTACCATAAAATGGCCCTTTTGATTTTTAAGTCCTGTTGGCACAAATAAGGGGTGCTTCTCGAAGCCCTCGAGACGGTGAACACAACTACGGAATTAATTTGGATTTTCTACGGTTGAATTACAAGATAATTGGAGTTGAAATTAGTCTAGGGTTTCTTATTCTTCAATAATTTGGATGATAAATGATGGATATGAGGCTAAGTATATGTATATAATGACCAATTTTCGTCCATGAGGTGATGGAAAATGACCATATTGCCCTTAAAATTTAAGTAAATCCGAATCTGTCCATGGTGGACTATTTTGTTAGGCTAAAGTAAATCGACCATAACTCTTTGATACAATAATGTATTTGGGTGAAACCAATTGCATTAGAAAGAAGACTCTCGGGGCTTCTCATCGATATATAGCAGCTCACACAGTTCATTTTGTACAAGGAGTTATGATCGTTTAAAGTCAACCCAAAAATCTGTTTGGCTGCAGTACTTTTGTGTGCAGAAAACTTCTGCACATTTACTGTTCATTGCGTCCACCATTTTCAAGTTTCGAACATGCTCGCTTATATCCGATACTCATCTGTTTTCAGAAATTTTTATATCGTTGGAAAGCTAACTCGATAAACTTCGCATAGAAACTTCGACGAGCAAATTCTGGTATAAATAAAGTCAATTCCTATACATATATAATCAAACTATACCCTTGAAACCATCTCAAAATAATCAATACTCATACTTAAACTCATATATACCTAACTTATGATCAATACATATACTCCAACACATATAACCATGGCTAATGCACGTAATTAAGTACGGGGTGTTACAGTACTATTATTAATCTTAACATTAAGTTAATGAGAACACATTTCAACTCAGAGTAATCGATCGACGACTCGGGTCGGGATGAACGCAATACTAACACCATGCAAATGCAACGACTCAATTGGATTTATAGTTGACCCTATGATCTCATTCATTCATCCATCATTCTACCTAGATCGATGTAGGTATTATTATTAATCTTAGCATTAAGTTAATGAGGAGCTCATTCTTTCATCCCTAGTTCATCCTAAATGAATTGCAATGAAATTTGTTGCAACAAACAACCGAGCTGTTGGAGAATTTCAAACAGATAAAAATATCTATTGCAACAGATAAAAATATCTGTTGCAACAGATGACATTTCTTATTTAATTATCAAATAGACATTTGCATCTGTTATGACAGATGACTAAGGTATTGGAAATTTTCAAACAGATATTGATATCTGATGCAACAGATGACGTTTCTGATTTAGTAATCAAATGATATTTCCATCTGTTGTCACAGATGACTAAGCTGTTGGGATTTCTCAAACAGATATCTAAATCTGTTGCAACAGACGACATATATGTTTGAAAATCTTTTTGTTTTCTTTTAATTTTAAAGCAAGCTACTGTCCGAGTAGATAAAGTAGTAGTACTACTAAAGGTAGTAAAAAATATTTCTTGGATAACTCAAAAATCTCATTGAGTAGTCTTGTCCTGTCTTTTCAATGTCACCCGTTTTCTTCCTCGTGCCCCTTAAATTATTAGTGAATATTAATTAATGAATATTGAAACCCCTAATACTTCTTCCTTTCATATTGACTTGGCACTCCCATCAAGAAAATATTAATTAGGGATTTATTTTACTACCAAATTAGCCTTATTAATTATGCTTTGAAAATATAAATTTGAATAAATATACTTTATTTAGTCATTTAATATTAAGGGTAGTACATCTAGAAATTAGAATTATCTCTTCTCTCCCTCCTCTCCTTCAGCCCTAAATCTCTCATTTTTTTCTTTCTATCCTCTTTAGGGTTATCACAACCTTTTTTTTTCTCTCCTCTTTCTAAAAAAATTTCGTTCGGATCTAAACCGATCGATATTCATATCATAGATTCCTCGACTGAAATTGCTGTTTTGACCCCTTTTTGACATTAAGGTATGATATGATTCACTATTGCTCTTTCATTCTCGTCTTCTTCTTGCAACTTTATTTACATCTTTTTGTTTATTTAATTACCATTTTCCCATATCATATTTATTTAAAAAATTGTGGTGTGGTGTTGTTGGTGGGGTTGGCATTGTTGGAACTTGTGGTGTGGTTTAGACGGTGGGTGCTTCTTAGCTTAAAAATAATGGAGTCCAAAAAATCAACACAAGGAGTAAGGGAGAAAAAAATAAAAAGTTTAAAGTGAATAAGAATAGAAGAGTTGGTTACCAAAATTAAAAAAATATGTGCTGAGTGGAAATTGAACTCAAGACCAAAAGAAATAAATAGCCTTAAGCACCCATAAACAACAACTAGGCTAACCAAACAACTCTTACTATGGGTGCTCACTGATTAGATTATATACGTTTTTTCCTTTATTTCCACATACATATATAAAGTTCGATACGAGTTCAGTCTGTGCTCGCGACTCGGAGGACTCCATGTGGGTTCGTACCTTGTTGTTGATGGTGTTGGAACATAGGATGTATGCTTCTTTGTTGTTGATGATGTTGTTGTAACAAATGTTGTTGTTTTCTTTGTTGTTGATGTTTTTTATTTGTTGTTTGTAGTTTATGTTGTTGTTGATGTTGCAACAGACGGAGCAACTGATGGAACAAATCAAACCACCAGCTAGGCTGCTATGTATTCCAACAGACTCCATATCCGTTGCATCAGACTCCATATCAGACGAAACAGACTCCACATCTGACGCAAACTATCCGGGATTTATGTGTTGTGTGTGTTAGTGTTACTTAAATAAAACTGATGACTTTATTAATATGTAAATTAAAAAAAATGGTTCTAAATACAGCATTTTATCTTTTTGTTGTATTTTCGAAAGAGACAGATTGGTAATCTGTTGCAAAATATATTCCACCTGTCAGATAACTTACAATATATGGACAATCTGTTGCAACAGATGGATATATCAGTTTGCTTTTCCATCAGCCGTGGCGTCTGCTGGAACTTGCTAGTCACCTATTTATTCAATTTCATCGAGAGCAATAAATTTTTCTAAACACTTCTTGGCCAAACTCAATTTTTTCTCTTGGATTGCTTTTTTTTTTTTGCATCCTTCAAGCTGG
Source organism: Capsicum pubescens (assembly GCA_030864215.1). Taxonomy (NCBI): domain Eukaryota; kingdom Viridiplantae; phylum Streptophyta; class Magnoliopsida; order Solanales; family Solanaceae; genus Capsicum; species Capsicum pubescens. Next base: position 5,874,673 of record CM061543.1, read on the forward strand.
CCTCCAAATTCAATGTTTGCCCTCAATCCAATAGCAAAAATTTAGTTTGGTTGAAGGATGCAAAGAAAAAATGAGAAGCAATCCAAGAGCAAAAATTGAATTTGGCCAAGAAGTGTTTAGAAAAATCGATTGTTCTCGATGAAATTGAATAAACAGATGACTAGCAAGTTGCAACAGACGTCACAGCTGATGGAAAAGCAAACTGATATATCCATCTGTTGCAACAGATTGTCCATATGTTGTAAGTTATCTGATAGGTGGAATATATTTTGCAACAGATTACCAATCTTTCTCTTTCGAAAATACAACAAAAAGATAAAATATTGTATTTAGATCCATTTTTTTTCTAATTTACTTATTAATAAAGTCGCCAGTATTATTTAAGTAACACTAATACACACAACACATAAATCCCGGATAGTTTCAGCAATATTACATTAAATCCCGGATAGTTTGCTAATTACATCTTATCCCAGAATTTTGAATTGTGATACATATGTTAAGCAGTGATACATATATGGACTAGTGATACATATGTATATGTATCACTAGTATATACACATGTATACAGTAGTGATACATATAACATATGTATCACTAGTAAATGTGAATCCGGGATTTTATGTAATTTTTTAAAACATTACGGGATATTGTGTAATATGGTGTCTTAAATATGGAATTTGTGTAATTTTTCCTTTTAAGGGATATGAACAGTCGTGGCTTTTTGTTTGACTAAGTCCGGTCCCTTCCAATTCTCAATCATTTTATAAATAGGTCCCTCTGGCCTCCTCACTCACTCTCACTAACTCTCGTTCATTCTACTATACTTGCAATATTAATATGTCAGATCCAGATTCGTACAAGAAGGTTCATATCGAGTCCTTGTAGGAACTTCAAAGGCAGTTTGATGAACTCCAGAGGGATTTGGCCGACTTCCAAGCAAGGCTGAGGAGGGCCCTGCTGCTGCCGGATGAAAATTGTCAGGTTGACAATAATAATAGTAGTAATAATAATAATAATAATAATAAGGTTATGTTTTTTCTTTCTTTTAGCGTATGTATTTCTCTTTTTTATATCCGATCTACCTATAAGAGATTCAAAAAAATCCATGTATATGTTTGGTTTGGTTTGGTTTGGTTTGGTTTGGTTTGGTCGATTTTGAATTTTTAATTCTTATTCAACATTTAATTATCATTCTATTTATTCCCTATTCAAAACATGTCGGCGGTTGGAGTTAGGGATACGATCATGATGAGAAATTCTCCTAAAAATGGTTCGTTAATAAATAATAAGGAACTAAATGATATTATAATCGTAAAAAAAAGATTATTTAATTTAAAAAAAGTCACAACATTGGATTAATTTAATTAAGATATATATATGATGATATAATTTTTAAGAAAAAAGTTAATGAATAGTCGTGACTGTGACTTTTGTCTAAACACATTCAACAAACAAACAAAAACAAAAAATGCTTCTGATGCATCAAATTTCTCATCTCTTGCGACTTATGAATCAGTTAGAAGAAATAAAAAAAGCTCCTTAAACAGATGGTCGATTTATAGCAACAGATGGTATATCTGTTGAAACAGATGGGTTATCTGATGCAACAAATATACAATATGTTGCCATAACTCAATTAATAAAAATAGTTTTTAAAGAAACGGAAAAATTAAGTCACCACCAGCATGATTTAATTAAATCATTTCTTTTCATAGAAAAGAGTAAGAAAATAAATGATAAACACAATTTAAACCGTAAAAAACTCACCAGAAATATTCTTGTTTTTAAATCTTCTTTATTAATTTATATAATTAAAAAGTCAAAAAATTTGAATGTCATGAAGATAATTTTTTTTAAAAAAAAGATATATATATTATATGTTGCAACAGATATATTATCTGATGCAACAAGTTAACTATTTGTTGCAACGGATGATATATCTGTTGTAACAGATGATTTATCTGATGCAACAGATATATAATCTTTTGTGCAACTTAGTGTAAAAAATAAACGGTTGCTGGAAAGAACTAATTATTTTAATAATTATAAAGCCAAGCTTCAAGCTGAAAAGTCATGACTTATCACAATATTGCTTAATTTAATTAAGTCATAACTTTTTACCGTAATCAAGAATGTCATTAATAAATGGAGGTGAACAGTTGTGCCTTTAAATCTGCTTTATTAATTTATATAATTAAAAAGTCAGAAAATTTGGATGTCATGAAGATAATAATTTTTTTTTAAAAAATATATATATATTATATGTTGCAACAGATATATTATCTTATGTAACAGATTATCTATTTGTTGCAACGGATGATATATCCGTTGTAATAGATGATTTATCTGATGCAACAGATATATTATCTGTTGTCCAACTCGGTGTAAAAAAAAAGATTCCTAGAAAGAACTAATTATTAATAATAAAGCTGAAAAGTCATGACTTATCATAATATTAATTAATTTAATTAAGTCATAACTTTTTATAGTAATAAAGAATGTCATTAATAAATGGAGGTGAACAGTTGGACCTTTAAATCTGTTTTATTAATTTATATAATTAAAAAATTTGGATGTCATGAAGATAATTTATTTTTTAAAAAAAATATATATATTATACGTTGCAACAGATATATTATCTTATGCAACAGGTTATCTATTTGTTGCAAATCATGATATATCTGTTGTAACAGATGATTTATCTGATGCAATAGATATATTATCTATTGTCCAAAACAGTGTAAAAAAAATTATTCCTGGAAAGAACTAATTATTAATAATAATAAAGTTGAAAAGTCATGACTTATCATAATATTGATTAATTTAATTAAGTCATAACTTTTTACAGTAATCAAGAATGTCATTAATAAATAGAGATGAACAATTGCGATTTTTTGCATAACTCATTCAAGTTCAATCCTCTATAAATAGGTCTCTCCTTACTCAATCTTTTGTTCTACTACACACTATTTATTCCTCGCTCTTGTTACACATTCAACTACTTTCTCTTCAAGGACTTGATAGTTTTTTCTGTCTCTGGTAAGTTTTTTTCTTGATTTTTGTGTAAATATACGTTGTATTACATTACATTCGAATTCTTTCTTTTCTTTACTTTTGTGTTTACGTGTGTGTTTTGTCAACTTATGCGTTTTTTAGATATGGTTGATCCTGTGTGGAATGTCGCTATTTTACGAGACGCCATGAAGGAACTGCAGAAGGAGGTTCATGACCTGCATTGGGAGTTGGCCGCCGTCAGAGTAAGGATGCTGCGGGAGATCCGCAGAGTCCGGAGGGCGCTGCTGCTGCCCTTTGAAGATTGGCCGGCTGACCATACAAATAATAATGATGATAATAATAATTAAGCTTTTTTTTTCTGTTATCTATGTATTTTTTTGTTTGTTTCATAAAAAAATTATGTTTGATGAACGACTTTTTATTTCTTATTTAATTTTCGTGCTGTCTATTTCTATTTCTTAACGAATGACATGTCTACAATTAAGGAATAATTTGACTCCAGTATCAATAGCAAGAACATATGAGTTATCTGTTAGTTTAGTTTTTGTATGTGACAGGAGTTGTATCTGAATTTTGTTGTTCGAAACATATTAGTAATCTGATGAAACAGATTATTTATCTGTTGAAACAGATTACTAATCTGGTGCAACAGAATACCCATCTATTCGATTCATATTACGGGCCCCTAAAATCCTTAAACATGAATCCATCCAACATGAGTCTATTGTTACAACAAAACATTTATTTGTTGCCGCAGATAATGAATCTGTTTAAACAGATTGCTCTTGTAATGCATTCATGTTCGCGTGCAAGCTATTGTTGAAAAAACAACACACTAGCAGTTACCCAGATTCAACCAAAAAGCATAATCTGACTTACCAAAGTCTCCTCTCAAGTAAATTCTAAAGTTGAAAGTGATTTACGAAGCAAAATTTGACATAAGAATTTGGTCAAAGAGCAGCAGTTGGGGTAACAACAACAACAACAATGGTCAACAAGAAGAATATGAAGATGATAATGAAGTATAAGATGATGATAATGAATCAGAAGATGATGAATAAAACAACAACAACAATGAACAACAAATATTGCGAAGAGAGAGAAAATAACAACTGATGAGGAGAGAGAAAAAGACGTTTTTTTCCCTTCGTTCCCCGTTATATATTAACTAACATTTGGATCAAAGTGTAAATTTAAAAACTCGTGGGTTATTTTCAAACTTCCCCAACTTTCTTAATCCATAATAAAGTAATTGTCACATCCACCTAATAATTAAGACTTGTGTCACCTACACCTCATTTTAAAACTCTTTTGTCACCTGTGGCCCAAACCCCCAAGTTACTAAAGTATGTTGACATTTTCTTTCTAACTTAATACACGCTTAATTATTATATATATATATATATATATGTATGTATGTATTACTTTATTTTTTAAAATAAAATATAAGGTATTTTTATAAAATTATGGACAAGTTACTAAAGTATGTTGACATATCCTTTCGAACTTAATACATGCTTAATTATTAAATAAAAAAATATTTTTATATTTAGCTAAAAATATTTGAAAATTTAATTTTAAAAAAAATATAATTTGACTCTCCAAATATTAATGATACTAAATAATAAAAAATGAGAGTAATTCTTTTTCACATTTTTTGATGATGAATTTTTTTAACAAAAAATGAGATTATCAATATTTTATGGAATTTAGAACAAAACAAGTAATTTAACAAGAAATATTAGAGATTCATACACATTTAAGAATTATTTTATTTATGAATATATTATACGTTAAATTTATTTGGATAATTATTATGTTTATTTATATATTTTAATCTCTCTAAAAAATAATAAAAATGTCGACTCCATTGTTGAATTACATATTTTAAATTAAATATTTTTTAATCACTTAAAAATTAATATTTTATATATCAATTAAAATGAATTTTAATATTCTATATTATATGAGTGATATGTATTTAAATGAAGTGACATAAACAACAAATCATCTTTTACTTTAATAAACTTAAGTTTAAAATATATTTTTTATTTCAAACTAAATAAGATGTAGTAAGATTTTTTTTAAACACACACGGCATAATCATGGGAAGGCACACAAAAAAAAATTAAAACTAAATAAGATGAAAGCTTTATTTTAAAATACACACGATATAATTATGGAAATGCACACACACAAAAAATTAAGCTAAATAAGATGAAAGTTTTATTTTTAAGAATAAATATTTAAAGCTTGAAAAGAAATATATATATATATATATATATATATATATATATATATATATATATATATACAGTTAAGTTAAATAAGATGGAGGACATTTTGGTAATCAATTAATTTATTCCTAGAAATTATACCATGCATATTACTTTGAATACAACAAACCAAACACTCAGTACAAAATAATTCCAGCATAACTAATCCCAGTATAACTTATCTCATCATAACTAATCCTGGTATAACTTGTTTTCAAACCAAACAACCCCTAAGTGATCGAAACACTTAACATGAACTGCCTATACACACATACTTAAGAGTCATTTAAACAAAAATCATATAACATGATAATTGTACGATGCCTATGAAGCCCCTAAGAAATTTAAAAGATATATAACAACTGAACAACTAAAACAACTGAACAAGACAAAGCCTCGACAACATAACTAACAATCTGTATATATAAACAGAAGCATTAAACATACAATGGCCTTGAATGGAGATGTAGCTCACTAAAATAATAGGTGAAGAAGAATGTGGAGCCTAACATGGATGCTTGTTACCTATGAACCAATACATGTTGTAAGTACTAGTGTAAAGCAAATAAAAAAAGAGTAAATACATAATTACACCACTGATCTTGTCCGAAATTTTTAAAAAGACACCTAAATTTTGAATTCGATCTATTACCCCACGAATCATTTTTATTCCGTTGCAAATACACCATTTTGGACCTCTGTGTGTATACATGCACCACAGGCGCGTGAAGGGCTCAAATTTGATTTTTTGACCAATTAAAAGTTGTCACGTGTAAATAATTTAATATATAATTTATATTTTTTTAAAAAAATATATTTATTTTCTTTGTAAATATTACCCCGTACCCCCCTCTCTCCTCCCCCCCCCCCTCACCATTTCTTCTTCAACACCATTAAATCCTCCATTAAAGCTTCATTGATTTTTTTTTTTTTAAATCATATCATTAAAACTTCTCATTTTGTAGTTAATCATATCATTTAACTACCCATTAAAGATCTTCAACACCATTAAAGCACCTCCATTAAAGCTCCAATGAAGTTTTTTTTTTTTTAAATTATATCATTAAAGCTCCATTTATCACCTTTGAATGTTTAATGGAATTGAATTTTGATTTTGAAGAAGCAATTGATATGAAGTTTGAATTAAAATGGTTGAAATTCAAGAAAAATTCAAAAGTGTAAAAATGGAGTTTCAGTTTCATGACGGTGGTGAGTGTGTTTTGATGGTGGTAGTGATAGTGATGGTGGTGGTAGTGATGGTGATGATGGTGCGTGCGTGGGGGGTAGAGGGAGACATTGACAGGGTGGGGGTACTGGATGAGGAAGACGATGGGGGTAGGGGGTACTGCTGGATGCGGGAGGAGGGGGGAGTTGTTGGATGGGTTGGGGTGGGGGAAGAGGGGGGGGGGGGTAATAAATTAAATAAAAAAGAAAAATTTATTAAAAAATAAATAAAATATAAAATTAAATATATTTAACACGTGTCGGCACCTGATTGGTGCGTGTGTTCACTCTCTTTGTTGTGACTGAGGTTCAGCGAAAAATGGTGTATTTGCAACGGATTAAGTAAGAATCGTGGGGTAATAGGTCGAATTTAAAGTTTAGGTGTCTTTTTGAAAATCTCGCCTAACATCAGGAGGGTAATTATATATTTATATATAAAATAATAGGTAGACATGTACGAATAATACTCACATAGATCAAATATCAAAATGAAGAATTTTTTGACTTTTTTTTTATTGGCATCTCAATTAGGCTATGTACCTATTGAATTCTTTTATCATTCACAAACCATATCAATTAAGCATAATTTGCTGATGTGGCCAAAAATATAATAATATGGCAAAGTAACAAATCAAATAACGACACATGACATTTTAGCTTTTTATGATTTTTTAATATAATTAAATCTAAATATATAAAAAAAGAAGGAGAAAACCCCATTAATACACCCACCCCTACTGCAGCCTACCCAATCCTACCCCCTTCCCTTCCAAACACCCTTTTCCTGTGTTTGAGCACAAAAAAAAAAAATTAAAAAAAATTGTATCTTCTTCTTCTTCACTTATCTGTAAATTTTATTTCTTTTTTGGTTCCATCTTGTTCTTCTTGTTCACTTATCTCTAAATTACCAATAATGGGTAATTGAAGAACCAATCAAAAGAAGCCATTGATTGAATTTTATTGTATACAAAAAAATACCATTGACTTCAGATGCAATTTGAAGTTATAAAATGTTATGTTTAAAGATTTATGGATGAGGAAGATGGTGGAGGCATGGGAGGGATTACAATGGTGAAGATGATAGTTTTTTTTTTAATTCCTTCCACGTGTCTTTTTTCAATTGGTTGTGTTTTTTATATTTAAATTTTTTGATTAATTATGCTTCTCACTCTGCTAGTGGAGAGTGTATTACACATGTTATGCCTTGTCAGCGCCAGTGGCGGAGCCAGCCTTCTTTAGGAGGTTCGGTCAAACCTCCTTCGACGGAAAAATATACTATTTATACATATGATTAAAATTATTTTTTATGTGGTTATAGTAGGTGTTAACCCCCTTCGACTTATTTTTCTTTGAATATTGAACCCTTACTTGAAATCCTGGCTCCACTTCTAGTCAGCGTCATGTCAACAATTGTGCTTAATTAACACGATTTGTGAATGATAAAAGGGTTCAATAGTACATGACCTAATTGAGGTGTCAATACGAAAAAAATCAAAAAATTCAAGCACCCGTGTTTGTATTCATCCGTAGATTAATGAGCATATCTATATCTTAATATATTAAAAGTCGAAAAGTACTTGTAAAAGTGATTTGAACTTTTTGTCCTTCATTAAAAGTCTCCGCTTTAGATAATATCATCTTTCCACTTTTTTTATCGGAAGTGTCTAATATAAATATTTTATCATGTTCAAGTGCTCCAATGGAACAAATTGTAATTCAAGTGTCTAAATAAAATTTACCGTCAGAAACAGAAGTATACACTTCATATTGTAGTTTTAACATAAGTTATGTACAGATAATGAAAACTTGAATGAGCTTCCAAATTGATCATATACACACAAATTGACATGTTTCTTTTAGCATACTTATATAATCAAGTGAAATAATAAACAGTAAGCCTTTGATTTGGCTATACATTAATGTATGATATACTTAAAACAGTTGGATAAGAAGCATCCATGGCAATCCCACATAGTCCTTCTTTAGCATCAATGTCCCTTTCCATCCTTATGTATCCATTTTCGCCCAGCACCCCATGAGTTCGTGATCAACCAGTATTTAGTCCCGTCTACAGCTTTTCCATATCCAATTGCTGTAACGCCATGATCTAATTCAGTTCCACACGCGCCTGTAAAAATTCCACTCGAGTAGAATTGGAACGAGAAGTCACTAGCATCGATGGACACTGAAACAGGCTGATTTGCCACAGCGTTGAGTAGTGCTTTCTCGTTGTTCACAGCCGCAGAGGAAGATTCCCTTTTCGTGTTGCAACTTCCGTCAGCAGCTTTGTATGGATGTGTTTTTTCAGTTGTTATGCCTTTGTTTTTTCACTATGAATTCAAAAGCGTCTTCCATGTATGTAACCACCTTCACATCTTTGATCTTCACTCATTCTATCACAGTCCACCAATTCTTGTTCTGATAGAAAGATCAACTTTCCTGTCGAGAGTTTGGTGATCCCCTCTGTTGCTGCTATAGCAGAAAATGCCCAACAACTCCCTATCTATTTCTAATAGAGATGTTAAAGAGTTGAACACGAAAACCAATAGTAAGCCCTTCAAGAAGAGTTTAAGCTCATCATGGCTGCACTAAAGCAATCTGGTGCAAACATATTTATCATGTCTAAGTTCAGAGTGCAAAACGGCAATCTGGTGTACTAAAATCCTGCTATGCATGGGGTTCATGGAAGAGTCAGGCCACAAGAGTCTATTGTACGCAAACTTATCATGTATTCTTACAAAAGGCTGTTTCTACAATCCTGCTAGCTACGTCAACGCTCCCTCAAAATGAACTCCTCTAATAAGATTTGACTTTTCTATTACTTGTACTCTTTGAGCACCTAACACTAAGTTCATACTAGCTCTTTGAGCAACTAACACTAAGTTCAAAGACTTTAATGATACAAAAAAATAGTATAGTGAACTTTGGTGATGGAAGAGATAAAGTTTATTGACTCATGTGTGATATTAGAGGTGAATATAAGCTTGTTGAAATTTGGAGCCTTACCTGTGAGAATTATTGAAGCTTCTTGTTCTTTAAGATCCTTGTGGCTGAATGAAAACACGCGCATTTCAGATTCAAAATTGTACTCACTCTTCATTCAGTCTTTTTACTTTTAACTTTTCTTTGATTGCATTATGCATATGACAGTTTCGGAGCCTGTTTTACAGTTGAATGTTTTGTGTACACATACATTTGAGTTGGGATAATATCCCAAAGTAGCTTAATGAATTTGCAAGATTGCTTAATATGGTTTTAAGGTTGCTAGTGATATAAGAATGTGGTTAATCATATAGAGAAATTAAATTGATCCTTCTGTATTTTCTTCGGTGTAATATGGGGTAGATGATCCCAGCAAAATCAAAATGTTTAATCATATAAAGAAATTGATCCAACAAAAGCGAACTCACTTCTTTGTTAGGATACTTGAACACGAATATGTAAGGAATACGTCCCAAGTAGCGTAGCCACCTTTGTCCAAACGTGCTGAAAATTAGACTGCGTTTTTACTTCTTTATATTTGACTTTGCGTTAGTGAAAATCTTGATTCCGACTAAGACTAAGACGTGCTTGGCTGACGTGAATTTGGGGTCATATATGTTTGTACTAGGTACCAAAAAAGTAACTTGAGAGGTGTGTATGCAGAGGCGAATTGAATACCAGTAGGATCCTCCAAAAATGCATAGCTTTTAGAGGATCCGACACTCGCTCAACAATATTTTTGAAGAGTCCAAGCTACATAGATGACATCGTCTAATGAATTGTAGTGCTAACACAAGAAGTTAAAGACGGCAGCTAGCCACATTACAATAGAAACTTCTGATACTAATGGAAACAAGAAAGAAACATATATTCAGGAAGAAGAAGCCTTAACAAATTGTGTTTTTTTCTGAATCCCCAATAATTCAATTTTTATTGACTTGACTATATGAATAAAATTCACCTACTATTTATATTTCTTGAAAAGAAAAAACAAGAAGCAGACTATACAAAGTGAATTAACAATAGACTAGTGTCAACTGTGGTGCTTGCTAATCAAACATATCAGATGCCCAACTGAGGTCTGCTGCAATAAAATCATCAGCATCGAATAATCCCTCCATTGGGAAGCACTCGTTTATGACTAACGGGGCCGTTGGCTCAGTAAAAGTAATAGGCACTGCCTCTTCAAGATTCTGCACTTGCTCCTCACAACATGTTGACCACTGATCAGACACAAATGCGTCCGCATCAATAGTTCCTTCATTAAGTACCGTAGAACTACTTCCCATCTGCTGAGCAAGTTGATAATCATATCCAGATTCATCAATGCGGATAGGCAACTGGGGCTGTGTTCCAATATCGTTCAGCAGATCAGCCAGTGTTGATGAAAAATCAGCCCCTCTATAACAATCAACATTATATTCTTGAAAATTTGTTGCCCCTTCTTCTGAATAACTTGTAAGATCGTCATTATGATACTGAGCAAAAGGCACTGTCTCTTCAATATGGTTCTCTTGGTGGATGACGTTCACTTGTTCACTATTTTGATCTCGTTGCAACTCATGAAACGCATAATGTTCAGATGATGTGAATGGATAGGAATCGTGGGAAGCTGAAGGTACCATCTCATCAACGGTCTGCACCTGCTTGATCAATTGTTCACAATTTTGATCTTGTTGCAACTCTTGAAAGGCATTATTGTGCTTATAAGATGATGTGAATGGATAAACTGGAGACGAATCCTGGAAATTCGCCGTCCCTTGCTCGATATAACTTGCAACAAAAGGTGTCATCATGTCTTTAATGTTCTGGACCTGATTGACCAACTGCGCACTATTTTGATCTTGCTGCAACTCATGAAACACATTATTGTGTTCAGATGGTGTATAATCACCTAATTCCTTATGATCACGAGCATGCACATTAATCTTACCCTTAACACAACACAAAACAACGTCCTCGTAGTGTAGTGAATTAAACGCCGTCGCCTTAACGCCTTTAGGATCTTCTCATCAAGACTATATTCTCTCATAGTCCAAACAACATCATCAGCTTGATAACCTTTGTATTGGTGATACCTATAATTTTTCTTAGATCCAACTAACTTTGGTCCATCATAAACTGATTTTTCGCCATCGAGCCCCTTCCACGATCCTCCTCCAATCACCGTCCGGATAAACCTTGTGCCATCCGATTTCTTCTTCTTCAACTTAGTAAAGAAGTATCTTACGTTTTTATTAGTATCTTCATCCCCTAGCGAATTGCTTTCGAATATCTCCCATGGCTTCTTATTCCCATATAGATCCTCAAGTCGAATATTATCACACGAGTAACTCTTGAATGAAACGAATTTGAGTAGATAACGAATAAGCTCTTCATCCGTAGGGTGAAACCTAATTCCCAATGCCATAACTGGATTTGTTGAATTGCTGCTTATTTCACTCATCTTCATAAGTTTTTTTTTGTCGAAGAAAAGAAAATATTGTCTGTGTATATATATATGTTAACTTGTTGAGGGTCCAATGCTACTTATATATAAGTAGGGTTGTAGTACTAGTTAGTTAAAGGGCAGGAAGTAACTAAAAAATGGAAATAATTATTCAACAAGAATTGGGAAGTTAGTAAAGGGCAGGAAGTAACTAAACAATGGGGGGAATTCTTAATATTCCACGTGTGAGTTCTAAAAGTAGTAATGAGTAAATAAATACCCTTATAATTTTGATTATTTGTATTTGCAACATTATTTATCTATAATCTATATCTATATTTATATCTATAATCTATATCCATATCTATATCTATATCTATATCTATAATATATTAAAAATGGAAAACTCATTAGAAAAGTGATTTACACTTTTTGATCTTTATTAGATAAAATTATTTTTTCACCTTTACGTAAATTATTAAAATATTAACTATAATGAATATATTCAAAATTAAATGAAAAAGATTTTCTTATTCTAATTAAATTCCTAAACTTCCGGTAATTTTTATTTATGGTATTTTTTCCCACTAAACTCTCCAATTTGTCCAAAAAATAGGCTCCTTCATCGTAGTAGCGAATTTTATTATAATTAAATTTTTACATTTATGATAAATAGTCTCCTTCATCGTATGATCAAATAGGGCTATCCTTATAAGATTTGTAATCCATGAGATTTTTAGGAGTCTTTATTATTATTTTTTTAGTAGAAGATACATCACAAAAACAACTTCTCTTTTTTGTCTCACTTTGCTCCGTTCTTAATTAGTTTTCCTCATCAATAATGCATGTTTGTTGGTTTTACAAAGTTATTAGATATTCTTATCTTCTTCAAACAATATATGAACAACTATATATGATTTATTATTGATTTTCTTATACTCTTGAGCAGGTGAAGGAAGATTTATGTGTAGTGTGTGATTGAGGCTTTGTGCCGATTAACAAAGAATTTGAAGGTATGTGTATACGACCCACACAATATTATTTTTTCTTGGAGAAGAAGACGAAAAACGCCAACAACAAAAAGAAGAGAATATAAAGCTTTCTGATTGTTCAAGCCTATGCAGCTTGACTCCCTCATTCTAACTGTTGTTTGGATTTTCATACAAACACAATATCCGTCAACGATGGCAACTCCAACAGTCAACGATAGTAGCTTTGAAGAGGACTAGTTTCATGTTGTGTCAAAGATATTATTTGGGCTTCACGCCTTCTTAACAACGGACCTCGAATTATAAAGGTTTCAATCTCTTTTCATTTGCTCTACTCACAATTATAAAGGTTTTGGATCGCTTGGTGTTGTAAATTGTGGTAAGTGAATGATTGAAATATTTCTTCCTAAATTTTTGTGAGTAGCAACATTATAAGTCAGTTTGATGTTCTCTAAGTAATAGATAAAAGAAAACATCATTTGCACGTTCATAGTTTTTCCCATATGAAATTGAATAGGATAAACAATATAGCATATAGCATGTCGTTATTAATTTAGAGATAGACATAGTTATGTCTTTTAATTGTAGATAGAAAAGTTGATTTATTGGCTTAGTACATAGGCAATTCCTTAAATTGATTGAGATATTTCAATTATTGACAATTCAAAATATTTAAAAGATATATGATAAAGCACCCAAGGGTGTGGTCTAGTGGTTCAATGAAGTTGGAATGAGCACCATGAGGTCTCAGGTTCAATTCCCAGCAGAGACAAACATTCGGTGTTTTCTTCCCATCTGTTCTAGCCTTGGTGGACAGAGTTACCTAATACCTGTTTTGCTGGTGGGAGGTGGCAGAGACAGACAAACACTAGGTGTTTTCTTCCCATCTGTTCTAACCTTGGTGGACAGAGTTACCTGGTACCTGTTACTGGTGGGAGGTGGCAGATATCCCGTGGATTTAGTCGAGGTGCGCGCAAGCTGGCCCAGACACCACGGTTATCATATATATATATATGATAAAATTACGGTCAAAAATTAATTTATTGGAATTTTAAAATTTGAAAATGGAGAGAGTATTTCTAATATTGCCCCTATTTATTACTTCTTAGCGGCGACTATGACTGCATCTTGCACAATCACTTATAGTGATGTTCATCCTTAAAGGTTAAGTTTTATGTTGTTATTTTTTTCGAGTACTAATGTCTCTCTTTTCTCTTGATCATGTTGCAATGAAACTATGAACCTTAAGTTAAATTAAATAAATTGATAGATATGATTGAGATAGCATATAGAGATGTCAGAGGAGATACAATAATATAATATATTGACGAAATAGGTCGGCAACTCTTTAAATTTGTCGATAAATTTTATTTAAACATTCGAATTATGATTTGTTTCAATCGAGCACCTGAACACTTAATAAAGTGTTCATATTGCTACTTTTTAATGTGTTTTAACTTAAACATTTAAGAGACATGTGAAGATAAGTAAAAAAATACTAATTTTTTTTTAATTCAAAGTGTCTAATAGGAATACTTTAAGTAAATTCTTTCCATAACATATTATTTTATATTATACTTTAATATTAATTCGTTATCCTTGATCTAACGATATATGAATTGCTTCATATATCATTTCGAGAAAATATAATATCAAAGTAATTTTATAAAATTGAACACATTAAAGCGAGATACACGCGCAACGTGCAAACCCTAGACTAGTAAGTAACAAATGTACGATATGACCTATTATTATAGAATAACTTGCCAGGATATTATTCTGACAAATGTATGATAAGCATACAAGTTATCATATAACATCGAAAGAGGTGTTCATTATAATATACTCCCTCTCTTATTTTATGTATGACACATTTTCTTTAGTTCGTAAAAAAAATAAAATAGTATCTTACTATAATTAAAAATAATTTAATTATGATTTTTTTCTTTTACTTTTAATGAGATGATTTACAACTACATAAATATCTAACTACTGTTTTAGATCACAAATTTCAAAATCCTTTCTTTTTTTCTTTTAAGTATCGCATCAAATCAAACGTGCTGCATGAAATGGCCTAGGTAACCTAAGTTGTCTAGGTAATGCCCTTTAACTATTTTTAGTGTAAACAATCATATAATAGCATACTGAAGACGATCCACATCAACTGTAAAGCATATGTTGCCCAAATAACAACACTACGATTCAATACACATAATTGTTCTGGCAGTTTAACACTAGCTACGCCCTACTTAGGCTCACCGTGAGGGTCTCGCTCGCATGTCATATGTGTCATATATTGACTCGAGTCAGCAAAATAAGTGGTTGATATTTCAGCTGACTCCAAATGCAAATGATGTCACTAGGGTAAGTACGCCACAATCTTCAAGCCAATTATAATGGTGTTGTCTCATCCTGTGTACGGAATCGCGTCGCATGTATGTATCAAGTAAAATCTATGAATATCCTTCCTAAGGAGAACACTTAATTTCCTTGAAATTGATATTTAGTTATTTAAACGCTAGTTCTTATTTTATCTTATGACTGTATTAAGTTCTCACATATGCAAGTGTGACTATACTATTTTCATTTGTGTCATTTATAACAAGTGACATATATACTCCCTCCGTTTCATTTTAGCTGACCTTCTTTTTAAAAATATTTATTTCAATTTAGTTGTCCCTTTGATGAAATCAAGAGGATTTTATTATGTTCTTTCAATATTACCCTCAACATTAAATAACCAAACAAAGTGTATTTACTCAAATTCATATTTTCAATGCATAATTAATAGGGTTATTTTAGTAAAATAAGCCTCTATTAAATAATTTCTTAAGGGGTGTATCAAGTCAATAAGGGTCAACTAAAACGAAACGGAGGGACTACCATACTCCTAAGAATTTCAAGTAGAGACACATATAGTCATACGAAATATCATGAAAACTCGACTCACAAAGAATAATGTGAGTACTTGTGAGTCTTCATCAATAGCCCATAGGTTCATCTTAAGACAAAAATGGAGTTGAAACTTGAACTATTTAGATGTCAACTGTAGCAACAACTTAATGTTAAATCTTTTGAATCAATAGTAACTCTAACTAGGAACATCATGTTCTCTTCTTGGAATGAAGCTTCATCCCTACAGGAAAATCAATTTATTAGTTAGGCACTCCATTTTTTGTTTGTGTACTCTTTCTTATTTCGTTGTTTCTTCGTTTGCATACGGATCTAACTTCGTAGAAAATGCCTAACATAAGAGATAATGATTAGGTCAAATTAATTAAGAAAAAAAATTATTTATATAGAATCAACTATTTATATCGAATAAATAAAATATGTTTTAGATATGCTTTAGTAATTGAATCATGATTGACAATATGTTATTTTACCTCAACATATTAACAATTTACCTAGTGAAATTCCACAAATGAGGTTTGGGAAAGTTAAGAGTGTACGTAACCTTACCACTATTTTGAGAAGGTGGAGAGTTGTTTACGAAACTCTCGGCTGAAGTGTAGCAAACCTCAACATAATACCTAACCATTAATTAATCCTTCATTAGTTCGGTATAAACACTTGACGATAAATTCGAGTGAAAAAATTTCCAGAGTTAAGAACATAGATTCATCAATTGGGGATATGTATTTGAATTACACATGTCGACTTGATCCAATTGAGGACATGAGTTCACATATTAGGAAGTCTTAAGTTCACATTATAGTACCATATAGTTTAAATTGTTCACAACTGACTGCATTTGGACATCTTCAAATCTCTTTCTTCTGCTAATAAACATTTACTTAATCAATATAACATTCTCCAATAATTACTTCATTTTCTTTTAACTTAATGCTTTGGTTTATCATATTCATTGACATCCTTAACTTATATGCTTTGGTCTAACATATTTACAAATCCTCATACTGGTAATTTGTTTTGGAAGACTTCAAGAATATACTAGTTTTTTGCATTAGGATTCACACTTGTACATGTCCGTTTCAATACTATGGCAGTAGTACACAAAGTAGACAAGGAGAATTAACTCTAATGTCATTTGCTAAACCTGTATTTGGTTGGCAAATTGCTTCAACTGCAGAACAGAATACTGATGTGACTAGTCGACTTTCTTGAAAAGAGTTCAGCTAGTTCCAGGATAACAATATCATAAACATCATCTAAAGAACAAATGGATAAAAGGGGCTTTGCCCATATTTCACTTGATCTGAAGAATCGTAAAAAGTGAATTATAAACGCGAATAAGGAATCTGAGAACAATTTGATTTACACAAGTTAAAACACCTCATACTAGTAAACTGAATTGTTCACTGTTATTCTAGTTATAATCTCTAGCTAGCAACTTGTGCGAGTTAATGAGAAAGAATTCCTAACCTAAATTGGGGACTGTTAACAGAATTGTCCCAGTTGAATTATCATCACACTAATATCATCAAGTGAACCTCGCAAAACAGAGAGGTCAATGAGCTTTCTACATGCTGACAAGGGCTGCTGCATACTGTTGCCAGTGCACAAAGGCCGAGCAATATCTACTGCTTCCTGGTTGCTAACTGTATCCCATAAACCATCAGATGCTAGGACTAAGAATTCCAATTCAGGATTAAGTCCAAGAATCTTTGTCTCGGGTTCTGCTGTTACCCATTGTTTAAGGTACTGATCCCCAATACCTCTTGATACAGCGAGAGATCCCTGAATTCTCCAAACACCATGACAACAATCTACATAGCCACCCTACAGAGCACAAAGCACATGAAGATCAGCCGCTACGCAAATTTAAACAAGTAGGGTAGCACAAACCTAAGCATAATTTCATCATCAAAGTTGCTTACCGATGCCTCAATTCTATCCTTCTCATCTTCCCTTGAAGGCCTATGATCAGAGGTTAATGCCTCAGCTAGCCCTCCTCTGCTCACAACAGCGCGACAATCACCAGCATTAGATACAACTAGATTGCCTTTTTGGATCAACGCTGTCACACAGCATGTACCACCCCGAACTTCTTGGTTGAGAAATTCAGAATCTGTTTTAAGGTAACCGTTTTTCACTGCTGCCTCAATTTTGTCATCTGCTGTCTTCCCTAATTCAGTCATAATGTTCTTATTCAAATTCTCAGCTGCCTCAATTTTGTCATCTGTTGTCTTCTCTAATTCAGTCATAATGTTCTTATTCAAATTCTCAGCTGCATACTCTGCAGCTTTTATTCCTCCATGACCATCAAATATACCAAAAACACCCTGTTACAAAGTAAAACCTTTGTCAGTTTTTGCTGCTTTAAACAATCAAACATGCCTTAATACCAAACTCGAAGGTAAATTGTCCGATATGTCCTTGACAAGGTAGTGTGGTAAGGCTGCGTACACACCACCCTCCCCGGACTCCGGATTACACTAGATATGTGTTGTCGTGCATGTAAACAATCCATCCTCTAAGACAAACTTGGTATTTAATACATTTTCAGTGAAGTCTTATTTATTCCTATGAAGAGCTAAATTTGGAGAAGCATTAGCTAATTTTCAAAGACTAAACACAAAAAAAATAGTTCGACAGTTCCCTTCCATCTACATACTCTAACAAAGATGGTTCAGAGAATTTGCTACTGTTAGAAAATTTTACATTTCCTGCTCCTCTTTATCAAAGCCAAAATTACACTCTCTTCATTCACTTTTACTTGTCACATTTTGCTTCTTCTTCATATAGCTTTCAAACATCTAAATTTAAAATATTAAATTCATCTAATTTAATTTAGCTCTAAAGATTAGTCAAATTAACTCTGGTGAAGCGAAATGTGACAAGTAAAAGTGAAACAGTCACAGAAGAGTTAATCTAATTCAATTTAGCCCCGAAGATTAGTCAAATTATATAAGAAGGATTACAACATACTGAATTAGTCTAATTCAATTTAGCTCCGAAATTAGTCAAATTAACTCTAATGAAGCGAAATATGATAAGTGAATGTGAAACAGTCACAGATGAGCTTCCAAATACACCAAAATAAGTTTCAGAAACTGAAAGAGAACCATAAAATGTACTACTACTAGTAAAATTAACAGCAAAAATGTACCTGTTTGGAATCTCCTTGAAGATTAACCATAGCAGAGTGACGATCTTCCATTGCACCTTTTCTCCCTCTTTTACAGCAAACAGAATACCCTTCCCCTTCAACCTCAACCAAATCAACTCCCCCCGCCGGCGTCACCGGAAAATTCCCGAAACTCATCGAAGCTACCGGAAGATCCAACCTAGTAGGCCTCTTCCTCTTCAACACCGTAGAAGTAGAAGAACAACCAGTAGTAGTAGTAGTAGTAGCAGCAGCAGTACCAGTTCTAATCAAATTACTCGGTGGAGGTTTCTGAATACGAAGAATCCTTAACGGCGATGACGGAGAAGAAGACGGAGAAGAAGAAGAAGCCGTTAGGGTTTCAGGTGAAGAACAACGGAGAGATGACGGTAACGGAACCCTAGACGGAGAGAATACCGGCGAGTTTGAAAGTGCGACGGTGCAGGACATTTTTTTCTGATGTGTCGTTTTGCTTAACGTTCGATTTTTTTCCCGTTGTTTTAATTTTTGGTTTTGTGAAAATGGGGAAAGTGGGGGTATTTATATGCGGGGAGGAATAGTGGCAGACTGGCAGTCAAAGTAATGGGGCCATAGTAGGAAAAAATGTGTGGCCCATGAAAGCCCATCCCGTGTTCTAAGAGCGGTGATTTTATTACTATACTATATACTTGTTTGATCTTTATTTTATAATTATGTTGTTGACTATACACTTCGGTGAACTACCATCCCTTTCTAATGTCAATTTTACCCCTGAAAAAGATACTCAAACATGTCATCGATTATTGAAAATGGTGCATCTATGTATAAGTTTGATTCGTGTATGTTGGTATCTTTAAAAGTTGAGTTTATCTATGCTACTACCGTTATAGAAAAATTCATTTGTTCTATTATTTTGCAACGATGAGTTTGTAAAATTATTTTTGTCACATGATCTCCTTGATAACGATCTCAATCGAGTGACTAAAATCGATATTGAAAATGTTGAAAAATCAACAACACAAAATAAAGATAGTGGAGAAAAAAGATATGAAAATTAGAAGAAATTGAGATGAAAATGGAAGAAGGAAGGGTTGATTGAATCAATTAGCCAAGGGAGAAAGAGAGCTCAATCAAATGCATGAGAAATCAAATTGAATTCACAGTATGACAACTCGACGATCAATCAAGCGAAGCAGATAACACAAGCAATTTGGGATCCACCCTAATTCACGAGGCAAAAATTATTTTGCAAAAATCAGTTTTACAAAATAATGGCACAGATGAAACTTTCTATAATCACAATGTTATAAATGAGTCAAACTTTCAAATGCATTGAAATAGATGAGCCAAGTTTATAACAGATGATATAGATAGTCATTTCTAACAGTTCAATGACATATTTGAGTCTTATTCCTTTAGTATAGCATATGATAAATTCACGAGACGAAAGTTTTTTTTTTTTTTTTCAAATAACCTCTCTTCCTGACAAGGTACAGATAAATTAGCGTACGCTCAACTCTTCAAAATTCACTTTATGGGAATATGTTATTGTTGTTTGATGAAAGTCACGTAGATAAGAGAGAATTGGTTAAGTGATGATCCGCACCCAATCCTAAAATTATAAGTTATAGCCACTAAGAAAGCAAAAATAAAGTAGGTCATATAGGAGGAGGATAATTTTACTATTCATTCTTCAAATATAAAAAAAAAATACATTTTCCTTAAAATACTATGAAGAAAATTAAAATATTAATTTGAATTCTTTCATGACTTAGATCGTCCAAACTGCATGAATTTGATAATCAATCTATTTTTTTCTTGTAATAAATTGAATAGTACCTCATGTGATTAGAGTGTGAAGATAGGTACATATTTCATTTATTGTCATTTAGTCTATTAAGCTAGAATAACACTCACGTACACGCAAAAAATGTAAATTGTTAGATCACTTTGTTAAGTTTTCATGTAACGCGTTATCTTTTACTATTTCGAACTAGTAGTACATTAGAATGTTATGGTTATTACTAAAATAGTGTTTTATTAAATGAAACAACAGTGTAATTAAAGAAAAGTGGGCAGATGTGGACAGCCAAAATATAGAAATTAAGGTCAAACACGCAAATACAAGTAGCAACCTTTCCTCCACCCTTTCTTATAGAGGTTGGTTTTGACTACGCCACTTTGCACTATGTGATTTTCCTTGTACAATTTGCAAATAATTACCCTACACATATAGTAAATATATAATGTGGAGAAGGTTTATCGGAAACAACATCTTTACTTTATAATATAATAATGATAAATAATAAAATTGATATACGGTTTTTTTTTTTTCGAACCTTATTTATGAGATGATATGTTATTGTTATTATTATTATTATATAAAATAGTATAAGGCTTCTTTTTACCGACGTACACAATATAACTTTTACGTAAAACTTGTATTTTTTTTATTTTTTTTAAAATAAACTTGAAATTCAAGAACCTAAAATAAATAAATTCTCGAAGACATAAACCTTAAATCGTGTCATCACTTTGGACAAGTGTCGTGCCCTCAAGGCCTCAACACGTTATCCCTTTTTTGGGGGGAAATATTGTCGTGGTCCATTTTGTTGGTTAGTTATACGCTTTGCTGGTCCAATTTATTTAGGTTGTATTGCTTAAACTTTGATTTACTCCCCTTATTTTAATTTGTTTGACTTATTAAGAGTAACTTGTCTGACTTACTAAGAGTAAGAATGTGAAACAAACTAATACTAATAATATTCCATGTAGACTTGGATATGAAATTTTTTATTTGAAATAAATTTTACATAGTATTTAGGAAAAGAAAGTACTATAGCTTCGCTCACAATAGTTAAAAATTCAAAATATTTAGAAGACGTTTGTAAAAAAAAAAGAAAAAAAAAGGTTTTCTCCAAGAAAGAAAAAAAGAAAAACGCTTTTGCTTAGTAAAGAAAATAAAGTAGCCATTGGCCAACGATACCGAGTACTAGCAATATCTTTCATTAGCAGCCCAAGTTTACAATATCAATTCAGTTTCAGTGTTAAGTAGCACAGAAAGTAACTACATAAGCTGCATTAAATTGTTGGGTATGATGTAGTTTTGATGATTGACAATCTAATAACGCGATATGAAACATGTCAGTCAACCTGATTCACAAACACACTGTCTCATGTAACTGAAACTAATAGCAAAATCATCGATGATTAAAGACAAGGGTGGAAGACATCAAAAATCAGATGAGTGGTTAATTCTGATAAACTCAAGGAAATAAATATGTGCAAATTTGAAAAAGTTGAAATTGATTCAAACACTTGTTGATAAGGGAAACCAAGTTGAGTTGAAAAAGGAGTCATATGGAAAGAAGGAGTTTCACTTGAAGTAGAACTCTATGTAATGAGAGTTCTGATTAAAGGAGTTTGAAATAAAGAATAACTCTTTGGAGAGCTGTGTTTAAATAGAAGATGCATCATTCAGAGTAACTCACGTACTTACAAAGCAGAAAAGCACAATCGACAGATTGACTTCACGAAGTGCTACTCAATCACTGAAGAAACACATTGAAGAACCTGGTCCTAAGTATAGAATCCAGCTAGGAGTTTTAGCGTTGATTTTTAGAGTTGTTCATTGTGTTTGAACTATTGATGTAATATTAGTTTCAGTGTGTTATAAACTGAATTGAGAGCTAGTCTTCGAGTTGGAAAAAACTCAGAGACTTTGGGAAAGCATACCTTGGGAGGTGTGTGTAGTTAAGAATTAGAGTTTATAATTCCTAGTTGTTGAGTCAAAGGAATTAGAGTTTATAATTCCTAGTTGTTGAGTTATAAGAATTAGAGTTTATAATTCCTATTTGTTGGTTACAAGAGTTTTGTAATCAGTCGTTGTTGAGGCTCAGAGTTATTTAGTGAAGTTGGGTCAAATCCTGTAGAGGTACAGGTCGTGATTTTTTACACCTTTTTGAGCCGGGTGTTTTCCACGTAAAAATTATTGTGTTCTTACTTTCTGTTTTACTGCTTTCTTGGAACACGTCAGGCAACCCGTTCCATCGATAAGCAACAGTTAGGCGAAAATAAGATAATCAGTAGGGCACGAATTCTTAATAAGTGGTATCAGAGAGAGGTTGTCTTAAAAAGGGTTAGCACCTAAGACAAAGATCAATATGATGAATTCTGCACCAGCTACTGGCTACTGCAAAGGACAAGACATCAATAGGCCTCCACTGTTCAATGGACAGTACTACTTAGGATGGAAAGAAAGGATGAAAGATTTTCTTCAAGTTGTTGACTACTAACTCTGGATTAGAATTATTGATGGACCTCAATCCCCCATGAAGAAGGATGCTGAAAACAAGGATGTATTAAAAGACAAGAGTGAGTATGATAAGGCCGACTTTAAGATGCTTGGAAAGAATGCAAAAGTTAAGCATATTCTTATTTGCGGACTTGGACCAGATGAATATAACAGGATCTCAGGTTTCACCACTGCAAAACAAATTTGGGAGACTCTAGCAAACACATATGAGAAGAACATGGATACCTTAGAGAAAAATAAAGGAATTAAGGATAAGTCAATAGCACTGAAAGAGTCTGACAACGTAGAATCAGATCTGGATAATAAAAAGCTTACCAAGAATTTCAAAAGGTATTTTAAGAAAGGAAAGCGGAAGAACAAGGGAGGAACGAGTAGTAGGTGTTGTTCCAACTATAAGTCTCAAACTGGTTGTTTCAAGTATGAAGACACAGATCACATGATCAGGGATTGTCCATTGTGGGGAATTGAGCAAAAAAATGTAAGAGTTGAAAAAGAGAAATCTTACTCCAAAAGGAAGGAATCATTTGCTACGATGACTGCATGGGGATCAAGCTCAGAAGAATCTTGAGATATCTCATGAGAATCAATGGCTTAAGACTATGGTATTCAAATGAAAATAATTTCACTCTTGAGGGCTATAAAAATGTTTATTATGTGGGTTACTTAATTGACTGGAGAAACACCAAAGGCACTAAGTAGAGAGCATTTTGAAAGGAATAGGTTACACTTGGGGATGATTAAAATTGCATGAACTCTCCTCAATGATTGACTAGAATAATTATTTTTCTTCTTAATCTTATTAGCTAAAAAGTTATTATATTCAGTCTTGCACATTTAGTTGTGTGTACTAATTCCAGATTTTTGACTTTTCTAACCTAATCTTGTATTAGATTGTGCAGAAAAATAGGTTCGAGCCAGCAATTGTGACCACAAAGGTCTTCTTATCAGGTATGTTCTACACTGACATAAGCACAGGCTGTCTAAGTTGAAACAGTTGAGCACACCTGTTCAATTCCACACACTTCATCCTCTTATTGTCTAATAAAGCTAATGAATTGGTTGACCAAACTTTCTTTGATTCTCTCCAAATGGGTGTGCAAAAAATGTGTTAATCCTACACCAGAAAATCCTTCTTCTTTCTCAACCAAAATATCAGTTGTGTACCATGGATTTGCCAAGCTTGATCATCAATCACATGCAGCATAAGTTTTCTGAGAAATGAAAAGGGATATGATCTCCCTTTCAGTTCCTAATTATTTTTTTTTAAATTTCTCAGTCTTAGTTCAATAGATGTTCTTGCACAGATGAATCATGTTGCTCTACCAGATTCAATAAGGAGGGATAACACTAAAAAAAAAATATTATTTGGCTAAAAAAAAAATTAAAAAAATCTGAACTTGAAGCTGCACAAGACAGTCATGAAGTGGAATAAGTGGTCTTTTAGGCTTGGATCATGACTTTGAAGCTTGACCTTGATTAAGAGAGGGATGAAAATGTTGAAATCATTCGTCAATTGACACAGTTGATATCACTTGTTCCTCTTTTCTCTTCACTATTTATATCCTTAGCCATGTCCCACTTTTATACCATATTTTTTAATGCTCATTTATTTTGCTTTGTTCAGTACTAGCTTAGGTTTAATGTGGAACATGCTGTCAGTTAAATGGAATGGTTATCTTTGCTAAGTTGAATCATATTTTTGCTCTCTTTAATACATTACTATGTTGGCTAAAGTCTTTGTCTGGTTGTTTTGGTGATAGCCCCAGTGGCCATGAATAGCATAACAAATCACTTTGGCTAGTATATTATTGCATTGAAATGGTTTTTGATGATGCCAAAAGGGGGAAGATAAGAGGGTTGTGCAATGTTTATAACCCATTGACTAACTTGTTTCATTCTAGTGTTTTATATTTTAGTGTCTACAGGTGAAGATGTTTGAATGCACAAAGACAAGAGGTTTGTCATCATCAAAAAGGGGGAATTTGTTGGGTATGATGTAGTTTTGATGATTGACAATCTGATAGCGTGATATGAAACATGTCAGTCAACCTGGTTCACAGACATACTGTCTCATGTAGCTGAAACTTGTAGCAAAATCATCAATGATTAAAGACAATGGTGGAAGAAATCAAGAACCAGATGAGTGGTTAATTCTGATAAACTCAAGGAAATAAATATGTGCAAATTTGAAGAAGTTGAATTTGATTCAAACACTTGATGATAAGGGAAAACAAGTTGAGTTGAAAAAGGAGTCCTATAGAAAGAAGGAATTTCACTTCTGAGCATATCCTGAAGAGTCCTATGTGTAGAAGGAGAAAGATTTTGTAGATTGAAGATGTCTACGCAAGATAGGAAACATATAAATTGAAGGACTCTTTGTTAGATCAATGAAGTTCTTGATGACTGACACATGAATGGAACATGTTACTTGACCTGGTCTAAGCATAGGAAGGCAGGCTTCAGGTTTTACTGATAGATGCAGACAAAGATTGTTGAAGGTCAGGAACGAATGAGCATGCCTAAGTCTGATATACTCAAGCTACTGATCATGTGAGAAATTGAAAAAGTTGTGGTTGAGTAAAATACTTGAAGATAAGTTGATTTAAAGAGTTGAAGTTTGACTACAACACTAAGGAGACAAGAGTTGGAATTGAAGAAGGAGTCTCACTTGAAATAGAACTCTATGTAATGAGAGTTCTGATTAAAGGAGTTTGAAATAAAGAATAACTCTTTGGAGAGCTGTGTTTAAATAGAAGATGCATCATTCAGAGTAACTCACGTACTTACAAAGCAGAAAAGCACAATCGACAGATTGACTTCACGAAGTGCTACTCAATCACTGAAGAAACACATTGAAGAACCTGGTCCTAAGTATAGAATCCAGCTAGGAGTTTTAGCGTTGATTTTTAGAGTTGTTCATTGTGTTTGAACTATTGATGTAATATTAGTTTCAGTGTGTTATAAACTGAATTGAGAGCTAGTCTTCGAGTTGGAAAAAACTCAGAGACTTTGGGAAAGCATACCTTGGGAGGTGTGTGTAGTTAAGAATTAGAGTTTATAATTCCTAGTTGTTGAGTCAAAGGAATTAGAGTTTATAATTCCTAGTTGTTGAGTTATAAGAATTAGAGTTTATAATTCCTATTTGTTGGTTACAAGAGTTTTGTAATCAGTCGTTGTTGAGGCTCAGAGTTATTTAGTGAAGTTGGGTCAAATCCTGTAGAGGTACAGGTCGTGATTTTTTACACCTTTTTGAGCCAAGTGTTTTCCACGTAAAAATTATTGTGTTCTTACTTTCTGTTTTACTGCTTTCTTGGAACACGTCAGGCAACCCGTTCCATCAATAAGCAACAGTTAGGCGAAAATAAGATAATCAATAGGGCACAAATTCTTAACATAAACAATCATCTCAACTGCACTAGTACTTTGAATATCTCATGGTTTACAATAGAATTCGCGCACGTTTGAGAAAATAATAATCAAAAAAGAAAATATTACAATAATCATAGTATTTGATTTCAATATATGATTATTACAATCTCTAAGAATCCTCCAATTCTTCGTTACAATCTGATCCTTTTCTTGTATTTCTATGCAGATAAAAGTACTTCACCGAGAGCAAATAAGTCAACATTTGCATGGGCCTTAGAAGCTAAAGTTCCATTTCTTGATAAGGAGTTCATTGATGTTGCCATGAGCATTGAGGATCAAGAATGGAAGTTGATATTGAGCTTCAATTATTGTTGATGGAATCGAAGTGGAACTAAAGCTACAGGTTCTGAGAAGTCTAGATGATCTTCATTTTTCAACTGATTTGCTGGCGATTTAGATTGTTCTGTTGTTAACCAAAACGAACATTTTTATGTTATGTGCATTGCAGCATATCCTATATAGGCAGAAGAACAATTCAATGATGGTGTAGGCTATAGAGCTGGATTGGATTCAAAGCAATTACTCCGTAACATTACTACTATTGTTTTATTTTCTTGTGCTTGTTTTATAAGCTGACTTGGGAAACATATTTTTCATCTCAGAGGTGACTGATAAGATGATGTTTAATGATTCACATGTCTTCCCTCATAACACTCCTGCTACGAAGGAAGCTGAGTACTACAGGATGATTTTCGAGCGCTTCTTCCTCGGGTGCTTTTAGCTCAGATAATAGTTAAGTAAAGATCAAAGTAAGTTTTTGAAATATATGAGAACTGGTTACTTTTAGCCATGCTACTCTGTATTGTTGGTGTTGCAGAATTCAGCTGGGCTAATAGTTGCTGGAGGAGCGAGTGTGGCGTGTAGCACTGCGAAAACTGCTGAAGTGGGACGCTTATCGGTCAAAGAACCTTGATTCTTAAGGCAGGGCTGCTGGTGTACATAAACATAAAGTGGTTTATGAGTATCATATACCTGCTGTAGCTAATGGGAATTTGGCCACAAAGATCATCAACAATGTGCCATTTATGAGAGGAGTTGGTGCTGCTCCTGAGCTCACAACAAGGAGATTGCAGCAATCTGTTGTCCATGACTTCTTGCTCATATTTGAGCTTATTATAGTTTCTGTAAAATTATGAACTTTCGCCTTGGTATACTACTATTGTGATGGGAAGATTCAGCATCTTATTTGCTGTTCAGCTTCATTAAAGAAAACCAGGTCAAGTAAATATAGAATAATGCCCAGATGGTACCAAATAAATTCTTTCATTAGCAGCACAAATCTACAATGCCGAATCAGTTTCACCATACTAACTATATAAACTCATTTAACAATCATCTAAATCAGCTGCACTAGTGTGAACACTTTGTGTATCTCCTAAATGAATTTGCATCAATAGGCCAGCGAAAACTAAAATTTACTACTACTAGTACTATAAGTTAGTAGAAAAGGACAGTGTAAAACAGTTGGTTCCAAGTATCAGGCAGGCCAGGTAAACACCAATGGCTACAATCAGGTTTGTTAGGGTTAATTCTTTGCTGAGAATTGAGATCACCACTGTAAATGGATGGATGTGCATCTTTCCTCATAGTTGATAACAATGTTATGTCCAGCAAGAAAGGTGGGTTGTCCATTTCCCTTATTACTTTTTTTATCACATTTGTTTGATCCAAGTCTGGACCCGGGTACATGCTCGTCATCGTGGTTGTTGTTACGGGGCTTGTCTCCCCGTAACAACTCCCTGTTGATGCACCCGTGTTCCATTCATTTGGGCTGCAGACAACAAAACAAAATTGACAATAAGTTTTAATATTACCCATACGTAGAAATTAAAGAACAAGATCCTAGGAAAATACATACTATTACTACTGTTGGTATGGAAGAAGAAGCTAGACCTGATAGTGTAGAATATTTGTACACTGATAGCGCACAAAACATAAACTCATTAATATTTATTTTCGACTCATTGTATAGCTAATAAGTTATAACTAGTAAATTAATGCTCCTGGTACAAATATCGAATGTGAATAAAATATTTTCCTCGGCTAGCCGCGAAAGTAGTAACAAATATTTTCTCTCCTAGAAACTTTTTTTCTGTTATGGACGTCTAAATTAGTAACAAAATTCATTAAAAATATTAAAATATTTAATAATCCGTCCATTTCAATTTATGGCACATAATTTGAATCAACACGAAATTTTAAGAAAGAAATGATTTTTTTAGAACTACGACAATAGACATGCTATAATATTAGCGTGATTATTTAAAAAAAAAAAAAAAACTTTTCGCTAGAGGTAAAATGTCAAAGTGTAAATTTAGTTATTTTTTCGAGATAAACTGTTGGAAACAACCTCTCTACTTCTTCGAGAGTAGTGGAATTGACTGATAAAATGAACAAAAGGTATCACATGAATCGAAAAAAGTACTTTCTCCATTTCAATTTGTTCATGTTACTTTTTTTTTTAATCGATCTCAAAAAAAATGTCTTTCCTATTTGATAATATTTTAATTATAATTTTTGATAAGATTACGAGACATTTTGTTATATTATATATATCTTTTATTAAGATCAAAAGATTCAAAAAATTTTACTTTAATTAAATATATAAATTGAAACCAAAAGATTTTTGTAAGATTTCATACAAAAATATTAGTGCAAAAAAACACAATAATTGAATGTTCATAAGTCCAAGTTGGAATACAAAAGCATATAATGAGTCGATGACAGCTTATAGTGGGGGCAAGGCCAGCATAACTCAAAAAGCGACTGCTCCCCCCTACTAATATAACCCTGACAAATCTACTGAACATCCACAGTCTCACAGGCTCCTCTTTATAACTAGACCATTTGTCCGAATATATTTTAAAATTATTATAGCAAAATACTATAATTATAGAGAACATATACATTATAATTATAACGTAATATGAAAAATGATTTTAAATAGTAGTAAAAAACAGGAGAACGAGTTAACATACTCATAGTGGGTAGGGGAAATGCCCTGAAAGAAGAGTCTGGTTCTGCTACTGTCAATATTGGCATCAACCCATCTTGCCCACGTTCTGAGCCCTTTCTCCATTGCCTCTAGTGGTTCCATGTCTTCATACATTGTCCCTCCTGATTCTACGTTGTCCCACCTGCATATCTCAAATTTAAAATTATAGATTCTCAATGTATCCATAAAAGTCCAAAATGAAAAAAGAAAAAGGCAAGGATACCCTTGGAGAGGGCCTTTGTGAGTCCACCAATGACCAGTATTAAAAACCAATACATCAACACCAGTCCAAGCATTAGCATTTCCTCTTACATCATCCAATTTTAGCACTCTTTTGCCTTGTATAGTATCTATGTCCACTAGATATGGTGCCTTGTGATATGAAAGAGCCACTCCATAATCCTGCAAGGTGTAATTTTAGGACCAAGTCACATAAATGAAATTTACTACAAAACAAACTTCGTCAACAACAATAATAATTATGCCTCAATCCTTAGACCCCGTAATGTATAATCTTTTCGCAATAGCTTTGCCCGTCTGAGTGGAGGCAGAGTCAGGAATTGAAGCCAAGTATAGAGTTTTTGAATCAAAATTATTGGATTCTTCCAAACCCACTACCTACAAACTAGCTCCGCCCGGAGGTGTGCCGGTCTTAAATACTCAAAACATATAAAAACCAAGAGCTGAGGGTCAATACCAGGAACTTGAAAGTTGAAATAGGGTAAAGCCTTGACATCTGTGTTTGAGATTTTGGTACATCAGCTGAAATCATACAAATCAACGACTCCCATTGATCTCTGCCTAATGAATCACCAACAAACATCACTGTTTTCCCTTTCATTTTCAACAGAAACTCAAGCCCATTGAACCTATTAAGAAAAAAAAATCATCTAAAATCAGAACATTGGCAGCGAGATGCACTAAAGTTCCCGCTATGCAAAGGTACTAAGAAGGGACGGGCCATTAAAATTGAAACATTAGAAATCTGTGCACTAAAGCTTCCCCTGTGCACTATACAAAGGCCCCGGGAAGGGTCAGACCACTAAAACCGAAGCATTGGCAGCCCGTGCACTAAAGCTCATGCTATGCTCGGGTCAGCGGAAGAAGGGCCAGACCAGTACAATGGAAACATTGGCAGCCCGGTACTAAAATCGAAACATTTGCCGCTCAGTGCACGAAATCTCCCGCAATGCACGAGTCCGATAAAGGACCAGACAACTAAAATCGAAACATTAGCAGCTCAGTGCACTAAATCTCCCGGGATCCGATTAAAGGACCAGACAAGTAAAATCGAAACATTGGCAGCTCAGTGCACTAAATCTCCCGCCGCAATGCACGACTCCAGTAAAGGACCAGACAACTAAAGTGTGAAACATTCAGCTCAGTGCATTAAAGCTCCAACTATACACAAGGTCCGGTGAAGGACCGCACCACTAAAATCGAAACATTATTGAAGAAAAAATGAAGTAAACAAGTACCTGGGTATCTCACAATTAGCCGGTTTCCATCGATATTTAAGGTATTCAGTATCAGGTCGACCGTACAACTGGCAGTTGAACTGTGGATCGACGGCGGAGCAAGAAGAAGAATGGTAAAATGGGTAAGTTTCATCATAAACCCAAGTACCTATAAACAGAGCACATGAAGTTTGATTACCTTGAAGAATTGGATTTCTACGATTCGGGTTATTATAGTTGTTATTATTGTTATTGTTATGACGGTGCCTTAATAAAACAACAGATGAAGCTACATAAAATTGTAACAAAAGAAAAATGCATAATGTTGAAGAAAATGAAGAGAGATGTTCCATTTGGGAGAAATTAAAAAGGGTTAAGGAAGGAAACAAAAGGTACTTATAAAGTGAAAAATAGGGAGAGAGAAGAGAGAAGGAAAAAAGGGGTGAGAAAGAAAGAGGGAAAAAGAATGTCGCTTTGTGGAATGTAATGTAGATTGCGCGTTACAGGACCCATTAAGTTGGCAGCGCTCTCAGCAGAGTTTTTTTCGTACCCAGGATCGAACTCTCGATCTCTGACTAAGGGTGAAACAGCCTCATCCACTGCACCACGACTCATGTTGGTGATTTTTGCTATTACTTATTGGGTGCGTATGAATAAGTTTATTTTTTGTGCAATAATTTATAAATTATATACGGTATGAAATATAAATTGTACTGGATGAGCTTGATTAAGAAGGATTGATGGAGAGAACAGAGAATAATTCCTAGCCATTCTTATGAAATGTTGTTGCACAACTCAGTCGCCTTTATGGGTATAATTTATTCTATTTTTATTACATAAAGTTCGAGTTTGAAATTCTTGAATTTGACTACACCATAACCTACGCACTATATCTATTTGAGCTAGTATTGGGTCAGTGATGATTAAAATTCATAATTTTAAATTAATATGTTCTAAGTTAAAATTACAAGATCAAAAGGGAGTTTTTTTCTTAACGGTTTAATTATTCTCGAGTGGAATTCAATTTGGGTAATAATATGGACAAAGAAAAGGATGTTGTACAAGGTCCTAGAACAAATTCATCGCCATATAATTAGACGATGAGTATTAACAATTGAGACGATTTTTTTAAAGTTAGTTCAGACTAATAAAGAAATTGAATCAGAAAGCAAGACGAAATGGGCCTTTTTAATTTCATGTGAGTAGATTCGATTATTTATGATGGTATATAAAAAGTATAAATAACATAAATACCAATGCTTTTGGAAGTAATTACACTCTCTTCTATTTTTTTAATTATTTTTCTCTCTTCCTATTAATATACATAACATAGTCGACATATACATAATATTTTGTGTATATGTTGAGATTTTTGTAATATATTTAGAGAGTTAGAATTTTTGTAATATTGAAAACATAAGTTGTGTATTTGTATATTTTTAGATATAAAAATTTAATATAAAATATGTTACATTTTAATCTTTTCATTTAGGGAAAATGATCTTCTGGCCCCTTGTATTATGTCGGTTTTGTAAGTTGGATACTTCTACTTACATGTTTGTCATCTGGACCCTTAACCCATTAAAAGAACAACATTTTGCACTCTTTGACCGTTGACCTTGTCTATGTGGCATTGAAATGGTGACTGGGACAAAGAGAGTATAGCCACTCGTCTGGGGTGCGAGTGGGGGTCAATTTTTGGCCAATTTTACATTAAAATAATTTTAAAATATTTAAAAATATATTAAAATTAAAAAATAAAGATCTTTTTTCCCCTCCATCTTTTTAAATTTAAAAATATTTTTAAAAATTTAAAAATATTTTTAAAAAATTAAAAAAAAAAAAAATATATATATATATATATATATATATATATATATATTTTCCCTCGCCACACCACCCCAACCCGTCCCCACCCCCTACACCCTACCAGCCCCATCCCACCCCACCCCCAGCCCCTCCACTCAACCCCAGCCCCGTCCCCACACGCCTCCCAGCCCTGTCCCCACCCCCAGCCCCTCCACTCAACCCCAGCCCCGTCCCCACACGCCTCCCAGCCCTGTCCCCACCCCCAGCCCCTTCCAGCCCCCACATCCCACCCCAATACTTTTCCAACCAGCCCCCCTTCACCTTCACTTTTTATTTTTTATTTTAATTTTTCATCAATTCAATTCTTTTCATTTTTTTTGAATAAAAATTTAAATTGAAATTGAAATTTTATTTTATTTTTAGATTAAAATTTAAATTTGAATTGAAAGTGAGTGATAGTGAATATTGAAAAAATTTAGTGAATTTCGCTTGAAAAAAATTAAACTTTTTGTGAATTTTTTAAAGATATTCAAATTTAAAAATTAAAAATTTATTATGTTTGTATATATGAATTTATAGTTAAAAATTTAAATGAGTTGGAGAAGAATTTTAATTATTTGGAATGAATTTGATGTTTAACTTGTGAGCAAAAATAAAAACATGATTATTCAAACTTTTCTACAATTATAAAATTTTCCTATTTAATTAAATTAATTTTAATATTTAATTTGTTATTTAGCATTTTAAAAATGACTTGAAATTTAATGTACGTAATACTTTTTAAAAATTTTTGATTTATTTTTATTTTTTTAAATGACGTGACAGATGAGGCAAACGTGGCAGCTGACGTGAAAAAAGTGTGTTACACTCACCAAAAAAGAGTTTAAAATATTTCTTTTTAGTGAATTCAAAAATTCAGATGACAAATATGTAAATAAACATATCAACTTATAAAATCAACATATTACAATAGTTTTTTAGCTTTTATTTATGTACTTGCGAAATTTGGGCTGAAGATGAACCTTGGGTGCTTCCCTGGGTTTTGGCGGGAAAGTCATTACACAGGTAACACAACTTTTGATGCTTAATCTAACGACTAAAATTAATCAATAAAAAAAGTTTTGGATTTGTTACAAATCTTTGTCATCTAGCTAGCAGACTGGCAGCTTTGATGAGATCTAACTTCTCAAAATATAAATAATGTACTTGTCTTTATTTTTAATTATTACTTATATAATTTATTCTTTTAAATTTAATATTTTAAAAAATGCATTGAATAATAAATGGAGTAGTTTTTAATAATAACGATGAAAATGACATAAAATGATAGTTTGTCTAATAATTTTTAAAATTAGATAAATATTATTGAACACTTATTTCTAATAAAATGAACAAATAAAGACCGATCGAAAAACGAATTCATGTAAATCATACAATAACAACAAACCCAGTATATTCCCACATAGTGGGGTTTGGGGAGGGTAGAATGTACGCAGTCCATACAATTACCTCTAGGGAGGTAGAGAGGCTATTTCCGATAGACCCCCGACTCAAGATAAAAGACATTAAACAGAAACATCAAAATCGTAGAACATGATACAAATAAAATAGGTACGACACTCGCAATTAGAGAAAAGAAAAAAGAAATACATACGTAAATCAATAACTAAAGCCATAAATAAATAGATAAATACATAAATTTGCCAACAAACGACAGCAAGTCCACCTACTTACTGACTACTACTACTCCACACCCTTAGTCCTCTACTCTAATGCTTTTCCTCCATAACTTTCTATTCAGGGTCATGTCCTCAGTCAGCTGTAACTGCTCCATGTCGCGTTTAATCACTTCTCTCTAGTGTTTTTCGGTCTACCCCTACCCCGCTTGAAACCTTCCAAGGCCAACCTCTCACACCTACGAACTGGGGCATCCGTGCCTTTCCTTATCACGTGATCAAACCATCTCAACCTCACTTTTTGAATTTTATCCTCCACCTACACCACTCTCACCTTCTCTCGAATAATTTCATTCCTAACCCTATCAGCCCTAGTGAATCCACACATCCAATGTAACATTCTCATTTCCGCCACCTTCAACTTTTGGATATGAGAACTCTTAACCGGCCAACACTCTGCTCCATACAACATAGCAGACCGGACTGCACCTCTATAGAATTTGTCTTTCAGTTTGAGGGGCACCTTCTTATCGCATAAAATTTCCGAAGCGAGCCTCCATTTCATCCAACCTGCCCCCATGCGGTAAGATACATCCTCATCTATCTCTCCATTCCCCTGAATCGTAGACCCGAGATACTTAAAACTATCCCTCTTGCAAACCACCTGAGAATTCAACTTTACTACCACCTCCTCTTTTTGCCTCGAGTCACTGAACTTGCACTCCAAGTACTCCGTCTTGGTCCTACTCAACCGAAAACCTTTAGACTCCAGGGTCTCTCTCCAAATCTCCATCTTACCATTAACCCTTTGTCGCGATTCATCAATTAGAATTATATCATCCGCGAAAAGCATACACCAAGGCACCTCGCCTTGTATATTCCCCGTCAACACATCCAGCACCAAAACGGATAAAAACGGATTAAGAGTTAATCCCTGGTGCAACTCTGTCAAGACTGGGAAATGCTCAGAATCTCCTCCCACTGTCCTTAATCGAGTCTTCGCTCCCTCATACATGTCCTTAATCGCTCTGATATACGCCACCGGAACCCCTCTCGCCTCCAAGCAACTCCAAAGAACCTCCTTAGGGACCTTGTCATACGTCTTTTCCAGGTCTATAAACACCATGTGAAAATCCCTCTTCCTCTCTCTATACTGCTCCACCAGTCTCCGCACAAGGTGAATTGCCTCTGTCATGAAGCGATCAGATATCGTATTAGGAACTTTCTTTTCCCCATTAATAGTCCTCGTCATAAAATCAGTCCAACTTCATTTTGCATTTACAAACACATGTCAAAAAATTTAAGTCAGGGTAGTATACATGAACTTAATATATGAATTTAAGAACAAAAAGATGTACTAAGAGGTGTATTTTTTTATAGATGACATTCTACACTCAGGGGCGGATCTACGTTCATTCGTGGGGTGCTCCGACTTCATTCGTGGGGTGCTCCGACACCCACTAAACTCGACATGAAATAAGTAAAATTATATAACAAATATACGAAAATAGATATATAATATATAAAAGCACCCACTATATAAAAAATTGGTTAGGTGCATTGGTATTAAGCTTGATTTTAAGCTTCTCCCCTAGAAGGGATGCCTTGGATTCAAGCCTCTTTGAGGTGAATTTTTATTTTTTTCAAATTTTAAATTTTTTAAGCACTCATTATCCTTAAATCTTGGGTCCGTCACTGTCTACACTGATTATTTTCCTCTTCACCCTCTATACCAATCTCGTCTCCAAATCCAACACTCCCACCACTGTCACCACCCGCCTCTCCGCGCTCCCACTCCTCCTCTCCTCTTGATCCTAGCCCTACCTATGCTTGCTTGGCACTTCCAATTCCATTATATTTATTTAGATTATATAAAATTTCATGAAATAATATTTTTTGCATTTGCATACTTGTAAAAAATAAATAAAAATATCACTTTTTTAACATTTTCTAAAAAATATTTTCCATCTTGATGGAATCCACCTTAAATATTCCCTCCGTTTAAAAAAGAATGACCTAATTTGACTCGGCACAGAATTTTAAGAAAATAAAAAGACTTTTGAATCTCGTGGTGTTAAATTAAAAATATGTAAAATGTACCAAAATGTGCTTCAATCTTGTGGTCTTAAACATGTCATGTGGAAAGTTAAAATTAAAAAATTACTAAAAAGAAAAAGTGATGATTTTTTTTTAAATAAACTAAAAAGAAAAGTAGATTATTCTTTTTTTTTAAGCGGGGGAGTATATGGGAGAAAGCACTTGGTGGGGGAGGGGTCATGTGAGGAGGTCATATCATGTGTGCAAGTTGGGGCATGGCATGGGGGCCCTGCAACTTTTGATACATATTTCAAACTTCGTTACAAGTAAAGGAATTCACGTTTCTTGCTACAATCAAACAATACCAAGTTAGTATAAGTATAAATCAAACTTCCTATTCCAATAAAGAAAATAAAACACCATAAAGGAAACTTTTGAATGGTTAAAGTGTTCTTTGCTTTACTTCTGGAACAAACACGGAACATCATACTTCCGTAGATCAGTAGGTGTCTACTGTTGACTAGAAATAAATGATGAAGGTATTTTTACTGTATGATCCGTTGAATATAATCAACTCAACGCCTTGAAAATGTATTGAGTAATGACCGTAATTAGTAATTAAGGGTAAACTAAGTAGAAATAGGTAAATTGTTCATTAGTTTTTCAAACAGAATAAATTTTGTTAAAATTTAGACATTATTTTTAGCATAGTGGTAACATATTTGAGTTTAGAGGTAACATAAATTATCTTAGCATTTAAATCAAGACATACCTGATTCTACACACATGAGTTGTAATAGGATAATTGCGATTATTCTCTCATTCACTAGCTAGAACTCTTGGATTTGAGTCTTGAAATGGACAAAATCCCAGTGAGAGACACTAGGGCGGAAATCAAAAGAAGTAAAAGGCATGATTTAGAATCTAAATTATTGAACGAACTAAAAGAAAGTGAACAAAAGAAGTATAGTTAGAGGATTCATAATATTAGCTAATGATATGTTGGTTGCGAGACTACCATGACTATGTAAGTTGCATGTAAAAATATATGATTCTCATTCTCGAAACTCCACTCGTTCTCTCCTTTCTTTCGCCTAGACAATTTCATTGCCTCACTCCGCTCTCCTCTAAAAACTTATTTCGTTCACCTACAAAATCACCTTACTAATCGAGCGCACGAGAAGACCCTGTAGAAGTCCTTTCCAGTGTTCGGTGTCCGCATTGGAGTCCCGACTAATTCGGATTGCGCATTGCGGGATCCATTAAAGTGACAACACTCCCAACAGAGTTTTCTCCATACCTAGGATCGAACCCTCAATCTTTAATTAAGAGTGGAGCAACCCCCATCTACTGCATTAAATAAAAAGGTGATATTTTGAAAAAAAGTTGAAAAGGGGTATTCTGTATTCATATGTTAAAACTGTGTTTGGACATCTATTTAACTTGCAAAAAAATTTACTTATAAGCTTCGTGAGTGGAAAAAGAAATTCACTTGTTAACCAGTTTTAGAACTTGAAACGTATCTTCAAATTTTCAGCTATTTTGATCCTTTTACAAAAATAAAAAGATTTTTCTTTTTTCTGTCCAAACAGCCCCCCCTATTTCAATCCACTTAAAATTGCAAATACAGTATATAGTTGGAGGATTCTTTATATTAACTGAAAAATTTGATTTTGCACGTTTTCCAAAAATATACTCCTTTATCTAATTTTATTTTATGCGACACACTTTTCTTTTTATCCGGTCAAAAAAAAGAATGTTATTGTTTCTAGATAGATCACCTATGCATACGTTATCTATAATAAAAAAAACTAGCTATTCAGCAACTATTGAAAGGTACAATTCCTCTTTTACGTCCGTTTGATTGAAAAGAGTTATTCTAAAATAATTAATCCTGTATTAGCTACTTCAAATTAGTTATCCCATCATATATATATATATATATATATATGTGAATAATTTAACTCATTACTATGTTATAAATGATGTCATAAATAGTCTCGATACTAAGTTTACTTTTAACCAGATGCGGAATAAAATAATCTTGTATTTATTTCGAAACTATATATACCTTATGCCTCACATCAAATGACCGCTATTGATTCCACCATGTTTTTAAGACTGCACTCTTCTTTTTTCTTTTTTTCTGTTAAAAAAAATAACAATTTACTCCCTCCGTTTCATGTTAGTTGGCCCCTATAGACTTAGAACACCCATTAAGAAAAATATTTATTAGGTGTCTATTTTACCAAATTAGCCTTATTAATTATGCTGTGAAAATATAAATTTGAATATATATAACTAGTTTAGTCATTTAATGATAAAGGTATTATTGGAAGAATATAGGACCCGTTTGGCCATGAATTTTTTTTCTTTTTTTTTTCTTTTTTTTTTTTCACTTTTTTCACTTTTCCGAAAATTGTGATGTTTGGCCATGAAACTCCGAAAAATTATTCCGGAGTTGGATTCCAAAAAGTGAAAATAATTTTTTGTTATTTTCACAATTTTCCACTCTCATTTCTAACTTTCATTATTATTATTATATATAACCCTAATCTTTAAATTTTTATACAAACACCTTTAACTACAACCAACCACCAAGCAAAAAATTATTATTTATTTTCTATGGTACAACATCATTTTTAATTGTTACAAATATTCTGATCTTTTTTTTTTCTTTTAACCAAAATTTACTAACGTGAAGTAAAAAATAATAAATGGTAATCTATGGCGGAAATATATCAACTTTGTTTTGAATGAACTATATTATAGAAATATAAGACCTAGTACATTATGTTATTTAAAAGTGAGAAATTTAATATTTTTTTCTTGCCATTCTAATTTTCTGTATATGTCATATAATTGCTATTATGATTTTAATAAATTATTAAAAAGTGGTCAATAAAGTCGCATATCAAACATAACGTAACGATCCATATTAACGATACAATAATATTCAAGGAAAATCAATATCATCAATAAAGAAAAAATAAAAAAATAGCACCAATCTATTCAGAAATAATTCATCCATAATTTTTTTTAAAAAGACCAAATTCAATAAAATAATTAATTCAAGTGAAAGTAACTAAGAATTTTCATCAACAAATTTAAGAATATATAAAATATATTTATATCCATCAATCATATCTATCAAAATATATTTTCTTTATTCAATCGATTATGGTTAGATAAACTTATTTAGTTCGTGTTTGTGATATTTTTATTCAAATTTTAGAAGAATAACAATCATAATAATTAGTTTGTTATTAATTATTTTATCAATTGAAGGCATATGAATTATTTTTTAAACATTTGGTTGTATGTTAGTAGGTAAATGAGTAGTTGAGTAATTTTGATAATTTTTAAAAGTTGAGGGCATAAAATCATATTTAAAAATGATTTTTCAAAAGTCTAAATTTTTTTTAAAAAGACATGTCAAACACAACTCCAACTCCAACTTCGGAAAAAAATAGTTTTCATGGCCAAACGGCTACATATTAAAATCCTTTTGATTTAATCAATGGGACAACTAAATTAAAACAAATAATTTTAGAAACAGAACCAAGTAAAATAAAGCGGAGGTAGTAATAAACTTCACGTATTTATTTACGTATTTCTTAAATTTCTGCGCTGACCATTTACGTATTTCTTAAATTTCTGCACTGATCATAAAACGAAGGATTAGCATCACGAGTCGGCTAAATGGAAGGGAGCCATTATTTATTTGGTACTGTGTGTTTTTGCAAAAAACAAGTTGGTAAATACTGAGTAACTTTTTCTTGAAAATGTGAAAAGTCAAAAAGCTCGAGTTTACAAACTCAATTTATTTATCACTCTTACCGTTTTAAATTGAGATGACACATTTATCAAAAAAATAATTAGTGATATGCCTAATTTATCATAATATTTCTATTAGATGATGTTTATATTTTAATTTTCTTTTAAAAAATAATTAATACAAAGTGTAAAACATGATTTTTTCTTTTTACCTCTTCTTAACTAATAAAAAAAAATAAAGTAAAATAAAAAATCAAATTATGAAATTTGGTACGGAGGAGTACGACAAACTCCCCCACTCAACCTTCTATTGGTTTTGCTGTTCCTGTTTATTCTTAGTTGGCAAATGATGGTGAAACAATTGTTTATATTTCTAGCTGAGAAATGTAATGGTGTAAAAAAAAAAAAGTAGAACCATACACCAAACTTAAATTCTTAGTTTAATGGCAAAAGAGAACCCGAATAGGGTAATATTGCCAGTGGATAACTGAGAAGCATGGAGAAGCAATGGAGCAGTCCAGCAGTGTGTCTCAGGGGCGGACATAGGCTTGAATATACGGGTAAAATCAGATCTCTTAGACCAATAAAATAAGTTCTACTAGTTTGTTCATAGATTATGAAGTTGAAATATGAAACTTGTAATTTTGATATTTTCGAAGTTGTGATTCTTTGAAGTTCGGAAAAACCCAAAAACTGATCTGGATCACGGACTAGTTTTGGGAAACTTGAAAATATTTCAAAATCAGATCGAATATTCAAAAACTACCCAAAAAATCTATATGGCTAGAAAGCAGAAAGCATCTTTATCCAAGTAGAGATTCAGGACCCTTATCTATAGCTATCAGCTACTGACTGCGCTTTGTTGCTGAGACACTGATATTTTTCCCAGAGGAGAATTCAGAATTCTGAGTCGGATGATTTAGAATGAAGGAGTGCGTGCGCCAAGCAAAATTGCTTCCATGCATCTCACAAGAGGAAAGGAAGAACAGAGTGGAGAATCCAAAATCTAGAGTTAGGTGATTTAAGAATGAAGGGGTGCGTGCGCCAAGCAAAATTGCTTCCATGCATCTCACAAGAGGAAAGGAAGAACAGAGCGGAGAATCCCCAATTCAGAATCGGATGATTTAGAATGAGGAAGATGAGAGGAGAATGTAGGCCCTGCAAATTGCTTGCTTCCATGCAACAACGGGGACAGGTGAATCCAGAATCGGGATTTAGAACGAGGAAGAACGGAGCCTGCTAATTTGCTTTCACGCATCTCCAAAACAAAAAACGGAGGGGAGTGCAGGCCCTGCAAATTGCTTCTCCTGATCCACCAGGTTCGTGAACCAGACAATACATGACTAACTTCTACTCTAGATTAATCAAAGATATTTCGAACATATGCAGTATGGATTGACTCAGCAATATTGGAAGCATGAAATCTGTCTTTATGCATAATTTACTATCAGCAACAAAACGATACAAAATCCGCTGAGGCCAATTTGGACTAATCACTATTACATATATACCAGTGTTGATAAATTTCCTCCTACTTTTTTATATAGGAGGAAACTGAACTTTAAACCTGAACAAAATTTATCAGGTTTTCTAAATTAAAACCCTGTAAAAGGTACTCACTGTTCCTCTGCTGTTTTTTCCTCAAAAAATCGCCAGCTTACTGTTGAGTATCACCCCCCCCCCCCCCCGCCCCCCCCCTTCTGAAATCAGCTTAATTTTTACTCGACGATATCCTTCCTTCTTAGCTTGTATCATTTGATCAGGCCACTATCCTTGCGATGATCACTGGCAAGGTAGGCTGCTACATGACCGATCTTGTTGTTTTCATCTGCTAAAGAATAACAAATGATGTTAATTATGACAAGGATCCAATAACTAAAAAAACCTGTAACTGTGAAATGACGTTTTCTGAAAGAGAAAGAGCTTTTTTGATATATGAATTGTCTTTGATACATGTATAGAAAATTAATTATGATACGTTTATTGTTTTAGTTTGTTCATGAACTAGAGAAGATGTAAGTTGTTCATGAACTAGGAAGGTAAAAGAATATCCGGAATTAAATTAAGTGCATGTAATAGACTAGGTACATGCTAAACCTATAAATACTTATGTAGTTTAATTATATTATTTAAGCAAATAGAGTGAAGTAAAGAGGGATCATTTCTTCTCCTAGTATTCAAGAAAGAATTTGAGTGATCGAAAGTGTTTATCCTCCCCTATTTTCCAACATTTGGTATCAGAGTAAAATTCTTAGGACCAATTGTACGTATCATTAAATTCCATATGAGTGATTTAAACAGTTGGTCCATGCCATTAGTTTAAAAGAAACTACATATCATGTTTCTTGTTGCACTTATTTCTATTCCTCATGGATTTGAACATCATAGCGCTTGATTAGGCTCTTCTTCAACCCTTTCAATGTGTAACTAAAGAGAGGAAACATACCCCACAGGTCCTTGGTCCGCTGTTGCACAACCCTCAACTTGAGTTGCTTGCAACATCTCGGAAACAGCAACATTGTCATCTGATTCAACGTTGTCATTGCTGTTTGTATTGTCGAGATGTGTTTGCTGGGCTGCTGCAGGGGTCTTTTGAAGGATTTTCTGGCACAGTACAGTACCCTGGAAATCAAGGAAAGTGTAATCAAAGAAGTCTGCTCTCT
Source organism: Capsicum pubescens (assembly GCA_030864215.1). Classification (NCBI taxonomy): domain Eukaryota; kingdom Viridiplantae; phylum Streptophyta; class Magnoliopsida; order Solanales; family Solanaceae; genus Capsicum; species Capsicum pubescens. The sequence continues at coordinate 5,917,797 of CM061543.1, forward strand.
CTGATCTTTCCACCACCGAGAAACCAAATTTAGTGGTCCATGTGTTTAGGACATCATGGACAGCTGGCAAAACTAGCCTCTCAACTCCTAATTCCACGAGTTTCTGCGCAGAAAAAAAGGAAAGACGCTCAATGAAACAAAAGCAGAAACAGTTACTAATTATATTTGGATTATAAGATTACACTCAAAACTATCATCTGCCTGCATGAGATCACCAATTCACTAAGTCGAATCTGAAACCTTGAGATTGTTACCACCATGGGATAACCAACATTTCCGAATACTAGAAAATCTGTTCCTACGAAATGTAGGTCAGCAACCCCTCGTTGGGATCGCCTGACCATTTTCATCAGCTTAAATACATAGCCTAAAAATATTGAATACGCTGCCATGGTCCATGGATACGGTCCTGCATCAGAAAGAATATACCCGGGCCTCCTTTAGACCTGTTCCTTTGGTTTACCACCACCCCACAGAAGGAGAACTGAAGAACAGATACATACCTTTTCAAGCTCCTTCATTAAAATGCGACACATTCCAAGTCGACGGTACTTAAATTGTGTTGCAACAAGAGGGAGCTCTGCCACCTTTTCTCCATAAACCCTTTGAAATAACAGTAAAAGTATATATCTATATATATCAGTATAAATTTTGTTTGCTACTTTTAGAATTATGGAGAAGTTTACAAGAGAATAGGACTAGTGGTAATTTGTCCAGAGAAAATATAACACGGGGGTACATACCTTACAACCGCTACTGTAATGAGCTCATCATTTCTTTGCAGTAGCACGGTGTAAAAGCCCTTAAAATTTAACCTGTTTAACTCAGACCTGCAATTTCAGATTGTGTTTGTCGTAAGTTGAAGTAGTTAGTGCCCGTTCATTTTTTAACAAGAGGTAATTATAAAGTTGAACCCATACACTTGGACTGTTTTGAAAATCTGAATCTTACCATCTACTGAAGATGACATCTTCTGTGATGTCTCTCCCAGTGAGAAGTTCTTCGACTGGTTCAAAACATTCGTGCATCACATTCAAAGCGACTCTAAGTCGGCTATATATCTCCGCACTGGACTCAGAATCATCAGCTTTTGTATATTTCAACAGTGTCCAAGTGAGGTCATCATCACCCACTATAACCGATTTTTCCAAAAGATGATGCATACCCAAAAATATCTGCAATTTTTTTTTTTTAAAATGCCTTTGATCAAAAATACTGAGAGAGTTAAAATCCACTGAAAATGGAAACGGCACTAGTTAAGCATGTTATCACTCTGTTTCTCAGGCATTACATATTTTCCTAGGTTGCAAAACTAAGATCAATCAGATAAACTTCATTTCATTGCACAGTTTACTAGAAGTGCATTCTATAAACTTGTCAACAACTTATAAATGCCCTGTAAGGAAAGCATGCTTCAATTACCAGTTCACATCTCGTGCTACAAAACCAATTTCCTTCAGGAAAATTATCCAGCTCTTCAGTACCCTTGCTTCTCAAGCACCGAGCGTGATCTGCATCGACTCAAATCTTAATCAGTAAAGAAGTACACACACATAAACACAATTCTAGATACCTGAGCACAAAATTGTCACGGGATTATACTGAAAAAGTTGCAAAATATTGTTAAAATATATGAGAAAGATCAAACAGCTACTCACACTTAAGGTCACACTGACAACAAATGAGAACGGAGTTATCTGTAAAGTGGTCTTTGTTTGTATCAAATCTACCCTCGCCACACACCTTACAACAGCATGATGGGCAAAACCAGTCACCATCTGGAACCTCCTGTTTAAGCAATTGGATGCAAAATAAAGCAATCAGCTTTTCGATTGAAGATTAACAAAAAGAAAGACAATATAACAGTACGAAAGAGATACCTTAATCCCAAGGCAATCAGGGTGAAATGAAGAAGGGCATCCATCACAGAGTATTAAGTCACCGCCATAATGACACACAGAACAAATATAGTCATTTGTGGTAAAACAACTGTCCTCTTTGTTTTGTACACTCCTATCTTTCATCTGCATTTGACACTCAAGAAGAGACCTTCCATCCTCCAAATATATATTTGCTGAAGGTATATTACAACTGTTCCCAGTATGAGCTTCAAAGTTATGAAGACCGTAAATTTTTTGGCAGCAATAGCATTTGATTCCTTCACGAGTAATCCGCCCTTCTGCTATTGGATTGCCACACTTTTTTCTGCAATATACTACCTTAGCACGTGGCAAGACCACATTATTGTCTATCAACCAAGATAAAACTGTTCGAGGTGTTTGATTAGAGGAAGAAGGAGCCACCGATCGAGCTCTTTTACCTGATCGCATATTACCATCTCCTTTTCTGAGTGATGGCCTGGATTTTCTCTTGTTTCTTGGTTTTGTTAACAAAGAAATAAGAGGCTCTTCCATTGATAACCTCTCACATGAATTTTGTGTAGCAGTTGATGGAGAAGACACTCGTTCTGGTACGTGGCTTTCAGCTTCCCACATTTTTACGTACCATTTACAAGCTTTTCGGAAAGAGATAAAACTTTTTCCTTCTGGAGAACGGTAACAACAAAGTTTCTTGTCTTTTTTCCCAACAGAGTAGAATTTCCATCCAGTTGCAGCGAGGTGTTTCTTAGCTTTTAGGGCTGTAGCACTTATCTTCACCCCATGTCTATAGGATTTCTGATAGGCAGAAACATCTTGAGATTTCGGTAAACAATAGTCAATTACAGCTTCACGGCAGATTTCAGGCTCAATAATTATTTCTTCAGAAGGATATGGCAACTCGGGCAGCTCGTTGCATGGTTGTGGTCTTTCCATGCAAGCAGACTGGATGGAGTTATAAGTGTCACCATTTAAACTACTTTGTTCAACTGGGGATACCAGTGCACGAGCTTTTGACTCTTCCAACACCCGGCAAGCTTGACTAATTGACTCACATACATTTCCATTAGGAGCAATATAAAGTTTCTTAATTTTACCAGACTCCCATTTGACTTCAAATTTCCAGCCCGACATTAAGAGATGTTTCTTAAATTCTCTTTTCGAGGAAAAAGATGGCACACGCTTAGCTAGGTAAGGGTTAGGTTCTCCAGCCCGCGTCTGCCAATCAAATTTCTTCTTCTTTTTAGGAAGTCTTCCCCTGCGATGCCTAGAATTCGCCGAAGTCGGTGGCTCACTCTTGTCACTGGACAAAATAACAACAGTGTCATCACTTTCTTTATTTGCGGTTGCTTCTGGGCAAGAGTCAGGTTCACCGACCAGTGTCTGCCCCTCGAATTTCTTCTTCTTCGTAGGAGGTCTTCCTCTGCAAGGCTTAGAATTTGTGAGCGTCGGTAGTTCACTCTTGGAACTAGACAAAATACCAGCGGTGTCATCATGAAGTGGCTTAGAAATTTTCCTCTTCTTTGTAGGAGGTCTCCCCCTGCGAAGCTTAGAAATCGGGATAGGCGGTAATTCACTGCTGGTACTGGACAAAATACCAGTGCCATCACTAGGCGGAGGTAAAACAGATAAATCATGTGGTGACAAAGATGAATCTTCTTTTTGACTAGGAGGAATTGACTCACAATCATCATTACCACACAACTGAACATCGTCCGTTGCAGGTGCAAAATCCTCTGAAAAAATCTGCTTTTCAACAGGTTGATGATGGGAACCAACCTGATCCATAGGCAGTTGAAGACCTCCTGTTTCTGGGAAAGAGTCAGGTTCACTGACGATGGTCTGCCCCTCGGTTTTCTTCTTCTTTGTAGGAGGTCTTCCCCTTCGAGGCTTAGAATTTGCAATAGGCGGTGGTTCACTGTTGGTACTGGAAAAAATACCAGTGCCATCACTAGGCGGAGCTAAAACAGATAAATCTTCTTTTTGACTTGGAGGAATCAACTCACAATCATCATTACTACACCATTGAACATCCTCCGTGGCAGGTGCAAAATCCTCTGAAACAAATTTATTTTCAACAGGTTGAAGATCAGAAACATCCTGATCCATAATATCAGCAATGTCATCAGTAGGCGGCTTCTTAAATGTCTTAGTTGATGTTGCTTCTGGGAAAGAATCGGGTTCACCAACCACAGTCTGCCCCTTGATTTTCTTCTTTTTTGTAGAAGATTTCCCCCTCCGAGGCTTAGAATTCGCGATGGGCGGTGGTTCAATGTTGGTACTGGACAAAATACCAGTGCCATCACTAGGCGGAGGTAAAACAGATAAATCTTCTTTTTGGCTGGGAGGAATTGGCTCACAATCATCATTACCACACAATTGAACATCCTCCATGGCAGGTGCAAAATCCTCTGAAACAAATTGTTTTTCAAGAGGTTGAAGATTGGAAATATCCTGATCCATAGGCAGTTGAAGATGGGAACAATCCTGATCCATATGCAGTGTGGCCGCACTATCTAATTTACAAGCGGCTTCAGTAACGGCTGCAATCGAGTTATCAAAATACTTTTGAAGGTCCAGTTCAGCTTCAAAGGCAAGTTCTGAGAATTCGAGCAATTGGCCTCCCTCTACAAAGACCTCTGAGCAGTTCAATTCAGCAAAAAATTGCTTGATAGTGAACTTGGTATTCTCATATACAACTTCCTTCACCAATTTCCGCCAAATATCTGTCGAAGAAGATGTCCACAGCTTGAGATTTTCATCAAACTCATCCTTCAGTTGTACGTCATACCAAATTTGTTTAACTGAGATTAAGAGCGGGTTTGCCTTCTCAATCTCCTCAACCACTTCAAGGAAAATCCAGGAACCTCGAGGCTCCCACTCTTCTGTAACCTCATCCCAATCTTGTGAGAGACGCAGCTTACTCACTTGAGCCTTCATTTCATCACCCATTTCTGGAAAGAAAACTCTTCGTTCCTCGTCACCTTCTTCACGGTCAAATATCACACCTTCCCACCAGGCATCTTGATAATAGAAATCTACACACTGTCCATAAGGTAAAGGCCATCTGCCAAATTCACGTTGAGGTGGCAAAGGCCTAATAAAACCAAGATTATGAACTAGCTTTTCATCAGCAGCTGGAATTACCCCATCAACTATAGGAGAAACACTTATAAGTTCTACCAAGTTGCCAGAACCTTTATCTGATACAATGTGATCATATTCTACATGACGAATCAAATAATCACACCTAATCACAACACCCGAGTGCCACGAACCCAAGAACCCATCTTCTACACTCCTCACCTGCATAAATCACAATGCACTAATTAAAGAGGGGAAAAGGGTAAGAGGGAGAAAACAATCTTGACCCATAACATACACGTTATAGCCTTCAAAAAAAAAAAAAAACTAATAATGGCATCGAACCAACAATTGGAAAGGAAACATTAATCCAGCCCATAGAACTCCCTGATTTTCCTCATTGATGCTGAAAGTGAACTTTGTATGCATAAATCAACAACAACAATCAACAGACAACAAACCCAGTGTAATCCCACAAGTGGGCTCCGGGGAGGGCAGAGTGTACGCAAGGACTTACCACTACCCCTAAGAAGGTAGAGAGGCAGATTCCGAAATACCCTCGACTGAACAAACAATGAAAAAGAGGCAATTGAACTTTGTATGCACAATCAATCAGCACCACCATCACCACAACAACCAACATCAACAACAAAAAACCCAGTGCAATCCCACAAATGGGGTCTAGGAAGATTAGAGTACACACATACCTTTCTTCTACCTTCTCTTAGGTAGAGAGGCTAGTTCGAAAAGATCCTCGACTGAACAAACACCGAAAAAGAGGCAATTGAACTAGGTATCCATAATCAACCCCCAAAAAATTAAACTCCTTGACCACACCCATTTTACTAGTTCTACCTAAAATTTCCAAATCCTTCACTTCATCAACATAAAACAAAAAACCCACCTCCAACAACCTGGTACCCATTCTATACAAATGTACATCAACAAAACATAGATAAAACAATGTGGGTAAATCAGAATCAACTAAAAGATTCAATTTTTATAAAACATTACTATAACCAATGAAACCTAAAAATCAACAATTCAATCAACCATGTTGTCAAAACCCAAGAAACCCAGAATCAATCAATCAGCAAAACCAAAAATCCACTCTATCCACATTTGTACATATAACATTTATAACAATTCAAACAAATAAACCTCTTTTTCAAAAAATTCCCATTATTAAAAATGCTGATCACAACTCGGAACTCATAAGCATTTTTGTACTGATTAATCTATAATCTAAATTAATTCCAAAAAATTAAAAATCATATCACAACAGAAAACTAAAAACAAAATTCAGATGTTTCACTCTTTACACACATATATAAATCAAAATCAACTTAAAGATTCAATTTTTACAAAACGTTATAACCAATGAAACCAAAAAATCAGTAATTCTATTAATCATGTCATCAAAAACCCAAAGCCCAAAACCCCAAAATTAATTAACAAAACCAAAAATTCTATCTACACACATTTAATACACATGACATGTACAACAATTCAAAAAATCAAACCTCTTTTATAAAAAATTCTGATTAAGAATAATGCTGATCAGAACTGAAAATAAAAATTATATATATATATATATAAATTAATTTCCAAAAAGAAAAAAACATATCAAAACTGAACACAAAAGAAAAATTCAAATGTTTCACTCCACATAAACATGTTTAGATCAACAACCAAAAAAATCAAGAATAAAAAAAAAAAAATGAAAAAACAGAGCATTTTTTTTCACCTCAACTTTTTGATCAACATCCAATTTTCGATGTCTTCCTCTATCTGCTTTTCGTTTTCTTTTCCTTAAACGCCGTTCATTTTCGGCCGCCATTGAAAGAGTGATTTTTTTTTGTTAATTCTTTTGCAAAGTGAAATGAAAGGGGTTACAGTTTACACTATCAGTTTCCACATTTACAAGAACCTTATTTATGCTTATATATATATATATACAAACAAAAATTATTTAATCCTATGGCTTTAATTCAATCGCGAATTTGTCGGATTACGTTTGTTGCTTACTAAGCAAAATGTGAGAAATAATTAAGGACACGCAGCTTTGTTACTTCCAGTTTTCTCCCTGCAAAGAAATTAGTGTATACACTTGGAGGGAGTAAACATGCAATACCTTCATTTTGTTGTATCAAAAAGAGTAATTATATATTGTACTTTATATACTTCATGTAGTTTCTTTATTGATATACTATATTTTTATGTTTTTTAGTTCGGTTTTTGATACTCGTATTGGGATTTTGAATTAATTTGGGATTATGATATCGAGGGTAGAGTCGCAGTGACGATTATAAATTTAGCATAATTTGATAATTTTTGGCGTGAATCTTATATTTATTGAGACGTTTGATCAGTTTGGGTTCGCGCCGTTAGAGGCGGAATCGCAGTAACGGTTATGAATTTAACGGAATTTTCATAATTGTTTTGCACAAATTTTGAATTTATGTTCGAAATGTACGAAAAATCTTATACGTGACCTGATAAGTACTAATAAAATTGTTACGCATAACTCGTTTGATTTTTGGTACTTGTTTTGAAACTTTCAATTAGTTTGGACTTGCGTTGTCAAGGACGGATCACAATGACCGTTATGAAATAATTATAATTTAATAATTTGGCGCGAAACTTATATTTGTTTTTAATTAATTTGAGCTTGCGTTCTGAGTAGCAGAGTTTTTGGCGCGAAACTTCTTCTCTTTCTCACAAACAAAAAACTTTAAAAATTCATCAATGGCATCCAAGACTAATTTATCATCTTCCTCATTTTCAAGCACAAAATCGATTGATTCCGACTTCAAGATTATCGAAAATTTTAAAATGGATATTATTCATTGTTTCCAACTTCAAGATCGTCGGAAATTTCAAAATGGGTATTGTTCATTGTTTCCAACTTCAAGATCTTCGGAAATTTTAAATTCGATATTGTTCATTATTTCCGACTTCAAGGACATCGTAAATTAAAAAAATTCTCTACTGTTTTCGACTTTAAGGCCATCGAAAATTTTAAATTCGGTATTCATTGTTTCCGGCTACAAGGTTGTCGAAAATTTGGAAATTAATATTGTTCGTTGTTTCCAGATTTAAGATCGTCGAAAATTAAAAAATTAATATTGTTCATTATTTCCCAATCAAGGTTGTCGGAAATTTCAAATTCGATGTAGTTTATTATTTCCAACTTCAAGATTGTTGGAAATTTCAAATTCGATATGAGGTTTCGATGGACGTCACTCGGTGGCGGCCATGACCGGAATTAGCGAGAAAAAAAAATATATAAAGTAAAATAATTAATATTTTAAAAGTAAAATAATTAATTTTTTTGATAAAAAAATATAATATGATGTGGAATTACATGGCATGACACGTGGCAATGCGTGCAGGCTACTACTTGAAATAAAATCTGGGTATGAGCTTTTAGACGGGTATAGAGTTCATTTTAAAATAGTTCAGGGGTCATAGTTACGCCGTGGATTGGGGGTGGGTGGGGGGGAGGGAGGGACTTTTGGCCATTTTCTCAATAAATAATAAAATTGTTACACATAACTTATTTGATTTTCTGTATTTGTTTTGAGACTTTCAATTAGTTTGGACTTGCGTTGTCAAGGATGGAATCACAATGTCGGTTATGAAATAATTGTAATTCAATAATTTGGCGCGAAACTTAAATTTATTTTTAATTAATTTGAGCTCGCATTGGCGGTAGCAAAGTCGCAGTGACAATTATAAATTTAACAGAATTTTATAATTTTTGGTGCTAATCTTATATTTTATTTTTAAAATGTATGAAAAAATTTATTTGGGACCAAATAAGTAATAAAATTATTACACATAACACGTTTCAATTTCGATACTCATGTTTAAATTTTCAATTAGTTTAGCCTCGCGCTGTCAAGGTGGAGTCATAATAGTGGTTATGAAATAATCGAAATTCAACTGTTTTGCATGAATTTCGAATTTATGTTCGAAATGTAAGAAAAATCTTATTTGTGACTCAATAAGTAATAAAATTGTTGCACATAACTCATTTCATTTTTTATACTTGTTTTGAGACTTTCAATTAGTTTGAACTTGCGTTGTCAAGAACGGAATCACAATGACGGTTATGAAATAACTGTAATTTAATAATTTGGCGCGAAACTTATAATTTTAATAGGATTTTATAATTTTTGATACTAATCCATATTTTATTTTTAAAATATACGAAAAAAAATTATTTGTGACGAAATAAGTAATAAAATTATACATAACACGTTTCAATTTCTATACTCATTTAGAAATTTTCAATTAGTTTAGTCTCAATTTCTATACTCATTTTAAAATTTTCAATTAGTTTAGTCTCACATTGTTAGGGTGGAGTCACAATGGTGGTTACGAAATAACCGAATATCAAAAATATTGGCGTAAAACTTATTTTTACTTTTGATTAATTTGAGCTTGCGTTGTTAGAAGTACGGTCATCGTGACGATTATAGATTTATCAAAAACTCAATAACCCAATAAATAGTAAAATTATCACATAAAACTCAGTCGATTTTCGATACTCATTTCGAGAATTTCAATTAGTTCAGGCTCAGTCTAAGAAATAGAGTCACAATGATAGTTATGAATAACTGAAATTCAATAATTTTTTACGCGAAACTTATATTTAATTTTAAAACATAACCAAAATCTTATCCATGAATCAACAAGTAATAAAATTAATATAAATAACTCGTTTGATTTTCAATACTCATTTTAAAATTTTCAATTAGTTTGGGTTCACGCTATCATAGCAGAGTCACAAATGGTGATTATGAGTTAACTGAAACTCAATAAATTAGGCTTGAATTTACATTTGTATTAAAATTTCATTTCATATGTACGAAAAGATTTATCTGTAACTCCATAACTAATAAAATTATTATTCAAAACTCATACCTACAAATCTTGCTTTTGTCTTTATACATTACATAACCTTTTAATATGAGATGATCGTAACATAATATGTAAGACTCGTGATTCGAATAATTCAAGCTTTCGAAAAGATTAACGTAATAGATAAGGTTCAAGAGATTATCGAAGTTAAAGAAAAAAAAAAAAAGATGCGTGATTATTTGAATCCTCAGTCTTGTCAAAGAAGATTTGTATGCAGCTAGACAAGTTGACACTGAAAATCGCTTTGTTACTTAATGGTGTTTTAGCTAATTTGAGTTTGTCCAAGAATTAAAAATATCCCAAAATAATTGATATTTTAAAAACTTTAAAGACTAAAATTAACAATTATTTCAAACTATATACTTAGGGTTAAATAAGTAATTACATTTAATAATGCATAATTGTCAAAAATATCTAATAAACCAACATAATTCAATAATTCAATAAATTATACTTTATTTTTATTATTTTTCTTAATAAGCTTGAACGAATCTAGCGGCGATAGTTAAAATGAAGCGAATGAAATATATTATGAGAAGTAATTTTCAATTTGTATTAAATAATAATTCAAGGATTGATGACATTAATTAAAAGTGCATAAATGGAGATTGCGGAAGTAGTAAATTATTAATAACCTTAAAGTAGAAAAAAAAAAAATATTCCCTCCGGAAGCCTTTTGTGGCAATGCAATTTTGAAGATTTATCTCCGTACAAAATTGGAATTATATTAAATTCAAAATATATTAGTCTCAAATAAATATTACGGATTAATATAATTGGATTAATTATTTAAGTCCAAACATATATGGATTTAATTAAAGGGAAAATGACAGAAACGACACTTCAAATTAAACTATTTCCTTTAAAATGACCATGAAATTTAAATTTTACTTTCTAGCCATTTTAATTTACTGACTGATTTTATACTGTTTTTACACAACTTTTATACAGGTTTTACACAAATCTTATACATAAATATTTTATACGAAAATTATACATTTTTTATACATAATTTATATAATAACTGTACATTTGCACTTCAAATTAAACTATTTCCTTGAAAATGGTCATGGAATTTAAGTTCCACTTTCTAGCCATTTTAATTTACTGACTGGTTCTATACCGTTTTTACACAACTTTTATTCTTGATTCAACACACTTCCACTGTAGTGTCCGAGCAGATACTGTTACTTTCTCTCGAACCATAGTACTATTATTTGATTAGATCATCGAATCTTTTATTTCTCTTGAGATTTCTTCAATGTTCAGCTCTACACACGTCTTTTTTTCGGAGGTCTACAACCATTATGTGGCATAGGAGTTACATCCCGTACGAAAGTTAATAGTATACCACTTCGACGAATAGCTCGTAATGCTGCATCTCTTCCGAGACCGGGACCTTTTATCATGACTTCTGCTCGTTGCATACCTTGATCCACTACGGTACGGATAGCGTTTGTTGCTGCGGTTTGAGCAGCAAACGGTGTTCCTCTTCTCGTACCTTTGAATCCAGAAGTACCAGCGGATTGATACATAATTTATATAATAACTGTACTTTTTTTACACGTTTTATACAACAATTATATAATTTGTATACACTTTCTATATATTGTACATATACATATTTGATAAAACTATACAATTTCTATACATATATCTTATATAGATTCATATTCTATTTAATAATTATATCGTTTTTATATAATTTAATTATTATTTCTAAACAATAAAAAAAAGTAGAATATTTGATCAATTTAAAAATTTATAGTAAATAAAAAAATTGAAATATTTTTAAAAGGGACGAATTGTCCAAGTTGAATATTGTATCAGTATTGTATATAGACTGTATCAGTATCGTATATGGACTGTATATGGACTACATGGATCAAAATGACCCAAATTGGGAAACATTAGGAAATGACCATAAAATGACATTTGTTTAACCGACTGGACATTATTTGTCCAAATGCCAAACTTGGGCTATAATTGGGCTATTATTTTTTAAAAAGGTCATAGAGTGTCTTTTTCCCTTAATTAAAGTCCATTTTTTTATTGGGCTAGCCCATTGATTTAGGTTACAAATGATGAGCCTACTTTGCTAAACCCAAGATATTGTCATATTCTATAGGCCCAAATAAAGGAGTCAATAGGACCATGCCACATGTCAAAATAATGCAGCAGGCCCAATAAAATTATACCCCATAAAAGGCGCCACGTCACTTGAATTTGATTGGTCAAAGGAAGTCCATCTTCATCATGACTTTTTTTTTTCCACAACTATAAACAAGAGTCTCATAATTTAGAAAGAGGAACTCCCAATAACTCTAACAAGAAGTAAGAGAAAGCTCGTGGATCAAACGTTGTAATTTCTCTAAAGTCAAGCATTCAAATCAAGATTCAATATCAGGACCGCAATATTAAAAAACAAGCTCCAAAAACGTTAAATTTAAGCACAAGTCAAAATCAAGTCTCTCAAATCAACAAATCAAGTCCAAATTCGATATCAAGTTTTAAGCCCTTGAATTTATATTTGAAAAGGCGAATCAGAGGATTCATAGAGATTGTAACACTCGCATTGAAATCAATTAATTGATTGTTGCAATATATTTTTCTTATCTCGATTATTTATCTTCGGCCTTGAGAATTTTATTGTCCAACACCTTTACTCGATCCTTCCCAATGCCATTCTTAATCAAGAGGCTAATCTTTCATTCAATAATAATACAACTTGCTAAGTCTCAGTTTATTTGTGACTTTAAAAATAATTTTCTCAAATTATTTGTCTTTCTTTTCCACTACTATAAACAGGGGTCTCATAATTCAGAAAGAGGGACCCCCAAGAACTCTAACAAGAAACAAGAGAAAACTCGTGGATCAAACGCCGCAATTTCTCTAAAAAGCTCAAACATTCAAATCAAGATTCAAGATCAGGACCGCAATATTCAAGAACAAGCTCCAAAACCCTTGAATTCAAGCACAAGTCAAGATCAAGTCTCTCAAATCAACAAATCAAGTTCAAATTCGAGATCAAGCTTTAAGCCCTTGAATTTATATTTGAAAAGGCGAATCAGAAGATTCATAGAGATTGTAACAGTCGCATTTAAATCAATAAATTGATTGTCGCAATATATTTTTCTTGTCTCGATTATTTATCTTCAGCCTCGAGTATTTTATTGTCCAACACCTTCACTCGATCCTTCCCAATGCCATTCTTAATCACGAGGCTAATCTTCCATTCAATAATAATACTACTTGCTAAGTCTCAATTTATTTGTCGACTTTAAAAATAATTTTCTCAAATTATTTGTCAATTTTAAAAGTTTAAAATAAAATTATTATTTTTTCATTATACCCTTTAATTGTAAATTATTCTTGAATAGTACTCCCTCCGTTTCAAATTACCCGTCCCAAATTGAGATGACACATTGATTAAGAAAAATAATTAATAACATGTTTAATTTACTATAGTATCTCTATTAAATGATGTTTACATTTTAATTTGAAGAAAAAATAATTAATGCAAAGGGTAAAACATGATTTTTTTTTTTTGTCTCTTCTTAATAAATGAAAAAAGACAAGTAAAATGAGAAATCAAACTAGAGAATTTGGGATGGAGGGAGTATAAAGTCTTCAATTATGGGATAGCGGTACATAGCTACTGTTTGACTATAAATTTTGAATTAGATTTTATAAATTTATTTTTAAATATTAATTTGATCAAGTTTTATAAATTTATATTTAAATGTCTGTTTGACCGTAAAATTTGACCATATTTTGTAAATCTATTTCTAAAAATATTTTCAAGTTCCCACCATTTTGTGTGATTTCAAGACTTCCATAAAAAAATATTAATTTTTTTCAAGTAAAATGTATGTTCAAACTTCAAACATCGATCACTTCAAGTTCAAAATTTATGTCCAAGCATAATCATAATGTAGTAAATATTCAAGCAAAAGAGATTAAGATAGTCAAAACTCTTTTTAATTAACATTTTCTTTAAAATATATAAAAAAAAATACGAAAGATAATTTATAACAGACTAAATAGTAATAATTAGAAAGAGTGGAGAAATAAATAGCAACTAATGGAGTAATAGTTTTATTTAATCATTGGTTGAAAAGCCAAATCTCTTACAAGAAAATTGATTAGTAGTTAGCTGGTCCACAATCCACATTCTATTGAACGGCTAAGCTGGTCACTATGATAGAGTTAATACTCCCTCCCTCCCATTTTATCCGTCCCGAATTTCTTAATCTGGTGTCCCATTTTATTTGTCCTATTTTATTTATCAAGACAAGACAATTTTTTCTCTCCATATTTTACCCTTTGCATTAATTATTTTTTCTTTAAATTAAAATGTAAACATCATTTAATAGAAATACTATGGTAAACTAATCATGTTATTATTATTTTTCTTAATAGCTGTGCCATCCCAATTTGGGACGAGTAAAATGGGACGGAGGGAGTATTTGACTAAGCTAAGCATATTAAATCATTAATTAATTACACTATTTACTTTTATTCATAAATTTATCAGAAGTATTGATTATTTCATCACTTAATTACTTATGATTTATCTATTGCATTAAATTTGTATAGTATCTTCATATCTCTTGGTGAAATTACTCTATAAACAGTCCAAAATATTTATTTTAATTAGCCGAATTTTATAATATTATTTGAAGGTCAATGGTTGTTTTGCAATATTGTTTATCATTTCTATTTTAAGTTGAAACGATAATTTATTATTTGAAAATTTCGATGAAGTGAAATAATAGTTTTTACTCACAATATTTTAATATTTCTTTAAAGTAAAATTCAATTTTCGAATGCATTTAATTTCTAAATATTCCTTTTTAACTTTAACTTCAAAGCTAATTTTTTTCAACTTCAACCAAATATGGTCCAAATGGAGTCTAGATTTTTGGTGTTTTGTACAATTTATTTGACCATAGTAACTATGCTCTAATCTATTCAGTAAATACCAGTTGATGTTAGTTTATTGGGTATAAGTAAAAGGATTGGATAAAATTAAAAAAAATAAATAATGGGGATAGCATCTAAGTAATAATATTAGATTGGAAAAGTTATAATTATTTTCTACTAAATAATCAGGATTTTCATCTCCCACCGCCACGTTGAGAAAGAAAATCCTAATTGGAAATGAGTAAAACGAGATGTTAATATATAGTCTTACTATATTTCATTAAAAAAAGATGCCACTCCTATCGTACAATATTTTATTAATACTCCTAATAGTTTGGTATAAAAGCACGTTTCTTGCCAGAAAATAATTAAAAAATAAAAGGAGGCTGTTGGATTTAAATATTTAATTAGTTGCTACATGTATATACTCTTTCTTGAATATGAGTCGTCTGCCGCCGTTTAAATTATAAAACACTGAATTGATCGAATGTAATTTCAATTTAAAAATTAATTTTTAGAAAACAAAACATAATAATTAATTTTTAATGGAAAGTATAATTTATTATAAATTCCTTAAAATAATAGGCATGAAGTTGGCTAGAAAATTCTCAATAAGGAGTAGCTGAGACGAACTTTACGAGGAAATGAAAATGAGAAATTTTGAAAAAATGAATAAGAAAACAAACTGAAACTTTTCGAGAAAATTCTTTTTTCTAGTGGGAGCCAAATGAAATCCATGTGATATTTTATTAAATCAGTGTACCTAATTTCCTTGGAAATTGAAAACTAATGAAGGGTGTGTTTGGTATGGTTTTCCTATTTTCCATGTTTTAGTTTGAAGAAAAAAAGTATTTTTTATACGAAAAAAATAAATTTCTTAAAAATGAGAAATATGTCTTTCTGAATGAATATAGGGCAAAAGAATCAACATGGATTGTGGTGCAGCGGATGAGGCTGCTCCACCCTTAATCAGTGATCGATGGTTCAATTCTGGGCCTGAAGAAAACTCTGTTGGGAGCGCTACCTCCGAATGGACCCCTACTCGACGTGAATCCGAATTAGTTGAATTTCAATGTGGGTACCGAATACCGCAAAACAAAAAAAAAGAATATAGGGCAAAAAATTCTATAAGTGACATTGCATGATAATATTTTATCCTTCATCTAGCCAACACCTACCGCTTGACCACCCACCTCGAGGCCGGCCCCACATTCCACCCTTTCATCTCTATAATTTTTTGCTAATTTATGTGTTTTTGAGATAATTTTTTTTTTTTTTTGATAACTTACCAAATAATAAAGAATAAGTAAGAAACTAATTTATTTTTTAAAAATACATGTAAAAAATATTTTCATGA
Source organism: Capsicum pubescens (assembly GCA_030864215.1). Lineage (NCBI taxonomy): Eukaryota > Viridiplantae > Streptophyta > Magnoliopsida > Solanales > Solanaceae > Capsicum > Capsicum pubescens. Next base: position 5,933,970 of record CM061543.1, read on the forward strand.
GAAATATTTTTCTTATACCAAACACATCATTAGATTCCTTGGAAAAAGTTGGATATGTCTCACGTAAATAATACTCCCTTTGTTTCACGTAATTTGACATTCATTGATTTGACACAATCCACAAAAATTTTAATTGAAAATATATGTTATTAATTATGTTTTTTAAATTTTAATTTGACTATTATTATTTTATATTATTATTAACTATGAAGAATAGTATAAAAGAATTTTCTTAATATGTAAAATGAATAAGTAAAATGAAACATCTTCTTTTAATTTATGAACAAGTAAAATAAAACAAAGGGAGCACTCTCTCCATTAGGACTGTTTAAAATCGAACCGTAACTGATAAGTCAATCATAAAGTTGACTTATTGACATATTGGTATTGGATTATCGAATTAACGGTTGAAAATGGATTAAAATTTTATAATTAACGATTTATCGGTGCGGGGTGATGGATTACTCAATTTTCATATTGGGTAAATCGTTAACCCGCTAAGAACTATTATAATTAATTTTTATCATTAACTATATACTTAAAGTATCTATTATTAACCCTAAAGCTCCATTTAACATTCTACCGTTCCTTAAAATTGATCAAATCAAAACGTCGCTCTTTAAAGATCAAATCAAAATAAGTTGTTTTACTCTCTATTTTGAACTTCTGATTATGACAAGAGAACTACATGTATTTGTTACGATCCAGTTTAACGGACCATGTGGGCACCTCCGCTATTCTAAATAGCTAGGAGAACCCTTATTACCCAGCTAAAAATATGCGGAAGACATCTGTTTTAAGGAAATACTGGATTAAATATAATAAGGTAAATTAAATATTAATAAATAAACTTTTTCAAAAACTTCTTACAAGTGTCCTTCACTATCACAAGACTTGGTCAGACATGTACAGGAGCTATCTACTACTACATAGCCTGACAATAAAATAAATAATACAAAGACCATAACATCTGCCAGGAAGAAAGTGCATAAGTTAGTGCTGAATATCGTCATCCATCTAGTAACTGCAAATAACCTGCATCAAGTCTACACTTCAAGAAGGAATGTAGAAGATTAGGGTCAGTACAACCACACGTACTGGTAGACATCATCGGCCGACCGTGTTAATTCATATAATCATAAAATAGAATTAAGGAAAATAAATCATGACATCTTGAATAGAATATAATTCAACTAAGGTTGTAATAATATTATTACTTTACCTATGTAAGTTACAACATCCAACTACTCTTCCAACTCTATCAATATTATATTCGCTACTAACATACTCTAGTCTCATTAATTCACACCATCAACCATAATCCAACGTTAATACATCACTATTCCTCTTTGTTCATCTTATCTTTTTTCATTACTCATATTGACAGGAACAAACCCGTAATCATAGACAACCCACACTAAACTCTCGGGCTAACAACCAAATATTTCTTATAATATTAAAGAATGATAACTAGCCATTTTGGTAAGCTACGAGTACAACACGTATAAATGAAGCAAGTCAACTAACATATAAGTAAGTAAAAAGTTTAACTTTTTCAAATACATATCACACAATCAAATACCCAATGAATCAACAATACAACAATAATAGATCAAACAGTGCTCACAAACAAGTCATATAACCATCAAGAGTACCAATCGTACTGTAAACATCCACAGACTCAACACAAATATGTACACGCATGCTATGGGACTTATTTTTGCCCAAATAGTCATGACCTCCAGGGAACAATCTATGTTCATGTACCATACCGGCGTCGTACCCGATCCACCATATACATATCTATATTGGCGTGGTACCCGATCCACCATATACATACCCGTACCGGCATGGTACCCGATCCACCATATACATACCCGTACCGGTGTGGTACCCGAACCAACATATACATATCCGTACCGGCATGGTACCCAATCCAACATATACATATCCGTACCGGTGTGGTACCCGATCCAACGTATACATATCCGTACCGGCGTGGTACCCGATCCAACATATACATATCCGTACCGGCGTGGTACCCGATCCAATATATACATGCCCGTATCGGCGTGGTACCGATCCAACATATACATGCCCGTACCGGTGTAGTACCCAATCCAACATATACATGCCCGTACTGACGTGGTACCCGATCCAACATATACATGCCCGTATCGGCGTGGTACTCAATCCAACATATACATATCCGTACCGTCATGGTACCCGATACAATATATACATACCCGTACTGGCGTGGTACCCGATCCAACATATGCAAATCCATACCGGCGTGGTACCCAATCCAACATATACATATCCGTACCGGCGTGATACCTGATCCAACATATACATATCCGTACCGGCGTGGTTTTCGATCCAATATAAACAAGTAATATCAATATCAAATTTACACCACCTCACAACAGACAATACGATGTACCAAGTTTACAAGTACACTTTAAGTCATAAGACAATTCCATCAAGTAAATTTTCAATAATCATTTATACACGTCTCAACAATCCAAACATCATCAATTTCAAGCATGTTCGAACAACAAGTATCCAATTTAGGAGTTATCATTATCAAATAAGCCACTTATAGGCACAATTCAATAAACCATCATTATCACCAATTTAGCCTCTCATGGGCATCCAATAGATATAGTATTTTTATCAATATCAAAACAAGAATATCATAAAATAAATCACAATTTAATTCTTACGCATACAAATCACTATTGGAGTCTTAATTATATTACTCATTAATTACTAAAAAAAATTATTATCTTCTTAAATACCGCAACTTGGGTTCTAACATCACCACCTATAACTAGCACATTCACGCATATCATTATCCTTTACCTCTTACCACATAATACAATCATCACACTAATTCAAGTCATCTATCCCTTAGATATTACTATGCTCATCATTATTCAATCTTAACATAATTCTCCTCATCATAGTATTGCACAATACATACAACTTAATACCATTACAATTCAACTAGGTTCATCACTAGAACAACTAAAAAAATATCATGTTCATATATTACATTTACAACAATCTCCTTTCGGGCACATAACATATAATAACATAAATATCACATAATCAATCAATAATATAATTTTTGGGATTAAAGTTAAGGACTCGTGTCTTTATCCACCTCAACTCCACACCCGCGGGCCTAAACATGCTTTCTCCCATCAATTCTAAATTATGAAAATATAAAATAACATATTCTTCTACTCATTAAACCTAGTCTACCTGGACGCCAAACTTTTGGAAGAAACAAACTGCAACAAGGATGCTTTTTCCTTTCTTTCATGCCTTGGAACAATCAATCATCTAAAAATCAAACAATTATTAGAGTAATTAAATATTTACTCTTCAAACAAATATCTTGGGGATTCAAACCCACTAATTCTATCCTTAATTCAAGGTCTATATCATTCCCAATGTCAGTTAGCCATTAATTAGCACTTTCAAGATTTACCCATCTCCATTAATGAAATTTTTACGCTAATGGTCTCATATTTACTGAATTCAAGGTTCCTAACCATCAAAATTCATAACCTAGTTTATGAAATTCATGTTAGGAATCTTTAATTTATAGTTTAAAATCAGCTCTAGGTTATATTAAAAAACACCCATGAGTATTTTCCAAAGAATTCCACCATTAAGATCTTTCTAAGGATTCTAAGATATTGACGGATTAAAATACAAAGAAAATAATAAAAAAACTTACCTCCACGAAAAAATTTCACCTTGTTATAAATATATCATATATAGTGAATGTCTACTTTACCATATATAGTGAATACCTACTTTACCATATATTGTGTATGTCTATTTATGGACAAGGTACAAACCCCAAGGTTAGTTTTCCTCATAAATAAATAGGTTTTCCTTCATTGTAATTCATCCCTCAAGAGAAGAAATAAGAATTACTCTCTCTATTATCTCTACTCTTCTTCTTTGTTCTTAATTATTTTATAACACGTTATCAGCACGAGACTCTGCCAAATAAGGTGAGATTATAAATCTTAAGGTCAAGGTTAATAATTCCTTATGTTATTTGTATTTTTCTATTAATGATATAATTATTGTTGGATTTGAGAAAAAATAATTAGTTTGGAACTATTTATGTTTTAAATTCATTCCTCAAGAACAATATTATCAAAATGGATGATAATATTTGGGTTCAAGTCCCATCGATTTATGCCTAAGACGCCTTTATATGGATAAGATGTTGAGTTTGAATCTCAATACACCATATTGATGATATTATGATGGCTAAGACAAAATAATGGGTGTTTAATAAAAGGTCATGAAACATATCCCATTAATATGCTCTATTTCATGAAGTGAATATGGTAGCATAAATCTAAAAGTTGACAACTTACTTAATTGTTGAAAGAAGACTAGTGATTGAATGCACAAATATAAGCGTGGAGAGACAATATGATAATAATCATCAAAAGTGATAATATTTTCACACGCTTATTATGATTATAAGATGTGCTAGAGAAAAATTCTCTACATCATATGTATGCCTCAATTTGCTCATGAAGTAGCAATATCGATAGCCTAAGGAAAGTCTAAAACACGAAATTGACACTAGATATGCAAAAAATAGCAAGCACACAGAGAGAAAACAACACTTAGAAAGGAAATGAAGAAGAAAGATTGCATAAATATAAAGATAGTAGAGTGACCCTTACTTTCACTAGATGATTAACAAAAGGAGATGTATAAAATCTCCAATCACACCTCACAAATGAAAGTTCAAACCACTCTTTAGGTAGACACAAAGGGAGTCACCTTCCCCAAGCACCAACCTTTCTTGCCAATTTGTCAACACAAGTGAAATCCATCACTTAGTGTAAACCCTAATTTCAGATTCTCTCTCTAAGAGAGGAAGAAAACTACAACTAAAGAGTATCTCTCAATAATTTCATTAAAGTCTAATGAAAAGAGAAGGAAAATGGTCTATTTATACTATTACATAACAAATGACAAAACTACCCTTAATGAGCTAAGGGAATTGGGCGCCTCTTGAGTGTTTCCTTGGAGTGCAAAATGTCTTCATTAACCTTCACTTGATGCGCCTATTGAGTGCATAAGTTTTTCACTTTCCTTTTCTTGACCAAGGCTTCAAAATACTCCGAAAAGTCTTCAATTGCTTGCCAATTCCTAAGCCTTAACCCTTAGACAATACCTTGTGCTCTTGATGCTCATTGTGCTTGTATCATCCTCTCCATCTTGAAGAAATTTGTCCTTAGATTCAGATCTTGCAAAAATCAAAGAGAGAGCAAAACAAACACAAAATCCTCTTGGTAGGAGGGTTAGTATTAGTACCACACTTATATCATCAATTTATGGTTGCTCACACTTGACATACATCCACCTATCCTTGGTTTTTGACATAAAAAGCTTAGCATAAAAGATACCAAAGACATGAATAGCATCAATATAAAATATAAGTGAGCATGACCAACAACTATAACCTTCATATCTCAAGAGTATTCCGAGGTCAGATGGGAGTAGAAGACAAGGGGTTAATCCGACGTGACCCACTCCTTTTTCTAAGCTACCAAACTCACAATCATCATCATTAAATAAAGAAAATTAGCCACCAAACTTACTACCTCTACATAATACCAATTGAAAATTAACATGGTTATCATCACAGACAAAGAGGTAGAATAGGAAGGAATCAAGTGTGAAGACATCATGCCGAGGGAGTACACTTTTAAAATACAACCAGCAATCCCTTATTGTGTCCATGTAACATTTAGTATATGCATCATAAAGGATAGGGCTAAGGTAAACATCAATAGACAATAAGCTCAAGCCAAAACAATCCCTTCCCCACCCCACTAGTACACCGTGATCAAATGGGTGAAGTGGCCAAGGGAATAAACCGAGGCTACTCATTTCATTTACTAGGGTATCACACTTACCCAAAGCATTATCAAAGAAGAAAATATGTACTTCTACACTAGATGTACCCAAAATCACATCACAACTTTTTAAACTCAAGGGAGTGTGGAATGTACCCAAGTTACCTTGGTTTGTACTAGGGCAGCCCACTAGTGTATGAATACTCTTGTCCCTTGGTAATGGAACCTTATTCAAGTTATAAGTGCTAGCTCTAGATGGACACAAATCATTCTTACGAAAAGAATTGATTTTGTCATCTAAAGGATCAACTAGTGCTTGCATCCTCACAACAAGAGTTTGTCCCTTATGCAACCCAACATTACAAAGAGTATCACAAAAGGAAGATTCACACACTTCTTTACTAAGAAAATCCGAAACTACACCACTTTGTCCACTACTAGCCACATCACGACATTTTAAGTTCAAGGAGGTGTAGAAGATAGCTTTGTTACCTTGTAGATCATGGAAAGTGTGTTTTTCACTTGGGTTTGCATTATGGAATCCTTTATTATCCACATTACACGGGATTATGTCAAGGTTTCCCTTTGGACTAACTTCTTCATCACCTATCCTAAAATTGGGACTTTCGGCCAAGGGCTTGAAGGGAACTTTCTTGGGCTTCTCCTCGGGACTTCTAGAGTCTTGAACCTGCACATTTGAAGAGAAAATACTAGGTAAAATGCTAGCATTTGGGTTAGTGAATAACAAGGGTCCTTTGTGGACAAGATCCACAATCAAGCATTTTTTTCCCTTTCCAACTTCACTACCCATGGTTTCCCCTTCCTTTTCCATTCTTTCTTTACATTCTTCTTGTACCTCACCATTTATTTTCTCTCCATCTTGAGGCTTGTCCTAACTCTCTTTGGTTTCTAACTCGTGGAGAGGAGTCATTGGATTTTGTAAAGTATAGGATCTTTGGACTTGAGGTGTTTGGAATTGTGAAGGTAGCCTTTGGTCAAGTGAGTTTGGAACTTGGGGGTTTGAATTTTGTGGAGATTTTGGTGGACATAGTCTATCAACCCTCGCTTTAATTCTAATCATGTCACCCCTTATTGCGTCTATATCACCCTTCATATCTCTTCTCAAGGCATCATGACTATCTTCCATTCTTTGAGCAAAGTCTCGACCCAAGGACTCAATTCGAGCCATCAAGGCTCCAATAGCATCATTCCCAATGGTTGGGAAGTAGTACCTTTGAATTCCATGGAAAATGTACCTAAAAAGTGCAAAAAATAGCAAGCAAAACAACCTACAAAATGAGCAAACAAGTTAGTTCAAAAAGGCCTCACCACACTCACACTCGAATCTTACCTCACACTTGGTCTCACAAGTGTTGAAAACTTGACAATACTTGGCAAGTGAATGAGTGGTGAATATACTTTGGTCCGGAATCAATTTTTGTTTGATATGACTCAAATAAAATGATGCACGGACTTGAACCAACAAATTACTATGAATTAAAAATGAGAAAAGTATACAAAAATTGAAGACACGAAATAATCAGACTCTAATCTAATTACCAAACTAGTAGGTACATACTGGCTTGCTAATTAGTGAAAGAACAACAAAATTGAAACTAGAAACAACAATTAGAAACTAGGAAATCTAATTTAGAACTCAATTCGGTTGGTCACCAAAGTGATGATGTGGCAACTTGTAATTGGACGTCACTTTTCAAAATTTTCAAATCTCAATTCACTTATTTCAGCCAAACACACTTAAGAGAAGAAGAAATTTCATTTGGGAGGGAAAAATTGAAGGTTTGGAGCCCTTTTGGAGCTTCAAATGAATTCAAAATAGATTGGTCCCCCCTTGTACTTTCAATTGTACTTTGATATTCCCTTTGTCCCATTTCTTTTGGAAGATTGTGAATATGCTAGAGAATATTCTTTGTACAAACAACTTTCACCTTCTCTTTCTTTCATTTTGTGGATCAAACTAGGACTTTGAATATTCTTCTTCAATAAGTTTTGAAGATGATGAAGAATAATATGAATATTCAAAAGTTGACCAAGGTTTGACCACTAGGCAAATGAATCCTAAATTCATTTTTTCTTTTAGATCTAGATTTTCTTTGCCAAGACAAGCTCAAATATCAACAAATCAGCCACAAACACGCCACAAAATGATATGCACCACGAGATCCCACCTCAAAAAGTTTCAAACAAGGCACAACAATGGTGGATCTAGCTAAAAAATAATCAAATCTTGTTCCAAATGTAGATATAGACTCCCTAGGTGCCAGGGAACAAGAATCTAGTACTTGAAACCAACAAAACAACACAAAACATATAGATATAAGATTTAAAAATCTGCCCAAACACAAAAATGGCTTTACAATTTTTTTGTGAGATTTTTGATTTTCTACACTCTTTTTTATTGAGATTTTCTTAGATTCAAGACTTAGGGTTGTAGGAACAATCCTAAACAAGGCTTTGATACCAAATATTAGCCTAAAGAAAGGCAAAAATATGAAATTGACACTAGATATGCAAAAATCAGCAAGCACACAAAGAGAAAACAACTTAGAAAGGAGATAAAGAAGAAAGATTGCATAAATGTAAAGATAGTAGAGTGATCCTTACTTTCACTAGATGATTAACAAAAGGAGATGTATAAAATCTCCAATCACACCTCATAAATAAAATTTCAAACCACTCTCTTAGGTAGACACAAAGGGAGTCACCTTCCCCAAGCACCAACCTTTCTTGCCAATTTGTCAACACAAGTGAAATCTATCACTTAGTATAAAGCCTAATTTCAGATTCTCTCTCTAAGAGAGGAAGAAAACTACAACTAAAGAGTATCTCTCAATAATTTCATCAAAGTCTAATGAAAAGAGAAGCAAAATGGTCTATTTATACTATTACATGCCAAATGACAAAACTACCCTTAATGAGCTAAGGGAATTGGGCGCCTCTTGAGTGTTTTCTTGGAGTGCAAAATGTCTTCATTAACCTTCACTTTAGGCGCCTATTGAGTGCATAAGTTTTCGTCCTTCCTTCTCTTGACTAAGGCTTCAAAATACTCTAAAAAGTCTTCAATTGCTTGCCAATTCCGAAGCCTTAACCCTTAGACAATACCTTGTGCTCTTGATGCTCATTGTGCTTGTATCAAATATGATGAGCTCCTGAAGTAGCAATATGATGAAAGGGGTTATAAGATATATACGCTATCATAATTTGATAGGCTTAAGACACGATTATATTCCATTCTTGGGGAATGAGAATTTTAATTATTATAAGCACAGATCCATTCCCTGGGGTGAATTTGATAATATTTAGTGAAGCTTATTAATATAAACGTGTACTTGATTGTGATGGTATGACAATTCACCTCTGAAAGAGGCAGAATAGATGAGATGAGTTATTTTGATATCTACTTTTGAAGTAGTAAATCTGAAATTTATTCATATATTAGTAAATCTGAAATTTACTAAACCAAAAACACATATCATGGTAAACTTGGAGTTTACTACATTAAAATTTCATAAGTTGACATGAACGATTGTGATATCCCAAAGATGTGCATACTGAGTATTGAACATATATTGAAGAATTAGAAAATTCTTCATGAACTTTAATGTTGCTTGTTCTCATGATAAGTTGGTTGGGCCAACTAATTTTAGGATTGGATCCCTCAAAATCTGAAAAGAATAAAAGGTGAATAAGGGCCCGTTCACCTATCATGTGATATGTTGAAAAGATACATCAATAAGATGATCACATGTACATTCATGGTCAACCTACGTTTGACATTCATAAAGTTACTTGTTCAATATAAATTGAGCATAATTTTCAGATTGTGTAATCGAGATAATTCATCTTGATGATGATGGTTTAACATTGAATGCCTTTCATAAATAACTGAATCATTACTAATGAGAAAAAAGTTTCATGTATTGGTATGAAATATGATATGTTGCATACAATAGCACTTGTATGCATTAGACCAATAAATTATGATTATTTCTTCTCTCTCAATTGGTTCAAGATCGAGAACCAATAATTCCATCTAATAATTTTGATGTGCGGTATTCGATTAATAAATATATCATGATGCACAAAGATGGATCCATCAAAGAAGATGGAGGATGTATGTGGGCTTTCCTAACATAAGGGGGAGATTATAAGCAGCTATGAAATATGTTAGGAATTATCATCGGATCTTTATTCAAAAGATAATTCAAGTCAAATACCGAAAGCATCTCATATTAAGCTGCAAGTGCTCCTATTTTGTGTCCTTAAAGGATAAAGTCTATGCATGCGTGAAGCATGATAGACCAATCTGTTCCAAATGAAATAATCCTTGAAAAGGATAAGGAGCGAATAATCATGATAAGAAGGCAATGTGCTCTTGAAGAGCCTACGACATAACACTTCATAAAACCTTATGAGAGGTTTAGGTACCTGAAAATAATGAAGTGATGAGATCTCAAAATGTTATGTCGCATTGTGAACCGATACAAAATAAAAAATCGTCGACGATATCTTTGATACAATATTGGTGCAATAATGTAAAAGATTATGAGGATCTGAATTCTACGTTAATTTAAGCATGCTGACGTAGAAATATTTATCAAGTGACCTGAAAGGATGCATTTTGGTAAGCGTAAAACTTATTTGATTTGCAGTCCACACACTTGAAGATGTCACACTTGACATGTTGGATATTGTTACTTGACAAACATCCATATGAAAATTCCTAAAGGATTCAAAATGACTGAAGCATACAAAGTTTCTGGAAAACTTTTTATTATCCTCATAAGATATAATTTGATGATTTCAGTATCATTGAAATTCTTGGAGAGTTTTCAAAAGCAATAGTGTATTTGCTTAAATGAGAAACGTGCAAAAATTGAATAAGGATCCATTCCGACCTCATGAAAAGAATGAGGAACTCCTTGGTTATAAAGTACCATATCTTAGTGCAATTGATGCACTAATGTATCTTGCAAATACTACAAAGCCTGATATAACCTTTTTTTTAGTTAATTTGTTAGCAAGTTTGCAGTCCCGATCTTATTGGTCATGCTGATTTTGGGTAGTTATCTGACCTACATAAAGCTCGGTCTCAAATAGGCTATGTGTTCATATGTGGTGGTACTACAATATTTTGGAGATATACAAAGCAGTCAATCGTAGTCATTTCATCGAATCATGCTGAGATAATAGCTATTCATGAAGCAAGCCGAGAATGTGTATGGTTGAGGTCCATGATACATCTCATTCGAGAAAAATGTGGTGTGAAATATGACAATCTACCCACAATTTTATAAGAAGATAATGCAACATGCATAACACATCTTAATGGAGGATTCGTCAAAGGAGATAGAACGAAGCACACTTCATCAAAGTTTTTCTATACACATGAGCTACAAAAAGAATGATGATATTAACGTGCAACAGATTCGTTTAAATGATAATGTGGCTAATTTATTCACCAAGTCTTCTCCAATTGCAACTTTCAAGAAGAGGGTGCACAAGATCGGGATGCAAAGTCTCAAGGATGTTCTCATTAGGGGGAGTTAATACGCGTTGTACTCTTTTTCCCTTACAAGGTTTTGTCCCACTGACTTTTTCTTGTAGGATTTTTAATGAGGCAGCTTATATGCGTATTGTTAGTGATGTGTACTCTTTTTCCTTCACTAAAAATTTTTTCCCACTGAGTTTTTTCTAGTAAGGTTTTAACGAGGTACATTATCTATCAATTAGATATTCAAGGGGGAGTGTTATAAATATACCATATATAGTGAATGTCTATTTTACCATATATAGTGAATACCTACTTTACCATATATTGTGTATGTCTATTTATGGAAAAGTTACAAACCCCAAGGTTAGTTTTCCCCTATAAATAAAGGAGTTTTCCTTCATTGTAATTCATCCCTCAAGAGAAGAAATAAGAATTACTCTCTCTATTTTCTCCACTCTTCTTCTTTGTTCTTTATTATTTTATAACACACCTTAAGTTTTGGAAAATCACCTCTCTAGGGTTGGGTAATGAAATTTGGGATTTTTAAACCTAAAATACTGCTGAAGCTGATTTAAATACCACCAGAATTTTCGCTATAGCGAAATCCCATTTCAGTCCAGACATTGCTCAGTAAAACAGTCATAACTTTTTACTTCGAATTCGTATTGAGGAACGATTTATTGCATTGGAAATAAGACTCAGAGATCTTTGATTTGATAGGTATTGGGACTCCTAACTCCTTATATTCTATGAGATATGATCGTTTGAAGTTGGCCCTAATATAAACCAATATCAAAACTGTATCGGAAATGAAGTTTTATACTTAACTTTAGGGCTGTTCAAATTCGAACCATAACCATTAACCCAACCACAAAATTAGTTTATTGGCTAATTAGTAATGGGTTATCGAATTAATGGTTGGAGAATGGATAAAAAATTTATAATTAATGGCTTATTGGTGCGGGGACGGATTACTAATTTTCTTATCGGATAAACCGTTAACCCATTAAGAATTATTATAATTATATTTTTACTCCTAGATATATAAATATCTTTTGTCAATCCAACATATAAAACTCCATTTATATTTTATTCACTTCTTAGTTTAGAAAATAGCATGTCACTTCTTGTGACATATAACCATAAAGTGCAGTCAGACTCCCTAAAATGTAAAGAAAATCTGAAATTAATTCTTAAATCAAAACATAAAATTATTCTTGACAACACAAAGGACCACAATTAAAATGAAACAGCCCAAATGTGTCCTTCACAAAGTTTGATATAAAATATAAAAATTCAAATAATATTAAAGTTTTAATTTATTTTTTTGGTCAATCCAGTAGTTAAAAATGTTTCTACATACATTTTAGGTCTAGAAGAAAATTCTTATTTGATTCTATGTTTTAACCTATTAAATAACTACACGAACAAAATTCAAGAAACCTAAAAGATTGATAAATAGATCAATCATAGTATACAAACAACTTAGTCGGTGAAGAAACAGAGGAACTACCAATAATCGCTTCATATTTCATTCTCTCTTAAATTTATCCATTACACCATCCGATAACCGTCTGTTAATTGCTTATCTGATATCGAACCAACCGTTATCTTATTGGGCCGCTAGCGGATTAGTATATTTAAAAACCGATAATCAATAAGTCGAACCGCTAAGTATAATTATCCAACCGATCCAACCGATAAGCAACCCTACTTAACTTTGTGTTAGGGATATTGTACGACCTTAATTCATACCTAATAACTTTCAACTAAAGTATTGATATTATCACTCATGAATAATTAAATTCATCGAGATTGAGTCTATCTAGACACATCCAAAGGCTAAAATTTCGCCGAAAAGTTTGAGGTGACCTAATAAATAAAATATTGACTATTTTGGATACAAGTTAATATTGAGGAATGAAAATTAAGAATTTTCATGAATTTATTATGAATAATTTAGTAACGACGAAATGGGTCGTTACATATTAGCTAGCTCACATGCATCATAATTATATGAATTGATATGATTTGCGAGTTAAATTTCTTACTAATCCACTAGCTCGTTACTCTGAAGTTTGGACTATATTAGACCAGTCTTCATTTCTAATACATAAATCTGTATACTTGAAGTATATTTTGGTTAATATTCTTTAAATAAATGCTTATGTGTATGCACCCTTTAAATTTAAGCTTTTATATATTTTTCACCGTGATTTAAATTACAGAATTATAAGCTTAAGTAGAGTAGGAAAATGATTTTGTGGTAGATCAATATATTCGTGAGTGAAGCTGTTAAAGTGAAAGAATAAAGCATGAAATGGTTGAGCCAATGCACCACCCGTTAACCGTCCGATAATTATTAATCCGAACCGAACCAATCGATATATAACGGATTGGCTAGTGGATTAGTATATTTAAAAGCCGATATTCAATAAACTAAATTGTTCAACATATTTATCCGTCTGATCCGCTCGATAAGCAGCCCTACTCTCCATCTTAAATTATCTTGTGTAATTTCTTAAAATAGATAACTCCAAATTATTTATTACTTTAAAAGTTCAAGATAATTATGTATTCATTTTATCATTCATGCAGAATTTATAAACATCTCAATTATGTGTGATGTTATACTTTATAATTATTGAAATTTCAATCAAGGATAAAATAATTAAAATTCATCCTACTAATACTTCTTGTGTCTCCCTATTACTCATTTCATGCCTCTTAAAAAAGATGAATATATACAAAATACTTATATTTATTAAGTTATCTTTATTTATTTTACATTTCTTGAAAATCGATCACTATTAAAAAGTTTTTTTTTAAAAAGAAATATAATACTTCATCCGTCTCATTATATGTATCGTCATTCTCTTTTGGTTCGTCCCAAAATGAATGTCATCTTTTCTTATTTGGTAACTATTTAATTGCAACATCCCCATTTTATTCTTAGTGGATTCAATTTTATAAGAAAAAATAATTAAAAAATAAAATTTAAGATAAGCAATTTTGTAAACTATACAAATCATTATTTATTTCTTAAATTTCGTATTCGATCAAATAGCGATACATCAAATGAAACAGAGGAACTAGTCCTTTAGTATTGCAGTATTTGAAAAGGAGGAATTACTTTTTTAATGCTGAGGTGATGCACGTTTGTCAATAATAAATGGAAGAAATCAAATCGATGTAACAAATGTGGGAGAAATTTTTGTCTCCCATAATTAAGGCAAGTTACGTGAGGTCACTGATTGTGATAGTGGATTATTTGGCGGACCCCCACTTCAGAGCGAAGTTTATTAAATACTTCCTCCGTTTCATAATAAATGAATTGTTAAATTTTGATATACAAATTAAAAAAAAAGCATTAAAAACATAAATTTAACATAACTTTTCATTTTTATCCCCAAAAAAGAAAAAATTGACCTTGTAATACCTTTCAAAAATTAATTGATTGTCAAATCATAAGGATAAATTTGAAAAAAAAAATTAATGATTCACTTATTTTGAAACACTAATAAATACCCCAATAATTCACTTATTTCGAAACGAAAAAAGTACTATTATTAGACAGATTTTATTATTCAATTAGGCAGAATTTTAGTAGCTTAATTGATAAATTATATTTTCTCTTGTTTTATATATTAAGTAAATTCTAGCTTCTTCTTTTTTGTGTGTGTTTTATGCAAATTTGGAAAAGGCTTTCGATTAACTTTGTTTGAAAAATTCTATCTTTTTAGTCCTAAGTGACTCGTAGATTGTGGTGAACTTTCGAGGAATAGAGATCAAGCATCGAAGTATGAGTAGATCAAGTTATCTTTATTCAATATAATTATTGAAAGGTTTAATTACTATACTTTTTTTAGTCCATATTAAGTAAATTTTTGAGGCATGACACACCCCTTAAAAAGACCTTTTTAGGACATAAAATAAAGACTAATTTCCACTATTATCTTTTTTATCATAGCATTTTATTTTTCTAGAAAATATAAAATAGTTAAAAACTTGGGAAGGGTAAATAAGGAAATTTTCATTCTCTTGAACTTTGAAAAACTCACTTATTTTGAATTATAAAAAGTTTCTCAATAATTCACTTAAACACAACTCCGTAAAGGTTAATATTCAAAGATGGGTTTTGAATGATTCATTTTTGGTTTATTTTTGTACCAAATCATCCACCAAAACTCATATTGGTTCACATTACTTGAGTCAACATAACTCTTTTTCTTTTTTTGGTAATCAAGATTACTACTAGTATATATTAAAACAGTACAGTACAGGGAGGCATCCGAAGGCATTATTACAAACACAGACGTTAGAGGTACTAGGTGCAGAACTAACTGCAGTAGAACGCGTAGTGCGTCATAAACCTGGGGAAGTGGGATTGGGTTGGGGTCTATTGACACTAAACTGTTCCCTATCTATGTCTAGTAGTTTCAGTACAAAGGGAGGAGTTGTGAAGTAAAATTTTATGTCACTTTTCGTGATTGATGCGCCAAAATTTGCCAAACTATCTGCTATCATGTTGGACTCCCTGTACACATGGTAGATAGGTGGATAACGGAATAGCTTCAAAAGGGACCTGCAATTGTCAATTATATGTGAGTAGACTGGTAGTGGATCGAATAGAATGCATGGCACATTAGAAAATTAAAAGGATCAGATTTGTTTCTCTACTCCCAAAAATAAGTTGGTTCTTTTTATATATTCATTCTACTTAAATTTTCTAGGTAACACCTACGTGACATTAGAATGAGTAATTAATCAGCATGGAGAAAATGTAAAGAATTTTAAAAAAACAATACATTCAATTTTGGTGTGACCTAGATGATAAACCCCATGTGCACTTGTAATGGAAATTTTTGTATATGGTTAGTTAAAATTGATAGGTGGGAATTGTCTTTTTGCAACTATATAATAGAAGGAGATACAAATTTGAGCTATGCAAATTAGGCAACAACAAATTATCAGTTCCTTTCCCCCCTTGTCATCATTATGATATTTCTCCTGCCAACTTTTAGTATGTTTTGTAAGGCATGATATATTTTGAGTATGAGTTTTAACTTTTGAACTCGGTTGATTAGTAAACATTTTAATTTTAAAGACCTGAATTTAGATAGTTTAATTTGATATCAACTGACAATAAACATTCAAACTAGCTTTGATTGCGTCTTATAGACACCCAATTCTGGCGTGACAAATATATATATTTCGAAGATTTCTGGGTGATCATTTAATAAATTGGAGTAGTCAAATGACACAATGAAAATGAATTAATGTGTCTAAATATACATTCTCAAAATTAGAGTGCTTACGTGTTAGTTGAAACCAAATTTGTGTCTGTTTATCTCTTATGCTCTTTTTGAATCCATTGGAATTGAGAGATCCACCTATAATGATGTTCTAAAAACTCATAATTAAAATATATATGATGTATAATTGAAGTATATGTGATATAAATGTTTCATTCTATACAAGTTCCTTTTTCAGCGGCACGAATCTAGGGTTTAAATTTCGACATAAACGATTGCTCTGACATATTTAATGAGACGATTTACGTCAATTACTGGCTTTAACCGTGATTCGTTTTAGCTTTAAAGTTAAAGAGATTCTTATAGTTTCACGTGATCGATCGGTCCAAATATAAAATTCATACGACTAATCTAAATTCACATCATAGAATATCAACTTTAAAAACTTTATGTGGAATTTCATGCTCGGATTTCTCAAACTCAAAATATCTAATTAAAAATAAATGAACCTTTATCATTCTACCATATGTTTCTTAATGGAAACTTTAATTATGTTTGATTGGTTACAATCATTTTTTGTACTACTTGTTTGACAACTTAGAAAGTTAAAATTTCATTTTGCCTGGCTTTGCCGTACCATGATTGCTGACAATGCCACATGCCCAGTTGGGTAAAATGTGTGCAGAGTTCTATTGTTATTATTATAAAACTAGAAAATAATTGGTTTCGTAAATATTTACTTTTTAGAAAATAATTTTTCATAGTACCAATCATCCTAATATATACCCTCAAAGAATGCGGTGCAGTCGATGGGACTGCTCCTTCCTTAACTAAAGGTCTTAGGTTCGAGTCTTGTGTATGAAAAAATCATTGGTAGGGAGCGCTTCCCTCGAATGGACCCTACCGGCACAAATTCGAATTAGTTGGGCTCTAATACGGGTACCGAACATCGGATGAGAAACAAAAAAAAATCATCCTAATATATGACGAACTCCTGCTAAAGAAGAAACTCAAAAATAAGTTGTTGTACACAATTTCTGTGAAAGCAAGAGCTATTTATTGAGAGGAGTAATAAATAAAATGCTTCCTGCACGCTTTTATATAAGTGATCTTTTTGAATCGTGATTTTGTTTTTAAATAAGTGTATGTTTATACTTAAGAATACTTGATTATAATCTTCACATACCTTGAGTTTAAATATAATAATCAATGTCAACTCGAAAAGAAATAAAATTTATTTAGGGTAAAATTATATTTAATTTTCTAGACGTGAATAATTTATTAAAGAGTATGCTCAAGTCAAATGAAACTTATTTAAGAATGGTGTGAGTAGTTTAGTACTATGAGTACTGCCCGTTCGCTTTTACTTGTCATATTTTGACTTGACACATTCATTAAGAAAATAATACTGTAATTATTAACATGACTATTTTAACATAGTTAATTGATGATTACTATTGTATCTTGAAATTAATTTAGAAAATAAATAATTTACTAAGGATAAAATAAGAAAAAATTATAATTTCTTGATAGGCTAAAAATGATAAATAAAAAATCAATTAAAAAATTAGTAATAAGTAAAAACGAATGGAAAAAATATTAAATAGTTAATCAAGCCCACTCATGGACCACATAGATTTCAAGGGAATCATCGGAATAAATGATTATTTCCAATGATTAAGTTACGTTCATTTGTATATCGTGTGAAGATTGATGTGTCTAACTCTAATCCATTTTTATATAAATTGAAAATGAGAAAGGTATAATTACACCTAAATACAAGTGAAAAGAACCGGTTATTAGTACTATCTTTTTTAATTTTCAATTAGTGATTGATATTTATATTAAAGTCTGATAAATTTAAATTTGTATCGAAATATTCCACTATATAAAAAAAACCACTCCATATAAAAGGTCACCCCATACCCATGGAACCACTTGTTCATAAATATATAAAGCCATTTAGGTTATATATCAAACATACCAAATTTTCTCATTCATGCGTTTTATAGACAAATTCTACATTTAGAGTTCTAAGATAATTTCGAGAGATAATACATAAATATGATCCTAAACTTGACACCAAATTATAACTTTGATCTTAAACTTTGACAGTGCACAAATATAACCTTTAACTATTCAAAACTGCACAAATATGACCTCCGATTCTACGTGGCAAAACGCGTGTTTAACACGCAAAACTAGGCGCGTCCAACTTAAAATCTAAGGGCATAATACATAAATATGATCTTAAACTTTGATAGTGCAAAAATATGACCTTTAAATATTCAAAACTACACAAATATAACCTTTAAATGACTTTTCACTATTATTTTTTCATTATTTTCGGCTCAAAGATGAAAATGACATCTAATTTCTTTTGTCATTGCGGAAGAAGAGCAATATTGAGGATCTATTAATTAGGTGGGTCAAGCTCATAAGAAAAAAATTGTGCGGGTATGTATATATATTATAAAGCAGAAGACGAATTTAAGTTATATAATATATCTAAATATAATTTATTTAAATATTAAATTAAAGATGAAACTATACTAATAATTTTTTTTTTTATAGTTTTAATAAAACGTTATTAAATTAACGTAATTAAGGATAATAGTAGTAGTATATTAAATTAACGTTATAAAATTAATGTTATTACAATGTTATTAAATTAATGTTATTAAAACGTTATTAAATTAACGCAGGGGCGGACCTACGTGGTTGCCATGGGGTTCACCCGAACCCCCACGGCAAAAAAAATACGTGATATATATAAGGTAGAAAATCTATATTTATGTACATATATTAATGTTGAATCACATGAAACAAGACACTTAGATAGTCCAGTGATGTTATTTGCTCTTCTTGGGTGCTTCCTTCAACCTATTGCGCGGGTTCGATTTTTTAATTAAAAAAAAAGCTAGGTGTTGCTGCTATAGAAATAAATAAATAAAATAATAATAATAATAATAATAATAATAATAATAATAATAATAAAAAAAACGACGTCATTTTAACACAAAAAGTAAAACTTTGACAGTGCACAAATATGACCTTTAACTATACAAAACTGCACAAATATGACCTCCCTCCAAGTCAGCCCTTTTAACGACGTGGCACCGTATGATTGGATTACCTTTCCACGTAGGCGTGAGTGAAACTCACGCATGGGGTTGCAAAATTAGAGGTCATATTTGTTCAGATTTTGAATAGCTAAAGGTCATATTTGTGCACTGTCAAAGTTTAAGGTCAAAGTTATAATTTGGTGTCAAGTTTAGGGTCATATTTATGTATTATATAAGTGTGATTTTATTATATGCATGCATTTCATACTTTCTTACACATGCATTATGCATACATAATTGAGTCAAAAGCAGTGAATTTTCCTGATCAGATTTTTCTTTTTCACTTTCTTGCATATTTGATTAAGGATGAAGGAATTTTTCCAATCAATTTTTTTTTGGCAAAATTGTTACTACTATGTTAGAGGCTGCAAGTATTCACCAACAATTTGCAAGTTAAAGCCTTTGGTTTAAACTTTAAAACAAGCCTTTTATTCTGTGTTTCATGAGAATTACTTGTCATATTTTGTGATCATGATAAAAATTATGTGAATGTTTTCGTTGTCTATTTGTTGTTCATCTTCGTTTAGTAGATTGTTTTTGGTAAAAATTACATATATAACAACATGTTTACTACTAATTACTAAAAATTCTAACTTTTTTAAAAATCTCCTAAAATCCCAACATTTGACCTCTGATGATACAAGTTAATCACATTAGATACATACTGATGATACATGTATTAATTAACTAAGTCAACACCTTTTAAGGAATGTAACAGATAACTTTCCATTAAATCAGCATTAAAGCTAACTAATTAAGGTAAAAAAGCAAAATCAAATCCCACAATTAATGGGAATCCGTTTATTACTCCACTTTGTTAAAACATAAACTCTCTTTTAATATATTTTTGAAATTGAAAAATCTTCATTCTTCTTGTTCAGATAAAATATACCATTTTTTTTATTTGTTATTTTCGGTTGTTTGATATGAATATTTCGGTGCTTTTACGTCATTTCGGTGTTTGGGTTAACGAAATCGAGTATGTTGGTTATAAGAGTGATGGAATTCTGGTCAGTGAACATGTTACTTACGAAAAACTGATTTCTATAATTGCGGGAGAACTTGAAATCGACGAAACAAGGAAAAAAATAGACAAGAGTACTCTCATTTCGGTTATGGCGCGATTTGCAATTGAGCATTCTTTCAATTACTATGCCAAAAGATCGGTCAAGAAAAGGTATGTTAAGGTTTTTTTTTTTTTTTTTTGTAGCAGGTGTTGTTAATTTGTTGTACATTAATTTAAATTTGTATTCAATGTTTGGTTGATGATTATTGTACAGATTGTTTTTGTGTTTTTATGTTATTAACACTGAGATACAGTTTGTTATGAAAATGATACATTTTGCTAATCTTGTATCTCAGTTTATGAACTTTTGGTTAATTATGTTTCTTGTTGTGTTTTAGCCATGACGTTATGTTAATTTGGTCGAGATACATCTTTATGATAAAAGATACGTTTTGATCATCTTGTATCTAGGTTAATATATTGATGTCTAATTATGTATCTCGGTGAATATATTGATGTCTTATTATACAGTTTGAAAGTAACTGAAGGTTATAAAGTTGAATTTTTGTTTTCATTGATTCAGTTATGTCTTACGATGTCGTTCAGAGGATTATGTTTGGATATTTAAAGCATCATCTCGGTAAGTTGTGTTATCACCTAAATACAAATGTCAATCTGGAAGGCAAAAGATATAATAGAAATGTCCTAGATACATAGAAATGTCCTAGATTCATGTTGTACAAATTTCACGCCGAGATACATTTTGTTATGAAAATGATACATTTTGCTCCATCTTGTATCTCCGTTTATGAAGTTATGTTTAGTTATGTTTCTTGTGTTTTAGTCATGACGTTATGTTAATTTGATCGATATACATCTTTATGATAAAAAATACGTTTTGATCATCTTGTATCTAGGTTAATATATTGATGTCTAATTATGAATCTCGGTGAATATATTGATGTCTTATAATACAGTTTGAAAGTAACTGAAGGTTATAAAGTTGAAGTTTTATTTTCATTGATTCAGTTATATCTTAAGATGCCGTTCAGAGGATTATATTTGGATATTTAAAGCATCATCTTGGTAAGTTGTGTTACCACCTAAATACAAACGTCAACCTGGAAGGCCAAAGAAAAACATGCACAAGAAATCAAGTGAAACAATGACATCGAGCAGTAATTATTGCGGGAGATGTGGTTATGAAGGTCACAACAGGCTCACTTGCAAATTCTTTCCAAATAAGGAGTGACAAATGTAGTTTACTAATGAATAATGTTGAATAGTTCCTTGGAATGTTGCTAGATTTTTTATCTATTTTGTTCGACATTTTAGTTGATGAGATTTTTGATTTTTTATGAAATTTAGAAAAAGACATTTACCGAAATAAATAGCATTCTTTGTTAATTTGTTATTTAGTTATATATGTTTTGATGGTGTATTTTTTCATAACACATAAAGTAGAAATTTAGATATATTGAACTGACAATGTTATTATACATTCTATTAGTAGTTCTGTCATAGTGAACGATAGAAAATAGATACATTCTTATAGTATGTATCTCCATTAAATTTTAACAAATATGCATCGTTTGTAAAATATAATTTGTCAATATTATTAAGATTTAGTAATATAAGTTCTGCTAGAATTTGTTATGCAGATTATAGTCAAACATCTTTTTCGATTGATAAAAAGGGTTGTAGATACATAAAAATGTAATAATTTGTTGGTTACTATGATTATATAGTAAAACAATTTTCTTATAATAGATACATACAATTTGAGAAGATGTATCTCATATAAAGTAATAGATACAAGATCTAATAGTTTATTTCACATGTAAAATGTAATAGGTTAATATTTTTAAGACTTAGGTCTATTCAGTTATGATATAATTTGGTATGCATGTAAGAGACAACATGAATTATCTATAACCAAAAACTATTATAGATACATAATACGACAATGTTGTGATGGTTAATACCTATATTGTAATATATATTTCTTTATTTTAGATACATAAAATTATAAAATACAGTAAAACATGTAGCCAATACAATGTCTATATATTGCGTGAAAAAAATATCATAACGATAAGATAAATATATCTTTATGTTATTTAGCATTGCGTTAGAATGTTAATGCGAATAGAAGTAATTATTCATTAAAAAAACTTAATGTATACTTGTCTAAACACTACTAACATCATCAAAGTTTAGATCATCAACAATGTTTTTGTGAAGAGGCCATTGAATCGTACACACGAATGCATCAATCCTTTAATGCAGTGACTGTCAATATCCAGTGAAAGGCACCATCACAGTTAATTGGGACAAAGACCTCGTCAACCAAATGCCAAGGCTGACCTGCGCGTGGACTGAATCCCTTGATGGTGTTAATCAATGTCATCTCCATATCAGCAACCTCATCAGTCTTTGCAGATGCATCTTGTGTGGCAAGCTCGTTGCCAGCGTCAGCATCATAGTAATTCACATATGCCTTATCGATGTACACCTTGACAAAGCAATCTGTGATAGTGTATCTCTTGCTTGGAAAATTCTTGTTCTTGTACTTTTTCCTCAACTAATACGTGATGACATCCAGATGTTGTTCAAATTGCAAACAAATGAAATATATGTTACATCAGCCTACCGTAACCGTTAAAACTGAAAGAGGTATAAATTAAATGTTTTATGTATCTAATGTGATTAATGCAGGTAATAAACAATTGCTTCAGATAATGAACAAGATACATATTAATACAGAAAGATACATGTTTTGTTATTATGTATCTAATACAAAATGGGGGTTAGTCTTGCTACTGTCTGATCATGTGCAAAATTTAGGATGCACAAGAGCTCCCCATCTAAGGATTTAATATTAAATTAACTTTTATAAACAAATAATGTAAAAATATTTTTACATTATCAATGCATTTAACTTGTTATAACATACTTGTAATGTAATTCAATCCCTAAAAACAAAAAAAAAATGAAAAAATTATTTGAGATGCAACAAGTTTACTCTAAGACAATACAATATATATAAAAGCACTAAGAACATAAAACATTAGATACAAGATTATACAAATGTATCTTTAATCTCTACAACATGTATCTCAGCGTGAAAAAATGTATCTTGTGTAATTCTACTTTCAATACCATTTAAACAACACAAGAAACATATCAAGACATTAACAGTAACTCACAAATACAAGTTAACATAACATGTATCTTAGAAATAAAAACATGTATCTATTATATTTAGACTTTAAGTAAAATTGAACAAAACTAGATACAAATCAAAGCATTAATGATCACTCACATATACAAGTCCACTTAACATGTATCTATGTACTTATGAACTTGTATTTTATTATATTAATTTCAATAAAAAATAAAATACACAAGATACAAATGACTTAGCAACAAAAAAACAGATAAACAATGAAATTCTAAACGTATCATGCAACCCAAAATATGTATCTCGGCCTGACATTCAATAGATTTGAACATGCAATTACCTTGGGAAGTTCATCTCTGGAAATTGCTTTGACAATTCTTTTTTTCTTGGTAGGAGCTTTACTTTCAAGACTGTTGGATCCCTTTTTGTTAGAACCACTTTCTTTTTTCTTGTCGTAAGAATGCTTTTGCCACAACTTCTTCATAATTTGGGGATCGTTTCTATTATTTAATCTATTTTCATCAAAGTCAACAAATTCATAATCAAAACTTGTGGAAACGAAGTTAACAACTTCATGAGATTCTTTGATACCTTCTAATTGAGAAACTCGAATATTAAAGGAAGGTCCCAAATCGTTATTCATAATGGCAATTCAAACATGAAGCCTAAAAAATAATTAATCGAAGAAATTGCTCAACCAAATCACCCAAATTTTACTCTGTAAACTTTAGGCACAAAATAATTTTTTTGAAAAAAAAAACGTAAAAATAATTAGAAGAAATTGAAGCGAATTTTAGGGAGGAAAATTACCTTGCTTCAAGTTTTGAATTGAATGAAGAAGTTGGATAGAAACCGCTCCACAAATTGTGGCGTAAAAAGAGGAAAAAGTGTGTTATTTTTTATAAAGAATCTTTTTTGTACCAGCAAAGATCAGTCGCTGCTGATCCGGTGGAATATCTTCGTTGTCCTGAATCTTGGCCTCGACGTTGTCGATGGTATCGCTGGATTCAACTTCAAGGGTTATCGTCTTACCCCTTAGGGTTATTGTCGATGGCCTCCCACAGAAAACTTTGCAGCAAGAGCATATTGCAAATTTTCCTCTTTAATATAACTTTGAATATAATATCAGATGGTTCAAATACAATAATAGGTTCATTATTGATTATATCAACAGATTACAATTGAAATTCCTTCTCAGATGTGCAAGGAGTTGATTTGAATAGTGTCGCATAAGTTTGTGTATCTAGATCGTTTGGGGTAAAGCAACCGCAGTTATGGGGGGCTAAACTTCCATTGAGACCGCCTGGGAGAAGAGAGAGTAAGAGAGCTAGGATTTTTTTATCTCCTTTTTTATAAGAAGGCAGTGAATATGAAATTTTACTTTAATTCAAAAGTTTGAATTAGAGGGAAAGAATGGATTGAAACTGCAGCTGAAATTATGGCGTACAATGAGGAAGAAAAAGGGGTCTTGTTTTGGTAAAGTAAAGCGTATGAATAGGAGATCTTAAACTTGTATCTCAACTTTTAGTAAAAGTAGTAAATGTTGGGATATATGTAATATTTTAAAAGTGAAGGGATTTTTAGTAGTTTTGAAACCTAAGTTGTTCTTTTAAGTAATTTTTCATTGTTTTTGTCATCAAGTATATTTTTGGGCCCGAAAAATATAGCTTTAAAGTTTAGTCAAATTAACTTTTAAAAAATAAAATATGACAAGTAAAAATTAATGAAAAATATAAAATTGTTGACTTTATTTAAAACATCATCCCTAAAGTGGCTATGTAGAAACCTAATGGGCTACTTTTAGTAGCAGCTCAAAGAGGGCCTTGAGTACCCAACAAGAAGTGTGGTCCAAAGATACCATATTTTACTTGCTCAAATGAATGGATATGAAGTTTAAAGAAAGAACCGAGATTCTTTTTTAAAATAAAAAATTATGATAGTGTTTCTTAAAGATATGACATATATGAGGAAGAAGTTTAAATTTTAAATTTATTCAAGTATTATTATTATTTTCTTAAAACAAATTAAAGAGAGAATATAATATAAGGAAACCGAGTTAAAAGAAATAACTAGGGAAGTTATATAACTAGAGAAAAAAAATATTTGAACCAAAGTTAAATTAGTTCCTTGTACAAGTTACAGTCAGCTAAAGATACTAAGGCAGATAATTAATTAATTAATTGTTTCACCATTTTTCTTTTTTCTTTTTTTCTCCTATCAAATAAACATAACTTAACTAAGAGTTTTGATGAGTAGTAAATTTGAATTTTTGGAGACCAGTCTTAAGTCCTACTGTTTTCAAATCATGTTGAACTTGTGCTCGAAAATCTGCGTAGCTGAAAGGGTTGTACTTTGTGCTTCGTATGATTGTACCTTCATCAGGGAACACAAAATAACCAATTGATATTCTCTCCTTGTGTTTGTTCACCTTCACTCTATGTTTCACACTCATATACCTATCATCACTCATTGCCTGCAATTTCACCAATCCAAACACAACTTAATAAGAGTTTATATATGTTAAGTTTATAATATTTTCTTGTAGTTATATTTACCTACAATAGTATATATTCATTCATGTTATTATGCATGATATGTTACTAATCTGCAGGGACAAAATTAGTATAACATTATAGGTGTGGATTTAAACGAATGTATCTTTAATTTAGATTTTGTATTTATATTAGGAAATTTATTAAATTATATATAAAAAAAATTAATTACAAGTTAGTAACTAAAACGAGCTATTGATTGCTGACGATTTCAAAGCTCATAAACTATATAATCGGATCCCGACGATGATGATAATTAAAGTAGAAATAAAATGAAAACCTACAATTATCAGTTAAATTTCTGTTATAAAAAATATATTTGTCAGTGTGAAAACCTAGTGTTGGGTAAGTTACATTTGCTATAAACCAAAAATGTAATATTATATGGTCATTACTCACTTGCTAATGTAAGTTTTGCCCTTAAATCAATAAAAAAGTGACTAGAATGGTTGGTACGACTCTCTTTCTAAATAATTTTAAGGAAAATATTACTATATGACACAAAAGAATGTACTATAAGTTAAAACTGTCAGTTCACTAAATTGTACTATAATAAGAAAAAGATATAATTAATGTTATCATGGTTGGTAAACTCTTTTTAAGGAAAATTAATGAGATCATGTTTGGTAATATTAGATCTCTATCTTATTTTTTACGATTAAAAAGCCTATGTAAGTTGCAATTAGAAAAATTAAATAAAAATTGCTAGTATCAACCAATTTACCTAATCATAAGATCCAAGGTTTAAATTTCAATGTAGGAAAAAAGCTAAAAGATCTCTTTACATTTATGTAAGCTTTAGTGAGGACAAAGTTATTCGCATACTTGTGCTGATCAGAGATAGCTAATGAGCAGAGGCGGAGCTGGCATATAATGACCCCCTTCATCAGAAAATTATACTATTATTTATATATGATTAAAATTATATTTTATGTATATATAGTAGACGCTGAACCTACTTCGGTTAAGTCGTGTGTGCATTTTTGAATCCTTTTAATAAAAACCTTGGCTCCGCCCTCGAGATATATATATATGAACATTATATAAAAGAAAAAAGGACTAAATTAAATGAAATTAGTAGTTACCTGCAACATGTCACCAATATTGACAATAAGAGTATTGGGAATAGGATTAACATCAAACCATTGATGATCTTTGTAAACTTGAAGACCTCCAACATCATCTTGATGGATTATAGAAAGTACTGAACTATCTGTGTGTACATCAATGCCCCACGTTCGTTCTGGCTCAAAGCATCTAGGGTAACGATATACCCTTAATATACCAGTGTCTATTGACAGATAGTTAGACTGGAATGGTCCCAAAATCTTGAATATTTCTGTAGCCACCCTACCTTGCTCCTTCCCATATTCTTCCAGCAAGCATCTATTATTAAGAGCCAAATAAAAAGCATATATAGTTAGCGTGACAAATACTTTTTCTATGCACATACAGGTTAGTTAGTGAGTAAGTAGTTAATCGTCTGTATATGTTAAATCCTGCATGAATGAACGATAGACTTTTATTTATTACGTTTTGCTTTTTGAGCGTCGTCAAATTGCATGGATATATTTAGGAGGGAGAGTGTCGATTTTAGTACTTCTTGGATTTCAGTTTATGCGATACCAAATCTATTTATAACTAATTAACTTTACGCTTATCATTTTGTCTTTCAAAAGTTTCGGATATTTTATGTCCGCACAAATATTCAAAACAATAAAAATCGAACATTTAATTTCTTTTATTAATTTGTAATAATTCAAAATATATCATACAAATTGAATTTTCTTATATGAAAATAGGAAGGGAAAATGCTCTCAAATGTATCTAAACTTTGACGAAATTTATTGTAACGCGTCTGAACTTTGCAGGGGTCCTATGACCTCCCCTAGAACTTTGCGGGAGTTCCATGACCCCCTCCTAGACTATTTATTATTAGCGTATTTTATTGACATTTATTTGCCCTAAATTTTTTTTTTATAAATTTTTTTTAGCATTTTTTATTAACTTATAAATATCACTAAAATATACTAATTAATAGTCCAGCAGAATTATAGGACCTCCGCAAAATTTAAATATGTTATTATAAATTTCACTAAAATTTGGATATATTTTGAACATTTTCCCCAAATAGGAACTAGGTTGGCCCCAACAGAACTAGACGTAACATATATATATAGTAAGGACAATGGAATCGACAAATCTAGAGAAATCCTACGTTAGAATACATCAAATATCATGAAAGCAGAGATGATAGAATTCATAAAGGGTTGTCGATGTATTTATATACTAAAAATAGACCGGACAAGCTTTATTGGTTAGATATTTTGATCAGCATAACATAAAGACGAATAGGAAAGTGAGGAGACATCCATCGTTATTTTTTCTACCATTTTAATTTAGCATGATGGTAAAAATAATTTTAGAACTTGTTATGCGCCCCATATAACAACAACGGCTCGTTTGGTTCAACCACAAGTTATACAAAAGTTAGTTATGTTAAAATTAGTTATATTAAATATTATTATTTTGATATTATTATTTTTTTATAATTGATTGTTTAATAATATATAACTTATTTCAACATTTTTTTTATTTTTTATTTTAAATTGATGGTAGAGGAAGGGGGGTTACAATGTAGGGAATTAAATCCTCACCAACAAGGTGAGAGTTCAAGTAACTAACCAACTAAACTACTATTTCAACATTAGTAATCAAATAAGGAATAAGGTTGTACAAAACTTTTATTTTTTTGAGATCAAGAGTATCTATGCTTAATGCTTATTCATCATATGAAACGATACCTAATAATAAACTCAGTATAATTTCACAAATAAATTTTAGATAATAGTATATATAAGATTATGAATCGTGGTATAGAAATTATTTCAACATTAGTAATCAAATAAGGAATAAGATCGTATAAAATTCTTATTATTTCGGATCAAAATTATCTATGTTTATCCATCATATGAAAGGATACCTAATATCAAATTCAGTATAATTTTATAAGTAAATTTTAAACAATATATAAAAATATTCTCTCTATCTTCATAAAATTAAAAAATAAAAAATCATATATTTTTAATAGAACCTTGACTCAAAAATAAATCACATAAAAATGAAACAGAAAGCCTCATTGTGGAGTAGTCGGCCGACAAAAAGTTAGTATAAAGAAATGGACATCGATTGATGCCCTAAGCAATTTCATATACAATTAATTAGTTAATTATTATTATTATTATTATTTTGTCCAGTATCCACAGTTAGAAAATTTTGGTTCCATTCACGAGGGTCATTGTCTGTCTTTTTCCTTGTCGAAAACGGACGGTAATTGTGACACTGCCATAATTAAAAGTTTGGAAATATACACTAGAGTAAGTTTCATCTACATTAATTTAAAAATAAAATCAAGAAACCAGCAATTGTCACTTTAACCAGGGGCGGAGGATACCACCATTAAAGCTACGAGTTCAGTTTAGTAACTTTATGGCTTGTTTTAATTTGAGACGAAATTTAAAAAAAATAAAAAATATTTTTAAATTTTGTGATCTTAAACTAAAATTATGTTAAATATATTAGAATAATCTTTAATCTTGTGGTCTTAGACATGTCGCGTAAAAATTTGAAATTAAGTGTTGACAAAAAGGAAAAAAATCATTTTTTTTAAAAATAAATTAAAAAAAAATAATCATTCTTTTTTAAATAGCGGAGTATATCTTTATGGCGGAGCTCTGAAGAATGTGTAAAATTTCTTCATAATTGCATTAAAAGTGTAAATATAGTATTTACAATTGTTAACATTTAACCTCTGACATTTTAAAACTTTTCGGCGAACGGTGTTTACCGAAGCACTCTTCAGCTAAAACGGCGCCGCAAAGGGAGATACGTTAAAGAAAATTAAGAAATCTATATAAGTATTAAATTTTGAACATTATAATTCGAACGATCATTAATATCATCGGCATTATAAACTAAATAAACTTGATTTTAATTAGTTGAATAACTAATAGTCTTAACATCTCCCTCCATCATTGAAAAGTCTCCACTGATTTAACTAACTGTCAACTTGATCAATTATTCAACATGCTGCCTATCTGTTGGTAGGCTTTGAACTGTCTAGAAGTCTCATTCACATATTTCGAAATATCCAAAAGGCAATGATAACGACAACATATTCAGTAAACTAAAGAGAAATTATAGCAGCATGGACACACACCTTATCAAGAGAGGTTGTTTCCGAAATACCTCTACTTAAGTGCAAATATCAAAAACCAACGACTCAAAAAGAGAAGATGAAGGAAGGTGAATAGAACCTGAAAGTTTCGAGCAATAAATCTTGATAATGAACATTTGATAATTGAGTCAAAGAAACATTGAATCCTTCTATCCATTGTAGGCTTTGGTTATTAGTATTTTCTTGTGGACCATTTTTTTGTGCTGCTAATAGTGCGGCGCCAGAGGGTGTTAGAGCAGGGGTACCCCAAAAATAGGATATTGGATTGACATTACTGTTGCTTGGGTTCGAACCTTCCCCAGACTCCACGCATATACCGGTCTGCCCTTTACTATTGTTTCTTGGGTTGCCACTTGAAAATAAGCTCTTTTTAGTTTCATAAGGTAATGAAAAGAGCTTTTTAGCATATTCTTCAATTTGGTTCAATAAGGTAACTTGAATTCCATGGTTCACCAAACGAAACAACCCCCAATCTCTACAAGCTTGACAAATATTATTCTTGTCGTCGTCATCGTCGTCAACATCTTGATATTTTGTTGTCGTTATGGTGTTGGTGGTGGTGCATTTGAAATAGTCAATAACAGGAATATCATCAGAGTTTAATAAAAGTGGCTCTGTTTCATCAGAGTTGGATTCTTGAATTGAGGGGCTGTTTGGTGGTGGACGAAATAATGGAGGGTAGGACTCAAAGTTGTAAGATTTGGACATATTTGTTCTTCTTCTTCTTCTTTCCCACTTTGGCCAACTTAATAGCGTAGCATCAAATTATAGATATTTTATAGGCGTATTTTGGAACTTAGGCTATAGTTTTATAGGTGGAAATACCCTTTCAGTTTTGACAAGGGGCGTCATCTAACACTCTGCTTTATTTCGTAGGCAGTTGTTTGTAATAGGTATGCAAGTAATGCAGAGAATATTCTTTTAAATATTGCATAATGTAGGGAGTATTATTGTATATTGTATAGGTAGGTAGTATCATTTTGGACGCTCACGTTTTATTTTTGGCAATAATACGTATGACTCATTTGTTTATACTTAAGTGGAGGTCTGCATCTGAATGGTTCAGACTTCAGACCATTAAGTGCATTTGTTTTTTTATTAAGATTTTAGCTTTTAATAGGTCTGAATTGGTCATTCAAATCTAGAATCAAGTCTTAATAGCTCTGAAGAGGTATTCTGGTGTTGGATAATATTCACCGTCACTCTATTCATAATCATTAGTCACCACCTCTGTCAACCGCCACCCACCACCACCATCACAACCACCATCTACAACAAATATCGCTACCAACCACTATTGTCAACCGCTACTATACCTACTACCTCTATTATTCTAATTATATTTAACGTCAATAATACCACCATCATCAACCACTATCGGTCAATCCCTACTATCGACCAACTCATCTATCACAACTAGCATCACCGCTAACTACCACTAATACATTACAACCTCCACATATTCTTCAGCGGCCACCACCATTGTCACTAGTAACGCCACCTCTACCACACTTCAATCACTATCATCGCTATAATTTATCTCTAGTAACAACCATCTCCACCATCACAACTAACAATATCTCCAACTAGCACCAACACATCGCCAACCATCATTCATTCATTTTTCAGCCATCACAATCAACACTCCCAACTACTAACATCAAGCAATGTCACATCACAACCTCCACCACCACTATCAACCGTCACCATCATGACAGTCACTCCAATACCAACTATCACAACTATCACCACTAACACTATTAATCACTAACATAAACCACTGTCACCGCAATCACCCTTATAAACCATCTCCATTATCACTAACAAACATAAAAAAAAAAATCAATTAAATAATAATTTTGTTGTATTAAATTACATATTTTTCTAATATATAATTAGTTTTTTATTTGAATTGTATTTTTTATTTTATTATATATACAAATAAAATTATTTTTGTAGATTCATATGTTGAAAAACAAACAATCTTAATCATTCAGTTTTCAGATCTAGGGACAACATCTTAATCATTTAGACGTGCATTCAGATTTAGACGTCTGAATCTTAAAAAAAAAAAATGTAGCCTCATATAAGTAAGCACTCTGTCTTTGAGAGTGTACCTTCTAGACCCTCCAAGTTAGCTTCAACTAACAACTAAATAGTCCAACATATTTCCTCCATATTTTATGAACACATGATACTAACGAAACACATAAATTTTAAAAATATCTAGATAATTATTTTATTTTGAGTGTTCAACTATTACCATGGAAATAAACTAAAATGACTAGTTATATTATATAATATTTGAAATTGAAATGTTTATATTTTATCTGAGCCGAAATTTTAGTGTTAATGTATATATTAGGCCATAAATATTTCTACTATTATATAGAAGCAGTCGTTTCGACATGAAGCAAAGCAGACTGCTTGCTCCGTAATTTTATTATATCATTTTTAATTAATTATTATAATTTATTTATATATTAAAAATTAATAATATTTAATTAAAAAATAAAAAATTATTTATAATATATCTGCTCAGCTGCTTCAATCGTAATTTTACCATAGCACCCACTAATTAATTATTATAATTCATTTATGTATTAAAAATTGATAATATTTAATTCAAAAAAATTAAAATAGATATTTATGACATGTCTGATTCAACATAATTTTACTAAATATCATCCTTAATTAATTATTATAAGTTATTTATGAATTAGGAAATTAATAATATTTAATAAAAAGGATAAAATAGATATAAAAATGATAAATTAACTCTTGATATTTTAAATTAACTTGACGTCTTATATGAGGTCCACTTAGATTTTTTCCACAAGTATTTTTTATAGTAATTTTGTTATTTCACTTTTAATTAGTTGATGTAAGTCATTTAAGACATTTATGTTTCGCTGCTTCAATCGTAATTTTACTATATCACTCCTAATTAATTATTATGTCCATCTAAGCATTGCCCCACTTAAATTGAAATGAAAAAAATATTATAACAATAATTAATATTTAAATTATTTAAAAAGGTATAATTGGCTACCGAAGACACAAAACTTTGGACAAGGAGAGTAACATATATTATTCAAAAATTACATAAAAAGTATGATAAATTATAATATTTAACAATTTAAAATATACAATTTAATTTGTTATATATTTTTAAAAAATACGTAAACAATACTATAAATCACAATAATTAACAACTTGAAAAATTTAAAAGAAAAAAATATTTGATTGACTCTCAAAATTGCATTGGCGTCACTTAAATTGGAATAGAAGAAAAATATTATAAATCACAATAATTAAAAACTTAATTTATTTTAAAAATATAATTGACTATAAATGCCACAAAAGTTTGGACAAGAAAAGTAACGTTTATTATTTGAAAATTACATAAAAAATATTATAAATTACAATAGTATACGACTTAAATTATCTAAATACATATAAAGAGTATGATGGATTATCTAAACTCTATTTGTGTCACATAAATTTAGATAAAAAATAACATATATTGAACCCGTGCTAGATTTCGGATGAATCTTAGAATGTATAGGCAATCTTTTTTTAAAAACTTTTGTTTAAATATACCAAGATTGAAAAGGCAAGTTCTAATAGAACATACCAAACAGTATATAAGAAATAATGTTAGCATAAGTAATACCAGTATTACTAATAGAAGCATTATTAATGCAAACATTTCTAATACATTCTATTCAAAATTATTTTTATACACTCTAATAAATGACTCTGCATTTTAATGGAAGGAACATATATAAAAGCAAAAGTTCGATAAAACATCTACAGAAGTATGTTTTATCATGTTCTCAAAATCAATTAACTTAAATTAATATGACAAATGGTAACTTATAATTTTCTTTTTTATATAATTTTTGAAACACTTAAAATTTAAAATAATAATTTAGTTTAACTTAAAAGGACAAGTTGACAAATAAAAGAGAAGGAGAAGCGGAAGCAAAGGATATTTATGTCAGCTTAGTATGGGAATACAATGCAATTTTTAGTTATTAGTTGCAACCCACATGTGATGTAAGTAATATGTAATGACTAGATAACCTTTTATTTTTTTCAACAATTATTCTCTATTTTATACAATAGGTGTCAAGCCTTATGTATTAATTTTAATCTCATATTTTATAATTAATGTAGCAAATCTCAGTCATATAATTAAAGATCTAAACTTCAAAATGTATCGAATTTTGTTATTTATATAAGTAAAAACTTATATATAATTATCTTACGAGATAAGTTGGCTCCTTAAAAAATACCATCAAGTAGCTAATATGTTTTGTGTATTCATGTTTTATAATTCATAATTCGAATCGACATCAATCTAACTTATCGTACATAATCAAAATATATTAATATTGGGTCCGTGCTGACACGAGCCATGCTCCTCTAGTTTTTGTAGATAGTTAAGAGTCCGTTTGGATAGGCTGAAAAAGTGGCTTCTAAAAAGTGCTTTTGATAGTGCTGAAACTTATTTTAAAATAAGCACTTACGTGTTTGGATAAAAGTGCTGAAACTGGAAAAAAAGTTGTTGATGTGTTTGGTAAACAAGTGCTATTAAGCACTTTCTTTTTGTTAAAATGTCTAAAATACCCTTAAAGTTGTTAACAATATGTAGAGTTGATTATTATTTAAAAAAAATCTAAAATGATTCAGTTTCAAATTAAAATTAATATATATTTTAATTCTGTTTCAATATAAACATCATTTTTTAAATATGCATGGCTACTTGATTTAATTCCACACTATTTTTTATTTGTTTTTCAATCACACCTATTTTTTCTTCTTCTTCTTCTTCTTGTTGATGTGTCTCTTTACAATTAGTTTATTTTATATGATTGGCATAGCAATTGAGTTCCTTAAAGACTATGATAATGAATTGACACCTAATTCATACGTAAAAATTATTTGTAATTAATCGCTTCTTAGTTATATTACTTCACATGTGGAACTTCATGATGAAGTCCTAGAATCTCACTCGTAAAATTTAAAATTTTAAGATAATGATTAGTAATTTTTTTTATCACAGAAGTTGAAATATGATAATTTGTAAATATGATTAGTAATTTGTAATTTGTAGATAAAATTATTTTCTAATAATTTCAGATTGTTTATTGAAAACATTGTATGAAACTGAAAAATAGCAAAAAAATAATTTTCACTGCAATATAAAATTATTAATTACAACAAGAATAAAAAGAATTTTCTTATCAATCTTTTTTGTCACGAAAAAATTTAAATCAAAGTGACATTTATTATGATGGAAGAGGAATATGTTCTGCCTTCACCCACAGACCTTTTCAACTAATATTTAATATTTTTTAATTAATAAAATATTTGAATAATAAAATTTGAATAACGAAATAAATTAACCAATCATAACATTACAAAGTGCAAAGAAAAAAAAATATAAACTATGATACAGAGAAACCATGGGAGAGAGCAAGAAATGGAAGAATAAGTCAGAATAGGGAAGGATATTTTAGGAGTTTCAAGAACATGCAAAAGACAATAAAGTAAATTACTTGGTTAAACTTAAAATAAATTTTAATCCAAAAGTTATAAGTTGCAATAAGTTGGGATAGACAAACTTATAGCTTTTGAATTATTTTAGCTTAAAAGCACTTATTTTTAAGCACTTTTGTTGTTTGCCAAACACCCAAATAAGTCAAAAAATACTTTTAAGCTGATTTGACCAGTTTTTAAGCCAATCCAAACTCCCTCTAAATCTTCCTTTTGTATGTCGTCTTCAATTTTCATTTACCCTGGCTCCTTAAGCACCTCTAATTCGAACCATTCAAATACTCACACGTAGGGGTGGGCATGGTATGGTATGATACGGTATTTGAAACTTCGGTACGGTAATTTCAATATTCGATTTTTAAAAATATTATACTATTACATACCATATTAATTCGGTATGGTTCGGTATTTTGATGTTAGGTTATGATATTTTGCGGTATGGTAATCGGTAACCATAGTTTGTACAACTTCGACAATATATACTCGTATACTAGAGTATTATCACTTTTAATTTTCAAAAGCACGTCTTAATTGTATCATAAATACACATTACACATGTAGAAATATTAAAAAAGAAGTACAAACAATTCGTTTTGTTAGTCAATTACACAAAAAAGATATTTCAATTAAGATAGAATAGCGAAAGTTTCAATGTCTAAATATTTTTATACTAATACTAAGTATTATGTGTGTGTGTGTATAAAAGTTACTTATGTAACTATATATACTTCGGTATGGTATTCGGTATTTCGATATGTCATTTGTAAATATCGAATATCATACCATATACCAAAAAAATTTAAAATGTATATCATATACCATACCAAATACCATAATACCTAAACTACGGTATCAAAAATTTCAATTCAGTATGGTAATTCGGTATATATCATACCATGCCCACCCCTACTCACACGCTCTCCTCGAAACCATTAACCATTTTTTGTTTCTGGCAGTGATTTGCAGTGTAAGTTCTTTTATTTAACATGAATCTAAATATGAAGTTACTAGATTCAAATTCAATTCCACTCCCAAGGAGAGTAGACACAACAACATTAAAAGAAGGTTCTAGATAAGTCTGTCAAGTGGGTCGGGCTGACCCGGCCCACTTAAAGGACCCGACCCGATTTGATCCGGCCCGAATCAAGCCCGGTCCTGGCCCGCCGGTTAACCGGCCCGGAATCTATTTTAAAAAAAAAATGGGTTTTGGGCCAAACTAACCATTGGCCCAACGGCTATATAGCCGTTTTTGGGTCCAAACGACTAGTTTGGGCCCATTTCTTAAAAAAAAAAAAAAATTTACTTTAAAAATTATTTTTTAATCCCAATTTTTTTTTTCTATAAATACCCTACACCTTCAAATCAGTTTTCACACAATTTTTCACTCTCTCAAATCTCATTCTCTCTCAAATCTCAATTCTCAATTGTCAAATATTCAATATATTTAATTTCTTAAAGTGTTCACTTTAATTTTTTAATTTTGCGTTTACAAAGTACGAGCAGAAGTTTCTAAAGTCGCAACCTTCGGATACTTTCAAAATTTGATATTGTCGTTCCATCTCTTATGTTTAATTTTTAATTATTGTATTAATTGTTTAATATTTAATTTTATTATATTTGTGTATTTTGAATTTTTTTAGTTTAATTTAATTTATACTATGGATAAATTAAGAAACCTCGCTACTAAAGGTGTTAAAATTTTTTGTTCCGGAAGCGGTAGTGGTAGTAAAAAATGAATTACTAGCGGTAGAGGTAGTTCAAGTAGTAGATATACCCGTGTGCCTTCACCTCCAGTACCGCTTGATACTCCTTTTGAGGAAAAAATAGGTGTAGGTGCTCATGATATGGATTATGTAGAAGCTCAGGAAAATTACGGTATAGAAGAAGAAAATGAAGTAGATGCGGTTAATTTAGACGAAGATAATGAAAATATTGGTGATACACCCGCAGTAGAAATTGCTAACGTTAGATCTGAATCAGTTAATCTCCCTCCCCGTCCTCCCCGTGCCGCAAGACCTCGTAAAACAACTAGTGTTGCATGGTAATTTTTTGAACGTATATCAGATATTGAGGTGCAATGAAATATTTGTCAACAAATATATAAGCATAGAAGCGGAGGTAAGCAAGGGGGTACGGGTACGTTAATGAGACATATAGGTGAAGCTCACGAAAAAGAGTTAAATATTGCACGAGGTGGTCGGATGTTGGTGGGCCAACGCAAACTAGAATGGACCCAACAACCGATCAGGTAACGAAGAAGTATAATAAATTAAGGGACCGGAAAGAAATAGTTAAAATGGTAGTTGTGGGTTGTTTGCCTTTTAGTTTTCCTTCTTCTGATGTCTTTATTCATTATATACAAGCAATTTATAATCCCATGTTTAACGATATTCCTAGAAGTACTTGTCGGTCTGATATTTTTAGACTTCATTTACAATATTGTTTTTATTTATCAACATTGTTAAAAAATATTCAATGTAGATTGTCCTTAACTTCTGAACTTGGTTGTGTTGTAAATAATTATTTAACCGTTACTTGTCACTGGATGGATAGTAATTTTGTGATGCAACAACGTATTCTTGCTTTTTTATATGATGAGGATCGTAAATATACTGTAGATTTTATTGTTGATTCTATTGTTAAAGTCAGGGGCGGATCTATTCACAAGGTTTGGGGTGCCACGACACCCGCACTTCTCGATTGAAACTTTGCATATTTATGTGTATATGTATCAGTTAATGTATGAATATTACTCCTGGCACCCGCAATATCAAAGGAATTGGTGGTGCAAGTGGTCGAAATGGTTGAGTTTTACTCCAGCAACGCGGGTTCGATCCCCGCTCAACACTGTATTTTCAATTTTTTAGAATGATTTTTAGCACTATATGTCTGTTTTCTCTTAAAAAAATATATTGTGGCTATGAAGAATGGAACCCTTGACCTCTTTTTACAAAACACTTGACAATACCAACTAGGCAAGCCTTCATGTAATACCAGTATTTGTTGATATATATAATTATAGTTTATTCCTTAAATATTGACTCCACTATCCTAAAAATATCGTACAGAGTATACGTTATTGTTCAAAATAAGGTGGCACCCGAAGCTTCCGAATCCTGGATCCGCCTCTGGTTAAAGTTGCTAGATATTATGGTATCGTAAATAAAATTTTATGTATTGCTTTTGATAATGCTTCTAACAACAAGACTGCTATAAAAAAATTAAAATCTATGCTATCTCCGTCGTTGCCTGAAATTTTTCATATTAAGTGTGCATGTCATATATATAATTTAATTATAAAAGATGGTCTTGAGTTTTTTGATCTTTATATTGAAAAAATTCGTCTTGCTGTTGGTTTTATTCAAGGAAATAATTGTAGATCGAGAATTAGAGAATTTAAAGTTAAATGTCAAGAAAATGGACTTGCACCAATATTGATGCCTGAGGAAATTGATATTAGATGGAATTCTACGTATGATTTTTTAAAAACTTGTTATAAATATAGAATTCCTATTACACTAGCTTTTAACCAACATTGCGGTTCATTTGTTGATTCTGCTGATTGCATGCTACATGATTCTGATTGAGTTGTGATTAAGGATCTTGTTAAGTTTTTAGAAAAAATTTAAGTTGCTACGGTTGAATTTTTCGGTGCTTATTATCCTACTGTTTGTAATATTTTGGCATATATAGCCGATATTTCTAGTTTTATCAAAGAATATAAAAATAAAGAAGGTTATAAAGAAGCTGTTGGTGCCATGTTTACTAAATTTTAAAAATATTTTTTTCCGATTCTCCCTATTTACTTGGTTGGTGCTATGTTAAATCCGTGCATGAAATATAATAATATGTGCCACTTTAGTACTATTATTTATACTAACTTAGAAATAAATATTAACCATGATTCTGAACAAGTACAACTTGATTTGTGGACGGCTATGAATGATGCAAAGGATTACATAGAAAAATTATATAATTACTATGCTGATTTATTTGATTTAGCCGTACCTACAAATATCACTCCAACTGTCGCTCCTCATCCTCCCGAGGAGCCATCATCTTCTAAAAGGCCGGCACATAGTGGTTTTCCTGATTCCTTTTATGATTTAACTTGTTGGAACAGTATTGATGAGAGAGCTTACACATCAACTTATCGGGAAGAGCTGAAATATTATCTTCGATCGGCGCCATAGGATCACAGACGACGGATCAAGACGTTGGATTGGTGGAGGAGTAATGAAACACAATATCCTGTGCTTTCAAGATTAGCTAGAGATATCTTGAATGTTTCAATGTCAACCGTAACATCAGAGAGCGCCTTTAGTCAGGGACGACAGCAGCTTGGATACAACCGACACTCATTGGGAAGCAATGCAATGAATGTTCTAGTTTGTCTCAGAGATTGGATTAGAGCGGAAAGAAGAAGCCAAGGAATGGAACCGGAGTCGAGCGACAAGCTGAAACTTGAAGAAATTATGTCTTCACGGGAGAACTTAGCAGAATCAAATCCAATGCATGATTTTGCCCCCGTTGACTTCGACTATCCTATACAAGTTCCCGTTAATATTAACATGCATGAGTTGGAAAAAATGATGCAGAATTTGTAGATTTTTCATTCATGTAAATTATAAATTTTGGATCATTTTGCAATCAATAAAATCCCCCAAATTCATTCACTCCTTAGTCCTTACTTTTTATATTTTTTCATTTAATGAATTAAAATTTTAAATTGAATTTCTAGTTTTCTATTTTAAATTAAAAACTTACTTCTAATATATTATTAATTTATTATCAAGTATTATTAATTTATTATATTAAGTAGCATATGTTTTGTATATTTGTGTATATATATCTTCTATAGATGTGTATATTTAACGTATACATGTGTATATGTTTTATAAATTAGTATATAACAATATATATATATATTGTAATGTATATATATTGTAGTATGTTTTATTAGTAGTAGTATATATACATTGAATGGTACGTATACATGTGTATATATCTTCTATAGACGTGTATATTTAACGTATATGTTTTATAAATTAGTATATAACTATATCTATATATATTGTAATGTATATATATTGTAGTATATTTAATTTAAAGTATTACATATACATAGAATAGAGTGTATATATGTGAATATATCTTTTATTGACGTGTATATTTAACGTATACATGTGTATA
Organism: Capsicum pubescens; assembly: GCA_030864215.1. Taxonomy (NCBI): domain Eukaryota; kingdom Viridiplantae; phylum Streptophyta; class Magnoliopsida; order Solanales; family Solanaceae; genus Capsicum; species Capsicum pubescens. The sequence continues at coordinate 5,975,511 of CM061543.1, forward strand.
TGTTTTATAAATTAGTATAGATGTGTATGTTTAACGTATACATGTGTATATATTTTATAAATTAGTATATAACTAACTAACTAACTAACTAACTAACTAACTAACTAACTATATATATATATATATATATATATATATATATATATTGTAGTATATGTTATTTAAACTTTAAAGTAGTACATATATATTGGATGGTGCGTATATATGCTTAATTGTGTATATGTGCATATATTTTTAAAATTCTAATGTAGTATATACTATATATATAGTGCACATATATTTTTTAACGTATTTATAATGTATATAGGTGGGTATATATAATGTATATTGAAAAAAAGTTTTTTTTTTTTATATTTTTGACCGGGTTTGACCGATTTTTTAACCGAGTTTGACCGGGTTTAGGTGGGTCTGACCGGGTTGGGTTAAGTGGGTCAAGTTATGGTTGTTTTTAATTTTTTTACTGTTGAGCCCAGCCCAACTTGACCCACAAATCGGTTAAATAATACGGACCGATTCCAAATTGGCCCGACCCGACTCACATGACCGCCCTAGTTCTAGCTAGTAGAGTTTTATGGCAATTGTTAGAAAAATGTGTAGACAATTCATATACTCACACGTTTTGCTTTATTTCTCCTTTTTTGTTTCTTTAGGAGAAGAGTGTAAGTTCCTTTACTCCCTCCGTCTCAAATTGAGATGATACAACTATTAAAAAAATAATGATTGGTAATTTAACTTTCTCATTTTGCCCTATTAATCGTGTCATGCTGTTAGTTTCAATATTAATGGAGTTATTATATGGCTGATTCCAAAACAATTTTTGTAAGGATAAAGGAACTCGGAATCAAAATAAGCCACAAAATAAAAAAAAATGACCAAAATAGGCCACCTATTTAATAAGTTACCAAAATAGGCTAAACGTAATAAATTATTACGTTTTTTACTTTTTCCTTAACGGTCAACTGACGAAAATGAATAATAAACACAGTTTGTAAAACGTAATAAATTATTACGTTTTACACAAAAAATAAAAAACAAAAAAAATAGTGTATTGTCACATCAATTTTATGTCAAATCATGTAGTTTGTAATAATTTATTACGTTTTACAAACACTGTTTGTAAAACGTAATAATTTATTACAAACTACAAACAATGTTTGTAAGTTGTAATAAATTATTACAACTTACACCTGCTTTTTTGTACCATGTGACGTCACTTTTACTTTCCCCCACTTTTAAATGTAACCCACCCCATCCCCTCTCCCCTTTACTTCTTTTATTTTTTTTTTGTGTTAAAAATATGAAATTAATTTTTTCGATTAATGCTTCATATTAGTTTCTGATTAGTATTTCGATTAGCATTTTGAGGAGACTCACATGGACAAATACGTTTTTTATTATAATTAGTAGAGTAAAAAATCGTAATTTAAGTTACGGATGTATAAAAATTGAACCGATAAAAATGTTATTGATTTATCGTTTTTAACGATTTTTTAGTGATTTTATAAAAAAATTATTAGGTTATTGATTCGGTTTTGATTTTTTTATTGGGTTATTGGGTAAATCGATAACCGAATAAGATTATACGAAATTATTATTTACACCCTCCATATATATTTAAATATATAAATATATTGGATTTTATATATTTATATATATATGGAGTGTGTAAATAATAATTTCGTATAATCTTATTCGGTTATCGATTTACCCAATAATAATCTGTCCATGTGAATCTCCTCAAAATCCTAATCGAAATACTAATCAGAAACTAATATGAAACATTAATCAAAAAAATTAATTTCATATTTTTAACACAAAGATAAAAAATAAAAGAACTAAGTAAATGAGATAGGGGATGGGGTGGGTTACATTTAAAAGTGGGGGAAAGTAAATATGATGTGACATGGTACAAAAAAGTAGGTGTAAAACACTGTTTATAAAACGTAATAAATTATTACAAATTACATGATTTGACATAAAATTGATGTGACAATACACTATTTTTTTTTTTGTGGAAAACGTAATAAATTATTACGTTTTTAAAAAACATAATAATTTATTACGTTTAGCCTATTTTGTTAACTTATTAAATAGTTGGCTTATTTTGATCACTTTTGTTTATTTTGTGGCTTATTTTGGTTTCGAGTTCACCTAAGTCTTTGCAACATTTTCCAAGATTTCATAATTCAATGCTAGCAACAAGGAGTAATCAATTACTAAGGGGTCGTTTGATTTGAAAATAACTTATACCGGGATTAGTTATGCTGGGATAAATTATGCAGGAATTAGTTGTCCTGGGATAAGTTATCCTAATATTATTTTTTAGTGGTTATTGAGTTTGTGGTACTAAAAATAATATGTAGTGCATTGTTTGTAAAAATATATTTGTAGTTTACTAAAATACCCTTCACAATATTTAGCTTAATTATTTTCCTTCATATTAAATCATACAAAAGAAATTAAAAAGTCTATTTTTTTTAACTTTATTAGTTTCTTTTTTCTAAAAATATATGTTAAGAAATTTATGTTGATATTTCTTAAATGTGTATGAAGCTTTAATATTTCATGTTAAATTACTTATTTTGTTCTAAATTTCATAAAATATTGATAATCTCATTTTTTATCAAAAAAAATTATCATAAAAAAATGTGAAAAAGAATTACTCTCGATTTTCATTACTTAGTATTAATATTTGGAGAGTCAAATTATATTTTTTAAAAAATTAAATTTTCAAATATATTTAGCTGAATATAAAAATATTTTTTATTTAATAAATAAGCATGTATTAAGTTAGAAAGGAAATGTCAACATACTTAATTACTTGTCTATGATAAATAATTTTTGTGGTGTCACTATTGTTTTTCCATGACTCTATCACTTTTGTAACATTTAATAAGCCCATATAATTGTTCAAATTTACCAAAAAGAATAAAAATCTGTAGAGGAATTAAAATTTAAATTATGAATAAAATTGACAAAAAAAAAAAAAATTAATGTGAGGACTACCAAAATCTCACGTTCTTTCTTATATATAGTTGTAAGGTAACATGCATACATACATGCATACATATATATATATATATATATATATATATATATATATATATATATATACATACATACATACATGCATACATAGGATAACTTAGGATGGGATTGTTATCCCATCAAATTATGGGATAACTTATCCCGATACAATTTATTAGTATCGAGATAAGTTATTCCAAATTGGACAACCAAACAAAGTACTATTTTTTTAATTCTGGAACTATTATTTTAATCCGGGACTATTTTTTTAGTACCTCGTACCAAACGACCTCTAAGGGTATATGGGAAAAAAATTATCTTATCTTGATTAATGAAAATAATAAGTAAAACGAGAAATTAAATTAAAAGATTTGAGACGAGTAATTTGAGACGGAGAAAGTATTTAACATGATTCTAATTCGAAGTTACTAGATTCAATTCAACTCCCAATGAGAGTAGTAGGCATAAGTAACATAAAAAGAAGGTTCTAGCTAAGCTAGTTGAGTTTAATTACGGCAATTGTTAGAAAAATGTGTAGAGATTCTCGACAAAAGTGGACAAGCCTGTCTCATTGATCAACACGTTGGCATGGTCCCCTCAAAATAAATTGTCCTTCTTGCAAGAAGGCCTGTCAGTGCACACTTTTCATACACAGCAGATAGATCGATATCACTAGTTGTATAAAAAAATAAAATCTTTTTACAGTGTGGGGGTCCTGTCACTTAAGCAGTGGGAGAATAATAAGTTGGCCTATTACTTTCCCCGATCTAAATTATTCGTCTCAAATTTTTTAATTTAATTTTTTATTTTACTTTTTTTTTATTAATTAAGAAGAATCAAATTTTCATCTATATTTTACCCTTTACATTAATTATTATTTTTTTAAATTAAAATATAAATATTAATTAATGTATTATCTCAATTTGAAACGAGTAATTTGCAACGGAGGAAGTATTTCAAAAGCTCCAAAATTTCAGTGAAAGTATCGTTTGACTACAAGGAAAGGGTTAAAGTCTGCCCCTATTTTTTTGGCCCTCAAAAGTTTTCGCTCCGTTTTAATTTAAGTGATACTTTTTCTTAGGAAAATATTTTCCATGGAAAATGTTTTCCTAGAAAATGTTTTCTTGAAAAACAAGTTGATTTCTTACTTGTTTTTCTATGTTTGGTTGGTGGATAGAAAATATTTTTCGGAAAATATTTTGTAATGTTTGCTTGGAAAATGAAAAAATAATTTTCAAAAAATACATTTTAATCTTTAGTTAAAGCATAAAAATACATTTTAGAAAAATATTTTTTGATCTCAAAAAATATTTTTTGGGGTGTGTTCGATATGAAAGAGGAGAAATATTTTCTAAAAAAATAAGTTGTTTCTTACTTATATTTAGGGGTGAGCATTTAGTTTGTTCGGTTTGATTGTTGAATATCAGTACGGTTTTTTGGTTTTCGGATTGACGAAAATAACAATCATAACCAAACCAAAATTATTTCGATTTGGTTCGATTTTTACAGATTCGGTTCGGTATTTCGTATTTTTATTTCGATTTTGAAGATTAAAGTAGTGACCATTTAAAATTGGTGATTTTTCTAGAAAAATAATCTTTTTTTCAAATTTATTTTCATTCTCAAATATAATTAATTCAACATGAATGAAATAATCATAAATATCGACTTTGCCGAGTCATCACCGTTGGCGTGACGACAATGGCCGCACGCGGCAGCGACTATCGACGACAGTGACAAACTGAGCAAACAAACTGAGCAAACGACTGCAACTGTCGTTGGCGATGTTGAAATTTCAAATGAACTGAGGATGGATGAGCGTCGTTGCAGCCTTCACGTTACTATTACGGTCAAAAGCAAAACAACATATTAGGATTTAGGTTTACTAAATGATTATAATTTATATATTTATATGTTATATTAGATTATATAATATTTTTAGTAAATTTACATATAATTTGAAATATATATATATATATAAATTATAATATATTATTTATATAATTTTAATTTTTCGGTTTATCCGATTTTTTTTTGAAATTTCGAAAACCAAACCGTTTAACCAAATTTCTAAAATTTGAAACCAAAACCAATCCGAAAAATCAAAAAACCAAACCAAAATTAAATTTCGATTCGATTTTTTGATTTTTTCTATTTAAACTAAAATATACCCAGCCCTACTTATATTTGTGTGTTCATTATGCAAATTGGATAATTATATGTTTTCTAAAATTATTTGTATATATTTAACAAAAAGACTGAGAATGAATATGATAAAAAGGGTGGGATAAGAAAAAAGTTTTGAATGGTAGGGGGTGGGGGTGGGGGTGGGGTGGGGTGGGAGACTGAGGGTCGGAGTAGGGATGGGTGATTTTGAGAGTTGTATAAATATTTCAATTTAATAGTGATGTTGAAAGAGAGTTTTGGAAAATGTTTTCCTTACTTTTTGAAGGGAAGTCATTTTCCTTAGTTTTAAGGAAAATGAGTTTATTTGAAAAATATTTTCCAAAACCTGTAAGCCAACCAAATAGGATAAAACTGAAACCAAACACACCCTTTATTTCTAAAAAGAAATTCTAAACTTTCTTTCTCATCAAAGAGTGTCACACAATGGCAGAATCAAAATTTTCATTGAGGAGGTTCAGAAGTAAACATATGTACTAGGCGAAGGGGTTCAATATCTGCTATATATACATAAGAAAATTAATCATATAAAATAATATTAAAATACTATAATTTTTTATATCCAAACTGTTGTTTCGGATACACAAAATCTGTATTTGGGCAAAATATTTTTAACACAAGTTCAAGAATAAATCAAGAACACTTATGAAATTTTCCAACACCTTCAACACAAGATCAAAATGACCTTTCAAAGAAGTATGCTTTCTGTATTTTAAAGAAAAATAGATGAAGCTGAAAAAAGTCAAGTCCTCCGAATCCACGGAGTGTCCTTGAGGAAATAATTCCCTTCAAGTACCCGAGGTTGCGGAGTTTTTCTCCTAGGGTAAAATGGCTTAACAATCCGACAGTAGTGGTACCTCAAACGATCGGATTATCTTCGAACTCACTCAATGGGAGATGATCACACAGAATTTTTCAGAAGGCAAGAAGTGTTTTTAATTCAGAAATTTTCGTTATAAAATCTGGGAAAAAATTCAGGTTGATATAGCCATTAAGTACCCTTTCCGAAAGGTGGCAATGGTTCATCGGAAAAGTGTGTACTTTGGAAGAGTCATGTCTGTACATTCGAAACAGTGTATCTTTTCCGAACAACCACAACCATTCAAATAATCATACTTTTTTCCATTGGTGGTTATTCCATTCACACACAGATTTCTATATATACACACAACATCACAAAACTAAAGAGAGGATTCGGATGAATTGAATACACTGGAAAACGCCATTTTTGAGGGGGGAATCTTTCATTTCTTTTCTTTCCTCATCTTGGTAGCACACAAATACCTACAGATTCACGCGCACCTCCATAAGGCCACGCCCAATCGAGAATCGGAAAAGGGAGCGCAGCAATAGTAAATAGGGGTTGATCGGAGAAATGAGCACACACGTATACACTACGATTCATGCATAAAAACACACTCTCACCTGACTGTACGAAGAGAATATACACACACCGGACACGTGAGATCGGAGAGAGAGGGAGGAAGAGAAAGAGTTGAAATCGATCTAGAGGGAAAGAAAAGGCGTTGGGTTTGACTATTTCCAGTGAATCTCTCGCCTAAAATCGATCGGGATCATCACTAGGGAAGCTCTGGCGTCCACTGTCATAGCAAAAATCGCTGAATTTTTTTTTTGAATCGGAAACGGGTCAGTCGGGTCAATTTAAATTAGTACGGTTTTCGGATTGTTCGAGTTGTGGGTTCATCGTTTGAGGTTCGACTGGTTCTCGGCTCGTGCTTCATCTTATTTAATGGAACAATACGTTGATTCCGAAAGGTCTAATTTCTCACTCTATTTTTCTTAATTTCATATAATTATGGTTGTGAATTGACACCGTTGTTTGTTTTATTTGTTGGGTGATTAGTTGTTTGATATGTGTTTGTGCTAAGTGATTGATCTCGAATGGTATAATTCGGATGAAAGCGATATCTTGTTGGATAGTTGACATCGGTAATTAGTTAACAAAATCGGGGTGAGAATTGGAAAATTGATAAAAAGGGTGAATTTAGCTTAATTTTGGTTTATTGTCTTATTCAATTCGAAATAAGCATGAATGTTGTTGAACCCGATAGTGCCATGTTTTAGGTCGAGAAAGGATACGCAAGACGTAAGTCGGGTAGGCAAATCTAGAGATTGTGGGTTGATTGAATGTTTGAGATGTGTGTTGAAAAAGTTTTGTTTTATCGTATTCGACTCAATTGTACTCATTTGGCCGGGGAGTGCCCCAAAGTATCTGTATTTTTTTATCTGGGGAATGCCCCGAGAAAGTTGTACTCGAAGATGATACACGGTCAAGGCCCGGAACATCGGGTGGAGCTTAGTTTAGGATTAGTTTAGAATAGAATAGGTTTACATTTTCGCATTTCTCATTATTCGGGACTGTATAATTATAGACTCAACACAACATTTTGAATTTATTTTGTTTCGTGTGTTTGATTGGTTGTTTTATATGTTTTGTGTGGTTTATACATTTGTAGTGTCAAATTAGCCGATATGCTCACCAAGCGACCATGGTCGAACCACGAGATCGAGGGGTGCCTAACACCTTTCCCTCGGTCAATAGAATTTCTTGGCTGGAATCTTTGTTCGCAAACCAGTTTTTTAAAGAGTCAAATCATTTCGAAAAGGATATTTCAAAGGTGACTTGGCACACCGAATTATGTCAAGTGGCGACTCTGAGTTTAAATATAAATAATCCTTTTTCGAAATAAATTTTCATCTTTTGTCACTCAATAATAAAAAACCCTTTTCCAACTTAAAATATAATCTTTTTGGTAAAAAAAATGAGGTGGGATAGCTCTGACGACTCTGTTGGGGATTTTTTTTAGAATTTGAGCTTTTTTGGAGTCTATCGGCTTTGTTTGGCATTAGGAGTGTATGAACATTGTTTGTGTTATCAAGGTTGTGCGTTTTCGTGCTCTTTATTTACATTTTTTATTTATGTGTTACCGTTTTATATCTGGCATCATGTGCATAACCCGAGTCATTCTTTCTGTAACAAGTTCGTAGTACACGTGTGTACACGATCTATAGTCAAGTCACCCTTATTTTAGGGGGGAGCCGTTGGGTTGTATGGAGTAGGTGGACAGCTAAAGCAAGCCGCTATCGACCATACGCTCCCCGGAACAGCCTTGTTAGTAAACTCCAGCGTAGGTCAGCCTTCAGGTCATACTTATCTGCATCATCTTGAGACCTAGCGGGACCCACTTGGTCCTTCGTAGGAAACTCACCTCTAAAGCATCTTACGTGCTAAATGTTGCATCTCTGAGGGTAACGTGCTCATTTGATGGACTGATTTGGGGAGAACATGTGTTAGAAGTAAAGTGTGTAGGCAGCGAAAAGTTGAAAAAAAAAAGAGGAAAAAGAAAGAAAGTGAGTCGAAAAGAAAAAAAAAGTTTCATGATCTTTAGAGTTCTTTATGGGTTTTATTTTTCATAATTCAAAATTCAAAAAAAAGAAGATTTTTTTTACCTTTCGCATTCGTAATCTCAAGAACATCAAAAAAGATTTTCTCTTTATCTCAATTAGCATACATTCATAATTCTGAAATTTCGAAAAAGATTTTCTTTAGAAGTTTCAAAAATGTTTGTAGTTGTGTCCATTTCATAAAATGAAAATACCAAAAATAATTTTTCTTTCATAGTTGTTGGTGACAGTTTTGTGTGAAGTGTTTAATTGAAAACCCCAAAAAGATTTTATTTTTCATCATCCGTCTGTAATCGCGTCTCTTAAGTCAAGTCTCAATCCGTTTTAATTGTCCAACTTGGACGAACTACGCACCCCTGATTCTCCTCTTTCGGGAGTGAGATACGTAGGCAACCTATTGTTGGTTCGGGGATCTTATTTGAAAAATCCAAAAAGATTTTCTTCATTCTTTATTTAGAGTAAGTGTTTCATATACATCTTTAAAACAAAACTACAAAAAGATTTTCCTTTAATTGGTTCAAGTTTCATTTTCATATGAAATTCAAATTGAAAACCCAGAAAAGATTTTTCTTTGGTAATTATAGATTTCATTTTGTATAGGGATGTTAAAGCTGAAAAATTCAAAAAGATTTTCGTCAATTCTTTTGACAAATTATTATTTTCTTTTCTTCTTAAAGTTTCAAGGAATAGAAAAAGAGTTTAATTGGCCATTTTGGCAAGACTTCACAAACTACGCACACCTGATTCTCCTCTCTCGGGAGTGAGATACGTAGGCACCCTTCTTGGGTTCGGTGATCTGATCTTTTCAAAAAAAAAAAGGAAAAAGAGATTTTGAAAAAGTGTTGAACTCTAAGACATTTGTTATTTTTTTGTTGAGTCAGTTTAAGGTGGTTGGTTTGTAGCATTTTGATTGGTCCTTCACATCACACTAAATCCAAAGGGTTAGTTATGTCCAACAAAGATATAAAGAGTGACATCATGGATCAAATAAAGAATCAGGAAAATGAGAGTTTGAAGCAAGAGATTAGGAGGCTACGACAACAAATGACAGAAATGCATCGTGCTTGGGCCAATGGGTTGCCTCCTCCTCAATTTTCCTTTATTGATCCTATAAATACCTCGAGTTTTTCACCAAAATCTCAAAGTCAGTTTTCTACTGTTGTTGATGCACCGCAATATGACTCAGAATTCATTCCAAGCCAAAAGCATCTCAATACTTCCACCACCTTTCCTCTAGCTCCTCGGCATAAGCCTACTACATTCACAGCACCACATATCGTCTGTGATCTTTTTGCTCAATCCTCAACTGGTACTTCTACACTAGCTCACCCAACGATTGTGCGTCCCCATGCTGCTAGTGAACCTATATTCAATACTTTTGGTGATCATTGTTATACTCCTGAGCCTGCTTTTAAGTTAAATGGACCACCAAAATTTCTTAACAAGAAGTCCAGTGTTCCAGAAAAGTCGAAGAAAATGGTTGAAAAAATGAAGAGTGTAGAAAATGATATGAAAAATTCCCCTGGACTTATGGGCTATGAAAATGTTTCATATAAAAACTGGGGCATGTCTTCAAGTGTTAACCTTCCTCCTAGCTTTGAGATATCAAAATTTGGGGAGCCTGATGGACAGAAGGACTATGTGAAACATTTGGGACGACATTGCAATCAACCAAGGAAAACTGAAGGAAAGAATAAGGAAAACACACCTATTGTCATGCCAGGGCCAAAGCAGAGTTTGAGAGGTCCAACCCACCAATACTGTTAGCCTCAACCCCGAGCTTACATATTAGATCCACATAACCACTTCTAACAAGGTTTCTTTCCCCAAAATCCAAGAAATCTCATTCCACTTCCTCAATATCCTTTGAACAATGCACAATTGTATGCTTATCCATCTTCTTATCCATAATGGCATGCACCTGTCCCTCAACATCGTCCTCGACCCCCACAAATTTACCAAAGAGCCTCTAAATCCAAGTTTCATCCAAGGCTAGAGTTCGCAAAAAGGAGGAAGGAAAAAGATAATTTCACTCCTATTGGGGAATCCTATGCCAGTTTATTCCAGAGATTGGTACAGTAGGGCATGATCACTCCCCTCCTTGGGTATACTCCTGACCCACATTCAAGAAGTTTTGATCCTAATGTACGATGTGCATATCATTCTGATGTTCAGGGTCATAGTATTGAAGATTGTCGTGCTTTGAAAAGAGAAATTGAAAAGATGATTCAAGATAAATCAATTATGGTGCAGAACATTGACAGTGAAAAAAGCTTTAGTCATGCTAATATGCAAACCAGTGGCTAAGATGTCAGGCTGAGCAATTGAGAAGTCACCCCTCCCTACTAGGAAGAGGTCTAGTAGTTTGTTTTGTTTTATTTTCTGTTATCCAAATTATTTCAGGGTTGTAGTTCGGGATCTATCTTGTTTTGTCCCTTTGTCATTATGTTCAAACCCTTCTATCTTTCATTTTTATTAAATGAAGTGTCTCATTTTTCTTTGTATTTTAAATATGTGTTGTTTGTTTATTTTCTTTACATAGTACATTTTATGTTGACTCTAGTGGCATGACATGCTAGTGAAATTTACAGCCAGATCTTAAAATCCAGTTTAAGCATGAACATTGAATCACAGGGTTAAAGTTAGAAAAAAAGAGCATCTGAGAAAATAGATAGAGTGCTGGGGCATTTGGTGATCAAGTTGAAGCCTTCTTTGAAAATTAAGGCTATTATTTTGAGAATCATGAGAATAACTTGGTCATCAATTGAAAGATATATCTCAATTAGGTCAAGTAGTGAATGTGTGATCCTATGTCAAAAGAAACAGGAAGAAAATTAGCTCCATGAAGTCATGAGTCCTTCAGTATGAGGAATGTACAACAAAGTGGAGTTGTATGCTGGGCAAGTGTAGAAAAATAGGTGGCACACATGCTCGGGGAAAGTTAGTGTTGTAAAATATTTCATAAGTGATCTTGATCGTGCACTTTCGCATTGCATGCTATGTACTAGCATTTTCAAGAATTGATATGACGAAGGCATTTCATTCATCTATCCAAACATTGTGTCATCCTTTGTTTACCCCCATTTGGGCCTTAGTGTTATTTTCTTTCATACTCCTCTTTTGGAATCAACATAGAGTCAACAAAATTCAAAAAAAATGTGTCGGAAAAGAAAGAAAAGATAAGTATAAAGAAAAATAAAGTCAGAAAAGTCACAAAGAGAAAAAGAGTCAACAAAAGAAAATAAAAATAGAATCAAGTGAAAGAACAAGCTGCCAGAACTACGCGTGACCTAATTCTCTCTCTCGAGGGTGAGATACGTAGGTTGCCCTACTCTGGGCTCGGTCCAACTAAATAAATAATTTAAAATTACCTAGTCAAAAGAAACTTGGGCATGAGTTAATCCTCATTGTTTGAGTTGATTCCAAAAGTTGTAAGTCCTACACCACTTCAAGTGTCGTTTGGGCCTCATGTCATCCCTTCTTTTTAACCTTATCCAAAAGTCAAGTTATAACCAAAGAAAGACCTTCAGATTAATCTTTGAGAATGTTAAGGCTAAGTATGCAATGGATATGATGATACATTTTGGGTACTACTTGTCTTCCTCAGCATAAGAAATCAGGAGAGAAATAAAAATGAGAGAGTCTTATTGGTGAAAACCCTCACGGGCACCATAAGGCAATGGTGAGCTAAGAGAAAGAAACAGGTTTGTTGGCGAAAATCCTTCAAGGCGCCACTAGCCGAATGAGGTTTCCGAATGAATTTGGCCTAAGGAAGCAACTCAGTTTCAAGGCCATTAACTCAACAACAATTGGTAGAAAGTTTGGATGAAAAGATCAAGTTGCCTAATCCAAAATGCATGGCATAATCATTAGAGTTGACTGTCATTTTTAGATGAATTTTTCGTTTCTTTGTTTCAAATGGGGACATTCGTTGTCTTTTCTTTCTTCTTTTTATTTTTGTTTTATCTTTCTTGAGTCAGTTATCCAAATAAAAAAAAATCTTTTTTGTCTTTGAGTCAAATCCGTGTCAAATAAAGTGAGAAAAGATTTCAAAACTGGCTACCAACTTCTTTAATTGCACAAAGCAAGACAAAAGCTAGCACATAAAAGAGACATGATTGTGAGCTGGGAAAAAAGGGCATGCAGAAAGTTTTGTCAACAGACAAGTCGGGGAACTCATGGAAATACCAAGGTTCAAACGGTCTATCTGAGAAGCAGGGCAAAGCAGAGATACTGTGTTTGTTTCAGTCACTCTTAATAATCCGAGTTCGGGTCAATAATTCAGCAAGTCAATGATATATGCTAATGATTGGAAGCAAGGTTAAATATGACGAGGGCAAGAGCGATCGCCGCGAAAGCTAAAGCCACAAACCAGCCACCATGTTTTAAACTTACAAGTTTTATTTGATGAAACAGGAAACATATTACCTTCAAAGCAGGGACTTCAGAGCATAAACATCAAGGGCTGCAATGCCTTACTTTTACAAATGCAGAAAGCAATATTGCTGCACAGGTTTGATAATAAAATCATGGTAAAAATTCTTCATCCTATATCCCTCGGAGACACACTTGTCCAGGGATTTCAGTTTTCATTTGTTAGGTGATACACTTCTTAAATTGAACCTTCAATCCTTGGATACGTACCTTAAAGTCGAGTCATTTTCTTTGATTCCTATAAGACGTACCTTTTAGTTGAGTCATTCCCCTTGACCCCTATAAGACGTACCTTTTAGTCGAGTCATTCCCTTTGACCCCTATAAGACGTACCTTTTAGTTGAGTCATTCCTTTACCCCTATAAGACGTACCTTTTAGTCGAGTCAGCCCCTTTGATCCCTATGAGACGTACCTTTTAGTCGAGTCATTCTTTGACCCCTAGAAGACGTACCTTTTAATCGAGTCATCCTCCTTTGATTCCTATAAGACATACCATTTAGTCGAATCATCCCCTTTGATTCCTATAAGAAGTACCTTTTAGTCGAGTCATTCCCTTTGATTCCTATAAGACGTACCTTTTAGTTGAGTCATTCCCTTGACTGCTATAAGACGTACCTTTTAGTCGAGTCATTTCCTTTGATTCCTATAAGACGTACCTTTTAGTCGAGTCATTTCCTTTGATTCCTATAATGATGTGACTTTCACAAAAGTCCTTTGATGATAAATTGGGGCAAATTTAATTCTTGTGTTTGGAACTTCAATTTCCTGGCATATGAAATCTCTTTATAATAATCTTTGTTTGGGATAATTTTTCTTCTTAGTTTTGATGTGATTTCAGGAGCCCGCCTGAAGAACAGGGCGAATAAATGAAAAGTCAAGCAACATGGTGAAGAAGTTGAAAGTCAAGCAACAAGGTGAAGAAATTGAAAGTCAATAGATTGAAAAATAGCAAGTCAGGAACCCACATAAAGAATAGGTTGAAGAAGTTGAAAGTCAAAAAACAAGGTGAAGAAACTGAAAGTCGGGAACTTGCCCAGAGGACAGAGTGATGAAATGTCAAGTCAGGAGCCCGCCTGAATAATAGGAGCCGCGGACCGGAACCACGATGGAACCTCATTCGACTCTCCAACTCGTTATAGTCCTTATCCTTCCTCTAGAGGTATCTATGATGATTTTCCTTTATAACTTGGGTAAATAGGATATCCTGATTAGACTCAGTGGCCCTCGTTCCTTCTGTTTCTTTTCTTTAATAATGGTCGGATCAAAATTTGGTCTTGTTGTCTACTTCTTTGTCTAAAAACACTTCGTGTTTACATTCAAAGGGGGCATGATGTAGACACCTAATTTTGTCCCTCCCGAGAGTCACTTTTACTCATTTTACCTTATCCTACCTCATACCCTCAACTGTGTAATTATCCCTCCATAAAATGACAAAAATAAGAACCCTTAACAAATTTTATCTTGTTTTGATCCTATCCTAACAACCTCTCCAATTAAAAGCGGACACCTACCCCTACCTCGCTACCCTACCCCAATACCCCATCCTAATATATACATACGAACAATACACTAATAAAGGGGGGTCCACAAAAAATAAAGGGGAGGACACAATTTCCATTGGTGGTTATTCCATTCACACACAGATTTCTATATATACGCACAACATCACAAAACCAAAGAGAGGATTCGGATGAATTGAATACACTGGAAAACGCCATTTTTGAGGGGGGAATCTTTCATTCCTTTTCATTCCTCATCTTGGTAGCACACAAATACCTACAGATTCACGCGCACCTCCATAAGGCCACACCCAATCGAGAATCGGAAAAGAGAGAGCAACAATAGTAAACAGGGGTTGATCGGATAAATGAGCACACACGCATATACTACGATTCATGCATAAAAACACACTCTCACCTGACTGTATGGAGAGCATATACACACACCAGACATGTGAGATTAGAGAGAGAGAAAGAGGAAGAGTTGAAATCGATCGAGAAGACTGATTGCATCTGGATAAGTGGGTTTCCCTTGAACTTTCCGTATCCAAATCCAAATCCAAATCTGAAGCCAAAGCCGAGCGACGACGATGACAACACGAGGTACCTCTTGGTTCTTGCCTCACTTACCATGTGGAGTAAGTGTTTCTTAATATAAACCCTTGAATGTTTCATTCTCCCACCAATGTGGGAGATTAGTAGACTTTCCCATTACTTAGTACACTTTCTATTTTTAGTGTAATCTCAAGTTTTCCCTCCACTTAGTTCCCTCTATTTTTCATTCACACTTTTAATCTTGAGCCCAACAATCCCCCACATGGATGGGGAATAAATATTTTTTCATAAAACTTTACGAACAAGTATGTGATCATCAAGCAAAGACTGATTGCATCTGGATTAGTGGGTTTTTCTTTGAACTTTCTGTAGTGAACATGCATCAGATGCACTGGGTCAATCGGTAGATTTGATATCTGTGAACCGTTGAGCTTTAATGTACACCTAGACAACACATGTTACACAACTAGCTTTTTACCATTTATGGTTCTCATAATTTTATTTGTTTCAGCCATGAACATGTCCCGGTCTCATGAGAGCTTAAAGAATAGGCCTTTACTAATATTCTCCTTGAAGTGGCTTCCACTTCACCCTCACATAAGTGATTTCTAAACATTCAATTCTTAGATTAAATTATTTGGTCAAATCTGTCAAATTTAGATAATCATTAAAATATTTCACACTATAAGTTTTATCTGTGTTTACTAAACATTGTCTACATCATGAGAATGAGTTGGGTATATTGACAAGGATGAACATGTCAGACACAACTTTATTTGATCTCCTTGAACCTAGCTCTTGGGTTCTACAGTCTGCTAGGTAGAGTTACCGCCATGCTGACTTTTCCTAGGCCATAAATCCATTTTCTTGGACGTTCTCTCAACTCCCTCTCTAGATAGGCCTTTTGTAAGTGGATCCGATACATTATCCTTTGACTTCACACAATCAACAGTGATAATTCCACTAGAGAGAAGTTCACTAACGGTATTATGTCTCCATCTTATGTGACGAGATTTACCGTTGTATATTATGCTCCCTGCCCTACCTATCACCACTTGACTATCACAGTGTATACCTACTAGTGCCAGTGGTTTAGACCAATAAGGAATATCTTCCAAGAAATTCCAGATCTATTATGCTTCTTCACCGATTTTATTCAATGCGATAAACTTAGATTCCATTATGGAGCGAGCAATACATATCTGTTTGGATGATTTTCAAGAGACTGCTCCTCCACCGATTGACATTTACTGCATTCTATCCGATGATTCAATTTTATCACTATATCCTTCAAGTACCGAGGGATATTTATTATAATGCAAAGCATAGTCTTGAGTGTATTTAAAATACCCTAAAACTCTTTTCATTGCCATTCAATGAGTTTTATTGGGATTACTCGTGTACCAACTCAACTTACTAATAACACATGTTATGTCTGATTGTGTACAATTTATTATATACATTAAACATCCCAACACTCTTGCGTATTTCAACTGTGAGTCACTTTCACACTCATTCTTTTGAAATGCGAAACTCGCGTCCAATGGAGTCTTGGCAATACCAAATTCTAAATACTTACATTTGTCAAGTACGTTTTTGGTATAATGAGACTGTGATAATGTTAACCCTTGTGGAGTTCTATGGATTCTTATTCCTAAGATCACATACGCAATTCCAAGGTCTTTCATACCAAACTTGCTCTCAAACATTCATTTCATAGCATTTATGTCAGAAATGTCTCTACTGATGATCAACATATCATCTACATACAAACAAACAATGGCTTGGTGATTTGGAATGTCTTTAATATAAACACAGTTATCATATTCATATATCTTGAATCTGTTTGCCAACATGGTTTGGTCAAACTTTGCATGCCACTGTTTAGGTGTTTGTTTTAGTCCGTAGAGTGACTTAACAAGTTTACACACCTTATTTTCTTTTTCTGAAACCATAAAACACTCAGGTTGTTCCATGTAAATTTCTTCCTCCAATTCTCCATGTAGGAATGTTGTTTTCATATCCATTTGATGGGTTTCAATACCATATACTGCCGCGAAGGCAATTAACATCCTAATTGACGTTATCTTCATTACAGGAGAGTATGTATCAAAGTAATCAAGACCTTCCTTTTATTTAAAGCCTTTTACTACAAATCTTGCCTTGCATTTGTCAATAGTAACATCCACTTTTATTATCCTTTTGAAGATCTATTTTGAGCTTAAAGGTTTATTTCTGGAGGAAGATCAATCAACTCCCACGTATGGTTTCTTAAGATCGAATCAATCTTACTATTGACTGCCTCTTTCCAAAAGGACGAGTCTGAAGATGACATCGCTTCTTTAAATGGATTTCGGCCCATTCAAATAAATTTTATCCACAAAAATTAATCTCATCGATCTTTTGTATATTTTGGTTCCAGTGAACCAAAATTGGTTCGGGTTTCGAAGCCAAGGTTGAGTGAGTTTAATACCCCAAGCTTTCTTTTAGTCAACTCTAGTCTCCAGAAGAGTTAGTGATAATTTCCTAAATGATTAATGTTTAAATTAGTTAGAATTTCCCCAATTTTGACTTTTTATCATGTGGTAAATTGAATTAGCTTTCCAACGATACCAATTTCATCCAAATCCGGTATCAGAGTAGAAAGTTATGGATGTTTTACTGAGAGCTGTCAGAACCGCCCAGGTACGACGGGCAAGTTGACCGACCGTCGAGCTAGCGACGGACCGTCGCCTATATATCGCAGCTAAGGCAGTAAGTCAATATTCTGGCTAAGGTGTGACGAACAGGTTGACGGACCATCGAGCTAGCGAGGGACCGTCCCCAAGTCGTCGCTACTAAGGCAATGAGTCCCTATTCTGGACCAAGTGCGACGGTCAGAATGACGGACCGTTGAGACGAGCCATCGCAGATTTCTTTCAGCACTTTAAAGCAATTTTTAAAAAAGTATTTGGGTCTTTTTCCACCTGTTTTATCCCCTAATTATACCAGACAATAGCTCATAACTTCATTATTCATTTACAACATTCAATTAGGGTTTCTCTCAAAGATCAATCCCCAAGAACAAGAAACCCTAGGTGCTTAATTCCAAGTCAAGAATTCAAGCTTTCCTCCACAAATCGTTAAGAAATCATCCACCCAGGTATGTCAAGTGTTCATTCATGGATTCCTTTCGTCCATGAAGCCCAAGAATCTAATTTTAAATTATAAATTGTGATGTTTATGTTGTGGGTTGATTACGATCATGTTGATGTTGTGTATGATACCCAAGTTGGAATCGTTAAATGTGTTTTCATTAATTTATACTAGCATGTGCATTGAATTCTACTAAATTGTGTTGATTTATGCAACCATGATGAATTAATTTAATGTCCAAGCCTAAGCTTATAGTTATGCATGCAAGGTGTTTGATAAAATGCCTAAGAGAATAGGAAACATGCCTTATGACTAAATTGTGACCAAAATGATGAACCTATGTTTCACCCTTAAGTTCAAATGACTCCCATGTTATCGTTATGCTTTGTGATGGATTGATGTAATGCTCATGAGATTAGGCTTATGAAATTATGACATGTTTACATGCACTTCTATTAATGTGTGCTCTTATGGCATGCAAATACTTCGTGAATATCCCCGATGATTGTACTATGAATTGTTGAATATGGTCATGTGTCAAGTCTTGTCAGTTTCATGCTATTGAGTCCTGGGGGTACTTGTACCCGACAATTTAGTTGTGTGCCTATAGCCAGTGTCATCTTTTTAAGATACTCTCAGTCAAGCCATGTTCAGTAGAATTCAGTTAGTCTCATGACTAAGGAAAACTCAGTAATGTCAGTAATCTCAGTCAGTTATCAAATCTCAGTGATACTCCATTAGTTAACGAAACTCAGTAAACTCAGTCCAGTCAGTTCAGTGTAATTAATTCTGTGTATAATCAGATGGGAGTAGGATTCAGCACCGATTGATTCCAAGGATGGGAACTCACCTGCAAGTAGAGGGTGTGATTCTTAGAAGCAATCCTTCCGCTTCAGAGCTACGTAGCCAGCATAGGTTGAGACATCTAATCTGTTAGATGAGGGTTGATGGGGTGGCTTAACCTGTAAGATGAGGGTCCCACCATTCTCCTTAGAGTACCTGTTAGATGAGGGATCACTCACAGCTTGTCTTTACCAGTGACGCGGTATTGACACCCTTCCAATTGGGGTTACAGATTGGACTCCAACTCAGCTATATTGCTTTATTTGGGGCATATAGGTTACATAACTACTTCCCACAGTTATAGTCTCAGTCTCAGTCTCAGTACAAGAACTCAGATAGTTCTACAGAATTCAGGATTGTCAGATACAGTCACCCAGTTCAGTACGGAACTCAGCTAGTTCCAACAGAAACAGGACTGTCAGACACAGTCATTCAGATAATAGTACAACAGTTATATGAAACCTATGTTATCAGTATTTAGATTCAGTGATGTATTGATCTCAGATACAGTTCACGTATTCATACATGTATTCTCACGTTCATATTATTCGGTCAACTAGTATTGGTCATGCATATAAACCCTTGCATTCAGCCTACCTCACTTGCATACCAGTACATTCAATCGTATAGACGCATTTGCGCTATGGTGTTTTATACCATAGGTTCAGATGCATAAGCTCTAGAGCATCATTAGCATTCCAGTCTCAACAGTCAGAGTTAGCAGTGAATCCTCATCCTTCGAGGACATGATCATTACTTTATTATGTTATTACTTAGTTTTTTCAGTAGTTGGAGTTAGTTGGGGACATGTCTCATCAACTCCTTATTTAGACAGTTCAGTTTTAGAGGCTTTCAGACTACAGTATGTTCAAACAGTTTATTTCAGTCCATGTTTTGGTTTTGATAAATCGTACTCTCAGATAGTATGTTTTATCCATTTTGAACCTTATGACATGCTCCGGTCTATTATTTTCGCATTTTACATAATGTCATATAGTATACAGGTACAGATATCAGTCATGGATTAGTTTATGGTCCTTCGGGATCATGAGCACCGTGTAGCATACCGGATACTAGATTCAGGGCATTACATCGGGCGACGACGGTGCGAGGCACCTCATGGTTCTTGCCTCACTTACCATGTGGAGTAAGTATTTTTAATATAAATACTAGAAAGTTTCATTCTCCCATCAATGTGGGAGAATTAGTAACTTTTCTATTTTTTAGTACACTTTCCATTTTGAGTGTTATCTCAAGTTTTTCCCTCCGCTTGTTTTCCTCTATTTTCCATTCATAGTTTTAATATTGAACCCAACACCAACTCCCTGAATGAAAAGTGACTCCGCTCGTATGGTGCCTCCTAAATTAAAATGGGAGGTGTATTGAAGATGTCATCACATTACAAGAGAATATGTGTTTGAGAGACATTGGAAGTTAAAGCTCTGACTTTGTGTGTGTTACTATTTGGTTTTAATAATTGAGGGTTTCTGACTTGTGATTATCAAATCTACTCAGCTTTTCCTTTTCCAAGGACTCTGTATATATAATGAAAGATTCTGATATGAACACTGAACTCGACATGTCCTTTGTGCATTACATGAGTAAATATTGAAGTCTATATTCAATGGATTTAAGTAAAACCCAACAAATTTGACTGAGAACTCGTAGTATATTTTTCTTGTGTGTGTGATATCAATAAAACTAGTAAAAACTTAAGACAATTTTGATTTCTACCTACTTTTAAAACTTATTTTGAGGGATAGACACCAAATTTCTTTTTGATTTATTTTTTAGGGTTAGGTCTTGAAAAAAGATAAAAAGTGGGTCAGGGTTGTGGGGTCATGGGTTCCTTTAATATTTTTAAAACATAGGAAAATAATATAACTTTTTAAAAACTACAACATGGTCCCTTTTTATAATTTTTCATTTTCAAAACATTTATTAAAATCATTTAATATTTTCAACTACATTTCTCTCTCCTCAAAACCTCCCTTCTCCTGATTTTGGTTCCTATTTTTTTGAACAAAAAAATTTGATCGATTTGTGCTTCCTCAGGCGAAATTTTTCAATTTCTCTTGCTCAGGTAAGTGTAATTTTCTTCCCCAATCAGTTTTAGATCCATTTTAGTAATTTTCTTCGATGACGCTTTGTGTTGGGGTTCTTCGTTTTTGACAAAAATTGCACTGTTCTTCATTGAATTAGTCAAAATTTGAGTGTTTTTAGTTAACATTATCGATTTTGCATGTTTAACCGTGTTTTGCTTTGGATAATGATTAGAATTATTTTCAATTTTTGTAGTTATATTACGTTTGATTTTAAATTCTTGTACTAAATTGGATCCATTGGTGTTCTTGTTTTTGTGAATTGCACTGCCAATATCTGATGAAGTTGGAACTTGATTTTCATGTTTGATGTGAGGCGTTTTCCCATTTTTCTTAATAGACCAGTGATCGATAGATCGATTATTGCAGATTTATTTTTGCTGCATTTGTTCATTTTTATTAATAGACCAGTGGTCAATAAATTGATCACTACAGATTTATTTTTTGTTGTAGATCATAAATGGTGAGAAGAGTTCATAGAGTAGTTAAAAGAATTTAGAAGAAGAAGAAGAAGACAAAAATGAGAAGGCAGTTGACGAAGAATTAGTGGTTGAACAGGAAGTTGAAAACATTGAAGAAGAGAAGAAATCATCAGAAGAAGAGAAGGAAAATGAGAAGAAAGAAGTTGAAGAAGAGGAGAAAAAACATTATGAAAAAGAAGTGGATGTGATGGGCATTGTTTTTAGTGATTTATTTTTTATGGATAATTGAATTACATATATTTGGCATGTCAATGATGACATTTACTAATGAAATTATTTCCAGTTATTCCATTGTCCCGTTAGATTAAAGAGTTGACTGCATTCGTTATCAGTTCAGCTATTGTCCTAATTTATAGTGGTTGATTGAAAACAATGTAGAAGTTGTTCTCTATAATTTATAGACTTAACAGACTATCGATTGAGTAAATCATATATTTACAGTAACTATCATGGTTTATAGAGGTCGATGATAAAATACATAGACATAATTCTTATTAATTATAGATTACACCCACGATTGATTTAAGAAACCATACATCTATTTATTCAGTTTCCTATATCCCTATTACACCTTTCCAGAAAGCCAACAACAATAACAAACCATACAATAATTTTTTTAGGCCTTTCTCTTTGCCCTTGAACAAAATCAACATTTGCTTTAGTTGATCCCTTTCCATTTCGACTTCTTTTAGTGATCCTTTCAAGTAGTCCTTTTGCTCTTCGGCTTCTTTTAGGAATGTCATGAGTAGATCTCTATTTTCTTCAAATTCCCAAAACCTTTGTAGTATATGAAACTTGGAAGTGCCTCAAAAATTTGATGTCGATGGGTTGCTCGTCGGTGAGTATTCGTCAAGCCATTTTAATAAAAGAGCATCCGCCATTATCCTTTCCAACCGCACAGTTATAGAATTTTCGACCTGAATTTGAATCGGTGCGTGACGTCCTAAAAATAGCTGGATTGCCACAACGACATATGTAGGACACTTTTGCATTTAATTTTTGGGATGTTTGAGACATTGTAGTTGTTAACAAAAAATAAAGCAAAAAAAAATGAGAGTGTTAACACAAAAATAGCCTTTCTTTTATAGAAGAAAAAAGTGAGATATTACCGTTGGATGTGATTTGACGTGTACTTTATTACCGTTGTAAAAATCCAATAGTTAGATTTTTGTTACTGCTGGACTAGTTTCATAGACCTTATTTATAATCGATGCCTTCTCATGCGTTTGGTAGATGATGCACCGCATAGATAGACCGTCTAGCATAAACTAAGAGTTAATTCCTTAATAACCACACTAGACGATGATACATATTCATAGACCATAACTAGCATATTTTTTGAGAAGGATTATTTAATCAATAAAATAATAAATAATTAGATTTTATTTAATTAAAGGAGTTTGAAACAGTCATGTGATCGTATGAGAGTCCACGTAAATTGGATAAGGTAATCAAAGATATGTGAGGATGGGTAGTGGATGAACAACAAACATGCTTGGGGCAATGTTTACCCAAAGCACAAGTATGTTTTGGAGAATTCATTTGTTCAACCACAACTCATCACCTCACATCTTTGATCACCAATTTCAATTTATATGGACTCTCATACGATAACATGACTTGTTTAGGCTCATTTAATTACATAATATTCAATTATTTATTATTCTATTAATTAATTAATCCTTCTCAAAATATGTGCTAGTCATGGTCTATGATTAAATATCATAGTCTAGTTATTTAATTGTGAAAGTAGTTTGCAGTCTATGCTAGACTATATCAGGTCGAGTACATAACTAAGCATAATCTAGCATATATGGTGTACAACTTCATTAATAAATGTACTAGACTAGGACACATATTTATAGTCTGTGACTAGCACATATTTTGAAAAGAATTATTTAATTAATAAAATAACAAGTAATTGAATTTTATGCAATTGAATGAGCCTAAACAAGTCACGTGATCCTATGAGAGTCCGCGTAAATTAAAAGTGTTGATCAAAGATGTGTGAGGTGATGAGTTGTGGTTGAACAATCAACATCCTTAGGGCAATGTTTACCAAAACACAAGTATGTTGTGAGGAATTCATTTGTTCATCCGCAGTCCATCCTCACACATCCTTGATCACCTTCTACAATTTACGTGGACTCTCATATAATCACATGACGTGTTTAAGATCCTTTAATAGCATAAAATTCAATTATTTATTTTTTAATTAACTAATTATTTTCTTTTTTCCAAATATACTACTAAGGGCAATAAATCAATACGGTATATTAATGACAAGGCCTACAGTCTATGATATACACTGGACACAATCGATAGACCTCATAGTGGAATGCATTGATTACGTAGATGTTCGCACATAGATATTGAGCTTCATAAATAATAAACTACATCGACTTTGCATTTAATTTTGTAGAAATCAACATAATCGCGGATATACCAGATTCGTTTTTCATTAGCATATATGAATTAATTTTGACATCTGACAACTGTTTCGTTCATCTTCTAACAGGGTAAATTGCAAAAATTCAAATGCAGGAAACATGAAAATACTTCATTCATAAGTTCATTGCAATGGTTTAGCACCATATTTAAAACAAAATAACCCCGGATAGACCAGATTCGTTTTCTATTATCATATATGAATTAATTTTCACATCTCACAACCGTTTGAATCATCTCCTAACAACGGAAATTGCAAAAATTCAAACAAGAATAAAATTACAAAATTAAAGAGGAGACAAATGTAGGAAACAAAGATACTTCATTCATACTTCATTGCAATGGTGTAGAACCATATGTACAGCAAAAGACAAGCAAAAACAGTAAAATAAAGAAACTTTCATCTAACATATTCCTAACCATGAAAGCTTCTTATTGCAATAAACTTAAAATAAAAAAATAAAATTAAACCTAAACTAAGGGGATGGGGGGATCATCTCCTCGGGCTCCATGTTGAGTCGCTCCACAATCGCCCGTAAAAAACGAGCGATATGCCGGAGTCCGCGGTGGCAGCGCTCCTTGTCCTGTCCTGTCCTAGACCATAGAAGAGACGGTTTAGGTTGTTACGAAGGAGGAGAAGGTCGTGGTTACGCTGGACCCTCCTTCTTCGGTCGCAACATTCACGCGCAGCTAGGACAAAACACATTTCACCTTGAGAAATTTGCCGCAACTCTTCAACGTAGCATAATCAAAAGAATTTCTCACAGCTGTTACATCCAGCAACAATTTCAGCTTCTTTTTACTATTAAATTTTTTATTTTCCTGAAAATTAGTTTCATCGGAAAAGGTGTGGTTGGTTTCTGCTCCCAATCCGCACTCTTCTCTCGCTTCTTCAGAGAAAATTGGATCTTCCAATTCCATTGAATGATCTTCCGAATTTATTGGATGACCATCCAAGCTCTCATCTTCAAATGAATCATGTTCGTCGATTGTCGGTTGTGGTGGCGGGATTGTCGGAGACCCCGGGACGATATTTATCCTCAATAATGGCCTAGAGCCATCGGCAACGACAACCAACATGTATAACGACATATACCGATTATTATTTATGAACGTGAGATGTATTCTACCCCTCCCATTCATTACATAGCTAATCACAATGTTCTTTGGCTCGCATTCTAATTCTCCTCTTTTAATTACGCTTCGAACCATGTCGTCGTACGATCTATTGCGACGCAGCGGGATGGGCACTATCTCCTTGCTAGATGATTTTCACTTCCAATAGTTGAGACCCTCCTCCCACTCACCCATATAATTACCACCCACGACAGCTACCTCAGCTACTGCCATAATACACAAATCGATAATAGATTAAGGTATCGGTCTATAGCTGGTCAATGACTGGTCAATCACTGGTATGAATACGTCTGTACAAAGACGCGAATCGACTGATTTTCGATATAATCGTTGCCCTCCTAGCTCTGGGATGAAAAAATGTATGTGTAGGACTTCTAAACTACTAAAATATATCTAATGACGAGGTATTGAGCGGATTTGGAAAGCTTTTCGAGCTAGTAGAAATGGTGAATTTATTTATTTTTCATCTTTTTTCAAAAAGGATGGAACAACAATGGAGGCAATGATGAAGAATGAAGATTTTCAGTTGTGATGAACAATTTTTCATCGAAAAAGTGGCCGAAATCGGAAATTATTGGTGAAAAAGGGAGCTCCTATTGGTGGCTTCTTGGACAATTTTCTAAATTAAAATAGGAAATATGAAAAAATGGTGGAAATATAAAAAAAGGTGGGAAATATTAAATATTAATTGGATGAGGTGGGGGACTAAAGTGTAAAGTTTAAAACTTGTGTTGTAGGTTTGTATGTAAGAAGTGATGATGTCATAATAGTGTCTAAACACCTAATTTTTCAAGACTTGTGTCTAAATGACTAAATAAATTTTGAAAGTGTCTAAATATCAAACTATCCCTAAAAACTTGTAGTATTACTGCATTTTCCTTTTCAACTAACCTATGTTTGTATTTTATTTTTTTGTGTGTGTAAATCTCCAAGCTATCAGTAAAATTAGTAAAAATCAAGACCAGCTCAAGTTGTCACTCCACTATCTTCATACTCGTGTTGCATAGCGAGCGCGCACATATATATATATATATATATATGCAACTTTCTTTTCTTTTCATTCACCATTATGAACTTTATTTGCATGCCGTAACATAAAGAAAGTAATTCCAAAAAAAAAAAAAAAAAAACAGACTTGATAACTGATTTAATTGAGTTAGAAATTTCTTGCGTTGGCTTGTCAACCTTAATGTCAGAGATTCGACAAAACTTAGTAATTTTAACTCAAATATTGTATTTATATATAAAAAAATATTTCATGTATACAAATAATCAATTCATAAACCAGCAAGCAAATATAATTCAATACCCATATTTTTTATTATTTTTATTTATATTTCTTCAGGGCAAGAGAGTGGATTTGGGAAAAATGGAGGGGGGAGAAAACAAAAGAAGAGTATTCTTTGATGGGATAAGAACCTCTCAATCTATGTGATATATGCTGAGATGAAGTTCGAACTATTTGACTTAATTTTAATCTGTCCTTTTGTCATATGCCGCTGACTTAAATTTTTCAGAAAGCAATAAATTCCTAATGTTTTCTTTTTATAGATAATTGTGGACCTGAACCACTTGGTCATTTACTATACAAAATATGTACAAAGTGTGTAGAATATATACTCCATATCAGATAGTAGGAAAAAATACACAAAGTAGCATATTTAAGTATTAAATTACAAAAAATAGCAATACTTTTATCAAATTACATTTTGTAGCATATGTATTTGCATGTATTTGTATTTTTGTAGCAACAGTTTGCAAAAATACAAAATACATATCGATCATAAGGGCAGTAAAAATCATATGTATTTGTATTTTTGTAGCAACAATTTGCGAAAATACAAAATACAACTTGCTATATTATGTAATTATGAACTGTTGCTATGAAACTCATAATTAAGGGGATAAATATGTTATTTCTGAATTTTGCCCCAAATATACATATTGTCCACATATATACTGTATGCACAACAGAATATACTAATAATGTATATATTGTGTATATTTCGGCCAAATTGATAAACTAGTTGATCAAACGGTATATACTCGTAGCTTTCCCTTTATTCTGCTAAAACAACTTTCAAGTTCAGTCCCAGATTCTTGGGCTACATATTGTCTAAATGCAATTAACATGGATGCCAACTAGCTTAATGGCCCAGCATGTGCTTGGTTTTGCTCTACTTTTCATTGAACTTGTCATAGAGAATCAGCTTCTGGACAAATTTCTAAATATCCAAAGTTGAAATGTCCTCCATTTTTCAAGCAATTGGGACCAATAGTCCTATAGATTATTATCAGACATATGTATCAATGCTCACAACGCACAAGGGTTGCTTTAATTTGCTGGAGATAATAGCATTTGTAGCCAAAATATTAAAGTATTGCTCAGGAATCTTTCGACACTATTTGGTCTTGTTTTGTTTGTGTACCAAAAGTCCATAAGTTATGTTTAATATTCATATATAACAGGACAAGGTTATTCACATTTTGAATTTATTGTTTATGATGTTAGGGTTTTACAAAGTGTGAATGGAGAATAAATAGGTGTTTTTCTTTTAAAGACACCAAGACAAAGGATGGAATTTGAATAGACACTTTTTCACTTTGAATAATTATGACTTTTTTAATGGGTTGCGATTTTTATGAAGAGTTGCACCTTTACGAAGAGGTACACCTTTCTGAACCATTGCTTCTCTCATGGATCAACACGTTGATGGTTATAAATACCTGATTTTTTCCTCACGTACATACAAAAAATTTGAAGAAAAAAAAACACTTCTCTTTCTTGAAAAACTCTAATCTGATTTGCTATCGTTGAAGGCGTTCGTAGTTCGATAGAGTTTTAGGTACCGTTATTCTGTCGAATCGATTCATTTTGTCTTGAGAGGATATATTTCAGAACCTCGGATATTTGAGGTGAATAATTTCCTTAAGGACACACCCTGAATTCGGTGTATTGAATCTTCCAATTTTCATCTCTTTCTAAATGTTTGATTTTGCTATTTTCCAGAAACTAATTTGAACTTCATTTTGTTGATGTTCAAAAGTTGGATTGAACTTATTGTTGAAGCTCAAAGTTGTGTATACAGAGTTACAGCTTTATTTGACCGTTCATATGTTAGTTTGAACATGTGTTTAAAGTTGTTGTTATAAAATACTACAAATTTTACTAAATCCAGAAAACTAACATATGATTTATTGTTTTGGTAACATAGTAGACCTGGCTATTATTTTTGGTATTTGTTTAGTTTGCGATATAAATGACATTTGTATTAATCATCTGCTCAAATAAATTAAAATAAGAAAAATAATGATCACAAACATTAATCATTCTGTCCATATTGAGTTAGTCTTGTATAGTTGGCCCATCAATGAAACTACTCCTTCCCGTAGTTAATAGACAAGTTTGTTGGGCTTGAGATATGTTGTCGGTTTTGATGTTTGATGTTGTTTGAAAGAGCACTATACATATAGGGCCATATATAAGTGATTTTGAGAATTTTTAAATGTTGGTCAGCTCTGAATTTAATATTTAAAAAGTGAATACGTATTACATTTCATATTTAGACTCTATTAATGACAATGACTTGTGGTCGGTCATTTGCACAAATATCCCTTTTATGCTACTATTTAATTCTTCTCCGGTTTATATTTTGGGACAAATTCTTCTACAAAGGAAATTTATTGGATTACTTTGAACATCGAAAATTTGGTTAATCAAGTAATAACAAAAGAATTTAAAAGGCGACCTCTCCAAAAGGAGTGATTTACAAAAATGAACATTATTGGAAATGAATAGTTTCGAACAGTTTGAAGTTTTTATTTTGCTTGCCCCATGAATAAAATTTCAAATTTAATGAGTTTTGATGAATTTTTTGCATGAAATAAGTTGGGGTCAAAAATTTAAGACTACTCATTTTGTGGCTATTGGGTGCAACTTGGTGATGACAAATGGGTCATAGGGTGCAAATAATCCCGACAAACGTCAAATGTCATCCTCTAGACAATCCTAGTGGGCCAGGCCCTCCCCTCAACTCACGTGGTTCAATTCAGTTTTGGGCCCACTAATAATCCATTACTTTTACAAAAATTACATAAATACACAACTTATGTTTTTAATATTACAAAAAATCTCAACTCCCTAAACATATTACAAAAATTTCAACATATACACAGAATGTTATGTATATCAAATCATATTAATAATATATTTTTTCTTTTCGTCGGAATTATCATCTCCATGATGCAACTTCGATAAGTTCTAGAAAATGATAAACCTAAATAAAATTACTAGTACTTTAAGCTTTAGCAACATTAATTCTAGTCTGTCAATTGTTATAAGAACCCGGAATGATGGTTCTTAAGTACTCTATTAGTCTTATAATTTATATTTTGTTTGCACGTAATCCTCACATGCACCAATAGCAATTAAGTCAAATTTTATGCATGGAGTATTCTAATTTTTTTTCCAGTTGATGACTTGATGTTACACCTTAATTAATTTGCTGCCTGAAGTTATCAGAATAATTTCAGAATTTTGTTTAAATTTGTTTCCACTCTCAATTGAATAACTAAGATTTGACTTTATGATGCACTGATTTGGAATCGAAGTAACGCCCCACACTTATCACTTACAAAACAAAATTTATGCATGTTTTATCTGATTGTGTTTGTACGTTAAATCATTTGTCATTTTGATAGCATTCTCATTAAAATTAATTTTTGAAAAATAATAATTTAATATTGAATTAAAACAAGTTTACACGGAGGACATATATTCATATAATCGATCTCAACTTATCTGAAATTAAATCGTAATAATTGTTACTTCTAATATATCACGACATCCTAACAGTGCTAGCCTCTATATACATGCAAACTTTTAAGGGTTATAAAATTAAAAAAAGTTTTTTTTTGTTTTCTTTAAAATGAAGAGAAATTTTAATTGATGGTTTTATTTTGAGTAAAGGAAGCTACAACAAACTCGTTGACCCAAATTTGACGGATTATTATATAAACACGAGAATTTCCAAACAAAGTCGTAGCCATGTAAAGCTCATCATTTGCTAATAATTATGTCAACGGTTCGACCACAGGTTCATCTGAATCCAGTATTTTCAACGTATAATATAGATTTATATTATAAAAATCTACAAAGTTGCATTAAATAGTGGATATAAACCTATAACTTTAAAGATGTATCGAGTTCAATACTAAAAATTTGAAATGTTGAACCCATAAAATTTAAATTGTGGATCCGCGTACGTTTCCAGCGGCCTTATAAATAGAGGAGGCTATTTGGGTTTTGTGTCTCATAATCTAAAGAGATTAAGATGGTGGCTAGTTTTGGAATTCGACATTACTTGTGTATTTTGTTTGTTCTTTCAATTATATTTTGTGTTTCAGCACGAAACTCCATTTCAATCTCAGGTATATATATATATTTTGGGTCTTTTATCACTTGTTATTTCATTAATGTTGATCTTAATGTACAGGAAGTAGCTAGGTTCATTCAAAGCATGCATCTAATCAATTGTTATAGAGTCATTATATAAGTCTTCGAATTAGTCATTTGAAAAACTTGAAACTTGCACCCTTCTTATTGAACAATTTATATGATACTACTTTCCAAAAAATCGAATTTTTGATGAATGGTGGAACGACATAATATTACCTTTTTGTTCCACAAGATACCCACCTTACATAAAAAGAATCATTTCATTTTATTAAACTCGTGATCTTAAACATGTTAGTATTATTTACGACCTTTTTCTTATATTAATTCTTTTCATGTAGGTGACGCGATGACAATGTCACAAGTGCAGAGGAGGTCACTACTTTCAGTGGAGCTACAGGATTATGATCCACCCTCTGCGAACCGCAACCACTATCCTGGCAAGCCGGGCAGGTCCAATGGCGGACATGGCCGTGGTCACTAGAACAGGCCATGGCTAGCTAGTTCACATGAACCTAAACTACAATATATAATTAGTACTAGTATATCTTAACTAGTACTAGAAAAATACCCAAATTTGTAATGCAAATCAAACTAGTATACTGTTTGATCATACTCTATTACTGCTTTTAGAGTACTAATTGTATGAATTTAACGATAATATTGATAGTGATTGAGGCAAACTATGCGCCTCTATGATTAATAAAACGATGTTTGAGTTCTTGAATTGATATGTGAGAAGATGTTGCAATGGAGACGATGCATTTTCGATCAATATGAGTTTTGTTCTTCTTTTTTTACCACATATGTAGTAATTGAAAAATAGCTACCACCATGAAAAAGGGACAAAAAGAGCCTCCCAATAAAAATAAAAAAAGAAGACACGAACATGGCCATGAATTCAAAATTCCATTTTATAGCCATTTCGCTAGTACGCCGCTTTCTTTAACTTCTTTTTTTTTATTTTGCTGATATTGTATTTTTTTGTTTTACTTTTGCTGTTGCTCTTTTTACTTCTTTTATTATTATTATTATTATTATTATTATTATTATTATTATTATTATTATTATTATATAAAGTGTATAAATTATATTTGTTTTTTGTTGTTTTTTCGCTGTTTTTTTTTTTCTTCTAGTTGTGTTTTCTTCACTTTTCCCTTTTTTTGGTTGCTCTCTTCTTCTTTTTTTACTAAAAAACTAATTTTTTTTTTTTTTTAATTCTATCAATAAAATAATCAAATAAAATTTGTAGTTTTATACATATACAAATTTTATACAATAATGATACAGTTTTTATACGCCTTATATATATAGTTTCTATACACATTGTATGCAATAATTATACAACATTATACACAATTAATACAATGATTATACAGTTTTTATACACCTTATATATATATTTAGTTTTTATATACATTTTATACAACAATTATACAGTTTTTATACACCTTATATATATATTTAGTTTTTATATACATTTTATACAATAATTATACAGTTTTTATACACATGCTAACAACCTTTAGCTGCAATTGTTATTCGAATGTGTATTTTATACATTAACTATAAATTTATATACACGTTTTATAATATGTGTATATATATATATATATATATATATATATTATACATATATATATTTTATAGAGCTATATAATTTCTATACATATATCTTATATACATACATATTTATATAACAATTATATCATTTTTATACAATTATAATTAATTATTATTATTTTCAATAAAAAAAAGTAAAGTATCTTTCAGTTAAAAATTTTGTAACAAAAAAAAAAAGTAAAGGGCCGAATGGCCAAGGGAATGATCGAAAATGGCCCAATGGACAAAAGGAAGGGCTCAAGATGCCAAATGGCCCAATGGCCATGAACTGGCATTTCTTTTGCCGACTGGACATCAAGTGTCCATATGCCCAAAGTTGGGCTATTATTTTTTAAAAGGGATATACAATGTTCTTTTTCCGGAAAACTATTCAATATATTTATTTGGCCCAATTGTATTATATATATTTTTTTGGAAAAAAAAATATCACATGGTCATTTAAAAAATAAAAAAAAAAAATAACTCAAGTTTGATATTTTGTCAAAAAACAGTCAGTCGGTTATTTTATTAGATAAATTACACAAAATCACAAATTTAAGAGACCATATTACCCAAAATCCCCTACATTTTAAACAATTACTTGAAATCCCGAACTTTGTATTTTACTTTTGATACATATGAATAAAACTCCCACCCTACTTTTACTCCACAATTAATGCATACAATCTATTTAGTTTGGAGATTTTTCTTTTCAAATATTTCATCCCTTATAATCTCTCCCAAATTATCATCAATTGATACAACTTTAACATATGTTTATTTATAAATATTTGATACATTTAACATATGTTTGACATATGTAAATTATTTATTTTTGGTGTGGTATTGAATTTTTAATAATTACTGAGTAATTTTATGAAATATATCATTGTGATACATCTGGAACCAGATGTATCATCGATGATACATCTGGAATCAGATTTATCATTTTCACAATTTGTGCATATTTTTACTCTCTGTCTTAATTGAATCTGTTACTTCTTAAAATAAAAATCATTCCTGTTTTAAATGTATCACTAATTATATGTATCACATTATAACATATGTATTACAAATTTAAAAATCTGAGATATGATATAATTTAACAAATATTTAATTTTAAATTATTTATAAATATCTGATACATTCAACATATGTTTGACATATGTAAGTTATTTATTTTGGTGTGATATTTATTTTTTAATGATTAGTGAGTAATTTTACGAAATGTATCATTATCATTATGATACATCTAGAACTAGATGTATCATTATGATACATCTGAAATCAGATTTATCATTTCATGATTTGTGCCTAAGTTTACTCCCCGTGATAATTGAATTCGTTCCTAAAATAAAAGGCTTTTATGTTTTAAATGTATCATTAAGTATATGTATCACGTTATAACATATGTATCATAAAATTAAAAATCCGGGATATGATGTAATTTAACAAATTATTGAGATAAAGTGTTATAACACTTAGACATTCAGAGATTTATGTAAGTTATCCTATTTTAATTTCACATTATAGTCATTTCCTAATTTGAATTACTTTGACCCATGTAGTTCAGATACAATTTACATACCACATTGATATGGTCCATATGTAATACTGATACAATTTTTAAATTGGGCCACTCGGCCTTTTTCTAAAAACATTTTAATTTTTTTGCTAAAATTTTTTAACTGAAGAATATTATTTTTTTATTTTTTAAATAATAATTAAATATAATTATATAAAAATAATATAATTGGTATATAGATTATTTATCTATATAAGATATATGTATGGAAATTGTATAGTTCTATCAGATGTATATACGTATGAAATATATTTTAAAAGAATGTATACTAAGTATATAAGAAATATATAATTATTGTATAAAATGTGTAAAAAAATTATATAACTATTATATAAATTATGTATTGAAACTATATAATTTTCGTATAGAATATCTATATGTATAAAATATGTATAGAAATTGTATAGAATATGTATAGAAACAGTATACAACAAGCCGAGAAATTAAAATTGTTAGAAAATGAAATTTGAAATTCATTATCATTTTCATAAAATTAATTTCGATTGAGTGGTCATTTATGTCCTTTTTCCTATTTTTTG
Organism: Capsicum pubescens; assembly: GCA_030864215.1. Taxonomy (NCBI): domain Eukaryota; kingdom Viridiplantae; phylum Streptophyta; class Magnoliopsida; order Solanales; family Solanaceae; genus Capsicum; species Capsicum pubescens. The sequence goes on from CM061543.1 coordinate 6,009,965, forward strand.
ACAGAACCTATACATAGGCTTTTGTATTAGTCTGAACATTATTTCCAGAGTTAGACATTTACAAGTAACACCTACAAAAGATAAAATCATTATAATTTTTTATACTAAAATACGAACAAGTAGCACATGCAGATGAACAACAGCACAACGAGTGAAATTCCACAAGCAATACCTTACCCATAAATTATTTTACGAAAGACTCTCGCCTCAAGTGGGGCAGAGCACTAAGTATAATTTAAAGAAGGGGGAAAGGGAAAAAATATAATTTAATTTGAAGTGTAATAATTTAATTAATTGTTATAATAAGCTTTTCCAAACAAAAAAAAAAGAAATAAAAATTTAAAACCTATTAGGACTTAGCGTTCAATTGCTTTTAGAAAAGGAAAAAAAAACTACTCAAAATAATTATTGGCCCAATTATATTATATTTATATTTACTACAGATCTGCACATAGCCTTTTGTATTAGTGTGAACATTATTTTCAGAGCTATACATCTGTAAGTAATACCTGCAAAAGGTAAAAACATTATAAATTTTATACTAGAACTTAATCAAGTAGTAGATCGAGGCAGATGAACAACAACATACCGAGTGAAATTCCACGAGTAATACCTTACTAAGTTACTTTACGAAAGATCCTCGACTCAAGTGGAGTAGAGCACTAAGTATAATTTAAAGAAGAGAAAAAAGGGAGAAAATATAATGTGATTTGAAGGGCAATAATTTAATTAATTATTATAATAAGCTATTCAAACAAAAAAAGGAAGTATAAAATTTAAAACCTATTCGGACCTGGCGTCCAATTGCTTTTAGAAAGAAAAAAAAACTACTTAAAATATTTATTTGGCCCAATTATATTATATATTTTTTTTTACAGAATCTGCACATACATAGGCTTTTGCATTAGTGTGAACATTATTTTCAGAGTTAGAAATCTGCGAGCAATATATATAAAAGATAAAAACATTATAAATTTGTATACTAAAACACAAATAAGTAGAAGAGACAAATGAACAATAACATATCAAGTGAAATTGCACAAGCAATACATTACCATTAAATTATTTTACGAAAGACTCACGACTTAAATGGAGCAGTGCACTAAGTATAATTTAAAAAGGGGGAAAGAGAAAAAATACAATTTGATTTGAAGGGCAATAATTTAATTAATTATTATAATAAGTTCTTCCAAATAAAAAAGAAAATTAAAAATTAAAAAATCTATTCGGACTAGGTTTTCAATTGCTTTTAGGAGGAAAAAAAAAGCTACTCAAAATATTTATCCGTCCCTGTTATATTATAAATATTTTTTTTTACAGAACTTGTACATTAACTTTTATATTAGTGTGAACATTATTTTTAGAGTTAGACATCTGCAAGCAACACCTGCAAAAGGTAAAAATATTATAAGTTTTTATACTAAAACACAAACAAGTAGCAGAGGTAGATGAATAATAACATACCAAGTGAAATTCCACAAACAATATTTTACCACTAAATTATTTTACGAAAGTCCCTCGACTCAAGTGGAGCATAGCACTAAGTATAATTTAAAGAGGAAAAGAAAAAAAAATACAATTTAATTTGAAGGGCAATAATTTAATTAATTGTTATAATAATCTCTTTCAAACAAAAAAAAAAAGTAATAACTTAAAAAATCTATTCGAACTCGGCGTTCAATTGCTTTTAGGAGGGGGAAATTACTCAAAATATTTCTTTGGCCCAATTATATATATATATTTTATAAAATCTGTACATAGGCTTTTGCATTAGTGTGAACATTATTTTTAGAGTTACACATCTGCAAACAATATCTGCAAAAGGGTAATAATTTAATTAATTGTTATAATAAACTTTTTCAAACAAAAAAAGAAAGTAAAAAATTTAAAAATCTATTCGGATTCAGCGTTCAATTGATTTTAGGAGGAAAAAAAACTACTCAAAATATTTATTTATCCCAATTATATTATATTATATATATATTTACGGAACCTACACATAGACTTTTGTATTAGTGTTAATATTATTTTCAGAGTTAGACATCTGCAAGCAATACCTGCAAAAGATAAAAACATTATAAATTTTATACTAAAACACCTACAAGTAGTGGAGGCAGATGAACAACAACATGCCGAGTGAAACTGCACAAGCAATATCTTACCACTAAATTATTTTACGAAAGATCCCCGACTCAATTGGAGCAGAACACTAAGTATAATTTAAAGAAGGTGAGACGGGGAAAAATACAATTTTATTTGAAGGACACTAATTTAATTAATTGTTATAATAAGATCTTTCAAACAAAAAAAGGAAGCAAAATTAAAAAATCTATTCGGCCCTGGCGTCCAATTGCTTTTAGGAGGGGGAAAAAACTGCTCAAAATATTTATTTGGCTACTTCTCTTGATTAATAATCGTCATTTCTTACTAAAAAAAAATACAATTTCATAATACTTTTTTTGTTCCATATTATTTGATCATTTTATTAAAATTAGTTGTACCATATTAGTTGTCCACCTTACTAAATTGAAAACATATTAATTAATTTTTTTTCATATTATACTTGCAATTTATTCTGTTTGAAAGTGTTCACTCGTTGGTAAAGTTCTTAAAAAAGAATTTCAAGAGATGAGTTAGTAAAATTACTTTTTTATTTATGATTTCTTAACATGCGTGTAAAAAGGAGACTAGTCAATTACTAATATGGAATAGAGGAAATATTTGTCATTTCAAAAACAAAATAAATAATTACTTATTTAGTTTCACCTTTAACCTTAGTCATAAATGTTGAGAAATATTAATATACGCCAAAAAAAAGTGTTAAGTAAAACACATTAACGAATAAGGGTAATTTAATCAATTAATTTCTTATTAGTATTTTTCTTAATGATGTGCAAGCAAAAAAAAAAAGTGACAAGTATTTAATAACAGGGTAACCCTTTCTGCCCATACTAAAATTCATGACATTAAATATCTATTTTGTATTATTCACCTACCATAACGTTTAAGGTTTCATTTATTTTCATTAGCGTTTAAGGTTTCATTTGTTAAGATAATGTATTTGGATAAATAGTTGAATAAATAAAAATGTTTTCTATATGAGTTAAAATAAGTGTGAGGCCACGTAGCACGATAGGGATAAGCAACTCAAATGCATGAATCGATAACGAGAGCTACGACTATGAAGAGTCTTTCTCGGTCAATAACAATAAAGCGTCCTCTCATAATGGATAAGGTAACAACTGCTCTCTATCCTCAGTGACATGGCACAAGAGACAAATAGGAGACAAGAATGTCAGATCCTCGGATGAGTTAATAAGAAGCAGAGCATCAAAGAATATTAGGTGATTCACTAACGGATCAGACACATGGTGTACGCGCATAGGTCTCAGTCATTTAGGGCATCATTGTTGAATTATGATTGGCCAAAGCTTAAGGTTGTAAACTATAATATAGCCGTCCTTACTCGCTTAGCTTGTATGAAAATCTGCTCGCTCACACTCTCGATCAATACAACAATTATTACTTGGTCTCCAATCTTTTCTTTAATTCCAACTAATTGCATAGTTATTGTTGGTTATGCTTTGTGGACATCTCGTATAGCTCGGATTCGCTCTAGATTACACTCGTAATCATAAGGGAGTGCCATTTTTGTCTTCTATGGTATATGTCAAAGAAAAAAATGCTTAGAAGTCACTAATAAATTTATCTATCCTTTTAAGGAACAATTTTTTTTGTTTGTTAATTTCTAACGATATAAGAGTTAATTACTTGGTGGGGGGAAATTATTCATTGAGTATAATTCAAGTACTCATTCAACAACCCGAAGAATGGTGACAAGATAAATTAAAGACATAATACATAAGTATATTCTTTAATTTTGTCTCAACTCATGACATTTATGTTTTTTAAATTTGGATGTGCACGGGCATACATTTAAATTTGTAGAAAGTTAAATAAATGCCACAATAATTGAACATGATTGTCGCAATTGTACATTTCAATATTACACAATCATAGATATCGTCACATGAGAATAGATGGAGGACTTATTAAAGGCGCATTTGGGGCACAGGTAGAAGGACCAAAAAAAACTAGCAATATAGTACATGAAATCCTTGTTGATCCTTTTTTCCTCTTGCTCAACGAATCAACTTTAGGCCTTAATTCGTCCTCCGCAAAGAAGAATAAGCGAACGAGATGGTTCTCCTTTCTGTCTCACATTTTATGTGGCATAATATACATAAAACATCATATAGGATGTAAATTACCACGTAGAATATCATATAAACCTGTGTGTACTTATTTAATTTTAGTACAAGTTTAAATATCTAATACTCTAAGGGGTCGTTTGGTAGAGTATATAAGAATAATGCAAAATATGGTGTATTATTAATGCTTATATTAGTAATGCTTGTATTAGTTATGCTTGCATTAGTTATGCTTGTATTTTTCTTATGCAGTGTTTGGTTCGATGTATTAAAAAAAACATGAGTTGCATACTTTCTAAAAAAAAATATTTTTTTTACATAATACCCTCAATATATATGTAGGAAAGGATGCAGAAATTTTTTTGAGGGGTAATAGGGTCTTTAAGCATGTTAATACATGCATTAGATCCATTGCATTACTACTGCCATGGATTTTGAGGTATTAGTAATACACACCTCAATACATAATAGAATGTAAAAGATATATCAAACAAGGTACTACTAATACACATTAAACTAATGCGTACATTAAAATATTTCAATGCACTCTACCAAACAATCCCTAATTCATGTGTATATCCAAAAGTGAACATACATACATAAAATGAAGCCTAAGCTAAAGTTATGTGTATGCATTATGACAAAATTATAGGCTTGCTTGAGTGGGTGCATTTGTCCGGACGTCAGGTACCATGCATCAGTATTTTGTCTTGCAGCCAAAATAACCTTTTGCATTTGTCAGGTACGAGAAGTGTAACGCGTTCCTATGTGTGTTGTTGAAGGTAACCCCTTAGCCTTTTATTTATTTAACCTTTTCTTTATATTCAAACATTATACTACTAAAATTATAGGATCATTCATTTATATATAATTTAAGAAGATTTTTAAGCAAAAGAATGAATAAATAATTTCTATTCATTTCTTATTTAGAAGTATCAAAAGTAGATTTCTCAAAAAATATCTATCTATCTATCTTCTATTTTAATAAAATGCATGAATAAAGATCTATTCAACAAAATGCTCATTTCCCAACCCATGTTGGTACTCATATATCTTCCTAGAGGGTCGTGCAGGTCCAACGTAATCTACCTTCGATTCAAGGATCAGGATCAAATGAATGTACATTCTCTTTCTGGCAAGCACAGATATACTTCTAACCTCAATCAACAAGTTTTTCGAATGTGAATTCAAGACAGTTAATTATCATATAAAGAAATATAACTTAACCTACATTAACGTGTCGAGGGAAGAAATTAATACGTATTTGTGATGTTAGGAATACAATCTCTCTCCCCGTCTTATTTTAATTCTTTTCATGCTCATTTTGAAAATATAGTTTATTAAATTACCTTTATTTGTCCCAATAACTTATATGACATACAATGCAAATTTCAAGAATCGGACTTTTTAATTTTAAAAATTATATAATCTATACATGGTATTTGTAATTTTTTTGAAATAAAATTATTCATTTGAAGACTACAAAAATGTAATATATAAGACACAATAATCAGCAATTGATTTTTTAAATCGAACAAGTGAAAATAAATAATTATTTTTAATATAGTAGATAAGTATAAAATGAATGAAGGAAAAAACCTTGGTTAAGAATATTAATTATGTGTAAGGAAGAAAAAAAAAAGATTATGAATTGTACGTACGTACATAGGCTATAGCTTCTGTTATTCTTCTTTGTCGTTTCCTCTTCAGCCTTCTCTGACTTTCAACTTTTACATGTATTATATACACACAATTTTTTGTTATTATCTACTACTATATAAGTTTCCAAATCACACTAATTAACAGCTTGTAGTTAATTTAGACTCATCACAGACTAAACAAATACTATGTACGTACTATGATTCATGAACAAAAAATTAAAGAAAGAAAAAGGAATGCATGCAGTGTCAAAAAATTAAAGTGGTAGCAGTAGCAGTAGTACCTGTAGGCAACTGCAGTTAATTAGCTCTGTGTGCATCCATATATTCCAAGTTTTCTTTGTCAACAAGACTACTCCATTTTCCTTCTCTACATTTTCTTCTCCATTTTCAACCATGAAGAAATTCCATATCACTCCTAAGTGTGGTCTATTGGAAAAAGTTTCAAAGAGAACAACACCTCCGGAAAATGCAGCACAATAGAGTTGATCCATATGTTAACATGAGCCACTATGTACTTGAACAGATCCGCAAATATGGATACAAGAAAATATTAGTACGTTCTTTTTGTAAAGATTTCTTTTTGATTTGCTTGTTATCTGTAGCTTTTGTAAAATCTAAATGCTTACACATGTATATATGGAAGTTTCAATAGATATGATTTGAGTAACATTTGCTATGTGACTTTATGTTTACGTATATATCGGTATAAAATTTGCAATTTTAGGAGTATTTAGACGATCTTATAATTCTTGAGAATCGAAATAGTCCACGAGTTTTTGCGTCAGCGATAAAAATATGAAGTAAAAATCATCTTATCGAGAAAGGTCATGTAATTCTGTTTCGTGTATGATAAAAGGAAAAAAGGTTATGAGAGTCAAACATTTAAGAAATTGTTCCCTTTTTCGTAAAGTTATCTTAAAATGAGGTACTAACATTTTGTTGAACTTTTGCTATCTGACAGTTTGATGCGCTACCACAGATAGCAAAAGATTTTACTGCGGGTTTCAATTTGTACCACACATGGGACCTTTTCTGTTGGAGTCTGCTGCCTACAAGACCAAGCTTCTAATAGCCAACAGTAACTATATATGACAATGTTTTAGCTTATTATACAGTAGTAGTCAATGTCGCGTTTTAATTTTGTTTGGAACATCATGCAGAAGATGATTATCACTACAGGCTTAACATGGATAGTCTTTTCACTAATGGCATTATAGACAATCTTATTAGATGTTGTCGAGTAAGACATTGGACCAGTCTTCGGGTGAGTATAATTCCTTATAGTTTGATACGTAGCAAGTAAATGATTAAATAACACTAATTTGTTATGCTACTGACTCTGGTCTTTTTTTTCTTAAGATTCAAGCTGTTGAGACATTTCATATATTTATTAGACGTGGAACAACAGCAGAAAATGAGGAATTGCTTAGACATGCTGTAGTTAGTTCCTTGTTTAATGCAAATGCTTAACGATGAGGATGCCATACACCTTGACGATGACGATTGGTTGGACGACAATGTAATTGTTGAGGTCCGATGCTAATTCTTGTGAAATCTCATACTACTACTTATTTTTACTAAATACAGTTCCCATTCCTTTTCTGCAAAAAAAATATTGCCTGATCAAATCTTAAATTTCTGTTCAAGATGTTTGATGAAATCCGTGATGATGACATTTTAGTTGATAGAAATAACTACGAGAAATGGCTAATAGGAACTAGGAACACTTCGAATGAATGATAAGTTAACTTGCCGGACATGTGAATAATTTTGTCCTTCTGCTTTCATTCAGAATGAAGAATAACTGAAATTAATCATGAATTTCAACGAGAAAGATTTATTGATTCTTCGGAACACAACAGTGAACTGTGACTGCTGTAGACTGTTGGTAATGGTAAATCACTTAACATTCATGTCTGTCATATAGAGATACTGATTTTTACCTTGCTTGTGGTATCTTTGTTTGGAACCCCCTCCAAATCTGTTTCAGATTTATCCAAGTAAGAAGTAAGCTCCTTGGTAACGACAAAATGAATAGTAAAATCCCATGTCAATCTTAACTAAAACTCATTATTACCAAGTCCCCTGCGAACAAACTTATTTTTTGATTTTTTTTTTTTACTGAAGGTTGTGAAGACTTTGGCGTTGTTGTCAACTAGATTAGATGTCGGAGGTATGTTGGTTAGAGCATTTGTTGAACAAAATCTGTGTGGAAGGCTGATGTTGCTTTTCAGGTTAGTTCTTCTCCTTTAAATTGAAGTATTATTATGCATGCTTGTGGTCTACGGTTCTGCTTCTTCTTTGTCTCTCTTTTTCTTCTTCTTTTTTTTTTTGATCTTTTTTGAGGCTTGCCTATGTGATGTGATAAATTGAGGTGATCGTGATAGGAATCCTACCCCCACTGTACTTGAAAGTGTGTTGACATTTGTGGAGAACTTTCTTACTAGAGGAAGTGCAGATCAAAAACAGGTAGTCCTTACCTATCCCTCATTCATCGCAAAGCAGTTTGTTGCGGTTTTACCATCATTTATTGTTTTACTAAGTGTTTCTCTTATAATCGGAGTGCTATTTGTTTTAGGTTCTCCTTGACAACCAAGTTTTGCATCATCTGAGACTTGTAACTGATAATCCTGAGTGGGACAATGAATACCTCCTGACTGGACAAGATAGGGCAGCTGAAGCTTTGGGTAATTTTGCTCGTCATTCAATAAGTTGGAGGGACCTCGTTGTTAATAATGGTGCAGACCTGATCCCTTTATTTGAAGCTCTACGTTGCCTCCTCACGAATGCAGTGAACCAGGAGCAAGAAAGCACGAGAGTTGCTAGAACAATAGGATACTTGTGTTTTGGTACTCCATCCCCACCATTTGATAAGGTTGAGTAGGAGAGAGTTTATGTTCTGTTCTTTGAGATCTATCACACACACACACATCACTGATTTCTTTAATGCTCATATGCGCTACACTCTTGCTGTTTCAGCTGAGACCATCAATACCGATCCTCCGGTTTCTTATTAATCAAGTGGAGCCTGATATAGGAGAAAGAGCACATCCTGCTATTAAGCATGCGTGCTTGATTATTGCATCTCTGGCACGCGGTGGACTTGACCCTATAGATGCGCTGATTGAAGGAAATATGTGCCCAATGCTGGTGATGCTTTTGGCGTAAGTTGTGATCTCCTTAAGCTGATAAGTTTTATGTACATCTCGTAGTCCTGGTAATATGTTTAGCTAGAATAATAGAGAATCTAATAAACTTGAGGTTATACCAGACATCCTAACAGTGAGGTGGTGGCAAGTGTGTTGAAGGTTGTTGAGAGCTTCCTTAAGTACGGAACTGCGGATCAAATTCAGGTAGTTTCCTTGTACCATTAACATGCAACAACTAAACCATCAATTATAACCTCCTACTATAATTTTTGTTGTACTGAATTTGAACAATTGAAATCCTATTAAATGATACTAATTATTACTACTATAGTACTATGAATGTGGTTAACTGGAAACAACTTTTGATCTCAATGCAGTCTTTTACCTTTTAACCCAAGGACCTTTGGTACTGCATAAGTATTTGTGTATTGAGTTTTTAATGTGTGTCAGAGTGAAGACTACTGCATATATATATATATATACGTACATACATATATTGTGAAGATCTTCATATTGTCATTCTCACTTATTTCATGGTTATTTTGTTAGCTTTTATTGGTGTGTTGGTTGAAATATCTGGTCTGTTGTTTTGTGAATGAGAAGTCTACTTCCTTCATCACAAGGAATTAAAGTGAACCCTCTAATGTTTTTCTAGGTTCTACATGACAACCAAGTTCTTCAACGTATTTTAGAAATTCTGATCAACCATAACCACGTACCTCCTTTAGAAGTGAGGAGTGCTTGTCGTGTCATTGCAAATATAGCGACTTACCAGCCAATTCAAATCCAGGTTCATTTTTACTGACATGTGCATTTTTGTAGAATTGATACACTCGATATGAATCATATTAACTAATCTTATTCTATGATACAGAGCATGGTTGATGCAGCTATCTACCCGTCCATTATTCAAATATCAATTAATCAAGAGGTTGGTGAGACCAAATACGAGGCTACGTATGCCATGTCATCTGCTGCCAAGAGAGGATCTCACGAGCAGATTAGGTACAATATTCTTTTCGAGATTCTTGTCAACTGTGTCGTAGTTTCCTTATATATATATATATATAAATGTTTAATTGGTAATCGGTATTGTTCAGATATTTGGTCGATCAAGGTGCAATTGAAGCAATTTCTGGGGGTCTTTTGAGTGGAGGTTATGGTAGAAGAGCTTCGTGTTTCCAAGGGCTACACAATATTCTAAGGGTCGGAGAGGCTCATAAAGTAGACGGTGTGAATGTCTACAAACAAATGGTCATCGAGAGCGGGGGGTTTGCTAGGATCAAGAGTCAAAGGGATGACGCTGATGTTGGAGAGATGGCAAGAAGATTGTTGACCTCCTATTGGCCTGGGGAAAGTATGATTTGAGCTAATTTGCAAAAAAAGATTTGCCTTTTTGTTAATGCTGCCAATGTTTTGTAGAGTACTTGAAAACTTATTACTTTCGTATGTCAGTGGCATGAGTCACAAGATACTGATTTTTTGTGTAGGCATAGTTTTGGTTTATGTTAAAGAATGATGCTTTACAATTGCTCATTGTTTGTATTGAATATTGTTCTGTGTTTGACAGATTGTTATGACTTCACACAAGTTGAGTAAGCACGATTATTTATGGTTCACAATCTTACTCTTTGGTCAATTATAATTTGACAATAGTACCCTAAAGGACTAAGATCTATGCAGGTGCGCCATGTGTCTGATTCGTTAGTGAGCCAACTCTGATGCGCTGCTCCAAATGGTCTCTCCGCAGATCTGACATTCTTATTTCTTATTTGCCTTTTGTGCCATGTTACCGACGATAGCGAACAATTGTTATCATATCCTTTACGAGAAGACACCTCTGTTGCCGCTAACCCGAGAGAGACTCTTAATAGCCGTAGCTCTTGTTATCATGTCATGCATTTGAGCTGCCTGCCCTCATCATGCTATCTATGTATGTGGTCTCACACTGATTTTACCTCATATAGAAACAACATTTTTTAATCATTCAACTATGTAATCAGATGCATCTTAATCTTAATGCAAATAAATGTAACCTTAAACAGATGCATAATATTTTTTTTATGAGATTTTCATGTTTACGAGGAAAATATACAACTTAAAAGTAATTACATTTTCAAATAAAACTTCAACTTCATCCCATATGATTTTATATCATGATTTCAAGTCATAATCTCAAATGACCAAACGAACCCTTAATGTCATGAATTTAGTGTGGGCAGAAAATATTAATATAATTGAGCCAAATAAATATTGGACAAACAATATAAATCTCGACAATTCGGAGCTTGATTATAGAAAATTCTAACATTGTACATAATTACTAAAAATCTTGATTTTGGATCTGTCCAGATACATAATAAGCTCCCGATACATCTTTTTCGATTTTGAATCTATCGAGATATATAATTAGCTCCCGATACATCTTTTTTTATTTTGAATCTATTGAGATACATAATTAGCTCCCGAATCCCAATACATTCAATGAAGACATATAATTAGTTGTAATTTTTATAATTACTTTATAAGGATAAAAATTTGTAGAAATATAATAGGTTAAAATGTGTGTTTATGTTATTTTTCCATAAATATTTTTTTGTAGTTTTCCCTCTCCTAAAAGTAATTGGACGACGAGTCCTAAAAGTTTTTTTTTTCCTTTTTGATTTGGAAGAGCTTATAGTAACAAAATTAATTCAAGAGAAAATATTGCCTCCCATCTTTATTCCTCTCCATCAACTTCTGCATACACCTTCAGTTTCAAATTGTATCTTTAAATATATTTAGTGCTCTGCTTCTGCTTGAGGGTCTCTCGAAAAAAACCTCTCTAGTGGTACGTTGCTGCTGCTGCTGCTTTGCCACTTGTTTGTGTTTTAGTTTAAAAATTCATAATGTTGATTATACCTTCTGCAGGTTTCGCTGGCGGATGACTAACCCCGAAAATAATGTTCACACTAATACGAAAGCCTATGTCCAGGTTCTTTTAAAATATATATATATATATTTGTGTAATGGTTTACAAGGGGGAGGGGATTCCAACAACTCATGTATATGCAAAAGAATAAATAAATTATTCTTACTCTGTTTATATATTGATGTATGTTTTGGCGTAATACATGCCCTTTAAGTTGGCCTCAACTCACATCTATGCCTTTTAATTTTGGGTGTATATAGGTAGACATGTAAACTTGTATAATGCTGAATAAGTAGACATACACGTTCTATTTGACATCTACGTGGCAATCTCACATGAATTGCCACACGTAGGATGTGTGTCTAATTTTTCAACTTTATACAAGTTAAAAGTATCTACTTATGCACATCCAAAGTTGGAGTAGGTGTGAGTTGAGACCGTGTTAAAGGGCACATTTATGTCTCGATGGAGTGTTTTTTTTTTTTTTGATGATTGTGGTGTCCTGGCCAGATTTTGGGCACGTCGACTTATTCCAGGCGATACGTATCACCTCTCGCCACTAACATAATATAACGGGTAACTCTATCCACCAAGGCTGCCAGATGGGAAATATTCACCTAGTGTTCTTATCTCCATTTGAATTTGAACGTGAGACCTCATATCTCAACCACTTCATTAATCACTAGGCCACACCCCCGATCTCCAGCAACGTTTTCCCGCTTTCAAGTTTTAACCCTTTTCATCTTTCACTTTGTATCTTTGCTGATTATATATCGTAATACCTTTATAGGAGACTATTGACTAATGTGTTTCTAACACTTTGATGGGAAAGAGCAATAATCCTTTCCTTATGTATGATATGGATGCTTATAATGTAGGCAGAGAATCTTTACACTTTTTGGTGGATAGCATGAGTCAGGAGGTGTCAAGGGAAAAAAAGAGCATAAAGAATACCTTTTTTTAATTTTTTTCATGAAGTGGGATATTACTAAGAAAAGCATCATGAAGATGCATTACAAAAGAAAAGAAGTCATAGAGAACACTATAGTCAAATGGATGAACAGTGCTATCAAAAGCGAAAAACACAAAAAAGCTATTGGGGCTTAAAGCGCAAATGAAAGCGTGCGCTTCAATGGAAATAGGCTCAAAGGGATAAAACATACAATGTTTAATCCAAGATTAATAATTATAAGCATTAATGACAAATATGTGGACAAAAAAACTGAAAACCAACAACAATAAATTGAAATATCAATGTTTAATGTCGCCTCTTCAGAAGAGACTCATTCACAAGGAGAAGTATGCCTTAGAATCTTGATGACGATAGTGAAGCGCACATAAAGTGAGGCCAAATGCTCAACACGTTTTGAGCCTCGCCTTTGGGCTTAAGCATGCTTGAAGCGCGCCTTTGATAACTCTGTGGATGATCGAGAATAGAAATATGACTGTAAAAGAGGAAGAAATGATCATTAGAATGGTTGTAGATGAATAAATTAATCTCGGTGTGACATCGGTCTTAATCTCACTTTTGTTGCTGTATAAGTTGTGTTGGTTAATCCCCTCTAGCCTGTAAAATCTTATAAACTAGTGTGAATTTATTCCCTCATCCCAAAACTTAAAAGCGATATGTAGCAAACACTACTCCAAATACTCAACAACAGACCAAATTGATTGTATTAATAAACTGAAACAGGGAATTACGGTAACAAAGCACTATTGATAGAAAGGGTAGAACGAACGATATTTGGGTCAGACAGAAAGGGGATGAGACGCCATAGAAGAATTCGAGATGAGAAGCATAGTGTTGGGCAAAGGCACAATACACAATAAGCATAATCCGTTCTCTCTCATCCATTGGACCTTTTAGCTAGTTGTTAAGTAGGCCAGGGTCCCAAGTCAACCTTTGTGAAGGCCTTCCAGTTGTTGCTTCTTCTCGGCCCAATAACTAGTTGAGTGACATGTGTATAGGTATTGACATACGGCCGAGGCTGGTTCATAACACCATACACGGACTAACCCCAGACACTTATAAAAGGTTTACATAACTATATATCCTTGTCATCTTTGAAGTATACAAAAACATTACCATGTCTGGTGAATTACTTTACGATTGTAGTCTTAACTGAAAATGAGATGATCTCATATCTTTGTTTGTTTTCTTTATTTTTTTGCCTCTTACGTTTATTTTTGTTTTGTTGTAGTAATTGCGACTTTCTCGTTTGTTACAGATTTTGGGGACAGGAATGGATACCCAAGAAACATCCCCGTCTGTTCTGCTCTGCTTTGACAAAGAAAGATTCATATTTAATGCTGGAGAGGTAACTCTTGAGTGATAGTAATATCTATTTACCCACTACATTTTCTCTGGGGAAGAGTAGATTGGGGATGTTATAGTATTAACAGTGACATGATGAGTTGGAAATATAACTAATTGTGTTTCTGCTTCACCTTTGTGAGTAATTTCATGCTTACGTTAAGGATTCTCACTTTCCCAGACGTTCTTATTCCTAGTAACTTTCTATCTTAATTCAAAAGCTATAGGAACGGGCTGCGGGGAGATGCCAACAGAATGCTATTTCTAAAGTATGGACATTTGTTAAAAGTATAATGAGTAGAAGCATTCTGTTCAGATTCAATCTTTTAATAGATTGATTGAATGCTTAGACCCAAATTTTCTCTTTTTATCCACTTATTAAACTTTTTTTTACAAAAAAAAGAAATATCACCTGCTTGCGGAAGTTGTCTAGTTAGTTACTTTCTTCTAAGAACACTTCTAAGGTGCTATTCCTCAAAGCATTGCTCATGATGCAGGGATTACAACGCTTCTGCATGGAGTATAAGATAAAATTATCCCAGGTATGTCTCAGATGCGCGATATCAGTTTCAAAGTACAAAAGTAATTGGTCACTGCTTTTGTTGGACATAAACAATCGATTTACAGGTAGACCACATATGTCTCACTCGTGTATGCTCAGAGACAGCAGGTGGACTTCCAGGTTTGCATCTTCACCTTAAGGGAATAATGAACTACTTTTAAACCACAAATAGTTTTGTCCCTTTTAACTTTCTTAGAGAATTAAATTGATTTTCTATGTGGTACAACTTATTACAAATTCAAGAATCAAATATCTCGTGAAATCATTTTCGTCATGATTCCTCCCTAATTCTCTAAGTTTCAGGATTGCTATTGACTTTGGCTGGCATGAAAGATGAAAGTCCTCAGAGTGCTGGGAAAGTGAGTACCAGTTCAGTGCTTACTTCCCTGTTTTTCATATTATACTTGGCATTAAAATGTACAGCGACAGTGGCGTACTTACTAAAAAAGCATCCCCTATTTTTTTTTTTAAGGTCCAGATATGGGGTCCTCCAAATCTAGATTTATTGGTTAATGCAATGAAGATTTTTGTCCCTCATGCTGTTATGAAGAATAAAAATTGCATCCCGCAAAGTGGATCTGCATTAGTTTCCCCATTGCATGCGGAGGAGTTGAGAGCTGATGGCAAGTTCAAGGCAGTTAGTATATCAGCTATTCTCCTATCACCGACTCACTTGGCTGGATCACATTTTAGTCCAAATGATACCTCCATTGTATATATTTGTAAACTACATGACATCACGGGGAAAGTTGACAAAGATAAGGCTAAAGCTTGCGGACTCAATCCAGGGAGAAAGCTTGGACAACTGCAGAAGGGGTTCAGTGTGAAGTCAGATTTTCTGGATATCGAGGTCAGTTCTACACATTAGAACTACAGTATGGACTTTGTTTCTGCAGTACTTGTGCCTTTGAAGTGGTTAAATTGCAGCCGACTTTAATGTTGCCTCATTCAGGTTCATCCAGATGATGTTATAGGTCCAACTATTCCTGGTCCGATTGTACTGATTGTTGACTGTCCAACAGAACCTCATGCACAAGAGTTACTCTCTGCACAAGCTCTTGAAGCCTATTACTCTGATTCCCAAAGCAACTCCCCAGATACCACCAAGGTTGTGAACTGCATCATTCATCTGGGCCCTGCTACTGTCATCAACAGTCCTGTTTATGAGAAATGGATGGGGAAATTTGATTCTGCCCAACATATTATGGCAAGAACTCCAAGGTCTGTAACTCCTCTTAATGCTTATTTTAGATCTTTCCTTGTCAACACTGGTTCATAGTCATTCTGTCACAGGAAGCATGAAACAACTCCAATTCTAGTATCTAGTGCTAAAATAGGTACAAGATTGCATTATTTGTGTCCTCAGCTTTTTCCAGCTCCTAGTCTTCCTTCTGTTGGTGAAGATGTTGGAACACCGCATATAAAGGTACCGGTGGAGTTTTGTTTTGAGCTCTAGAAGTTGATAGTCATTTGTGAGAACATCTTTAAAAATCGAGGAAAGCTTGTGATATGATACTTGTCTTTGCAGGGTTCAGCTTGTGGCATATTTGCTGAAAATCTCTTAAAGGTATTGTTGACTCCAATTTTTCCTGATTTATGTTTTTCTTTTAGAAAGGTAACAATATTATAAATTATCAGCACAATGGATGTTCTGGAAACTATATTTTTAGCCCAAAAGGAGCAAGAGTATATCCTTGGGCTTCTTACAATGGCTCTATGATACCTAACAGTGAATCAGCATCTTCCAGCAATTCTTCTTTACACCAAAAATGAAATAAAAGCAGGCAGTTCATTTTGATTTTATGCTTAAAGACATTCTCCCGTGTAGTTTGCTCTCCATTCCACCCTTTCGTACCATACCTCAGCTCTACCTTTGATTTCTGGAATGTCAAAAGATTCCCCCCTACTAATGAAGTATATTATGTTAACCATAACTATAAAACGAAGAACTGAAAATGAACAAAGTTACTAGAGCTATATATAGTAAATATAATTCACCTGCCAGCTAGAATTTATGTGAGAAAGGAATCTGTTCAAATGTTCTGACTCGGGAATGTGCTACCTACCTTTTATGAATTTTGACTCGGGAAATGGGCTACCTTTGCCTTTATGAATTATGCAGAAATGTAAGGTGAGGCTGCGTACAATAAATCCTTGTGATTGGGCCCTTCACCGGATACTGCGCATAGCGGGAGCTTAGTGCACTGGGCTGCCCTTTTTAACCATATCATGTTAAACTGTTCCTTAATAAACTTGTGATTATAATTATTCCAGTAGTGTTTATAATAAAAAAATGATGGTAACCATTTTCCCTTCTCTCCAAGCTACATTTTCAACTTTTCTTCTTCTTTCAAGCTTAATGCATTATTCATACCTATGGTTTGATTAGAATTTTCATTTGCATGGGCCTTCCTTGGATTGAACTTTTCTTGTCCAACCTGTTGAACAGTTCACCTTACGTCCTCCTAGAGATATGGGATTGGACAGATCGAGTGTTGAAAATCTGACGACCTCCTCAGTTTTCATTGAAGAGTTACTTTCAGAGATTCCCGAGATTGCTGATGCAGCTAAGAACATAAGCAAATTTTGGCACAAACCTAAAGATGAGGTGGAATTATCCAACAGGCAGGACAGTGGTGATGTCGTGACTGAAGAACCTTCGAAATTCTCTGCCCCTAGGTGTCTCGAGAATGTACAGAGAGATGATCTGGAGATTGTTTTTCTTGGCACCGGTTCTTCTGTACCTTCAAAATATCGAAATGTCAGTTCCATCCATGTTAATCTTTTCTCTAAAGGGGGTTTACTCCTTGATTGTGGAGAAGGAACCCTGGCACAACTCAAGAGAAGGTAATAGCATCAAACTCTTTGGATTTATCTATGTTGTTCAGAACTTTATTTGTCATTTTTTATTTTGGTGAACTAATTTATTTGTAACTTTGGAACAGATATGGCATTATTGGTGCAGACTGTGCAGTGAGAAATCTTAAATGCATTTGGATTTCCCATATCCATGCTGATCACCACGCAGGTGTGGCACGGATACTTGCTTTACGACGTGATTTGTTGAAGGGAGTAGCCCATGATCCCATACTGGTTATTGGGCCAAAACAGGTTGGGGAGTTTCTCATGGAATATATAAAATTAGAAGATCTAGACATGTTGTTTCTCGACTGTAAGAGCACTACGGCGGCTGCATGGGATAATATGGAGGCCGACTCTATGTATGTTGAAAGTAGAGATCATACTCTGTTGACTTCTCTTTCTGAAGACAGTCCTCTGCAGCACTGTTCGGAAAAAATGAAGCTAAGCACTCCAGTTGATAACATGACATTGCTAAAGTGTTTCAGGAAAGTTCTCAGTGAAGCAGGTCTAGTGAGACTCATCAGCTTCCCTGTCGTACACTGTCCAGACACTGAGGCATTTGGTGTTATCTTGGAATCATCAGAAAGAATGAATCACGACAAAGTAGTACCGGGTTGGAAGGTTGTGTATTCTGGTGACACGAGGCCATGCTCGCAAGTTATAGAAGCATCTCTTGGTGCAACTATACTTATACATGAGGTCAGTGCAACTTTCCCTTATAGAAGCTCATGGCTTCTTTTATTTTTTATTTTTTTATTTTAGTAGGTACAGTATTTTATCCTTCGTTATGCAAAGTATACGAGTTGTAACATTTTGAAAAAGGAAGTTAATTACTACTAACATGCTAGTACATTATCTGCAGGCAACGTTTGAGGATGGCCTGGTGGAGGAGGCTATAGCAAGAAATCACAGCACAATCAAAGAAGCTATAGAAGTGGGAGATTCTGCTGGTGCATACCGGGTAATATTAACACACTTCAGCCAGAGATACCCAAAAGTACCTGCACTTGATGAAGTGAGTATGCAAACAACTTGTATTGCTTTTGATCTAATGAGTGTAAACCTAGCAGATTTGCCAGTGCTACCTAAGGTTCTTCCCTACCTCAAATTGCTCTTCAGAAACAGTGGATAATTTAAATTTTGAAGTACAGTCGGACCTCTGTATAGCAGTCATCCTCTATAACAATATTTCGTTATAACTGCCTAGTTTTCTTTGGAACCGACTTTCATAATATTGTTATATTATATGACGTTGCTGTTATAAAGAGTCTTGAGTACACAACTTCTTAGTTAAGAACAATTTTTTTCTCTTTTACAAGGACATTTACATTTGTTGCTGATCCTATCCTATGGAAGAAGATGAAAAAAAGAAAAGTGTGAATACGTCATATTTTAGTAAAAATAAAGCTCGAGTCATTGTTGTTATAATTTGTCTTCATTATAAAAATATGATGAGAGCTTGTCTCTCAACATGTCAACCTCAACTACCATAGTTCCTTCAGCCTGTTACACCAACAAGGGAAAAAAGATAGATCCTTTAATAAAAATAATAAATAACCACGATTTGTTAAATAATATAATATACATACACTACTTTTAAACTAATTTAAACTACAAAGTTGCAGAATATAGTTGCCTCTTATCCCTAAATTAAATAATGCAATAATTTTTCTTCGATTGAGCCTTAGCTTTCACAAGATTTACGTAAATCACTCATTTTTTTGGGGTTCATGTTACTTGACAAAAGAAATTAGTTTGTTTTGTGATGTTACATTTTATTTGTAACAAATTAGAGTGATTTTATAAGAAAATAAACTTAAATTGATTAACTTTATTAATGTAAAATTAAATAATTATATTACATATTACCTTATTATATAAGGACTAGTTTGGCAATAGCCACACGTCTCCGTCAATATGTGTGCTTGTTGGAATTAACAATTTGAACGACTGTACTTTTGTCCTTTCAGTGACATTCAAAGCTATTGATTATTGTACTAGCTGCTTTGAGAAGCATATGTGCCTCTTATTAGACTACACAATCATTGTGAAATAAGTTATTTCCACTTGCGTTCTTTGCTGAAAGAGAATTAAAAAGAAAATCTAAAAGAAAATCTCTATTGGAAATAGTTCTTGATGTAAATTGTTCTTTCTTCTGAGTCAATCTTTCCACTTCATTTCGTAATTCTGGTTTCTACTGTTGCTGGAATGCTTAGCTTTTTTCTACAAAACATAAAGAATAATTAAAGGTTAGGTAGGTTTTAATATATTGTCGGGCTAAAAACAACCTAAAGATTCTCTTTTTTAACGACATTGTCCATTTGTGGTCAAGTTCGCATGATTTTCTCAAAAAGGCCTCACACCTATAAGCGTATCATACATTTTTTATATTCCACGTGCCAATCACCAAGCTTCAAGAGCTAATTTCGGTAAATTTGTTTTGTGATGCATTTTCAAGTTAGGGAAAAATAACATAAAATCATACCGTATGTTCCGAAGCAGGAAGCAAAGAGCGAAGAGAAGAATATAAGCCGTTGATTTTCTTTCTACGATCGCGTTCACTAGCATTATGATTAAGCTTCTTCACCGTCTGATCAGGTTGATTATGATCACCACCATTAATTATCTAATGATCAAATTTAATCAAATCGCAATGTTGAAGGCTTTTTTGAGATGATGAATTAATGGCAATATCTGAATTTGAATTTTCTCCACTATTACTGTTTAATTCATAGCTTACAAGATCCTCCAAAAGCCACTCACAATTATTATTAACTGAAAATAAAGGAGAAGGAGAAATGGCTAGCATTTTGCTAATTAACACTGTGATTAAGTCCTTAATTTTCTGATTTACTACTGAGTTGTGCTTAAGACAATGTTGTCATCATGACATTTATAATGGGAATCTATACAACAACATACCGAATATATTTCCACCAAGTGGGTATGAAAAAGGTAAGTGTAGGCAGTTCATATTACTACCTCAGATGTGAGATAGAGAGGCTGTTTCTGATAGCCCCCGGCTCAAAATAAAATAATCTAAGATAAGGAATAGTAAAAGAACAAGATACAATAGAAATTAGCATATTCAATAATACCATAAACAAGATACTCCAAATAACACGCCAAAAGATAGAATATTCTAAATTCAGGCTAACCTTCTATCCTAATCCGCCTCCTCCACTACTTCCTATCCAGGGTCATGTCCTCGGTAAGCTGGTGCTGCTCTATGTCATGTCTAATCACCTCCCTCCAATATTTCTTCCGTCTACCTCTACCTCGCTTGAAACCAACCCTAGCCAACCTCTCACACCTCCGCACTGGGGCATCCGTGCTCCTCCTCATCACATGACTGAACCGTCTCAATCTATACTAATAGATTTTTATGGCATATACATAAACAGGACCTTTAACTTGATATTAAATTATAACTATGACCTTTAACTTTGCCAGTGTACAAGTAACCCCTTTAACTATACAAAAACTAAATAAAAAAACACTTCAATCTTGCAACACATATGCATGAAACTCAATTGCTCCAACGTGGACTAGTAATCTAACCAAATGCTACCACCTAATTAAAAAGATACACGTAGATTTTAGATATTAACTTTGTCACTATACAAGTAGTCCATTTAACTATACAAAAGCTGAACAAAAGAACACTTCAATCGTGCAACACATATGCGTGAAAATTGCTTCTACGTGGACTAGTACTCCAATCAAATGTTGTCACCTAAAAAAAGATACACATAAATTTTAGCTATTAAAAAAAAGAACTTAATATACCACCATCACAAAAATATGCACTTTTTAAATTGTTTCTTAAATAAAATAAAATAAAAAATTATTAAAGGCTACCTTCGTTAAAATAACATTCAAATCCTATGTATATAGAAATTATACAATTATTATTATAATGTCTATATAAGTTGTACCATTATTTGTATAAAATATATATTTATGTATTTGATATCAAATATGCATTTGTAAAAAAAGAGTCTTTTATATAATAATAATTTAATTTTTCTAATTACTAATTATTTTTTATTTTGATAAAATTTTACAAGAAAATAGATCAATTGTTCTTTGAAATAAAGAACAAAAAAGGTAAATCAGTGGTAAAAAAGACAAAAAGAAAAAAAAAATATTGATCAATTAAAAAAAAAGATAAAAAGAAAACAGAAGCACTAGCCAATTAAAGATAACAAAGCAAAAAAAAAAAAAAAGGCATGTGTCAGCACGCGTCAGTGACTGACATTAGCCATGTGGCTAAAATATGAAATTTCAATTCTTAGGCTATTTGAACGAAAAATATTTGAATCGACAAGTCATTTATGTCCATTTTCCAAAGAAGAATTGGGAAAGATTTTGTTCTGATGCTATATATTCGAAATATCTGAATAAACATGGAGGAATACTATCCTTCCCCAATCTTGTATAACTTCTTTTTATGATATTCAAAGTTAAAAGAGTCATTTCTTCATATGAGCTTGGTTGAGACAATTATGATACAACGAAAAAAATAATAAAAATTCTCGATCGATAGGTGAAAAAATATTTTTCACAACTCAAAAGGGCTACCAAGCGCCTTAATTTGAAAGATGTTGATTTTAGGGTAATTTAATACATGTATTCGATAAATCTTACCTTATACGCTTTTTTTTATTATTGAGCTAGACTCAATATTAATCAATCGTAACTCTGGGTTGAGTTAGATTTTGAATATTATTTTCAAAGTGAGACATCTACAAGCAATATCTGTCAAAGGTAAAAACATTATGAATTTATATACTAAACCACAAACTAGTAGTAGAGGCATATGAACAACAACATATCAAGTGAAAATCCACAATCAATCCACTAAATTATTTTACGAAAAACCCTTGACTCAAGTGGAGCAGAGCACTGAGTATAATTTAAAGAAGGGAAAAATAGAAAAAATATAATTTAATTTGAAGGGCAATAATTTAATTAATTATTATAATAAGCTTTTTCAAACAAAAAAGAAAGTCAAAAAATTTAAAAACTTATTCGGACTTTGCGTTCAATTACTTTCAGGAAGGTGGAAAAACTACTCAAAATACTTATTTTTTATATATATACACACACACATATGCTTCTGTATCAGTGTGAACATCATTTTCAGAGTTAGACATCTGCAAGCAATATCTACAAAAGTTAAAAACATTATAAATTCTTATACTAAAATACAAATAAGCAGGAGAGGCAAATGAACAACAACATATCGACTGAAATTTCACAAGCAATACCTTTCCATTAAATTATTTTACGAAAGACCATCGACTCAAGTGGTGCAGAGTACTAAGTATAATTTAAAGAAGGGGGAAAGGGGAAAAATACAATTTGATTTGATGGGCAATAACATAATTAATTTTTATAATAAGATCATCCAAACCAAAAATAAAGTAAAAAATAAAAAATCTATTCGGACTTAGCGTTCAATTGCTTTTATGAGGGGAGAAAAACTACTCAAAATATTTATTTGGCCCAATTATATTATATATAAATTTTTATACTAAAACACAAACAAATAGTAGAGGCAGATCAACAACAACTACCGAGTGAAATTTCACAAATAATACCTTACCACTAAATTATTTTACGAAAGACCCTTGACTCAATTAGTAGAGCAGAGCACTAAGTATAATTTAAAGAAGAGGAAAAGGGGAAAAATACAATTTGATTTGAAGAGCAATAATTCACTTAATTCTTATAGTAAGCTCTTTCAAACAAAAAAGAAAGTAAAAAAATTTTAAAACCTATTCGGACTTGGCGTTCAATTGCTTTTATGAGGGAAAAAAAATTATTCAAAATATTTATTTGATCCAATTGTATCATATATATATTTTTTTACAGAACCTGCACATAGGCTTTTGTATTAGTTTGAACATTATTTACAGTATTTTAAATGTATAATATAAATTTATATTATAAAAATCTATAAAGTTGCAGTAAATAATGGATATGAGCTTATAATTAACTTTAAAGATATAACGAGTTTAATGCTAAAAATCTTAAATATTGAACTCATAAAATTTAAATTGGGGATCCGCCTATGTCTCCAACGGCCTTATAAATAGAGGAGGCTATTTGGGTTTTGTGTCTCATAATCTAAAGAGATTAAGATGGTGGCTAGTTTTGGAATTCGACATTACTTATGTATTTTGTTTGTTCTTTCAATTATATTTTGTGTTTCAGCACGAAAGTCCATTTCAATCTCAGGTATATATATTTTGGGTCTCTATCACTTGTTATTTCATTAATGTTGATCTTAATGTACAGGAAGTAGCTAGGTTCATCCAAAGCATGCAACTAATCAATT
Organism: Capsicum pubescens; assembly: GCA_030864215.1. NCBI lineage: Eukaryota > Viridiplantae > Streptophyta > Magnoliopsida > Solanales > Solanaceae > Capsicum > Capsicum pubescens. Next base: position 6,033,981 of record CM061543.1, read on the forward strand.
GTTATAGTCATTATAAGTCTTCGAATTATTCATTTGAAAAAATTGAAACTTGTACCCTTCAAATTGAACAATTATATGATACGCTCCAAAAATCGATATTTTTTTTTATCAATGGTGGAACGACATAATATTACCTTTTTTGTTCCATAAGATATACCACCTTACTTAAAAAGTTACAGTATATTATATAACAGACCATGGCTAGTTCACATGAACCTAAGCTACAGTATATTATATAATTAGTACTAGTATATCTTAACTAGTACTAATAAAATACCCAAATTTGTAATGCAAATCAAACTAGTTTACTGTTTGATCATACTCTATTACTGCTTATAGAGTACTAATAATATGAATTTAACGATAATATTGATAGTGATTGAGGCAAACTATGCGCCTCTATGATTAATAAAACGATGTTTGAGTTGTTGAATTGATATGTGAGAAGATGTTGTAATGGAGATGATGCATTTTCGATCAATATAAGTTTTGTTATTCTTTTTTTTGCCACATATGTAGTAATTGAAAAATAGCCACTACCATGAAATTTTAAATTCCACTGGTGAAACTCGATAACATTAACGTGGGATTTAATTTATGAAAATTTACATCAGAGTAACTATTTCCAAAAATATGATACAGCATGTTTTGGACCCATTCTAGAGGCCCAAATGTGCTTGAAATAGACCCATTCCACACATATATTGGGCTCAAAGATTCACTGGACATTGATCCAGCTGCCCTGCAATTTGTGAAGTTAAAATCAAGTAGGTCGTTCTGAAATTTATTTCCTTTTGGGATTAATTGCATTTTATTTACAAAACGTATGCAATTTCAGATAAATATTTTCCTAACTTTTCAACTTTTACTCGTAACCTAATTTAAAAGATGTATATGCACCAAATAAACAATGTTAATTTCCACGTTTCGAATCGAAAAAAGAAAGTGAAAATAATTTCTTATGTCTATTTATTTACAAAGTGAATAGATATTTTCATAACTTTTATGGGTAAACGTGAAGATTTAATGTAAAAAGGACATACACAAAGGGTGTGTTTGGTATGATGGAAAATATTTTCTGGAATTTTCTTGTTTGGTTGTAGTTAAATGTTGGGAAAATGTTTTTCATAACAACTCATTTTCCTCAATTTGAGGGAAAATGACTTTTCTCATGGACCAAGGAAAATCATTTTTCGGAAAATGACAAATGTGACTTATCCCCCTCCCACCCCCACCCTCTTCCCAACCCCATCAACACTAATATTCACATTTCTCAAAAAATTCATATTACTCGAAAATATTTTTCATTGTGTTTTACTTCAATTTTGCACTGCTTGAAATAAAAATAGCGAAGCCCGAAATTATTTTTTTTCCAATGCTCGTTGAATGTATTTTTATTTTCATATGCATAGAGGAAAACTTTCCTATGTTACTTTTGCTAATTGCATATTTCATTTTGTCATCGATGTAGCTTGTTTCACAAGTTGAATAAGCTTGTCGTTCCGTTGTATTTCTATTGATTGTAGTATCTTGAGATTGTCCTAACAAAATATTGAAAAATATCTCCTATATTTACTTATTAGTAGTTGATTAAATTTAGTGATTGTAATATTTTAGTATTCGATATTGATATTATTTGCTATACATAAATTAGTTCTTACAAATTATTGAGTTGCTAGAGACACTAATATACTAGTTAACAGTTAGTAGTGTTTTCTAAAAATATTTTCTACTCACCAACCAAACAGCATAAAATATTTTCCACTTGTCAATCAAACATGAGAAAATAAGTAGAAAACTAACTTATTTTCCATAAAAAAAAAAAAATCTAGAAAAATATTTTCCATCATACCAAACACACCCAAAAAATAAATTTGTAATCATCTACAGAATAAAATTTTCAAATAAGTATCAACTATTAATTGTCTCCTTTTATTTATTATCTATGATTGCTATTTGCGAGTCAATTAATTGTTCCTTTGAAAATAATTTTTGCTATTTGATCTTAATTACAAGAGATTAGTATATAGTACCACTAGATAAGTCTATTTTGAAAAAGAAAACAAGAATTGATATTCAATTTAACGGGAGAATAATCATAACCTAGCCATGGAATGGACAAAATAAATCTTGTTTTGTAAATGAAATTTTCATTTCTCTCGGACATATATCCTCTAAAAAGCTCAACATTCAAATTAAAGTGTCCTTGAGCATAAAAATAACAATAAATTTTAATTGTATCAGGATTAACATAATCTTAACTTTCAAAAAATCGACTAGCTCAGTACATAAACCCCTAACATTAATTTAAATAATTTCTGACACTCGATTTATAGCGAATGCTGATGTACGAGCTTTACCCCTATTTCGATCCTTCTCTATCGATTGCAGTGGCCCTAGTAGTGAGTCCGCACTTGATCTCTTCCGATGCGAAGTTAAATTAATTAATCGAATTTAAATAAAAAGACAAAATTAAAAAATTTATTTGTCTAAAGTCCACATTGCCGGCCGGCCATATAATCTGTCCAAGTATAAACGTCAATGGATAAGTTGGGGCGGCTAAGGACAATTTCTATATCATTATCTATGCTTTTTCCCAATCTTTTCCTGCTTTTTGACTTTTGTATGCCAAGTGCCAACTGATTAATTAAACAATTTAACGAGCCCACTTGTTTGAACTTGTTTCCCAAGATTGCATCACATATTTATTCATTGTACCTCTTTTTCTTCTTCACAATGTGTGAATTTGGCCTGCCAATAGCACTTGGAATTGTCACCTTTCTTCCTGTCCTTTTTTCTACATGCTCATTTAATATTCATCGATTCGATTAAATTTATATTTATATCGTGGAAGATCTATAAAATGTATTTTAATTAGAAGTATTTAACGTAAGAAATTCTAAAATCTTGAATTCATATGCTCTAGATTCTACCTCCATCTCTGCGTGAAAGATCAATTAAAATTAAAAAATCTAATTCATCACATCACATTTCTTTGTGATATTCTTAGATAGCTTCTTAATTTAGATAGGTAGATGATAGTCAGGATATAGTTATTTTCTTACTGAATCAAATAGAAAGAGGAAACAACTAACAAAATCATTCAAACTTGCGAGATGCAGCTTAAAGTATGACGCCTTGAGCATTAAATTATCTTTGTGAAATTGAACTGGCTAGTGAAAGAATTGCCAACTACTCATTTTCCAACAATCCAAATTGCTATCAATTATCAACTTATATCCTCAAAATAAGGAACTATTTATAAGTTGTTGAATGGAAATAAGATTTTTTAATTACTTTACTCTCTCCCTATTAATATACATAACATAGCCGACGCATACATAACATTCTGTGTGTGTATATGTGGGATTTTTGTAATATGTTTAAGGAGTTGAGATTTTTTGTAATATTGAAAACACAAATTGTGTATTTGTGTAATTTTTAGAAAAGAAATAAGTTATGTCACTCGGGCCCGCCAATCGTCCCATCGAGATAAAAAAAAGTTTTATGAAAAAACTTGGTAGTGTTAGAAGACCTCACAGGAATGAGACACACAAGGCTAAAAGCGAGCCAAAAAAAAAAAAAAGATCTTTTATGTATTAATCATATGCATAATCTCAAATATAATCAAAATTTTGATATTATCCTGCGATTAGATGTATGATTAATCATTCACGGTCGTTGATAATCATGCATCCCTTGTGCCTTATCATGATTATTTTTTTCTGAGTTATTTCAGTTTGTAAGGAGCACAAACCAGTAAACAGTACCAAAGAAAGGAATTGAAGTGTCACCTTCACCTCCTTGTATACTTGATTAATTCACACAAAACATTCAACAACAGAATTAGGACAGTATAATTTGATAACTTGCTCTTGAATCAGAGACATTTCATCTGTGTTATTTATTCATTGTCTTGTTACATAATCTGTAGTGATGAGATTATAGCAGACAATCAATACAGAAGAAAAAAATAAAAAATAAAAGAGAAATATTTGAAGGAGCAGACTTTTACCACCCTGCCCAAAGACCTTTCTAGCTCTAGCTCTAGCTCTAGCTCTCTCTCTGTGCTTATCAGAGTAGTATCCTTTCATCAACAAGATGGTGAATATGAAAAAGAATTCAAAAAAATTGCAAAAGAACTTGTTAGATAATACTCCAAGAAAGAACATGGCGCCCGAATCCAATCTTCACCATCAATGCACAATCTGCTCCTGCTCCATGTATAGCTGGTCTACCCATGTTGGAGTCGCCTCAGAACCTCGACTAGCATTCAAACGATACTGTTGATCCTCCATCACCAATTGTCTAGCAGGGGAATCCAAAGGCTGAACCCAAGAGACATCAGACTCAACAGAAGAGTCTGAGACCGAGCCTTCACTTGTAGGAAACCTATTGCCACTGTTCCGTAAACCAAAGGAAGCAGATTTTCTCAACTTACTGAGCTCATCCTTCTGGATGCCCCAGTCCAATTTACCATCAGGTGATCCCCAACCTGAGAGGTTAGAAGGCATAGCGGACGCATTAGAAAGACGGCCTACAGCACTTCGATCAATGAAACTCTGGCTTCGCTTCGCAAATGCAGCGGACCTTGAACTCAAAGCTGCGGTTGCTGCAGCACTGGACGCATCAATTCCATATGAAGATGATGTCCTGAAAGACGGTGAAGATTGACCGCAAGAATAGCTTGTCATATGTTGCTGGTTCATATTTTGTCGCATCTGCATCCCTTTGGGAGATTGCAGATGGGGTGATACAGCAGCATCGAGTGATAGCCCTTGCAGCTGAGACAAAATTTTGGAATCAAGGGTTGCTAAGATATCGTCGAGATTAGTTGGTTCCAATCCACCATGCCTACCAAGTTCACCATTTAGATCATTAAAAGAAGTTGCAAACGTAGCAGCTTTCGCTGAAGAGCCATTCCACCTGGATGGCGAAGAAAGCGCAGATAAGTCATCCATCAGCTGATCTTGCCTCAGATAACAATTACCTAGCTCCATGTCTCTGGCATTAACTGAAGTTTTTAACCGACTAATAGGCAACTGCAAAGTTGGAGTTGAATGGCTGGACTGCCCGGGCCATAAAGATCCACCCACAGAAGAAGCTCCTGCAGAAGGAGACATAGGTGGAGTTGAAGTAGGAGGCATCATAACTGATGGAGAACCAAGGGCTAGTGGAGTAATCGATGAGATATCCAATGAAGTCGTGCCATTGGAATATGATCTAGGTGAAAGCACAGCAGACCCTGTGGAAGGATACAAGGGGCGAAGCTCTTCAGGTTTGTGAGCAAAGAAACATACCCTCCTATTGCAATTTGTTTCATCCTTGCACATACGGGTCCGGTACTGTGCAGGGTGAAGCCAGCACTCAAAAATACCATGTGCATACTCACAAGCATCTGCCCTCTGGCATGTTCCCTTGCGAAAGTCCGGACAAGGGACACAGCTATAGTGGTATTTACTAGGATCCCGCCTTCTAGCGTTTTCACCAGGGTGAACAAATGGGCACTCTGTCCAATCATGGGAATATGCTCTTGAGCATGGTTTCACCTTAAATATGTACATTCTGAAATCATCAGTCCCATATATCCCATTCTTTATGTCTGGAAGAGAGGGATCGACAGGATACTCTTTCTTCTCACTCCCAAATTTAGATACGGTTGGAGTCAACAGCAGTTGTTCTTCTGCTTGTTCAGAAATGATCTGATCAATGCATCCACTTCCTTCACCCTCATCACCACTGTTTCCTCCGAGCAAGTGCTCTAGTATCTTCCTCCTAGAGTTAAGGCAACGACCCCGAGATGAGATCAGGTCAACAGCCCGTTTTCCGTCTGCATCTACCAAATTCGCATCAGCAGAAGCATCAAGCAAGAGCTTGACAACCTCAAGCAAAGCTGAAGAGCCACCAACAATTGCACAGTGAAGCGCTGTAGCCCTATCCGAACCACAAATTTGATTAACATCAACACAACCCTTCTCAAGAATATACTTTAGCACCTGTTTGCTACCAAAAGTAGCAGCAACCATAAGGGGTGTCCTCTCTTCATACCCCATCTTCTTTACACCAACTTTTCTAACATACCATAACCCCACCTCATTGATGTCATGGCCCTCCTCTTCTACCGCCTTTTGGAAGTTTCTTATATCATCTGAGGCCGATAACTCAAGCAAAAGAGAGAAATCAGGGACAAGTTCTTTTCGATCCTGAATTTTCGCTTCCATGGCTAAATCAGCAGAACAGACTCGACTCCCGGAACCACTACACATGAATAGGGTCTGTGCTTCTCTACAACATCGTACAAGAGAACATTTAGTACAAAATATTATCAAATTTTTTACCAATAACAAAAAACCTGTAGCAAGCATGATCTTCCAATTAAATTTTAAAACCCCATTAGTATATAATTAACATAAAAATAATAAAAAGAGCAAGATGAACATAAATCTGTTACTCTTAATGCATGAGCTGCTCAAACAAGTTAGTATACAGATTTTAGCAAGGAAGCATCAATCTTAAGGTTAAAAAGTTCCAATTTTTGAGCACTAAAGTCCAAATTATCTGAATTTACAGCTAGTGCGATCAATAAAGTTAAAGCAATTTACAAACAAGAATCTTCCTTGAGATCCTAATCATGGTAGAATCGAAAAATAAATGGTCAAAAAACACACCTAACTATCAGTTTTTTTGCCACTTTCACCCTCAAACTATCAGTTGTTCCCGTTCTTCCCACCTGATATCACTATTTATGTATTACAACACATCTCAAAGCTGATTAATAACCCAACTATCGATATTCCTTGTTCCTACCTGAACTATTATCATCTACTCAACTAGGCGTGTTTAATAGATAGATGTAATTAGGTTGTGAAAGTTGCGAAAAAAAAGTGATGAATCAAATGTGTTTTTGACCATTAATTCAATAGAGAAAAAAGGGAAACAATTTAAGGCAGGCGGGGGGCAGAGGTATAACCCTTTAATTAGGACAAACCATTTTGTTCGAACTTTATGTTAAGAAATTCATTAAATATGTACACATAATAATTTAAAACTAAATTATAATGGTATTCTAAAATCCAGAACTAAACTAAGCAGAGTAATCCAACAAACTAACAATATGAGTAATACATACATAAGAAGAATGAAAGCATGCATACCTCGAAGTGTTGGAGAGAGAGAGAAAAGAGCAACTCACGAACAAGAGATGAGTTGGTAATGGAGGGAACTGGAGTTGCTCCTTTTAACAACAACAAAATCGTACGACCCATCAAAGAGTAGGACAGGTGGAGAGAGAGAACGCAAAAATTGAATGTACTGCTATTTATTAATTAGTGTAGAAGAAAATATTTTCTCTCGTGACCTCACTTTTCTTCAAATGAAAATAAAGATGAAATGCACATGAAATGAAATGCAAATTCCAAAAAGGTGGGCTTTGTGCTGGTGGAAATTGGAGACTTGGAAACAAGACTACCAAGTTGACTTCATTCAGGGATAAGTTAATACTCCCTCCTCCATTTCATTTTAATTATCCCTCTTTTTAAAAATATTTATTTTAATTTAGTTGTCCTTGAAATCAAAAGTATTTTATTATGTTCTTCCAATACTGCCCTCAACATTAAATAATTAAACAAAATATATTTACTCAAATTTATATTTTCAACGTATAATTAATAAGGTTAATTTAGTAAAATAAATACTTTCTTAAGGGGAGTACCAAGTCAAAAAGGGTCAACTATTTTAAAACGGAAGGAGTATTACAAAGTGTCCGTTTAAAAAACTTTTTAATTGAGTATACGATACATTAACAAAAGTCACAGTACATAAACATCGTGCTTTAACTTCCACCTCAAATTATATTTATAACCTTTAATTTTGGATGTATACAAATAGATTCTTAAACTTGTATAAAGTTAACTAAGTAGAGTTGAAGTAGCCACGACTTTGCCCGGCTAATTGAATGGAGTTTCCGGATTTAAAAAATCAAGTTCAAGGACACGATGCGTGGTAGTAGCCAATTCAAGGAGCTGAAACTAAGACAAGAAACTTCCCCTTTTTTGAGGACTTCTTTTCATCGTCTGTGAATTGATTGGGCTGAAGTGAGACAACTTATCGGTAGAGGTAGTCAAGCTAAGAGCTAGAAAGTAGCAATTCGGTTAAAAGTCACCTTTCTGGGAAGATTCAATTCATTAGATAAGCCACATAACTATGACTAATAGCAGAGGAACGATAATGGATCTAACTCGGCGCGAGAGGAACGAAGTGATTGAAAGCGCATTTCCCATCTTCCAATACAATTAGAGAGACTTTGTAATAACGCCGCCTAAAGTTCTAGCCCTTGCTTCAAGCTCTACTCTGGGAGATGACCCCACCCAATGTGATCAACATTGCATCTACACACGTCCTATGTAGCGTTCTACGTGACAATTTTTTATCCCACATGAACGTCTTACGTGTATTAAGACACATAAGACATGTGTGTCTACTTGTTGAAATTTATATAATTTTAAGTATCTGCTTGTCACACTCAAAATTAGAGGTCAATAAATATGATTTAATGTCAAATTAAAAGGATATATTTTTGTATTATGCCTTAACAAAATATTTTTCTAAGGAGGGAATTTCTCATCCCTCACAATTAACAGTTATTAGCTTAAAAGTATACTTTTTTTTTTATTAAGATATATAATTAGTAGTTATGACCGATGAGAAATCAACCATACTTCTATGCTTATAAGTTTTAAGTTATAAATGTTATAAGTTGAGGATGACCAACTTAGCATTTTTGATTGATTTTGATTACTAATAATTTTAAAACACTTATAATTATGATTAATTAATTTATATCTTTAGCTGTTAAAAGTTCAATGAGTCAAACCGTCCGGATAGGATTCGAGTGCCGATTTTGTTGGTTTGCTTTGGCCACGAGAAGACGTATGGAACTTTAGTTCCTCAAATAAAGAGTATCTATTAATTATCACAACGCAATTTAAAAAGAATAGTAATAATTATCAGAATTTTAAGAAACTCCTAAAATCAAAAGTGAAAGAGATGGGTGATGAAGCACATTGGAAAAATCGTACAACAAGTGAATTAACGTGGAAGATGTATATGTGCTCATTTTCATTGGTCCACACCCTGTTTTTATTTTATAAATAATACTATATGAGATAATTCCAATTTCAAAAATCAAGTTTTAAAAACTTTTAATGTAGAATCCTACATGCAATTTTAAAAAATTAAAATAAAATTATATATTTAAAAATTATTGGGAGATATACAATAATCAAGATGAAACGGATACCGAAAACATTCACTTTTATTTGTTCATTTGACCTTCACGTTCTTAAAACATAATAATTGATAGAGTATTTTATCACATAATTCTTGCAATTATTCTTTACAAAAAATCGAGAAATAATTGTTGCTTAAGGTAAAATATAAAAAATAACATATTACAACTACAACAACAACAGCAACAACAAACTCAATGTATTTCCACACAGTGAGATCTGAGGAGGGTAAAATGTACGCAATTCATACCACTACCTCCAGAGAGGTGGCAAGGTATTTAAAAAAAAAACATATTAAAAATAATAAAATAAAAAAATAAAAATAAAATATAGTATTTTCAATATAGTTATGCTTTCATTGAGTGTAATTTTTTTTTCCCATACGATGTTCAGTGTCCACATTGAAGTCCCGATTAATTGGGATCGAGCATTGCAAGGCTCATTAAGATGACAGTGCTCCCCAACAAAGTTTACTTCATACCCAGAATCGAATCCTCAACAACCTCTGATTAAGGATGAAACAACCTCATCTACTGGATCACAATCGGATATACTTACATTGTGTTGGTGATGCCTATGGTGGACTGACGTTAATAGTTGGGTGGAGTAGAAGATGATTGTGACAAAGATGCGCACTGCGAAGACGTGGAAATTATCGACGCAAACGCACAAAGAGAGGAGAGAGATTGTAGAGTTCGGAGCCTCCAATTATTTTCATTCTCTAGAACCTCCTTTCATTTTCCCCTTTGGTACGGCACTATGTATATTGGATTTTGTTTTAAATAAAACTATATTTTCAAGAGTAAAAAATATATTTTGTAAAAAGGTTTATCAAAAATTGGTACTACTACTAATAATGATGGGTGAAAATTTATGGTTTATGATGTGGGTTTAGCATTAAATATAATTTATTATTATATTTTTTTAAATATTACAAAAGATTGTAAAAATTATCTTAATCATTCACTATTTCAATATAAGATGGACGATGGGAGTAATTATATATTTATCTTTTAAAATTTATTTAATAAAATAGAAATTTGTTAACTTCAGAACTTAATAATGTCAAATATTTAGAATTCAGGATCCATATTAAATTATGAACTCCGCTTTATTATGTTAGCCAGTGGCATAGTGTTTTGACGATTTTTTTGACACCAAATTAATAATAATAATAATAATAATAATAATAATTCTTACGTGTTGGTTAGAGGACTAATATAAATTTATTAAAAGATGAGTTAATTAAATATGACATTTGATCAAAAGTGAGCAAAGTTTTTTCTTCCCGATTGTACAAAAAATGTTTTTCACAAAGAATATTTTCTAGCTACTAGACACTGAAAGTGACTTATTTTGTGAAAAATAGTTAAACATTTCTGCCATTTTAATTGACGAGCACAATTAATTTGATCGTCTTGTCAATATCGCTTTAACTAAACTAAAATTAGTATGTGGATTCATCACTAATATTGTTTTAGATTAACTGTAATAAGAGAGTTTTTAGGCTCAATTCGTAAAGTTAACTGATCCCGATTAATGAAAGTGACATTAGCACTAATTAAGCTCCTCCACAAAATCATAGGATATTTATAAATCTACTTTAAAAAGAAGGGATTAGGGACATAATTTTGTTCAATATCTAAGTTAGTTCTCGTTGTCCCTTTGGGTACATATTTGATAAAAATCTAAGTTAGTTCTCGTTGTCCCTTTGGGTTTGGGTACATATTTGATAAAAATCTAAGTTAGGTCCTCTTGTAATTTTTCCATCAGATGTGAACTAGTATACGATGAGGTTCTATTTACTTTAAAATAGAAGGATATAGTCTATGTTGTTTGAACTCTTTAAAAATGTCAACGGATGTGTGTCGGATTCTTCAATACTGACACATTTTTAAAGAATCTGACACTGGTGCATGTTGGATTCTTTAAAAATGCCAAGGCGTGTGACGGATTCTCCAATGCTAAACGCATTTTTAAAGAAGCCGACACTGATGCGGCATCAAATTAGGTGAATAGTTTGCGCAACTTAAGATATAATACATTATTTCTAAACAGAGGCGGAGCTAGCCGAACCCCTTTCGACGGAAAATTATATTGTTAATATATGGTTAAAATAATTTTTATTTATATATTCTAGATATTGAACTCACCTCGATGAGTTTTTCTTCAGATTTTGAACTCCCTAAACAAAAATCCTGGCTCCGGCTCTGTTTCTAAAACATTGCATGCATTTCTTTTGGTGGAAAAATTCTTTTGCTATGGATTGTAGTTGAACAACTGAATTAGAATAATTTTAATAGGAAGATTTATTATCTAACCTACCTATGAACATCTCTTTAAAATGATTTGACTTTAGTATTCTTTGTTTCCAGTACTGGTGAACTACAAGGAACTGTAAGATCAATGGAAGTTCTTAAGATATATACAAGTGTGCATTGGAGATGGAACTTGAATCCAAGTAGAGAGCATTGGTTGGAACTTTATGGCTACTTCACATTTCTGGGCTTTCCATGTTTAAATCCAAAAGGAGTGGCCACACATAGATTTAAGCGAAAAGACTCAAATATGCAATCAAATATTAAAAATAGCTTGTCATTCGCTATTATAAGTTTGGCTCATCTATGCTATCGCTTGTAAAAATTATGTCACTATGGTTACAAAAAAGTTCATTTCTGTCATTGTTTTGCAACAATAATTTTGCACAACTATTTTTGCCACATGACCTCTTATTAGAAATCTACGTCACCAAATCTAAATCAATCAATATTACTTAAATCAAAATTAAAAATCGTACCAATTAAATGAAATCCGTCGCAATTAATGGGTTTGATTTTTATTTTTAATTAGTTTGATTTTTATTTTTAATAAGTCCAATTTTATTTTAACTTTGTGGATCAAATTTTATTGTAATGAGTTCAATTTTTTTTTTATATTAAGTAATATTGGTTGATTTGGATTTGGTAACGTGGACCTCTAATAAGAGGCCATGTGAAAAAAATGATTTTGCAAAAGTCACCGTTACAAAATAATGACACAAATGAACCTTTCTGTAACGACAATGGCATAAATGAGTCAAACTTTTAACGGACGGATATCATAGATGAGTCATTTCTAATAATTCAATGACATATTTGAGTTTTTTAATAATTCAATTGGGCTTTTTCTAAATTGTGAATCAACATTTTAATTGGTAATATGTTAATATAATATTTGTAATGTTTATGTTTGAAATCTAAAAGAAAAAAAAATAAAAAATGTATTAACAGAACAATATTTTCCTATTTAAAAAAAAATAGAAATAGGAAAAGATAAAACATTAAATATAAAATGAATTTTTTTTAAAAAAAAAAGCACTAGAAAAAAAAACTAATCTTGTTACACAATATAAAAACATTCCTTAATTATTAGAGATTTTATTTGCAAATAATATGGGATAATGGAAAGACTCATTTATTAGGCGTGAATTAAGGGGCGCAAATTAGTTTTTTTTTTTCTTTTACATCCAGAATATTTTAACAATTTAATAAGGTTATGCTAATGTGGTAATAAAGATTTGACTATAATTGATATAATTAAAACTTTGGCTAAAACTCAGCAAGGTATATTTGAATGTTGTATAATTTAATATTGTATATTTACGTATCTTCTCTTTTATAAACATGATGGTCCTACATAATTAAGTCTTTAAAGACTAACACTTAGGGTTGTTTAGTCTGCGGTACTAAAGTTAATAATTTTATGATAAAATAATAATCTCAGAATAAAAATACAAACCACTCATTTGTTTGTAAATATTTGAGATAATTTATTCCGAGACTAATTATTAGTCTCGGGATAAGTTATCCACTCAATTGGTGGGATAACAATCTCAAGACTATTTTTCTTTGGTATAAAATTATACAATAACTAAAATACCCTCAAAATGTATGATTTCATTTCACACATCTCTCTCTCTCTATATACTAGTATTTTAATTACGAATTTTAATAAAAATTAAATACTTAATAATTTTGACATAAATTTTATATTTACATTAAAAACTTATTAGTAATATATAATAGTTTATCAAAAATTTAAATCTAAAATTCAAAATTTTATTCCATCATTATTTTCAATTATCCGCTTTCATTGACCCGCCTCACATAAAAATATCAACACCATTGTTGAATTACATATTTTAAATTAAATAATTTTTTAATCACTTGAAAATTGATATGGTATATATAAAATGAATTTTAATATGTTATATGAGTGATATGTGTTTAAATGAAATGAAATAAATAATAAATCCTCTTTTACTTTAACAAACTTAAGTTGGAAGTTTTTATTTCAAACTAAATAAGATGTAGTAAGATTTTTTTAAAACACATACGGCATAATCATGCTAAGGCACACAAAAAAAAATTAAAGCTAAATAAGATAAAGTTTTATTTTTAAAATACACACGATATAATCATAAAAATGTGCACACACAAAAAAAATAAGCTAAATAAGAGAAAAGTTTTATTTTTAAGAATAAATATTTAAAGCTTGAAAAGAAATTATATAAAAAAGAGTTAAATAAGATGGAGGGTATTTTTGTAATCAATTCATTTATTCATAGAAATTATACCATGCATAGTACTTTGAATACAACAAACCAAACACTCAATAAAAAATAATCTCATACTAACTTATTTCATCATAACTTGTTTCTAAACCAAACGACTCCTTCTATCTAGTGTTTTTTTTGGTAAAGTATAATTTCTAGTTGTAATGTGCACCATTTTGACCCTTTGCATGTATACACGCGCCACAGACGCGTGAAAGGGCTTAAATTTAATTTTTTTGACCAATTAAAAATTGTCACGTGTACATAATTAATATATAATTTATATTTTGTTAAAAAAAATATTTTTTTTCTTTTTAAAATTAACCCGTACCCCTCTCTCCTCCCCCCACCCACTCACCATTTCTTCTTCAACACTATGTCACCATTAAAGCTCCATTGAAGCTTTTTTTTTTTAAATCATATCATTAACGCTCTATTTTACAGTTAAATCATATCATTTAACTAACCACTATTTCTTTTTTCTTTTTTTTTTTGGTAAATAAGCATTTTATTTCACCAAAAGGATATTTACAAAGTTCCATACAGGGTCAGACCGATGTTTCTCATACATGTAACAAAAACTATACTATCTCTAAGACATCACCTATCAGCTAGGGAATCTGATTTAGTAGTAACTAATCAAGACTTTCCAACCAACATTACAAAGTAAACCTTGTATCAGGTGGTTTTCTTTACGGTACTACAACTTGCTGTTGTAGAGGGCCTTCCCATTTCCTGTAAGTTTTGCTCTAAATATGGACATGGATAGCAATTTTCTTGCAAACTTGATCTTCATTATAGCTGCCCTGTTGGAATCAGATAGAGTTCCTAGTTCTCCGTATTGATCACCATTCCAAATACACTACTGATGATGGAGCTTTTGGCTGATCTTCTTTTTGCTTGTTTGGCCACCCACTCTACTTCAGTGTTCCAGTCTCCCACATTCCTCTGCACACCCATCCATAGCAGCAGTCTTCTCCAAAAACATCTTGTGACATTGCACTCCATGTACAGATGATCATGAGTCTTATCAGCACTACGACATAGTACACATTCAATAGATACTTGTATTCCAATTTTCGCTAGTCTTTCCACTGTAGGTAGTCTATATTGTAGGGCTAGCCATAGAGTGAATTTGTGTCTGGGGTGTATACATGGGTGCATTAGAATGCTTCTCGAAGGAACTTTTGGGTACTGAGGTGACATAGCATCATAAAGCTTTTTGATCATGAACTTGGAGCCTTTGACACATGCTGCCAGCCTAGTCTGTAAGTTTTCTTGTAATCCTGGGGCCTCATGACCTGCTCTCTTGACTCAATGATCTTCCGGGTGGCCCAAGTAGCATTTTTCGGGCTTATACAATGTCTTCTTCAACACCATTAAAGCTCCTTCATTGAAGTTTTTTTTTCTAAATCATATCATTAAAGCTCCATTTTACAGTTAAATCAAATCATTTAACTATCTTTATAACTCAATTCAATCATAAAACTATTTTTTGAAGTGGTTTGAACCAAAAAAAAAATGGACAGAGAGATGTTGACAGAGTGGGGGGGAGGGGGTTGGGGGGTTAGAGGGAGATGCTGACGGGGTGGGGGTACTGAATGGGGGTGAAGGGTGGAGGGGAGCTGTTGGCCGCGGGGTGGGGGTGGGGGTGGGGGAGGGGAGGTGTTGCTGGATGGGGTGGGGTGGGGTGATAAATTAAATAAAAAAAAAAAATTATTAAAAAATAAAATCTGAAATTAAATATATTTAACACGTGGCAGCACCTGATTGGTGCGTGTATTCACTCTCTTTGTTGTGACTGAAATTCAGCAAAAAATGGTGTATTTGCAATGGATTAAGTAAGAATCGCGGGGTAATAGGTCGAATTCAAAGTTTAAGCGTCTTTTTGAAAATCTCGAACAAGATTAGTGGGGTCTTTATGTATTTTCTCAAAAAATGAAGCCAAAATTTGAAAGATCACTCCTTCTTATGGACCTACGTACTCTTGCAAATCACTCAATTTTTTCGTATCTAGCCTACACTCTTTCCCTTCAACTTCATGTTTACTACCGGTGTTACGAACAGACAACAATAAGCAATATGATAAACAAAAGAAAAAAACAAGATTAACACACACAGATTTACGTGGAAATCCTTGACGGAAAAAACACGGGTGGAGGAGTAATTCACTATAATGGAGAGGAATACAATGAGGAGACGATGTCTCAATGACGTATATAAACCCGTCCAAAAACAATCCACTAAACGCACTTATATAATACATGCGCACAAATAAATCTTAAGTACAAAAACATACAAGTGCGGCTCGATCCCTCCGCTACCACCACAGACCCCACAAAAAATCACAAACATGGGTCGCACCGCGAACTTTTCAGGGCCGGATCAACAAAATTCAGGTCACAAACTCTAACAACCGGTCTCTCAAAAAAGAAATTACACTGCATTCTGTAAAATATTCAGACTTAGCCTTCATTACGTTGTTACATCGATATATATATATATATATATATATATATATACATGAGTGTCTTGGAGAATAAGACTCCAAAGTCATTACTGCCAAGGACTCCTAACTTAAAAACAACTACACGACTCATTCAAGTAAAGTCCTGGTCATAAACAACTATATACAAATAGACGTTCGCTCGAACACCTACGTTACATTATCCTTACACATTCACCTTAATCCTTATGGACCAATTGTTACAATGCTAAAAAGGCACAAATATGTTGCTGCTAATATATGCTAGAAATCCAAGAATTCTTTACACTGGCAATGTTTAATGATAACTAAAATCCATATCTCAGCATTATTTACTGATCTATATGTACTCTTTGCTTTGCTATACCATACATACATTAACTTCCAACTTTACAGATTGCAATTGAGAAGATTAACAGGTGAAGTCGAAACGCATGAGAAGCTTTACAGATCTGTATACATTTCCTCTGTGATCATACAAAGGAACACATCGAATCCCAGTCCTCAGCTCGGAAAGAGGCAAACATGTTTGTCCTGCAAATTCATCTTCACCAGATGGATCATAATCCTTAACATCAATCCGAAGCAATGCTAGTTCTGGAACACGAATTGGGAATATGAATTCCTCGTCATCATGATTCCATATTGGTACCCATTGATCGTCCACTCTTTCTGTTTTACGCATCTTGCGAGCATCCGCAGGTACTCCTGCCATTCCAACCTGCATGAATCATCTCAACTTTGTCGATGCAAACGATAATATAAACTGCTCACGATACATAGAATATAATTAGTGACCTAGAAAAGAAATATATTAGGCAACTTGATATGGTTATTGTATTGGGTAAAAAGTCCCACATATATTGGGGAATGGACTGGTAGTTTGCTTATATAAACTTGGCTAATCCTCACCTCTTGAGCTAGCTTTTGAGGCTGAGTTCCATTTCTTGATATGGTATCAGAGTCAGGTCCATCCGAAAAAGTTCTTCACAATGTTCGTGTACTAAATGATATGATATATAGTGTAAAAATTCGCAATTGAGATAGCTTACCCTGACATAGAAGTCTGGAGGGGAACAATAATCGAAGTGTCTAAAATGGAAGTCTGCACGCCAACCTTCTCCCATGTATATCTTTACCTGTTTATTATCAACAACATGAATATTACACATGAAATGAAACTTATAGTAGTATTAGTATATGTTATTGCAGATGCAAAAGGGAAAGGAAATAAAACTGTTGTATTTACGTGACTAATTAGTAAACAATGCATGTTGAAGTTTATGAACCTTGAGAGTTTTCTTTACTGGCAACGCCATGGAATTGAAAACTTCGCCACATGCTCCATCTCCCCTTAGTAAAAATTCTGGCTTTTTCACGTAGCCACAACCTCCATTAGCTCGAAAAAATCCTTGCATCATCCATAGGTACTTATCGTATCCCTGTTAAGGTTGTAATTAACAATATAATCTTGACCCTTCCTATTCAAAATTCCTTTAATTTTATCATGTTTGAAGGAAATTAATATGTCAATTAAGTTTGAGTACTGGACCTGCATGTTAAATGCAACCATCTGTGCTCCACGCATCCATGCAATTAGAGGATCATAGTTTGATGATTTAATGCGTGTACCTTTTGGGTACACCCTTAGGATATTTCGTTGTGTAAATCTGAAGTACATATGGAAATATTGTTTCATAAATTCATGGATTAGCAGGGTTGGAATTGAAAGAGAAAAAAAAAAAACTTGATCGTCACAAAGGTTAAGCTTTTAGATAAGATAATCCCATATTTACACTCTGATACCGTGTTGAGGCATAATATAATTTGATGAAACAAGTAGTAGTAAGGAAAGAGCTACAATAGAGCTGAAGATTTTATATTTACCGGATAAGTTGATGGCTATGTTCAATAACACCTACGGTGTTTTCAAGAGCTTGTTCATTCATGCTAAGCCGTCCGACTTTACTAGAACTTCCATGGCTCCCAAAATTCTCCATACCACCTTTGTGCTTCGCGGCATGGATTGCAATCAAATCTCTATATTTGGGAACTTCATCCTGATCTTCGTTTTCATCTCCCTCCTCTACTTGTACTTGCTCCTGGAGATACCAAAGTGTGCTTTGTATAATATATGTATAAAAGTCAAAAAGCCTCAAGAAAATAATCTTGCAAAACAAGAGCAAGAAAATAATATAGGAAGAGAGGAAATAAAACCTGAGTAAGAGTGTCACGTCCATTCTCCGAATGCCCTGTGTGCGGTGAAAACTTACTGTTTGATTCTGCAGGGCTATCTTTTGGTGGTGGTTTCGTCGAAATTAAGATACTTTTCATTAATTCTTTTGGTGAAGGAAACTTGTCCATTTCTGATTTTGGGGTGAACAACATGGATTGAAATGTGTTCTTAACCATCTGCATTTTCAAGAGGTGCGCAAAAATCATAAAAACTAATGTATGAACCTAATGTAACCAAATTAAGAATTGAAATCTTGCAGCGAGCTATACATATAGATTTATCGGTTAATATTACCTGTGCGACTTTTTCTTGAAGGTGTGGGTAAGGATGAAGGTGGTCTTCAAAAGTGATTATAACAGGATATTTAGAAGCAGTGAAGGCTTCCTCTTTTATGACTTTCAGACATTTGCCTAGTTTAACAGGCGTTGTCAATGTCCTGCAATTTAAATTTATCGATCGAGTTACTCAGTGGGAGATAACAGGTACTCGGTGAATTTTTTATTATGAGTTAGTGAGATAGTTACCCTCCGTGACAAACATCGATATCATCTTTGGTGGTATTAGGCCAAAGGTCCAATTCAATTACTCTAACTCCTTTCTTTAGGGCCTTCTTAATTGGTTCAGTACTGGAATCACTACTGAGCTGGTTTCCAGTTAAGTATGAGTTATGGCCTGTGTATATATAATAATGGGCTAATGGAGCATCCATGTTTTGGTGGACCTGAAGAACCCAATAGATGAAGGAATTAAAAAGCTTCATATCGAATGAAACATGCATTGTTTATTAGTGTTAAAATGAGATTGAAAGTGTAATGAAGGAAATATTTGAGGAAGACTGAGTATTAATTACCATACAATCATTGCAAGAAAATAGAAAATAAGAAATAATATAAGGATTTTCACAAGGTTCGACCAGGCCTGTATTTTCGTAGCAAAAACAAATAGAGCTTTCCAATTTCCATTATGGAAAAGAAATACACTAGAGAAAATGTTTTTGTTTCCACCTGAACTATACACAAAATTTCTGAGACACACTCGAACTTTAAAATGGTCCTATTACCCCCCTAAACTAACTAAGATCGTATTTTTGGCAATCTTAGTGTCTACGTGGCACATATGTGTGCCTACGTGGACCTTCAGTGTGTTGAGTCATTGATGTGCCACGTAGGCACTAAGATTGTCAAAAATACGATTTTAATTAGTTCAGTGGTAATAGGACCCTCCTAAAGTTCGAGTGTGTCTCATAAATTTCGTGTATAGTTCAAAATGAAAACAGAGCATTTTTCCCAATACATTGTCAAAGAACCTCAATTACAATCAAGAAATACACTATAAAAGAACCTCAATTACAATCCTTTTGTTATAAATGTATTTACATTATAGTGAATGTCTATCAAGATCTACTTTGATATCTATTAGGATTTGAAGCATCTGTCTTTTAATCAGATTAGGAGTAAATTTTACCTATAAATAGAGGGGTTTTGTTCATTGTATTCACAATTATATAATCTCTCATCCTCAAGAGAAGAAATAAGAATCACTCTCTCTATTCTCTCTACCCTTCTTATCGTTCATTATTACTTTATAACACGTTATCAACACGAAGTCTCTTACCAATTGAGATCTGTACGAAGTCTCTTACCAATTGAGATCTGTTCGTACGTGGCTACACAAGTTTTCAAGTCTCTAACTAATTTAGATTATCAACACGAGATTCTGCCAAATAAGGTGAGATTATAAATCTAAAGGTAATTTCAAGGTTAGTAATTTCTTATATTATCTGTCTTTTGCTACTAATAATATAATTATTGTTGGATTTGAGGAAAAATAATTGGTTTGGAACTATTTATATTTTAAATTTATTTCTCAAGAACAATATTATCAAAAAGGATGATAATATGTTAGGTTCAAGTCCCATCGATTCATGCCTAAGACACCTTTATATGGATAAGATATTGAGTTTGAATCTCAATACACCATATTGATGATATTATGATGGCTAAGGCAAAATAATGGGTGTTTAATGAAAAGTCATGAAATTCGACCCATTGAATATGCTCCATTCCATGAAGTGAATGTGGTAGCAATATATGATAAGTCTGAAATATGACAACTTACTTCATTCTTGATGTGTATTTGGTAGCAGTGCATAATATGTCTGAAAGAAGACAAGTGATTAAGTGCACGAATATACGCGTGGAGGGACAATATGATAATGATCATCAAAAGTGACGATATTTTCACACGCTTATATGATTATAAGATATACTAGAGAAGAATTCTCTACATCATATGTATGCCTCGATTTGCTTCTAAAGTAGCAAAATCTTGAAAGAGGTTATAAGCTATTATAATTTGATAGGCTTAAGGCACGATTATATTCAATTCCTGAGGAATAAGAAACTTATTAATGCAAACGTGCACTTGATTGTGATTGCCTCACAACTTACCTCCGAAAGAGGTTGAATAATTTTGAAATCTACTTCTGAAGTAGTAAATCTAAAATTTATTCATATAATAGTAAATCTGAAATTTACTAAAGCAAAAACACATATCATAGTAAGCTTGGAGTTTACTAGATTAAAATTTCATAAGTTGACATGAACGATTGTGATATTCCGAAGATGTGCATACTGAGTATTGAATATATATTGAAGAATTAGAAAATTCTTCATGAACTTTAATGTTGCTTGTTTCATGATAATTTGGTTGGACCAACTAATTTTGGGATTGGATCCCTCAAAATCTGAAAAGGATAAAAGGTGAATAAGGGTCCGTTCATCTATCATGTGATATGTTGAAAAGATGCATCAATAAGATGATCACATGTACATTCATGGTCAACCTACGTTTGACATTCATAAAGTTACTTGTTCAATATAAATTGAGCATAATTTTCAGATTGTGCAATCAAGAAAGTTATCTTGATAATGATGGTTTGGCATTGAATGTCTTTGATAAATAGCTAAACCATAGCTAATGAGAACAAAGCTTCATGTGTTGGTCTGAAATATGATATGTTGCATACAATAACACTTGTATGTATTAGACCAATAAATTATGATTATTTCTTCCCTCTCAATTGATTCAAGGTCGGGAACCAATTATTTCATCTAATAATTTTGATGTGTGGTATACGATTAATGAATATATCATAATGCACAAAGATGGATTCCTCAAAGAAGTAGAGAATGTATGTTAGTTTTCCTAATATAAGGGGGAGATTATAAGCGCTATGAAATATGTTAGGAATTATCACCAGATCCTCATCCTAAAGATAATTCAAGTCAAATGCCGAAAACATCTCATATTAAGCGCAAGTGCTCTTATTTTGTGTTCCTAAAGGACAGAGTCTATGCATGCGTGAAGCGTGGTAGACTAATCGGTTCCAAATGAAATAGTCCTTGAAAAATAAGGAGCAAATAATCATAATAAGAAGACAATGAACTCTTGAAGAGCCTACGACATAACACTTCATGAAACCTTGGGTAAGGTTCATGTGCCTGAAAATAATAAAGTGATGAGATCTCAAAATATTATGTCGCATTGTGAACCGATACGAAATGATATATCATCAATATATTTGACACAATATTGTGAAAGATTACGAGGATCTAAATTCTACGTTTATTTAAGCATGCTAGCGTAGAAACATTTATCAAGTGACATGAAATGATGCATTTTGGTAAGCGTAAAACTTATTTGATTTGCAGTCCAGACACTTCAAGATGTCACTTATGAAATGTTGAATATTGTCACTTGACAAAACTTATGTGAAAACTTTTAAGGATTCAAACTGCTTGAAGCATATAAAAGTTTCTGGGAAACTTATTTATAATCCTTATATTATATAAGCTTATTGCTTGAACATCATTGGAACTCTTGGAGAGTTTTCAAAGCAATAGATTATTTGCTGAAATTCGAAATATATCGAATTGGATTGGTTATGAAGTACCATATCTTAGTGCAATTGATGCACTCATGTACCTTGCAAAAACTACAAGACCCAATATAGTCTTTCGCTCAATTTGTTAGCAAGGTATATTTCTACTCTTACTAGAAGACACCGAAATGGGATAAGATACATGAGTTTATTTTATTCTAAAGATTGCAATCCCGATCTTACTGGTCATGCTGATGTTGGGTACTCATCTAACCCGCATTAATCTCAGTCTCAAACATACAATGTGTTCACATGTGGGGATACTGTCATATCTTGGAGATATACATACAAAGCAGTCTATCGTAGCCACTTCATCGAATCATGCTGAGATAATAGCTATTCATGAAGCAAGCCGAGAATGTGTATGGTTGAGGTCCATGATACATCTCATTCGAGAAAAATGTGGTGTGAAATATGACAATCTACCTACAATTTTATACAGAGATAATTCAGCATACATAGCACATCTTAAGAGAGGATTCATAAATGGAGATAGAACGAAGCACATTTTGCCAAAGCTTTTCTACATACATGAGCTACAAAAGAATGATGATATTAACGTGCAACAGATTCGTTCAACTGACAATGTGACTGATTTATTCACCAAGTCTTCTCCAATTACAACTTTTAAGAAGATGATGCACAAAATCGGGATGCAAAGGTTCAAGGATACTCTCAGTAGGGGGAGTTAATACGCGTTGTACTCTTTTTTCCTTATGAGGTTTTGTCCCACTGGATTTTCCTTGTAAGGTTTTTAATGAGGCAGTCGAAATGCGTATTATTAGAGATGTGTACTCTTTTTCCTTCACTAGATTTTTTTTTCTACTGAGTTTTTTTTAGTAAGGTTTTAACGAGGTATATTATCTACCAATTAGACATTCAAGGGGGAGTGTTATAAATGTATTTACATTATAGTGAATGTCTATCAAGATCTACTTTGATATCTACTTTGATATCTATAATGTATTTACATTATAGTGAATGTCTATCAAGATCTATCAAGATCTACTCTTTTTCCTTCACTAGATTTTTTTTCCTACTGAGTTTTTTTTAGTAAGGTTTTAACGAGGTATATTATCTACCAATTAGACATTCAAGGGGGAGTGTTATAAATGTATTTACATTATAGTGAATGTCTATCAAGATCTATCAAGATCTACTTTGATATCTATTAGGATTTGAAGCATCTGTCTTTTACTCATACTAGGAGTAAATTTTCCCTATAAATAGAAGGGGTGTAGTTTATTGTATGCACAATCTGATGATCATCTCTCAAGAGAAATAAGAATTACTCTCTCTTCTCTCTCTTCTCTCTCTACTCTTCTTCTTTGTTATTTATTACTTTATAACACCTTTTATATTATTCAAGATGTTTTGCAAACCTAACGACCTAAGTGACCAAGAAAATACAAAAAAAAAAAGAAAATGACAAAATTCGGATTTACGGAGTTCAAAATACAAACAACAGAAACAAATTATGAGAATCAATAGCCAGAAAATAGTTAAAAGTGTGACAAAAGTTCAAAATTTAATGGAAATTTTTGTTACCTTTCAAGCTGAAATTGACATAATTAATTTTAAATACCTTAGACTGATGAGCATAGTTATTATCACCAATAAGATATTTAAAGAAAGCTTCAAGATTCAATCCCCTTCTATGGACGACATTTAGATGCCTGAGGCTATTGAATATATTTTGGGCCTTTTTTGCAACATCAACCTCCTCCTGTTCTTTCTCTAGAAAAGAAATTAAATGATCCATACTCATAATTCCTTTTGTTGAGTATGATTCAAATACTTTTTTAATATCTTCATGCACTTCACCTCCCCTCAGTTTGAATACTCTGGACCAGCAGAAGCAAACCTTGAAATGTTGCTTACCATTGGACATTATTATTTTTTCTCAAACTGAGCAAAAGTAATTTCAATTATTACTTTCACAAATTTATTGTATACAACTTTGTTTAATGTTCAATTTATATGTAGGAATATTAGCAATATGTTTGCTCGTGATATGCATGCTGGAATATTAATTAGAAAACGTTTGGTTTCCATATTCTGAGGATTGCTTAGGAATATAGCGTCTGTTTCATAGAAGAATATATTATGCCTACACGAAAAGTGATGCTTGTAACTATCAGAAACTTTAGTAAATTGTAAGAGGAAGAGCAAGTTACCTTTCTTGATTGGAATAGGTAAAGAAAATTCCCCCCAGCGAAACAAGAAGATTAAAAAGAGAGCACTAGATTTCAAACTTGTCACCTAAACAATTTTTGAGCCACCTTTTACGCTACTTTAAGATTGTAATTTTGTCAAGCAGTCCAACCAAAATATTCAAAAAATGCATGCATGTATATATATATATGATATCTTGTTCTTATCCTATTTCTGCAGTATAATCGTTTCCTGAAGGGAATTCGATTGAATTCCCATGGAATGTTTGCCCCAAAGTCACCTCCATCAAGCATAACATGCAATTCTGAATATAGGTCATAGGCATAAGTTCCAAGTACAGTAAGTTAATTTGCTAAAAGAAAACACCCTCGACGATGAACATGTTGGTTGCACCTTCCAGCATCTGGTGTACATGTGGGGATCCATTAGATTAACGTACGTATATTGCCAAACAGGGAGGCGAAAGTATGAAAAAATTTCCGAGGAGGAAGACAAACATTGGTGACCTATGATATGATTATTGTTTAATCTTATTTCATACAATAACAGATACCTAGCACTAGTCATTGTTTCACGAGGAGTATAGAGGACCAACCTGGAAATTCTCTTCTAGACAGTCTTTCATGTTGGGTTTTGTTCTAAGGTCTTACCTTTCAGTTTGCATCCTCTTAACACACTAGGCCTATGAGCCTAATCTATGATTGGAATCAGGTTAAATATGAAGAAGATTGTTTCAGAATATAAAGTCCAGCAGTAAAATTTCCATTAAGATCACTCTATTCATATCAAAATTTTGAATCAGATACTACGACTCTTGCTTTGAGACAAAGAAGTTACTGGATTGCGACAAGGAAATTCAAAAAGGTGCTCTGCCTTGCTCCAGTAGTTTACAGCATAAACAACAACAAAGGAGTAGTTGTGTTGTATTAGTTGGTGCACCACTGGTGTTCTTTTCAAGTTCAACTGTACTTTTAGCCCTACTTGCACTGCCGTGCTAATCTTCTCTGTCTGCTCCAAGTTATAGATGTCTCAAAGGGACAACATAGGAAGGACAAAACATATATGGTTTCTCGTGCCCCTTGTGTCCATGGAAGGACAGGCAATCCACTTTTTACGCCCCATGCAAAATATAGCTGATCCGCAACACATGTCCAGAAGCTGAGGGTGAAAATATAGCATATTTGTTCAAGACAATTCACAATTAAACTGCTAAATAGCCCCTCTGTTGAGCATAGACAGCTATGCTACAAAGTCATTTCGACACAAATTAGCAACATGCTGTTGCTCAAGGCCGGTCAACAACCTCGCACGGAGACTTGGATAACCAGGATACAAGAAATTCACACACTGCGCGGACATTTTCACCGTAGAAAATTGATTGTAGATCTGGTCAACAAGCCCAAACTCACCGCCGTAAATTGGCACAAACAATACACTCATATCCCCAGCGCATCTTTCACGACAATAAATCATATATAAAGAAATCACCCCAATTCATTGAGTCAAAATATAAACATGGCAGAAACCAACTCTAACAAAGAAAGAAACAAGCTATATCACGGGTATGGTCATTGGAGTCATTGCTTGTTCACAACCTAGAATACCAATAGCAACCCGATTTCTTTATCTAGAGAATCAATCGCAAGAAGCTGAAAAGAAGTGAACAGTGAAACAATACCAAGATGAACAGAACAAGGTCATAATCAGCACAGGGTGCATTTGCAATCAGCACAGACAATCTACATCTATCGACTATCAGCACTAACGGAAGGCAGACCAGTCCCAGCATATGAGTACACCCACACTTAGACTAGGTGTATTACAACCACCAAATTAGTTGAAGTTGAACATACTAATTTTTATGCCCATTCCAATCCATAAACACTGCAATCAAACTTAAAAGACTACACTCCAACCATACTTAAAAAGGGTCCTGTCAAATACCAAACCTAATGTAAGACAACACGGGTTGGGCCCGTTCGAGACACCCCCAACTTGACACCCTTAGGTAAAGAGTGACAATTAGAATTAACCTTAATCCACGTTCGTTGTTTTGTCTATAAAGATACATCCATTATAGTCGTTTGGTTTGAAAATGGTTATCCCGGGATAACTAATACCGGGATTAGTTATCCCGGGACTAAGGGGAAAATGGTGGGATAAGTTATCCCGGGTTGGATTAATCCCTCCAACCAAACAAAGGAAAACGTGTTCTTTTACTTTATCCCGGGATAATTAGTTATCCCGGGATAACCATTTTCAAACCAAACGACCCTTAGATTTATGAAATCAATACATATATAGAGTGGGGGAGCTAGAATTTCCACCAAGAGAGTTCAAAACATGAAAAAGTAAATACAAAGAAGTCGAAAAAGGTTCAACATCTACTGTACATAAACATAACAGATAAATTTAACCACGTATAAACCGTGTAATTTTTCGTTGAAGATGAACCTCCTTGGCCCTACCTAGCTCCGCCTCCACATATATATGAACATCTGTGTGGGTTGGGGCAATCAAATCTTTTAGCGATTGAGTATATATACTATCAACAAATGCCTCCAGATTCCCATCTGGTTACTACCATAACAAGCTAAACGATATAAATTCCACACATTTTCAGAAATCTGCATAGTTGAATATCCAAATGCATATAACTGAATGAATCTAAGTATCCCATTCCAAGGATTTATAACAACTGACCATAAAACCAAAACTAAAATATACGGACGAACATATCGAAGAGAGTATAACATATGCTCATCCAACGACAAGATGAGGCTCATTAAACCTCAAAACTGTAAACATTCGAAACAAAATAAAGACTTTCTACTAAACTTACAACCATAGCCTTTCACTCAGAACGATTAGCATACCTCTCCACCTTATCATCAAGATTAATACCAACCATTGCCTCACCAAGCCCACAGCTAATTTCAGCCAACAATTGTGGGTCACTGTAATGAGTAACAGCTTGAACAATAGCACGTCCTCTCTTTGCAGGGTCACCACTCTTGAAAATCCCCGAACCAACGAACACCCCATCACATCCCAACTGCATCATAAGCGCTGCATCTGCTGGTGTCGCCACCCCACCAGCTGCAAAGTGGACAACGGGAAGCCTTCCAAGTTGCTTCGTCTGCATCACCAGATCATATGGTGCCTGAATCTTCTTAGCGAAAGTGAAAACCTCATCATCATCCATGTTGCGGAGCACCCTGATATCACCCATCACAGAACGCACGTGACGAACAGCCTCGATAATGTTCCCAGTACCCGCTTCCCCTTTGGTACGAATCATCGCTGCGCCTTCACGGATACGGCGTAGAGCCTCACCGAGGTTACGGCAGCCACATACAAAAGGGATACGGAAATTGTGCTTGTTAATATGATTCTCATCATCCGCCAAGGTTAACACCTCCGATTCATCAACGTAATCAATCCCAATAGCCTCAAGTATCTGCGCCTCCACAAAATGCCCAATTCTAGCCTTCGCCATAACAGGAATAGTAACAGCCCGTTTGATTTCTTTGATAAGTTGAGGATCCGACATACGTGCAACGCCGCCTTGAGCGCGTATATCAGCAGGGACGCGCTCAAGAGCCATGACAGCGCACGCTCCGGCCTCCTCGGCTATCCGAGCCTGCTCAGCATTAACGACGTCCATTATAACGCCGCCACGAAGCATCTGAGCAAGACCCACTTTAACGGAAAACGGGGATTGCTTAGTTGTTTCCGTTAAAGCACCATTTCCGTAAACTGTTACAACGCCACTTCCGGCCATAACGGAATTCGCTGTGTGTGTGTAGGGAGAAATGAGAAGAAGATAGATAGGGAAGAAAAGGCGGTGGAAGAGATTTGGGATTTTGTGTCTGCGGATGTATACTTTTTTATAGGAATATAATAACTACTTATTTTACTGTAATATATTTAATTCCTCACAAAATCCTTTCATTATTTATACACCAAACAAAATCTTTCGAAATGAAAAATACACTAAAAAATTAAACATATTTCATTATCAGTCCACTTTTTCTTTGTTTGTTTGTGATAAACAATTTTTCTGCGGGTAGTTGGAATTTATTTTACGTCCTTAGTCCCCTTTGATTTTGATACAACACATAATTTAAGAAAAAAAAAAAATATTTAAATAGTTTCAAATTAAAAATAGGTAAAAGATATCAAATATCTTTTAATTTTGTAAATTTAAAAATATCATATGAAAAAATAAATAGCAAATTATCAAAATAATATATTTTTAAACAAATTAAATAAAAAGATAAATAAATTAAAATGATAGAGTAAGTTAAGATTCATTTGAGTCGACGGAATATTAAAAATATGTTAACGAATGTATAATTTTATGTTGCTTTTTCTGTAGCAGTAGTCTCATTCTTATACTCCCTCTGTTTTAAAATAAATGACTACTTTGACTTGACATAAAATTTTAAAAATAATAATAATTAATTTTATGACCTTAAATTAAAGTTGTGTCAAATGTATCAAAATATTCTTTAATCTTGTGGTCCTAAACATGTCACGTGAAAAGTTGAAATTAAAGTATTATCAAAAAAAGAAATGAATCATTCTTTTTTAAACGGATTAAAAAGGAAAGTACGTCATTCTTTTTTAAACGAAGGGAGTGGTTTTTTCCTTTATATCTATCACCATACGTTGTTTATTGTGTCTCGATTACCATATTATTTTACTATATTATTTTTTTCATGTAGGCTCTACGCTATTTTTCTTGTTAATTGCTATATTTTCTTATTAATTGTATCAAAGAAACCTTCGGGCTCAAATTCAACAAATTCAAGTACAAAGTGATGATCTAACTTCATCATACTTCACTTGAGTATGTTGTTGTTGATTAAAAAAATCTTAATATACTAAAAAAGAAACAACATAAAACGTCACAAAATCTAAACATTAGCCACAAATCACATGTTCTTCAGGTAAAATAATTTGAGTATCAATAAGAGGATAAAATAAAATCATATGGTGTTGGCTGGTTATCTACCAAATTAAGAGGGGACGAGGAACGGAAAATGGTTGGTTGTAATCTGATTGTCATTATCCGGGAGGAAGAGAGCATAAATTGGTTGTGAATTAATCAAGGTCCAAATTTATTGAGAAAGTTTTGAAATATCTTAATTTTAATAATTATATTTTGGAGTTATTTATGCATTTGTGTTAATAATAGTGTTATATTTTGTTAGTTTTAATATAATATTTGCTTTGATTCCTATTTCATTTTTATTATTTATTATGTTACAAAGAAAAGTTTCGTTTTTATTGTAACAATAGATTTGATGTGATCGTGCTATTATTCGTATACTTTATAATAGTTCTACTCTCGTATGCTTTTATATTTTCTGTAGATTTATACTTTAAATTTTAATATATTGCAACATAATGCAATGCGCCATGTAACAATCATTCAAACATAGTGACAATATATTTTTAATTTTTTTAAATATTATTCCTTTAATCAAATGTGAGAGACAATCCTAACCATGAGTAAATTTTGAATAAACTCTTTGGAAGAACTATGTCTTAAACGGCAACGTTGAAGTTGATCTTATAATTCGAGAGTAATTCTTCTCATACAATAAACTTATACACATCATGTTAAATTGATCGAACCTATGTCACTTTGTCAATATTTTTATTCTTAAAAAGTGAATTTCAACACAATTCACCTCTCAAAATTAGCTATAAAGGTAAGAATAGTCATATAAAGAGATTACTTAGAGTAAATACATCAAATCTCCCTCAACTTATTAGCAAAATTTACTATAAATCCTAAACTTCACCTTTAATTATTTACCTCCCTAAATAACTTTTATATTAATTTGTTACCACCCTAAAAAAATTATACTACTCTCACTATGGAGAGTGCATCACACTCGCGCCACATTGAAGCCACGACATAGCCACATCGGATTCACGTCAATGCCACGTAAATAAATTATTTTTTAAAATAATACATACATATATTATTTTTTAAATTATATATATATATATATATATATATATATATAATTTGTTAACCTTTCAGCGTCTTTTTCTTCTCTTTCTCTCTTCTCCATTTTTTCGCCATTGCTTCGTCGAAGGCGATGGCTGGCAAAGCTCCGCGTTTTCAGCCACTACTGTCGATGCTCCTCCTCTCTTCTCTTGTACCATCCTTCTCACTTTTTCTCTCTCAAATTTGGATCCCACCAAGATCAATACATCCGCGAAACAGCTCACCACCACTGCAATTGCTGGCCGGTGAAAATTTCGTATAAGCAAAACTCCAATTCGCCACCTCCTTCACCAGCGCCACCCCTTTCTCCCTCTACTCTGTCGTTGATTCGTCCAAGGAGTGAATTGTTGATGGCCTAAAGTTGGAGATTTGATTTGAAGATTGTAGTAATTTTTTGGGGGTAAATTTGCTCTTAGATTTGTAATTTCTAAATACTTATTGTTAGTGGGGTTTTCCATAAAGCAAGGCTGAGTGATTTTTTGAATAATCCTTGTATATTTGGTCAATCTGTTCATTTGATTAAAAATAGTGATTTTGTTAATGGAGCTTTGAATGTTTTGTGCCTAACTTTTCGATCGTCGTTTCATCTAATTGATCGCGATAATGGAATCAAAATATTTATTTCATTTGCACACTGTGGTATAGAAGCTCCCTGTGAACAAATTCATTTAAAAATTATGAACTTTTGACAGTAATTTCAGTAAATTCGATTTTGATGTGCGGAAATAAAATAAATTTATTGATTCTTGAACTTCATAAAAATTTATTTGTTGTATAATTATATATTTTATTCTTCTTATGATTGTGTATTTGATTGAACATTTTTGGTGGATAGAAGTGAAAAAAGAAAATAAAAATAGAAGAAGTAAAAGACATTGGATGGTGGAGTGTGAAGAAAAAGAAGAAATAGGGATGGTGGGGTGTGAGGAAGAAGGAAAAAAAAAATGGTTGAAAATATTAAAGTAGACTCCACTGGAAAAAAAAAATTATATTTTTTTTCCACTAAAAACGTGCTTTTTTTTGCCACGTCAGCTGTTAAAGGGACAAAATAATACACTTTAAAATTCATAAAAAAAAAATAAGTACCCAATTAATTTAGAATCTAAAATAAACTTTATTAACAAGTTGAGCGAAAATTTGATGTATTTTCTCATTACTTATTGCAGAGTTGATGATGTTGGACTATTTGTACATCATGCCACGAGGGTGGTAAGCTCCTCAACTTGTTATAATTGTCATATTAAGACAGAGTCTTTTCACTTGTTGAATTTGTTGATTTGCTTTTATAATATCAAACCACATTTATTACAATTTGATCCACTTACTCCTTCAGTTTACTTTTACTTCTCACAATTTAACTTGACACTCCTACTAAATATTATTTATATTATATATTATCTTTAATTTAGAGAAAAAAACAATCAATACTAAAGATAAAAGAGGAAAAAAATTATTTTTCTTAATATGTTAAAAATGACAAGTAAAAATAAAAATATAATTAGAAAATTTGTAACAAGTAAAAGTAAACGGAGAAAGTAATAAGATAAGCAAATATACTCATTAATTATAATTAAGTATAAGGATTTATTATATAAAATACAACAAAAAGGTGCGAAAAATATCTGAATTGTGTTTAAATTTGCAATTGCACATACTGAACTTTGCGGGGGTCCTATGATGCCTAGACTTTTTTGTCGTATTTAAATGGCATATCAACTACCCAAAGGGCGGTGATTACACGCGATCTTTCAACAAATAATTATTCCTCTTAATTATAGTTCAACTCCTAATTATTGTAGACATCGAAGTCTTATAGAACTCTACAAGAAAAATCCAAATTCTATTAGAGTTCTTGACATTTGTAGAAACTAAAATTTTGTGTACTCTACAAAAAGAGTTTAATTTTGGTAGAGTTTAATTTTGGTTAGAGTTCTTCTAGGGCTACTTTACCCTAAATCTAGTTTGGTGGTTACTCTATTCTAAACCCTAAATTGCGCCTGTATAAAGAGGGCAAGTCTTCAAAGTCCCAATAAATTCGTGAGATATTTATAGATCAAAACTCTACCTCCTTTCATGAAGATCAAATTCAAATATTCCTAGGTTTAAGAAATACGTCACTAACGGCCCTCGAATGAAAATTCAAATATTCCTACGTTCGAAAAATTAAACACGCCACTAACGGCCTTCAAATGAAAATTCAAATATTCTTATATTTGAAAAATACGCCACTAATGACCCTCGAATTTCGAAGAAAATTCATATCAAATCCAAATATTTGTATGTTCGAGAAGAAAATTCATATCAAATCCAAATATTCCTATGTTCGAGAAGAAAACCCATATCAAATCCAAATATTCCTATGTTCGAGAAATAGAAATACGCTACTGACGACCCTTAAATTACGAAGAAAATCAAGAGAGAAAAATCAAGGGAGAAACAAATTGGCACGCCCATTGGGATCAATTGGCACACCCAGTGGGACCAAATTTCCCCTTATCTCTTCTCTCATAAATGATCTACAAATATGTAGCCGGCATAAAGATAAAAGCTCTATGGATACTTCAAGACTCGTCTCTTATCTCTTCTCTCATAAATGATCCACAAATATGTAGCCGGCATAAAGATAAAAGCTCTATGGGGTACTTCAAGACTCGTCATCAAGTCTACACTTCGACAAGCCTTGAAGTAAAATCTTGAAGTAGTAGGGACATTTGTAGACATCGAAATCTTGTAGAACTCTACAAGAAGAATCCAAATTCTATTAGAATTCGTGACATTTGTAGACACTGAAAATTTGTGTACTCTACAAGAAAAGTTCAATTTTTGTTAGAGTTTTTGTGGGGCTATTTACCCTAAATCTAGTTTGGTGGTTATTCTATTCTAAACCTTAAATTGCGCATATATAAAGAGAGCAAATATCTATTAAAAAGGCATCTTCAAAGTCCCAATAAATTCATGAGATATTTATAAATCAAAACTCTTTCTTGATGATCAAATATATCAAGAAGATCCACAACATCTTCTTTCATGGAGATAAAATTCAAATATTTCTATGTTCGAGAAATACATTACTGACCGTCCTCGAATTACGAAGAAAATCAAGAGAGAAGAATTAAGGGAGAAACAATAATCATGAGATATTATCATTGTGAGGTTTCGAATAATAAAAGTCGGAATTAAAAGGAATAATTATTTGTTGAAAGATCGATGTGAATCACCGTCTTTGAATGACTGAATAGGTGGTTCAGGTGACAGATATTTGTCATTTAAATACAAAAAAAATTCAGGAGATCTAGGCCACAAAGTTCAATATGAGCAATTATAAATTTAGATAAAGTGTAAATATTTTTTGGGACTATTACCCCCGATAAAATACATGCTCTACTTACCTTCTTTTGAAGTGGGACAGTGAAAGGACTTGGGGATCACGAAATGAGGCGGCCAGAGGAAGGGGGTGGGTGTTGACTGATGCATTAATGCATTAGAGGCACAATGGGGCCTCCGGTGATATAATTTAAATAATACAAAGAAAAAATTTAATGTCCAAAATATTTAAAATATATTCTAAAAAATATCACATAAATTAAATTGAGTGTGATTATTCGTTTAGTACTTAAAATTTCAAAACAATATACAATATGACTTGATTTTACACTATAATCTCTGCTCGGCGAAGACAAACGAACCACTAAAAACAACAGTTGGATTCGTAAAATGCCTTAAGGTGACCAAAGTCCATAAAACTATGACGGGTCGCTTGGTAAATTGTTGGAGTACCATATCGGTGGATTAAAGGGTCATTTATCTCCTTATATGGTCTTTGACAATATTTCTCTTATGAGTTAGCTTTTGAGATTGAGTTAGACCCAAGGTCCATTTCTTTATCATGGTATCAAAGTCAGGCCCACCCAATTCATTGTTTTCGATGTTTGAGCCCCCTGTCTTATATTGTCTCCAGATGTCCAGCCCTAGACGTGCGGGGGTGTTGAAGTCTCACATCCTTGGTTATATGGTCTTGGACAATCCTCCCCTCATGAGTTAGCTTTTGAGGTTGAGTTAAGCTCCCTCATGAGCTAGCTTTTGAGGTTGAGTTAGGCCCAACCTTCATTTCTTCATCATAAATCGGCTAAGATCATTCTTTATATGAGATAATAATTTTAATATTTTATTTATATAAAAAATAGGATAAAGTCCATTTTATTTTAAATTATTTTTCGTATCAGAACCATTTGGCATGTGGATAAAATTTATAATCTCTGTCCTCTTGTTAATTTATCCTACTTGAGAAATTGAATTAAATAATCTAAAATTAAATGAGAAAAGGTGAAATATATTACAATTAAGCCTATAACAAAATTTTTACCATATTCAATAGGCTATAAATTTCTCTCAAAATAAATTCATACTATTAAATGCTATATAAATTTCAAACTTGATCTTAAAATATCCACCTAAAATAATTGCTTTCCTCGGGCGTGAGCCTGTGACATACTTTCCTCGGCGTAGTTTTTTTTTTTCTTTTTTGGTCCAAGTAGATATTATACTTTATTAGTAATATCTTTAGATTTTTACTTGATATTTTGGTCATACTTTGATAACCTTGAATTTTTGTTTTATATTTTTATACTTCTACCGTAAATTACTTCCCTTTAATTTTATTTTAATTCATGAACCAATAGTGCAAGTGTGCATAAACAAATTCCATAGTCCAAAAACAAGAGGAGGAAAACAAATTGGTGAGCAGCAGTTGGTAACGTAAGCGGTGAGCGCAGAAGCTACTTAATTTCCCAATGCCTTCGCGGATTCCCAAGCAAATCAACCAATTGATAAAAAAGACAATATTACTCCCTCCATTTCATTTCATCTGTTGTCATTTAAACAGACAAGAAATTTAAGAAATAAATAATGACTTTATAAAGTTTTTAATTTTTTTTTCTTAAAGTTTACTTTTTAATTATTATTTTTTATAAAGTGAAATTCACTAAGAATAAAATAAAAATTATGTAATTAAATAATTACTAAATAAAAAAAATTATATTTTTTTTTGAGACGGATTAAAAAGGAAATAACACATGAGACGAAGAGTGTATTTCTTTAGTATTAAATATAAAAGTAAAAATAATCATATAAAAAACTCATTTTCAAATTTTTTTTAAAAAATATAATGATGAAAAGTCAGATGAAATAAGTGGGGTTGGGAGAGCATGAAATTGTCATGACATGAAACTACCACAAAGCCTTTTTTGCACCACCTTTTGAAGGAATCTTTGTTTTTTTATGAATAATGATAATTGGTAGATGACAAATGAGTTGCTTGTGACCCAACCTTCTTCATTTGCCACTACTTGTACAATTGGGGTTGGCTACGTCATTTTTGGCTTCCTCAATTTTGGCAAATATCGGCAACGCCTTGATGGCTTATTTCATGCCTTATTTTCTTTTCATTTTCCTTATCCCACTATCACCAGTCTGCAATATTCCACGTTCATGCAATCCGTCACCTTAAAAATTCAGTCTTTTTTCATTCATTAGACAAATATTATTAAAATTATATATAATTATTTTACATCCAAAAATTATTAAATATAACGCATGAATTAATAAATATAAAATTATTTTATCTAATCAAATTATAACGGGTTATATCACATGACTTCTCTCCTCTCCTGAAGTAAGGAAAAAAAAAGAGGCAATAGATGGAAGGCACAAAATATTATTCCTTATCTGTGCAGAAGTTTAAGAAAATAAAGAAGATTTTTAAATTTTATAGTCTTAAATTAACATTATAAAAAATATATCGAAATACTTTTTAATCTTACGATCTCAAACATACAACCACGTGAAAAATTAAAATATTGTCAAAAAAGTTAAAAGATCTTCTTTTTAAACGGACTAAAAATGAAAGTATATCATTCTTTTTAAAATATAGGGAGTATGAGAACATAACACTATTATAAGGGTAAAAATATATTTACCTCTAACGTTTACATCAATTTAATAAAAACATGATATATGTTTTAAATTTAGGCTTTAATTGCTAAATCAAAGTAGTTAATAGTGCATATTCCAATCTTAATATTTGACTTAATTATAACTAAAAATTCCACAAATACACAACTTATGTTTTCAATATTACAAAAAGTGGGGAGAGTGTAATTACTTCCAAAAGGGTTGAAATTTATGTTATTTATACTAATTATAATAAGATAATATAATTTGATGTAAACATGAGATATTGTAATTTTATTTTTTTTACCACGAGCATAACATCTAATTTCCCCTGTCTACGAACGTGAGGAAGAACCTGCATCTCCTTGTTTACTTATGAACAAAAAGAGCACAAAATGCTTGTGTATACAATACCATGTACACATATTTTAATTATAAGACGGGGGGGCGCTAGCTACAAATTGGTAAAAAATAGGTTTGATTGTCTTACTCGTGTATTAACATTTCCTTGATTTTGCATTAGTTGAAAGTACTAAATCAATGAAGTTTGTTTTTTATTTAACATCATTTGTAAAGCATCTTAAAGCAATTATGCTTTAATGATAGAGAGTTATGTCAAAAAGATATAATTATCAAATAGTTGTTCAATTAATGTGATCACTTGCAGTTTAAACAGAAGAAAATTATTAAAAGATTGCAAAACCAATGGATTCGTAGTCTCTTTTCTCTTGAATGATCAATAAGTAGCCGTTTGGCCACGAAAAGTTTTCACTTTTTTTCGAAAAATTATTCCACTTAAGTGAAAAAAAGTGAAAACTATATACGTTTGGCCATGGAAATTCCAAATACAATTCCAGAATTGTATTTGGAAAAATGAATTCACTCATACTTCTCTCACAAAATTTCAAAAACAATTTTTATTATATTCATGGTCAACTCCAACTCTAACTTCAACTTCAACCCCAAATTTTTATTATATTTAGACGAGACATAAAAGTTTCAATAGAATCAAATTCGAACTCTAAATTCTAAATTCGCCACGGTTCCTATCTGGAAATCGTGCAAGGACTAAATCCTAAATTCGCCACTGTTCCTATCTGGAAATCGTGCAAGGACTCAGGGATCTTTTGAACAAACTTTTTTGCTTGTCATCAGCATAACAAAGGACCGAATTCGTACATATATACTTCAAGTGCAGAAGAGGGTTGAACTGGTATAAAATCTTGCAGCTTTGCCTACTCTGAGATTAAGTGATACATGTAATCATAAATCCGATCCATACTCAAACTTTCCATGATGTCTTGTGCAGCTTTACCAATCGCTTCAGCCTATTCAGCAAAAATAAAATAAAAAAAAATCAAGTAAAAAAGTATAATGACATTGCTAAATGAAGAGTTATAAGCCTAAACAACAGTAAATTTTAAAGATAATCTCAAATCATACATGCTAGTATTGGCCTTGCAAAAGATTAGCAAGCATGTTAAGAATAAATAAGAAAGTAATTTGACTAATTCACCTCTTAATTTTTTTTTCTTTTTTGAGAACTTTACCAACGAGTGAACACTATTAAATAGAATAAATTGCAAGGATAATATAAAAAAAGAATTAATTAATATTTTTTAAAAATTAGGTGTACCATATTATTTGTCCACCTTACTAAATTTAAAAAAATATTAATTATTTTATATAATATAAAAAAATATTTTAAAAATATATATTATATAAAATAATTAATATTTTTTTTTATTTAGTAAGGTGGACAAATAATATGGTACAACTAATTTTAATAAAATGACCAAATAATATGGGACAGAAAGAGTAGTAGGAAATAGTATCTATTTTTAGTAAGAATGACAGTTATTAATCAAGAGAAGTTGTAATATACATACATATATATATATATATATATATATATATATATATATTACTACTTATGGCCATAGATCTCCCTGTAAACCCGTCTCAAGTGATATAGTGAGGGAGAAAATCTCTCCACACCCCCCTACTTAACCCAGAATTAGTAACGGGAGCAAATTCGTTCCATGAAGATGGGCAAGCCAATGGACCAATCATATTATCCCTAGAAAAGAAACAAAGAATCTATTCCCCCTGAAAATTTCCAGTAATTATCAAATTACTAGGCAAAAACCTCCACCACCAGTACTCGAAAATTGATCTATGAAAACTCAAGGAATCCTTCCCCTTAATTGACCTGGGCCTCGAATATTACACTGTCAAATTCTCAGATTTTGAACCGCAAAAGAGGGTTTTACAGGAGGGACCTTGGTTTGTGGTCGACTCCTATCTTTCGATCTGACTATGGGAGCCAAATTTCATACCCAAGGAATCCCTAATTAAATTCACGACGATCTAACTCTGTTTACCCCATTACCCACCGAGTTCTACGATAATTCATTCTTATAGAGGGTGGGTCGCAACGTAGGTAAACTACTCAAGATCGCCACATGTACCTCCTCAACACTAAAAGCCAGATATACAAGAATCTGTGTACAAGTGCCACTGGGAACCCCGTTGAAATCTTTAATAACGATTGGAAGCCATATGTAGGCAATCCACTATGAGAGTGAAGGTTTCCTTCACAAAACACGTGGATGCTTGGGGCATACCCTCAATAATTGCCCAATAACCCTTTCTGGAAAAGAGGTCAACCCTTCGGATGTCAAAGACTCACCAACGGTAGTGAAGGAAAAATGGACGACGGTCAGTTTCAATCGGAGAAGGAAGAAACGCATACAACTTGGACAAGGAAGCAAAACAAGGCAAATTAACACTAATGTTAAGAAGTTTGATGCCATTTCTGGTAAGTTTCAAGATCCACAATCCACTGATACTCCTCAGGCGCCGAATTTCGACGATCCCCCACTGGCGGCTCAAGGTAAGTCCTCAAAATTCCCATATAGCCCTAATGGGTCGGGTCCTTCTAGGTCCAACCCTAATGGGTCGGGTCCTTCTAGGTCCAACTGGAATTCTGGGCCCAAAACGGATATGGATAATCGCCAACCCTCTTCTGCTGGCCAGAAGCGGTCTGTTACCTCCCTACCCATAGGCTGACTAATGAAGCACCCTCTTTCAATAAAAAAAGCCCAAACCTTTTGGGCTGACAAAACCCGAATGAAATTAGTGACTCCCCCTTGTCCCAATATATTTCATCTAGCTTAGCTAGTAATCTTTTTGTTGCTGAGCTGAAAAAAAATCAAACCCCCCTCTCTCTCTCTAAACGTCTGATATCCTCTCTGAATATGTTTTATTGGCGCACATCAATCAAAAGGTTGAGGGTATCTTTTCCAACAACACCTCATTTAATGCTCAGTCAGTTAACAATGATTGAAGCCACAGAGTCTCCCATTTAGATACTTTTCAAAAGAACTACCTCAAGGAAAGTAATCCTACTTCTGTCACCTCAATTTCTCTCCATTCTCAGACCTCTAATGGCTTCTTCGAGCTAGGATCAACATCTGCCTCTGGTCTTCTACACCAAACTAC
This sequence comes from Capsicum pubescens, assembly GCA_030864215.1. Classification (NCBI taxonomy): domain Eukaryota; kingdom Viridiplantae; phylum Streptophyta; class Magnoliopsida; order Solanales; family Solanaceae; genus Capsicum; species Capsicum pubescens. The sequence continues at coordinate 6,074,182 of CM061543.1, forward strand.
TGGAACCAAATAACATCTCAACTTCATAGCTGGAGATTTTCTTTATCAGCAGTCCATTCCCCTAAAACTAAATGTGGAGGGGAGGTCCATCACTCTCCTAATACAAGACCCTCACTACCTGTCTCAGCTGGTGAAGAAGAGAATGAACCAGGGCCTGACCAACTATGGTCAGAATTTGTGAATGACCACAATGAGGAGCATCTTCAGTCAAAGCCACTGGTCCAGATGGCCTGACCAACTATTATCACTCTCTTTTCATGACTGGACATAACTCCTCCTTCATGTCTTGCCAAGATAATCCATCTTCTAAGGGATTTCTTCATTATGAGGATTATCCTTTTCTGGATAGAATCCCCTTTACTGAGGAAATAAAGAGGACTATCTTCTCCTTCAAAACTGACAAAGCCACTGGTCCAGATGGCCTACATACTTTTGTCTACCAGAAGTTCTAGAACATTCTTTGGCCCCTTATCACCAAATTCTGTGAGGAGACCTTCTTTAAAGGCAGTATTGACCCTAAGGTAAACTTCACCTACCTTTGTCTCATTCCTAAATGCCCAAATGCTTCCAGCCTGGAAAAATTCAGACCTATTGGCCTTTGCAATACCCAATATAAACTCATAACCAAGATAATAACTAGAAGACTTAGACCTCATCTAGCTAAGATTATTAGTACTAGTCAAGCTAGTTTTCTTTCTAACAGAAGGACCTCTGACAATGCTATCATTGTCCAAAAAGTGATCACTCACTTCCAGAAAATGAAAGGTAAACAGAGTAATATGGTCTTAAAAATTAACCTAGAAAAAGCTTTTGATAGAATTGAGTGGTCCTTCATTAGGCAAGCTCTCCATTTATTGAATATCCCTCCCAAAATATCCTCTCTCATCATGTCATGAATCTCTTCCACTATCTCTATTCTCATTAATGGGGAAAGACTAGTTTCTTTCAACCTACCATAGGTATAAGACAAGGAGATCCCCTCTCCCCTTATCTTTTTATTATATGCATGGACCATCTCTCTAGAAGAATTGCCTATGAGATTGATATCTTGAATTGGCACCCTATTTCTATCAGTAATAGAGGCCCTAAAATCTTTTACCTATTCTTTGATGATGATCTTACTCTTTTTGCCAAAGCTACCAGTGAAAACTGTGTCACCATCTCCAAGGTCCCCCAGGACTTTAGCTCTCACTCTGGGTAAAAGATAAACCACTCCAAGTCTAAGATCCTCTTCTCAAGAAACTTCCCTTCCCATACCAAAGATCAACTCTCTTCTATCTTCTCTATCAGAACCTCTGATAACTTTGTTAAATAGCTGGGTTTCCCAATCTTCCACAATAAGCCTGCTAATGGTGACTTCAGTTTCATCCTTGATAATCTAAATTCTAAACTGGCTAGCTGGAAGGTTAATCTCTTAAATATGGTTGGGAGGGTCACCCCGGCCATATCTTCTCTAAATAGCATCCCTACACATGCTATGTAATATACTTCTCTCCCCAGCACTATCCTCTTCTAAATTGACAAAATTCAGAGAAATTTCATTTGGGGGACAACCTCTGAGAAAAGGAAACTTCATCTCTTAAGCTGAGACTCTATTTCTAAGACTAAAGATGATGGAGGCCTTGGATTTCAAAGAGTTAAATCCAGGAATGATACTTTCAGTGCTAGCTAATCCTGGAGGTATTACCATAACCCTAACAGCCTTTGGACCTCTATTCTCAAGGGTAAATATGAGAGACTTAATTTCCCTCCCAGTAAGCCCCCCTCTATAATTTGGAAATTCATTACTCAGGGTGGGACCTTGTGTAAGCTTGGGGATCATTAGATCCCCAAAGATGGTAACAATGTTAACTTTTGGGAGGATAGATGGATCCCTCATCTAGAATTCTTAAGAAACCTGATTCAAGGACCCCTCTCCCTATTCGAATACAAGCTAACTTTAGCCGAGGTCTGGAATGAGGGTGTTTGGAATTTTTCAAACCTCTCACCCCAATTACCTTCGGACCTTATCCTTAGTATCCAAAGCTCTTTTAGGAGGAATCACAGAATTCATGTTGATCGTTTAATTTGGGGACTCACTGAGAATGGGTGTTTCACTATCAAATCCAGGTATAATCTCATTTCCAGTATTGGTAAAGTCCAGGATAGTCACATTGGCTACTCCTTTAAGTGGATCTGGCACAACAATGAACCTCCAAAGCTCAAAACTTTTGTTTGGCTAGCCCAACACAATAGGCTCCTTACTTCTTCTTATCTTGCTAGATTAGGCTTAGATATCAACCCTATATGCAAAGCCTATAATAATCATATTGAGTATATAATTCATATCTTCTTTGATTGCCCCATCACTAAAGATTTTTGAAAACATCTCTTCGAGGCTGATACTAAGACTGATTGTCTCAACATTATTAGTTTCTATCCCCCAAAATGGCATTCTACCTGGTCTATGTTGAATCACAAGAGTTTGATAAGATCCTCAATTGGTATAATATCCTCTCTTTAAGACTTTGGACCATATGAAAGAACAAGAATCATAATACTTTTAACAACCTGTGTGCTCATCCTAGCTGGAAACAGGCTTATGATGAGACCTTGGAGTATATCATTCTAGTCTCTCCAAATAAGCAACCCCACTGAAAGGTGGACATTAATATTAGGTGGATCGGACCCAAGGTTGGTTCTTTCATGCTTAACACCGACGGGACTTGTAGAGGGAAACCCAGGTAAAGGGGGTATTAGGGGAGTCATTCGTGGTTCTGTTGGTAGTTGGGTTATAGGGTTCACTAAAGCCTATCCTTGGGCTACTAACAATCAGATGGAGCTCATAGCACTCCATGAAGGCCTACGCCTACGCCAATTAAAATTTGCATCGACTCGAATGAAGTACTATCTTGGTTAGCTAATGGCAACTTACTTTATGACTCAATTATTGATGAATGCAAGACAAAACTAAGAAGACTAGGAAGACCCATGGTCTCACACTACTATAGAGAGCAAAATGGAGTTGCAGATGCGTTGGCAAAGCTATGTTCTCAAATGGAACTACAACTGACAAACAACCTTTTTTGAAGTTCCGCCTATGTGTGCACATAAGCCACTATGGGCAGACATGACTGAAACTTTTTTTGCAAGATCGGTTAATGATTGTAATTTAAACCCCTAACACTGGGTCTGTGTTTTGTTTTGTAATTAATGCAATCGTCTTGACCAAATATATATATAAAAAATTGATCCAAATAATTATTTTGAGTAGCTTTTTCCTCTCATAAAAGCAATTGGACGCCAAGTCCGAATAGGTTTTTAAATATTTTACTTTTTTGTTAGGAAGAGCTTATTATAACAATTAATTAAACTACTGTCCTTCAAATCAAATTGTTTTTTTTTCTTTCCCCCTTCTTTAAATTATATTTAGTGCTCTATTCCACTTGAGTCGAGGGTCTTTCGTAAAACAATATAATGGTAAGATATTGTTTACGGAATTTCACTCAGTATATTGTCGTTCATCCTCTTTATAAAAATTTATAATGTTTTTACTTTTTGTAGGTATTGGTTGCAGCTGTCTAATTTTGAAATAATGTTCAAATTAATACAAAAGTCTATGTGCAGGTTCTGCAAAAATATATATATACATAATATAATTGGGCCAAATAAATATTATGAATAGTTTTTTTTCCTCATAAAAGCAATTGAACGCCAACTCCGAATAGATTTTTTTAATTTTTTACTTCCTTTTTCTTGGAAGAGTTTACTGTAACAATTAATTGAATTATTGCTCTTCAAATCAAATTGTATTTTTTTTTCATTTTCCCCTTCTTTAAATTATATGTAGTGCTCTGCTCCACTTGAATCAAAGGTCTTTCGTAAAATAATTTAGTGGTAAGGTATTATTCGTGAAATTTCACTCGGTATGTTGTTGTTCATCTGCCTCTGCTATTTGTTTGTTTTTTATTATAAAAATTTATAATGTTTTTATCTTTTGCAGGTATGGCTTGTAGATTTCTAATTCTGAAAATAATGTACAAACTAATACAAAAGCCTATGTGCAGGTTCTGTAAAATATATATATATATATATATATATATATATATATATATATATATATGATATAATTGGACCAAATAAATATTTTAAATAATTCCCGCCCCCCTCCCCCCTCATAAAAGCAATTGAACGCCAAGTCCGAATAAGTTTTTTAATTTTTTACTTTCTTTTTTGTTTGGAAGAGCATACTATAAGAATTAATTGAATTATTGCTCTTCAAATCAAATTGTATTTTCCCCCTTTCACTCTTCTTTAAATTATGCGTAGTGCTTAGTGCTCTGCTCCACTTGAGTCGAGGATCTTTCGTAAAATAATTTAGTGGTAATGTATTATTTGTAAAATTTTACTCGGTATGTTGTTGTTCATCTGCCTCTGCTATTTGTTTGTGTTTTATTATAAAAATTTATAATGTTTTTATCTTTTGTACGTATGGCTTGCAGATGTCTAATTTCGAAAATAATGTTCAAACTAACACAAAAGCCTATGTATAGGTTCAGTAATATATATATATATATATATATATATATATATATATATATATATATATATTAATATATATATATAATATAATAATATAATAAAATATAATATAATATAATTGAGCTAAATAAATATTTTAAATATTTTTTTCCCTTCAGAAAAGTAATTGAACGCCAAGTCCGAATAGATTTTTTAATTTAATTACTTTCTTTTTTATTTTAAGTATTTTGAGTAGTTTTTTCACCCTCCTAAAAGCTAAGTTTTTAAATTTTTTTACTTTCTTTTTTGTTTTAAAAAGCTTATTATAATAATTGATTAAATTATTGTCCTTTAAATCAAATTGTATTTTCCCCCTCTCCCCCTTCTTTAAATTATATTTAGTGCTCTGCTCCACTTGAGTCGAGGATCTTTCATAAAATAATTTAATGGTAAGGTACTGCTTGTGAAATTTCACTTGATATGTTGTTGTTCATATGCCTCTGCTACTTGTTTGCGGTTTAGTATATAAATTCATAATGTTTTTACCTTTGACAAATATTGCTTGCAGATGTCTAACTCTGAAAATAATATTTAGAGTCTAACTCAACCAAAAGTTACGATTGATTAATATTGAGTCTAGCTCAATAATAATAAAAAAGCTTATGAGGTAAGATTTATCGAATACATATATAGAAATTAAATTACCCTAAAATCAACATCTATCAAATTAAGGCACTTGGTAGCCCTTTTGAGATATGAAAAATAATTTTTTCAGCTATCGATCGAGAATTATTATTATTTGTTTTATTGTATAATATTTGTCTCAACCAAGCTCGTATGGAGAAATGTCTCTTTAACTTCGAATATTATAAAAAGAAGTTATACAAGATTGGGGAAGGATAGTATTCCTCCATGTTTATTTAGATATTTCGGATATATAGCATCAGAACAAAATCTTTCCCAATACTTACTTGGGGAAAGGACATAAATGGCATGTCGGCTCAAATATTTTCCGTTCAAATAGCCTAAGAATTGAAATTTCATATTTTAGCCACATGATTGATGTCAATCGCTGACGCATGCTGACACGTGACCTTTTTTTTTTGGCTTTGTTATCTTTTAATTGGCTAGTGCTTCTGTTTTCTTTTTATCTTTTTTTTTAATTGATCAATGCTTCTTTTTATTTTTGTCTTTTTTTGTCACTGATTTACCTTTTTTTTTCTTTATTTCAAAGAACAATTGATCTATTTTCTTGTAAAATTCTATCAAAATAAAAAATAATTAGTAATTATAAAAATTGAATTATTATTGTATAAGACTTTTTTTTCAAATGCATATTTGATATCAAATACATAAATGCATATTTGATATCAGTATTTGATATCAAATACATAAATACATATTTTATACAAATAATGGTACAACTTATATACACATTATAACAATAACTGTACAATATACATATCGGACTTGAATGTTATTTTAATAAAGACTTATTTTAATGAAGTCAGCCTTTAGTGAATTATTTTTTATTTTATTTAAGAAACAATCTAAAAAGTACATATATTTGTGATGGTGGTATATTAAGTTCTTTTTTTCTAATAGCTAAAATTTATGTGTATCTTCTTAATTAGGTGGCAACATTTGGTTGGAGTACTAGTCCACGTAGGATCGATTTTCACGCATATATGTTGCAAGATTGAAGTGTTCTTTCATTCAACTTTTGTATAATCAAATGGCCTACTTGTATACTGGCAAAGTTAATATCTAAAATCTACGTGTATCTTTTTAATTAGATAGCAACATTTGGTTGGAGTACTAGTTCATGTTGGAGCGATTGAGTTTCATGCACATGTGTTGCAAGATTGAAGTGTTTTCTTGTTCAGTTTTTATCTAGTTAAAGGACTTACTTGTACACTGGCAAAGTTAAAGGTCATAGTTATAATTTGATATCAAGTTAAAGGTCCTGTTTATGTATTATACCATCAAAAATCTATTAGTATAGACTGAGATGGTTCAGTCATGTGATGAGGAGGAGCACAGATGCTCCAGTGCGGAGGTGTGAGAGGTTGGCTAGGGTTGGTTTCAAGCGAGGTAGAAGTAGACCGAAGAAATATTGGAGGGAGGTGATTAGACATGACATGGAGAAGCTCTAGCTTACCAAGGACATGACCCTTGATAGGAAGTTGTGGAAGAGGTGGATTAAGGTAGAAGGTTAGCCTGAATTTAGGATATTCTATCTTTTGCTGTGTTATTTGGAGTATCTTATTTATGGTATTATTGAATATGCTAATTTCTATTGTATCTTGTTCTTTTACTATTCCTTATCTTAGATTATTTTATTTTGAGCCGGGGGCTATCAGAAACAGCCTCTCTATCTCACATCTAAGGTAGTAATATGAACTGCCTACATTTACCTTTTTCATACCCCACTTGATGGAACTATATTCGATATGTTGTTGTTGTATAGATTCCCATTATAAATGTCATGATGACAACATTGTCTTAAGCACAACTCAGTAGTAAATCAGAAAATTAAGGACTTAATCAAAGTGTTAATTAGCAAAATGCTAGCCATTTCTCCTTCTCCTTTATTTTCAGTTAATAATAATTGTGAGTGGCTTTTGGAGGATCTTGTAAGCTATGAATTAAACAGTAATAGTGGAGAAAATTCAAATTCAGATATTGCCATTAATTCATCATCTCAAAAAAGCCTTCAACATTCGATTAAATTTGATCATCAGATAATTAACCTGATCAGACGGTGAAGAAGCTTAATCATAATGCTAGTGAACGCTATCGTAGAAAGAAAATCAACGGCTTATATTCTTCTCTTCGCTCTTTGCCTCCTGCTTCGGAACATACGGTATGATTTTATGTTATTTTTCCCTAACTTGAAAATGCATCACAAAACAAATATAACGAAATTAGCTCTTGAAGCTTGGTGATTGGCACGTGGAATATAAAAAATGTATGATACGCTTATAGGTGTGAGGCCTTTTTGAGAAAATCATGCGAACTTGATCACAAATGGACAATGTCGTTAAAAAAGAGAATCTTTAGGTTGTTTTTAGCCCGACAATATATTAAAACGTACCTAACCTTTAATTATTCTTCATGTTTTGCAGAAAAAGCTAAGCATTCCAGCAACAATATAAAAAATTCTCAAGTACATACCAGAACTACAAAATGAAGTGGAAAGATCGACTCGGAAGACATGTTGAGAGACAAGCTCTCATCATATTTTTATAATGAAGACAAATTATAACAACAATGACTCGAGCTTTATTTTTACTAAAGTATGACGTATTCACACTTTTCTTTTTTTCATCTTTTTCCATAGGATAGGATCAGCAACAAATGTAAATGTCCTTGTAAAAGAAAAAAAAATTGTTCTTAACTCAGAAGTTGTGTACTCAAGACTCTTTATAACAGCAACGTCATATAATATAACAATATTATGAAAGTCGGTTCCAAAGAAAACTAGGCAGTTATAGCGAAATATTGTTATAGAGGATGACTGCTATACAGAGGTTTAACTGTACTTCAAAATTTAAATTATCCACTGTTTCTGAAGAGCAATTTGAGGTAGGGAAGAACCTTAGGTAGCACTGGCAAATCTGCTAGGTTTACACTCATTAGATCAAAAGCAATACAAGTTGTTTGCATATTCACTTCATCAAGTGCAGGTACTTTTGGGTATCTCTGGCTGAAGTGTGTTAATATTACGCGGTATGCACCAGCAGAATCTCCCACTTCTATAGCTTCTTTGATTGTGCTGTGATTTCTTGCTATAGCCTCCTCCACCAGGCCATCCTCAAACGTTGCCTAGCATGTTAGTAGTAATTAACTTCCTTTTTCAAAATGTTACAACTCGTATACTTCGCATAACGAAGGATAAAATACTGTACCTACTAAAATTAAAAAAATTAAAAATAAAAAAAATTAAAAATAAAAGAAGCCATGAGCTTCTATAAGGGAAAGTTGCGCTGACCTCATGTATAAGTATAGTTGCACCAAGAGATGCTTCTATAACTTGCGAGCATGGCCTCGTGTCACCAGAATACACAACCTTCCAACCCGGTACTACTTTGTCGTGATTCATTCTTTCTGCTGATTCCAAGATAACACCAAACGCCTCAGTGTCTGGAAAGTGTACGACAGGGAAGCTGATGAGTCTCACTAGACCTGCTTCACTGAGAACTTTCCTGAAACACTTTAGCAATGTCATGTTATCAACTGGAGTGCTTAGCTTCATTTTTTTCGAACAGTGCAGCAGAGGACTGTCTTCAGAAAGAGAAGTCAACAGAGTATGATCTCTACTTTCAACATACATAGAGTCGGCCTCCATATTATCCCATGCAGCCCCCGTAGTGCTCTTACAGTTGAGGAACAACATGTCTAGATCTTCTAATTTTATATATTCCATGAGAAACTCCCCAACCTGTTCTGGCCCAATAACCAGTATGGGATCATGGGGTACTCCCTTCAACAAATCACGTCGTAAAGCAAGTATCCGTGCCACACCTGCGTGGTGATCAGCATGGATATGGGAAATCCAAATGCATTTAAGATTTCTAACAGCACAGTCTGCACCAATAATGCCATATCTGTTCCAAAGTTACAAATAAATTAGTTCACCAAAATAAAAAATGACAAATAAAGTTCTGAACAACATAGAGTAAATCCAAAGAGTTTGATGCTATTACCTCCTCTTGAGTTGTGCCAGGGTTCCTTCTCCACAATCAAGGAGTAAACCCCCTTTAGAGAAAAGATTAACATGGATGGAACTGACATTTCGATATTTTGAAGGTACAGAAGAACCGGTGCCAAGAAAAACAATCTCCAGATCATCTCTCTGTACATTCTCGAGACACCTAGGGGCAGAGAATTTTGAAGGTTCTTCAGTCACGACATCACCACTGTCCTGCCTGTTGGATAATTCCACCTCATCTTTAGGTTTGTGCCAAAATTTGCTTATGTTCTTAGCTGCATCAGCAATCTCGGGAATCTCTGAAAGTAACTCTTCAATGAAAACTGAGGAGGTCGTCAGATTTTCAACACTCGATCTGTCCAATCCCATATCTCGAGGAGGACGTAAGGTGAACTGTTCAACAGGTTGGACAAGAAAAGTTCAATCCAAGGAAGGCCATGCAAATGAAAATTCTAATCAAACCATAGGTATGATTAATGCATTAAGCTTGAAAGAAGAAGAAAAGTTGAAAATGTAGCTTGGAGAGAAGGGAAAATGGTTACCATCATTTTTTTATTATAAACACTACTGGAATAATTATAATCACAAGTTTATTACGGAACAGTTTAACATGATATGGTTAAAAAGGACAGCCCAGTGCACTAAGCTCCCGCTATGCGCAGGGTCCGATGAAGGGACCAATCGCAAGGATTTATTGTACGCAGCCTCACCTTACATTTCTGCATAATTCATAAAGGCAAAGGTAGCCCATTTCCCGAGTCAAAATTCATAAAAGGCAGGTACTACATTCCCGAGTCAGAACATTTGAACAGATTCCTTTCTCACATAAATTCTAGCTGGCAGGTGAATTATATTTACTATATATAGCTCTAGTAACTTTGTTCATTTTCAGTTCTTCGTTTTATAGTTATGGTTAACAGAATATACTTCATTAGTAGGGGGAAATCTTTTGACATCCCAGAAATCAAAGGTAGAGCTGAGGTATGGTACGAAAGGGTGAAATGGAGGGCAAACTACACGAGAGAATGTCTTTAAGCATAAAATCAAAATGAACTGCCTGCTTTTATTTCATTTTTGGTGTAAAGAAGAATTAATGGAAGATGCTGATTCACTGTTAGGTATCATAGAGCCATTGTAAGAAACCCAAGGATATACTCTTGCTCCTTTTGGGCTAAAAATATAGTTTCCAGCACATCCATTGTGCCGATAATTTATAATATTGTTACCTTTCTAAAAGAAAAACATAATCAGGAAAAATTGGAGTCAACAATACCTTTAAGAGATTTTCAGCAAATATGCCACAAGCTGAACCCTGCAAAGACAAGTATCATATCACAAGCTTTCCTCGATTTTTAAAGATGTTCTCACAAGTGACTATCAACTTCTAGAGCTCAAAACAAAACTCCACTGGTACCTTTATATGTGGTGCTGTAACATCATCACCAACAGAAGGAAGACTAGGAGCTGGAAAAAGCTGAGGACACAAATAATGCAATCTTGTACCTATTTTAGCACTAGATACTAGAATTGGAGTTGTTTCATGCTTCCTGTGACAGAATGACTATGAACCAGTGTTGACAAGGAAAGATCTAAAATAAGCATTAAGAGGAGTTACAGACCTTGGAGTTCTTGCCATAATATGTTGGGCAGAATCAAATTTCCCCATCCATTTCTCATAAACAGGACTGTTGATGACAGTAGCAGGGCCCAGATGAATGATGCAGTTCACAACCTTGGTGGTATCTGGGGAGTTGCTTTGGGAATCAGAGTAATAGGCTTCAAGAGCTTGTGCAGAGAGTAACTCTTGTGCATGAGGTTCTGTTGGACAGTCAACAATCAGTACAATCGGACCAGGAATAGTTGGACCTATAACATCATCTGGATGGACCTGAATGAGGCAAAATTAAAATCGGCTGCAATTTAACCACTTCAAAGGCACAAGTACTGTGGAAACAAAGTTCCTACTGTAGTTCTAATGTGTAGAACTGACCTCGATATCCAGAAAATCTGACTTCACACTGAACCCCTTCTGCAGTTGTCCAAGCTTTCTCCCTGGATTGAGTCTGCAAGCTTTAGCCTTATCTTTGTCAACTTTCCCCGTGATGTCATGTAGTTTACAAATATATACAATGGAGGTATCATTTGGACTAGAATGTGATCCAGCGAAGTGAGTCGGTGATAGGAGAATAGCTGATATACTAACTGCCTTGAACTTGCCATCAGCTCTCAACTCCTCCGCATGTAATGGGGGAACTAATGCAGATCCACTTTGCGGGATGCAATTTTTATTCTTCATAACAGCATGAGGGACAAAATTCTTCATTGCATTAACCAATAAATCTAGATTTGGAGGACCCCATATCTGGACCTTGAAAAAAAAAATAGGGGATGCTTTTTTAGTAAGTACGCCACTGTCGCTGTACATTTTATTGCCAAGTATAATATGAAAAACAGGGAAGTAAGCACTGAACTGGTACTCACTTTCCCAGCACTCTGAGGACTTTCATCTTTCATGCCAGCCAAAGTCAATAGCAATCCTGAAACTTAGAGAATTAGGGAGGAATCATGACGAAAATGATTTCACGAGATATTTGATTCTTGAATTTCTAATAAGTTGTACTACATAGAAAATCAATTTAATTCTCTAAGAAAGTTAAAGGGACAAAACTATTTGTGGTTTAAAAGTAGTTCATTATTCCCTGAAGGTGAAGATGCAAACCTGGAAGTCCACCTGCTGTCTCTGAGCATACACGAGTGAGACATATGTGGTCTACCTGTAAATCGATTGTTTATGTCCAACAAAAGCAGTGACCAATTACTTTTGTACTTTGAAACTGATATCGCGCATCTGAGACATACCTGAGATAATTTTATCTTATACTCCATGCAGAAGCGTTGTAATCCCTGCATCATGAGCAATGCTTTGAGGAATAGCACCTTAGAAGTGTTCTTAGAAGAAAGTAACTAACGAGACAACTTCCGCAAGCAGGTGATAATTCTTTTTTTTTTTAATGTTTAATGAGTGGATAAAAAGGGATAATTTGGGTCTAAGTATTCAATCAATCTATTAAAAGATTGAATCTGAACAGAATGCTTCTACTCATTATACTTTTAACAAATGTCCATACTTTAGAAATAGCATTCTGTTGGCATCTCCACGCAGCCCGTTCCTATAGCTTTTGAATTAAGATAAAAAGTTACTAGGAATAAGAACGTCTGGGAAAGTGAGAATCCTTAACGTAAGCATGAAATTACTCACAAAGGTGAAGCAGAAACACAATTAGTTATATTTCCAACTCATCATGTCACTGTTAATACTATAACATCCCCAATCTACTCTTCCCCAGAGAAAATGTAGTGGGTAAATAGATATTACTATCACTCAAGAGTTACCTCTCCAGCATTAAATATGAATCTTTCTTTGTCAAAGCAGAGCAGAACAGACGGGGATGTTTCTTGGGTATCCATTCCTGTCCCCAAAATCTGTAACAAACGAGAAAGTCGCAATTACTACAACAAAACAAAAATAAACGTAAGAGGCAAAAAAATAAAGAAAACAAACAAAGATATGAGATCATCTCATTTTCAGTTAAGACTACAATCGTAAAGTAATTCACCAGACATGGTAATATTTTTGTACACTTCAAAGATGACAAGGATATATAGTTATGTAAACCTTTTATAAGTGTCTGGGGTTAGTCCGTGGATGGTGTTATGAACCAGCCTCGGCCCAATGTCAATACCTATACACATGTCACTCAACTAGTTATTGGGCCGAGAAGAAGCAACAACTGGAAGGCCTTCACAAAGGTTGACTTGGGACCCTGGCCTACTTAACAACTAGCTAAAAGGACCAATGGATGAGAGAGAACGGATTATGCTTATTGTGTATTGTGCCTTTGCCCAACACTATGCTTCTCATCTCGACTTCTTCTATGGAGTCTCATCCCCTTGCTGTCTGACCCAAATATCGTTCGTTCTACCCTTTCTATCAATAGTGCTTTGTTACCGTAAGTACCTGTTTCAGTTTATTAATACAATCAATTTGGTCTGTTGTTGAGTATTTGGAGTAGTGTTTGCTACATATGGCTTTTAAGTTTTGGGATGAGGGAACAAATTTACACTAGTTTATAAGATTTTACAGGCTAGAGGGGATTAACCAACACAGCTTATACAGCAACAAAAGTGAGATTAAGACCGATGTCACACCGAGATTAATTTATTCATCTACAACCATTCTAATGATCATTTCTTCCTCTTTTACAGTCATATTTCTATTCTGGATCATCCACATAGTTATCAATGGCGCGCTTCAAGCGTGCTTAAGCCCAAAGGCAAGGCTCAAAACGTGTTGAGCGTTTTGCCTCACTTTATGTGCGCTTCACTGTCGTCATCAAGATTCTAAGGCATACTTCTCCTTGTGAATGAGTCTCTTCTGAAGAGGCGACATTAAACATTGATATTTCAATTTATTGTTGTTGGTTTACAGTTTCTTTGTTCACATATTTGTCATTAATGCTTATAATTATTAATCTTGGATTAAACATTGTATGTTTTATCCCTTTGAGCCTATTTCCATTGAAGCGCACGCTTTCATTTGCGCTTTAAGCCCCAATAGTCCTTAGAGCTTTTTTGTGCTTTACGCTTTTGATAATACTGTTCATCCGTTTGACTATAGTGTTCTCTATGACTTCTTTTTGTTCTAATTCATCTTCATGATACTTTTCTGAGTAATATCCCACTTCATGAAAAAAAAAAAAGGGTATTCTTTATGCTCTTTTTTTTCCTTTGACGCCTTCTGACTCATTCTATCCACCAAAAAGTGTAAAGATTCTCTGCCTGTATGTACTTAAACCAAAGGAAAAGACTTTGTAAGCATCCATATCATGCATAAGGAAAGGATTACTGGTCTTTCCCATCAAAGTGTTAGAAACACATTAGTCAATATTCTCCTATAAAGGTTTTACGATATATGATGAGCAAAGATACAAAGTGAAAGATGAAAAAGGTTAAAACTTGAAAGCGGGAAAACGTTGCTGGAGATCGGGGGTGTGGCCTAGTGATTAATGAAGTGGTTGAGATATGAGGTCTCACATTCAAATTAAAACGGAAATAAGAACACTAGGTGAATATGTCCCATCTGGTAGCCTTGGTGGATAGAGTTACCCGTTATATAATGTTAGTGGTGCGAGGTGACACGTATCGCTTGGAATTAAGCGATGTGCCCAAAATCTGGCTAGGACACCACAATCATCAAAAAAAAAAAAAAAAAAAAAAACTCCATTGAGACATAAATGTGCCCTTTACCACGGTTTCAACTCACACCTATTCCAACTTTAGATGTGCATAAGGAGGTGCTTGACTAGTATAAAGTTGAACAACTAGACACACACATTCTACGTGTGGCAATTCATGTGAAATTGCCATGTAGATGCCACATAAATGTCACATAGAACGTGTATGTCTACTTATTCAGCTTTATACAAGTTTACATGTCTACCTATATACACCCAAAATTAAAAGGCATAGATGTGAGTTGAGGCCAACTTAAAGGGCATGTATTACGCCAAAACATACATCAATATATAAACAGAGTAAGAATAATTTATTTATTCTTTTGCATATACATGAGTTGTTGGAATCCCCTCCCCCTTGTAAACCATTACACAAATATATATATATATATTTTAAAAGAACCTGGACATAGGCTTTCGTATTAGTGTGAACATTATTTTCGGGGTTAGTCATCCGCCAGCGAAACCTGCAGAAGGTATAATCAACATTATGAATTTTTAAACTAAAACACAAACAAGTGGCAAAGCAGCAGCAGCAGCAACGTACCACTAGAGAGGTTTTTTTCGAGAGACCCTCAAGCAGAAGCAGAGCACTAAATATATTTAAAGATACAATTTGAAACTGAAGGTGTATGCAGAAGTTGATGGAGAGGAATAAAGATGGGAGGCAATATTTTCTCTTGAATTAATTTTGTTACTATAAGCTCTTCCAAATCAAAAAGGAAAAAAAAAACTTTTAGGACTCGTCGTCCAATTACTTTTAGGAGAGGGAAAACTACAAAAAAATATTTATGGAAAAATAACATAAACACACATTTTAACCTATTATATTTCTACAAATTTTTATCCTTATAAAGTAATTATAAAAATTACAACTAATTATATGTCTTCATTGAATGTATTGGGATTCGGGAGCTAATTATGTATCTCAATAGATTCAAAATAAAAAAAGATGTATCGGGAGCTAATTATATATCTCGATAGATTCAAAATCGAAAAAGATGTATCGGGAGCTTATTATGTATCTGGACAGATCCAAAATCAAGATTTTTAGTAATTATGTACAATGTTAGAATTTTCTATAATCAAGCTCCGAATTGTCGAGATTTATATTGTTTGTCCAATATTTATTTGGCTCAATTATATTAATATTTTCTGCCCACACTAAATTCATGACATTAAGGGTTCGTTTGGTCATTTGAGATTATGACTTGAAATCATGATATAAAATCATATGGGATGAAGTTGAAGTTTTATTTGAAAATGTAATTACTTTTAAGTTGTATATTTTCCTCGTAAACATGAAAATCTCATAAAAAAAATATTATGCATCTGTTTAAGGTTACATTTATTTGCATTAAGATTAAGATGCATCTGATTACATAGTTGAATGATTAAAAAATGTTGTTTCTATATGAGGTAAAATCAGTGTGAGACCACATACATAGATAGCATGATGAGGGCAGGCAGCTCAAATGCATGACATGATAACAAGAGCTACGGCTATTAAGAGTCTCTCTCGGGTTAGCGGCAACAGAGGTGTCTTCTCGTAAAGGATATGATAACAATTGTTCGCTATCGTCGGTAACATGGCACAAAAGGCAAATAAGAAATAAGAATGTCAGATCTGCGGAGAGACCATTTGGAGCAGCGCATCAGAGTTGGCTCACTAACGAATCAGACACATGACGCACCTGCATAGATCTTAGTCCTTTAGGATACTAATGTCAAATTATAATTGACCAAAGAGTAAGATTGTGACCAGAATATATTGTTGAAATAACAATAATGAATTTTAGTTAAGATTGACATGGGATTGTCGTTACCAAGGAGCTTACTTCTTACTTGGATAAATCTGAAACAGATTTGGAGGGGGTTCCAAACAAAGATACCACAAGCAAGGTAAAAATCAGTATCTCTATATGACAGACATGAATGTTAAGTGATTTACCATTACCAACAGTCTACAGCAGTCACAGTTCACTGTTGTGTTCCGAAGAATCAATAAATCTTTCTCGTTGAAATTCATGATTAATTTCAGTTATTCTTCATTCTGAATGAAAGCAGAAGGACAAAATTATTCACATGTCCGGCAAGTTAACTTATCATTCATTCGAAGTGTTCCTAGTTCCTATTAGCCATTTCTCGTAGTTATTTCTATCAACTAAAATGTCATCATCACGGATTTCATCAAACATCTTGAACAGAAATTTAAGATTTGATCAGGCAATATTTTTTTTGCAGAAAAGGAATGGGAACTGTATTTAGTAAAAATAAGTAGTAGTATGAGATTTCACAAGAATTAGCATCGGACCTCAACAATTACATTGTCGTCCAACCAATCGTCATCGTCAAGGTGTATGGCATCCTCATCGTTAAGCATTTGCATTAAACAAGGAACTAACTACAGCATGTCTAAGCAATTCCTCATTTTCTGCTGTTGTTCCACGTCTAATAAATATATGAAATGTCTCAACAGCTTGAATCTTAAGAAAAAAAAGACCAGAGTCAGTAGCATAACAAATTAGTGTTATTTAATCATTTACTTGCTACGTATCAAACTATAAGGAATTATACTCACCCGAAGACTGGTCCAATGTCTTACTCGACAACATCTAATAAGATTGTCTATAATGCCATTAGTGAAAAGACTATCCATGTTAAGCCTGTAGTGATAATCATCTTCTGCATGATGTTCCAAACAAAATTAAAACGCGACATTGACTACTACTGTATAATAAGCTAAAACATTGTCATATATAGTTACTGTTGGCTATTAGAAGCTTGGTCTTGTAGGCAGCAGACTCCAACAGAAAAGGTCCCATGTGTGGTACAAATTGAAACCCGCAGTAAAATCTTTTGCTATCTGTGGTAGCGCATCAAACTGTCAGATAGCAAAAGTTCAACAAAATGTTAGTACCTCATTTTAAGATAACTTTACGAAAAAGGAAACAATTTCTTAAATGTTAGACTCTCATAACCTTTTTCCTTTTATCATACACGAAACAGAAATACACCTTTCTCGATAAGATGATCTTTACTTCATATTTTTATCACTGACGCAAAAACTCGTGGACTATTTCGATTCTCAAGTATTATAAGATCTAAATACTCCTAAAATTGCAAATTTTATACCGATATATGCGTAAACATAAAGTAACATAGCAAATGTTACTCAAATTATATCTATTGAAATTTCCATATATACATGTGTATTAAGCATTTAGATTTTACAAAAGCTATTACTACATATCAACATGATAAATGCATGAAACTTCAAAGATACAGATAACAAGCAAATCAAAAAGAAATCTTTGAAAAAAAAATACAAAAAGAACGTACTAATATTTTCTTGTATCCATATTTGCGGATCTGTTCAAGTACATAATGGCTCATGTTATAACATATGGATCAACTCTATTTTGTTGCATTTTCCTCAAGTGTTGTTCTCTTTGAAACTTTTTCCAATAGACCACACTTAGGAGTGATATGGAATTTCTTCATGGTTAAAAATGGAGAAGAAAATGTGGAGAAGGAAAATGGAGTAGTAGTCTTGTTGACAAAGAAAACTTGGAATGTATGGATGCACACTAGAGCTAACTGCAGTTGCCTACAGGTGCTGCTGCTACTGCTCTAACTTTAATCTTTTGACACTGCATGCATTCCTTTCTCTTTCTTTAATTTTTTGTTCATTAATCAATAATCATAGTACATAGTATTTGTTTAGTCTGTGATGAGTTTAAATTAACTACAAACTGTTAATTAGTGTAATTAGGAAACTTATATAGTAGTAGGAGATAACAACAAATTGTGTGGATACATGTAAAAATTGAAAGTCAGAGAAGTCTGAAGAGGAAACAACAAAGAAGAATAACAGAAGCTATAGCCTATGTATGTACGTACAATTCATAATTACTTTTTGTCCTTACTTACACATAATTAATATTGTTAGCCCAGGTTATTCCCTTCATTCACTTTATACGTGTCTAGTATATTAAAAAAATGGCACTTGCTATGCGCGGTGTCCGATATACTTGTCTAGTATATTTAAAAATAATTATTTATTTACACCTGTTCGATTTAAAAAATTGTGTCTTATATATTCTTTGTGTAGTCTTCAGATGAATACTTTTATTTCAGAAAAATTTACAAATACCATGTGTAGATTTATAGTTATTAAAATTAAAAAGTTCGATTCTTGAAATTTGAACTGTGTGTTGGGTTTGAAATTGAGAGGGTGTCATGCGGAAACTATTAGTTGCAAATTATGAGATGATAAATAAGACGACACATGAAAAATTAAACTAAAAATATATTATTGGATATGGTTTGGCCAAACGGCGTACATATTAAAAATAAAATTGAAAATCCTAAAACTTATTGGGAGAAATCTCCCCCTAAACAAAACTCTTTAAAAACTACATTGTGGATGCTATTGTGTTATGGTATGAGAAAAGGGTCCAAAATCTTTCCTCCAAGAGAGAGGTTAGCCAAATATGGAAAAGAATTATATTTTTTTCTTTCAAGAAAAGTAAAAGTAATTATGGTAAAGTAAAAATAATTATGATAATTTTTATTTTTCTTCTGAGAAAAAATAAAACTTACAAACCCTAACACTGTATGCCATATAAATTATTGGGACAAATAGAGGTAATTTAATAAACTATATATTCTATATCATTTATTTTTCAGAATGAGCGTGAAAAGAATTAAAATAGCAGTTAAAATAAGACGGGAGAGAGATTATATTCCTAACATCACAAATACGTATTAATTTCTTCCCTCGACACGTCAATGCAAGTTAAGTTATATTTCTTTATATGATAATTAATTGCCTTGAATTTACATTCGAAAAACTTGTTGATCGAGGTTAGAAATATATCTGTGCTTGCCAGAAAGAGAATGTACATTCATTTGATCCTGATCCTTGAATCGAAGGTAGATTACATTGGACCTGCGTGACCCTCTAGGAAGATAGATGAGTACCAACATGGGTTGGAAAATGAGCATTTTGTTGAATAGATCTTTATTCACACATTTTATTTATTAAAATAGAGGATAGATATTTTTTGAGAAATCTACGTTTGATACTTCCAAATAAGAAATGAATACAAATTATTTATTCATTTTTTTGCTTAAAAATCGTCTTAAATTATATATAAATGAACTGATTATAATTTTAGTAGTATAATGTGTGAATATAATTAGTACTAGTATAAACCCATATATGCAACAATAAACGTAGGAACGTGTTACCTTCAGCTTCAGGCTTCAACTTAAATGCAGACAAAATAAAGAAAAGGCTAATAGTACTATTTAGGTGGAAAACAAAACACTGATATGGATGGTGTACCTGACAAATGCAAAAGGCTAAAGTAGTAGTACTATTTCGGTGGCAAAACAAATATAGATTTTTATTTTTTATTTTTAATTTTACCCCCCCCCCTCCCCCTTAATTAAATTTTCAAGGTTGAGTTTCAATAAGAGTTAGCATGATCATTACTTCCTCCGTTTCGAAATAAGTGAATTGTTGGGATATTTAACTTTCTACAAATTTAAATGTCTATATGCGCACATCCAAATTTAAAGAACATAAATGTAAGTTGAGACAAAATTAAAGAACATATACTTATGTATTATGCCTTTAATTTATCTTGTCACCATTTATCATGTCGTTGAATAAGGTACTTGAATTATACTCAATAAATAATTCCCCCCGCCCCACTCCACCCACACACACAAAAGGAAAGACATAAAGAATGAAGGAGAGAATGTGAAAAACAAATATTAATGTAGTACTATATATCGCTTAATTATTATGTACGCAAATTACAAATATTGTTGGGTCTTAAGTATATACAACAACCAAGTAATTAACTCTTATATCGTTAGAAAATAACAAAAAAAAAAATGTTCCTTAAAAGGATAGATAAATTTATTAGTGACTTCTAAGCATTTTTTCTTTGACATATACCATAGAAGACAAAAATGGCACTCCCTTATGATTACGAGTGTAATCTAGAGCGAATCCGAGCTATACGAGATGTCCACAAAGCATAACCAACAATAACTATGCAATTAGTTGGAATTAAAGAAAAGATTGGAGACCAAGTAATAATTGTTGTATTGATTGAGAGTGTGAGCGAGCAGATTTTTATACAAGCTAAGTGAGTAAGGACGACTATATTATAGTTTACAATCTTAAGCTTTGGCCAATCATAATTCAACAATGATGCCCTAAATGACTGTGACCTATGTGTGTACACCATGTGTCTGATTCGTTAGTGAATCACCTAATATACTTTTGATGCTCTGCTTCGTATGTACTCATCCGAGGATCTGACATTCTTGTCTCCTATTTGTTTCTTCTGTCATGTCACCGAAGATAGTGAGCAGTTGTTATCTTATCCATTATGAGAGGACGCTTTATTGTTATTGACCGAGAAAGACTCTTCATAGCCGTAGCTCTCGTTATCAATTCATGCATTTGAGTTGCTTATCCCTATCGTGCTACGTGGCCTCGCACTTATTTTAACTCATATAGAAAACATTTTTATTTATTCAACTATTTATCCAAATACATTATCTTAATGAAAACAAATGAAACCTTAAACTTTATGTTAGGTGTATAATACTTTTAACATATAAGTAGATATTTAATGTCATGAATTTTAGTATGGGCAGAAAGGGCTACCCCTGTTATTAAATACTTGTCACTTTTTTTTTCCTTGTACTCCATTAAGAAAAATACTAATAAGAAATTAATTTGATTAAATTATCCTTATTCGTTAATATTTTTTATTTAACACTTTTTTTTTGGAGTATATTAATATTTCTCAACATTTATGACTAAGGTTAAAGGTGAAACTAAATAAGTAATTATTTGTTTTGTTTTTTAAATGACAAATACTCCCTCTGTTCTATATTAGTAATTGGCTTGTCTCCATTTTACAACATGTTAAGAAATCATAAATAAGAAAGTAATTTTACTAATTCATCTTTTGAAATTCTTTTTTAAGAACGTTACCAATAAGTGGACACTTTCAAACAGAATAAATTGCAAGTATAAATCTGCCTCGATTTGCTACTTGATTAAGTTTTAGTACAAAATTTATAATATTTTTACCTTTTGCAGGTATTACTTAAAGATGTCTAACTCTGAAAATAATGTTCACACTAATACAAAAGTCTATGTGCAGATCTGTAGTAAAAATATATATAATATAATTGGGCCAATAAATATTTTGAGTAGTTTTTTTCCCTTTCTAAAAGCAATTGAACGCCAAGTCCCAGTAGGTTTTTATTTTTTACTTCCCTTTTTTGTTTAGAAAAGCTTATTATAACAATTAATTAAATTATTGCCCAAGATACTTAAAACTGTCCCTCTTACAAACATTCTGTGAATCTAACCTAACCACCACTTTGTCCTCCTGACTCGTGTCACTAAACTTGCATTTCATATACTCCATCTTGGACCTACTCAACCTGAACCCCTTAGCTTCTTTTATGACATTATCTTCCTGCCAAACCTACTAGTTCGATCCAACCCAGCGGACTTAGAGCAAGAAATGCGTACTTTCAGAATAAGCCTATCATCTTGAAATAGTTCCAACCTATTCTAAGATGACGATTCGAACCCGTCTTTTTTCTTTTGATATCTCTGGACTGATTAAACCAATTTTTCGAAATTGGACAGGTAAAGAGGGAGAATTCAAGATTCTAGAGTCTAAAGAAGAACAAACAAAAAGAGAAGAGAAAAAAGAAAAAGACAAAAAAAGGAGAACGTTTAGAGTAGAAGGAGCGGAAAGCCACTTGACTGGTTGGACCTACTCAACCTGAACCCCAAATCTTCATAGTGTGACTCAACAGTGTAATACCTCTATAGTTGTTGCAACTCTGAACATCACACTTGTTTTTATATAACGGGATCATCGTACTCCATCTCCAAGCCTCAGGCATTCTCGCAGTCTTAAAAATAATGTTAAACAAATCAGTCAACCACCTTAAACCCGCACCATCAGCATACTTCTAAAAATCCACCGAAATCTCGTCCGGCCCTCTCTCCCTACCTCTCCGCATCCTACGAATAGCCTCTCTGACCTTCTCAGCGTTAAAACGTCTACGGTAACTGAAGTCAAGGCTCTCCTCCGAGCGCTCCAGCTCCCTTAACACAATGCCTTTGTCCCCCTCTTCGTTTAAAAGTCTATAAAAATACTCCTGCCATCTCTTCTTGATGTGAACATCCTCCACCAAAACTCTTTCGTTCTCCCCCTTAATACACTTCACTTGATCGAGGTCCCGACCCCAACTCTTCCTAGCCTTAGCAAGCCTATACAACCTTTTTTCCCCGCTTTTCTCCTTTAACCCCGCATACAAACTCTCAAACGCTGCTGTCTTAGACGTCGTAACTGCTAACTTAACCTCTTTCCTTGTCACTTTGTAAGCCTCCCTATTCACCCTCCTCTTCGTCTTTACTCTCAATCATCTTAGCATATGCCCCCTTCTTAGTCTCCACTTTCTTCGTAACTTCTTATTCCACCATCAGTCCCCCTTATGTCGGTCTGCCCGACCCCTCAAAACACACAAC
This sequence comes from Capsicum pubescens, assembly GCA_030864215.1. Taxonomy (NCBI): domain Eukaryota; kingdom Viridiplantae; phylum Streptophyta; class Magnoliopsida; order Solanales; family Solanaceae; genus Capsicum; species Capsicum pubescens. Next base: position 6,097,277 of record CM061543.1, read on the forward strand.
ACCTCTCTATCCGTCTCCTTGATGCAGCTGGCATCCTTGTCCCATATACCATCCACGTCCCCCCTAAACTCCTACGCCCTATTTTCGCCACCTTCTCCCCTACCTCCAGCGCAGTGACTGGCGTGAAGCCACCCCACTTAATTCTAGGTTGACCCTCTCCGACCCTCTTCTTCCTGCTCTTCTTGATAAACAAGTCCATCACCAGAAACCTATGCTGAGTCGAAAGATGCTCACTCGGAATGACTTTACAGTCCTTACATAAAACTCTATCCCCCTTCCTAAGCAGCAAAAAGTCAATCTGAGTCTTGGCTAAAGCGCTTCGGAAGGTAATCAGGTGGTCCTCTTTCTTCGGAAAGCTTGAATTCACAACCACCAGCCCAAAGTCCCTCGAAAAATCCAACAGGGCAACCCTCTCACCATTTCTATTGTCGAAACCAAAACCTCCATGCACATCGTCATAACCCCCCGAAATAGCCCCAATGTGCCCATTGAAGTCCCCCGCTATGACAATCTTATCCGAGCTAGGCACGCTTCTCACCACCTCGTCCAAAGCCTCCCAAAAACTCGCCTTCACCTCCTCATCCAAGCCTACCTGTGGCATAAACACTACAGACATGCATTATAAACCCTCCTAATGACCAACTTAATCGTCATCATCCTATCACTGACCCTCTTCACCTCCACCACTTGCCCTCTAAGCTCCTCATCCACTAAGATGCCCACGCCATTTCGCCGCCTGTCACTACCTGAGTACCACAGCTTGTACCCATCCACATCCCTAGCCTTAGACCCTACCCACTTAGATTGGGAGTTTTAGTAGGGTGGAAGTTTTATTCATATGTATTAAAAGTAAAATACAAAATTCGCGATTTTAAGTAATTGTTTAAAAGGTAGGGGATTTTGGGTAATAAGACCTCTTAGGTTTGCGGTTTTGTGTAATTTATCCAATAAAATAGCCGATTGACTATTTTTTGATAAAATATCAAACTTAGGCTATTTGTTTTAAAAATGACCATGTGTTTTTTTTTCCAAAAAAATATATATAATACGATTGGGCCAAATAAATATTTTGAATAGTTTTCTCCTCTCCTAGAAACAATTGGACGCTAAGTCCGAATAGATTTTTTAATTTTTTACTTTATTTTTTTTGTTTGGAAAAACTTATTATAACAAATAATTAGATTACTGCCCTTCAAATCAAATTGCATTTTTCCCCTTTACCCCTTCTTTAAATTATACTTAATTGCTCTGCTCTACTTGAGGCATGGGTCTTTCGTAAAATAATTTAGTGGTAAGACATTGCTTGTGGAATTTCACTCGGTATGTTGTTGTTCATCTGCGTTTGCTACTTTTTTAAGTTTTAGTATAAAAATTTATAATGTTTTTACTTTTTACAGGTATTACTTGCATATGTCTAACTCTGCAAAAAATGTTCACACCAATGTACAAGCCTATGTGCAGATTCGGTAATATATATATATATATATATATATATATATATATATATATAATATCATTGGGCTAAATAAATATTTTGAGTAGCTTTTTTCCCTTCCTAAAAGCAATTGGACGCTAAGTCCGAATATTTTTTTTATTTTTTTACTTTTTTGTGTGTGTTTGAAAGAGCTTATTATATCAATTAATTAAATTATTGTCCTTCAAATCAAATTGTATTTTTCTCCTTTCCACCTTCTTTAAATTATACTTAGTATTCTGTTCCACTTGAGTTGGGGGTCTTTCGTAAAATAATTTAGTGGTAAGATATTGCTTGTGGAATTTCACTGGGCATGTTGTTGTTCACCTGCCTCTACTATTTGATTGTGTCTTAGTATAAAAATTTATTATATTTTTATCTTTTGCATGTATAGCTTGCAGATGTCTAACTCTAAAAATAATGTTCACGCTAATATAAAAGCCTATATGCAGATTCTGTAAAATATATATATAATACAATTGAATCGAATAAATATTTTGAGTAGTTTTTCTCCCCTCATAAAAGCAATTGGACGTCAAGTCCAAATAGATTTTTAATTTTTTACTTCTTTTTTTGTTTGGAAGAGCTTATTATAACAATTAATTAAATTATTGACCTTCAAATCAAATTGTATTTTTTACCTTTCCCACTTCTTCAAATTATACTTAGTGCTCTGCTCCACTTGAGTCGAGGGTCTTTCGTAAAATAATTTAGTGGTAAGATATTGCTTATGGAATTTCACTCGGCATGTTGTTGTTCATCTGCCTCTGCTACTTGTTTGTGTTTTAGTATAAAAATTTATAATATTTTTATCGTTTGCAAGTATTGCTTCTAGATGTCTAACTCTGAAAATATTGTTTATACTAATACAAAAGCCTATGTGTAGGTTCTCTCTCTCTCTATATATATAATATAATATAATTGGGCCAAATAAATATTTTGAGTAGTTTTTTCTTCCTTCTAAAAGCAATTGAACGCCAAGTATGAATAGATTCTTTAATACTTTGCTTTCTTTTTGGTTTGAAAGAGCTTATTATAACAATTAATTGAATTGTTGCCCTTCAAATCAAATTGTACGTTTTTTCCTTTCCCCCTTCTTTAAATTATATTTATGTTCTGGTTCACTTGAGTCGAGGGTCTTTCGTAAAATAATTCAGTGGTAAGGTATTGCTTGTGGAATTTCACTCGGTATGTTGTTGTTCATCTGGCTTTGCTACTTGTTTGTATTTTAATATAAAAATTTATAATGTTTTTACCTTTTGCAGGTATTGCTTGCAGATGTCTAACTCTAAAAAATAATAACAACAACAAACTCAGTGTATTCCCACAAAGTGGGGTCTGGAGAGGATAAAATGTATGCAATCTATACCGCTACATTTGAAGAAGTAGAGAGGTTGTTTCCGATAGACCCCCGGCTCAACATAAAGAACGGCAAACAAGGTCGTAATGAAACATGAAGCAGGATGGATGACATAACATAAATAATGAACAAGAAATAATACAAATAGGTATCAGAGAAATATGAGCAATACGAAATAGAAAATAAGAAATAAGAAATAGGACACCCACCTAGTAGTAACATATACTCACAAGCCCAAAGACACCCACCCCATCCAAACTCTTCTGGCTAGAGGCTCCTACCTATGGACACAACCCTAGGATTACTAACCCGGCTGCACAAGAGCTCTCCTAACTACTAGCTACAACTCACACACTCATCCTAGCCTTCTACCCTTATCCGCGACCTCCACACCTTCCTATCTAGGGTCATGTCCTCAGTAAGTTGTAGCTGTTCCATGTCATGTCTAATCACCTCCTTCCAGTATTTCTTTGGCCTACCTCTACTCCTCCTAAAGTCGTCCAAAGCTAGCCTCTCACACCTACGAACTAGGACATCCGTGCTCCTCCTCATCACATGCCCAAACCATCTCAGCCTTCCTTTTCGCATCTTCTCCTCCACCGAAGCCACTCCCACCTTCTCTCGAAAAATCTCATTTCTAACTCTATCCCCTCTAGTAAGCCCACACATCCAACGCAACATTCTCATTTCCACCACCTTCAATTTTTTGAATGTGGGAGTTCTTGGCTGGCCAACACTCCGCTCCATACAGCATGGCCGGACGGACTGTCACTTTGTAGAATTTGCCTTTAAGCTTAAGGGGCACCTTCTTATCACACAACACTCCCGAGGCGAGCCTCTACTTCATCCAACCCTCTCCAATACGTTTAGAGACATCCTCATTAATCTCGTCATTTTCCTGGATCATAGACCCAAGATACTTAAAATTATCCCTCTTACAAACATCCTGGGAATCCAACCTCACCACCACTTCGTCCTTCTGCCTCAAGTCACTAAACTTGCATTTCATATACTCCGTCTTGGACCTACTCAATCGGAACCCCTTAGATTCAAGGATGTGCGTCCAATTTCTCATCCCCCCCCCCCCGCGTTTCATCAATCAGCACTACATCACCCGCAAATAACATACACCAAGGCACCTTATCTTGAATACTCCGCATCAACACGTCTATCACCAACACAAACAGGAACAAACTAAGAGTCGATCTCTGATGCAACCCTTGTCTCAACCAGAAAATGCTCAGAGTCTCCTCCCATCGTCCTCACCCGAGTCTTCCCTCCATCGTACATGTCCTTAATATCCATGATGTACACCACCGGGAATCCTCTCACCTCCATGCATCTCCAAAGAACCTCCCAAGGGACTTTGTCATACGCCTTCTCCAGGTCGATGAACACCATGTGTAAATCCCTCTTTCTTTCCCTATACTGCTCCACCAATCTCTTTACCAAATGGATTGCCTCTGTCATCGAGCGACCAGGCATAAATCCAAACAGATTCTTCGAAATGGACACGACCCTCCTCAATCTCCGCTCAACCACCATCTCCCAAATCTTCATAGTGTGACTCAACAGCTTAATACCTCTATAGTTGTTGCAACTCTGAATGTCACCCTTATTTTTATATAACGAAATCATCATACTCCATCTCCAAGCCTCAGGCATTCTCGCAGTCTTTAAAATGTCGTTAAACAAATCAATCAACCACCTTAAACCTGCCCCACCAGTATACTTCCAAAAATCCACCGAAATCTCATCAAGCCCCGTCGCTCTACCCCTCCGCATCTTATGAATAACCTCTCTGACTTTCTCAATCTTAAAACGTCTACAATAACTGAAATCACGGCTCTCCTCCGAGTGCTCCAGCTCTCCTAACTCAATACCTTTGTCCCCCTCTTCGTTCAAAAGTCTATGAATATACTCTTGTCATCTCTTCTTAATGTGAACATCCTCCACCAAAACTCTACCATCCTTCCCCTTAATGCATTTCATTTGATCGAGGTCCCGACCCTTCCGCTCCCTAGCCTTAGCAAGCCTAAACAACCTCTTTTTCCCGCCTTTCTCCTCTAACCCCGTATACATGCTCTCAAATGTTGCTGTCTTAGCAGCCGTAACGGTTAGCTTAGCCTCCTTCCTTGCTACTTTGTAAACCTCCCTATTTACCCGTTTCTCCTCTTCATCTTTACTCTCAATCAACTTAACATACGTCATCTTCTTAATCTCTACTTTCTTCTTAACTTCATCATTCCACCACCAGTCCCCCTTATGCCGCCCTGCCCGACCCCTCGAAACACCCAACACTTCTCTAGCGATCTCCATGATGCAACTGGCAGCCCTATCCCACATAGCATCCACGTCCCCCCTACACTCCCACACCCCTAATCCCGCCACCTTCTCCCCTATCTCCAGCATACTAACTGGTGTCAAGCCACCCCACTTAGTTCTAGGTCGACCCTCCCCGGCCCTTTTCTTCTTGCTCTTCTTGATAATTAAATCCATCACCAGAAGTCTGTGCTGGGTCGAAAGATGTTCACTCGGAATGACTTTACAATCCTTATGTAAAAACCTATCCCCCTTCCTTAACAGCAGAAAGTCAATCTGGGTCTTGGCTATCGCACTTCGGAAGGTAATCAGGTGATCCTCCTTCTTCGGAAAGCTCGAATTTACTACCACCAGCCCAAAGGCCCTCGCAAAATCAAGCAGAGCAGCTCCCTCACCATTTCTATCGCCGAAACCAAAACCTCCATGTACATCGGCATAGCCTCCCGGTAAAACCACAATGTGCCCATTGAAGTCCCCTGCTATGACAATCTTCTCCGAGCTAGGCACGCTTCTCATCACCTTGTCCAAAGCCTCCCAAAATATCGCTTTCACCTCCTCTTCCAAGCCCACCTACGGCGCATAAACACTATACACATGCAACATAAACCCCCCAATGACCAACTTAATCATCATCAACCTATCACTGACCCTCTTAACCTCCACCACCTTCCCTCTAAGCTCCTCATCCACTAAGATGCCCACTCCATTCCGACGCCTCTCAGTCCCTGAATACCACAGTTTATAGCCATCCACATCCCTAGACTTAGACCCTACCCACTTAGTCTCCTGAACACACGCAATATTAATCCTCCTCTTCTTAAAAATCTTCACACTAATACAAAAGCCTACTTTTCCTTGATTTGCATTAGTAGAAAGTAAATGAATGAAGTTTACTTTTAACATTATTTGTAAAGCCTCTCAAGCAATTATGCTCAAATGATAGAGCTTTATGTCAAAAAGATATAATTATCATATATTTATTCAATTTCTATGATCACTTGCAACTTGAGCAGAAGTATTAAAAGCTTGCAATACCAATGGAGTCCTAGTCCCTTTTCTCTTGAATGATTAATAAGAATAAAACTTGCTATTTCTACCAAGCCCCTAAACACAAATGCCTAAACTTTAAAATACCTGCTTCTTCTGTCGTAAATGCTGAAAATTGTCACCTTAAATAAGCTTGGAGATCAAGTGCGAATTATAAACTCAAAACATCAATAATAATTACGCCTCAGTGCCAAACAAGCATACAAAAATACTACGATTATAGAGTGCATAATGATGAATAACCCCTTTCTTCTACATTGGTTTATTCTCAAGTGAAACAGAAAATTTCTTGTACAAAGAGAGAAGACAAACCAAATTTCGTTCCTATGCAACTACATTAGGCATTGACACTGATTTAGACGAGACATAACAGTTTCAATAGAATCAAATTCGGACTCTAAATCCTAAATTTGCCACTGCTTCTATCTGGAAATCGTGCAAGGACTCTCATCTGAAGGGAACGCAAGGGATCTTTTGAGCAAACTTTTTTGCTTGTCGTCAGCATAACAAAGTACAGAATTTGTACATACTTCAAGTGCAGAAGAGGGTTGAACCGGTACAAAATCCTGCAGCTTTGCGTACTCTGAAATTAAGTGATACATGTAATCATATATCCGATCCATACTCAAACTTTCCATGAAGTCTTGTGCTGCTTTTCCAATCGCTTCAGCCTATTCAGCAAAAAAAAATTCAAGTAAAAAAAGTTAAATGACATTTCTAAATGAAGAAGTATAAGACTAAACAACAGTTTAATCTTAGGTCAAACATACTAATATTAGACTTGCAAAAGATTACCAAGCAAAAATAAAGCAGAAAGACTACTACTAGGAAGGTTTAAAAAAAAAGGGCAGCCCGGTGCTGGGTCTGGGGAAGGGTCCCACCACAAGAGTGTATTGTACGCAGTCTTACTACTAAGAAGGTTTCATGACTAAAATTAACACCATTAGTGGTGGATCCAATCACGGATTTGGCATAACTCAATAGTGTCTCTAGATCGAATTCTTAGTATATGTATGAAAAACAAGTATAGATAGAGCTAGAGCTATGTATTTCAAATTTCACTATCTTAATTCAAACCCCACAACTAATAAAATTTGGATCTGCTATCAACAACTATCCATGAACAATCATCCTACAGAGGAAAATTTATTTGTTATGAACACATTTTGACGCGTAAATTCAGCTACGCTAAAAGGTGGCTACACTACACTGACATAATCTTGGAGCAAAAACCTACCTCCAATGGATTTGCATTACCCCAATCAACTGCAGCCTTTATAGAGGGACATAAATCAAATGGAGGAATTGACAAGTAATTTTTCTTCGGAATGAGACCGCGACTAAGGAAATCCTGATACTGTGGGCTGATTATCAGGGGAAGAGAACCACATGATAGAATATACTTCAAGCTCACTGACCATGCATATCCTTCTGCATAAATCTTGTACCTGCATTATTAAGAACACAATTTACCGGAATGAATACATATTTTTTTTTCTCTTTGTTAGAAGGCATCAAATAAAATTGGAACGATACAGAGAAAATTAGCACGACCCCTACACAAGGATAGACATGCACAAAGAACTTTAATTCAAGTAAATTATGGAGGTTGATCCTAGAAACTGTCAGCCTTGGGCAAGACATTTTGGATGAGCCATAAGAGTTTAAGTTATATGAACTGACGAAATTTGAAAAATTCCTTATGCTGTTGCTATATGTAAATTTTTAATTGCTGCCTAAAATGCCAAGAATATAATGTCAACCGAAGATCCAAAACCCGAAATTGCAAATGGCAACTCAAGAGAATTGTTGCAACGCTCACCTATATCTACATTGCTTTGATAGTTTCGACCTCTGAAATCCACGCCTTTCTTCTTCTGTCCAATTCTATATCCATACAACATAAAATCAATAATTAAGAAGATTAAGGGACTCAAATTACCAAAAAATAAAATTAGTCATGAACCTGCCGCATAATTCGTGCTCTCCACATTTCAGTGTTGTTGCAATTAAGCAACTCTATGCGAATAGGAGAAACTACATCTGGATTCCCTTTCCAGAATGCCACCGGTATCTTCCTTCCCCAACTTAGAGAGCTTGAACCTTGTTTGATGCTTTTAAATTCTTCATTCCATGGACTTATGTGTGTTTCAGACCTGGAAATATAAATCAGCAAGATGAAACTAGCCTATGCCAACAACGAAAGGCCAAAAAAACAGGTCTATCGTCAGCCAAAGAACGACACTCCAATCTTAATTCATATATACAAATTCTGTCTTATTTTTCAAGTAACTAATTCCACTTATTATGAACGACTAGTCGACTACCCCTCTGTTCCATCTCACTTGTTATATCCTGCACGAAGTTGGAATCCAACTCGACTGAAGTTGGTAAGACTAGGATTGTAGTATTGATTATTTACTATATGAGTTCATTGTATTAGATAAAAATCAATGAGACTGCACACAAGAAGTTGAAATTAATATAAACGAGCTTTCACTCTATCTCTCTCTATGGTTTAATAATGCATTAGTCCGTAAACTGACTAAAACGGTACTTATGTGTTATACAAATTAACAAACTCAACAGGTCAGCCAAGTACCTTCTCATAACATTGATATACATTATATACCAAAAAAATCAACAAATGTAGCTTGCATTTAGATAAATTAAAGGAACTTCATACATATACTTACCAGCCCCAGAAAGACCAATCTGGAAAAGGTATATCGAAATGATGTGGTGAGGTACAGTACCGAAACAGAGGCAAAGGCATTGAAGCATGTTCTGCTCGATCTATTATAGGCTTATCCATGCAATCAAACATCAAATCAACATCTGGTACTTTTCCAGGATATCTCCTGAGTAGTTGCAATATTCCCCAAATTGTGAACATAGCTCTACTCTGCACACATGCATAGTAAAAATCTACAAATAATTTGCCACCAACAATTACAACTCTAAATGCTGCATACTTCTGAGCTTCCATTACATGGCTCATAGAAATCCTAGATTTGACCCATGGCTCAAGATCGTAACCTATACTCCTGAAGAAAGACGGGCAACTGTTGGATTCAGTGGTTTTCGAGTTGGTGCTTCGAGGAATATTGGTGACTAAACTACTGCTACTACAGGTAAGATAGGAGCACTGTATAATCGTTGAAGCCTTTGAATAAGTGGATTCTTCATCGAAAGATTTCACAGGAAATACATGCCACGGCGTTGGCTCTAAGTTGTGACCAACAATTGTTTTTGTCTGAGAAACTAAGTTGTCTACCTAGCATCCAAAAAATCAAAAACCAACACGACAAATATAAGAATGTCATCAAAAGTAGATTTTTTAAAAAAGAATGTTAGAAACTTCACAGACAAAGAAAAAAAGAACAGAGGAAACAGAGGAATGATTTGAAGCATTACACCTTTTTTTTTTTAAATGATTGATTACTTGACATTGGAGGTAATACACAATATTCTTCAAAGATATAGCAAGCCTGTCATTGCATTCACCTAAATGTGATTATTGTGAACTTCCTTCGAAAAATAAAATTGCAGTCTAATGCATTAAAGCTTCCACTATATGCAGGGTTCAATCAAGACGGACTGAACCACAACGGCCTAATAGGTAGCTTTATCCTGCATTTTGCTAGAGTTTGCTTCCATGGCTTGCTTCGATAACCTCTTGGTACAGGTAGAAATTTTATCGGTTACGCCAAGGCTCCCCTTCCAATAAGATAGAAGACTCTTTGCAAAAGATAACATACAAAATGATCTTTGGGGTTACAATAAGCATGTTATTATTTTAGTTATCTAAAAGAGACTATATATATATTTTTGATGATGCAATGTGAATCGCTAGAAAATCATGAGAAATGCATAGCCAACCCAATAAAGAAAGTTTCATAACGAGATTGAAGCAGGCTACCACGAGATAAAAGAGCTTTGTATATCAAAAAATAAGAATCACTTCGGAACAATTATGTCTTTTAAATGAATAATTACTCCAATATTACAAACTAAGGCTATAAACACTACAGAAGATAATCAAACATATCATAGAGATAAAAAGGGATGAGGACCTCGAAGTAAAGGAGAAGAGCAAGGAACATAAAAGCAAAGAAGACAACATATCGAGGGAGAAAAGATGATGGCCGATGATTATGTCTAGAAAAAATCCCCATTTGAATTAATTAACAAAGGTGTTCCAGATTGAATTTCTCAATTGCATTGTCCATCATTGGTTTATTTTTTATTTTTTTTCATCATTTGATGAAATTTGACCTTTGGTATTACTTTGTTGATTTGTTCTTTCCCTTTCTTTCTCTAACACCACAACGGTTTACTACTTACCCGCACTCGTCTCGCTTGTCTGTTTGGATTGTATCATGGTTGTTTGCGCAAAAAAAGAAAAAATAATAATATACTCCCCTGCATCTTCACTCTTCATATTTGACTTTGACCACTTTTAAAAAATGGTAAAGTAATAAATAAAAAAGAGAAAATACCCAATTACCTTGAACTATACCCAAAAAGGTTATAACACACCTCAACTTAAAGGGGGTCCTATTACGCCTGAAATAATTAAAAGTGTAATTTTGACACCCTTAGTACCTACATGGCACACACGTGTGCCTACATGGACACTTCGGTGTGTTGTGCCATATATGTGTCACGTAGGCACTAAAGGTGTTAAAATTACACTTTTAATTAGTTCAGAGTAATAAGACCCCCTTTAAGTTGAGGTGTGTCATAGCCTTTTTGGATATAGTTCAGGGGGTAATTGAGTATTATCACAATAAAAAAAAGTAAATTTGTTATATTACATTTATTAATTATAAATTATTTAAATATTAAAAAAAATAAAATTTAATATTAGGAATAAAATAAGTATAAAATAATAAATTATATCTTAACATAATATTAATTAAGATGACATAAATTAAAGATCAACTTCATTGTTCATGTTTGACTTAACCAACTTTTGGAAAATAGTAATAAATAAAAGAATAAATTTACTATATTATCTCTATGAATAAATCAACAAACTGTTGAGAAATGAAAAGAATTTAATAATAAAAGTAAAATGGAAATAAAATGGTAAGTAAATATTTGTTAAGAGGGCAATAATAAAAGACTATAGAGGCAAAAATACAGACGCCTCTCTTTAGAAAATAAGTTTCTTAATTAATTGTAACTTGTAATTACTTGTCTTGCTTTTAGATTAGTTATCTCACTTATTAGAATTGTAAGCACAATTTTATGTTTCCAAAATACTCTTCTATTAATCAACAGAACTAAAATAATTGGAAAATAAATATTTTTTAAGGATAAATTATGCAAAAACACAATCTTTTTTATTTTTTTTGATAAACTGTGAAGAATTACCATTAACAAATAAACTTACACCTATAGAGCACTTTAGGAGGAAGCCAGCAGTACTATTTTCCCTAAAGCCTCAAATCAACGTCTTCGGTCTAGTTACAAAACTTTCAAAGTAAATATCTACATTTCCTAGCCTTCCTAATGTGTTTCAAGTATTTTATTCTTCCAACTATTTCCTTCTTATCAGTTGAATAGCAATCTCTGTATGTACAATTATTCCTCTGAACAACTTTCAATTTCGTGCTCTCCAAGTGTGATATATCCTTGCACCCAAAATAGTTGCAACCACCTCCTTCTTGAATTGCTTCGGGTGCCTCCCCTTAATCCAGCTTAAGCATTGTGCCATCTTCTTTCCATGTGATGTAATCCTAGACCAAGTTTCTAATTCATTTTTCACTCTATTTGTCCAATTGTATTCTGAGAATAGATGTAGTTGCGTCTCCACTTTATCATCACCACATAACAAACATTTATCATCATCCAATGGTATATGTAGCTTACTCATTCTTGCTCTTGTTAGCAGTCGCTCCTGATTGACCAGCCAGACAATAAATCTATGTCTTGGTATTAAAATTTTGTTCCAAATCAAATCTCATATTTTTCTGTTTCCTCTTGATACATACGTATTAAATAAGAAAGTAACAAATTTGTATTTATTTTAGAATAGTAAATAATGAAAGAATTTCTTCTATCTGAAAAAAGAATCAAACTAAAAAATTTCATCAAATCTTATCATTTGCAATTTTCAATTTAGCTTAATTTTTTTCGATCTCTATTAATCTTTTTTTTTTCTTAAAATTTTAAAAGTTTTATTGTGTGCTTCATATTGACAAACATTCATATTCTTTTGAAGAATCTTTATATTATAAAAGCTAAAAAATCTCATAGTTTTCGATGGAACCATGACAATGACGATGACCACTGCAATGGTTATACATATATTTTTTGTTAAGGCATTTGATACATATATAATGTTATTAATTTTTCGACACATTTATGTATTATAAATGGTGATACATATGTGTGATACATTTGTTGTCAGAATACTGGTGATACATATGACTGATACTTTTATACTGTGATTCATATTTTTGATTAATTTATAAATATTTGATATATTTAACATATGTTTGACATATGTAAACTATTTATTTTGTGTGAGATTGAATTTTGAATGAGTGTTGAGTAATTTTACCAGATATGATACATCTGGTACCAGTTGTATTATAAAGATACATGTGAAAAGTTAGTCCATCACATAAAAATTTAAGATCAGTTTGTGAACACACTCCATAATGATAAAATTTGTTCAAATTATGGGAGAAAAAACAAAACTTTGAAAGTTTGGTTGATTTTGGATATTTCAGAGATTCATTTAAAAGTGGATATGGTATGCCACGATTTGCGCATGATTTAATCCCCGTAATAATAGAAAACCAGTTACTTTCTTATTTAACCAACCACTCAGTTACAAATGTATCACATTGTATATGTGTCAAGGCTAAATATATGTATTACAAAAATTAAAATCCAAAATCTCGTATAATTTAATAAAATTATAATAAAGAGGGTTACAATCCATTAAAAATTTGAAATTAATGTAGGTTACTATTTTCTAAATAGAGCTGTCAATACGGGTCGGCTCAGCCATCCGGGCTAGTCCACATGGGCTTTGGAGTTTGACGGTTTAGGTCGGGGTGACCCATCAATATGATAGACTAGAAAATAGCAAGCCCAGCCCATCACACGATGGGCTACGGGCTTCCACGAGCCAACCCACTTTTTAAATTATATTATTTTTATAATCTTAATTTAAATTTTAAATTATTAATTACATAAATATTTACAATATAATATTACATGAAGTTACTACTTGTTAATCAGGTCTCAAATCCACAAGAAAAACTCCTAATAATTTGTGAAAGTGAATAACTTTTGACACCAAATTCAAATCAAATAGAGATGTTGAAAAACAAATGAAACAGTTAATGAGTACTAATATAACTAGTTAAATAATAATATTAACCTAATTTTGTTTTAATTGATCACAATAAAACACAAAGAAATATTAATATTTAGTCCATTAAAAGTGAAAATGTACTCTTAAAAAAAAACTCTCATGACACTTATGGTGTGTTCAACATCGCCACATCATCTTCATTAAACATATTCGATTCCTTAAAAAAGTTTGTATTTTATATTTTAATTATTTATATATTTTATAAACATATTTAATATTTAAATATCTATGATGATCCAACTAGACTTTAAGTTTGGACTCCTTTTTTTTAGAACTCTATTCTACTTTTTAATTATTTTTATTTGGCCCATGGGCCGTCCCAGCCTATATTGTTCAAGCTCTACGGGCCAACGGACTTATTCAGGTCGGATTAAAAAGCTCTATTCTTAAACGGATAATATTGGGCCAGGCCTGCCTAACGGACCTTACCCATATTGACGGCCTAAAGCAGGTTTTCCACGGATGAGCTGGGCTAAAGCACGATACATACATATGGGCTTAATTTAGCAAAACTCCTCCTTGTACTACTAAATTGGGCCCAAAATTATTCAACCAATTGCATCATCTACAAACACCTCATTACGTCGACGTGTCATTTCCCCATTGGCTACTTCTATAGATCCCCTCCGTACTTCCAATAAATAAAAATCTCTTACCACACTTGAACACTCCATTGTAGTATTCAACTCTCACTCCACAACCTCGACCAGCAATTCTCTCACCGGAGATAGGAGCAATTATGGCGCCGACGAGAATCCGACCGTCTGTTTTTGTCTTCTTCTGTTTGGCCGTGATCGGAACTCTAGCTCTTGCTCAGGTACTCAAATTTCTCCGGCTTTACGTGGTTTTGGATTTAGTTTTCCTTTTCTGATCTTCATCGCGTGTACGTATTGAGGGATTATAGATCACTGTTTTGTATAGTGTAGAGATCGATCTGCAATTATCTGATTAATTGACGTGTTATTCATTTTGCACTGTTTTGTATGGTTTAGGGATCGATCTGCAATTAGCTGATTAATTGACGTGTTAAATTCATGTTACGACTAAGCAAATACGGCGTGATCTATTAAGTCGAAACTCGATACAGATCGTAGATTGATTTGGATCGAATTTGTATGAATCTTCACTGTCGCTTGCTTTATAGACTGCAATATTTGAAAGGCAGCTGATTCAGTACTGAGGTGGTTTCTACATAGATTATTTGGAGCGTCTATGGATCTTTGTTTTTTCTTTTTTGGATTATAATCTGGTTAAATTCGTATAAGAAGTACATGATCATACAGAGGAATATTGGATTCCTTTGTTGCTAGTAGTTAAGACGGTTTCTATATTGATCATTTGAGTGTCTACGATCCTTTTGTTGGGGTTATAATATGGTGTAAATTTGTGTAAGAAGTACTGGATCATACAGAGGAGTAGTAGATTCCTTTGTTGCTAGTCTTGTACACATACACAATGGTTGGAATCTGGCTTCAGTGATGGATCCTTTTATGATGGTTCAAGTTTACGACAGCTATTGTATGTTTTTAGACAATTTTACTTGCAGCTCTGTAAAGGAGCTGACAGAGTGGGCAAAGCTTGGCTGCACTAGTTAATTCTGATTGAGCTCATTGATTTGTTGAACTAGCTGAGCACGAGCTCAAGTACTAAGTGAGCTGATCTCCCGCTGCTTGGTTCTGCATGTGTGTGTTTAAGAACAAGCTTATTTTATTTTTTCTTTTATTTCTTTGCATATAAGTCTTCTTGAAGCATGCTTCTTGGATCCACCAGTACTGATGTTTAGCCTCCATTATGTTGGATCTTTCCTCCATTTGCCCCGACTATGTCCGGCGCTGTTGGCCAAAAGTCAGACCCACTTCGATAACTATCATTACCCTCTACTTTGTTTGTGTGGCGCTATTGGTGTACAAGGGATTGGGGAAATTGAAAGTTTCCTTTTTCTTCAGCTGAATGCAACTTCTTTTCAAGTTTTGTTGGTTCTTTGAATAATTGGCAAAGCCGTGAAGGATGAAATAAGTAGAAGTTGTTGATTTCATCATAAATTTGTTTTACTAGAAAAAGCATGTTTTTGAGAAATTGTAAGAATCCATTGTTGTCGAGTTGAATTGTAGCTTAAGCTGTGCAAGAATTTTATAAGCGAAGTTCGGGCATACCTTTAAGCTCATGCGATAACATGCATAGCATGAACATATAAAGCTTGTTAACACCTTTACATGCAACTATTCGGTTAACAATTGCACTGGCTTAACATAGATTGTAGATAGTGTACTAAATTATACATAAGTTGTAGACAGAGTACTAGATTAGACATAGGTTGCTAAACAGAATACTGATTTATAGGCTCCACAATGTCATAAGATATCAAGCTCTTCTCAAGTTTACTGCTGAAATTATTTTGTGACAATATTCGTTTTCCATTTGGTCTAATTGCACTAATGACTTGAACATCTCAAAAGGTGATATAAATACTTTCTTTCCTGATTTATGTGGGGCCATCTATGTAGTATTTTAATGTTTGTGATGGATAGGGTGAGAAGTTTTGCTAATATTAACTTGAAAGTATGCTCTGCAGGCCAAAGGATCCCAGGAAAGTCTGAAAGAAGTAACTCACAAAGTTTTCTTTGATGTTGAGATAGATGGCAAACCTGCTGGTATGCTTCTTCCCTTCACATAACTATATTTGTTTCCTGTATTTACATGGTGCTGATACAAGATAATTTGCCAATAATGTCTTTTGTGCCGGAATGCTTGTTCCCTTCGTAAGTTCATATGTTTTGTTTTAGATCCTTTGCCTATTGGATGCAAATACATGGTTGATTTATTAGTTGTGCCGTTTTATCAGTGTTCCATCTGCTGCATTATAGGTCCTAATATAAATGCACACGAACTTCCTTTTCCTTATTGTTTTCTGTGGGGGAGGGGAAGATAAATACCAGGTGTTTCCGTCCCTTTTTTTAAGCTATTACATCAATCTTGCAAGCAAAAACTAGTACATTTCATGTTAACTTTTTGTGAAGCATAAGTAAATAGTTTTATATATCTGTATCCTTCTTGATACCCCAGGGTCACATTTATGCACACTACCCTCCCTCCTGTGTAGATTTTAGAGTTGTGGTTTGTTATATAAGATTATTTCTCTCCCAGCACGAAGGCCATTATCGGAATCCTAATAAATAGACATGCACTAGCATTCAACATTTCCTCATCTCTCCATCCCTATTTGTAAGGTTAAATTTGAATGTTAATGTTGTTCTGACATGTTTGAATTTTCTTTTACTAGTGTTGTTTGCTTGGAACAAATAGTTTACTGGTAACAACTAGACAATTTCTGGTTTTCGAGATTTTTTTTTGAGTTCATTTTATTTTCCAAAAGAAAAAAGGAAGAAAGATTTCACTTCCCAAGCTGAAAGCATACACTTTGGTTTTTGAATTTTTTTTCCTCTAAAGCGTTTTACCATCCCACACTCAAACCTTAAAAACTTGAAAGGTGTCCCAAAACTTTGAAGGAAAGGAGTGATGCTGTCAAATATTTATAATAAGTTGCATCCTCTGGGTGCTTCATTTAACGGAATTTTACTTTACCCAAGAACAAAAATATTTGTCAAAGTTACCTGTTTCACACACAAAAAAAGAACAAAAATATTTGTAATTGAAGAAAGATTATATCCAAACAATCTATGATATGCAAATAAATAAACCATTTTTTACGACAACATAGTTATGTGTATATTTATAGTTTCAGTGTTACCACAAGCAAATATCTATATTGTTTTTTTTTTTTAAAAGATGGGGCAGTGAAAAAGGGGTTAAAATGGCTCTCAGTGGATTGAATAACTTTCAATAAGCTTTTAACAACTTTCAATAGTTTTTCTTAAGCATGGGAGGGTTTTAAATAGCCAACTTACAAAGAAAATCAACATAAATTCAAAATTTAAAATAACCTAAAATATCTCAACTAACTAAATAAACTAACAACCTAGTTAAAATTCAAAATTCAAATTTATCCTAATCTAAATAATTTATTTTACTAAAAAACTAGTGCAGTAACTTAAAGCAATTTCCAACACTCCTCCTTTGCTTTAGTTACTGCGATTTAAAAAAGTTGCTCCTCCTCAATTTTTGCTTTGGCAGTGCATGCTGAATTTTTCAATTTTTTTTGAACTTGCACTTTTTCTTTTTAGTATTGATCTTTCTCTTCTTTCTTTTGATTCTTTGCTGGAAAAACACCATCAACAATCTTGTCTTGTTTGAAAGTACTTTCACAGGCTTTGCAAACTGTTGTAAGGTTTTTTCATCCCTCAAAACATCACATAAAAGATAGGTTTCAAGATATGATTTCTTCACCGACCAAATTAGACAGTTTTTGTCGTTGAAAATTTTTGGGGCATTCAAAGAGAGAATGCTGCTTGACATTTTTTTGGTTTAAAATAGCCCTATGCTTTGAAAATAAGCACGAGTTGAAAATGGGTAGCCCTGACGGGTTAAAAAGGTAGCTCTTACGGGTTAAAAATGATATAGTAGCACTTTGGAAGAACTCACAGATCTCGAAAGATCAATGAGGCTCTTGATACCACTGTTGTTTTTTTTAAAAAAAATGGGGCAGCGAAAAAGGGGTTAAAATGGCTCTCAATGGATTGAATAACTTTCAATAAGCTTTTAACAGCTTTCAATAATTTTTCTTAAGCATAGGAGGGTTTTAAATAACCAACTTACAAAGAAAATCAGCATAAATTCAAAATTCAAAATAATCTAAAATATCTCAACTAACTAAACAAACTAACAACCTAGTTAAAATTCAAAATTCAAATTTATCCTAATCTAAATAATTTATTTTACTAAAAAACTAGTGCAGCAACTTAAAGCAATTTCCAACATATACATACACAAACATACATGTTAGTGTTCTTGATCTGTTGTTTCTCAGAAGTTGGAATTGTTGATATGCATGACCTAGGATCTAGGATAATCCTTCTGGGCTATGCTTTTTGGGTAGCATCATTATCTAAGTTATTCCGTTGCATTATTTTCCTTTGATTGATTTTTAAGTATTTGCCATCTTTCAGGTCGTATTGTTATGGGTCTATTTGGTAAAACAGTTCCTAAAACAGCAGGTATGGTTACATATATAAAAGAGAGCTTTGTAAATTTCACCATTGCCACTCCCCAGTTGTTCACTATCTTTCTATTTTCTTGCAGAGAACTTCAGAGCATTGTGCACAGGTACCTCTACCAGACTTTCGTAGTTTATTCCCCTGCCTTGGATGCTTCTTTTGACTCTCTAGCTTGTGCTAGCCTGTATTTCGTTCTTTCTGTCCCCTACTTTTGCTTAATCGAGGGTTTTTTTTCTGTTAGCTGACTGGTAATGCAGAAAGACTTAGTTATTGTCTATCTAAACTATGGAGAATGGCTTAGAAGTGACTGCATTTGCTTGTTACCTTCACATACATGATCTTTTTTTCTCGTCTGTGGTAATTTACATTGCAGGGGAAAAGGGAGTTGGAAAGAGTGGTAAGCCTCTTCATTTCAAGGGGAGCACATTCCATAGAATAATCCCCAGCTTCATGATTCAAGGTGGTGATTTCACCCTTGGTGATGGACGTGGAGGAGAATCTATTTACGGTGAAAAGTTTGCCGATGAAAACTTCAAGATCAAGCACACTGGACCTGGTAGGATTTTCTCCTTACGTTGAGTTGGCTATTTATTCTCCGTTTTCATGCATGTAAAAACTGCTTCCTGCGTTATTTCCAGGACTATTGTCAATGGCAAATGCCGGTTCTGACACCAATGGCTCACAATTCTTCATCACAACTGTCACAACTAGCTGGTAAGTCCATGACTCTTGAAAAGATATGTTCATACTACTTGAAGATAATTGACTCTACACAATTGAGACCCTGACCTTTATGTACCAGTGTAATTTTCTTAAATCTTCAGTGCTTGTTGATGTTGGTTTTGTATCTTTTAACCCTGGTTGCTTGTGATTTTCAACTCTTTTGATAAGCTATCTCTTCTACAATAATCTTGTTAGCACTTCTGATTTTTGATTATTTGTAGGTTGGATGGTCGACATGTCGTCTTTGGAAAGGTGTTGTCTGGAATGGATGTCGTTTACAAGATGGAAGCCGAAGGAAGACAAAGTGGAACGCCCAAAAGCAAAGTTACTGTGGCAGACAGCGGTGAACTTCCTCTGTAATGGGGTTCTGATAAATGCAATGTGTTTTACACAATAATCTAAGGTCGTTTTAGGTGTCAATTAAGGTGTGGACAGTGTTTCCAATTTTTTCAGTCCATGTTTGATATGATGTCAGGCACTGAAAAGAGGGAAAACTAAGGGAAGAAAAGAACATCATAGTGGCCAAGCGTCACTGACTCACATTTTATCTGTGCAGTCAATTTGTAGTTAATCTCAACTTTTCTTTGTTAGCTTTGATCGAATTTTGCCTTCCATACATTCTTTATTCCGTTTTAGCTATTTCTGCGTCTTCTTCCCATACGGACTGGAAATCAATGCTGCACGTATATGATGAACTCGTTGTAGCTAGAGCCTAGATTAGAAATACGCAGACAGGTAACGAAGGAATATTCGAATATAACATTTTCTTTCATATTATATGATCTTATTTTATTCTTATAAGCTAGAGTTTAGCTACCTCACAAAATTGTCAACTACAGTTAAATAACTTCTTTTTCACTGTAGACACAAGCTTATTTGATAATTGTTTTTCTTTTCTCAAACAACGTTCTATTTGAAAGAGCCCTAGAAATAACTAAACAGCTAGAGCGATGCATAATTTCTAGCTATCTTGTAAGATCTTCATGCAAAATTCCTCCAATTGTCACATACTTCATTTTGAGATTGAATCATTTATGAAACACTAAAGAAACAATATGGTTGATTTTGTTAATTATGGGAAAGAAATAATATTGATCAGTGACATTCATCTTTTCAGTGGTTGGCAATATCGCGTTCATCTTCGTTATGTTCTTCACGAAATTTTTATAACTACACAATTTGCTAGACCCACTCGGCCCGCCAGGGAATTTGAAATTACATCAACCATCCGATAATCAAAACCTTCCTCAAGCCTCTGTAACGCTAGTAGAAAATTGTATCAGTTGCAAACACTTCTAATCTCAAAATAGTATCCCTCCTTCCCTTATGCAATTACAAATACTTCTATCACAATAAAAATAACAAGGACGAACGTATAGATGAACTGGATTTGTTTTTTCGGATAAAAACCAATCAGCTTCCCATCGCCCAACCAAGAGAGAAGAAAAGAAGAGAATATGAGCATAAACATAACAACATCGGCAAAGCCTGAATACCTCGAAAGTAAGAGTCCACATTTTC
Organism: Capsicum pubescens; assembly: GCA_030864215.1. NCBI lineage: Eukaryota > Viridiplantae > Streptophyta > Magnoliopsida > Solanales > Solanaceae > Capsicum > Capsicum pubescens. The sequence continues at coordinate 6,118,234 of CM061543.1, forward strand.
TATGAAGTTAGGTATTTAACTAGAACTACAATATTCAATTCAAAAATACAGTATTCAATCCAAAATTACAACAACACCCACAGTATTCAATCCAACTATAGTATTCAATTCAGAATTACATTATTCAAATCAAAATTACAGTATTCATTTCAGAGCTACAAATATTCAGTTCAAAAAAATACAATATTCACTATACACCATTACCGGGTTTAAGACTGCATATTTCAGAAGGAATGCACTATATATTAGAAGCCGTGCACAAAACTTAATCATTGGGAAGACATTGAGGGTGCTTTGAATCGTGAGGCCAAGTCATTATGCCAGGAGGACGCCAATGGAAGGGGCATAATGCAAATGGTGAAGGAGACATTTATTTTTAGAAAGGGTCAGTTTCAGGAAGTTTTCCCATTAATTGTTATATCACTGTCCATTTCATTCTCACTCTTCCCTCCGGTATCTTATATGTAAGAGTAGACCACTCTAATCTTGATTAGTGAAGTATGGCTCTAAGTTAAAAGCGCTAAAAACCAACATCAACATGCATGAAACCTATAGATATGCCAAGAACAGACCAAATACTAAATTTGCAAATGTTTGCAGGTTTAAAACTGATTGTATATTGAGTCCAACACTAGATACAATATAAGAAGCAAGGTTCAAGTAGGAACTATAATAAACGACGCATACTTCCACACTAAGACATTATCTATAACATACAATTTCATAATTGATGGGAAGCTAATTCTACATAATATAAGTGTTTTTTTCAGTCATCAAGGAGAGGAAAGGAACACCGACTTATTGGCCCAACCAGATTACCTTAAACAGTTCAGTGAGAGAAATTGTCTATTTCAAATGAAGCAGCAACTCACAGAAGTAACAGATTATACCGTGACGATAAGATGCAACATTTGACACAGGAAATATGATACAAACAGTGTTTGTGGGAAAACATAGAGGTGCCTATGGATTCAAATGAACATCGGAGTGGCACAGAAGTCAAATGCAAGGAGCTCTATGCGTACAGGCTACAATTGATGACAACAAGAAGTAAAATCTCAAAGGTCCTTAGCTGAGTTAATTACTCTTATCTAAAATATCCTAAAACTACTTCTAACCAAATCCATATCTCAGAAGGAGTGAGCATCATGGCCAAAAATTTCCCACATGAAGTAAAGATGGTATGATATTTACATGAATGAAACAACTTAAACATACAGTAAAATATAAGCTCCAGCTTCACTGCAAAAATATAGCTATCACAGATACTGGAGAGATGTCTTCCTAGCCTTATACGACTGATATACGGAGCAACTGGATGAAAAACGTAACTTCCCTACTGAGGCACTACAGTGCAAAATAAGGCATGATTTATACCAGAGAATGAGCTCTACTAGATGTACACACAGTGGAGCCAATTACAGTTGTACCTACAAAAAAATTACTGCACACGAGGTTTAATGAAGATCAAGCTCGCACCAAATCTCAATGATAACGAAGTAGCAAGGTGTCTACTATGTTCCAAAGCAATATGTGCCCGTTTACTGCCTTTCTTTTTCGCATTTTGCTTGGAAAATATTGAAAGTATCAGGACACACAAATCCACCAACACAAATCCACTTGTCAGTATGATTAAATAGCCACACTTATTTCATAATTTGACAACAAAAAGAAACAACAACATACCCAATGTATTCCCACAGTTCATACCACTACCTCAGAGATGAGGTAGAGAGGCTGTTTCCAATAGACCCTCGACTCACGACAAAATACAGTCTAGATTTTTTTTTTAAAAAGGTACAAAAGACAATAAGGAGTAGCATAACAATAGATAGTAACAGAACAATACCACCACAAAATAATGCTCCAAGCGACCTATCTGAAACAACATTTATCAACAAGAATCCAAGAAAAAAAACTACAAGCGTAGCACTTCGACTACTAATAAGGACAACCACTAAGAAACTACAAGAGTAGCACTTCGACTACTAATAAGGACAACACTCCTATCTACTAGCAGACAGCACTCCGACATGACATATATTCGAAAAAAGATGATTTTTGTTATTAATCATGAATGCTCCCTCCAACGCCGAATGTAACACTGAGGAAATCTTATCATTCATGCACCATTGTCCCAAATAGCAGTACTAGATGTGACGGATATGCCTATAAAACATCATTGTGCTTGAATTCCTAAATACGCCAAGTCCAGAATAGTTTGCTAGCACTCCCTCAAAGATCAAAATCAAAGTTGTAGAACTTTGATAAGCTATTGCATTTGAAATAAACATGTCAAGGCCCCTGATCAGCTAAGAGGAAGTTCGATCTGGAAGATGCCATAGAAAATGGCATCAATGATGGTAAATAATACGTTCAAACTGCATAAATACCTCAATCACCTTCCTGAAACATAGCTAAGAGGAACATCTGAAGCTTCACGAGAGAAAATCAGTAAAACAGAGTCAACACTGTGCTTAAATGGCATAAATACCTCAAACACAATCAGATTTGCAGGGCATCAGTGAATGCAGACATAAAGCTTTCTCGCAGATCATCAATCAATCAATCAACGAATCATTCCTTTAAGAAACACAAAAACGATAAACAATAACCACAGTCATTAATTACAATCGATTTCACAAAAATTCCTAATCTCAAACAGCACCATTATTCATCATATTAATTCTTCCACAAACAACTTATTCAACACAAACAACTCTGATTTATTGAGAATAAATAAAACATATGATAACTCGCATGAACTAACTACAGTATAGACAGTGATAAAAACCTAAAGGACAGCCCGGTGCACTAAAGCTCCTGTTATGTGCGCGTTCCAAGGAAAGGATCTATTATAAGCAGTCTTACCTGCATTTCTGCAGGAAGCTATTTCCACGGCTTGAATCGAGGTCACATAGCAGCAACTTTACCCATTACACCAAGGCTCTGCTTCGACAGTGATAAGAAACTACGATAGAGAATAAGATTACTATATATCAATTTCACCAAAACTAGTTGACTCAGGATCTGTTTCTGTCCGTATTATCATCCCGATTCTTAGTAGATTCAGAAGAAGCAAGTGCTCGTTGCCGATGAACGATGTTGCAGAAATCTACGGAGAGATTAGAATACAGGCGAGATACTTTGGAGATATTGCTATTTATATCTCGAATAAGCGCGACGTTTTTCACCAGATTATCTGGAAGCTTCGATTGATGATTTTCATTCACCTGTTGAATTAAAACTCTGTTCTGATCTAGTACCGATTGTACCTCTCGTATATACTTGCTAATTGTTTCCCAAGCTTCGGTGTCGTTTTCTTCCGCTTCTTCGCCGTCTCTTTCGTAGACGTTGACGTCTTTAACGCCGCTAAATTCGCCGCCGTCCATGATGTGGAGTCGATGAATAATTTCACCCGCTCTTTTATTATTCTGTTGGGAGCGAAATGATATATTGACATGTTTCATGTTGGTAGTGTCGATTCTAGTACTACGCTGGTGAGTCATTTATTATGTTGATGACAAATGGACCTTTCACCTTTTCATCTTTTTAACTTTTGCTTATATAGGTATAAATTGACATCTATACATACTTAGAGATGTGCATAAATAAATCATTTGAATAGATAAATGCACACATTCTATGTGGACATCTTTGTGGCAGTACGTGAGATTGCCATGTAAATACTGAGGAGCACGTGTATATCTCATTATTTAACTTTATACAAATATTATTGTATATACTCTAAATTGGATACATAATTGTTTGGTGAAATCAAGTTAAAAAGGACACGATATGCTTAAGTAAAATATGTTAGAGAAGATAACTTTACTAAATTACGTCAGTACGGCCGTACGGGCAACAGACTTGTAAATACTTTTTATAGACAAAAAATAGGGCAATAAAAATTTGATCTAATTTTATCCGTCTCTGTATAACAAATCTAATCTAATCTTGCTGTGATATCTTCGTAAATGTACAATCGTGAGATTCTATGTAAACCGGCTGTATATACATCCCGTTAATAAATACTTTTCAAGACAAGCCTCAGAATAGAAAACCACCAATATATACTTGGTTAAACTGAAAAAATTACCCAGCCAGTGTATATAGCTTCGTTTGTGCATTATTTGTTGTCTTTTGCATGAGCATTATAACTTCTTCATTAGATTAGATGTGTTCGAATCATCGTGGCAAGGTGCTGCCTCAAATTCTAGTTCTTTCCTCATTTCTATGAGCATCACAAATTCATCTACTCTAGTAGAATAACTAAACAATCTGCTCCTCATTTTATTAAGCTAATTCTGCAATAACAAGAAAACTCAAAACTAACGCCCAGCAGAGAGAATTATCATGCTTGAACTCCTCTAATTATTCAGGACTAACAACTAACAAATATTCAAGAGTGTGGAGCAACCCCACCCCACTTTTTTCATTCAAGGTTTAGTATCAACTGAATTAATTGGTTCTTCACATACAGCGTTAAGTGATAATCTCCGATGACCATTGCTGATCGGTTGTTCCAATGCTCCGGGAGAGCTATGTAAGTCCCACTTACAGTCTTTGATAGAGTGTGCTGGTACCACCTTGGCGGCACTGAGAGCTGCTAGGAACTCTTCATGATCTACTGGCTTCAATCTCTTTGGTTCATCCTCCTGTTTCTCATGGGACCCAAAATGTTGCAAACTTCTTTTTAACACCTCATCCTTCACTTTCTGGAGAAAAGATTAGGACTAAATGAGCAAAAAACTTGGCATTCAAGGAACAGGCAATATTCTCATAAGCATGTCGTCACTAGTGGATCTAAATTTATATAGTACAAAATGTATCATCCTAAGAAAGGAAGAGGAAATAGGATGAGGAAGCAGGCCAAAAGGAGAAGGTTCAATAAGACAAGCATTCCGGTGTTTGTTACTCATTTCTTTCTCAAGAAAGAACTCTCATCTCATCTCTGAGAGATTTTCATTTCTGTTGACTTCAATAGCTTAAGTGTTCCTATTTCATCTCTGGCAGACCCCATGTCATTAGAACTGCAGTTGTTTGCAATTTTCTGCCTACTAGGTTCCAGACAAAAATTCCCTATTACAATAGCCTGGTACAGAAAAAAGTACCCATGTATGATGGGAATAAGCTAACAATGTATGTTACTATTATACTGCAGAATATAAATTCTAGTTCTTTCATAGACTGTTATTCAGATAACATTAAGAGAACATATATGTTCGTGATCTCTCTTCTATTACTTGTGATTGGATAATGTTTTTTCTCTACAGAAGTTTATTTCCAGTACGACTTCTTTCTGTGGTTTCTATGAACTAATGAACTACAAGTGGAGTGCAACAATATGTAATGCACTCCTGCTAAAACCCATCATTACTGCATTTCCTTCCCCACTCTATCTAATACTGATCCCATGTAAAGACAATATCTAAATTCCATAAACTCGTGTATATTAGAGATCCCTCTCCTCTCTGTTTGTTAGTGTTCCAGCACCATTTAGTTTTAAAGCTGATCTATTTTGTCCATGTTTTTCACTTTATACCTGTCCACAGCTAAGGTATGTTGCTTTAATCATTAGCAGAAAAAAGATATCTAGCTGAAATCATGACTAAGGGGAGGCATTATACAAATTATCGTAGTATAGAAATATCTTAAACTTCTCCTAAAAAGCAACAGAAGGCAAAACAAATAGATATCAACTAATAATTGAAACCCCTTCTTTTTAAAAAGAAAAACAAAAAGGAAAAACTAAATGTAGTTCCATTTATATGTAACAGTCAAAGGAAGAAAAGTTAAGATGGAGAAGAGCATTAATAAATGAAATTGCAACATTGATTGGTAGGTCCGAAGAAAAACAGTATCTTCCTAATAACTTTCTTCCCAAAGAGATCAAGAAGTCTTCTATTTTTTATTCTGTTGGGTGTGTGTGATATAGTGTCCAAGCCAGCTTTTGCGCACCTCGACTAAATCCACAGGATACCTGCCACCTCCCACCGGCAAAGGTAACTCTGGTAACTCTGTCCACCAAGGCTAGGACAGATGGGAACAATCACCTAGTTAAACAAAAAAAAAAAAAGGTCTTCTTTGTTTTTTGGCTCTTCCTCATTTATTTACGAACGACAAAAGAGAAAAATGAAATGTGTATGCAAATGGAAGGTAGCCGATATAGTTTGCTTTTAAGTGTTACAGAGTCATAACACAACAGTAGACTTCTACGTGGTTAAAAGTCATTCAACTGAAAACATCACTTCAACTATCTGCAAAGTTCAAATTATATATTCAGGCAGCAGGACAATGATAGATTAACCAAAATATGACAGTTCATATACAAAACTTTGTCATTCTTCCTTGCTCGGACTAAAAAGTAATTAGCAAACATCTTTAGCGCAAACAACTATAAACTTAGATCATGATATTCAATAATAAACTTATGCAGATTTTAGAGACAGTGTCAAGTCAGTATACATTTCATTTGTATTTAAAGTTAAGGCAGCACTTAATATATTGTAGTTGTCTGTTTAAAGCCTAAAGGGCAGCCCGGCGTATACCGCTATGCACAGGGTCTGGGAAGGGTAGGTCCACTAGGGTGTATTGTATGCAGCCTTATCTTGCATTTCTACAGGAGGCTCCTGTTTCCACAGCTCGAACCCATGACCTTCAGGTTACAAGGAAACAACTTTACCCGTTACGCCAAAGGCAGCCCTTCATCGTAGTAATATGCCTTTGGTTGTTCTTTCGGAAAAATAGAAGCTCATCTCTAAGATACACATTTTCTTCCTACTACATAGAATTAGAGTTTAAAATGAAACTACACTATGCATGCATTTATCTTCTAACTTGCATTAGCTCAACTAGTTCGATTAATCTGTCGTAAAGAGGTGCGAATTTCACAATCATCAACAAGCTCATAATAGCACTAAAGCATTACAAAATGAATACTAATTCAACATACTTAAAACACTGTTAAACAACAAATGACATGCATAAACAATGGCAATATCTAAACAACCTGAACCAATCGCGAGTCGAACTTGGGAAGCCCAATGTGTCCAACAGTCAATGATCCAAAAAAGTTCCCCAGCAATGCAGCATCTGGAATTGCTAATCCATTAACAAGCCCTGCAACTAAACCTCCTAGAAAACTATCCCCAGCTCCAGTTGGATCAACTTGAAATGCTGGAAAAGGCGCAATTGGCAATTCATCGTCTTTAGTATACACTGTACACCCTTCTTTCCCATTTGTCACTACAACACAACACCATTTTCTCGCTTCCTCTACATCCACATATGGTGCTTCCTCTGCAGACGCCTTCAAAAACCCGATTCGTTTCAATAAAGGCGAAAACCCGGTTTGATTCAAATGTACAAGTTCCACCGTTCCATCAACCGGGTCAAATACCCGAATTAAAGCTTGGATATCTACAAACACAACCTTACAAATTTCAATCATTCGCTCAAGCGTTTCGGGTAAAATCTCCCCACCAACACCAACAGCTAAACCAAAATCAAATTTCGAATTCGGAAGATCCGATGGAGTTACCGGGTCACATGCAGTGACCCGTTTTAGAATCCGATCTTGCCGTTTATTCTCCGTTGAAAAATAGGCGTGGAAAGCGGTGGTTTTGGATGACGGCGAAGAGATAATCGGACGGTGATTAACGGCGTAAGCAAAATCGGGGCCCACTTTGGAAATGTAGTGGGAGGAAATGGATAAACCGTCGAACACGGCGGAGATAAACGACGCCGCTCCGCCGAGTGACTCCGCTATTACGACGTCGTCTTTTATCAATACGTCGTGACAGTAATTCCCCACAATTAAGCACTTATGAATTGCTGAATCATCTTTCGCTTCCTTCACCATAATTTAAGTGTTTTTTTTTGCTTAACAAAATCGAAACGACAGGGGTTCAATTTAATTAAATAATTTGATGACAGAGTTTTTGCATGGTTTTTCAGTTTTAGTGAAAAGGGTATAGAAGAAATGAACCAAAATATGTTGCACAGACAAATGGCTGAGGTGGAAGTTTACAAACAAAACTAGGTGCATAAGCAAATCTGTGTATGCATTACATGTGTTTTTGTTGTTTGGCGAATGTATATAAAAGGGAGATATGGGAGCTATTAGGAGAGGGAGGTTTATTTAGATGTAAAAATGCAAATTGAGGAAAGATGTGAAAGGAGAATTTGTGCTTTTGTATTAATGCATTGAAGTGCGGACCTCATTGGAAAGGGATTGATTCTTGTGTCGTCTTCGATTAATTTTGTCCAACAGTGAATATTTGCAACTTGAGGGACCGGTGTCGTATTTGACCAGATCAATTTACAGTAAAAAACAAATTCCAATTAGTTAACAAAAATCAACTAAAAGTGAATTGAGAGAATATGACTTGTTTTTATTGTGCAAGTGAACAAATAATAAAGCGTTCTCATTGGATACTTTAGGTCTAAATTTTGAATATTTTTTTTCTTCATAAATTAACTACTTAAAATATGTCAATTTCTTTAATTAATGAGATCGCCTCAACAAGTCATAGAATTGCAGATGAAGTGTATATATAATGAAAGCAAATGACATATTTTATATTGAGGAGGAAGTGTATAATGAAAGTAGATGACATATTTTATGTGATTAACTAATTTGCAAATTGACTCTTGATAATATGCGCAAAATTATTTTCAAAATTTAAACCTAAAATGACTAATAGAACACTCCATTATGTATTCATATATATTTGATTGAAATGAATTGTTCGAATATCTACATAAATTTTTTTCAATATGTTAAGCCAAAATATACACTATTCAAGGGAACAACAGCATGCATGCTCATTGTCTATCGACCCATGGATACAGATAAAAGTTCCATTCTTTTAGAAAAAAAATAAAAAATACCAATTGCATATTCATTCCGTCTCATCTTATTTCGAGCGACTTATATATAGTCCAATAAACTCATAATATGAGAACGTACATACAATAGATTACTTAATCATAATTAATTAATGAAAGGACATGGTTCTCTCATCGTGAAAAAAAGTAATTGAAGGGAAAACCCGGGATCAAAACGCATTGTCACTTAACAAAAATAAATTAGTATAATTTGTGAATGTAAGTAAACTTTTTCCTCCTATAACATCCATTATTTTCTCCTAACAAAGGCGTCAACAATCTTCAACGTAGGATTATTGACGACGTGGATGCCCTACTTTCCAGTTTGGTAGTATCATTCTCCTACACTTAGCACACAACATTTACAGATTACAACAATTAAAACTAACATTGATGGCAAAAATTCCTTATACTAAGGGTGTGTAAACCTTAAAATTTCTGCAGAAATATGGTTGTTAAGTTGCAGACAACTCATTTTTTTCTTAAAAACATCAGGAACTTGTCTTCTTTTGCTAGCAGATTTCCTAAGCACAACTGTGAAATGAAAGATGTTTGCCCCATTCAATAGGAGAAGAGAGCGTCACGTCACATCACACGCTATTGAAATGACAATCAGAGATCATGACAATTTTATACCTATATAAGAACAAAATATTATCCGTAGCATAGAGATGTTGGATATGCAATCATATTCAATCAACAACGAAGTGATTAGTAAACTTTACCAGTGAACAAGATGGTTGCGAACAATTAATATTTCATAATACATGTAGGAATTCCAGTGGAGAGCTTATCACCTTGCTTCTCATTATAACAATGCATATCTAGCTAGGTCCATTGTTACAATGAAACTTTCAAGATAGTAGTAATCAACTTGAGCCAATTCCCCCCATGAAGGTCCTTGGATCAGGACAATTCCCGGAGAATTGTGCCTGCGAGAAGTCAAATCCTGGATTCTGCAGAGACGTAACCCTTTGTTATCAGAACGAAGTTCTTGGATAGTAATTTTTAAATCATGCAAAACAGCTTGAGACAGATATGCAGGTAAATAATAGAACTCCAAGATACTGACATAGGGACTGTCTACCAGAGTTCGAGCAATATGCCTGAAAGTATCACATTCACCTGTATCTACAAATTACAAATGCATAGAGAAACTAAAGGAAGCTAAGTTGGAGGTACCTAATTTAATCCAATAGATAAGACTGCTCATGAAGCTTGAAGCAATATAGATACATGGATATACACATACAAACACGGGGGACATGTGAGACAACACGGCTTAAATAGTTAATGGAAACAAAATCAGCCTGTTAGAGAGAGAATGACAAGTAAACCTTAAAGAAATTGAACTTATGCGTGTTATGGCTTTTGACACTAAAATCTCTGCAGCAGCCAAATTTGATAGGGAATTGCTAAAATTTAATCACGGAGTCTGGCTTATCAAATAATCATACATACAATCTGAACATCCAAAAACGTGAGAATGATGTCAATATTTTTTTGTTTTTGATGAAGGAGAATGATTGTCAATATTAAAGTATGGACTATCATTTTCCCAAAACTATAAAGAGTAACTACACCTGAAAATGAAAAATAAGGGCCGAAACAACAAGACATTTAACAACTTGAGAAAACAGAAAATGAAAGGAACGTCTAATTTCTCAATTTCAATATTTTTTTTTTTGTGTTTTTTTTTTTTTTCTTTTTGTGTGTGTGTGTGTGTGGGGGGGGGGGGGGGGATATGTAAATGACTAGAATCTAACTGTTACATCTTACTGTGCAATTATTGCTAAATCCTAATCAAGCGGTTTAAGACACCAAGCTAGTTTTCCAGTTCAAAACTTACAAAGGCTCTAGCAATTTCTCAATGCCGATAAATTAAAAATGTAGCTAATTGACATTCATTTGAGTGCTATGCTAAAAAGTTCCAACTACTGGTAAAAACTGAGAAGGTGAGCAATGATGACATTTCTGAAGCTTCATGAATGGAGTCATGGATTTAAGAAATCTAATAGATAGAGTTTCATATAAAGCCTTCTAAAAGTTCATTTTTTTCCTGTCATACCCTGTGGTTTGACTGGTGAAGACTAGGAGGTTAACTCCCAAGAAAATGTACGCAGTGATTGAACAAACAATCTGTCGATAGCCTGTAGTCCTTGATATGTATCTGCTTTGAATTGTCAGTAAGAACTGCTACAGCAGTACAGCACACAACAAGCACGCCAGGACTCAGGCACTCAAATGTTTAGTGAGTGAGACTTTTAATTTTACACAGTAATAAAGAAGCAAGCCATCGCGTTTCATTCACATTATCATCTAAGGGATTGCCTACATTCATTGAATCTATTAAAAAAGCAAGCTCACTCAGTACATAGATGAGCACAACATTTCAGATTAGTAGCCCAAGTAACTATAGGCACTCAAGCGACAAACATTCAATAGTAGAGTTCTTTATCTTTCCAGTCTTGTAATCATCTAAGTCATTTAGCAACCTCAAACCATCACCAGCATCAGTACAGATTTCCTAAAAGCTTAGCTTCTCTATAAAATGTGTGATGTATATGAACCTCACTTACTATTAATATTACCTTCATTTAACTCTATTTTGATTCATGTGTCCTTTCCACTAACCTTTACTTGCACATAACACTGCCTAGAATTATCACATCATTAAACATGGAAGATATTTTGGGGAAGCCCGTCTTAATTTCTGTAAAAAAGAAAATACTTTGGGATTTTGGATACAAGCTACTCTGATGCTCCCAAAAACGTTGCTGCTCTTCACAAGGAACAGTACTATTTTGCCCATTTGAACAGAAGTAAGGTAAAGATAGAACAGTAATGCAGTCCTACTTTTTCTTTGGAATAGAAGCTCAATGTACTATCATTTGCTTCTTTTTATAAGCTGCATGATTGCAAAAGGAGAAATGAGCCGTAGAATGTGGAGGAAAGGAACTAAATAAGAGATTGCTGCAGAAAGCGACAGACACATATAACAAATTATTGGTAATCAACAGTCTTCATAAAGGCAATTGATGATGAGAAAAAGAGTTCTCCAACAAATAGCCTGAAACATACATCGGATTATCTTCGGCCTTACTAGTATGAGTTTCCGCAAGCTACAAATTTCCTTGTATAATTTTCTGCACTATCCCTTCCTTCCTTTTTTTTTTTTTTAAGTTCAGCAGTGTCCAATAAACTATTAAAGGCCTTCTCTGTTATTAGAGGCAATTTCATTGCTTTCAACGCGGAAGCGGCATCAGGGAAAATCACCAGATATGTTAAGTCCAACAAAACGGTCAACAAAAAAAACCAACCTACAAATGAAAAATTATTACATAGAAAGGGTCAACCAATCATGAGTATGACTACAAGAAGGGGCAGGCCTATGAGTCGATCAACGAAAGAACGGTAAACAAGCAAGTAGCAATTTACAGTTCAACGAATCTACAGGAGAGTGCGAGAAATGCAACATATAATTCAGTAGAGCTTAATCATATTACCTCTTCTTGGAACCTTTGAAGCATGAGCCTTTTCTGTTCAAGATCACTGGCATAAGGATCCAACTGCCCTTGGCCCATTATAGGAGAAGACCATGTCTGACCTTTATTCCTCTTCTGTAAAGTTACATGCAGTATATCATCCTCTGCCATTTACCATCTAAGTTAGAACAGAATATATTGGTATACTAGCTATTAGCAATTTATCAATTATCGTTCAAACTAAGCATATCTGAACCTCAGAAACGAACTGAGAAACACTTCACACAAATATACCCAGAGCAACTTACAACAACTGACTCTTATAGCTATTAATTGAGCTGACCCGAATAGACTACGTGTTCTAAACTAATAAAGTTCACACTCTCTAACTTTCCTAATGATTTCAGAGACGTTTGACCAATACTGGTAAAGTTGCTGCCATGTGATCAGGAGGTCACGGATTCAAGCCTTGGAAACAGCTTCTGGCAGAAATGCAAGATAAGGCTGCGTACAATACACCCTTGTGGTGGGACCCTTCCTCAGACCCTGCACATAACAGGAGCTTTAGTGCACCGGACTGCCATTATTATTTATTGGCCAGTACTATTTTATATGCTCGAAACAGCACGAGTTTCTTCTCAATGTTTCCTAAAAGAGAGGCCCAGTACCACTCTACCAAGAGAAAATCATCAAAAGCACTGTACCAGCAATTGAGTTCTGTTACCACCACCAACTACTATGCAACAATAGCAAACTATCAGGGTACAACAACAAAAGCATACCCAGTGTAATCCCACATGTGGGGTCTGGGGAGGATAGTGTGTATGCAGACCTTGACCCTATAAGGTAGAGAGGCTGCTTCCAATAGACCCTCGGCTCAAGTAAAAACGATACAAAGCAGTTCGAAAAAGAAACAACAGGTGTGAAGAAGCCAAGACAAAATGCTAAAGGAAGCCCGACAACACATACTAAAAATGAAAGTCACTACCATAAAATAATACGATAATCAAAGTGCTAGAAACAATAAATAGTAGCAGAAATGGAATACGAAGAAACTGCCAAAGTAATACCATGACTACTAGTACGAAAAACTAATTGAGACAACCCTCAACTTCCTAACTAGCCCTCTACCATAATCCATATCCACCATCATCTTCTAATATAAATCCTGTGTATCCATTCCACTTCATTTTGGCCCGTTCCATCAAAATCTTACCCTTTATTAAGGAAAATAATAAATTACCTAGAGTCCAGAATGAACAATCGGTCTTAACTGGGTTCATCAGATCATGCTGCAGAGAAAAAAAATAAAAAAATAAAGGTAAAATCTTTGGTGAAAAATACTAAATTATTAGCTTACATAAGAGTAATAAATTGAAGAATACTGACATTAAGGTAAGGGGGGTTGCCTTTGATCCCAACTTCCAAATGCTTGGAATCAATCTTGCAATAAAATAGCTTCTTAGGAACATTTTCTGGAAGAGTAATGTAAATGTTCAATTCTTCAAGCGTTTGATCCCACTCGAACACCTTTTGGCCTGAAATTCAATCTTGACTTCACAATCAACACTTTATCATATTCCATGTGTACAAGAAAGTTAGTACTTCCACTGTCCCAATATATGTGTCACAATTCGAATTTCGAGAGTCAAACAATATAACTTTTAGCATGAAATTTCAAAGGAAAATTCAAAGGAGTTAGAAGTACCATTGTGGACGAAGCTGTGACGTTTCTCGGGGGCCAATTTTTCAGCCATTGAATTTAGGGTTTCAGCTTCTGATTTGGGTAATTTTTCTCTGATTTTGTTGTTCCTCCTCCTTGGCGCGGAATTGTTCTTTTGTTCCGGGTATCGGTTTTTTCTAGCTGGTTTGCGTGGTCTCGAATCTTCTGGAGTCGGTCCAACCGGGTTTGGTCTTTGTATGCCTAAGGCTGTGTTTGGTTAAACTTTTTGAAAATGATACTCCATCAAATAGTGTTTTAAGTAGGTGTTTGGCATGGGATTTTTTTATTTTTATTTTATAAAATTATTTTACTTTAATAAAAATGTAGTGTTTGGCCATAAGAATTAATTCACTTTAATGAAAATTATTTTTGAAAAAGTGAAAACGAGTTACTTGTTTTCACTTTTCTCACTCCTATTTCTTCTATAAAATTTCAAAAACAACTCCAATTTATATTCATGATTAAATACAACACCAACTTTAACTTTCAAAAAAAATTATTTTCATGACCAAACGGGGCCTAAATATACAGTTTTTAATGCGCATAATACGAAAAAAATCACAACCTAACACACACAAAAAGGTTCGAGAAATCCTAAATTACTATTTCGGCGTTAAAAATCTTAAATAAGCAACTTACGCCCTGAAAAGCATTCACTATCATTTACTAGGTCCTTATGGATAGACCAATAAAACTTTAGGTCAAACAGTTATGATTGCACATATTCCAGAAAAAGCAGAAACTAACACACACGAAAAATCTCGAAAAATACTAAATTTCAGTTTTGGGGCGATATAATTCCTAAATGAGCGACATACATCCTTGAAAAGCATTCAATATGATTTTCTAGCTCTTTACCGATAGACCTATAAAATTTGAGGTCAAATAGTTCCGATTGCACATAATCCTGAAAAATTATAGACTAATAATACACATAAAGAAGCTCGAAAAATATTAAATTTCTATCTTTGGGCCTTATAAATTCTAAATGAGCAACATGTGCCCCTGAAAAAGCATTCACTATCATTTACTATGTCCTTACGGATGAATTAATAAAATTTTAGGTCAAATAATTTCGATCGCACATTTTTCAGGAAAATCATGGACTAATATACACGAAAAGTCTCAAAAATATTAATTTCTTGTTTTGGGGTCATAAAAATACTAAATGAGCGATATGCACCCTTAAAAAAACATTCAATATGACCTACTAGGTCATTACTGATGGACTTGTAAAATTTTAGGTCAAACTGTTCCGATTGCACATACTCCAAAAAAAATCATAGATTAATACACCTGAAAAGGCTTAAAAATCTTAAATTTCTGTTTTGGGATCTTAAAAATCCTAAATGAGCAACATATGCTCCTGAAAAGCATTTGCTATTATTTACGAGGTCTTACGGGTAGATCAATAAAATTTGAGGTCAAACAGTCCCGATCGCACATACATATTTCACCGAAAAAACTATGGCCAACACATGAAAAACCTAGAAAATTCTAAATTCTTATTTCAGGGCATTAAAAATCAGAAAGGAGCATCGAACACCACTAAAAAAGCATTCATTATCTTAAAATTTGAGATCAAACCGTTCCAATCGCACATTTTCAAAAAAAATCATAGACCAAAACACTCAAATTAAAATTTTAGATTCCTAATTTCAAGGCTTTAAAAATCCCAAATGAGCGACGTACGTCCCGGAGAAGTACTATTCTCCATTACTCCCCAAGGTCCTTACAAATAAAATCATAAAATTTTTAAGTCAAAAATTCTCGGTCGCACATATACCAAGAAAACCATGCACTAATATATATATATAGGAAAAGCCTTTAAATTCCTATTCTAGGGCCTTAAAATCCTAAAAAAGTGGCTTATGCTCCTGAAAAGCATTCACTAGCATTACTAGGTCCTTACTGATGGATCCACAAAAACTAAGGTCAAATACTCCCCGGCGCACATATTCTGAAATAACCATGAGTTAATACACACGAAAATCTTTGAAAATCCTAAATTCATGTTTCTAGGCCTTAAAATCTTAAATACGCAACCTATGCCCCGAAAAGCATTCACTATCAGTTTCTAGGTCCTTATGAATTGACTGAGTTCAAATAGTTCCAAAATTTATACCGGAATAAATCTAAATTGAATTAATAAACTAGCCATGATTCAACTCATTCAAAATTTAATTGGTTAAAATGAGTTGGTTATAGACCTAGCTCAAATTTTATGGACCAAAGAAACCAAAGAAATTGAGACAAGCCATTTTTTTTTAAGGTAGGCACAATGTTGGGAGAGATAAGTCGTTTTTGGAGGCGTTGCTCCCAATATAATATAGACACAATATTGAGAACGCCTAGAAATAAATAAAATCCTATTGAAAGCCCCCTTCAAAGAATAAGTCATGCAGATTACGAATTTGGATTAATGAGACTCCAACGCGCATAACAAATTTTGATTATTGTCTTTGGTACTCTCTATTCCATGAGTCACATGCCTAAAAGTAGTTAAAAATCCCCCATGAACCATATGCATTAGCAGTTGGAAACCCACCTAAAAAAGATAACCACTTGCTCATTTCACTTTCTTCATCTCACTGTTGAATCTATTTTTAGCAATTTTATGTTTGACGGCCAACATTGTGCCCGCCCCATCCCCAACTCTTGCTCTAAACTTAGCTACTGAATATTGGTACTTTGCAGGTGATTCAAGGACCAAATATAATCCTATTACTTTGTATGTAAATTAGAAGCCCCCCAAAAATGATTACCTAATGTTAAACACTGATGCATCACTATCCTTGAATATTAAAATTGGGGGTTTATAATTAGGGGGTGTTTTTCGAAACAGTAGGGGGTAATGGGTAATGGGGTACACTGCACACACAACAGCCCAAGATCTTTTTCATCTTGAACTTCGAGCTTTGTTTATAGGACAGCGGTTTACAATGGAACATGATCTAAGGCCGCTAGAAATAAATGTTGATAGTACAAAACAACTGATTACTTTGCTTAACAATGCAGACACTAATACTAACAACTTCACTCTACTGTCTGATTGCAGGTTCCTTCCTCAACATCTGGATAGTCCACCACTCATCCATATCTACAGAAAACAAAATAGACTTGCGGATAGTCTAGCAAAAAGAGCCATCACTGCTGCACAACCATCCACCCTAGCTACTACTTCCTTAGCCATGTTGCTACTACCTTTTGGGTGCCTCCTCAAGACTACAAATATTTTGCGAGCTGATAAACAGGAAGACATTCTACTAGTACTAGACGTGTGAAGACCCTGGTCTTGCCGCCTAGTACATCTGTTAATATACCCACTACTATTGTTACTACTGGATGGTCCGTAAATATTGCACAATGTGCAAATACGTGGCAATGCTGCTACCAAACTACTCTCTGTAGACTTTTTATTACGATGCTAATATAAATATCCTATATCAATGATCCATTGAAAAAAGTAAAACAAGAAGATAAAAATTTTATCCGATCAAGAAAATAGTGTACTAGATATGGCGACAGAGAGCAAATCTAGTGTAGTGAAAGTGAAGCCAAGTAGTAGTAACCAAGTTGGTTCATCTTCAAAACCCGAAATGATTCATCTCTCATCAAGAAAAAGGTTGTTCAGATCTCATCTAATAAGCAATCTGGAGATTCTAAGGGTAAATCTGTCATTAATGTCTCTAAAACTGAGGTATTCTTTGGCACTAGATTCTTGTTTTTTGATAAATTTTGCTCTATTTGAGATCCTATTTAGTTCTAATATTGGTTACATATCCAAATACATGCTTGCTTTATGATAAATTCTTCTTTATTTGAGATCTATTTAGTTTTAATGTTGGTTACATATGCAAAAAGATGCTTGCTTTTTGGTAAATTCTACTTTATTTGAGATCTATTTAGTTCTAATATTGGTTACCCATGCAAAAAGTTGCTTGCTTTTTGGTAAATTCTGCTTTATTTGAGATCCATTTGGTTCTAGATTGAGGAGCCATTCTTGATTTTCTGTTTCAATTGAAAATGAAAAATCAAATAAAAATTTATAGCTGACTAATTTGTACAACGGAACTATATTTGTTATAGAAACGCAGTTTTCTGTACAATGTAATACTATTTGCTTTTTTTTTTTCAAGGATTAGAAGATGAATACAAAAAAGTAAGTATTTTTTCCAGCCTTTTTGGTTATTGTGATGAATAAGGATGACCTGACACAGCTTGTATTGTGTTGGACACTCTGTTCATGGGAAGTTGCTACATATGTGTTTTTGTTTGAGACATTTTGTATTCGAAATTTATTGGCCTGAGCTCTACCAAGAAAATGCGTTTCCTACAAAGAAGTTCCTCCTATTTAAGTGGCTTAAACCCGCAAATTTCTATACATCGAAGAGGGACTTGGATCTCATGTTTGCTATGCTGGTGAATATGTTTTACATTTCCTTGAGAAGGATTATATTTGGTATATGTGAAGGAATAAAATTATCATCTTTTATTTGGCTTATATTTTGAGTAGTATATTTTCAACCTGCATTAAAACCAAACAAATAAATAAAAATGAAATGAACTAGTCAATTGAAAAAAGATGTACAAGTGTCTGTTAGCTACATTTTCTCTATTGGATCTCACTCATTCACTAAGAGTCTGTTAGCTACATTTTCTCTATTGGATCTCACTCACTCACTCACTCACCCACCTGTCTCTTGGATTATGAATTCCAGCATCTTTTAGATATCTTGAAGACAATTTACTCGGCACTGACTCTAGATAGGAAGATTTGACGTCGAAAATAAGGGTAGAAGGTTAGTAGGTAGGCGAGTCATTCCTAGTTCTCTCTAATCAATATTTGTTGTTTATTTGCTTCATATTATTTGTTGTGCTACCTTTTCTGTTCTTCATTGTTTTCAGAATGACTGCTTCGCTTTTGTATTTTCTTTATATAATTGATTTCAATATTTTGTTAAAATATCGCCACATATAAGTGGTATTCGTTTTCTACATTAGTAAGGGGACTTAGAAAGAAAGAATGCAGATTTCAAAGACAACGTCCAAGGGAAAGAAAAAGCAACATGTCAATATTTTTATACCCAAAGAAGTTATTGTTGAGATATTACAAAGAGTACCTTGGCAAGATTTGTATGAAACTTTAAAGAAAGTATGCATACAGTGGTGTTCAATTATATATAGTGGTAGGTTTGCCTACTCACACGTTGAATGCGGAATATTAAAATCCTCATCATCATTCTCGCAATTGGAAGCAGTTATTATTAGCAAGACTGATGATAAACGTTCTGTCACAGTTTCTGCCTTGGAGTGGCATAGTTTTCCAAACGATGCACTCCAAGAACATAAAAGATATTGGGAGACTAAATACATGTATGCAGTAAATGATGTATTGAGCAACACCGTACGTAGAATCATGCGCATGCTGAGGGTATATTCTGTGAATGGTTTCATTTGTTTCTGGAGTGATAACGCTTGTCTCCATGTCTTGCAATCCTATCACTAAAGAGTATTTCACGACTCCACCATATTCTTATAAGACCAATATGGCACAACACCGGCTGGTTGCAGTTGGCTTTGGATTTTGCCGGCTTTCATATGAATACAAGGTTGTTGTTCTTCATGAACACACAGAATTTGAATATGCTGATATTAAACCATTAGTTTTAACTGTTGGAACTGACCGTTCATGGAGGTCTTTGAAAGTCATTCCTGATACAAAATTTATTTCTCGAATTGAGAGTGGTGCACATGTGAAAGGGGTATTATATTGGTACTTGGAGAGTTGTACTCCTAAAGATTGGCCATGTCATAGTAAGAGAATTAAACGTCTCATATGTTTTGATGTAACTAAAGAAGAATTTGATATGATTACCGTTCCAGCTGAAATTGATGGCGTAGGAGGAGTCCAGTATGTAATTAGTATTACAGAAGAAGGAGGAAATCTTTGTTTGATAAGCATAAGTCATGGTCCTGTTTTCTCTATCTTGATCCAGGTATATGTTGCGTATAGTACTACCGATTTGAGTTGCATAAATTCATGGAAGAAAGAGTTCACTGTGACCATTCCTAATATGGCTTACAATATAAAAATCAATCGTTTGTTCGTCTTAATTGTTACTGATAACATGTTGGTGATTCAACTTGATGATGATGAAGCCTATGGATTTATTAATGTAGCAACTGGAATGCTGTTGAGTGTATTACATCTGGATTGGTCTGAAATTGTTATCACTTATGTCCCAAGTTTGGTTACTCTTTTTCATCGCCCACAACAACTACAACTTCAACATATCAAGTGAAATCCCACAACTAAGGTCTGGGAGTCTGGGGAAGGTAGAGTGTGACAAATCGCTTACTGCTGCCTCAAGGAGGTAAAGAGATTGTTCTTGACCACTACTTTTAAGCTCTTCTTTTAGGTGCTAGACTAAACTAGATTGCAATTCATGTCTTTTTCTTTGTATCAAATTTCGGTTTATCATAATAAATTCCATTTTTTTAGAGTCTTTTGATATTATTGTTACGTGACACACTTCAAAATTAGTGTGTTACACAAGTTTTCAACAGCTATGAATTGCCAAGTATTAATGCTCTGAAATAATCATATGCACATACATCTAGTTTGGACTCTTTAAATTTGTCATTATGTGCGTGACTGATCCTTCTATGTAGTGCATTTTTGGAGTAATCATTTATTCAACAATTCTTCTGAATTTCTAGTGTTCAAAGAAAAGAAAAAGGTAGAAAAAAATTGTTCATGCGATTGGTTGCTACAAGCTTTTGTATGTGAATTTTAGATATTTGCTATTCAAAATTTATTGGTGTAATTAATTAGAATTTACATCAAAAAAAGTTGTATTTATATCAGTTTAAAATTGTTCAAAGAGTAATGGAACACCCATATATTTGAAGTGTCTTTTTGAAAAAATCGAGACAACTTTAATGGTATATTTATGTCTTTTCTCTTTATAAAATTAAACAATAACTTATAATATCAATTTCTAATTGCTGAGAGGTAAATTTGACTTTTAAATACCATGATTAATTGCAACCATCTGTTGTCACCTTTGCTAACTCTACCACCACAATGATCAATTCCTACTATTGATCAATTGTACAACTAATACCACTTCCAACTATTATCAATACCCTCTTCATTCATCACACATTCTCAGCTACCACTGCAACTATTAATATTAACCAACTTTACCACTACCAACATGAAGAGTTGGTGTTTGTTGAAAAGTGAAAAGCACTATATTATGTTAGAACTAATAATTATGTTATTAGAACTACAAAAATGTTATTAGAACTAATAATTATGTTATAGTGAAAAGCACTATATTATGTTAGAACTACAAAAATACTTATAAAACAGCTAACACTAAAATTGGACTAATAATTGATTTTTTTAAAAAAGAAAAATTCTAAACTGATTTTTAGTACAAGTTTATTTATTTCAAGGTCTAAATTTATTGGATTTATTTTAGTTCACGTGAATCTTTTGCTTTTTCTCTTGGATCAAATCGTCAATGTATATTCATATTCATATACATTTCATCAATTTAAATTTTATTTTAAACTTAGGAATAAATTGATCAAGCTAACACTATACGCTTCTAATATAATGATATTTTTATGTCTTTAATTAATATGTATATAACTAAACTTTAATTAAGCACTTTGTCAAATATGATAAATGTAGCATTTTCATTAGGGGTAACCATGAAAACTCCCATTTTATGTAACCACCGATTTGGTGGTATCCCATGATTTACTTATTTTTTTTTTCAATTATGCCCTTATTTAATATTATATAATCTTATTTTTTCCTTCACCTTATATTATTTAACTCCACCTCCTACTATGCCCCCACCCCCACCAAACTCTCCACCCAATTTTTTTTTTTTTTTTTTTAAATATTTCAAAAACTTGTTCTTACCCCCCCTCATCCCCAACACACCTCCACCACCTACTCCCCCCCCACCAATTTTTTATAAAATTTATTTTTTAAAACTTTCAAGAAAATTTTCTTATACAACCCTCATCCCCCCGCACACACAAAAAAATAATAATAATTTTTTGATTATTTTTTTTAAAAAAAAACTTAAAACTTCTTTTTACCCCTACCCCTATTCCACCCCCTACTCCACTACCCCCACCCCAAATATTTCTTTAAAAAAATTTATCCACCCTTTATCATATTCGTTTTCATTATTTTGTGTTAAATATATACAAATGCTTCTAGATTTTTTTTTCTTTGTGTTACGAATACAAAAAAATTAGTAAGAAACAATTTATTTTTTTGAATTTCATTACCAAACACATCCGTAGCATACACATAAAATGCATTCAAACTTTGTACTTGTTGTTGGTATCTCGTCTCAAAACACCAAAAAAAATAAAATTTGTTACTATAAAAAATAAATCCGATTATATTTATTTGATCTACTATTTTATTGACTTTGTTAGAATTTACATGAATTTAACAACTTAATATATCTACATGACATATTAATGATAAAATAGTAGAAAGAAAATCATTTTATTAACAATTATTGATAAATTTAACATTTATAATAATTAAGGACATTTTAGTAAACTTATCAGTTACAATACAGTACTGTTATACCCCATTTTAATACGGGTCAAACCGAGGTACAACATATTTGAAAACTTCTAAATAGAGTTAAGGAAGTCGCCACCTAATTAGTTCTACGGTGAATTAGGACACCTATTATATACTAAGTGATCTAAAAAATAAAGAGTTCATTTTAAGGTCTACTTAACTAAGTGATTCTAGGTAAGGGTTCTAATTATCCTATAGGGAAGGAATTAGACATCCTAAAGGATCCGCTAACTACGGTTAACCGGCCAAACTTAGGTTGATAAAGATTTAAAGGGTTATCTACTCTCTTCTTATCTATTAAGTAAAAAAAACTTTAAGAAGATGATAAAAAAAAGGGAATAGTGTTTAAATAGTGAATTTCAAAGTGATAGAGCAAAATAATGCATGTCTATGGGCATATGAAATTATATACGCAGTGTACATAATATGATAATAGTGTACCGACAAAATGTGTACATTTTACATGGGTAGGTGAATTTAAGATAAAGTAGCTAATCACAATAAAATTTATCTTGAATAAAATGACAAAGTGTGCATGATGGATAGTAGCTTGTGAGTTAAATTGGACTCCCACTCCTGGGAAGCATATTTGAAAAAAATGTGACATAATTTCCAACTTTTAGACTCTTCATACATTATTGTTATTATATTAAAAAAAATTAAAATCATGAAACCCATATTTTAACATATACAACCTACGAGTATAATGTCAAAAATCCATATTTTTGATACTAACAGAGTTCGAAAGAATTGTTAAAAAACCATTTTGTTGCAAACAAAGGATTTCTCAACTCGTGTGGAAAGGCAGTAAAATAAATTTGGTAAAAAAGAAGATTTTGGGCATATTTCAGGAATTTGAGACAACCAATTTGTTCTGGACTAAGTTTGTTACCAAGTTTAGAGAAAAAAACTATTTATTTATTAACCCCTTTTTTGCTTACGGAAATTCTACCCTTCAGCTATACTAGTCATACACCTAAGCCAAGTCACTAGTCTAAAATGGCTATCTATAACAAAAGGGTGGGGAGAATAAAAGATAAATTTTGCCATCTGTATCTATAAGCTTATACCAAATCAAACACAAGCAATCAAAACACCGATTTTAAACGACAATGAAAAGCAAAGTAATGGAGATAATATGACATGCGTATACAAAAAAAAAAAAATTTGAAGGAAAGGAGGAGGCTTTAAGTTGCCAGCGGATTTGACTCGAGAGTATGGAATGTGACTCCTTGTTCAGATGAGGATAGCATTTGAACCCCATTTTGAGACTCGACATAGGTAAGGGAGTCTTAGCGTTAAGACTCCCAAACATTGCTCCCAAGTGCATATGCAAAAGAAAAGATAAAAATTAGAAGAGGAAATCTGATTTTGAATATATAAAGAGTAACTAACAAAGAGGTTGCAGAGAAACCACACAATCCTTTAATTGAAAAAAAAATAGCGAAACATACTATCAAAACAACACCATGTCATCTAGTAAAATTTATTAGCGATAAGAGGGAGAGTAAATGACAAAGACTGAAACTTTTGAGAGTAACCGTTCAAATGTTCATCTCGTAGGTTAACTAATCGAGAGGCTAAGATAGAATTATTCGCTCCATCAATTTGGATATAAGGTTAACACTAACAGTGAAGAAGGTTTAAACATAACCTTCATTCCATGAACATAAATTTAATTATTGCTCCTTGACAAATAAAAAAAATAAGAATGCATAATCTGTAAAGATGGAAAATAATATGTATTTTTAGCTTGCTTGGCTAATCGCATCTAACGTCAATACGATTTCAACAATAATGTAGCAGATACTCCGTTGGAATCTCAAAGAGCAGGTTCGGAGGATTCAAGTAATTTAAAGCATACACAAGAAAAAATAAAAAATCTCACATCGTTAAACTCAGAACATGCTTCCTACATCAAATCGGGGAGGCAGCAGGAAATATAATAAATAACATCCCGATTAAGAGGATAAAAACTATTCTCATTGTAGAATCCTATGTAAGTAAGTTCGATTGCAGATTTAAGCCTATGCTACATACAATACCCCAAGAACATCTCAACAATGAATGAAAATCCTCCTCGGAACAACATACTTTCAAGGCTGAAATAAAGCATTAGTACACGTCTTTAGGCATATTCCCAAAAGAGGACCAAACTTAGACAGAACATGGTTTCTAAAGTAAAAATGGCATGGCATGGCATCGCACAAAAAGAATTTCAGAACCTAACGTTGCTCATATATTAACTTATTCCTTAGAACATAAAAATGTACTCAAAGAATTAATGCAACTAATCATGGTAAATCTATACTTCTGCTAATACGGAACGAATAGGAATTCTAATATGAAAAACAATACTAGATCCTACTACAGGACATTTTGGCCACAGAACGGAATAGAGAACGTTCATAACATAGACAAAACAGGGCACACACAATAAATGGAGAAGAGGGGCGAAAAATCACCTATTGCGGGGCAGTGAACTGGACGACCTTAGATCGCGAACCCACACTCGCACTTCGCGATTTCTAACTCAAATAGTGCAAAGAATATCGCAACTCGGAGAGAAGTTAAAGGCTAAATATTTGCGGAATACAAATTTCTTTTGTAGTGTAGTTTAGAATTCGTGGCTTCCTCCTCTTGCCTCCAAAGCTCACTGATCTCATGGTATTTAAAGATGGAAAACTAGGGTTCTTGGGGGTTCCCTTAGGCGGGAAAATCGTTTTTGAATTTTGAACTTAGTCAAAAGTTACCATTGAAATTCGAACGTTTTGGGTTGTGAACTTGGATGGGCTTGGCCCTTCACGTGATTGACATAGCCAAGACACAAGAATGGAGGAGCAAGCTTTATCCATGGTGAAAGTTGTCTGAAAATTTACTGGAAGAGGGAAAAAGAACGTTGAGACCCTTTGGAAGAGAGAAAAACATGTATTGAATAAGAGAGGGAAACTTAAGCCTAGTAATGTCTTGATACCCCATATCATATTGTGACCAACAAAAGAGAGCATGAATTTGAAATACTTATTGTTCACCACTTGTAAATGATGAAGCACCTTATTTTTTACATAATTATGCATATGTGGATGTGATATTGATGACTTGCAAGTCGGGTATGACGATACCCTACAGAATATGATACGTGATTGAATTAAATGAAGTTTGAATGCATTGATTTTACATGAGATAGGTGGATGCCCGAAGAAGGCGTTTGAGTGTAAGGGCTCATCGCTGGAAACCGTGTTTGCCGACACGGGAATTTGGTACCAGGCTAAGTGATCTTGTGTACTTGACTTTATGTCATTCCCAAATTGGGACTATAGGTAGGAGCCCGGGCTAAGTGATCTTGGGCACTATCATTGGGTCGAGACACCATGCTTCGTGGTCTTGTGTGTCTCTCCCTCACTTATACTCTAATCTCGGCGGCAACCGAGGTTTGACAGTTGGTAAATTATGTAGGGTATTCCACCTAGCTCAGTTGCATTTCATTGTTGTTGAGAAACTGTTGCATTATGCTCATGTGTTTTCAAATGATTTGATATGAAATTGCTTTATAATGGCTCTCAACTATATTTTGTAAAAATATTATGTTTTGTTTTGATACCTCTGCGTGCCAGTACTTTTGTGCTGACCCCCTCCCCTCTCCAACCTCTCAGATTCAGAGGCCCAGTCTAGGGGTCAAGAGAATCAGTAGATCATTCAGACAGAGTTGCAGAGACAAGTGGTGAGCCTTCTATGTTTCGGAAGGTCTTATGTCCTGCAGTCCTTTTATCTTATATTTAGTTTTGGGGTCTACTGGGGGCCTTGTCCTAGTTTATATACAGTTACTTGACTCAGTCATTTGTTAGAGATTTTCGCAGACAATTGTTTAGAGGTTGATTGATGTTGGGGGAACTTTATTTCCCCGTTATTGTTTCTTTTCATATTTATGACCTTGTTTCCGAATTATTGTGTTTCTTCCGCATTACTTTGATCATATGAATTAGGTGCATGATTACCAGACAGATAGGGGTGTTTCGGGCCTCCATGGTTCGAAATGCTCGTCACGGCCAGGCCCTGATTCGGGTCGTGACAAATAATAACAATAATAATAAGAAGAATATCGATGATTCTTAATTTTAAAAATAATACAAATAATTGCAGGACTTTTTAAAATGCCTAATTATAGGAATATCATACATATATATATATATATATTTTAAGCTATCAAATTATTTAGAAGCTCAAAGAGATGATTTGAAAGAAAGACGGGACAAAATTGGGTGTCAACAGCTGTCCCTCTTTGGTTTGAAAGGATGAAATTTTTTTCGAACAAAGAAGTTGACTAGTAACCTAATTTTGTCCCAGTAGACCAAATCTAGAAGGATGTGTGTTAGGGAGGATTGTGGCCAAACTCTGGTCTCCGAGTTGCCTACATATCTCTGGTTGCATGAGAATCAGGTCATATGTAGTTCGAGACTTGTAACACTTGTAGATTAGGAAAAAAAGATAGACACGAGCCTACGAAGATTGTCTTAGTGTCAAATTATGATGACATTAAGTATATTGATTCAGGAATATTGACCATCGAGGTGTCGATGCGAGTAAGATTCTTGAGAGTAAGGTTATCTGAAGTTCGAGGTAGACTCTTGATCTTTGTTGGGAGTTTGATCCTCATTCCCAACAAAATGCCCCATTTCACTGCTAAGAAATGGTTCCACGTTTGTGCTAAAGTTCCTGTAAAACTTTAAACTAGAAAAAGCAATTAGTACATAAATAGTAAATGCATTTAATGTAAAAATGAAAATAACGCCTCTCGGGCGTTAGTTTATGCTAATGCGATCTTGTAAGCTGGAAACAAAGCTTATGAGAAAAATAAAGTTTTAGGCCGATGATTCATGAGAATGATGCCTTTCGGCGATGAGAATGAGGCCTTAAACCAAGTAAATTATGAATATGAGGCATTTTCATCCAGATGATTGTTGGATAAAGGCCTTTCCTAAGCCATTGATTTATGAAAAATAACTTTTGCAAGCAATAGATTTCTCTAAAGCATTGGTTTGGTGTATCTGTAAGTTTTGTGCAATTATCAAAAGCAATTGTGCAGTGCATCTTAAAGAGATTGTGCGGTGCTATGAAAGAAATGAAAGCCATGCAGAGTGCGAAATAACCTAAAGCGATTGTGCGGTGCCTTAAAAGAAAATGAAAGCCGTGCGTAGTGCAGAATAACTTAAAGCAATTATGCAGTGCATTTGTGCTTATGCTGAGCCAATATATTAAAGCATTCGTGCAGTGCATGTGCGGTGCATTTTAGAGCATATATGCAAAGTAATTGAAAACCGCATGTAGTGCATTTTAAAGTAATTCAAAATGATTATGCAATGCGTCTGTGCTTATGCAGAGCCATTATAGCCACATGCAATGTATTTTAACATATTTTAAAGCATTTGTACAGTGCATATGCGGTGCATTTAGAGCATATATGCGAAGCAGATGAAGCCATGTATTTGTGCATTTTAAGCATTTGAAAATACTTGTGCAGTATATTAAAAGAATCTATGTAGACTGGCCAGAAGTCGTGTGCAGTGCATTTAAATTTTTTTAACTCTTCTAAAACATTTAATCAATAATAGTAATAAGGCATAATTCCTTCCAAATGTTTTTTAAGGGAAATCAAACCGTTCGAGGTGTAATCCTCGCAAGACTGCAAACATTGTTAACTTATAGACTTCTGCTAATCTGTAGAACCTGCATCCAAAGAAGAATTTGTAAGTTTGGGGGATGGTTGATTTGTGTTGACTTTGGAGGTCTGGCTCTTGTTACTTCGTACTTCCAGCTTTGTTTGGACTCATAATCCCATCTACTTCCAATCTTGGCCGATAGATGATAAAGAAAATATTTGTTTGAAATTTATTCAAAATAAAAGATAAATAAAAGTAATAAATAACTTGATAACTAAAATATGCAAATATGCATAGTAGTAAAAGGAAATTCTGCCAAACTTTGAATTGTGACATATGTGAAACAATGAGAATGTCCTTTATCCCAAGCGAATGTCCCTTCTTCCTTCAATTACTTGGTTGAACCCACATTCTTCCATATCTCTTATGGTCTTCTCAACCATTTTCTTGAAACGATGCCCTTAAAAACTGTCCCAGTTTTGACTTTGAGAGAAATGTTGCGTTTCCATAGTGATGAGATCGAGCCTTGTATAAAATGCCCATGTATTCTATCAATGGAATCAGGACGAGCCTAGCTTATGGAATACTCTTAAGAAGATTAAAAACTAAGGGGTCGAACCCCCGTGGGTTGCCTGCGTATCCCACAGGAATCAGGCCGAACATAGTTCATTACATATGAAATTAGAAAAAGAAAGCAAAAAAAAAAGAAAAATGATTTTTCTTCTGATGTGACCGAGGCTGATGTGGCCGCCTATGTATCCGCCAAGGAAATCAGGTCAACCGTAGTTCGCAACGTATGAAATAGAAAAAAAAGAGAAATTTGATTTTTCTTCTAATGTGACCGAGGCCGATGTGGCCGCCTATGTATCCGCCTAGGAAGTCAGGTCAACCGTAGTTCGCATTACAAGCAAAAGAAATTTTTGAAAAATTTCTACTTAAAAGACCAAACCTGATATGGGCTTCTTACGTATTCTCCCAAGGGAATTAGGTCATTTGTAGTTTAATTACATAGCAAAAGGAACATTACATAAGAAATGAAAGGCTTCTAAATATAGTATCTTTTAACAGCATCTGCATTGATGGCTTTCGGCCACACTTCGCCATCCATTTCCGCTAGGATCAGTGCTCCGCCTGTCAGCACTCTGTGAACGATGTAAGGCCCTTGCCAGTTGGGTGAAAATTTTTCCTTAGCTTCATTCTGGTGCAGAAATATGCGCTTCAACACCAATTGTCCCGGCTTGAATTGTCTCGGCCGTACCTTCTTGTTGAAAGTTTTGGCCACCCTATTTTGATAAAATTGCCCATGACAAACTGCGTTCATTCTTTTTTCATCAATTAGCATAAATTGTTCATACCGATTTTGAATCTATTGGGCATGATTCAACTCAGCTTCCTGAACGATTCTCAATGACGATATCTCTACTTCTGCGGGTAACACTGCTTCTGTTCTATAAACCAGTAGATAAGGTGTTGCTCCAGTAGAAGTCCTAATAGTGGTGCAATATCCCAGAAGGGCAAATGGCAAATTCTCGTGCCAGTGTTTGTAATTATAAATTATTTTCCGCAATATCCGTTTAATATTCTTGTTGGTGGCCTCAACTGCTCCATTCATCTGAGGATAGTAAGGGGTGGAATTATGATGAGTAATCTTAAACTTCTCGCATATCTCACGCATCAAGCCGCTGTTGAGATTAGCTCCATTATCTGTTATAATTGATTTCGAAACTCCAAATCAACAAATAATGTTATTGCGAACAAAATCTGTCACCACTTTCTTTGTTACAGACTTGTATGAGGAAACTTCCACCCATTTGGTGAAAGTTGTCTGCAAATTTACTGGAAGAGGGAAAAAGAACGTTGAGACCCTTTGGAAGAGAGAAAAATGTGTATTGAATAAGAGAGGGAAACTTAAGCCTAGTTTTTAGGGTTTTGAGGGCATTGTTGGTGTTTTGGTTAGAATAAGTGAGGATAAAATAGGAAGTTTTCTATAGTTGGGAATTAAATGAGTTTGACCAGCCTATTGGGATGAGACATGTGGCGAGGGAGGTGCTAAGTGTGTGCAAGGGTGTGTGGGGCATGTGCTAAGAGGGTGTAAGTGATTGTTAGTGTCCTTTGTGGAGCAAAGGTGGCGTCCACGTCGTGCATGACGTGGACGAGGAGTGAGAGAAGAGTGGGCTGGTGGATTGAACTTGAATTTTGGGCTGAAATTTCATGAAATTTAAAAAGATGGGTTGCTTTAAATGCATTCTTTCTTATGCTCGTTGGGCTTTCAAAATTAATTTAAATAACAATTTCAACATGAATATATTATAAATATCCAAATAAAAATGACAAAAATCATTTGATGCTAAAAATATAGACGCTTAAACAAGGTTGCACGATAAAACGATAATGTTACTAAAGAAGAAAGTCGCAAAATACTTATTCGATAAAAGTGAATGTCTTTTTTGCGAAAGTTTAGAAAATGTGACGTTGATTTAAAATATGACCAAAATAGTAGTAGTAGATGAGAAGTAATAATAATAATAATAATAATAATAATAATAATAATAATAATAATAATAATAATAATTGTCACACCCCTTTTTCGTCCGAAGGGATCGAGTCGAAGGGTTTTTCTAATTAAAGTGACGGTATTGAATAGAGATTAATTTAATTACAGAGTCGCCAATTGAAATTGAGTTATGGTGTTCCAAATCACCTTTATGAATCCCTAATCAAAAGAAAATGACTCTTTATTATGGTCTGCGAAAACAGAAGACCGGGTAAAAAATTCTGTTGACCAAGGGGAAGGTGTGAGGCACCCCTCGAGTCTCGTGGTTCTAGCATGGTCGCTTTTATTGACTTATCTTGACTTAAACTATTTGGATAACTTATGTTAAAGCCTAAAATTTGCTCATTTTTAATTATATCAAAATTCGACTATTATTTCATATTGCATAAATCAGTGAAAGTTAAAATATTTGCCAAATCAATTTTAGAAAAATATTTACTAAGGTGTATTTATACATCCTTGTGTTTTTAAATATCTCGGAATGATGCGTATGCCCCATTCTTAATTGAAATTTTTTATTATTATATATATATATATATATATATATATATATTTTAAATATATATATAACAAATTATCTAGCATTAAATAACTTACTTCCTTGAAATATTATTTAACTTTAAGTGAAATATAATTAGATAATTAGTTAATTTTAAAAAATAATTATTAAGATTTAATAATAATGAAGAACTAATTAAAATAATAATATTAATATTATTATTATTATTAATAATAATAATAATAATAAAATAATAATATAAGTATCTATTGCTAACTACATTATTTCTATTATTAAAATAATCCTCAAGTTTATACACTTTTAATTAATATAATATTAGAATACTATAAAATCAAAGTTATCTAACTAAATACTCTTTCTTTCATATCACAACAAACTTAAACGTACAGTAAATCAAAACCACACTTAAAGAAAAAGAAAATGGCCACTGGCCTCGATATCCAAAATTTACCATAAAGAAAAAAAATGACGGGAAAAAGAAAGAAAAAAAAAATAAAGAAAAAAAAATAAAAAGATCGATGACATAGGGGAAGGGGAGATCGGCGCTGGCAGGGGTATTTTGGGGTGGTTTTGGTTGGCTTTTCAACGCTTTTGCCGGCGGCAATGGCTAGCTGACGACGGAAAAAGGGAAGGGGAGAAGAGACGTCAGAGCGACGCGGGGAAAGGGGAGAGAGAAACAACGACGGCAGCACTAGAGTGGGTTGGTCGAATCTGTAACGATTTTCGACAGAGGTGACGTTTTCCAGCGGTTTGTTGGACGTAAAATAACAGCGGTAAGAGATCTCTGCCATCTTTGGTGGTTTAGCGGAGATGGAGAAAACAATTTTTTTTTCTTTTCATTTTCTCGATCTCCTTTTATTCATTGGGTTTTGCTCGATTTTTCCTATTCTGTCTTCTATGTATATACAAAGTATTTGTGAGTACAGAACTTTTTTATGTATTAAGAATTGCAACTACACAGTATTTTTGATTGCACAATATATGATATGGAATTTCACATAATTAATCAATTACTCATGTTAAATAATGTGATAAAATCACTTAAGCATTTTTCTTCATGTTTTTGTAGACTTACAACATAAAATGGTTCAAGATTGAAAAGAACCTGTAATTGTTTGAACTGAATAATAAGCGAGAAACAGTCGTCACCGGAAATTCATCTAAAAATCAAACTCAATATTCAATTTTTTTTTTGTTTCTGATGTTTAAGTACGTACTCTGTGTGAATGTACATACTCTAGTTTTTTTTGGGGGGGGGGGGGTTTATGCAGTATCTGATACTGTCTGACTGATTTTTTTTTCACTGATTAATGTACGTTCTTCCTTTTTTCTTTTTGTTCAGGGGTGGGAATCCCTTTATACTGGGACTTTAGGAGGGAACGGTTTTTTTATTTGGGGGAGTAGTTTTTAGGCAGATAAAGGGGAGGGATTGTTTTTTTCAAATTTAATTTTTTATTATTATTATTATTATATATATATATATATATATATTTAATATATAAAATAATAATAATAAAATAATAATAATTATTATTATAATAACAATTAATTAATTTTATGTTTAAGAAAAATATAATAAAATTTACAAATAGTCAAAATAAATAAAACAATACAAAAACAATTAATTTTATTAAAATTTTAAAAAAAGAAAATATATATATATATATATATATATATATTATTATTATTTTTAATATCTCAAAATTAACATTACCTAATTATTTATTTTTAACTAATAATTTATTAAAAATAAAATTAATAATCAAAATAATGTATGACTGAATATTTAAAATTGAGGGAGGATCAAAAATCACATGTCTACATTTTTGCCCCTCTTTGCGTGAAATCTCGAAGAGTTTTCACACAAAGAAGTAGACAAAATATGATTTTTAATTCTCCAATTATTTGAAAAGTAAAAATAAAAATAAAAGGAAAAATGTGACCGAGTCCTGTTTTTGGACATCCTACCTATCCCGGTTTATAAGGGAATCAGGTCACGAGTAGTTCAAAAGTAATACGGAGAGAGAAAGAGTTAAAGTCGAGTGAGATTCCATCGATTTTTCGGTTGACGACTTCTGCTTTTACATTCAAATAACTAAGAAAAATAAAAAATGAAATGAAAATTGCAATCTCTAGAATCTTGATTCAAATCTTCATGAGTTGAACTTGAAAATTCACCCTATTCTTTAGACGGGTTCCTAGACTTACAAATTTTTTACCCTGTTCTTCAGACGGGCTCCTGGATTTACAACTTCTTCACCCTGTTCTTCAGGCGGGCTCCTGGACTTACAACTTCTGCGCCCTGTTCTTTAGGCGGGCTCTGGACTTTTTTTTTCTTCACCCTATTCTTCAGGCGGACTCCTGGACTTCCAATTTCTTTACCCTGTTCTTCAGGCGGGTTGCTGGACTTCCAATTTCTTCACCTTGTTCTTCAGGCGAGCTCCTAGAGTTTCTTTTTCTTCACCCTGTTCTTCAGGCGGGCTCCTGAACTTTCTTTTTCTTCACCCTGTTCTTCAGGCGGGCTCCTGGATTTGTAATTTCTTCACCCTGTTCTTCAGGCGGGCTCCTGGATTTACAATTTCTTCACCCTATTCTTCAGGTGGGATCCTGGACTTTTTTTTTCTTCACCCTGATCTTCAGGTGGGCTCCTGGACTTCCTTTTTCTTCACCCTGTTCTTCAGTCGGGCTCCATGATCGAAATCCAGCATCGGATGCTATAACCATGCTTCTTGCATTGAGAAGTGTGAAATCGCATCCTTTATCTGAAAATAATTGTTTCATCTCTGTTCCAAACAAAAAACAAAAACAAAAAACAACAAAAAAAATAAAATAAAAAAAATTATGAGTTTTAAAACATGTGGTGGTTGGTTTGTGGCATTTGGCTTTTGAAGTGGCCGCTCTCGCACTTGCCATGCTCAACTCTTTTCCAATCCATGATAATATTCATTGAATTGTCATACTTCTGACTCGAAATTCTGACTACTGAGATCCTCAACTCAAATCATATTTCTGTTGTATGATGCTTCTGAGTTTAGCTTCCAATACATCCCTTAGATTTTCACAAGTTTAAAATGATCAAATCACAATTATCTTGAGTACCTTACTTTTACTTTGAAACGTTGTCTCTGTGCATCGATCCTTTGTCTTACTTTGTACCCTTAACGGAGTTGGTAGCGAGTTTGGAGTCCTTTCTCACTCGACCTGACGTGAATTTGACTCAAAAGACAATAAAATTTTTTCGTTTGATGACAAGGACATAAAAAATAAAAAATTAAAAAAAAACAAAAAGAAAAAAAAACAATAGGCATCTCTTTTTAAAAACAAAGAGAAAACTTATCTGAATGTGAAAACCGATTCTGGTGATTATGACATGCATTTTGAATCAAACAACCAGATCTACCCATACCAATCATTACAATTTTTGTCCACTTATTGAGCTTGAAATTAAGTCAATCTTGAACTTGTTCCTTCTTGATAACGACCTTTCTTCAGCTAGTGGTACCTTAATAGGTTTTTGCCAACGAGCCTATCTCCTTTTCATTTCTGTCTCAGCTCACAGTCGTCTTATGGTGCCCGAAAGGGTTTTCACCAATAAGACTCTCATTTTCATTTTTTGATTTTTTTTTAAATAAATACCCAAAATATGAAATATCATGCACTCATAACATGTTTAGCCTTGACATTCTCAAAGATTGATATGAAGGTCTTTCTTTGGTTGTGATGTGGCTTTTGGATAGGGTTAGAAAGAAAGGTCGGCATGAGGCTCAAAAATTTATATAACATTGGGTGAAACATACAACTTTTGGAATCAATTCTTTTTAAGAAAATAAATTTTTGCCCCAGTTTCATTTCATTCTGGGTAATTTGAATTTTCTTCTGGTTAAACCGAACCCCGAAGTAGGGATGCCTACGTAACTTGTAATAGCAAGAATCAGTTCAAACGTAGTTCATGAAATATCATTCTTTTGTTTGATTTTGAATTTTTGATTGATTTTTTTTTAAATATATATATTTTTTTTCAACTTTTTTTTTCATTTTTCTGACTTTAATTTGATTCCAAAAGAGGGGTACAAAGAAAAATAAAAGCTCAAAGGGGTAAGCAAAGGTCGATATATTATTCGAATAGTAGAACAAAATGCTTTCATCATTTCAAATCTTTAAAAATGTAAGTACAAAACATACATAACATAATTGTACATGAATATCATACATAATATCTTTTAACTGCATCAGCATTGACCAGTATTCCCTCCATTTTGCCTTCTACATCAGTTAGATATAACGCGCCATTAGGTAACACTTTCTTCACCATGAATGGCCCATGCGAATCAGGAGAAAATTTGCCTTTGGCTTCAATCTGATGAGGTAGAATGCGTCTTAGTACCAACTGACCAACTTCAAAATGTTTGTGACGCACCTTTTTATTATGTGCTCGTGCCATTCTCTTCTGGTATAGTTGTCCATGACATACTGACGTCAATTTTTTTCATCAATCAAGCTTAATTGCTCCAAACGAGTCTTGACCCATTGATCTTCATCAATTTCAGCTTCCACAACTACTCGAAGAGATGGAATCTCAATCTCTGCAGGTATAACTGCTTCAGTTCCATACACCAACAGGTAAGGATTTGCACCAATTGAAGTCCGAATTGTAGTACGATAACCCAACAAAACAAAAGGTAACTTTTCATGCCATTGTCAGGAACCCTGCACCATCTTACGGAGTATTTTCTTTAAGTTCTTATTGGTAGCTTCTACAACTCCATTCGCGTTTGGACGATAAGGAGTTGAATTACGATGCATAATCTTAAATTGTTGGCACACTTCTTGCATCAGATGGCTATTGAGATTCACAGCATTATCTGTGATAATTATCTTTGGAATGCCGAAATGACAAATGATGTTGGAGTGAATAAAATCGACCACTACTTTTTTGGTCACTGACTTGAAAGTCGCAGCTTCCACCCACTTTGTGAAATAATCAATAGCTACCAAGATGAACCTATGTCCATTCGAAGCTTTTGGTTCAATTTGTCCAATTACGTCCATTCCCCAAGCCACAAAAGGCCATGGAGCAGTAATTATATGCAACTCAGATGGAGAAGAATGTATCAAGTCTCCATGTACCTGACATTCATGACATTTACGAACGAAATTGATAGAATCTCGCTCCATGGTAAGCCAATAATAACCTGCTCGGAGTATTTTCTTTACCAAAACATACCAGCTCATGTGTGGTCCACAAATCCCAGAATGTATTTCAGTTATGATTTTTGAAGCTTCTTTAGCATCTACACACCTCAGAAGTCCCAAATCAGGAGTCCTCTTATACAAGATTCCTCCACTTAAGAAAAATCCACTAGACAAACGTCGAATGGTTCTCTTTTGATTACCATCAGCATGTACAGGGTATTTCTCAGTCTGAATATATTCTTTGATATCATAGAACCACGGCTCCCCATCAAATTCTTCTTCAACTATATTGCAATATGCATGTTGATCATGAATCTGTATATGCAAAGGGTCAATATAAGTTTTATCGGGATATTGAAGCATCGGAGATAAGGTCGCCAAAGCATCAGCAATCTCATTATGAGCTCTGAGAATGTGTTTGAACTTCACTAATACAAATCGTTGACAATGATCTTGCAAACAACTTCTATATGGTAGGAGTTTCGAATCACGAGCCTCCCAATCTCCTTGGATTT
Source organism: Capsicum pubescens (assembly GCA_030864215.1). NCBI lineage: Eukaryota > Viridiplantae > Streptophyta > Magnoliopsida > Solanales > Solanaceae > Capsicum > Capsicum pubescens. The sequence continues at coordinate 6,155,405 of CM061543.1, forward strand.
GGTGGACTAATAAATCTGAATCTCCTAATACCAACAATTCTTGGACCCTCATGTCAATGGCTAATCTCAATCCCAGAATGCAAGCTTCGTATTCTGCCATATTATTGGTACAGTAGAAACGAAGTTGGGCTGTTATGGGATAATATTGTCCTGATTCAGAAATAAGAACCGCTCTTATCCCCACTCCTTTTATATTAACAGCTCTACCAAAGAACAACTTCCAACTTGAATAACAATCTTCTGAAACAAACTCATTAACATACAATACCTCTTCATCTGGAAAATAAGTCTTCAATGGCTCATACTCCTTATCAATAGGATTTTCAGCCAAATGATCCGCCAAGGCTTGAGCTTTCATTGCAGTTCGTGTCACATAAACAATATCAAACTTTGTGAGCAACATCTGCCATTTCGCGAGTCTGCCTGTGGGCATAGGCTTCTGAAAAATGTACTTTAAAGGATCCATACGAGATATGAGGTAAGTAATATAAGATGACAAGTAATGTTTCAGCTTTTGGGCTTCCCAAGTTAAGGCGCAACACGTCTTCTCAAGAAGAGTGTACTTAGACTCATAAGTGGTAAACTTTTTGCTAAGGTAGTAGATGGATTGTTCTTTTCTGTCTGTGACATCATGTTGATCCAATACACAGCCAAAAGAATTATCTAAAACAGACATATACAATATCAAGGGTCGGCCTGACTCTGGAGGAACCAAAATAGGTGGATTCGACAAGTGTCTCTTAATTATGTCAAATGCCTCTTGAGATTCTTCAGTCCATTCAACTTTAACATTCTTCTTCAACAACTTGAATATTGGCTCACAAGTTGTCGTAAGATGAGCAATGAATCTACTGATATAATTCAACCTTCCAAGTAAACTCATCCTCTCCGTTTTATTTTTTGGTGGAGGTAAATCTTGGATAGCTTTTATTTTTGAAGGATCTAACTCAATACCACGTCGACTGACTATAAAACCCAAGAGTTTTCCTGATGGAACTCCAAATACACATTTTGCTGAATTAAGTTTGAGATCATACCTCCGAAGCCTTTCAAAGAATTTTCTCAAATCTTTGATATGATCAGATTGCTCTCTCGACTTAATGATCACGTCATCCACATAAACTTTAATTTCTTTGTGCATCATGTCATGAAATATTGTGGTCATTGCCCTCATGTAAGTTGCCCCATCATTCTTTAATCCAAAATGCATAACTCTATAACAATATGTCCCCCATGGAGTAATAAATGATGTCTTTTCCGCATCTTCTGGATCCATAATGATCTGGTGATACCCCGCATAACAATCCACAATAGAAGCAAGATCATGTTTGGCACAATTGTCCAACAAAATATGAATATTGGAAAGTGGAAAATTATCTTTCGGACTTGCTTTATTTAAATCACGATAATCAATACACATCCGAACTTTGCCGTCCTTTTTTGGAACAGGAACAATATTTGCCAACCAAGTAGGATACTGGGCCACTCGAATGACTTTAGCCTCAATTTTCTTTGTAATTTACTCTTTAATTTTTACACTCATGTCAGTTTTGAGTTTTCTTAGCTTTTGCTTGACAGGAGGAAAAGCAGGATCAATTGGCAACTTATGAACTACCAAATCAGTGCTTAAACCAGGCATATCATCATAAGACCACACAAATTTGTCTTTATACTCATGCAAAGCTTCAATTATAGCTTTCTTTTGTTGTGGTTGAATGTGTACACTTATCTTAGTCTCCCTAATATTTTCATGATCTCCTAAATTGATCGCCTCAGTTTCTTCCAAATTGGGATTTGATTTATTCTCAAACTGTTTGAAATCTTTGCTTATATCCTCAAATGTTTCCTCTTCATCGTATTCAACTTCCTTATTCATTATTTCAAAATTAGACTGATTTTTTAAATCTGGTTGACATTTCTTCATGCATGTCATTTCATTAGAATCGGCATAGAAAGAACTGTATGATAGAAAATAAATAAATAAAAATCAGACTCAAAATAAAAATGAAGGGAAACTACACTTTATTAGAAACATAGATAGAAAGAGTTTTAACCTAAAATAACAAATTTAAAGTTCTAACTTACAATCCTAGAATGATTTAAATTGCAGGAGTAAAACAAACAAACTACTAAGACTGTAAGAAAAACAAATAAACTACCAAGACTCCTTTATAATAGGGAGAGGAGTGGCCTCCCAATTGTTAAGATGGACATCAGGACCGACAAAATGCACATCTGCATTGCTGGTACCTTCCTCAATTTAAACCATATCAGCCTCAATGAACAAATTCTGAAAAAGGCCAATCAACTCTGTATCATCATCATTCATTGATTTTGCAGCAGGTAACCTGGAGGATCCAACAACACTGAATTTGATGAAAGACTCGTGAAGTGGCGGTATCGGCTTAGTAAGTGACCATGACTCTTTCTTATGTTTTTTAGCCTTCTTTATATCTTCAGTAGTAGGCTCGTATCCCAAACCAAAAGTACCAAAGTTCTCATAGAGGTTTATCGGATGAACTATGCCTTGCAAAAACATCCCTAGACCTTTTCCTGGTTTGAAACCATACTTCAACATTTCATTCACTACCATAACAGATGCAGAGTAAAATTGTGGTCTTGCGATGAGATTCTCCTTGAGGATATGCTCAACAGCCACTACCTCAGAAGCTTGATGAATTAACATATTGGCAGTATCTGCTTCGATGGAAGAAACAAAGTAGTCTTTATACATTGATAAGTCTCCTTCACCATGAACAACTATCTCCTGCCTGTCACATTCGAATTTGACCATTTGATGCAACGTTGATGCGACTGCTTTAGCCCTATGAATCCATGGCTTTCCCAATAACATATTATACGAAGTATCAATGTTCAACACTTGAAAATCCATAGAAAAATCCACAGGCCCGATTGTCAATATGAGTTTTATTTCACCAATGGCATCAATTTTTGATCCGTCAAAACCTTTGACGCACACATTGTTAGGTCGGATTCTTTCCACATTAACATTCAACTTTTGCAAAGTTGACATAGGACAAATGTTAGAGCCTGATCCTCCATCAATTAACACTCGAGTGACGATGGAATGTTCACATTTCACAGATATGTACAGACCTTTGTTATGCTCCGTACCTTCCATAGGCAATTCATCATCTGAAAAAGTAATTTTATTTGCTTCAAGGATCCTTCCAACAACTTTTTCCAACTGATTTACTCTAATCTCACTAGGAACACATGCTTCATTAAGAATCTTCATTACAGCCTTGCGGTGTTCCTCTGAATGTATCAATAAAGACAACAAAGAAATCTATGCTGGTGTCTTCTTCAACTGTTCTATAACAGAATATTTTGGCAATTTCATTTTCTTTAAGAATTCTTCAACTTCTTCATCAGTGACAGGCTTATTGACTGTCATTCGTTCTTCACCGCCTTATTTATTATTTCTTAACTCTACTGGAGCATAACATCTTCCAGATCGAGTTAATCCCCCTACTTCATCTACATCTTCAGTCACTTCTTTCCCCTTGTGCATCACTACAACGCGATCATAATTCCAAGGGACTGCCTTGGTATCAACCTTAGGCAGCTGTGACACTGGTTTAATAATAATAGGAGCTACGGGTGCTCCTTTTATGATTAAAATAGGCTTATTGGATCTTTCGGGAATAATGAGTTTTGGCTTTATTTGACTTGACCCAATATTTTCTGAAATCTCTTTCCCCATCACCAAGGGATCATTCGATGATTCGGGTTTTGCTATCACCACCTCCGCTTCTGCAGGTTTTTCTTTCGTCAAATCCACAACATTTGCTGATTTTTCGGAATTAGTTTTAATTTTAATGATCGGCTTAAAGGAAATCATAGAATCTTCACCACTAAGTATCACTTCGAGCATGTTTGTTTCATTATGATCTGGCAACGGATTTTGATTGACATTTGGAGCGCCTGGACTTTCTACCATAATTTATTGGGTATTAATCAACTCTTGAATGACTCTTTTCAGATACTAACATTTCTCTGTGTCGTGCCCTGGGGCATCAGAACAGTATTCACATCTTCTAGAATAGTTCAAATTCTTCGGAGGAGGATTCGGGATCCTTCTCTCAATTGGGTTTAGAACATTTATTTTTCTCAGCCTATGAAATAAACTGGTGTAAGATATTCCAATAGGAGTGGAATTATCTTTTACCATGTTATCCCTTTTGAATTCTGCTCTAGGCCAAAAATTAGACCTCGGAGGGCCTCTTTGAACTTGTGAGGCCATTGGATGATTTTGGATTGGTGGTGCACGCCATTGCGGGTAAGAAGGAGCCCGAGCATATGGTTGTGTATTGTAAATAGGATATTGGGGGGATGGAATGAAATATAATGGATTCTATGCGTATGGTTGACACGCACCTATCCAATTTTATCGTGGACCTGCCACGACAGTTGCTACATCCTCTTTTCTTTTGTTTCCCCCAAAACTTCCTGCACCACTTTGAATTGGCTGTGTTGTTGCTTTCAAAGCGTCCTGGATGATAATCTTTCCTGATTTGATTTCGTTTTCTACCATCTCTCCAACTTTGATAACTTCGGCAAATGTGCTTCCGATAGTAGAGAGCAAATGATGGAAATAATCAGGTTCTTGTGCTTGCAGAAAAATATCAATCATTTTAGATTCTTTTATTGATGATCTGACTCTTGAAGCCTGCTCTCTCCATCTGACGACATATTCTCGAAAACTTTCGGTCATTTTTTTTATCATGTTGGCAAGCGTAGTGCGATCTGGCACTATCTCAATGTTATATTGAAATTGTTGAACAAAATCTTGAGCCATGTCATCCCATACGTGCCAACGGGAAATGTCTTGGTCAATGAACCATTCAGAAGCTATCCCTGTAAGGCTTTCTACAAAGTAAGCCATCAATAATTCTTCTTTTCCTCCTGCCCCCCTTAATTGATTGCAAAACTTTTTCAAATGAGCTACAGGATCGCCGTGTCCTTCATATTTGTCAATTTTTGACATTTTGAACCCTATCGGCAAATGGACATCAGGAAATATACATAAATCCTTGTATGAAACACTTTTTGGTCCACCTACTCCTTGCATATTTCTCATACTCTGTTCCAGGCTTCTAACTTTTCTAGCCATCTCCTCCTGTTCCTCATTCTTAGCAATCTTCCCAATCACGATAGGTGTATTGTGTTGATGAACATGATAAGGTGGATTTTGGGATTTGAAAGTCATTTCAGGAGGATATAACATATCATGATTTGGTTTTCCCATATTCTTCGGTACTGTCGGTTGAGTACTCGCAGTAGCTGGCGCTACAGAAGTAAAAAGTGGGTTATTTGCGACAGATGGATTTGGTGGGCGCATGGTAGAAGTACCAACAACTCCAAACATATTAGAAAATGGGCCAAATCTTGGTGGGTAAAATGGATCACTAGTTTGAGCTGGGTCAGAATTTGGATCATTTGAAGTTGAAAGTCCAGGGATTGAAGAAGGATGGGCTTGTCCATTCAACCAAGCTTGGTACATCTCCGTCATCTGTTGTTTTAATGACTTTATTTCTTCCATTGATGCTACTTCCTGCGAAATCAACTGATTCTGCTCTTCTTCACTATCAGACCCTATACCTTCTCTGTGGGTCATTCTTCTTTTACCCTTGTATCTGGTGTTATACGGATGTGATTCCAGTTTAAACCACAAACCAACCACCAATTACTTTATCTTTCTGTGACCAAGTAGCAAATGGGTAAGTGTTATATATTTAACACATTATAATGCCACGTTATATGTCATGTTTCTATATGCATTTCCCAACCTATCATGGAAGCTTTGTGTTTCATCCCGGCTTTTCTAGGCATATTTTCAAATGTTATAATCGAACCCTTTGGAGGGTTGCCTACGTATCATGCCAGGACATGAATCAGATCTTGCGTAGTTCGGGAGGAATTTAACAAAATTGTTTTGTCTTTTTTTCTTTTATTATTATTATTGAAGAAAATAAATAAAGTAAGTGAAGTAAAACATATGTAATATATATAGAAATAAATAGTCAACTTCATTACATTCTATAATATAAATACGACAAAATAACTGACCCAACTCCTAAAATAAAACCTACTAACTGACATCTGAAAACTAAAAGACATAATATCTAAACAAGAAGTTTTAAAACTAAAAATGAAAAACTATGACAAAGAAAACAACGATCCATTCAAGGAGACTTCGATTTAATATGTCCTCCCTAACTCAAATATATGTCCTCCAATGAAGTAGTGAGTCGTTGTGCGAAAGTTGGTACTTGTGCCAAAAAGTCCTCGCAATCCAACTACTGATAATCCAAACCTATTCTGGCAGTATCCTGTGCTACACGACGGACTTTCCCTCGAAAGGAACTGAAAACCTGATCCCATTCCTGGGCCTGTCGATCTCAAAAATCAACCATCTCTCTTGCACGTTGTTCACGAGCAGAAGCAACCTCCAACTGTTCGCGTAATATTCCTCTTTCACGGATCCATTGAGATCTCTCTCGATCAAATTCTTCTTGCATGTTCTTTTCAACTTCTTGAAGTTGTTGTCGGCGAGATGCGGCAAGTTCTGCAACGTGTGACCCCTAGTGGTAGCAAGCTTGATTTGTCCCCGAAGTGAAACCTCAATATCTGCTGACTTAGCTTTCTCTTCAGCAAATTCTTTTTCTTGTTCGTCTATTTTTGCCCTGGCATGCTCTAATTTTGCTCTCAAAGCTTGGTTGGCCTCATGATGTTCTCGCATGGCTCTCTCAATTCCTATCCTGATTGCAGCTTCCTGATCTATAGGTCCCCTAACCGATCTTTCTGGTCTGACTGGCGAACTCGACTGTTCTTCAAACCATTCACGGTAATCTGGGTGCACTTCTCCTTTATCACGCTCTATGACCATCGTTTCAATCCCCATAATGCGACAACCCTCCCAAATCTGCTGGGCCAAATCTTTTGGAAGTAGAATCTCTGGTCTGACCTCTAATACAAACTCAGTCATGTTTTTCGTTATGGGAATTATTTGACGCCTGCCTAGCTGACGTAGAACCCTCAATGGAACATACGGTTGAACACCTCTAATACCCATTAATAACAAGAACGGACGAATGACATAACTATGTATGACTTGTCTCCAAGGGAACCAATGGAGATTCCAAGTGATTTTATCTGCTATCAAAGAACGAAAAAGCTTAACCCAATCTCCAATTTCTTTTGGACATTTATATTTCTTCATCCTTTCCTCGTAATCGTTGATGCGATTAAATCGCTCAGGATCAAACTTTGTCAATGTAGGACGTTGATAAAGATGCTCTACAATCCACATCTGTAACAAGATATTGCATCCCTAAAAAAAACTCTTTCCCTTCTGACAAACAGTCAGAGCACGGTAAATATCAGCTAGGATCATTGGTACCATAGTGTAATCTTTCTTAATCAGTATCTGTACCACTGGGCTAAACGAATATTAATTTTTTCTTCTCTTCTCGGGAAGACCATAGTGCCTAAAAAGGCTACCATGAATGCAAATCGTCTGTGAATTTTTCAAACCTCAAAACTCCCCTTATTACAAAGTTGTTTACCGTACTTTTCAAACCCCTCTTGCCTTCCGTATCTGTCATACAAAAATTGCAAGGAAACCAACCTTTTTTCATTGATTCTTCTTTTGTGTTCCGTATGTTCATGAGCTTGCAAAATCTGTTTATTGAAATAAGTCTTGAGGCTATAAGTTTCTTCCGATGCATATCCCCATATCCAACATAGCCTGCTATATCTTCTAAAGTAGGTGTCAACTCAAAATCTGAAAAGCGGAATACATTATTCTTCGGGTCCCAGAAATTCAGTAATGCAACAATCACTTCTCTATTAGGGTTGATTCTCATGATACTCGTCAAAAAATCCAAATACTTATGTATCTCACCATAATCGAATGTATCCATTTCATTCCACCATAACCAAAGCTGCAGAGGGATTTCATCAACAACCTAAAGTGGTATACTCCCATCTCTCTTTCTCTTTGGACGCTTTCCACAAACAGGGGGGGACATTTTATACCTATTGACAGTGACATAAGATTAATAAATATCTAGACTTAGACAAAACTTAATTTATTAATTTTGAAAAGAATTTATAACTTAACTTGTAAAACCTAGTGCGACTATTATTTGGACTTAGTTGCAAAGAACAATTTTATCAAAAATCAAAGCGATAGAAACAAGATTGATAATATTTTTTAAGAAAAATACTTATTTAAATTGACTCTATCAAAAATTTTGCTATAACAGACTTCTAGACAATTTTATCTATATATTTGAAGACAGTATTCCCTAAGTACAAAAATAAAATAAAAGGACTCAGAAATAAAGAAAAATAGAATGACCGTTTTATGTATGAAGTTATATAAAAATTTCAGTCTTATGACCCTAAAGGTTCAGGACTGTTAAAATTGATATATATATATATTTTGTAAAACCTTAGCCTCATGATCCCTAAAGATTTCGGGCTGTTAAAATACATATTTTATTTTTATTTATTTTGTAAAAACTTAGCCTCATGATCCCTAAAGATTCCGGGCTATAGAAATATATTTTTATTTTATTATTATTATTGTTATTATTATTATTATTATTATTATTATTTTTATAAAACCTTAGTCTCATGATCCCTGAGGATTCAGGGCTGTTAAAATATATATAAAAATTGGATTTGAGAATTAGAAAAATAATTATGAAAGTAATCATATTTTCAAAATATTTCTCAATAAATCTATGAATAATTTTTCAAAAGATAGGGTCATATCCTAGAAAAGACTTCCTACGTATCCCACTAAAGTGTGAGAATCAGACCCTCGTAGTTCATAAAGATTGTAAAAACTATGTTGTTGTACATTAAAAAATTTTCTTCATTTTTTTTTTAAATAAAAAATAAAAATTTCCTTTAAAAAAAAATGATTAACTAAATTTGAGAATAAATTAATCTCTTGCATTTTAAAATTGCCTAAAGCCGGTCAACAAATAAACAACCTTCCAAGAAAATGTCAAAGAGCACGTAGAATGAACATGTTGGTTTTTATAAATTAGGTCACCTGTCCTAGACAGACCCGGCCCCTGTGCCGAGTCCCGCTAAGTCAAATGCATATGATGCAAATAAAGCGGTACCTAATAGGGATAACCAGATTCTGAGTTTTCAGTTTTTCTAAGTTTAAACCTAATAGGGATAGGTATCTAGACTGGCTTACCTGAGCGGACACTCGAGCCGGGGAGGGACAACTTGGTCGGTAGCAGGGCAACACCGCCTTCGTTGTCGATCCGAACCCCGCCTAACATGTGTGACTATATCCTTCACCAGGTGTCTTGACACTCCGGCTATCTCAAAAAGAAGGTGGGATGCATATGCTGCATTCCCTCTATCCTATTTTAGAGACTCAGATAGGGTACGCGAGAGAAGACAATATATAATACAGTTCAAATAATATCAAAGCAGTAAATGAGCAATAAGTAGCACATAAGACCAACAAACACAATATAAAAATAATTAAAGCAAGTAAAACCCAATATCCAAAGCTCGAATTCTAGTTTAAGTCCCCAGTGGAGTTGCCAGAGATGTCACACCCCTTTTTCGCCCGAAGGGATCGAGTCGAAGGTTTTTTCTAATTAAAGTGACGGTATTGAATGTGGATTAATTTAATTACAGAGTCGCCACTTGGAATTGAGTTATGGTGTTCCAAGTCATCTTTATGAATCCCTAATCAAAAGAAAATGACTCTTTATTATGGTCTGCGAAAACAGAAGACCGGGTAAGAAATTCTGTTGACCGAGGGGAAGGTGTGAGGCACCCCTCGAGTCCCGTGGTTCTAGCACGGTCGCTTTTATTGACTTATCTTGACTTAAACTATTTGGATAACTTATGTTAAAGCCTAAAATTTGCTCATTTTTAATTATATCGAAATTCGACTATTATTTCATATTGCATAAATCGGTGAAAGTTAAAATATTTGCCAAATCAATTTTAGAAAAATATTTACCAAGGTGTATTTATACATCCTTGTGTTTTTAAATATCTCGGAATGATGCGTATGCCGCATTCTTAATTGAAATTTTTTATTATTATTATTATATATATATTTTAAAATATATATATATATAACAAATTATCTAGCATTAAATAACTTACTTCTTTGAAATATTATTTAACTTTAAGTGAAATATAATTAGATAATTAGTTAATTTTAAAAAATAATTATTAAGATTTAATAATAATGACCAACCAATTAAAATAATAATATTAATAATTATAATAATAATAATAAAATAATAATATAAATATCTATTGCTAACTACATTATTTCTATTATTAAAATAATCCTCAAGTTTATACACTTTTAATTAATATAATATTAGAATACTATAAAATCAAAGTTATCTAACTAAATACTCTTTCTTTCATATCACAGCAAACTTAAACGTACAGTAAATCAAAACCACACTTAAGGAAAAATAAAATGGCCACTGGCCTCGATATCCAAAATTTACCATAAAGAAAAAAATGACGGGAAAAAGAAAGAAAAAAAATAAAGAAAAAAAATAAAAAGATCAACGACATAGGGGAAGGGGAGATTGGCGCTGGCAGGGGTATTTTGGGGTGGTTTTGGTCGGATTTTCAACGCTTTTGCCGGCGGCAATGGCTAGCTGACGACGGGAAAAGGGAAGGGGAGAAGAGACGTCAGAGCGGCGCGGGGAAAGGGGAGAGAGAAACAGCGACGACAGCACTGGAGTGGGTTGGTCGAATCTGTAACGATTTTCGACAGAGATGACGTTTTCCAGCGGTTTGTTGGACGTAAAATAACAACGGTAAGAGATCTCTGCCATCTTTGGTGGTTTAGCGGAGATGGAGAAAACCAATTCTTTTTCTTTTCATTTTCTCGATCTCCTTTTATTCATTGGGTTTTGCTCGATTTTTCCTATTCTGTCTTCTATGTATATACAAAGTATTTGTGAGTACAAAACTTTTTTATGTATTAAGAATTGCAACTACACAGTATGTTTGACTGCACAATATATGATATGAAATTTCACATAATTAATCAATTACTTATGTTAAATAATGTGATAAAATCACTTAAGCATTTTTCTTCATATTTTTGTAGACTTACAACATAAAATGGTTCAAGATTGAAAAGAACCTGTAATTGTTTGAACTGAATAATAAGCGAGAAACAGTCGTCACCGAAAATTCGTCTGAAAATCAAACTCAATATTCATTTTTTTTTTGTTTCTGATGTTTAAGTACGTACTCTGTGTGAATGTACGTACTCTAGTTTTTTTTTTTTTTGGATTTTATGCAGTATCTGATAGTGTCTGACTGATTTTTTTTTCACTGATTAATGTACGTTCTTCCTTTTTTCTTTTTGTTCTGGGGTGGGAGTCCCTTTATACTGGGACTTTAGGAGGGAATGATTTTTTTATTTGGGGGTAGTTTTTAGGCAGATAAAGGGGAGGATTTTTTTTTCAAATTCAATTTTTTATTATATATATATATATATATATATTTAATATATAAAATAATAATAACAAAGTAATAATAATAATTATTATTATAATAACAATTAATTAATTTTATGTTTAAGAAAAATATAATAAAATTTACAAATAGTCAAAATAAATAAAATAATACAAAAACACTTAATTTTATTAAAATTTAAATATATATATATATATATATATATATTTTATTTTATTATTATTTTTAATATCTCAAAATTAAAATTACCTAATTATTTATTTTTAACTAAAAATTTATTAAAAATAAAATTAATAATCAAACTAATGTATGACTGAATATTTAAAATTGAGGGAGGATCAAAAATCACATGTCTACAATAATAATAATAATTGGGTGTCAACAACTGTCCCTCTTTTAGAAGCTCAAAGAGATGATTTGAAAGAAAGGCGGGACAAAATTGGGTGTCAACAACTGTCCCTCTTTGGTTGGAAAGGATGAAAGAGTTTTCGAACAAAGAAGTTGACTAGTAACCTAATTTTGTCCCAGTAGACCAAATCTAGAAAGATGTGTGTTAGAGAGGATTGTGGCCGAACTCCGGTCTCCGAGTTGCCTACATATCTCGGATTGTATGAGAATCAGGCCATATGTAGTTCGAGACTTGTAACACTTGTATATTGGGAAAAAAAGATAGACACGAGCCTACGAAGATTGTCTTAGTGTCGAATTATGATGACACTAAGTATATTGATTTAGGAATATTGACCATCGAGGTGTCGATGTGAGTAAGATTCTTGAGAGTAAGGTTATCTGAAGTTCGAGGTAGACTCTTGATCTTTGTTGGGAGTTTGATCCTCATTCCCAACAAAATGCCCCAGTTCACTGCTAAGAAATGGTTCCACGTTTGTGCTAAAGTTCCTGTAAAACTTTAAACTAGAAAAAGCAATTAGTACATAAATAGTAAATGCATTTAATGTAAAAATAAAAATAACGCCTCTCGGGCGTTAGTTTATGCAAATGCGATCTTGTAAGCTGGAAACAAAGCTTATGAGAAAAATAAAGTTTTAGGCCGATGATTCATGAGAATGATGCCTTTCGGCGATGAGAATGAGGCCTTAAACCAAGTAAATTATGAATATGAGGCATTTTCATCCAGATGATTGTTGGATAAAGGCCTTTCCTAAGCCAATGATTTATGAAAAATAACTTTTGCAAGCAATAGATTTCTCTAAAGCATTGGTTTGGTGTATTTGTAAGTTTTGTGCAATTATCAAAAGCAATTGTGCAGTGCATCTTAAAGAGATTGTGCGGTGCTATGAAAGAAATGAAAGCCATGCAGAGTGCGAAATAACCTAAAGCGATTGTGCGGTGCCTTAAAAGAAAATGAAAGCCGTGCGTAGTGCAGAATAACTTAAAGCAATTATGCAGTGCATTTGTGCTTATGCTGAGCCAATATATTAAAGCATTCGTGCAGTGCATGTGCGGTGCATTTTAGAGCATATATGCAAAGTAATTGAAAACCGCATGTAGTGCATTTTAAAGTAATTCAAAATGATTATGCAATGCGTCTGTGCTTATGCAGAGCCATTATAGCCACATGCAATGTATTTTAACATATTTTAAAGCATTTGTGCAGTGTATATGCGGTGCATTTAAAGCATATATGCGAAGCAGATGAAGCCATGTATTTGTGCATTTTAAGCATTTGAAAATGCTTGTGCAGTATATTAAAATAATCTATGTAGACTGGCTAGAAGTCGTGTGCAGTGCATTTAAATTTTGTAAACTTTTCTAAAACATTTAATCAATATTAGTAATAAGGCATAATTCCTTCCAAATGTTTTTTAAGGAAAATCAAATCGTTCGAGGTGTAATCCTCGCAAGACTGCAAACATTGTTAACAAAAACTGCCAGCATGTTTCCACGAGGTAAGACTACCACCTCTAGTGCTGATTTGAATTAGCAGGATCTGAAGTGCTTGGCCCAGCACCATTTTCTGTTGGAGGTAAGGTTCACTATTTGCCTTCAGTCTCAAGAGGCGCAAGTACAATTATAGCACCATCGTTTAGTCCTAATGCAAATTAAACTGATTCAGGATGTGCAACGATAACAAGTGGATGCACCCTTGAACTGCAGAACAAATTTCTAAAATGAGAAAAAACACATCTTTGGAGTTCTTTTCCTAACCAAATTTTGAAATAAACAAAGAAAAGCAGCAGTTTTCGGTCACCTTGGATTGGCGGGAAGATTGGAATTAGGATTGATCCGACATCTCCATCACAGTGTAGAAGCACTGAGAACATCATCTTCAAAACTAACAAATATGGACTGGCTATCACAAGGATATGATGCACGTGTAATTGGGCCACTTGCTTCTGTAGGGACCCACTGTTCAAGAGGAAAAATCCAACATCAGACTTAAACTTAGCAGAACAACAAAAAGAATACATATAGTAAAAGATATTGAAGTAATAATGTGCACATTCTGATACTCTTTTGGTATTCATGATGTAAATATGGTTTACGAATTTCACCAGAAACAGAATCCAGGTTAATTCTAATCAGTGCAACTCAAGCTATATGTATTCTTATTTTAAACTTGGTATTGGAAAGGTTTAGAGAAGGGAATCTGCACCTTCTTGAGGCATTCCAGTTTAGGAGCTTCAAATATGGCTATCTGTGTTTTGTGCACTACCAACAATTGTGTCTGATCTAGGTGAAATCATACACGGGTATCTGCTTGAGGAGCAGCTGCACGCCTGCAATTATTTGCTTGTTTGCTTCTTCTAAGCATCACTGCTCCAAACACATAGCTTTAGAAACATGGTAACCTCGTGATGCAAAACATTACAATTAGGAAAAAGGGTCAAAAATGACCCTCTACTTTCATAAATTGGTTGAATTTGCCCTTAGTTAAATTATAGAGTCAAATATGCCATCATTGTTACTAAAGTATGCAAATATACCCTTCTATTTAACGGAAGTCCATACGGGTTAACATTTAGCTGAGATGGACTCCACGTGGCATGCTTCGTCATCGCCACATTTTTATTCTCCTCTTTTTTTTTTTTCTTATTCATAATTTTTTTTCGTTTCAAGTATACCTTTGGCCAAGTTGAACAAGCTATTCTATGGACTTTGAAGGAATTTTCGGTCAAAGATGATCTCAACAACATAGGAGATTATTTTCATAGGAAGAGAGCTAGATGGGTAAATTTCAAAAGGAATCCAATTAAGTAGTAAACGAGCACTTAACATGTGACTATTCATTGTTTATTTATTACACGGAGAAACCCTTCCCTGCTGCTTTTCTAATGAAATCTATCATTTATAGAAAGAAAGCATAGGCTTTTCTTTGAAAAAAATTGCACATCATGCACATCCATTTTGGCCTAGTAAAAATGAGCAACAACTCCAATTTACTTTTCTTTAAGCACATTGACAAGTTCTTGAACCCTTAGGCTCATCAGGAAACAAGAACCTCACCTGCAATTAGAGTTGTCACCATCTAATGCTAGACATTGTCTAGAAGGAGTGTCTAGCTTTGGTTCTGTGTTCAAGAGAGTTAGAACAACAAATTTGGCAGTAACTAAGAAAGCCAAGCTCCGGTGTTGGACTTGCTAATGGTTTTAACTAAGAAAGCCAAGCTCCGGTGTTGCACTTGCTAATGGTTTGAATGTAAATGCAGAGATGGACAGAGTGTACATCTTCAAGGGTGTACTTAACCTTGGTGATAATCAATTTGATCAAGCGCCATTTCCCGAAGTGATGATTCTGAAGCTTAATAAATTGTTTGTACATAACGAATTGTGGGTTTGAAGGGGAAAGTTTGTAAGAAATTGAAAATCTAAAGAAGCTAATCGATTTAGAAATGTCAATGAATTGCCTTAATGGTGAAATTCCTTCGTGAATCATAAGCTAAAGAAATTAATGGAGCTTGAGTTAAATGAAGCGAATGAAAAATTGCAGCTTGGAAGGAAAAAGAGAAATTATGAAAGAGAAAGAAAAAAGAACAAAAAGAAAAGGGGAAAAGAATAAAAATGTGGCGCTGATATAGCATGCCACGTGGAGTTCATCTAAGCCAAATGTTAGCCCTCGTGGACATCCGTTAAATAGAGGGGTATATTTGTATACTTTATTAACGGCGGAGACATATTTGGCCCTATAGTGTAACTAAGGACAAATTTAACCAATTTATGAAAGTAGAGGGACATTTTTGAACCTTTTCCCTTACAATTACACAAGCTTTTACAAGGAAAAGATTTGTGAAAGACTATAATATCATTGCAGCGAAGTTGTCTGGGTTACCAAAACAAGCACTTCCTTTTGCTGCCAGACATAAGTTAAATAAATAAAACTGTCTCGCTAACAGTTTATAATCTTATGTATAGGGTAATCAAATCTCACCGCCACCCATAAAAAACCACTTCCTCTCAATCAAAATTCAACTATCAGCCTCCAAATAGTTCCATGCTGAACTCATTTACCACAAGACTTGGGGAAGAATATATAAAATTGGCTAATTCAACCAAAAGTACAACTATATCAACAAAATTTACCTGAGAATCAGCTCCTGCAGATATAAGCACATTGAGAGAATTCAAAAAAACAAGCCCAGTTATTCTTGATCTGATGTCCTTTGAGAGTTATTCTTACCTACACAATTGAATCATACTTAATGTCCACAAACATATTTCAACTTTATAGGTGTGTGATATGAGATATATACTCTAATTGTGTTACCCAATAGGCGTTTGTTATCCACATTTGGATTCCGACTTAGGTTGATAAGCTTTCTAGCTTGTGCAGGCAGGTGAAACTCCTCAAAAGTGCCAGAAATCTCCTCATCAATGGCATAATTAGCTAAGTTTTCTTCCCAACATTTCTTTCCCAGTACACATGAAAAAATCAAATTTATTTATCCCTCAACAATGTAATAATAGATGAGGAAAAACTTAAACTTGTTTCAAAAAGAAGCAATGAGTCTCTCAAGAAAGAAAATTTTGCTCGCTTGAAACATTAGAGGCCTCGTAGGAGGTCGATGTGTTGACCGATTTCATAATAATTGTGCTGACAACAAGATACCGTGAGCTCGATTTATCTGTATCTGCTCGTACTTGTGCTAAGAGAGCTTTTTTCCTATCAAATTGCATCACTCTATAATTTTGGTTCGACATTTCGACAACACTTCTTATTTTCCTGAATTGAAATTTGAAGTATATGTTAAAACACATGTCTACATATTAAACATTCAGGGCATATATCATAAAAATAAAGAATTCGGGTAAGACTTGTAATATTTACACATAAAACAATCAAAAACCCAAAAATATTACCTTTCAACTAAAAAATTCTAGAAATTGTAGAAGATTAGGAGGAGTGATACAGTGATACAAGCGATACGTGTCTTCAGAGTGTCAAGATCAAGTCCCTCAAATCAAGAAATCAAGTTCAAATTCAAGATCAAGCTCGAAGCCCTTGAATTTATATTTGAATAGGCGAATCAGAGGATTCATAGAGATTATAACACTCACATTGAAATTAATAAAACGATTGTTGCAATATTTTCTTGTCTCGATTATTTATTTTTCGATCTCAAAAATTTTATTGTCCAATAAATTCTGGCACGCCCAGTGGGACAATCTCTACCTCTCATCTCAACTTTTCATACTTCAAAGTTTAAGAACAACGAAATGACTTCCAAGAAGGTCAATTCTCAATCAACTGCTTCCAAGGCTGCAGATTCAAAGTTCTCTGCTGAAGTAGAAAGCATCCTTGGTGTTACTTTTGGAAGCCTAGGAGCTGTCACAAAAAGAAAGGCTGGCTTGCTAGGACAACAAACACATCCAGTGTCGTCCACTCCAACTTCAGTTTTTGGACCTTCAACCCCAAAAGGAATGAAGTCCAATAAAAGTGCTTCAGAAGGAGGAAGCAGTGCGGCAGAATCGCTTAAGAAGACTCTATCTCTACTTGAACATTCCGGTTCCAAATACTCTGGAGCAAAGAGCGATGGTCGTTCAATAAATGCGTCATCTCCACTTACACCACAGAATCTGAGCACTTCAAGGATCAACTTATGTGATAATCCATGTTACTCTCCAATGTATTCGGTAATCATGCAAGCAATGGTAACTGATGCCTCTTCTATGGAGGAATAGCTTGCGAATATGACAAAGGCAATTGAAGGCCTGACCAACTATGTTCAGAATCAAGAAGCTAGGATTGATAAAATAGTGGATAGGGTGGAAGGCTTGATAGACGGAGATTCTATCCATGCACCGGGAAAAGCTCCAGAGGTTCATGAGATAGAAAATCCTATGAAATAAACACAATCGACTAAAGAGGTGCAAGTTTCTGCTGAGGGAATGATCTCGATTGGGCAATTGAGGGAATTTATTGAAGGAACCTTTAAAGACAAGTATGATGTTGTCACCAAGTCTTCCCTTGCATATGCAAAGCCTTACACTGCAAGAATAGATAGCCTCAAAATGCTTGCTAGCTATCAACCCCCCAAATTTCAATAATTTGAGGGCAAAGGTAACCCAAAACAATATGTCGCACACTTTGCCGAGACATATAATAATGCTGGAACTTACGGTGATTATCTTGTCAAACAGTTTGTTCGTTCCCTAAGGGGAAATGCCTTTTATTGGTATACAAACCTCGAGCCTAACTCCATCGATAGTTGGGAGCAATTGGAACACGAGTTCCTAAATTGGTTTTATAGCACACGGAGTACAGTGAGCATGATAGAGCTCACAAATACTCGGCAAAGAAAGGTTGAGCCAGTCATCGACTTCATCAATCAATGGAGAAATATGATTCTAAACTGCAAAGATAGGCTCAGTGAAGCTTCTGCAATAGAGATGTGTGTCCAAGGAATGCACTGGGGACTTCTCTACATCTTGCAAGGAATTAAACCAAAATCCTTTGAAGAGTTAGCTACTCGTGCTCACGACATGAGCATGTCTTCTGCTGGAAAGGAAAGAACGCTTATTCATGACCCTCGAAGGGGAAAGGAAAAGCAGGAACCCAAAAGATGGGGCAAGTTTGTTCCCAAAAATGAAAACAAGGAGTCCATGAATGTTGATGTGTTTCCTGTGAAGGTCACCACAAAGGTAAGCAAGAAGAAAAGTGTGAAGACGACTTCTGGAACACGTTCGAATAAAAAAACTTTAAAGGAGATGCAAGAAAAGGAATATCCCTTCCTTGATTCTAATGTTTCTGAGATTTTCGATGAACTCCTTGAGCATAAGCTCATTGAACTCTAAGAGATGAAGCATCCCAATGAATCTGGAAGGACCAATGACCCTAATTATTGCAAATATCATAGGCTCATAAGTCATCCTATGAAAAAGTGTTTTGTCTTAAAATATAAAGTCATTCAACTGGCAAAAGAGAAGAAGATCTTCTTCGACGATGAGATGACCAGTTCTCATCAAATCTCTATTACTTTTGGATTGCTTGACCCATTCCAAATATGTGTCGAAGAGCATAATGAGAAAATATTAGAGCCTGACAGGTCTTCAATTGACGAAGGCAATGATGAAGGTTGGACTCTGGTGACAAGGCGCAGACGCAGGAGGATGAGTCTGCAAAAGGAGTCATCCGAGCAGCTAACCAGAAGGAGAATGGTAAAGAAACCAAGGAAACAGAAGTTGGTTGAATTCCCAAAGAAGACGAGGGTGACTGAGCATCACCACCAAAAACCTCGGCGTCCGGTGACTTTAGAGTAATTCTTACCGAGTTGGTTTCGTGTAAGGACTTCCCAAGTCAACCTTGAAGCGTCTTGTTTTAATACCGCCAAAGAGGGGGCAAAGGGTGAGAATCTACCCATGGAGGTTTCTTCACCTTCCGGAAAGCTTGCTGAAACTCTTGACGAAGAGGTACATGTGTGTGATACAAAAATCACATTCACAAATAACGATCTTCTGCTTGGCGAGGCCCTACATAACCATCCCTTATACATGGTGGGTCAAATTCTAAGAAAGAAGATCAATAGAATCTTGATAGATGAGGGGTCTGGAGTCAACATCCTGCCTATCCGCACGATGAAAGAACTTGGCATCGCTACTAGTGAACTGGACGAAAGACGTATAATGATCCAAGGCTTCAGTCAAGGGGGACATAGGTCCATGGCATGTATCAAGTTGGGGGTTCGTATGGATGATTTTCAATCAAACCCATTGATGCATGTGATCGATGCCAAAACTTCATATAATATATTACTTGGTAGGCCTTGGGTGCATGGGAACAAAATTATCTCATCCTCTTACTATCAATGCTTGAAGTACCTCGAAGGCGGAGTGGAAATAAAGATAGTTGTCGATGACAAGCCATTCACTGAAGCTGAGTCACATTTTGCCGATGCAAAATTCTACTTAAAAAAGTATGTTGTGGATGAGAAAAAGGTTGAAGATGTCACCAAGACCAAGTATGATGATCTTGCATCTAAGAAGATCGTGGTGATTGTCGAAAAATTCGCCACCAAGAAGCCTCTCTCCACTTCAAATAAAAAAGGTGTCGCTTCTACGAAAAAAAAGGCAACTCCTATTCTTCATTACGTACCAAATGAAAGAAAAGAAAAAAATCACCCATCAGATTCCCAAGATAATGTGCTAAAAGGGCTAACTTTACCTATCAGGAAGATTAATGCAATAAATCCATCCTCAAAACTTTTTGAAGAGTCTGTGGCTCAAAATCTTCCACAAGATATGACACTCCCTACGAAACGTACGAAGGATGGCTTCGATCCAAATGCATACAAGCTATTTGCAAAGGATGGATACAATCCAAATGAGCCATCAAGGTTGGGCAAACTTCCGTCGGAAGGTACGACCAGTAAGATACGTAAAGGCCTAGGATATACGCAACCATCTCCAATTCGCATCTCCATAAGAAGGGCAGTTAGAAATTACATCACTGTAGAAGAAGGGTCCACTGCATCCAACAAGAGGGCTTCTGTCTTTGACCGACTTGGAGAATCAACTGCAAGAACTTCTGTGTTCGAAAGGTTAGGACCTCTAAATAAGAGAAAAAGCAACAAGTGTAAGAGGAGTCATCAAAGCACGATGATGCACTCTTCACTTACAATACAAAAAGATTTACAAAGTTTGATTCCTTCTAGAATGAAACGACAGACAAAACTGGTAGTTTTATGCAATAAGGTGCTAAAAGTAAAGGCAAATACTGTGGTTTATACCAAGCAACGCAAAGAAGATGAAGAGAGTGTTGGCTCCTCATATCATATTACAACCCAGAATGAGAAAAATGTCTCGTCTCAAATGAAGGTTGATGAATAGATTGAAGATGCCTTTTGGTATTATCATATATCCCTCAACGACAATAATTCTCAAGAGGAAGAAGATGTTGGATATGCTCCATCGCAACTTGAAAAAGGAGTAAAGGCCACAATAGATCCCTTGAAGGAAGTTAATCTTGGAACCGATGAAGACCCAAGACCAACTTACCTGAGCACATTTCTATAAATGGAGGAGGAAATCGCTTATATGGACATACTTAAAGAATATATGGATGTATTCTCTTGGAGATATAAGGAAATGATGGATTTAGATCCAAAAGTAGCGGTCCATCAGTTGGCGGTCAAGAATGGTACCCGTCCTGTTAAGCAAGCCCAAAGACGCTTTAGGCCGGAGTTGGTTCCTTTGATTGAAAATAAAGTTAACAAAATCATTGAAGCAGGATTTATTCATGAAGTCAAATATCCCACATGGATTTCAAGTATTGTTCCAGTACGGAAGACGAATGGCCAAATTTGAGTTTGTGTCGACTTTCAGGATCTCATCAACGCCTGCCCTAAGGATGACTTTTCAATCTCCATACCAGAGTTGATGATTGATGCCACCACTGGTTATGAGGTAATGTCCTTCATGGATGGTTCATCCGGCTACAACCAAATCCGTATGGCGCTAAAGTATAAAGAATTCACTGTATTTCGTACACCCAAAGGTATTTGTTGCTACAAGGTGATGCCATTTGGTTTGAAGAACGCTGGTGCCACTTATCAAAGGGATATGCAGAACATCTTTGATGGCCTGCTTTATAAAAATATTGAATGTTATGTGGATGATCTAGTGGTGAAGTCAAGAAAGAGAGACGACCATTTAAAAGACCCAAGAATGGTATTCGAGTTACTTCGAATATATCAACTTAGAATGAATCCATTGAAGTGTGCCTTTGGAGTTACTTTTGAAAAGTTTCTTGGCTTCATTGTGCGACACCGAGGAATTGAAATTGATCAAGACAAGGTTGATGCAATTTTGAAGATGCCCGAGCCTCGAAATATTCATGAGTTAAACAAGGAAGTCTAACATATTTAAGGAGGTTCATCTCAAACCTGGCCGGGAAATGTCAACCATTTAGTTATCTCATGAAGAAGGATACTCCATTCGAATGGGACCAAGCTTGTAGTAATGCTTTTGAGAGTATCAAATCATACTTAATGAAGCCACCAGTTCTTGCGGAACCCATACCTCGGAAACCATTGATATTCCCCATCGCGGCACAAGAGAGGTCAGTTGGAGCACTACTGACTCAAGAAAATAGTGAAGGCAAAGAAAACTCTCTTTACTATTTGAGCAAAATGATGACGCCGAATGAGCTGAAGTATTCTCCGATCGAAAAGTTATGTTTGGCATTGACTTTCTCAATCCAAAAGATAAAACACTACTTTTAAGATCATGTTGTTCATCTTGTGTCTAAGGCAAATCCCATCAAGTTTGTAATATCGAAACCAGTCCTCAGTGACCGACTTACAAGGTGGTACCTCTAATTTCAGCAGTTTGAGATCATGTATATCCCCCCAAAGAATGTAAAAGGACAAGCATTGGCTGACTTCTTGGCAGATCACCCAATACCTGATGACTGGGAACTGAGCGATGAACTTCCTGATAAAGATGCAATGACTGTTAAAGTTACATCCCCATGGAAGATGTACTTTGACGGTGCCGCATATCGAGATGGAACTGGTGCTGGCGTAGGGTTTGTTACTCCACAAGAAGAGGCTATCCCCTACTCGTTTACCTTGATGAATCATTTCTCCAATAATGTTGCTGAATATCAAGCGCTCATACTCGGACTTGAGATGGCTATCGACATGAAACAACTATAGTTACAAGTTTTTGGTAACTCCCAATTGGTGATCAAGCAGCTTTTGGGAAGCTATGAAGTCCGAAAGCCTGAGTTAAGACCATATCATGATTATGCACAGAAGTTGATGGGATGTCTTATTGAAGTAACCCTCCAGCATGTGGCAAGAAAAGAAAATAAGCAAGCTGATGCTCTAGCTGCTTTGGCTTCAACCTTAACTCTTCCAAATTAGACGCGAGTTACTATCCGCCAAGAATGGGTAGTATCGTCGTCAAATGATGATGTAGAAAACAAGGTTGAATACCTCGTTGCCGTATCTGAAGCTGTAAAAGAAGATTGACAACAACCTATCATTGATTACTTATGTTATGGGATACTTCCAGAAGATCCAAGGAGAAAGAATGACATTCGTCGTCGTGCACCTTGCTTCCTTTACTACAAAGACACACTGTACAGAAGATCATTTGAAGGAGTACTCTTATGGTGTTTGGGAGAGGAAGAAGCAATTCAAGCTTTGCAAGAAGCGCACTTGGGAGTTTGTGGATCACATCAGTCTGGACCGAAGCTCCATTTTCACATTAAAAGGATGGGATATTATTGGCCAACGATGGTGAAAGATTGCTTGGGCTATGCTAGAAGATGCAAAGCTTGCCAATTCCATGAAAATTTCATACATCAACCTCCAGAGGTGCTATATCCAACTGTAGCGTCTTGTCCATTCAATGCTTGGGGAGTGGATATTGTTGGTCCACTACCAAAGTCTTCTAGTGGACACTTATACATCTTGGCCGCGACAAATTACTTCTCAAAATGGGCCGAAGCTATTGCTCTCAAGGAAGTAAAGAAAGAAAATGTTACGAACTTTATTCAAGTGAATATCGTCTACCGCTTTGGAATCCCTCAGTACATAATAACTGACAATGGAAAGCCATTTGATAACAAGCTGATGAACAAAATCTGTGACCTCTTTGGTTTCAAGCAACGCAAATCTTCTATGTACAATGCTTCCGCCAATGGTCTAGCTGAAGCATTCAATAAGACTTTTATGCAACTTGTTGAAGAAAGTCATCTCCAAATCCAAACGAGACTAGCATGATCGGATGGAAGAATCTTTGTGGGCACCTAGGACAACTTACCGTACACCAACGAAAGTAACCCCATACTCACTTGGTTTTGGAGTTGAAGCAGTTCTTCCACTTGAGCGTCAAATACCTTCTTTGAGACTGGCCATTCTAGAAAGGCTCATTAAGGAAGAAGATGCTAAGTTGCATCTTGCGGAGTTAGAAGCTCTTGACGAGAAGAGGATGGAGGCTCAACAAAATCTTAAATATTATCAAGCCCGTCTATCTCGTTCTTTCAACAAAAGGGTTCACTTAAGGTGCTTCCAAGTTAGATATCAAGTCCTTGCAGTAAGAAGGCCCATTATCACTTCTCATAAGTCTGGGGGAAAATTCACCCCAAAGTGGGTTGGACCATATGCCGTACAAGAGGCATATTCAAACGGTGCTTATAAGCTTGTCGATGCAGATGGCGTGAGGATTGGCCCCACCAATGCCAAGTTCTTGAAGAAGTACTATCCTTAAATGAAGATAACACTCCTTAAGGCACGAGTATAAACTGTATGTACACTCCTTAAGGCACGAGTATAAACTGCATGTACACTCCTTAATGCATGAGTATAAACTGTATGTGCACTCCTTAAGGCACGAGTATAAACTGCATATACGCTCCTTAAGGAACGAGTATAAACTGCATGTACACTCTTTAAGGCATGAGTATAAACTGCATGTACACTCCTTAAGGAACGAGTATAAACTGCATGTCCACTCCTGGCCCGCAAGAGTATAAACTGTGTACGACTCAAAAAGAAAATGAAAGTCCGCTAGGTTGAAAACCTCAAAAGAGGCGGCCTAGGAAAAAGTTAGGACACAAAAAAAAACACTCACCCAGAACTACATTGTCACTTGATCCTCTTCATTGAGGTACGTAGGCGCTTGGAATCTCATTTCAAGTTCAGTTGCATGAGTGTAAAATAATATGTTCCTACAATGTTTGTCATATGAACGCCAAGTATGAAACTATTCTAATCAAATTTTGGACTTACTCCAAATATTTGTGACTCAATGGGGGCAACCCGTCGAAAAGGAAAAGAGTTCCTTCATTGGAATTTGGAATGCTAAGTTCTCCAAGCCTACAACTAAGAGGATCTCAAAATTTTCATGCCTTAAGGTGGACAAAATTTGTCACTTTGTACCTTAAGCTGGCCTCTTACGGGTTTATCCTTACAAGGATATCAAAATTTTCATGCCTTAAGGTGGAAAAAATTTGTTCCTTTGCACCTTAAGTTGGCCTCTAACGGGTTTATCCTTAAAAGGATATCAAAATTTTCATGCCTTAAGGTGGACAAAATTTGTCACTTTGCACCTTAAGCTGGCCTCTAACGGGTTTATCCTTAAAAGGATATCAAAATTTCCATGCCTTTAGGTGGACAAAATTTGTCCCTTTGCACCTTAAGCTGGCCTCTAACGGGTTTATCCTTAAAAGGATATCAAAATTTCCATGCCTTAAGGTGGACAAAATTTGTCCCTTTGCACCTTAAGCTGACCTCTAACGGGTTTATCCTTAAAAGGATATCAAAATTTTCATGCCTTAAGGTGGAAAAAATTTGTCCCTTTGCACCTTAAGCTGATCAATAAGGGGCCCATACTTAGAGAAGATCATCGCATAAATGCATCGGTGAAAGGGTCCATACTTAAAGAAAACCATTGCGTCTTCAAGCAACATTGATCGGGTCTTAAGGTGATTAAGCCTCGCACACCTTAAGCCGACGTCCACCGTCTTCAAGAAAAATTGGTCGGGTCTTGAGGTGACGAAGCCTCGTACACCTTAAGCTGACGTCCACCGTCTTCAAGAAAAATTGGTCGGGTCTTGAGGTGACGAAACCTCGCACACCTTAAACCGACGTCCACCGTCTTCAAGTAAAATTGGTCGGGTCTTGAGGTGACGAAGCCTCGCACACCTTTAGCCGACGTCCACCGTATTCAAGAAAAATTGATTGAATCTTGAGGTAATGAAGCCTCGCACACCTTAAGCCGACGTCCACCATCTTCAAGCAAAATTGGTTGGGTCTTGAGGTGACGAAGCCTCGCACACCTTAAGCCGACGTTCACCGTCTTCAAGCAAAATTGGTTAGGTCTTGAGGTGACAAAGCCTCGCACACCTTAAGCCGACGTCCACCGTCTTCAATAAAAAATTAGTCGGGTCTTGAGGTGACGAAGCCCCGTACACCTTAAGCCGACGTCCACCGTCTTCAAGAAAAATTAGTCGGGTCTTGAGGTGACGAAGCCTCGCACACCTTAAGCCGACGTCCACCATCTTGAAGTCGAAATTGGTCGGTCTTAGAGTGTATGGAGGTGAAGTTAAAGCCGATTATTGCATATTGCTATTTGTTTCAACCCTGCCAAAAAAAGAGGGAAAACAAGAAAGAAAGTAAAAACAGAAATAGAAAGGATATTATCTGTCAGAGCACTGCGATCTTGAAAGTTGTATATCACCAACCTGAATTGATATAAGATGCCTTGATGAGAATAAATCCCTCAAAATCGAGTTTTAATCAATCAAAACTTCCTTTGATGGTGATGGTACCACATCAAGAT
This sequence comes from Capsicum pubescens, assembly GCA_030864215.1. Lineage (NCBI taxonomy): Eukaryota > Viridiplantae > Streptophyta > Magnoliopsida > Solanales > Solanaceae > Capsicum > Capsicum pubescens. The sequence goes on from CM061543.1 coordinate 6,181,678, forward strand.
ATAAATTATTTGGTGAGACGATGCAAATCTGGAATCCTCTGTCGAACAACATATAAGATCGACTTCAAAAAATTATCTAGAACAATCCAAAAGGTGTTAAAATACAAATTTTGGATATGTTATACATGCATGTTTCTGACATCTATAGGATCAAGCGGATCATAATTTTGATACTCTCACATTGAGATATAATTTGTTTGGTGATGTCGCATAAATCTGAAATTGTTGATGCATCAAAACTCAATGTTGATTTCGGGATAACATATGACAACATCTCAATTGAATTAAATTATAAATTTTGGATATGTTATAGATCTTTGTGTGTAGTTTTATAAAAATCAAGCGGCTTGTGATTTCATCCTTTCTACTTCAAGATATGAAAGTTTTAGTAAAGACGTGCAGACCTAAAATTTTCAGCATGATAAAATTCAGGGCTAACTTCAAAATATTATCGAGAATTATGTTGAAGGAATTTGAAGCTAAATTTTGGATATGTTATAGATCTCAAAGTCTAATTTCTGGAATATCAAACGGTTCATGATACTGATATTCCAACAATTAGATATGAATTTTCTACCACTAACATGCTGTGCTGAAAAAAAGTGACGAAAATAAGAGAAAAGTAGGAGGGAAAGAAATTACCTCAATATTGTAGATGGCTTGAAAACCCCAAAATTGATATTGAAAAAGAGGAAAAACTACCTCCTTTTATAGAGTTGTAGGATGGGTGTTTCTTTCTCCAATATAAATTCAGATTGAAATAATTTCCATCTCCAAATTCAAATTGGAGATTGTTTTCTTCTCCAATATAATTCAGATTGGAATAATTTTCATCTCCAAATTCAAATTGGACATTGTTTCCTTCTCCAATATAAATTCAGATTGGAATAACTTCCATCTCCAAATTCAAATTGGATATTATTTCCTTCTCCCCTACAAATTCAAATCAAAGGTTGATTTTCTTCTCTCATATAAATTCAAATTGGAGGTTGTTTCCTTCTTCCATACAAATTCAAATTTGAGGTTCTTTGCTTCTCCAATCTAAGTTCAAATCGGAAGAGTTTTATTCCTGATTAAGTAAGGCGATGAAAAAGTCTTCCTAAATTTATTTAAAATTGGATATCATGCCTCACCAATGGCTGTTAAGTGTAGAGATTCATGAAAAAAAATAAGAGAGTTTTGAAAGACAACATCAATATGGTTTGGCTTTCAAAGTTTTGAATGAGGTGTTCTTATGTATGGGAAATCGTTGAAGCGCGAAGGAAACATGTTTAAATAATCATACTTCAAGGCTAGTCTCCAAAATATTAATTGTCTCGACAAGTCTTGTTGTAGGGGCCATTTGTGAGTGATGCAATTTTATTAAATTCAAATCCATACAAAATTCGGATTATATTAAATTCAAAATATATTAGTCCCAAATAAATATTGCGGATTAATATAATTGAATTAATTATTTAAGTCCAAATGTGTATGGATTTAAATAAGGCCCAATATTTATTGGGTTAGTCCATTAATTTGGGCTACAAATGATGAGCCCACTTTACTAAGCCCAAGATATTGTCATATTCTAGAGGCCTAAATAAGCACCACGTGTCAAATGACATGGCATGCCAAGTCAAGTAAAGGAGCCAAGAGGACCGTGCCACATGTCAAAATTGATGCTGCAGGCGCATGAAATGAAAGCCCATAAAAAGGCGCCACATCACTTAAATCTGATTGGTCAAAGGAAGTCCATATTCATCGTAACTCTTCCTTTCCTACAACTATAAATAGGGGTCTCATAATTCAGAAAAGGGACCCCAGACCCCAGAACTCTAACAAGTAGCAAGAGAAAGCTCGTGGATCAAACTCCGCAATTTCTCTAAAAAGTTTAAGCATTCAAATCAAGTTCATCAAGATTCAAGATCAAGGCCGCAATATTCAAGAACAAGCTCAAAATCCCTTGAATTCAAGCACAAGTTGATACCAAACGGTATCTAAAAGAGCACGAAACAGTCCGCAATTACATAAACAGTCCACACACACAAGACACTTAACGGAAACAACAAACACCAACTTAAACGATAGAGAAGATATGTAACTTGACGCAAGGAGAACTCATAATGCAGCAACTAAAGAGTGTATTAATACTCTAAAACCTCTACAAAAAAAGTTAACAAGCACCACGTTCTTACGGAACACAAGAGGAGCTCGATTCCCTCAAGCACTCTTGTTTCTAGTCGATACACACAACACAAGAAGAAACCATTTCTTGTGGTGTCAAATGGTGGTCTACTCTCTTCTTGAGAGGAAGATGATTTTCAATATTACAAGTGATTTTTAAGAATAAGCTAACTAAGAAAATAAGACTAAGGGGTTTCTACTTATAGTCTATTACAAAAGAGATGGGAAATAACACATTTATCCTTAATGAAAGGGGTGGGTTTGGAGTGTATAAATGGGGTTGACTTGTAGTGTTTTTAAGGCACTCAAGGCATGTCTTCACACTTTAATACATACACTCCCTTGGATGAACTTAATACATGCTCAACCTCGTCCATTTTCATAAACGCGCCTTGTAGTCTTTGTAATTCCCGAGCTTGGACAAGTCTTTGAAAAAGGCTTCAAAAGGTCTTTAATTCCTTTGCAAATCCGAAAAGTAGACCTTCAGCAAAAACTTGTAATCCTTGTGCTCCTCATTCTTGTATCCTCTCTACCTTGAAAGGAATTTGTCCTCAAATTCGCACCTTGCAAAACCAAAGAGAGGGGAAACAAGCACATAATCCTCATGATAGGAGGGTTAGTATTAGTAACACAAATTATATAGACATGCCAATGGGGTACACTTTTGGAATACAACCAAAAATCCTTTGTTATGATCATGAAACACGTACCACAAGCATCATAAAGGACATGACTAAGATAAATATCAAGGAAAGAGGATTACAATTCAAAACTATCACATATGTCATCAAGCCAAGGTTGTTCACATTTGGAATATACCCATGGGTCCTTTGTGTGTGACATGAAAAACTTAGCATGAATGTCACAAAGGAAGTGGCTTTGGCAAATATAAAGAGATAAGAAAAATGCAATGGTCTTAATGGTTTTTCTATACCCAAAAGGTAAGACTACCTTCATCTTAGGAACCATAAGATACATTTGTTTCATTACCTCTACAAAGGACCTCATCAAATATAGTGCCACAAATGATCTTAAGATTCAGCTCAACCACATATTACCATCATGCAAATAAGAAAACCAGCCACCAAAATTCCTACCACTACGCAATACAAATTCAAAATTAACATGGTTATCATCATAGGTAAAGAGGTAGTGTAGAAAGGAATCAAGTGTGACGACATCCTGCCGAGGGGGTACACTTTTAAAATTCAACCAGCAATCCTTTATTTTTACCATGAAATATGTAGTTTGAAAATTACAAAGGATAGGGATAATACAATCATGAAGGAAAGATAAGCATAAGCCGAGGCAACCCCTTTTCCAATCCACTAGTGTTCCGGGATCAAAGGGATGGTGTAACCAAGGGTAAAAGCCGAGATTAACCAATCCTTTTACTAGGCTATCATCCAAGACTAAAGAGTTGTGTCCTAGAAGTCTTCTCTTAAGAGAAAGTACACCTTTATTCAAAAAATTTCCAAGCATATGATTACCTTGAGCAAAACTAGTAGCACGGTTTGCATCACACAAGCTCAAAGGAATATGTCCAATATCATGGTCAATATTACAAGAATGAACACTAACTTGAGGATTTTGAATCACATCACTCACATGATCAAGTAGTGAGCTATCCTTAAGAGAAAATTGACCAACATATGCAACAAGAGAACTACCAAGGAAAGATTCATGCTTTTCTACACTATGTAAACCCGAAGATACTTCACACTGGATACTAATATCCTTATCACAACATTTCAAGCCTAAGGAAGTGTAGAGTGCAGCAATTATACCTCGGTGTATGCCACGACAGTCCACTTGTTTGGAGCTCTCGGCCAAGGGTGTCACTAGCTCATTTCCTATGTTATCGTGTGGAATCCCTTTTTAATCCTTCTTTGATAGCATATGAACTTGAACCTGTACATAAGAAGGGTCAATTCTAGGCAAAGCGCTAGCATATGGGTTAGTGAGTATCAAAGATCCTTTATGGGCAAATCCCACAAGCACATTTTTCTTTCCCTTTCCTACTTCACTACCCGCGGTTTCCCTTTCCCTTGCCCTCTTCTCTTCACATTCTTCTTGTATCTCACCACTAAGTTTCTCTCCATCTTGAGGCTTGGACTCATTATCCTTGGATCCTAACTCTTCCTCTTTTTTCTACTTGGATGGTGTGTTTTCGGGTTAGTGTAGCTTGGGAAGGAGACATTGGATTTAGTGGAGTGTAGGGTCTTTGAATTGGAGGATTTTGGAGTGGAGGATTCGGGTTTAGGGATAGAATTTAGGTTCCAAGTCCTCCTTGTGGAACTTGGTGGAGTGTGGAACGGCTAGGTCCATTTTGTTCTCGGCTTTGGGAGTAAAGATTGACTTGGTTTGTAGCACTTGGTGGATACAATCTTTGGTGCAAGGTCTCGGGAGTAATAGTAGGTGAGGTATTTTGAGTAGTATGAGGTCGAGAACTCCTTTGGCTTTCCACCCTCTCCAATATTTCACTTATTGAGGCCACATCCGAACCCAACTTCTCAACATTTGCCTTCATCCTAGCCACGCCTCGAGACAAAGTTTCAAGACTAGCTAAGAGGACATTCATAACATTATTTTCCATGGTTAGGGAATTGGAATTTTGGGGTTCCCTTTGTAATTGTACCTACAAAACAAGCAAACGTTAGTTCAAAATACGCTAGACATTCTTCACACTCGGCTTCCTCACCTGGTCCTTCAAGTGTTGTAAGTCGGATATCAATCCTTGAGTGCTTAGGAATGAGTCTACTCTTGAGTTGAAGTGGATTTCGGTTAGAAGACTCAAAGAAGTTTTGTACGCACTTGAACGAAAAACAACTACGAACTATAAATGAGCAAAGAACCATAAGTAACACTTACACGAAAGAAGTACTCAAAAACTAGTTCACAACTTCGTAGGTTGTTACTAGTTTTCAACTAGTATAGGATTCAATGAAAATGAAACTAATAGAGACAAGGAAAGAAACTATGGATGTCCAAGAACTTGAGTTTTTTTTTTTTTGGTTTTTGGCATGGCCCACGATTTTTATTGTTATTTTTTTCTTTGGTCGTTGATATTGTTGTTGATGTGGAGTATAATGTTTTCAAGACATAAGTTGTTTAATCTTGTTTGTTGGTGATGAATTTTCGATTTTGGAGTAACAAGACAAGGCTTTGGATTCTCTTTCCAAAGTTCAAAAAGGTGTACATCATCTTTCACCAACTTGTACTAAAATGGCAAAACACCTTTTTGCCTTGTCTTTTCCCTTTCCTTTTTTGGCCTTTCTTGAAAGATGTTTTGACATTCTTTTGCTAGGCAAGCTTTTGGTAGGTCTTTGTTTCTTTGCCACTTTAGTGTTGTCTTGAAAGTAGTCCCAAGACAACACAATACCTTACCTCTCTCTTTCCGTTTTCAAATCAAACAAGACATTTTGTTGAATATTACTCAAGAACAACATGAACAACAACAAGAACACTTTGAACAATAACAATATCTAAACTGTCCAACCTTTCAACAACAACTTAACAAAGCTCAAATCTTGGACTTTAGACTCAAGTGTGCTAGGAAAACAACAAGTTAACACACAAAACTACTAAGACAAGCAAAATAACACCTAATCTAGACACAAATTCGGCCAAACAACAACACCACTTCGGCCAAGACACCCAACCCATAGAATAACTTCTTTTTGTAAGATTTTCGACCTTGGACACCTCTTCTAATGTTAGGAAACAAAGATCTAACACTTTAACACACAAAAGTCACAAGAAAACTAGGCACAAATCTCGGCCAAAACAACAAGACACAATTTCGGCCAAGACAACAAGAATGGACAGATTTGCTTCTTTTTGGAATTTTCAGCTTTTCAACACCTCTTTTTTTATTTTTTTTATTTTTCGACTTAGAGAGCCCAAGATTGGTAGTGTAGGAACACAACCAGCCTTAGCTCTGATACCAAATAATACGGGAATGATCTACGAAGTGCTAAAATAGTCCACAACACAAGGAGAAACCGAGAGCAAGATAAAGACAAGTCACGGTAACAACGCAAATACACGAGATAAAGAAGACAAGATACAAACATATAAAGTGAAATAAGATAAGGGATAGGCAAGATGACATAAGATCTTACAAAGCAATGAGAACCAACACGTGTATTGAACGAAGAGACCCTCAAAGTCGCAATAATCAAATACTAATCTTCTTACGGTGACCGCTAAGGGAATCAACTCACCTCAAGAACCACCGTTTCTAAGCAAATGTCAATATTGGATTTTCCAAGCCCTAAACTACAATAGTTTTTCCAAGCCCTAACTAAGACTACACTAAGGTGTTCTACTCTCAAAGAGAGGACTTTCAATGTTTCAATATTTCATCATTCAAAAGCTAGTAAGAAAAGACCAAAATGAGACTATATATAGCGTATCTTATTACATGGCAAAATTACCAAGAATACACCCTTAATGACCAAGGGGTGGCCTTGGTGTGTTGGAAAACACTATGAATTTTTCAAAATGCCCTTAAGGCAAGTGACCAAAATTCCCTTAATGAAGGGAGCCAAAACCGTGAACCAACAAAGTGTGGTCCAACCCAAGAGTCCTCAAGTCTTCAAGGGTCCAAACAATCTTCCACACTCGGGTTTGTCCAATGGCATGCTCATAACGACCCCTCCAAGCATGATCCCGTGCCCTCCATACGACCAAAGCTTGATTTTTCATATAATGACTTTGAGGATATCATCGAAAACTAAGGCGACCATTTCACTTGTATCATCAATGATACGAGAATGATCTATGAAGTGCTAAAAAATTCCACAACACAAGGAGAAACCGAGAGCAAGATAAAGACAAGTCACGGTAACAATGCAAATACACGAGATAAAGAAGACAAGATACAAACATACAAAGTGAAATAAGATAAGGGATAGGCAAGATGACATAAGATCTTACGAAGCAATGTGAACTAACACGTGTATTGAACAAAGAGACCCTCAAAGTCGCAATAATCAAATACCAATCTTCTTACGGTGACCGCTAAGGGAATCAACTCACCTCAAGAACCACCGTTTCTAAGAAAATATCAATAGCTTAGACCTCTAAACTACAATAGCTTTTCCAAGCCCTAACTAAGACTACACTAAGGTGTTCTACTCTCAAAGAGAGGACTTTCAATGTTTCAATATTTCATCATTCAAAAGCTAGTAAGAAAAGACCAAAACGAGACTATATATAGCGTAGCTTAGTACATGGCAAAATGACCAAGAATACACCCTTAATGACCAAGGGGTGGCCTTGGTGTGTTGGAAAACACTATGAATTGTTCAAAATTCCCTTAAGGCAAGTGACCAAAATTCCCTTAATGAAGGGAGCCAAAACTGTGAACCAACAAAGTGTGGTCCAACCCAAGAGTCCTCAAGTCTTCAAGGGTCCAAGCAATCTTCCACACTCGGGTTTGTCCAATGGAATGCTCATAACGACCCCTCCAAGCATGATCTCATGCCCTCCATACGACCAAAGCTTGATTCTTCATGTAGTGACTTTGAAGGATATCATCAAAAGCTAAGGCGGCCATTTCACTTGTATCATCCCCCCTTCTTAAAAAGAATTCGACCTCTAATTCGTACCTTGCAAAACTAGAGAAAGTACAAACAAACACAACATCCTCATGGTATAAGGGTTAGGATTAGAACAATAATAAACATCTTCACGCCAAGGTGTCACATATTTAGAGTATAACCAAGGATCCTTTGAAAGGAATATTAAAAACTTAATGAAAGATGTACAAAGGATTTGGTTATAGGATTCATCAAGAGCTACACTTTGCTTGTCATGTAGACCAAGCAACAAGTTGGGTGCACCAACATTACCATTTCTACATTTGGCACCGGGGTCAAACGGGAAGAGTGGCCATAACATGGGTCTAGACAATACTTCCCTTTCCCGTGATCTCCACCCAATCTAAACGACACTCTCTCTACAATAGCATACATATAATACAAAGCAAGTAGAGAGTAGATAAAGGTATCACTCAAATCGACTTCTACTAGGGTGTCCTCATGTGTGTACTCACTACTAGTTTCCCAACCATCACCATGAGTACTCTCAACGATAAAGTCACATAAAGTAGAAGAAGGAGTAGCTTCCAAGACCACACATTCCTTGCCCTTAAGAGTACTCTCATCTTCCAAGAAGAAATTTGCATCTTTAGGAGGAAGGTTGTCACACCATAGTGGGTTAGTATATATGCTATAGCCTCCAAGGCAAGCTATATCATCATCTTCACCACTAGGCTCCGTAGGAGTGTTTATATCATATTCAAACAAGACATTATACCTAAAGAGTGCATTATCCAACCCACGGGCAGATTTGGAACAAGTAAGTTCCTCACTCTCTAAAAGATCAATATCGAGTTTCAAGGAGGTTTCAAGCACAAGATTACCCCAAGAAGAGCTCTCGGGTTCACTCCTATTTCCTTGACCAACATTTTCAAATTCTTCACTCACTTGAGATTCATTAATCACATCACATATAACCTCAAGTGGTGGGAAAGTTTTACACACAAGTTGGTCAACACAATTTTCACACGAGGATTTACTTCCATTCAACATAATAGCTTCAACACTAGGTGGACACAAATCGAACTTACAAGAAGAGTCAATTCGGTTATCTATAGGATCAACTAGTGTATCCACTCGCACAATATGTTCATCATCCACAAATGGCAAAGAATCAATATACTCACATCTAGGTAAGCTACTACTCACACTCAATGGCTTATTAGCCACACGATCATCATTCACATTCACAAAAGTGTAAGAGTTAGCTATTTTACCTTGAAGTTCATTAGTATGTTCATCTTTACCTTGGTGTGAAGGTCCTTCAAGAACTTGGGCAGCAACTTCCTTTAGGAAGCTCTTATCTCAAGTTGTTTGGATAAGAGGAATTAGATTTTGAGGGAAAAGCTTAGGTAACAATTGACGTATAATTTCAATGTGCCGTTGCATATCTTTAAGATCACCATTGATGCGATTACACGTGGCCTTGAAATTATGGGCAGCCATGGTACCTAACCAAAAAAACACAACAACAAACAAAAGAAAACAAACAAGATTAGTAGTAAAAGCTCTTCACCAACACTCGTAGACACTCACTTTTGTGATCCTCACAATTGGAGTGGCGAATATTGAAAGTTGCTTATACTCCGGTAGTCAATAAGATGTCAATTCTACTTAGCGGCCGGAATAGATTCTTGTTTGATCGACTCAAGACACAAAACAGAAAATTCTACTTATGAACTTGAAACAAAAAGTTACGACGAATTAAAAATGAAAAAAGCACACAAATAACGAAGACACGACAAAAACTAATTCAAAAACTAATTCAAAATCTAGTAGGTGATTACTAGTTGCTAATTAGTACTAGAATCAAGAAATGAAACTAACGAAACAAAGAAAAGAAACTTTAAAATCTAAAATTTGAGCTTCAAGGTTTTTTGGAACGTTGATGACGTGGCAGTTTGGTGACGTGGCAATTTGGTGACATGGTAGTTTGCAATTTGGATTGGTCAAATTTTTAATTTGGGAGAGTGAAAAATCAGCTAAAGGAGGGAAAGCACAAGACTTAGAGCCTTTTTCAAAATTCAAAAGACTTTGACTTTTCTTGCACCTTTTTGGCAAGACACCTTTTTGAAAGCCTTTGTCTCCTTTCCTCTTTTGTTTGTCTTGGTATGTGTTCTTACTCTCTTTTGGTAATGAGTCTTTTTGAAAGTCCTATTGTCCCTTTTTTTTTTTTATGTTCTTTGGGATATGTTTCAAAACTAACAAAAGATTACACTCTTTTCTCCACTCTTTAAGATCAAACCACACCTATTGAATGTTCTTGTTCAACAATAAATGATGAACATGAAGAACAACAAGAATTCTCAAAAGATTGAAACTAAACCAAATGAACTCCAAATTGAATGATTTTGGATTCCTTTTGCTCACGTTAAACTCCATAACACAACCACGCGTTTTGTAAGCCACAATATCAACAACAACCCTTCCAATTTTGAGCTTCACCTTACTAGTTTCTTCAACCTTAAACTCAACAATGGTGAACAACTCAAAACCACCCGGATTAAGCTCAAATCCAAGATCTAGACTCACTTAGTGTTAGGGAACAAGAACCTAACACTAGAAACAAACAAAACACACTAAAATCTCCTAAATCTAAGTCTCAAATTTCAGCTCAAACACAAAAACGGGACAATTTTTTTTTTTTTTTTTTGAGATTTTTGTTTTTTCAACATTTTTTTTTATTTTTCAACTAACAAGCCCAAGATTGATTTTGTTGGAACAAAATCAATCCTTGCTTTGATACCAAACGGTATCTAAAAGAGCACGAAACAATCCGCAATCGCACAAACAGTCCACACGCACAAGACACTTAACGGAAATAACAAACACCAACTTAAACGATAGAGAAGATATATAACTTGACGCAAGGAGAACTCATAATGCATCAACTAAAGAGTGTATTAATACTCTAAAACCTCTACAAAACAAGTTAACAAGCACCACGTTCTTACGGAACACAAGAGGAGCTCGGTTCCCTCAAGCACTCTCGTTTTTAGCCGATACAGACAACACAAGAAGAAACCATTTCTTGTGGTGTCAAATGGTGGTCTACTCTCTTCTTGAGAGGAAGATGATGTTCAATATTACAAGTGATTTTTAAGAATAAGCTAACTACGAAAATAAGACTAAGGGGTTTCTACTTATAGTCTATAACAAAAGAGATGGGAAATGACACATTTACCCTTAATGAAGGGGGTGGGTTTGGAGTGTATAAATGGGGCTGACTTGTAGTGTTTTTAAGGCACTCAAGGCATGTCTTCACACTTTAATACATACACTCCCTTGTATGAACTTAAGACATGCTCAACCGCGTCCATTTTCATAAACGCGCCTTGTAGTCTTTGTAGTTCCCGAGCTTGGACAAGGCTTTGAAAAAGGTTTCTAAAGGTCCTCAATTCCTTTGCAAATCCGAAAAGTGGACCTTCAACAAAAACTTGTAATCCTTGTGCCCCTCATGCTTGTATCACAAGTTAAGATCAAGTCCCTCAAATCAAGAAATCAAGTTCAAATTCAAGATCAAGCTCGAAGCCCTTGAATTTATATTTGAATAGGCGAATCAGAGGATTCATAGAGATTGTAACACTCGCATTGAAATTAATAAAACGATTGTTGCAATAGTTTCTTGTCTCGATTATTTATTTTTCGGTCTCGAAAATTTCATTGTCCAACATTATGATAGAAATTTCCATCGACAAATTCTCAGCTGCCTTGATTAGAAAAACTGAGCAACTGAAAACACAATTCAACAAGATTTTACTGTTGTTCCGCAGCATATAAGATGAAACAGGCATTTCGATAACTTTTCTTTTCTACTATTATAGAAGTGTGGGCAATACTTGGATTTCGACGTGTGTGTTTAGAAGGCATTTATCTTTATTTTGTTTAAGGGTACTATGGACTTTTCATACTAGACCAAATTACTACTTGTCATTACCCTAAAATTGAAGAGTCACCACAGCAAAACATCTAGAAATTTCTCTAATTCTCTATCGATCATAGAAGCTGCTCATCATCTTTGGTTCTCTAATTCTCTCGCGCGCGGTCATAGAATGTTTAGAATTGTCTCTATTCTTTGCTCAATTTTTATGAGGTATATATTATTGTAGTTCTGTTTACTTCTCATTTCATTTATGATTTTCATTAGATCTGATTCTTGCATAAATGGGTCGTTCAATTTAATTATAGTTCATGTGCGTTGTTTTTTCTGTCATATTCATCCATTTATTTTTCACTGTGTCATAGTGGTAGCAATCCTTCCGGTCCAAATTGCTGCATGATTTGTGGTGTTTTGTAATGAAAATTATTGAGTTTTCTAGCCTGCTATGTATTTATGCGCAGTATAAACACAAGCTGAGAACGAGAACAAAATATAGTAGGGCTGGTTGGTTGGCCTCTCAGGCCAATAATTATTGCTTCCCAACTTACTAAGACTGGTAATCAACCTATAATGTTAAACGCGATTCGCACACACATTTCAGTCTATTAATCAATTGATTAGATGTTTCTGATCTCACATAATCTTTTTGTTTAATTTGATACATCAAATATCTATGGAGTGTTGAAAAACTACATGATCATAGTTTCATGTATGGATCAAAATAATTTTGTTCTGTGGGCGTCGCTTTTTTTCTTAAATCTTTCTAAATGCAAAAGTTATGGTGGAGTCGTAAATACGTTTTATCCTTAATTATTTGTTGTATCGGATTTGAGTCATTTTGGGTTTCTCTTTGGCCTTTGTTGCCATTGCTATGATCTTCTTGTATTTCGTCAGGCGGTTATTAAAGCAAAGAAAACCCAAAATGACCAAGTGGCTGACTATGTTTCTGTTTTGTCAATACCAAGTTATGCAAATATGTGAATAGAGTTCATATACGCACAAACAATGCAACCATCTGTGTAAATATACCAGTAGTTCAAACAAAGATATTCCTCTGGGCAGTACCTAATGTTGATATTTAAATATTGTATGTTATATGAACAATTTAGCAGCATTCTATTACTACCCAGTAGATAAGTTTCCACAACTAAATTTGTGTTCCAACATATTTTTACATACGAATGAGTAAACATTGGGCCCGTATGTGCACGGGCAGCCACCATCTAGTTGCTTATTAGAAGCAGTGAAGTCTTATAGAAAATGGTGCACTGCCTTTTCCTCTTCTTCTCTTTCTTATTCTTCTTTGGTGTGTGCCTCGCTGCTTCTTCGCTACAAGTTTCACTCTTTTTCCTTAGGAATATTAGTAGTTTGAAGGTTCTGTGTGTATTTTGAACTTTGCTGTCTTTAAACTTAATTAAATCTACATTTAGCTACTGTTTTTGTGGTTAAAATTCCATGTTCTTTGAGGTTAGCTACTGTTTCATGGCTGGTGTTTCAATGGTTCTGGTGATTGTAAGTTTATCCCTCAAGCTCCTATGGATGGGCATTCGGTAATTAATCTAATAAACCAGTAATTAATCTCTTTAATTGACAGAGTTATCCTTTTAATTTTTTTTAAAAAAATTTGCTAGTTCTTTTTTAATTGGAAAAAATACATAAAGTAGCATACTTTAGTATTAAATTACAAAAAATAACAACACTTTTATCAAATAAATTTTTGTAGCATATGTATTTGTATTTTTGTAGCAACAATTTACAAAAATACATATCGATCATAAGGGCAGTAAAAATCATATGTATTTGTATTTTTGTAGCAACAATTTGCAAAAATACAAAATACAACTTGATATATTATGTAATTATGAAACTGTTACTATGAAACTCATAATTAAAAGGATAAGTATGCTATTTCTGAATTTTTCCCTTTTTAATTTTGATTGACTTGCAGGTAGTGAAAGTGAACAAGGTAGTGAAAGCTATGAAGGCCCGAGTTGGGAAAACTGAGTTGATGTCTTTGGAAACCCAACATTGTTGTAGAAGTTTTGTTTTGGGACATTGAACTCTTATGTTTCACCTCTTGAAAATGGTCAAACATTATTGTGTATTTTGCATTTATGACCGGATATTACTTCACCTTAGCTTGGATCTTGGATTCTTATTTTGTTTATGAATGGTTTCTTCTCGTGATATATTGAATGTATGTTATGTTGCTTTTCAATATTGTTCCCTATCACATTCGCTTAAAAAGCACGATGATTTTCTGTTGCAATAGCGCTTAAGCACATAAATTTATGTTGATTGAACTCTTTAAATTTATCGCGTTCTTAAGTTGTGCATTTTTGAAGGATCTGATACAATTTTTTTGAGGAATAGTCTAAGCAATGTAGCCTAATATATATTGGACACATTGTTCATGGGATCAGTTGCTACAAGATTTTGGCATGTGGATTTTAGATATTTAATATTCAGAATTACTGACCAAATTAATTTAAATTCACACCAAATTGATCTACTAGCTAGGAGATGTAAAGTGCTTGCTATAAAGAGGTTTTACATTTTGAGAGTTCGAACTAATGCACATTTAGTGTGTACTCAAAAGGCCATGATAGCTATACGTAGCTCCTAGGTGCGTGGCCTAGGGGCGTGTACTCAAAAGGCCATGATAGCTATACGTAGCTCCTAGGTGCGTGGCCTAGGGGAAAAAAAGTCATGAGGTCTCAAATTCAAAATTTCAATGAAGACAAAAATTTGCTTATAGTTTGTATTTAACTAAATCAATTTGAACGTCGTGTACTTTTGCGAATATTAAAACAATAATTTGTGCTTAACAAAACTATCAAAAAGTTCTCAACAACAATTTAAATTTATTGCCTTGTACTTATACCGGTGAAGATAACAAATTATGAAATGAGAAAAATTAAGGTACGTGTAAGCTGATCGAACCGGCCACAATAAACAAAAAGATAGCTAGCTACTGCCACATGCCATTAATACTAGCTCAATAATGACAAAGGCATAGGTACATGTAAGACCATATTATGATCAAGTGTCCATTAAATAGCATGAGTATCTCAGTCTTAACAATTGCCATATAATTGTCATACTATAACATGTAGCATCTAGCATAGCTTTGATTATAATGCAATATAGCATAAGGTTCATGAATTTGATTTTTCACATGAGAATGGAGCAGAAAAAATGGAGGATTTAATCACATCATATTTCAGATTTCCAAAAATAAGAAGAAAAATAGGATCGATAAAATCCATGCCGAAAACTCACATTTTGAGGGTAAAAGTGAAAGGCGACTTCAAAAGCAAAATTCAAACTCGAGAGTTTTAATTATAAATAAAAAAATACTTATTGCTCCGTCCACTGCGACTTTTTAAACTGGATTGCATGGCTAGCATTTGAAGGAGAATTTTGGAGTAACTGGTAAAGTTGTTATCATGTGATCAGGAAAGTCACCGGTTCAAGTCTTAAAAACAGCCTCTGACAGAAATGTAAGATAAGATTGCGTACAATAGACCCTTGTGATCAGAATCTACGCATAACAAAAACTTTGATGCGCCGACGTTTTGGCTAAGCCAATCCAGCACTTGCTTTAGGCCCTCTATTTTACATATTTTTATTTTAAAAAAATTATATTCAATTATTTTTAAAATTTGAAAAGATTAGAAGGGCCTCTTTTTAAAAAAAAGAAAACACAACACACAAGTTATTATAATTGTAAAGAGTAAAGAGTAAAGGGCCACGTTTTCTTTATTATAATTGTAAAGAGTAAAGAGTAAAGGGCCACGTTTTCTTTATTATAATTGTAAAGAGTAAAGAGTAAAGGGCCACGTTTTCTTAAAAAGAAAGCAGAAGTTATAATTGAAAAGAGTAAGAAGCCCCGTTTTTTTAAAAAGAAAGCAAAAGTTATAATTATAAATTGTAAAAGTGACTTTTTTTAAAAAAAAAAAAAAAAACATAAGTTATAATTAAAAAGAGTAAAAGGGTCCATTAATATTCCTTAAACGTTTTCTCCTCTAACGTACATGTTCTGATATTCATACTTCATCCTATTTCTTCTCTATTTCTTTATCTTCAACTCTTTTTTTTTTTTTTTAATTCTTATATCATCAAACTTCAATTGTTCATGAGATCTTTTTCACAATATTATTATTCATTCTTTTTTTTTTGGTTGAATATCAAGGCTGTTGATAGTTTATGAAGATTGAAGTTATTATTTTCAAATCAAGTTATTAAATTAGGTTATGTTATTTTAATTTTATTATTATTCTTTCTGTTAAATAATTGTGCAAGCATATATTGATATTTGGTAGACTTATTTTGTAGTTTATTGATTTTTTTTGAGTTTTTAGTTTTATAGATATAAATTACTCTTTTACTGTTTATCAAAAATTTAAATATGTCAACTAGAAAATATGAATCTGGTGCTTCAAAACTTAAAAAAAATAAAAAAAAATTGAAACTTTGGTAGAATCTCAAAAAGAAGCTTTAGATAAATTTTCAATAAATAATAAAACAACAGAATTAAAAAATATAGGTGAATGTTCTCAAGATGAGCAATTTATTAATTCAGTTGAATTAGATGATAGGAGTAATACTATTCAAAAAGAAGAGGAGGAATTTAATGAATCCTCAAGAAAATTGAGGGACTTACTAGTGGAAAAGGGACCAATTAAAATTAGTGATACAAATTTTCCAAATGATAAATCTAATATAGATCCTCAAGAAAATCAAGAATTTAATGAATCAAATAATTGTATTCTTAAAAATATATATGATTCTAGTCAATGGATCAATATCGGTACAAAATTGAGGGACTTACTAGTGGAAAAGGGACCAATTAAAATTAGTGATACAAATTTTCCAAATGATAAATTATCAAGACATTTTTCTAATGTCCATTATTTTCAAATTTTAGCAAATGGAGAAAGGCATGAAAGAAAATGGTTAATTTATTCTAGAGATTTAGATAAAGTATTTTGTTTTTATTGTAAATTGTTTAATACAAATTCTAATATTAGTAATAGTAAACTAGTAAGTGAAGGCAGTAGAGATTGGAGAAACCTTAGCGCTAAGCTTAAAGCTCATGAGATATCAAATATTATTAATATGGGTGCATGGATTGATTTAGAAATAAGATTGAAGAAAAATAAAATAATTGATAAAGATGTTCAATATCAAATCAATAAAGATAGAGAGCATTGAAAAAATGTATTATCAAGAATTATTATCGTAATAAAAACTCTTGAAAAAAAGAATTTGGCATTTAGGGGGGAAAATGAGAAAATTTATCAAGAGAATACTGAAATTTTCTTAAGTCTAATTGAAATGATTGCTGAATTTGATCCATTCATTCAAGAGCATATTCGATGAATTAAACATGATGAAATTCACAATCATTACTTAGGACATAATATACAAAATGAGTTAATAAATTTATTGGCGAGTGAAATTAAAAATAAAATTATTGAAAAAGCCATAGAAACAAAGTATTTTTCAATTATTGATTGCACTCTGATACTAGTCGTCAAGAACAAATGTCTTTTATATTGCGAAGTGTGAATATTTCAGCAGCTCTAATAACAGTTACCGAGTATTTTTTAGAATTTCTAAAAGTGGATGATACAAGTGGTAAAGATATTTTTGAAGTTATTGTAGATGAAATTAAAAATATTAGACTTGACATTGATAATTTAAGAGGAAAAGGATATGATAATGGATCTAATATGAAGGAAAAATATCAAGGAGTTCAAAAACGACTTTTAGATATAAATTCTAGATCATTTTATACTCCATGTGGTTGTCATAATTTTAAATTTAGTACTTTGTGATGTTGCTAATTCTTGCACAAAAGTTATTTCATTTTTGAAGTGGTAAAACGTATATATACATTATTTTCTTCTTCTACAAAGCGATGAAAAGTTTTAAAAGATAGTGTACCTGGCCTATCTCTTAAATCATTGTCACAAACACGATGGGAAAGTCGTATTGAAAGTATTAAGGCCATAAGATTTCAAACTCCACAAATAAGAGATGCTTTACTGAAATTAGCAGAAGTTAGCGAGGATCCAAAAACTAAAAGTGAAGCTAGTTGCTTAGCAACATATGAGTTTGAAAATTTTGAATTTTTATTGGGTATGACTATTTGGCATGCCATTTTATTTGCAGTTAATTCAGTTAGCAAATCCTTGCAATCAAAGATATGCATATTGCTGCTGCTATAGATCAATTAAGGGGTTTAATTTCCCTTTTTAAACAATATAGAGAGCAAGGATTTGTAAGTTCTATGATTTCTGCTAAAGAAATTGCATTTGAGATGAATATAGAATCTGAATTTCGTACTAAACGCATACTACATAGAAAAAAATAATTTGATGAGGCTGTTAATAATGAAACCACAAGTTCTCCCGAAGAATCTTTTAGAGTTGACTACTTCTTATATATAGTAGATCAAACTCTTGTTTCTCTTCAAAATAGATTTGAATAATTTGAAGCTTATGAAAATATTTTTGGATTTCTATTTAGTGGTAAAAAAATTAAGATCATTAGATGATGAGAATTTGAAAAAAACATTGTCTTAATCTAGAATGTTCTTTAAAATACAATAATCATTCTGATATTGATGGTTTAGACTTATTTTCTGAGTTAAGAGTATTAAGGGAGATAGTACAAGTAGATGACAATACTTTAATTGATATACTCAATCAAATAAAAAGACTTGATTCTTTTTCGAATGCTTATATTACTTATAGAATAATGTTAACTATTCCTGTAACAGTTGCCTCAGCGGAAAGAAGATTTTCAAAATTAAAACTGATAAAATCTTACTTGAGACCGACAATGTCTCAAGAAAGATTGAGTGGATTAGGTATATTATCAATTGAAAAAGAATTATTAGAAGAAATTGATTATAAGACAATTATTCATAACTTTGCTTCTCAAAAAGCTAGAAAAATAAATTTTAAATAAAAATTATATATTATATAATTTTTTTCTTGAAAAAAAAAAATCAAGGGCCTCTCATCGAAGTTTGGCTTTAGGCCTCCAATAGTGTTGAGCCGCCCCTGATGCACTGAGTTGCACTTTTTTTGCATGGCTAGCATTTAATATGTAGAGGGGCCAAGCCAGAACCAATGTCATCTTGATTTGATAGACATATACATATAGGATAAACTGGTAAGAGTAAAAGTAGGACAAATAGAACTGATTTTCGATATTAAAAGAGCAAATATGATCCTTTTTGTATATTATATTAATTGAATCAATTGGGGAAAAATTTCAGAAACATAAGCCTTGATCTAGGGAAATGAACTTGTGAAGATAGCTCTTCTAATATATATAAAAAAATTATGTTTGCGGATTGAATTATGAAAAGATATGTAAAAGATAGCTCTCCTATTCTATTGTTGATTAGCATATTAGCAATATCTCTTGATTGATGCTAGGATATCTCATGATTGATCTTCCGTATCTCAATATCTCATTAGTGATTTAGTTTCTATTTAGGAAAAGATTACAATTCTTTATTACTTGATTCTTTACTTATTTGGTTAGTCCTCCTTGTATATATATACACACACATCAATAAAATTAACACACTTCTCTTCAACAGTAAAATCTATATGGTATCAAAGCCTAAAAGCTTCATAGCATTTTTTTTCCTCCCTGAGAATTTGTATTTTTTTCCTCTGCCAAGGCAATGGATCCAAGCAATACCTTCACTGAGAACACCTCAGCCACACCTCCAAACAATTCCTCCACTGAGAATACTTTCATCACACCTTCTCATGTGGTTGCACCAAGTTCTCCCACAATTCTCACTATGAATAACAATGAGCAGTTGATTAGTATCAATGTTATTGCTCAGGCACCTCTAAATCTCAACAATATGAACTACCAGTCATGGAAATACCAGTGGAAAATCATCCTCACTGCATATGACTTTCTTCACTTCGTTGAACAACCTCTAAGTTCAACAGCCACTCCCTTTAATAAAAGGCAAGACCATCTCATTAAAAGTGCCATTGTTGCTTCTCTATCTTCTGATATTATTCCTTTTTTCTAGAGACAACCTCTGCAAATCCATCACGTGCCCGTATCATGAGTCTTAGAGAATCCCTAAGCAACATGAAAAAGGGTAACCTCTCTATTACCTCATACTTGCAGAAGATCAAACAAATCTGCAACACTTTAGCCTTGGTTGGCATTCAAATTTTGATGGATGAGCTCTTTCTTCATGCTCTCCATAGACTTCCAACAGAATATAATACTATCACTGCAGCTCTGCATGCCCGAGAAACTCCAGTCATATTTGAAGAGCTTCATGAGAAGCTCCTT
Organism: Capsicum pubescens; assembly: GCA_030864215.1. NCBI lineage: Eukaryota > Viridiplantae > Streptophyta > Magnoliopsida > Solanales > Solanaceae > Capsicum > Capsicum pubescens. Next base: position 6,201,679 of record CM061543.1, read on the forward strand.
GATTTTGAGCAGAATCTTGATCGCTCATCTTCCTTTACCATAGTTCCAATTACAACAAACTTTGTTGCTAAACCATCGCCTCACAACAATCGTTCTCGGCCCAATCATGCTTCACGTCCAGGAAATAACTTAAATCAATTTGCTGCTAACAATACCAGGGCTCAGTTTGATGGTCAAAACAACCACAAAAATCGGCCTCGTGTTACTTGCCAGCTTTGTGATAAGCCTGGTCATCATGTGAAGCAGTGCTGAAAATTATTAGCAATTCTTTCTCTGGTTAATGAATTTGAATCAGATGGACATACAAGAAATAATGCTCAGCCTCATACATAACAGCCACGTGCTAACTATGCCACTCACAACAATAGAAACAATGTAAATTGGCTTGTTGATGTCGGTGCCTCGCATCACGTCACGCAGGATATCCAAAATCTGTCCCTTCACTTAGAATATGATGGCAGTGAAGACATTATGCTTGGTTATGGTAACAAACACAAAATCACCCATACAGGATCTACCTTTTTACCATCATCTTCTCGGGCTTTAACTTTATCCAATGTTTTATATGTTCCTAAGATGAAGAAGAACCTTATTTCTGTTTATCAACTTTGTAATGATAATTATGTCTCTGTCTCATTCTCACCTTATTCATTTGTTGTGAAGGACTTTTGCACGGGGCGCCTCTACTAGCAGGGAAACCTGAAAACGGTGTTTATCCATGGCCTTCATCTCTTTGATCACCAACCTCTCCTCAAGCCCTTGCCGCCGCCACCACCACAACTTCTTCCAATTGACATCGATGTCTCGGTCACCCTTCCTCTCCCACTCTTCGTTAAGTTTTCAAGCTTTTAGATATTTCATCTTTAATAGCAAAATCATTCTTTTGCAATTCTTGTAAATGCAGTAAAATGCATAAGTTTCCTTTCTACAACTCTACAATAAAGAGCAATGCTCATTTGGAATACATTTATTCTGATGTTTGGGGTCCTTCACCAGAAATTTCAATCGTTGGTTTACAATATTATCTAATATTTGTTGATTATTATACGAAGTACATCTTGTTCTTTCCCATAAAATGAAAGTCTGATGTATCCATTATATTCCCAAAATTTAAGAAAGTTGTAGAAAAGCTCTTTCAAAAGCCCATCATCTCTTTTTACTATGACAATGGTGGTGAATTCATCCATCTTAGATCCTTCTTTGAAGACAATGGAATTTCTTACCTTCTCACTCCTCCACATACCTCTGAACATAATGCAATTGCCGAAAGTTATCATCGTCGTATTGTTGAAACAGGCATCACCCTATTACATAATGCGAATCTCCCGCTAAAATTTTGGTCCTATGCCTTTACCACTGCAGCATACTATTGGAGATAAGGTAATCAATGATGATAAAAAGGATAAGAAAGGAATCCTTAAAACTGAAGATATTGGACAGCTCACATGAGATACACACAGTGAGACAGCTCACAATATCTATAGTTGTACAAAGATTGATTGTATTTATGGTAGAGAATCAAATTAGTCAAGATTAGAGAAATTAGAGTAAAAACATTTATTCAGACAACTCACAATATCTACAGTTGTACAAAGATTAATTTTATTTATGGTAGAATTAGTCAAGATTAGAGCAATTAGAGTAAATGCATTTATTCTGTTATTACATTTCTTTTTCAGCATATACATGTGTAAATAGTGATAGGATTATGTACATTGTAGACAAGGAAATACAAAAAACTTTCCATACAATCTCTCTTACATTCATTCATGGTATCAAAGCAGTAACATCTTCTAGTTTATCTCTTTTAATTCCTTTGATTGTTTTTTTCTCTTTATTCTCCAAAGATGTCAACTTCCACTGCTGCGAGTTCTAAAAGCACTCCTCATACCACTTATGAAAGCATTCCAAATACCACTTCTCAACATGACAATGGAATTACCATTAACAATTCTCATCCCTACTTTCTTCATCCATCTGATGCATCGGGAATGGTCTTGGTCAATACTCTCTTTGATGGCAAAGGATATCCAGGGTGGAGAAGGTCTATTCGTATCTCTCTTTCAGAAAAAATCAAGTTGGGCTTCATAGATGAAACTTTTCCTGCTCCAGACCTGGATGATCCGACTTTTAAACTCTGGAGTCGTTGCAACGACATGGTAACATCTTGGTTTTTAAATTCGCTTTCTAAAGTTATTGCTTCAATGTTCTTTATTCCAGAACGGCCAAAGATCTTTAATCAGATCTAGAACACAGATTTGGCCAGCCTAATAGGGCAAAATTGTATCATCTGCATAAAGAATTAGCAGAGGTAGTCTAGGGATCTAGTGATATTGCTAGATATTTCACCAATATAAAAAGGTTATGGGATGAGTTGGACACATTAAATGCTAATGTGCTTTGGAACTGTGTGTGTTCATGTGAAGGAAAAAAGAAGATGATCCAATTCAAAGAAGATGAAAGGCTCATTCATTTCCTCATGGGATTGAATGATACTTATGCACCATCCAGAAGCAATATTCTTATGCTTAATCCTTTACCCTCTGTGAACCATGCTTACTCTCTGTTGATGCAGGATGAAAATCAGAGAGAAACTCATCTCTCTTCTCACTTTCCTGGAGATAAATCTTCCTTCATGGTAGGAAAATTAGCTATCTCGGAAAATCAACCCAATACTCAACAGAGAACTGGATCTGGATTTAACTATAATCAGAAAGTTGGGAATACTTATTTCAAAGAAAATACTCCGAACAAAGGAAAGAAAAATAACCTATTGTGTAATTATTGCAAGATGACTAATCACTCTATAGATAATTGTTACAGGCTAATAGGTTTTCCAGCAGATTTTAAGTTCACCAAATCCAAGAAATTTCAAGGAACTGTGAGAACCAACTCTGCAAGTTTAATGAAAGAACCAGAAGCAAATCAATCTATTCTTGCTGCATCTAAAAATACTAATTTTGCTCAGCAACTCTCCCCAAGTCAATTCAATCAGCTTGTTCATCTCTTAAAACATATTCAAGATGGAAAAACTATTGGATCAAAAGTGAATGCCAACTCAGCTACTGGTATATTTTTTGAACATTCACCCTCTTGTTATTCAGTAGATAATTCAAATTCTACATCATGAATTATTGATTCAGGAGCCTCTGAGCATATGTGATTTGATCCTAACTCTTTCTTATCTCTCATACCTTTACCTAAGACTATAATGGTCAGGTTACCTAATTCATCTAGAGTAAAGGTTACTCGCAGGAACTATTTCTCTTTTGCCTGATTTTATACTCACAAATGTCCTTTATATCCTATGTTTTAGATATAATTTACTCTCGATCCATAAATTATATCTATCTTTTAAGTGTGTCGTCATGTTCACATCTACTGGTTATCTTTTGCAGGGCCCTTTACTGAAGAGCCCTCAAGTTTTTGGTAAAGTCAAAGACGGACTATACATATTAGAGCCTACCTGCACTCAACCTCTTGCTACAAAAAACATTATTTCAAAAGTTGTTTCGTTCAATAAGATATTTAATTCTCATTCTGTTCTAGCTTTAGTTTCTGTCCCTATTTCAGCCAATTCACAATCTAATGTAATGTTATGGCATGTAAGATTGGGGCATTTGCCTTTCAATGCAATGAAATATATCAATTCCATTTCTTTTTCTTTAACTTTTGATTGTCCTTACACTGTGTGCCCCTTAGCAAGACAGTCCAGATTACCATTTCCAATTAGTCATATCAAGAGTAAAGGAATTTTTAATCTTCTTCACCATATAAGGTTCCTACTTATAATGGATATAAATACTTTCTAACAATTGTGGATGATTTTAGTAGAGGAACTTGGACCTATTTGTTGACTACAAAATCAAATGCTTTTTCAGTATTAAAGAGTTTCTTGTGCATGATAGAAAGACAGTTCAATGCTAAAGTCAGAATGATAAGATCCGACAATGCCTTGGAACTAGGAAAGAGTGCTGAAACATTTTTTTTTTACAATCTCAAGGGATTCTACATCAAACTTCTTGCATAGCCACACCTCAGCAGAATGGAACTGTGGAAAGGAAACATAGGCACTTACTGGAAATTGCAAGAGCCGTAATGTTCCATTCCAAAGTTCCTATTCCTTATTAGGGAGAGTGCATACTCACAACAACATATTTGATTAATCGCTTTCCGTCTAGAGTATTACAATGTAACACACCTTATGAACTCTTGTTTCATCAAAAACCTTCATATCATCATTTAAGAAGCTTTGAATGTTTGTGTTATGCTTCTACCTTATCACATGCTAGAAGAAAATTCGAGTCTAGAGCAGCTGCTTGTGTCTTTTTAAGATACCCTACTGGACAAAAGGGATACAAAATTCTTATTCTCGATTCTAAGAAGGTATGCACATCAAGGGATGTTCGGTTTCATGAGCACATTTTTTCATTCGCCTCATTTCCTGATACCATTTTATCTACCATTTTTCAACCAATCTCTTCTATTTATTCCGATCACATGACAGATGATTCCATGTTCCTTCTTTCTCCTAAAATTGCAGACCATTCCTCACCAGTTTAACCTTCTACTATGGACACTACTTCCACTTCTCATCCTCAAACTACTACTACTCTATCTACCGCCACTATTTAAGAACCTTTTCCTCCTTCTATCATCCCACCCCCTAGAAGATCTAGTAAAGAAAACAAAGGCACTTTACCTAGTCATTTACATGACTTTGTTTGCAATAATTTTTTTACCACTGATCTACTACTTGTCTAGCCATTCCTTCCTCACCATCTACATATTCATTTCCCTCTCTTTTAGATTAAAATCAGGCTTTATTACATTCTGTTTTACAAATTTCCGAACTGACTCATTATTCTCAAGCTTGTCAACATCCTGGATGGCAAACTGCCATGGATTATAAATTACAGGCATTAATCATTAATAAAATATGGGATGTGGTGGCTCTCCCTTCTGTAAGGAAAGCTTTACCTTGTAAATGGGTATACAAGGTTAAGAAAAAGGTTGATGGAAGTATAGAAAGACTTAAAGCAAGATTGGTTATCAGAGGTGATATACAAAAGGAAGGAATAGACTACACCAAAACCTTTTCCCCTATATTTAAGATGACAACTATCAGATGCCTATTATCTATTGCAATCAAGAAGAATTGGCTTGTTTCTCAGTTTGATATAAGTAATGCTTGTCTCCATGGAGACCTCCAAGAAGAGGTTTACATGAAATTTCCTTCAGGAATATGTTCACCTAGTTCTCACAATATTTGTAAACTCAAGAAATCTCTCTACGATTTGAAACAAGCCTCCAGACAATGGTATGCAAAGCTTGCAGGGGCTCTCAATTTTAAAGGTTTTTCCTTATCTCTTAATGATTATTCATTATTTTAAAAAAACACAGAAAGCTCTATCTCCATTGTGGCAGTTTATGTTGATGATTTATTACTCACCGGTGATAATGCTCAAGAACTTTCAGATCTTAAGTCTTTGCTAGATTCAAAATTTCAAATAAAGGATCTTGGACATATTCATTATTTCTTGGGAATGGAAATCATGCGAGAACCAACAGGTTTTATCATTACACAAAGAAAGTTTACGAGGGACTTATTCAGTGAATTTGTTTTCTCCAGTCTCCCCACAATATCTACTCCACTTGGTCCTTCCATCAAATCAACTGATACATCTGGAACTCCTTTGCTGGATCCAACCATTTATCGGTGTTTGATTGTCAAACTTAACTATCTTACCCACACAAGACCCGACCTTTCTTTCACTGTATTGACCCTTAGTCAATACATGCAAAAACCATCTATTTCCCATTTTACAGTAGCTCTTCGTGTCCTTCAATACCTCAAATCAAACCCCACTCAAGGTCTCTTTCTCAATTCAAACCCAAACTTCTCTCTTTTATCTTTTTGTGATGCAGATTGGGCGGCTTTCCATGACTCTCACAAATCTATCAGTGATTTCTTTATAAGCTTAGGCGGTTCTTTTATTAGTTGGAAATCGAAAAAACAAACCTCCATATCCCTTTATTCAGCTGAAGCTGAATATCGTTCAATAAGACGTCTTGTTGTAGAACTAACCTAGTGATACGGGTGTACCAAGCTGTCCAACAAGTTCACAACCATTCACACGTAGCCAAGCTCGGGAGTTACAAAAACTCCAAGTTATGTTCATGCAAATGGCCGTGTGTGAGTTGGTACTTGATCCTTCCAATGGATTAAATATTTTTAAGTATGAAGAGGAGCCTTGAAGTGTAATAAACTTACACTCCAAGGCCACCCCTTGGAAAGGGTAGGATGGTCATTTGTTATCTCCCTTTGTGGACTAATATAAATAGATAGTGTTAGGGTTATTTTTGAGTTAGTTCATTCATATTCTGGAAGACAACAAACACTTTGTAATATTTTGGAACTTCTCCTTCCATTGGAGAAGCCCCAATTCCGAAAACTCACTAGTAGAGTGATACTAGTGTTGTCTCTTGGCTAGAAACTAGGGTCTTGGGTTCTTTGAGTTCCTCTTGGTCCAATTAAGAGCTTGGTATTAATATTCATTAATCTTTGAGTCCTTTCTCTTGTTAGAGTTCTTAGATCATTGAATATTGTGTGTCAAGTTACTATCCCTCTTGTAATCTTGTTAATCTTGTGTTCTTGGAATCTTGAAGTCTAGTGAAGCCGTGTGAGGCTCTTTCGATTCACTAGCATTATTATTTACTAGCTTGTTCTTGTTGTTAATATCATCTTCTTATTCTAAAAACGTGACTCTTGAAGACTAGTGAAGCCGTGTGTGGCCTATTTCGATTCACTAGCACTTGTTGTTCATCTTGTTGTTCTTGTTGTTGTTTGTTTCTTGTGCTGTGAACTTGGTCTCATATCATTTGGTATCAAAGCTTGTGGTTGATTTTGTTCCAACAAAATCAATCTTGGGTTTGGTAGTTGAAAAATACCCAAAAAAAAAAGGTTGCTGAAATCTGAAAATTCCAAAAAAAAAAAAGAAATCTGTCCATCTTGTTCTTGGCCGAGAAAATTGCGTTGTGTTGTTGTCTTGGCCAAGATTGGTGTTTGTGTGTTTATATATAGATGTTCTTTTGTTTGTCTAGTTTGTTTCTTGTGTTGATTTCTTTCTCATCAACACAAAAGGTGCCTAAAGCTAAGTTGAGCTTAATATATTGACATTGCTATTGCGGACTTGAAGTGGTAGTATGATGAACTTGAAGTAGGCTGAGTTTGTGTGTTGTTGCTTGACTTTAAAGTGCGCTATTGTTGGTGAATTGTGGTTGTGTTCTTGAAGTATTGTTGTGTTGTTCATCTTGATTTTCTCATCATCTCATATCTTGACCACTATAAAGACTAAAATAGATCCAAAAGGGTTGTAAGACAGTTGTAAAGTTGTTTGTGAAAAGACTTTCCAATATCACTTCCTTGACTTAACAACCACTTTTTTCCTTAAAACAAGGAGCCTTGTCTTATGGAACTAGTAAAGTCAAGCCTCATCTTTTTGAGTTGGAAAAAGTTAAAAACTTACAAGGCTTCAAGTTGTTGAACAAAATATATGGACCCGTGACCAATTTCATGCTGCCACATCACCTTAATCACTGCTCACGTCATTAATTAAGCTCAATTTGGATATTCTAGTTTCTAATTATTGATTCTTAGTTTCTTCTAATTGACTCGAGAACTAATTAGCAAGCTAGTACATTCCTACTAGGTTGTCAATTAGTCCTTTGAAGCCTTGTATTCGTGTCATCGTTTGTTTGTGTGCTTTTGTCGTTTGAATACATTGTAGATCCTTGAATCTAGTTCGACAAGAATTCTTTGAGTTTCAAACAAGAATCTACTCCGGATAAGAGCATACTCAAACCTTAAGGATTCATGGGTTACTAGCCAATCTACAACACTTGTAAAGCTTGAGTCTGAGTGATCCGAGAGTGTGTGAGTGAGGAGAGGTTTTACACTAAATTGTTTGTTGCTTGTGCAGGTGATACCTTGAAAATGGAGGTAACCACGTCTCAAACCGTGGATTCTAATGAAATGGAGAATATGAGGGTCACTCTTGAGGCTATGACCCGAGCTCTTGAAAGGTTGAGTACAGAAGTATGTAATACCCCAAAAGTTTAGATAATTTTTTAGAATCATGCTTCGAACTCATGAGTAATAAATTTTAGTGATTTGGTAGTTCTATGATCAAGTTTTATGCATATTAAGGCCTCAAAAGTGTCCTAGCTAATAGAAGAATCAAAACATTTTCTTACCGATTGAATTCTTGAGAAGGATATTGGTATAGTCAACTTCAAATGAGCATATATCTTATTATACTATGAATTTATGAGTTCATGACCCACAAAAATATATATAATTGAATTATCTTTCCAATGATACCAATTTCGACTAAATCCGATATCGGAGCAAGGAGTTATGCTCATTTTACTCCAGCATGTCAGGCTGGGAAACTGAGTGACGACATTCGTGATAAGCTGTCACAAGCGTGACGACTTATCACCAATGTCGTCAGCCCTGGGCAGATTTTCACCCGCAGTGATGACATTTTGTGATGAGTCGTCATGCCTGTGACGGCCTATCACCAATGTCATCAAACTTAACTAGAAAATCAAGATTTCACCTTTTTGTGACGACATTTCGTGGCGACTTATCACCAGCTTGACGACTTGTCACGAATGTCGTCAGTTATTTTTTTTTCAGCAATTGAGGGAAATTTTTACAAGGGTATTTTGGTCTTTTACTTCACTTCCCATGACTTATAACCCTCAAGGAGCGTATTATCTTGCATTCTCTTTAGTTAAACATCTCAAAAAGCTCTCTCATACACTCTCAACCACAAGATTAGAATTTTCTCTCAAGATCATCTCCTCAAGAACAAGAATATTCTCTCCCAAATGGGTTAAACCCTAGTCAAGAAAAATCAAGAGCAAGCCTAAGGATTTCTTCAAGAACCTTCAGAAACATTAGATCTCTTTCAAGATTCAATCACTAAGGTATGCGTAGTGTTCATCCATGGATCTCTTTCATCCATGGAGCTCAAGAATCATGTTTTAAATTATAAATTATGATTTTCTTGTTGTGTTATGACTATATTCATGTTGATGATTGTTGTTTGGATTCAAGGTTGTATCTTGATGTGTTTTTCATGAATCATATGAGTAGGTTAGTTAAAACCCATGAATTTTGGATGGATTAAGATTGTCAAATTGATAAGTACACCTATGTCCAAAGTTGTGCATATAAGGTGTTTGATAAAATGCCAAGAATGATAAAATCCATGTTTTTATGACTTAATAGCGCTTAAATGACAAGCCCATGTTCTATTATTTATGACTCCACATGAACTCCACGTTATTCTTGTGTGTTATTGTTGTGATATGGAATGAGCATGCTATTGAAGAAACTCGAGTATATATACATGTTGTGCGCATCCCCTTCCATGTATAAGATGTTGACAACCAAGTGTAGTATGAAATCCCCTATTTATGATATTATGAATTGTGGACTCTATTCTTATGATCAAGTCAGTCATGTGTGTCAATTTCCTTCCATCGAGTCCTGGGGGTACTTGTACCCAAAAAATATAGTTGTGTGCCTAAATCCATGTCATGTTATCACGATACTCTCAGTCAAGCCATGATCTAAAGAACTCAGACAGTCATGTGACTGAGGAAATCTCAGAAATCTCATGATCTTAGTTAATTCTCAGATAATAGTGCTATTTCGTCAGTCAACAGAAGTCAGTTACTCAATCCATGTACAGTCAGTTAATCATGTTCAATCTCTTCAGATGAGAGTAGAAGTTATCACCGAGTGAACCCAAGGATGGGAACTCACCTGCCAGATAAGGGTGTGATTCTTAGCAGTCATCCTTGTGTTCCAGAACTACGCAGTTAGTGTAGGTTGAGACATCTTAACCTGTCAGATTAGGGTTGATGAGGTGATTTGACCTGTCAGACCTGGGTCCCACCATTCTCATTAGAGTAACCTGCCAGATAAGGGTCACTCACAGCTTGTCCTTACCAGTGGTGCGGTATTGACACCCTTCCAATCAGGGAACAGATTGGACCCCAGCTCAGCTATTATAGTGCATTTAGGGTATGTCGATTAAGCAACTACCTTCCACAGTTTCAATCTCAGTCTCAGTAAAAGAACTCAGATAGTTCTTCAAATTTCAGTATACCAGGACTGTCAAATATAGTTAATTCAATTACAATACGGAACTTAGGTAGTTCCATCAGATTCAGGACTATCAGACACAGTCATCCATGTTATCAGAAATCCCAGTATTAGTTATGTTAGATATCAATAAACCATATATTAGCGTACAAATATAGATATCACGTATTCACGATCTCAGTTACTATGTATGCATGTTTGTACTCTCACATTCATATTACTCATTCAGTTAGCACTGCTCATGCATGTAATCCCTTTTGCAAATAAGCTACCTCACTCGTATACTCAGTACTTTTAGTTGTACTGACGCATTTGCACTATGGTGCTTTCTTTTATGTTACACCATAGGTTCAGAGCCACGAGTTCCAGATCAGCAGTAGCAGTCGCATTTCAGTATACAGAGTTGCAGTGAGTCCTCTCCATTCGAGGACGATATGATTTGACTTTATTTATTTTATTCGGTTATCTTTCAGTTTACGGAGTTAGTTGGAGAATGTTCCTTCAAGTCCTTACTCAGACAATATTTAGAGGCTTTCAGATTTAGTTTAGATTTGTTTCAGACTTCAGTTGTTTTGGGTATTTGTTAGCCCATATGGATGTTATGATTTGTCAGATATTTTATTCAGTTGAACCTTATGGCCTATTTTTCATGTTTTCTGCATTTTGCATATATATTATGCAGTGTACAGGTACAAATATCTGTCATGGATTAGCTTGTGGTCCTTCGGGGTCATAAGAACCGTGTAGCATTCCGGTTCAGAAAATTGGGTTGTTACAAACTTGGTATCAGGGCCTAAGGTTCAATAGAGTCCTAGGAAGTCTGAAAGCCGCATCTAGTAGAGTCTTGTACATGAGTGTGTTACGCGCCACATTTATGTGCAAGAGGTTATGAGATGTTTTAAGAATAGTTTCCCCTCTTTCAGTATTCATGTCGTGCCAGTGAGCATAATTACAAGTCAGTCTCTTAGTCTAATTCGCTTCTTCTATTTATTTCAGAACATGCCTCTTAAGAGAAGAAATCAGTTAGCCCCTCAGTCCAAAGAACCTTTGGGCGATCATATTTCTCATGCGGAGTTCAGGACCGCATTTACCACACTTACTCAGTCTGTGGCTGCCCAAAATGAACAGCCACTAGCTATTCCGGCCAATCCAATGGCCAACTCAGCCGCAACTAGGATTCGGGACTTCACTCGAATGAACCCTCCATCTTTATTTGGGTTTAAGTCTAATGAAGACCCCCATGAATTCATTGACTAAGTCCAGAAGGTCATAGACATCATGAGAGTTACTTTTTGTCAGAGTGCTGAGTTAGCTGCATACCAATTACAGGATGTTGCTCACACTTGGTACAAATAGTGGAAGTCTGAGAGGTTAGAGGATGCAGGTCCTATAGAGTGGGAGGAATTTTTCACGGCTTTCTTAGACAGATTCTTTCCCCAAGAGCTGAGGGAGGCAAAATTTCTAGAGGTCATCAACCTCAAGTAGGGAAATATAATGATTAAAGAGTACTTTCTCAGATTTACTCAGTTAGCTAGATATTCCCCTCATGTGGTTACAGACAACAGGGCTAAGATGAGCAAAATCGTGTCAGGGGTAAATGATAGCATGGTAAATAAGTGTAGGCCTGCGATGCTGAACAATGATATGACTTTAGAAAGGCTCATGACCCATGCTCAGCAAATAGAGGAGCAGAAGATTAGAACTAGGGAGAGGCAGAACAAGAGAGCAAGGTCAGGCAGTTTCAGTTTTGCTTAACCCAAATCAGAAGGAGGAAACCGTTCACAGTTTTGTCCTAAGCCAGCAATTCTAGCTCCTTCTTCTGCCAGTGCCCCAGTGCCAAAATTCAAAGACGGTAACCGAGATCGAGCACTAGGCTCTAAGTCTCAGGGCAGTGTCAGCAGTGCCCGAGCTAACCCCCTATGTCAGACTTGTGGTAAGAACCACAACGGTACCTGTAGAGCTAGTAGCGATGTTTGTTTCAGTTGTGGCAAGCCAGGGCAAAGGGTTAGAGAGTGTCCATAGTCAGGTCTGCAGGGTCAGAAGAATCATTCCACTGCCCAGTTCGGTCGCCCAAATCAGCAAGGTGCCACTTCCAGTGCAACTAGTAGGCAATGCCCAAACAGACTCTATGCTCTTTAGACCCGACAGGATCAGGAAAATTCTCCTGATGTCGTTACTGGTATGTTGCAGATTTTCCATGTTCATGTTTATGCTTTTTTAGATCCAGGTGCATCCTTGTCTTTTGTTACTCCTTATACAGCAGGCGATTTCGGAATCAGTCCCAAAATTTTAGCAGAGCCCTTTTCAGTCTTTATCCCAGTGGGTAAAACCATCATAGCTCAGCGGGTATACAAGAACTACCCGATTATGATATTTTAGAAAGCCACGTTAGCAGATTTAGTCGAGTTAGAGATGACTGATTTTGATGTCATTCTCGGCATGGATTGACTTTATTCCTGCTATGCCACAGTCGACTGCAGAAACAGGATAGTTCAGTTTTAGTTCCCAAATGAGTCCATCCTAGAGTGGAAGGTTAATACTTCATCTTTCAGGGGTCAGCTTATTTCCTACCTTCGGACAAGGAAAATGATATCTAAGGGATGTGTTTATCATCTCGTTCATGTTAAAGACTCTGGTTTCGAATCTCCCAATCTCAAATCAGTCCCAGTTGTAAATGAGTATTCATACATGTTTCCCGAAGATCTTCCAGGCATTCCTCCCATAAGGGAAATAGACTTCGGCATTGACCTTATTCCAGATACTCAGCCTATTTCTATTCCGCCATACAAAATGGCACCAGCAGAACTCTAAGAACTGAAAGAACAGTTGAAGGATCTCTTAGATAAGGGATACATTAGACCCAGTATTTTCCCATGGGACGCACCAGTCTTATTCATGCGTAAGAAAGACGGTTCTCTCAGGATGTGCATTGATTACCGTCAGCTCAATAAAGTCACGGTCAAGAACAAGTATCCTCTTCCTAGGATAGATGACTTATTTGACCAACTTTAGGGTGCCAATTATTTCTCTAAGATAGACCTCAGATTAGGCTATCATTAGCTCAGAGTTAGATAATGTGACATCCCGAAGACAGCTTTCCGTACTCGGTATGGTCACTTCGATTTTCTAGTCATGTCCTTTAGTCTTACCAATGCCCCAACCGATTTTATGGATTTAATGAACCATGTGTTCAAGCAGTACTTGGACATGTTCGTCATAGTCTTCATAGATGATATCCTGGTCTATTCTCGCACAGAGTGTGATCATGCAGACCATCTCAGAATTATTCTTCAGACCCTCAGAGATCACCAGTTATTCATCAAATTCAGTAAGTGTAAGTTTTGGCTAAGGTCAGTACCATTCCTTGGCAATAATATTTCCGGCGATGGCATTAGCGTAGATCCTCAGAAGACCAAAGTGGTAAGAAATTAGCCTCGCCCTGTCTTTCCATCAGATATCAGGAGTTTCTTGGGTTGGGATGGCTATTACAGATGGTTTGTTGATGGATTTTCTTCTATTGCATCCCCTATGTCCAGATTGACTCAAAAGAAGGTCAAGTTCCAGTGGTCAGATTCTTGTGAGAAGAGTTTTCAGGAGTTAAAGACTCGACTCGCCTCAGCTCCAGTTCTAGCTCTTCCAGATAGTTCAAATGGGTTCGTAGTGTATTGTGATGCATCCAGAGTGGGTCTAGGTTGTGTCCTCATGCAGCATGGTAAGGTCATAGCCTACGCCTCCAGACAGGTAAATCCTCATGAGAAGAATTATCCTACTCATGATCATGAGTTAGCAGCCGTAGTATTTGCCTTGGAGATTTGAAGGCATTATCTATACGGAGTTCATGTAGATGTCTTCACAGATCATAAGAGTCTTCAGTATGTCCTTTCCCAGAAAGATCTCAATCTTTGTCAGAGAAGGTGGTTAGAGCTCTTGAAGGATTATGATATGAGTGTCCTTTACCATCTGGGCAAGGCCAACGTTGTGGCCGACGCTCTCAGTAGACTCTCCATGGGTAGTGTTTCTCACGTTGATGATAGAAAAAAAAATAGCTCAGGAAATCCATCATCTTACCAGACTAGGTGTTTGCTTAGTCGATTCTTCAGAGGGTGGTGTATGTGTTCAGAGTAGTTCAGAATCATCTCTAGTTTTCGAGGTGAAAGAAAAGCAAGACAGGGATCCTAGCCTTGTCAAGCTAAAAGAGTCAATCAAAGATCAGAAGGTTGAGGATTTCTCCCAAGGGTGAGATGGTGTCCTTCGTTGCTAGGGTCATCTCTGTGTTCCAGATGTGGATGAATTGAGGCAGTGGGTTCTCGCAGAGGCATATGGTGCACGATACTCTATTCATCCAGGGGCCATTAAGATGTACCATGACTTGCAGGAGATCTATTGGTGGAGTGGGATGAAGAGATATGTTGCAGCTTTTGTGGCTAAGTGCTCTACATGTCAACAGATTAAGATAGAGCATCAGAAGCCTAGTGGTTCCATGAAGGAGTTCACTATTCCTACTTGGAAGTGGGAAGAAGTGAACATGGACTTCATGACGAGTTTGTCTTGAACTCGTCATCAGCACGATTCAGTTTGGGTCATTGTAGACAGGATGACTAAGTCAGCTCATTTTCTTCCAGTCCATACCTCTTATTCAGCTGAGGATTACGCCAAACTCTACATTAGGGAGTTGGTCAAATTACACGGTGTTCCACTATCTATTATCTCAGACAGAGGTACTCAGTTCACCTCTCACTTCTGGAAAGTATTCCAAAAGGGTCTTGGTACCTAAGTTCATCTCAGTACAACTTTTCATCTTCAGACAGATGGTCAAGTAGAAAGGACCATTTAGACTCTAGAAGATATGCTAAGGGCGTGTACAATTGATTTCAAGGAAATTTGGGATGACCACTTGCCTTTGATTGAGTTTGCCTACAATAATAGCTATTATTCCAGTATTCAGATGACTCCATTCGAAGCTCTTTATGGTAGGAGGTGAAGATCTCCAATCGGTTGGTTTGAAGTTAGTGATGCCTCAGTCATAGGGCCTGACATAGTGTTTGATGCCTCATAGAAGGTTCAGTTAATCAGAGAAAGACTTTGGGCTGCTCAGAGCCGACAGAAGTCTTATGCAGACGTTCGTAGAAAGGATCTAGAATTCTAGGTTAATGATTTTGTCTATCTCAAAATCTCTCCTATGAAGGGGGTGAAGAGATTCGGCAAGAAGAGAAAACTCAGTCCTCGATATGTCGGTCCTTTTAAAATTCTCAGTCGCTTGGGCAAGGTAGCTTATGAGCTCATATTGCCTCCAAATCTAGCTTCAGTTCATCCAGTCTTCCATGTCTCTTTGCTCAAGAAGTGCATAGGTGACCCTTCAGTTGTAGTCCCTACTCAGAGCATGGGTATCCAGAACAGCCTCTCTTATGAAGAGATTCCGGTCGAAATTCTAGACTATCAAACTCGTAGACTGAGAAACAAAGAAGTCCCTCTAGTCAAAGTTCTTTGGCAAAACCAGTCCATTGAGGAAGCTACTTGGGAATCAGAAGCAGATATGCGTAACAAGTATCCTCACCTCTTCTCCACCAGTTCAGATCAAGCTCAAGGTAATAGTTCTCCTTAATCTTATTTAGTTTCATGTTCAAAATTCCATTTACGAATTTGGTACTAAATATCATTCTATTCGTTCATGCATACATGTAACAGTTCAGTCACGTAATCATGCATCAGCTATGCATGAGTTTAACTTGTCAGTTATGCATCAGATATGCATGTTCAGTATGTTCAGATATATTCATCTTATCATTCAGGTCAATCATGTCATCATGTTTCAGATGTTGCATCCCTTAAGTAAGTCCAGTACATTAGTGATCTCAGCTTAGTCAGTCTCATTCGAGGACGAATGTTCCCAAGGGGGGATATTGTAATACCCCAAAGTTCAGACATTTTTTTAGAATCATGCTTCGAACTCTTGAGTAATAAATTTTAGTTCTTTGGTAGTTCTATGATCAAGTTGATGCATATTAAGGTCTCAAAAGTGTCCTAGCTAATAGACGAATCAAAATATTTCCTTACCGATTGAATTCTTGAGAAGGATATTGGTATAGTCAACTTCAAACGAGCATATCTATCGTTATTCTATGAATTTATGATCTTATGACCCACCAAAATATATATAATTGAATTAGCTTTCCAAATATACCAATTTTTCCTAAATCCGATATTGGAGCAAGGAGTTATGCCAATTTTACTCCAGCATGTCAGACTGGGAAACTGAGTGACGACATTCGTGATAAGCTGTCACAAGCGTGATGACTTATCATTAATGTTGTCAGACCTGGGCAGATTTCCACCCACAGTGACGACATTTTGTGATAAGTCGTCACTCTCGTGACGGCCTATCACCAATGTCGTCAACCTTAACCAAAAAATCAAGATTTCACCTTTTTGTGACGACATTTTGTGACAACTTATCACCAGCTTGACGACTTGTCACGAATGTCCTCAGCTATTTTTTTCACCAATTGAGGGACGTTTTTACAAGGGTATTTTGGTCTTTTCCACACTTCCCACGACTTATAACCCTCAAGGAGTGTATTATCTTCCATTCTCTTTAGTTAAATATCTCAAAAAACTACCTCTTACACTCTCAACCACAAGATTAGGGTTTCCTCTCAAGATCATGTCCTCAAGAACAAGAACATTCTCTCCCAAAGGGGTTAAACCCTAGTCAATAAAAATCAAGAGCAAGCCTAAGGATTTCTTCAAGAACCTTTAGAAACATTAGATCTCTTTCAAGATTCTATCACTAGGGTATGCATAGTTTTCATCCATGGATCCCTTTCATCCATGGAGCTCAAGAATCATATTTTAAATTATTAATTGTGATTTCCTTGTTGTGTTATGACTATATTCATGTTGATGATTGTTGTTTGGATTCAAGGTTGTATCTTGATGTGTTTTTCATGAATCATATGAGTAGGCTAGTTGAAACCCATGAATTTTGGATGGATTAAGATTGTCAAATTGATAAGTACACCTATGCCCAAAGTTGTGCATGTAAGGTGTTTGATAAAATACCAAGAATGATAAAATCCATGTTTTATGACTTAATAGTGCTTAAATGACAAGCCCATGTTCTATTCTTTATGACTCCACGTGAACTCCACGTTATTGTTGTTTGTTATTGTTGTGATACGGAATGAGCATGATATTGAAGCAACACGAGTATATATACATGTTGTGCGCATACTCTTCCATGTATAAGATGTTGACAACCAAGTGTAGTATGAAATCCCCTACTTATGATATTGTGAATTATGGACTCTATTCTTATGATCAAGTCAGTCATGTGTGTCAGTTTCCTTCCATCGAGTTCTGGGGGTACTTGTACCTAAAAAATATAGTTGTGTGCCTAGAGCCATGTCATGTTATAACGATACTCTCAGTCAAGCCATGATCTATAGAACTCAGACAGTCATGTGACTCAGGAAATCTCAGAAATCTCATGATCTCAGATAATAGTACTATTCCATCAGTCAACGGAAGTCAGTTACTCAATCCATGTACAGTCAGTTAATCATGTTCAATCTCTTCAGATGGGAGTAGAAGTTAGCACCGAGTGAACCTAAGGATGGGAACTCACCTGCCAGATAAAGGTGTGATTCTTAGCAGCCATCCTTGTGTTCCAGAACTACGTAGCCAGCGTAGGTTGAGACATCTTAACCTGTCAAATTAGGGTTGATGAGGTAATTTAACCTGTCAGACCAGGGTCCCACCGTTCTCATTAGAGTAACCTTCCAGATAAGGGTCACTCACAGCTTGTCCTTTCCAGTGGCGCGGTATTGACACCTTTCCAATCAGGGCACAGATTGGACCCCAGCTCAGCTATTATAGCGCATTTGGGCCATGTCGAATAAGCAACTACCTCCCATAGTTTTAGTCTCAATCTAAGTAAAAGAACTCAGATAGTTCTTCAGATTTCAGTATACCAGGACTGTCAGATATAGTCAATTCAATTACAGTACGGAACTCGGGTAGTTCCATCAGATTCAGGATTGTCAGACACAGTCATCCATGTTATTAGAAATCCCAGTATTAGTCATGTTAGATATCAATAAACCATGTATTAGCGTACAGATCTAGATATCATGTATTCACAATCTCAATTACTATGTATGCATGTTTGCACTCTCACGTTCATATTAGTCATTCAGTTAGCACTGCTCATGCATGTAAGCCCTTTTGCATATATCCTACCTCACTCGTATACTCAGTACTTTCAGTTGTACTGACACATTTATGCTATGGTGCTTTCTTTTATGTTATACCATAAGTTCAGAGCCATAAGTTCCAGATCAGCTGTAGCAGTCGTATTTCAGTATACAGAGTTGCAGTGAGTCCTCTTCATTCGAGGACGATATGATTTGACTTCATTTATTTTCTTTGGTTATGTTTCAGTTTACGGAGTTAGTTGGAGACATGTTCCTTCAACTCCTTACTCAGACAGTATTTAGAGGCTTTCAAATTTAGTTCAAATTTGTTTCAGACTTTAGTTGTTTTGGGTATTTGTTACCCCATATGGATGTTATGATTTGTCAGATATTTTATTCAGTTGAACCTTATGGCCTATTGTTCATGTTTTCCGCATTTTTTATGTATATTATGCAGTGTACAGGTACAGATATTAGTCATGGGTTATCTTGTGATCCTTCGGGGTCATAAGCACCGTGTAGCATTCCGGTTCAGAAAAATGGGGTGTTACAAAGTGGGAGCCATAAGGGGAGAAGTGACGACTATTAATGGGAGGTTAGAATAAATGGAGAGTCAAAGGAACTCTCGTCCTTCTACTCCTAGACATGTTTCGTCAAGTGGACATGATAGAAATTCCTCCGCCACTATTACTCCCGAAATATGGCCACAATTGCCAAATCCTTCACTAGCTCCACTAAATGCCGTAAGCCAAACCACTCATAACCCCCTAAACCGAGACTCCAATAGACCAACCCTTTCCCAAACTCTTCCAGTTTTGCAAGAGGGACTCGAACGTCAAATGCCTCCACAAAATCCAAACCCTTCCTTCCAAGCTCCACTAAACCAAAGACCACCACCTCCACAAAATCCAATCCCTTCAAATCAAGTTCCAAACATCCAAAACCGTCCCATCCACTTTGAGGAATATGGTAGCGAGTATTATGAAGGGTATGGAGCCTTTGATGATACTTATATGAGGGAAGAAGAGATAAGAGGGGGATGTGTGGATCCAAGAAAATACCGAGGGTATGGAGAAAGGAAAAACCGACACCAAGAGAGAGACGTAGGCATCAATACCATCAAATTGAGCCTACCTATCTTTAAGGGTAAAAGTGAACCCGAGGTGTATCTTGCTTGGGAGTCGACGTGTGATAAATTGTTTCAAGTGAATGATATATCAAAGGAGAAGAAGAGTTGTTATGCCATAGCTCACTTTGAAGGCTATGCTAACACATAGTGGGAATATGTCAAACGGTTTGGTAATGAGTTAATTGATGGACAACCACCACCATGGTTTCGGTTGAGGTATCTAATGAGGCAACGGTATCTTTATGAAAGTTATTGTCATGAGTTGCTTTCTAGGTTGTACAATTTGCGACAAGGGAATCAAAGTGTGATGGCATATTATGATGAGTTTCAAAAACTCATGTTGAAGCTTGATCATCGTGGAGAACAAATTGGCCATGATATCATTCGGTTCAAGTGTGGGTTGAAAAAATAGATCTCCACTCATTTGACGCTTCACAAGTTTGATACCGTTGAAGGAATTTTCCAAGCGGCTCTTGAGATTGAAAGGGAGCTTAAAGAGAGGTCGTCGTTCAAGGAAAAGGGACCATCAACCTCGGGTTGGCCGAGGAACAAAGATATGGTTCAACCATATTCGGTTTGTCCCAAAAACAAGGAACAACCCACCACTATAAGGCTACCCGAGCCTAAAATAGTCTACAAATTTCCTCCCCGATAAGAAGCTCACAAGTATCCTAATCCTAAAGGGTTCTAATGTTTTAAGTGCCTAGGTTGGGGACATAAAGCCAATGAATTTCCAAACTGACGCAATGTGATCCTAAGATAAGGGATATTGTATTACCTTGGTGAGGAAGTGGGTATTGAAAAAAAAGACAATGAGTCCGAGCCTCAAGATGGAGAGGAACCCGAAAATGAGCCACATAATGATGATGATGATGATTATGAGGATGCTTATCCACAAGAAGAGGAGTGCGAGGTTTCAAACTTTGTAGTAAGGCGTGCCATGATTAGTAAGGCGATAGATGATCTAAGCCAACGGGAGAATCTATTCCATACTAAATGCGTTGTGAAGGGAAGTGTGTGCACTTTGGTAATAGATAGTGGTAGTTGTGCAAATGTTGTTAGTGTTGCTATGGTGAACTTTTTGAAATTGCCAACTACACTTCATACTAGCCCTTACATTTTTGCAATGGTTGAATGAATGTGGCGAATTGAAAGTCATGAGGCAATGTGTGATACGGTTTAAGGTAGGAAACTACCACGACGAAGTGCTTTGTGATGTAATACCAATGCAAGTGTGTCACTTGTTGTTAGGTATAACTTGTCAATATGATAGGTCTACTAAACATGATGGGAGGTCTAATCGATATACATTTGAGAAGGATGGCCGAAAGGTCACACTTCATCCACTTTTGCCTTCACAAGTGAACGAGTTGCATCAAAGGATGAGAGAATTGAAAGAAAAGGGGAAGAAATCCAAAAATAAAGAAAAAGAGGGGAACTCATAGGTGAGGTAGTGGGGATATCCGGGGCTGCCTCAACATCAAAGGGAAAAGAAAACATAGTGATGTTGGTTAGAAAGAAGGAGCTCTTCGTGGATCAAGATGAGGAGACACCCATGCTTCTTTTGGCACATTGTTTTTGTCATACCCTAAATCCCATTGGAGCGGACTGGCACCCGTAGCCGAGGAGGCCCGGGAGAACCCGTTCATAACCTATACTTTCACATTTACATTACTTATGAAAATTAGAAATTTGGGCGGCACTTCGTTGTAAATAGAAGAAAACAGTACCTGTATCAGCCCAGCAGACACGCATATATATATATAAATAGTAATTGGCCGTCAGAGCCATCACGTCTATCAACCAAACACTCCTATGGCTGTACAATATGTCTACAAAAGCCTCTACATAGATACACAACTGAGTTAGGGTCGGGACAAACTCCCGCCCACAAAAGACTTTTATACAAATACCAAAAATACAAATAGAAACGACTTGGGATGCCCCGAAACAACTGGAGCTCACCACTATCAACAGAATGTCCTGGCTCTTACTGCGGAGGTGTACGACCTGAAGTACCTGTTCCTGTATGCATGAATACAGGTCCCCTGTGAGGGACGTCAGTACGGAAATATGTACTGAGTATGTAAGGCAGTGAGTATCAAGATGAGATACAAAAGATCAACAGAACCCAAATACCAGTGAATAAACAGTATGAGTAGACCACACTTAAAAGAGCTGATGGGATACCTGCACATTACTTTCATATCATTACTTCCTGTATTCCTTATCAATACATAACATATGTCATACAATGGCAAACTGATCAGTGGTACTAATACAATACATCAGGGACCACCCCTGGAATAGCATATATACATAATCTTTATAATACAATGGCCAACTGATCAGTGGTACTAATACAATACATCATATCATCAATTTAAAATAAAGACATTCCATTTCGTAATTCAATTAATCTTTGAGATTGGTTACTTTGTGGTCACACCTTATGGAACTTGAAACCATGATACCTCAATAGGAAAAACATGTAAATAGGTAATCAATATCATGAAAATGAAGTAGAGAATCATGGATACCTCATTAAACCATTTCGGAGTCAACAATAGTATATGGACATTTTTTTTACTAGCCGGACATCTTAAAAGTGAAAACAAGTTCAATTGGTAGTGTCGAAGATCATATGATGTTATTATGTGTCATGTGTCGTAGGACAATGTTGGAAGCTTACTTGAGAGTGCCATGGGTCATTATTCATGCCAAAGATTAGATAGAGTATGTCTTACATACCTTGATATAACCACTTCAATACAAGTCCAACTTGACTTCCCGTACTCTTCGAACACTTATCTACAATAAGTCATTTGTGGCAAACTACTATTAGCAACCAAACCTTACCATTTAGGTATTAACTTCACCAAATAATGTCTAGGAAGTAATCCTTTAACTCATCAATAAGAGTGCTACATACATCCTCTTATACTCTTATTACATTCACATATCATGCATTTTCATGCAATATCCCTCAACATCACTCTTAGCCTTTATTTCCCTTCTTAATCACCATCCAATACCAACATGATCACTAGGCATACATAACCACTAATATAATGATATATCACCACAATTCATCCTCCATAATCTAATACAACAACTTCCATAATTTACTACTAACAATTTATACAAAACAATTCATAACTATGTTTCTAGTTATCTTCCAACATCAAGACAATACTCATAATCCTTTATCAATACTTATTCATGGATAAGAATCAAGAATAAACAATATTCATACCTTAACAATGAACTCTTGTATTTAGAATCCTCCTTACATAACCATGGGGTGCTTCTCGAAGCTTTCGAGATGGTGAACACAACTACGGAACCAATTCAAATTTTCTACGGTTGAATCACAAAATATTTGAAGTTGAAATTAGGCTAGGGTTTCACCTTCTCTTAATAATTAGATGATATATGATATATATGAGGCTAAGTCTATGTTTATAAAGACCAATTTTCGTCCAAGAGGTAATAGAAAATGACCATTTTGCCCTAAAAATTTAAATAAAATCCGAATCTGTCCCCAGTGGACAGTTTTGACAGGCTGAAGTAAATCGATCATAACTCTTTGCTCTGGTATCGGATTTGGGTGAAACCAATTGCATTGGAAACATATTTCAAAGATCTTTCATTTTTATATAAAGTATACCACCCATTTCTTCCTGTACAAGGAGTTATGGTCGTTTAAAGTTGACCCAAAAATCTGTCCCAAAATTCTGTTTTTTTTCTTGATAGGCTGTAGTAAAACGGGTATAGCTCCTTACTCAGACATTGGATTTGGATGAAACCAATTTCATCGGAAAGAAGACTCTCGGAGATTTTCTTCAATATATAGCATCTCACACAGTTCTTTTTGTACAAGGAGTTATGATCGTCTAAAGTTGATCCAAAAAAAAAATTGCCTAGCTGCAGTAATTTTCCTGCAGATTTACTGTTCACAGGCTTCCCGGCCACCGTTTTGAAATTTCGAATGTGCTCGCTTATATGAAATACTCCTCTGTTTTGGGCAAACTTTATATCGTTGGAAAGCTTATTCCAATACCTACACATACAACTATTGAAGGGATACTTCCGAACACCATAAACTGTAACACCCCGCATTTCGGGCTAGAATAAAAAATATGACTCTGATGCGTTGATAATCCCAGAGCCTTAAATCCTATACCAATTTGGCATGTTCATCAATTTTTTAGTATGTGAATCCATTTGAGCATGAATTTAGACCATAGAAGTCTTTCAACTCAAGGACGAGTTAAAACCATTTCGATCGATTAAGTTTTAGTGGACGTTGTAATTTGTGTCAAATTCTATTGACCATAACTCATTGAATATGATGAACTAGGTGGCCTACTATATACCAAATTGTATATAATTGAATAAGCTTTCCAACGATACCAAATTCGCCTAAAACTTACACCCGGTGAAGAAGTTATGGCCTTTCAAAGTTGAATGTGTCGCCTATGCACATATAGGCGATGCATAGGGAGGCGCCTATGTAAATTTAGGCAATGCAAAGGGCGGCGCATAGTTATGGTTTCAGGTGACAAAAACACTCCGTTTTGAGTTACTTTAAGTGCAAGTTAGTCCTTACAAAACCCAAAATCGTCCTTACCCACTCCTAAACGGATTTGGGCCTATTAACAACATTGAAGCCTCCTATAAAATCCCAAAATCTAATCCTTCAAGAACTTAAGAGAAGGAGCAACTAGGGTTTGAGAAAATAAGCTTGAAGGACCGATCATTCCGAAACTTCTTCGTGAAACAAATTACAGATTCGGAATCCTCTCGACGTAGGCTTCGATAGACACCAAAAATTCGTGGAGAATAAGGTACGCGGGGTTTTCCTAAAATCTCATGGGTATAGAAATCATGTTTTAAGAATTGGGTTTTCTAATTCATGTACATACTCATGTTTCAGAAGCTTTAATGATATTGTTTTGGCCTTTTGGCTTTCCCCCAAAGTGATTTGAAAGTTATATGTATATATATATATGCGTTTATCCTGAAATATGAATTTAGAGCATGATTTTCATGAAACCTCTCTCTTAATGTAAATTTTTCCATGTTTTACGTAATATACAATGTTTTGAACACGAAAGAGAGGGTTGTGAATGTTGAATATGCATGTAATGAAAGAATGCATGGTTTTGCCAAAAATGCACATGACCACCATATGTTTGATGAAAGTTTTGCATGGATTTGACTTGAGTTTCGAAACATGACATCTTTAATGCAAATTACATGTTTTGGTGGTCTAAACTATGTTTTGAATGAAAGCTCTTGCTTAATACATTATGGCTCAGAAATAGGACTTGCAAGTCTTGGTATGACGATACCAACTCAGACAAATGCCATAACAGACACAGACTAGTTCAGAAATCAGATTTTTATCAGACTCTCATGATTTAGAAATTTCAGAATGATACATGTTCAGAAAAGGCTAAAATAGGGCATAAAGAGAGCTTAGGTGGTTCCCTGAAGAAGGCGGGAGTTTCAGACAACTCTTTGCCTAAAACCGTGGTTTGCCTACCCGGGTATATTATTATGCGCTGACTTAAATATCCTGTGGCGTATCAGACTCAGACACTCCAACCCTTGCGGCACACTTGGGTTGGGGGCTTCCCCGCCGAGTCAATGGCGGATTCCATACAGCCCGTGGAATATTCAGACTTGTAGGGGAATACCACCTAACTCAGAAGTAAAACACAGATCATGATTTGAAATGAACAGACAGGTTGCATGTTTTCAGAAAGTGCCCATGTGTTTTTCAGAAACAGTTTTATACATGATGTCTTGATGAAAAATTATTTTCCCTTAATATATATATATATATATGTATGTTCCATTATACTACTTTTGGATTGCTTCGCATGCCAGTACTTTTGTGCTGACCCCCCCCCCCTCCTTCCTGGTTCTGAGGCACAGTCTAGGGGTCCATCTACTCAGTAGACATTCTCGGGTTTGCAGACTTGATCTCACAGTGGTGAGCCTTCTATTATTCGGAAGGCCTAATTATGTCAGACACTATCTTATTTATTATGTTTTTGGTTTACTGAGGGCCTTGTCCCAGCTTCTTTTCAGACAAAGGTTTATGTTCTTACTAGAGATTTCGCAGACTGATGTCAGATAGTATTATTCAGAAATGTTGCAGAACTTGACCATGTTTTCCGTACTCAGTTTCAATTCCGCATTTTATTATGATTATGAATGTTGTGCATGATAACCAGATAGAGAATGGGTGTTCCGGGCCTTCATGGTTCGGGATGCTCGTCACGACTAGGGCCTAGGCTCGGGTCGTGACATAAACTTAATTTAACCCATACGCAAGCCTTTAGGACTCCATATAATCGCGATAAGTGTACAAAAAAATTTACGGGGTGTTACATTCTCCCCCCCTTAAGAACATTCTTCCTCGAATGTTAGCATAGTTACTCAATTAAGACATGTCCAAGCTTACAATTAACATATTCATCATCATAACATACTTGCATAAAAATAAACACTTACTTGTTATTGTTCCTCTTCCGTCTCATGAACTTCCTCCTCATCGTTGAATAGGTAAGGGTACTTAATCTTCATCGCTTCCTCGGCTTCCCATGTGATCTCCTAAACTTGTTGATTCCTCCAAAGTACTTTTACCGTTGCTATCTCTTTATTCCTTATCTTTTTAATTTGGCGATCAAGAATAGCAATAGGCATTTCTTCAAAAGTGAGATCTTCTGTAACTTGTACATCTTCCGTAGTAGTGATGTGCGATGGATCTCCGATGTACTTGCGAAGCATCGAAACATGAAATATGGGATGAACTGCTGAAAGCTCTTGAGATAGCTCTAACTCATAAGCAACTTGTCCAAATCATTGAATGGTCTTGTACGGACCTATGTATCGTGGACTTAACTTTCCTTTCTTGCCAAACCTCATCACTCCTTTCATTGGTGATACTTTCAAGAATACCCAATCGTCGATAGAAAACTCAAGTCCTCTTCTTCTAACATCCGCATAAGATTTGTGTCGACTTTGAGCTGTTTCAAGACGTTGTTGGATCACTTTAACTTTCTCCATTGCTTGATAAACAAGATCCGGTCCAAACAAGACCGCATCACCTGCTTCAAACCATCCTATTGGCGATCTACACTTTCTTCCATACAATGCTTCATATGGTGCCATTTTGATACTTGAATGATAGCTATTATTGTAGGCAAACTCGATAAGAGGTAGGTGATCATCCCAGTTGCCTTTGAAATCTAATACACATGCTCGTAGCATATCTTCAAGTATCTGGATGGTACGTTCCGCTTGTCCGTCCATTTGAGGATGAAAAGTCGTACTTAGATTTACTTGTGTCCCCAAACTCCTTTGAAAAGACTTCCAGAAATTCACGGTAAATTGGGCTCCTCGATCGGATATAATGGAAATTGGAACTCCATGTAACCGAACGATCTCCTTAATATACAACTTCGCATACTCTTCCGCCGTATAAGTTGTCTTAACTGCTAAGAAGTGCGCGGATTTGGTAAGCCTATCAATGATCACCCATATGGAATCAAACTTCCGAAATGTACGAGGCAAACCCGTGATGAAATCCATATTGATCTTGTCCCACTTCCAGACTGGAAGATCTATACATTGCATGTAACCACCGGGTTTCTGGTGTTCTACTTTGACACTTTGACAATTCGTACATTCAGCTACAAATTCGGCAATATTCTTCTTCATGTCATTCCACCAATATATTGCTTTCAAATCTTGATACATCTTAGTCGACCCTGGATGGATGGAATACCTTGAACAGTGTGCTTCTGTCATAATTCTCTTTCTTAGCTCAACTACATCAGGTACACATAAACGATTCTGACACTGAAGCACTCCTTCTCGCGTAAGCTCAAATGCCTTTGTCGTGCCACTCTGCACATCCTCCTTAAGCTGCAATAAAATTGGATCTGCATACTGCTTCTCTTTCACTTCATCTATCAATGAAGATTCCGCTGCATTACATACAATAACCTCTTCATCTGGAGTTTCGAGAAGTCGAACTCCCAAATTATCTAATTGGTGAAGATCCTTAATCATCCCCTGTTTTTCTATAGATGCCATTTTAGACTTACGACTCAGTGCATCCGCTACCACATTCGTTTTCCCTGGATGATACAAGATATCAACATCGTAATCTTTCAACAATTCAAGCCATCTCCGCTGCCTCAAGTTTAGATCTTTCTGACTGAAGATATATTGCAGGCTCTTATGATCGGTATATATGTCAACATGAACCCCATATAAGTAGTGGCACCATATCTTCAAAGCAAATACAACTGCAGCTAGCTCAAGATCATGCGTGGGATAATTCCTCTCATGTGGTCGCAACTGTCTAGAGCCATAGGATATTACTCTACTATGTTGCATTAATACGCATCCTAAGCCAATTCTTGAAGCATCACAGTACACTGCATACCCTTCTGTGCCTTCAGGAAGTACCAATACCGGTGTAGAAGTCAACTTGCTCTTCAGATCTTGGAAACTCTTTTCACAGGCATCATTCCATTGAAACTTGGAGGCTTTATGCGTCAACTTAGTCAAGGGTGCAGAAATAGAAGAAAAACCTTCAACAAACCTTCTATAATAACCTGCCAACCCGAGGAAACTACGAATCTCCGTAGGCGTCGTGGGTCTTGGCCAATTCTTCACAGCCTCAATCTTCTGAGTGTCAACTTTTATGCCTTCACTGGATATAATATGGCCCAAAAATGCCACTGACTTGAGCCAAAACTCACATTTAGAAAACTTCGCATACAGCTTACGATCACGAAGAATCTGCAACGCCTGCCTTAAGTGATTAACATGATCCTCTTCTGATCTAGAGTAGACCAGAATATCATCTATGAAAACTATCACGAACACATCTAGAAACGGCTTAAACAGCCTAGTCATCAGATCCATAAAAATTGTGGGTGCATTTGTCAGCCCGAATGACATAACCAGGAATTCATAATGACCATACCATGTTCGGAAAGCTGTCTTGGGTATATCTTTATCCTTGACTCTCACTTGATGATAGCCTGATCTCAAGTCAATCTTGGAAAAACACTGGGCACCCTGCAACTGGTCAAATAAATCATCAATTCGGGGAAGAGGGTATTTATTCTTGATAGTCACCTTATTCAATTGCCGATAGTCAATACACATCCTCAGCGAACCATCTTTCTTACGCACAAACAATGCTGGTGCTCCCCAAGGGGACATACTAGGTCTGATGAATCCCTTCTCTAGTAAGTCTTTCAGTTGCTCTTTCAATTCTCGCAACTCTGCTGGTGCCATTCTATAAGGAGGAATTGATATTGGCTGTGTGTCTGGCAACATATCAATACCAAACTCCACTTCTCGTTCAGGAGGTAAACCTGGTAGTTCTTCAGGAAATTCATTCACAACCGGAACGGTCTGAAAAGTTGGCGGCTCTGCCTATGTATCCCTTACTCTAACCAAATGGTATATGTACCCCTTGGAAATCATTTTTCTTGCCTTAAAGTAAGAAATAAATCTACCTCTCGGCGCGCCAACATTACCCTTCCATTCAAGGACTGCCTCATTTGGGAAATGGAAATATACCTTCTTAGAACGGCAATCTACTGTAGCATAACAAGACGCTAACCAATCCATGCCCATAATAACATCAAAATCTACCATTTCTAACTCAACAAGATCGGCCATCGTATCACGACCACAAATATTCACAACACAATTTCGATAAACATTCCTAGCTATAAGAGATTCCCCCACTGGCGTTGATACTTCAAAATGGCTTGGCTAATAATTCGGATGTTCTTCCAAACCTTCCCGCAACCAAAGGAGTAGCATACGATAATGTCGAACCAGGATCAATTAAGGCATACACATCAAATGCAAAGATGGACAACGTACCTGTAACCACGTCTGGAGAAGCCTCTAAATTCTGCCGATCTGCTAGGGCATACACACGGTTCTGAGCTCCGCTAGAACTAGCTGATCCTCTATCACCTCTACCGTGACCCATAGGTTGTGCACCCCTACTCAAAGGAGGCACCGATGATGACGCAACAGCTGATCCGGTAGGTCGTGTTATACCACCTGTGGTCCTGCGTGGGCAATCTCTAGCCATATGCCCCGGCTTACCGCACCAAAAGCAATTGTTCGTTCCAAGCCGATATTCGCCAAAGTGAAATCTTCTACATATGGGGCACGGGTGTCGTGGAGGTCTCAATTGACTCATACTCCCTTGCCCTTGATACCCCACTATTCACGAACTCTGATTTTCACTGCTTTGCCCAAACTGATTACCTCTGAACCTTTGAAATTGCGGTGGAGCACTAATTGCAGGATAAGAAGATAACGGGCTAGGCAATCTATGAGAGAACGAAGGCCTAAAACCACCCTGAGATGCCATAAACTGCTCTATAGCTCTGGCATGCTTAGAATATCCTTTTTCTGATTCCTGGGTTCTTCTTCTTTGCCTCTGATCTTCCATTTTCTGAGCGAAAGCTTGTATCCTCGCTATATCCATGTCCTTGTTCAAAGAAGCAATGGTACAATCTCTAACCAAGTATGGTTCCAATCTATCCACATAGTGATGAACTCTGTCATCCATAGTAGCTAGCACATTAGAAGCATATCGAGACAAGAAGTTAAATCGAAGACTATACTCTCTTACACTCATATTACCCTGACGAATATTTAAGAATTGATCTGCACGGGCCTGACGAGTCTCAAATGGAAAATAATGATCAATAAATGCATCTTTGAACTCTCCCCACGTAGTTGGAGGTGCATCAATACCCCTAGATCGTTTCCAATCCTCGTACCACAATATAGCCTCTCCTTTCAGTCTATATGTTGCTAGCTCAACCATCTCTTTACCGGATATGTGCATAACATCTAGAGCCCTTTGGGTTTGATCGACAAAGTCCTGCGGGTCTTCGTTAATATCTGATCCGGTAAAAGTAGGAGGATCCAGTTTCAGAAAATCCTGTGTCCGAAGGCTAGCTGCTCTATCCGTACCACTAGAACCCGTGGTAGGAATAGCTTGCCCTTGAACTTGACCGGCAACTATACGCGTCAGAAGTTGTACTGCATCCCTCAAATCTCGATCAACAGCATTAATAGATGGCCCTTCCGGAGGAGAAGAAGCTCCTGATATATGCTCATCTTGAGACTCACTTTGTTCAGCTTGTGCCGGTGGTGACTTACTAGTACCTTCTCCGGCCACTACATCTACTCGCTTCCACTTATTCTTTCTCCTTGTAACCGGCATCGTTACTATAATAAAAAAAAAACAATTGGATTAAGCGATCGATTATGACTTTATCTCTAATATGGGCTCTATTGCACGATCTAAGAAATGGAGAATGGAAACAATCCCTAAATGTCCAATAGCCTCCTGTTTATAGATGTGGTGCACAACACACCGATAAATGAGATTCTACGTAGACACGGCTTTGTAGACTCACTAGGACGAACTTCTCTGATACCACTTCTGTCATACCCCAAATCCCATTGGAGCGGACTGACACCCGTAGCCGAGGAGGCCCGGGAGAACCCGTTCATAACCTATACTTTCACATTTACATTACTTATGAAAATTAGAAATTTGGGCGGCACTTCGTTGTAAATAGAAGAAAACAGTACCTGTATCAGCCCAGCAGACACGCATATATATATAAACAGTAATTGGCCGTCAGAGCCATCACGTCTATCAACCAAACACTCCTATGGCTGTACAATATGTCTACAAAAGCCTCTACATAGATACACAACTGAGTTAGGGTCGGGACAAACTCCCGCCCACAAAAGACTTTTATACAAATACCAAAAATACATATAGAAACGACTTGGGATGCCCCGAAACAACTGGAGCTCACCACTATCAACAGAATGTCATGGCTCTTACTGCGGAGGTGTACGACCTGAAGTACCTGTTCCTGCAGGCATGAATACAGGTCCCCCGTGAGGGACGTCAGTACGGAAATATGTACTGAGTATGTAAGGCAGTGAGTATCAAGATGAGATACAAAAGATCAACAGAACCCAGATACCAGTGAATAAACAGTATGAGTAGACCACACTTAAAAGAGCTGATGGGATACCTGCACATTACTTTCACATCATTACTTCCCGTATTCCTTATCAATACATAACATATGTCATACAATGGCCAACTGATCAGTGGTACTAATACATACATCAGGGACCACCCCTGGAATAGCATATATACATAATCTTTATAATACAATGGCCAACTGATCAGTGGTACTAATACAATACATTATATCATCAATTTAAAATAAAGACATTCCATTTCGTAATTCAATTAATCTTTGAGATTGGTTATTTTGTGGTCACACCTTATGGAACTTGAAACCATGATACCTCAATAGGAAAAACATGTAAATAGGTAATCAATATCATGAAAATGAAGTAGAGAATCATGGATACCTCATTAAACCATTTCGGAGTCAACAATAGTATATGGACATTTTTTTTTACTAGCCGGACATCTTAAAAGTGAAAACAAGTTCAATTGGTAGTGTCGAAGATCATATGATGTTATTATGTGTCATGTGTCGTAGGACAATGTTGGAAGCTTACTTGACAGTGCCATGAGTCATTATTCATGCCAAAGATTAGATAGAGTATGTCTTACATACCTTGATATAACCACTTCAATACAAGTCCAACTTGACTTCCCGTACTCTTCGAACACTTATCTACAATAAGTCATTTGTGGCAAACTAGTATTAGCAACCAAACCTTACCATTTAGGTATTAACTTCACCAAATAATGTCTAGGAAGTAATCCTTTAACTCATCAATAAGAGTGCTACATACATCCTCTTATACTCTTATTACATTCACATATCATGCATTTTCATGCAATATCCCTCAACATCACTCTTAGCCTTTATTTCCCTTCTTAATCACCATCCAATACCAACATGATCACTAGGCATACATAACCACTAATATAATGATATATCACCATAATTCATCCTCCATAATCCAATACAACAACTTCCATAATTTACTACTAACAATTTATACAAAATAATTCATAACTATGTTTCTAGTTATCTTCCAACATCAAGACAATACTCATAATCCTTTATCAATACTTATTCATGGATAAGAATCAAGAATAAACAATATTCATACCTTAAAAATGAACTCTTGTAGTTAGAATCCTCCTTACATAACCATGGGGTGCTTCTCGAAGCTTTCGAGATGGTGAACACAACTACGGAACCAATTCGAATTTTCTACGGTTGAATCACAAAATATTTGAAGTTGAAATTAGGCTAGGGTTTCACCTTCTCTTAATAATTGGATGATATATGATATATATGAGGCTAAGTGTATGTTTATAAAGACCAATTTTCGTCCAAGAGGTAATAGAAAATGACCATTTTGCCCTAAAAATTTAAATAAAATCCGAATCTGTCCCCAGTGGACAGTTTTGACAGGCTGAAGTAAATCGATCATAACTCTTTTCTCCGGTATCGGATTTGGGTGAAACCAATTGCATTGGAAACATAATTCAAAGGTCTTTCATTTTCATATAAAGTATACCACCCAGTTCTTCCTGTACAAGGAGTTATGGTCGTTTAAAGTTGACCCAAAAATCTGTCCCAAAATTCTGTTTTTTTTCTTGATAGGCTGTAGTAAAACGGGTATAGCTCCTTACTTAGACATTGGATTTGGATGAAACCCATTTCATCGGAAAGAAGACTCTCGGATATTTTCGTCTATATATAGAAGCTCACACAGTTCTTTTTGTACAAGGATTTATGATCGTCTAAAGTTGATCCAAAAAAAAATTTGCCTAGCTGCAGTAATTTTCCTGCAGATTTACTGTGCACAGGCTTCCCGGCCACCGTTTTGAAATTTCGAATGTGCTCGCTTATATGAAATACTCCTCTGTTTTGGGCAAACTTTATATCGTTGGAAATCTTATTCCAATACCTACACATACAACTATTGACGGGATACTTCCGAACACCATAAACTTAATTTAACCCATACGCAAGCCTTTAGGACTCCATATAATCGCGATAAGTGTACGAAAAAATTTACGGGGTGTTACAGTTTTAACACTCACCCCACTAATTCTTCTATTTCTCCTTTGATTTCTTGTGTGTTGCAGGATTATGAAGATTTTTTTCCCAAAGAACTTCCACAAGGGATGCCCCCACTTTTGGGGAATTGAGCACCAAATAGATTTTGTGTCGGGATCACAATTTCCCAACAAATCGGCTTATAGGAGCAACCCGACGGATACCAAGGAATTGCAATGCCAAGTTGAGGAACTCCTCAACAAAGGGTATATCAAAGAGAGTATGAGCCCTTGCGCGGTCCCGGTGCTACTAGTTCCCAAGAAAGACGGGACTTGGCGTATGTGCGTTGATTGCCGAGCCATCAACAAGATAACAATAAAATATCGTCACCCTATTCCTAGGCTAGATGATATGCTTGATGAATTGAGTGGTTCGTGTTTGTTTTCTAAAACTGATTTGAGGAGTGACTATCACCAAATTCGTATGCAATCGGGTGATGAATGGAAAACCGCCCTCAAGACCAAATTCAGTCTCTATGAATGGATTGTTATTCCATTCGGCCTAACAAACGCTCCAAGTACTTTCATGAGGCTAATGAATCATGTGATGAAGCCTTTTATTGGAAAGTTTGTTGTTGTCTACTTTGATGATGTGTTGGTGTATAGTAGGTCCTTAGATGAGCATGTAAAACATTTACAATGTGTGTTTGATGTCCTCCGAAAGGACTATATGCTAATTTAGAAAAATGTTCTTTTGGTGTCCAAGAAGTTGTATTTCTCGGTTTTGTGGTGAGCTCAAGAAGGGTCGAAGTAGATGAATGTAAGATTGACGCTATCAAAAATTGGCCAACTCCCAAAATCACAGGTGAAGTGAGAAGCTTCCACGGGTTGGCTAGTTTTTATAGACTTTTTGTCAAAAGATTTAGCACCATTGTCGCCCCCTTGACCAAAGTGATTAAAAAGGATCGGCCTTTCAAGTGGGGATATGAACAAGCTAAGGCCTTCAAGGACTTGAAAGCTATGCTCATCTCGGCCCCTTTGTTATAATTGCCGAATTTTGACAAGACTTTTGAGGTTGAATGTGATGCTAGCAAAGTTGGTATAGGCACGGTTTTAATGCAAGAATTGAAACCTATTGCCTACTTTAGCGAAAAGCTCAAAGGAGCAACTCTAAACTACTCTACGTACGATTTAGATTTGTATGCCTTGATTAGAGACTTGGCCACTTGGCAACATTATTTATGGCCTAAAGAATTCGTGATCCGAATGGACCATGAGTCCTTGAAGCATCTTCGGGCACAAGATAAGCTTAACAAACTGCATGCCAAGTGGATTGAGTTTCTTGAAACTTTCCCTTATGTTATTCATTACAAAAAGGGTAAGGACAATGTGGTTGCCGATGCTTTGTCTCGAAAACACATTCTTGTATCTACTTTGTCTTCAAAATTGATGGGTTTTGATATCTTAAAGGAATTGTATACCGAGGAACCTCACTTTGCTCCTATCTATAGGGAATGAGAAGAATGGGGTAGGGACAAATGGGATTCGGCTAGGGGTTCAAATCCCTATGCCAAGTTTGACGGTTACTTGTTTAAAGGTAGGCGATTGTGTGTACCCTCTAGCTCTTGGAGAGAGTTTTTTGTGAGAGAAGCACACAATGGCGGTCTAATGGGTCACTTTGGGGTCAAAAATACCCTTGGAATATTGGAGGAGCAATTCTATTGGCCAAAAATGCACAAGGATGTGTCTAGGATTTGCGGCCAATGTGTAGATTGCAAAGGAGCCAAATCTCGGCTCCAACCTCATGGTTTGTACACCACGCTACCCACCCATTTACATCCTTGGCTTGATATATCTATGGATTTTGTATTAGGGTTGCCAAGGACTAGAAGAGGTCGGGATAGTATCTTTGTTGTGGTTGATCGGTTTTCTAAGATGGCACACTTTATTCTATGCTCTAAATGTGATGATGCACCTAGTGTGGCCTCTTTGTTTGTTGATAATGTTGTCAAGTTGCATGGTGTTCCGAGGACCATTGTGAGTGATAGGAACTCTAAGTTCCTAAGTCACTTTCGGAAGTCCAAGTGGGGTAGGCTTGGAACCAAGTTGTTGTTCTCCACTTCTTGCCACCCACAAACCGATGGCCAAACGGAAGTAGTAAATAGGACTTTGGGGGCTATGCTACATTCCATGATTAAGGGAAAATTGACTTCTTGGGAGGAACACCTACCATTAATTGAATTTGCCTATAATCGTGTCATACACTCAAGTACGGGAATGACTCCCTTTGAGTGTGCATACGGCCTCAACCCCCTTACCCCTTTGGATTTAACTCCTTTGCCAAGTGATCTTATGATTAGCCTAGATGGAAGAAAGCGGGGAAATTTTATGAAAAAGTTGCATGAAAAGGTGTGGCTTCGACTTGAGAAGAAAAATCAAGAGATTGCAAAGCGGGTAAACAAAGGAAGAAAGAAACTCATTCTTGAACCGGGAGATTGGATGTGGGTGCACCTTAGGAAGGATCGGTTTCCATCTCAAAGGAAGACCAAATTGATGCCAGGGGGTGATGGTCCATTCCAAGTACTTGAAAGAATCAATGATAATGCCTACAAGATTGACCTTCCCTTGGAATACCAAGTGCATAACACTTTCAACGTGTGTGATCTTTCTCTAGTGGATGCGGTTGAGGATAACCAAATGTCGAATTTGAGGTCAAATTCCTCTCAAGATAGAGAGGATGATACGGGTGTACCAAGCTGTCCAACAAGTTCACAACCATTCACACGTAGCCAAGCTCGGGAGTTACAAAAACTCCAAGTTATGTTCATGCAAATGGTCGTGTGTGAGTTGGTACTTGAGCCTTCCAATGGATTAAATGTTTTTAAGTGTGAAGAGGAGCCTTGAAATGTAATAAACTTACACTCCAAGGCCACCCCTTGGCAAGGGTCGGATGGTCATTTGTTATCTCCCTTTGTAGACTAATATAAATAAATAGTGTTAGGGTTATTTTTTAGTTAGTTCATTCATATTTTGGAAGACAACAAACACTTTATAATATTTTGGAACTTCTCTCTTCCATTGGAGAAGCCCCAATTCCAAAAACTCACTAGTAGAGTGATACTAGTGTTGTCTCTTGGCTAGAAACTAGGGTATTGGGTTCTTTGAGTTCCTCTTGGTCCAAGTAAGAGCTTGGTATTAATATTCATTAATCTTAGGGTCCTTTCTCTTGTTAGGATTCTTAGATCATTGAATATTGTGTGTCAAGTTACTATCCCTCTTGTAATCTTGTTAATCTTGTGTTGTTGGAATCTTGAAGTCTAGTGAAGCCGTGTGAGACTCTTTCAATTCACTAGCATTATTATTGACTTGCATGTTCTTGTTGTTAATATCATCTTCTTATTCTAAAAACGTGACTCTTGAAGACTAGTGAAGCCGTGCGTGGCCTATTTCGATTCACTAGCACTTGTTGTTCATCTTGTTGTTCTTGTTGTTGTTTGTTTCTTGTGTTGTGAACTTGGTCTCATATCACCTAGCTCACCTGTCTTCTTACTGATTTATCCCTTGAACCATCATTACCAGTACCCTTATACTCTGACAGCCAAGCTGCAATCCACATTGCCCAAAATCCTGTCTTCCATGAAAGGACAAAGCATGTCGAACTGGATTGTCACTTTGTCCGCCAACAATTTCTTTCAGGATTGATATCTCTATCCTTTGTCCCTTCAAAATCTCAGCTTGCCGACCTCTTTACCAAACCTCCATCTAGTCCATCTTTGCATACGATTCTTGGCAAGTTGGGGCTCTCCTCTTTCCCCTCCAACTTGAGGAGGGATATTGGAGATAAGGTAATCAATGACGATAAGAAGGAGAAGAAAGGAATCCTTAAAACTGAAGATACTGGACAGCTCACATGAGATACACACAGTGAGACAGCTCACAATATCTACAGCTGTACAAAGATTGCCTGTATTTATGGTAGAGAATCAAATTAGTCAAGATTAGAGCAATTAGAGTAAATGCGACAACTCACAATATCTACAGCTGTACAAAGATTAATTTTATTTATGGTAGAATTAGTCAAGATTAGAGCAATTAGAGTAAATGCATTTATTCTGTTATTACATTTCTTTTTCAGCATATACATGTATAAATAGTGATAGGATTATGTACATTGTAGACAAGGAAATACAGAAAACTTTCCATACAATCTCTCTTACCTTCATTCACATACCTAATTAATCGCTTACCTACCAGGCAAATAGTAATGAGTTTTTTAGATTGAGTGAAATCTTCCACCTAATGACTTTTGAATTGGACATCCTTGTTCAATCTATTAACACATCTAATAAATGTTGTCTCTTAAGTTTAATGAAATAATTTATTTCATGGTTATTCAACTTATGCCACTCTAGGATTGGAGTTCCAGTACGTTGCTTAGTGCTATGTACAAAAACTGATTTAAAATTTTAAATTCGCGAATAACGTATCACTGCACTCGTATCACTTTATTTGTGACAATGAATATGAATGTAGAGTAATCTAAAGATACATATACATCCCAACTCAAACATAGGAAATTAAAGGATCTGCACTCTAATCTTTCTTTCTCATATTCAAAACATACCCAAAAGAAAAAGAAAAAAAGAAGAAGAAAACTTCACCAATCTTCTTTTGTTCTCTAGTCAAAAAGTGTATAAGTAGTCTTGGTCTGGATGAGCACTGATCAGTTAGTAAAAGAAAAAAAAGTTACATTGTGATTCTAATTGATTTATCAGGTTAAATACTGGCAAAAATAATGTAAGGTAGATTAATGCAATTTGAAGGGCTAATTAATGTATCAACAAACATCTCACTCGAGAAAGGGTGCAGAAATTTAAGGGACAATATTGAAAAATTTCAGCATTGCATGTGTAATGTATTTTAATCCTGTGACCTATCTAAAAGTTATCCTGCACTAAGGATTTAAATCTGTCAAAGAAATATTCTGCACTAAGGAAAATAAAAGTAAACTATGTCTATTCTTGAATCTGAACAAAGAAATTCTACTACAAAGCAAAAAAACCTCCTGTCCAAATGAGTTCATAGTTCAAATACAAAAGTCAGTTTTTTGAATACTTCATGTTGAGCCTTTCAAGATCGGCAATCTGCTCATGCCAAGAAGTTAACATTCCAATTCTCAAGTATGTTCAATTTCTCATCATCGTTTTTGGAAGTTGAGAACTTTGACGGACATTGCAAAGACAGAGAAGAAGAGCAAGCAAAATCCAACAAGTACAAGAGCTGACCACCCAATCCACCTAGATCCAAAACCTAGACTGACCTCTAGATACTCTTTGACAGTGCCTTCAAATCCAGGTCCTCTAATTATCTCATCTACATCACCAAGTTGAGAGCTAATAACTCCCTGCAATGTCCATGCCACTGGGCAGATGTAGTAGAACCATATCCACCAACCAGGGATACTCTGCATGAACACGATCAGAAAAAAAAATCGAAAGAACTGATTATCACAAAAAAGATCCAAACACAGTTTATCTATCCTAATAGCTTGTGAGAAAACCATGAATTGGCTTTAGCAAAGGGTGCAATCTGCACTTGATGGAAACAGATTTAAAAAGAAATTA
The DNA here is from genome assembly GCA_030864215.1 of Capsicum pubescens. Lineage (NCBI taxonomy): Eukaryota > Viridiplantae > Streptophyta > Magnoliopsida > Solanales > Solanaceae > Capsicum > Capsicum pubescens. The sequence continues at coordinate 6,240,902 of CM061543.1, forward strand.
TTACGTACTTCTTCAAAAACAATATCACTTGGGCCTTAAAGAAACTTGGTGATATGATGACAGGAATTGTAAAATCCGAGTAAACTGACCAAATAAACTAAGGTTGATTAAGATATATAATTTAAAACCGCATGTAGAAAATAATTTGAAATCTAATGTGGTGCTTCATCATCTAAATACTCTCTTTTCTGAGAAATATACCCGAGACTTATTCATTTGTCATTTAATTTTACGAGAGTGAACATAATATTATTTACTTTTTTTTCCTGCGATGTGTGCATGCATATGTCCAATAGTCCTCGACTGAAATCCAATAACCAGACAAAGGAGATAGAAACAAAAAATTTCTTAAGCACACACAAATGCTGTAATTTCTGATGAGTGTACTACTGAGGAAAATTGTACTCACAGGTTTTGGAACAAGAAAGCCAGACATGAGGTTCCACAAAGAATAGAAGGCAGATGAAACGACAGCAGCCAAATGTGGAGTTGACGTAAGACCAACAGCCATCATGCCGTAAAAGGTGAAATAGCTGAACGTCAGAAACATGAACACTAGATATAGGAAAAATTTGGCTGCAACATATCAGCACAAACACAAGTTAGATTATCTGAAAACCAAGTATAAAAAGCAAGGACTTTAACTTAGTTGCTATGAGCACAGTTCATGAGGAAGAACATGGAATAATGTAATTAACATATCAAAATTCAAATTAAGTAGCAACAGAGAGATCATACTAAATTCATAAATTGAAGCAAATGGTCGGAATGTCAGACGGAAGATGTACATCTCAACTAATTTTCATTGATATAAAAAGGGCTGAGACTCCAAAGGCTGTTTTGTTGCATAAGCATCTGTAATTGTGTTACCAAGTTTCCTAGAGAGAAACAGAATGCTCACTGGGTAAAATCCAAACCTAAATCTCTTATCCCCGTGCAAAAGAACTACATCTTCATGGATTATTTTAATAATTTTCAACATAAGCTGCTGTAATTATTCAAGAAGCAAATCCATGAATAAACAGACATAATAAGCTGCAGACTGCAAAACAAACAAATGGGTGTCTGACACAAGGCAAGCTAACAGGCCTCACAAGGCTAGCTAAAACTGTAAGAACTTCAATTGAAGTGAGAGGTCACATTTTGCATACTTTTTTTGGAACTCTAAATTTTCAGGCATGGTTTATCTAGAACTACACTTCTTTGAATAGTGCAAAGCAACAAAGTGATCCAACTACCGCTTTACATAAAGAAGAATACGAATGTATGGTATTCCTATAAAATATCAGAAAATGATATTTATTTAGTTATTTATTTTTCTTTTTTTGAAGAGGAAATGGGGGTGCCCGTGGTGTACAGTAGGTCGATTCAGGACATGTATGATGACGCGAAAACTCGCGTGAGGACGGTAGGTGGAGATTCGGAGCACTTTCCGGTTTTGATAGGGTTGCACCAGGGATCAACTCTTAGCCCTTTTTTATTTGCCTTGGTGATAGATGTTTTGATGCGACATATTCAAGGGGAGGTGCCTTGGTGCATGTTATTTGCTGATGATGTGGTACTGATTGACGAGACTCGGGGAGGAGTTAATGATAAGTTGGAGATTTGGAGACAAACTCTTGAGTCTAAAGGATTTCGGTTGAGCAGGACCAAGACGGAGTACTTGGAGTGTTTAGTGATGTGTCGCAGGAGGCTGACGTGGTTGTGAAGCTGGACTCTCAGGCCATTCAGAAGAGGGAAAGTTTCAAGTATCTAGGGTCTATGATTCAGGAAAATGGTGAGATTGACGAGGATGTCACGCATCGTATTGTGGCAGGGTGGTTGAAATAGAGGCTCTCTTCGGGAGTTTTATGTGATAAGAAGGTGCCCCGAAGTTTAAAGGTAAGTTCTACAGAGTGGCAGTACGACCGGCCATGTTGTATGGAGCGGAGAGTTGGCCAGTTAAGAACTCCCACATCCAAAAGTTAAAGGTGGCAGAGATGAGGATGTTGCGATGGATGTGTGGCCATATCAAGAAAGATAGGGTGAGGAATAAGATTATTCGGGAGAAGGTGGGAGTGACTTCGGTGGAGGACAAGATGCGAGAAATGAGGTTACGTTGGTTCGGGCACGTGATGAGGAAGGGCTTTGATGCTCCAGTGCGGAGGTGTGAGACATTGGCTATGGATGGTTTTAGGCGGGGTAAAGGTAGACCGAAGAAATATTGGAGGGAGGCGATTAGGCATGATATGTAGCAATTATAGCTTACGGAGGACATGACCCTTGATAGGAAAGTGTGGAGGATGCGGATTAGAGTAGAGGGTTAGGGGGTGGGAGTGCATCGGTAATAGTAGGGGAGCGTTCTTTATTTGTGTCTGAAGTTTCTTGTTCGTGGTGTTGAGTGATGTGTATGGTTTCGGATAGATAGTTTTTAGTATTATCTTATGGCTAGCGGTGTTAGATTATTTTGCATACTGTACAAGTTTATATGCATCTATGTCTTGTGTTTGTTATACTGTCATCGGTCCTAAGCTTGGGGTCTATCGGAAACAGTCTCTCTACTTCACCTGAACTAGTGGTATGATCTGCGTACACTCTACCCTCCCCAGACCCCACTATGTGGGAATACACTGGGTATGTTGTTGTTGTTGAAGAGGAAATGAGGGAGGGATAATAGGGTGGGGAATAGAACTGTCACCAACAAGGTGAAAATTCAGATAGTCAACGAACTGAGCTACTAAGATTCCCATTAGAAAATGATATATGCCACGATGGTCTTTGATATTCATGTTACACAACTACACTTCCATAGAAAAACTAGTGTAGATCTTTTGGGGAGAACATTCATCAGAAAAACCAACCAGAGCAGGCAGCTCATTCCATTAGTTGAAGTACTAAGGATAGACAAGAGCAAAGACAGTATGGAGTTGATCATGAAAAGTTGTTCTTAGTTCATACCAGCTGTTCTTTCAAAGTTGATCATCAAATATGTAATGATTCCGTATATTAATGTCTGCACGATGATGTATGGAATTTCAACTAACCCCTGTTTGTCAGAAGAAAAGAAGTTTATTGATATTAGTAATCAATCATGTCATCTGTTTCAATTCTGAATTAAGATGCTCTTGATGTCAGTGTGCTAACCTGGGCTGCTGCATATGGTAAGGCAGAGAACATTCCAGCAGCCTTCTCCCTGTAGAAAACTGTTCTCTCGATGGAAACTATTGGCTGTACAGAAGAAGCATTATTGACCCCCAGGAACATGCATGAAGCATAAAGCGCACCCATAACGACAAACAAGTTTTGAGTTGAGTCCCTGTGGAATCATTTCAAGTGTACCACCATAGTTAATAATTAGAGAACTGATCAGAAAATTGATACAACAAAGGCCCTAATATTTAATCCAAGTCTGGATACAAGAACCTTATAGAATAAAAGATGGCATGCCAACTTACACAGTATACAGAAGGGCAATCCATAACAAAGCAATCTAGGGAAGAAACTGACAAACATGACAGATGAAACTCATATAACTTATTCTTTCAGATTCATCTACTCAAAATGTAAGATTAGGTCACGTCAGTTCCACAATCCACCTTAAAGTCTTAAACCATCCTATTCGATCTCACTACTATCACCTTTTCTTTATGAGTGCATTGCATATGTTTTTCTTTGAAGAACCAATTAGAACTAATGATGGTTACCCCCTTTAATCCCAGTCCCTAAATAAGAGAGTGAATGAAAACAAACTCCAAAAGTACTATAGAGTGACAGCTTCTCCAATTTTCCATCCTCAGGATTAGGAGAAATTTGTGGAGTTGGTCTTGGAATTTACAACCATGAAACATTTTATTAATACTCCCTCCGTCCCATTTTATGCGTCGCCATTTGACCGAGCACGGAGTTTAAGAAATAAGGGAAGACTTGGTAATGTTTACCAAATTGTCCTTTATAAAAAAATGTGCTACTATCTTTTTTTTAATTAAGTGGGACCAATAAGGGTAAAAGTGGAATTGTTTCTTTCAATAGTTACCAACTAAGGAAAGATGACATTCTTTTTGGGACGGACCAAAAAGGAAATGATGACACTTAAAATGGTACGGACGGGGTATAAGATTAATCTTATACCCTTAATAGGGATAAACAGGGATAAACTGTAGTAGATAAATAGTTATGACGCTACCACTTGGAAATAGAGGGTCTAAGCCAAGATACATTTGCACCTCTGAGGTTTCAATAATTGTAGGGTAAACTGATAGAAAAGCTTACAACCTCATTCAACTCAACTCTAATCTTTTCAACAAAGTGGAGAAAGGATGCATATTAGAATTGAAGTAGTCTATGCTTAAGTTGACTTCCTGTTTAACCATACTACTATTTCTCATCTATAACTATAGGCTACAGCATTTTGCAGTAAGGTAGGTTCACTGGAAGGTTGGGTATTTTATGTGATTGGTTAGCTATTGGCACCCTTTCAGATCCACCCCTCCTGGTCCAATCACTTTAATGAAATCTATCTGTGGAGAAATTTTCCTGACTCAAAAGTTTATAGTCACTACTTGAATGTCCAATAGCATCAAATGTCTGATTTTTTCATCCACAACAAATAGTGGCCCTCGCAATTCATGAATGTTCCTCCAATGCTTAATTCAAGAACTTATTTTGTTCTTTATGGTTGTCATGGTGATTGAAATGTCTAAATTATAAAATATTCAGGCGGATAATTCCAAAAGAGCAAGAGGCTAAGTCCTATTCCTCATAAAAATATAACTGAACTTAGACAATGGATTAAATACTATTGGATCTACTCATATAATGGATTTAACTCATATAATGGATTTCCTAAAGTAAGTACAAATATGGGAATTTTTTTTTCCACAACTTCATTGTTCATATATGCATTTTCTTGTAATGAAATCTCCACATTCAATCATTGCTGAACAGCTAAGTCGTATGGTTTAGTGGTGCTTTAGAAAGTCCAAATTGCTAGTTTAATTGCTTATTTTCTCCCACTATGTTATTTTTCAACTGCTCTTTCAATCTGGCAATCCGACCATTTTATCTATTGAAGTTACTTCTATATCATGAATAAAAAGAAAAAGAACAGCAATCTTCTATTGATTTCATTCATTCTTCTTGAAGAATCCCCAACAAATAGTAAGTAGGGGAAGTTGTTCTACAACCACATTGGAAATAACAAGCTACCAACCATGTCTGCTTTATAGAGACTGAAAGAGTTATTATCCAACAGTTTGCACTAGATATTTCATAAGAGAAAAGTTACCTTTTTGAACCGACATCCCAAAATATAGAACCGAGAATCAGAGCACTCAATGTTGTGAAGAACAACCTAACAGCATTATAGGACGGACTTCTCCAATACACAAGATTTTGCTTCCAGAGACAGATCCGAAACTGAGAAACTGCACCTTGACTGTACGTGGTGGTGAACTTTAGAGGTTCCGAGTTCTCAGGCGGGACACTCAGTTGCTTAATTGAGGCCTCTACTCCCCTAATTTTAGATAAAGATACAAGTTCTACAAAATTGTCAATAAAGGGAAAATGAAGAGAGAAATAAATAGTACACTTCAGTTGATGACAATTATTAAGATCACCTAAACTGCTCAGAATTTCTGTATATTACTGCGAAATCTTCTCCTATCCTTTCTTCAGCAGCTGGAGTACTTATCTCAAGCATCCAGGTTGCAGGATTGTAACCACTAGGAATTGGGGGTATCCCAGGAATACTCTACAAATAAATTCACAAACACGTGCAGCATGAACAACAGCTTTAGAAAAGCGATTAACCAAAATATAGGAACTACGCGTCATATAATTGAATTCTAATTGGTTTCTTTAATAAGAAAAATTCTAACTCTTTCCTTAAAAAGTACAATCAGATTTCAACTGTATCAACAGATGAACAGAGACCACAATGGAAATCTCTTATGTAATTAAATTAACAGTAGCTAATTGAAGATTAAAAACAAGGGTGAAGCAGTGGAATGCGGATAAACATCAGTGAGGCACCCCACACCTCTGCACCAACAAAAAGGCTAGACGAATCATTCTCTCACTTTGAAAGTTGTACAAGACAATTTATATCTCTTGAAAATCGAGCATAGTTGGATAAACTGTACTAAATGCATGATGGTGGCACAAGCACGTACCTGAAAGTAGTCAACCATAGTTTGTGACTTCTCACCAAGCTTCCCCCCATATATCACTTGTCCACCTCGTTTCATAAGAAGCAGCTACATGTTGTAACATCACATTAGTGGATGCCCTGGCCATTCATGTAACTTATCTATTATAGAAATGCCTTGATCACATACCTCGTCAAATGCTTCAAAAATTTCAATACTTGGCTGATGGATTGTGCAAACAACGGTTCTGCCAGTGTCTACAGTATTACGAACGGTTCGCATTACAATGGCTGCTGCTCGTGCATCAAGCCCAGATGTAGGCTCATCCATGAAAATTATCGAAGGATTTGCAACAAGTTCTACAGCAATTGTCAAGCGCTTTCTTTGTTCTGTTGATAAGCCAGAACTTCCAGGCATGCCTACCAAAGAGTTCTTTAGAGAGTCAAGTTCCACCAAATCCATTACCTCATTCACAAACTCCTGCAGAATAAGAAAGTCACATGGGTTTTAGCATTTTAACCTAAAGATCAATCAGAATGTATTGAAGTTCAGAAGATAAAAAAGTAAAACTGAAAGGAGGTTGCAACTACCTCTCTTTGTTCCTTATTCACTTCTTTGGGAAGACGCAGATGAGAAGAAAACCACAGGGATTCAAAAACTGTGACTTGAGGAGAATGTATATCATTTTGTTCAACATATCCAGAAACTCTAGCAAAAGTCTGTTGTTGTTTCGGGTATCCTGATATTTTAATGTCGCCCTCTATAGATCCTGAAGTTTTCCTTCCAGCTAGGCAATCCATCAATGTGGTTTTTCCTGCTCCACTCGAGCCAACTAATGCAGTAAGAACACCGGGAGAGAATACTCCACTAACATTTGACAGTAGTTGCAGCTTCTTTTCAGTTATTCCTTCTGCACTCATTTCCTGAAACAAAACACGTCTTCTGCTAGATATGATACAATTCAACAAGTACAGGTAAGCAAATTCTTCAGTATGGATACCTTTGGCATGTCAACAAAGTATTTAACATTATGGAAAGTCATCGCCAGTGGTTGAAATGGTAGTATCATTCCCTTTTTTTTAGTCTTCCCATTTGACTCAGAATTCTTACTACTTCCTGCCAAACATATTATCATAAATGGATAAAAAGTTCACATCCCATTCATCCATGAGAAGAGGGGATAAATTACCATCTGTTGCTGATTTTGGATCAATTTCTTCTGGTGAGACAATTGCCTGGGATTTTCTTATTGCTGAAAGAATTAAAAAGAAAAATGAAGTCTAGTAAATACTGGCAATAATAGGTTGGCAATTCTAAATCTATAATACAAGAGTTCAATATCACTTACGGTTGAGAATAGCCAAAGCTAGAGTCAGAATAACGCTGAAAAGGAAAATGTAGAGCAATAAAACACCTACTCCCAGCCAATACCAGCTATGGGTTGTTGGTAGGCTGTGCGATTGCAGAATGGCATGTCCAAGAGTTACGTTTCCGATGGTTGTCTTCTACAAAAATTTCATTTTAAATGGTCCAACTGATTAAGCTTCTAGAATACATTATTGTTCATTCCATTTTTTTTAAACAATGAATAACACACTCAACATTCCGCGGTATAGAGAGCACACCTCCATCCATCGTGGGGCAGTAAATTCATTAACCGAAATAGCTCGTTGTCCATATGACAACGGTGAAACCCAGAAGGCCCATTTCCACCATGGCTTGATCATGTCTGCAAGGATAGATCCCATTTCAACAACAAAAAAAAGTGGGGTTTGGGGAAGGTAAAGTGTACACCGTCCATACCACTACGTCAGATGAAGTACAAAGGTTGTTTCCGATAGACCCTCGGCTCAGGACAAATAACAGTATTAATAAACATCAAATGGTTTTGTCGTGCACTTTAGGGCTCAGATTTCAATAAAATAAATTCCTGCTACAAATTAAAGAGAAGTGCAAACTTACCTTTTGGCACGATAAAACCGCCCAATAAAAATATGATCAGCAGTGAAGCTGCTGCAATTGTATTTGAGATAACTAAATCTCGTGCAATAGAAGCAAGTGATCGAAAGAGACCCATTCCCATCTGGTGTACTGTAAAGAGCGAAAACATGTAGCAGAAAAAACTGGAACATTTAAAAGGGGATATTAGTAGGATAAACAATCTAACATAGCCCTGTCTGTATGTCTGGTGAAAAAAATAACTGCATGTGCCAATTATCCTCAAAAAATAAATAAAATAACAGAAGAAGAAGAAAAGAACAGAAACCGAAGATACCTCCCAGCACCAGGTGCGAAACCTACACTCCAGTACACAACAATGGACCATACGACAGCTTCAATTACAGAGTAAGGTAAACGCAGAATCCAACTACAGAGGGACCATGCCCATGCAGGATAAAACAAATTATCTCTTTGCTTATAGAATACTGGGAGGCGAAATATTAAGAGAGGCAGTTCTGAAAATCCGTTGAACATCATATGAATCAAGGCGAAAAACAAGCAAGAAAGATATAAGTTGCCGTTCACTAAATCCGTGGGATGTATCCACGTTTTTAGAAACATCGTGCATGTCACAAATCCAACAAAAGCAACCTGTAAACATATGTTTGAAAAGTTTGTGATACATCAAAATTAAGAGACTAAGAACTGTACAGATATTCTGAAATGATAAGCTATTGATGCAGGGGCTGCTAAGGAGTCTAAGAAATAACTTGATATGTACTAAACCAAAACATTTGAAGAATGGGAATCGGCCCAAATGACATCTTCTTGGAAGCTACCATTTATATACCCTACTTCTGTACTGAATATGAAGTATTATACCATCCTTTACAAGTCATACTGGCCTGAAGGACCAAATGCATACTTGAATACGAGGTACAATTGAGACATGAACTCTCTACCAATCTCAAGTACCCTTATAGTTTCTTCTCTCACGTTCTCAATCTTAGAACTTCACGATGGACATGTATTCAGGGGCAGAGCTGCAATATTAGGTACAAGTTCAGACGAAACCAGCAGGTCTTTTCTGAGAACGTATACTCGTATTAGAAAATCTATTGATATGTATAAATATTAAATTGTGAACCCAGTAATCAAAATGACTTATTGAATTCAATGCAAATTTAGAACTCATAAACTTCAAATCCCAGCTCTGCCTCTAACGCATTGTGAATTTTCTTGAGAAATACCTCGATCGAATCTCATTCTAGGTTAGTGTGAATTTTGAAATTGAAGGCAGAAAATGAAGAAGGTGAATCAGATTGGTATAAGAATGTAAACTTACAAGCATACCTGACATGTTCTGAAGACATAAAGAAAACTATGCCTAGTCATTAGAAGCCACTCCCTCGAGAAACAAGCTTTAAAGAGGTCCCATCTGGGAACAGCAAACTTCGTTGTAGCTAGAGCTGAGGGATGACCTTTGGATTTATCATATGGAGTAGAAAGGAAGGATTTTATATCTTGACCAAATCTGGAGTTTCTAAATGCTTCAGCAATTACATGAACAGAAATGTATTCATATGGTCTGGAATTATCAGCCCAGTATTGTGCCTGATCCTTTCTTGAGGTAACCTGCGAAGAGACCAGTTTAAGTACCAAATGCACCTTGGGACTCTAAAGCAAAATGAAAAGTACCTCTTGAAGGAAATCTGCAACGCCCTTCCGGGGTGGCAATTGAAATCCTAATGATTCAAAGAATTCAATAACATCTGCTCGGGGACCATGGTACACGACATATCCTTCAGAGAGCAATACCAGATCATCAAACAATTCAAAAGTCTCAGGTGCAGGTTGAAGAAGAGCCATCATCAATGTTCCGTCCATTAAATGAACAAAATTCCGTAAGCACTTGACGATTTGGAACGTCGTAGAGCTATCAAGCCCAGTAGATATCTCATCCATGAACAGCGTTTTCCTGGGACCAACAATCATTTCTCCTGTGTATGGAAACCATTATAAGCAACTGTTCACATAGCCACGTTTCTTTCCCTTCCATCCAGAAATTAGAGTCTGCTGGGAGAATTCTGAAACTATATACTGAGTTCAGGCTTCTCACTCAGTTCAAGCACCCCAACTATTATAAGAAAACATACCAGCTCATAATCAAACAAATTTTATGTGGAGGTTATCTTTAAACTGCCTAACAATGAACACCATTATGAAGAGTCTATGGTTGACAATACGTTGCTCCATTACAACAAGAAATATTTAAGAGAGAGAGAGAGAGAGATACCTGTCGTAACTCTCTTCCTTTGTCCACCAGAAACTCCTCTTGTCATGTCACTGCCAACTATTGTATCTGAACATACATCTAGACCAAGAACTTTCAAGACGTAGTCTGTAGACACACTATGCCTCTTACCACCAACAGAAGATGCCTGACCAGTTATTGATTGCAACAAGTACCAACATGAAAATGACATAAAAGACCATGAGAACCCATATAGCATGGGTGAACTAGCCTGGTAGATAGAGATACTCAAATCAAACCTTCATATATGCATCTATTTCAGAGTTTGGACGTATACTTCTTTCCTTCTCTAAGCGGTCAAGGTCTTTCATTAGGGAGTTGGTCAAATTACACGGTGTTCCACTATCTATTATCTCAGACAGAGGTACTCAGTTCACCTCTCACTTCTGGAAAGTATTCCAAAAGGGTCTTGGTACCTAAGTTCATCTCAGTACAACTTTTCATCTTCAGACAGATGGTCAAGTAGAAAGGACCATTTAGACTCTAGAAGATATGCTAAGGGCGTGTACAATTGATTTCAAGGAAATTTGGGATGACCACTTGCCTTTGATTGAGTTTGCCTACAATAATAGCTATTATTCCAGTATTCAGATGACTCCATTCGAAGCTCTTTATGGTAGGAGGTGAAGATCTCCAATCGGTTGGTTTGAAGTTAGTGATGCCTCAGTCATAGGGCCTGACATAGTGTTTGATGCCTCATAGAAGGTTCAGTTAATCAGAGAAAGACTTTGGGCTGCTCAGAGCCGACAGAAGTCTTATGCAGACGTTCGTAGAAAGGATCTAGAATTCTAGGTTAATGATTTTGTCTATCTCAAAATCTCTCCTATGAAGGGGGTGAAGAGATTCGGCAAGAAGAGAAAGCTCAGTCCTCGATATGTCGGTCCTTTCAAAATTCTCAGTCGCTTGGGCAAGGTAGCTTATGAGCTCATATTGCCTCCAAATCTAGCTTCAGTTCATCCAGTCTTCCATGTCTCTTTGCTCAAGAAGTGCATAGGTGACCCTTCAGTTGTAGTCCCTACTCAGAGCATGGGTATCCAGAACAGCCTCTCTTATGAAGAGATTCCGGTCGAAATTCTAGACTATCAAACTCGTAGACTGAGAAACAAAGAAGTCCCTCTAGTCAAAGTTCTTTGGCAAAACCAGTCCATTGAGGAAGCTACTTGGGAATCAGAAGCAGATATGCGTAACAAGTATCCTCACCTCTTCTCCACCAGTTCAGATCAAGCTCAAGGTAATAGTTCTCCTTAATCTTATTTAGTTTCATGTTCAAAATTCCATTTACGAATTTGGTACTAAATATCATTCTATTCGTTCATGCATACATGTAACAGTTCAGTCACGTAATCATGCATCAGCTATGCATGAGTTTAACTTGTCAGTTATGCATCAGATATGCATGTTCAGTATGTTCAGATATATTCATCTTATCATTCAGGTCAATCATGTCATCATGTTTCAGATGTTGCATCCCTTAAGTAAGTCCAGTACATTAGTGATCTCAGCTTAGTCAGTCTCATTCGAGGACGAATGTTCCCAAGGGGGGATATTGTAATACCCCAAAGTTCAGACATTTTTTTAGAATCATGCTTCGAACTCTTGAGTAATAAATTTTAGTTCTTTGGTAGTTCTATGATCAAGTTGATGCATATTAAGGTCTCAAAAGTGTCCTAGCTAATAGACGAATCAAAATATTTCCTTACCGATTGAATTCTTGAGAAGGATATTGGTATAGTCAACTTCAAACGAGCATATCTATCGTTATTCTATGAATTTATGATCTTATGACCCACCAAAATATATATAATTGAATTAGCTTTCCAAATATACCATTTTTTCCTAAATCCGATATTGGAGCAAGGAGTTATGCCAATTTTACTCCAGCATGTCAGACTGGGAAACTGAGTGACGACATTCGTGATAAGCTGTCACAAGCGTGATGACTTATCATTAATGTTGTCAGACCTGGGCAGATTTCCACCCACAGTGACGACATTTTGTGATAAGTCGTCACTCTCGTGACGGCCTATCACCAATGTCGTCAACCTTAACCAAAAAATCAAGATTTCACCTTTTTGTGACGACATTTTGTGACGACTTATCACCAGCTTGACGACTTGTCACGAATGTCCTCAGCTATTTTTTTCACCAATTGAGGGACGTTTTTACAAGGGTATTTTGGTCTTTTCCACACTTCCCACGACTTATAACCCTCAAGGAGTGTATTATCTTCCATTCTCTTTAGTTAAATATCTCAAAAAACTACCTCTTACACTCTCAACCACAAGATTAGGGTTTCCTCTCAAGATCATGTCCTCAAGAACAAGAACATTCTCTCCCAAAGGGGTTAAACCCTAGTCAATAAAAATCAAGAGCAAGCCTAAGGATTTCTTCAAGAACCTTTAGAAACATTAGATCTCTTTCAAGATTCTATCACTAGGGTATGCATAGTTTTCATCCATGGATCCCTTTCATCCATGGAGCTCAAGAATCATATTTTAAATTATTAATTGTGATTTCCTTGTTGTGTTATGACTATATTCATGTTGATGATTGTTGTTTGGATTCAAGGTTGTATCTTGATGTGTTTTTCATGAATCATATGAGTAGGCTAGTTGAAACCCATGAATTTTGGATGGATTAAGATTGTCAAATTGATAAGTACACCTATGCCCAAAGTTGTGCATGTAAGGTGTTTGATAAAATACCAAGAATGATAAAATCCATGTTTTATGACTTAATAGTGCTTAAATGACAAGCCCATGTTCTATTCTTTATGACTCCACGTGAACTCCACGTTATTGTTGTTTGTTATTGTTGTGATACGGAATGAGCATGATATTGAAGCAACACGAGTATATATACATGTTGTGCGCATACTCTTCCATGTATAAGATGTTGACAACCAAGTGTAGTATGAAATCCCCTACTTATGATATTGTGAATTATGGACTCTATTCTTATGATCAAGTCAGTCATGTGTGTCAGTTTCCTTCCATCGAGTTCTGGGGGTACTTGTACCTAAAAAATATAGTTGTGTGCCTAGAGCCATGTCATGTTATAACGATACTCTCAGTCAAGCCATGATCTATAGAACTCAGACAGTCATGTGACTCAGGAAATCTCAGAAATCTCATGATCTCAGATAATAGTACTATTCCATCAGTCAACGGAAGTCAGTTACTCAATCCATGTACAGTCAGTTAATCATGTTCAATCTCTTCAGATGGGAGTAGAAGTTAGCACCGAGTGAACCTAAGGATGGGAACTCACCTGCCAGATAAAGGTGTGATTCTTAGCAGTCATCCTTGTGTTCCAGAACTACGTAGCCAGCGTAGGTTGAGACATCTTAACCTGTCAAATTAGGGTTGATGAGGTAATTTAACCTGTCAGACCAGGGTCCCACCGTTCTCATTAGAGTAACCTTCCAGATAAGGGTCACTCACAGCTTGTCCTTTCCAGTGGCGCGGTATTGACACCTTTCCAATCAGGGCACAGATTGGACCCCAGCTCAGCTATTATAGCGCATTTGGGCCATGTCGAATAAGCAACTACCTCCCATAGTTTTAGTCTCAATCTAAGTAAAAGAACTCAGATAGTTCTTCAGATTTCAGTATACCAGGACTGTCAGATATAGTCAATTCAATTACAGTACGGAACTCGGGTAGTTCCATCAGATTCAGGATTGTCAGACACAGTCATCCATGTTATTAGAAATCCCAGTATTAGTCATGTTAGATATCAATAAACCATGTATTAGCGTACAGATCTAGATATCATGTATTCACAATCTCAATTACTATGTATGCATGTTTGCACTCTCACGTTCATATTAGTCATTCAGTTAGCACTGCTCATGCATGTAAGCCCTTTTGCATATATCCTACCTCACTCGTATACTCAGTACTTTCAGTTGTACTGACACATTTATGCTATGGTGCTTTCTTTTATGTTACACCATAAGTTCAGAGCCATAAGTTCCAGATCAGCTGTAGCAGTCGTATTTCAGTATACAGAGTTGCAGTGAGTCCTCTTCATTCGAGGACGATATGATTTGACTTCATTTATTTTCTTTGGTTATGTTTCAGTTTACGGAGTTAGTTGGAGACATGTTCCTTCAACTCCTTACTCAGACAGTATTTAGAGGCTTTCAAATTTAGTTCAAATTTGTTTCAGACTTTAGTTGTTTTGGGTATTTGTTACCCCATATGGATGTTATGATTTGTCAGATATTTTATTCAGTTGAACCTTATGGCCTATTGTTCATGTTTTCCGCATTTTTTATGTATATTATGCAGTGTACAGGTACAGATATTAGTCATGGGTTATCTTGTGATCCTTCGGGGTCATAAGCACCGTGTAGCATTCCGGTTCAGAAAAATGGGGTGTTACAAAGTGGGAGCCATAAGGGGAGAAGTGACGACTATTAATGGGAGGTTAGAATAAATGGAGAGTCAAAGGAACTCTCGTCCTTCTACTCCTAGACATGTTTCGTCAAGTGGACATGATAGAAATTCCTCCGCCACTATTACTCCCGAAATATGGCCACAATTGCCAAATCCTTCACTAGCTCCACTAAATGCCGTAAGCCAAACCACTCATAACCCCCTAAACCGAGACTCCAATAGACCAACCCTTTCCCAAACTCTTCCAGTTTTGCAAGAGGGACTCGAACGTCAAATGCCTCCACAAAATCCAAACCCTTCCTTCCAAGCTCCACTAAACCAAAGACCACCACCTCCACAAAATCCAATCCCTTCAAATCAAGTTCCAAACATCCAAAACCGTCCCATCCACTTTGAGGAATATGGTAGCGAGTATTATGAAGGGTATGGAGCCTTTGATGATACTTATATGAGGGAAGAAGAGATAAGAGGGGGATGTGTGGATCCAAGAAAATACCGAGGGTATGGAGAAAGGAAAAACCGACACCAAGAGAGAGACGTAGGCATCAATACCATCAAATTGAGCCTACCTATCTTTAAGGGTAAAAGTGAACCCGAGGTGTATCTTGCTTGGGAGTCGACGTGTGATAAATTGTTTCAAGTGAATGATATATCAAAGGAGAAGAAGAGTTGTTATGCCATAGCTCACTTTGAAGGCTATGCTAACACATAGTGGGAATATGTCAAACGGTTTGGTAATGAGTTAATTGATGGACAACCACCACCATGGTTTCGGTTGAGGTATCTAATGAGGCAACGGTATCTTTACGAAAGTTATTGTCATGAGTTGTTTTCTAGGTTGTACAATTTGCGACAAGGGAATCAAAGTGTGATGGCATATTATGATGAGTTTCAAAAACTCATGTTGAAGCTTGATCATCGTGGAGAACAAATTGGCCATGATATCATTCGGTTCAAGTGTGGGTTGAAAAAATAGATCTCCACTCATTTGACGCTTCACAAGTTTGATACCGTTGAAGGAATTTTCCAAGCGGCTCTTGAGATTGAAAGGGAGCTTAAAGAGAGGTCGTCGTTCAAGGAAAAGGGGCCATCAACCTCGGGTTGGCCGAGGAACAAAGATATGGTTCAACCATCTTCGGTTTGTCCCAAAAACAAGGAACAACCCACCACTATAAGGCTACCCGAGCCTAAAATAGTCTACAAATTTCCTCCCCGATAAGAAGCTCACAAGTATCCTAATCCTAAAGGGTTCTAATGTTTTAAGTGCCTAGGTTGGGGACATAAAGCCAATGAATTTCCAAACTGACGCAATGTGATCCTAAGATAAGGGATATTGTATTACCTTGGTGAGGAAGTGGGTATTGAAAAAAAAGACAATGAGTCCGAGCCTCAAGATGGAGAGGAACCCGAAAATGAGCCACATAATGATGATGATGATGATTATGAGGATGCTTATCCACAAGAAGAGGAGTGCGAGGTTTCAAACTTTGTAGTAAGGCGTGCCATGATTAGTAAGGCGATAGATGATCTAAGCCAACGGGAGAATCTATTCCATACTAAATGCGTTGTGAAGGGAAGTGTGTGCACTTTGGTGATAGATAGTGGTAGTTGTGCAAATGTTGTTAGTGTTGCTATGGTGAACTTTTTGAAATTGCCAACTACACTTCATACTAGCCCTTACATTTTTGCAATGGTTGAATGAATGTGGCGAATTGAAAGTCATGAGGCAATGTGTGATACGGTTTAAGGTAGGAAACTACCACGACGAAGTGCTTTGTGATGTAATACCAATGCAAGTGTGTCACTTGTTGTTAGGTATACCTTGTCAATATGATAGGTCTACTAAACATGATGGGAGGTCTAATCGATATACATTTGAGAAGGATGGCCGAAAGGTCACACTTCATCCACTTTTGCCTTCACAAGTGAACGAGTTGCATCAAAGGATGAGAGAATTGAAAGAAAAGGGGAAGAAATCCAAAAATAAAGAAAAAGAGGGGAACTCATAGGTGAGGTAGTGGGGATATCCGGGGCTGCCTCAACATCAAAGGGAAAAGAAAACATAGTGATGTTGGTTAGAAAGAAGGAGCTCTTCGTGGATCAAGATGAGGAGACACCCATGCTTCTTTTGGCACATTGTTTTTGTCATACCCTAAATCCCATTGGAGCGGACTGGCACCCGTAGCCGAGGAGGCCCGGGAGAACCCGTTCATAACCTATACTTTCACATTTACATTACTTATGAAAATTAGAAATTTGGGCGGCACTTCGTTGTAAATAGAAGAAAACAGTACCTGTATCAGCCCAGCAGACACGCATATATATATATAAATAGTAATTGGCCGTCAGAGCCATCACGTCTATCAACCAAACACTCCTATGGCTATACAATATGTCTACAAAAGCCTCTACATAGATACACAACTGAGTTAGGGTCGGGACAAACTCCCGCCCACAAAAGACTTTTATACAAATACCAAAAATACAAATAGAAACGACTTGGGATGCCCCGAAACAACTGGAGCTCACCACTATCAACAGAATGTCCTGGCTCTTACTGCGGAGGTGTACGACCTGAAGTACCTGTTCCTGTATGCATGAATACAGGTCCCCTGTGAGGGACGTCAGTACGGAAATATGTACTGAGTATGTAAGGCAGTGAGTATCAAGATGAGATACAAAAGATCAACAGAACCCAAATACCAGTGAATAAACAGTATGAGTAGACCACACTTAAAAGAGCTGATGGGATACCTGCACATTACTTTCATATCATTACTTCCCGTATTCCTTATCAATACATAACATATGTCATACAATGGCAAACTGATCAGTGGTACTAATACAATACATCAGGGACCACCCCTGGAATAGCATATATACATAATCTTTATAATACAATGGCCAACTGATCAGTGGTACTAATACAATACATCATATCATCAATTTAAAATAAAGACATTCCATTTCGTAATTCAATTAATCTTTGAGATTGGTTACTTTGTGGTCACACCTTATGGAACTTGAAACCATGATACCTCAATAGGAAAAACATGTAAATAGGTAATCAATATCATGAAAATGAAGTAGAGAATCATGGATACCTCATTAAACCATTTCGGAGTCAACAATAGTATATGGACATTTTTTTTACTAGCCGGACATCTTAAAAGTGAAAACAAGTTCAATTGGTAGTGTCGAAGATCATATGATGTTATTATGTGTCATGTGTCGTAGGACAATGTTGGAAGCTTACTTGAGAGTGCCATGGGTCATTATTCATGCCAAAGATTAGATAGAGTATGTCTTACATACCTTGATATAACCACTTCAATACAAGTCCAACTTGACTTCCCGTACTCTTCGAACACTTATCTACAATAAGTCATTTGTGGCAAACTACTATTAGCAACCAAACCTTACCATTTAGGTATTAACTTCACCAAATAATGTCTAGGAAGTAATCCTTTAACTCATCAATAAGAGTGCTACATACATCCTCTTATACTCTTATTACATTCACATATCATGCATTTTCATGCAATATCCCTCAACATCACTCTTAGCCTTTATTTCCCTTCTTAATCACCATCCAATACCAACATGATCACTAGGCATACATAACCACTAATATAATGATATATCACCACAATTCATCCTCCATAATCTAATACAACAACTTCCATAATTTACTACTAACAATTTATACAAAACAATTCATAACTATGTTTCTAGTTATCTTCCAACATCAAGACAATACTCATAATCCTTTATCAATACTTATTCATGGATAAGAATCAAGAATAAACAATATTCATACCTTAACAATGAACTCTTGTATTTAGAATCCTCCTTACATAACCATGGGGTGCTTCTCGAAGCTTTCGAGATGGTGAACACAACTACGGAACCAATTCAAATTTTCTACGGTTGAATCACAAAATATTTGAAGTTGAAATTAGGCTAGGGTTTCACCTTCTCTTAATAATTAGATGATATATGATATATATGAGGCTAAGTGTATGTTTATAAAGACCAATTTTCGTCCAAGAGGTAATAGAAAATGACCATTTTGCCCTAAAAATTTAAATAAAATCCGAATCTGTCCCCAGTGGACAGTTTTGACAGGCTGAAGTAAATCGATCATAACTCTTTGCTCTGGTATCGGATTTGGGTGAAACCAATTGCATTGGAAACATATTTCAAAGATCTTTCATTTTTATATAAAGTATACCACCCATTTCTTCCTGTACAAGGAGTTATGGTCGTTTAAAGTTGACCCAAAAATCTGTCCCAAAATTCTGTTTTTTTTCTTGATAGGCTGTAGTAAAACGGGTATAGCTCCTTACTCAGACATTGGATTTGGATGAAACCAATTTCATCGGAAAGAAGACTCTCGGAGATTTTCTTCAATATATAGCATCTCACACAGTTCTTTTTGTACAAGGAGTTATGATCGTCTAAAGTTGATCCAAAAAAAAAATTGCCTAGCTGCAGTAATTTTCCTGCAGATTTACTGTTCACAGGCTTCCCGGCCACCGTTTTGAAATTTCGAATGTGCTCGCTTATATGAAATACTCCTCTGTTTTGGGCAAACTTTATATCGTTGGAAAGCTTATTCCAATACCTACACATACAACTATTGACGGGATACTTCCGAACACCATAAACTGTAACACCCCGCATTTCGGGCTAGAATAAAAAATATGACTCTGATGCGTTGATAATCCCAGAGCCTTAAATCCTATACCAATTTGGCATGTTCATCAATTTTGTAGTATGTGAATCCATTTGAGCATGAATTTAGACCATAGAAGTCTTTCAACTCAAGGACGAGTTAAAACCATTTCGATCGATTAAGTTTTAGTGGACGTTGTAATTTGTGTCAAATTCTATTGACCATAACTCATTGAATATGATGAACTAGGTGGCCTACTATATACCAAATTGTATATAATTGAATAAGCTTTCCAACGATACCAAATTCGCCTAAAACTTACACCCGGTGAAGAAGTTATGGCCTTTCAAAGTTGAATGTGTCGCCTATGCACATATAGGCGATGCATAGGGAGGCGCCTATGTAAATTTAGGCAATGCAAAGGGCGGCGCATAGTTATGGTTTCAGGTGACAAAAACACTCCGTTTTGAGTTACTTTAAGTGCAAGTTAGTCCTTACAAAACCCAAAATCGTCCTTACCCACTCCTAAACGGATTTGGGCCTATTAACAACATTGAAGCCTCCTATAAAATCCCAAAATCTAATCCTTCAAGAACTTAAGAGAAGGAGCAACTAGGGTTTGAGAAAATAAGCTTGAAGGACCGATCATTCCGAAACTTCTTCGTGAAACAAATTACAGATTCGGAATCCTCTCGACGTAGGCTTCGATAGACACCAAAAATTCGTGGAGAATAAGGTACGCGGGGTTTTCCTAAAATCTCATGGGTATAGAAATCATGTTTTAAGAATTGGGTTTTCTAATTCATGTACATACTCATGTTTCAGAAGCTTTAATGATATTGTTTTGGCCTTTTGGCTTTCCCCCAAAGTGATTTGAAAGTTATATGTATATATATATATGCGTTTATCCTGAAATATGAATTTAGAGCATGATTTTCATGAAACCTCTCTCTTAATGTAAATTTTTCCATGTTTTACGTAATATACAATGTTTTGAACACGAAAGAGAGGGTTGTGAATGTTGAATATGCATGTAATGAAAGAATGCATGGTTTTGCCAAAAATGCACATGACCACCATATGTTTGATGAAAGTTTTGCATGGATTTGACTTGAGTTTCGAAACATGACATCTTTAATGCAAATTACATGTTTTGGTGGTCTAAACTATGTTTTGAATGAAAGCTCTTGCTTAATACATTATGGCTCAGAAATAGGACTTGCAAGTCTTGGTATGACGATACCAACTCAGACAAATGCCATAACAGACACAGACTAGTTCAGAAATCAGATTTTTATCAGACTCTCATGATTTAGAAATTTCAGAATGATACATGTTCAGAAAAGGCTAAAATAGGGCATAAAGAGAGCTTAGGTGGTTCCCTGAAGAAGGCGGGAGTTTCAGACAACTCTTTGCCTAAAACCGTGGTTTGCCTACCCGGGTATATTATTATGCGCTGACTTAAATATCCTGTGGCGTATCAGACTCAGACACTCCAACCCTTGCGGCACACTTGGGTTGGGGGCTTCCCCGCCGAGTCAATGGCGGATTCCATACAGCCCGTGGAATATTCAGACTTGTAGGGGAATACCACCTAACTCAGAAGTAAAACACAGATCATGATTTGAAATGAACAGACAGGTTGCATGTTTTCAGAAAGTGCCCATGTGTTTTTCAGAAACAGTTTTATACATGATGTCTTGATGAAAAATTATTTTCCCTTAATATATATATATATATATGTATGTTCCATTATACTACTTTTGGATTGCTTCGCGTGCCAGTACTTTTGTGCTGACCCCCCCCCCTCCTTCCTGGTTCTGAGGCACAGTCTAGGGGTCCATCTACTCAGTAGACATTCTCGGGTTTGCAGACTTGATCTCACAGTGGTGAGCCTTCTATTATTCGGAAGGCCTAATTATGTCAGACACTATCTTATTTATTATGTTTTTGGTTTACTGAGGGCCTTGTCCCAGCTTCTTTTCAGACAAAGGTTTATGTTCTTACTAGAGATTTCGCAGACTGATGTCAGATAGTATTATTCAGAAATGTTGCAGAACTTGACCATGTTTTCCGTACTCAGTTTCAATTCCGCATTTTATTATGATTATGAATGTTGTGCATGATAACCAGATAGAGAATGGGTGTTCCGGGCCTTCATGGTTCGGGATGCTCGTCACGACTAGGGCCTAGGCTCGGGTCGTGACATAAACTTAATTTAACCCATACGCAAGCCTTTAGGACTCCATATAATCGCGATAAGTGTACAAAAAAATTTACGGGGTGTTACATTCTCCCCCCCTTAAGAACATTCTTCCTCGAATGTTAGCATAGTTACTCAATTAAGACATGTCCAAGCTTACAATTAACATATTCATCATCATAACATACTTGCATAAAAATAAACACTTACTTGTTATTGTTCCTCTTCCGTCTCATGAACTTCCTCCTCATCGTTGAATAGGTAAGGGTACTTAATCTTCATCGCTTCCTCGGCTTCCCATGTGATCTCCTAAACTTGTTGATTCCTCCAAAGTACTTTTACCGTTGCTATCTCTTTATTCCTTATCTTTTTAATTTGGCGATCAAGAATAGCAATAGGCATTTCTTCAAAAGTGAGATCTTCTGTAACTTGTACATCTTCCGTAGTAGTGATGTGCGATGGATCTCCGATGTACTTGCGAAGCATCGAAACATGAAATATGGGATGAACTGCTGAAAGCTCTTGAGATAGCTCTAACTCATAAGCAACTTGTCCAAATCATTGAATGGTCTTGTACGGACCTATGTATCGTGGACTTAACTTTCCTTTCTTGCCAAACCTCATCACTCCTTTCATTGGTGATACTTTCAAGAATACCCAATCGTCGATAGAAAACTCAAGTCCTCTTCTTCTAACATTCGCATAAGATTTGTGTCGACTTTGAGCTGTTTCAAGACGTTGTTGGATCACTTTAACTTTCTCCATTGCTTGATAAACAAGATCCGGTCCAAACAAGACCGCATCACCTGCTTCAAACCATCCTATTGGCGATCTACACTTTCTTCCATACAATGCTTCATATGGTGCCATTTTGATACTTGAATGATAGCTATTATTGTAGGCAAACTCGATAAGAGGTAGGTGATCATCCCAGTTGCCTTTGAAATCTAATACACATGCTCGTAGCATATCTTCAAGTATCTGGATGGTACGTTCCGCTTGTCCGTCCATTTGAGGATGAAAAGTCGTACTTAGATTTACTTGTGTCCCCAAACTCCTTTGAAAAGACTTCCAGAAATTCACGGTAAATTGGGCTCCTCGATCGGATATAATGGAAATTGGAACTCCATGTAACCGAACGATCTCCTTAATATACAACTTCGCATACTCTTCCGCCGTATAAGTTGTCTTAACTGCTAAGAAGTGCGCGGATTTGGTAAGCCTATCAATGATCACCCATATGGAATCAAACTTCCGAAATGTACGAGGCAAACCCGTGATGAAATCCATATTGATCTTGTCCCACTTCCAGACTGGAAGATCTATACATTGCATGTAACCACCGGGTTTCTGGTGTTCTACTTTGACACTTTGACAATTCGTACATTCAGCTACAAATTCGGCAATATTCTTCTTCATGTCATTCCACCAATATATTGCTTTCAAATCTTGATACATCTTAGTCGACCCTGGATGGATGGAATACCTTGAACAGTGTGCTTCTGTCATAATTCTCTTTCTTAGCTCAACTACATCAGGTACACATAAACGATTCTGACACTGAAGCACTCCTTCTCGCGTAAGCTCAAATGCCTTTGTCGTGCCACTCTGCACATCCTCCTTAAGCTGCAATAAAATTAGATCTGCATACTGCTTCTCTTTCACTTCATCTATCAATGAAGATTCCGCTGCATTACATACAATAACCTCTTCATCTGGAGTTTCGAGAAGTCGAACTCCCAAATTATCTAATTGGTGAAGATCCTTAATCATCCCCTGTTTTTCTATAGATGCCATTTTAGACTTACGACTCAGTGCATCCGCTACCACATTCGCTTTCCCTGGATGATACAAGATATCAACATCGTAATCTTTCAACAATTCAAGCCATCTCCGCTGCCTCAAGTTTAGATCTTTCTGACTGAAGATATATTGCAGGCTCTTATGATCGGTATATATGTCAACATGAACCCCATATAAGTAGTGGCACCATATCTTCAAAGCAAATACAACTGCAGCTAGCTCAAGATCATGCGTGGGATAATTCCTCTCATGTGGTCGCAACTGTCTAGAGCCATAGGATATTACTCTACTATGTTGCATTAATACGCATCCTAAGCCAATTCTTGAAGCATCACAGTACACTGCATACCCTTCTGTGCCTTCAGGAAGTACCAATACCGGTGTAGAAGTCAACTTGCTCTTCAGATCTTGGAAACTCTTTTCACAGGCATCATTCCATTGAAACTTGGAGGCTTTATGCGTCAACTTAGTCAAGGGTGCAGAAATAGAAGAAAAACCTTCAACAAACCTTCTATAATAACCTGCCAACCCGAGGAAACTACGAATCTCCGTAGGCGTCGTGGGTCTTGGCCAATTCTTCACAGCCTCAATCTTCTGAGTGTCAACTTTTATGCCTTCACTGGATATAATATGGCCCAAAAATGCCACTGACTTGAGCCAAAACTCACATTTAGAAAACTTCGCATACAGCTTACGATCACGAAGAATCTGCAACGCCTGCCTTAAGTGATTAACATGATCCTCTTCTGATCTAGAGTAGACCAGAATATCATCTATGAAAACTATCACGAACACATCTAGAAACGGCTTAAACAGCCTATTCATCAGATCCATAAAAATTGCGGGTGCATTTGTCAGCCCGAATGACATAACCAGGAATTCATAATGACCATACCATGTTCGGAAAGCTGTCTTGGGTATATCTTTATCCTTGACTCTCACTTGATGATAGCCTGATCTCAAGTCAATCTTGGAAAAACACTGGGCACCCTGCAACTGGTCAAATAAATCATCAATCCGGGGAAGAGGGTATTTATTCTTGATAGTCCCTTATTCAATTGCCGATAGTCAATACACATCCTCAGCGAACCATCTTTCTTACGCACAAACAATGCTGGTTCTCCCCAAGGGGACATACTAGGTCTGATGAATCCCTTCTCTAGTAAGTCTTTCAGTTGCTCTTTCAATTCTCGCAACTCTGCTGGTGCCATTCTATAAGGAGGAATTGATATTGGCTGTGTGTCTGGCAACATATCAATACCAAACTCCACTTCTCGTTCAGGAGGTAAACCTGGTAGTTCTTCAGGAAATTCATTCACAACCGGAACGGTCTGAAAAGTTGGCGGCTCTGCCTATGTATCCCTTACTCTAACCAAATGGTATATGTACCCCTTGGAAATCATTTTTCTTGCCTTAAAGTAAGAAATAAATCTACCTCTCGGCGCGCCAACATTACCCTTCCATTCAAGGACTGCCTCATTTGGGAAATGGAAATATACCTTCTTAGAACGGCAATCTACTGTAGCATAACAAGACGCTAACCAATCCATGCCCATAATAACATCAAAATCTACCATTTCTAACTCAACAAGATCGGCCATCGTATCACGACCACAAATATTCACAACACAATTTCGATAAACATTCCTAGCTATAAGAGATTCCCCCACTGGCGTTGATACTTCAAAATGGCTTGGCTAATAATTCGGATGTTCTTCCAAACCTTCCCGCAACCAAAGGAGTAGCATACGATAATGTCGAACCAGGATCAATTAAGGCATACACATCAAATGCAAAGATGGACAACGTACCTGTAACCACGTCTGGAGAAGCCTCTAAATTCTGCCGATCTGCTAGGGCATACACACGGTTCTGAGCTCCGCTAGAACTAGCTGATCCTCTATCACCTCTACCGTGACCCATAGGTTGTGCACCCCTACTCAAAGGAGGCACCGATGATGACGCAACAGCTGATCCGGTAGGTCGTGTTATACCACCTGTGGTCCTGCGTGGGCAATCTCTAGCCATATGCCCCGGCTTACCGCACCAAAAGCAATTGTTCGTTCCAAGCCGATATTCGCCAAAGTGAAATCTTCTACATATGGGGCACGGGTGTCGTGGAGGTCTCAATTGACTCATACTCCCTTGCCCTTGATACCCCACTATTCACGAACTCTGATTTTCACTGCTTTGCCCAAACTGATTACCTCTGAACCTTTGAAATTGCGGTGGAGCACTAATTGCAGGATAAGAAGATAACGGGCTAGGCAATCTATGAGAGAACGAAGGCCTAAAACCACCCTGAGATGCCATAAACTGCTCTATAGCTCTGGCATGCTTAGAATATCCTTTTTCTGATTCCTGGGTTCTTCTTCTTTGCCTCTGATCTTCCATTTTCTGAGCGAAAGCTTGTATCCTCGCTATATCCATGTCCTTGTTCAAAGAAGCAATGGTACAATCTCTAACCAAGTATGGTTCCAATCTATCCACATAGTGATGAACTCTGTCATCCATAGTAGCTAGCACATTAGAAGCATATCGAGACAAGAAGTTAAATCGAAGACTATACTCTCTTACACTCATATTACCCTGACGAATATTTAAGAATTGATCTGCACGGGCCTGACGAGTCTCAAATGGAAAATAATGATCAATAAATGCATCTTTGAACTCTCCCCACGTAGTTGGAGGTGCATCAATACCCCTAGATCGTTTCCAATCCTCGTACCACAATATAGCCTCTCCTTTCAGTCTATATGTTGCTAGCTCAACCATCTCTTTACCGGATATGTGCATAACATCTAGAGCCCTTTGGGTTTGATCGACAAAGTCCTGCGGGTCTTCGTTAATATCTGATCCGGTAAAAGTAGGAGGATCCAGTTTCAGAAAATCCTGTGTCCGAAGGCTAGCTGCTCTATCCGTACCACTAGAACCCGTGGTAGGAATAGCTTGCCCTTGAACTTGACCGGCAACTATACGCGTCAGAAGTTGTACTGCATCCCTCAAATCTCGATCAACAGCATTAATAGATGGCCCTTCCGGAGGAGAAGAAGCTCCTGATATATGCTCATCTTGAGACTCACTTTGTTCAGCTTGTGCCGGTGGTGACTTACTAGTACCTTCTCCGGCCACTACATCTACTCGCTTCCACTTATTCTTTCTCCTTGTAACCGGCATCGTTACTATAATAAAAAAAAACAATTGGATTAAGCGATCGATTATGACTTTATCTCTAATATGGGCTCTATTGCACGATCTAAGAAATGGAGAATGGAAACAATCCCTAAATGTCCAATAGCCTCCTGTTTATAGATGTGGTGCACAACACACCGATAAATGAGATTCTACGTAGACACGGCTTTGTAGACTCACTAGGATGAACTTCTCTGATACCACTTCTGTCATACCCCAAATCCCATTGGAGCGGACTGACACCCGTAGCCGAGGAGGCCCGGGAGAACCCGTTCATAACCTATACTTTCACATTTACATTACTTATGAAAATTAGAAATTTGGGCGGCACTTCGTTGTAAATAGAAGAAAACAGTACCTGTATCAGCCCAGCAGACACGCATATATATATAAACAGTAATTGGCCGTCAGAGCCATCACGTCTATCAACCAAACACTCCTATGGCTGTACAATATGTCTACAAAAGCCTCTACATAGATACACAACTGAGTTAGGGTCGGGACAAACTCCCGCCCACAAAAGACTTTTATACAAATACCAAAAATACATATAGAAACGACTTGGGATGCCCCGAAACAACTGGAGCTCACCACTATCAACAGAATGTCATGGCTCTTACTGCGGAGGTGTACGACCTGAAGTACCTGTTCCTGCAGGCATGAATACAGGTCCCCCGTGAGGGACGTCAGTACGGAAATATGTACTGAGTATGTAAGGCAGTGAGTATCAAGATGAGATACAAAAGATCAACAGAACCCAGATACCAGTGAATAAACAGTATGAGTAGACCACACTTAAAAGAGCTGATGGGATACCTGCACATTACTTTCATATCATTACTTCCCGTATTCCTTATCAATACATAACATATGTCATACAATGGCCAACTGATCAGTGGTACTAATACATACATCAGGGACCACCCCTGGAATAGCATATATACATAATCTTTATAATACAATGGCCAACTGATCAGTGGTACTAATACAATACATTATATCATCAATTTAAAATAAAGACATTCCATTTCGTAATTCAATTAATCTTTGAGATTGGTTATTTTGTGGTCACACCTTATGGAACTTGAAACCATGATACCTCAATAGGAAAAACATGTAAATAGGTAATCAATATCATGAAAATGAAGTAGAGAATCATGGATACCTCATTAAACCATTTCGGAGTCAACAATAGTATATGGACATTTTTTTTTACTAGCCGGACATCTTAAAAGTGAAAACAAGTTCAATTGGTAGTGTCGAAGATCATATGATGTTATTATGTGTCATGTGTCGTAGGACAATGTTGGAAGCTTACTTGAGAGTGCCATGAGTCATTATTCATGCCAAAGATTAGATAGAGTATGTCTTACATACCTTGATATAACCACTTCAATACAAGTCCAACTTGACTTCCCGTACTCTTCGAACACTTATCTACAATAAGTCATTTGTGGCAAACTAGTATTAGCAACCAAACCTTACCATTTAGGTATTAACTTCACCAAATAATGTCTAGGAAGTAATCCTTTAACTCATCAATAAGAGTGCTACATACATCCTCTTATACTCTTATTACATTCACATATCATGCATTTTCATGCAATATCCCTCAACATCACTCTTAGCCTTTATTTCCCTTCTTAATCACCATCCAATACCAACATGATCACTAGGCATACATAACCACTAATATAATGATATATCACCATAATTCATCCTCCATAATCCAATACAACAACTTCCATAATTTACTACTAACAATTTATACAAAATAATTCATAACTATGTTTCTAGTTATCTTCCAACATCAAGACAATACTCATAATCCTTTATCAATACTTATTCATGGATAAGAATCAAGAATAAACAATATTCATACCTTAAAAATGAACTCTTGTATTTAGAATCCTCCTTACATAACCATGGGGTGCTTCTTGAAGCTTTCGAGATGGTGAACACAACTACGGAACCAATTCGAATTTTCTACGGTTGAATCACAAAATATTTGAAGTTGAAATTAGGCTAGGGTTTCACCTTCTCTTAATAATTGGATGATATATGATATATATGAGGCTAAGTGTATGTTTATAAAGACCAATTTTCGTCCAAGAGGTAATAGAAAATGACCATTTTGCCCTAAAAATTTAAATAAAATCCGAATCTGTCCCCAGTGGACAGTTTTGACAGGCTGAAGTAAATCGATCATAACTCTTTTCTCCGGTATCGGATTTGGGTGAAACCAATTGCATTGGAAACATAATTCAAAGGTCTTTCATTTTCATATAAAGTATACCACCCAGTTCTTCCTGTACAAGGAGTTATGGTCGTTTAAAGTTGACCCAAAAATCTGTCCCAAAATTCTGTTTTTTTTCTTGATAGGCTGTAGTAAAACGGGTATAGCTCCTTACTCAGACATTGGATTTGGATGAAACCAATTTCATCGGAAAGAAGACTCTCGGATATTTTCGTCTATATATAGAAGCTCACACAGTTCTTTTTGTACAAGGATTTATGATCGTCTAAAGTTGATCCAAAAAAAAATTTGCCTAGCTGCAGTAATTTTCCTGCAGATTTACTGTGCACAGGCTTCCCGGCCACCGTTTTGAAATTTCGAATGTGCTCGCTTATATGAAATACTCCTCTGTTTTGGGCAAACTTTATATCGTTGGAAATCTTATTCCAATACCTACACATACAACTATTGACGGGATACTTCCGAACACCATAAACTTAATTTAACCCATACGCAAGCCTTTAGGACTCCATATAATCGCGATAAGTGTACGAAAAAATTTACGGGGTGTTACAGTTTTAACACTCACCCCACTAATTCTTCTATTTCTCCTTTGATTTCTTGTGTGTTGCAGGATTATGAAGATTTTTTTCCCAAAGAACTTCCACAAGGGATGCCCCCACTTTTGGGGAATTGAGCACCAAATAGATTTTGTGTCGGGATCACAATTTCCCAACAAATCGGCTTATAGGAGCAACCCGACGGATACCAAGGAATTGCAATGCCAAGTTGAGGAACTCCTCAACAAAGGGTATATCAAAGAGAGTATGAGCCCTTGCGCGGTCCCGGTGCTACTAGTTCCCAAGAAAGACGGGACTTGGCGTATGTGCGTTGATTGCCGAGCCATCAACAAGATAACAATAAAATATCGTCACCCTATTCCTAGGCTAGATGATATGCTTGATGAATTGAGTGGTTCGTGTTTGTTTTCTAAAACTGATTTGAGGAGTGACTATCACCAAATTCGTATGCAATCGGGTGATGAATGGAAAACCGCCCTCAAGACCAAATTCAGTCTCTATGAATGGATTGTTATTCCATTCGGCCTAACAAACGCTCCAAGTACTTTCATGAGGCTAATGAATCATGTGATGAAGCCTTTTATTGGAAAGTTTGTTGTTGTCTACTTTGATGATGTGTTGGTGTATAGTAGGTCCTTAGATGAGCATGTAAAACATTTACAATGTGTGTTTGATGTCCTCCGAAAGGACTATATGCTAATTTAGAAAAATGTTCTTTTGGTGTCCAAGAAGTTGTATTTCTCGGTTTTGTGGTGAGCTCAAGAAGGGTCGAAGTAGATGAATGTAAGATTGACGCTATCAAAAATTGGCCAACTCCCAAAATCACAGGTGAAGTGAGAAGCTTCCACGGGTTGGCTAGTTTTTATAGACTTTTTGTCAAAAGATTTAGCACCATTGTCGCCCCCTTGACCAAAGTGATTAAAAAGGATCGGCCTTTCAAGTGGGGATATGAACAAGCTAAGGCCTTCAAGGACTTGAAAGCTATGCTCATCTCGGCCCCTTTGTTATAATTGCCGAATTTTGACAAGACTTTTGAGGTTGAATGTGATGCTAGCAAAGTTGGTATAGGCACGGTTTTAATGCAAGAATTGAAACCTATTGCCTACTTTAGCGAAAAGCTCAAAGGATCAACTCTAAACTACTCTACGTACGATTTAGATTTGTATGCCTTGATTAGAGACTTGGCCACTTGGCAACATTATTTATGGCCTAAAGAATTCGTGATCCGAACGGACCATGAGTCCTTGAAGCATCTTCGGGCACAAGATAAGCTTAACAAACTGCATGCCAAGTGGATTGAGTTTCTTGAAACTTTCCCTTATGTTATTCATTACAAAAAGGGTAAGGACAATGTGGTTGCCGATGCTTTGTCTCGAAAACACATTCTTGTATCTACTTTGTCTTCAAAATTGATGGGTTTTGATATCTTAAAGGAATTGTATACCGAGGAACCTCACTTTGCTCCTATCTATAGGGAATGAGAAGAATGGGGTAGGGACAAATGGGATTCGGCTAGGGGTTCAAATCCCTATGCCAAGTTTGACGGTTACTTGTTTAAAGGTAGGCGATTGTGTGTACCCTCTAGCTCTTGGAGAGAGTTTTTTGTGAGAGAAGCACACAATGGCGGTCTAATGGGTCACTTTGGGGTCAAAAATACCCTTGGAATATTGGAGGAGCAATTCTATTGGCCAAAAATGCACAAGGATGTGTCTAGGATTTGCGGCCAATGTGTAGATTGCAAAGGAGCCAAATCTCGGCTCCAACCTCATGGTTTGTACACCACGCTACCCACCCATTTACATCCTTGGCTTGATATATCTATGGATTTTGTATTAGGGTTGCCAAGGACTAGAAGAGGTCGGGATAGTATCTTTGTTGTGGTTGATCGGTTTTCTAAGATGGCACACTTTATTCTATGCTCTAAATGTGATGATGCACCTAGTGTGGCCTCTTTGTTTGTTGATAATGTTGTCAAGTTGCATGGTGTTCCGAGGACCATTGTGAGTGATAGGAACTCTAAGTTCCTAAGTCACTTTCGGAAGTCCAAGTGGGGTAGGCTTGGAACCAAGTTGTTGTTCTCCACTTCTTGCCACCCACAAACCGATGGCCAAACGGAAGTAGTAAATAGGACTTTGGGGGCTATGCTACATTCCATGATTAAGGGAAAATTGACTTCTTGGGAGGAACACCTACCATTAATTGAATTTGCCTATAATCGTGTCATACACTCAAGTACGGGAATGACTCCCTTTGAGTGTGCATACGGCCTCAACCCCCTTACCCCTTTGGATTTAACTCCTTTGCCAAGTGATCTTATGATTAGCCTAGATGGAAGAAAGCGGGGAAATTTTATGAAAAAGTTGCATGAAAAGGTGTGGCTTCGACTTGAGAAGAAAAATCAAGAGATTGCAAAGCGGGTAAACAAAGGAAGAAAGAAACTCATTCTTGAACCGGGAGATTGGATGTGGGTGCACCTTAGGAAGGATCGGTTTCCATCTCAAAGGAAGACCAAATTGATGCCAGGGGGTGATGGTCCATTCCAAGTACTTGAAAGAATCAATGATAATGCCTACAAGATTGACCTTCCCTTGGAATACCAAGTGCATAACACTTTCAACGTGTGTGATCTTTCTCTAGTGGATGCGGTTGAGGATAACCAAATGTCGAATTTGAGGTCAAATTCCTCTCAAGATAGAGAGGATGATACGGGTGTACCAAGCTGTCCAACAAGTTCACAACCATTCACACGTAGCCAAGCTCGGGAGTTACAAAAACTCCAAGTTATGTTCATGCAAATGGTCGTGTGTGAGTTGGTACTTGAGCCTTCCAATGGATTAAATGTTTTTAAGTGTGAAGAGGAGCCTTGAAATGTAATAAACTTACACTCCAAGGCCACCCCTTGGCAAGGGTCGGATGGTCATTTGTTATCTCCCTTTGTAGACTAATATAAATAAATAGTGTTAGGGTTATTTTTTAGTTAGTTCATTCATATTTTGGAAGACAACAAACACTTTATAATATTTTGGAACTTCTCTCTTCCATTGGAGAAGCCCCAATTCCAAAAACTCACTAGTAGAGTGATACTAGTGTTGTCTCTTGGCTAGAAACTAGGGTATTGGGTTCTTTGAGTTCCTCTTGGTCCAAGTAAGAGCTTGGTATTAATATTCATTAATCTTAGGGTCCTTTATCTTGTTAGGATTCTTAGATCATTGAATATTGTGTGTCAAGTTACTATCCCTCTTGTAATCTTGTTAATCTTGTGTTGTTGGAATCTTGAAGTCTAGTGAAGCCGTGTGAGACTCTTTCAATTCACTAGCATTATTATTGACTTGCATGTTCTTGTTGTTAATATCATCTTCTTATTCTAAAAACGTGACTCTTGAAGACTAGTGAAGCCGTGCGTGGCCTATTTCGATTCACTAGCACTTGTTGTTCATCTTGTTGTTCTTGTTGTTGTTTGTTTCTTGTGTTGTGAACTTGGTCTCATATCACCTAGCTCACCTGTCTTCTTACTGATTTATCCCTTGAACCATCATTACCAGTACCCTTAT
Organism: Capsicum pubescens; assembly: GCA_030864215.1. Taxonomy (NCBI): domain Eukaryota; kingdom Viridiplantae; phylum Streptophyta; class Magnoliopsida; order Solanales; family Solanaceae; genus Capsicum; species Capsicum pubescens. The sequence goes on from CM061543.1 coordinate 6,273,929, forward strand.
ACTCTGACAGCCAAGCTGCAATCCACATTGCCCAAAATCCTGTCTTCCATGAAAGGACAAAGCATGTCGAACTGGATTGTCACTTTGTCCGCCAACAATTTCTTTCAGGATTGATATCTCTATCCTTTGTCCCTTCAAAATCTCAGCTTGCCGACCTCTTTACCAAACCTCCATCTAGTCCATCTTTGCATACGATTCTTGGCAAGTTGGGGCTCTCCTCTTTCCCCTCCAACTTGAGGAGGGATATTGGAGATAAGGTAATCAATGACGATAAGAAGGAGAAGAAAGGAATCCTTAAAACTGAAGATACTGGACAGCTCACATGAGATACACACAGTGAGACAGCTCACAATATCTACAGCTGTACAAAGATTGCCTGTATTTATGGTAGAGAATCAAATTAGTCAAGATTAGAGCAATTAGAGTAAATGCGACAACTCACAATATCTACAGCTGTACAAAGATTAATTTTATTTATGGTAGAATTAGTCAAGATTAGAGCAATTAGAGTAAATGCATTTATTCTGTTATTACATTTCTTTTTCAGCATATACATGTATAAATAGTGATAGGATTATGTACATTGTAGACAAGGAAATACAGAAAACTTTCCATACAATCTCTCTTACATTCATTCACATACCTAATTAATCGCTTACCTACCAGGCAAATAGTAATGAGTTTTTTAGATTGAGTGAAATCTTCCACCTAATGACTTTTGAATTGGACATCCTTGTTCAATCTATTAACACATCTAATAAATGTTGTCTCTTAAGTTTAATGAAATAATTTATTTCATGGTTATTCAACTTATGCCACTCTAGGATTGGAGTTCCAGTACGTTGCTTAGTGCTATGTACAAAAACTGATTTAAAATTTTAAATTCGCGAATAACGTATCACTGCACTCGTATCACTTTATTTGTGACAATGAATATGAATGTAGAGTAATCTAAAGATACATATACATCCCAACTCAAACATAGGAAATTAAAGGATCTGCACTCTAATCTTTCTTTCTCATATTCAAAACATACCCAAAAGAAAAAGAAAAAAAGAAGAAGAAAACTTCACCAATCTTCTTTTGTTCTCTAGTCAAAAAGTGTATAAGTAGTCTTGGTCTGGATGAGCACTGATCAGTTAGTAAAAGAAAAAAAAGTTACATTGTGATTCTAATTGATTTATCAGGTTAAATACTGGCAAAAATAATGTAAGGTAGATTAATGCAATTTGAAGGGCTAATTAATGTATCAACAAACATCTCACTCGAGAAAGGGTGCAGAAATTTAAGGGACAATATTGAAAAATTTCAGCATTGCATGTGTAATGTATTTTAATCCTGTGACCTATCTAAAAGTTATCCTGCACTAAGGATTTAAATCTGTCAAAGAAATATTCTGCACTAAGGAAAATAAAAGTAAACTATGTCTATTCTTGAATCTGAACAAAGAAATTCTACTACAAAGCAAAAAAACCTCCTGTCCAAATGAGTTCATAGTTCAAATACAAAAGTCAGTTTTTTGAATACTTCATGTTGAGCCTTTCAAGATCGGCAATCTGCTCATGCCAAGAAGTTAACATTCCAATTCTCAAGTATGTTCAATTTCTCATCATCGTTTTTGGAAGTTGAGAACTTTGACGGACATTGCAAAGACAGAGAAGAAGAGCAAGCAAAATCCAACAAGTACAAGAGCTGACCACCCAATCCACCTAGATCCAAAACCTAGACTGACCTCTAGATACTCTTTGACAGTGCCTTCAAATCCAGGTCCTCTAATTATCTCATCTACATCACCAAGTTGAGAGCTAATAACTCCCTGCAATGTCCATGCCACTGGGCAGATGTAGTAGAACCATATCCACCAACCAGGGATACTCTGCATGAACACGATCAGAAAAAAAAATCGAAAGAACTGATTATCACAAAAAAGATCCAAACACAGTTTATCTATCCTAATAGCTTGTGAGAAAACCATGAATTGGCTTTAGCAAAGGGTGCAATCTGCACTTGATGGAAACAGATTTAAAAAGAAATTATTACGTACTTCTTCAAAAACAATATCACTTGGGCCTTAAAGAAACTTGGTGATATGATGACAGGAATTGTAAAATCCGAGTAAACTGACCAAATAAACTAAGGTTGATTAAGATATATAATTTAAAACCGCATGTAGAAAATAATTTGAAATCTAATGTGGTGCTTCATCATCTAAATACTCTCTTTTCTGAGAAATATACCCGAGACTTATTCATTTGTCATTTAATTTTACGAGAGTGAACATAATATTATTTACTTTTTTTTCCTGCGATGTGTGCATGCATATGTCCAATAGTCCTCGACTGAAATCCAATAACCAGACAAAGGAGATAGAAACAAAAAATTTCTTAAGCACACACAAATGCTGTAATTTCTGATGAGTGTACTACTGAGGAAAATTGTACTCACAGGTTTTGGAACAAGAAAGCCAGACATGAGGTTCCACAAAGAATAGAAGGCAGATGAAACGACAGCAGCCAAATGTGGAGTTGACGTAAGACCAACAGCCATCATGCCGTAAAAGGTGAAATAGCTGAACGTCAGAAACATGAACACTAGATATAGGAAAAATTTGGCTGCAACATATCAGCACAAACACAAGTTAGATTATCTGAAAACCAAGTATAAAAAGCAAGGACTTTAACTTAGTTGCTATGAGCACAGTTCATGAGGAAGAACATGGAATAATGTAATTAACATATCAAAATTCAAATTAAGTAGCAACAGAGAGATCATACTAAATTCATAAATTGAAGCAAATGGTCGGAATGTCAGACGGAAGATGTACATCTCAACTAATTTTCATTGATATAAAAAGGGCTGAGACTCCAAAGGCTGTTTTGTTGCATAAGCATCTGTAATTGTGTTACCAAGTTTCCTAGAGAGAAACAGAATGCTCACTGGGTAAAATCCAAACCTAAATCTCTTATCCCCGTGCAAAAGAACTACATCTTCATGGATTATTTTAATAATTTTCAACATAAGCTGCTGTAATTATTCAAGAAGCAAATCCATGAATAAACAGACATAATAAGCTGCAGACTGCAAAACAAACAAATGGGTGTCTGACACAAGGCAAGCTAACAGGCCTCACAAGGCTAGCTAAAACTGTAAGAACTTCAATTGAAGTGAGAGGTCACATTTTGCATACTTTTTTTGGAACTCTAAATTTTCAGGCATGGTTTATCTAGAACTACACTTCTTTGAATAGTGCAAAGCAACAAAGTGATCCAACTACCGCTTTACATAAAGAAGAATACGAATGTATGGTATTCCTATAAAATATCAGAAAATGATATTTATTTAGTTATTTATTTTTCTTTTTTTGAAGAGGAAATGGGGGTGCCCGTGGTGTACAGTAGGTCGATTCAGGACATGTATGATGACGCGAAAACTCGCGTGAGGACGGTAGGTGGAGATTCGGAGCACTTTCCGGTTTTGATAGGGTTGCACCAGGGATCAACTCTTAGCCCTTTTTTATTTGCCTTGGTGATAGATGTTTTGATGCGACATATTCAAGGGGAGGTGCCTTGGTGCATGTTATTTGCTGATGATGTGGTACTGATTGACGAGACTCGGGGAGGAGTTAATGATAAGTTGGAGATTTGGAGACAAACTCTTGAGTCTAAAGGATTTCGGTTGAGCAGGACCAAGACGGAGTACTTGGAGTGTTTAGTGATGTGTCGCAGGAGGCTGACGTGGTTGTGAAGCTGGACTCTCAGGCCATTCAGAAGAGGGAAAGTTTCAAGTATCTAGGGTCTATGATTCAGGAAAATGGTGAGATTGACGAGGATGTCACGCATCGTATTGTGGCAGGGTGGTTGAAATAGAGGCTCTCTTCGGGAGTTTTATGTGATAAGAAGGTGCCCCGAAGTTTAAAGGTAAGTTCTACAGAGTGGCAGTACGACCGGCCATGTTGTATGGAGCGGAGAGTTGGCCAGTTAAGAACTCCCACATCCAAAAGTTAAAGGTGGCAGAGATGAGGATGTTGCGATGGATGTGTGGCCATATCAAGAAAGATAGGGTGAGGAATAAGATTATTCGGGAGAAGGTGGGAGTGACTTCGGTGGAGGACAAGATGCGAGAAATGAGGTTACGTTGGTTCGGGCACGTGATGAGGAAGGGCTTTGATGCTCCAGTGCGGAGGTGTGAGACATTGGCTATGGATGGTTTTAGGCGGGGTAAAGGTAGACCGAAGAAATATTGGAGGGAGGCGATTAGGCATGATATGTAGCAATTATAGCTTACGGAGGACATGACCCTTGATAGGAAAGTGTGGAGGATGCGGATTAGAGTAGAGGGTTAGGGGGTGGGAGTGCATCGGTAATAGTAGGGGAGCGTTCTTTATTTGTGTCTGAAGTTTCTTGTTCGTGGTGTTGAGTGATGTGTATGGTTTCGGATAGATAGTTTTTAGTATTATCTTATGGCTAGCGGTGTTAGATTATTTTGCATACTGTACAAGTTTATATGCATCTATGTCTTGTGTTTGTTATACTGTCATCGGTCCTAAGCTTGGGGTCTATCGGAAACAGTCTCTCTACTTCACCTGAACTAGTGGTATGATCTGCGTACACTCTACCCTCCCCAGACCCCACTATGTGGGAATACACTGGGTATGTTGTTGTTGTTGAAGAGGAAATGAGGGAGGGATAATAGGGTGGGGAATAGAACTGTCACCAACAAGGTGAAAATTCAGATAGTCAACGAACTGAGCTACTAAGATTCCCATTAGAAAATGATATATGCCACGATGGTCTTTGATATTCATGTTACACAACTACACTTCCATAGAAAAACTAGTGTAGATCTTTTGGGGAGAACATTCATCAGAAAAACCAACCAGAGCAGGCAGCTCATTCCATTAGTTGAAGTACTAAGGATAGACAAGAGCAAAGACAGTATGGAGTTGATCATGAAAAGTTGTTCTTAGTTCATACCAGCTGTTCTTTCAAAGTTGATCATCAAATATGTAATGATTCCGTATATTAATGTCTGCACGATGATGTATGGAATTTCAACTAACCCCTGTTTGTCAGAAGAAAAGAAGTTTATTGATATTAGTAATCAATCATGTCATCTGTTTCAATTCTGAATTAAGATGCTCTTGATGTCAGTGTGCTAACCTGGGCTGCTGCATATGGTAAGGCAGAGAACATTCCAGCAGCCTTCTCCCTGTAGAAAACTGTTCTCTCGATGGAAACTATTGGCTGTACAGAAGAAGCATTATTGACCCCCAGGAACATGCATGAAGCATAAAGCGCACCCATAACGACAAACAAGTTTTGAGTTGAGTCCCTGTGGAATCATTTCAAGTGTACCACCATAGTTAATAATTAGAGAACTGATCAGAAAATTGATACAACAAAGGCCCTAATATTTAATCCAAGTCTGGATACAAGAACCTTATAGAATAAAAGATGGCATGCCAACTTACACAGTATACAGAAGGGCAATCCATAACAAAGCAATCTAGGGAAGAAACTGACAAACATGACAGATGAAACTCATATAACTTATTCTTTCAGATTCATCTACTCAAAATGTAAGATTAGGTCACGTCAGTTCCACAATCCACCTTAAAGTCTTAAACCATCCTATTCGATCTCACTACTATCACCTTTTCTTTATGAGTGCATTGCATATGTTTTTCTTTGAAGAACCAATTAGAACTAATGATGGTTACCCCCTTTAATCCCAGTCCCTAAATAAGAGAGTGAATGAAAACAAACTCCAAAAGTACTATAGAGTGACAGCTTCTCCAATTTTCCATCCTCAGGATTAGGAGAAATTTGTGGAGTTGGTCTTGGAATTTACAACCATGAAACATTTTATTAATACTCCCTCCGTCCCATTTTATGCGTCGCCATTTGACCGAGCACGGAGTTTAAGAAATAAGGGAAGACTTGGTAATGTTTACCAAATTGTCCTTTATAAAAAAATGTGCTACTATCTTTTTTTTAATTAAGTGGGACCAATAAGGGTAAAAGTGGAATTGTTTCTTTCAATAGTTACCAACTAAGGAAAGATGACATTCTTTTTGGGACGGACCAAAAAGGAAATGATGACACTTAAAATGGTACGGACGGGGTATAAGATTAATCTTATACCCTTAATAGGGATAAACAGGGATAAACTGTAGTAGATAAATAGTTATGACGCTACCACTTGGAAATAGAGGGTCTAAGCCAAGATACATTTGCACCTCTGAGGTTTCAATAATTGTAGGGTAAACTGATAGAAAAGCTTACAACCTCATTCAACTCAACTCTAATCTTTTCAACAAAGTGGAGAAAGGATGCATATTAGAATTGAAGTAGTCTATGCTTAAGTTGACTTCCTGTTTAACCATACTACTATTTCTCATCTATAACTATAGGCTACAGCATTTTGCAGTAAGGTAGGTTCACTGGAAGGTTGGGTATTTTATGTGATTGGTTAGCTATTGGCACCCTTTCAGATCCACCCCTCCTGGTCCAATCACTTTAATGAAATCTATCTGTGGAGAAATTTTCCTGACTCAAAAGTTTATAGTCACTACTTGAATGTCCAATAGCATCAAATGTCTGATTTTTTCATCCACAACAAATAGTGGCCCTCGCAATTCATGAATGTTCCTCCAATGCTTAATTCAAGAACTTATTTTGTTCTTTATGGTTGTCATGGTGATTGAAATGTCTAAATTATAAAATATTCAGGCGGATAATTCCAAAAGAGCAAGAGGCTAAGTCCTATTCCTCATAAAAATATAACTGAACTTAGACAATGGATTAAATACTATTGGATCTACTCATATAATGGATTTAACTCATATAATGGATTTCCTAAAGTAAGTACAAATATGGGAATTTTTTTTTCCACAACTTCATTGTTCATATATGCATTTTCTTGTAATGAAATCTCCACATTCAATCATTGCTGAACAGCTAAGTCGTATGGTTTAGTGGTGCTTTAGAAAGTCCAAATTGCTAGTTTAATTGCTTATTTTCTCCCACTATGTTATTTTTCAACTGCTCTTTCAATCTGGCAATCCGACCATTTTATCTATTGAAGTTACTTCTATATCATGAATAAAAAGAAAAAGAACAGCAATCTTCTATTGATTTCATTCATTCTTCTTGAAGAATCCCCAACAAATAGTAAGTAGGGGAAGTTGTTCTACAACCACATTGGAAATAACAAGCTACCAACCATGTCTGCTTTATAGAGACTGAAAGAGTTATTATCCAACAGTTTGCACTAGATATTTCATAAGAGAAAAGTTACCTTTTTGAACCGACATCCCAAAATATAGAACCGAGAATCAGAGCACTCAATGTTGTGAAGAACAACCTAACAGCATTATAGGACGGACTTCTCCAATACACAAGATTTTGCTTCCAGAGACAGATCCGAAACTGAGAAACTGCACCTTGACTGTACGTGGTGGTGAACTTTAGAGGTTCCGAGTTCTCAGGCGGGACACTCAGTTGCTTAATTGAGGCCTCTACTCCCCTAATTTTAGATAAAGATACAAGTTCTACAAAATTGTCAATAAAGGGAAAATGAAGAGAGAAATAAATAGTACACTTCAGTTGATGACAATTATTAAGATCACCTAAACTGCTCAGAATTTCTGTATATTACTGCGAAATCTTCTCCTATCCTTTCTTCAGCAGCTGGAGTACTTATCTCAAGCATCCAGGTTGCAGGATTGTAACCACTAGGAATTGGGGGTATCCCAGGAATACTCTACAAATAAATTCACAAACACGTGCAGCATGAACAACAGCTTTAGAAAAGCGATTAACCAAAATATAGGAACTACGCGTCATATAATTGAATTCTAATTGGTTTCTTTAATAAGAAAAATTCTAACTCTTTCCTTAAAAAGTACAATCAGATTTCAACTGTATCAACAGATGAACAGAGACCACAATGGAAATCTCTTATGTAATTAAATTAACAGTAGCTAATTGAAGATTAAAAACAAGGGTGAAGCAGTGGAATGCGGATAAACATCAGTGAGGCACCCCACACCTCTGCACCAACAAAAAGGCTAGACGAATCATTCTCTCACTTTGAAAGTTGTACAAGACAATTTATATCTCTTGAAAATCGAGCATAGTTGGATAAACTGTACTAAATGCATGATGGTGGCACAAGCACGTACCTGAAAGTAGTCAACCATAGTTTGTGACTTCTCACCAAGCTTCCCCCCATATATCACTTGTCCACCTCGTTTCATAAGAAGCAGCTACATGTTGTAACATCACATTAGTGGATGCCCTGGCCATTCATGTAACTTATCTATTATAGAAATGCCTTGATCACATACCTCGTCAAATGCTTCAAAAATTTCAATACTTGGCTGATGGATTGTGCAAACAACGGTTCTGCCAGTGTCTACAGTATTACGAACGGTTCGCATTACAATGGCTGCTGCTCGTGCATCAAGCCCAGATGTAGGCTCATCCATGAAAATTATCGAAGGATTTGCAACAAGTTCTACAGCAATTGTCAAGCGCTTTCTTTGTTCTGTTGATAAGCCAGAACTTCCAGGCATGCCTACCAAAGAGTTCTTTAGAGAGTCAAGTTCCACCAAATCCATTACCTCATTCACAAACTCCTGCAGAATAAGAAAGTCACATGGGTTTTAGCATTTTAACCTAAAGATCAATCAGAATGTATTGAAGTTCAGAAGATAAAAAAGTAAAACTGAAAGGAGGTTGCAACTACCTCTCTTTGTTCCTTATTCACTTCTTTGGGAAGACGCAGATGAGAAGAAAACCACAGGGATTCAAAAACTGTGACTTGAGGAGAATGTATATCATTTTGTTCAACATATCCAGAAACTCTAGCAAAAGTCTGTTGTTGTTTCGGGTATCCTGATATTTTAATGTCGCCCTCTATAGATCCTGAAGTTTTCCTTCCAGCTAGGCAATCCATCAATGTGGTTTTTCCTGCTCCACTCGAGCCAACTAATGCAGTAAGAACACCGGGAGAGAATACTCCACTAACATTTGACAGTAGTTGCAGCTTCTTTTCAGTTATTCCTTCTGCACTCATTTCCTGAAACAAAACACGTCTTCTGCTAGATATGATACAATTCAACAAGTACAGGTAAGCAAATTCTTCAGTATGGATACCTTTGGCATGTCAACAAAGTATTTAACATTATGGAAAGTCATCGCCAGTGGTTGAAATGGTAGTATCATTCCCTTTTTTTTAGTCTTCCCATTTGACTCAGAATTCTTACTACTTCCTGCCAAACATATTATCATAAATGGATAAAAAGTTCACATCCCATTCATCCATGAGAAGAGGGGATAAATTACCATCTGTTGCTGATTTTGGATCAATTTCTTCTGGTGAGACAATTGCCTGGGATTTTCTTATTGCTGAAAGAATTAAAAAGAAAAATGAAGTCTAGTAAATACTGGCAATAATAGGTTGGCAATTCTAAATCTATAATACAAGAGTTCAATATCACTTACGGTTGAGAATAGCCAAAGCTAGAGTCAGAATAACGCTGAAAAGGAAAATGTAGAGCAATAAAACACCTACTCCCAGCCAATACCAGCTATGGGTTGTTGGTAGGCTGTGCGATTGCAGAATGGCATGTCCAAGAGTTACGTTTCCGATGGTTGTCTTCTACAAAAATTTCATTTTAAATGGTCCAACTGATTAAGCTTCTAGAATACATTATTGTTCATTCCATTTTTTTTAAACAATGAATAACACACTCAACATTCCGCGGTATAGAGAGCACACCTCCATCCATCGTGGGGCAGTAAATTCATTAACCGAAATAGCTCGTTGTCCATATGACAACGGTGAAACCCAGAAGGCCCATTTCCACCATGGCTTGATCATGTCTGCAAGGATAGATCCCATTTCAACAACAAAAAAAAGTGGGGTTTGGGGAAGGTAAAGTGTACACCGTCCATACCACTACGTCAGATGAAGTACAAAGGTTGTTTCCGATAGACCCTCGGCTCAGGACAAATAACAGTATTAATAAACATCAAATGGTTTTGTCGTGCACTTTAGGGCTCAGATTTCAATAAAATAAATTCCTGCTACAAATTAAAGAGAAGTGCAAACTTACCTTTTGGCACGATAAAACCGCCCAATAAAAATATGATCAGCAGTGAAGCTGCTGCAATTGTATTTGAGATAACTAAATCTCGTGCAATAGAAGCAAGTGATCGAAAGAGACCCATTCCCATCTGGTGTACTGTAAAGAGCGAAAACATGTAGCAGAAAAACCTGGAACATTTAAAAGGGGATATTAGTAGGATAAACAATCTAACATAGCCCTGTCTGTATGTCTGGTGAAAAAAATAACTGCATGTGCCAATTATCCTCAAAAAATAAATAAAATAACAGAAGAAGAAGAAAAGAACAGAAACCGAAGATACCTCCCAGCACCAGGTGCGAAACCTACACTCCAGTACACAACAATGGACCATACGACAGCTTCAATTACAGAGTAAGGTAAACGCAGAATCCAACTACAGAGGGACCATGCCCATGCAGGATAAAACAAATTATCTCTTTGCTTATAGAATACTGGGAGGCGAAATATTAAGAGAGGCAGTTCTGAAAATCCGTTGAACATCATATGAATCAAGGCGAAAAACAAGCAAGAAAGATATAAGTTGCCGTTCACTAAATCCGTGGGATGTATCCGCGTTTTTAGAAACATCGTGCATGTCACAAATCCAACAAAAGCAACCTGTAAACATATGTTTGAAAAGTTTGTGATACATCAAAATTAAGAGACTAAGAACTGTACAGATATTCTGAAATGATAAGCTATTGATGCAGGGGCTGCTAAGGAGTCTAAGAAATAACTTGATATGTACTAAACCAAAACATTTGAAGAATGGGAATCGGCCCAAATGACATCTTCTTGGAAGCTACCATTTATATACCCTACTTCTGTACTGAATATGAAGTATTATACCATCCTTTACAAGTCATACTGGCCTGAAGGACCAAATGCATACTTGAATACGAGGTACAATTGAGACATGAACTCTCTACCAATCTCAAGTACCCTTATAGTTTCTTCTCTCACGTTCTCAATCTTAGAACTTCACGATGGACATGTATTCAGGGGCAGAGCTGCAATATTAGGTACAAGTTCAGACGAAACCAGCAGGTCTTTTCTGAGAACGTATACTCGTATTAGAAAATCTATTGATATGTATAAATATTAAATTGTGAACCCAGTAATCAAAATGACTTATTGAATTCAATGCAAATTTAGAACTCATAAACTTCAAATCCCAGCTCTGCCTCTAACGCATTGTGAATTTTCTTGAGAAATACCTCGATCGAATCTCATTCTAGGTTAGTGTGAATTTTGAAATTGAAGGCAGAAAATGAAGAAGGTGAATCAGATTGGTATAAGAATGTAAACTTACAAGCATACCTGACATGTTCTGAAGACATAAAGAAAACTATGCCTAGTCATTAGAAGCCACTCCCTCGAGAAACAAGCTTTAAAGAGATCCCATCTGGGAACAGCAAACTTCGTTGTAGCTAGAGCTGAGGGATGACCTTTGGATTTATCATATGGAGTAGAAAGGAAGGATTTTATATCTTGACCAAATCTGGAGTTTCTAAATGCTTCAGCAATTACATGAACAGAAATGTATTCATATGGTCTGGAATTATCAGCCCAGTATTGTGCCTGATCCTTTCTTGAGGTAACCTGCGAAGAGACCAGTTTAAGTACCAAATGCACCTTGGGACTCTAAAGCAAAATGAAAAGTACCTCTTGAAGGAAATCTGCAACGCCCTTCCGGGGTGGCAATTGAAATCCTAATGATTCAAAGAATTCAATAACATCTGCTCGGGGACCATGGTACACGACATATCCTTCAGAGAGCAATACCAGATCATCAAACAATTCAAAAGTCTCAGGTGCAGGTTGAAGAAGAGCCATCATCAATGTTCCGTCCATTAAATGAACAAAATTCCGTAAGCACTTGACGATTTGGAACGTCGTAGAGCTATCAAGCCCAGTAGATATCTCATCCATGAACAGCGTTTTCCTGGGACCAACAATCATTTCTCCTGTGTATGGAAACCATTATAAGCAACTGTTCACATAGCCACGTTTCTTTCCCTTCCATCCAGAAATTAGAGTCTGCTGGGAGAATTCTGAAACTATATACTGAGTTCAGGCTTCTCACTCAGTTCAAGCACCCCAACTATTATAAGAAAACATACCAGCTCATAATCAAACAAATTTTATGTGGAGGTTATCTTTAAACTGCCTAACAATGAACACCATTATGAAGAGTCTATGGTTGACAATACGTTGCTCCATTACAACAAGAAATATTTAAGAGAGAGAGAGAGAGAGATACCTGTCGTAACTCTCTTCCTTTGTCCACCAGAAACTCCTCTTGTCATGTCACTGCCAACTATTGTATCTGAACATACATCTAGACCAAGAACTTTCAAGACGTAGTCTGTAGACACACTATGCCTCTTACCACCAACAGAAGATGCCTGACCAGTTATTGATTGCAACAAGTACCAACATGAAAATGACATAAAAGACCATGAGAACCCATATAGCATGGGTGAACTAGCCTGGTAGATAGAGATACTCAAATCAAACCTTCATATATGCATCTATTTCAGAGTTTGGACGTATACTTCTTTCCTTCTCTAAGCGGTCAAGGTCTTTCATATAATCTGCCAAAAGAAATATTAACAGGGCAGCTTTGCTGTCATATTGGATAAACCTTAATTGGTTCTGATTAGGCAGGCAAAGTTGGATATATATCAATCACTATACTTGATTTGTCATAATCAGGTGAGGTGTTATTACATTTTAATATTAAAATTAAAATATTAAGTACATGATAATTAGCAGGCATAAAGTAGATAAAGTGGTGTCATTAGTCTTTGTAACTTATGACCACAATGTCATTATCTACCACATTATGCCTTGTAACTCATGTAATTTATATAACATTTAAACATTCATCTATCTCACTTAATATTCCATTACTCCTTCATTTACTAGATGAAAGAAATACTACACTTATAATAAAGGGTATTTTCTCCCTTGTGGTAAGAAGAGGAGAAGTGACATGTTGTGAGATGTGAAGTGTTATATTTTGAGTTAATGTAGTGAAAGAGAGATTTGAGACAAAGAAAAATATTCTAAGTCTCTAATTATATTCACTATATAAAAGTGAGTAAAAAGGGAGTAGTTATATGTTGAAGGAAGGTGTTCTTTTGGTGGAGCTTTGGACTATTCAACTAATCTGGAGTTGCTTGAGTTGTACGACGTTGTTGGGATGTTGTATCTTAGAGGGAACAAGTTAAGAATGATGTTGCTAGATCAGAGTAGATTATGTTGTGGTGGCCTTGAATCTCCTTAACAAAAATTAGCACATATTACTGGATCGGTGTAGACCAATAGTCCTTTTAATCTTTTATTTTATCTCATTGTGGAATGACAATCAAGAAGTAATAACATCTTGCCTTCTAGAAATTAGCACATATTGCTATTTCAGTTCTACTTATTTCCTGAACTTTCGTTGAGGAATCTATTTTCTGGGGATCTTTCCCCTTTATGTTGTACAAATGGATTTTGCTTAGTTCATTTTCTTCTTCAAAGCCAGTTAATAATAGTACGTGAAAATGCAGAGAGATTGTGTAGAACTAAGCCTAGAACTAAGCCAGATACAAGGAAACATATAGCACAATGATATAACATGGTTCAGCAAGCATAATTGTGTAGCATAACACATCTGTTTAATAAGTGACACACGCAACAAAATGATAATATGAAAGATTTCAGGAAAGCTATGACAGACATCTGCACAAGTAACCGGAATTTCAGAGGAAACCCATGCCATGTAAAAGGACAACCTGTCAAGTACATGAAGTTGAAATGTTTAGACAAACCTGCAAATCCTTTACTTGAACCTTGGCATCTAGCAGCAAAATCTAAAGTTTCTCTTACAGTTAACTCAGCGATATGATTATCTGTCTGACTTATGTAAGCTGAAGTTCTTTGCACACAAAATTCATCCAGCTTATGTCCATTATATGTGATAGTTCCTCTTTTCTGAAACAAAGAGGGGTATGTAATTATATTTGGTATTCTTTTTTTATTATTTTAATTCAATGGAACACAATGTCTCCAGGTAATCCTGAAAGAAGTAAACTGAAGGGGAGATATGTTAAATAAATGGTGCAAGTAAGAAGGTAGGTAATGCAGCAAAATTATCATAGAGAAGACATAACCATAAGCTAATAAAACACTTCTTATCTGATCAGGATTTATTTGTTTTCACCCAAAACTAAGGGACTACAAAACATTGCCATGGTAACAATCAGAAGTTTAATCTTTTCACCATTCTGAATTAAGTTTTCAAGGAAAGCATGACCACTCGTACATTAACTTGAATAGAAACACGTAGTTCTGCACTCATATAAAATCTCTAGAGAACTTCTCCGAGGACCTAATTTTTTTTTCACGCCTGAGGTTTGCGTCAAACACTGAAGAAGCAATAAGCATGAATTAGTTGAGAACAGAGAGTAAGAGAGGGAATGTCCACAATCCACATGGGGAAGATATGCTTCAGCTTTAACTAACACATAACTTCGGGCTGATCATCATAATGTAAAATTTCCATTTCAATAAGTAAAAGAACATATTTTATTTTTCAACAAGGCATGGGAAAACAAAGGCCTCCGTTATTCTTTTTTGCTCTGCTCTTTTTGTAATATTGCCAAAACTTCTACCTTTTAGGCCCTGGTTACACAGCATTTCAGAGACGAGTGTTATTAGGTCAATTAAGAAATTTGGAGACACTAATGTTCACAAGATGATCATTTAAGATAAACATGATTTATACATCTCACTGAGAGTAATTATCTTGAATTTAAGATGTATAAAAAAGAGATTACAGCATCAAGGTATCTTTTTAAAAGAACTGAGTGTCTATTAAGGAAGACAAGAGTTATGAATCCAAAAGCCATATAAGAGATAGGTTAATACTGACCTTCAAGCCACTATCAAGCTTCCCTGAAAGCGCTAAAAGCAATGAAGTTTTACCAGAACCAGGAGGTCCCAGGAGCAGTGTCATCCTAGCAAGAGCAATAAAAGCAAAGATTCATAATATGCAAGCTTTTTTGCAACCAAATTACTACTAACTATAAGTTACTGTATTTAAATATGTTAGTACTAAGTTGTTTTCACTTCCAGCAGATATTTTATTTCTTTCTGTCAGACAAGTAGCATGAAGAGTCAGAAGGTGCAGTACTGTACATATTAGTGTTCAACATTGATCAAGCCAGTAACCAGTTTCAAAGAAAACATGACCACTATTGATCCTATCCCAGTGAACTTGACACAGTGCGGGACCAGGTTTTTGGCTAGTTGGACTATTGCTACATTGAATAAATTGTTCTCCCGCGTTTTACGTCATACTGCTCCTAGCTAGTCATTCATACATCACCAATGGTAAATTCTTCTGTTCTAGCATCTCAAACTATGGATTCCATCAACCAGCTACATTATATCCAGGCTGATAACCTTCCACAGACTTCAGTGCAACAAAACAACAACATACCCAATATAATCCCACAAGTGGAAGTGGGATCTAGGGAAGATAGAATGTATGCAAAAAAACCTGACCTCTACCTTCCCGGGGTAGAGAGGTAGTGTCCGATAGACCCTAGGCTCAAAAGAAATGCAACCAACTCAGGGACAAGAAAATAGCAATGTACAAAACAGAGAAAAAGAAACTATATGATTACCTAAATCATACTAAAAGAAGTACGATTACACTCATCTACCCTACTAACCTTCTACCCTAATTCTCAACCTCCACATCTTTCTATCTAAGGGCATGTCATTAGTAAGCTGAAGTTGTATCATGTCATGTTTAATCACCTCTCCCTATACTTCTTTGACCTACCTCTACCTCTCCTAACTCCCACTACCTCTCACACCTCCTTACTGGTGCATTTCACGCCTTCTCTTTCCATTGTAATAACAAATTTGAAATATGTTGTTAAATATATCCTAAAATATACTCCCTTTGCCCAAATTTAAGTGGCTAAGTTCAATTTCGAGAGTCAAACAATTTAAGTTTGACCATAAATTTTGGCATAGAATCTTCAAATTTTTTAAATAAAATTTATATATTTGAAAACTACGTAAAAAGTACTATAAGTCACAATAATTGACAATTCAAAACATTTAAAAGATGTATGAAAAAATTTGAAAGATACCACGTAAACTGGGACGGGGAATAATTAAAAGCTACCAACATAACAACAGTGCTCCTTTCATACTCGAGGTAGTTATCAGAAGTAAGAAACCCATAACATGGAAAGGGATAAAAAAAAAGGCCACAGCTTACCTCCCAGGTTTTACAACGCCACTGACGTTATTCAAAATGGTAAGAGAGTGTTTCTTGGGACGGACAATCATCAGTTTAGTCAATATACTCTGTAATTCATAAAATACATTTAGAGAAACTATCATAAGTTATGTACTCTAAGGTGGAAGAATATAACACGAGAGAATTATCAAATGGTTTACCTCTACGACATCACGAACTGAATTCACCAAAGTAGGCAAAGCTCTGGAACCAAGATTAACATTTGCTGTGAGTGTTATATCCTCGTATCGAACTTCAATTTTAGGAACCTCCAATCCCACACTTTTTCCATGAATGAAAATTTTAAGCAGTTATTAGTTAGCTATAAATTTTAATATTGCTAGAATGCTAGTTATAAAAATTTGCAATAATATACACACAAGGTAAGAATGATAATTTTGTGTCTATGAATCTCAATTCTCTGTTTAAATCTCTAACTCATGTCATGATCATACTAAATGAAAATGAAAATGAAAAATCAACACAATGAGCTTCCTTGACAAAAAAAAGAATTTTTAATTAGTGCAAATTATTTATACTACTTAATTAGTGACGTGTTAGCAATTAAAAATTTTAATTTAATTAAGAATTAGAATTGTTAATGAAGGCCAATCTAGTAGAAGAATTTATTTTATTGTTTATAAATTTTATAGGCTCTGCAAGGACAAGTTAATGCTCAAGATATAATTCAAGTGCATTCTTACAAAATTGATATTCAACATATATATTTTGCTTTAAATGATGATAAATCTTCTTCTAGTTAGATGCATAAACTATAAAATGTTGTACTAGTAATGTTCCTGCTTCTTGTTTATGTGATCTAATAATATATTATTTAAAGCTCGATTGAGATTGGCTAAGTAAAAGTTCAATCAATTAGTCGAGTACTAATAAGAGTAACAAACACCATGAAAAAAAAAAATCAGTTGAACTTGGGTAACTGAAAGTTCAGTTAATAAGCCGGACTCAAACTCTGGTGAACTTACGCCTAACGTGGTGATTTCATAATACTGGGACTGAAAAAAGGACCGTGAAGTTAAAGAAAATGAAATACACACTACGATTGCTATATCAACAAAATTTCGGACCATATGTCTCGAGTTCGAGTCCTAGTATGGAAAATTCTTTGATAGGAAATGCTACCTCGGATGGGCTCTACCTAGCGAATTCGAATTAGTCAGGCTTCAATACGGATATACTCGACACAGGATGAGGAAAAAAAAACAAAATTTCGGAACCGAAATCGTATTGCAATACTTAAACTATAGTAAAAAAAGCTCAAAATAAAAGAAATCTCAATCACTCACTCAGTAGATTAAATTAGATTAATATAAATCTGTGAATACTATAAGAAAAATATTATAAATTGCAACTATTTTTATATTTAGATCAAAATTCATATAAGACAGAAATTTGACAATTAAAGATGAGTGGAAGCAGGAAATTCTACTCATGCAGATACACTTGTACGATGCACCTTGGCTACACCAATAGAAAGAGTGTACGAGCTGAAAATACCTATCGAGGCGCTCTTTCACGCCAGCAAGCAACTTGTAATTATCCTGTTCAGAAGTCGCCATTGCTCTATCAACGAGAAGCTGTCGAGTATTCCGATCAAGTTTTCTCACATCAACCGTATCGGTCCTTCCTACACTCTCCTCAGATTCATCCGCATTCCTCTTCACCAACGCCATATTCGTTCGCTTCCTCGTCGGCAATTTCTCTAACGCCGCCCACATCAACTCATGTTCATCTTCCGCCACCGATTCCGCATTCGACCGCCGGCCGAATGTCTCATTTTGCGCTTCCACATCCATATCAAAATACTCACTCCCGTTCGATGCCGCCATTTTTAAAAAAAAATAAAAAAAATTAACACCAAACAACACTCAGAACCGTATATCGTCTCCGTAAAACAGAAATAAATTAACTTATTGTTATCATTATTAAAATGATGTGAACTGTTTCAAATACTCAACATGCATTTTTCTTTTTCTATGCATGTTATCTGAGTGGGCAATGAGAAGAAGAGAGAGAGTTTTACACGATTTTGAAATTCGATCCTTTTCATAAGGAGCATTTATTTCCTCTTTGTGCTCAGATGAATACGAGTCTTTCTGTTAAAGCGGGACTGTGTCACTGATCAACGACGTTTATGGGATTTACAAGGAGTGCGAAATTACAGAAATGACCTCCACATGGCGAACGAAGCATGACGTTCCTTCTGAGGTCTGTTCAGGTTGTTGCTTGTTACCGATAGTTATTAACTTATTGCCCTCTTCTTGCGATCAACATTGTTATGACACGTCGGCATTTGCTTTCATGTTTTTCCGATTTTGTCTTAGGGTGGTGTTTGGTGGGACGGAAAATACTTTTCGCAAAATATTATATCTGTCTCTACAAAAATAATTGAAAATGACGAATTTTTTTTTTTTTATAAAAATGCTAAAACAAGTTCTATGAATGATGTTGTGTTTATTGTATTCTCTCACCCACCAAACATTTCTAACCCCTGACCCTTACCATTCGACCCTCCCGGGACGGACCTATGATCATTTGTTGGTGCTCCAACACTCGTGTTTAAGTTTGAGGCAGATTAAGTATAATTATATTAAAAAAAATATATAAAAATTGATATAAAACTTAGATAAACACTCAATAAATCAAGAAGATAGTTGGGTGATTCAATTCCAAGCAGAACCTTAAAAGTTTGGAAATTAATGTATTCGAACTCCCAAATACCCACAATCTCTAAATTTTGGATTCGCTACTGTGATCCTCACTGCCCTTGAAGCCTTACGCTTCACGTCTCTCACCGTTATAGTTATTCGATACATTACATATGTTTACTCTTGAGGAACCAACTTATTTTTTAAAAATAACATTTTTCATGAAAAAATATTTTCCTTTATACCAAACACACCCTTAAATATTTTCTAGAAGGTGATAGAGGCATGATGGACGGGATTCAGTTTTTTTCACCATACTCCCCGCCATTCTTTTTTTACTTGCATGATACGGATGATGTGATCCTTTAGTTCCACATGTTTGATTTGGTATAAAAAAGAAATTTTGGAAAATCATTCAAATACTTGATTTGAAATGTTCATTGATCATTTTTGTGGTTATCAATTATTATTAAAGATTAAAAAAAAAGTTCATAAATTATTTCTAAATTAAAATAGAAGACATATGCATTTAATATAATGAACAAATTAAAAGAAATGAAATAAAAAGAATCAAGAAATATAATGGTTTCAAGGATTTTACTCAAATTAGGTACATATATTACTACCTAACAGATGAGGGTATATTGAACGTAAATGGTTTTTAGTCAAAACTCACACATGCAATTCTTTTCTATACGTATATTTCAAGTATTGATGATATGATGAAATGCACATGCGTTATGCGTTAGTATCATGTTAATTATTAAAAATTTGCATTCAAGAAGAAAAAATATATTCTTATAAAAACATAAGTAATATTTCAATATTAATGAGTGTATTGAAAGTCTGAAACGTGACGTTTGATAAAAATATCAAAGACAATAATATTAACTAAAAGAAATTTGTGTATATATGAACCAACATAATTACAAGAAGTTAGGTCCTAAAATTAATTAGGCATCATATAGAGTGTTTCAGTTTTACTAATTTCAATCCAACACCACATCAAATGCCATAATAATATCAACCAGAACCTTAATTCATAGAATCATACATAAATATAACATTTAAGGTTAATCGTTGTACAAATAATTATAGATTAACAATAAACTTAAGAATGATTAAACATACGTGTGGCATGAAGTCATCACAAAGACAATGTTTATTTAGAACTTTAATTTATTTAATCCTACTCTAGACAACAACTTACTATTCTACCAAAAAAATAAGGAAGAGCATAAATCACCACATTTAATTATTACATTTAAAGGTTGAAAAGTATAAATCACCCAAATTTAAATTGTTATACACTTAATTCTAAATTTAAGATTACTTTTGAGAGTCCATCTACATCCCCCAAAGGTTTAGATTAATTGAAGATACTAATGAAAGTTTACCTCATATTATTTGATGATAAGTTTGTAAGGTGGTTGTTTTGATTTTTTTACTATAATTATTTTCTTAAAGGAAAACACATTTTTTTATGTTCGATTAATCTTTTCTCTTCTCGAAAAAGATTTTGAACTTTATAAATTTAAATTCATTCCTTCTCACGTGGTAGCATCCATAAATATAATATTATGGACTTTGAGAGTCTTGTTTAGTGAAAGAAATTGTGACATACAGGTGTTGCCGTATCACTACTATAAATTTCTTTATATTTTGAGTGTTTGTAAACTTATTTCTCTTGGTATTTTTGTACTCTTTCTATAAAATACTTGTTAGATTGAATGAATTTCTCAATCTATTTTCAGCACAATTTTAAAAATTCATTTATTTTAAGTTTCAACTAAATCTATGATCAAATGCTAGCTTAAAAAATGAAACAATACCAAGTGGGCAACCAATTAAATGCAAGCTAAAAGAAATGCAAAAATAACATAAACATAAACATACACCTTAACCTATCATATTTATACAAATTTTCATTCTTACAAAGTAATAACAAAAATCTCAACTAATTATGTATCTTTATTGGATGTATTAGAAGCTAATTATGTATCTCGATAGACCCAAAATCGAGAAAAATATATCGGAAGATAATTATGTATATTTACAAAAGAAAAACGTATCTTCGTTGGATGTATCGAGAGCTAATTATGTATCTCAATTGATCGAAAATTAATATTTTCAGTAATTATGTAAAAAATCTAAATTTCTATAATTAAGCTCCAAATAGTTGGGATTTATGTTGTTTACCAAAAAAAAAACTAAAAATTAGGACCAATTGATATTGGAGATGAATCCGATTGACCCGACTGGCCTACCATGAAGTCCAAAGTAAGCCCAACTCTGAAGACGGCCCAGTCCAAGTTAATGTTCATTCTCCTTCTTTTCATTTTATGAACATGAAAAATCACCAATTTTTTCTTCAATTTTATTTGGTATTGAGGATTTCTTTTTCTTTTTCACTTTCTCTCGATCTGGTTATACTCCTCATGCTTTCAATCGAACTAATATGACCTCAAATGTAAAAAATTGATATGACCCTCAAATAATAAAAAGGCAAACTAGTTTAAAAGACAAATCATGAAGAGAAGATTATGAATAATGAGCTAACAACTTTAATTATGGGTGTGTTTGGTACGAGCAAAACATTTTTGCTTTCGATGTTTCTTAAAAATGAGAAAAAATAATTTTTTTAGGGAAAATATAAGTTTCACAAGTGGAAGTAGCCAGTAATAGTTCCGAATTCATTGTCCTTCTCATCTTCCAAAACACATCATTTTTACCTCCACCTCCATAGAAATCTCTCATAGTATTTATCTAGATTATATACAGATAAAATGATATTTTATGCTTAGATACCGAACACGAGAGAATTAACATGTCTTCTTAACACTCTCTTCTACCTATTTCTTATGGCTTAACTAATTTATAAATTACAATCACCTATGAAGTTGTTGGATATTCATTTCTGTTTTCTCATGGGAGTGTGTTGAAACCTCTTTTTCATTTGATATATTATTTACTATTTAGTTTGCTGACTTATTCGATCTTGAATGGATGTAATTTGGGAGGACGATGATTGAGTTTCTTTGTGTAATTTAGTTTGCCGTCTTTTTGTTAGCCTTTTTTCTTTGTTTAGTGTTATATACAAAACACAGAGTTTAGGGCATTTCATTTGCCTTAACAACACAATTTGAAGGATAATTCCTCTTTAATTAATTCTTAATAGACAGAAATTATATAATATGCAAAAAAAATTCAAAATATTATATAAAGGCCTATCAGGAGGAGAAGCAAAAAAAAATTAAAAAAAAATTGGAGTACGATATAGATAATCTTCTTCCTTTTAAAAGTTCTTTCCTCCTACTCTTTTTTTTTTCCTTTTAAATACTATTGCCTACTCCATATAAAAAAAATTGGCAACAACATGTCTAACAAATAATTGAAAGCCTTATCTATCTTACGTACGAGTCTAATATTTTTGTCACATTAATTTTTGGCCTAAATTCCTTTCAATTATTACATATATGAGGTGTTAAGATTGGTATATATATGTAATTATGTATGCTTTGATGTTTTGTAATAAAAAAGCATCATAATTTATATGTGAAAAAAATGGTTGCGTGTTGTGTATTAACTTCTTTTAATGACTCAAAATTCAAACGACTTTTGATTATTTCAAGTACGTAATTTTATATTTAATTTATGACATATATTTTATGCTCATCCTTAATTTGTGATTACAAAAAAAACTCATGATTTAAAAATACAATAAATTCAACCTGAGATTTACAAATCTAATCTTGCCGCCACACATTATTTGAAGAATTTTCATATTGCTTACGGCCCATAAACAAAAATTATACTGTGATGACTGGACCACATGTGTCATCCGTCTAAGCTGAATATTATAATATCAAGCTAAATGTTCAAGATCAACACGACAAATAATCGTTCACGTTACAATTGAAAATTCACGAGCTTAATGCAAGCTTTATATATTTAATCTAATATATGCTAACCTAGGTGTGTAACTATTACCTATATAAATGGTGAGGTGGTAGAAGTCCAGAATGCATTTTCAAATGGACAAACAAACAACAATTTTATCCCTGCGATTCACTTTCTCCTAATTCCAATATTAAACTTATAACCAACAGAAATCAATATAATTTTGGTACCAAATTCCCCAAGGTCCTTGCAACTACTAGTTCAAACAGTGATAATGCAACTGTGAATTAAGCTTGGAGGGCAAGGCAGAAAGGTTTGAGCGTTGAGCAAGGTCATCGCACTGGGTCTGGCGGAGAGAAAATCACTCTCTTTGCATTTTTCTCCTGAAAACTGGACTCGCCCTAAACCTAAAGTATGGGTGTCAAACGGGCCGGGCCGGCCCAACCCGGAACCGACCCTTCCTTTTTAACCGGGTTGAGGGCCGATTTGGAGGCTATCCGGGCCGGGTCGGGCCAAACAGTAAAAAAAATTAAAATTCACCCTAACCCGGCCCACTAACTCAACCCGGTCAAACCCACCAAAACCCGGTCAAACCCGATTAAAAACCGGTCAAACCCGTTTAAAAAATAAATAAAAAATCCAATGTACACTATATACACTCCAATATACACTATATACACTCCAATATACAATATATATTTTTTAAAAAATATATAAACAATTACACATATACGTACCATTCAATATATAATTGTATATGACTATACGTACTACTTTAAATAAAACATAAGCTATAATAGTATAATATATATATATACACTACAATATATATATATATATATTTATATACTAATTTATAAAACATATACACATGTATACGTTAAATATATACTACTTTAGAAGATATATACACATATATATGCACCTTTCAATATATAAGTACTACTTTAAATAAAATATATACTACAATATACATATATATATATACAAGAATATGTATATATATATAGTTACATACTAATTTATAAAACATATACACTTGTATACATTAAAGATATACGTCTATAGAAGATATATACACATATATACGCACCATTCAATATATATGTACTCCTTTAAATAAAGTATATACTACAATATATATATATATATATATATATATAACATATACACTTGTATACGTTAAATGTATACTACTTTAGAAGATATATACACATATATACGCACCATTCAATATATATGTACTGCTTTAAATAAAATATATACTACAATATACATATATATATATACAACAATATATATATATATATATATATATATATATATATATATAGTTACATACTAATTTATAGAACATATACACATGTATACATTAAAGATATACGTCTATAGAAGATATATACACATATATACACACCATTCAATATATATGTACTATTTTAAATAAAATATATACTACAATATACATATATATATACTACAATATGTATATATATATAGTTACATACTAATTTATAGAACATATACACATGTATACGTTAAAGATATATGTCTATAGAAGATATATACACATATATACACACCATTCAATATATATGTACTATTTTAAATAAAATATATACTACAATATACATATATATATACTACAATATGTATATATATATATAGTTATATACTTATTTGTAAAACATATACACTTGGATACATTAAATATATACATCTGTAGAAGATATATACACATATATACACACCATTCAATATATATGTACTACTTTAAATAAAATATATACTACAGTATACATATATATATACTACAATATGTATATATATATAGTTATATACTAATTTGTAAAACATATACACTTGTATATGTTAAATATATACATCTGTAGAAGATATATACACACCATTCAATATATATGTACTATTTTAAATAAAATATATACTAAAATATACATATATATATACTACAATATGTATATATATATAGTTATATACTTATTTGTAAAACATATACACTTGGATACATTAAATATATACATCTGTAGAAGATATATACACATATATACACACCATTCAATATATATGTACTACTTTAAATAAAATATATACTACAATATACATATATATATATATACTACAATATGTATATATATATAGTTATATACTAATTTGTAAAACATATACACATGTATACGTTAAAGATATACGTCTATAAAAGATATATACACACCATTTAATAGATATGTACTATTTTAAATAAAATATATACTACAATATACATATATATATACTACAATATGTATATATATATATAGTTATATACTAATTTGTAAAACATATACACTTGTATACATTAAATATATACATCTGTAGAAGATATAAACACATATATACACTTCTATAGAAGATATCCAATTTATAAAACATATACACATGTATACGTTAAATATACACTTCTATAGAAAATATATACATGTGTATACGCACCATTCAATGTATATATACTACTACTTATAAAATATACTACATTATATATACATTACAATATATATATAGATATACTTATATACTAATTTATAAAACATATACACATGTATATGTTAAATATACACTTCTATAGAAGATATATACACGTGTATACGCACCATTCAATGTATATATACTACTACTTATAAAATATACTACATTATATATACATTACAATATATATAGATATACTTATATACTAATTTATAAAACATATACACATGTATATGTTAAATATACACTTCTATAGAAGATATATACACAAATATACAAAACATATGCTACTTAATATAATAAATTAATAATATTTGGTAGTAAATTAATAACATATTAGAAGTAAGTATTTAATTTAAAGTAGAAAACTAGAAATTCAATTTAAAATTTTAAATCGTTAAATGAAAAAATATAAAAAGCAAGGACTAAGGAGTGAATGAATTTGGAGAATTTTATTGATTGCAAAATGATCCAAAATTTACAATTTACATGAATGAAAAATCTATAAATTATGCATCATTGTTTCCAACTCATTCATGTTAATATTAATGGGAACTTGCATAGGATAGTCGAAGTCAACGGGGGCAAAACCATGCATTGGACTTGATTCTGCTGAGTTCTCCCGTGAAGTCATAATTTCTTCAAGTTTCAGCTCGTCGCTCGGCTCCGGTTCCATTCCTTGGTTTCTTCTTTCCGCTCTAATCCAATCTCTAAGGCAAACTAGAACATTCATTGCATTGCTTCCCAATGAGTGTCGGTTGTCTCCAAGCTGCTGTCGTACCTGACTAAAGGCGCTCTCTGATGCAACGGTTGACATTGGAACATTCAAGATATCTCTAGCTAATCTTGAAAGCACAGGATATTGTGTTTCATTACTCCTCCACCAATCCAACGTATTGATCCGTCGTCTGCAATCCTCTGGTGTCGTTCGAAGATAATATTTCAGCTCTTCCCAATAAGTTGATGTGTAAGTTCTCTCATCAACACTGTTCCAACAATTTAAATCATAAAACGAATCAGAAAAACCACTATGTGCCGGCCTTTTAGAAGATGATGGCTCCTCGGGAGGATGAGGAGCGACAGTTGGAGTGATATTTGTAGGTACGGCTAAATCAAATAAATCAGCATAGTGATTATATAATTTTTCTATGTAATCCTTTGCATCAGTCGTAGCCATCCACAAATCAGGTTGTATTTGTTCAGAATCATGGTTAGTATTTATTTCTAAGTTAGTATAAATAAGAGTACTAAAATGACACATATTATTATATTTCATGCACGAATTTAGCATAGCATCAACCAAGTAAATAGGGGGAATCGGGAAAAAATATTTTTTAAATTTCTTAAACATGGCGCCGACAGCTTCTTTATAACCTTCTTTATTTTTATATTCTTTGAGCAAACCAGAAATATCGGCTATATATGCCAAAATATTACAAACAGTAGGATAATAAGCACCGAAAAATTCAACCGTAGCTACATAAATTTTTTCTAAAAACTTAACAAGATCATTAATTACAACCCAATCAGAATTATGTAGCATGCAATCAGCAGAATCAACAAATGAACCGCAATGTTGGTTAAAAGCTAGTGTAATAGGAATTCTATATTTATAACAAGTTTTTAAAAATTCATACGTAGAATTCCATCTAGTATCAATTTCCTCAGGCATCAAAATCGGTGTATGTCCATTTTCTTGACATTTAACTTTAAATTCTCTAATTCTCGATCTACGATTATTTCCTTGAATAAAACCAACAACAAGGCGAATTTTTTCAATATAAAACTCAAAAAACTCAAGACCATCTTTTACAATTAAAGTATATATATGACATGCACACTTAATATGAAAAATTTCAGGTAAGGGCGGAGATAGCGTAGATTTTAATTTTTTTATGGCAATGTTGTTGTTAGAAGCATTATCAAAAACAATACATAAAATTTTATTTTCGATACCATAATATCCGGCAATTTTAACAATAGAATCAACAATAAATTGTCCAGTATGTTTACGATCTTCATCATATAAAAAAGCAAGAATACGTTTTTGCATCACGAAATTACTATCCATCCAATGACAAGTAACGGTTAAATAATCATTTTTATTTACAGCACGACCAAGATCAGAAGTTAGAGACAATCTACATTGAATATTTTTTAACAATGTTGATAAATAAAAACAATATTGTGAATGAAGTCTAAAAATATCAGACCGACAAGTAGTTCTAGGAATACCGTTAAACATAGGATTATAAATTGCTTGTATATAACGAATAAAGGCATCAAAAGAAGGAAAATTAAAAGGCAAACAACCCACAACTACCATTTTAGTTATTTCTTCCCGGTCCCCCAATTTATTATACTTCTTCGCTACGTGACCGGTTGCTGGGTCCATTCTAGTTTGCGTTGGCCCACCAACATCCCCACCACCTTTTGCAATATTTAACTCTCTTTTGTAATCTTCAGCTACATGTCTCATAAACGTACCCGTACCCCCTTGCTTGCCTCCACTTCTATGCTTATATATTTGTTGACAAATATTGCATTGCACCTCAATATCTGATATACGTTCAAAAAATTGCCATGCAATACTAGTTCTTTTACGAGGTCTTGGGGCACTGGGAGCACGGGGAGGGAGATTAACCGATTCAGATCTAACGTTAGCATCTCCTACTGCGGGTGTCTCAGCAATATTTTCATTATCTTCGTCTAAATTAACCGCATCTACTTCATTTTCTTCTTCTATACCGTAATTTTCCTGAGCTTCTACATAATCCATATCGTGAGCACCTATACCTATTTCTTCCTCAAAAGGTGTACCAAGCGGTACCGGAGGCGAAGACACACGAGTATATCTACTACTTGAACTACCTCTACCGCTAGTAATTTGCTTTTTACTACCACTACCGCTTCCGTGACAAAAAATTTTAACACCTTTAGTAGCGAGGTTTCTTAATTTATCCATAATATAAATTAAATTAAACTAAAAATATTCAAAATACACAAATATAATAAAATTAAATATTAAATAATTAATACAATAAATAAAAATTAAACGTAAGAGATGGAACAACAATATCAAATTTTGGAAGTATCCGAAGATTGCGACTTTAGAAACTTTCGCTCGTACTTTGTAAACGAAAAATTAAAAAATTAAAATGAACACTTTAAGAAATTAAATATATTGAATATTTGAGAATTGAGATTTGAGAGAGAATGAGATTTGAGAGAGTGAAAAATTGTGTGAAAAATGATTTGAAGTTGTAGGGTATTTATAGAATTTTTTTTGGGATTAAAAAATATTTTTTAAAGTTAATTTTTATTTTTTTAATAAATGGGCCCAAACTAGCCGTTTGGACCCAAAAACGGCTATATAGCCGTTGGGCCAACGGCTAGTTTGACCCAATTTTTTTTTCTTTTTTTAAACAATGGTATCCGGGCCGGTTAACCGGCGGGCCTGGACCGGGTTTGGTCCGGGCCGGGTTAGCCGGTCCAATTTAAAAAAATAACCGGCCCGGGACCCTAAAGTCCTAGGGCTTATCGGGCCGGGTCAAACCGGCCCGATTTAATTACCCGGCCCGGCCCACTTGACACCCATAACCTAAAGTAAGTTATTCTTTTAATTCCCTTGAAACAATGTTAAACTATCATGTCAAATCATTTGTAAAAAAAAAGATTAAAAAAAAAAAAAAAGCTAAATGGCGAAAGTAATGTAGTAACTGAATACCAATGAGTAATTGAGTATCATCGAATTTCTTGAAGCAAGACGTGTGAATTTCAGAAGGAACTCTATCTTTTTTATCAAGGATCTGATTTGTGGACTACAATCTTACACATAATTTTTTTATTTCTAATACATTGATATATGCACAATAATCTAATGATAAATATCATCAAGGTGAATGAAAAATGAATTCTCATGAAGTTGTTTTTAGATAGGGCAACCTCACAAGAAGACTTGGATGAGTGAACATTGGACAAGGTAATCTCTTGTTAAATGCTACTTGTCTATATATCATCTTACTCATAGGAAAGGTTTAATTTTTTTCTTCTCAGTCCGATGTTAAATTTTGTTTTAACCTTATGGATTAAGAACTATATTTTTCATAGCAATTTATATTATGTGATGGCACTCTGATTAGACTTATACATATGATTGCCACAATTACCCACCATTGCTAACTATCCCAGCCGCTGCATTTCATTATCAACTAACTCCACCAATCACCCGCAACCACCATCTTCAGCATAACACCACCATTGTCAATTCTTATATAATCACCCACGGTCACTACTAGCCATCACTTAGATCATTGCCATCAATCACATCATTACCACAAAAATTACCACCATTATTTAGTCACCACTATATTATACCATCTTCATCATTCACCATCATCAGCCACTAATGTGAATCACTATTTTCAGCCACCACCAACATAAGTTACTACCCTACTACCACCATTAATACCAATGCTAACAAAATATTCAATTAAACAGTTGGAATGACATAAGTATTGGATATCTGTTCTTTAGTTTTGTATAAAAAGATTTCTAAATTTATTTTTCTATTTAATATTTAGTCATGTAATTAATACTTACTAGACTTATTTTAGCATGACTAATTAATATTTTTAAATTATGTTTATTTTTATTCTAACTTATTAATATGTAAATATTTATTTTATACGATTTTATTTTTATTTTTGTTGAATATTTTATTGTCATCACTCATTTCATATTTTGTGTTATTGTTTTAAGAAACACCTAAAGATAGTTATATTTTACTAGGACTAAGAAATATTTGAAGCACAAGTCAATTATATGTTTGTAAATACTTTTTCGAAAAAAATCCAGAAAAACCGAGGTTGAAAACCCTTATTGATTTGATTTGATTTAAAATTTTAAAAATCCCACGCAAATGATTTAATTTGATAGTTAAAAAATTTGAACCAATCTGATCATGTACACCCTAGTCATGGGAGCTTGTATAAAAATGTAGTGACCTTTGGCATGCCTAACTCTGAGACATGAAAGTTCAATTCAATCATTCTTCAATAAAGCCTAATTTCAGAAAATACATAAATAGTTCGAGTGAATTAAGAGAGACCTATGAATCCGAATCGTCCCATATTGTACGATGACTGAGCTCCCTTTAATTTGGCCATAGATTTCTTTTTTTTTCTTTAAAAGAAATATTATTTTTCATGAAATTTGTCTAGTTTTTAGAAGTTTTATCTTTAAAAAATTTTCAAGCTCCAAAAATTTGAAATTTCCCTTTGCCACCTAATGTGGATGATGAGCTAGGGTGGTGACCAAGACCCATATAGTCATCAAATTTATAGAGCAACCCACTCGTAATCGGTACGTAGCCAGCTCACCAATATTTAAAATTTTAATAAGTATTAAGTTTTAAACTCATAATTTATTTGAGATAAAAATAACTTAGAATTTCAAAAGTACACCGAATTCCACGCTAAGAATTTTAAAATTGAATTGATCTAATTTAAATCTTGAATTTACATTTGTCTAAATTATTGTTCAACATGTATGGTTTGCTTAAGTATGTCTAGAATATAATCAAGAGAAAAGTGTGATCGTTCTCTCTAATAGTTTAATCTGTAAATGAGATGATCATTCACTTAAACGCGACCACGTGTGTCATATGCCTACGCTTAATATCTGGCTGAATGCTCACGATTAACACGACAAAGAATCGAGAAAAAACAGGTAAATTAAAGTTTATGTATATCACGACAACGCTTAACCTCGAGCAAAAGCGTAAGTGTACAGGTTACGTTACTTTTGAAAATTCACGAACTTTTTAGTGCAATCTTAACTACGTACCTATATAAATGGTGTGGTGGTAGAAGCCTATAATGCATTTTCAAATTAAAAAAAAAAAATGCACAGCAACTCA
This sequence comes from Capsicum pubescens, assembly GCA_030864215.1. Lineage (NCBI taxonomy): Eukaryota > Viridiplantae > Streptophyta > Magnoliopsida > Solanales > Solanaceae > Capsicum > Capsicum pubescens. The sequence goes on from CM061543.1 coordinate 6,305,386, forward strand.
CTTTCCCCTTCCAATATTACGCTTACCAAAAAAAACCAATATCATTTTGGTACCAAATTCCCCAAGGTTTTTGCAACTACTACTAGTAGTTCAAACAGTGATAATGGAAATGTGGGGCTTGGAGGGCCGGAAGTGGCACTGCCGGAGGGCCTCAAGAGAGAATTAATGCCTAAGCACGTCGCGGTCATTATGGATGGTCATAGAAGGTGGGCAAGACAGAAAGGTTTGAGCGTTGAGCAAGGTCATCGTGCTGGAGAGGAGAAAATGATGGTTCTTACTCACCTTTGTAGTCAGTTGGGAATCAAAGTTCTCACTCTCTTTGCATTTTCTACTGAAAACTGGATTCGCCCTAAAGTAAGCCGTTCTTTTAAGATTCGAGAAGAAAATTTTTTACCAAGAAAATTGCCATCTTTTATGATCTAACATGTCAAATCATTGAAGAAAAACTATAGTTAAATTTTATGTGCATGCGAACGAATAACATGGCTGATTTAATTTGTGAATGTATTACACAATTTATTCATTTCTTATACATTGATATATACACAATTGTTGGGTTCGAAATCGAGAGGGCGTCATGCGGAAGGTTATAATTTTGGAAACCATAGAGATGACAAAAAACTAAACTAAAAAACATAATATTATTTATGATTTGGCCAGTTAACCTACATATTAAAAACCTAATATTTAAAAACACAAAAACTAATGAGAGAGAAAATCTCCCCCTAACCAAAACTCGACTACATTGTAGATGCTATTGTGTTATGACTTGAGAAGAGGATTGTTTTATTTGTAGAGTTACAAAACCATCCAAAAAAGAATAAACCTAATAGATCTCTAATAAGAAAGAGATCTTTCTTGTGACAAAAATCATCAAGGTAAAAAAGAAAAATGAATTCTCTATTTTATCCGTTAACAAGTCTAAATTTGAGTGATGCAGGAGGAGGTTGGCTTTCTCATGAAGTTGTTTTTAGAAACAGCAAGCTCACAAGAAAATTTGGATAAGTGGACAAGGTAACCTCTTTTTAAATGTTTGCCTATGTATCATCTTACTAGTAGCCCGTCCGTATGAAAGATTTAGGTTTTCTTCTCTTTCGGATGTTTAAATTTACTTTAACCTTTTGAATTAAGATAATAACTATTGCTTTCATGTGATCCACTTTGATTGAACACATAATTTAAGAAGAAAGGAAAACTTTTAAACTCTGTGATTTGTAGAACAAATAATAAGTATTTGCTTGATGCGTGATAAATCATCTTATTAATGATAAATAAGAATTTAAAGTTAAATTATTTTTAAATTAAAAATATATTACTATATTTTTGGGACGAACTAAAATAACGCATCACATAAATTGAGACGAAATAATAGTACTAACTGAAAATAGAGATTCTAGATTCAGTTCTCAATCACAACTAGGGTCATCTGTTCCAATACTAGTAAAGAACGTTTGTTTCATTTTACTTACTAACATGCAACTGATTCAAGTACCTCCGTCAAACAAAATATGAAGTTATATAACGTAATTACGATGTTTTGGTATCTTTATGAAATTATGCATTCAGGATAAGGATAAGGTGGGAGTGGCTTCGGTGGAAGCCAAGATGAGGGAAACGAGGTTGAGATGGTTTGGACATGTGATGAGGAGGGGCACGGATGTTCTAGTGTGGAGGTGTGAGAGGTTGGCTAGGGATGAATTCGGGCGAGGTAGAGGTAGACCGAAGAAATGTTGGTTCGAAATCGAGAAGGCGTCATGCGGAAGCTATTAGTTGCAAACTATTGTGGTGATAATTCAGACGACAATGAAAACAATACTAAAAACTGTTATTTTCCGCAATACGGGTACGTAGAATCTGTATAATAGAATAACAACTTCAACTCGAGTTCAAGTATGAACAAGAACGCAACGAAGTTGAACAAATATCCTCAACACAAGATCAAAATGATCTTTACAAGAGGTGTATTTTATATTTCAGAAATATAGATGAAACAGAAATTGTTAAGGCCAAGTCATCCGAATTCACGGACTTTCCTTAAGGAATAATTCCCCTCACTGTACCCGAGGTTATGGAATCTTCCTCCCAGGATAAAATGGCCTTCAATCCGACTATAGCGGTACCTCAAATAGGCGGATTCTTCGAACATACTAACAGTTTGTATGATCACACTTAGAGTATTTAAAGTGTATTTTTAAGAAGAAGAAGCAGCTTGTAATTCTGAAAAAAAATTCTCTATCTTAACTTGTGGAAGAAAGCAGGTTATTTATAGCCACAAGATGCCCTTTTGAAAGGTGGCATTGGTTCAATTTAGAGGTGTGTGTCTTTTCCTGAAAATACATGTCTGTTTACTTAAACCATTGCAGAAATTTTCTGAAACAGTACACCATTTCGTGAAACATTGCATCAGTTCGAGACAGTGTTGCAGCAGTTCGTGAAACAGTGCACTGTTCACGCGAAATAGTGCTACTGTTCACGTAACAGTGCTACTGTTCACGCGAAACAGTCATTGTTCATGCGTCAGTTCGTGAAGCAGTGCACTGTTCACGCGAAACAGTGCTACTGTTCACGTAACAGTGCTACTGTTCACGTAACAGTGCTACTGTTCACGCGAAACAGTCACTGTTCACGCGTTCCTGCATGTTTTAACATTTCCATTCACACCCTTTCATTACTATGAACCCTACAATCCCCCACATGAATGGGGAATGACTATTATTTTCGTAAAACTTTTACGGACAAGTATGTGATCATCAAGCAAAGACTGATTGCATCTGGATAAGTGGGTTTCCCTTTGAACTTTCCATAGTGAACATACATCGGATGCACTCGGTCAATCGGTAGATTTGATATCTTTGAACCGTCGAGCTTTAATGTACACCTAGACAACACATGTCACACAACCAGCCTTTTACCGTTTATGGTTCTTACGGTTTTGTTCTTTTCAGCCATGAACACGTCCCGATTTTCATGAGAGCTTAGAGAATAGGCCTTTACTAACATTCTCTTTGAAGCGACTTTCACTTCGCCCACACATACATGATTTCTAAACGTTCAATCCTATAGATTAAACTATTTGGTCAAATCTGCCAAATTTAGATAATCATTAAACGACTTTTCGCCTTAAGTCTTATCCTTGTTTACTAACCATTGTCTACATCATGAGAATGGGTTGGGTATTTGACAATGTTGAACCTGTCAGACACAACTTTGTTTGATCTCCTTGAACCTAGCTTTTGGGATCTCCAGTCTGCTAGGTAGAGTTACCGCCATGCTGACTTGTCCTAGGCCTTAAACCCATTCCCTTGGATGTTCTTTCCACTCCTTCTCTAGATAGGCCTTTTGTAAGTGGATCCAACACATTATCCTTTGACTTTACATAGTCTACAGTGATAATTCCACTAGAGAGAAGTTCTTTAACGGTATTATGTCTACGTCTTATATGATGAGATTTATCGTTATACATCATGCTCCCTGCCCTACCTATTGCCGCTTGGCTATCACAGTGTATACATACTGGTTCCATTGGCTTGGGCCAATAAGGAATATCTTCTAAGAAATTCCGGAGCCATTCTGCTTCTTCACCGGCTTTATCCAATGCGATAAATTCAAATTCCATTGTAGAGCGAGCGATACAAGTCTGTTTGGATGATTTCCAAGAGACTGCTCCTCCACCGATAGTAAATACATATCCACTTGTGGATTTTACTTCGTTCGATCCGGTGATCCAATTTGCATCACTATATCCTTCAAGTACCGCAGGATATTTATTATAATGCAAAGCATAATTTTGAGTGTATTTAAGATACCCCAAAACTCTTTTCATCGCCATCCAGTGAGTTTTGTTGTGATTACTCGTGTACCAACTCAATTTACTGATAGCGCATGCTATGTCTGGTCGTGTACAGTTCATTATATACATTAAACATCCCAATACTCTTGTGTACTCTAATTGCGAGTCACTTTCACCTTCATTCTTTCGAAGTGCAAAGCTCGCATCCAATGGAGTCTTGGCAATACCGAATTCCATATACTTGAACTTGTCAAGTACCTTTTCGATATAATGAGACTGTGACAATACCAACCCTTGTAGAGTTTGATGGATTCTTATACCTAAGATCACATCTGCAACTCCAAGGTCCTTCATATCAAACTTGCTCTCGAGCATTCGTTTTGCTGTATTTATGTCAGAAATATCTCTACTGATGATCAACATATCATCCACATATAAACATATAATGACTAGGTGATTTGGAGTGTCTTTAATATAAACACATTTATCACATTCATTTATTTTGAATCCGTTTGCCAACATAGTTTGGTCAAACTTTGCATGCCATTGGTTAGGTGCTTGTTTTAGTCCATAAAGTGACTTAACAAGTTTACACACCTTATTTTCTTTTCCTGAAACCATAAAACCCTCAGGTTGTTCCATATATATTTCTTCCTCCAAATCTCCATTTAGGAATGCGGTCTTCATATCCATTTGATGGATTTGAAGATCATATACCGCCGCCAAGGCAATTAACATTCGAATCGAGGTTATCCTTATTACTGGTAAGTATGTATCAAAGTAATCAAGGCTTTCCTTCTGTTTGAAGCCTTTTACTACAAGTCTTGCCTTGTATTTGTCAATAGTTCCATCTGCCTTCATTTTCCTTTTGTAGATCCATTTAGACCCTAAAGGCTTATTTCCGGGAGGAAGGTCAACTAATTCCCATGTATGGTTGTTTAATATTGAATCAATCTCACTATTGACTGCCTCTTTTCAAAAGTATGAGTCCGACGACGACATCGCTTCTTTAAACGTTTGAGGCTCATTTTCTAAGAGAATGTTACAAAATCTGATCCAAACAAAGTTGACGTTCTTTGACGTGTACTACGTCTTAGATTTTCTTCATTATGTACATTCTCACTTGGTTCATCTCGAGGTCGTTTAGATCTCTCTCCTAGACTGTTCATGTCTAATTTTATACGGGTAAATATTTTCAAAGAATTCAGCATTGTCTGATTCAATTACCGTATTTCCACTAATATCTGGATGTTCAGATTTATGAACCAAAAATCGACATGCTTTACTACTTTTAGCATATCCTATGAACACGCATTCCACCGTTTTAGGTCCTATCTTAACCCTTTTAGGTATAGGAACTTGTACCTTTGTTAGACACCCCCACACTTTCAAATATTTCAAGTTAGGTTTCCTTCCTTTCTATTTTTTGTAAGGAATTGATTGTGTCTTACTATGGGGAACTCTGTTGAGTATACAATTGGCCTTAAGGATAGCCTCCCCCCATAAGTTTTGCGGTAAGCCAGAACTTATAAGTAAGACATTCATCATTTCCTTCAAAGTTTGGTTTTTCCTTTCCGCAATTCCATTAGATTGGGGTGAATACGGGGCCGTAGTTTGATGGATTATTCCATTCTCTACACATATTTGCTCAAAGGGAGATTCATATTCTCCGCTCTTATCACTTCTTATCATTTTGATCTTTTTGTCTAACTGATTTTCAACTTCAGTTTTATATTGCCTAAACGCATCTATTGCTTCATCCTTACTATTTAGCAAGTAGACATAACAATATCTAGTGCAATCGTCAATAAAAGTTATGAAATACTTTTTCCCACCACGAGATGGTGTTGACTTCATATCACAAATGTCAGTGTGTATTAAGTCTAAGGAATTGGAATTCCTTTCAACGGACTTATAAGGATGCTTTGCATACTTTGATTCTACACACGTTTGACACTTTGATTTATTGCACTCAAAGTTTGGCAAAACTTCTAAGTTAATCAGTTTTCGTAACGTTTTCTAATTAACATGGCCCAAACGTTCATGCCATAAATCATAAGACTCATGCAAATAAGACGAATTCAAACTTTTATTCATTTCAACAGTCATTACATTCATCTTATAAAGGACCTCCGTGAGATAGCCTTTTCCAACATAAATTTCTCCATTGCTAAGTACAATTTTTACAGAAACGGTTACACATTTGAATCCGTTCTTATCTAGGAGTGAAACAAAAATTAAGTTCCTACGTATCTCTGAAACATATAGCACATTGTTCAGTGTCAAGACCTTGTCGGAAGTCATCTTTAGGCAAATTTTTCCTGTTTCCTCTACCTTAGCAGTAGCGGAGTTGGGTAAAGCATTTCTTCTGCTTGAGCCGGAGCAAATGATGAGAACAACTCTTTGTTTGCGCAAACATGGCGTGTGACACGGAATCCATCCACCATTCACGTGGATTCCCCACCAAGTTGCATTCCGTGAACATAGCACACAGATCGTCATAATCTTTGTTGGACTCAATCAGATTCGCCTGGTCCTTTTTCTTCCCTTTCTTCGGGGCTCGACAGTCTGTGGACTTGTGGCCAATTTTGCCACAGTTGAAGCATTTTCCCTTGAACTTTTTCTTGGGTTGATTGCTTCCATGTTCAACTTTCTTTCTTTTCTTCGAGTTGTTTTGGCCATCTTCTACAATATGTGCTCCATTTATTGTAGAATTTTCTTTTGACCTTCTTTCGGCAGCTTTATTGTCCTCTTCAATACGAAGTCGGTCAATAAGATCTTCAACGGTCATCTCCTTGGGTTTATGCTTTAAGTAGTTTTTGAAGTCTTTCCACAAAGGTGGTAGCTTCTCAACTATCGCTGCTACTTGGAAAGCATCATTCACAATTAAACCTTCTGCTAGGAGAGCATGTATGATGACTTGCAACTCCTGTACTTGAGAGACAACAGATTTGCTATCAATCATTTTGAAGTCCAGGAACCGTGCAACAAGAAATTTCTTAATTCCCGCATCCTCCGTTTTATATTTCCGTTCAAGTACCCCCCACAGTTCCTTTGATGTCTTGGTTCCACTATTGACATTGTAGAGGTCATCTTGGAGACCACTCAGAATATAGTTCCTGCAAAGGAAATCCGAATGTTTCCAAGCTTCTACAATAACGAAGCGGTCTTTGTCCGAGGTTCCCTTGGGCACCTCAGGAGCATCTTCGCTAGTGAACCGTTGTAGACATAGAGTGGTGAGGTAAAAGAACATCTTTTGTTGCCACCGCTTGAAGTCAATGCCAGAAAATTTTTCGGGCTTCTCCGCCGGTGCCATCGTTGGCGGAGCATTTGTGCGACTTGATGTGGCAATATTATTTGCCCCACAGACGTTGTCGCATCCATCATTTGACTTTCAGTTGTCATTTTTCCTATCACCACAAGATAGAAAACTTAGTATTTTTTAGAATACTATTTATAAAGTTAAATAACTTGAAACAATTCTTCTTGTTTCTAGTTAACGATGAAGTTTTTATTACTTCGAATCGTCAACCGAATGAACCTTAACTTGTGATGAAGATTTTATGTCTTCTAATCACTAGTTAAATTCAAGCGAAGTAGAAAGCCTAAGCTTTAATTTCCAAAAACAAGCAATACAGATTCTGTAAGGTTATTCCTTAAGATTGTTATTTTCCCCAATACGGGTACGTAGAATCTATATAATAGAATAACAACTTTAACTCGAGTTCAAGTATGAACAAGAACACAACGAAGTTGAACAAATACCCTCAACACAAGATCAAAATGATCTTTACAAGAGGTGTATTTTATATTTCAGAAATATAGATGAAATAGAAATTGTTAAGGCCAAGTCATCCGAATTCACGGACTTTCCTTAAGGAATAATTCCCTTCACTGTACCCGAGGTTATGAAATCTTCCTTCCAGGATAAAATGGCCTTCAATACGACTATAGCGGTACCTCAAATAGGCGAATTCTTTGAACACACTAACGGTTTGTATGATCACACTTAGAGTATTTAAAGTGTATTTTTAAGAAGAAGAAAAAGCTTGTAATTCTGAAAAAAAATTCTCTGTCTTAACCTGTGGAAGAAAGCAGGTTATTTATAGCCACAAGATGCCCCTTGGAAAGGTGGCATTAGTTCAATTTAGAGGTGTGTATCTTTTCCTGAAAATATATGTCTGTTTACTTAAACCATTGCAGTAATTTTTTGAAACAGTACACCATTTCGTGAAACATTGCATCAGTTCGAAACAGTGTTGCAGCAGTTCGTGAAGCAGTGCACTGTTCACGCGAAACAGTGCTACTGTTCACGTAACAGTTCTACTGTTCACGCGAAACAGTCACTGTTCACGCGTCAGTTCGTGAAGCAGTGCATTGTTCACGCGAAACAGTGCTACTGTTCACGCGAAACAGTCACTGTTCACGCGTCAGTTCGCGAAGCAGTGCACTGTTCACGCGAAACAGTGCTACTGTTCACGTAACAGTGTTATTGTTCACGCGAAACAGTCACTCTTCACACGTTCCTGCATGTTTTAACATTTCCATTCACACCCTTTCATTACTATGAACCCAACAAAAACATAATTATTATATGATTTGGCCAATTGGCCTACATATAAAACCAAATATTAAAAAATAATATTAAAAAGAATAAAACTAATGAGAGAGAAAATCTCCCCCTAAACGAAACTCTTAAAAGACTACATTGTGGATGTTATCGTTGTTATGGTATGAGAAGGGGGGTCTTCTATTTATACACGTCCAAAACCTTTCCTCCAAGAAAGAGGTTAGCCAAATATGGAAAAGAATTATATTTTTCTTTTAGGAAAAAGTAAAAGTATTTATGGTTACTTTTATTTTTTTCTTACAAAAAATAGTAAAACTTAATTTTGGTAAGAAAATCAGGGCAAAAACCCTAACAAGAAATATTGGAGGAAGGTGGTTAGACATGACATGGAGCAGCTCCAGCTTACCGAGGACATGACCCTAGATAGGAATGTGTATGTGGAGGAGGCAGATTAGGGTAGAAGGATAGTAGGAGCGAGTGCGTCACTGCTAGTAGGTAGGAGGACTTTATTATCCGTGTTATTGACATACTATTAGTATCATTTAAGAATATTGTGTCGTTTATTGTATTACTTGGTGAATCTTGTCTATGTTTCTATTGTGTGTGGTAATTTCTATTGTATTATGTCCTTTTACTATTCCTTGTCTAGATTGTCTTATCTTGAGTCGAGGTCTATCAAAAACAACCTCTCTATCTCATCTTTGAGGTAGTGTTATGGATTTCAAACACTTACCGTCCTTAGACACCACTTGGTGGGAATATATTGGGTATTGACTACTCTACCCAAACCCTAAATTTTGCCTATATAAAGGGGCAAATACTCTCTTGGCATCTCAAAAGTCCCAATAAATTCATCGGATATTCATAAAGATATCAAACCCCTCTATTCTTGATAATCCACAATTCCTCTTTCTATGAATATCAAATTCAAAAATTTCTACGTTCGAAAAATATGCTTTAATGACCCTTGAATTACGGAGAAATTTATATCAAATCCATATATTCCTACGTTCGAGGAATACGCTACCGACAACCCTCGAATTACCAAGAAAGCAAGATAGAAGTCAAGGGAGGAATAGAATTGTATTCATATTGTTTGTCAATAAAATTCTATTTGTGATTGCAATTTATTTCTGTCACTCTAAAATTTGCTGCAAACAATGTTGTTGATGTTGGTGTATGCATTGTGAACAAAAATTGAACGCAATATTTATTTTACTTGATAGGAATGATATACGAGTATCATGTATTGGGGATAAATCAATCCTTTCCAAGCCTCTACGGGAAGCTCTTACTCTGCTAGAGGAGAAAACGAAGTCTAATTCGGGATTGCATGTCATGATAGCACTCAACTACAGTGGAAGACATGATATATTACAAGCCACTAAAAGGATTGCCAAGAAAGTAAATAATAGACTTTTAGAAGTGGAAGACATTGACAAGAACCTATTTGAACAAGAATTGGAAACTCATTGCATCGAATTCCCTGAAACAGATTTATTAATTCGAACAAGTGGAGAGCAAAGACTTAGCAACTTCATGTTATGGAAATTAGCTTATACTGAACTCTATTTTACAAACAAGTTGTTCCCTGACATGGAAGAAGCTGATTTTATTGAGGCTTTAATGTGGTTTCAACCAAGACAAAGACATTATGGTGGATATATCACAAAAACCTAGTATGTATTCAAAGAACTTCAGTAGTTGAGAATCGTTCCTCGTTCAAAATAAGTATCCTATCTTGGATTTCTTGTTGTTAAATGTCGAAAGTCATGTAGTAATTGAATACCAATGAGTGTCGTTAAATTTCTTGAAGCTAAGACGTGTGAATTGTTATTTTTCACAATACGGGTACGTAGAATCTGTATAATAGAATAACAACTTCAACTCGAGTTCAAGTATGAACAAGAACACAATGAAGTTGAACAAATACCCTCAACACAAGATCAAAATGATCTTTACAAGAGGTGTATTTTATATTTTAGAAATATAGATGAAACAGAAATTGTTAAGGCCAAGTCGTCCGAATTCACGGACTTTTCTTAAGAAATAATTCCCCTCACTGTACCCGAGGTTATGGAATCTTCCTCCCAGGATAAAATGGCCTTCAATCCGACTATAGCGGTACCTCAAATAGGCGGATTCTTCGAACACACTCACGGTTTGAATGATCACACTTAGAGTATTTTTAAGAAGAAGAAGAAGCTTGTAATTTTGAAAATTTTCTATCTTAACCTGTGGAAGAAAGCAGGTTATTTATAGCCACAATATGCCTCTTCTGAAGAGAGGCAATGGTTCAATCCAAAGTTTGCACCTTTGCTGTAAGTTTATGTCTGTTCATGAAAGATTGCATCTTTTTTCATGAATCAGTGTGTCCTTTTGCTGAATGGTTGCATCAGTTTGTTCAACTAGTACATCAGTTCAGAAATAATACAACAGTTCTGAAGCAGCATTAGTTCAAAAACAGTGCATGCACCCAGTTTCGAAACACTGTTCACTGCCCAGTTTCGAAACACTGTTTCGAAATATAAATGGAATCTAACAGAAAATATTTTCTGCGTTTTACACATATTCAGATCAGATTTTTGTCAAATAAAATTTGTCCAAAAAGATAGATCTCATCGATCGATTATTTGCCAAATTCAAATTCAAATTCAAATTCAAATTCGAAGCCGAGCCGAGCGAGCGACGACGACGACGGCGTGAGACATCTCTATTTTCTTGCCTCACTTATCATGTGGATTAAGTGTTCATTAATATAAACACTACAAGGTTTCCTTCTCCCACCAATGTGGGAGGATTAGTGGACTTTCCACTTTGAGAGTATACCTTCTAAATTGGTATCTCCCTCCTTCCACAATTATTCTCCATTTTTTCCATTCACACTTAATTCATATACTATGAACCCAACAATCCCCCACATGAATGGGGAATGACTATTTTTCGTAAAAGTTTTACTGACAAGTATGTGATCATCAAGCAAAGACTGATTGCATCTGGATAAGTGGGTTTACCTTTGAACTTTCCGTAGTGAACATGCATCGGATGCACTCGGTCAATCAGTAGATTTGATATCTTTGAACCGTCGAGCTTTAATGTACACCTAGACAACACATGTCACACAACCAACCTTTTACCGTTTATGGTTCTTACGGTTTTGTTCTTTTCAGCCATGAACACGTCCTGGTTTTCATGAGGGCTTAGAGAATAAGACTTTACTAACATTCTCTTTGAAACGGCTTCCACTTCGCCCACACAAAGGTGATTTCTAAACATTCAATCATGTAGATTACACTATTTGGTCAAATCCGCCAAACTTAGATAATCATTAAAAGACTTTTCACCTTAAGTCTTATCCTTGTTTACTAACCATTATCTACATCATGAGAATGGGTTGGGTATTTGACAATGTTGAACCTGTCAGACACAACTTTGTTTGATCTCCTTGAACCTAGCTCTTGGGATCTCCAGTCTGCTAGGTAGAGTTACCGTCATGCTGACTTGTCCTAGGCCTTAAACCCATTCCCTTGGATATCCTTTCCACTCTTTCTCAAGATAGGCCTTTTGTAAGTGGATCAGACACATTATTCTTTGACTTTACATAGTCTACAGTAATAATTCCACTAGAGAAAAGTTCTCTAACGGTATTATGTCTTCGTCTTATATGACGAGATTTACCGTTATACATCATGCTCCCTGCCCTACCTATTGCCGCTTGGATATCACAGTGTATACATACTGGTGCCACTGGCTTGGGCCAATACGGAATATCTTTCAAGAAATTTCGGAGCCATTCTGCTTCTTCACCGGCTTTATCTAATGCGATAAATTCAGATTCCATTGTAGAGCGAGCAATAGACTTCTGTTTGGATGATTTTCAAGAGACTGCTCCTCCACCGATAGTAAATACATATCCACTTGTGTATTTTACTTCGTTCGATCCGGTGATCCAATTTGCATCACTATATCCTTCAAGTACCGCAGGATATTTATTATAATGCAAAGCATAATTTTGAGTGTATTTAAGATACCCCAAAACTCTTTTCATTGTCATCCAGCGAGTTTTGTTGGGATTACTCGTGTACCGACTCAATTTACTGATAGCGCATGCTATGTCTGGTCGTGTACAGTTCATTATATACATTAAACATCTCAATACTCTTGCGTACTCCAATTGCGAGTCACTTTCACCTTCATTCTTTCGAAGTGCAAAGCTCGCATCCAATGGAGTCTTGGCAATACCGAATTCCATATACTTGAACTTGTCAAGTACCTTTTCGATATAATAAGACTGTGACAATGCCAACCCTTGTGGAGTTCGATGGATTCTTATACCTAAGATCACATCTGCAACTCCAAGGTCCTTCATATCAAACTTGTTCTCGAACATTCGTTTTGTTGCATTTATGTCAGAAATATCTCTACTGATAATCAACATATCATCCACATATAAACATACAATGACTTGGTGATTTGGAGTGTCTTTAATATAAACACATTTATCACATTCATTTATTTTGAATCCGTTTGCCAACATAGTTTGGTCAAACTTTGCATGTCATTGCTTAGGTGCTTGTTTTAGTCCATAAAGTGACTTAACAAGTTTACACACCTTATTTTCTTTTCCTGAAACCACAAAACCCTTAGGTTGTTCCATGTACATTTCTTCCTCCAAATCTCCATTTAGAAATGCGGTCTTCACATTCATTTGATGGATTTGAAGATCATATACCGTCGCCAAGGCAATTAACATTCGAATCAAGGTTATCCTTGTTACTGGTGAGTATGTATCAAAGTAATCAAGGCCTTTCTTCTGTTTGAAGCCTTTTACTACAAGTCTTGCCTTGTATGTGTCAATAGTTTTATCTACCTTTATTTTTCTTTTGAAGATCCATTTAGACCCTAAAGGTTTATTTCCGGGAGGAAGGTCAACCAATTCCTATGTATGGTTGTTTAAGATTGAATCAATCTCACTATTGACTGCCTCTTTCCAAAAGGATGAGTCTGACGAAGACATCGCTTCTTTAAATGTTTGAGGCTCATTTTCTAAGAGAAATGTTACAAAATCCGATCCAAACGAAGTTGACGTTCTTTGAGGTGTACTACGTCTTGGATTTTCTTCATTATGTACATTCTCACTTGGTTCATCTCGAGGTCGTTTAGATCCTCCACTAGACTGTTCATGTCTAATTTTATACGGGTAAATATTTTCAAAGAATTCAGCATTGTCTGATTCAATTACTGTATTTCCACTAATATCTGGATGTTCAGATTTATGAACCAAAAATCGACATGCTTTACTACTTTTAGCATATCCTATGAACACGCATTCCACCGTTTTAGGTCCTATCTTAACCCTTTTAGGTATAGGAACTTGTACCTTTGTTAGACACCCCCACACTTTCAAATATTTCAAGTTAGGTTTCCTTCCTTTCCATTTTTCGTAAGGAATTGATTGTGTCTTACTATGGGGAACTCTGTTGAGTATACGATTGGTCTTAAGGATAGCCTCCCCCATAAGTTTTGCGGTAAGTCAGAACTTATAAGTAAGGCATTCATCATTTCCTTCAAAGTTTGTTTTTTCCTTTCCGTAATTCCATTAGATTGGGGTGAATACGGGGCCGTAGTTTGATGGATTATTCCATTCTCTACACATATTTGCTCAAAGGGAGATTCATATTCTCCGCTCTTATCACTTCTTATCATTTTGATCTTTTTGTCTAACTGATTTTCAACTTCAGTTTTATATTGCCTAAACGCATCTATTGCTTCATCCTTACTATTTAGCAAGTAGACATAACAATATCTAGTGCAATCGTCAATAAAAGTTATGAAATACTTTTTCCCACCACGAGATGGTGTTGACTTCATATCACAAATGTCAGTGTCTATTAAGTCTAAGGAATTGGAATTCCTTTCAACGGACTTATAAGGATGCTTTGCATACTTCGATTCTACACACGTTTGACACTTTGATTTATTGCACTCAAAGTTTGGCAAAACTTCTAAGTTAATCAGTTTTCGTAACGTTTTCTAATTAACATGGCCCAAACGTTCATGTCATAAATCATAAGACTCAAGAAAATAAGACGAATTCGAACTTTTATTCATTTCAACAGTCATTACATTCATCTTATTAAGGCCCTCCGTGAGATAGCCTTTTACTGCATACATTTCTCCTTTGCTAACTACAATTTTTTCAGAAATGGTTACACATTTGAATCCGTTCTTATCTAGGAGTGAAACAGAAATTAAGTTCCTACATAACTCCAGAACATAAAGCACATTGTTCAGTGTCAAGACCTTGCCGGAAGTCATCTTTAGGCAAATTTTTCCTGTTCCCTCCACCTTAGCAGTAACGGAGTTAGCCATGTAAAGCATTTCTTCTGCTTGAGCTGGAGAAAATGACGAGAACAACTCTTTGTTTGCGCAAACATGGGTGTGGCACCAGAATCCATCCACCATTCACGTGGATTCCCCACCAAGTTGCATTCCGTGAACATAGCACACAGATCGGCATAATCTTTATTGGACTCAATCAGATTTGCTTGGTCCTTTTTTTCCCTTTCTTCGGGGTTCGACAGTCTGTGGACTTGTGGCCAATTTTGCCACAGTTGAAGCATTTTTCCTTGAACTTTTTCTTGGGTTGATTGCTTCCATGTTCAACCTTTTTTCTTTTCTTCGAGTTGTTTTGGCCATCTTCTACAATATGTGCTCCATTCATTGTAGAATTTCCCTTTGACCTTCTTTCGGCAGCTTTATTGTCCTCTTCAATACGAAGTCGGACAATAAGATCTTCAACGGTCATCTCCTTGCGTTTATGCTTTAAGTAGTTTTTGAAGTCTTTCCACAAAGGTGGTAGCTTCTCAACTATCGCTGCTACTTGGAAAGGATCATTCACAATTAAACCTACAAAACAGTTTATGTGAGTATTAAGAACATTTTTAATTTGTTCAACTAAGGTATTTTTCAAAGATATACCTTCTGCTAGGAGATCATGTATGATGACTTGCAACTCCTGTACTTGAGAGGCAACAGATTTGCTATCAATCATTTTGAAGTCCAGGAACCGTGCAACAAGGAATTTCTTAATTCCCGCATCCTCCGTTTTATATTTCCGTTCAAGTACCCCCCACAGTTCCTTTGATGTCTTGGTTCTACTATAGACATTGTAGAGGTCGTCTTGGAGACCACTCAGAATATAGTTCCTGCAAAGAAAATCCGAATGTTTTCAAGCTTCTACAATAACGAAGCGGTGAATCAGTGTGTCATTTTGCTGAATGGTTACATTAGTTTGTTCAACCAGTACATCAGTTCAGAAACAATACAGCAATTCTGAAGCAGCATTAGTTCAAAAACAGTGTCTGCACCCAGTTTCGAAACACTGTTTACTGCCCAATTTCGAATCACTATTTCGGAATATAGATGGAGTCCAACAGAAAATATTTCCTGCGTTTTACACATATTCAGATCAGATTTTCGTCAAATAAAATTTGTCCAAAAAGATAGATCTCATCGATTGATCATTTGCCAAATCCAAATTCGTGGTCGAGCTGAGCGAGCGACGACGACGCGAGGCATCTCTGTTTTCTTGCCTCACTTATCATGTGGAGTAAGTGTTCATTAATATAAATACTACAAGGTTTCCTTCTCCCACCAATGTGGGAGAATTAGTGAACTTTCCACTTTGGGAGTATACCTTCTAAATTGGTATCTCCTTCCTTCCATAATTATTCTCCATTTTTTTTCATTCACACTTCATTCATATACTATGAACCCAACATGAATTTCGGAAGGAACTCTATCTTTTTCATCAAGGATCTGATTTGTGGACGACAATCTTACACATAATTTATTTGTTTATAATACATTGATATATGCACAATAATCTAATGATAAATATCATCAAGGTGAAGTAGTAGCCGTCGGCGTTGACTTGGTTTCTACCTTTCAGTACTGATTCGGAGCGGGGTGAGCTTGTTGTTGTCCAGTTTATAAGTCTTTTGTACTCGAGAGTGCTTGCACATGCATTGCGTATATTTTGGATTCTGTCTAGTACTTTGGGTATCTTTCAGTAGTGGCTCCAATACCGATCTTATCAGGTCTTGGGAGGGATTCGTTTGTATATTTGGTCCTTTTTCCTTCTCTCGTTTTGATATATTATATATGTTTCCTTTCTGTTTATCACTTATTATTACTACTGCTATCATTATACGCGATCTTTTCTAGTTTCTGCCCGTTAGCCCGTTACCTATCGTTTCGGGCTGTGGCTTGACTTGCCTATTGGTGGGATAAGGAAGACGCCATCATGACTTGAGAAATAGGAACGTGACAGCTTGACATTAAAATGAATTCTCTGTTTCATCCGTTAACCAATCTAAATTTGGGTGATGCAGGAGGAAGTTAACTTTCTCATGAAGTTGTTTTTAGATGTGGCAACCTCACAAGAAGGTTGGATGAGTGGACAAGGTAGGCTCTTGTTAAATACTTGTCTATATATCATCTTACTCATAGGAAAAATCGCCAATAAAGCAAATAATGGACTTGTAAAAGAGGACGATATTGACAGTAACCCCTTTGAACAAGAACTGGAAACTCATTACGCTGAGTTTCCAGATCCTGATTTATTAATTCGAACAAGTGGGGAGCAAGGAATATAATAATTAGCAACTTCATGTTATGGCAATTAGCTTACACTGAACTCTATTTTGAAAAAAAGAAGTTACCAGACATCGAAGAAGCTGATTTTATCGAGGCTTTTATGTAGTTTAATTCAAGAAACAGACGTTATGATGGAAGTAATATTCAAGAAAATGAGAATTTCCAGTTAAAATTATGTATTCTCTTGAATTTCTTCTTGTTACTAGTACTATTGATTGAATTTATCTGTGTTGGTCGATTAAATTAAAATGTACTAGCATAAGGTTATCCTAAGAAATAAGCTTGACATCCTTAGCTAATTAAGTGATTTGGTTCATCGAGTATGCAACATAAATGGATTAGCTTTAAATTGATTAATGTTTGAGTTATTACAGCTCAATTAAATTTTAACAAGATTTGCTTAAGATTTGAATGGCACTAGTTCCTTCTATAGGACAAAATCAGTGGCCTCTCCAAGTTGACAAATAGAGAAATGTCAGCTCAGCAGCTGCGAGTAAATAAGTAAAAAATGACGATATCTGGTGAAAAAAATCATATAATTAAAAAAATATAGGTAGCCTACGAAATCAATTCTCCCTAAAAATTCTTCATGATATTCGGCTATTAAGCAATCAATTGATCGAATGGTTAATGCACAGTACCAATTAAATAGTGACAGAGAAATCATGGGTAGTAATTGGCATATTACATATGACATTACTGTCAGAGGAGAAAAAAAAGTACGACAAATTACTTTCAATTGATCAAATGGGTATGCACCTTACCAATTAAAAAGTGACAGAGAAATCATGTGATGACTGTCCTTAAAAGTTCGTACGAGCAACCTTAGATTGAATTTATATGAATATGAACAGGAATTAGGCACGAATCACACTATTCACAATTTATGATATATGTACCTAGCTAGGTGGCTAAAGAGAGACTTAATAATTACAAGAAATTTCAGTAGAAAAAATCTTGATTGATTCTCCAAATTTTACATGTGCCATATAAGCTAACACTGAGGTCTTTGTTGTCTTATATAAAGCCTAGCATGCATTGAAATAGAGAAGGGGAAAAAGTGGCAGGGAACAAAGCACTATAAAACATATCATTTTTGCTCTACCTATTTCCTTTTTCTAATTCTATACTTCAAGAGGAATGCAATGTTAGTAACAAATTTTCCACGGCCGCAACTATTAGTACTTCCTCTGAAGTTGCGGCCGCGGAAGGAGGGCATTGCCAGAGGAACTCAAGCGGGAACTAATGCCGAGACATGCATGTTGCAGTCATTATGGATGGTCACAGAAGGTGGGCAAGACAAAGAGGCTTGCCTTTAGAGGTAGGTCATCGCAAAGGCGGGAAGAAAATGAAAGTCCTCATTCGCCTTTAATTTGTAGTAAAGGGGGAATCAAAGTTCTCACTCTCTTTGCATTTCCACTGAAAACTGGACTCGTCCTAAGGTTAGTTATTCAAATGAGTGGCTCATTTGGCCAAAAACTCCAACTTCACCTTTTTTATTTTTCAATATCAGAAAAAAAAAAAAAAAAAAAAGGGCCTTGAAAACGACATTTGACAGAAATGCAAGATAAGACTGCGTATAATACATCCTTTTGGTAGGGCTCTTCCCCAGACTCTGCGTATTGCGGCAGCTTTAGTGCACTGGGCTGTCCTTTCTTAGGTGAAAGATGGCGATATTTTTCTATTAATCCTCCAACCTCATTTTTAAAAGTACTACAACTCAAAAAAAAGAAAGAAAAAAAAATGACTTATGTTGTCTTTTACATGCCTATGATGAAAACTTAAACTTGAGCAGGAGGAGGTCGACTTTCTAATGAAGCTGTTTTTAGAAGATTCAAGCTCGCAAGAAACCTTGGATGAAGCAATGAGGTATTTTATAGTATATAATTGACGACTCTGTTTATTTTTTGAAGTATTTTATTAGCGTTTCAAGTGAACTCGATAATTTTAACATGAGACAGAGATATAATAAAAGGTAAAGGAATTTTTAAATAAATCTTAAATTTTGAACCATAATTTTAGAAGTCTATACAGTTCAATGTTAAAACTTTTAAATGTCGAAACCCGTAATCAATCAATCAATCAATATATATATATATATATATATATATATATATATAAAAGGAGACTCTAAGACAATCCTATGTGGCATGTCTTAGAGATCTCCATTTTCATTTATCTTTTTTTCTCTTTTTTTTTTGAATTTTTTTCTAATTCTTTCACTATTTGATTTGTTTATTAATTAAAGAAAAACTCTATCATATTTACTATATGTAATTATATCTCATAAGTTATAAAAAAACTTTCATCTATTTGTATTCTTCACTTAAATAACATGTCTTCTCAACTTCATTTTGCTTAGTTCTTGTGAATTAATCAATCTATAAATATCATTCATCTATGGAATTGTTGGATACTCATTTTCATTTTCTCCTCCTTCTTCTTTAATGGTATTTTTGTCTTTTTTTTTTTTACATCTTTTTTATGTGATAATATGGTAATGATCATTTTGATGAAAATCACTAAATATTCTTTAGAATTTTTTTCTTGTATAATAATAGTCAAACATACACAAGTTTATCAAGATTAAGAAGCAAGTTTGATGTTGGTATAAAATTCATCAAAGAGAGAATTGATTTAATTTGATACAAGTTTATCATGACAAAGAAAAAAATTCAATGATCTTGGAAGATTCATTAAGAGAGATTATGTCTTGGAAGATTCACCAAGAGAGATTATCAAATTAATTAGTATGGCGAAGTATAGAAGTTTGAATGATCTATCTATCTCTGTATATATGTGTGTGTACATAGATAGATAGATACATACATACATACATTTTTATTGCTTAGTTTAGTATTTTCAATTAGCTATTTCGTCAAATGTAAGAAATGCACCCTTCAAGAAAAAGACTTTATTACAAAGTTTAACACTATGTGGGCAACGGGAAATATTTTCAACTTATCGCTTTGTTGATAACATAGAACTTATTGGCTTGTAGTTTTTTGGCCAATGATTCATTATTTTGGGCTCTTTTCTTTACATTTTGGATCTTCTTTTTGTTCGATTCTCTCTAATTTGAACTATATATCACTCAACTTTCATAATTAAGCATCCCAATTTAGTATTTCTTTTTCTTCAAGTATCAACAATTAAAAAAAAAAGAAATCTAACATCTTACAACCTAACTTGAAAATATGTCAATTAATACAAAAAGTATATATATATACACAGATTTGTTTTTTGATCTTTAAGAGAAAAAATGTTCGATTAAAATTTTAAATGTAAAAACTGAGTTTTTGATTAAAAAGAAAAAGAAAAAATCAAGATAATTAGAGTGAATAATGAAAAGAAGAAAAATAGTAAAAAAAAGTCAAAAAGAATGAATTTTTTTAATGATCAAAAAATTTTTGTCCACATTCATTGCTCAATTAAAGAGAAAGTGGAAGGGGAGATGACACTCTTCAAAGCTAGGATTTCTTTATTTTTCTCGTTTATTTACATTTTTTTGCTATTATATTTGTTACTTCTCTTTCTCAATTGTTGAATTTAGAGTGGTGTTTTGTTTGCTTTTATTGTCGATTGATGATGTAAGTTTCAAAGTGTAAAGTTAGATTTTTATTTTACTCCTACATTAAATCAAAATATTATAAAATACTAATTAAATATCATATAGTAGTCATATCATATTAGACTAAATACTAAATAAAGTATTTACTGAAATTAATATAAATTTGGAAGAAAAATATTAATATTAATCTATTCAAATGATCATATGTGCCTTTAGGCTTCTACAAAAGTGGTTATATTTTCTGGTACATTTATTTCTTTTACATTTAAAGCCATAAAGGTTTAAAATATAATGAATATAAATATCAATTATAATGAAACAATTGTTATTTATCATGAAAAAGTTTGTTTACTCTTTCAATTTAATATAAGTTCAATGTGTGCTAAGTCTCTTAACTGCTCGACCCCTTTATCTTTTTTTGGTTCCTTTTATGTTATTTTCTTTTGTCTTTTTCTCATTAAACTTCTTTAATTTAAGTTTTTATAAATTTTTAATTGCAGTAAATTTATACTTTTGTTTAGGCTCAAATTAGTCATTTTTGACTTTATTGAAGGTTTGCTAATAACTAAAAATTTACATTTGTTGGTTAAAATTATGAATTAATTTTAAACATTAAAATGTACCCCTTATTTGGTGCTTTTTATCATACTTATAATGATTTATTTATAGTTATTGCATTGCATTTCTCATTGCACACATATTTTTATAGAATTTTAATCGTTTTTATGAACCTATAAAAATTTACTACATGAAACACACGTACAATGTACGTGTCTAGAGACTAATTAAATATAATCTAAAGGAGTTATCTACTATATGTAATAAAGTCTAATTATATCATTGTTTCACCCACATAGTATCAATACTCATTTATAAAGTATGCCTAAATAGTTTTTTTTTAATATAATTAATCACTCATAATTAAGTGCATAATTCATTTGTCCTGCCTATTTATATTTCAGTATATCTTCATATAATTTTGGGATCTCGTGGTATGTTATTTATTTTTTTCTTTTTTGTTTACTTTAATTTCTTTTTATTTTATTTTATTTTATATCTTTAATTTCTAAGTGTATTATCATCTTATAAAAGGATTGATGTACATGAAGTTAGATATCCTTTCATTAAAAGGGGAGATTTCATTAGTTTTGATATCATTTCATGTCACATAGAATGCTTTGCCTTTTTAAAACTTTTATGTAGTTTGTTTCATTAGCTTCATGAACGTGGTGTATAAAATACATAGACCCAACTTTATAACTATGGAAGAGGATGAAAGAGAAGTAGATAGTTGTTAATGGAATTGTTATGTTTTCTTCTAAATATATTGCACAATTTTTAAAGTATTTTTTTAATGTTATCTAACTTTACTAAGCTTCTCAAATGAGCGGGGGGAGAGGGTTCCTTTTTACGTGAGCAACAATCAACAATGAAAGGTTGAAGGATAACAATATTTGTTATTTATAGCCTCTTTCTTAGTTAGATAAAACTTGCAATCTTTCTTGCTGAGATAGAACTTTCAAACTCGAAGTAATGCTAATTTTTATTATATCAAATTCTTTAAACTATGGATAACTCGAACTAACACTAAAGCATAATTATGAAATAATAGTTGACATAACTAATTACGAAGTACAAAACAATAACTAAATTTTTTTCTTTTAATTTATATTCATTGATCATAAATTTTTTTAAATTCGTATCTCATCTTTATTTCATTTAAATATATAAAAGAAAATTATAGAGAAACAAAAATTCTATTATCCAACAAAATACATAAACACAAGAAAGAATTTGCAATATAATTAACTATATATACTAATAGACTACATATATAATTATTAAATACATCTGGGTTATTCTGTAATTAGTTATTCTTCAGTTCTCTATATATACAGCTGTAACCCCTTCAATATTAAAAGAGATCAATTATTATTAAATCTGTATCATGGTATCAAAGCTAGGGTTTCTTCTTCCGGGCGATGCATGCGTCCACAAACGCTCAATCTGGCGATTGGTATCTAGACACAGGTGCTAACACCCATGTGACGTCGGATTATTCACAACTTCAAGCTCCTCATCCGTATCATGGCTCAGAAACTATTACAGTAGGCAATGGTCAATCCCTTCCCATCACAAACACCGGCTCTGGGTATGTCTATACCCCAAATGGTAAATTTCATCTCTCAACCCTTCACCACGTCCCTTCCCTCACATCCAATCTTTTATCTGTTTATCGCTTTACTAAAGAAAATAACTGCACCCTCATTTTTAATGACACCAATTTCCAGATAGTGGACAATACCACGAACCGGGTGCGGTACACGGGCCGCTGTGAGCATGGGCTATACACTCTTCCATCCAGGTCTCCGTCTGTTGTGAGTCAAGCCATTCTCTCGTCAACCTGGCATCGCCGGCTTGGGCACCCATCATCCGCCATCACCAAATCCATTTTATCTTCCTTAGGTTTTAATTTTTCAGAAAAATTACATTGCGAGTCCTGTTCAGTGTCTAAATCTTGTCGTTTACCTTTTTCACTGTCTGAACACAAGGCCACTGCGCCATTTCAATTAATTCATTCTGATGTTTGGGGTCCAACCTCAGTTCCTTCTGTTCAAGGTTTTCGTTATTATATCTGTTTTGTTGATGATTACAGTAAATTCACTTGGCTTTATCCTCTGAAATTTAAATCCGAAGCTTATACTATTTTTGTAAACTTTGACCGAATGGTTCAAAATCAATTTAATGCCAAAATCAAAATTTTTCGAAGTGACAATGGCAAAGAATTTGTCAACAATGCATTTGGTGTTTTTCTTCAAAATCTAGGGGCTCTTCATCACACTTCATGTCCATATACCCCTGAACAAAATGGCGTTGCTGAGCGCAAACACCGTCACCTAATAGAAACAGTTGTTGCGCTCCTCCATGATTCCACCTTACCTGTTTCCTTTTGGGTTGATGCCCTTGCTACTGCCAACTACCTCATAAATCGCATGCCCACTCACACTCTCTCCAACTCCACTCCATATGCCCGTCTCTACAATCATCCACCCGACTATATCCATCTCCGCCCGTTTGGGTGTCTAGTTTATCCCTGGTTGCGTCCGCACACTCAACATAAACTTCAACCTCGGTCCACCCCTTGTGTCTTTCTAGGCTATCATCCCACTATCAAAGGTTACAAATGTTTCGATCCTGTATCTCAGAAAACATATGTTTCCCGTCATGTTCGTTTTGTGGAGGAACAATTTCCTTACACAAGTCTTTCCTCTACTCCATACTCCCCCAATCCACTTGGCGTTGTGCCATTATTTCCATCCTTTTCTCACGCTCATGCTCCGGCTCACTCGGCACCTAACCCGGTACCCCACTACACCACTACCCACCCGAAACCCCAAACCTCCCACCCGAACACCCAGCCGACTGCCACACAACCCACCACTTCCCTACATCATACTCCTAACACACATACAGCCACCCCATCCACCGCTGCACATCCCAGCTCCCACGACAGCCCCACCCAACCCCCGCCCACACATCATACAACTCCACCACCCCTTCCTAATCACCCTCCACTCAACACTCATCCTATGACAACCCGAGCCAAGGCCGGTACCTTCAAACCAAAAGCCTACCACACTCAAATACCCTTTGATGCACATCCCACAACTGAGCCTACTACCTACAACCAAGCCTCCAAAAATAGTTTCTGGTGCCAAGCTATGGATGAGGAATTTCAGGCTCTGAATGAACAACGTACATGGGATTTGGTACCTCTGCCTAGTAACTGAAAGTCTATTGGGTGCAAATGGGTGTTTCGCATCAAACGAAATTCAGATGGATCTCTTTCTCGCTATAAAGCACGTCTGGTTGCAAAAGGGTATCATCAGGAGTATGGTGTGGATTATAAGGAGACCTTCAGCCCTGTTGTTAAGAAACAGACTATTCGTCTGGTCTTGTCTCTTGCTCTTCACTATGATTGGCCGCTTCATCAGCTAGACGTCAGCAATGCCTTTCTTCATGGTCATCTTGAGGAAGAAATCTATATGGTTCAGCCACCGGGATATGTTAATCCCAACCGTCCTCACTATGTTTGCAAGCTTCGCAAATCACTGTATGGCCTGAAACAGGCCCCTCGAGCCTGGTACACACGTCTCTCTACTTTTCTGCAGGGTCTTGGTTTTCGCACCTACCATCATGACAACAGCCTCTTCACCCTTCACTGTTCTCGAGGGACAGTCATCATTCTTATCTATGTGGATGATATTGTTATTACAGGCAGCTCGTCGTCACTCATCACTGAAATTACTGAAGCTATGCATCGTGACTTCAAACTTAAGGACCTCGGTCCTCTGGAGTTCTTTCTTGGCCTCGAACTCATCCGCAAATCGGGAACCATATTGATGCATCAGACAAAATATACCCTTGAACTTCTAAATCGGGCTGGAATGACAGACTGCAAACCCGCGGTCACTCCCATGGCAGTCCGCCAATCCCCAGGGCCGAATACTCCCTTTGCCGATCCTACACTATATCGGAGCCTCGTCGGTGGACTTCATTATCTTGCTGTTACTCGTCCGGACATCCAATATGCAGTCAATCGAGTCTCCCAATCAATGCATGCTCCCACAGAACAACACTTTCAGGCCTTGAAACGCATTCTGCGCTATCTTCAAGGTACTCTTCACTGTGGAATTTTATTTCAAAAGGGCTCGTTTGATATATCTGTTTTTTCTGATTCGGATTGGGCTAACGACAAAGATGATCGAAAGTCCACTACTGGATATATTGTTATGATGGGACCGAATCTGATTTCCTGGTGCACCAAGAAGCAAACGCGAGTGTCCCGTTCCTCCACAGAAGCAGAATATCGTGCCATGGCTGCGGGTGTTGCTGAAGCCATGTGGTTACGATACCTTACGGATGCACTTGGCATTCCCCCGACGAAACCACAGATTTATTGTGACAATCAGTCCACTATTTGTGTTACCAAAAATCCAGTCCTTCATGATCGTATGAAGCATGTTGGGTCTGACTGTCACTTTGTTCGCGATGAGGTACTTGCAGGAGCGATGGCCACGCACTATGTCCCATCTACTGACCAGCTTGCTGATATTCTCACCAAGCCTCTTCCGTTACAGCCTTTTCAGTCTCTCTGCTCCAAGCTGCCCCTCGTTACCGCTGATCAGCTTGCGGGGGGATAATAGACTACATATATAATTATTAAATACATCTGGGTTATTCTGTAATTAGTTATTCTTCAGTTCTCTATATATACAGCTGTAACCCCTTCAATATTAAAAGAGATCAATTATTATTAAATATGTATCATATACAATTAATTATCACAGGTGTAAGATAAAAATAAATAATTTTCTATATAATAATCTACGACAATATCTATTATTAATATAAATTTACTAATGTTATTTTTAACCGCGCGAAGTGCGGCCATTATCACTAGTATATATATAAAAGAGAGTTATAGCTATACCTATGTGGCACCTCTCATTAGCTAGGATTCTTATTTATCTTTTCTCTCAAATTTTTGGACTTCGTCTTATTTTTATATTATGTAATGTGTTACAAAAATTTTAAAATCATTTCATTTGCTAAAACCTGAAACTGTCGCATTTAACAAATGAGAAAATTATCCCCTGCAGTATTATTAGATCTAAAATAACAAATTTTAGCAACACTTTTAGATAATTGCATTCTAGCAATTTAGTTACAAGTTATAACAACTTATTAAAAGATATATTATTTTAATTGTATATTCAAAATTTATTTTTAATTATATAATTTAAAATCAGTTCCATATTTATAGGGTTGTAATCAATATTTTTCTTAAATTGTATATTGATAATTATGGTAAATATATATATTCTTTCTTCATTCTAATACTCAACCTTTCAAAAATTTATTGAAAATTCTGATTTCATTAACTTACTCATATAACATTCATATTCTTTCCTTGAAAATACAAGATTGAAAAAAAGTGGGGTTCATATAATATTCATCTTCTTCATTGAAAAAAAGTGGGTTTAAGATAATATTCATCTTCTTTTCGAAAAACATAAAATTGATATATTTGTTTTTTTCATTTTCCATTTGAATCATGTCTAAACCAAAAATCGATTCTACTCCTTCGCGTAGAAGTCCTAGAATATTCAACCAACGATTTGTTCCATTGTGAATCATTATTCAACCAACGATTTGTTCTCTTTCATCAGAAATTTTCTTTCTTCTAATTTTCCTTTTGTTCTTTAAAAATAATATGATATAAGGAGTATTGTCAATTTCTTTATAAATATTCATTGTATATAACACTAAAAGATATGTCAATAGATATTAGAGAAAAAATATTGAACAATCAATTTGTGTCGGTAACAACATAAATAAGGATTTAAATATAGATCGTAATCTTTCATAAGAATAATATTTTGAAAATTATCTTGTATATACTTATTAAACTGTTTCGTGTATGAATTCTGTATAAAATCATAATGATTGCAGAAGTTGGTATAGAAATCGACTTTCACCAAATATTATACCTCATTATTTATTTTAGTGTATGAAATAAATATACAAACTTGTATTTTTTGAATTACTTCATGTATGAAACCTGTATAATATCAATATTACATTCAATGTTTATAAAATAGTTTCTTACATGTTATATTTATATGGAATGAGTATAATGTAATTGTGATATTCAATTAAAAAGATATACTTAAGATTATAAATTGAATGGAATCAGTTTATAAAGTATTTTCTTAAATGTCACATTTTTATGAAATAGATATATAAATTGATATTTATGGATTGCAATATTAAATTTAGGTGATATCAATTTATATACTCATTCCATACACTATGTGCTTCTCTCTTTGAATCAAGATTCTATCTCATCTACTTTCATTTCAAATTAAGATTTAATGAACACTGTCATTTTTCATACTAGAACAACTAAATGGTGTATCAAAAGAAAGTAGTGTATGAAGATGGAAACTCTTAATGTAAGCATTAAAATAGGAGAAAAGAAAAACGGTTAGAGGGATTTGGGGTGGATTGTTATCAATAATTAAGGATAACTATATTTAAGGAAGGATTATTGTAAATTAGTTGTATTAAATCTTTATTTTCCTTTTCAGTAATTACTTTTTTGTATTTTTTTTAAAAAGAAAAAATATTTTTATTTTTTTATAATGCAACTTGAAAAAATGAAAGTTATGCTATAAGTTGTAATTTTCTATCTAATACTCCCTTCGTCCCAAATTATGTGTCGCCATTTGACCGGATACGATATTTAAGAAATAAGTATTGACTTTGTTAAAGTTACAAAATTATCCTTCTTAAAGAAAGGAGTAATATAATATTTAAAATCAAGTGGGACCACTTTTAATTGAAAAAATAAATAAAAAAAGGAGTAATAGTATTTAAAATCAAATGGGACCACTAAGGGTAAAATTGTAATTGTGTCTTTAAAAAGTTACCAAATAAGAAAATGCGACATTCTTTTTGGGACGGACCAAAAAGAAAATGGTGACACATAATTTGAGACGAAGAGAGTAATTGTTATATACGTTTTTTTCCCTTAATAAATTAAGAGTAAATACATAATTACACCACTAATCTTGTCCAAATTTTTTAAAAAGACACCTAAATTTTAACTTCGACCTAGTACCCCACGAATCTTCTTTATTTCATTGTAAATACACCATTTTAACCCACTACGTGTATACACACGCCACAAACGCGTGAAAAGGCAAAAATTGACCTTTTTGATCAATTAGAAGCTGCCACGTGTAAATAATTTAATATATAATTTATATTTTTTTAAAAAAATTAATATTTATTTATTTTTTAAAATTATTTCATAACCCCTCTCACCCCACCCCCGCAACCCCACCCCCACAACCCCACCCATCCACCATTGTCTTCTTCCCCAACTTCTTCTTCATTACCATAACTCAACAACATCAATTACAACAACAACAACAACAACAACAACAACAACATCATCATCACCATAATTTTAACAAGGAAATCTGATGTACAACCTCCATTTTAATGGAGCTTTAAGCTCCATTTTAATGGAGGGAACTGGACGGGAATGGGGGAGGGGGGCGTTGGACGGGGTGGGGAGGTGGGGTGGGGTCATAAATAAAAATGGAGCTTAAAGATCCATTAAAATAGAAATTGTACAGGAGCTTTAAGCTCCATTTTAATGAAGGAAATTGGACGCGGGGAGGGTGTGTGTGTGTGGAGGGGAGTTGTTGACCTGGACGCGTGGGGGGAGGAGGGGAGCTGTTGGATGCGGGGTGGGGTGGAATGGGGGAAGAGGAGGGTGATAAATTAAATAAAAAGAAAAAAGTTTATTAAAAAAAAATATATATGAAATTAAAAATATTTGACAAGTGACAACACCCGATTGGTGCGTGCATCCACTCTCTTTATTGTGACTGAGATTCAGCGAAAAATGGTGTATTTGCAATGAAATAAAGAAGAATCGTGGGATAATAGGTCGAAGTTAAAGTTTAGGTGTCTTTTTACAAAATTCGAACAAGATCAGTGGTGTAATTATGTATTTACTCATTAATTTGAATTAAACGTTGGCAGCTATCATGTATGGTTCAATATTATTGACATTGGCCATTCCCATCTCTAATCTCATGGTACTTTCTTTTCAAATGAATTGACATATCAGAGAGTGTTTTTGTTAGCAATGCTTCAAAATTTTGTAATTCTCACAAATAATTCTTAAGGTAAATAAATATATTCTTTTTTCATATTTTTTATTTATATTTTGTAAGAAAAATTTATTACATTCATAAAATCTTAATAAAAAATTCTTTTTATAGTATGATTGAATAATTTAATGACCTAAATCAAAGGAGAATAAAGATTACTTTTAGAATTATAAATTTTTCATAAAGAATTGAGATTATAATTTGCTTCTAATATTATTTTTTATTATAGATTTATGCCCAACACTTATGTAATTCTCATAAGCAATTTTCAAGTTCATCATAAAAAATTGGCTCTCCTCTCTCTCAAGCAATTCTAAGGAAAGTAAATATTTTTTTTTCTTTTTGGTGTTTTGTTAAGTTGGTAAAACGAAAAACTAATTTATTCATAAAATCTTGAAATATATTTTCTATCTCTTTTTAATATTTTAATCAGATAGTTTAATAATCTTAACTCAAAGGAAGGGGCAAAGAGGTTTTTGCTAGAAGATTTTGAAGATTGAGTTGTTGAACAAATAATTTACGTTTTCATAAAATCTTAGCATATTAGGAGTATAATAGATTGAAATTAAGAAAATTGAAGAAAATATTAATTGATCTAAGTTTATTAAATTGATAATAGCTTCTTCTTCTTTTTTTCTAAAATTAGGCTTTGGATAAGATTATGATAATCTTAGATAGAATTATGTTTCATTTTCCAATTTATAATATATATATATATATATATATATATATATATATATATATATATATATATATATATGATCATAAATATGGGACACGAAAAGATACCAACAAATTTGAAATATTTCTTTAATTTTCTTCTCAATTATATCGTAAAAAACTGCTACATAAGAATGTAAAGATTCATTTCGAAACACTTTATAGCATGTACCCTGTGTTTGTGAGCACAAAACGTTATAAACTATATACTGTCAAGAAAGACAACAATCAATTGATGTATGAGAGATGCATGCTAACTTGCAACCACAACAAGCATCGATTTATGACACGTAAAGTTTTTTTTTAATAACTGCATCTGTAGTGTAAGTAGGCTTGTGGGAGAAGACGTCGAATATCGACACGAACTCAAAAAATTATGCATTAATTTTATATTTTTTTCTTTTTAAATGATTAATATCATAAGAAAATTGTTGCATTAATTTTTTTTCATATGTTCTCTTTATTTTTTTCTTTTTCTTTTGTATTTTATATGAATTTTTGGTTTTAGTAAGTTTAATTTTTGTAATGTTTAAAATAATAATTTATGACTTTGTTGGCATAGTTATCCTTTTTCCTCCTTTTCTTTAGCTTTTACTCCATTAAAAATCACTATGCATGATGATCATAAAGCTAGAAACAATGTGATATGACACCTTTCTTTGAACCAAACATATAATTATCTTTTTTTTCATCTTTTCAGGAGCTATTTTTTTTTTTTTTTTACAAGAAATCCTCAATTATGTTTCATATTATTTTTTTCAAAAAAAGAAAAACTAAAAACAACCCTCCTTTAAGTCTCTTAATCATATTTAATATGCAATATTAAGAAATTCAAAAGTCATTTCGTTAATTTTCAATGTATAACTTATGATTTTTATTAATTATTTTCATTTACTTCCACATCCTTTTAATGTCATAATCAGTAAAATAATTAATAGTTATATTCATGCTATTATTTGGTATTTCATATTATAGTTCTATAAATAAAAATATAGTAAGACTTTATTTTTATTTTTTAAAATTAAAAGATAGCAAGACTTTTAAAAATTAATCCGATTAGCCTTTTAAGTTGTTATGTTTTTTATATTAATGATATTCATGCTTTGCGTTTGACCTAAAGGACAAGATAGAGAGTATTGAATGGTGATTGACTTGTGGAAGTGGATGTTGACAAGATCTCAAATGATTGTACATTGATTTCATATTTTTAACTTTTAAGTTATGCTACATTATTTATCTTTCTATACGTTCTCGCTACCGTTTCTTTTAATTTTATATTCTATACAAATTTTTTACTATAGCAAGTTTATAATTTCTTTTGATTCGAAGTAATAACTTGTGACTTTGTTGGAAGTTTGCTAACTACTAAATAGGCATTTTATTCTATGAAACCAATATATATATATACTAACTATAAGATTTTAAAATGCATCTAGAAATCAAGAAGATAGGTAGTTGCTTTGATTTTTAGACGAAACCTTAAAAGTTTTGGACATCAATATATAGTTCGAACCTCCCGGATACATCCAACCCCAAAATCCTGAATCCGCCATAGTAATAGTATATTTATATATTGCAAATACCTCTTTTTTATCTATATTATATTTAGTAAAGTTATTAATATCTTTTAGTTATTAGTAATCGAGCGAAGTGCGAATAAATTTACTAATTTAATTAAAATTTTGAAATGTATATGATAGGGATAATAGATATATTGAAAGGTGAGGAGGACACAATTAATGTGAAATGTTATTAATGATTTTTTTTTTTAATCTATTTCATTAGAAAACTCATTTTCAAGTTATTTTCTTGCAGAAATTATTTAACCAAAACACCCTTTATGTATTCTTATTTTCTAAAGGACAGAAGGAAGAAAATGCGACGCCGGAAAGTGAGTCTTCATATGCTTCCAGTACGTCAACATCGTTTAGTTGGTTCAACGTTCGTCGACCTCAAAAATTCTTTTTTTTTACGTCATGCTTGACATTTGCATGCAGTATGATATATTAAAATCAAATTGTAAAATTGAGGTGAAAATATGGTACTGTATTAATTAACTATAATTAAATAATAACATATATCATATATTAATTGAATTAGTACTAAATCGTAATAGGCAAAATTCTTAGATAAATTTGTCTTTTTAGCGAATCAAGTATTTTATTCAAAATATTCATGAAAACAATCTCTTATAAAAATGTAAGGTAAGAATAACGTATAATTAATGATATAATTCTTCTTTAAATCTCACATATAATGATAATTTTAATGGACCGCATCATCTTTTTAACAATTAAGAAAACAAAACGCGTCTGTGGTGGGATTCAATTACGTGCCATGTAGATGAGGGAAGTTCAATATCTTTAAGTCAATTGTCAACTCACTTAGTCATTACCATCTCATTATTCAAATATGAGAAAATACATAATTACCCAATTGATGTTGGTCGAGATTTTTAAAAAGACACCTAAACTTTGAATTCGATCTATTACCCCACGATTCTTACTTAATTCGTTACAAACACACCATTTTTCGCTGAATCTCAGTCACAACAAAAAGAATGAACACACGCACCAATCAGGTGCTGCCACGTATCAAATACGTTTAATTTATATTTATTTTTTTGATAAAATTTTACTTTTTTTTAATTTAACACCCCACCCCACCTCCTCTTCCCCACCCCATCTCATCCAGCACCCCCTCCCCCCGACGTCCAGCAGCTTCCCTCCACCCCCCACCCCCATTCAACACCCCCACCCTGTCAGCATCTCCCCCTAACCCCCCGTTCCGTCAAAACTTCTTTCCGTTCATTTTTTTTTCTTTTTGTTCAAATCAATTGAAAAAATTATTTTATGATTGAATTGAGTTTTAAGAATAGTTAAATGATTGAATTGAGTTTTAAAGATAGTTAAATGAGCTTTAGTGGAGGAACTTTAATGGAGTTTTAAAGATTTTTTTTCTTAAAAAAAACTTCAATGGAGCTTTATTGGAGGAGTTTTAATGGTGTTGAAGAAGATATTGTGTTGAAGAAGACATTGTATTGAGCTTTAATGGAGCTTTAAAAAGCTTTAATGGTGTTGAAGGTGTTGAAGAAGAAAGGGTGGGTTGGGGGGAGGGGGGCGATGATTTAAATAAATAAATAAATATTAAATTTTTTCGTTTTAAAAAGAAATATACATTATATATTAATTATTTACACGTGACACCTTTTTATTGATAAAAAAAGTCAATTTTGAGCCCTTTCACGGGCTTATGGAGCCTGTGTACACGCAGGAGGTTAAAATGATGTGTTTGCAACGAAATAAAAAAAAATCGTGAAATAATAGGTCGAAGTTAAAGTTTAAGTATCTTTTTGTAAATCTCGGATAAGATGAAGGGGGTAATTATGTATTTTCTCTTCAAAGATATACTGAATTCCTTTCGCTTCCATTCCTTGGACAAAGGAAAAAAGTGGGCCAAACAAATCTCTTTGTTTTGTTGTTCTCCTTTCTCTTAAAGGGCGGGCCGTTTACTTATAGAAGTCTACATTTGTCGACCACTTAAAGTCAATGGCCATACTTTGACTTAAGGGTTGGCACCATGTGTGATTGGTAATTCTAGAACCTTTTCTAAGTTCTGATCAACTTACACGTACTTCAATTAGTTTGCGAGATATATGTTACCTTTCACTAGCATTAGTATTGAGTAACTATGTCGACAAAAATCTGGAACGTCATGTCAAATTCGGATTTAGATTTGCAAAGAAAGTGTCCTTTCCCTTCTCTTATCATTTTTTGTTCCTGAGTTTTAAGTTGTATGCACTCAGTGAGTCAAAGTTAGCTACACGATCATGTCACTTTTTGAATAATTACATGCAAATATCTATCATATATATTATATATTGACAAAAGCCTCGCTACCCCACAAAGATAAAGATAAGGGTAAGGTCTTGTACTTCCTGTCCTCCCCAGATCCTCACTAATGAGATCAAACTAGATATGTTGTTGTTGAATTAATGACATCTAACCTTGACTTTAAGCTCCTTTGTCCATACGATTTGGTACACTACAGAAGGAATGTGAAATGGTTATAAATAGCAGAATCAAATGTCACTCAGTAGTATCCCTTTCTCTCATATCACCTAACCTTTTCAATCCCCAAATGGAGTTTTCAACTACTTTTGTTCATTCAAGTTCTTTTTTCTTTCTGTCATTCCATGTTATTCTCTTCATGTCCCTATACTTGTCATTTCCAGAGTGTGCTTCAGCAGGCATACTTGGTAATCAAACAGACAAACTTGCATTACTTGAATTTAAGTCCAAAATAACTGAGGATCCACAAGGACTCATGGATTCTTGGAATGCCACTCTCAATGTCTGCCAATGGCCTGGTGTTACATGTGGCAATAGACATCAAAGGGTCATTTCTTTAGATCTCAAAGGCCATAGATTGGCTGGCACTGTATCACCTAGCATTGGCAATCTTTCGTTTCTTCGAATTCTTGACATCTCAGATAACTCCTTTCATGGTTTGATCCCTCCAGAGCTTGGTCAATTGATCAGACTTCAAACCATGAACTTAAGCTTCAATTTCTTGGGAGGTGAAATCCCGTCTATCCTGTCTCGTTGTGTTAACGTTGTTAACCTTATTCTAGACCATAATGTCCTTGAGGGACACATTCCTGCTGAACTTGGTTCATTGACAAAGCTGGAAATGTTGTACCTCAAGAATAACAATCTCACAGGAACGGTTCCAAATTCTATTGGAAATCTTACAGCTCTAAGAGAGCTTTACATTTCCTACAATGACTTGGAAGGTGAATTACCTGAAACAATGGCGAATATGAGAAGCTTGATTGAGTTAGGTGCGTCAGTGAACTCTCTATATGGAGAGTTTCCACCTGCTCTTTACAATCTTTCATCTCTCAAACTCATTGGCTTGTCATTTAACAGATTTAGGGGTAGTCTTAGACCAGATATTGGCCTTGCCTTCACAAATCTTCAGAGACTTTATTTGGCCAACAATTACTTCATTGGTTCAATACCAGCTTCATTGTCCAATTGCTCAGATCTTCTGCGGCTTGATATTCCTATCAACAATTTCACGGGAAATGTACCGTTGGATTTTGGAAACCTCAAGAATCTGCTCTGGCTTAATGTACTCACTAACCAGCTTGGAAGTGGTGCACCTGATGATCTAGATTTCATAAATTCTTTAGCCAATTGCAGAAAGCTTGAGTTTCTGGATATTGCTGAAAACAAATTTGGAGGTATGTTGCCTTACTCTATAACTAATCTCTCAACAACGCTGATGAAGCTACTGGTTGGGGGTAACAGGATAAGTGGAACAATACCTAGAGAGATCTCCAACCTCGTCAACCTGGATACGCTTAGCATCAAAGGAACTCTTATCAATGGTAGCATTCCTAATTCTATTGGAATGTTATCGAACTTGAAAAGTCTGCACATGGAATCGAATCAGTTGACAGGAAGTATCCCCTCTTCCTTGGGAAACATTAGAGGATTGGTGTACATTTATTTGCAAGACAATAGCTTGGAAGGAACTATACCGTCAAGTTTAGGAAATTGTACGTCTCTGCAAACCTTAGACATCAGTCGGAATAAACTAGATGGTTGTATACCCAAACAAGTCATTGCACTCTCCTCCCTTTCAGTAAGCGTTAATATGTCCTACAACTCTTTGAGTTGTCCCTTGCCTGTTGAAATAGGTAACCTGACCAATCTTGCTGCACTTGACATATCGAACAACAAATTGTCTGGTGAAATTCCACTCTCACTGGAGAGTTGTTCATCCCTTGAAATACTATACCTGCAAGGGAACTTCTTTGAAGGAGCAATTCCTCCTCTAGATAATTTGAAAAATATTCAGTATCTAGATCTTTCGCGTAATAATTTGTCAGGAAACATTCCTAAGAGTATCGCCAAACATGTTTCCTTACGAAATCTCAACTTATCATTTAACCACCTTGGCGGAGAGGTGCCAGTTCAAGGTGTTTTTGCTGATGCAAGTAGGATTCAAGTGATGGGAAATATGAAGCTTTGTGGGGGAATCAAAGAGCTGCATTTGCATCCATGTCTCAAACATGCAGACAAAAGACCCAAGAAGCACACTGCCCTCGTTTTAGTGCTGACACTAGGTACTGTTGCCGCCTGTTTAACTTTATTGCTGCTCGTTTTAATTTGCTGTGTGAAAAAGGTGAAGCATAGGCCTACCTCAGCATCTTCGTTCAGGGAGGGATACACATACGCCAAAGTTTCCTATGAAGATCTCTTGAATGCAACAGGTGGATTCTCTTCAAATAACTTGATAGGATCAGGAAGTTTTGGCTCAGTTTACAGAGGAAGCCTTTCTCCAGAAGGAACAATTGTTGCAGTAAAGGTACTAAAGCTTGAAAAAAAGGGAGCTTCGAAAAGTTTTTTGGCTGAGTGTCAAGCCTTGAGGAGCATAAGGCACCGGAACCTGGTGAGGATTTTAACTGTTTGCTCAAGTGTTGATTTTGATGGCAATGAATTCAAAGCTCTTGTTTATCCATTTATGGAAAAGGGGAGCCTAGATGAGTGGTTGCAACCAAAGGAGGGACAGATGCTGCAGAAGAGATTGAGTATCTTAAACAGATTAGACATCATAATAGATGTGGCTTCAGCATTACATTATCTGCACAGTCAATGCCATACACCTCTAGTTCATTGTGATCTTAAGCCAAGCAATGTTCTTCTGGACAATGATCTGACCGCTCTTGTTAGCGACTTTGGTTTGGCAAAGTTCCTGCCTGATTCAGGTCAAGATGCTAATGTAAATCAGTTCAGCTCAATTGGGATTAAAGGCACAGTAGGTTATGCTGCTCCAGGTAAGTATTATAGTGGAGATCTTAGTCTATATATTTTCTGAACCCCATTTTGTCTCCATTAGACCATACCATAGTAACAATTAATTCTGCAATTTATACTTTCTTAAGACTCCGGATGCTCATTATCCTAAGCCACAGACAGCCGTTACGTTGGGAGATCTCTACCTCCTGATTTTCTGCTATTGATACTTACAACCAGAGGTAGATACAGCCTTAGTTTAATGGATTCAACCGGATCTAGTATGTTTGACACTGAATATGGGTAGATATGTGAAAAACTAGTTAAATTTCAATAAAGATTATATTTTGAACCCATAATTTCAAAAGTATAATGAGTTCAGTGTAAGAATCTTAGACGTTAAAGCCATCAAGTTTAAATCTTGGATCTGCCTTGCCTCTGCTAAGGACGTCTCTTCTCTCAAATAATTCCTGACTAGTGGTAGTTTCGTCTAAGGACCTGAATAAGAGGTTTATGCTTTTTGGGGCATTTAACATAACTAGTAATTTTCTATTGGAAAATTGATACAAGTGATCTATGTTGCTTAGGCATTTTTTGACAAATGCTTAGGATCTCCAATATTACTATGAAACACCTTCTCTGATACATCATTTTTTTCAGAATATGGCATGGGTGGTCAGGTATCAAGTCAAGGAGATGTCTATAGCTTTGGGGTTCTTCTATTGGAGATTTTCACGGGACGAAGACCAACCAGTGAACTATTTGAGGACAATGAAACTCTTCACAGCTTTGTTAAGCATGCATTGCCCGGTCAAGTGATGGATGTTGTGGATCAATCTTCTTTATACGAGACAGAGCCAGGGAATCTTATGGATATACTCAGCGGCAGAAGTGACTTCACAGACGAATTTGTTGAATGCTTGGTTTCTATTCTCACTACTGGAGTTGCTTGTTCAGAGGAAACTCCACTAGCCAGAATAAGCATGGGTCGAGTTGTTTTGGATCTCACTTCCATCAGAGACAAATTGAGCAGAATTTTAGTTCATTCAGAGGAAGTGAAGATCTCAAGGAAAGGTGAATTGACCTCATAGAGAACATGTACTTAAGGTTTGTTACTGGACTTATTTGACCTCGTAGATATTTGTCCAGAGTAAAGACACAATTGAACTATGCTAATAGTTTCTTGTTTCTCTTTGCTTCAGTATGAATGTTATGTTACTCTGAAAGTTAACAATTACCCATGTTTGACAGTTTGAAGTAGACAACGTGAAAGAAATAAGTACATTGGTGGCTTTATATGACA
The DNA here is from genome assembly GCA_030864215.1 of Capsicum pubescens. NCBI lineage: Eukaryota > Viridiplantae > Streptophyta > Magnoliopsida > Solanales > Solanaceae > Capsicum > Capsicum pubescens. The sequence continues at coordinate 6,343,560 of CM061543.1, forward strand.
GTTCCTATCTCAGTGTGTCTAATCTACATCATGTTTCATCTACATGCTAATTAACAACATATATGCAATCATCAGCGCGACCTGCCTGAGCTATTAATTCCATAGGGAGGCAATATATAAAAAGTAACATCCTGTCTCTGTAGTATATGAAGTGAATTCTAAAACTCACCAGTAGTCCTTACATGAGCAGTTCCCCTCTTTAAAATGATGGAACCGGTACCGATCCCTCAATAGTATTTCTCGATCATAAATCTTGGAGAGAAGCTTGGCAACAGCGTGGCAGTCCCCACATACACGTAAATTCTTAACGATATGAATTGGTTGAGATGGAGCCACACTGATAAGTCCGAATGCCATGGCTAGTTTTTCGCTGTGAAGATTTAGCGCTTGTTCCTGCATATCTTCTTCTTCAACAAGTTGCAGTATCTGTGACTTGTTGGAAACATAACCTACATGCTTCAGTCTAGTTGCAATCTCATCCAATTTCGCATAGATTTTCTGCGACTGAGGGTGAGTAGTATCTCCCACTAGAAACTCATGAACAATACTGTTGACCTCAATTGAGCTACAACCTGGTTCTTTCTTCAATCCACATTCTCTCATACGCTTCCTTAACATAGAAACCTCGTCCCATTTCCCTGATTTCGCATAAATATTGGATAAAGTTACATATGCACCATGATTTTCAGGTTCCAACTCAAGTAAACGGTTACAAGCTTGTTCGGCTAGTTCAAGATTGCCGTGTAATCTACATGCCCCAAGCAGAGCACCCCAAACTGTTGGACCAGGGGTTACTGGCATATTATTTATCAGTTCTTCAGCTTCTTCCAGTTCACCTGCACGGCCAAGTATATCAACTAAGCAAGCGTAATGTTTTACCCCTGGAACAATCCCATAAGCGTTCACCATTTGGTTAAAGATTGCCCGCCCCTCCTCCACCAATCCTGAGTGGCTGCAAGCACATAATACGTTTATGAGCGTAACGGAATTAGGCTTGACCTTGTGTTCTTGCATTTTCAAGAACAAACTTATTGCTTCTTCGCCACGCCCATGCATTGCTAAGCCAGCAACCATAGCACTCCATACAAACACATCTCTAATATTGACAGAATCGAATATTGCAAGTGCTTTTTCCACATCCCCGCACTTGGAATACATGTCGATCAGTGCAGTAGTAAGGTGACAGTTTAACTTTATTCCTAGCTTCTTCATGTACACATGAATCCACCTACCTAAATCGATTGCACCCAACTGAGCACATGCAGATAGCGCACAGACAAGAGTTACCTCATCAGGTTCTGCCTTCTTGTGGAGCTGCAACTCATTGAAAACAGCTAAAGCCTCCTTTGGTTTGCCACTCTTCTCATAAGCTGAGATAAGAGCATTCCAAGCAGCAATATCTTGGCTAGGCATCGTATTTAAAATACTTCTTGCTGCAACAAAATTTCCCGCCCTTGCATACCCAACAAGCATAGTTGTCCAAGAAAAAACATCCTTCTCCCCCATCTTGTCAAACAATCTATCAGCATCCTCAATGCTCCCACATTTCACATACATATCAAGAATCGCATTATCTAAAATTAAGCTCTCCTTAATCCCACCCCTCTCAATAAACGCGTGCACCCATCTACCAAACTCCAAATCCATCTTCTTCCCACAAGCAGACAAAACCGCCATCATGGTCACATCATTAGGCCTCACATTCTCCTCCCCCATCCTATCAAACATCTTCAACGCCTCATCAACACAACCGCCTTCAACAAAACCCAATATCATCGTATTCCAAGAAACAACATCCCTTGTCTGCATACACTCAAAAACCAAATACGCCGAATTCAAACATCCACAATCAGCATAAAAATGAATCAAAGAATTACAAACAAATACATCAAAACCAACCCTTTTCCCTTTAACTACCATCCCATGAAGTCCTCTACCGAATCGAAAAGCTTTCATCTTTGCAGATGCTTTGAACACAAATGGGTAAGTAAATTTACTCGGAAACTCACAACCGTCACAAATCATATTAACAAACATCAAGATACTCTGCATTGGGTCCAGGCTAGAAGAATAAGCACGAATAAGCGCATTCCAAGAAAATAGATTTGGTTGAGGAATTTGATCGAACACTTGATGGGCATAATTGAGACTAGAGAAATGTGATAAAGCAGAAGCTTCGATGAGTTTGCTAGCTGAAAAGGGGTCGAAGAAGAGCCCAATACGAAGCATTTGAGCATGAATTTGTTTGAGCTGCTTGATGCTGTGGCATTTTTCGATGAGTAAAATTAGCGGGTGATTTTGAAAATACCGGTCGTTATTGACAGTTTTGGAAGTTGGGTTCCGTTTTGGAAAGTGTTGGTGACGTGGCGGGGGAAGTACCTGAGTGTATGGAGTCGCCATAAGATCCTCGTCGCTTATTTTTGACCTTAAAATAAAAAATTGTACTTCCTCCGTTTAAAAAAAAATAATTTACTTTTTTTTTTACTTCATTTAAAAAAAAATAATTCCTTTTTCTTTTTAATAATTTTTTAATTTTTAGCTTTCCACATGACATATTTAAGACCACAAGATTGAAGGACATTTTGATACATTTAACATATTTTTAATTTAACACCACAAGATTCAAAAGTCTTCTTTATTTTCTTAAACTCATCAAATCAAACTAGATCATTCTTTTTTAAACGGAGGAAGTAGTACGTAGTAACTACTTAAATTGTTTAAATACTAATATTTCACTTCACAAGATTGAATTGGACTAATTCTTAGAATCAAATTAAATTACATTACTTTAATATTTCTAGTTTAGATGTTCTAATAAAAGTGAATGTCATAGCATACGCGAATGTTACAGCCAATTTGTTTTCGTCACTTGTAAAAAATGGAGAGGTCTATATTCTAATTAATACTTTTATCTATATCTATAATTTATATTGTTGGGTTATTGGGTCTTTTTTCCTTCTTATGTGGATAAATGAAGCTCAATTTGGACCAACCCACTTTTGCACATAGGCCCATTATTATGGTACATATATATTGATATTTTTAGGTCTTATTCACCATCACAAAAAGAGAGTTTTCAGCTGCCAAAGAGAGAAAAACAAAGCTGATTTTCACACCTAAATTTCAGCCACAACTGTCAACTTCAAATTGCGATTCCCGCTTCGTTTCTTGTCCGATTGAGCTGATTTTTGGACTGCTTGTTCCTCTCATCTCAATCTTTTATTAGGAACTGACAGAGATGGATTTGGTGGCCTGTAGCACCTGTTCTTCATTCCCGAACAGTAGCTGCGTTTTTTATGCTTTCACTCCTTTATTTCTCTAGTGTTTGGTGTTGTGGTTTATGTATTGTTTCTTGTTGTTTGACACTTGTTTTGTGGCCATTTTGAAGGATAATATTGTAACTCTTTGGTGATTATAGTGGAGGTTTGGTCCCGTGATTTTTTACTCTTCACACCGAAGGATTTTCCACGTAAATTTGGTGTCTTGTGTGATTGTCTTTATTCTTGCCCTATCGCATTTGTGTGGTAATTCATTTGCTGCCATATTACTTTGTTTTTCTTGGTTTGCTTGTTTCCTCTTGGTTCAAGTTGAAAGGGAAAGTTTAGTCTTGGGTATTTTTCGTTGCTACCCCGTCGGGCTCTTTGATTGTGTGCCCGTCTTTCCAAACAAGTGGTATCAGAGAGTTGGCTGTTGTTGATTGTAGATTTGAATGATGGAGGCAAATATGAGCAAGATGGTGTGTTTGAATGGTAGTAACTATCATACTTGGAAAGGCAAGATGAAAGATCTTCTATTTGTCAAGAAAATGCATCTACCTGTGTTTGCATCTACTAAACCTGAATCCATGACAGATGAGGATTGAGAATTTAAGCACTTATAGATTTGTGGCTATATCAGACAATGGGTTGAAGATAATGTTAGAAATCATATTGTGAATAAGACACGTGCTAGAAGTTTGTGGGACAAGCTCGAGACACTTTATACTTCGAAAACTGGTAATAAAAAGTTGTTCCTGCTTAAGTAATTGATGAATATCAGGTATAAAGAGGGCAGTTCTATTTCTGATTATATAAATGATTTTCAGGGTGTCCTTGACCAGCTGTCCGGAATGGGTGTAAAGTTCGATGAAGAAATTCAAGGACTTTGGCTTCTTAATACTCTGCCTGACTCTTGACTAATTCTGCTCCCGGTGGTATTGTAACTATGAAATATGTTAAAAGTGGTGTCTTGAATGAAGAGATGAGAAGAAGATCTCAGGCCTCATCTTCTTCATCTTCACACTCTGATGTTTTGGTTACTGAAGAGAGGGGGAGAAACAAGTTCAGAGATTCAAATTATAGAGATAAAAGTAGAAGCAAGTCAAGGTCCAAATTCAAGAATGTTACATGTGACTATTGCAAAAAAAAGGGTATATCATGAAACATTGTTACAAGCATAAGAGAGATATAAGACGGCAAAAGAAAGAAGGCGATAATAAAAATTGTGTTGTTGTTGTTGCTAATGATGATCTTATTGTTGCTTGTGGTGAGAATGTCATTAATCTTGTTCGCGATGAGTCTAGCTGGTTTTTAGATTCTTGTGATGCCTCGGAAAAAAAAATCGTTAAGATCTCGGACGAAAATATGTTTAATTCTGTTCTTTATCGTGATTAATAATTTTTCTGTGTGGAATTTCTGGATATGCGACCCGTCATCACGTAGAGCATCGAATAAGATTTCCAACGATATGTGGATCATCCAAAACGGACACTCGAGCGATGAGTTATGATCATTCCGATCTAACCGTGAATAGTGGTGAACAGTAAATGTGCAGGAAAAAAATACTGAGGCCAGGTGAATTTTAGGGTCAACTTCAAACGATCATAAATCCTTGTACATAATAATCTGGGTGAGCTACTATATATCAACAGAAAGCTCTGAAAGTCCTCTTTCCAATGAAATTGGTTTTATCCAATTTGGCCATCGAAGCAAAAAGTTATGGTCGATCTACTTCAGCCTATCAAAACAGTCCACCAAAGGACAAATTTGATATTATTTGATTTTTAAGGGTATTTTGGTCAGTCCCACTCCAATCCATCCGGGTAAACCATGGATTTAAGTCATTAAGAGCATTCAATAGCTCATTTTTCTCCAAAATTTCCTAAGGTTCAAACCCCAACTCTACTACTTCAAATTTCATCCTTCTATGTCTCTTGATTGAACCGTAGAAATTTCAAATTGATTTGGAATTCGAGTTGATCATGTTAAGGACTTCGAGAAGCACCCTTTATTTTCGTGAATAAAGTTTCGGAGTTGGAAGTTCGTATTCATCTTCTATTTTTAGGTATGTGGGGCTTTGAACAAGATTATCCTTTCGATTTTGTGCCCGGTATTTTTGTTGAATTACATTGACATGAAATTTTACATATTTTACCATGAATTGGAAATATGGTTTTATATCTTATATTATTGTCCATGAGCTATGGGATTATGTCATCTGATATGTGTATGATGTTGAGATGGAATTATGTCCAAAAAGTATTTAATTATGAGAGTATGATGATTTAATTTGTTAAGCCTTGATTTATACTATCATTCCACTATTTCCTTATTATGAATTTATAATTGATATTGGAAATTCTATATCCCTACTATGGGTTGATGTCTCAAGTACCTTTAAATGAGAGTTGGATGGCAAATTGAGAAATGTTGATATTGAAGTTGCAATGAGTCTTGGTATTTTCCGAATGGTTTTGATGAGTTAAATTGTTGAAAATATTATGTATTGAGTCTTCATATCCTTGTCCAAATGTCGAGTCGGTTATGGTTCAATGCATTGATACCTTGTTGATGTTGAGGAAGATTAAAATATTTTGACCTAAAATGTGTTGAGTTAGGAATCCACAAATTGATATGATTTGATAAATGAGAAAGAGATTTGATTTGGTCTTTATGATAGACCCTTGTGATGTTGTGGTGGATTTCCTAACGCGTTCTGAGCTTGTCGGGGAGTAGTACTTAGCACCGAGAGGGAAATTTGGTATTTCCCCAAACCTATGTGCCACCGTAGGGTTGTTTGGTGATGATATTATTGGTCAGAGAGCCCGATTGTGATTATTGCAGTTTTAAGGTCGTACTTCCTGGCAAAGAGTATGACGCTCCCGCCAACGGGGGTTTCAAACGTTGGTATTCCACGTAGCTCACGTGGGGTTGTCGGTTATATGAAACTCCCCTGTCCATAAGAGTTATGTTTATTGAAATACCGAGTCACTCCGAGTTTTGATGTGGTAAGTCAAGTTGCGTATGATGATCTACAATGATTTATGAGGTTTTTCTCCTACATTTCCTATCTAAGATGTTATGAGTTGCATGATTCAATGTCACTCAAGCCAGGTGTGTCATTATGGTCCGTATGTACGTTTTTACGAAATTTATGATATTATTTATATTTTGCATGCGCCCCCACATACTGAGTACGTATCTTGTGCTGACCCACATATTTCTCTATGGGCTACATTCTTACCATGATGTAGGTTCAGGTACTCAGCCGCAACCGCGAAAGTGATATCCGAGTGTCGCATCTACGTTCCTTCAGTGGTGAGTCCTCATGGTTCGAGGAACAAGTTGCTAGTTTTGGTGCTGTTGTTTTGTGATCCATTTGATCTGTTGAATCAGTTGGGGGTTTGTCCCAATGGCTTGTTGATTTTGCTGTATAGAGACTATGTCAGACTAGTGTATTGTTGGGTTGGTTTGTGTATAGACATTCCATATATGTACAGTCTAACGATATTCCGTGTCATGTGCGATGTGATATGATATGTACTTATATATATATATATATCCTTAGCGTAGCGTGTATGTTGTTGTGTTGGAACCCAAGGGTAGTGTTTTGGCTTAAAGGGTTAGCTTGAGGCTACGTGTAGCCTTGGGCACCGTGTGGCGTCTCGAGATGATATTTTGGGGCGTTACAATTCTGGTGCTACATCTCATGTTACGCCAAAGAAGGAATTATTTTCTTCTTATACTCCAGGTAATTTTAGGATGTTAAAAATGGACAATAATGATGAAGTTAAAGTACTTGGCATTGGCACGATTTGTTTGAAAAGTAACAATGGTTCCAAACTAGTTCTCAATAATGTCAAGCATGCTCCAGATGTTCGACTGAATTTGATTTCTGTAGGGAACCTTGATAATGAGGGTTATGTTAAAATCCTTGGTGCTGGCCAGTGGAAGCTTACTAGAGGTTCGATGATTGTGGCTCGAGGTGACAAGTTGTCTAACTTGTACGTATTTCAGGGTTCTATTTATAGAGGCTTGATAAACTTGATGGAGAATGATACTTCATCAGAGTTGTGGCATAGAAGGTTGAGTCATATGAGTGAGAAGGGGATTGATAGTTTGGCTAAGAAAAATTTACTTTCTGGAGTAAAACAAACAAAGTTGAAGAAGTATGTTCATTGCTTAGCCGGTAAACAGAAAAGAGTTTCTTTCCAGAGTCATCCGCCTTCAAGAAAGCTCGATTTGATGGAGTTGGTGCATTTTGATTTGTGCGGTTCTTTTAAAGTAAGGTCTCATGGTGGTGCACTTTACTTTGTGACTTTTATTGATGATAATTCTCGCAAACTTTGGGTATTTCCTTTGAAGTCCAAGGATCAAGTACTTGATGTGTTCAAGAATTTTCAGGCCTTGGTTGAAAGACAGACAGAGAAAAAATTGAAATTCATCCGTTCAGATAATGGTGGTGAGTATATTGGTCCTTTTGATAGATATTGCAGAGAGCAGGGTATTCGGCATCAGAAAATTCCTCCAAAGACTCCTCAGTTGAATGGCTTAGCAGAGAGGATAAACAGAACACTAGTTGAGAGGGTTAGATGTATGCTTTCAGATGCTAAGCTGCCAGATTCCTTTTGGGCAGAAGCACTTAATACGGTTGTTTATGTTATCAATTTATCTCCTACTGTTGCTTTGAATGGTGATGTCCCTGACAGAGTTTGGTCTGGTAAGAATGTTTCTTATGATCGTCTTAGAGTCTTTGGGTGTAAATCTTCTGTTCATGTTCCTAAGAATGAAAGGTCAAAGTTGGATGTTAAAACTAGATAGTGTATCTTCATTGGTTATGGTCAAGATGAATTTGGCTATCGTTTCTATGATCCAGTTGAGAAGAAACTTGTTAGAAGCCGCGATGTTGTGTTCTTTGAAGACCAAACAATTGAAGATTTTGACAAAGCTGAGAAGGTTGATTCTCAGAGTAGTGAGAGCCTAGTTGATGTTGATCCAGTTCCTTTGACTACTGCTCCTGAAAAAAATCATCATGATGATGAAGATGATGATCATGTTCAGAATGACCAGCAAGAAGTTGTTGATGCTCCAGTGCAAGTTAATATGGTTGATCACCAACCAGTTGTTGATGCTCCATAGAGTTCTCTCAGATGATCTACAAGAGAGAGAATACCTTCATCTCGTTATTCTCCCAGTGAGTATGTACACTTGACTGACGGGGGAGAACCTGAGAGTCTTAATGAGGCCATAGAAAGTGGAGAAAAAGAAAAGTGGTTTGATGCTATGGAAGATGAAATTAAATCTTTGCAAAATAATCATACCTTTGATTTGGTTAAGCTGCTTAAAGACAGAAAAGCTTTAAAACATAGGTGGGTGTTTTGGGTGAAGCATGAAGATGGTAATCCAATTCCATGGTACAAAGCTAGATTGGTTGTGAAGGGATTTAACTAGAAAAATGGAGTTGATTTTGATGAGATATTTTCTCCGATTGTAAAGATGTCATCCATTCGTGTGGTTCTAGGCTTAGCAGCAAGTCTAGATTTAGAGGTTGAGCAAATGGATGTTTAAACTGTTTTTCTCCATGGTGACTTAGATGGAGAAATTTATATGGAGCAACCCGAAGTTTTTGAAGTCAAGGAAAAAGAGAATTATGTTTGCAAATTGAAGAAGAGCTTGTATGGTTTGAAACAAGCTCCTAGGCAATGGTACAGGAAGTTTGGTTCCTTTATGAGTTAGCAGGGCTTCAAGAAGACTACTTCAGACCATTGTGTTTTTGTGCAAAAATTCTCTGATGGTGACTTTATTATTGTGTTGTTTTATGTTGATGACATGTTTGTTGTTGGTCATAATGCTTGCAGGATTCAAAAGTTGAAACAAGAGTTGAGTAAGTATTTTTCTATGAAAGACTTAGGACCAGCAAAGCAGATTCTTGGCATGCAGATTGTCCGTGACAGAAAGGCTAAGAAGTTGTGGTTATCACAAGAGAAGTACATTCAGAAAGTACTTCGAAGGTTTAACATGGACAAGGCTAAGGTTGTCAGTACACCTTTAGCTATGCACTTCAAGTTGAGCACGAAGCAGTGTCCTTCCAGTGATGATGAGAAAGAAGATATGGAGAAAGTTCCTTATGCTTCAACTGTTGGTAGTTTGATGTATGCAATGGTTTGCACAAGACCGGATATTGCTCATGTTGTTGGTGTTGTTAGTCGTTTTCTTTCTAATCCGGGAAGAGAACATTGGAATGTTGTGAAGTGGATTATGAGATATCTTTGTGGCACTTCTAGTCTGAGTTTGTGTTTTGGTACAGGGAAGCCTAGTCTTTGTGGTTATACTGATTCAGATATGGACGGTGATGTTGATACTCGCAAGTCTACTTCAGCGTATTTGGTTACTTTTACAGAGAGAGTTGTGTCTTGGCAATCTAGGTTGCAAAAATGTGTTGCTCTATCTACTACAGAAGTTGAGCTTATTGCTGTCGTTGAAGCTTGTAAAGAATTGCTTTGGATGAAGAGATTCTTGGGGGAACTTGGTTGTGCTCAAGAGAGGTATGTGCTTCATTGAGACAGTCAAAGTGTCATACATCTTGGCAAGAATTCTACATTTCATGGTCGGTCTAAACACATTGATGTAAGATACCATTGAATTCGGGATGTATTGGATTCTAAGTTGCTTGAACTTGAGAAGATTCATGCGGATTATAATGGTTCCGATATGATGACTAAAGTTTTGCCAAGAGAAAAGTTTGAAGATTGTTGCATGATCGTCGGGATGGCGGTCTCCTCCACATAGTTGGGAGGGGGAGAATTGTTGGGTTATTGGGTCTTTTTTCCTTCCTATGTGGATAAATGAATCCCAATTTGGACCAGCCAACTTTTGCCCATAGGCCCGTTATTATGGGGCATATATATTGATCTTTTTAGGTCTTATTCACCATCACAAAAAGAGAGTTTTCAGCAGTCAAAGAGAGAAAAACAAAGCTGATTTTGGCACCTAAATTTCAGCCACAACTGTCAACTTCAAATTGCGATTCCCGCTTCGTTTCTTGTCCGATTGAGCTGATTTTTGGACTGCTTGTTTCTCTCATCTCAATCTTTGATTAGGAACTGACGGAGCTTGATTTGGTGGCCTGTAGATCCTGTTCTTCATTTTCGAATAGTAGCTGCATTTTTTGTGCTTTCACTCCTTTATTTCTCTAGTGTTTGGTGTTGTGGTTTATGTATTGTTTCTTGTTGTTTGGTACTTGTTTTGTAGTCATTTTGGAGGACAATACTGTAACTCTTTGGTGATTATAGTGGAGGTTTGGTGCCGTATTTTTTTACTCTTCACACCGAAGGGTTTTCCACGTAAATTTGGTATTTTGTGTGATTGCCTTTATTCTTGCCCTATCGCATTTGTGTGGTAATTCATTTGCTGCCATATTACTTTGTTTTTCTTGGTTTGCTTGTCTCCTCTTGGTTCAAGTTGAAAGGGAAAGTTTAGTCTTGGGTATTTTTTGCTGCTACCCCGTCGGGCTCTTTGATTGTGTGTCCGTCTTTCCTAACATATATCTATATCTATAATCTATAATCTATTAAAAGTGTGAAGGGCCTTATAAATGTTATTTAAACTTTTTACCCTACATTAAAAATCTTTGTTTTAGACAAAATCGTTTTTTCACTATTTTTTCCTAATATTTAAAAGTTAAAAATTAATTAAATATATTTATGGTAAGACCTTTTCTTATTAGAAGTCATCAGAATTTCACTATTTTTTTCTAATTTAAGTGTTAAAAATTAATTAAATATATTTATGGTAAAATCTTTCTTTATTAGAAATCATCAAAATTAATGAAAATTAATACTTTTTTCATTAGTTTAAAAATTCTAAATTAACTAAATTTGATTTTAAGAAGATTTGAAAAATCTAGAAATAAATGCAAAATCGTTAGAATAAGAAATTTTTTAAAAATATCAAATTTTTTAAAAAATTAAGTATTTAATAAGTATGTAATCAATGATTTTGTAAAGATAAGACTTTATAAATAAATAAAAAATTAAATATAAAAAAATAATAATAATCACAATACAAATATGATTCAAATTGATGTGTATCTCTTAACTTGTGGCAACAAGGGAAAGATGTACTATATGTCAAACACAAAAGTGATGATTCATCAACCACTTGAAACTTTTGGTGGTAAAATATATGTGTTTATATATTTATATTTACATTATTTTATTAAAGCGTGAAAGATTTTTGAAAAGTGATTTGAACTTTTACACTTTATTAAAAATCATTGCAATATAAAAATAATAATAATCATAACACAAATATGATTCAAATTGACGCGTCTCTGTTAACCTGTGGCAACAAAGGAAAGATGTACTATATGACAAACGCAAAAGTGATGATTCATCAATCACTTGAAACTTCTGGTGATAAAATATATATGTTCATATATTTACGTTTACATTATTTTATTAAAGCGTGAGATTTTTAAAAAGTGATTTAAACTTTTACACTTTATTAAAAATCATCGCAATAGACAAAATCATTTAATTTTAGATAGTCAACCGTTACACGTGCGGTTAAACTAGTTTCTTAAAATCATCAACGTCTTGAAGATATTCTCTTACGAAGCTCCTGCTTTTTAGTGTTGTAGTTGTGGCAAAATTGTTTGTGGAGATGTTCTTGTTTTGTGTCTTAAACATACGTATTTATCCATGTATGAAATGTTCTAACAGAGACTATGCCTAGACTATTTTTCTCTTTAATCGCTGTGTACATGAAAAATTCTGGAAAAATAAAACGAATGAAATTAAAACAGCAATGCTTCAATGGCGTTCCATGTTATAAGTTGATAATGCTTGAGTTGGATCTCATTCAACAGGATAATAGTAATTGCCCCTGCTTTGACCATATTATTTTATCCTATATAGGAGGACAATGGGGATTTATTTGAGAGTCCTTCCATACGAAAATGCTTTAAATACAAATTAAGGTAAATATTGACCGAACTTGAAGTAGGATGATAGTGTCCAATCTTGCACTACGTAATAGGACATCACTCAAAACGTTGAGAGACAAGCCCAGAAAATTTGAAAAATGTACAAAAACACAAGGAAAAGATCAAGAAGAAATAGAAGAAGGGAAAGGGAGAACTATAACCAATTTGGTGGACTTTATCCAGAAAACATTATCAGTTCCAGACCATTTGGATTCGAATACTAAGGTACTCTCACCGCAGATGGAATATTTGTTGCAGTTGAGGTATAAACACCGGCAGTGTGCACAAAAGTTTCATGGCTGAATGCCAAGTTGTAAAGAGACTCAAACTAAGGATTTTGAGTCCAAGGATTTCAGCAAACAGCTAGGATCGTTGATTGCACATAAAGATAAAGAGGGTCAAATCAATCAATCAACTGCACTTCCATCCCAAACTAGTTGACAGCGGCCCAAGAATCCCTTAATACATAGAAGGGTTGATGCAATTGACACGTTCAAAAGAGAATGACCACAACTATTGACAATTGCGCCGAATTGCTGATAATCACTTGATTTATAAGTCAAGCAAGTTTTACCCGACAGGGCCATTGCCATGAACGTAGTCGTTTGCAAGAACTAGATCTAGTGCTCTACTGATATTAAGGGAACCACAGGACGTGCAGCTTCAAATACACAATATGAGTCGGTTCATTTACTGGTATTAAGGGAACCACAGGACATGCAGCTCCAGGTACACACCACGAATCAGTTCAGCTCTACTGATATTTAGGGAACAAAAGGACATGCAGCTCTACGTACACAACTAAGTACAATAAGATGGTCCTCGAGGAAACATATCCATAACTGTCGATAAGTGTGTATAAAAACTCTCAGCTTCTCACGGGAATAATATGAAGTAAGAAAAAGAGCTCAATGGTTTATCCTCTGTCTAGCTCTTATCCCCAAAATTCAGTAGTGAATTCCATCGCATGAAATCTACGTGATGATTCCAAATCTCCCAGAGTATACAATAGGTCTCAGGCATTGGGATAAAGGAATGTGTAGGCCACAATATCATCTAATACTCAAAATGGCAATACCTAATCTGTGATGCAAATCTGGGATGCACATAAGCTACTTGACTAAATATGAAGGGACGAAGTTTCTGGTCCAAACAGAAGAGACTATACTAGAAATTGGAGTCTTCATGTATGGCACAACTTTCAAGGATTAAGGGGATAAAACATATGCAGAATTGGCAATACCGGCTATAAGATAAAAGTTCCTTGGTATTAGAAGTTATAACAGGTTGCCGTTGCCCTACTATTGAAGATTGAGGAGAGAATGCAGCCAGAAATAAATTATTTGGAACTTTTGATTCAAATAAAAGTTACTGATGTATCTTTTGCTTGTCGTTTTCTTATCATCTTTGTCTTCCTTTTTATTACAGATGGTCTGCAAATTTCCCTTTAGCAGTGACAGATAAAGTTTACATAGACCATCGTTATACACTTCAAAAGGATAACTTAGAAATGGAAGCCTATGGTCATGGAGGTGTTGTTCATCTACGAGAAAAACCAGCTCCCAATCAATTAACCAAAGGGTCAAACTGACATAGGAATTGAAGGAATATAAATCAAACTCCAATCAATTAACCAAAGGGTCAAACTAAACAGAGCACCCCATCTCGTCATACAGTGATCGCTACAAATGAAATGTAAATGTTTTCCTAATAGCACTTATGAAATCACACAACAAACCCTACTAACGATTGAAAAGCACAATGAACCCTATTAATAAAAAGCAATTAATCAATCAATCAACTACACCTCAATCACAAACTTAGGTGTGGTTGGCTCTATGAATCCTCTAGGTCTATTTAAGATCTCTATTTGAGCTCATTTGATTACGAATCTCTTAGTCAAAATATCAAGTGATTAACTCAATAAATGAAAAGATAACTTTTTCTTTGAACATATAACTCAAATAAAAATGTTTCCTAATAGCACGTGACGAAATCGCAAAAACAAACCCTATTAACGAAAAGCAATTAATCAATCAATCAACTACACCTCAATCCCAAGCATAGTTGTGGTCGTTGTATAAATCCTCTATATCTATTTAAGCTCTATTTGAGCTCAATATATCCAAATTACGAATGTAAAAACAAACTCTCTCAGTTAAAATACTAGTACTCCACCGTTAGAGAGGTCAAGGGACGTTCATCCAATCATCACTCGATAGCTCAAAACTGATTAAGTGAGTAACTCTACAGATGAAAAGACAAACTTTTTCATTAAACATATTAACTCACAGGACCAAATGAGAGTATCATACGAGCCAGCAGTTACTAACAGAGTCTGCAAAATACAAACATGGAAAAAAAGAGAAACACATAATAAGAGTTTCAAACAGTTATAGAAACATGCACCTCCACACATATAACTAACTAATTCCAGCTATCAATAATCAACAACTTCAGAATCAGTAACAGACCGCGAATGCTGAACAATCGATCTGCCAATTGAATTAATCCACTCCTCTTTCTCCTTCTCCGTATCCGCAATGAAATACATCGTATCACGACTCGTAGACAGCTCGAAAGCGAACGGCTTATTGATAACATCTTCAGCTCCTTTAACAGTAAGACATTCGGCAACGGAGACAACGCCACGTGGCACCGCGGCGCGTGAGACGCACGAAGGGTCTTTGAACCAGAGAAGCTTACCTTGTTTGAGAATAAACCACCGACGGCGCCAGGTTTTGATGTACTCGCCTTGCTTTGTTAGCCATCCGGTTCGTTCAGGGTTTGACCAAAATTCGATTTCTTCGTAATCTGAAGGGTTAGGGTTTGCGCCGGTAACTGATCGGAATAGAGACTCCATTTTGGGGGATTTAGGGATTCGAATTGACCGGAGTTCGGTGAATTGGTGTATTTATATATCGCCGGCGAAACGACGGAGCAGAGATCGCTGTCACGATGTACTTATTCGCTGTCACTGCTAATAGTTTTTTTTTTCTACATTTATTTCGCGAATCTCTTACAGATATTGGTACTACCTCCCAACAATGTTTTCATTGCGTGACACTTTTCACTTATTAAAATTCAGAATATATAAAAAAATAAAATTTTGAAAAATCCACATACTGACGTGACAATAATTACAATTACTAATATTTTTTTATATAACTTTTAGATATAAAATATATGAGTATCAAAATTAATTTGTTTAGTTTTACTTCAAAAAATAATGAAATTAACTCTAGAAAAATAAAAATTATCACTTATAGTTGATTTAGCCAAGTTTATTTTTTAAAAATAAAATATTTGATCAAATCTTTAAGAAAAAATAAGTATTTCTAAAGAGTGGCAGAAGTTCTTTTTTAAAAATTTAAAAAATTAATTTTTTTTATCTAAAATTACTTTTTGGAAAAATACTTTTGTGAAAAAAATATTTAAAAACATTTTTTTAAAAATTAGTTAAAATTTATTATTGCCAAAAGTATTTTAAATTTATTGATTAAACACAAATTATTTCTTATCAAAAGTAAGTTGCAACTAGTAGTACTTCTTTTTTTTTTTTTTGGTCATAAAGATGGTGAATTACTCTCTCTCTCCAAAATTGCTAGCATTATTTTCCTTTTTGTCGGTCTCAAATTGATCGATATTTTTCTTTTTATTTTAAAATCATTACAGTATGATACTTATAGTTTCACTCCACTATTTTCTACCCAAAAAAGAGAGATACTCTTTTAAATGGTTGATCTGATCTATTATGTGATCCCACTATAATATCAGCTAGTATTTTAGACAAACTAAACTAATTACTCCTTTATATGTCTTAATTATTATATAGAGAGTTAAATGATAACTTTTATCCTATAATTTTTTAACTACCTTTAAAAATATTTTGAATTGATAAAAATTATAAGTTAAAGTATTTTTATGTAATTTTATATATAAATTTTATTTGAAAAATAAAAATTTTATATATAAATTCATGCCTGATCCTTATACTTCGAATGCAGCCACATGCCACGTAGAGAGCAGATTGTGATAATTTCCCTGTAGTTCTCAAATTCTTTGCTGATTAAAATATGCCAAACAAAAGTGGGACCATAGGAAGCACATAGTAAAGCTCTTAGAGGGGGTTTGAATGTGCTTATAAGTTGAGCCCATAATGATGTTTGGTAAAGTTATAAGTTATTTAAAATAAGTTGATTTTAGTTTTTTTTAAAGCCAAAAGTTAAGTAGGTCCTGATTTTTTTAAAATTTTAAGTTGACTATGTAAATTACTATTTTGTCCCTTGCAATTATATGTTATTCTAATTTTATCCTTAATCAATAATTTTATTTTGTCTTTCAAATAAATAAATGGGTTGATTAGCCCCGCGTTGAATAAAAAAGAAAACTTAATAATACGAAATCTTAACGTAACCATAAAGAAATAAATAATCTTTTAATATATAATTATATTTTTCAAACACAAACATTCAACACTTTAAACTCTTAAAAAAAATATTTTTAGCGCACAAATTAATAGTCATTCATGAAAATATTTTTTTAATATATATATATTAAAATATATATTTATTTTAATTTGAATCATTTTAGCAATAAAAATTAATAATAATCAACTCTATATATTATTAACAACTATAAGGTATTTCAGTTATTTTAACAAAAAAAAAGTGCTTAAAAACATTATTTACCAAACACATCAATAATTTTTTAAAAAAATTTCAACACTTTTATCCAAACACTTAACTACTTATTTTTAAAATAAAATTAGCACTTTCAAAAACACTTTTTTTTAGCCTTTTTTTTTTCCAGCTTATCCAAACGGACTCACATCCTACTTTGTTGGCACACTCTTCTATGAGACTACGACAAATCAAATGTCATTCTCCCCCTCTTAATTTATGCTGCACATTTTTTAGTGAATTTAAATTTTGTGTATTATTTGTGCAAAATATAAAAATCTCCTATGTAATTTTTTCTATTTTATTATTTGTACATACTATGAAGATAAACTTAATTCTGCTATTGCAGATTATTTAATTTCTCTCTTTTTTTTAATTTTATATG
This sequence comes from Capsicum pubescens, assembly GCA_030864215.1. Taxonomy (NCBI): domain Eukaryota; kingdom Viridiplantae; phylum Streptophyta; class Magnoliopsida; order Solanales; family Solanaceae; genus Capsicum; species Capsicum pubescens. The sequence continues at coordinate 6,360,870 of CM061543.1, forward strand.
ATAGTGTAGAATATTTTATACACTAATAATGCATAAATTTTTTATTTTTTTTAATTTGTTCTAAAAAAAATTACTTTTATATCTATAATAATAATAATATATTAAAAGTGTGAAGACCATTAGAATAGTGATTGAACTTTTTACCTTTCATTAAAAAGTTTTGTAATAGACAAAATCATCTTTTTATTTATTTTATTTAATTATTATATTATTATATTTATAATATTAACTAGATTCTTAAAATATAAAGAAAAAAAAAATTAATATAGGAAGAGACTCTAATTAAGGTTTCTGCCGTTTTCTTATTTTTGGTCAAAATTGCCGTGCTCTTGTTTTTTCCAAAAAGTTTTCCTTATTTTTAGCAAAATTTAGTGATATCCTAATGTAATACAAATAATGTATACTGTTTTTGAATTTTTTATGATTTTGTCTATTGAAATAATAAATATACCAAAAATTAAATGCAGATTTTTTTCTTATTATGGTAAATTACTAAATTATGCCAAAAATAGGCAAATCTTTTTGAATTAAAATAGGTTTGGTAAAAAAAAAGAAAAAAAAACTAAGAAAATTGGTTTAGATGACTTTTTCCAACTTTTATAAAAAGCAGTCTAATTTTATATTTTTTGCCAAACGTTTGCCCTTCATGTTTTATCCCATGTCGGCAAAAGATTTGACTTCAAAAACAGAACCAAGCAGCTTAAATTGAGACAGAGACAAAGAAAGAGAAAGAAAAAATTACTCGTGAGGTTAGAAGCAGCAGCTTAAATTGAGACAGAGACAAAGAAAGAGAAAGAGAAAGAGAAAATTACTCGTGAGGTTAGAAGCAAAAATCAGCAGCGAGTAAACGACATCTAACAGGTTAGAAGTCTCAGAAGTCCAAAAGTCTTCACTCTATTTGAATAGTTATTATGTATTGTTTCATGATGTATTGTGTTATATCTTACTGTATTATTTTAATGTGGTGCAATAATTGTTACATATTTGATTGTGTTTACTAAATTTGATAGGCATCGGTGTTTATGTAAATTTATTATTTTAGCACTTTCAACTTCTTTTGGATTCGAAAGTTTTTTTTTTTTTTTTGTTATAAGATTTTAGAATTAGGAGCAGCTACGGGTCTACTTCAAATATTGGTGACTGCATACGTTTATAAGAAATTTAATTATGACTCTTGCAAGAGAACTAGATAGAAGCAGCTGATGATGATACGAAAGAAGCAGTTTAATACCTTGTGACCACTATTATTTTGGTGTATTCTTTCTACATCATGATTTTCATGAAGTTCAAGGATCGTATATAGTGGATCTGATCTGCATATTCACATTTCTCTTTCCCTCTAATTTTTTCACAAATTACATAATTTATGTAGAACTGTTATGTATTATCTTTCACTAACAATAAGTTGTTCTACGGAAAATAGCCATAGGTTCAACTAGGTGCAATTGTTGTCAATTTGGTTGGTGGAGGGAAATCTTAATTTCGATTATTTATTTAACTATATTTTGATATATTATTTGTTAGTAATAATTATGGTTGAATCTTTAAATGATCTTATTTGTTGAATTTAAAATATAAGGTTATACTTAAGTGTTGAATCATTATATGCAAAGTTATATATATATATATATAATATTAAAAGTGTGAAGACCCTTAGAAATGTGATTTGAACTTTTTGTCCTTCATTAAAAAAATACTGTAATAGACAAAATCGACTTTTCACAGTTTTTCTTTAATTTATAATATTAAATATTAATTATAATAAATATATAAAAGAATTAAATAGAGAAGATTTTCTACTTTTAGTTGAATTCCTAAATTTATGACAGTATTTTATTAAAGAAAATCCAACTTCAAAGAAACTATTATATAAAAAAAAAAAACTTTATAAGGTAAAGTTCTAAATATTTTAAATTTTTTGGTGAAATTATTTTACATAAAACAGGTTAAGATTCTCAAAAGAAGAAGCAAATAAAAAACAATTGTGGCAAAAATTAAATGTAATACGGGAGTTTTTCCAATTTGCAAAGGGTTGGTAAACTTTCACAAGAAAAAAAAAAGGTTTTGTTTTTTTTTAGGTAAGGATTGTTATTCTTTTGTTATAGTAATATTTTAATTTAGGAGTATACGGATATCTTATTTGGGTAATAAAATTTTTCTATTGTAGCTTTATTATTGGGTAACTTTCTGGTTTCTGGATTTCAAATTTTTATTTATATTATATTTTGATTTTGTTGATCATAATTAACAAATCATCCTTTTATTTTTGTAAATAGTTTTGTTATTGGGTTTCTAATATAATGTATTGATTTAATTTCAGGTTTTGAATTTTCTTTTATATTATGTTATTTTTATTAATCAAGAATTACGAAACATCTTTTCATGTTTGTACGTAATTTTCATTATTGAATCTACAATGTGACTTTGTTGTTTTTAGGTTTTAAATTTTCCTGTCAAGTTCTAAATAATTTAGTCGAAATAAGCAGTAAAAAGTGGGACAATTTTCTGGATTTTCTGATTAATAACTGAATTGCAAAAACAAAAATACAACGAACTGAACCACTAAAATGATGTAAGAAACTAATCTAAGGGGCCTCCATTGATAGCTTGGATCTGTAGAATGAGAAGAGATAGAAATTAGAGTGAGAAGGAGAGAGAAGAGGAGATTCTGGAAGAAGGAAGAGAGGTGAGAAAAGTACCGATAATTTCTAAATAGTCTCTCTCATCAAGTGGGTTAGAACTTATAACAAACATGTGTTGTGCTGGCAGCTGACTTGAAAAAATCTAAGCCCTTGCGACCTTTTTAATTAAAACTATTCCTGGTCGTTCATTTTAATTTGTTGACATAGTGTGTTATTCACTATACAGATCATCACATACCCTTCCTCTGCAAAACATCCTTGTCCTCAATGATGAAATTTAGGAAATTTAGCTCTTATGGAAACAAAATCCTCCCAGGTAGCCTCTTCGGGGGGGAGGTTGGACCACTGTATGAGCACCTTTACAGCTGCAGTGTTGCCCTTCTTGACCATTTGTCGTTGCAGAACTGCCACGGGTTTCACTAAAAACTGTCCATCATCTGTAGTCATTGGAAGAGTAGATTGAACTACCACTTTAGACCCTACCTTCTTCTTAAGCAAAGAGACATGAAAAACTGGGTGAACCTTAGCTTCAGCCGGCAACTGTAGTTTATAAGCAACCAGTCCAATCTTACTGATGATTTTGTAAGGGCCATAGTACTTGGAGCTGAGCTTTAAACTCTTCCTCAAAGCTATAGAGGATTGTTGATAGGGCTGTAGCTTGAGATATACCATATCACCAACCTAAAGTTCTCTCTCACTCTTGTGTAAATCAGCATAATGCTTCATCCTCTCCTGAGTTTTGAGAAGATTGTCCTTGAGTAACTGTTGCATTTGTTGTCTGTTCATAATAACATCATCAACAGCAGACACAATGGTATCTAGTAAGGGACCCATCGATAGTTGAGGAGGGCAGTAACCATACAAAGCCTCAAATGGAGTGCATTGTAAGCTAGTGTGGTAGTTAGTATTGTACCACCATTCAGCAAAATGAAGCCATAGTTTCCATTGATGAGGTCTTTGACTTGTCATACATCTCAAGTAGTTCTCGATGCACCTATTGACTCTCTCGGTCTGTCTATCTATTTGAGGATGGTAGGCTGAGCTATACAGAAGCTGAGTCCCACTCAATTTGAAAAGAGCTTGCCAAAAGTGACTCATAAAGACTCTATCTCTGTCAGAAATGATGGATTCAGGGGTACCATGGAGAGTATGAACTCTTTTTCAAAACTTTTCAGCAACTTGTAAGGCAGTGAAAGGATGGGATAATGCTATAAAGTGAGCAGATTTTGTAAACCTGTCAACCATCACAAAAATGACATCCTTACCTTTAGATTTAGGCAACCCTTCAATAAAGTCCATACTTATATGTTTCCATGACTGATCAGGGATGGGAAGGGGTTGTAGTAAGCCTGGGTAGGGAATATTCTCATCCTTGCTTTTCTGACAAACATCATATTCAGACACTACGTGTATCACCATCTGCTTCATTAAGGGCCAGTAGAAGAGTTGGTATAGTCTTTTAAGAGTACCAAGCTGACCTGAGTGGCCACCTAAATTAGAATCGTGAAAGATGTGAGTCATTTGTAGCCTCAAACCTCCAGTTGATCCCACATAGATCTTTCCCTTCTTCTTTAGTATTCCTGCACCAAAATGCCATAGACTAGGGCCAAAATTATCGATTGAGAGTTGAGTTATCAACTCCATAGCTATGGGATCATCTTTATAGCTTTCCACAATTTCTTGCACCCATAATGGAACTGTCAGACTTATTGCATTAAGATGAGCCTTATTAGTATGAACTAGCCCTTCTTGTTGTCTTGAGAGAGCATCGGCTACTCTATTTTTTATCCCCTTTTTATATTGTACTTCATAATTAAGTCCTAAAAGCTTAGTCAACCCCCTCTGTTGTACTGATGTAGTGACCCTTTGTTCCAATAAATATTTGAGACTATGATGGTCAGTCTTGACTATAAAGTGTTTATATTGCAAGTAATGTCTCCATTTGTCCACCGCATTCAGTAAAGCCATATATTCTTTCTCATAAATAGACTTATCTCTGTGTTTAGTAGCCAATACCTTACTGAAATAAGCTACAGGTTTGCCCTTTTGTAAGAGAACAACCCCAATCCTAGAATGACAAGCATCAGTTTCAACTGTAAATTCTTCATTATAGTCCGGTAAAGCTAACACTGGAGCAGTAGACATTGCTAACTTTAAGGCTGAAAATGCTTGATCAGCTTCATCAGTCTATATAAAAGCATTTTTCTTCAATAGATCTGCCAAGGGTCTGCTTTTGCTCCCACAATTGGCTACATACTTCCTATAGTAACTTGTCAGTCCCAAGAAACCCCTAAGAGCCTTAGCAGTGCTAGGAGTAGGCCACTCTATCATTGCTCTCACCTTAGTCGGGTCAGTAGATACACCCTCAGCGGAGATCACATGTCCTAAGTACTCCACCTTGGATTGACCAAAGGAGCATTTGGACCTTTTTGCATACAATGAATGGGATACTAATGTATTGAACACTAAGACTAAGTGCTCTACATGCTCATGCAATGACTTGCTGTATATAAGGATATCATAAAAAAATACCAATACAAACTTCCTGAAGTAAAGCTGGAATACCTTATTCATGTGGGCTTGGAATGTTGTTGGGGCATTGGTTAGCCCAAAGGGCATCACCTTGAACTCATAATGACCCATGTGAGTTCTAAAAGTTGTCTTGTACACATCTTCAACTTTCATTCTTATCTAATGGTAGCCAGTTCGTAAATCTATCTTCGAAAATATTATAGCTCCATGTAACTCATCAAGAAGATCATCCACAATGGGAATAGGGTACTTATCCTTCACTGTAATTTCATCCAACCCTCTGTAATCCACACAAAACCTCCATGTTCCATTTTTTTTTTTACCAATAAAGCTGGAGATGAGAATGGGGATTGGCTGTGACTAATGATTCCATTGGTTAGCATCTCAGCAACTTGCTTCTCTAGTTCCTCCTTCTGGTAGTAATTATATCTGTAAGGTCTTAAGCTTACTGGTTCATCCCTAGGTTTCAAGTTAATTGAGTGGTCTAAGTGTCTAACTGGAGGCAGATTCTTAGGCTCCACAAACACTGCGCGATACTTGTTGATTACTTCCTGTATAGTGTCATCTATTACCTCTTGTTCTCTTGTTGTTTCACACCCTAACATGAATAAATGAGCAATCAGAGTTTGTCCCTTCTTGATTAACTTGCCCATTGTAGGCTTCCCTCTATTGGGATAACATGTAATACTGTTTTATTATTCTTTCTGCCAATTGTCACGCACCTCTTTTCATGATCAAACTTAGTAGGATTGTATTTCTTCATCCAGTCGTTGCCCAAGACCAAGTCACAACCTCCTAGGTTGATAATTCTTAGGTATTCCTTAAAAGGTTTACCCTCCATTTTCCAGCAAAACCCCGTGCAAATAGTGTGACACATCACATAGTTTCCATCAGCAACCGTGACTTTCATAGGGGCATCATATTCAGCTACTTATCCTGTATCACTCATAGTTTGCTCATCTATAAAACTATGTGTACTACCTGAATCGATCAACACAACAAGGGTCATGTTCTTCATTGAACCTTTAACAAGTATGGAGTTCACACCTTGATTATTGCCGGAAAGTGCACTCAAACAAATAACCTCCAACACTTCTTGTTGTATCTCACCTTCAATATTAAGATCAAGTGGTTCAGGAATTTCTATTTCTTCAGGTGGTAATGTTTCTTCTTCACCTACCATGCAGTTCAGTTGCTTTGTTGTACAGTTGTGCCCCGGAAAGTATTTCTCTCCACACCTAAAACATAGTTTGTTGATCTTCCTATGTTCATATACCTCAGGGATAAGTCTGAAGGTGTTGGGTTTAGTAGTGTTCACAGCAATAGGCCTCAAATAACTGGATCCAACTGGTGCTGCAGTAGGCTTGACCACTACCGGAGCCTTCTTCTGAGCTACTTCAATTGCTTTTTCCTGTAATCTAGTTTGCTCGATAGCTAACTTCAATGTAGTGGGTTTGAACATCTTTACCCTAAATTTAATTTCTTTTTTCAGTGCTCCAATAAAACTAGAGAGGAAGTATGCCTCATTCAGAGCAGGATTCCTCATGATCATCTGAGCCTTCAAGTCTTCAAACCTCCCTAGGAATTCCTCCATAGTTCCAGTTTGAGAGAGTTTGTTGAACTCCTCCACAACATCCCTAATCAGAACTTCCCCAAATCGAATACACAATTCCTCCTTAAATTCAACCCATGAGACTACTCCTCTACTCAAAACAAGTGAGTTATACCAGGTTTCAGCTAACCCATTCAAGTATAATGCAACCCCTTCTACCTTCTGGTTATCAGCAGTTTTATACAAATTAAAGTACCTCTCACACTTACGCAGCCATACCTTGGGTTTAGAGCCCTCGAAGCTAGGCAATTCCCATTTAGGAGGGGGAATAGGCAGGCGACCTCGAGCTTCCTGCATAGGATTCAGGAGTAAACCATCCCTACCAGGATTTACAACCTCGGGAGCACGTTGAGGTGCCCTCTCCAGAGCTGTCAACCGATCCAAAATAAGCTCTAACGTACCCTTAATTCCATCTTGTGTCGTATTGAGTTCCTCCAGAAGTTCATCATTCGCAGCAACTTGTCGTCCAAGAGTTTAAATCGGGTTCCTTTAGCCATTGAAACCTGTCTCTGATACCAATTGTCAAGTTCTAAATTATTTAGTCGAAATAAGCAGTAAAAAGTGGGACAATTTTCTGGATTTTCCGATTAATAACTGAATTGCAAAAACAAAAATACAACGAACTGAACCACTAAAATGACGTAAGCAACTAATCTAAGGGGCCTCCATTGATAGCTTGGATCTGCAGAATGAGAAGAGATAGAAATTAGAGTGAGAAGGAGAGAGAAGAGGAGATTCTGGAAGAAGGAAGGGAAGTGAGAAAACTACCGATAATTTCTTAATAGTCTCTCTCCTCAAGTGGGTTTTGACCCATTTTCCTTCTTCGTCTATCTTCGAACTTGACTCGAAGGGGTGAGCCTCATTTACCCGTTACTAAATGCAAGAGGAGAGGAGTCCATTTGGACTCGAGACATTTTTTGCATGCAAAGAAAAGATAAAGAAATTAATATACGTTCAAGGCATAAAAGTGACATATTTCAAAGCAAAAGAAAATATCAAGAACCAATTTTTGAATGACAATGATAAGCACACTTGCACAAGAATGAGAGTCAACAAATAAAATGCAAAGCAATGACACCCACTTACATGCCTCATGATTTATGTTCTTACAAGAATGAATAAAGGTAAAAGGAAGAAAGTCATATTCAATGAATTAATACAAGAAACAAACAACGTAAGCTTGTGAAAGTAAAGGGATGAGGCAACAAGGAAAATACTCATGACTTCTAAAATTGAATAAACATAGATATTGATCCATATAACAAAAGAAAATAAAGCTTAACTTTTCAAGCAAGAGAATCCTAAATCTCAATTAAGGCGACATTAACGAAAATTCATACATTTAAATCACAATCAACATTTTATGGAAAAACGCGTAACGACCTATGGTTTATTGTTCTAAGACATCATTGGTTCTCTTTTGATATTATGAATCAAGGAGAGACACGATCAAGTCTTTACACTCACAAAGTGCACATATAACAATCCAAAGGAAGTAAGAAAATTTGAATAAAAGTTTAGCATTTATAAAAGTGAAATATCGTTTCATAATCATACTATGCATGTCACGAAAATATCTAAATAATTCTATTTAGCCAAAAATACGAACTTTCTCATCATTTTGACAAATTTAAAAGCATGCGAAAAGAAAAGAAAGAAAAAGGAATAAATATTGTGGATGGAAAATAAAACAAGCACTTCATCTATTATATGAGGATTTTAAAATCCATTAAAATAATTAACAAGCAAATGAAATTTTTTTGATTTAATCAATTACTATTTTTATTAAGTGAAAATAAACAATAGTAACTATTTTTTTCAACATAAAAGAAACAATTTTTCATGCTAAAAACAAATATATTCGCCAACAATAAATTTAAACATGACATGTGTACATCTTTTGAGCAAAGGTCAAAACTTTATACAAAATAATCAAAGAATAAAGTTAAAAGGACAAAACAATTAATATTAACTATTCTTTTCAATATAAAGGAAATAACTTTACATGCTAAAAACAAATGTATCTACCAACAATGAGTTTAAACAAGACATGAGTATGTTTTCAAGGAAAGATCAAAACTTTATCCAAAATAATCAAAGAATAAAGTAAAAAAAAAAGAGAAACAATCAATATTATCTATTCTTTTCAACATAAAGGAAACAACTTTACATGCTAAAAACAAATATATCTACCAACAATGAGTTTAAACAAGACATGGGTATATTTTCAAGGAAAGATTTAAACTTGATCCAAAATAATCAAAGAATAAAGTAAAAAAAAAAAAGAGAAACAATCAATATTATCTATTCTTTTCAACATAAAGGAAACAACTTTACATGCTAAAAACAAATATATCTACCAACAATGAGTTTAAACAAGACATGGGTATGTCTTTTCAAGTAAAGATCTAAACTTTATCCAAAATAATCAAAGAATAAGGTCAAAAGGCAAAACAATCAATATTAACTATTCTTTTCAACAAAAAGAAAATAACTTTACATGCTAAAAATAAACATATTCAACAACAATGAGTTTGAACAAGACATGATTATGTTTTTCAAGCAATAATCTAAACTTTATACAAAATAATCAAAGAATAAGGCGAAAAGGCGAAACATTCAACATTAAATATTCTTTTAAACATAAAGAAAATAACTTTACATATTAAAAACAAATATATCCAACAACAATGAGTTTAAACAAAGCATAAATACATCTTTTAAGCAAAGATTGAAACTTTATCCAAAATAATCAAAGAATAAAGTCAAAAAAGGCACATACAACTATTGCTAGCTCATTTTTATATCATGAACATGAAAATAATTAGAATATCGATACCACAACGTCCTAGGGCCTTCAAGGCCATCTACATCATACAATCCCAACAAACAAAATTATATCTACGAACTACGAAGAAGAAAAAAGATGAAGAAGAAAACAATAATAAAAACTAAAAAAAAAAAAAGGTGTGTTTACCTTTTGGGGGGCAGCCAAACGAGACTACGAACTTTGTTGGAATCAACTACCACCGAAAAACGTCGCCGGCAACTCAAAAATTTTGATTAGCCGACCAACTCTATGAAACAAAAATTTTTACTAAATAAAAATAACTATTTTGCTCAAAAAGGATTTTTTCACCTTTCTAGACTCTTTTTTTTTTCTTCCTTTTTTCTTCCTCTCTACCAAAGTAGTGGTAGTATTTATAAGAGAGAATGGTTTGTTTGTTTTTCCACCAATGTGGGAGAAAAGTATTTATAGGAAAGGATAGAGATTTATTTTTTGTCATCCACCAATGTGGGAAAAAAGTATTTATAGGAAAGGATAGAGATTTATTTCTTGTCATCCACCAATGTGGGAGAAAAAGCATTTAGGGTTTTTTTTTGGAATGTAAAAATTAAAGATAAGGTGAGGTGGAAGATAATGTGGGGGAAAATAGTACAATGTAGTACAATCTTTGAATTTCAAAATTGGAAAAGGACAAAGTTGGGGGGAATAGTACAATGTATTACAATTTGAATTTATTTTTTGGTGGGAATTGGGTAGAAGTTATGAGAGTTCTTGAGAATATTAGGGTTATTTAAAATATAACCCCAATTGGAATTTAAAATTTAGCCATATTTATTTATTTTGACCAAATTAAAAATCAATTGACGAATTGCATTGCAATTATGACCAATTTTCAATTATGGTTAAATCTAATAGATTGGCTAAATTAAATTGAAATTCGATACGAATTAATACCTTTTTTTTTAATCCCGAGATTCTTGATTTAATAAAATCAAATGCATATTTATCCAAATAAATTATTTTTGAGAATAAATTATATTTAAATTATGATTTTAATCATTTGAATTTATATTTCAAGATGAGCCTTAATTTAAAGTTCAATTTTGATAAAAATGTTCATTTAAATGACATCATTTATACAATCCCGTATATGCAAATACGAAAATATATAATTATTACGTAAATGACAAATTTAACCCAAATGCATATTTTAAAATGCGTTTATTTGGAAAAAATATTTGTTGTGATTTTATTTGAAAATCGAAGAAACCCGAGATTAAACGTAGTTGTGGAGGGCAAAAATTAGGTATCAACAACTGCCCCCTCCCTTTGGGTAGGATGGATGCAAGTAATCCTGGGTAAAGGGAGGTTGACGTTTCTAATTTTTGTCCGATCACAAATTCGTATCTAAGAGAGTGGTTTTTGCACGAGCTTCTTGGAGTTATAGCCGAACCTCAGTATTAGTTTTCCTACATATCTCAGGTTACATGAGAATTTAGGCCTCTTCTAGTTCATAGAGCTTGATTTAAAGCACGTTTTTCAAAAAATTCACTAGCTATCTCGACTTTAGAGTTTTTGACAAAACCGAGAAACTGGGGAATAAAGGGATTAGGGGGGAGGTTGGAATACGGTCGAGTTTTCTACATAGAGCCCAGCCTACATATACCCAAGGTTTCAGGGAATCAGACTGTTTGTAGTTTGACTCAATCGGTAGAAAAGATGGTCTTTTATTTCAGACCATCTTTGGCTCGGAATGAGTGACAAGTTGATCGAGTTGCGGAAAAGAGGCTTGTAACCTCTTAACCATGAATGTGGGATCCTTCACATTCATAGGCAAGAACTTACCTGGACATAATTTCCAAAACTCTAAGTGTGTTGCCACCCGAATTTGAAAGAAAGAGAAGGTTACCCTCGGCATGAATATAGAAATATCCCGAAGGTGAAGCTGAAACCAAAATATCCTAAAATACCCACATGCCTTCCAATAGGGGTGTAGTTGGATGGTGGTGGTGATCATTCTTTAGCTCGCGTCCAAAGAGTTTGACGTCCCTCTTTAGACTATGTCCCATTTTGCTGCTAAGAAAGAGTTCCACGTTGTGCTACGTCCTTTTTGGAGTCGCCCGCACCATATCTCCACATGAGTTGCGGCCTGAAAGACGGAGTCATCTCTTCATGTACCTGTTTGGAATGAAATAACCCGCAACAACAAACACAACAATCCTCTTGGTTGTTGTATAATTATGACATTTGTTGATTGAATATATTTTCAAAGTGGGGTGGCCCTTTTGGGCACCGGCGATACTTTATGTAGAACGGTCCCTACAACCGTGTAACTGTGCTGGAGTGGCAACCCTTTTGGTTACCTATATCACTTGTCGTATGTGGAATGATAACCTTTTCGGTTATAGTCGATGATCGATTTATAAATTTTTCTTAAATTGTCAATCTTTGGATAATCTTGTGCATTATTTGATATTGGATACGAGGCGACTTACAGATATCCTTTGAATTGCTAGCTTTTAGGTAATCCTGCATATTATCCGACTTTGGATAAGAGATGGCTTACAGATATCCCTCCAATCGCTAGCTTTCAGGTGTTCCTGCATATCATCCGACCTTGGATACAATATAACTTATAGATAATCCCTCAAATTGTTAGTCTTTGGGTAATCCTACACATAATCGATCTTGGATATAACGTGTCTTATAGAGAACCCTTGGACGTATCAATTTGATAATCTTGCATATTCTCCGGTAAGGATTTAGTTACGACTTATGGATAACCTTTGAACTATCGATTTTTGGGCGATCTTGCACACTATCCGGTTAGGATGTTGTTGTGGCTTACGGATGTCCTACAAGCTATCAACTCATAGGTGATCTTGCACACTATCTTATTTCAAATAATATGACTTATAGATGACCCTCAAATTGTCAATTTCTAGGAAATCTTATATATCATTCATCCTTAGATAGCGACTTAAAGGCGTCCCTTCAAATCGTGTGCTCTCGATGCATTCAGATGTTGATTCATTAAATGATGAGATATCCTTGACGCCAGCATTTTTGTCTAGCGTGTCAACATATATTGAATGCCTTCTGGGGCGATGATATGAGATGGCCTTTGCGGCAATGATATGTAATGGCCCTTGGGGCAATGATATGCAATAGCCCTTGTGGTGATGATATGCAATAGCCCTTGTGGCGATGATATGCAATAGCCCTTGTGGCAATGATATGCAATAGCCCTTGTAGCGATGAGATGCAATAGCCCTGACTTCATTTGTCAGCATCCTGCTTTCTACATGTACCTGTACTCAAGGTAGACGATTAGTAGACACAAAGTCGCTTTTACTAGTGACTATTTTTAGGAAACTTCTAAATACGATATGTGTAAAGAAGACAAAGAGCTTTTGTTTGTCGCCTACGATCTCGAGAAATGAGATGGACAAATCAAAAGGTCCTCAATAAATGGGTGTTAAACCTATTTTTAGGGCTACCCTAAAATACCGTTCTTGGGTATTAATGCTCTGCTGTGGCTCCCATTTTGCTTGGGGATTTTTGAAAGAGACCCTCATTTTGTATATTGAACCCTGCATCCACAGAAAAATGATTAGTTTGAATGAAATTACTCCGTGTTGACCTCCTTCGATCCTTGATTTGCTTCTGGCCATCTCTTGGGCATTCCACCATATCGGGACTTCCACCCTGACACTCCATCCCAAATGATGTCTAGGAAAATACTAAATAAGTGAGTCGTAAGATTTTTGGAAAATAGTCTTAAATTTTTGAAAATAATTTTAAAAACTTCTGTAAAATTTTAGAAAATCTCTGTCAGTCATGTCATGTACTAGCTCAACGAATTTCTTCCTCGTGGTTTTGACTATATTCGATGGATGGTTTCCAAAACTCATGATCATTGTAGGAGGGTTTCTTCAAGTAGTTCTATCATAGCCAAAAATTGAGTCTACCTAGACTTTGTTACAGTTGGTGGCTTCCAAAGGTTGACTTTAGCCTCTGGTGCTGGGGAGTTTGGAATACGTTCTGACATTTGGTGAAAATTTTGAGGTCCTCCTCAAAATTTCTGCCCCAGTTTAAAGTTGTTTGAGATGATACCAATCCGAGTGGATCTGAAGTCTTTGTTGATCTTCATTCTCTTTGTTGGACGTCGATCTTCTCTTGTGAATTTTCGAGATTCCTTCTCGAAAATTCTGCCCCAGTTTCTATTTCTTGGGGTTATATGACCGAGCCGTTGGGGCACCTACATATCCCGTTAAAGCAGGAATCAGGTCAAACGTAGTTCAAGATTACGCTAGGGATATATATATAGAAAATCTAATGGGTTGATCGAAGCCGACATAGGCCGCCTACGTATCCCTTTTGTTGGGAATTCAGGTCATCACATAGTTCATACATAAGAGAAAGGATAAATTTTCCTAAGGGGTTGACCGAAGCCGACACAGGCCGCCTACGTATCCCTTTCTTGGGAATTCAGGTCAAACGTAGTTCGTACATAAAAAGAAAGGATAAATTTTCCTAAGGGGTTGACCGAAGCCGACATAGGCCGCCTACGTATCCCTTTCTTGGGAATTCAGATCAAACGTAGTTCGTACATAAAGGGAAAGAATTCTAGGCGATTACACATCATAAAATTGATACTATTATAAAGGCGATTACAAATAAGCCAAGAAACAAAACTATAACATCTTTCAAGCATGATATCTCTTTACCGCATCAGAATTGATTGGTATGGTCCACTCTTGACCATCCATCTCAGGTAGGATTAGGGCTCCTCCAGGTTGGGCTTCTTTTGATTTTCACACTCCTCTATATCTACTACTAACCGCTCCTCATCACCTTTTTTGTTCATCATTATTTCCTTCGCCTTGTTCATCTAACCCTTGACATGACATGTCATAGACAGATTTTTAAATTATTGCTACCAAAATAAACCATGCTAGATAATCATATTTAAAAAATAACTTCTTAAATAAAGGGAGGCCTTTTGAAAAAATAAATAAAAACTATGGCTTATGACCCACACAAATGTGGGCCCATGCCTTCTTGAAAGTTGTAAAACACGAAACAAAATTTCAGACATAAAAGGGTGGATCACGGGGCCTCATCCGGATCAGCACCGATTTTAAAAACTATTAGTAATTGCCCTTTCATCTACCGCGACGGGCGACGAATTAGGAGAGGAGTAGAAGTTTAATTTTGTAAAGCCTCTCCAAGTGCAATCTTCTTCATCCCACCGGACTTTGGGAAATCATCTGGTAGAGCATTGCATCTTTCGAACAGATCTCTTATCCCATCCCCAAGACCATTATCATTTGACATCTCATGTATGGGAAATGACTGGTACAAGAGCGGCAAGGGCCTAAACAGACTCTCCTTTGAATTATCTTTTATCTCATCTTCCTTTCTTGGTTGGTACTCTATTCCACGCTTAAAAGCTTTTTCTAGGACCATAATAGGCTTGATAATTCCTTCTAAATTCTTACTTAAGGCGGCCGCAACTTTCTCTATCTTTCTACCTCCTCCGTTCTTCTGAGTCCTTCTGAATTTACTTTAGCGATGGCCTTGCTAGACGCCCATTCACCCTCTATTTCAATCATGTTAACTGTAGGCCTCCCATGGTTAGGCAACGTATTATTATTAACATTTGGTGTCGGCGACTGAAGTGTGATGACCTTCTGATCGATCAAATCTTGGATCTTATGTTTCAAGTTAATACAATCCTCGGTACTGTGCCCCGCTGCTTCTGAATGATAGGCACAATTTTGATCGGGATGATAAAACCGAGAGTTGGGATCGGTAGGCTTTGGCTGGATCGGTTGCAAATAACCAGCTTTCATCAATCTTCCAAAGAGCTGGGTACGACTTTCAGCTAGCGGCGTGAAGTTTCGAGGAGGTTTCTTTTCTAATTTTGGTCGTGGAGGGTTATAATGATTCTGATTTATGGGAGGAGGTACTTGATGATAATTTGGAGACGTTTGGACGTTTATTTGGTTATTTGGAAAAGTAGCTTGAGTATGAGGCTGATAATTTGGTTGTGGAATATAGCACTGGAGTTGAGCGTAGAATACAGGCTGAAAAATTAATAACGATGATGAGGAAAGAATATTCCTAGGCTTGAATTTCCTCTTTAACTTATCAACTGAATTAGTAAAGACTGCAGTCACATCCTCTCTTTTCTTCTTTGAAAATGTAGAAGATTCAAATGATGTTGGGGTTTTAGCAATTTTTCCTGTTCGGATGCCTTCCTCTAATGATTCCCCAATCTTTACTAAATCTGCGAAAGTTGCTAGAACCACGGATACCATCTTGGTATAAAATTCTCATTCCTGTGCGCGAGAGAAAACAAATACCATTTCTTCCTCGGACATGGGGGGTTGCACTTTGGTAGCTTCCTTCCTCCAACGAAAGACATAGTCTCGAAAACTCTCGTCACTCTTCTGTTTGATTCGATCTAGTGAATACCGGTCCGGGACTAATTCAATGTTGAATGCGAACCTGTCAAGGAAACCCTTGGCCAATGCTTTCCAACCAGTCCATCTTTTTGGCTCCTGAGACATGAACCACTCTAAGGCTTCACCGTTTAAACCTCGGTTGAATAGGCGCATCAATAATGCCTCATTCTTCCCTATCCCTACCAGTTGCGCACAGTACCTTCTCAGATGGGCCATTGGGTTTTTGGTACCGTCAAACATTTCAAACTTGGGGACTTTGTACCCATATGGTAGGTGTACTCCCGGGTGAACACATAAGTCTTCATACCCCAAACCGTCATGGTCCCTGGCTCCATGAGACTCTTTGATCCTCATGATCTCTTCCTTCATAGCTAGTAAATTCCTTTTATGCTCGGTCCTCCACTCTTTCTCCTTCTCCTCATAATGGTCTATCCCAGGATTAGGAAGGGGTTCATAGGTGTCAGGGGATACAATGGCCTGGAGGGGATTTGGAAGGGAGGCTTGATTTTGTGGATTAAAGGAATTTAATTGGTAAGTGGGAAGGACGTTTTGGAAATTGGGAAGGCTCTGCGGACTTTGCGAGTAGGTTGGCGGAATTTGAGAAGGATTTTGCGGATTTGGAAATGAATTTGGTGGATTCAAAGGTAGGTTTGACGTATTTGTGGATTTGGGAGTGAATCTTGCGGATTTGGAAATGTGTTTTGAGGATTTGGAAATGGATTCGAAGACGGGTTCTGTGGGGTTACAGACGGATTTTGTGGATGATATGCGTTTGGGTTATTTTCACGATTAGTATTTTGGACAAATGAAGGAGCGGAGATGGATGATACGTTATTCGGCTGATCCCCAAGAATAGGTGTGCTGAGGGGAGGGATTTGGAGTGGAGTCCCGTGTCCCTCTGGAGCGGGTGCATTGATGGTGATGGTCAAGTTAGCCAAATCTCGAGTGCGATTTATTTCTTCCTGAAGCATTTCTAACTTTTTTGTAAGTTCTGCAATCATCTTATTATGTTCCGCTATCATATTGTCCCGGATAGTTAGTGCGCTCTCTTCGTCATTTCCTGTCATTTTTGAATGATGGTCAGAGGATGGGATTTTGTACGCTTTTGATCGGGTGAAGTAGGGATATTCTGCCAACTTATATCAACACGGAGTAATTTCTATTATCTGTAAAGTAAAACAACTCCAAGGCAGATGCGTTAGTTTTCGTATATGATAAGTAATGCAAAATATTTGACAGGAAATAACCATATAGAGTTGTTTGAGTCATAGCCAAATTCATCCATAGGACATAGTGGATAAACTTGCCTTTGATCCAAACAAACGCACATAAGCACATAAAACAGTTATACAACAACATTATAATAACGTGTATCCTAACAAAAGAGGGATACAATCTTTGGGGAAAAAAGGAAATAACATGAAAAAAGGATAAGTTCCCGCGCAAGGGAAATAGAAAAACTAGCTACTGGAGGCTCCTTCGTCTGCCTTTGCCTTCTTAGCTTTGTCCACTTCTCATATTGGTGACATCCGTCGACGCTCAAATTGTGCCTTAGATGCAATCGATCAATTTCTTGCTTAACTTGCTTCAATTCTTCTTACGAAAGTAAGCAAATCAAGCTTTTTCCCAACCCCCAAATGATAATGGATTGAATTAGACAGGCATACATTTTCTTCAACACATAAATATGGTTCGTCTATAATTGACTCGGGGTCAATAGACGTAGGGAAGGTATTCTAATGGGCCCAATACCCCGCTCGGGTATTGGGTCATCCTAGTCTCATGTCTAAAATAGGGTTTTGGTTTCGTTCTATCCTAGGTGTCTAGAGTGGGTTTGAACATTAGTTCTCAAGCAGACAACTTGAGTTTGAAAATACGAACAACGTCAAATGACTCACGTGCTGATAAGCTGTTCGTATTTCCAACACATTTTGGAATTGAACAACAGAGACCAGGACATCCACGAAACCCCAAAACAGTTTATAAGATGTAGGAATATGCCATGAGATACGATAATTAAACTTTACATAATCGAAACACATAAACAGTTAATCAAAAGACGAAATCAATTATTTAGTTAGAACCTAGTTAAAGATCCCCAGCAGAGTCGTCATTTCTGTTTTGCGGAGAAATTTTGACTTTTGAGAGAGAGTCGTCACTTAATTTTGAAAATAAATTAAGAAACCTTTATAAAAGTTACTTCAAATGATTCAAAATAGGAAAATCGTTTTAAGTTAGAGATTCTAGATAAGCGGTTCCTATTAACGTTTTAGGAAGGTGTTAGGCACCTAAAACTCCGCTAACTTGCGGTTATCCGGACTGTTTGAAAATCGTCTTTTGATTAACTTCGAAAAGATTAATTTGTTGAAATAATGATTTGATTTAAAAAAAGAAAAAAAAAACTTGTGTAAAATAGATTTAGGCGACTTATTAGGGATTTTAACTAAGTCTAAACAAAACTAATAAACAAATAAACACATAAAAGGGGAAGGGAGGAGAAAGTAAAGGATTTAGGCCATTGGGCCCAAATCAACGAGACCTGTCCTAGTCTAGTTGGGCTTCCGACCCATTTTACCTGTCCTAAACTATTTTTTGAGCCTTTGGCTCGAGTCTTGCTCCATCTGTATTAAATACAACTTTGGCTTCGAGGTCGAAATAAATGAATAAATAAATGACTAAATGAATAAATAAAAAGAAGACAATAATAAAAATTGAGACTTTTCAAGTCTCTTAGTGACCTCATCAATGGGTTTTGACCCATTTTCCTTCTTCGTCTATCTTCTAGCACCCGCACGCCATGTAGTAGACCTTAGGTTTAAACTTCAAACTTGACTCGAAGGGGTGAGCCTCATTTACCCATTATGAAATGCAAGAGGAGAGGAGTCCATTTGGACTCGAGACATTTTTTGCATGCAAAGAAAAGATAAAGAAATTAATATACGTTCAAGGCATAAAAGTGACATATTTCAAAGCAAAAGAAAATATCAAGAACCAATTTTTGAATGACAATGATAAGCACACTTGCACAAGAATGAGAGTCAACAAATAAAATGCAAAGTAAAGACACCCACTTACATGCCTCATGATTTATGTTCTTACAAGAATGAATAAAGGTAAAAGGAAGAAGGTCATATTCAATGAATTAATACAAGAAACAAACAACGTAAGCTTGCGAAAGTAAAGGGATGAGGCAACAAGGAAAATACTCATGACTTCTAAAATTGAACAAACATAGATACTAATCCATCTAACAAAAGAAAATAAAGCTTAACTTTTCAAGCAAGAGAATCCTAAATCTCAATTAAGGCGACATTAACGAAAATTCATACATCTAAATCACAATCAACATTTTATGGAAAAACGCGTAACGACCTATGGTTTATTGTTCTAAGACATCATTGGTTCTCTTTTGATATTATGAATCAAGGAGAGACACGATCAAGTCTTTACACTCACAAAGTGCACTTATAACAATCCAAAGGAAGTAAGAAAATTTGAATAAAAGTTTAGCATTTTTAAAAGTGAAATATCGTTTCATAATCATACTATGCATATCACGAAAATATCTAAATAATTCTATTTAGCCAAAAATACGAACTTTCTCATCATTTTGATAAATTTAAAAGCATGCGAAAAGAAAAGAAAGAAAAAGGAATAAATATCGTGGATGAAAAATAAAGCAAGCACTTCATCTATTATATGAGGATTTTGAAATCCATTAAAATAATTAACAAGCAAATGAAAAATTCTTGATTTAATCAATTACTATTTTTATTAAGAGAAAATAAACAATAGTAACTATTTTTTTCAACATAAAAGAAACGACTTTCCATGCTAAAAACAAATATATTCGCCAACAATAAATTTAAACATGACATGTGTACATCTTTTGAGCAAAGGTCAAAATTTTATACAAAATAATCAAAGAATAAAGCTAAAAGGACAAAACAATTAATATTAACTATTCTTTTCAATATAAAGGAAATAACTTTACATGCTAAAAACAAATGTATCTACCAACAATGAGTTTAAACAAGACATGAGTATGTTTTCAAGGAAAGATTTAAACTTTATCCAAAATAATCAAAGAATAAAGTAAAAAAAAAAAAAACAATCAATATTATCTATTCTTTTCAACATAAAGGAAACAACTTTACATGCTAAAAACAAATATATCTACCAACAATGAGTTTAAACAAGACATGAGTATGTCTTTTCAAGTAAAGATCTAAACTTTATCCAAAATAATCAAAGAATAAGGTCAAAAGGCAAAACAATCAATATTAACTATTCTTTTCAACAAAAAGAAAATAACTTTACATGCTAAAAATAAACATATTCAACAACAATGAGTTTGAACAAGACATGATTATATTTTTCAAGCAATAATCTAAACTTTATACAAAATAATCAAAGAATAAGGCGAAAAGGCGAAACATTCAACATTAACTATTCTTTTAAACATAAAGAAAATAACTTTACATATTAAAAACAAATATATCCAACAACAATGAATTTAAACAAAGCATAAATACATTTTTTAAGCAAAGATTGAAACTTTATCCAAAATAATCAAAGAATAAAGTCAAAAAAGGCACATACAACTATTGCTAGCTCATTTTTATATCATGAACATTAAAATAATTAGAATATCGATACCACAACGTCCTAGGGCTTTCAATGCCATCTACAGCATACAATCTCAACAAACAAAATTATATCTACGAACTACGAAGAAGAAAAAAGATGAAGAAGAAAACAATAATAAAAACTAAAAAAAAAAAAAAAAAGTGTGTTTATCTTTTGGGGGCAGCCAAACGAGACTACGAGTTTCGTCGGAATCAACTACCACCGAAAAACGCCGCCGGCAACTCAAAAATTTTGATTAGCCGATCAACTCTATGAAACAAAAATTTTTACTAAATAAAAATAATTATTTTGTTCAAAAGGATTTTTTCACCTTTCTAGCCTTTTTTTTTTTCTTCCTTTTTTCTTCCTCTCTACCAAAGTAGTGGTAGTATTTATAGGAGAGAATGTTTTTTTTTTTCTTTTCCACCGATGTGGGAGAAAAGTATTTATAGGAAAGGATAGAGATTTATTTCTTGCCATCCACCAATGTGGGAGAAAAAGCATTTAGGGGGGTTTTTGGAATGTAAAAATTAAAGATAAGATGAGGTGGAAGATAATGTGGGGGGGAAATAGTACAATGTAGTACAATTTTTGAATTTCAAAATTGGAAAAGGACAAAGTTGGGGGGAATAGTACAATGTATTACAATTTGAATTTATTTTTTGGTGGGAATTGGGTAGAAGTTATGAGAGTTCTTGAGAATTTTAGGATTATTTAAAATATAACCCCAATTGGAATTTAAAATTTAGTCATATTTATTTATTTTGATCAAATTAAAAATCAATTGACGAATTGCATTGCAATTATGACCAATTTTCAATTATGGTCAAAACTAATAGATTGGCTAAATTAAATTGAAATTCGATACGAATTAATACCTTTTTTTTTAATCCCCAGCTTCTTGATTTAATAAAATCAAATACATATTTATCCAAATAAATTATTTTTGAGAATAAATTATATTTAAATCATGATTTTAATCATTTGAATTTATATTTCAAGATGAACCTTAATTTAAAGTCCAATTTTGATAAAAACTGTTCATTTAAATGACATCATTTATACAATCCCGTATATGCAAATACGAAAATATATAATTATTACTTAAATGAAAAATTTAACCCAAACGCATATTTTAAAATGCGTTTATGTGAAAAAAATACTACTTGTGATTTTATTTGAAAATCGAAGAAACCCGAGATTAAACGTAGTTGTGGAGGACAAAAATTAGGTGTCAACAATCATTAATAAAAGATTTATAATCATACAAATAGTCAAAAAATATTTTAGTCCATAAATTTTTAAAAAGTTTTTTTTCTTTCTTTCTTAAATTTTATATCAAGTCAAATAGCATCACACAAATTATGGAGAGCGTATTTAACTATACACAAATTTTAGAAGAATATAATAAATGGATCTCATTAGGCCACAGAGGCTATTGGAGAATACTGAATGGCAAGCAAGTAAACTTTACATAAGAGGGAAGATCAGTTAACATCTCAGTTAACAGATTAATGTACATTGGTAGACAGAATATAAGCAAAGGAGGACGATCCTTTTCTCTTTTACTCTTTGTTATGTGACTAATTACTTGAGTTTCTTTGTAATTTCAGCAATATATTTGCCCTGATGAAAAGCTTGTTGAAGTTCCAGTTCCGTGGGCTGGCGAGAACCATCTGCAGCATAAGTTCCAGCTCCATAGGACGATCCACCTTTCACCTCGCCCATCTCAAACATCCCTTTACCAAAAGTATAGCCAAGAGGAACAAATATCATGCCATGATGTGCCAACTGGGTTACGGCTGTTAGTCTGCAACCAACAAGAACTCGTCTCGATGAAAGAAGAAATAAGTATGCTAAAAAAAGCGTACCAACGCATAGTGTTCTCCTAATGATCATTTAACAATCCATGAGAAAATTCATGTATCTATCTGTTTTACGCTGTGTTTGAGTTATCAGCCCAAATCCTGAATTTGAACCTTTAGACTTGCAATGATACAAGAATATTGCATACTTTATCGCAATATAAGAAAGGAGGAAAAGGAAAGAAGACTATTGCATGTTCTCTTCGGGAGCATTTAGCATCTGGAAATACACATTTGAATCAAAAGTCACTTTCAAGACAATAATAACAAGATCTTAGATGCGACTTCAGTTTCATGAAGTATGTGTTCTGCTTATGTTATTATCTGAGGCCTTAGAAATTTATGCAATATCGATGTCAAAATGAATAAGGGTGCAGTGATATTGAAAATACTCCACTCTTGCAATCTATAAGAAAGAATTCAACTCCCAAATGGAGGGTAGAGCAAAGGATGCTAAGCAAACTGCGGTTTTAGTATAAAAGGATAGACAGACAAGGGTACAACTATATTTCTTGAAAGAACGAAAACTATCTGATGTGTCAGAGCGAGTCCTTAGGTTGCCATGAACTTGTTATTTTTCAACATTCGGCTACAAGAATATGTATACATGCAACACCAACTTCAACTCTAGTTCAAGTCTAAGACAAGAACACTTTTGAAGTTACTTAACACCTTCAACACTAGATTATGAATAATCTATCTAAGAAGTGTGTTTATTTTCAGAAAATAGATGAAATAGAATTTGTAAAGCCAAGTCCCCCGACTTCACGGAGTGTCCTTAAGGAATAATTCCCCTCACTGTACCCGAGGTTTTGGAATCTTCCTCCCAGGATAAAATGACTTTCAATCCAACTATAGTGGTACCTCAAATAATTGGATTCGTCGAACTCACTCAACGATTTGATTGATCACAAGGAATGTTTTGAAGGCAAGAAGAGTTCGTATTTCAGAAAAAATTTCATTCCAAAACCTGTGGATAAATGCAGGTTTATATAGCCATCAAGTACCCCTTCCGAAAGGTGGCAATGATTCATCCGAAAAGGTGTATCCTTTGGAAGAGTCAAGGCAAGAAGAGTTCGTATTTCAGAAAAAATTTCATTCCAAAACCTGTGGATAAATGCAGGTTTATATAGCCATCAAGTACCCCTTCCGAAAGGTGGCAATGATTCATCCGAAAAGGTGTAACCTTTAGAAGAGTCATGTTTGTTCATTCGAAACATTGTGTCTTTTTCTGAACTGACACAACTATCTGAACAGTCACTCCTTTTCCAAAACAATGTCTTTTCATAAAAGGTTGTGTCCCTCCATTTTCCATTCACACCAATTGAACCCAACAGAACTCTCCCCGCTATGGTTGGATAACACAATTCTAGGCTTCAATGCCCTTTACGACTTTAACATCTGATATGAGGGAATGAAGAAAATAATATTTTGCAATCCCCTTGCCATTAGAAAAATTCTCATATTATTTCTATTGATTTCGTCAGGTGCTAATCCATGGCTTGTGGTTTATTACACCAAAGGCTTTAAGTGAACTACTGAAGCTATCTATAGAGTTTATACAGCTAGGGGAAAGATTCTGGAATTACCATTAATCATCTGGCAGAGCTCTAATCATTCACACATATACAAAGTTGAAGCACTTGGGAAACTAGAAATTCTTCAGCCCCTCATACTTAAATGTCTATCTATAGTCTTAAGTCTTGCAGTATGGTAATCCTAAAAACTCAATACAATGCAAGTCAAGAATCTATACTGATGATCAATGAATATATGTAAATGGGATAAGAGCACAGAGTAAAGCAAGCAGAGAACGGAGAATGAAGTACTCACGCACTAAGCTCTTGGCCACCTCCATGAAAACCGGTACTCCAAAAGATTCCAGCAGGTTTACCAGCTAATGATTGAGTTGCCCATATCTCATGGGAGGCATCAAAAAATGCTTTAAATTGAGCTGCCATCACACCAAAACGCGAAGGGAAACCAAAGATGAAACCATCAGCTTCCAAGAGCTGCTCAGGCGTGATCTCAGGCACATCATCAGGCTTTTTAGGAGCCTTCATCTTCTCCAATATCCGCTCAGGAAGTGTCTCCGGAACCTACATGAGTCTACCGATCAAATTCCTGGAACTAGTAATAGAATTTAACCTTTATCAACTTAATAGAAAGCCAATTATAGTGGATGAACCAGGGATTCTAACAACGAACTTCGGAAAAACACAAGACCTGGCACACCCACCTAGGATTCAAACTTGCCATCTATAGTAATTTCTGAACCACCTTTTCCTCTCCACTAAAAGCTCCTCTTCCGCGAATGGGATTCAAGAATTTTTATATGCATAGAAGAAAAAATTATTTTCACCTCACTTCCACAGATGAAACTGAACTCCCTACACTTTGATTACACAAAATTGATGACTACAACAGCCATGGATCAATAGTACTAAAAATGAGGTAAATAACCTAGTAAACAATTGCACCCAAGGATGTGGTTTAGTGGTCAATGAAGCGGGTTTGAGAACCCTAAGGTCTCACGTTCAAAATCCGAGGTGATTTCTTCCCATCTATATATGTCCTAGCCTATATGGATAGAGTTCAATTAATTAGTTGAGGTGCGTATAAGTTGGCCCGGACACCACAAAACACGTAGACCTTGACAACCCATAAACCAGTCTAATAATGAAACTATTTTTGCACAATTAGTTATATGTAACTCAAATCCAAGTAAAATCGAAATCCTTGAGGCTAAGCAGAAACTTTAATGCTAATAAGTAATAACTCTCCAAGTCTGAGCTCTAGCAATTACCTGCCAAAGTGTTGCTTCGACGCCGTTGACCGAATTAGCTCCGCGTTGTATTTCTCTTGCCATAGTCTCCACATGGCCATAAAGTGAGTAATACCTACCCCATTCAAATTTCAAATTAATAAAACAAAACATCCATAAACACACAGAAGAATTCAATTCAATAAGGATTTGATCACTTACACTACGTACACCTTAGTTGTTGCCATACTTTAATTTGATGATCAGATATTGCTCCCCAACTTCTTCTGATACCCCTAATTAATGTAAATCAACATTAGCTATTGGTTAACAAGTAGAATTTGGTAAATTAGTTCACTAGTATTATTATATGGAGTTCAATTATTAATAGTAACAACTTAATACGGCTCCTAGATTTTTACTTGAAACGGTGACCTTAGAGGAGCACAATGATGCGTGGCAATAAAATATACTAGTAAATAGATTATCAAAAAGGAGGTATTCGAAAGTTTCAACCACGTGGCAAGGCCTTATCGTTTTTTTATTACCTCGGATTTCACTTGACAAGGATGAGCATCATCACCTAAAGATTTACACGGTTGTTGATGATTGTTAGGTATGATTTCATACTTTATTTATGTTATGTTGTATGTTAGTTATATTGTATTGGGGTGTATTATTTTAATATTTAAATAAATGATATGTTTTGTCAATATATTATCTCACATATTAATAATTTGAAGAATAACTTTAGTAAAAAAATAGAATAGGGATGAAGTAATTATAATATAAAGTGAGAAGAAGGATAAATAAACTTATTAAATAATAAATAAAGCTAAAAAATATAAGATAACATGCGATTCTCACCAAATCAATAACTATTAATATAATGCAAACATATTTTAAGTAACATTCAAAATAAATATAATATTTATAATAATAATATTATTGAGTATCTTAAATCGAAAAAAGATGGGTAATTGGTCTTCTTATACGGACTTGGGCAATCCTCCCAACTAGCTTTTGAGGTTGAGTTAGGTTCAAGATATATCCTTTACATGCAATGGCGAAGCCAAAATTTTTACTAAGGAGGTTCAAAATCGAAAAACATAAGCACACGAACTAGCTGAAGGGGGTTCAACATCAATTATATATACATAAAAAAAGAATTTTCACTATATAGAAATAGTATAATTTTCCGTCGAAGGGGCCCTAATCACAAAGTGGCTCCGCCACTGTTTACATGGTATCAAAGTCAGGTTCATCTCAAATCTTTTGTTCACCGATGTTAGATTTTATATTATATTGTTCAGGCCCCAGTTAACAAGACCTAGGTGTGCGGGAGAGTATTAGATATCCCACATCAGAAAAGAAATGGATAATTGATCCCCTTCATAAACTAATTTTTGAGGTTGAATTAGATTCAAAATTTATTCTTTACAAATACGCTACCATATATAACAACCATCCAAACAAAGTGAGAAATTTCTATCTAGCTATAACCAAACCTATGATCATTCGCCATCATGATCAAAAAGTAAAAATGTTGATAAGGTTTTTGTACTATAGGACATGTCATGCACTTATAATTCAGTACATGAATCAAGCAATAAGGCTTTTACGTAATTTAAAAGTCACCAAGAAGGTAAGTTGTGGCATCTTTAGTTCTGTTTTTTGGCCCCGTATGACCTGGCTTTGTCCTTTTACAGATTTAATAGGACTTATAATTGTGGAGATATATCCAAAAATATTTGTATCTAACTTAAATAATACGTGTTAAATGATGAACAAAAAGATAGACATTGCAAATAATACACTTTGATATAACATCCATACAAATATTTTTCTGCGCACAAAAACTTATACACGATTGGTGCACTAATTATTAATAGCCCATTTGATTTGAAACTGAGACATTTTCAAAACACTTCACATAAATTGAAGTCGAACAAATCATGATTATTGATTTACTATATGGCTATATCACATATCCATATAAATCAAAGTCAAAACAAATCATGAATATTGAATATTAACTTGCTATACCACATAAAATCGATCAAAACTGAATAAACCATAATAATTGACTTTATTGTGCAACATAAATTAGAATTGAAATTTCAGAATATCCAATCATAATCGTAATGATTGAATATTTTCAGGGAAAAGCACATCGGATGGCCATTTTAAAAAAAAAATGACCCATAATTAAAAAGGTGGACATGTTGTAGTCAGCCGGCTAAAGTAATTCCCTTTTGGGCAAAATTTAGAAATAACATACTTATCCCCTTAATTATGAGTTTCATAGTAACAGTTTCATAATTACATAATATAGCAAGTTGTATTTTGTATTTTTGCAAACTGTTGCTACAAAAATACAAATACATATGATTTTTACTGCCCTTATGATCGATATGTATTTTGTATTTTTGCAAACTGTTGCTACAAAAATACAAATACATATGCTACAAAATGTAATTTGATAAAACTGTTGTTATTTTTTATAATTTAATACTTAAGTATGTTACTTTATGTATTTTTTCCTTCCTTTTTTTAGTTATTTGGCCCAATTGGGCACATGCAGTCTCTATACTCAATTGATACACTTTTATACCACATTGATACACTTTTATACTATATTGATACACTTTTTAAAAAAGAGAAAGGAAATTCTATACAAGCACATGCAGTTCCTATATCCAATTGGTACTCTTTTATATCACATTAATACACTTTTATACTACATTGATACACTTTTATACCACGTTGATACAGTATATATACCATATAAATACACCTTTTACAGAAAAAAATTGTGCAAGCATATACAGTAATTCATTATTCGTGAATTTGTTAACTTCACCTAAATTTTTGTGAAAATTTGTGCAAGCATATACAAAATATATTAAATCCTGTTCCCTTACTGTCCAAACATTCCTTATTTTTTTTTATTAAAAAGAGAGAGACAAAAAAAAGAAAAAAAGTTAAAATGCCGCTATAGTGTTAACTCATATGAAAAGAGATAGAACAATTACGGGTGGACTTGTATTTCATGTTTTTATTTTCGTGATCGCATCTGAAAAAATAAATGAGTGGATGTGGACTTTTTTCAGAAAAAAAAAATTAACAACATTAAAAGAAAAAAGAAAAAAAAATAGTGAAAAACAAACCAAAAAAATAGGAAGAAAGAGAATGTAACATGTAAAATAATTGACATTAAAAATTAAACAATAAATAAGGAAAAGATAAAAAAAAAGGAGGTAGTAGTGACAGAAAAGCCTAAATAGCTATCTATTGGAATTGCCAAATCAATAGATATATCAATGAAAATATTTTGGGCGAGGTGACATTTGTGTCTTTTCCCCATATTTTCAAGGACCGAACATCACGATTCCCAGATTCCACTTTATGGAAATATACTGGATTGTTGTGGTTGAACATCACGATTAGATAATCGAAGTTTTCAAAGTTGTATTGTAACGTATCATAAGCACCCTCCTAATTACTGGCCTCTTTTTTTTTTTTTTTAAATGGGGGATGGGAAGGGAAATGGGGAAAATGATTACAATGTGGGGAATTGAACCCTCACCAACAAAGTAGGAGTTCAGGTAACTAACCAACTAAGCTACTAAGATTCCTCTAATTACTGAACTCTTCACTCTTCAATAGTGTCTTTTTCTTGTGAGAATTTTTCCTATGACGAGTTGGAAAATTGGAACACTTAACCAATAATGATCTTGATTTGCAACCGCCTTTTACCCAACTTTATAAACTTGCTATAGAAAAGTGAAAAGTGTTTATTAAAAAGAAAAATGAGTAGAATCAGTACCAGTAGTTACAAAAATAAACAAGAAGCTCAAATCTGAAAGCCCAATTAACTTAGGAAATGAACCATATTGAAATGGGAAAAGGATCCAATCATAAACATAGGCCCAACACCAACAAAAAGAAGGGCCTCACGGTGCATACTGTTGGTGCCTTTTTTTTTTTTTTTCTTCAAGAAGAATTAGAAAATGATTTTGCTACTAATAGAAATCAACAAATATGTTAGTAATGACGATCGAATTGGCGCAGCATCGTGAGGGAGGTCAGAAATTGATTTCCCTGCCAACACCTTTTTAGTTGAGCTCATCACACCTGACTTAACTAGCGCAATTTATATTTTCTGTATAATTTGTGAGCTGTTGTATTTAAAGAATAAGCGAATGAATTTACAATGAGGTTGAAAAAAATAATTCAACAGAGGTTTAATACTAGTAGTAATAATTACGAGAACAACAAAGAAATAAATACTCCCTAAAATGTTTTCCAGTGAGAAAGCAGCAAGGACCTGAAAATGTGCATGAATAGAACACAATAGTACTGCTATTTGTTTTTTATGGGTGGTCAAGTCAAGATAAACAAGGTACTTCACTTTTACCATACAAAAAAAAACAAGCTTATGTATATCCACCACTATATAAATATTATATTTATCTATAACAACAACATTATTTTCCGTAATAAGATGCTCCAACTTTAACTACCTGATATTCAAGGGATAAAGTTACAAGGTAAAAATATTTGGTGGAAAAGTATATTAGAATTGCCATGATATCAAAAAGCAACAATCGCAAAAAATTAATTTTGATAAGTAAATTAGTATTGCAGCAGGTGAATTTAATTTTCTTTTCTTTTCCTTACATCAAAAGAGATATTCATTTTTATCCTGAAAAAACTGAAATGAAATAAACTCTTTATCCTTAATTTAATTTGTTTTATACCCTAGTATAAAATTTACGTAGTTGATCTTTTTCCTAAGGCATAAGATATTAACTCAAAAATAAACCACAAAAAAACATTTTTTTTTAGTTGCCAAGTACTATAGTTTTTGACCTACATTTTCGATCAAATTTAATATAAATATAAAAATTCACGATTCAATTATGAATAAAATGTAAACCCCATTTCATATAAAAGAATTAAATTGAGAACAAATTAACGAGAGAGAAGGAGAACCATTTGATCAGGTCAAGCAATTAACAAATTTTAACCATAACACCATATAAAATGGCTCCACGTCACCATAAACATCCATAAAAATCTCATGATCCTCATATTTTTCGCTTTTGCAGTTAGAAAAGTTTGTTAACTTTTTCGTCCATGAAAGAAAGCACTCCTAAATAACTATCAATGTATTTTAATATATTGTGCAAAATAATTTGTCTTATTTATCAGGTTAATAAAAATATATGTACATATTTAATAAGACATTTTGGATTCGAATTAAGAGAATAAAATTATCACTCATATACATACAACATTAACAGTGCACTCCTCTCCTCGCCTTTCTGAATGAGTGATTTCCAAAACGAGTACCAAACACCAAAAATATTACTACTAACTAATTACTCCTAAATTATTTAATTTAAAGAAATTAAACTTTTAAAAATAGTACCTCATTAAGTCCTTTCCTTGAAATTTCAAAACTTTAAGTTCTCCATTCAGTAATTTTCCTATTTTCTTTCTGTACACGTATATCCATTTACGTACAAAAGCAAAAAAAAAACTGACCAGGCCGTTCCATATATATTCACCTTACACTTCCCATTGAGCAAAAAAAATTCCATATTATCTCACCACTTTTCTCTCATTTTCTTCTCAAAAAGCATAGAAAAAATGGCAGTGAAAATAACAAAGGCAGAGAAAAAGGTTAACTATGACAAGAAGTTGTGTAAGCTTTTGGATACATATCAACAGATCCTTATTGTAGGTGCAGATAATGTGGGTTCTAATCAGCTACAGATGATCCGTAAAGGTTTACGTGGTGACTCCGTTGTTTTGATGGGTAAAAATACTATGATGAAGAGATCTATAAGGATTCATGCTGAGAAAACTGGAAATAATGCCATTCTCGCACTCGTTGAATGCCTTGTGGTTTGTTTTTTGAGCTTTTTCTTCGTTATATTGATGATTTATTTTATTTTTTGTGCATTTTTTATCACAGTGATTTTGTATTGTTGCTGCTGGTTTTTGTGTGTTCGGTACGAAGGAAAGTGTTTTCCATGGAAATTTTTTTTAAGGAAAATATTATGCGTTTTTCGCCCTCTTTGAATGCCTTGTGATTTTTGAGCTTGAATCTTCGTTATATTGATGATTGTTTTTTGCATTTTTTATTATGGTAATATTGTGTTGTTACTGATTTGTTGCTGTTAGTCTGTTTGGTTTTCGAAATGAAAGCGTTTTGCATGAAAATAAATGAAATTTTACTTATTTTTTCGTTAACTATGGAAAAAATATTATCCTAAAATTATCTAAATATAATCTAGAAAAATATCATGCTGGGAAGATCTGAAATACTGTGTTTCTCGCCCTCGTTGAATGCCTTGCGGTTTTTTTTGTTGTTATACTGCGTGTAATAGACTCTATATTTTTGTTGTTTTTTAGACCCTGCGTATAGCTGGAGTTTTAGTATATCGTGCTTCTTTTTTTTTTTCTAATTTCATTTTTTTCCCGTGTTTGATATAGTAATACCTTGTGTTTTGTTTTTGAGCTTGAATCTTCATTAATATTGATGCTTATTTTCTTCCATTTTTTATCCTAAAAAGGAATCGTTGCTGTTTCCTTCTTTTTTTTTCGCTTAAAAGTGGTCTTTTATGAGTTTCTTAATATGTATTCTTATTTTTTATCTTCAAAAAATGGAAAATAGATGCTCAAAGTCACAATAGAAGTTTAACTTCATTATTTCCTCTTTTTTCCTTTTAGGATAAAGGAGTTCTAAGAATTAATCAGATCTGGCTTTGTATTTATATGATTCTAGGATTGTTTTATCTTTTTAGGTCTTCCTATTTTGTTTTGTTTATTCCTTGGTGACAAAAGAAATAGGTAGTGTTTTTCTATTTTTATGTTTAAAGTCACACTAGAAATTTATTAAAGTCTATTTATTTTTTGTGAATAAAATCTCTGGTTTAATAATAGTAATGGTAATGATTCTGGGATTTCCTTACATGTCTGATGATCCTTTTTTTTCTCCTATTCCTTTTTCAATCGCTGTTTCTGTATTTTGGTTTCTTGGGACCAAAGAAATAGGTACTATTTTTTCCCCTAAGAGGTAAGGGATGAAACGACAGTGCCCGTTTGGAAGAGATTATAATATGCACAAAACAGATTATAATATGCACAAAATAGATTATAATCTCTTTTCAGTTTATAAGGGTGTTTGGCAAAACTCGAAGTTGCTTAAAAAGTTATTTTTATCTTTTTTTTAAGCCAAAATCAATAAGCTACAAATGACAGTTTGCTTTTTTCAGCTTATAATTTTTTAAGTTTGACCAATAAAATTATATTTGTGTCCTAATATTTTTTTGCCTATTCCAATTCTACCCTTGTTGGCCTACTGCGTTGGGACTCTCTTTTCTTCTTGACAAACCAATTTATGTCACTGTAGCTTTCCCTTTTCAACAAAAATACCTACTACTACTTGTTACACAATTCATAATTTAAAAAAAAAAAAAATTGATTTAATTTATGTGATAGTTTTTATTTTGCGAGAGTCAAACAATTTCACTATAAATTTGATAAAAAATAAATTTATTTGAATCTCGAAATTCGATAGATACCACATAAATTGAGACGGAGGGAGTGAGTATGGATTATAATTTTTTAATATATAACTATTTTTTTCAAACACAAACATTCAACACTTAAAGTCTTAAAAAAATATTTTTTTAGCGCACAAATTAATAGTCATTTATGAAAATATCTTTTTTAATATATATATATTAATTTTAATTTGAATCATTTTTGTAATAAAAATTAATAATAATCAACTTTATATATTATTAACAGCTATAAGGGTATTTCAGTCATTTTGATTTTAAAAAAGTGCTTAAAAACATTATTTACCAAACATATCAATAATTTTTTTCAGTTGCAGCATTTTTATCCAAACACTTAATTGCTTATTTTTAAAATAAGTTCAACACTTTTAAAAACACTTTTAAAAAACTTTTTTCAAGTCATTTTTTTTCAGCCCATCCAAACGGGCTCTATAGATGGAATTTGGCAAGTTTA
This sequence comes from Capsicum pubescens, assembly GCA_030864215.1. Classification (NCBI taxonomy): domain Eukaryota; kingdom Viridiplantae; phylum Streptophyta; class Magnoliopsida; order Solanales; family Solanaceae; genus Capsicum; species Capsicum pubescens. The sequence continues at coordinate 6,394,227 of CM061543.1, forward strand.
ATTTATTGTTGTTGTACTATTAAAACCATTGTCTGTCACTCCTTATATTGGAACAAAAAAGGCTAGTCTAAGCTTTGACCATAAATTTTGGATTATTTTTAAAATATCTGCTTAGTCAATTGAGAGGCGAAGCTAGGGGTTCAGAAGTTAATATATGAACTAGCTAGTCGAAGGGTATTCAACATCTACTATATATGTATAAAAAATATTTTTAATCATGTAAAAATAGTATAATTTTTTATTGAAGGGGGTTCGGACGAACCCTGGAGTGAAGGTAGCCTCGCCACTGTAGTAGACATTAAATTCAATTACTTTCAAGTTCTACTAACAAAACTTTAAATGTTTTCCAAGTAAAATGCACGTCCAAACACAGCTTCAAAAATCCAAATTTTAATTTTAAGTCTTCAAGTTTCGACTTCAAAATGTACGATGCAATGGGAGCTAAAGAGAGCAGAATAGTTGGAGAATATATATTATTAATTCAACTGGCTAGTTGGGGATTGATGTTTAAGTTGATTTAATTGGTCAACAATAGCATTTGCATTAACCCCATAATATGTAATATTGTAACAGGGTAACGTGGGATTGATCTTCACCAAAGGAGATTTGAAAGAAGTCAGTGATGAAGTTTCCAAGTACAAGGTATATGTATTTACATAATGTAAATCATGTCCATGTCTTACTTTTTTGTTTTCCATTTTTCTTACTTTCTGTATCAACAAGATTAATATTTTTGGTTTGCTGGTAAAAAGGGTCTGTGCTATACTATCAGTGGATGTGTAAAGAGATTACATGCTAAATCAACTTGTCTCTGAGATGAACTTGTAGAACAAAAACCAATTATTTGCATTCAAGGGCTAGCTAGCTCTATTGCTTTGATCAATATGTTTATTTTCGCCTTTAATAATGCACTGATCAATCATTCTGATCTAAGTTTTTCAATTCTCACTTGGTGTTTTTGAGTTTATCTGAAGAATGAGAATTCTAACTCTTAACATTTGATCAAAAAGGTTGGAGCACCTGCTCGCGTTGGCCTAATTGCTCCAATTGATGTGGTTGTTCCTCCTGGAAACACTGGACTTGATCCTTCCCAGACCAGTTTCTTTCAGGTTCAGTTGTTTCAAGATTTGCTAATTATGCTGCTTATGCTTTTGTTTGTTTTATGTAATCTCACATTCCAGTGAATTTTAGGTACTAAATATCCCAACAAAGATCAACAAAGGCACAGTTGAAATCATCACTCCTGTGGAGATTATTAAAAAAGGCGAAAAAGTGGGATCTTCTGAGTCTGCCCTTCTGTCTAAGTTGCTCATTAAGCCATTCTCTTATGGCCTGATAGTCCAGTCTGTCTATGACAATGGCTCAGTTTTCAGTCCTGAGGTTCTCGAACTCACAGATGATGATCTTGTTGCTAGGTTTGCTGCTGGACTGACAAATGTTGTTGGTCTCTCCATGATTCTTGATTATCCTACTCTTGCTGCTATTCCTCACATGTTCATCAACGCGTACAAGAATGTTCTGTCATTTGCCATAGCAACAGAATACTCATACCCACAGGCTGAAAAAGTGAAAGAGTACTTGAAGGTTAGCACTAACTGCAATTCTTGAAATGCCATTTATTAATTAACCCCTTCTTCTTGAAATTATCTGAACAAAATTTTTCAACTTGCAGGACCCAAGCAAGTTTGCTGCTAGTGCTGCTCCTGTTGCAGCTGCTCCTGCTGCTAGTGCTAAAGCAGCTCCTGCAAAGGCGGAAAAGGAAGAACCTGAAGAGGATGAGGATGACTTTGTTGGTGGATTGTTTGATTGAGTTGTTTAAGCATCAGCCTGTTGGATTGTTATCTATCAGGTCCTAAGATTTGGTACTAGCTATGATGAATGCTATTTTTGGGTTTCTATTAGGATACTTATGAACAGTTTCCATTTGGTTCGCTATCTTTCAGCTGTTTCATGCTCTGAAGTATTAGATCCTTCTGTTTCAGTGGAGTTCTGACTTTCAATTTGAGCAATCCCTTGGGCATTTTGCTGTCTCATTTTGCTTTGATTGTTGCATTTGGATATCTCTATGCTTATTTGCCTAAATTTTTAAATTGAGAATCAGTGTGAAGTATAGCTTTTAGGTTCATATGAACCATAACGAGAATCGAGTAGTATCTCTGATCTGCAATAAGATGTCATTTGAACTCAACCATAACTCAAGATCTTTTAGTAATGATCTTCATCTTTGGTTTGAGTTCAAATGACATCTAAAGCTAGAAAGACCAATGATTGTTTTATATATGCTTGAGTAATGGCAATGATCAGTTCAGTAAATTTTTACTCTTGCTTAGATACTCAAAATTCTCCTTTTCCCCTTCTTTTGTGACTAATCTGAAGATGAACCACTTCCCCCACAAAATATCACCATAGCTACTTACTGGCAATAGGCTCTTATACTGAGTTTAATATGGAACCTAGGGAAAAGAGTGTTGGGAATTATAAGATAAATGAAGGTCAGTATAAAGTTATTCTCACTCTTCCACCTTATTTGAATTATTTCATTAAAATCAGCAAAATTGTTAAGTTTTTTTTTTTCTCCATTGATTCTTGAAAATGAGAATCAGCGTCTGGTAAATAATAAGATAAAAGTTTACATATCAATTTGCTTCAAAAAAATCTCCATCGATGTTGTATACATCCACAACTCTCTTAGTTGCTGTTTCTCTTCCTGTAATGTACTGTATCTTTTCTCTTTGGGAAGTATGACAAGTGAGCCAATTCCAACATTGAAAGGAAAACCCACATATTTCTGTTTCATTCATCCATAAGTCATAGCCACTTTGACCAGGTTTGGTTCCTGTTTTCACACATAACAAATGAGCCTTAATTATATAACATATATCCAAGTTCCAATAGCTCCAACCTAAATACAAGGATAAATAAAACATACCTTCACGTCTGGACCATATATTGGCAATTTGTTTTAGCAACAGAATAAATAATAGACTAAGACGATCATCACGATTGTTGAAGACAATTTCGAAAGAAGCGTATTCCCTGATCCAAAATTAGTGTCATATATTAGTGGCATCAATACACGGTCCTTGAAAAGTATACAATTATGATTAGCAGGTGTCTCCAAAAAAACAGATCAAAAAGAAGATGAAATAAATAAATTTGTACCTGCAATGCAAAGGTGACGTCTGCTTCATCAATCTTTAGAGTTACTCTACATAATTTTTCTTCTCGAGCCTTCCCCACTTTTAAAATCCCCTGCGTTTTTACGTGCACCTTGAGTTATGCTTCTTCCCATTCTTTAATAGAGCACTCATGATTGAGAAAGAGAAAAGTAGGCTGAAATGGAGTACCATGGTGTTTATTAAACACTTTACCTGGTCTCCTAGCACTCTACACATGCTTGATAGCTCCATGATTCCAACCGGCGGTATTACGGTAGATTTACAGACAGCAAGGTAGGAGATGTTCAGCTGCAATGGATTACAAATTGTTTCAGGTCTTGTTACTCCTTGTGATACTTAGATCTCACAGTTATAGTTACAAATAGAAATTACCTCGCCTATAGTGGCATCCTTCCTCTTCCCCCTGAATAGCTTGACAGCAGAGCAAAGTATAATCTGCAGTATAGCATATTAAGCATTACTCACCAACACCATGTGATTTTAAAATGCCCAAATAACAACAATTTATAAGAACGTCATAAAGAAGTGGATCCATAGAGCACTTTTTATTGAGCGTTGATGTGCATGAAAATCAACTTGAATCTAGATCTTGCATGCAATGCTAACAATAAACCATAAATATTTGGATACTTCAACCATAATCCGATAGCTTTCCTATTTAGTTCTTTGCTTTTTATTTCCTGCTTTTCTTTTTTCTTTGGGGGAGGGTCAAGATTCTCTTGTAACTAGAAACTTACTAGGAAATGAAACCAAATGAACTTTAGATATCTTATGTCAAGAAACTCATGAACATTTACCTGTTGATGTTGCGGAAGTGATTGTATAGTATCCACCACTGGCGATCTATATGCCTTGGACAAAGCAATAGCCACGTGATCAACCCTAACCTGTTTAAGAGTTTCATCTTTTAACAAAACACAACATGCTGTGTAAAAAGAAAAAGAAAATGAGGATACATAATTCATGAAATTATAGGTAAATTCTTATCGGAGATTAAGGAACCATTACTATGACTTGGCTATAGAAACCAGACCGACCCTCTCCACTATAGATCCTCCATAGTCAACAGTTTACAAACTCAAAACCATTAACAAGTGAAGATGGCATTAATACTCACAACATTGCTTTCGTGTATAAGTGATTTATCACAAGCACCGTCCCTCTGTTGATCAGAAACTCCACCGTGTAATGATGGTAAATCAAGACTGTTGATAGTGTCTCTTATTTCAGATTCTAACATCTCAATTGCACTCCTGAAACAATGATGAAAGGACAATATTTACTTATAATGAAGGGAAAGCTGCACAACATGCTCTTGAAAAAATCCATAATCTAAGATTGATACTCTCACGTGCTCAACAAAGAACTTAAGCATCAGTTCGGGAAAAAGTTACATAATTATTATCTGCTAACAATACTTCAGTAAATTAACAAGAAAATTTAATCTCCTTGTGCCTTTCTTGTTTTCTACCTGTCATGCACTCTATGACTAGAATGCCATCTCAAATTAAATTACAACGTTGTTAGGACACAAAACATATGAATGCAGGGAACTTTCTCAAATTGTTGTCAGCCAAACTTGAAGCATATTCACAAACCTGCATATCCATAAAGCCTTCCTCATATCTCCGGACGCCGAAGCAACTTTCTGCCATATCAAAAGCGCTTATATTAGGAACTGTAGATTACCGTGAAATAAATAAATCTAGGATTAGTAGTTTGAAGTAGCAATGGGTAAATGTGTCACTAGGATAGTCTTACTGCGTATATCGGAAGTGCAGAAATAAAACTAAGAAATGCAGATGTTAATGTACCCACCCTTGCACACAGTTCCAACGCTTGAGGCTGGAAGACGGTGTAAGGAAATGCCTGTTCAGCAGTCAAATTCCAAAACAAACTCTGTTAACCATAAGAAATGATTTGCACCGTGCTTTATGCAGATAACACACAACAGGCTGTAAATATCATCGGCAATCTACGCATTTTATATTAAACTCTTAGACGAAAAGGAAACAGATAAGTTACTTTAGTAGTATGCAAATTAAGTGGAGCTATTTGTAATACTTTCTAGGTTCCCACATTAGAATCAGTTGGTTCCACAAAAAAGCATCAGTTACTTATCACTAGAAGCACTTGAGTTCAGACTTTAGGTATTTATGACATCAGTCATTGAACTTGTTACTCATATGCTGAACCCATACCCACTCACGATATAATGATATTGGCAATAAATAAAAAGAAACATATATATCCATTTGGAAGAACTATCACATTTTTCTCACAGGAAGAAAAAGAGAGTAGAAGACATGGAGTCACCTTTAATCTTTGCTGAAGAATGGAGATAATCTGGCCCTTAGAGTAGGCACGAAATGTTACAACTGATGGCTTGCCTGAAATAAAACAGAAGTCAGGTCAAATACTGTTCTACATACAATAAGCAATCTAGCAAAAGCAGCATTAAGAGGTTGATTGGCAAATAGGTGTTTTGTACCACAGAAAGGAAAATACTTACAGTTCAATGCTTGCAGCTTCGGAAGAAATTTATCTGCTAGGTCTATTGCATTAGCAATTCCTGACAAAGCAGAGTCCCAATAAGGAGCAATCATTAGCAGAATAATAGCTTTTCTTTGGCAATACCAAAACTAGTCATAGTAGAAAAACATCAAATGATTAGACCAAGAAATTTTGATGTTTGAGTCAAAAGCTCCAGTACCTATCAGAATAAATCTGGAGAAAGGAAGTGTTGTTAGCATGAACAACTCATGAAGCACAGCTCTGTCTTTTGTGATCAAATAATCCAACTCATCAGCAACTATTAACCTGTTCAACGTATTACATTGTCAAGCAGAGAATTTTGATTAAAAAATCTAACAAGCACTACAAATGCTTCTTCAAGTAATCATTTTAGGCATCAATGGTTTCCCTTGAAATACAATGGAATCTTAAAAGGCAAAAAAGAATCACTAGAACATCTAGAAGAAGACTCACAGCATCTTCGTCACTGCTGACTTTTGCTTCTCAGAAAACATTTTCTGAAGATACTGCAATGGTGATGTGCAACTATTTAACTTTCTCCGTGGTTGAACTTTATCAAGTATCTGCAATTGTTAACAAGGCATAAGCATGTAGAGACGTGTTATTTAGCAGCTGAATCAATGTAATAACAATGTACCTTGCCAAAAATGTCAGATGTGTTTGACAAAGAACTGCAGTTGAGGGACAAAGTGTCTGGAGCCTGAAAACCAGACTGCAATGCTCGAAAAAAAAAAAAAGAGATGGTTAGCAATGACTTTCAGAGTAATAGTTTGATATGCATCTTTCGAAGATAGTTGGAGCACACCAAGCAACAAGATATACCTCTTCTGCCCAATTAACCATGACCTTGTTAACCTTCTCCATTGACAGAGACTTTCCCGTCCCTGGACAGCCACAGATATACAAACTTCCGGCCTTCTCTTGTTCCACAGCTTGCTTACAGAACTCCAGAATTCTATTGTTCTCAACTTCTCGACACAAAAGATTTGATGGAGCCCTAGACACATGCAATGCCTCTTTCACTGCATTTAACTGCTCCATATCTACAGACAGCGATAGAAATTAGCACATCTTCAAATTAAATAATGGCATCCAGTAGATATGAAGTGCAGATTGTTGTTAATTTAACATAATTAAAATAGATTACATCTCACTTAAACAAATAAGAACTACTATTACACCTAAATCCCAGAGTAGTTTCAATATAATATATGAATAAATATATCCATTTTGATCCAATTGAACAAAAATGGTAGCTCAGTGCACTAAAGCTCACGCTATGCATGGGTCCCACGAAAAGCAAGACAAAGATATATTACACACAATATTAACCTACATTTCTGCAAGAGCTATTTCCAGGTCACATAGACAAAAAATTTACTAGTTACCCCAAGGATCACTTTCTCTGATTCAACTGAACTACGATAGCTTTTTCAAACGACAAATTTGCCGATTATAATACTAGAGATTCTCAACATTTTCAGAGGAATTCACAGATCTCTATAAAGAAATTAAATTAACTCCTGGCAAACACTGACCTAATCAATAAACAAACTCGATTTTGAGAAATTAATTAAATCAAATCAAATAATTAAACTCACCTCTAGGATTCCACACAGGTTTCTCTATAAAACTTTCAGATAATCTCCTTTTCACTGGTGATTTGCTCATATTAACTGCTTTATCTCCGCGATTCGCCTGAATTCCACACAAACAAAAAATAAGATCAATTATCATAAATCCACTAGGAAATGCTTGTCAAAGGAAAAAATACGGGAAGTGAAAGTTACATTTGAAGGACTCTTAGGACTATCATTAACACATCGGCGCGGCGATTTCCATTTGCACGGAGAGCTTTTCATCGGCGACGGAGTTGAGCTTGAAATGAATAAACTGTCCTCGGCAGTTGAACTGGATCTGAATCTCCGTTTTTGAGGAGTGGAGATGATTTCACTGTTAACGGCGATTTGATCGGCGGCGACTTTGCTGTCACCGGAGACACGTGGCGAACGACGGACGGCGACGGAGATAGTCGGCATTTTTGAACTTCCGATAGTGTGGAACGTGCTAGTGGTGTTGGAAGGAAGAGAAGGAAATGTTTATTGTGTGTGATTGCTTATATAGGATTTGGATTTTGTGCTTAGATTCAATTGGTTTCGCGCGAAAGAGGAAACTGTAATAGTGAATTTCCCGCCGTTTTGTGTGTGTTATTTTTGAAGTGTTAGTGGATTTTGGATTGCTAACATTTGGCCCATTTAAGTAAATTACGGCCCATATATTAGAAACTAAACAAACCTATATATTGGGCTTCAATGAGAAAATCTGAATTTCGTACCAAAATTTTGTTAGGAGAATGGCTATGTTGTGTAGCTTCATTTTATTGAGAAAATGATAATCATAGACCTTCAAAGATTAAGATTACAAAGTGAGAGTGTAATGCTGATCATAAATAAGTAAAAATCAGATGGTTTAGTTTACAGTGATAGAAGAGTATTTATAACTAAACCCTTGAGAGTAGTTTCTACAGCTTTCGGACTCCTTAAGTCTGTTAATTGCACATTTACTTCAGTTACAGGACGACTGGTAGAGTTCTTTCAACAATGGTTGACGGAGATCTCGTATTCTTCGGCAATTGCTAGACCCCAAACTTATCTCGATCTTATTTTGTCAATCCAGTCACTTGCATGATGCCCAGTCTCGTATTTTGGAGCTAGGGGGCTTCGTCGATATGACATCAACCCTGACTATCTTGGCTTAAGATCTCTCACACGACTATATTTATCCTTATAAACGATGCAACGCAATATACAAATAAATACAATTTCCTAATTATAAGGTATAGATCTACACATTTCAATTTATTTTTGCAACTTGCAAGTAGCAATTCCTTTTTTCCTTAGGTCCATAATACTTGCAAGTGGCTATTTTTTGTGTGTCTTCGTATACATGCAGACTGCAGTTCAAAGAAGGACAAGATTTAGACATTTTCTCAACTTATGTTGCATTGTCATGGTGGGCTCTTTTAGAATGAAAGATTTAGGGTGTATTTGGTACACGAATTCTAATTTTATTGTCTTTGGTACATGAATTTCTAATTTTATCATGTTTGGTTAGTCAAAATATTTTTGAAAATATTTTTTTCTTTAAAAGCAAATATCTTTAAAATCAAGAAAATGCGAACTCCAGTAAAATTAGAGAAAATAAATTTCATAAATGACATTTCATGTTAATTGTCTCCTCCATGCATCAGCGCGACGTCCCTATCTTCCACCGCCCCTAACCCCTCTACCCCCAGCCAAAAAAGCATCCCACCACTCATCCCCTCCAACCCGGGCACCCCACCCTGACCCAAAGCTCACCCCTCACCACTCATCCCCTCCGTTATTATCCTCCACTCACTCCATCTTCAATGTTATAGTATTTGTCTAAATATATAATATAAATGCTCTTGAAATAACTTTTTTTTTTTTATGTATTTATCAAATAGCATAAAATAAGCAAAAAAAAAAAAAATCACTGTTTTTTCTTAAAAAACACTTCCCTTCTTACCAAACACTCCCTTATTTCAAGAAACACTGACTACTAGACGTGTGAAATCAGAAAGAGGGATGGGGTATAGGATATTTTCACATGCATGGAAAAGAAAATACTCCAATAACAATTGGATTTTTGGGAGTTATATGTTTGTATGGACGTAAATGGAGCTTTGGAGATGATCAAAACAACTCATAAATCCATGCAAATTACTTTCAACAATAATTTAGATTAATCAATCAAATTGTAGAATTGAGAATTGATGTTCACCCCCCTTAGCCCCTACCTCATAACGACTATTTCGTCCATTATATATAAATGTGACGTGTTACATTTTTCTGAAATTGACTATTCAAAGTCCCTCGAGATATTTTCCTTTCTTTGCCAAATTCCGACTCTACCCATAACCCTAGCTAGAATTAGGGGTTGGCATGGTACGGTATTTGAAACTTCGGTATGATAATTTCGGTATTAGGTTTTTAAAAATATTATACCATTACCATATCATATTAATTCGGTATGGTTCGGTATTTTGACTTTTGATTTTGGTATTTTGCGGTATGGAATCGGTTACCGTAGTTTGTTTAACTTTGACAACATATACTCGTATACTAGAGTATTATTACTTCGACTTTTCAAAAGCATGTCTTAATTGTATCATAAAAATGCATTACACATGTAGAAATATTGAAAAAGAAATACAAACGATTCCTTTTATTAGTCAATTACACCAAAAAGACATTTCAATCAAGATAGAGCAGCGAAAGTTTTAAAGTCTACACATTTTTATACTAATACTAAGTATTTTTTTTTTTTGTGTGTGTATATATATATATATAAAAGTTACTTATGTAACTATGTATACTTCGTTATGGTATTCGGTATATCATTTGTAAATACCGTATACCATACCATATACCAAAAAAATTTAAAATGTATATCATATACCATACCAAATACCATAATATCAAAAATCACGGTATCAAAAATTTAAGTTCGGTATGATAATTCAGTATATATCATACCATGCCCACCCTTAGCTAGAATCAATCATTTTCATATTTATATATGTGCACATTTCACCTGAAGGGGAGCCTTGGAGTAACCGGTAAAGTTGTTGTCATGTGATCAGGAGGTCACGTATTCTAGCTTTGGAAACAGCCTTTGACAGAAATGCAAGATAAGGCTACTGCCCTTTTTTATATGTACTCATTTCACCGTATCGAAGTAAACCTGTCAAACGGGCCGGGCTGGCCCGGCCCGAACCGGCCCGAACCGGCCCTACATATCAAACCGGACCGGTTTGACCCGGCCCGGTAAGCCCTAGGGCTTTAGGGTTCCGGGTTCCGGTCCGGTTTTTTTTTTTAAACTGGGCCCGGTTAACCCGGACCGGACCAACCCGGTCCAGGCCCGCCGGTTAACCGGCCCGGAACCGGCCCGGAATTAAAAAAAAAAAAAAAAATATTGGGCCAAACTAGCCGTTGGCCCAACGGCTATATTACCGTTTTTGGGTCCAAACGGCTAGTTTGGGCCCATTAACTTAAAAAAAAAAAAAAAAAAAAAAAAAAAATAATCCCCAAAATAAATCTATAAATACCCTACAACTTCAAATCATTTCTCACACAATTTTTCACTCTCTCAAATCTCATTCTCTCTCAAATCTCAATTCTCAATTCTCAAATATTCAATATATTTAATTTCTTAAAGTGTTCAATTTAAATTTTTAATTTTTCGTTTACAAAGTACGAGCGGAAGTTTCTAAAGTCGCAATCTTCGGATACTTCCAAAATTTGGTATTGTCGTTCCATCTCTTACGTTTAATTTTTATTTATTGTATTAATTGTTTAATATTTAATTTTATTATATTTGTGTATTTTGAATATTTTTAGTTTAATTTAATTTATATTATGGATAAATTAAAAAACCTCGCTACTAAAGGTGTTAGAAATTTTTGTCCCGGAAGCGGTAGTGGTAGTAAAAAGCGAATTACTAGCGGTAGAGGTAGTTCAAGTAATAGATATACCCGTGTGACTTCGCCTCCGGTACCGCTTGGTACACCTTTTGAGGAAGAAATAGGTGTAGGTGCTCACGATATGGATTATGTAGAATTTCAGGAAAATTACGGTATAGAAGAAGAAAATGAAGTAGATGCAGTTAATGTAGACGAAGATGATGAAAATATTGCTGAAACACCCGCAGTAGGACATGCTAACGTTAGATCTGAATCAGTTAATCTCCCTTCCCGTCCTCCCAGTGCCCCAAAACCCCGTAAAAGAACTAGTATTGCATGGCAATTTTTTGAACGTATATCAGATATTGAGGTGCAGTGCAATATTTGTCAACAAAAATATAAGCATAGAAGTGGCGGTAAGCAAGGGGGTACGGGTACGTTAATGAGACATATAGCTGAAGATCACACTAGAGAGTTGAATATTGCAAAAGGTGGTGGGGATGTTGGTGGGTCAACGCAAACTAGAATGGACCCAACAACCGGTCAAGTAGCGAAAAAGTATAATAAATTGAGGGACAGAGAAGAAATAGCTAAAATGGTAGCTGTGGGTTGTTTGCCTTTTAGTTTTCCTTCTTCTGATGCCTTTATTCGTTATATACAAGCAATTTATAATCCTATGTTTAATGGTATTCCTAGAACTACTTGTCGGTCTGATATTTTTAGACTCCATTGACAATATTGTTTTTATTTATCAACATTCTTAAAAAATATTCAATGTAGATTGTCCCTAACTTTCGATCTTGGTCGTGCTGTAAATAAAAATGATTATTTAACCGTTACTTGTCATTGGATGGATAGTAATTTCATAATGCAAAAACGTATTCTTGCTTTTTTATATGATGAAGATCGGAAACATACTGGACAATTTATTGCTGATTCTATTATTAAAATTGCCGGATATTATGGTATAGAAAATAAAATTTTATGTATTGCTTTTGATAATGCTTCTAACAACAAGACTGCTATAACAAAAATAAAATTTACGCTATCTCCGCCCTTTCCTGAAATTTTTCATGTTAAGTGTGCATGTCATATATATAATTTAATTGTAAAAGATGGTCTTGACTTTTTTGAGGTTTATATTGAAAAAATTCGTCTTGCTGTTGGTTTTATTCAAGGAAATAATCGTAGATCTAGAATTAAAGAATTTAAAGTTAAATGTCAAGAAAATGGACTTGCACCGATTTTGATGCCTGAGGAAATTGATATTAGATGGAATTCTACGTATGAATTTTTAAAAACTTGTTATAAATATAGAATTCCTATTACACTAGCTTTTAACCAACATTGTGGTTCATTTGCTGATTCTGCTGATTGCATGCTACATAATTCTGATTGGGTTATAATTAATGATCTTGTTAAGTTCTTAGAAAAATTTTATGTAGCTACGGTTGAATTTTCCGGTGCATATTATCCTACTGTTTGTAATATTTTGGCATATATAGCCGATATTTCTGGTTTGCTCCGACAATATAAAGATAAAGAAGGTTATAAAGAAGCTGTTGGCGCTATGTTTACGAAATTTAAAAAATATTTCTTCCCGATTCCCCCTATTTACTTGGTTGCTGCTATGTTAAATCCGTGCATGAAATATAATCATATGTGTCACTTTAGTACTCTTATTTATACTAACTTAGAAATAAATACTAACCATGATTCTGAACAAATACAACCTGATTTGTGGACGGCTACGGCTGATGCAAAAGATTATATAGAAAAATTATATAATCACTATGCTGATTTATTTGATTCAGCCGTACCTACAAATATCACTCCAACTGTCGCTCCTCATCCTCCCGAGGAGCCATCAGCTTCTAAAAGGCCGGCACATAGTGGTTTTCCTGATTCGTTTTATGATTTAACTTGTTGGAACAGTGTGGATGAGAGAGCTTACACATCAACTTATCGGGAAGAGCTAAAATATTATCTGCGGACGCCACCAGAGGATCGCAGACGACGGATCAACACGCTGGATTGGTGGAGGAATAATGAATCACAATATCCTGTACTTTCAAGATTAGCCAGAGATATCTTGAATGTTCCTATGTCAACCGTTGCATCAGAGAGCGCCTTCAGTCAGGGACGACAGCAGCTTGGAGACAACCGACACTCATTGGGAAGCAACGCAATGAATGTTTTAGTTTGCCTCAGAGATTGGATTAGAGCAGAAAGAAGAAACCAAGGAATGGAACCAGAGCCCAACGACGACCTCAAACTTGAAGAAATTATGACTTCACGGGAGAACTCAGCAGAATCAAGTCCAATGCAGGGTTTTTCCCCCGTTGACTTCGACTACCCTATGCAAGTTCCAATTAATATTAACATGAATGAGTTGGAAAAAATGATGCATAATTTATAGATTTTTCATTCATGTAAATTATAAATTTTGGATCATTTTGCAATCAATAAAATTCCACAAATTCATTCACTCCTTAGTCGTTGTTTTTTATTTTTTTTTATTTAACGATTTATAATTTTAATATCTTCTATACAAGTGTATATTTAATGTATACATGTGTATATGTTTATATATCTTATATAGAAGTGTATATTTAATGTATACAGGTGTATATATCTTCTATAGAAGTGTATATTTAATGTATACATTGTGTATATAGCGTATATAGTGTATATATGTGAATAGATCTTCTATAGACATGTATATTTAGCGTATACATGTGTATATGTTTTATAAATTAGTATATAACTATACAAATATATATTGTAATGTATATATATTGTAGTATATCTCATTTAAAGTATTACATATACATAGAATAGAGTGTATATATGTGAATAGATCTTCTATAGACATGTATATTTAACGTATACATGTGTATATGTTTTATAAATTAGTATATAACTATACAAATATATATTGTAATGTATATATATTGTAGTATATCTCATTTAAAGTATTACATATACATAGAATAGAGTGTATGAATGTTAATAGATCTTCTATAGACGTGTATATTTAACGTATATATGTGTATATGTTTTATAAATTAGAATATAACTATACAAATATATATTGTAATGTATATATATTGTAGTATATCTCATTTAAAGTATTACCTATACATAGAATAGAGTGTATATATGTGAATAGATCTTCTATAGACATGTATATTTAACGTATACATGTGTATATGTTTTATAAATTAGTATATAACTATACAAATATATATTGTAATGTATATATATTGTAGTATATCTCATTTAAAGTATTACATATACATAGAATAGAGTGTATGAATGTTAATAGATCTTCTATAGACGTGTATATTTAACGTATATATGTGTATATGTTTTATAAATTAGAATATAACTATACAAATATATATTGTAATGTATATATATTGTAGTATATCTCATTTAAAGTATTACCTATACATAGAATAGAGTGTATATATGTGAATAGATCTTCTATAGACATGTATATTTAACGTATACATGTGTATATGTTTTATAAATTAGTATATAACTATACAAATATATATTGTAATGTATATATATTGTAGTATATCTCATTTAAAGTATTACCTATACATAGAATAGAGTGTATATATGTGAATAGATCTTCTATAGACATGTATATTTAACGTATACATGTGTATATGTTTTATAAATTAGTATATAACTATACAAATATATATTGTAATGTATATATATTGTAGTATATCTCATTTAAAGTATTACATATACATAGAATAGAGTGTATGAATGTTAATAGATCTTCTATAGACGTGTATATTTAACGTATAGTCGTTGTTTTTTATTTTTTTTTATTTAACGATTTATAATTTTAATATCTTCTATACAAGTGTATATTTAATGTATACACGTGTATATATCTTCTATAAAAGTGTATATTTAATGTATATATTATGTATATAGCGTATATAGTGTATATTTGACCGGTTTTTAACCGGGTTTGACCGGGTTTGACCGGGTTTTAGTGGGTTTGACCGGATTGGGTTAAGTGGGCCGGTTCCGGGTGGGTTTTAATATTTTTACTGTGCAGCCCGGCCCGGCCCGGACCGGTTAAGGCCAAACCCGGCCCGGAACCGGCCCGGAACCCGGTAAGAATGAGAGGGCCGGTTCCGGGTTGAACCGGCCCGTTAGACAGTCTTATATCGAAGCATATAGATTTATTCATTGATAACAATTAAATTGAAACACATCAGTACATACAATCATCGAACTATAATGAAGTATAAGTGTTAACTCGAGACTTCTTAGATCACTGAATACGTGAATTAATCTTTGATTTGTTTCGGTATCCCGACATGGGAATCATTAAGGTTCAAGCAACGTCCTTGAGGTGATCTCATAGCTCCTATGAGGTGGTGAGATGATGGGGTCTGTCCATGAATTTTCCTTCCTTTTCTTTTGTCGCATTTTGCTCATCCGCAATTGCTTGAATCTCAATTGGTGTTAGGCTCTTTAACCATTATTGCTACTTATTATATGTATTCCATGCCCTCTTAGCGTTATCAAGCTACTGATTAAGGTATACCGATACCTCAGAACGTATGTATGTATGTATGTATACACTTCAATTCATCAACTAACTTTTGCGATTAATTTAGTTTCAGAATCACTAGCTTATATTATCATAGTATATTACTATGTGTATTTATTACTAGTATTGTTTGTTTGGCAAATTAATATACAATTCCAACACCAATCAATCAAGAATAGTTTAAAAAATTATGGTATGATAATCAGAAGTTTGTAAATTCCTCTTTTCTAGAACAAGAAACTTTTTGAGATTCCATTATATCTCCCAAGATTCTTCTTTCCTTGGAATTGAAAGAGTGTTAAATGGACAGCAGTCACTATAATGATAAGAATTCCAAATAAAAGAGTTAAGAGCCTAAATTTTCCAATCAATTCACTATACAACTTTTTTCCCTTTTTCCTTTACTTTGTTAGTTCGATCTCACTATTATTTTCTTGCAATTTTCCTTTTTATAGATATTACTACATCGTCTTCACTGTCATTTTTAAATTTCCCCTTATTATAAAAGACGCTAAGAAGGTGGACTTTCTTTTTCTTCTATTACATTTTTAACATTCAATTTGTTGATGCATGTGGATGAATGAGAAAACATCTTGCTATTTTGGATAGTATCTTCCCCGTCATAGCTAGTCATATCTCTATATTTTTTAATATTAGAGAAATTCCTAAAAAATCTTTTATCCCAATAAGAATTTATCACAACACGTGTAAGTAATGTCTTACTTATATAATAAACAGTATTCTGCGTATAAATGAGACGTGTATACGTTAGAGAACACTACTATAGTGCTTGCCTTATCAACTGTATAAGGTTTCAAAAATACGTTTAAATTGTCAAGAGCTACGTACTCAACGCACTGCTGGAAGTTTTTGAGTTGGATACTTAATTTTTTTTTTTCATACATATCATATCAAAATTCAAATTAAAGTAATGTGAGTTTGCTTACATACTCAAACCTCAAAAGATAGCTCATTAGGTGAGGATTGTCAAAGTTCATATAAGGAGATCAATTACCCATTCCTTTTTTTATGTGAGATACTTAACACTCCCCCTCATAAGGGGCATGGGCGGAGCCACCTTTAGCGAAGGATGGTTGGATGCACATCCTCCGCTGAAAAATTATGTGGTGAATAGAGGTTAAATATTAACCATCATGAGTGTATATTTAATTTTGAACACTCTTAACGTAGTTGAGAATAAAATGTGCACGCCCTTCATCAAATTCCTGGTTCCGCCACTGATAAGGGGGATTGGTCAAAGTACATATAAGGGACCTATTACCCATCCTTTTTCCGATGTGTATACTTAACACTCCTCCGCGCCAAAGCCTCGTTAACTGGAGCATGGACAATATAATATGGGTATCCAACATCAGTGAACAAAGATTTGAGATGGGTCTGGCTCTGATATCATGTAAAGAATGAATCTTGAATCTAATCAATCTCAAAAGCTAGCTTATGAGGGGAGGATTGTCCAAGTCCATATAAGGAGACCAATTACCCTTTTTTTTATTTTTGTAACATTTTCTTTTCCCTATCGAATCTCCTCTATCTATTCATTAAAGAAAAAAGGGCCAAAAAAAACATGTGCGCTACGGTATCAGAGAATGTTACAATTATATGCATATAATAAAAACCCTTCTAGCAAATATATAGTTTTCTATGTATTAATTATACATGCATGGGATAATATCAAATAGAACGTATAATTAATATCTAAATATAAATTAAAAAATTATAGTACCAAATAAGAGATTAATAATATCGAAATTAATACTACATAAGTAATTATTTCTCTAGTACATCCTTCAAAGTTCAAACGAGTCCTTCGTTCGCCCCTTATTGGATGATAATCTGGGCTGTCAATCCAATAACTTTTTGGTGTTTTGGTATTTTGGTTGACAACAAAGGAATGTGACGTTAATTAGTTCAATCAAAAACAGAAGTTTAATTTATCAAAGGGAGAGATGAAAAATGAAAGATCTATAAACATACATGAAAAAGATAAGGAGATTATATTGTCGTGGCACTGGCGTCTTCAATCTCTGTCCACTTCTTCAAACCTAATTATCCTATTATTTCAATATTTCCATCTAAATAAATATTTGGAAGAAAAATACATAATAAAACTGCAAATCTAAATAATATCCCACTTTATATGTACGTGTGTTATGTGCTCCATACAAAATTGTGTAAATTAAATCAAGTCCTCTCGAACAGATATAAAGCGATTTTGTAACCACTTTTATCTTAGATATATTAAAGTAAAGAGACCATACGATTTCATCAGCGCTATTTGAGTTTAGTTCCTATGTATTAATAATATAAAAAGGAATTTACACTATTTCGTCACGTAAAAGACTTAAAACAATGCAAATGACTCATGCAACGTATGTACGATAGATTAAATTGTATTATAGTTATTAAAATCTAATGCTATAAAAATACAGATTATTTTAACTAAAGTTGTTGATATGTAACTTTTTTTTTTTTTTTGTAAACAAGATACCATACTAATAGGACTTAATATGCATTTTCGCTTAGGAGATGTGGTAGAGTGGTTGGACTGCTAGTATTGTCTCCGAAGGTAATTAACATAGTTATTGCAATTATCGTAAATAATTGGTTTCTACCTTGTCTACTTTCAATTTTTTTTAAAACGAACAAAGATGGAACTGTCCATTAATGCAAAGAAATGGTTGCGCGCTGCATCCTAGCCCCTTCCTGGAAAATTGGGGCCGGGGGAAGAGAGGGGGGGGGGAGGGGATTCCCAGCAACAACTCCCAGTGATAAGAGAAAATATTAGTATAAATAGGATGATCCTTCCCCAAAAAATGTTTGTTTCCTTGGTATCCAGATTAATTTCCAGTTGTGTTGAGCCATTGTCTAATGCGATCTTTAGATCATTAGGTTGAGGATTGTAAAGTAATCATAACGTAATCACATGTCTGGGGAATTGGTTAGGCATAATACATAAATATCTTCTTATTGAAATTTCATACTATCTCTCAATTTTAATATGCACAAATAAACACTTAAATTAAATCAGTATAAAGTTAAATAAGTGGACACACACGTCTTATGTGGCATAATACACGTAGAACGCCACGTAGGATGCAAATTGATAGATAGAACACATGTGTCTTCTTGTTTGACTTTATAGCACACATTTAAGTGGTGCACCCCCTAAATTAAAAGAACATATATATCAAGCCAAGTTAAAGGGCAAATTTATGTATTATATACGCCAATTGATTTATGTAGCAATTAGCATTACTAAAGGCTATGGTGGCATGGGATGGATTATGGAAAGGTTATTTTCACCTTTAATGGAAGATCAGTTCGAATTCTAGTTTTGAATATAAATTTTACTCGAGGTAAATTTGAATTACTCGAGACTTTAATTTGAATACGAAGCTTCGAGTTGGATTAAAGACCATTTCTGTCTCTTAGAATCTATATATATAGAATTAAATCCAATACATTTTCAATTAAAATTAAAGCGAACACTTGTAAAACTTAGAAACTTTCTTATAAAACTAATGATAGCAAAATTAGTCTCAACATTACTAATGAATCTTATTCAGAACCATTCTTTTACCCTTGCTAAACGACCCCCTTAACAGAGTGCCAACCATTGTTTGGTATGATTTTGACTTGATACAGAGTCTAAAAAATAAAATTTTCTTTTTAGTTTTGTGGTTTTAAACAAAAAATATTAAAAAATATATATTTTTTTAATTTTGTGATCTTAAATACGTCACGTGAAAAGTTAAAATTACAAAACTACCAAAAAAGGAAATAAGGATTTTTTTAAAAAGTAAACTAAAATGAAAATAAAATAAATAAATTGGGACAGATGGCGTTAATTAATCATGTAATAATGATTAAAAACATGGCATGTGAAAATGAAGTTTAGAAAATTAGGTGTCAAATTATATCTTTTTTTTGCAGTTTTGAGGCCAAACTTATCACATAGACTACCACCTTTGATACCTATATATGCTCGTTATGACTCTTTTCAATCACCTAGCCCAATATGAGAATCTGAATATGATTGATAAGAACCTAAACTATAGGCAAAAGTATCAACGAAGAATGAAGGTATATAATTTTTTAAAAATAGGTTTAATTTAAAGAGTATATAACTCCATTTATACTTGTTCATTGAGCGCGCGCATATATATATACTAGTTTAGGTATACGTGCCTCACGCGTGTACCTCACTTTAATGAGGTCAAACGTTACACTAAATAAAAAATTTATTTAAATAATAAACATGAATATAATAATTAAATTCAACATCTTTTGAATATGTAAAGATGGAGAATTTATTTAATTAAACCTAACATTTACCGAAAACGATTCTCAAAGTTAATCGACATTCATCTACCACCTGTAAACCGCAATAAACACTCCTAAAAAAAGGGCAAAACTGACCACTTGTGGTCGGTTTTCCCCAATTTTCGACCTCAAAACCGACCAAAGTGTGTGGTCGGTAAAGTAGTGGTAGTTTTTTAAAAACCGACCACAAGTGGTCGTTTTTTTTTTTTTCTGAATATATATATATTTTTAAAATTTATTATTATTTTATTAAAATTGAAATTTTTTTTAGGAAAAAACCCGACCACAAGTGGTTGGTTTTATATTAAATTTAATTGTGGTCGGTTTTCTGCAAAAAAAAAATCAAAAACCGACCACTTGTGATCGGTTTTTCTGGGAATTTAAAGAAAAAAAAATCAAAATCCAAATACAGCATGCAACAACAACAATGCAATACAGCAGTAACCAAATGTAAATACAACATCAACAACAACAATAAACCAAATGTAAATACTTTCAAAAGTGTAGAACACATACAAAATGTCTAACAAAAGTGAGTATCAAAAAACTACAACAATAGTTTCAAACAACAAAATGTCTAAATTCAAAGTACAACACATACAAAAATAAAAAAAAAATAAAAGTCATCTCCACTGAATTCGTCCCCGTCTTCCATATCCTCATCCGTGCTAAAATCATCCAGGGGGCCTAGACCTTTTGCAGCCCGAACTGCATCACCAGGACACGGAGGAATAACCCCCGCAATCTGAATGAAAGAGCTGAACTGTTGTTGCTGCATCCTGATTTGTGATGATGTTGCCTCCTTCGTCTTCTTCTGCCTCTCTCTCTGTTCAGCAAACCTCTCTCTCTGTGCAGCAAGTTCTTCAGTGAGTTTAGAAACCATATTTTCTAGTCTTTCAATGGTTTCTCTATCAACTGAAGAGCTAGAGTATGCTGCGTCGGACGAACACCTAATATTATCGCCAAAAAAATTTTGTGGTATCCGTAGAAATGACCTCTATTTGCAGGACCCACAACTTTTGCCTATAACTCCTCCTCTACATGTTGGGGTATTGGGTCACCCTGACTTTCAAGAGGCTGACTACTACGATACTCACCAACAAGACGCGTATATTCGTCCTATATTCGAAGTAAAGTTAATATTAAATGTCAAAAAATATTAAAGTAGTTATAATTGAATAATATCAACTTTGAGAAAAAGATTCATAAATTCAAAATTTGTTTCTTACGTGGATAGCTTTTGCACGAGCTTCAACCCAGACATCTTCATCAGTTGGGTTCTTTTTCTTTCTCAGATGAGTCTCCTCGAATAACTCATCAGTTGGTATTTTCCTACCTTTTTCTTTTTCCCGCATATGAAAAAACTATCAATGTTTAAATAATAAAAAAATTTAAATAGAAACAAACAATTAAAACTGTAAAAGTTACATACCATTTTTTCTAGCACAACAAGAGTACTTCTGGCACCCGCAGTATGTAGGGAGCCACCCTTGGATGATGCCCGGGCTTTCTTTCCTTTTCCCCTCAACAATTGGTATTCTTGGCTACTCCAATGGCGAAGATACAGTTGCCATGCGGTTTCAGGAATCCACTTAGGTTTTACCAAGTAGGTCGGGCATAATCCAAGAGACCGTTAAATCTGGCTCTACATCTTATGAAAAAATTCTCTTTATAAGAAATGTATTTACATCATCCCACCAGTAAAATTTCTACAATAAAAATATAATATTCAATCTTTTGTTCTAACAAAGTGTTAATAAGTAGTTAATAAGTTAAATCCTTGCCTTAAAATCTTCAAACATTCTTTCCCTGTCAATTTCTAGAACCTTTTGTAAGATGGTACATTAACCGTTGAAGTGCCGAGAAATGCATATTCGCACCTTTTTTTCAACTCCAGCATCCGACCTAAACCTACACCACAAGATCAAACAGTAATTTCACAGAGCATAATAATATAGGAATGAAAAAATGAATAACGTTATTATATTTAGAAATCTTAGCCTTTCGCAAATGGAACAAAATAAATCCTCCCAGAATCATCTCTGTCTCCTGGTTGCCTATTAAGTGATGGTGGATGCACTCGTGTGGGCGGATCTGAATCACCAGATGGAGTGCCTCCAAACTGGCGATCTGACAACCCAATAGATCCAGAAGAATCACTGTGTGAAGCTTTGTGACTACTGCAGGAGGGTATCGATGATAGTAGATGTCTGGATGAGCCAGCGACCGTTCGATAGTACCGTGCTGGCGGTGGCACGGTCATAGGAGAAGAATGAGTCGGTGTAGACCCATGAAGTGGCCCGACATGCGTAGGAGTAAGTATCGAATCCTCGGACGACCTAGAATATGAGGGACGTACTATCGCGTCAGCAAGCCGACCCTCAGATATATGAATACCTGTCAGTCGTCTATAAGGCGGAGGTTGTCGTTTCTTTTTTGGTTTCGTAGTATCAACTTTTCCCTTACCCTTGTCACCTCTGTCTGACATCTAAATTATGTTAAGTTAACAAGTAGTTAGTTCCTACAAAATGAATATATAAGAAAACATTCCAAGTAACTAATTTCAAGTTACTAATTCACATTTCAAATCGTTCCAACATCACGGGATATAGACAAAAATATTTTTATTACTATATAAATCATGGAAAAGTGAAAAGAACAATCTTAAATAGTATATTCCATATCAATCTTAAACAAGAAACATAAATGTAAATATATAGTACAAAGCATGAAGACATCAATACATAATAAATACAACCTACACAACTAATCCTCTTCTTCTGAAGACTCTCTACTAAACCATTCACCCTCTTTGGAGGTTTTCTCATCTCCTACCCACTCAGCCTCTTCTTCAAATATATTTTCATGGTGATTTAAACCGTCCACTGGTTGGTGATCAATCACCATTTTATATTGATACGCAGTCTCGAGCACATTCTCAACTTCCACCCGACCTATAGGCTTTATTTTGATTACAACCCTCCAATCAGACTTGTCATTGTGCAACGGATAAGGAGCATAATACACTTATTTAGCATTTTGCGCTAGAACAAATGGATCGTAAATAGGATACGACTTATTGTGCTTCACTTCAATGATGTTATGCTCCTTATGTACTCTTGTGCCTCTTGTGCTTGGATCAAACCACTTACATCGAAAGAGGATAATTTTTTTCATTGGGAAACCAGCATACTCCAGTTCTAAGGTCTGTGTATGATGCCAAAATAATCAACATCATCATCACCCTTAACCCAAACATCACTATTGTTTGTTTTCCTTGTTCTGGAGTATTGTTTGGTGGAAAATTTAAATCCATTTACTTTGTATTGGGACATTGCATTAGCTTCAACTGGACCCAAAAAAATATCTCTCAAGAGCTGATCGTTTGCGGCTGCATTTGGTGAATGGTGTACCTAAAAATATTATACATATATATATTTTAGTTGAGGAATGTGTAATGTTTAAACTTTGTAGAAATATTAATACACTTACGAACCTCATTTTTAAATCATGTTGCAAAGGATGCATACACTTGATTTTCATGAAATTGAGTCTTAAATGAACTGAACATACAACATGCGAAGCACAATTAGTTTCTTTAAGGGAATGAGTAAACAAAATCAGATATGTTAAAATTTTAATCTAATTACTTCAGAAAGGGCTCAATTTTTGGGCTATTCGGAAAGACATACAAAGTTGTTGATTTGCGCTCCGTGGAAGTGAGCCGGCTAGGTATGGTCTTTTTAGGCTTACAACCAGATTGATTGAAAATTGATATCGGTTTCAAATGAGGCTCATTCGCATCGTCCTGATGACGATTCGGTCGGTTTCTTAAACAAGCAACTTCATCACGAAAGTAGTATGGATAAAATTTGAGAAGTTTCTCTTGCAAAATATGCTCCAACTATAGAGCCTTCCACCCTATGTTTGTTTTTGGGACCCCTTTTTAATTTTTCAACTGCCCTGTACAATCTTAAGGTTGGATGTTTACTATATTTAAAAAAGATATGTATGAATTTAAATATGTTGCACATGCTTACCGTTCGAATGGATACATCCACCTAGTTTGAACTGGACCGCCTAGACGAGCTTCGTGCACAAGGTGAATGGAAAGATGTTCCATCACATCGAAAAATGCAGGCGGGAAAATCTTCTCCATCTTTTTGGTGATAACAACAATATTACTTTTCATTTGCTCTAGATTTTCTTCTTTTAATGTGGTGGCACATAAGTCTTTGAAGAACAAACTGATCTTTGCTATTGGTTTCCATATGTTTTCAGGTAATCCAATAAAAGTAATTGGAAGTAATTGTTCAATGAAAACATGAAAATCATGCCTTTTCATTCCATGCAAGATTCTTTGTGCCATATCAATCCTCTTTTTCAAATTTAAGGCACATCTCACTCACATATTTAACGCTTTTGGTCCAACTTGAATGTAAAACTATCCTTGGGCTTAAGAACATTGCCGTTGGGCCCCTGCTGTAAGTGTAATTCTCTGCGGTTGCAATATTCTGGTAAGTCAAGTCTGGCCTTAGGATTATCCTTTGTTTTGACGGTGACATCTATAAGTGTGTTGAACAAGTTGTCAAAATAGTTCTTCTCAGTATGCATGACATCAATATTATTTCTAAGTAAATTATCTGGCCAATATTCTAAATCCCAGAATATACTTTACTTAGTCCAGTTATATATCCATCAAGCTTGTACAATCGTTCCTCGGTGGCTTTAGGCACATTCTGAACTATTTTCTAGACGTAATGACCAGACAGCCTTGGAGGTGGACCATCATGTTCCCTTCTATTCCTTCTGAATGCATTCTTGAGTCTCCTAAATTCATGATAAGGTGGCAAGAAACAATGATGACAATCAAACCATGAATTTTTCCTGCCATGTCTCAATGTGAAGGATTTTGTTTTTTCCATGCAGTAAGGACAAGCCAGGTTTCCAGCTGTCATCCACCCAGACAACATTCCATAAGCAGGAAAATCATTAACAGTCCACATTAGATATGCACGCAAATTAAAATTCTGTTTAAGTGAGATGTCCCAAGTTTCAACCCCATCATGCCATAAAAATTGAAGTTAATCGATCAAAGGCTGCAAGTAGACATCTATTCCGCTTTTTGGATTACGCGGGCCAGGAACAACACAATTTAGAAATATATAGGGACTAGTCATCAACATTTCAGGAGGAAGATTATAAGGGGAGATAAATACAGGCCAACATGAATATGGAGCAGCACCAACTGATAAGGAAGAGAATCCATCCACACATAATTCCAAACGAATATTTCGTGGTTCATCTGCAAAATCTGGATAAGTTACATCAAAATGCTTCCAAGCCTCTCCATCAGGTGGATGACACATAATACCAGTGGGCCTTTTATTTTCATTGTGTCATCTCATATGAGGAGTTGGGTTGTTCGAAGCATACAACCTATGCAACCTTGGTATTCGAGGTAAATAATGCTTCGCCTTAATAGCAATTTGATTTCTACTAGAACCACGCTTATATCAAGGGTGCTTACAAAACTTACAGGACTCTAGGTTAGCATCTTCTTTAATGTCTAATATGATGTCATTTTCACAACAAATGAGAGTGCGAATTAACTCTTTAATAAGGTTTAACTTTGACACCAATCTTTTTGCCTTATAGAAAGAATCAAGAACCTCCAAGTCGAGGTCAACTAAATCTTTAATAAGGTCTATCATTGAGTCCATTCCTCCTTTAGCAATGTTCCAGTCAGAATTAATACTTAATAATCTAACAGCAATAGACAAATAAGAGTGCGAACACCCGTCAAAGAAAGGATGACTAGCAGCATGCAATTCCTTGTAGAAATTGCCCGCTTCGCTATTAGGAACATCTTTGACATTTTTCCTAAAGTCGCCCCCGTGTTGCATCCCAAAAGCATCGTGCACCATTTCTGCAATCCTAGTACCTTGATATTCATTATGCCCTGTAGACCTACTACTTTCTCCAACAAAAAAGTTATTTTCTGCAACATCACCATGAATACCATGCAATCTTAAAAAGTACTCGTGAAACCCCTTTCTATAAAGATGTTCCTTTACATCTTCTTCACTTACAAGATTTATACCATCACATCTGACACAAGGACAACGAATAGCCGGAAAACGTGTCCAAACATCAAGTGTCTTAGCATGTTCAACAAATCTTTTGACACCTTCAACAAATTCCTCCTTAATTTAATACCCATTCTATTATCATTGTTCCGGTGATACATCCAGCTATAATCAGGTTCCATCTACGCAATCAATCAGATTCAACTAATTAGATCAAGTCACAAAAAATTAATTATCACCAACCATAACCACATTAAAAAAAACACCTTTAAAGTCCCCACACTTAACCATTTTCATGTGACTAAGTCACCAACCAAACCAGCTTCAAAATAAAAAAAATTCCCTTTAAAGTTCCTACACTTAACCATTTTCATGCAAATAAGTCACCTATCAAACCACATTCAAAATTAAAAAATCTCCTTTAAAGTCCCTACTCTTAAAAGTTTTCAAGTGATTACTAAGTCACAAACCAAACCACATTCAAAACAAAAAAAAATTCCTTTAAAGTTTCTAGACTTAACCATATTCAAGTGACTAAGTTACCAAACAAACCACATTCAAAAAAAAAAAAAATCCTTTTAAGTCCCTACATTTAACCATTTTCAAGCAACTAAATCACCTACCATAACCACATTCAAAACAAAAAAAATTCCTTTTAAAGTTCCTACACTTAACCATATTCAAGCAACTAAGTCACCTACCAAACCACATTCAAAACCAAAAAATTCCCTTTAAAGTCCCTACACTTAACCGTTTTGAACCAACTAAGTCACCTACCAAACCACATTCAAAATAAAAAAATCTCTTTTAAAGTATCTACACTTAACCATTTTCAAGCAACTAAGTCACCAACCATAACAACACTCAAAACGAAAAAAAATCCCTTTTAAAGTTCCTACACTTAACCATATTCAAGCAACTAAGTCACCTACCAAACCACATTCAAAATAAAAAATATTCCTTTAAAGTCCCTACACTTAACCGTTTTGAACCAACTAAGTCACCTACCAAACCACATTCAAAACAAAAAAAATTACTTTAAAGTCCCTACACTTAACCATTTTCAAGCAACTAAGTCACCTACCATAACCACTCACCTACCATAACCACATTCAAAACAAAAAAATCCCTTTTGAAGTTCCTACACTTAACCCTTTTCAAGCAACTAAGTCACCTACCAAACAACATTCAAAACAAAAAAAACTCCTTTAAAGTCCGTACTCTTAACCATTTTGAACCAACTAAGTCACCTACCAAACCACATTCAAAACAAAAAAATTACCTTTAAAATCCCTACACTTAACCATTTTCAACCAACTAAGTCACCTACCAAACCACATTCAAAACAAAAAATCCACTTTAAAGTTCATACACTTAATCATTTTCAACCAACTAAGTCACCTACTAAACCACATTCAAAATAAAAAAATTCCCTTTAAAGTTTCTACACTTAACCATTTTCAAGTGACTAAGTATCAAAATAAAACCACATTCAAAACACAAAATCCCCTTTAAAGTCCCTACACTTAACCATTTTCAACCAACTAAGTCACCAACCAAACCGCATTCAAAACAAAAAAAATTCCTTTAAAGTCCCTACACTTAACCATTTTGAACCAACTTAGTCACCCACCAAACCACATTCAAAACAAAAAAATCTCCTTTAAAGTCCCTACACTTAACCATTTTCAACCAACTAAGTCCCTACCAAACCACATTCAAAACAAAGAATCTCCTTTAAATTTTCTACACTTAACCATTTTCAAGTGACTAAGTATCAAAACAAAACCACATTCAAAACAGAAAATTTCCTGTAAAATTTCTACACATAACCATTTTCAACCAACTAAGTCACCAACCAAACCGCATTCAAAACAAAAAGATTCCCTTTAAAGTCCCTACACTTAACCATATTCAAGTGACTAAGTCACCAAACACACCACATTCAAAAGAAAAAAAACTCCTTTAAAGTCCCTACACTTAACCATTTTCAAGCAACTAAGTCACCAAACAAACGACATTCAAAATGAAAAAATCTCCTTTAAAGTTCCTACACTTAACCACATTCAAAAGAAAAAAAACTCCTTTAAAGTCCCTACACTTAACCATTTTCAAGCAACTAAGTCACCAAACAAACGACATTCAAAATGAAAAAATCTCCTTTAAAGTTCCTACACTTAACCATATTCAAGTGACTAAGTCACCTACCAAACCACATTCAAAATAAATAAATCCCCTTTAAAGTTCCTACACTTAACCATTTTCAACCAACTAAATATTAAAATAAAACCACACACAAAACACAAAATCCCCTTTAAAGTCCCTAGACTTAACTATTTTCAAGTGATTAAGTCACCAAACAAACCACATTCAAAATAAAAAAATTCTCTTTAAAGTCCCTACACTTAACCGTTTTGAACCAACTAAGTCACCTACCAAACCGCATTCAAAATAAAAAAAATCCCCATTAAAGTCCCTAACTTAACCATTTTCAAGCAACTAAGTCACCAACCAAACCACATTCAAAACAAAAAAACTCACTTTAAAGTTCCTACACTTAAACCATATTCAAGTGACTGTAGACACGTAATTTTGTCCCTCCCCGAAAGCATTTTTACCGTTTATCCCGTCTTACCACGTATCCTACCCGCGTGGTAATTTTTCCAAGAGAAGAAAAAGCAAAATAAATAACCACCTCATCATTTTATTTATTTATTTATTCTTATCTTTATCCTGTTTAACAAATCCTAACAAATTTTATCTTCTTTTAAACAACCCAACAACCTCTCCAATTAAAAGAGGACACATCACTACACATACACCCATACCCTCTCACCCCTACCTCACGTGACCCCACCTCACATCACATTATTCTTCCACACCACTAACAGAATTCACCCAGAATGATAAGATATACACACAATTTTCCATTTGAGGGCTGGGGGGACCAAAAAGATTCCTTCTCTTCATCTTTTTCCGATTTCATATAGGCACCCATACAATTCCAAAAAGGAGAATAGACACTGGACCTCACAGCTTCTTCTTCTACATGCCATCCATACACACATACGCATAGAAAAGGGAAAAATACTCAAACACCTGAGAACACACTCCACTTTCTCACAAGAAAAGTTATCTCTATCAGTCCCTTTTTGAGTTGCGTCACTGCTGAGCTTGCTGGAGCTCCGGCCAAGCGAGAATAGAAAACCAGCCCCATTTCAGCCAATCTCACGTCAAACAGCCATTTCGTTGCTCGTTTTCAGTTTAAATCTGGTCGAAAAACGTTAATTCCGGCCGCATATTTGTTTGTTCTTGGTGGAGTTTTGTTCAGATTGAGTTTAGAGATGTTCCTATGGATTTGGTTCGTCGTTCGAGGTTTAAGTTAAGGCGGTTTAGTCGATCGAGGTTTTCGGGTACGGTTCCATCACCCAATTGCATAATGTGCACAATAAAGCTCGACTTGAGGTCCAATTCTATCTAGTTCTCATTTTGATTTTATTATATACGAGTGATTGGTTTGTGTAAAGCATGATATAAATACTTGGGTGATATCGAAGGCCCGAGGTGTTGGGTGGAGCTTAGTCTAGGACTAATATAGAATAGGATTTATATTTTTCGCAAGTTTTCTATTTTGGGTTGTATAATTGGACTGGGCATTATTATTTTTTGTTCTGGATTGTTGTTTCATTAGTTTGATTGATTGTTTTTGTGTTTTGTGTGGTTTATACATTCGCAGCGTCAAATTAGCCGATATGCTCCACCAAGCGACCGTGGTCGAACCATGGGATCGAGGGGTGACTAACACCTTCTCCTCGGTAAACAGAATTCCTCAGCCGAAATCTTTGTTCGTGGATAAGTTTTAGAATCAAAATCGTTTTAAAAAAGGATTTTCAAAGGTGACTTGGCACACCCGATTATGCCAAGTGGCGACTCTGAGTTTTGAATATAAACGTCCTTTTCGAAACAAATCTTTATTTTTTCACTTAATAATTAAAACCCTTTCGAACCTTAAAATCGATTCTTTTTTGGGGGTTAAAAAAGGGTATGACTGCTCTGGCGAATCCACTAGGGATCTTTTAGAATTTGACTTTATTTTTGAGTTGTATCGGCTTAGTTTGGCACTATCGATGTATTGATATTTTGTTTGTGTTGTTTTGTGTTATTGTTTTATCATTGTTGAGTGACTACGTGCTCTTTGTTTACAGTTTTTATCTTATATGTTACCGTTTTATATCTGGCATCATGTGCATAACTCGAGTCAATTCTTTCTGCAATAAGTCCCGGAGTGCACGTCGTGTACACGAACTCTAGTTGAGCCACCCTTATTTTAGGAGGGGGAGCCGTCGGACGTATGGAGTGGGTGGAAAGCTGTCCCAGCCACTATCGACCATATGCTCCCCGAAAAGCCTTGTTAGTGAACCCCAATATAGGTCAGCCTTTAGGTCATGCTTATGTGCATCATATTGAGACCTAGCGGGACCCACTTGGTCCTTTGTAGGAGACTTACCTCTAAATCATCCCTATGTTCTAAATGTTGCATCTTTAAGGGTAACGGGGTCATTTGACAGACTGATTTGGGCAAAAACAAGTGTTAAAAGTAAAGTGAGTAGGCAATGCAAAAAAAAGAAAAGAGGAAAAAAGGAGTGAAAAAAAAAGAGAGTTGCATAGTTTTGTTTTACAGTTCTTTATGACTTTTATTTTTTTTCACAATCCAAAAATTCAAAAAGATTTTCTTACCTTTTTCACGCATTTACTCAAAAAAAAAAAGATTTTCTCTTTATCTCCTTTAGCATGCATTCATGATTCGAAAGTTTCAAAAATATTTTTTTGAATAGGAGTTTTCATAAAAGAAAAATTTTAAAAAATGGTAGAAGTTTTATACATTTCATATAGCAAAAATACCAAAAAGAATTTTTTTCATAGTTGTTGGTGTCAATTTTACGTGAAGTTTCAATTTGAAAACTCAAAGATTTTATTAACGTTGTTTGCACTCTGTTTATGGTCGTGTTAGGGTTCAATCGGTTATTTAATCTTTGATTGTCCAATCTGGACGAACTACGCACCCCTAATTCTCCTCCATCGGGAGTGAGATACATAGGCAGCCTTTCTAGGTTCGGGGATCTTATTAAAACAAAAATTCAAAAAGATTTTTCTTCACTCTTCATTTAGAGTAGGTGTTTTATATACATCTTTACAAGAAAACTACGAAAGATTTTCCTTTAATAGATTCAAGTTTCATTTTCGTACGAAATGCATAATTGAAAACCCAAAAAGAATTTCTTTGGTAATCAGAGGTTTCATTTTGTACAGGTTATTAAATCCGAAAAATTCAAAAGATTTTCATCTATTCTTTTGACAATTTATCATTTTTCTTTTCTTCTTAAAATTTCAAGAAAAATAAAAAGAGTTTAGTTTATTTGGCCATTTTAGCAAGACTTCACGAACTTAGCACACCTGATTCTCCTCTCTCGGGGGTGAGATACGTAGACACCTTTCTTGGGTTCGGTGACCTTTTCAAAAAGAAAAAAAAAAGAGATTTTGAGAAAGTGTTGAACTCTAATGCATTCGCTATCTCTTGTTCAGTTAGTTTGAGGTGGTTGGTTTGTGGCATTTTGACTGTCCTCCGTATTGCACCAAGTCATAGAGAAGGTTATGGCCAATAAGGATACCGAGTTTGTTATCACTAATTAGATAGGGAGTTCGGGAAATGAGAATTTAAGAGATAATGAAGAGATTCGGAAATTAAGGCAGCAAATGATAGAAATGCATCGAGCTTGGGCTAATGGGTTGCCGCCTACTCCAGTTCCCACTGATAATCTGGAATATTTTTCTAGCTTGCCTCCCGTGTCACTTGCACAATTTCCCATTTTTGTTGATATGTCACAACATGCATCAGGATCGACTCCGGGGCAACAATATCCAACCACGTACAATGTTCATTTTCTAACTACCCAATCCAAGACTACCACATACTCGGCTCCACCTGTTTTTCATGCTTTTGAGGCGCCACCCCCACCTGAAGCTCCTACTTTTGATGTTCATCCACAAGTTGTATCTCTCTACTCTACAAGAGAGCCTGCATTGAATATTACTGGTGATCAGCGGTACACTTTTGAGCCTACATTAAAGTTGACTGGTCTTTACGGTGACACTCACTCGCCTGAATTTCCTTCTAACACTGAGAAGCCTGTTATGACAGAAGAACAAGAGAAAATGATCAGAAAATTGAGAAGTTTGGAACTGGCTATGAAGAACATGCAAGGACTTAGGGGGTACAACTCATATAAAGATCTGTGCATGTTTCTGGGTGTTCATCTCCCTCTTAATTTTAAAATGCCAAAGTTTGAGAAATATGATGGACATGGGGACCCAATGACACATTTGAGGCGCCATTGTAACCAATTAAGGGGTGCTGGAGGGAAGGAAAAACTACTCATGGCTTATTTAGGGGAGAGTCTTTCAGGGCTAGCTTCGAAATGGTTTGTTGATCAAGACATCGACAAGTGGATTAGTTGAGATGACATAGCTAATGAATTTGTTCAACAATTTCAATACAATGTGGAGTTGATCCCTGACGAAAAATCCCTAACTAGTATGAAGAAGAAAACTACTGAGAGCTTCAGGGAGTATGCGATCAGATGGCGCGAACAAGCTGCTAGAGTGAAATAGCCAATGCAAGAAAGCAAAATAGTGGAGGTGTTTATTCAAGCGCAGGATAAAATATATTATCAACATTTGTTACCTGCATTGGTCAAGTAATTTATTGAGGTCCTTAAAATGGGGGAGATGATAGAAGAGAGAATTAAGAAAGATCGCATTGTGAGTTTTGCAACATTGAAAGCGACTACTCAAGCAATTCAAAAGAGTTCAGGAAGTGTTGGGGAGACAAAGAATAAGGAAGATGCATTTGCTATTGTAGTTGGATAGCGGGAACGGTCAAGAAGACCCCATCGTCGTCACTCTCAGGCAAAAACCAAAGTTCATGCCCAAGCTCTACATAATCACTCCTAAAATCCATTATACTCTGCTCTTCCACCTCCATATCCAATATATAACGCACAGCCTCATATTCAACCCCCATCTTACCCACAGTGGAACACACTAACTCCTCAGAGTCATCCTCTAACTCCACAAACATACCAAAACCCTTCTATGCCTGATTTTCGATCCAAGTCAAACGATGAAATGAGGCAAAAGTCGAGAGATAGATTCACACCAATTGGAGAGTCGTATGCCAGTTTATTTTAGAGATTGGTACAATGGGGCATGATCACTCTTCTCCTTGGGTGCAGTCTTAATCGGCGTTCAAGAAATTTTGATCCTAATATACGATGTGCATATCATTCTGATGCTTATGGTCATAGTATATAAGATTGTCGAGATTTGAAAAGAGAAATTGAAAAGATGATTCAAGATGGATCAATTATGGTGCAGAACATTGACAGTGAGGGAAGTTTTAGTCATGCTGATATGCAAACCAATGGCTAAGTCTTCAGGCTGAGCAATTGAGATGTCACTCTTCTCCCTACTAGGAAGAGGTCTGGTAGTACTTGGGTGATATCGATTTGTTTGTTTGGTTTCGTTGACAATGATTGTGGATTGTTAAAGTGGTGATTGTGAATTGTTGGAATTTTGAGAATTAATTTGGGGGTGAGAATTGAAAACTTGATATAATTGGTAAATTTTGGTTAGTTTGATTCATTGGTTGTTTGACTTGAAATGAATGTTAATTGAACTTGGTAGTATCATGATACGTTGATTGGTTTAGGCAAACATAGGTTGGGTAGGCAAAGTTTAGAATTTGTGAATTTGGGTTGAATGTTGGTAATTTCGTGAAATGTTTGAAATTTTGTTGAATGGTTTGATTTTCTCGCACTAAAAATGTATTCATTTGCCCGGGAAATGCCTCAAGGGATTTGTATTGATTTATCCGGGGAATGCCCCGAAGTATCTTGTACCCGGAGGACATTCGTGACGAAGGCCTGAGGCGTTGGGTGGAGCTTAATCTAGGACTAGTGTAGAATAGGATTTATATTTTTCACAAGTTTTCTATTTTGGGTTGTATAATTGGACTGGGCATTATTATTTTGGTTCTGGATTGTTGTTTCGTTTGTTTGATTGATTGTTTTATGTGTTTTGTGTGGTTTATACATTCGTAGCATCAAATTAGCCAATATTCTCCACCAAGCGACCGTGACCGAACTACGGGATCGAGGGGTGCCAAACACCTTCCCCTAGGTCAACAAAATTCCTTAGCCGAAATCTCTGTTCGCGGATCAGTTTTAGAGTCAAAACCATTTTGAAAAAGAATTTCCAAAGGTGACTTGGCACACCCGATTATGCCAATTGGCAACTTTGAGTTTTGAATATAAAAGTCCTTTTCGAAACAAATCTTCATTTTGTCACTTAATAATAAAAACTCTTTCGAACCTTAAAATCGATTCTTTTTTGGGGTTAAAAAGGGGTGTGATAGTGACTAAGTCACCAAACAAACCACATTCAAAATAAAAAAATATCCTTTAAAGTCCCTACACTCAACCGTTTTGGACCAACTAAGTCACCTACCAAACTGCATTCAAAACAAAAAAATCCCCTTTAAAGTCCCTACACTTAATCGTTTTGAACCAACTAAGTCACCTACCAAACCACATTCAAAACGAATAAATCCCCTTTAAAGTCCCTACACTTAACCATTTTCAACCAACTAATTATCCAAACAAAACCACATTCAAAACACAAAATTCCCATTAAAGTCCCCAGACTTAATCATTTTCAAGTAACTAAGTCACCTACCAAACCACATTCAAAACAAAAAAAACTCCTTTAAAGTTCCTATACTTAACCGTTTTGAACCAACTAAGTCACCTATCAAACCACATTCAAAACATAAAAATCCCCTTTTAAGTCCTCACACTTAACCATTTTCAATCAACTAAGTCACCTACCAAACCACATTCAAAACAAAAAAATCTTCTTTAAAGCTTCTACACTTAACCATTTTCAAGTGACTAAGTATCAAAACAAAACCACATTCAAGAAAGAATCAACAACAAGACCTACAAGATGTCAACAACAATGCTAGTGAATCCAAGGCCACACACGGCTTCACTAGACTTCAATATGAACAATAACAAGAAGATAACAACAATGGTAGTGAATAGAACAAGGCCACACACGGCTTCACTAGACTTCAATATGAACAATAACAAGAAGATAACAACAATAGTGAATCAAGAGAAATTAACTTACCTTTGTTTGGCCTAAAATAAAGTGAAAGAGATAACCTGTCACCAAATCAAGAATCTAAAAAAATCAAGACAAAATATTCCAACTTTGAGTGATTTAGCGAAACTCATATCAAAAACAATAAGCTGAAGTGCTAAACAATAAAAGTAAATCCATTCACTTTAAAGACAACAAGCTAAACCCTCATAAAAAACAACAAGCTAAACCATAAAATCCATTCAAGAATCTTACAAAACTTCAATTAAAGATTCCAACTTTGAGGATTTATACAATCAATAACTTCAATCAAGCAAAAGTCACATCTAAAACAAGAAGCTAAACAAGCAAAACTAGTCCAAACAATTATGTGTATAACTCAAAAATTTCACAAATAACTAAACAAAATTCGAGCTACAAACGAGCTTAAAAAAACTAGTTCAAACTAACCTAATCTTCACCATTATAAATTTCACAATTATATAAACTAGTACACCTATAAATCAACCTCAAAAATCACAAATTTTGCAAAATACAACATGTGTTTAGGGTGAGCTTGCCTGAGCTGAGCTTGTCGGAGTAGTCGCACGGAGCTGAGCTTGCTTGAGCTTGCGATTGAAAGGAAGATTTTGGCGGTGTTTAGGGTATTTTTGTGTGTTGGCGTGATTTTTGTGTGTGTGTGTGTTTAGGGCAGTCGACTAATTGGGCTAGTTTAGGTCGGGTCGGGTCATGTGGGGGTGGGGTCGGGTAGGAGTTATATAATTAAAATATTTTTTATTATTATTTTATTGAAAACCGACCAGATGTGGTCGTTTTTTTAACAAAATAATTTAAAAAATTATTTTAATTAGTACAATTAATAAATCAATAAATTAATTTATTAAAATTAATTTTAAATAAATTAATTTTTTAATAAATTCTATAGTATTTATAACAATAACACGAGTAGTATATTTCCTCAATCGTATAATAATATCAATGAATTTTGCAATTTACAATAAATTTTTGGTTAATTAGCTTTTAATTACGATTATATATATATATATATATATATATATATATACACCTCGTAATACAATATGTTAATCAAATAAATTATTGATTACTTGCCTTACGTTATTACAACTTCAACAATATACACATATCTACATATTCATACTAAATAGTATATCTATTTCATCAATAGTATGATATCAATGTATTATTCAAAATATTTTAATATATAGATTCAGTTATCGAGCTTTCGATTACTCCATACGCCACTACACGAGATATACATATATTCAATTGTCTATCAACTTTCAAATAAGTACTATAAACATCACATACACGATTTTAATATACTACGTATACCCCATAATAATATATAACGTATTTCACATATATTGATCAGATGAATTATCGGTTAGTTTTATCTCATGTCATTATTATACCTTCACTATATAATTAATATGTATATACTATATATATAAATATATATATATATATATACATATATATATATATATACATACATATATACCTATACATACACACACACATACACACTATCGACTATATCAAGTTCTAAATATGTACTATATATATCACATACGTACACAAGTATATTATCCAATAATATAATGTGACGTGTTTCATATACATACTCAGATGAGTGATCGATTAATTATATTTGATTAGCTTAATATACTAAATCTTGACTAAATCGTTCATCAATCGATCACTACATGATATATATATATATATATATATATATATATTCATACACAAGTATATTATCCAATAATATAATGCGACGTGTTTCATATACATACTCAGATGAGTGATCGATTAATTATATTTGATTAGCTTAATATACTAGGTTTTGACTAAATCGGTCATCAATCTATCACTACATTATATATGAACTCTTGAATACGTACAATATATATCACATCAATCTATCAATATATGAACTCTTGAATACGTACAATATATATCACATCGACAAGTGTGTTACGTTACAATAGAACACATTCATTATATTCTGATGAATTATCGGTTATATATACACATATTCATTATACAAAGATTATGCATGTTTAACGTCATTTAACGTATATATTAGGAAAATATTTATTCCATATATTGAAACATAAGTAAAAGATAAATATTATGTTTAACGTAATTTGTTTATTTTATTTGATATATTTTTTAATGTAATTTTTTTCACAAAATTTAAGAATGATTAATTTTTATTATTATTATACTGGTTATCGACTACGTGTGATCAGTGCAATTTCAAAAAATTATATATAAATTACATTATATATATACATAATTATTTTTAATGAAAATAATATATATATATATATATATATCTAAAAATTATTTAATTTTTAATTTTTTTTAGTTCAAAAACCGACCACAAGTGGTCGGTTTTTTAAAATATTTTCTTTAAAAAATATATATATTAAAAACTGATCACTTGTGGCCGGTGTTTTTAAAAATAAATTTAAAAAGAATTTTTAAACCGACCACAAGTGGTCGGTTTTTAAAATATTTTTTAATTTTTTTTTTAAAAAAAAACGATCACTAGTGGTCGATTTTGCTATTTTTTTTATTTTTATTTGTAAAATAAATAATAATTAATATAAAAATTATTGAAATAATTATTTTAATTTTTTAAAATAAAAAAGCGACCACTTGTGGTCGCTTTTAAAAAAAATTAATAAAATATTACGAAAAAACGACCACGTGTGGTCGATTTTTTGCGACCACAACATGTGGTCAGTTTTTCATTTCTTTTTAGTAGTGAAAACAATACGATAATAGAGACATCAAATGATACAATTAAATCTAACTTTTACACTAAAATTTCCTCAAAGCGTCTGACACTCATCTACCACCTGTTAACTATAACAAAATAATACGATAATAGAGATATCAAAATAATATAACTAT
Organism: Capsicum pubescens; assembly: GCA_030864215.1. NCBI lineage: Eukaryota > Viridiplantae > Streptophyta > Magnoliopsida > Solanales > Solanaceae > Capsicum > Capsicum pubescens. The sequence goes on from CM061543.1 coordinate 6,432,612, forward strand.
ACCTAATCTTTACATAAAAAAAATTCTCAATTCGGAGATATCAAAGCAATACAATTAAACTTAACCCTTACCTAAAAAAATTCTTCAAAGTCGACCGATATTTATGTACCACCTGCAAACTACAACAAAACAACACGATAAAAAAGATATCAAAATAATACAATTAAATTTAAACTTTACACACAAAAATTCCTCAAACCCGATCGATATTCGTCTACAACCTGTAAACTACCACAAAATAATAAAATAATAGAGATATTAAGACAATATAATTATTATAAAAGTAATAATAAAAACATTTATTGAATTTATTATACAAAGCCTGATGGCTTGTATGTATTTATCCATACATTGATCGAAAAAAATGAGAAGATAATACTTTACAAAATAAAAAAATCAACTGCCTAACATCTAAGAAATTCAAGTGAATCAATAGGTAACTTAAAAAGACAAAGGACGAAGAAGAAGAGAGAATAAAAAAATAGTTAAAGAAAAACGTAAAAAATAGGCACGCATATATGTTATTGAAAGACCTAAGCATATTGTGTGCATAAATTAGTATAAATAATTATTCTCTAGATCTCAATATTTATAGAAGTATTTCCTTAATAAAGTTTTCTTTTGGGAGTATTTTTCTAGTTGATCAGTACAAATGAAAATATTAATTGATTTTTCGTCCATATATTTTAGAGTTTCATATATTTTAGGAGTTTAGTATAATAAAAAATAATTAAATAATAAATTGAATAAAATAGTGAAAAGACAGTTTTGTCTAAAGGAGAATTTTTTAATGAAGGACAAAAAGTTCAAACCACTTTTCTGACTTCACACTTTTAATATATTATAGATTATAGATAGATTGTAGATTATAGATATATACTAGTTTAGGTGTATGCGTCTTGCGTGTGTACCTCACTTTAATGAGTTCAAACATTACACCAAATAAGCTATTTGTTTAAATAATTAAATTTAATATCTTTTGAGAATGTAAAGATGGAGAATTTATACACACATGTTGAATTCTATTATACACACATGTTGAATTCTATTATACACACATATATATGTAAAGATATATATATACACACATGTTGAATTCTATTATGCTGGCAAAAACAGTGAAGAAGTTGAGGGTTAGAAAATCAATCATCCACCATCTAGATATGCAATCGAATCAAGTTAGATGTGCATCAATCATATTCTCTCAATAGGCAAATCGATTTGTTCTCTAGTTTAACGTACATCTTAATATTTATAGAAGTATTTTCTTAATAGAGTCTTATTTTAGGAGTATTTTTCTAATTGAACCGTAGAAAAAAAAATATTAATTAATTTTCATATCCTATATTTTAGGAGTCTCATATATTTTAGGAAGTATAGTAGAAAGAAAAATATTAATTAATTCTCCTGCCATATATTTTAGTAGTCCCATATATTTTAGGAAGTCTAGCTAATATAATAAAAAATAATTAAATAATAAATTGAAGAAAATAGTAAAAAGACAGTTTTGTCTAAAGAAGAGTCTTTTAATAAAGGGCAAAAAGTTTAAATTATTTTTCTAAGGATATTCACACTTTTAATATATTATAGATATAGATTATAGATATAGATATAGATTATAGATTATAGATTATAGATTATAAATAATAGATTATAGATTATAGATTATAGATTATAGATATAGATTATAGATATATAAATACAAGTTTAGCTATTGAAGACCGGAGCAATCCCCGTACGTTTAATTGGATCGTCTAAGAAGAATTTTATGAGCTAGCTCGGTTGAATTCACTAGTTTATGCTAGGATATATGCATACATTCGTAAAGAAATTTTTAAAACACTTTTATTCTAAAATCTAAATCTTCAATTCTGATCTTGAGTCTGCCTTTTATGCCGTTAACCATGTTAATTTATAGTCGTATTATCACTAATTACGAATTAATTTACGTTTAAAATGTACTTGTATGAAATTCTTGCATGATCGTATGATTTCAACAAGCTATAATTTGCACATAATAACATATGTATTATCGTGATTTTTAAGTATATCAATTGAACAGTAGACCTTATTTTCCTTCAACTTTAATTTAGAACAAATATGAAGAAAGATATCTTATTGTTTAAATTCGGGGAGAAAAATTGATCTTTAATTAAAATGATGTTTGGCCCTCGGGGGATATGAAAGATTTTCACACCAGTATATATAAACAGTATTGTGAATTTTAAGTATACCAATTGTGTAAATACTTTTTTTCAAAGATTATTATATTAAACTTAGTATTATTTGTATAAATAACATAAATACCAACCCTTTTGAAAGTAATTACACTTTCTCCCACTTTTTTAATTATTTTACTCTCTCTTCCTATTAATATACATAACATAGCTGACATATACATAACATTTTGTGTATATGTTGGGATTTTTGTAATATGTTTAGGGAGTTGAAATTTTTTGTAATATTAAAAACATAAGTTGTGTATTTATATAATTTTTAGTTATTTCTTTTCATGATTATGTGAGATCTTAAAAAAATGCATATTCCAAATAACAAGTTGCTGTCTCGAAAGAATGTGAACATGAGAATGAAATTTACGTCCTTTTACTTATTATTGACCACTCTTATCTTTTCTATATTCCCATCCTTCTTGATGCCGTATTTAAATTTGCATTTTTATCATCCCATTCAAAATAAAAGTTTATATGATATAGTAATAGTATTACAAAGATTAATACTTATATCGAGTGCAAACAAATTTTACTAATCAATCACTGGGATGCCCATTTTCACATAAAAGTCATATTTAATATTCTCTTTCTCTTATTTACGAGAGGGACTTAAGCAGCTCAAGCTATCTACGAGGTCGACATGTCTGTTTGTGTTGTCTGCTTCAGATATAATTATATTGTATTACTCTTAATTAATTATTATAAATCATTTACGTATTAGAAATTAATAATATTTAATAAAAATAAACAAAATAGACATTTCTGACATGTCTACTTCAGTTGCTTCAATCGTAATTTTACTATATCACTCCTAATTAATTATTATAAGTCATTTAAGTATTAAAAAATAATAGCATTTAATAGAAAAGATAAAATAGCCATAAAATGATAAATTAACTCTTGATGTTTTAGATTAACTTAAAGTCTTATATGAGGCTCATTTAAATTGTTTTCACAAGCATTTTTTATAGTAATTTTGTTATATCACTTCTAACTAGTTAATTATAAATCATTTAAGACATGTCTGTTTTGTTGTTTCCATCGTGATATAGTAAGTTAACCTGCTGAAGCAGGCACGAGGTCGACATGTTTGCTTGTGTTGCCTGTTTCAGCTATTTCAATTTTGATTTTACTGTATCACTCCTAATTAATTAGTAGTCATTTACATATTAGAAAGTTAATAAATATTTAATAAAAAAAAAACATTCATGACATGTTTACTCCAGCTATTTCAATCGTAATTTATTAAATCACCCTAATTAAGTATTATAAGTCATCTAAGTATTATAAAATTGATAATATTTAATTAAAAAAATAAAATAGACATAAAATGATAAATTAACTCTCGATATTTTAAAGTAACTTGACGTCTTATATGAGACCCACTTAATTTTCTTTCACAAGTATTTTTTATAGTGGTTTCGTTATATGACTTCTAATTAGTTATTATAAGTCGTTTAAGACATGTCTGTTTCGCTGTTTCCACCGTGATTTTACTATATCACCCCTAATTAATTATTATGGTCATCAAAGTATTAAAGAATTAATAATATATCATTAAAAGGTAAAATGAACACAAAATATATATCGACATAAAAAAATTGATTGAATATCGAAATTATATTAGTACCACATAAATTGAGATGTGACAGAAAGACATAAAGTAATATATATTATTTAAAAATGAGATAAAAAAGTATTGCAAACCACAATAATTAATAACTTAATATATATATATATAAAAAAAAATAAAAAAATTAATTAACTGTAGAAATTTTATCACCTAAATTAGGACGGAGAGAGTATTCATATCTTATTGGAAAATTATGTAAAAAATATTATAAATCACATAATTAGCAACTTATAAATTTAAAAGATATAAAATATTAGGTTGACTCTCAAAATTATATCATTCACTTAAATTGAAATAGAAGAAAAAATATTATAAATTATAATAATTAAAAACTTAAATTATTTCAGTTATTGGTTATTTAAATTTCATTTGTATCACATAAATTAAGATTCAAAAAAATAAAATATTGAGCTCGTGCTAGCACGGACCGTCGATATCTAGTTTATGAAATAAAAGGCAATAGATCAATTAAAGAAATAGATATTGAATTAATTATGAGCAAAATTGTTCTTTAGCTGTATTTTATTGATTGAGTTTCACTGAAGTGATTTAATTAAAACTATCGCCCACAACTGGGCCCTATTGTGTACAACTCAGTCAGATTGAACTAAGTGAATTCAAGTGGTAAACATGTTTATTTATTTGGTTTTTTAATTTAAAGCACGTGCTTTATATTATTTATCATTATATGTCATTTCACCCATTGGAAAATATCTGGCAAGCAAAAACAAATAATCTGACGTTATATTACAGACAAGAAATATTCCATCAGCTTGTGAAAAAAAGAACGACTGGTATTTTTATATATATATTTTTTAATTACAATTTATTGTAACCGTAGAAATTTGACGGTGCTTATGATTAGATAAAATTTATAAGTTTCATACTTTTTTTTTTTGAAAAATCAATGGTCAGTCAAACTATGCTTCATAAAATCAAACTAAGGTAATTTCTATATAATAGAAACATTGATTTTAACATGGCTAGCTTAAAAGTATTAATAAAAAAATTAAGGATATAATAATTTTTTTTATAGAATTAACTTATTGATCATAGTTATCTTTAATGTTCTACTTGTTGAACTTTATCAATACTTTAAAAGAAAAAGTTCACCCATTTTTATTTAATTACAACCATGACCTTAGATAAAAATCCTTCCTTTTCTATTTAATTACAATAATGCCTAAATTCTATTGAATAATGAATATGATGGGGTCCATACTTATTAAAATGAATAATTAAATATTTCATATATTTTTTATTTTACTCTCTTAAAAGTAAATAATTTCTTCACTATATTTCCCATTTAAATTTTAATTACTCTATAATTTTACTATATCACCTCTGATTAATTATTTTATGTCATTTATAAATTAAAAAATTAATAATATTTAATTAAAATATAAAATAAACATTTATGATATGTCTGTTTCAACCGTAATTTTGCTATATCACCTCTAATTAATTATTATAGATCATTTATATATTAAAAAATTGTGATTTTACTATATCATCCCTAATTAGTTATTATAAGTCATTTAGATATTAAAAAAAATAATAATATTTAATTTTAAAAAGTAATATAAACATTTATGACATGTTTGCTTTAACTGCTTCAAACATGATTTTATTATATCGTCTCTGATTAATTATTATAAGTTATTTAGGTATTAAAAAATTAATAATATTTAATTAAAAAAGTAAAATAGACATTTATGACATATCTACTTCAGCTACTTCAACCACGATTCTACTAAATATCACCCCTAATTAGTTATTGTAAGTTATTTAAGTATTAAAAATTAACAATATTTAATAAAAAAAAGTAAGATAGATATAAAAATGATAAATTAACTCTTGATGTTTAAAATTAACTTGACATCTTATATGAGGTCCACCTAATTTTTTTCACGAGCATTTTTTATAGTAATTTTGTTATGTCACTCTGATTATTTGTTGTAAGCCATTTAAGAAATTCATGCTTCACTGCTTCAATCGTGATCTCACTATATCACTCCTAATTAATTATTATGATCATCTAAGCATTGTACCACTTAATTGGAATAGAAGAAATATTATAAATCACAATAATTAAAAATTTAAATTATTTAAAAAATATTATTGGCTATCGACAACACAAAACTCCGGACAAGGAGAGTAACATATATTATTCAAAAATTACATAAAAAGTATTATAAATTAAAATAGTTAACAACATAAGATACCTAAAAAAAAATTAATCTGTTATATATTTCAAAAAAAATATGTAAAAGTACTATAAATCACAATAATTAACAACTTAATTTTTTTATAAAATATAAAATATTTGGTTGACTCTCGAAATTATATTAGTGTCACCTAAACTGGAATAGAAGAAAAGTATCATAAATCACAATAATTTTAAAACTAAAATTATTTTAAAAATATAATTGACTATTAATGCCACAAAAGTTTGGACAAGAAAAGAAATGTATATTATTTAAAAATTACACAGAAAATATGGTAAATTACAATAATTAACAACTTAAATTATTTAAATACATATTAAAAGTATTATTGATTATCTAAATTCTATTTGTGTCACGTAAATTGAGATAAAATAATATTTATTGAATCCGTGCTAGATCTTGGATGAATCTTAGAATGTATATGCATTTTTTTAAAAAAACTTTTGTTTAAATATATCAAAATTGAAAGAACAAGTTCTAATACATCACACCAAATGGTGTATAGGGAATAATGTTAGCATACAAACGACTCCTACGTTTCAATGAAAGGAACATATACAAAAATAAAGTTCGATAAAAAATTTACAAAAGTATGTTTTATCGTGTTCTCAAAGTCAAATAATTTAAATTAATATGAAAGATGGTAACTTGTAGATTTTTTTTATATAATTTTCAAAACACTTAAAATTTAAATTTAAAATATTAATTTAATTTAACTTTACAGAACAAATTGATAAATAAAAGAAAAGGAGAAATAAAAATAAAGAATATTTATGTCGGCTTAGTTGGGGATACAATTCAATTTTGGATTATTAGTTACAATCCACATGTGATGTAATATGCAATTACTTGATAACTCTTTATCATTTTCAACAATTATTCTCTATTTTATTCAACAAGTATCAAGTCTTACGTATCAATTTTAATTTCATTTTTTATACTTAATGTAGCAAATCTCAGTCATAAGATTAAAGATCTAAACTTCAAAATGCATCAAAATTTATTATTTACATGAGTAAGTTATACATAATTATTTTGTGAGATAATTTGGATCATTGAAAAATACTATCAAGTAGTTACTATGTTTTGTATATTTATATTTTATAATTCATAATTGAAATTGATATCAATCTAACTTATCGTACATAATCAAAATATTTTAATGTTGGACCCGTGCTGACACGGGCCATGCTTCTCTAGTACTATAATAAGAAAAGGTTTTTTATATCTACATATTCTGCATGCCAGCTTTTCTCTATATTGACAAAGTCATTTTAAAATCTACATATTCAGCCAAAAAAAAAACTAAAAAGTTTTTATATTGACGCAACTTTTTAATTGCAACAAATAGTACATCCTCCATTTAATTTTGTTTGTCATTCTTTGAATTGACATAATTTAATAAATATTTGAAATTACATTGATGCAGTAACAAAATTCTTAACATGTTGTAGTATTTATATAACTATATAAAAAGACAATAACATATTCAGTATGATTTTATTAAGTGATGTTTGGAGAGGATATAATATAAGCACACCGTACCTCTACCTTAAAAGTAGATAAACCGATTTCGACAAATCCTCGGTTCAAGAAAGATCGTCCAAAACAGTTTAAAAAATTAAAAGACGCGTAGAAAATAGCAGATAATACCAAAACATCATACAAAGCAGCAATTACAACACAATGCTATGATAGTCAAAGTATAAGTAACAAATAATAATAGAAATCGCAGTACAATAAACTACCAAAGTAATACTACGACTAATTGTATGGAAGACAACAAGACAAAATACCGAACACTACTAACTCGACAATAACGAAACATCATACAGTAACAACGCAATAACTACAACACAATATTATGATTGTCGAAGTATAAAAACAACAAATAATAATAACAGAAATCACAGGACAAGAAACTACCAAAACAATACTGCAACTAACAATACGATAGACAACAAGATAAAACACTGATCCCTACTGACCCTCAATCCTAATGCGTATCCTCCTGCACTTCGAGTAATTTTTTCATGAACGGACTAGCAAAGGAATAATCTCAAGCACAATTGAACGGTGGAGTAAAATGTTGCCTACATCATTGTACTTTAAAGTCAGAAATATAACCTTATCAACAATTAATTTTAGTAATGAAGATTTGAGTAGTTGATTGGATGATTAAACACTAGGCCGTTGATTATATTTGGGGTGTGGGCCCATCAAAATTCAAGGGCCGATGCTGTCACTATCACTTTGCACTTATATGAACCTATTTTCAGTCTGTAAAGTGATAATATTGCAAGTGTGTGGGCCGCTTTTCTGAGCTTTTACATTCATTCTGCACCGTTGGTTCCTTACCCCTTCCGTACTAAATCACTGCATAAATAATTATTATACACAACGAATAATAATGTAGATAAGATAATTTGTAACATAGTGAATAATATATGATTACTATGTTATCAGGTAAATTATAATATGGGGATTGGTATAATTGAATAATATAAGATTGTTATGTTATCGGGTAAATATAATATAGAGATTGATATGTAAGCATTGTGATATTAAAGTTAAAAAGTGGCTTTAAAAAATTCTTTCTATCTGTTCCTCACTCACTTTTATGGATATTTTATTTTGTAGGAAAGGTGGGGGGGGGAGAAGGAGATTATAATGTAAAGAATGGGTGGGGGGGGGGAGAAGGAGATTATAATGTAAAGAATCGAAACCTCATAAGGGTGAAAATTCAAATAGTCAATAAGCTAAACTATTAAGTGTTGTTTTCGGGTAAATAAAATTTGTATTTAGACACAACATCTTCAACACAAGTTCAAATATAAAACAAGAACACTTATGAAGTCATGTAACATCCTCAACACAAGATCAAAATGATCTTTCAAAGAAGTGTATTTTTTCTTCTTCAGAAAATTAGATGAAATAGAAAAAGGCCAAGTCCTCCGACTTCACTAAGTATCCTTAAGAAAATAATTTCCCTCAAGTATCGGAGGTTATGGAATTTTTCCCAGAAAAAAATGGCCTAACAATTCGACTGTAGTGGTACCTCAAACGATCGAATTTTCTTTGAACTTACTCAACGATTAGATGATCACACAAAGTATTTTAGAAAGCAAGAAGTGTTTTAATGCAGCAAAATTTTCGTATGACAATGGTTCATTCGGAAAGATGTACCATCTGGAACAGTCATGTCTGTTCATTGAATCAGTGTGCCTTTTTACTGGACAATCACAACCATCCAAAAAGACATCTCTTTTTTTAAATCGGTGTGTCATTTCGTCGAAACGATTAGAAGATCATACGGAGTATTTCAGAAAGCAAGAAGTGTTCATCGAATCAATGTGTTTTTTTATTGGACAATCACAATCATCCGAAAAGACACCTCTTTTTCCGAATCAGTGTATCATTTCATCGAAAAATTGCATCCCTTCCGAAGCAGTGTTGCGTTTTTTTCTCTTTGGACTGGAAATTCCTACGTTTCAAAAAAACTAAGCGAAAGCCGAGAGACGATGATGCGAAGCACTTCTTGGTTCTTGTCTCACTTACTCTACCATGTGGAGTAAGTGTTCCTTCATATAAACACTTGAAAGTTTTCTTCTCCCACCAATATGAGAGAATTAGTAGACTTTTCATTTTTAAGTACATTTTTCATTTTTTAATGTTATCTCAATTCTTTCCCTTCATTTTTAATTCACACTTTGATTTTGAACCCAAGTTACCCAACATTAAGATTTCAGTTATAAATTCAAGATCATTAGCGTATACATATACCGTCATAATTTACATGAAGATGTTCAATTAAACACGAAATTTAGGAAACTTATGGTCTAAAATAAATTATAAGAAATTATGTGGTAAAAAATTATGTCACTAAAGAAAAAGTTTAAAGTTATATTGTTACTGCTAAATATAAAAACATGTCATTTCTTTCTATATTAATTAAAAAGAAAAAAGTATCACATAAATGAAGAAGGATGGAATATATTCTCAGTGCTCATTTTATTATAATTAAGATAATAGACTAATCTCCTTTTTGTTTATGGTTGTATTGATAAATATAGATTGTGTTTACCAAAACTCAAATGTTGCATGTACTAACCACCAGAGTTGACATAGTGGTTAAGCGCTATGTCCCTTAAGGTCGGGGGTTCGAGCCCCGTTTCTGACGAATGAAGCAAATTCTATGTCCAGTTTTTTACTGCAAAATACGCTGATCGAGGAACGGATTGAGAAACCAAAAAAAAATAAAATGTTGCATGTACTAGTTGTTAAAGTCTTATATGGAATGTAATCACAGTAAAACTCCTTCTGCACAAAAAAAGAAAAAGGAAAAAAAATTGTAAATTCGATTGGGAAAATAAATAAATTATACACAGTACAAAAGAAATTAAGTCAAATAAATTGGAACAAGGAAACAGTAATTTGGAAGATTTTACCGAGAAATACAAAAGTTAAAAAAACGTAATGACGTCCTCATGGAAAGCAGTCAAAGGAACAATGTGAATGATAAACATAAAGACAAGTTGTAGGTTTTTCATACAACATTTTTTTGTGTGCATTTTTCACACAAACATAATATCATATGTCTGTTAAAAAATTGTTTCCGAATAATTGACATGTTTAACGATTTAAAAGATAATTAATTATTATTTTTAACTATATTTACAGTAATTGAAAAATATTCATCTAATCAAAATTAAATAAGATCATTCTAGTATATTTGTACTCTTTATTAATTTCTCTTTAAGAGTTGTGTTGAAATTAAACACATCAAATAATTTGAGACGGAGGGAGTATATGTAGTATTATTGTCCCTTAGTGGAGATAAGCTTTGGTTTTAATCATTATTATCCATGATTAAGTTCATGAAACTTCAAGCAATTAAAAGGTGTGTGTTTGACACTGGTTCATGGAGAATAAATCATATTTAGCCTGCCTTTTAAATTTTATTTCACTCACATACTCTTTTCGTTCCTAATTAGATGTTATCCTTACTAATAATAGATGTTTTTTAATACTTGTTATTTCACAAAATTTATGCATTATTAGTTATTCTTTTCCACTTAGTAATATATGGAGAGATATTAATATAATGCAAAAAATAAAAAAAACATTAAGTAAAGATGAGTAATTTAGTCAAATCACTTTCTAATTAATGTTTTACTTAACAAGTATGCAACTTAAAAATGTAACAACTAAATAAAAACGGAGGAAGTAATATCTAATAAAAATTGGATGTAAAACATGATTAATAAAATTATATAATGAATAATAATTCATTAAATTTGTGAAAAATCATCAAAAGAATTCAAAAAGCACAAATATTAACAAATATTAGTATAAGGATCAGAATAAAAATTTATCGATATATTTGAGATTAGAACCGCAAGTTTACCTTAGTATATTTTGGAACTTTCATATTAAACGAATCCCTCTCCACTTCAACAAGATTGATACTATATATAAATTATAAAAGATGCAGTGAGGGTTAAGTTTTGAAGCACAAAAGATTTTTTGTTGTTTTCAAAGAGATGGTCTAGTAGTTGGAGGTATAAAAAATAAATAACTTAGAGATCTCTCACGTGTGAATGACAGTTACTCCCAATATTAGGTCTAACTTCATGAACTCTTAACATTGAAAAGTAGAACAATTAAAGATGGTTAGAATTTAAAATTTATGGATTCTGAACTTGTTAATTAGCAACTCATATGAATGCACACGAGTGTGTACGGAGGCATAATGTACTTTGAAGGGACGCAACTCTTCGAAACACTGTAGGTGGGACGGAAGTTTATGAAGAACCATGTGGATCATCTGGTGGACGGTTCAAAACCATTGCAAGCACCACTTTTTGCTATAAATATCTGATTTAATTTTTTCCTCAGGTAAAGGTATAATTTTTTAAAGTAAAAGTACTCTCTTCTTCTTAAAAAAAGAAGAAGTGTGATTTACAAATCGCTGGGTGAGTTTGTAGTTCGGCAAACTTGAGATACCGCTATTTGCTGAAGTGAATCATTTTATCCTGAGAGGATATAATCCTTTAACCTTGGTTACTTGAGGGGGATAAATTCTTTAAGCACACACCGTGAATTTGGTGGATTGTATTCTTTCTGTCTTCATCTCTTCCTTGTGATTTTTTCTATTTTTACGAAAAATAATTTGAACTTCTTTGATATTGACGTTCATGTTGTAAATACAAATTGTATCCGAAAAATAAGAATAGACTCTAGCTCCACCTGAGAAATCGTCGAGGTGTACGGTGTACCTAAACTAATATGATTATATATATTAGCAGTTAAGATTTTTTAAATTTTAGATGCTAACGCGCACACCTTTTTCAAGATGCATGTAAAGTACTTTCGTATATAAAAGGTTTTTTTTTTTTAAAAAAAATAGAGTAGTTAACTAGATTCTTTTTAAAAAAAATAATAATTAAATACTGGAGCACGCCTTTTTTTAGATGTAAAGTACTTTCCAGGAAAAGTAATACAGATTCATCCTGCACTCGAAGACGAAAGAAAAGGAGCACGAGCAAATAAAATAATTTAAGAGGGGTATATATTATTGTGCACATGCAATTTAATGGGCAATCACCATATTTCTATATATTTTCTCTGACCTCCCCAGCTTTATTCATAGTCCATTGTCAGTCATCACATTTATTTCTCCTTTTTTCTATAGAAATGCTTGGCATCAAATTTTCCAAAAAAAAGAGAGAGAGAGTAATAAATGAATTAAGAGGAAATTTGGTGAGAAACTAAAATAACATTAAAACGTAATTGCGTTACAGCATGGAAGAAAAATAATCTGCATTATTTAGATTCTTTAATTAACAAATTAAATGAAAGTGAAGAGGAAAAAAAACTTGGTGCTAAAAGAAGTACCTTTGGAATCAGGTTGACTCATTACACAATTAGTCCTTAATCATTTGTCGGCTTTTCTCTTTTCTTTGTTATTTATATGTTTTGCATATTTTGCAATATGTTAACTTAGTGGCGGAGCCATGATTGACACTAAGAGGATTGACAAGTGAACATACAAACTAACTGAAGGAGGTTCGACATCTACTATATATACATAAAAAATAATTTTAATCATGTATATATAATACAATTTTCCCGTCGAAGGGGGTTCGAACCCCCTACCTTCTATGTAGCTCCGCCCCTGATGTTACCTTACCTTCTATGTAGCTCCGCCCCTGATGTTAAGTATTATGCTTTACGAATGAAGAGAGCTGCTCGGATGATTAACATTTTCTATTTTCAAGCTCAAACAAAATTATGAGTTTGTTGTTATCAAAAAGTAAACAATTAACAATTGTTTGGATTTTGATGTTAGTTAATAACATGGCTTAACAGCCAACAAAAATTTGATTAAAAAAAAAAAGACTTTTTGAGTAAAAAAAAAAAAGGTAAAAAATGTAAAAGCTTTTAGAATGCAGTAAAACAAAAAAAAGAAGAAGCTAAACTATGCTGATCATCACATCAAATAATCATAATTATTAATGAACACGTTCACAACCAAAACACACAGAGATCTAACCTCTACTCTTGTGTTTATAGAGAGGATTCAAAATATCTCTCTCTGTACAATAAAAATAAAAGAAAATAGCATATATACAATAATGTAATTGTCAAGGGGTTCGAGTGAATATCCTTGCTCCCTCTTTGATTCTTCCCCGACTCTATTTAATGTAATATTTGAACTTATATAGGAAAAATGTAGTATCATAAGTTAGTGTTTGTTTCAAAAAAATTATTTTAGATACAAATTTGGAGATTGGAAGTTCTTAAGACCTACTCAACTAATTTTCATATCTCAAAACCTCAACAAATTTAAAACTAGACAATTTTGTACATGATTTGTATAAAGAACTTGCGGAGTCGGTTAATTTACTAATGCATGAACAAGAGATTTTTCGTTTTTTTCCGGCGAAACCGTTGTAACTAAAATTAATTAAGGTAATAATATGCAAGTACTACCTATTTATATACGTTATTGGAAGTTGAGAGATTTCATCATTATTCATTATTATTTCGTAGAAATCAAGAAAATGACTGGGTGGCTTCTCTAAAACAATTCATTAAAGATTCAACTTGTCAAAATATTGTGTGAGGGTAAAAAATATCTTCTGATACTACTCATAATTTCGCAATTAACCCACTTTCTCTTTATGAATTTAAGTACAGCTTTTACACGGTAAATTACAGCCAATTACTAAACAAAAATGTATACTTCCCTGACACGTGTCATCAAATTGCCACCTAAATTTCACGTTTTTTGCCTGTCAAGAAAAAGAAAAAAAATGTCAATGCTTGAATGGGACACGTGGCACATGCACATGCATTGTTAAGATCCAGAAGTCCCGTGAAGTGAGCCGCGTTAAACTAACTAATCACTCAACGAGTCTCTCGTTTGCTGCACCTCCCCCATCTTCCAAGAATCTGCCTTTTCAATTTGGCTTTTGGCTCTAAGTTGTACTCCTTCCGTTCTAAAATTTTTAATTTTTTTTTTATTAATTAAGAAAATAATTTTTTTCTCATATCTTACCTTTTATATTAATTATTACTTTTTTAAATTAAAATATAAACATTATTTAATAAAAATATTATGATAAACTAGTCATTTTATTAATTATTTTTCTTAATCAATGTATCATTTCAATTTGTGATGAGTAATTTGAGACGGAGGGAGTATATATTACTCCGTTTTATTTTTGTTCGTCCATTTATAAATAATTATCAATTTAATTATCTAATTTACTAAAATAATTAAAATTTATTGTATTATTTTAATATTTTTTTATCATTAAATAATTATATAAAGTGTATAAAATTAAAATTTATATTTTTAAAATATAAATTAATAAGACTAAATTAATAAAGTAGATCCTTAGTAAATATTTTCTTAAAAAAAGTATCAAGTCAACAAGATCAACTAAAATAAATTGGAGTGAGTAAAATTAAAACTACTCTATTCGTCTCAAATTATTTATCATCTATTTTATTTTTTGAGATTCCAATTATAAAAATTTCAATCAAAATCTATAAAAAATACTCTTTGTCTATTTTATATTATATTGTTTGACTTGATATAATACAATATATAACTTTAAATCACTTGAAACTTGTGATTTAATTAAGGATAAAATACTTTTGAAACTTATGGCATGAAATAATCATTAGATATTTATGTAGTTGTAAATTATTTTATTATTAGTAAAATAATTTTAAAATTGAGTTGTTACTAATTATACTAAGGTGAGATTCTTTTAGGAACTGACAAAAAAATATGTTATGTAAAATGTTAATAATATTTTTTATATAATTTTAAAATATATAACTTTAAAATTAAAAAATGAGGTTGTCTAATTTATTTTAATTTGTAAAATTATTTAAATACACTTTTGAGGACCAAATAATTTGGCAACTGTTTTAGAAGGGTAAAACACTAGTCCCCATACAAGTTTAACCGGCTACCGGCAAATTTGCGGACGTGAATGTGTACAAACCATACGATTGATTCCTTCTGTGAGAGATCTTCTACCCACTTGTTGCCATATTTTGTGTGTTAATTAAGTAGTAATACTCATTAAATAATACCATTAAGGTAATATTATATTATTTAATGTGTATTACTACTTAATTAACATAAAATATATTATTAGTATATCATTTAAGCCGTGGCAGATCAGCATTAGAAATATGCCGTCTTTGGAACGCCACACAGCAGACTTAAATGAGTAATCTAATTATTTTTAGTTCATTAACAAAGATTAATATTTTTTTTAACGAAAATATTTCATAAATTACACGTTTCAAGTCTATTAGGAGGAGAAATCTCATTTTTTTAGTGCGTCGTTCTGATTAGTAAACCTACCTCAGGTTTGCGAGTAACTTTATTTGTCAAAAATATTTCACATTAATTTATTTTCCTAATATTTTTATTATAATATTATTGGCTTCGGTAAATTTTTACGAAAGAAATTCAGTAAATTCCTTTGAACTATGTAGCTCCACCTAGGACTGAGCAAAAACTGAATCACCGATAAATCGAAACGATAAAAATATTATTGGTTTATTATTATTGTGTTATTGGGTTAACCGTTTTTAATGATTTTATTATTGGGTAAACCGATAACTCAATAAGAATATATATATATATATATATATATATGACCTATTAGATATCTCTCTTAATTTCTCTTTAATCTCTACAAATTAACAAACCTATTATTTCAATTATACAAACTTTTAATTTCTCCTAACAACATTTAGTTCAAACTTGAAGATTTTTGTAAATTAAAACACATTATGTAGGATTTTTATTTTTAACTAAGATTCGATTATTTTTCACGTTAGTTAGTAGTTACTACTATTTCTATTTTATGACTATTTTCTTATCAATTAAACCGAAAATCGAACCGTTAAGGTCTAAAACTCGATAAACCGAAAATCGATAAAAAATATCTTATTGGTTTGGTTATTGGTTTAGCATATTTAAAAATCAAAAATTGATAAACCAAACCGATAATATGTAAAAAAATCGAACCGATTGATGCACACCCCTAGCTCCACCAGCGTTTTAAAGTTAACACGACTTGAGTGCGACTAATATTCTAATTTTACCTATCAAAGAAAATTTTTAAAACATAGTTATCTTAAATATTTCAACCCCATTTTGAAAATAATTATATAGAAAAGCTTTCTAAAAATGATTGAATAATTTGAACAAAATAAAAATATGCTGAATGATAACAACTTTAAAAGATTTGCAGGTTTTTACTAATAATTTTGCTGGAATCACCTTCTTTGTGTAAAAAAAATCGAAGAACTTACCTAACTACTACTAATATAGAAAGGAACCTCCTTTGCAAATTGCAATTTGGCTTTGACTCTGGCACAGCTGTCAAAAAATATCCTAGCATCATATACCAAAAAAAAAGTACAATATCAACAGGCAACCGGCAACTTCCTAACTTTTTAATTATATAGTACATGTATAGTATATATTAATCAACAATACTACTAGTACTTGATTCTATTCGTACGTCTCCGTCCGACTTTTTGGACTCTGCTGATATTTTTTATTTTATTTTAGTTTATAAATATAATATACTTCATCCGTTTCAAATTATTCGTCTTAAATTTTTTAATTTGGCTTTTCATTTTATTTGTTCTTTTTTCATTAATTAAGAAGAGATAATTTTTTTTTTCATGTTTCACTCTTTGCATTAATTATTTTTTCTTCAAATTAAAATATAAACATCATTTAATAGGGACACTTTGGTATTAATTATTAATCAATGTGCCATCTCAATTTGGTACGGCTAATTTGAGACGGAGGGATTACTTCTTTCGTTTAAAATAATTAATTTCTGATGATTTAATTGATGTTTAGTAATAGCTATTATATATTAATAATAATTAATATTAAGAGTTAAATATAATTTTTTTTTTCTTGATTTATCAAAAATAACAAGTAAAAATAAAAGTAGAAAAATAATGACAAGTAAAAGTGATGAGAAGCAGTAATAAAATTGTCTTTGATTTAATAAAAGGGTCAATTAAGGAAATAAACATTCTTAAAAAGCGTGTGAACTAAAACAAAATGAATGGAGTAATTTATATTTCCCCGTCCTATTTTATGTATAGTCTTTTAATCGATACGAAGTTTTAAGAAAAAATAATGAATTTATAAAATTTACAAAATTGTCTTTCTTAAAATTTATTTTAATATTTATTTTTTAATTATCAAAATAGAAAAAATGTCATTAAATAGTTACCATGAAAAGGGACATTTGTTTTGGAAATAAATCAAAAAGGAAATGACGAAAAATAAAATTTATGAGACGGATAGAGTATTTTAAATTCTCCTTTTATTTTATAATAATATAATAATAATAATTGAATATAATTGAAATATCAAAAGTGCCTTTTTCCAGTAAGCTGGAATATATATAAGACCCCAACTAGACTGATATTGTTGATAAGCGTAAGTCGTAACTCCTATAAGTGGTGCTCAGTACTTCGCTTTCACCACCGAGAATCACTGCGAAACGTTGCCGTTTTCACAGCTTCTCCAGTGACACTGCCTATTATTACAACGTAAGTTTCTATTAATTTAAGGTGAATTTCTATGTCGATTTTATTAATTTTATTGAACTCTGTTATTTGATCCTATTTTAATGGATGCAACAAGTAGTTGTTGTAATTACAGGTAACACGGTCTTTTTCCTTTGGTTATTATGTATATATAATTTTTCGGGTTTACTGATTCAGTATTTCAGTTCAACTTAAAACTACTTATGGTTCCACTTTCCGTGTATTTTACA
The DNA here is from genome assembly GCA_030864215.1 of Capsicum pubescens. Classification (NCBI taxonomy): domain Eukaryota; kingdom Viridiplantae; phylum Streptophyta; class Magnoliopsida; order Solanales; family Solanaceae; genus Capsicum; species Capsicum pubescens. Next base: position 6,451,051 of record CM061543.1, read on the forward strand.
ACTGTGAACGTGATTTGACTTATTTGGACGGTTCATTTTTACTTGTTTTTGCAGATTTTGGGATCTCAAAATTTGAAAAAACTAAGAAAGAAAGGTTAAAAGTCTTTTGGTGGATCCATCCGAATCGTAAGGCTCAAAGACTTTTTTTCTCCCTTCATATAACCTTTGGTTAACAACTTTTGAGTCAAAGAAAAAATGGGAGTGAAAGTTGCTACAACTTGTTTGCAATGGGCTCAATCTTTTGTTCCTCATACACCATCTTCTTCTTCTCAAAGTTTTGCTTCTGCAATATCTTCCCCTACTTCCAAACGTCGTAGTATAAGCAGCAAAGGGTCTCGTGTTTGCCAGTATGTCCATAGGTTTGAACAATCGGCACTTTTTGGTACCCAATTGTTGAACCTATACAGATCTAAATCTTGTGAGCAAGTTAAGCCGAGGACTAGAACAATTAGAAGGGCTTCTAGTGCCAGTGATAGCCTAGATTCGTTTTCGGATGAAGAGTTTTCTAAGGAGATTCAAGAATTGGCCATGAAATTTCAGTTATCAGACGACGAAAATTCGAGTGATATTAGTTCTGAGGATGAAGTTATTGCTGAAAGTGCTGGCAGTGATAGTAATGATATCAAGTTTATGGGGTGTCAAAATCCGTTTCATATTCTGGAACAACCGGATTGGCCTGAGAGAGACAACATAATTCCTGCGAATATCGAGTGGAAGGCGAATAGTATGGACCTCCCTTTTTCTCTTAGGATTATTAAGAGGAAAAAACAATGGCAAGATGGGGTTAGGGAAGCAGGAGAGTCCGCGTATTGCTCGGTGAAGAAAGCGTTTTCGAATATGGTGTTCATAATTCGAGAGCTGCAAAGCTACACTTTGCAGATGAGGGAAATGCTATTTTATGAAGATCTACAAGGGATTTTGGAGAGAGTACACAAGGAGATGCATGCATCTTTTGTGTGGTTATTCCAGCAAGTATTTTCACATACACCAACTTTAATGGTATATGTGATGATACTGTTGGCTAATTATAGTGTTCATTCTATGGCAAGCAGTGCTGCTATTGCTGCTACACCTCCACCACTTACGGAAACTGCATCTACTTTAGAAGAGGGTCATGTCAATCAAAAATTTGATTCGTCTGTGATTAAGACATTTTCGGTGTCATCTTCAAGTGGAAAAAGTACTTCTATTGGTGGTGGCTATGGAGGTGGTGGTAACTACAAGCCAATTGCTAGTGGAAATGATGGCGACGGGAGGTTTGACGGGCATGCGTTGTCCAATGAGATTTCATCTCTTGGGAGCGGTGGGGTCAGCGAGGAAGAGTGTGTATCTGGACAAGAAATCAGCGAAGAGGAGTTGCAGATTTGGAATTCACTTGTCGATGAGGCTTCTAAGATGCTGGCGTCAACGAGAGATGAAGCGTTGGATCATGAAACCATGCAACGATTTGTGTCACCAGTACATGCAAGTATTGATGCCGATGATTACGATGAGTATTACAGAACACAGTTTACGTATCAATTGGGGATACACCGAGAACCACAAAATACTCTTTTGCTAGCCAATTATGCTCAGTTTCTTTTCTTGGTCGCCCAAGATTATGACAGGTACCAAAATTTTCTGTCTTTCATATTTCAATGTTAGATTTTTATTGATTTGATTATGCTATAAGGTGAACTAGATCTAATTGGCAGATTCATTGATGACTTTTTGCTCAATTTGCTTGATATCTTAGGTCAACATAGTTCCTTGTTAGAAAAATTGTTTTGGTGTGCTTGAAAAATCACCTTCACAAAGCAATTGTCGTTTTCTTTATACTTTGGGTGGGATAGTATCCTGATAGAAGAGTTTGTGGTAGTTCTTCAATTTTTCTTTCCCCAAATAATGCTATTCTGAGTGGTCCCAAAGTGTGGGTTCCCATTCAAATATCATACTCTGTGTAGACCCCATTTCAGTCATAGAATATTATGTTAGTCGGACCCTTCAAAAATGTCGTTGCATCCGTGTCATATCCTCTAACGAATATGCATTTTGGAGGATTAGATATGGGTGGAGTGTCCTAACAAGCTTTTGAAGCACTATATGCTCTTCAATTATTGGTTTGCACTGGACTGATTTTGTGTTTTTGTAACAAACAGAGCAGAAGAGTACTTCAAAAAAGCAGCAGAGGTGGAGCCTAAGGATGCAGATGCATTGGGCAAGTATGCAATTTTTCTCTGGAAAGTAAGGAAGGACCTTTGGGCTGCAGAAGAGACCTTTAATCAAGCCTTAGCTGCAGAACCAGGCAACACATTTTATGCATCTAATTATGCTAATTTTCTATGGAATACTGGCGGTGAAGATACTTGTTTCCCACTCGACTCCTCAGATACCGATCTTTAATCCCCAAAATCCCAATAGAAAAGAAAGATGATTGATCTAAGACGAAGATGTAGGGCCAAAACAAGAAAACATAAGAGAAGAAAAATCTTATTTGTCAAAGATACAATTCAAGAAAATAAAATAATGGGATGACAACAAGGGGGTGTCCAAGATAATTTCGGTTTGCTACATTTGAACTGCTCTCTTGGAATTTCCCTTTGTTTGGTAATTGCTGGACAGTGTTATTGTGGAGACAAGGAAGAGCAAGGAGGGTCACTTTGAGTTGTTAATTAATAACCATATCCCTTTGGCCTTATTTTCCTACTACTTTCTAGTAGTAGTATGATAAAAGCTCCTCATCAAATGTGTAAATTCAGCAAAGTTTTGGCTTTAGATCAGAGAAAAGTCAAGAGGGTTCTGCTTGTGATTTTTTCTGTTTTCTTTAACAGTTTTCCTTTTTCTTTTATTTTTCATAGTTGACATTGCCAAATTGTAATTAAACTTTTGTTAATAGATTAATTGCAATATATATTTTTCTTGTGACTCACGTAGCTTGCTCTTCACTCCTATTATTTTCATGAGCCGAGTCTTTTGGAAGCAACTCCCTACCGTCCAGGGTAGGAAAGGTGTACCGTGAACCTCCCTACCTTCCAAGGTAGGAAAGATGTCTTCAAAAATGTCGACGGGTGCATGTCGGATCCTTTAAAAATAGCGTATTTTTTAAGAAGTCGACATGGGTACGATAGTATTTTTGGGAAGTCCGAACACCTTAGGTTGCGCCTCCTGTAGCTTGCTGAATGACGTGATCCAATGCGTAGGGCAGCCCATGCTTTGTGCTATGTGTATGCTGTAGGCACTAAACACAGTACTGCTTGCCAAATGAAAATAGTTCCTTTCCAAAATCTATTGTATACTATATTTATTTTATATGTGCATCCGCTGTTAGATCTGTATTTTTTTTTTTTTTTTTTTATGTACAAGAAAGTGAGAGAATGTTTATAAATATATCATTCTTATCTTTTTGCATAGAACAGAGGATGCCACACTGTCACGTGACTATGCTAGAAGTACTAATTTAAATGTCTCCTTTGAGTTATGATGCCGTCGGTCACATTGGGGTAAATATTTACACCAAAATATATCAAATAATTATGGTTAAGTAACCTAGTAAAGATGATAATATATAGTAGTCAATTCTGCTGATTAAGCGATAAAAGATTATTTAAAAACGTATATTACGCAAATTTACTACACATAATCTTATGAAAATCAATTTATGATATATACACTGAAAATTAAATGCTTGAACTCTTGTACTCTATGGTGCATCATTTTGTTAAACAAAGAAATCATTCCTTATTATTTATATTTTATTTAAGTTAGCAAATAAATAATTATGGGGGTTGATAAAAGGGTGTGTCCTCTATAAGATAGAACTTATCTTCCGGAAATCACAAAAAAATTGAGAAATTAGAGTCCTTTCGTTCATTTAGAAGATTTGGTTGCAATTGTGTGGACCTAGTGAGCTCCAAATAAATAAAGTAATGCTCAACTTGAAGGTGGCGCACTATCACTTTAATACTATACACGTGAGACATATTCTAAATAAAATAATAATAGTTGAATACTCCAGATTTTTCTTAAAATTATCTTTGCTCTGAATGAAAGAACTAGTGGAATCACAGCTTGTAAATTTGTAATCAAATGATTAACGAACGTAAGAAATTGCGATGATAGTACTTAGTAGGCAGATAGTCGCACTAAGTTTAATTTAAATTTATGTGTTTTATAAGAAATTCTTACTTTTGTATCTCAAATAACAAATAAGAGATATTTCTAGATTTCTTCTTTCTAATTCAAATTATAAGTTCCATGTTTGATTCACACACTACTTAGGTGCCGTTTGGTTTGCGGTTTGGATGTAAATAATTTCGGGATAAAATAATAATCTCGGGATAAAAATTTGTTTCACTTATTTGGTTGTCAATAGTTGGGATAACTTATTCGGGACTAATAATTAGTCCCGGGATAAGTTATCCATAGATATGATGGGATTATTATCTCATGTTAAGTTATTCTTGGGATGAAATTTAAATAAGACACAATTGCCCTCCAAATTCTTTTTAGATTTTTTTTTTTATATATATATATATATATATATATATATATGTATTACTTTATTTTTTTAATAAAATATAAGGTATTTTTATAAAATTATGGACAAGTTACTAAAGTATGTTGACATTCACTTTCTAACTTAATACATGCTTAATTATTAAATAAAAAAATATTTTTATATTTAGCTAAAAATATTTGAATTTTTTTTTTTTTTAAATATAAGTTGACTCTCCAAATATTAATGATACTAAATAATAAAAAATGAGAGTAATTCTTTTTCACATTTTTTGATGATAATTTTTTTTAACAAAAAATGAGATTATCAATATTTTATGGAATTTAGAACAAAATAAGTAATTTAACAAGAAATATTAGAGATTCATACACATTTAAGAAATATTTTTATTTATGAATATATTATACGTTAAATTTATTTGAATAATTATTATGTTTATTTATTATTTTAATTTTTCTAAAAAATAATAAAAATGTCAACTCCATTGTTGAATTACATATTTTAAATTAAATATTTTTTTAATCACTTAAAAATTGATATTTTATATATCAATTAAAATAAATTTTAATATTCTATATTATATGAGTGATATGTATTTAAATGAAGTGACATAAACAACAAATTATCTTTTACTTTAATAAACTTAAGTTGAAATTTTTTATTTCAAACTAAATAAGATGTAGTAAGATTTTTTTAAACACACACGGCATAATCACGGGAAGGCACATGCAAGAAAATTAAAGCTAAATAAGATGAAGGTTTTATTTTAAAATACATACGATATAATTATGGAAATGCATACACACACAAAAATTAAGCTAAACAAGATGAAAATTTTATTTTTAAGAATAAATATTTAAAGCTTGAAAAGAAATATATATATATATATATAAGATGGAGGACATTTTGGTAATCAATTAATTTATTCCTAGAGATTATACCATACATATTACTTTGAATACAACAAACCAAACACTCAATAAAAAATAATCCCAGCATAACTAATCCAGTATAACTTATCCCATCACAACTTATCCCAGCATAACTAATCCCGGTATAACTTGTTTTCAAACCAAACCACCCCTTAGTACTTTCTGATGAAGGAACAGGGCTGAAATAATCGAGAAACTAAACCAATTTTACATGGGGAGTAATAGATTTCATACTTCTACTACGTTATTAACAACAAGTGGATGATAGAGATTAATTAATTAAAGTGTTTAATATTTGTAATCTTATACAATGACTCTGTCAATATCTTTGTTTCAACAACCTCTGGGATTACAAATGTGTTAGGATTTAGATAGAATAAGCAAATCACAAGTAGAAGAAATCAAGAACAACACACAAATTTACGTGAAAATACTTACAGGAAAAACCACGGGCAGAGGCAAATGAGGTTTCACTATAATGGAGAAAGAGTACAATGTGGAGAATACTGAATTTTTCGAATACCCAAAACAACCCACTAAATGCACTTATATAATATATGCATACAAATAAGTCCTAGGCCCAAAAACATAAAGGTCCATATCGGCCCTGTCGGCCCAATTCCTACGCTACCACCATAGACCCCATTGAAAATCATCAACATGAGTCGCACCGCGAAACTTTCTGGGCCGGATCAACAAAATTCGGGTTACAACTCTAACAATCTCCACCTTGACACGAATTTTAATTCAGAACTCAAATTCATTTCAAGATAAACTCTCCACCTCTTCCACAAAAGCCCCAAAGGGCACATCTTAACAACTAACACTAACTAAGTCCAAGCAATGCTCAAACTTGGCACTTGGTAGTGTCTTGGTATCATGAGTACTAATGTTGCTCACCATAATATCACCACGAGGAATAATTTCACGCACAAAATGATATCGAACATCGATGTGCTTTGTCCTCTTGTGAAACATATGATCTTTCGTAAGGAAGATATCACTCTGACTGTCGCAAAAAACCGTAGTAATCTGTAAGTCTTTGCTAAGTTCACCGAACAGACCCTTCAACCAAATAGCTTCCTTGAAAATCTCTGTAATATCCATATACTCTGCCTCAGTAGTTGACAAAGCAACCGTAGTCTATAAGGTAGATTTCCAACTAATAGCACAACCGCCAATGGTGAAAACATAGCCTGTAAGGGATCTCCTACAAAATCAGAATCAACATACCCAATTACTCCATTTCTGTTTCGCCCAAACTGCAAACAAACATCAGCAGATCCATGCAAGTATCTGAAAATCCACTGAACTACTTTCCAATGTTCCTTACAAAGATTTGTCATGTATCCGCTAACTGCACTGACAACATAAGATAAATCTGGTCGAAAACACACCATCGCATACATAAGAGATTCGACGGCACTAGAGTATGGAACTCGAGACATATAGTCACGCTCATCATTTGTCTTTGGAGATAAAGTGGCCGAGAGTTTGAAGTGAACTGCCAATAGAGTACTGACAGGCTTGACATTTTGCATATTGAACTTGTGGAGTACTTTCTCAATATACCTTTTCTGACTCAGGTATAACTTACACTTCTCTCTATCCCTCATAATTTTCATGCCAAGAATCTTCCTTGCTGCTCCTAAATCCTTCATGTTATCAAGTGTGCCCTTAGTTGAGTGGATGCCTTTAGTGAATCTGACTCTCTTCTGCTTTTCGAAAATGCAGTTCTCACAGAACTCCAATTTGGTAATACTTTGCTCATCAAGAAGTCCTCTCCTGCTTAGTTTAGTTATTCTATTTTCACTCATATGTCGCAAGCGTATATGTCAAAGTTTAGCAACGTCACTTTCTGATAGAGAAAAGGTAGAAACAACTGCATCACCTGTAACAGTAGAGCCTTGCAGGACATACAAATTTGTAGACTTTCTCTGTCCCTTCATCACAACAAGAGCACCTTTAGTAACCTTCAGGACTCCACCTTCTCTAGTGTACTTATAACCGTTCGAATCAAGGGTACTCAAGGAAATAAGATTTCTCGTTAGGTCTAGGACATACCGCACATCACCAAGTGTCCTCACAACCCCATCAACATCTTGATCCTGATTGTTCCAATACCAGCTATCTTACAAGGTGTGTTATTTCCCATCAACACAACACCTTTAGAGACTGTTTCATATGTTGTAAACCAATCCCGATTACGACATATATGAAACGTGCAAGCTGAATCAAGAATCCAATCCTCACAGGGTTTGGAGTTACCATAAAAAACTACCAAGAGTTCTCCATCTCTACCATCATCTTCAACAAAATTGGCTTCACCGGACTTCTCGGATTGGTTTTCCTTTGGTTTTTGAGCTTTTCTTTTCTCTCTATTCTGTAACTTCCAACACTCGAATTTGATATGACCCTTCTTCTTGTAATAATTATAGGTTTTGTTTCAGTTTCTGGATTTTGACTTATTCCTGTCATCACACCCAGAATTCCTCTCACGAGTCCTTCCTCATCGAACAATGAGACCATCTTCTTAAGTCTCTGACCCATTCACAAGATTCTTCATCTTCTCCTTAGAGAACAACGCATCATAGACTTCATCAATCGTCAGGGTATTACGGCTATATAAAATTGTATCCCTAAAGGTCGGGTATGATGCAGACAGTGAACACAACAAAATCAACCCTAGATCTTTCTCATTGTACTTAACCTCCAGAGTCTCTAAATCAGAGATGATTTTCTTAAATACAGATAGGTGATCCTCCAAGGATGCACCCTCAGATATGCGTTTGTCACGCCCCAAAATCCCATCGGGCCGGACTGGCACTCGAAGCTGAGAAGGCCCGGGAGAACCCGTTCAAATACATGTACTTTCACTTACATGTCACCAAAAATTTGGACAGCACTTCGTTGCATATAGAAGGGTCTAATTACCTGTATCAACACCACACACACAAATATATATATATATAATACTTGGCCGTCGGGGCCACCACATATACAAATATAACATCACTATATAAACTTCCATGACTTTACCCTTCCTTATGTCTACAAAGCCTCTAGGATATACATGACATAACTAGGGTCGGGACAAACCCCCCGCCCACACATGACTCCTGTACAATAACAAAACATAAGGAACCGACTCGGAAAGCTTCGAAGCAAACTGGAGCTCACCAACAATAGTTGTATGACTTGGCTCCTATCTATGCTGTGTATGAGCTGAAGCACCTGTGCCTGCAGCATGAAATGCTGGTCCCCCGTGAGGGACGTCAGTACGAAATATGTACTGAGTATGTAAAGCTGTAAATAATCATATGTGATATGGGGGATCAAGAAAATCAGACACAAGTGAATAAATCATAATAGAAGTGAACCACACTTCATAAACACTTTTAGGATCATGTACATTATCATTAATCTGAATTGGGTTCTTGAATTCAAACACATTTGTGGAACGATATACATTCGTTTATTTCATTCTTTACAATTATCATTCGCCATTACCTCCTCCTCTCGAACCTCCAACCACCTAACAATAATCAATACTGTACCGTACTGTGACCATTAGGCTGCCCCCAGTACATATCAACTGTAATCATATCAAGTATCGGGATCGGCCCATGCTAGGCTTAAGCCCCTGAGCTACCACCCACACATATATCAAGTAGCACACATAAGAGATCTTTCCAATAACTTAGTTCAAAAGCTTTTGAGATTATTACATTAGTGTTCATGCCAATATAGTACCTTTGGAACAATGATACATCAATAGGAACCAAGTAATAGACCTTCTATACAATAACGATGTAATAAAGACTCATTGGTATATCAACAATGTGTTTCAGAATCATCAATATCACAACAATGAAATAGGAGCCTTTTGGTATATCAATGAAACATTTTGACACTTTATAGAATGGAAACAACTTCGTTGGTAACGTAGAACAATACATGTTTTTTTTTGGACAACCTCGGAATCTTACTTGATGGAACATTGGTGTTTTCATGCCAAAGAACATCGTTAGAGTATGCTTTACATACCTCGTTGTAGATTCGGATACCAATTCAACACAACTTCCCGCCTTTACAAATCACTTATCTACAATGAAATGTTTGGCATCTAGTATTAGCAACCCAACACCACAATTCTCTTCCATAATTCCATACAACCAATATTTGCAAAGCATTCCAAAAACCAACTTGAACAATAGGTTTATGTGTATATATATATATATATATATATAATCATCATTTCAATACCACATCATCACACCAAATCCTTTCACAATTCAACATAATCCAACCATGCACAAGAATAATCCAACATCATTTCCAATCATCTTTCAACAACAATCAAATAACATACTTCTTATGCTCACATGCATATATATACATATCCATATAAATAACACCAACATAATTTACATCCTTACCATAAAATTGCCCTTTTGATTCCGAAGTCCTGTTGGCACAAATAAGGGGTTCTTCTCGAAGCCCTCGAGACAGTGAACACAACTACGGAATCAATTTGGATCTTCTACGGTTGAATCACAAGATAATTGGAGTTGAAATTAGGCTAGGATTTCTTATTCTTCAATAATTTGGATGATAAATGATGGATATGAGGCTAAGTATATGTATATAATGACCAATTTTCGTCCATGAGGTGATGGAAAATGACCATATTGCCCTTAAAATTTAAGTAAATCCGAATCTGTCCATGGTGGACTATTTTGATAGGCTAAAGTAAATCGACCATAACTCTTTTCTCCGATAATGGATTTGGGTGAAACCAATTGCATTAGAAAGAAGACTCTCGGGGCTTCTCATCGATATATATCAGCTCACAGGGTTCATTTTGTACAAGGAGTTATGATCGTTTAAAGTCGATCCAAAAACCTGTTTGGCTGCAGTACTTTTGTGTGCAGAAAATTTCTGCACATTTACTGTTCACTGCGTCCACCGTTTTCAAGTTTTGAACATACTCGCTTATATCCGATACTCATCTGTTTTCAGAAATCTTTATATCGTTGGAAAGCTAACTCGATAAACTTCGCATAGAAACTTCGACGAGCAAATTCTGGTATAAATAAAGTCGATTCCTATACACATATAATCAAACTATACACTTGAAACCATCTCAAAATAATCAATACTCATACTTAAACTCATATATACCTAACTTATGATCAATACATATACTCCAACACATATAACCATGGCTAATGCACGTAATTAAGTACGGGGTGTTACAGCGTTGGGAATAAAGTCGTTGCTTGAGATGCAACTTACTTGTTAGGCTCTTCTTCATCATACACAACGATTCCAGTTTTAACCACAACGCAATGGATTTAGTCTCCTTCAAAACATCCTGTAGAATCTGATTGGATAAATGAAGGTGGATCTGAGATAGAGCCTTTTGATCCTTGCGTCGTTTGTCCTCGTTCGTCCGCGATGAGGGCATCTTCTCAAACCCTAATAAAGCATCGTTCAAATCCATCTGTGCGAGCACAACCCGCATCTTAACCTGCCATAACAAAAATCTGGTATTGCGATCCAACAACGGAATATCATACTTCATGGTTGCCATCCCCGAGAAAACAACCGAGTAGGCTCTGATATCGGTTTGTTAGGATTCAGACAGAATAAGAAAATCACAAGTAAAAGAAATCAAGAACAACAAACAGATTTACGTGAAAACCCTTGCGGGAAAAACCACGGGCAGAGGCAAAGGATGTTTCACTATAATGAAGAGAGAGTACAATGTGGAGAAGGTTGAATTTTCTGAATACCCAAAACAACCCACTAAATGCACTTATATAATATGTGCATACAAATAAGTCCTAGGCCTAAAAACATAAAGGTTCATATCGGGCCGATACCACCACAGACGCTATTGAAAATCATCAACATGGGACGCACCGCGAAACTTTCTGGGGCGAATCAACAAATTTTGGGTCACAACTCTAACAAAATGTTATTTGTGTTATGTACTTAATAGGATCTTTTTCTTCCTATTCAATAAATTTTATAAGTAAATATATGAGATCTTCTTTTGTTTAATTTCCCTTTTTTTTTAAATCTTTTGGAATTATAATAATTCCTCAATTAAGCTAGTGTGATTGTCAAAATTAGGTACTTTGGTGCTCAAAAAATCTATCTATATATAATAATAAAGGAGACATTGAAGGCTGCTGATGTGACACCTCTCAATGATCTCCATTCCCATTTTTCTTTTCTCTCATTTTTTTTGAGATTTTAATATTAAAACATTTTGATTAATTCTTTATTATTTCTCTATAATTAGTGTCATTTATTTGAATTAAATTGTGTTAGTAATGGCAGATGAACCTTTCCACTCCAGTCTCCACCCACATCCACAAATACAAGACCTTTTCTCTTCCTCTACCCACGTAGAAAACCAAACTCCTCATTTTTTTTAATTATTTAAAGAGCCTGGCTTTATGTGACATCCAACTTCTTGGCTGGTTCATCTATCCTCCAAGATTGAAGCTGTCAATGTTGGTCGTCAATTCTATCGGTCGTTGATTGAAGGAATAAGCATCACCGGACGGACTTTATTCTATTACTAATTTTACAATTAACATCTTTGAACTTTATCATACGTTTTTACCTCTTGCGGAAAGATTAGGTGAGAATGTTGAACCATCAATGATTGAAAAAACTGCTATGGGAAGTAGTCTGATCCAGCAGAGTGTTGTTGTTGGCCAGGTGCAGGGGCGGAGCCAGCCTTCTTTAGGGGGTTCGTCCGAACCTCCTTCGACGAAAAAATATACTATTTAATGAGTCTCATGTGAATCTAATATGAAGGCAACTTATCATCAATAAGTATAAGATGAATATAAAGGTATTCATAACCCAAAATAGAAGGTAAATAATTTTCTTTTGTTTGTCTTCTTCATCATTCTTTCCTTAATATGTACCAATTGTAGGCTCTTATAGTGAAGGCGACAGTAGAGGAGGATGCAAGGAGTAGTGAACTGTACTGCATATAGTTCATACTGATTATTGGCAATAAATGAATACACACCAGAGAGAGCTGGGAAGCTGCTGAAGGAGTAAATGCAAAAAATTCCACTGCAAGCAACGTGAGAGGTGCTATTGAGTGAAGTAACTATCAGCCAAACAGGCTCCACATGCGTGTGTTGCTTATATTGATCTTTTTGTTTTCCTTTTTTTTTACATTTTTTTAAATTTTAAAAAATATAAATTTCATCTTAAAAAGTTACAAAATATTAAAAATAGTCATATTTAATTCTTTCCATCATTAATGTTATTAATGATAATTAATTATATCATTTCCTTATTTCTCCTCTTTTCTTTTTATTTCCATTTATTTATTCACTCAAATATAATAAAGCACAATTAAAACTGATATTAATAATAATTAATATTATATTAAGGGCTGAATTTATATTTATCTTTTTTATTTTTATTTTGGCATTTTTTTTTCAATTTTGAAGGACATAAATTTCACCTTAAAAATTTATAAAATATTAAAAATAGTCATATTTAATTCTTTCCACCATTAATGCAATTAATGATAATTATATCATTTCCTTAATTCACCATCTTTTCTGTCTTTGATTTTTAATCTATTCAATCAAATATTTTAAAGCACAATTAAAATCGATATTAATAATAATTAATACTAAATATATGTCAATTACCACTCTTCTCATATATCTTATTGATTATAATAATTTTATTTATTACTATTGTTCAAAAATTTGTCTATATGACTAATCATTTTCTCCATTCAAAATTTTCACCATTAATTCAAAAGTTATGACTTTTTTAATGCTATAGTAAAATTAACAAAATGTATCTACTTTGCTAGCAGTATAAATAATGAAAAAAAAGAAGAGAAAAGTTGCGCTTATTACCCTCATGCCTCAAGTTTCTCTCCATTATATTTCTCAATTTTCATAGTTATTTAATTTTGTTGTTCACTGTTTATAGATAGAATTTCATTTGTTGTAATGTAATAAAATTACGTTAAAATAATCATATGATTATATTATACGTTTGTTACGGTTGTTATACAAATTTATGTGATATTCAATATCCAATCTATTATAAAATATAAATATTGATAAAAAATTTGTGTGTTCTTGCAGGAGATAAAGATGAATGTTGCTTCAATTTGATGATACGTAATATTCAATATCCAATCTACCGCAGAATACAAATATTAGTGAAGCATTTATGTGTTCGTGCGGAGATAACGATAAATATTACTTTAATTTGATGAATTTTTTATCCTTTCGTAAGCAATTTCTTTTTTCTCGAACTTCTTTTTTTGGAATAAATTATTTTATTTTATCTGAAATGAGTTTTATGTTTCTGAGTTAGAAAAAGTAATGTGGTGGTGTGATTTAAAGACTATGTGGGATATTACAATTTTTTAATTATATTATGCATCTATAAAGTGGATTGAAACTTAAGCAAACATACACATTATGTCAAAGAGTTGCAAAATCTGAATATACATATGGATGGATATGAGTAGTTGAAGAAATTAAGCGAAACGAAATAATAGCTGCTGAAAATATCCAATTATGTTATGTGAAATTTGACATTGTTGATTTGATTTTTTGCGGATTTATGTATTACTCTTAATTTTATTTTTTCCTTTTTAATTTTTAGTTATAAAATTTGTGAACCAACAATAGTGCAGGAGATTTTGTTGGAATGTCATCGTAGTTGTTTTTTGAAAAAATTACCTAAGTGAACAACTTATGTTTATAAATTATTAAAAATTCCCCCACTTCTAAAATATTACTTAAATCCCAACATTTATAACTTTTTGGTAAAGATGAGATACAAGTTCACACCTCCTTTTCTGAAGTCGTAACTTTACCAAAAATTAACCCATTTTCTCCTCTTTGTACGCCTTAATTCAAGCAACAGTTTCTATCCAATTTCTCTCTCTAATTCAAACCCGTGAATTAAGGTAAATCCCCCCCCCCCCCCCCCTAAAATCAACTTCAATTTTTTCTATTCTAATTTTACGCCTTTTTTTTCAAAAAAATAATTATGCGATTGGGTTTACAAAGTGATTTTTCAATTTTTTTGTTGTGCAATTTCTTTGATTGTAGTTTGTTGTGCAATTTCTTTGATTAAAGATGGCTAAATATTATTTTCTCCTTTGTGTTCCTGTTTTTGTTGGTTAATGACTCGAATTTTTCTTTTCATCTTTACTAGTTCATGATATGACAGTGTTACTGCAATTTCCTCTTCTGTTTCTAAAATGATTGTCATGTTATTTTCTCATTTATGTTGATTTCTTGAGGTAGGCGTCTATTACAGACTGACCACCATTTTTAACTGGCTCAAACATCTATGTGGCCTCAATCTCTAAACACTAAAACATGATATCCTTTCGTCTTTAATTTAACGTTCTGATTAGTATGCATCTGGCGCTATTGTGAACATGATTTCAATTTGTTGGAGGTTATTTTCTTTATTTCGTTTGATCTGAACTTGATTTCAATGTTTTAAGAAGGTCTGTTCTTTGAATATTAGTTGCATGTTCAGATCTGTTGAATATTAGGCTGAGATACATATTTAGACATGTATGATACTTTTTAAAATTTCTTGTATATCTGGTTCTTTGTTTATGATTTTATATGTATCTTGTGTTTATTAAGTATTATTGAAATTAACATAACAAAAGATACATGTTTATAAGCTTATAGATACCTATTATTTTATCTTGTATCAGTGATCTACTGTTAATGCATTTAAACGTATCTTGTATTGTTTAACTTTTATTGAAATAAGCATTACAATAGATACATGTTATTTCATCCAAGATACATATTGTACTATCTTGTAAATATGGTTACTTGAGTATGCATTAAAATGTATCTAGTGTTTTTTAAGTATTATTGAAATAAGCAAACAAAAGATACATGTTTTTAAGCTTAAAGATACATATTGTATTATCTTGTATAAATTGTTATCTGCTTATGCATTTATATGTATCTTAATCACATCTATTTTCTTCTTTGAAAAAAGTGTTCTGTTTCTGCTTCAATGCTTTGATGTTCTGAATGTGAATTTGCTAGTGTAGTCATTCTATATTTGATTCATATTTCGGGTTTTGCAAAAGAAGCTTCAGTTCAGTCCTTGACATAATGCCTATATCTGATTCTGTGACCAAGCTTATCGCTCGATGTGAACTTTGTGGTGAACGTGCTTCTTTCACCTTGAGGAAGACAGAGGAGATGAGAATGGAGTTGATTGCACGAGCAGAAGTATTTATGCCCGTGTGCCACAAGCACTATGTGAGTGGGCAAGTAGTCAAAAAGGCTGCTAGATGTGTTCTGGAGTCTCAGAAGGTTGAATGCAACTCTATTTTGTAATATCTCAAGTGCCACTTGTCTTTGCAATATAATAAGGGTATTGGTGCAACTTTTCCTGTATGAAGCTTTGCACTTTCAATAGCTAGGTAGTAAATAGGACATTTGCTTAGAAATATTAAGCAACTATTGTAGTTTCAAGTCTCTCATCTTTCAAAGTTTTTTAGGACAGAGTTGCTCGATATATGTGTTAGTGAGAGGTTGTTAAGTGTTCGATGAAATATTTGAGGTGCGAGCAAGTTATCTCGGACACCATAGTTAAAAATATACTATCGTACTTCCAAGTCATATTTTGGGGATTGTTCCCTCAAAGTGATGAAAGTGAAATGGCTATCTATGATTATTGTATTTATAACACTTTTAATTTTCTTTGTCTTCAAGGTTTTAACTCCAAGTATGATTGATACACGTGCTTTACTATGTTTTATTTAAAATTTTAAGTAATGAATACACAATTTTGAATCCAAGGATTAAAATTCTTGTCCCAAACACATATATATCCCAAGTGTTAAAAACATAAAAAAATCTGAGGCTATTGGACAACACTGCAAATAAACAAATGTTGTTGTACTACACACAAAAGCTCTTACAAAAAGTTTCTACCAAAGTACTAGCTACACTGATTTGCATCATCCTAAATTCACCCTTGTGTTACAAAGTAATAACAAAAGAGACAGATTACACAGAAGTAACATAAGTAGAAAAAACACAGAAACAAGATTGTCTTCTTCTACATTGTCTTGCATATTGATTATATATTCAGAGCTCTATGAAAAACTGAATTTAGATTTTTGATATTGATGATCACAAGTTTTCCAGGATTGTTGTTTACATGAACCGAGCTACGTGACATTAGAATTCTTGCTAAAGATTGATGGCACATTTCTTCTCTATATTCCTGTAAAAAAAAAAGAATCTTAAATCAGCTTTTACAACCATAAACTGCACAATCGTGTACAATATGTATCTTTAACAATACTCATATGTATCTTTCGTATGTTTATATGGCTAAAAATAAAAGATCACAAGATACATAATTATACTCAAATAAGATGTTACAGAAATAAGATGTTTCTTAACGTACTGAAAACCAAATTGATAGATACATAAACTACACAATCGTGTACAATATGTATCTTTAACAATACTCATATGTATCTTTCGTATGTTTATATAGTTAAAACTAAAACATCACAAGATACATAATTATACTCAAATAAGATGTTACAAAAATAAGATGTTTCTTAACGTACTGGAAAACAAAATGATAGATACATAGACTGCACAATCGTGTACTAAATATATTTTTAACAATACTCATATGTATCTTTCGTATATTTATATATCTAAAACTAAAACATTACAAGATACATAATTATACTCAAATTTAGCACCACATATACAAGAACACGAAAAATGTATCATGAACACAAAAAAGTTATGTATCTCGACCATTTTAACATAACTAAAAATAGTTACGTCAAAAAACTTATCAATTTAAAGTTAGATACATAATTCATTAAACTGGAGACAATTAACAAAAAATAATACGTTAAAAAAGATACATACCTTTTCTTGTCCGATCTTTTCGTATAGAAGTTGAAGAAATGCTCACTTGCATTACGAATCAACAAAGGTGCCGCATTACCATCAACTATGTAACGATTTCGTGACTTTTATAACCCTCGTAATTTATATCGTTAATCCAAACTCCGAAATGACGTAACAACACAAAAATGTTCATTGCAAGTACGTAAAAGAAAATCAACAAATGAAAAAAAAAATTGGAGTCTTTCTGAAAAGTGATAATGGAAGATATTTCGTTTAAGAATATGGAATAAGAAACAAATAACCTTCTTTGGTGGGATTTTATTGAGCATTTACTATTATTAGTTATCTTAATTGCTACATTTAAGGAAATTTAACTGTTACAGGCCTTAATTTAAGCCAATTAGTTTACTCACTATATGTATCTCTAGGATGTGTCTAACGTTAATTAAATGTATCTTCAATGGCTAAATATTGGAATTTTATGAAATTTAAAAAAATATTGAAATTTTAGGTAAATATTGACAAACATGTCGGGATATAGGTAAATTATACTTGTTTTTTTCCTAAACAAATATATAGGTGAAGGTTTAATTAGACTTTTTTATTTTTATAAAAGTTAAATTTTACAACTAGCTTCTTGGTTCATTATTTATATATTAAAAAAATTAGGTTTATTTTTAATATAATAAATTTCAAAACTTTCAGAGGATCATTCCATAAATTCAATATAGTTTAATATTTGGACAAAATTTAAAAAAGATTGGTATCATAAATTTATTAATTTTGTTAATAATCGCGCGAAGCACGGATGAGTTCACTAGTACTATAATGAGACATGCATGGTTTTAGGCAACCGCAACTGCTGGTATAAGTTTATTAACAAAAATGTAATGAATTTATATTTTTAAAAATGGTTTCCCACCTAGTTGTCTTATGTGTATTGGGGATCGATTAAATTTAGGTTCGGACATTGCAAAGCCTATTTTTAGGAGCGACACTCTCAACATGATTTTCTCATTCTTAAGAATTCAAACTCGAGACTTTGGATTACTGAAGGAGAAATCTCAATCATCGAACCATTTCACCACGATACATGTTACGGTGACTTTTCATCAGGCTAGCACCGTCAATATTAATGTTTAATGCATTTACTATAATTTCAACTCCATGCTTCTATATGGAAGACCATTTCAGATTCAACTGCTTCATGTGAATTTCTTTGCTTAATTCAGTGTACGAGCTTGAAACTTCCTCATTTGGTGGGGTGAGGTGAGGTGGCCAGAGGGACATAAATTAATACCAAGAATATTCTTCCTTTATTTCTTCTCCTTTTTATTCTGTAAGTAAATTGTATGGTTCTTCTTTTTCTAAAACAAAATCTTTTTGTCACATTTGAGAACATAGAATAAAGCTCGTTTGTCACTATATATGGTGAATATAGCAACAAATGGATCCTACTTAAATTGTACTTATTAGTTAACTTAATTCAAATAATATGATACTATATGTATTTAGTACGTTATTTTGAGCCGAGTGTATCAGAAATATCCTCTCTACTCCACGATGATATCATTAAATTATGCTTACATCTTTACACCCGCCTATGAGATTACTGAATATGTTATTGCATTTACTAGGTTCCCATAACTTGCTATTGAAAATAATAAGTGTAGATATTTAAATTACCTTCTTTTTTTTTTAAGAGAGCTGATAGTAAATCTCGTCCGGATAAGTGTTTGATATTTTAAGCCAAATAAAATAGATCACAAGTTTGACTCAAACCAAAAGCAGGTTCATCAGAACAATTTTAAAAGCAGGCAATTACACGTTCATCCAATTAATTCATCAAACAGCTACAGTAAACTGTACCATTATTTTCACAAGATAAAGTAATTTACAATTAATGCTTTCTCATTCCAACTAGTCAAATTTTGAATAAGAAAAAAGAAGTAACAAATTAACTGTTCAGCCTAAATTTGGCAAATATCCATAAGCAAGGATGTTTGACTTAGCTCGCCAAATTTACAGGACTTGCGAAGCAAAAATTGACTATTGATCTATTTTTGTTTAGCTCACAAAAAACAGTTTAATTTGTTACCGAAAACACGTATTTTCTCTCAAAAGTTTGATCAGGCACCTGATTTTTTTATTTTATTTTTTTTTTTTTAAAAAAAAAAAATTCTGAAGAAAAAAAAAATTAGCTTGGACCTTCTAAAAGCTTCAAGTCTATTACAAAGTTAAACGTTTGATTCAATTGTCCAATGACTTTTTATCGTTTGATACTCGTCTTTTCCTTAATTTCACTTTGAGATCATGTGTGCTGTTTTTTTTCTTTTTCTTTTTTCTTTTCGGTGCATCTAACAGATTTCTTGACTGTGCTGTATTTAATTTGCTTGGCCTACATATTTGGTATAAGCCTAATCTATAAATTTCATCTACGAAGGGAAAATGACATCATCCTGTTAATAAGCAAACCACAAACAAAAGAAAACAACAAGATGAACACACACATTTACGTGGAAATTCTTGACGGAAAAAAAAAGCACGGGCAGAGGAGCAGAAATTCACTATGATGGATGGAGAATACAATGAGGAGAATGACCCGCTAAATCGCACTTATATAATACGTGCATACAAATAAATCCTAGGCTCAAAAACATACAGGTCCATACCCTACTACCACAGACCCCACAAAAAATCACAAACATGAGTCGCACCGCAAATTTTTCAGGGCTGGATCAACAGAATTCGGGTCACAAACTCTTACACATCCCTATACGTGGGATTCGAGAACGAAGCGGCTCACAAAGAACGTGCTATTTTTCAATAACAATTTATTTGTATTACCAAATCAATATTTGCATGTGATGTGTTTATATATGTACTTTTTTCCGCTTAACCATAATTATGTAATATATATTATCAATTCTTTTGATCACTTAATTAATCATGACATACATGTTGATATAAGTGGTCATGTGTAATATCGGGTGCAATGAGTATTTGCTTTGTAGCGGTGTAAACAAGTGTAGAGCATTCATAGTTGAAGTAATAATTAATGTGAATATATATATATATATATATAAATTAACGAAAAGAGTGTATGTGCATGTATTCATTTAATTTACTTACTAATAAGAGGGAAAGTACATAGTTGAAAGCACTGGACTGAGCGTCAATATATCAATCTGTTTCAGCTGTGTGCTTCATGAATGTGTGGAGCACTCACTTGATCTAGTGGTTGATTGTTGAAGCTTCACCTTTCATGTGAAATGTCTTAGATTTGAAACCTTGTAGCAACATTACTTTCTGGAAAAAGGGTAAATATATTCCCCTGTTCTGTTGGTTAAATTTTCATGATTGACCACTTTCCTGATCAAAGAAAAAGTAGATAATTATCGGAAACTAAGCATATATGGCAGGCAGCATATAAAAGCCACATCTTATTTTTGAAAAGTTAAAGAGATGGAGACACTAATGACAATTGACAAGCACAATATTAGAAAGCATAACTTGCTTTTTGACATTTCGACTGGAAATTGTCCACTTCCTTTCATATATATTATTAGCCCTTCCATAATGGAACCTAAAATAGCTTACATTTCGTCTCTGTATTAATGTCGTCTTGCCTGCATGCAGGGATACTTCAAATTACTGTTCATGTATGTTAGTATGTATAGCTTAGGCTATATAGAGATCTTTTATTTGAATACAACGCATGCGTATTTCATCAATCATAAATTTTAGTGCCTTTCGAGTGCTGCAGAACGAAAGGAAAATGTCTTACGGACTTGAAATTTGGAGTCGTTACCATTTTTTTAATTTTTTTTGACACAATTGTTTGGTAACATTTTGGAAAGTCGAAATATTTCGAAGATGAAAGGACGTAAGTTAGCTAGTGATGGCGGATACTCACTACTTAACAACAATTTTAAGATAATCTCACGGGTGTTGTTGTTGTAATGACAAAGTTCAAAATGGTCAGAAGTGGTATGGGCTTTTTGTAGGCCCGGTATGCCATTAATACGGGCTTCATGTCTTATTGATCTTCAGAAGAGGTATGGGCTTTTGTAGACCCAGTATACAATTACTATGGGCTTTATAGCTTATTGATCTTCAAGATGTTGGTCTGAAGTGGGCTGACCACTACTAAGAACTCAAGCTCAAATATGGATTTTTCTGACATGAATAGCACTTCGGATGAAGCTATTATTGATACGAAAATATTCATTAAATTTTAATTCCATTTTATAGCAATTAGCTGACAACTTCATGCAATACTGATACAAACTTGGATGTATTCAATACAATTAAGATAAAATTTCTATATGCATCTTAAACAAATACATACATAGGCGGCCTACCTACATACGTATATATATATACATATATATCGATTGTATCAATATGGTATACGAACTGTATCTGAACTACCTTGGGCAACATGACATAAAATGACTTTGGAATTCGTTTGCGTCGACTGCCCTTGAATGTCCACTGGTCCAAACATGGACTAATTATTTTGAAAAGGACCAGATCATGTCCTTTAAACATTTATCTCTTGTTGGCAGATGCAGTCTAGTTTTGTTCCTTGTCATCTCTTAAAATGTCCAAAAAGATGGCAGATGCAGTCTAGTTTGATCGAATTACTTTTCTAGACGAACACGCATCGTACGTATTATGATTGTCCCAAGGATTGAGACAAAAAACTTAGCCTAGTAGTGATTGATGATATTGAATTTCTAGACTCATCCAAAGTGATGCATGATGAAGAGTAAGTAAAACAACAATAACAGTATAATATATAATATAGTGTAATTTCGAAGGTAGGATCCGAAGATCTAATTAATTAAGATAATGAATAAGAAAAGACTAGATAAATAAAACTATGAGATTAATTTTGATCAAATTAAAGGGGCTGGGCATCATGTTATTTCAAAATGTGTTATTAAGCATTTAACAGTAATTAAGAGAGCTATTAATATAGAGCGTAAAGTAGTCCATAATTACCTCTATTACATTATGAGTACCAATTACCTTATTAATTGTCATTCTTTTAATTCACCATTCCCTCTAAAACATAATTCAATTCTCCATTTCCTCTAAGAATAGTAATTATTCCTCTCTTTTACCTTTTCTCTCATCATTTATTTAAGAATATATAAAACATATTTATCGCTAATTTATATGGGAAGATGGATAAACATGAACTCCCTTTGGTACAGTGCAGAAAAAAAATAATTAAAATTTCTTAGATTTTTTCAAAAAAAAATAAAAATTACACGACTTTAGTCCCCGGCCCGGCTAGAGTAAAAAATCTCACAGATTAACGAATTTTCATGTCTATATCTTTTATTTATCAAAAAATCTACACATTTGTTTTTCACCTCTGGCTAGATGTGTCTAATAGTGGTTTTATATTTGATACTTTAGCATCTCATGACAGTTTGATAAACAAAAACAAATTCTAAATGATTGGAAAAAACAATTTTGATGTACCAAAGAAAATAATTCGTAATAATAATATTTTATAAGCTACATGACTTAAGTACGTTTGGAGTACTAAAAACTACATTTTCATAATATTTTCCCAGATTAACATGTCATCTTCATGTTTATATTGTTTATTTGCTTAAAAATATACAGAGTTAATGTCTCTTTTATCAGATAAATCGACACATTTATTTTTCGCTTGAGAGAAATCCAACACGTTTAGTTACCTCTTATCAGATGCGTATAATAATAGCCTTATGATTGATATTTTAGCATATCATGACAGTTGATAAGACAAAAAATAAATTCTTAATGATTGGAAAATCATTTTTCTTGTACTCTAAAATGTTTTATAAGTTAAAATCTCAACAAAATGGAATTTTTATCAGACGAATAATCTGCACATTTATTTTTCTCTTACCAGTTAAATCTACAAGCTTCTTTACCTCTAACTACCATATGTGCATAACAATGTCCTTATAATTGATATTTTAGCATCTCATGACTATTGGTATAGGAAAAAAAAAAACTAAAATCTAAACGAATTCGTCACAGCTAAACTTTATTTTAAAATAGAAAATTATGCAAAAATGAAAATTTATTAACTATAGCACTAATCACTCTCATATTTAATTTCTTTAATAGTGAGGAAGCTCAGGAGTTACACCCAAATCTTCTCTCTAAACCGTTGGATGTATTTTTAGATCAACGGCTGAGATTAGCCCAGTCTTTACATAGACATAACACATTATAAGGTCTTTATTTTAGCTATTTTAATGTCTATATCTTCCAAACCAAGAAGAAAACTCAATCACTTTCCTTTTTTCCAAAGCAAATTATTTTGCTGAAAACATTCCTTTTAATTTTCTTCTTCATCTTTTCTTTTTTCCATGGATGGAGGAAGTGCTTTTCTTCCCTATCAAAATTTACCAAAAAATAATCATCCTCCAATAACAGCCATAGATAGGTTTTTATTGAGTCATGAAAATTATTTTCCGCAACAAAAGAGCAATGAAAATGCTTTAGGTGAATTTTCTCATTTTGTTGGTGCAAATGCAAGTAGTAATAGCTATGCAAATGGGATTTCTTGGCCAACTTTGCCAGAGCCAAGTTATATGGAAGAGCTTTTTGTCAATGAAGTGCATAAAAATAATGGCTTACTTGGTCATGAACAAAAAAATAAAACTAAAGAGAGTGGAAAAAAGACAAAAGAAGGAAATTCAACAACAAATTATTTGATCAAAGGCCAATGGACTGATGAAGAAGATAGGTACATATGCTACTTGTCCAAAAAAAAAATAACACATGAATTTTGTTTTATGTTACTTCCACAATTTTAATTCCTCCGACGGTCTTTTGAAAATCTCTCTACCGTAATTGTTGTACATGCCACTCTCCTTAGTTCCTATTTGTGAGATTACACTCGATACATTGTTGTTGTTGTTATAAGTTTAATTCGCTTTTTCTAATTTTACTTTATTAGACCAATGTTTTACAATTTTTTTTATTTTTTTTTTGGATTATGAAGCAAACTGCTGAGGTTGGTAAGACAATTTGGAGTAAGAAAATGGGCACAAATTGCTGAGAAAATGGAAGCAAGAGCAGGAAAACAGTGTAGAGAAAGGTGGCATAATCATCTACGTCCAGATATTAAGGTGTTACACTCAGATTTATTACACCGTCTATTTTTATCTGATTTATGTGTTATGTGTACCCTTTAATTTTCCAAAAACTAATTTCAAGGTCTTTTGTTGTTTTTATTTATGGTAATGAATGATCGATCCATCTATTAGAAGGAACATTTTTATGTTTTAAGTTCTTGTACACGAAAAAATATGAAAATATTACATCTAGTGGATGGATGGATCGATCATTCATTACCAAAAATTAAAACTTTTTTTTTAGTATATGTGAATATTTAATTTTCTTTCTATCTTTTTCTTTTGCTGGTTAACTGATTTGTGTTCTTCTTACTTCTTTTTGGTCACAAGAATTTCCTTCAAAAAAGGTGTTTTTAGGGTTTGTCTTTAGGTATTTATTTTCATTCTTCTCACAATTGTTTGACCCATTTCAATCCTCTTTTTTTTTTTTTTTTTTTTTTTTTTTTTGTATTGTTCTTTTTAAAAATTTCAATCCTCCATTTTCACGTGACTGAAACTTTTTCTTTGACAAAGCATCAAAATTAGTTATAAAAGTGTTTCCACCTCACTCAAAAAAGTAATTTAAAATAGATTTCTTGTATATCACGTACATCTTCTTCTTTTTTTAAAAAAATAAAAATAAAAAAAAAAATATTTTTTTTTTTTCTTTTTTCAGAAAGATACATGGAGTGAAGAAGAAGAGTTGTTGCTAGTGGAATTACACAAGCAACTTGGAAACAAATGGGCTGAAATTGCTAAAAGAATTCCTGGAAGGACTGAAAATGCAATCAAGAATCACTGGAATGCCACTAAAAGAAGGCAAAATTCAAGGAGAAATAAGAACAAAAAAACTCAACAAGCTGATGGCACTCAATGTGAAAACAACTCGCATCGTTCCACCGTTCTCCAAGATTATATTAGAAGCAAATATTTCATGAATGATGATAATTCTCCCCTCACCGCTACCCTATATTATGGTAGCGGTGGTACAGGTAGTGGTGGCGGGTACAGTCCCTCCACCACTACTTTCGCAGGAAGTACTAGTAACGCGACCAACGCTACACCAACATACTCTGACGATGATTCTCCATATTTGATCACTCATCAAACATATGATGAAGAAATGAACTTCATGCAAAGTTTATTTGGAAATAGCAATATTATCAATGGTACTAAGGTCATGGGCGCTATGGAGACAAATGTAGTGACTCAAGATCTCCTCAACAAGAGCTCGCCGAGCTCTTCTTTTGGTTTGAACTCCTTTGGTGAAAATCCTCTAGCTCAGGGTAACGTTGAGAGTTACACTACAACAAAAAGGGTGATCGCGGACAATAATGCTAGGAATTACATCCCTGATTATTCTCAACATTATCCTCAAGACCTCTATTTATCGCGCCTTCTAGATGGTTCATTGGTGCCTAATTATTCAGACGGTTTTGAATGTGGAAGCATGAATAATCAAGCTGGTTGTTCTTCATCAGGAGGAAACATTAAGGAAGTTGATTTGATGGAGATGATGAATTCAACTAATTCCCAATTCTCTCAACCTGGAACCTTCAACAAAACTTTCTTTTGATCTTATTATTAGTGTTATGTTGTAGAAATGGAGTTGTTAAGAAGTTATTATGGGTTAATTAGTAGTACTGTTACATGTACTGTTTAGATTGTTTTTATTTCGTTGTTGTTGTTGCTTGAACCATGGATTATCGTAGTTTTTAAGAATGTTTAATGGTTCTCGTTTTATTATATAGCTTTCAGTTTCTGATCAGTTTATTGCTTAATTCGTTACATAGATATTCATATGTTTTATGTGAATGTATTATTGTTTGGAAGTTAAATGATTTTTTCTTTAACTATATTTTGTCAGCTTTTTATTAATTATATTTGAATGATTAGCATATCATTAGCGTACCTCATTAATCCTCATCGTTTTAGAACTGTCTCCTTATTCAAAATGTAGTCAAAATTAGTGTTTTGTACCTCGTATTTTGCACTATTTCACATTAATTAGGACACAAAGTGTATCATCTCATATATAGAATTATTCTTAAAACATTCTCCCTCCGTTTTTGTCATTTTTAACCTATCAAGATCCTTTTATTTTATTTTTAACACTAATTATTTTTTTAAAATTAATTTTAAAATACAATAATAAATATTATTTAATATAAGTATTATAATAAAATAATTATGTCAATAATTATTTTTAATTAATAGGTGTGCAAGTAAAAGAACAGAGAGAGAGCAGTTCACGCTTTTTATCACTTTATTATTATTCTTTTTAGTTTCTATTTGTTTTTTGTTAGTTTTTTTTTTTTTTAAAAAATGATTCACGTTAACTAAAACTTTTGTCATTTTTCAGTTGATATCAAATATCATCATTTTATGACAATTGTTCATAAATGTCTAAAAAGTTCTTTATTTTTCGACATTTATTTCAAATGACGCCAAATAAATATCGTCATATCTCCATTTATGTGCTTAACAACAATATTATTCTTATCAAATAAAAAGCCGTATTCAATAGCACTTTGCAATGATATCATTAATTATTAATGGGTGTATTCTCTTAATAAAAAGATTGTCATTTCTAGCGTATCGAATATGCCATAAACAGAATGAGATCAGTTTTTTCTAATATAAGAAGTTATTAATTAATGACTTGCTCATTATTAAATTCCAGGTGTTATATCACTTATCGAAAGAAAATCAAGTTTGTTGAGTCGAGTGGGATTAAACCAAACTAAACTCTGGATGATCATATTCCAGAATTTTTTTACATTGTAGCAATAAAAAAAAATATAGTATTCCATTTGTACTACCTCAAAATGTGCATTATTTAGGCCAATAGAGTTAAATTATTGATAGTAGAACTTAATATCATTTGGAGCCTTAATCTTCTAAATCCAGTTAAAGTTAGTAATCTTTTTTAGAGTCTAAGAGCTTGTAAGCATCTTTTATTGTGAATAGATCATATATACCTTTTTGGTATAGCAAAATGAAAGTCTAGGGTAAGTTTGGTTATAACTTATTTATTTGGCTAAAGATAATGATATTCTTATCAATTTTGTTTTTACATATATGGCTAGGGAAGGAAGAGATACATACACACAGAAAAAAATAATCAACGCATGTAAAGAAAATTATAAAGAAATGTATGAAATTTTATTTTGCTAATATGACCCCAAAAAAGAATAATGCATAGTTGAAATAAATAGCCACTGAATGAATAGAAAAATGCACTTTTTTTTCTAAAATAGAAAATGCATCGTTTGAACTTCATCTTTGGTTAGATCTTCTTTTGTTTGGCACAAATAGAGTTTTAACTAAGTTTTATAGACTGGTATCCAAGAAAGTGTTACGTAAAAATGTTGTTGAATATTGATGATGTCATTCTATGCTTTAAAAATAAATTAATAAATAAAAAGTTACATTTCGTTGACAAAATATATCATGTATTTTTTATTTATTTTTGTCAAAAAAATATTTCATGTATGCTAAAACTTACTATATACTTAAATCAGAATAGTGTTTGGTTATAAATTTTAGTAGTAGATTTAAAAAAAAAATTCTTTAAATATTTATTTGATCATGAAAAGTTAATCAAATTTTAAAAGTATAGATCAAACTAATTTAGTTTTCGAGACATTCACTAACAAAATTTTATTTTGAAGTCTGGATCTTCAACAAAACCTCAAATTCCAAAAATTAGAAATTAAAAAACTCAAATTTTCAAGTTTCAACTTTAAAATTTATAATCAAACGGGGGCTTAGTAATACTTGAAGTGTGGAATTTGTTGGGTTCGAAATCGAGAGGGCGTCATGCGGAAGCTTAAAGTTTGCAAACCATAAGACGATAAATCAGACGACAAAGAAAACAATACTAAAAGTATAAAAATATTATATGTTTTGGCCAATCGGCCTACATATTATAAAACCTGATATCGAAAAACATTAAACCTATTGGGAGAAATCTCCCCCTAAACAAAGATTCTTTAATGACTACATTGTGGATGCTATTATGTTATGGTATGAGAAGAGGGTTTTATATTTATAGTGCCCAAAACCTTTCCTTGAAGAAAGAGATTAGCCAAATATGGAAAAGTTTTATATTTTCCTACCACTGTCAAGGGGGACGTTCTTATTATTTAGGTTAGTTAGGTATTTTCATTTTAAAAAAAAAGGTAAAAAATCAAAATTGAGTTGCACTATATATATGAAAGAGTATACAATAATGATGTATTTGGCAAATCAAATACCATGGTCTAATAATCAACCATTCTGATTAATTGATAATATTAGTATTAGTTGAAAATTTTCTAAAAGATTCCTGTGAAAAGTTTCATTAACGCGTAATTCGTGTCGAGTAGACCTTGTTATTGTGAGAATTCTTAATTCATGAGTTGTAGGGAGGGATTTATGTCACCACAAACAGAGACTAAAGCAAGTGTTGGATTCAAAGCTGGTGTTAAAGAGTACAAATTGACTTATTATACTTCCGAGTACCAAATCAAGAATACTGATATATTGACAGCATTCCGAGTAACTCCTCAACCTGGAGTTCCACCTGAAGAATTCAGGAAAAGTAAAAGTATTTATGGTTACTTTTATTTCCTTACAAGAAAAAGTAAAATTTAAAATTTGATAAGAAAATCGGGGCAAAAATCCTACCAGAATTTTCCTTTTAACTTTATACAATGTAAGAAAAAAACTTAAATTACATATGATAATTTATTTAAACTATTAAACTTGAATTAATTATCTGAAAAAAGGAAAAAAATAATCTTACCGATTTCATCAGTAATGTGAACATTCTTCTAGTGTTTTACATGCTGATGCATATAACTAAACTACTTATAATATTTTTTTCTTTCTTTCACACACTATTCATCAGTATTCAGTGTGAACAGCTCTTGGTTCGTGAGTTTAAACTGTGAAGTTCAGGTGGATCATCTATGCTGCTTGCTTTTATTTTGTACGTTTTTTTATAAAATATAATTTTATCAGACAACTCTTAGTGGGATTTCTTCATAGATTTCACCAATTTATCCTTAGCTTTGTACTTACCTGCACCTTTTACTTAAAAAAGTTTAGTTTATGAACGTGTTCTTGGTGAAGAGAAATGAAAAGAAGCAAAAAAATGATGGACAGCATTCCACATATTAAGCAAAAGACTGTTTGCTAAAGATTTTGTGCAAGCGGCGTCGGTTTGTTGTTATGTATCATATATCGGTTTGTTGTTATATATCATGTATAACACGATTTGTAAGTAAGTTTAGGTTTGTCATACCAACACTTTTAAGGCTTTACTTCGTCATAAAATTTTGTATTATTTTCAGTGGTGTCATCCTATTGTATAAATACATTTTAGCAAAACATTATTTAGATGAACAAATCAGATATAAATAATTTTTTCTCAAAATAAATTTAGATCGTCACAATTCTTTTTGGTTGACTGGACAATTTAGGTCAGCTAACTTGTTCTGCCCTCTATAGTTATATATGTGAGAGTTTTAATTTGGATACTCTAGATATTACATCAACGATTTGCATTCGCAAATTATAGGCCTATAAAATTCATGATCATTGTTAATAAAATTTATCAACTCAAGTGAGTCTGTAAATATTTTCAAAGGGGTCAAATATGTTCACGTAACTGCTAGTAATAATTATGTCAGATAGTATATTAATACTATTTGAAATACTCTTTCATGAAGTCTAGTATTCAATCACCTTTATTGTTACGTATAACTCGTACAACACTTTTTACACAAGGGTAAGAAAATATTGCCAGTATTGAATATATAATGCTTAAGTCATGGAGCCGAACACATTTTACCACTACAAGGTAAAGTAGAGATATGACGACATTATATAAATATATCATATTAATAAGGGGTTTAAATGTCACAAATTCATCTATTGAAATTTAATTTACATTTAGAACAAACGTCGTAAATTTTAGTGTCGAAAATGTTTCCAACATTTAGGTAAATATCGGAAAGAATTTGTGACATTTTCTTTGGGACATTTAGGTATATGTTCAAATAAATTTGCAAAATTTATTTGCAATATATAGGTAAATATTGGTAAGAAATTTACGATATTTTGTCTTTGACATTTAGATAGAAGTCAGTATGAGATATATGACATTTTATTTTCGACATTTAGGTAAATGTCGGTAAGGAATTTATGACATTTATACGGTAAATTTGGTTTAAATCGTATAGTCCGGAGAAAAATTAAAACCTTTGCCAATAAATAGTGATGAATAATTTAAAAAGATTTTCAAAATTAGGTGCTGATATCGGTAGTTGGCGATTGATAATATGTTTTAACCATAATTTTGTCAATTGTCGTTAAAAATGACATTTGCAATAAATGTCTAATATATCCGATGTTTGTATCAAATGCCACTATTTTAGCATCAATTTCGTTAAATGTCGCTAAAATCAACGACATTTTACAACAATCGTTTGCATCCAATATCACTATTTTATCAACTTTTGTGCCGAATGTCGCCAAAATCAACGATATTTTGCAACAAATATCCTTATTTTATTGATATTTTGGATCCAATACCGCCGTTTTTATGATATTTGATATCAATTATCATCATTTTACGACAATTGTTCATAAATATCTAAAAATTCTTTATTTTTCGACATTTATTTCAAATGACGCCAAATAAATATCGTCATATCTCCATTTATGTGCTTAACAACAATATTATTCTTATCAAATAAAAAGCCGTATTCAATAGCACTTTGCAATGATATCATTAATTATTAATGGGTGTATTCTCTTAATAAAAAGATTGTCATTTCTAGCGTATCGAATATGCCATAAACAGAATGAGATCAGTTTTTTTCTAATATAAGAAGTTATTAATTAATGACTTGCTCATTATTAAATTCCAGGTGTTATATCACTTATCGAAAGAAAATCAAGTTTGTTGAGTCGAGTGGGATTAAACCAAACTAAACTCTGGATGATCATATTCCAGAATTTTTTTACATTGTAGCAATAAAAAAAAATATAGTATTCCATTTGTACTACCTCAAAATGTGCATTATTTAGGCCAATAGAGTTAAATTATTGATAGTAGAACTTAATATCATTTGGAGCCTTAATCTTCTAAATCCAGTTAAAGTTAGTAATCTTTTTTAGAGTCTAAGAGCTTGTAAGCATCTTTTATTGTGAATAGATCATATATACCTTTTTGGTATAGCAAAATGAAAGTCTAGGGTAAGTTTGGTTATAACTTATTTATTTGGCTAAAGATAATGATATTCTTATCAATTTTGTTTTTACATATATGGCTAGGGAAGGAAGAGATACATACACACAGAAAAAAATAATCAACGCATGTAAAGAAAATTATAAAGAAATGTATGAAATTTTATTTTGCTAATATGACCCCAAAAAAGAATAATGCATAGTTGAAATAAATAGCCACTGAATGAATAGAAAAATGCACTTTTTTTTCTAAAATAGAAAATGCATCGTTTGAACTTCATCTTTGGTTAGATCTTCTTTTGTTTGGCACAAATAGAGTTTTAACTAAGTTTTATAGACTGGTATCCAAGAAAAAAAAATGTACATCGTTGAAAGTAATAATCATTTTATCTATAAAAAAATAATTGGGATAAAACATACAATGTTTATTAAAAAAAAAAAGAGAAAAATAATTAGACAAATAAATCATATATTGATTGGGTGATAATTAGTAGTAGTTGAAAAATACCTCACTTGGGGGCTGAGTTCTTTGCCACATAAACGTCTAGAAGGAGTCGAGGCTATCAAATTATCAAGCTTAATAAGGCAATTAAGCCAGCATAAAGTTCAGATATTCACCGAATAAAACGCGCTAAATTTTTAAAATTTCTGATTTGTTTTGTCAAAATTCTAATTATTACGAGGTATTTGCTGATCAATACTTCTAGAAAGCCTTTTCATGCCGACAAAAAAAAAAAATGTACGTAAAACTGTTACCTTGTCGTATCCTAATAAATAACTGCTCGAATGTGTTGTCTAAATCAATTTTAAGGATCGCGTTGACATTCTTACCTTCCATTTTTTTTTAAAAAAAAATTGTTGATGACGTTTTGAACGATAACGACGTTATCAACGGTCCTACAATTTTTTGGGAATCTAAACTGATTACATAGGCTTGATTTCATTGACAACTACTTATTTTTTATAGGTAATTATTTTAGAGATGGTGTTGCAAAGGTCCATAGGTCTAAAATTGTTTCTGTTGGAGGCATTAGTCCACTTAGGAATAAGATAAAAATAAGTTCTATTTATATCCGAGCCCATAAAGCTAGACTAAATTAACTACTATTTAGTCTATTCTTTTTTTCATTATATATACTAAAAATGTATGTCCTCTTCATTCTTCATTTTTTCTAACACCATGACATGCTTCTTTCTCGTCTTTCTTCAACCCTTCATAGAAAAAAACTCCACAGAAATTCTATCTTTTTTTCTCTAATTCTTGATATTTTCCATATGGGTTTGTTTCGCTGAGTTCAATTCTTACATAATTCATTTAATTTACACTTACTGTGACTGTGGAATCGCGATTGAAATTATTTTTGACAAGTACCCGATTGAAATTTCTTCTTACTTCTCCTAAGTAATCGTGGTTGCATTGTGTATGAAGGCCATTGTGATGGATGAATCAAAAGAGAAAAACAAAAAGTATTTTGAAGTTAACTGGTAGAGGATTCAAAGTTGAGCCTATTTTTGTTGTTGATATTGATGATTTCTCTTCTTCTTTAGTTTCAGCTAAAGGATGCCTATGATGCGTGTAAAAACTATAGTTATTGTATAAAATACGTATTTGTATATGATGTATATAGAAATTGTATAGTTATTCTATAAAATACATGTATGTATAAGATTTATATAGTATAAAATTATATAATTGTTGTATATAATATGTATCTGAATAGTTATTGCAACTCAATGTTGTATGAAATGTGTACAAAAGCTGTATAACTATTGTATAAAATATGCATTTGAATATTATTGCAGCTAAATGTTATATGGAATGTGTACAAAAAGTGTATAATTATTGTATAAAATATTTATCTAACTAATTATTGCAGCTAAAAGTTGTATAGGATGTGTATAAAAATTATATAATTATCGTATATAATATGTGTCTGTATGGGATGTGTATAGAAAATATATCATTATTGAATAAAAATGTATCTCTCACGATTGTATCAATATGAATCAATACTTTAGAATACTTATGTATTGTATGGTATCAATATATATCATTACATATGAAGATTGTATCAATACATTAGAGAAGAACAAGATACATTAATTTTGATATCATGTACCAAAGATATATCATACGTTCTTTTTTCATTTTTTAATTGTATTTGAAAAGAGAAAAACAAAAAACAATGATATTTGATTGTTAATAAAAAAAATTTTATTAACAATCAAATATAATTTGGATGCTTGAATAAAATTTAGAGACGACTATCAAAAAAATTATCTTCTGATCTTAATTACAACCTAATTGTGGGATAGGTGTTCTTTGTCAAATACGTATTTTTTTACAAACAGAATAGTGGGGTTCTTCCATTGCAGGTTTGTATATTTTCTTCACAATTTATTTAAAAGTGAATTTCAAATTAATAAAATTACTTTCATGTACATTAGGAAAATGTTTTCGACACCAAACTTTAGGAACTAGTTTTCATATTTTGTTGATTCACTATGTATGTCCTTTAGTCATTTCCCAAGAGACCAAGCTTCTCAAGGCAATTTAACTTAGCTACTATTATCTTTATAAAAATGGCAATGATTCAAAATAAATCAAACACTATCATACTATTTTCACTAAATCCAAAAGGAAGTTTTTTTTTTTCCCTTTTCTACAGCGTAGTATATGCACCATTTTGAAGTATTTGAACCATATTCCAGAGAAAATAAAAGATGATCAGATGACAGAATTGTATAATTACTGCTCACAAAAACCAAAATTGATAGATGCTTCATTTCCCTTGAATGAGCACCTGACAGACACTACTGCCTACAGATGACTTGTGTGGGGCTCCTGTCTTAACGAGTTATTGATAGATATGCATGCCATTTGATTTTCCAGCATGGTATTCAAGACATCTTAGCCCTGGCAAAGAGTACGCCGGCAAGTAGACCTGAAAGCATTGGCAAATTTGAGTCAGGAACAATCAATAAGTACTACAACGACGATCCCACACGTGGGGGGTCCGAGGAGGGAAGTGTGTAAAGCAGACCTTACCCCTACCTTGTGATGGTAGGGAGGCTGTTTCCAATAGACCCTCGGCTCAAGGACAACAATAATCAAAAGAGTAACTCTTTTAAGTTTTCAAGAATAGCATCTGGATTGTTCACATTACCGAAAAGTATGCTGAATAAATTGGGAATACTGAGGGGAACCTTGAACACCAAAAGGCCAGCAATAGAAATGGGAATCTTGTTCAAGGAACCCACAAGACTGTAAAGAGGAGAAATGAATGTAGGATTAGTCAGGGAATACACAGTGAATAACTTGCTTTTAGACATACCTCATAAATCAACGATTTGAAATTTAAGAATCTTTGGTTCGCCTTTTCAAGTAAACCACAAACTTGACTTGCACATTTATAATAATAATGCTAAAAAGAATGAAGATCCCATGTAGGATTGTTCCATTCTCTTCCTTTTATCCCATTATAATGCGGGGTAACCTAACTGTCATCAGTGTAAGACTTATAGCAGGCTTAAACTATAGCAAATAATTCTACGTCTTCCATTTAGTAAGTATATAGTGAAAATTGCATAGAAGCATGTCAAAAATATCCATCAATAATTAACTCCATGCCAAAGTGCTCAATAGGGTCCATTTCTTGCTCGTCAACGAGCTAGCAAATCACATAAACCATGCAATGCTAAGTGGTTCATGATTAAAAAATTCAAGCGAGTACAAATCACCTGTAGGTGGTTGGACCAGTTTGTTTCAAAAACCACATTGATGTGAAGCTAATAGCTAGCCCAAGCAGCCCACTGGCTGTTGCAGCAACCCAAAACATTGGCATCTTTACGACATCCCTGGAAATGAAACAAGAAAGGAAAGAATCTGCAATATTCATTTGGGTACCCCAATCTTAAGGATTCAAAAGAAAAAGAGGACCGGCTGCTGGGGTGCTCAAAAGTGTAATATAACACTTACGCATTAATTATGTAACTCCATTCATCGAACAGGAAGATCAAGATGATAGCAAAAGGTATAGATATCCCATTGTTCAGTAACACCATGGATACTTCATTAAGAGATCCAGATTTTGTAAACTGCTTTGCTCTGTCCATGACACGTCGCAATGTGAGCTGTTGAAAAATGGATAATTGATGTCCAATGAACATCAACAGATTAGGGAAATGAATAACATATAATTAAAAGTCTAAATTTATGGTTTTCTTATAATTCAAAGAAGTCCAAAAGCCAATTTCGGTGCAAAACTTAGTACAACCTATCAAGATGAGGAACAGAGTCGAGCAGAAAGTACATACTGAGTAGCTTGCAGTGAGAATACAATTAACTGATTGCCAAGCGTACCCCGTAGCATCAAATGAGAGGTCTGTTATACCTCCAAATACAGCAGAGATAATCTGAAAAAGCAAGATGATATTAACATCAATAAGGAGATTGCCAACAAAATCTTCTTTTCCCTAGGTGTAGGCCCAGGGATGGGGGATAGGGAGGAGGGAAGGGGAAAGCGTGAAGTAGTTCATATACAACAGAATTAGATTATGATTCAGTGAGTGGAAGCCAGACGGAGTTGTATTTTGTCCATAACTAAGATAAAATGAAAAGTGGAACAGTTGAATCAAATTTTGTTGCCTCTGAATTGAATGTTAGTACATCATTTTAACACAGCAAAAAATGAGGTATATGTGACTGTCATTTATGTAAAATCAGGGAAGTAAATGCTTAGTAGGACTTCTGCAGAGTGGTAACTGCATGTTTACTGTACCAAATTCTTCCATGATCTGATATGGACTATGAAGACTGGATACACAACATAAGAGTTACAATGACCATTTTCCTTGAGGATGTGACCCCCCTGACTACTAAATATACATTTTATGGATGAATGACATAAACATACCATAACAAACATGGCGGTCCACACTTTCTGATTTTGCCGCTTCCCAAAAATATACAACTCTCCAATTGCTGTTAAAATATTTGTCACATTCTTCAGAATGGTCACCATTGCAATATTTATGTATTTCAAACTGAAAAGTGCACAAGTAAATGTCATTGGCATAATGATGTACTGCTAATCGTTACTAAATCTATGGTGAGTTTAGGCATATCAGATATTACCTATACATGCCTGAAACAAGCATGCCAATGAAGATCAAATTCACGGGGATCCAAACTTTAACTAGCTTCCAATTGAGCTTCTCCACTGTAACTGCTCCAAAGAAACCCAATATACCAACTATAAGAGTACTGATAAGATTCTGCAAGAAGTACAAGTAGAATTAGCTTTCAGAAAATAACATCTGTAGGCTGCAAGTTCCTGGTACTAGGGAAAGAATGTAATATGTGAGGGATTTATTTAGAGATCGTCAAAGGTTGAAAAGGATGCTGGACATGCAAACGGATGACCCTAGAGTTTCCACATCTAGACTAAACGGGTAATGATATACCATGCATAATAGCTAGCCTTAAGCATTAATGTGCCTCATCTTGTTGTTCCTATGGGTTGAAAAATGGTCAACCATAAGTGAGAATACCTGGTAAAACATCAATGAGATCCCAGCATTGAATGAATAACTTGAAAGGACAACTTTGTTCAGCATGATCATGCAACAAGAAGAAAGGCAGTATGCAGTTCCAGACAAAAGTGGGCCAGAATTTCTTCCAGATCCATGTTCCCTTCTTTCTTCTGTATCCATAGCTTGATTAATTTTGGAATACCTGTGTGATGAGACAATAGGTTATTATAATTCTTTGCTTATCGCTTTTCTGCAAAATCAGGCCCTCACCTCATCCAGCTGAAAGACGTCAAAAGTCCATGGATCTAACTGGGGATGAGTTCGGAGAAATAATCCAAAGCTCATACATCCACAATAGTCCACTGTATTTAGAAGGTATATAAATTGTAATGATGCTAAGTTGAGCGATAATAGCTAGCTATTAGACAACTACCTAAGAAGGACCTATTTAAAGGCAAGAAGAAAACTCCGACAGAGGGTTACAAAATGTTGGCTAACATTCACATATCTATTATATTAACCATGACATTTAATTAATAAGTATATCTTATTCAAGAAAAGAACAGTAACATCTATGAATGAAAAATAAGACAACGAGGAAGTCCAATGAAGTCAAACTGAAGAATGTAAGTGGGTTGCTTGTCATTCAGCTTGAATGACATTAAAGGAAGAGAATATTAACATAGAAAGAGATGGCAAGAAAACATAAAAGGGAGAGCTGCTAAGGGGAAAATATGCTTCACAGGCCATAACTCCAACCCCTTGACAATAAAATGAAGAAGAAAAAGAAAAGGATAGATTTCTAGTAGAAAGTTGAACAGCACACCACCTGTTACTAGCTACTCTTCGAACTGCACCAATTGATGTCTTGATAGCTGACCATTCTCCTTGCCTACGAAGTCCGTCAAGAATTTTGCGCACCACATTTAATCTTTTGGCAAATGCCACCTGCCCAGTTACAGATGTATAATCTGGCTCCTCGCCATTCTAACAGAGAATGGATTCCAACTTAACCGCATCGGACATTGAATCAACCTTTAATCAAAAAAGAATACAAGAAACAATTTCAACATCGATACATAAAGGTCTAACATGCACAGAAAGAGCTCTGAATTGCATTGACAACAGCTAAAATCAATCAGCAGTCTGCTACACTAGTCCAAGTACTCACGAGTGCAACAAATTGTATGAAACTGTGCATTTGAATAAGATGGAATGCCAAGATTGGTGCCTACTGTCTATACTGGTGTGCTCCTCCTTGGTACAACGAAAGTAACACTAGCAGCAGAGTCAGAATTCATTTAACTGCCAACCCATGGAAAACCCATCATTCGATCAACGAATGAAGTAACCTCAATCCCAAATTAGATAGGATTGATTATATGAACCCTATCTATTCATCTATACAAGTCCATTTGAAATTAGGGGCTCTATAAAACCAGTATGAAATCTGTTCCATCAGAATATGCTACCGAATGGTCAATTCCCATCTTCCCAACAAAGCAAAAGCTGGAAGAAAAGTTTAAGCCCTGCATCTTCAGCTACTCTTAGTCAGAGGTGGAGCTAGGGTAATTATGCTA
The DNA here is from genome assembly GCA_030864215.1 of Capsicum pubescens. Taxonomy (NCBI): domain Eukaryota; kingdom Viridiplantae; phylum Streptophyta; class Magnoliopsida; order Solanales; family Solanaceae; genus Capsicum; species Capsicum pubescens. Next base: position 6,489,910 of record CM061543.1, read on the forward strand.
TATATACACGGTCAAAATTATTTTTTATGTATATATAGCAGACGTTGAACTCCATGGCTTCTTCGTATGTCTACTTTATATTTTGAATCTCCTTAGTGAAAATACTAGTTCACAACTGCTCCTAGTGCAGAAGAGTAAAGGAATCACCCATTCTTCCAAGTAAAGCAAAATTTTTAGGAGCTCAACCGAAGTTCTGTTACGACATACAAATGAATAAAACAGCCATGAGAACATGTAAAGTTAATCAGACACTTTAAAGATACGATCTTTGCAAATGAAACAGCTATAAGAGACACTGAATCCAACTTAACTTCTTCCCAATTCCTAATTAGCTCTATTTATTTGCCTAAAATCATCTTTAGATTAATAAATTAAACCACTAAAATGGGTTTAAGCCAAATGAATTTTGTAAATACAAAAATGAGAATAATAAACAACACTAAAATCATCTTTAGATGAATCAATTAAACCACTAAAATGGGTTTAAGCCAAATGAATTTATTATAAATACAAAAATGAGAATAATAAACATCACTAAAGAACATACATACCCTTTAATCTTCAGAAGCTTTCAGATTCCAATCAAGAACAAAAATCTCGTAATGACACAAATTATTCTTCAATCTCAGCCACTACATATAAGAATACCCTTTATGACTGACTATAAATTAAACAACCCCAAAATCATAAAATTAGGTACCGTACAATGGGTGGAAGCAGCAAAAAGGGGTCACGAAAAGTACGTGAGAGGAGAAATAGAAGGCTTTTTGAAGAGTACGTAAAGCAAATGGAAAGCGTGGATCTGAAAAAAACATATGATGCAGCAGTACAAGAAGACATGGTAAGAGGTAAGCAAAAATATTTTAATAAGGGTAATTAATGGAGAATGAAGGTGAAGGGTAGATTAGAATGCGGGATTCCAGGAGAAGAAGAAGGGAAGGCAAGTTGAATTTTGGGTTTATAGGGAACTGAATTCGAGGCAATTAGTCAAATATATATTTTGTTAATACTAAAAAGTATGGGTTTTTTTCTGTTGTTGTTTAAGATTTATAGGAGTATGTATTTCTTCAACAACAATTGATATTCATCTACTGGAGAGTTGTTGTGATGAAGAAACAAAAATGGCGGGCTTTGCACGATGTTCAACTTCAACGTGGGTGAATGAGTGGGCTGGGCCGGGTCGGATTACACGCACTGGGCCGGGTTAAATTCAGAAATGGGCCATTGTTAGTTTTGGGGCCTAAGGCTTACTCCAGGATTACATGACATCACGTTGAACTTTCAACATTTGTGGCAAACAACAAAAAATTCCGACAGCTTCCAGCTTACTTACAGAAAAATTTAGCATTTTACATAATTATTAAAAATCTCAATTTTGAATCTGTCGAGATATATAATTATATCCCGATACATCCAACGAAGATACATAATTAGCTCGTGATACATTTTTTTCGATTATGAATCTGTCGAGATATATAATACATCCAACGAATATATATTTTTTCCTTGTAGGAATACATAATTAGCTTCCTATACATTTTTCTGATTTTGAATCTGTCAAGCTACGTAATTAGCTCCCCGATACATCCAACGAAGATACATAATTAGTTGAGTTTTTTGTAATTACTTTGTAAGGGTGGGAATTTGTGTAAATATGTTAAGTTAAGGTGTATATTTATGTTATTTTTATTCATAATGATAATAGTTTGGCTAATTATCAAAAATAGCAAGAGTTTACTGTGTGAATTTGCTCAGTATGTATTCATTTTTTTATCGGTTTGGTCTAATATCAGAGAGAATTGAAACAGGGATGGAGAATGAATCGAAAATGCTCATTTTTCTAATATTTGAATATTTTCTTAGATATTTATTACATGATCTAAGTTGGCACAATCCAAGGGGTGCATAATAAGCTACTGTCCTTGCATTTCTAATGTGTTATAAGTTTATGTTTATGTTTATTTTAATTAATTAGAAACACATACTTATACAAGAAGTCATCCAAAAGTACTCATATACATAGACATACACTATTTATCTCCTATATAATCCTACAAATAGAAATCTACAATGTCAACACAAAGTTTAAATCTAGTCCATATAAATTCTGATGTTTACATGTGGGAGTCAAACTCTATAGGATGCCCTCTCTGTAATAGTATAAAGATAATTACTTAATTTGCAGTCAAGTACAAATTTAAGTGTGTTAATTAAGAGGATCCTACATGTTTAAGAGGTTACAATCTGGACTATATATAGCACCACTATTTTTAATACATATTAGGGTCCTAACCACAACTATCTAATTAGGCTTTTTGTCTTCTCTTTCTTTAACCAGATTAAAAAAACTAGTGCAAACTGTGGATTCCGCAGAACAAAAATCCACGGTTTTCGATTTGAACCTTGTATATATGATTGTAAAATAATCATTTTAAATAGAATATCATATATATATATATATACACACACACACACCACCGTAAGTGTAAAAATTTTTAGACCATCAAGTTGTTTTTACTTGTTTTAGCATGTACACTCATCGTAGTTTTAAGATTTTAAATAACACATTGACGAGATTTATCTGTAGATATTCTTTAAATGATCTGATACAACAACATACACAATGTAATCCTATAAGGTGTCTGAAAAGGGTGATATATACGAAAACCTTAATTAAGTTTACCTTTATGAGTAGAGAGGCGTTTTCAATAGACCTTTGGGCTCAAGTTGTATGACCCTTAGACTCAAGAATGCCCGTAAAAACAATTCTTACATGAACAGTACACGTAGCTTCAATCTCTATTTTAGAAAGTACTCTATCAAACATGCTCTATTATTGCAATAAAATTACTGTAACGAAACCTAAAGGGGGAAAGAAGTGCATAACATCAACATTTAGTTGTAGTCACACTGGTAATCTATTATTACTACTTATATAAAGTTGTTGCACTACACCAAATTTCTCATGGAATAACACACATCACATTAAGTTATTGTAAACAAACACTAATTCATACAGTGTACACTATAACAAAACAAGGAAGTACAGCCCTAGAATTAAATACCAATAGCTCATCTTCTTCAACCAACCTCGTGTGGACCCCGTTTCCACTACCCACAAGCGAATCATACCCGGAATCCTCTTTATCCACATAACCCGGATCGCACCCGACCCGACCCGCAATGACCCGACACACCAACATCGCCCGTTTCACATTCATGAACCCGAATTCCTCCTCGATATCCTCGGGCACCGACACGTGTCCCCTCCAGCTGGTTGGTTGCATGGAAATTCCATCCATCTTATGTGAAAACCCACTTTTAATAATTCCACATACACTACAATACTGCTGTGTACAAATGCTGGAATTACCATTTTGCCCTAGCTCACACATGAAAGTGCTACAATGGAACCTTAACAGCTCATTGCCATCAGCTACACACCTTTCGTCCCTCTTAACGACGGCGTTTCGACTTGCTTTCAACTTAACGCTTTCTCTGTATTCTTCAAACCGGGTCAAAATCCGTTTGCTGTTGTGTATCTTCAGGATCCGACGGATAATCGGGTTCTTCGCCGCTTTATCGGGCCAACCCGTTTGGAAAATGATCCGGACTATGTTGTTACCAGAATCACCATCTGTAAGCTCAGAGATTGCATGTTTAATTGACTGGTGTTGCTCGAGGTGAATTGGACTTTGGAATACTTCACCACATAGTGTACACGGGTAGATATCGTTACGTAAAGGGAAGAATAACTGATCGGAGGTAATCTCAGATTCGGGTGTTGGAGTAACGGAGTGGGCTATTGGATCATTTGCTGAAATGGGTTTTTGTAAGGACCTCGTAGAAGAAGACGGAGATGGGATTGAAGAAGGTTTGTTAGGTTTCTGTAGTGGGTAGTTTGGGTTTTTTGATGAGAAGATACGTCTGATGTAAGACCAGGAAGTGGAAAAAGGGTTCGTTGTTGAGATTTTGAGACGAAAGGAAGACGGTGGTGGTGAATCGTGATGAGATTGGGAAGAGAGTTTTCGTTTTCTAGAGGAGGAGGTGATGAAGCAGCCAAGGTGAAGTAAGAGGAAGAGAGTAGAGAAGAAATAAGAGAAAGATGGACGAAAGAAAGTATTTGCCATTTTTTTGTTGTGTAGTTTAAGGAATTGGTGTGAATGTATTAGCCATATTGGAATCGATCAGCCTCGCGACATAATCAGAGTGAGACTTTGGTTACCGGCAAATGCTTCTCTATGATGTGAAATTAAAAGGAAGTGAGAGAGATAAAGAGAAAAAAAGGAGTAGGGACATGGAAATGTGGAAGAAGGATAAAGTTAAAAGGTTGGTGTTTGGTGGAAGGGTTACTTCATGGCATCTCGATTATCTCTCTGCTTGTGGCTTGTCTTGTTTCCTGGATTTATTAGTTATTTGTTCATTATCATTATCAGAATAAAGTTAGTTTTGTCTATGTCATTTTGGTAAACTATATATTGACAACTTAATATTTCGAGTCATCACACCACATCTTCTAATACAAATTCAAAGTTAAGATTTAGAATCGGTGCAACAAAAAAAAAAAAAAAAAAAGTATTAAAAGTATTGCAAATACTAACGAAATTAATGAAAGTGATTAGTAAAGTTCTACCTAAGTACTTTAGAATGAAGAAATTGTTCATTGATACTATTCTATTAGAATAAAGTTGAAGATTATTCGACTTTTAAACTTTACATCATCAGTGTCTTTAACTGATTTTTATAGTCTAATTTTTTTAATTTCTTGGGAATAATATCTAAGTTACTACGTTGATTTGTAAACATTTAATGTATTTGAGTATATATTTATCGGAGAAAATGTAATATGCGAAGAATAATTAGGAGGAAATTATGCTATCTCATTGGAGTTTAATTAAGTAAAGAAGTATGGTAAGTGGAATCTAATTGTACATGCACAGAACTTGACAATGCAAGTAAAGAACACGATAAAATTAAATGTTCTCAAAATTTTAAAAAAAAAAATTATATTCCATTCATGTCAATAATAAAATTCTCTCTACTTTCGACAGAGAATCCCAGCGTCCACACTTTTGTAATTTTCAATCTTCACTATTTCTTCCGTCATTATTACTAAATTGTTCTACTCTATGATTTTGCTATGTTTTGTACTCTTCTATTTAATTTTGGTAAAAACAGCAGCTCATAATTTTTGCATTTATGTATTATTAACACCTCTGTACGTACGTATACTCAATTACTATTAAATTTCATTTGTGTAAATCAAAACCTTTTTCTGTGTCGAAAATGGGCATGGCATGTGATTCAATAACTCGTGGTCTTGTCAACTTGTGCTCAACTTCTGTTCTTGATTACAACATTAACAACGTTATGTCCGATATAATTTCACAAATAAGATCGGAAATAAATAAGATATATGCAGCTCTTATTCGTATCTTTATGAGGTAGAACAATTATTTTCGATAGACTCTAGGGATTTGGAACAACTTTGTTCTTGAATATTGTTAATACTTTCATTTTTTATGAAATTTATTTGATCGATTTTGAGAATAGATGAATAAAATTCTTCTGTGGTAAAAATTAAATAAAATTGTAGATGCAGTGAATGAGTAGCTACTCTCTCTTTTTTCTCAATAATTTTTGTCTTGTAACGACAGTAACCAAGTAGAGTAAAACTGCAAATTACTTTCATTACTTTGGGCATGTGAATCTACAATTCTTAGTAAATTTTCTTCAATATAATTCCAAGTGCTGGATGTACTTGGAATTTTAGAATAATAATATCTATTGCTAGCAGTAATTGAATTATAAGTTTCAATTTAATATTTAGATTAAAATAATTGAATTCGGCCAAATTCATTATAATCGTCTAGTTCGGCCGTTGATACATTGCTTTTGTGATTTGTGATAAAATAATTATATAGGAGAACAGTACTAAAATAATATGAAGAACAATTGCTTTCTTTACATTTATAGAGGGGCCAATGTGATTTTCTCTTGGTCCGCTAAAAGATATGAAGACCCTAATTGTCCCCTTCCATTGATCAATATAATTCTTCCAAATTTTAGTTGTTAAACACCCCTCACCCCACCCCACCCTCTGCCTTCCTCGGTTTTAAAATAAGTGTTAATTACTTTTAATACTAGCAAAAAGAAAATAAGTATCATTTCAGAAATTTTAAACAAAATTTACTACATATTTTTTTAGTTATGTCCTTATACTCCATCTTCTTGATATTATTCGATTCTCAAAAAATACGGATAATTAAATATGAATAGCTTAGTACTAAAAAATTATTTAATAAACATGTCAAGTCATTTAAGACGAAGGGAGTAAATGATTATTATAAAGTTTGAAACATTTCTTTTATATTCTCAGTTTTTTTTTGTTGTTGTTAATTTCTAACTCCATGCTTCAATAATTTTATATCATTTTCTAATAATTGGAAATACATGTGCAATATAAATATCAAAAGCTATTATTGTTATAAGAGACAAGTAAAATTAAATGAAAAGAGCATTTAAATTATGTATAATGTTTTATTTTTCACCCTCGTACTAGTAGTCTTTATCTCTCATACTATCATCTCCCTCCTTTCACTTTTAATTAAATAAATCGGTAATTGATTAGTGTATATGTTAAATTATTAATTAAATTAATCAGTTGTTGATGGATATATATGTTAAATATTGATAAAATAACTGTTGTTGATTTCAGTTTAATCGATAAGAAAATATATTTTTAGTTATTATTTTTGCTTTTCCTTGTTTTCATATTTCGTATATATATATGGCTTTCAATTTAATTGAGGGTGTATATATGTAGATTTCTTAAACTGTCCCAACATTTTTTGACATAATTGAGATTATTAATTTGGTAACAATTTTAAGTTTAAAATAATTGAAATGAATCGTGGACTTTGGACATATTTTTTAGTCTAAGGGGAATAAAGATATACATATTTTTTTTACGACGTAACAAATCAATGTAATAATATATGCAATTTAAAGAACCAAACATGTGAAGTTTAAATGTGTAACAGAAAATTTAAAATTATTCTAGAGATATTAGATGTACGTACAACATAGTGAGGAGAGACAGGGACGCCATAATTTATATTTCATTTATTCATAATAATAATTTTTGTTCCATTCCATTTTATAATTATAGAACAAATAAATAAAATACATTTTACCACCCAGATTTTTTAACATAAGCAGATGCAGGAGGAGATTCATGATCATGGGCAAAATAGAAACCATCTTCCTTCACTAACCAATAGCATATTTGGGAATTATCTTTTCCACAATTTCCATCAGTATTATACACTTCAAAAGCCGAGTCTTTTGCGCCCCACCAAAAGTGACAAAAGAAAATTGTCGTGACAACCTCACTTGGTGTGAACGAAAAATTAAAATCATCTCCTGGTTTTGGATAATGCCACCCAAGCTCGTTATCGCCGGATGCGCAATGAAATTTCAATGGTGGATTGTTGCTTGCAAGACCATCAACTACGTGAACATGAGTTTTAGAAATGACATTCCTTTGTTGTAAAAATAAACATGATAAAACTAACAAGATAGAAGAAAAAACAGTCTTCATTTTGCTTTTTCCTTTTTCACCTTCTAATAAAAATGAAAGCAAATATACACCTCTATTTATACTTGTTTTTTGAGAGGTGATTAGTAAATATTTGGTCAGCGAATTAAATTATCTACTATAGACGATAAGATAGACATTATTAAATTTTAAAGTAATTTATGTCATATTATACCTTCGTAATATTTTTATTACCAGTTCAAATTAGAAGTAATATTGATAAATTCATATGGGCAGAATCCAATTGTAATTTACTTTTTTTCTCAAATTTTGGTAACATATAATAACTATGGAAGTAACTAAAAAAAAAAAAAGAAAAAAAAGGTGACAATACATGGAATCAAGAATGAGGTTACATTATAGATTTTTTGGTAATAAAATAACAAAACATTTTATTTTTTCTCAAAATTTGATAACTTATAACTACTTCTTTTATCTCAATTGATGTGATACTTTTCGCTTTCTGAAAATCAAACAGTTTGAGTTTGACCTTGAATATAAATTTCTGTCATATTAATTTTGGTTATTTTGAAGTTAAGAAATAATAAATACTAAGGATAATTTTGCTCTATTATCTTTTGAATATAACAAATTAAATACCTTGAAAAATTTATTAAGTATTGAATAGTATTTATAGCGAAGATAAAACGAATAGAAAATGATACATTATTCATTGACTCTTCAAACTGACAACTATTATTGTACATCTATTTTTATAGTGAAGAGGTTTTGTTGAACGAAGAAAATAAACTACACTACATTACATATATATTTATTGATTCTGAATAGACTTAATTTTTATTAAAGCTACACTTATATTGAAACGAGAGATGCCTTTTTTACCCTCTCTTTATTCCCTTCACTATTTGATGCATCTTGTTCCCCTTCCCAAGAGCCATGCTAGTTGGTTGCACTTAAAAATACGTAAAAAATAGAAACATAATTAATTAATATTTTAAAAAGCTAAAATAAAAGTTAGTCGTACTAAATATTGTTAATTCCAATTGAAGGGTGAAGGATCACGAGAAATTTGCCGCATCAAAGTGGGGGCATTCGATCTCCAGTCTTGCAAATTACTCTTTTCATAAAATTGATCTTTGTTGACTTGACGTTTTTTGTTTATGCTTTATCAAATTAGTCTATTTATTATGTTTTAAAAATATAACTTTAAGTTTATACACTTTATTTAATTATTTAATAATAGGATCAGCATTGAAAAAACATAATAAAATTTTCTTGATTCCATAAATGAGCCAACTAAATTGAAACAAATATATTGAATAAGAGGACAAAACTATTTTAAAAAAGAGAGCAGTAAAAAGTGCCTTCTTGAGTTTTACTACTTGATAAATGGACTTTTAGAGATCATGATTTATGTCAAGATAAAAATACAAGGTGATCACTTTTTATTTAGTCAAAATGATGGTGGACACAGTTACATTATAATGTATCTGAATAATTAAAAATAATACGTACATGTATCTCAACAACAACATACTCAATAAAATCTATAAGTCAAAATTAATATGGAAAGGATAAATTGTACGCAAACATTATACAGCTAAGTTAGTTCGAACATCATGTCATGAACAAAATTGCTATTAGTACTGTTACCTTTTATCTCTATAATGAATTTATGATATTGATATTAATTTCACCATTTCCATTAACCTTATTGAATAGTCCTGTTTAGTCTTTGCACATATTCCATGAGTACTATAGCCCCCACTCTTTAAATATTTGAAATTTACTTGGCTATAAACTAGAGACCAAGTCTCCCTAGTACCTTCAAAAAGTAGACATTCACGTTAAAGCTTTTAACTGATGAGGTATAATTTCACACATTATGTGAACTTAATCAAAGACTCAATAAGTCATCAGTCATTACTACATTTCAATTATGTGAAGATCAAGTGGTCAATTCCCATACTCAAAGTACTCTCCCCATCCAAATTGATAACTGTCTTAGTTTGATTAGACAAGATTCTTAAATTTTTTATTTTTTTTTGTCTTAAATCTTATGATTTTAAATTTATCAAGAAGAATGTCTGAACTGTAACTTACTAAGTATAGAAAAGACACTCATTTTAAAACAAATCAAAAGAAAATTGCAACATACAAGACACTTAAATATTGACGAAGGGAGTATAATATATACTTTTCTAAGCAAGTTTGATAACTTTCTTTTATACTATCAATGTATGGATAAGGTGAATTAGAACAATATGTTGATCATTGTCACTCTTCAATTTCACTTGATCGAGTTAGAGATAAAGTTGACAATAATTTTCCAAAGAATGAAGGGGCGGATACAAGTCTTTAATTACTTGTTTGTGAGAATTCAAAAACTTTTATTAATATTTTGTATATGTTTCAAAACATTTATAAATATTTAGTCGTTAACCCATTTAATATTACAATATAAATTATTATAGAAACTTATAAACTTCAAATTTTAAATACGTCTGCAAAAAATGAATAAGTCCACATCAAAAATCAAAATTTTGACTAATGAAGTCAATGAAAAGATAAAAGAGTGAGTTAGTACTCGTGCGATGTCAAACTTTGATCATAATTGTTTTCATCTTAAGAATAATTATATGAAAAATATCTATAATTTGATATGAATTAAAATATTTAAAAGTCTTTCTCTCTCTCTTTTTTTTTTTCTTAAATTTAAATAAATTCACATAAAATATAACAGATGTAGTAGTTAGGTACTACTTAAGGGTAGCTATCGATAGTGACTTTCTACTGGAACAGCAGCATTTTCATTTATATCCAAAGTCTATTTAACCTTCTCTGTGTTCTTTTTTTTTCTGTTTAATACCTGTTAACTTTTTTCTTTACGATATTTTTGGGTACATATTTTAGTTAATAATTTGGCGCCATATAATTGGCATAAAGCTACCGACAATCGACAAAATCTTCGATGAATAAATGTTACACACAGGAAGTGCCCTTTCTAGTTGTATTATTTTTAAGTTGGTGGATTACAATCTACACAGCTTTTTGAAGTAGGGACAATGAATATCACATATAATGGCCTACTTTAATACTTATATGCATAGTGGATAGTATCTTGAATACTATCTCTCTGATCACTGTGATGCAGTAGATGAGTTGTTGTTGGGTTCGAAATCGAGAGGGCGTCATGCGGAAGTTATTAGTTGCAAATTATGAGACGATAAATAAGATAACGACGAAAAACAATACTAAAAATATAATTTTATTATATGATTTGACCAATTGACCTACATATAAAACCTAATATTAAAAATAATATTAAAAAGTATAAAACTAATGAGAGAGAAAATATCCCCCTAAACGAAACTCTTAAAAGAGTCATTGTGGATGCTATTGTGTTATGATATGAGAAGAGGGAAACTTTTCCTCCAAGAAAGAGATTAGTCAAGTATGGAAAAGAATTATATTTTTTCTTTCAGGAAAAGTAAAAGTAATTATGATAACTTTTATTTTTCTTCTAAGAAAAAGTAAAACTTAAATATAGTAAGAAAATCAGGGTAAAAACCCTAACAGTTGTTCCCCTCTTAACTTAATTAGAGATGTTGAATATGAATTTTGGGTATAAGAAATTTTTTAGTAGAGAGTGCTATCTTTGAATGGGTCTTACTCGATGCGAATTAAGACTAATCAGGCTTCAATATAAATATAGAATGAAAAATAAAAAAATATACTACCATTCTAAAACTTGCTATTGTCACACAATTCTCGTGCAAGTTGTGGCGGAATGGTTAAAAATCTTCAACCCCTGACAAAAGAATTTGAGCTTGAATTCTGGGTATGAAAAAGAATTTTGTCAAAGGCATCACCCTAAAGAATGGGTATTGCAATATATAAATTCGAATGAATCAAACTTCAATACAGATATCAGACTTTTATGGAAAACAAAAAATAAGAGAAAAATGATGAATCATTAGGAGAAGTATTGTTGATGAGTCATGATGGAAGGAGTGAGTTAGTATTGACCCCACGTGTGCTACTGTATGAATCATTTTGTCTACTACTTATTTGTACAAACCAAAGACTACTCATAATTTATACTGCTGACAAATGAAGTCGAGCCCATCTGTTGATTTCCACTGAGCCATTGAGTAGTTCACACCTCTATGTTTTTTTACGCACGCAAAAAAAGGTACATATTCGATATTTTATTAATTTTAAATAATTTAAATTTACGTCAAGCAAATCAACTGGACAAAGTTTATTGAGTTAAAATAGCAAAAAAGAACGCTCCTAACATGGTGTCGATGCTGTCCGCTTTTCACCAAATCTCTATAGCCTTCTCGAAATACCTCATACTATTAAATAAGATACAGTAATAGTTAACCAACCCATAAACAAGCAAAGACAATTCTCACAGAAATATTGATATAAATACTAGTTGTTGTGCTAAAACGTACCAACATTTCTGCTCTGAGTCAAGTCTGCACAATTTATCTAAAGAGGAAAAAATACATACCATTAAAAGTATCACTAATGAAAAGTGAGATCAGTAAGAGACTAAGAAAAAGAATCGTAACAGCTCATATGTTAGAATCAATTTAAAGGCATTATTGGGTCCTTAAACTCTAATTAATGAATGCCCATTATACAGATAGGTAGGGATCCACCCACAAATTAAAGTTGCTCGTGGGATTATCAAATTTAATTAGCTAGGTGATAAATATACTACAAGCACTTAACGAAGATTAGGTCCACCTGACCCATTTCATGCCAATCTGATTAGTGGAAAGATAAGTCAAAAGCACAAACCCTATTGTTAATTTAGTTAATTCTTCTTAATTATTAAAGTGCCACTATATCATTATGAAGTGTTTCCCCTTTTACTATCTTTACAATTTTTATTGTTATTTTTTTTAATTTTGATATCCTTCCACCATTAAATTGGGGGGAGAGGGGGCTGGGCCTCTTCTCAACTGGCTAAACTTCTTGAAATGCTAGCTTGGGCCAGGCCCATACCACAAGCAGGCCCTTTCTTGGTTGGGCTCTGCCTCATTCGGCTGATGCTCTCTCTGGAAATTTTCATGAGTGAACGACATAAATTCCGACATTTTGGAGCTTAATTATAAAAAATCTCGATATTTTACATAATTAATGAAAATTTTAATTTTAAGTCTGTCGAGATACGTAATTAGCTCCTGATACATTCAACGAATATACATTTTTTCCATTGTAAAGATACATAATTAGCCCCCGATACATTTTTTTCGAGTTTGGGTCTGTTAAGATACATAATACATCCAACGAAGATACTTTTTTCCTTGTAAAGATACATAATTAACTCCCGATATATTTTTTTTCGATTTTGGGTCTGTCAAGATACATAATTAGCTCCCTCATACATCCAAGGAAGATACATAATTAGTTGAGATTTTTGTAATTACTTTGTAAGGTGGGGGATTTGTATAAATATGGTAAGTCAAGATGTATATTTATGTTGTTGTTTTTTTCAATTTTCATCGGTTTGTCTTTTTTTAGTGCAACTGTTTAATAAGTGACCTTTATTTTTTGGTTATTTATAGACCTTTTAGACCAACGTGGGTTAGGAATTCTTTAATTTTATGAAAAAAAACGTTATTTATCAGTTTAAAATTTTATAAGTTACTACAAATGTTAGACGACAACCTACTATTTTATCGAGAAGGCTGAGCAACACATAAACAAACATTACACCTGAGTCAATATTTGAAAAACGTATCCAACGACTTGTTATATTGGAGAAACTTGCTAGCAAAAAAAAAACATGATTGGTAAAAGATTTGGTCTTACAGAAGTGTAACGCAGGCTGAATTAGTTAGTTACAGTTAGGTGAGAATATTAGACATGTACTAGAAAAAGCAGAAAAGAAAGTTATTGACAGTGAGTTGATTAACCAGGAATTGGAAGATTTCCACAAAGGAAGCAAACTGTTTTGTCCTTGATTCACCAACCAAAGGATCTTGAGGATACACAATGACATTTTCTATACATGTGTTAAGTTGCTATTTTGATTATACATTTAACTTGTATACACTAATGGTGTGACTTTTTTTGTATTATATATCAAGATATTTAAAAACTAATTACAAGTATTTGAAGTGTACGACAAGCTAGCTAATTAAAAAGGGAGTTGCTCGGATGGTAAGCACCCTCCGACTATCACTTCCAACTCTGAGGTTGTGAGTTTGAGTCGCCAAGGGAGCAAAAATGATGAGAGCTCGTAGGGAGGGTTAAAAAAAGTAATTGAAGTGCGTATTTTAATAAGTTAAATAACCTTCTACACCAACAACAACATCATTACCCAATGTAATCTCACAAGTTACAAGTGGAGTCTGATGAAGATAGTGTTTATGTTGTCTTGTCCCAACTTTGTGAAGGTAGAAATGCATAGACTCTTGATTGGCTGCGCTCTAACATTGTAAAAGTTTTATTAGATTATCCCTTGATACATGTTAAATCTTGAAAGTTGGCATATACTATTCCAATAATCAAGCAGACTTGCTTCAGTTATCCTCTTGGGCCTATTAAAATGTAGTAATACTTTTTCTTATATTCTTCTTGTAAGCTCTAAATTTCTAAGTATATACTAGTAATAACCCATATTTACTGTTAACTAATTTCTTGGTTTAATTAAGAAGTAAACAAGAGAGGCGGAAGGGAAATTATCACTAAAGAAGCCAAAAACTTTTAAAATTTATTTGAACATGAGCAAACATATACAGTATATGAAGTTCAGCATTGTATAGTAGTTGTATATATCCCTCCAAGTATACATAAACAAATTGTTCTCCAACTCAATAATTAACCGTACAAATTAACAAACAGAAGAAAAAAATGCAACAAAGCAAATACAATTATAATTAAATGACCAATATTGTCATCAGACCATGCACATGTATAAATATTCAAATTCCCATTTTGCCCTTTCTTCAAGCAGACATAGCAATTTTGGTAGCTGCTGGTCCAAGTTCACGTGGATGCATGTAAACTTTTAGTCCATTTTTCATGAACAAAGTCAGTGACATTTTCTGTTCAACTTTGTGACCGGGAACCGGTAAAAGCCGGTAACGGAGCAATATTGCAGCAGCCACAGATTTCATTTGAAGGTAAGCCAAGTCTTTGCCTAAGCAAGTTCTAGGTCCACCATTAAATGCCACAAATTTATATCCATCTTTTGGCGGTTCGAACCGGTCTCCACCGGTCGACAGCCATCTTTCCGGTTTAAACTCCATGCAATCTTCACCCCAAACCGTCTTCATTCTCCCCACGGAGTATATTGAATATGTTACCGTAGAACCAGCTGGGACCCATGTGCCATCTGGCAAAACATCGTCAGAAATGACATATTTGAAATCTTCGGGGACCGAAGGGTACAAGCGTAAAGTTTCAGCCAAAGCCGCTTTGAGATAAATTAATTTATCAGCTTCGTCGAAATTCAGTGGCTCTTCAATCCATTTTTCATGATCTTCCCCCCGGCTTTCCTTTAGAACGCTCGATATTTCTTCAATTATCTTATCCTCCACGTGGCAGTTGTTCATGACATTCCAGAAAAACCAACTTAAGGCGACGGATGACGTGTCACGTCCAGCTAGGACAAAGTTCAAAGCGATGCGTTTTAGTACATCACTTGGGAATGAATTACCATTTATGTCCTTTTTCTTCATAAAACGTGACAATAAATCATCTGATGGACTCTCTTTACGTGAATCCAAGGCCTCTGATATGTAATTTTCAACAACTTTGAGACTCTTTTGTAACCTTTTTTCAGCTCCAATGCCTAGAATTTTTTTCAACCTCCAAAGAAAATTAGGGTATAAAAGTCTTTGCAAAGTGGCTTCAGTAGCTGAATCGAAAGCTATAGCAAATGGATTTTCAGGCATTTTAGGTGAAAGAGTTTCAGGGTCTTTACCAAAAGTAAGTCCACAAATATTATCAAATGTTAAACGAAGTAATAAATCTTGTAACTCGATCGGTTTTTTTTCCTTAGCGGCTTTATCCAAAATTACCCACAAACGAGTTCGGATAGTCCGGTTCACCCACCGGTTCATGGCTTGTCTAAGTGTCCGGGTTGTGAACTCAAGAGCTGCGGTTTTTCTTTGCATGAGCCACGTGTCACCATCACTGTTGAATATACCTTGACCTAAAAGGTCATCGAATGCATTTTGCCAATTTGGTCCTTTGGGGTAGTTATCAAACCTGATTTAACACGTAAATATAGGAAAAGAAATTAAATAGCGAGAATATAAGTCCCACAAACTACTCCGAACATCACACATTATTAAAAAAATAAAAATACCCCTACCAATAAAAAAGAGCATAACATTAGCTAGATGTATATGAATATATTTTGCTATATGACTCACTACCCTCTTTTGCTTTACAATGTTTTGTAAGAGACCTTCAAGGGACAAAACTATCCTAGAATTTTCCCCTTTAAATATTGTGATGCATAATACTCTACTACTAATATTTATTATTGCATATGTTTCCATCCTCTCATACTATATGTTCCAAAAATAATTGATATTTATAGTATTATACCCATAGTTACATAATTCTATAGGCCGAAACCTTCTATTTTACCCTTGATTACACGATTTTATAATCACACATATGTGATGACATATTTAAAATCACAAGTTCAAGTAATATCAAACCTGGTTCGAAGGATATGTTCAATGTTTTTCGGGTGACATGTAACGGTATAAAATCCTTGTTTCCAAGCAAGAAATGGTATGCATATAGTGCATGTTTGATATGTTGCAGCTCCACCAGTGGACCTTAGGTTTTGAGAAATCCAGTCATGAAATCTCCTTCTGTTCAAGAAAGTATAAGGTAGACTACCAACTAATGGCCACACTTTAGGACCATTTAGCCTCTGTGCTAATAGCCAAAACCACATAAAATAAGCTGTAGTTGCAGCTACTATTCCAAAATAAAGTAGCATAGGATCCATGGTGAGAAATTGTTTCTCTTGTTTTTTTGGTTTCTGTGAAGTAGAGAAGAAAATAGAATGTGTTATATGGGAGAGGGGGGAGTAGGGTTTTATATATATATATTTGGAGAATGTATTAAGGGAAAGGTTTAGGAGAGAGTTGTTGAGAATTTTCATAACCATGAAGAAAAGAGTAAGGTCCTTAGCTTATTCGGTTGATAGGAATGTAATGAATTTTATTTTCATACGAAAACTTATTCATTTACGTTGCTTTCCCTAAATTAGCTTCATATAAGTACACACGTCTTCACTCTCATGTGCATTAAATATTTTTTATAAACTTGGCCATGTACTTTATACAAATTTTAAAATTTTCTCCACTCATTTTTAATTGCTCCCTCGTTTCCGTAAGTCAATTTGACTAAGTTTCAAAACTTAATTAGATTAATTTATTTTTTAAAAATTAAAATTTAGATATTCAAAAACTACATGAAAAGTATTATAAATTACAATTTTTTTTCCTTTTTTAATTTGATTGAGAAATAAATCTTAAAATGTTGGTTGAACTTTGTATCGTTTCACTCTAAAATGAAAATGGAGCAATTAAAAAGAAATAGAGTATAATTAACTTTTGAGTTAATTATTTGTTCGAAATCTATGGGCTGTTTTCTCCGATCGAAATGATTTTTAAAAATTCTTGTCATAAATCTTAATGCCCTCAATGTGAAAATAATAAACCAAAATATGAATATTCAAATTTTTTTATGAGGATAGTAATTAATCTCCTTGACACATACAAACAATTAAATATGTACAATATATTAAAATATAGATCGCAATCGAAGCTATGGTAGGGTAGGGGGTGAGGTCGTAACTTCCATGGCTACGAAAAAGGAGAATTCTTCAAGTTCATATAAGCGGATTACTAATTCATTGCCAACTAATGATACTCTAACCCACTCTAAATTGTACTAATGTAAGAAGAGCCAAGCAGAACACATTACTTAAAGAATGGTGTATGAAATATCACTAGTAATCTTGTATGGGATACAACTTTAATTTTCCTCGACCAACTCTTATAAAATAACGAAAAGAAAAAAGGAAAAAAAAAGTAGAAACAATGAAACATGAGCAAGAATTGGGAGTGGTTGGGAATCGGTTTAGCTGTGTTGAGAAATACATATTTTCTCCAAAATCTCGACAACTATTCTACGAGGTTTCATATTACTTACTCCTCTGTTCTATTCGTTGTTCGTTCGTTCAGTTTTACTTGTTATATTTTGCTTCTTGCTTCTCGAAATTCAATTTTGCTAGTCTTTAGAGAAATCAAATTAGATTAATTTAATATTTTAAAATTAAAATTAAGATGATCAAAAACTATACAAAAAATATTATAGATTACCATTTTTTTCATATTAAAATAATTAAAATATTTCTTAAAATATTAATTAAAATTCATATAATTTGACTCTTCAAAACCAAACTATCATAAGCAAAAACAGATAAAAAGAGAGTACTAAAGGAGTATTTTTGGTAAAACCGACCTCACCATTTATGTTTTTCAAAATTATACAATTGGAGATCGGACCCTCCTCTAGTCCTCATGATCATTAGGATAGTATTTAGAGCCGTCAATATAGGCTTGGCCCGTGAGGTCGGTCCAATTCAATCCTTTAATTAATGGAAAAAATACATATGTTAACATACTTAAGTATTTAATTACAAAAAATAGCAACATTTTTCTCTAATTACATTCTATAACATATGTAGCATTATTTTAAGTGGTCCCTATTTTTTTGCCGCTTAAAATTTTTTACTGTGAGAAAATCCCCCTTTTCACTCCTTCATTATCTTTCCTTAATTTAATTTTTTTTTCCTATTTTTCCGCCATTAACCATCACTCTCTCCTTAATCTTATTGCATTTTGCACGATTCTTGCACGATCTGTGATAAGGATTTGCTTCCCATATTTCAGGTAATTAGGAATCGTATTTTGCATGTGAGCGATTTTTTTTTTTGCCTACTCTAATTCATCGGAAAATTATTTTTTAAGAGTTTTGTGTTTTAATGGATGAACACACTGCAAAAAAATCTATAAACAGTGGTACAAGGAATATGAAATTAGTGTATGATGCATCATCATTTAGTCTTGGGTTAACTCAAGAAGATTTAGTAAGTGTTGTTTCAAATCCTTTACAGTTGAGGAAATCTGGTATATCGAAAGAGATTAGGTCGAAGTTATGTAACGACGAAGTGAAGATGACGGAAATTTTAAAAAGAAAAGGGTTGAAGAAAACTCTTTCTCCAAAGGAACAAAAAACTAAAAAACAACTCGAGAAGAAAAGAAAATCTAAAGAAATTGAAGACAAGGTTGAGAAATCTTATGATGAATCTGAAGAAGAAAGTGAGGAAGAAGTATTTTTTTGTTTTTAAATGTATTTTTTTTTTTAGTGTTCAAGTAATTATGTATTTTCTGTTATGATGATATTTAGGAATTATGTGAAAATGTATTGTTAAAATTAACTGCTCATTAATAGTATTTTGGATATATATTTTTCTAGTATAGGTGATATGTATTTTTAGTATAGTTGAATAATTTTGACATATGTGTTTTTTTAGTGTAGTTGATATGCATATTGAGTATTTATATTTTTTCAGTGTTTGTTGTATGTTTTACAATGTTAAAATACATATGCATGTTATTTTAGTTCAAATAACATAACAGTCTATTGTTTATATGTATTTTTAGTACATTTGATATGTATTTTTCAGTGTTGGTTGCATTTATGAGTTGATCAAAATACATATGCATCTTAATCATCTGAAATATATATGCATGTTATACGTTTTTTCCGTTTGATTGAATTTTGTTTACAGATTAAGAAGTGATAGTTTTACTTTGTATAGGTGATGCGGGATGAAATATTTCTTGTCAGAAAACTTCCAAGATTTGCACCGCACATGTGCTTGTACAGTGACAATGATATTTATGGAAGCATACGCGCAATTTTAAACAAGGAACAATTTAAAAACTTTTGTGAGAATAACATTTTGGTTATTTTATGAAGAAGAAGCAGTGTGTAGTGCAAGCACAGTTGTGTAGATGTGTTATGACGCTTGAGGTGAAGGGTAGTTCTTCTTCTGGGATTATTATATCTGCTAATGACACCTCTCTTCGTTTTACTCCCATAGAATTTGCTATCACAACCGGATTGAATTGTGTGTCTAATAGGTATGACTTTACTTTTGATGAGGATGTACCAAATAGGATGATTGAAAAGTATTTCAATGGGGCAGAAATTATACAGAAAAGATAACTATTTTTAGCATTCACGGAGAAAGTATGGGGGGAGAATAATGATGAGGATGCTGAGAAATTTGCAATTCTGTATTTCCTACATTCATTTGTGTTGTCTAACATTGACACTGTTATTATACCCCGTCTTCATTTTGATTTAGTAGATAGTGGTAGATATAAGGATTTTCCATGGGGTTCTTTATCTTTTGAAGATCTGGCTAGAAGTTTGAACAACCGGCTGAAAGCTGGGGGCAAATTTTATTTGATTCAAGGAATGCCATTGGCTATTCAAGTGTGGCTATATGAGTGTTGTTCAAATGTCCCACCAAAGATTGCATTAAAGGTTGAGAATCGAATTTCCCGATTATTAAATTGGAAGACGATTGCACCTCGTCCACGTTATGAGTTTTTGATGAATGCTATGTTCAAGGACAATGGCAAGGTTTGTTGTGAACAAATATATATGCATTGATATGTACTGTATACATATATTCTATTTCATTTTCAACTCTTTAACATATTATTTAACATATTCGTAGGTTGTATTTAAGAACATAGAGCCAACTGAAATGGAAATGGCAAAGCTTAAAATACCAAAGAAGGATGTAACTGAAGATGAACGTTCAGTTGATTCTAACGATGACTTTCAGGATCCACCACCAAAGAAGATCAACGAACGTTCAAAGAAGAAACAGAAGGTGGATTCATCAACCTCAGTAGCGAAGAAACCTGCAGGGAAAAAGCAAGTGAATATTGATGACGCGCATACCCAAATGAGGACTCCACCTCATCGTGCTGCCAAGGCTACTGTAATGAAGACACCAGTATTCAAGCCAATTCCAACACGACAGGTTTCTTCTTCAAAAACAAAGGAAGGGAAGAAAACAGCTAGGGTTATTTTTCCTCAGGTACAGTCAAAGGCAGATAGTCATGTAGAGGAAGTATCCGCGTCAAAGCGTGAGAGTCATGTTGAGAAAGAAAAATTTATTTCTAAGAAAGTTCTTGATGCATTCCGCGAAGAGGTAATTTTTTTTGTCAAATGTTTGTTTTACATTAAAAAATATGTGTTTAATGAATTTGTATGAATACAGGTTTGTCAAGAGTTTAAAGGAGTTCGTGAAGAGTTTACTCGAATTCGTCAATTAGTGAAGAAAAAGTTCAAAAAAATGGTCAAAGCAATTGAACATAGCAAGGTAAAAGTTTTATTATTATATAATATCCACATTATTAAAAAAAAAAATATGCAGAGTATATGAAAAAATATATATGCAGTACATTGCTAAAAATACATATGAAGTTTACACAAAAAATACATATGATTTGATATAAAAAAATACATATGAAATGTATTTTGTTTAATACACACATAGAGTTTGTAAAAAATACATATGCAGTGTATTACTAAAAATACATATGGAGTTTATTCAAAAAATACATATTTGTTTATTTTGAAAAAATACACATGCAATGTATTGCAAAATACATATGCTGTGTGTCAAGAAATGTATTTTCCAACAATATTTTTTTCCAGTGGGTTGCTATATACATATCAAGTGAAATCAAATAATAGTAGTTTATTCAAATTATACTTGTAACAACAACATGAAGATACAGAGGTTGAAACACAACAGATGGATTATGCTGGTGTTGAAACATCACCACAACGAGTCATTCCTATTGTTGATCAAAATTTGAATGAGAATCAGGATGGTACAAAGGTAAAAAATAACGAAAATATTATTATTCTTTTGAGTGCACAAATGTAATTACTTTTTTTGTAGCAGTTATATGTTATTTTATATATATAGTCCTGTATAAATATATACAACTGGATTTTTATTTTTGAAGTTGGTTTAATTTTTTTGATTGTTTGCAAGGGGTGCACTGATTTGCATCCAGATAAAACAAACATTCAAATTGATTCTCAACATTTAATCCCTGATGAGCTTCTTCAAAGTATAAATTTGGATTATAATCTTTCTGAGAAGATTGTTCATCACGATGATCGAGTATAATGAATTGCACTTCAGTTTATGTGATGTAAAAATCATAACAATCCATAAGACAATTACATATTTTCTTTTATTTCTATTGCAGATTACTGATGAGAAATTGGATGATACAAATTTGTCTGATTCGTAGTTTACAATTCCAGATGAGTTGTTACCAAGTCTTAATGCATACCGAAGAGAAAGCACCACGAGACATTCATTGGCAACTTCGGAAGAAGAACTAATCGATGAACATTTTAATGATAAGAAGTCCGAATATGTTGTTCAAGAGCATTGTCAGGTATGTATTATGAATATATTTGAGGTTATGTGGGTTATTTTGGACATAAAAAATTAATTTTTTTTCCAATTTTGAAGAAAAACAAAGAAAACGTTGGTTCGAGCTCTAAAGCAGAAATGCACGGAGAGGTTGATGTTGGTATGGAGGAGCAGATTATGACAACTCCTAAAACACAAGACTTAACCATTGATGAAAAAAGGGATGAAACAGTTTTGCCTGATTCACAAGACACAATCCTTGATGACTTGCTTCCTACTTTGAATGTATACAGTAGTAAAAACATTATTGTTCATCCCTCTGCTAATCGTGAAATTCAAACTCCTATTGCTAAGTTAAGGATTAAGCGACCATCCAAATTCAAAGAGTCACCTTACACGATGAAATTTGGTTCAGCTGCCGGTAAGTACAATTAGTTATATATTTAGTTTACAATGTAACATGTTATGCAAATACTTTTTAATAATTACGTTTTTGTATTGCGTAACTATATAGAGAGCTCGGAAGGACACATACGTATATTCCCACAGAAACATCCATTTGTTTATCATCTGATTAATGGGATTGTGGATACGAAAATTGTCAACAAGTTTAGGGATTGAATTTCTGAAGACCTTCTCAAAGTTCATGCTAAAAGGTATTTCTATTGAACAGTTTTAATTTATTTTTTTTTAAATTACATCATCGTCTCATGATTTAACATATACTTATTAACAACAAAAAATAGGAAGGAAAATGTGGATCATTACAAAAGGGGGAAATCAACCATTCCAATGATGCATTTCGGAATTGAGACTGTTGAAGATAAAAACTGGTTCTACACAATGGGGTTCCCTGATCAGTCATGGACCGACTCGGTTAGTATTTTTTTTTTTTACAATATTTTTTTTTACATTTATAGCAGTAATTAAATTACATATTATGTTAGTAAATACATATGCAGGTGCAAATATGTATTTTATGTAATTTTTTATTATATAAGAAAGGATGTGATGCACTATAACTTACATATGTATTTTTATTTAACATACACCTACTACATTTAGTAGACAAATAGTTTGAATTATATTAAATTTTTGTGTTCTTACGTACTGCAGCATATTGATGTTTGCTTCTACTACTTGAGGAAGAAGTCAAAGTATGACCCCAACAGGTCTTACAAACTCAGCACAGTAGATTGCAACTTTATGAACATAATTAGCTCTCTGCATGATGTTTATTCTGCGGATGCTGAAAACCTTATGGCTGGAGGACATGTGACACATGTTAATGAATACATAAATGAATTCCGTATGCATGCTTCTGTGCCATGGCATACAGTGAAAGACATTTATATTCCAGTAAATATAAAGGAAAAAGATCATTGGGTGCTAGCAATTTTATCTTTCTCAGAGAGGTGCATATTCCTATATGATTCATATGAATCATCTGGACATTATTCGGTTGTTCTTGATGTCATTGAGAAATTAGCTGTGATTATCCCATTGTGTGTTGAACATTGTGATTTCTACGTTAAGAAAGGAGTTCATGTTGAAAACCATCCAAGATACAAAGACAAAGATTCCTCAGATATGTTTGATGTGTTATTTCAAGAGAATTTTCCTCAACAACCGAGCGGAAGCTTGTAAGTTATTTAATTTACATATAACAAAAATCTATTTTTATAAAATATATATTTAAGCACATATGTGTTTTTATTTTTTATTTTTTTTTATTTTTTTTGTAGGAATTGCGGTGTCTATATGATTACATATGCGGAGTGTCTTTCTTATGGTCACAAAATTCTTGCGACTGAGTTCGACCCCAATGCACTCCGTACAAGATATGCTGCAACTTTGTGGGATTATGGGACCAGAAAGCAAGAATTAAATGCTCATAGTGATGTTGAAGCACCTTTGAGGCCTTCAAGGCAAAGTAGAATAACTAGTGTAACTGAAGTTTTTGATGTATGATGACTGATGGATTTATTTCTTTATATAATTTAGACGCTGGTTTATGGATATAGGAACTGATTATACAAACTAATTTTGATGTTTTGAAGTGGTTCTAATTGTAGATTATAATAGTACTAATTCAAGTTTAATATGAGTCTTTTATGTTGTTCTTCATTTTAGTGTGTGATTTTGTTGTAAAATACATATGTATTGTTCATATTATTCTGAAAATACATATGCAGGAATTTTTATGCCTTAAAAATACATATCTTTTATTTTTAGATGAAAAAAATACATATGCAATGTTATAACTAAGCATTTCAAAAAATATATTTAAAATTTTTAGTTAAAAAATGTTAATATTATGTTAAAATATATATGCAGTGTTCATATTTTGCTAAAAAATATGGAAGTATTATAAATGAAATTTTAGCATTAAAATACATATGCAGTGTTAATAATACGTTTTTGTAAAATACATATTGTTCATAATTTATGGTGAAATTATAAATCATATTGTCCATTTAATATGATTATACATATTGTCCATTTAATATGATTATAACTAAAAAATAAAATTAAAGATAATTTAGAACTTTTACTACAATTCTATAATTTATGGTGAAATATTATTTTACATAAATACATATGCAGTGTTAATATTTTTTTTATTAAAATACATATGTATTATACATTTAAATATATTTTTATCGTATAAACACATATACTACGCTAAGATTTTGCATAATAAGTCATATGTGGCTAAATCATTTAACAATAACAAACCAAATAAGTGTTTGATTAATTAAAGTTATCAACTTTATCATAACATATATATTCAATGCTAAAAATACATATGAACTACACATTCAAAATACATATGCAATGTTCAGATGTTTCAACATATACATGTGCAGAAATCAGATGTAACTGTGTTCACTTGTCAAATGATGATTAAAAAAAAATGGTTCAACTAAATAAAAAATGAAAATAAAATTTTAAACAATAATATGGAAAGAGAAATGTTTCATTTTCGATATTTCCTACAGGAACGCCTATTGTGACCCTTTGTACCGCAACCACCACATGAGTTGATGTTCTTCTTTCCAAACATATCTCGGCCTGATTTTTCACGATCCTTCTTCGCAGGTCTTCATGGAGGTCTTTTGTATTTTGGAGGCAGTACTACTTCACCAAGTACGCTCTCTGGAATTAGCCAGTCATCTTTGTGTGGCAACGGGTAGATGGGAACATCATATGTTTTCAAAACATTTTTTGGTTTAAACAAATCACAACAGTACGATCCCTTCTCAAAATTCTTCTTCTCCAACACCGCACAAGCATGTGCACATGGTATCTGATCTAGTTGAAATGCATTACATGAGCATTTTTTTTCTTTGAGGCAAATAATGTAGTATTTTTGTTTGTCGTGTACCGTATACACATATTCGGTGGCTGGTACAACCTGATACAAAAATAAAAATTTGAATGATATGCTAGAAAAAAAAAATTCATATTTATACGATATGTTGTAAGCAGACCAACAATTTTTCAGAAAAAAATACATATACAGTGTAAAAATACATTTGCAGAGTACATAATATTTTTATTACTGAACTTTTTAGTTTTGTTTTTTTAAATATTTCAAATCATTTAGCACTTAATGGAAGTTATTCTATTAATTTTTTTTTTGAAATATAAATTACAAAAAATGTAAAAAGGTCTTACCGTCATATGAGTACATAAAGCCTCGTTCTATTTGAGTATGTCATAAAACTTTTCAATGAGTGGTGTGAAGGTATATGAAGCCTCTTGCCTATTTTCGCAGTTTCATTGTGCAAACAATAATCGAACCTCCTCAAGAAAGTCATAAATTGACAGTTCTCTAGCTGATACAAATACTTCATTTATTGACTCCGCAATGTTTGAAGTCAAAGTCCACCCTCGGTTAACTGTTGCATAGGACTTAGCCCACTTTTCATAACCAGCCAATTCCAAATAATTTTTCACCCTAATATCAACTGCCTCAATTTTTTCCATTAACATTTGGAATTCTGACTTTGAATATGATTTGGCCATTGTATAAAATATCTCCGATAATGCATCGTGTGACTTTCTGTAAAGTTTTTTAACATTCCCCCATAGATGCCACATACATGCATAATGTGGAACATTGTTGTACACATCGCTAACTGCATTTATGATGCTTGGAATCCTATCAGAAATAACACACATGTTTTGTCTTTTCCCGTACGCTTCCTTTAGATTCTTAAAGAACCACATCCATGATGCATCATTTTCAGAATCAATCATACCATATGCCAGAGGGAATATATGACCTGTTTATACAAAATAATTATGCGCAGTAAAATAAAAATACATATAGAAATTGCATATGTATTTATTATATATACAGGTTATTTAAACTGTATATCTTGATATCAAATAATGATATCAATAACATATAATAAAATTTAGACACACATAAGTATAAAACATAATCATTTTTAAATGATTTAATTCATGAAACTTTCATACTCTAGGTAATTTTATACAGATATGTATATATCTAGTTGAGATATGTATTTTCAGGTGATACGCAGAAATATACAAACATACAAAAAGTTTTACAAAATAATTATTATAAATTCATACTAACCTGCTCCATCCATTGTACATGCTGTTACAAATGCCCCAGTATACATTCATCTCAGATGACTAGCATCAACAACTACGACCGGTCTACAATGATCGAATCCCTTAATGAATGCATTTAGAGCGATAAATACATACAAGAACTCATTCTCATCTGTCTTCTTCATTCTTATATGTGACTCTAGATAGGTAGTATTTAGTACATATAAGTATGATTGCAGTTTACCATAAGATGCTGATGGCTTACCCCTCAACTCTTCTAACGCTCTTTCTTCCGTCCTCCAACATAAAGTGTATGTCAGATCCATACCAAAATCTTCCTTCATGTCGTTTCTAATTTCTGTTGCACTGTATTTTCTTTTGTGGTTCTTGAATTTTTGTTTAACAATACCACCTATCAACATACTAGTAGCATGCACCTTTGGATAGATCTTGTTCTTGATCGGGCATGTATGTTGAGGTCTGAATTCTCGTATTCTAAACATTTCAGTTTCTCCCATTCCTGATGCACGTATTAAAAACTCGCATTTTCTTGATTTGCCAAACAACGTATACCTGCATCCCACATAATTTAGTATTTTGAAAATACACATCCAAAATAATATTAAACAACAATAGAGTGATATAGAATGTACGTACGTTTTCTTACTTGACCTTTTACTTCGCATTTGAAACTTCTCCTTAATTGAATAGTCCTTCATGACTGACTTCAAAAAAAAAATTCTCAAGTAAACCCGGTCTTCCTCAACATGCTTGTGATGTGAATCTGAGATAATCAGCTCCACAGTATCCATTTCAAATACATCTAACGCTTGTGTATCTTCACAAACCATCAAAGCTCCTTCATTTGTTGAATTTATCAGTGTTTAAATATTGTCACAGTTGGTTATTCTTTCAGCAACACACATAGAAGAACTAGCCACGTTGCTCCCTACAACTTTATCCAAAATGCTTACATATAAAGGAAGACAATTCATGTCTTGTATCTGTTTTTTCTGAATTATAAACGCCTTTAAACCCATATCATTATGTATTTCTATCTGCCCTGCATTAGCAGTAATTTGATATTCCACTAGAATACGTTTCCTCATTAAATCCACCATCAAGTGTGATGCCAATTCATCGTGCAACTCAATAAATGTTGCTGATGTACTCAACAGTATAACATCAGTGACATATTCTTCGTAGTTTTTTTCATACGTCCACCGACCAGAGTGCTTCACAAGCACTGGTATGCTTCCTATTTCTAGTTGATTTAGCCAAAAAAATTCAAACCAAATACAAACACAAAAACAAAAAAATATTAAACCAAATACAGAAACTACTGAATAGAATCGAACAAAAACTTGTATAAAGTATATTATCTGTAAAAATAGTTATACTGTCAAATCCCAACAAGAAAATCAAAAAATATGTATGCAGTGTTAACAATAACTTGTTCAAAAATACATATGCAGTGTAAACACTAAACATATAAAAAAAAATACATATTAAACATACCTAAATTAATTTTGAACTGTGAATAGAATTTCATCACATTCAGCAGCTCAGTTCAATCAATTGTTAAATCGATCAAAATAACAACAACCAATACTGAAATAAATAGTCTATCATTGAAATCTAAAAACCTGAAACAACTAATAAACTAAATTTTTGCAACGAAAATTTTGCAAACAAAATAGGAGAAGCAGTAATCGCCGAAACAAAAAATCCAACTAGAAACAAAATAGGAGAAGCAGTAATCGCCGAAACAAAAAATCCAACCAGAAAAACTTAACGATTACGTATCTTAAAAAACAATAATAGATGAATTTTCAACTTCTAGTTCAATTCGAACAATTTGAACTGACGAATCAATTACTGGATTTGATTCAAAGAAATTAATGCTTCGTTTTGAAACTGATGTTGAATTCGAAGAAGATATTGTATAATTTCGTATGAAAAACAACAATTGTTGAACATCAAAGCAAGGTTGAATTAGACGAATTAAATTAGACGAAATTTCTCATAAAAGCAGATTTTGATTTATTTATTTTTCTCAGATGAACTAGTTAATTTTGAAAACTGAAATTTGAATTTTGATCATAGTTGTTAAGCTGAAACGAAAATCGCGTGAATGACGTGATTTTAACGGAAAAGGAATCTACACAGTTAATTAATTGGTAATTATACCATATTTACCTCAACAAATTTCAATTATTTAAGGGAGGTAAAATTAGTTGTATATGTATTTTTATAGCATCAGCTTTTAAAAATACATATTAGAAGTTGCTACAAAATGTAATTATGAAACTGTTGCTACAAAATTAATAATTAGGGTCTTAAGTATGTCATTTCTGAATTTTGCCCTTAATTAATTAAGTGAGATTGGGCTAAGTTTTTTCAGCCCATTTAAAAATGAGGCTTATAAGCCCAGCCTCACTTGGCCCGTCGGCCTCAGAGGCCTGACCCGTCAGCCTCGGAGGCCAGCCCATGGGCTGGGACATTAAAACTAATTATTAAATATTTTTAAGTTGATCATTAATTTATTAGAAATCAGAATTTTATCAATCTTTTCTAACTAGCTACTTATTTTTTTTTTATCTATTCTTTGGTTGATACTAATTTTTTGAAAGTTCTTAGTGTGTATTTAAAATAGCTAGTAAGCTGCTTTTAGTTGTGAACTTCAAAAAGTTGCTTTTACTCGTGATGGTTTAGTAGTTGTTGCCTTTTCTTAATGCAATATTTTGTTCTTTAAATTTAGGCTCTCTTCTGTTATAATCTTGCTTCTTTTATGCAGATATTTTGTGTATATCTATATTTATTATCTTAACCATATTAGAATTTTTCTATGAAATTTGTAGCTAATCATCATTTGTTTGCTTATTACAGTAAATGTCATGAGCTAATTACAACTACGGGATCGTTTGGTGTGAGATATAAGGGATAAATGGTGTGAGATAAAATAAAGGACTATTTTATCCCATGATTGGTGTGAGGTTTTAGTTTGTACTGACATAATTTATCGCACCATTTACACCATAGTGATGAGATAAATTATCCGTATAAATAATGGAATAACTAATTTCAAGATTAATTATCCCAGGATCAACTCCTTCCCGACCTAACGATCCTTAAATGTATTAGTAAGATGCCTATTATATGCTAAAAGCTAGTAGGAGACATATTAAAGTGAAACCATAAAAATTCGTGATGGTCTAGTACTTACAATATTTTTGTTTATCATGTTTCGGGTTGCTTTTATTTTTTCTGAAGGACCGGTCCGTCCCAATTCACGGCCCGCTTAGGGCTGGGTTGGATCACTATTTTAAAGGCCCTTTAGTTAAAAGGGCTAGCCCGTCCTAATCCATTTAATTCTCTAGCCCGCTAGAATTGGATTGGGTTGGGATTGAGCCAACCCATTTTCACAGCTCTAATAGTATTTGTAACACTTAGCACTATGATTTTTTATTATTATTATACCCTTTACGAAAAATAATTCAACAAAAAAGCCATACCTCCAGAGGTTATTTTTTAACAAACCAACCTTCGGAGGTCGGCTTGCATTTCCAATTTTTGACACTTTAGAAAATACTAACCTTTAAAGGTCGATTGTTTTACTAATTTTTAGTAGTTAAAAGTCTTTGGTGCAACTTGCCCTTCTAATTGAGTGATCGATTGACTATAATCCTCTGTACAATTGCAATTCATTTGTTCAAATTAATAGCCCTAGCTTTCGATGTTTTTCTATATATAACCAAATCTCTAATTAATTTAAAGGTTTTTACGTCCCTCCACAGTAACAGTTATGAAGTTTTGACTTTTTTGGCATATCGGAAGTATTTTCTATTGGGCTAATCCTCTGTGCAATTGCAACTCATTCAGACAAATTAATAGTTCTTGCTTTCGATATATTTTTATATATAACTCGAAATCTCTAATTAATTTAAAAACATTACATCCATTTCCATCCACAATAATAATTATGCATGGAGTTTTGACTTTTTGGCACATGGGAAGTGTTTCTAATAATTATACTCTGTACAATTGTGACTCATTTGGGCAAATTAGTAGTCCTTGCTTTCTATATGTAATTCGAAACCTCTAATTAATTTAAAGGTATTACGTCCCTCCACGTATGAAAAGAGTTTCCTATTGGGTTAATTCTAGGTACAATTGCAACTCATTTGGTCATATAAAGTCCCTAAAAGTTGGTAAAAAGGTGAGTTTATATAGTTGAAGGGAGACGGGGTTTTTTCGTGGAGTTTCAGACTCAACTCTTTTTCAGAGCTTGTTGAGTTGTACTTTGTGATTGGGAGTGTTATATCATGGATGAAATAAGTAAAGAGAATTTCTGTTGGACCGACAAAAATTTTAATCTCCTAAAGAAGAGCGACGTGTTCACACACCTGTTTCGAGAAGATATTTTATTTTTCAGTTTTAATTGTAAATTTTAGCCAACATTCCAAAGCAAGAAATTTTAGACACAACTTTTTTACCTCCAACTTTTCTTGCTTCCTTTATAAATCCCTTGTGATTTACAACCACCTTGACTTTTATAGCTCTATAAAGGCATTAGCTACAACTCACGGCATTAGAATGTTATTTAGTAAATGATCACCATAAGATTAATATGTAAATAAACTTGTTAAGAGTGTACTATTTCCTTAACTAATGCTGTAAATTGTAGTTACGTCAAATTTGGAGATATTAGATATTTCTAATATTGCAAAGGAAAAAGTTCATGCCAGATTGTTTTTAAATATTTCGTACAATTTATGGAATTAAACGTTCCTTTGACAATAAATAAGTACATAAGTTAAAACTCTAATTTATATAATTATATATACTAGTTTAACTACGCGACGTGTAACTTTTGATTATTTAAAATTAAATGATTTTGTCTATTGCGAAGATTTTTAATGAAGTGTAAAAAGTTCAAATCATCTTTCACAAATATTTCACGCTTTAATATGATAATGTAAACTCAAACATATATTTAGAGTAAGCACATACATATTTTACCACCAGAAGTTTCAAGTGATTGATGGATCATCACTGTTACGTTTTTCATGCAGTACCTCTTTTCGGTGCTGTCAGAGGTTAAGAAAGACGCATCAATTTGAACCATATTTGTGGTACGTTTTTTTTTTTTTTCTATATTTAAAATATTTTCTAGTTTTTAAAGTCAAATCTTAAATCATTGATTATATTCTTATTACGTACTTAAAACTTTTAAAAAATTGGTACTTCTTAAATTTTTCTTATTCTAATGCTTTTATATTTATTTCTTGATTTTTCAAATCTTCTTAAAATCAAATTTTGTTCATTTAGAATTCTTAAACTAATGGAAAAAATATTAGTTGTCATTAATTCTGGTGACTTTCTAATAAGGAAAGATTTTATCATAAATATATTTAATTAATTTTCAACTATTATATATTAGGAAAAAAATAGTGAAACGATAAAAAGTTCAAACAATATTCTTAAAGTTTTTCATACTTTTAATAGATTATATAGATATAGATTATAGATTATAGATTATAGATTATAGATAAATGTGTGGTTTACATACCCGTGTGGTTTGCAGGCTATTGCATCGGGGGGTTTACCCAGTGCTCCCCACAGAGTGCTCACCCGAAGGGTAGAGACTGTGGCAGAGGATGTAGCGGCTGCGAATTTTCCTGAAAATTTTCCAAAAAAAAAAAAGATTGGGAATATGACTTACAAGTGAATTACACATGATTTGGCCACGAGATA
The DNA here is from genome assembly GCA_030864215.1 of Capsicum pubescens. Taxonomy (NCBI): domain Eukaryota; kingdom Viridiplantae; phylum Streptophyta; class Magnoliopsida; order Solanales; family Solanaceae; genus Capsicum; species Capsicum pubescens. Next base: position 6,522,363 of record CM061543.1, read on the forward strand.
TATAAGGCTAAAGATTTGAACAGAGCCGCCTGGTCTAGGAATTCAGGTCCAGTTCAACACCGCAGTTTATTTACAGCCCAATAAAAAGGCCCAATTAAGTAGTTATCCAATGACATTTATAGGGCAAACAACACAAATATAGAAGTATAAATAAGATAATTAACGAAATAGTCAAATATAAGGGTACTATTTTCAAAAATCCCTGTGTAAATTTCTCCATATGCCCTGATTCAAATACTTAATAGTAACTCTTTTATAAAGTAACATGATCTTTTGTAAAATTTGCTTAATAATTTTTTTCTTTCATTTATTAAAATGTCCGTGGGTATAAATTAAATCCTTCAAATTAAAGTTTGCTTTTATTTTCTGAGAATACATTATCCACAAGAAAAAAGTAAGAGAATTAACTAGTGAATTTATCACTAAATATCACGTTGCTAATTAAGATGTTTGATAATTCATTGCTAAATGAAATTAACAATGATTTTTTTTGCTATTAGCGACAAAATTTTTCTGGCTAATTCTATTTTTCTTGTGTAGTGATAACTGAATAAGTTTTTGGAAAAACTACAAAAACTACCCATTTGGGCATTATCCCTTGATAGTAAGAAAAAAAATAACCGTGATTGACTTTTGGCCATAAGCGAGAAATTCTAACTTATAATTTTTGGTTTATTTATGTCAAAAGTCATAAGTAAAGATTTCTAACTTATGACTTATTTTAAATATTTTAGCTTAAATTAAGTGTTTCTAAGCACTATTTAAATATACCCAAACAATTTAAAAATCAATTTTAGCTTAAAAACGCTTAAAATAAGCCAATTCAAACGGAGGCTAAGTGCATGGAGGTGATAGGACCTGCATAGTATAGGTATGTAATATATTGACAGTATATGTCTTCATGATCATCAGGGACATCAAGGGCGGATCCACATGGAGCTCAGGGGTTCACCCGAATTTCCTCACTTAAAAATGACATTGTATATATAGGTTTAAATTTGCAGGTTACGCATATATATATATATTATATTGCACCCTCTTTAGTACAATAGTAGTGTGTATTGCAGTGATTAAGCTTTTTAAATTACTCTCTTTGTCAACTTTTTCAAATATTTTTAGAGTATAATCTTATTCAAATTTTAAAATTTATGAGTTTATTTAAAATACTAAATTATTCTATAATAATAATTATTAATAAATTGATTTCAAAGTAAATATTATTATATATTTAATAAACTTTTAATAAAAATATTTAATTTAGATAAAAATTATTTAATTTAAGCTCGTTCATATAATGTCCAACCCGTTTATATATCTAACTCAACCCGCCAATTTGCCAATGTTCTTAATATTAATAAAAATTCTGAATTCGCAACTGATGATCATTGTGTAAAGATTAAATATAACATATTAAATCACACAATATATTCGTATAGAAACTATATATAGAGCCTCTTTACCTCATTTTTTTTTCCATGCGAAGGCATTTGGAGATGACTTCATAAACGTTCGCAAATGGAAAAGAGTTGTTTTACTACAAATCCACAAACCTAATAGTGGGAAGATAGTGTATGATTTTTGGACTTTTAACTAAGCTCTTGATGAGAAGTATTCATTTTTATCCTTACTTTGCTCTCCTTTGCAAGCAGGTTTAACAATTATCATGGACGACTCAAGCATATTAGTGGTCTAAGGTAAAAGTTGAATGGAGGTTTTAAATTTTGAAAAAAAATTAATATTTTTTAATAAAATCTATTTCTTAAATTTTTTGAGATGTAAAGTTATTAATAAAAAAATTTATATCTAATTTCTTCTAATAATTTTTTTTAATAAATAATATAATCATTGTATTTAATCTTCTTGAGACATACTCAAGGTATATCAATCTTTTTCAAGTAATTTGTTTCTTTATATAAAAAGTTTTTGTTTTTTTTTCTAAAATTTTCTTCCAAACATAGATCATTTCTTGGAATAATTAAATAACACATTAAAGCAAAAACATAATAACTATATAATCAATATATATATATATATATATATATATATATATATAAAGGAGAACTTTAGGTAATCCTATGTGGCATATCTTAGAAGCCTCCAATAGTATTTATCTTTTTTGTGTTTTTTTTGAACTTTTTTTTCATTAATCAAACAATTTTTTAAATAATCAAAATGAATGAATCAATTATTACTCCTTCATTTATTTTTATTCTTTAATATAGAAATTTAATATTTCTTTACCATTACTCTCGTGACCTTTGATGATCATAACTCCTAAATTATATTTATAGTCATGTTCATGATATTTTTGATATTCCATATTGTTGTCTTATAAATAGAAGTATTATAAGTCTTCTTTCCTCCATCATCAAAATTAAGGATATTTCATTCACTATAAATTTTTTGAACTTTCATATATTCTTTTGAAAAAAATCATTTGTATGCCTTCTAAAATGTCCTCCTTATTGTTTTCTTTTGGGTATGCTATTGCTTCTTCTTCTTCTATATGCATTCTTCCTTTGACATTTTAATTGATTTGCTAAACTCATACATGAGATTACATCAAATTTGTTGTTATTGTTATCTTATATTGTTTGTAACTTTTGAAAAAGAGCATGTATAATTTAAATCTATTTTCTTATAATTTTTTCATAATATATTAATTTTTGTGATGTATTATTTTTTACTGGGATAAAAAGAAGATCAAATAGTGAATAAATGAAGTAAAGATGAAATGATGACTATGTAAGGATTTGAGCAAAGAATATAAGAACTACTTGAGATGAATGTCTTTTTTTAAAATTATATATATTCTTTTTACTTTCTCAATATAGTTTAAATTACTACATAATTTGTTCACTTTTATTTGTCGTTATACCAAAAATAGATATAAATAAGAAATATAGATAAGATGATGTGACACCTTAATTTTTATTTTTTTCTACATAATCTACTAAATAAATAGATTATTAAAAATTTCATAAAATAAATCAAAATTATCCTTAAAATTAATCTTTTGCAATAGAACCCAATTCACCATTTGTTTGAGACAACCCACATACAAGAAATTAAAATAACATAATCTTAATGATAATTAATTTCTTTTCATGTTGCAAAAATGGTTACAAGTTTTGAACCTATTGATATTTCATCTTTGTGTAACTTGCTAAAAGCTATTTTCTTAACTATCTTAGGATTCAAACAAGTTTCAGGTGTTCTCCATTTTAGAAACGTCATTGTCATTGGGAGATTATTTTTTCTATTAATCAAATGAATCTTAAACATATTTCTTGTAGATTGTTAGAAAGTCTGGCAGATTTCAGACCATGAATGTTGTATGTGGCGAACAATCTCCTATTCAACTAGCTTGACTGAAAAGTATGTTGGTGAAGGATGTTGATCTTAGATCTCTCATGTATTTACTATTCTTATAACAAGTATATTTACATATTTAATTACCGTAGAAATAATATCAAAACTCCATTTGTTTGAGACAACCCACATAAAAGAAATTAATATAACATAATTTTAATGATAATTAATTTCCTTTTATGTATTATGTAGTTGTAGCTATAAAATTAATGTCAATGAGAAAAATGAAAAAAAAAATGAAGGCAATAAAAAATAAATAATTGTAATGAATAACTAGAGTAGTAACGAAAAAGAGAAATGACCTCCTTTTATTTTTTCTCTTTCATATGACTATAGTTGTACATACATATTTCATTATGTTAAGTTATAATTAGATTTTGTCAACTTTTTATTGTGATACTTTTTTTCTCTTATTTCTTAAAATTGATTTTAGAAACGTAATGACGACAAGAATAGGATAATAGGTAAGACAAAATAGATTATTGAAAAAGATAAATGACTTTTTATTTTTTGCTTTCTTTCTTATGACTATAGTTGTACATACATATTTCATTACGTTAAGTTGTGATTAGATTTTATAAATTTTTATTGTGATATTTTTTGCAACATTCTAAAAATCGTTAGAAGCATTTTGAAGAACAAAAATTTAATAACTTCAAGAACTTCGACAGTTTTTGAATTAATTTATTTTACATGTTTTAGCTTTTAAGCTCCTTTTTGTTTTTATTTTTTTGGTGTTTGAAGAAAAAAAATATTTTTAAACATTTACTTTTAGGTCAAAAAAGTATAAAAATAAGCTAAAAGTAAAAAAAATTGAATATGTCCAACTTATAACTTAAGCACTTAGCTTATTGGCTATTTTTCTAAAAATAAAAATCCAACACCCTCTTTGTTCAAACATTAAATTAAAAAAATTGATAATAAAATTGAGTATTTGAGTGAAAAAATAAAAGAAATTAAAATATCATTCACAATTTTTTGTTTTGGAAAGAAAAGAAGAAGGCAAATAGCATATAAGGCTATAAATTTATATTTATGTAATTATATAGCCTCTTTAAAATTATATAAAAAACATCTCTTTTAATTCAAATTATTATTATTTATTTTTATATTTTAATACAATACCTAACTTATTTTTCCCTCTGTTTTATGGCTTTTTTTATTTTTTAAGTAATCAATGTAAAAATTGATTCCTTAATTATCATAATTAGGAATTTACTATCCTTCTCATATTTCTCATTATAATTATTGGTAGTTACAACACAACATTAAAAGATGTAGTTACAATTAAATTTATGTATATTGTGATTATGTGGCGTACCCTTCAAATTATTTATGATAAAGTATTAGTGCAAGCATATATTTTTGTACCCCTTAAATTTTATTATTAGTTAATTGATGAAGTCTTAAAGTTTTAATTATTTTTTAATTTTAAATTAATTAGCAATTAATACTACCACCTTCTCACATGTCAATTATGACAGTTTCTTATCTATGCAAAATAATGCAATTCTCTGATTTTAATATAATTGCTGAGAAATGTAAATGACTAGAGGAAATAGTAATTGACATAATTATTTTTGTAAAATAATAATAATAAGTAAATTAAATTTGAAGGAATTATCCAAAAAAAAGAAGAAAAATAAAATAATTTTTTTGATCAAATAGAGGTGTCACATCACCTTTCAAATGCCTAGCTTCATATGTGTATTGATGGTGAGAATTAGAAGTTTGAGTTTTCAAATATAAATTTAATATATTTTTTGAAATTCAGAGAATGTGAGTCCTAATAATAACTAAGGATCTTGATAATTTATTTTGTAGTGTCTTTTAAAATTAGTTTTAAAACCTTATTACTTTAGCATTTAAGCATTATACATACTCAGATACAAAATCAAAATAATATTTTTAATTTATGAATTTTTAATTATAATTTTTATATTTGTTGTGTTTTGATATATTATTTATATATGTTGAATAAAATTTTTAGTAAAAAAATATAAATTCTACATAGAGATAGATGAAATCAAGTAGTCCTAAAAGATCATAAATTTTCAAAGAGTGAAAACTTTGAATAAACTACACAACTAATTATAAATAATGTTATGAATTTAAAGTATTAACTTTAATTTTTTGAATTTGAATCTAAAAGAAATCTTAGCGCATTCATTGCACTTGAATAATCGTAAAAATTATATTTTTATTCAATAAAATAGTTTATCATCACTCGAAGCACGGCCCCATTCCACTAGTCAAATACTAAGACACAAAATAGAAAACTTAATAACTATAGCATTAATGACCATTACGGCAGCTTCAACAATATATATAGGTTAGCCAGAGGCGAATTCAGGATCCGGACTCTCCGGGTGCCAAGTGAACTTATCAATTAAATTAATTAGATTTTTTTTTTTTTTTATCTATAGGATAATTAATCAAAGTCCAAAAATAATATTAATTATATATTTTAGTCAATTGGTATAATTTATATAAGTAAAATTGTCAACTGATACATTTACTGTTGCCCTGTTTTAATCAACAATACTTAACAAAAAGAAAAATTTAAAAATAATATGGTACTGATCGAGATCGAACCCACGACCCACAAAAAATGACGCTTTGCCACTTGCACTAGATAGTGTTTTGATATTGTGAGTGATAGATTTAATATTTTACTATATCAGTCTAATAGATTCGTCTCATCAGTAACGTTATCGCCAATAGTTTCCATATGAGACTTGAGTAGATCATCCAAAAAATTAGCATTCACTCTTTTTTTCGCTGGATAACTTTAGCGTGCATGCATATTTTTTCAGCGTCTCAATAAAATTAGTGGTCTAAAGCCACTTTTAAATAAGAGGTCTTAAATATATACACATACATAAAAAATAACAATAATTTAAAGTTATATTCTATTATTACATACTACTTATTTAGTGTAATATTTTTAAAAGACATAAAACCTTGAAATTTGTTTAGTAATATTATTATTTATAAATTAAGATCACTTCCAACTAGTTAATAATATGTTGTAATTTGTTGCAATACACTACATTGGATGTGTTGTAAAAAAAATATTTACTAATGTGAAGATTTGAATTGTTTAATTCAAAATTCTAAAATATTTTAGTAAAGGGTAAATAGCCTTCCTTTTTTTTTAAAATATAAAAATTATGACTCTTTTTAACTCAAATTTTAGAGGTCTAAAGCGAACACTTTACTAGTTGCACCTTAAGTAACGCCTAACAATTATCTTTGGGTCTAAGCTCTACTTGAGCGTCGTGTTGGATTCGAAATTGAAAAGGTATCATGTGGAAGCTAATAATTTCCAAATCATAGATGCAATAATTCAAACGACAAAAAAAAATACTAAAAATATATTATTGATATTGTTTGGTCAAACGACCTACATTGTGGATGCTATTGTTTTATGACTTGAGAAGAAAGATATTCTATTTATCGAACTACAAAAACCTTCTTCTATGAAAGAAGAAACCTAATAGAAAAGAGATACTTTCCAACAAGTAGAAAATTCTAATTCTTGTAGAAAATCAAATAAAGTAGAAAATTCAGGATAAATCCTAACAAATCTCTCCTTGGCCTGAATTTTCTGGCAAATCAATCTTGATCTTCTGGTATTTTCTGGCAAATCAATCTTGATCTTCTGGTATTTTCTGGCAAATCAGTCTTGATCTTCTTCTTCACGTGCATGATCTTCGTTCTTCACATAATTTGTATCACTGCTACTTGCCGTGGTTAAAAATAAGATTTAAAAGATTATGGTTATAAGTGATTTAAAAATAAATATTTTATTTTTATTTTTAAAGATGCAGGAATGTTGAAAAAGGTTTAAAACTTCTTCTACACATGTAGCTAGACAAAATCGTCAAATTAGTTGAAACTTGATTTGAAATCACACATGTAGATAGACAAAATCGTCATTATAACAAACTGGTTGCAGCTTGATTTGAAATCGCTTTGAACCTGTCCTTAATCTCGTTTCACAAAATCACTGGACCTTTGAATCGTAGGTTCTGATACCACTTGTTGGATTCAAGATCGAGAGGGAGCCATGCGGAAGCTAATAGTTTACAAACGATAGATGCGATAATTTATACGATAAAGAAAACATACTAAAACATATTATTGATATAGTTTGATCAAACGACCTACATATTAAAATCTAATATCAAAAAATATAAAATCTAATGTAGCACCTCGAAAAAAAAAAAAGTTAACGCTATAAACAAGTGTAAATCTTGGTCTATAAAGAGTTATGTGGTGCATTTTATATCAAATTTATAATCTTTGAGTTTATCTTTTAGTGGCATATATAGTTTGGTATGAAAAAAAAGGGTTGATTATATGTCATATTGTTACTACATATTAGTAGGATGTTTTTTTTAGTAGACATGCTATTATTAGTAAGTGGTAAATGTGATCATTGACATTTTATAGGTAAATAAATTGGGAAGAGAATTTAAAGACTTCTAGTTTTTTTTTTTTTTTTCATTTCCAGAGAACGTGAGGGAATGGTTGTAATGTCCTTTACTCTCTCCTCCTTCTTCTTCTATAGTGAATTAATGTGATATTGGGGGTTATAGAGTTCAAGAGTTTTTACAGCGGAGAGGCGTACGACATGGTCCCAAATCGTTAGACATGTATTAGTTTTATTCAAGATTTTTTTTCCAAGAACTCTAGTTGGGTTAGTTTCAAATAGGTAATTTCTCTACTAGATAGTTGAATATAATGATAGATTACATCTATAGGAGGTATTACAAGGGGGGTAATCACTATTTAATTTGAATTTTATATTGAATCTCGAAATGGGTCTTGTTAATTAGGGTTCTTGAAAAGGGAAAAAAGGTGAATTGTGATAAGAGAGGGGCCTTTGAGTATTTCTATTGACGGGAGTAGGTTCAACATTTGTTTAGAAATTTGATTAATTTTTGGCGTAAAGAAATAATATGTTTTCAAAAAAGTTGGTAAATGAACTTTCATAATATCGATGAACATATCTATGTATTGTTTATGTAGTTGATTATGTTGGAGTAACTTCTCATAGTTTGGGTGGTTGGAGTTATTGATTGATTGCGCAAAGACTACACTTAGGAGTGTTGAATTGTTTGAAACTTGCAATGCTACTGCTAGATAATGAGGTGTCCAAGGTACGTAAAGCTAAAACCTTCTCCGACATTAATGCACAACCGTAAGTCACTTGTTTCTTCTAAAGGAGTCGATATAGTTTATCTGATGTATGTGAACATAGCCTCCCCTTTCTATACGCCTAATGTTGCCATAGTATACACATGCCCTTTTCATCTGAGTTTATTTGTCTCTACCTTTGATGCGTCTATTTATTGGAGTCATAGTATTCATATTACTCTTGTTGAGCTAAATATCTACAAAGTTATACGGGATTGTATTTGTGTTCCTTAGAAATCCTTAGAATTCATATGATATATATATATATATATATATATATATATATATATATATATTAGAATAAATGAACATACTATAGTCGCACTAATATATTAGATCACATAGCGATATAGTCACATGATGATATGAAGTACAAGCATTGTAATAATTCGATACTATCAAAGAAGTTAATTGTATATGGAAAGCACTATTCGAATAACTAAAAATTTTTGCCGTAATATATATACTTGCATAGGCGTACAAAGCACTATTTGATAATAGTTAACGACGGGAGGGTATCGTAGGTTTGGCTTGGCACACGTGCGACGTAATTCTGTGCACAGAATTGAGACCACACCACTATAGCGAGCCCGAATGTGTGGCGTACCTGCCCTTGTGGCATCATTTGCATTTGGAGTCAGTTGAACTAGTTCCCCTGACTCGAGCCAATATATGGCACATATGACCTGCGGATAGACCCTCATAGTGAGCCCTGAAGGAAGGGCGTACCTTATTGCAAATTGCGATTTAATAACAAAAGCATATATAGATTTGAGGCACCATTGCCATACATTTGATATAGACCACCTTTGGTAGGCCATTGTCACACCCCCTTTTCACACGAGGGAATCGAAATCGAAGGATTTTCTCAATTAAAGTGACGGTTTTGATTAGGAATTATTTTATTTTACAGAGTTGCCACTTGGAATTGAGTTTTGGTGTTCCAAGTCACCTTTTTGAATCTCTAGTTAAAAGGAAATGACTCTTTATTATGGTCTGGGAAAACAAAAGATCAGGTAAGAAATTCTGTTGACCGAGGGGAAGGTGTGAGGCACCTCTCGAGTCCCGTGGTTCTAGCACGATCGCTTTTATTGACTTATCTTGACTTAAATTATTTTATTAAATTAAGTTAAGACCTAAGTTCACTCATTTTTAACATCTAAAATCTGTCTAAAACTGTCGTATTAATTTAATAAAAATTGTCGAGGTGCATTATTGTAATAATAATGTAATAAATTTAATAAAATTATATAATTATTTAAAAGAAGATATTTAATCAAATCATATGCGGAACATAAAGTAAGTATATAAAGTATTTTTGCTCAACGATAATTTAAACTCTTAACTATTTATCAACCATAACTTTTTCCTTTGCTTTTATATTTAACAAAATTAAATCATTTTATTATGTCACAAAAAATATAAAACATATTTATTCTAAGAAAAGAAAAATATTAAATATTATATACTCGCATACATAAAATATATACACTTATTTAGATAAGAAAATTTAAAAGAAAGAATACATAGACACAGTTAAACAAAAATTAATTCTGTTGAGAGGAATGAGAGAGAATCGAAGACAGACTGCCGTATGAACGACGGGAAACGACTCTGACGGTGAGTTCATTGGCTGGAAAAGGAAGAAAGAGGGGTGTCGCCAGCGTAGACAGAGGGAAAGAGGGTGGCGGTGCGGCGGGCTTCGCCGGTGATGGTAGATCTGATCAGATCTGGTAGGAGAGAGGAAAGATACGCCAGAAAAGGGTAGTTTCCAGCGATATCTAGCCTTCTCAGGTGCGGTAGGGGCGGGAAAAAGGGAAGAAAGAGGCGATATGACGGTGGGGTGCGCTGGTTGGTAGTGGTTTTGATTGATGGTCGATTTTCGGCATAAAAAAAATTAAGGTTTCCGGCGAAAATCCAAATTTCTGATCTATTTTTGTCTCTCTTTTTTTATTATAAGCTTTCCATCCCACTTGTCTATCCCATATTCTTGCTGATTTCTCTGCCTTTTTTTTTTTACTATCTCTCCAACTTATTTTCAATTCACTGTATGTACATGCATAATGAGATATGAATAAAATGGATTCTATATAAATAATCTTACTCTGTTTTTATCAACAAGATACATTACTTAATATTATTAAACTTCTTTTACTGATTGTTAATATGCATAATTAAAAGATATACATATTGAATTAAATAATCACATAATCAAATAAGAAATTACGACAAATTCGCATATTGAATGATATATGAGAGTTACTTAAACAAAACTTTATTCATGTTTTGATTTCTAAATAAAGCACAAGATTGAATAAAAAACTGTATTACAAAATTGAACCAAGTTTTTGTGCAAGAATATTGTCACCGGAAAACTCAAGCAGGAATTCTAAACTTCAAATCTTTTCTTTCTTTAATTTTCTCTCTTTTTCTAATCTTTCTTCTCACTTTTTCCTCTCAATCTTTCTCTCTGTTTTTTTTTTGTCTGGTTTCTCATATAGAAAAGTACCTTTTTTATTACTGTTTCCCCCCCCCCCCTGTTTTATTTGGATATGGAGTCCAAGGACTTTTGGGAGTTTTATTTGGATATGGAGTTCTTTTATAGAAAGACTTTTGGGAGGGAGCGATTAAAAGTCAGTTAAGGGGAGGGGAATTTAAAATTTTTTATTTTTTATTTTTTTATATAGAAAATAATAGTAATAATAATAAATAAATATAATCATAATAATAAATAAATGAAATAATTATAAAACATTAATAATAATTAATTTTATATTTAACAAAATATAATAATAATTTATAAATAGACAAATATAAATAAAATAATATTAAAAATATTAATTATTTATTAAAAATTTATAAAAGGAAAATATATATATATATATATATATATATATATTTAATTTTTATATTAATTTTAAAATTAGAATAAAATATCTTGAAGTTAACCTTATTTAATTATTTATTTTTTAACTAAAAATTTATTAAAAATAAAATAAGAATCAAAATAATATATGATTAAGTATATATAAATATTTAATATTTAATATCTAAAAACAAGTTAAAATTTAGGGAGAATAAAAAATCACGTGTCTACAGTCATCTTATGATCATTTGTATTTGATATAGGCATAGGACATCATCTAGGCAAATCACTAGGCATTTTATAATGATGAATTATTCACAAGTCGTTATATGATAAGCTAACAAGGCAAATGTATAGGCTGCTATTCTATGATATGGATCAGTCACTCGTATGCTCCTAAGTTATAGTCAAGGCTAGTGTTTTTTGTAATCAGCTGTTTATAGTTGCTCATGTTGTCGTTCAATTCATTGAGCAACCTTATAGGTCTACTTGTTATTCGGTCTGCTTTATGTATCGGTACATATTGTATATGTACTGACGTCCCTACATTTGGGGGCGCCACATCTTTGTATATACAGGATCAAGTACACCAGGAAACATATTTTTATATTAGGCACTTGCTTCGATCCAGCGGATCACTTGGTGAGCTTTTCTCTCATCTGAAGCTAATAGATGTCTAGAATTCTTTAAGTCATATTTATAGTTATAACTGGGGTATGTCAGTTCTTATCCCAACCATCTATTGTAGTATGGTAAAAAAGTCTATTTGAGGCTTCGTAGATAATGTAAAGTTATTATATATATCCATAATTTTAGTTGTCTACTGTATTAGTATGACCATTTTAGACAATGTTACTTATGTACCATTCTTGTAATTATCTTATGAATAGTGGCTCATCTGCTTAATGTAGGTCATTGTATGGCAAATGTTCATAGGGATCCTTGTCTACCCCCTCTGGTCTGGGGCGTGACATCTAGGAGAAATCTCCACCTGAACAAGATTCTTAAAAGACTACATTATGTATGTTACTATATTATGACTTGAGAAGAGAGATCTTCTATTTATAGAACTACAGAACACTTTCTCTAACAAAGAAGAAACCTAAGAGTACGTTGTGGATGGTAATATGTTATGGTTCGAGAAGAGAAATCTTCTATTTATAGAACTATAAAACACTTCCTTTAACAAAGAAGAAATGTGGGGTTTTGGGCCACAAGTGATAACGCTTAAATTACACTCTTGAATGGGTGTAAGCGATCGTTGTCAATATAAAATCCAACTAGGTTGGGGTCGAATCCCACAAGGAATAGGGTGTGAACTTCGATTTGTTTACGAAAGATTTTACTGGTAGTTTACTGTTTTCGAAAGATGGGGGTTTAAGTTCACGGTGTGTTAAATATCACTCTCAATACTTCAGTGTTTGTAATCAAGATAAATGGGAAACCAGAGCTATGTTCACCAAAGGTTTCGGAAATTGACAGATACTAGGTAATGCTAGAGATTCTTGGAATGAGTAGAACAACAGAATATCCCTGACGATTATACTATCTGACTTATCTCTCGACCTCTTATCTCTCGACCTCACCAGACAATTTATTATCTAATTCTCTCTAACTTAAATAACTTATCTATTTCCAATAGGATGTTATCTCAGGTAGATTAATCCAGTTACGGCATTAATCATTAAACAAAAGGTTGGTAGCTTTCGAGTCCCTGTTGATAATTCACGTCCTCTAGTCTATTTCTCCGTTAAAAGCAAATAAAACCTAAGGCATAACCTAATGTTTGCAACCACTAGATTTTAGTTAAAACAACAGAATTTCAAGATGATTTACTACTCTTTGAATCCATTAAACACCTAGTATCATATCAAACCCTAATCCATGGATCCCATAACTCCGGCTAATGAAATTAGCCTCTCATGATTTGATGAACAAAATAACAAGTTGAATTCATGATTATAATGATAAACTTACGAATGGATAGAAAATAACAAGTAGTTCCTCCGATTTAATCACAAAGTAGAAACCCCAAAAATAGTTGATATGAAAACACAAGAATATTTTATGAAAGAGAGCAAAAATATGTGTCTCTCTTCTTAGAGTTGATGTCTGATAGATGAATATTCAATGCCTCAAAAACCCTAAAACATGCTATTTATACTAAAGCCTAATTAAGAAAATAAAATAACAAAATTAATAAAATTATCCGGAATAGGTGACGCCCAGGCTGACGCCGTGTCAAGAAGTTGACGCCCTATCACGGATAGCGTCAGAGAGGCTTCAATTTCCTTCAGGTTTTGTCTTAGGCTGACGATGTGGCTGACGTCGCGTCAGGGATCTGACGGCGTATCACTGACGTCGTCAGATATCTTCTTCCCATGCTAACTTTCTTGTAACACCCCGTACTTAATAACGTGCATTAGCCATGATTATATGTGTTGGAGTATATGTATTGATCATAAGTTAGGTATATATGAGTTTAAGTATGAGTATTGATTATTTTGAGATGGTTTCAAGGGTATAGTTTGATTATATGTGTATAGGAATCGACTTTATTTATATCGGAATTTGCTCGTCGAAGTTTCTATGCGAAGTTTATCGAGTTAGCTTTCCAACGATATAAAGATTTCTGAAAACAGATGAGTATCGGATATAAGCGAGCATGTTCGAAACTTGAAAACGGTGGACGCAATGAACAGTAAATGTGCAGAAATTTTCTGCACACAAAAGTACTGCAGCCAAATAGATTTTTGGGTCGACTTTAAACGATCATAACTCCTTGTACAAAATGAACTGTGTGAGCTGCTATATGTCGATGAGAATCCCCGAGAGTCTTCTTTCTAATGCAATTGGTTTCACCCAAATCCATTATCGGAGCAAAGAGTTATGGTCGATTTACTTTAGCCTATCAAAACAGTCCACCATGGACAGATTCGGATTTACTTAAATTTTAAGGGCAATATGGTCATTTTCCATCACCTCATGGACGAAAATTGGTCATTATATACATATACTTAACCTCATATCCATCATTTATCATCCAAATTATTGAAGAATAAGAAACCCTAGCCTAATTTCAACTCCAATTATCTTGTGATTCAACCGTAGAAAATCCAAATTGATTCCGTAGTTGTGTTCACCGTCTCGAGGGCTTCGAGAAGCACCCCTTATTTGTGCCAACAGGACTTCGAAATCAAAAGGGCCATTTTATGGTAAGGATGTAAATTATGTTGGTGTTATTTATATGGATATGTATATATATGCATGTGAGCATAAGAAGTATGTTATTTGATTGTTGTTGAGAGATGGTTGGAAATGATGTTGGATTATTCTTGTACATGGTTGGATTATGTTGAATTGTGAAGGGATTTGGTGTGATGATGTGGTATTGAAATGATTATATATATATATATACACATAAACCTACTGTTCAAGTTGGTTTTTGGAATGCTTTGCAAATATTGGTTGTATGGAATTATGGAAGAGAATTGTGGTGTTGGGTTGCTAATACTAGATGCCAAACATTTCATTGTAGATAAGTGATTTGTAAAGGCGGAAAGTTGTGTTGAATTGGTATCCGAATCTACAACGAGGTATGTAAAGCATACTCTAACGATGTTCTTTGGCATGAAAACACCAATGTTTCATCAAGTAAGATTTCGAGGTTGTCCAAAAAAAATATGTATTGTTCTACGTTACCAACGAAGTTGTTTCCATTCTATAAAGTGTCAAAATGTTTCATTGATATACCAAAAGGCTCCTATTTCATTGTTGTGATATTGATGATTCTGAAACACATTGTTGATATACCAATGAGTCTTTATTACATCGTTATTGTATAGAAGGTCTATTACTTGGTTCCTATTGATGTATCATTGTTCCAAAGGTACTATATTGGCATGAACATTAATGTAATAATCTCAAAAGCTTTTGAACTAAGTTATTGGAAAGATCTCTTATGTGTGTTACTTGATATACGTGTGGGTGGTAGCTCAGGGGCTTAAGCCTAGCATGGGCCGATCCCGATACTTGATATGATTACAGTTGATATGTACTGGGGGTAGCCTAATGGTCACAGTACGGTACATTATTGATTATTGTTAGGTGGTTGGAGGTTCGGGAGGAGGAGGTAATGGCGAATGATAATTGTAAAGAATGAAATGAACGAATGTATACCGTTCCACAAATGTGTTTGAATTCAAGAACCCAATTCAGATTAATGATAATGTACATGATCCTAAAAATGTTTATGAAGTGTGGTTCACTTCTATTATGATTTATTCACTTGTATCTGATTTTCTTGATCCCCCATATCACATATGATTATTTACAGCTTTACATACTCAGTACATATTTCGTACTGACGTCCCTCACGGGGGACCTGTATTTCATGCTGCAGGCACAGGTGCTTCAGCTCATACACAGCATAGATAGGAGCCAGGTCATACAGCTATTGTTGGTGAGCTCCAGTTTGCTTCGGAGCTTTCCTAGTCGGTTCCTTATGTTTTGTTATTGTACAGGAGTCGTGATAGGGCGGGAGGTTTGTCCCGACCCTAGTTATGCCATGTATATCCTAGAGGCTTTGTAGACATAAGAAAGGGTAAAGTCATGGAAGTTTATATAGTGATGTTATATTTGTATATGTGGTGGCCCCGACGGCCAAGTATTATATATATATATATTTGTGCGTGTTGTGCTGATACAGGTTATTAGACCCTTCTATATACAACGAAGTGTTGTCCAAATTTTTGGCGACATGTAAGTGAAAGTACAGGTATTTGAACGGGTTCTCCCGGGCCTTCTCGTCTTCGGGTGCCAGTCCGGCCCAATGTGATTTTGGGGCGTGATATTTCTGCTTAAGGCTGACGCCATTCTTGACGCCTTATCACGACTTTGACGCCACGTTACCGGCGTCGTCAGAACTGCTCCTCAAACTGCAACTCCCTGATTAAGGATGACGCCAATGCTGATAGGCTATCACGAGGCTGACGACTTATCACGGAGGTCGTCAGCCATGTTTTCTTCTATTCTGCTCAGATTTTCAACTCTTTTGCTCCATTATTGTTTATTCTCATTTCCTCAGCCTTTTTCTGCAATATCATGAGCAAACACATCAAAACAACAAGAGTTGCTTCAGAATTCACAATTATTTTGAGCTAAAAAGCATTAAATATGTTAGCTTTTGCTCACACATCAACAACCTCAACTTAAAACAATTGCTTGTCCTCAAGCAACAACTAACTAAGAGAATACAACGAACATTCAGCAGTCAGCAACCAATTTAGCTCAAAACTCAGTTTACCATCTCCAAGGTCAACCAACTTAAAATTACTGTGCAATTTATTGAAAAGCAAAAATGTAACACAAAGGCTTCTACCCATGGCATCAACTAAGTACCGACAATCATGCATGTATCAATTTACACTACCCAAACAAGTAAGTAACTTAGCAAGATACTACTGTGCCCTCATAATCAAAGAAATTCACCTCTTTTTCTCATGTCAGACATCAAAAATATAAACACGGGGCTCATCACAAAAATACTCACTCTTAGAAGGAAGTTCAAACCAGTGTATGCCAAATACCATATGCTTGCCCGTATCGTCATTACCAAGGTTTCCATATAGGTACGCTAGGATGACTATAGGTCTTTCTTCGACTTGTAATGTAGGCTAGGGCTGGTGTGATATTATACAGCATTTAGAGTGACTAACCTCCTTGGCACTACCTTAACTTGTGGGGTTCACTTATTAAGGTAGTGCCAAAGATCGGTGGTGGCATTGGTTGGTGGTCGTCGTGGTGGCACCGGTGGTGGCATTGGTTGGTGGTGTTAGTGGTGGTATCGGTATTCGTGGTGTTTTTTTGTTTGTTGACATTGGTTGGTGGTGTTTGTGGTGGTGGTTGTTGGTGTGTCGGTATTTTCGTGGTGTTTGTAAAGTATTTTTAAAAATCTATTCATACTTCAACTGTAATGTAATTTTTGTTTTTCTTTATCTGTAGGTAAAACATGTCTCCCAAAAGAAAAGAAAGTGAAAGTGGATCAACGTTTGACCACTAAAAAAAAGGCTACAGTACAGAGGGATTCGGAGGAGCTTCCTGAACAATCTCAGTCAGGGAAAAGTGAAGCTGAGGAGAGATATGAAAACAACGTTGAGGGAGGTGGACAAGGGTCCGTAGATGGTGATGAAGAAAATGAAAGTGAGAATGAGGAGGAATTAGAGAGTCAAAAAGAGAAAGAGGATGATCATCAACATGATGATAATGGATCACCGACGGGGCATGAGTTAATATCGACATCCCAGCATGATCCTGTCAAAACTTTTAGTATTGACAGGTTTGAAGTTGCGATGCCCATAAATGACCGAGAAGGAAAACAACTAACTGGTCCAATTGTACTTAAATGTCAGATGGGGAAATTTTTTGAACATTTTATGAAAATTATGAAGAACGAAAACATAGGCGGACTTTTTAAGAAAAGCTTCTTTAGACGCTTTCTTGAGCTGCCTGAGGACCCCTCTGCCCGTATCCATTTCCTTATGACGATGGTATATGGTCTTCTCAAGCGCATGATCAATTACACGGGGGATGATAAAGATCCGGAGGAGAGGGCAAAAAGAAGATGGATGAAATCTGGATCAACAACTGTGGCATGCCTGTTTGTTTTGGCTTGCAAGAGTTTTCCATAGTGACGGGCCTGATATGCCATCGTCCAGAAGGACCACCACCCCGCAAAAGATCCAAGGCAAAAAAATGCAAGGGAAAAATAGATGGGTTGTTTGACATTGCTCGACGTGGTTACAAAGCATCGGATTTGTTGACAGATCTTGAGGATAAAACCATACCAGAGCAGTACAGGGAGCAATTGTGCTTAGTTTGGTTTGCCCATTTGGTTATATTGGTAAGAGAAGTCAACAAGGTCATAGAAGATGATTTGTTGGAGCATGCTGAGGATTTTGATAAATTCAACAATTATCCCTAGGGATATGACAGCTTCTACTTGATTGTCCAATATTTACTGACAAAGCTATCCTCAGGGACGACCATATTATACGGCTTTCCTTGGGTTTTCATGGTATAATTAATCACTAATTTTACTCATCCATTAATTTATATTGAATATAGTTATTATGATTTTTTTTTGCTTGCTTCCTGTTTACACTTTATAGGCTTGGGCATTTGAAGTCATTCCTTCCCTCCGAAAGTAGTTAATGGATTACCCGGATGAGGTTTCTCATCCAAGGATGTTTAGGTTGTTGGCTGCAAAGAGAAACACCAATATTAAGGAGGCTGATCTCTTTAACCCTTCGAATGATGCAGTACGTCTTCTTCAAGTAAAATAATTCTACTCAAAGATAAGAAAGATATTGAACAAATGGTATATCTGGTGCATGAAATGTTATATCTGATGCACCAGATGGGACATCTGTTGCGACGGGGTATATCTTGCAACAGATTACCCATCTGTGGCTTTGGTTCTCTGAACTTGACTCCTAAAAGATTAACCATCTACTGCAAATTATGCAACAGATGTCTAATCTGATAATATATCGTTCATCTGTTGCGACGTACAGATCATCTGTTGCATAACAGATTACCCGTCTTGTATAGCTGTTGCAACAGATGATTGATATTTTTCATCAAATTATCCATGTGTTGCTCTATTTCTCTGAACCAGACTCAAACAGATTTTAACCATATACTGCAAACTATGCAACAGATGGGTTTTTTTTTAAAAATATAGCCCAACGGTGAAAATTATTATATTATATGATTTAAATGCATCTGTCTTTTTTTTTCTTTTTTATAGGTTGTGCATCCATGGATCGTGCCTACTGAGGAGGAGTCGGTGATGACTTCTTATATTACTCTAGGTTATGTTAATACTATTGCAGACCCAACGGTGGAGTTAATAAAGAAGGAATTGGCTGGAGAAATAGCCATAAGAAGAGCAGTTAGGCAAGGTCAGCCTAATGTTGAGGCTCTTCATGACCAACCTTTTACTAAGGCAGATCCGGGTGCTTCTTTTGGTAGAGTTGTTGGTGTTGGTGGTAGGCATGCTGATGCTGCTACCACTTGTGATGATGAGCATGTTAATGCTCAAGAAAGAATAAATATGTTTGAAAACACCCATTTTCGCCTTTACACAGGTCCCTCTCACCCCTCTTCACCCTCGTGTTCTCGTTGCGAATGCGATGAGTGCAAGGACAGACAGGATAAACTCTTTGAAAAAGTAGAGGCTATCTCTAAAGCTATCGAGAAATTTAAATCCAAGAGGTTTGTCATACCATCCAAGAAGGTGAGGGAGCCACACACTCCTACAGTGTTGGTTAGGAGAAAGTAAAGAGCAATTAGAGACGTACTCTCCGCTCGAAAATCAAAAGAAATTACAATTCCTCCCTCTCTAAAAGTTGTTAAAGTTTCGGGGCAAGTCAAAAAGGTGGACATATACGCGGAACTTGGCACCGAAGAAAAGAGGGATCTGCGACAGGCTAAGAATACCAAGCCAGGCGCACCCGATTACCCCAGGCCTTCCTTTTTCCCCCAAGACTTCCAGACTATGACTGATATACGTATGCCGTACGAGGACAAGACAAGTTTACTTTTCCTAACCTAGCCCTTCTAATCTACCCCATGAAGAAGAAACTACGTAATAGATTTCACATCTGTTGTAATAGTTGGGTATACTGGTGCAACTGGTTGTGGTTCTGTTGCAATTTATTATCCATCTGTTGCATAAGTTGGGTTGGATTATTGATTCAGAGAACCCTATGCAACAGATGAACCATTCGTTGCATCTTTACAATTACTAACCTATTTAAAAATTGACTTCTTATCTCACAGCATGTTGTTCTCTGCCTCATGAGGAAAAGACAATTAACGTACCAGGAAGCTTATGATGCTGCCGATAGGATAATGGACCTTGACTTCTGCAAGAAGCTCAAAGATAGGAACGATCAACTCAATGGAGAGGCGTCAGCCCTTGGCGTGGGACTTGATTTTCTAGTTCCTACGTTGGTCTTGGATGAAGAAGAAACGTTAAAATATATTAGAGGGGGCAGGCCAAATCCACACGGCAAGAGCTGGACCGAGGCAAAAAGGATTCTTCTAGTCATTAGCGTGAACGACATGCATTATGGGGCTGTTGAGATACGACTCGAGGAGGGAAAGATCAATGTTTATGACTCCAATGTACCTCTCGTCGATGATTTTGATCTTTTTCTCCTCGTGGTGCCACTGATGGTGCAGTTGCCCATCTTGTTGAGGGAGAGTAAGCTGATGAATCATTTGCCAAAGGAAGTGTTGATGAAGAAATCATGAGATTTTGAAGGTAGAAACTGGGGAATGATCCTTCTAAAAGATGATGTCGCTAAAGCGAGCAGCTCGCACGCTCTTGCACACATCGAATGTTTCCTGACCGGCACAGAAATGGGCAAGCCAACAACTTTTATGTGCGACAACGCTATGGCAAACCTGCAAGAGGTCTGGGCTTATGGGGTACTAACTGGACGCTTGAAGCCTGTGTATATAGAAGAGTCTGTGAAATAAAATTTTTAATTTCAAGTCACCCTTCACTTTATTATATGTACATGTAGTGGCAATAATTTTTTTCTGATGAAAGTTGAGTTTTTTATGATACAATAGATTAGATTGTCAATCTGTTGTAAAATACCTTTAATCCATTCTGGCAGATAGTTTATCTGTTGCAATAGGTTGGTCATCTGTTGCATTACGCCGATGTTATTTCTATGAATAATCTAATAATCTAAGTCTAATCTATTGCAACAGTGGGAAGACCTGTTTGTTAATTTCCACAGATGACCTAAATTTTACAACATATGCCTAAATCTTTTTGATATTTTCCAACAGTTACGCTTGAATATCCATATGCTCGTCGACAACAAACCAGTAGCAAATACACACACCACCATGAAAATTTCAGCAATTAGGCTTCAATATCCATGTGCCCAACAACACCAAACCAGTAGCAATAACGACAACAATGTAGTATCTTTGATATCCATTTAGGCTTCAATATCCATCCACCCAATTTCTATAAAAAAGAGAACACAATTACAAAATAATTACAAGTCAATAATTAATCAATTAATTAAATAAAAAAAATATTACCTTTGAAATCTTACAAGTAAAAAATCTACGATCCGGATTTTGTTGAGTCCAAGAAGTCTTTAACAGAGCTTTATGACCGCACTTACAATATCAAAAATCTTTATCACAAAAAATAGTGAAAGATGCGCTCGACATTGTCAAGGTCAGTTGGAAAAAATGAAAGTAATAATTTGAAGAATTTGGATAGATTAAAAAAGATGACGATGGAGAAGAAGATTTGGAAATTTATGGTTAAATTTTAGGAGGAAGATGAATATATAAGACAATGGGGGGGAAAAATGACCGTTGGGGGCCAAGTGACGGCAAGTTAGCAAAATGTGCCAGGACTGACACTAACACATTTGATGTCTATTTTATTATACATGTTTAAAATGAACATGTCTACTTGATGCCTATTTTATTTTAGATGTTTGAACTGAACATCGTCGATGGGTTGTGCCTTTTTTATTTCAATTCACTTTAACCTTTTTACACGTAGTGAAAATTTTTTATGTCCAACGAAAGTTGAATTTTTATAATGCAACAGATTCTCCATCCGTTGTAACAGTTATCCTACCTGTTATGATATATAGTTTATCTGTTGCAATAGGTTGGCCATCTATTGCATTATCTCGATGTTTTTATCTAAAGTCCATCTGTTGCAACAGTGGGAAGACCTGTTTGATAAATTTCAACAGATAACCTACCTGTTGTAACATATGTATAAATCTGTTTGATTATTCCAATAGATGTGTCATCTTTTGCAATAGATAAAGTCCATCTGTTGCAACATATATCTAAATTTGTTCTTTTTTTCCCAATAGATGTGTCATCTGTTGCATTATCTTGATGTTTTTATCTAAAGTCCATCTGTTGCACCAGTGGAAAGACCTGTTTGATAAATTCCAATATATCACCTAACTGTTGCAACATATGTCTAAATCTGTTTGAATTTTCCAACAGATGTGTCGTCTGTTGCAACAGATACATTATCTGTTGCAATATTTGAATCTAGTATTCCTTTTCAATTAATAAGTTCAAATCTAAGAAATAAATAAAATTCGTAGACAAAATAAAATAAATTGAAGCCTTCATAAATTAGCTGAAATAAGTCAACAAATAAATGAAATGTAAAAAAATTGTTATGGGTACAGATCTCAACAAATACATCAACAACAATTTAAGTATACTGCCAAGGATTGCTTTGACAGGCTCAAGCTATAAATATCTACTCAGTATGGACAAGTTGTTCTTCATCCGGTGCTATGGAATTCGGCTTTGCTCATCGTGGATCTTCATTGTCACTTGCGTACGGTTTTTGTGCTTTTTGTTCTCCGTATTTCCATAAAAAGAGTAGCATATTGTCAATGTTGTTCAGCAGTAGCTTCTTCTACATCCACCGGGATAGCCAGAATTGGTCAATGCTAATCACGGAGATGCAACAAAACGGAAAAGAATAACTCATCTCTTCTAGCAAATCAAACAGGTCTTTCTCCCATTTTAAATTGTCCCAAACATATTATATTTCTGTTGCAACAATGAATCAACTGTTGGGACAAATTTCTACATGAGGAAGACCTTGTATGATAATTTCCAACGGATGAACCATCCGTTGCAACATATGAATCATCTGTTGCAGCAGATAGGTAGTCTGTTGATACAAATAAAAGTTGTACGGAGAGCTGTTTGATTTGCTAAAAAAGACGAGACATATGTTGCACCAGATAAAGTATCCGGTGCAACAAGTTAGTCAACTATTGCAACAGATGTATATATCTGTTTGATAATTTTCAGCAGATGTGTCATTTGTTAAAACAAATATGTGTCTGTTTGTTTTATCAGTTGGAAGACATATAATATATTCACCTTCTTCAGCTCGTGCTGCTCTTGTTTGGACATTGTACGTTACTCAGTGCAACACGCAGATAGAGGAGTTGCAATTTTGCTTTTTTGGAAGCCTAATAATGCCTTGGAAATCACTCTTCTTCTCCTCTTAGTCCTAATCTCTAATGGAGCGGATGGAAATAAAATCCTCTTTGATGGAATGAGACCCCTCTTAGATATCAATTCCTTTACAGAAACAGTTAATGCATTAATAACATTAATCACTACATCATGTTTTATCTTGCAGTCTTGACATTTGCATGCAGAACATTCGCTGGGAAAGGCAAAATCTGTATAACCAGTATGATCATACTCATAATGGTTTTCTTTAAATACTGTAAGAGGAGCATCATTAGCACCAACAACAACACCACTACCACCACCAACAGCTCTATCAACAACAACAAGCCCACCCTCCAAAATTATTTTTCTTGTAATGATTGTTGCTCTAAACAATTCCATTTTTATTTTATCGATAACCTTAGGGTCCGATAAAGTTTGCACAGACCGTAAAGTAAGAAAAAATGACATCTTCAACTCTCGATTGGTCGAAACTAGCGACGGATGCACATTCTGACATAAATCATTACATATATTAGAATGATGATTAGATCATTCAAAAAAAAGTTTAATTAAAAGAAAAAATTAATTATAATTATACTTACTGCATCCTTCGAGGGGTTGAAGAGATCAAGAAATTTTGCATTTTTATTAGTTTTGGCCGACAACTATCTCAAGATTCTTGGACAGGAAACTCCTTCCTGGTAGTTCACTTGTTGTTTCAAATAAGGAATGACTTCAAACGTCCAAGCCTATAAAATAACGTCAATAAATCAAAATCATTATTGAGCGAAAAAAATGAATGATATCATAATAGAAGAAAGAAACATTTACCATGAAAGCCCATGGGAAACCATATAAGTTGACTGTCTTTAGCGCTAACGGAGTCAACAAATATTTGACAGTCATTTTGAAGCTTTCATACCCCCATGGATAGCTGTTAAACGCCTCAAGATCCTCGGAGAGCTTTATTAAACCGAGGCTTATGTTGTTGTTAACGTCTCTCACCCAAAAAATATTATGTACAAAACCAAATCAAGCACAATGACTGTTTGTGCTTCTTTGAAAGTCCTTTACCTTTCAATGCTTCTGTCAAATTTTTATTTTTGAAGCTTGGACCAACAATGGACACTAGGTCATCACGATCACACGACTTGTCTTTACCTTTTTTGGGTGTGCGGGATATTTTTTTTTTGGGTTAGAATAGGTATAACTTGAGAAGGAGGATAACATTTTAGTCCAGTAACTATGAAAAACTCCTTCCAACCAAAACAAACAGGCATGCCACAGTAATTTATCCACACCTCATCCATCTTATCTTTGTTTTCATACATAAACCTATGCTTGAGAAGTTCATATACCATTTTCATTTGGAAACGAGCATTGTTGTCCTCCGGCAAATCAAGATATTTTCCAAAGCAGCTGTCCCTGAAATGAGCATCCAATTTTTGTTCTCGAAGTATTTTTCTGAAGGCATTGAAAAATTTTCCCATGGTTGACTTAACCACGAAATCACCCATTAAATCTGCGGCACCATCGCACTGCATTCTCACAGGATAACGATTAATGTTGAAGGCTTTGACCAGCTCTTTGGTAGAAGGGCTATTGGCATCTGCATCATCTCTTTTGAAATATTCCTCCTCCCCGTGTTCATCATATTCTGCTCCCGATTGAGATAACGCTTGTAAAGCAAGCTCATAGAGTGGTAGATGTAGCCTAGCTGCTTCACTTGTACCTTTACTTGGACTTGATTTGGTTTCTATTCTTTTGAGAACCATATTATCTAAAATTAACAGGAACATAAAATAGTATATTATTGTTGATTAATGCATCGTTAAAAAAGGATAACAATAAATCAAACAAGCAAAATAGTAAAATAACAGTTGCAACAGATCACCGATATGTTGCACTAGGTAGTATGTCTGTTGCAACATATAACCAAACTGTTGCAGCGGATGAGTAATCTGTTGCAACAATACAAAACATTTCACTCATCTTTTAAGACAGATGAATGGTTTGTTCAACAGATCACACAATTATTGTGACATCATCTGTTGCAACATATGAGTAATCTGTTGGAATAGTTAAATAATCTGTAGCGACGGCTGAGTAATCTGTTGCGACAATACAAAATATATCACTCATCTGTTGATAAAGATGAATGGTTTGTGCAACAGGTCACACATCTGTTGCAACACATGAGTGATCGGTTGGAACAATTATCAACGGTCAATATTGTTTAGATTTCTTCCAACATAGGGTCGTCTATCGCGGCAGATGAATGATCAGTTGGAAAAATCAAGTCTTGGACTTTTCCTGTAGAAAGAGTTGGTAGGATTTTATCCAACAGGAGGTTCATCTGTTGCATCAGATCATTAATCTGATGGTTCTTCCATTGCACCAGATGGTTAATTAGTTGCATCTGATTTTTTATCCGTAGCTTAATCTGTTGAAACATATGGTAAAGTTGTTGCATCAGATTATTAATCTGTTGCATCAGAATTGTAATCTGATGGTTCCTCTGGCGCATCGGATGGTTGATCTGTTGCATTATATGATGAATCTGTTGCATCAGATAGTTAATATGTTGCACAATATGGGTAATCTGTCGGAGAAAACAGTAGCACAATTTTGTTAAGCAAAAAACAACAATTTCACCATTTTTACCAAGAACAGAACAAATCAAACCAGATTGTCCTTTTATTTTTATAAACACAAACAATAAAAATCAAACTTCAAAAAAATGCAACAAACAACAAAATATCATAATTCACTTCGAAAAGAGAAGAGGAGAGAAGAAATACCAGAAATTAGGGTTTTATTCAGACCACATTTCAAATTAGTGCAACAAATATTGAAATTATTAACCAATAATATAAGATAAGTTGGCTCAAGTTCCTCGTTTTCTTCAAAACTAAAAAGGCCATAAATTTTTACCTGTGAAAGAAGAAAAGGACCGATGAAGAATTCGAAGTTGTTGTGGCCGGAGAGCAAGGCTGTCACGTCGATTGAAGTTGAAAAGGAACTGAAATCCCAACTATTTGTAGTCGGATGTTGAAGTCGCCGAGGATTGAAATAAGAAATTTGCAGAACAGTTGGTTGGGAGAGAGTTGAGAGAAGTTGTCGAGAGAGGGATGAGAGACAGGTTGATTGAATTGAAGAGGGGAACTCGAAGCCCAACTATTTGTCGTCGGGGGCTGAAGGGAGAAATTTTGCAGAACTGTTGGTTGGGAGAGAGTTGAGAGAAGTTGTCGAGAGAGAGGAGAGAGTAGTTGATTTGGATTGAAGAGGGTGTGAGTTGGGTTGATTTGTATTTTTTAAAAGATTAGAAAGTTTTGAAAATATTAATCAAGTCCACAATTAACTTGATCAAGTTTCCTAATAATGTTTGACTCTATCTGTTGGTCAATGTCACCAATCCTTCATTCAAGACTTAAAAGACACCTATTCTTCAATTTTCTCAAGAAACCTAATAAAAAAAGAGATAGTTCCCAAAAGGAAA
Source organism: Capsicum pubescens (assembly GCA_030864215.1). NCBI lineage: Eukaryota > Viridiplantae > Streptophyta > Magnoliopsida > Solanales > Solanaceae > Capsicum > Capsicum pubescens. Next base: position 6,549,362 of record CM061543.1, read on the forward strand.
TCCTGTTTCATTAAAAAAAAAAAAATTCTAATTTTTATAGAAAATCAGATAAAGTAGAAAATTTATGACAAATCCTAACACGTAGTCAGCTAACTTCATGGCTTTCCTTAACTTGGAATAAACTTTCACCGTATAGGCGCTCTCGAAGATGAGATCGCTAACATCAATTGCCAAAGAATAAAATCACAATCTTGAATTTGTCATTTAACTCAAAGTAATGTACTAACGCACACTATTTATTTTAACATCCTAGCTAGCAAAACTTATGATTTCTCTACCATTGGATATTAATGGGGGAATTTTATCATTAAAAAATAAAAATTGATTTAAACAAAAAGAAGGAAAATTGCATTTGTATCTTTCTCAATACAAAGATCCTAACCACAACATTTTTTTCTCTTTCTAGTTTTGGAAACAAAAATGACTTTACAAAGTCCTCCATGATCACAACTCACAAGTGGTGTAATGCGCCGCCACGTGTCAATTCCTTTATCACATGGCATGATGGCAAGATGAGCTCTCGATCTTTTCCTTATTTTCGCCTCAAGAAAATTACCGAGAAGAAACGAAAAATAATGTTCCAATTTGTTTGAGATTTTGATTATAATACAAAGTTGGGAAAAGTTTTTTGCTTTAGTGATTTTAAATTAAATTATAAATATATGTAAAATGTATTAAAATATTTTTTAATTTTATAGTTTTAATAGGGACCGTTTGTTTGGGAACAAGTTATTCCGAAATTAGCTATTTTGAGATTAGTTATCCCACCATATATGTGTGATAATTTATTGGATCAGTAAAACATAAATGATGGATATAAATAATTCATTGATTAACTAATACCTTCAACCAAAATAAAATAATCTTAAATTTTATCCCAAGACTGTTATAACTCATACCTCACACCAAATGACTCCTAAACATATCAAGTCAAAAATTACTATCAAACAATTTAAGGCGAGGCTCCTTGTGATCCGCCTCTTCTCACGACCTCATGCATAGTGAAAGTTTTAATGTACTGCACAACACTTTTTAAAAAAAAAAAAAAAAAAAAAAATTGTCCAGCAAAAGAGAGTACACTGTTTTTACAACGATTTTTTTTTTTTTTTTTTTTTAAAAAGAAAAAGAGTATTTTCTTAAAAAGACAAATTAATACAAACACATTGAAATAGAGAGATTTAAAAAGAAACAGTGGAAAATAATAAATTTCATTTAAATGAAAAGGGCAGGAGAAGAAGGGATAATAAACTTGTGGAGAAGTCGCGCTACAGCAACCATAATACTAGGGCTAAAATTCATCCTTCCAACTATATTATCTGCATTCTATTATCCTTCATTGCTTCTACACACAACCATAAGTAAAAACACCCCTAATTTTGCAACAACAAATGGCTTCATTGAACTTGTTCTTCACTCCAATAGCAACCATAACCACACAACAACAACAACAACAACAGAGAAGAAGTGTGTACACCTTCGCTACAGCGGCGAAGAGTTCGGGTGGAAGCAGTGAGGAGAAATCACTTTTGGATTTTATACTTGGAGGTTTACAGAAGCAAGACCAGCTACTGGAGACTGATCCAATTTTGAAAAAAGTTGAGGACAAAAGTGTTAGCACTACGACTACTACTGGAAGGAAGAATTCTGCTGCTGCTGTTGCTCCTAAGAAGGATTCTAATGGTGGTGGATTTGGTGGACTCTTTGCTAAGAAAGAATGATTACAAAAGGAAGTAGTAGTCCAATGCACTAAAGGTCTCGCTTAATTATACTATGTGAGTCTGCTTAATTAGTACTACCATTTTTTTCCCTTATTGCTACAGTCTTTAGCCTATTCAGAATTGGGGAAAACAATAATATTGTGCTTCCTTGTATGGGGTTTATGATTTTCTTCGCTCTGTAATTTATATATATATTACTATTGAAATTGAGCAATTCACTTGATATGAGCTACTTTTTTTGCTGTGCGACATTGCTTGTTTGGTGGTGCTGGCTGCATTAGTCTACTAAATTATGAAGAATTGGGGTGCCATCAAGTGTGGCGGAGAATTTTGCAAACACGTGCAAAATAGCTAACATTTAACTTATATACACTATATAATATGTTAATTTGTCAATTTAGAAATGATGTCAATTTGAACTATAAATTGACTGTGCTGCACTTGCTGTGAGTTACCTTATATATCATGAGATTAAAGCCAAAATGTTGAATCTAATAAGAAAAATGGACTTCAGGAAGAAAGAATTAATTCGACTCTAAAAACTAGTTAAAAGGTATGAATTGTCCAAAATCATATGAAAACATATGACTGACAATACCATTTACTCTCAACCTATGTGGGACTCTAAGGGATCGTTTGGTCGGGAAAAAGTTATGGCTGAAATTAATAACTGGGAAATTAGGCTTGATACATCTTGACACTGAAGGGGAAAATAATCTTGAAAACAAGAGAACAATTACCTGATGAAAAGCAAGATTTTCGAAATTTAATGTTGTATCAGTATAGTCAGAATGTCATGTCTATATTAAAAAAAAAATTAAAATCAGCATCTCTTAAAGGCCATTTAATTGGAATTGAATAGCACAATGTTTTTCGTTTAGATTATTGATGAAGGGAAAAATACCATGTGTCAATTGTTGATATAAGGAATTTAAGCAGCCATGCAGGAAGCAGATAACGGATCGAACAATAAGTAATTTTAGTTATAAAATTTCGCTTTATAAGGCTCAAATTGACTTATTTTCTAGGTTCAATCAAATTAAATTATTTTATTATCTAAAATTTAAGTTCAAATTTTTGAGAACTATACAAAAATACTATAAGTTGCAAGTCTTCTCATATTAATGAGATAAAAAATTATATATCAAAATGTTGGATAAAGTTTATACAGTTAGACTTTTGATAAGCAAACATAACAAGTAAAATTAAATGAAGGGATATGTCATATAAAGTTTGAACCTTAAAATATATTTAGGAATGGCTTAAGAGCGAGGATAGTAAAACTGGCTACTTTGGCCGCCCAAAATATTGAGATGCCAAACTTTTTTGATGGCGCATTTTATGATTTTATTCACTTTAAACTATATTGAAATTGCAAAAAAAAAAAAAAAAAGGTACAAAATTTATATTAAAAAGAACATCGTCTATGGGTTTTGCAACTAATAGACTACATATATAATTATTAAATACATCTGGGTTATTCTGTAATTAGTTATTCTTCAGTTCTCTATATATACAGCTGTAACCCCTTCAATATTAAATGAGATCAATTATTATTAAATCTGTATCATGGTATCAAAGCTAGGGTTTCTTCTTCCGCCCAAACCCTAATCTCTCCTCTTTTCCGACGTGTGTGCGCCGCCGCCACCGTCTACACCACGCCGCACGGCCTCCCTCCTCCGCCGTAGGTCGGCGCCATGGACAAGGTTATTGATCCTCTGTCAAAATTACCGTCTGGAGTAAAATTACTGCTCAGGAATCTCCACAATCTCATCCCCGAAAAATTATCTGACAACAACTACCCGGCCTGGGCACTTAACGTCCGCACCGCCCTCGCAGCCAACTTGCTGCTCGGATGGATTGACGGTGCGGAGAAGCCGCAGCCCGAGACAGCCGAGAAGGACGGCGTCAAGCTCCCAAATCCCGACTACCTTCCGTGGATGATCGTAGACACTCAGATCCGAGCCTGTCTTCTCGCAGTTATTAGCCCCTCTGTGCACAAACACGCCCGGGGTTTTCTCACATCGGCTTCACTTTGGGACGCACTAGCCACAAGGTACAACTCTGTGTCCACGGCTCATATTTTTCAGTTGCGTGACAAATTGCATACTCTTCGGAAGGGAACGAAGACGATGACTCAATACCTTGATGATGTGGCCTCTATTCTGTCTGACCTAGATGCTGTGAACGAGATTATTCCTGAACGAGACGTGGTGAATGCCGTGATACGTGGTCTTCCGGCTGGCTATTCCTCTCTCAAACAGCATATTCGCCTCTCGCCTGTCGAAATCACTCTGAATCAACTGTCTGGATGGCTTAATGCAGAAGAATTGAATCTAGACATGGAACACAAATTACTGCTCGGAGAAGCCAGTTCCACCCCTGGCGTCACGGCTCTTTACTCGGCTGGCAGCGGAGGCTCGGCCAGGGGTCGCGGTGACGATCGCCGTAACCAAGGGCGAGGCAGCGGCGGCGGTGACCGTCGAAACACCGGGCAGCAAGGCAGAGGCGGGCCTCCACCGAGGGACGGCTTCCAGTCAGGCCGCGGACAAGGACGAGGAAACCAGCGGATGCCCACACGAGATCTTCCGACGTGCCAAATTTGTGCTAAACGGGGCCATTCTGCGGCTAATTGTTGGTATCGTTATGATGACTCGCAGAATGTAAATAGCCAGTCCGGAGGATCAAGGGCGATGCATGCGTCCACAAACGCTCAATCTGGCGATTGGTATCTAGACACAGGTGCTAACACCCATGTGACGTCGGATTATTCACAACTTCAAGCTCCTCATCCGTATCATGGCTCAGAAACTATTACAGTAGGCAATGGTCAATCCCTTCCCATCACAAACACCGGCTCTGGGTATGTCTATACCCCAAATGGTAAATTTCATCTCTCAACCCTTCACCACGTCCCTTCCCTCACATCCAATCTTTTATCTGTTTATCGCTTTACTAAAGAAAATAACTGCACCCTCATTTTTAATGACACCAATTTCCAGATAGTGGACAATACCACGAACCGGGTGCGGTACACGGGCCGCTGTGAGCATGGGCTATACACTCTTCCATCCAGGTCTCCGTCTGTTGTGAGTCAAGCCATTCTCTCGTCAACCTGGCATCGCCGGCTTGGGCACCCATCATCCGCCATCACCAAATCCATTTTATCTTCCTTAGGTTTTAATTTTTCAGAAAAATTACATTGCGAGTCCTGTTCAGTGTCTAAATCTTGTCGTTTACCTTTTTCACTGTCTGAACACAAGGCCACTGCGCCATTTCAATTAATTCATTCTGATGTTTGGGGTCCAACCTCAGTTCCTTCTGTTCAAGGTTTTCGTTATTATATCTGTTTTGTTGATGATTACAGTAAATTCACTTGGCTTTATCCTCTGAAATTTAAATCCGAAGCTTATACTATTTTTGTAAACTTTGACCGAATGGTTCAAAGTCAATTTAATGCCAAAATCAAAATTTTTCGAAGTGACAATGGCAAAGAATTTGTCAACAATGCATTTGGTGTTTTTCTTCAAAATCTAGGGGCTCTTCATCACACTTCATGTCCATATACCCCTGAACAAAATGGCGTTGCTGAGCGCAAACACCGTCACCTAATAGAAACAGTTGTTGCGCTCCTCCATGATTCCACCTTACCTGTTTCCTTTTGGGTTGATGCCCTTGCTACTGCCAACTACCTCATAAATCGCATGCCCACTCACACTCTCTCCAACTCCACTCCATATGCCCGTCTCTACAATCATCCACCCGACTATATCCATCTCCGCCCGTTTGGGTGTCTAGTTTATCCCTGGTTGCGTCCGCACACTCAACATAAACTTCAACCTCGGTCCACCCCTTGTGTCTTTCTAGGCTATTATCCCACTATCAAAGGTTACAAATGTTTCGATCCTGTATCTCAGAAAACATATGTTTCCCGTCATGTTCGTTTTGTGGAGGAACAATTTCCTTACACAAGTCTTTCCTCTACTCCATACTCCCCCAATCCACTTGGCGTTGTGCCATTATTTCCGTCCTTTTCTCACGCTCATGCTCCGGCTCACTCGGCACCTAACCCGGTACCCCACTACACCACTACCCACCCGAAACCCCAAACCTCCCACCCGAACACCCAGCCGACTGCCACACAACCCACCACTTCCCTACATCATACTCCTAACACACATACAGCCACCCCATCCACCGCTGCACATCCCAGCTCCCACGGCAGCCCCACCCAACCCCCGCCCACACATCATACAACTCCACCACCCCTTCCTAATCACCCTCCACTCAACACTCATCCTATGACAACCCGAGCCAAGGCCGGTACCTTCAAACCCAAAGCCTACCACACTCAAATACCCTTTGATGCACATCCCACAACTGAGCCTACTACCTACAACCAAGCCTCCAAAAATAGTTTCTGGTGCCAAGCTATGGATGAGGAATTTCAGGCTCTGAATGAACAACGTACATGGGATTTGGTACCTCTGCCTAGTAACCGAAAGTCTATTGGGTGCAAATGGGTGTTTCGCATCAAACGAAATTCAGATGGATCTCTTTCTCGCTATAAAGCACGTCTGGTTGCAAAAGGGTATCATCAGGAGTATGGTGTGGATTATAAGGAGACCTTCAGCCCTGTTGTTAAGCAACAGACTATTCGTCTGGTCTTGTCTCTTGCTCTTCACTATGATTGGCCGCTTCATCAGCTAGACGTCAGCAATGCCTTTCTTCATGGTCATCTTGAGGAAGAAATCTATATGGTTCAGCCACCGGGATATGTTAATCCCAACCGTCCTCACTATGTTTGCAAGCTTCGCAAATCACTGTATGGCCTGAAACAGGCCCCTCGTGCCTGGTACACACGTCTCTCTACTTTTCTGCAGGGTCTTGGTTTTCGCACCTACCATCATGACAACAGCCTCTTCACCCTTCACTGTTCTCGAGGGACAGTCATCATTCTTATCTATGTGGATGATATTGTTATTACAGGCAGCTCGTCGTCACTCATCACTGAAATTACTGAAGCTATGCATCGTGACTTCAAACTTAAGGACCTCGGTCCTCTGGAGTTCTTTCTTGGCCTCGAACTCATCCGCAAATCGGGAACCATATTGATGCATCAGACAAAATATACCCTTGAACTTCTAAATCGGGCTGGAATGACAGACTGCAAACCCGCGGTCACTCCCATGGCAGTCCGCCAATCCCCAGGGCCGAATACTCCCTTTGCCGATCCTACACTATATCGGAGCCTCGTCGGTGGACTTCATTATCTTGCTGTTACTCGTCCGGACATCCAATATGCAGTCAATCGAGTCTCCCAATCAATGCATGCTCCCACAGAACAACACTTTCAGGCCTTGAAACGCATTCTGCGCTATCTTCAAGGTACTCTTCACTGTGGAATTTTATTTCAAAAGGGCTCGTTTGATATATCTGTTTTTTCTGATTCGGATTGGGCTAACGACAAAGATGATCGAAAGTCCACTACTGGATATATTGTTATGATGGGACCGAATCTGATTTCCTGGTGCACCAAGAAGCAAACGCGAGTGTCCCGTTCCTCCACAGAAGCAGAATATCGTGCCATGGCTGCGGGTGTTGCTGAAGCCATGTGGTTACGATACCTTACGGATGCACTTGGCATTCCCCCCACGAAACCACAGATTTATTGTGACAATCAGTCCACTATTTGTGTTACCAAAAATCCAGTCCTTCATGATCGTATGAAGCATGTTGGGTCTGACTGTCACTTTGTTCGCGATGAGGTACTTGCAGGAGCGATGGCCACGCACTATGTCCCATCTACTGACCAGCTTGCTGATATTCTCACCAAGCCTCTTCCGTTACAGCCTTTTCAGTCTCTCTGCTCCAAGCTGCCCCTCGTTACCGCTGATCAGCTTGCGGGGGGATAATAGACTACATATATAATTATTAAATACATCTGGGTTATTCTGTAATTAGTTATTCTTCAGTTCTCTATATATACAGCTGTAACCCCTTCAATATTAAATGAGATCAATTATTATTAAATCTGTATCAGCAACAAATCTTATGTGGGGTAATATAATGCAAATACATGTTTAACATTATTTTAGGGCTTTGAATTAAACAACTCAATTTTCATATTAATAAATAAAGTTTTTTGCAATAACATTAAGGTAATAAATTATAAAAATATGTCTAACATCTTATTAACTAGAATTACTCATAAGTTTTATTAATTGTAAAATTAATATGTGAGATTTGTTGACACCTAATATTTACCCTCATCTACTTAATTAATTGTTGAGATATTCAATTTCGAATATTTTTTAGTAATTATTTTGCAAAATTGAAGCCATTCACCAATCACACGTCATTTTACTAATTTCTAATATAAAACATTTATTTATATACTCATAAGAGATTGATGTATATTATTCTTAAGCATTTTAACAAATAGAGAAAACAATTCCCGCATTATTCCGCTGGATTCTGCATTTACATTTACGAAATCAAGTAGTATTATTTTCTCGAATCAATACCCACGTCAAGTCTTAGAAATGAACTTATCTTAAATGGACCAATTTACGAGGTCCACGAGTTGGAAAAAATTTTAATAGGATAAAGCATGAGCTGCTGAATCATAATATTTCTCTATTTTGTTTGTTATTTTATTTGTTGAGCAATTGTATCTTTTTTATTTTAACATTGACTAGTTAATCTATATAAATTTCTTAGGTATTGTCATTTTAGTTTTACTTTCGTTTTCCTTTTGTTTATTCATATTTCTTCACCTAAATAAAGTAAATAGGCTTTATAGTTAATTTTATCAAGTAGTAAATTATTTCATGTCAAAATATGTTTCTATACTAAAAAAAAAAATCTCAAATGATAGCAATTTTCATTATCATTTCTTTTCAGAATTAGCTTCTTTTCAAATTAATTAAAATTATATCAACCGTTTTAAAATTTAAACGGACATTCTTGAGTGCTTAATTTTCCTTAATTTATCGTGAAATTGTTATAGAATTTTTTTTTATGTTTTGAAACAGTTTACAAGTGAAAAATCATTTTCTCTTAAATAATTTTTAAATTTCAAAAAGGGATAAAATAAGATTAATTAAAGATCTAATGTTATTTAATAATATTACACTAGAAAAATAAGTTTATAAAAATAAAAAGATAAATCTGAATAACACCTCTTATTAGAATTTTTCTTTATATCATTAATTTTATTCTTGCTTTTATTTTTTCTTTTAGATCACTAGTATATATACGTGTTATCACTGACCAAAGAAACACTGCAAAAACAAAACGTCCATTGAGTCCGTTTGGGTGTATCCGATCGGCAAAGCTCGTGAAATGCCGGTGAGCAATGTTCAATTTGTTTGCTAAGGTTGGAATAGCTGGTGGTTATAACAGTGCGGGGCTGTAGAGATTTTCGAAGCAGTACTTCGTGACCTCGTGCAAACTGGCTATTAAGGGATCATTGATCAGCTTTGCTTCATTATCAAGCTGATTAACCATGTCGGCATGCATTTGCTGCTCAGGCCTTGGAAACTGCACTTGCTGGCAATCAGAATGCCGCATCACAGCTCAACTATTGTGACACGTGTAGACTGTCGTCCTACTGAAGGTGATGGTGGAGGTGATCATCATGCGTGTTTAGTCTGTGCTGTGTCTTGGTGGAGGCGCGGCTCCTTGTTTCCTTCATTAGGGGTGGCTTTGGGGCGATGCTGCTCAAATTAGTCTATCCTCGTTGACTTTAGTAGTTGAATGAATAGATTTTGTTTTTGCTCTGCTTGACCACTTTTTTTTAGTCTGTATTAGGTGTATCGGAGACAAGTCCATTTGCATGTCCTTGGTCCAAAATCTCTCAGCAAACTTGATGATTCTGTTCTCGGAGAGATAATTTTTTTCTTTTTCTTTTTTTTCTAAAAACGAAAACTATTTATGAACTAGGATGGGTGATGGGTTCTAGGACCACTCAGCGGCAGGCAAGATTAAAAATGCTTAGGCATTTGGGCACAATTTTGATTGAAATACGGAAAAAAGGGAGAAGCACCTCCAATGCATACACCACAATTTCCATATGAAAGTATCTCTCTATGTATTGTTCATATTCCTTCCTTAGTTGTACAGTTTGGCATATATTTGGACAAAATTGAAATCCGCATCATCAAGTTTAACATCCTTGCGCCGTTCTCAGCTGTCTTACCCTTCTTTTTAATGAACATTGTCTATATATTTTTGCTAAAGTAAGTTCCTCATCATATTAGTGTGTATGTAAGAATAAATCAGAACGACTGTGTCAAAAAATTACTCCAAATCGAACTGAGATTCAAAGGAAATCAAGTCAAATTGCAAGGCTTTAATCATGCATGTCCTGCTGGTTATGTAATATAATTAAGCACTAGATCTCCTAACCGAATCGAGTCCCTCCATATGGAGCAACCCACAACCCAGACAAAAAATCCAACATACTAGAACTAGAATTGAAAGTATAAACACAAAATATACTAGTCATCTAATATAGCTTAGGCTTAATCATGCATGTCTTGGTTATGTAATATAATTAAGCACATACTAAAAAAAACAAACGAATACTTATTACTCCCTCATATTCCATATTGGTTGGGCACCATTCTATTTTATAAGGTGATTAAGAAATCATAGATACAAAGGTAATTTTACTAATTCAATCTTTAAAAAGCTTTTTTTTCAGAACTTTACAAACTAGTGCGAACACTTTCAAAAATATTTAATTACTAGGGTAATGTGAAAAAAAAAATTGATTAATGCTTTCTTGATAATTTAGTAAGATGACCCATTAATATGGAATAATTATTTTTAGTAAGATCAACTAACATAACATGGGACTGAGGGTGTACTTACTGTCATGAATATCGTTTCTTGGGATGATCACTAAACTATAATAAAAAATAACACATTTATTTTCCTTGGCCCTTCCTGGATACCCTCTAGGAGAAATTAAATATGTACACAGAATAAGAATAAGAGAAAAGAATAAGCAACATGATTATCTATACCTTTAAATAAAAGTCAAGCAAAGCCTCACCTTCCGAAACTAGCTTTAGAGGTTGAGTTAGACTCAAGGTTCATTTCTATTTCTTTATAGTCTTATCTGTAATTTGATCTTAAGATCAGTAATATTCTGATTTCTCCTGATTGTCTACGTACCAAGGTTGGATTGTCCTTAAATGAATTATACCTTATTAAAACTTTGCAACAATATTGATAATATATATAATCAATCCATAAGACCCCATAAGGCACATGATCGTATAAATACATCCCGTAAAAAGACAACATTTTCTCCTAATTCTTGATCACAAATTTAAGCAGGAGCAAGAAAGAATACAATGATACTAATATGTATAATGTAATCATAGTATCTTACAACATAATTGATCAGCTAGCTAGTAACAGAATTAGATCTGGGCAAATGGGCAGACGAAGAATTGATGAAGTTGATACAATCTTTGATGGCCTCAACCCTATGATCAGAATTGATTATTTTTGAAGGATCAGATGATGGCTTAGAATTTACTGAAGAATTAACCTTCCCTGTGCTTCTTGGAGACATCATCCTCATAATAGCAACCATCTTTCCTCCTAAACGTTTGAACATTTTTATAGCTGATAAATCAGATGATGATCTCCTGAAACTAGGGAAGCCACTTTTCGTGCTATTATTTGTTGCTTCATCGGCTCTTTTTTTATTTGATCCTTTTTTTGTCAACATATTAAAGAAAACTAAGGAAGATGGTATAGACAATTGGGAGAGAGAATTTGGAATGAGTATTATAAAGAGGGTGAAAATTTGGAGGTGTCCCTTTAATAAAGAAGTGGGAAAAGAGACAGGAATATAAATGGTGAAAGCTGAGGGACAAGAAGGCTACTTGGTACGAATTCTTTTAATGCATGTCCATGGACAACTCTAATGAATGGGATAGTGACTTAAAACAGTACTCAAGAGAATTAATTGTCAAGACTTTGATGAAAATAATATATATTCAAGTTGAGTCTAGCTAGCTAACTTCGTCCACATTTTTAGAAATTTATTATTTGATGTAAACTAGCTAACTAACTAGTTGAGTAGGAAGTGGTTTATTCATAGAGTGGGATTTCCTAGAGTTAATTTGGATTAGTCAGACCACAAAGTATATATAAGACGTTGGATAGCTAACTTCGTCCACATTCTGGACAGATCAAAATGGCTGATCTAATAAATAGATTGGATCATAGTGGGGGGAGTGAGGGTTAATATCTTATGATGATGGGAAATGTTTCACATGCATACAATAATAGCATGTGGTGGTAGCACTGATTGGGTTTATGATGAGAAATGTTGAACAGGTATCCTTAGCTTGTACTACAAAAGATGGCCCATAGTGGATGACTGTTTTGGCACTACATTTTAACCTAGACCATTATATATATGCATATCAAATCAGCAAATATAATCAATCTGAACATTGCATACTAGGAGTGCACGGTGGGTACAAGTACATAGACAAACAAATAAAGCCATTTCAGAGTTAGAATTATTTCTCAAAGCTTGTGCAGAGAGAGGACCACGATCACATCCAATAAATGCATGTCGACTGATCAAAGGTGGAGTTAAGATTTTCAAGAAATGATGAAGTAAATATACAAGAAGCCGAAGGGGCCGGGGTTCACCATCTTTTACATATACATAAATTAAAGATTAATTTTAATCATATATAAACAGTGTAATTTTCGCCAAAAGATTTAGATAGAAATCTCTCGGCCCTACCTGGCTCCGCCCCCTTGATTGGACACACCAATTTCACTCTCAAGATCTAGTCTACTAGCTAAGGCAAGAGGGACTTAATTTGAAGTTTGACCCTCCCCTTCCATCCCCACCTTTAAAATATGACATTTATTGTCGGCAACTATAATAGTAAATGGCTACAAGTTGTGTGATTAATTTGCTGAAATTAGTCCAATTTAAGGACACAAACCAAACAATTTGCGGACCACCAAGACCACTAATAATACCCCATGATTCACATAAATAACCCAACACACACCACCGATAATGATATATAGCCAATCAAGTAATACTTCCCCGTCCCAAATTACCCGTTTCAAATTGAGATAAACATTGATTAAGAAAACTAATTAATAACATGATTAATTTATTATAGTACCCCTATTAAATGATGTTTACATTTTAATTTGAAGAAAAAGTAATTAATGCAAAGGGTAATAAAACGTGGAAAAAAAAATTGACAAATAAAATGAGAAATCAAATTAAGAAATTTGGAACGGAGGGAGTAATAGCCAATCCATTCTCTTCTAAGTACTTACCTAGAAGAATTCCGGTGGCCTGGTCACTCAAGTGGAACAATGAGGTCTTAGATTTGAATTTCAGCAAAGATAAAATTATTTGGTGACAATTTCTTCTCATTTATTTTAATTTTGATGGAAAGAGTCATCTGTACCTATTGGTAGTGGGAGGTGACAGGAATCACGTAGAATTAGTTGATGTGTACATAAGTTGATCCAGGTAATACTATTATAAAAGAAAAAGAGTAATAAGTTGAGGAATTTTGTCCAGTTAGGGGCGAATTTACCATTTCCTAAACAGTTTTTGTTTACTAATAGTATATAGTACTTAATTTGTATCGGATGTTGCAGAATCTAAAGCAATTCCCTATGGAATAACATGGCGCATGACAAATGGTTTCAAAGACGTGGACACTGAATCAAATTCAATGCTCATCATTAAAATGATCAATGAACGGACCAAAAGGTCAGTTATAACTTGGCAAAGTGACAAGGTAGTTATAAGTTTCAACATTGCTACAGAGAAACTAATAACTTGGCAAATTTGGGCGAGAGGTAAAAACACTGTTCTTTCTTCACACAGAATTTGACCTTGCCTAATGGGATTAAAAACTGGTTGAAAAATGATAATGGATGAAAGCCCAATTTTAAAAATTTGAGCTCAGAAAAACTCTTTTGATAATGGTTAATTTCTTTTATAAATTTTGGCTTGGGCATATATCTTTTCCTCGGGAGAAGCTAAAAAATAGACCCAAATTATGGTGACTTTCAAATTTTAGCCCCAAATAAAAAGCTATTGTTAAAATAGCCTTTACTTATTAACTCAAACTTTTTTGGACGAAAATACCCCTCCAATATATTTGCTTTTATTTCTTCCAAAACAAAACACTCTAACTTTCTTCCAAAATAAAACATCATCGCTCTTTCTTTCAATCAAACAAATTTGCACGATCATCGCTCTTTCTTTCTATCAAACAAATTCGCAGTCGTAAGATTTTTTCAGGTAAGAACTTCATGATCATAATTCTCTAATTCTTTGGGGGTGGTTGGGTAGATTTTAGCTCTGTGTAAACATCTAATTTACTGTAAATTTAAGCTTATTGATGCATTGCGATAAATTTTAGCTCGTTATATAATTAGCATACTGATTTGATTTTTGAGGAGGTGAACGTAAGCTGGAATTGGGCTATGTTGTTGTTGTAGTAACATATTTTTCATTGAGGAATTATGTCGAACAGGTTGTGGGAAGTTTGTTATTGCGATTACAATTGTGTTTGAGTAGTTGCGGGGGTTCGATCTTGAAGGAAAAGGCTGTTAATATGGGGAGTTAACGTTGATCACAATATTTTTTGGGAAGGCCAAAAGTATAAGATTACTATTAAGCATGTAGCGGATTGCTATATAATTGTGAAGGCTAGCCATGCTATTTAGGAAACAAAATTCCTTCACTTTGACTGGCTTTCCTCTTTCGTCAATCCATGGGGATTTCTTGAAGTAATCAATGAAAAATTGTGTGATATCACAAGTTATTAGTTGATTCCTCATAGAGGAGCTAATGTGGTAAACAACTGTATGGGACGATGGATTCTAATGGACAGCCATAGACACAATGACTGAGTTCACAACCATATCAGCTGGAATCTAGCCAAAATTGCAAAATGGTAATAAGGAATTAGTGTAAATACTTAGGAACTCGAAGAGTAGGTAGATGAACTGATTAAGATTAGCTTATGCAAAGTTGTGTGTTTCCGCTATGACATAAGGTATACACTATATATACACATGACTAGTTCACATACCACATTTGTTATTGATTCTCTTTCACCCATTACAACATTCAGCTTTCCTTTACCATAGCTAACAATGTAGGTGTCAATAGTTCTGTGGCAAGGAAGAAACATATATTGATTTACTAATAAAACATAAAATTCTTTAATTTTTATGTGTGCTTCATTTTGCTCATGCGATTCAAATGAAAAGCTTCAGCAATTGGATTGGTTTGCTCTTTGTTTATATGAAATACAAGCAAGGAAACTGCTAGTTAAGAAGTTCATGTAAATATTTGTAATAGAGCTCATTTCATGATAATTGTACTTTCCTTAGATGGCTTATGGCAATGTAATAATAAAGCACATGATTTGTATGTTATAGCGTTATTGACATTATAACAGGGAAGGGGGGACTCTATCTTTATCTTAAAAAAGAAAAATGAAAGAAAGACTCCTTTCCTTTTATTTCAGCTAAAATTGCCATTATACTTGTTAAATACTATTGTGATTATGAAGTGCTCCCTAATATAGTCATACATAGTACTCTAAATTGAATTATGTTTGCTATATACTATCTGATAAACTACTACGTGTAATGTTACCTTCCAAGAAGAAAAGAAATAGAAATAAGCAAAGGCTTATCTTTTCTGCTTTATATGCTTTTGGTTCCTTCACAGTGCCTTTTCTTGGTATTGGATAGTATTCTTGTTATCCTTTTAGGAAAGAATATTGGAAGTGAAAAATCATAGGCATTATTCATCTGCTATTTTCATTTCAACTGCATAAACTTACTTTTTTTTTTACTTAAACAGTTGGAGACCTTTAAAAGACAGTTGACGCAGTCTTTGAGTGATGATGACTCATCTGTAAGATTACATAATATTCATTTTTTGGCATTTCTTTTGAGAATATCACTGAGAGGGTAACCAGAAATTGCAAAAATAATTGGTTAATATCTTTAAAATTATAAACAAGAATGAACCTTATTCCACTTGACTTTTAGGATAGTGCAAAAACTAGAGACTCAATTCATCTTTTAAAAATTTTCCTTTTTCTTTATCTACTATGGTGATTTATCTTTTTTTTCTTTATCAATGGCAGCAAGCCGAAACTGTTGACATTGGCACTTATGATCAATTTGTCCAAGCACTTATGATCAGTCAGATTCTACCATACATTTTAAGTTATGTCTCATGGGCAAGAGTTGACACTGCCTTAGTCTGTAATGATTTGACAGATGATCTATAAGTCTTGCCCTAGAGGCAAGACTTAGACAGTTATGCCACATGGGCAAGAGTTGACACTGTCTTAGTTTGTAATGATTTGACAGATGACCTATAACTTTTGCCCTAGAGGCAAGACTTAGACAGTTATGCCCATGGGCAATAGTTGACAATGCCTTACTCTTTAATGATTTTACTTGTTGAAGATATATATTCTAGATTAAACTGTTACTAATCTTTTGTTTATATAAATGCTATACTGTTGAAATTGAAAACTTTTGCCCAAGAGGCAAAATATTATTCTTTAATTGCACTGCTTAGATTATTAACATATATGCAACTCTTGCCTCATGAGCAAGACTTAATTTAGAACAGGTAAAAATGCTATACTGTTGAAATTAAAAACTTTTTCCCAAGAGGCAAAATGTTATTCTTTAATTGCAATGCTTAGATTATTAACATATATGCAATTCTTGCCCTCATGGGCAAGACTTAGTTTATACAAATGTTATACTGTTGAAATTAAAAAAATTTGCCCAAGAGGCAAAAGGTTATTCTTTAATTGCACTGCTTAGATTATTAATATATATGCAACTCTTGCCTCATGGGCAAGATTTAATTTAGAACATGTACAAATGCTATACTGTTGAAATTAAAAAAAATTGCTCAAGAGGCAAAAGGTTATTCTTTAATTGCACTGCTTAGATTATTAATATATATGCAACTCTTGCCTCATGGGCAAGACTTAGTTTAGAACAGGTACAAATGCTATACTGTTGAAATTGAAAACTTTTGCCCAAGAGGCAAAATGTTATTCTTTAATTGCGCTGCTTAGATTATTAACATATATGCAACTCTTGCCTCATGGGCAAGACT
Organism: Capsicum pubescens; assembly: GCA_030864215.1. Taxonomy (NCBI): domain Eukaryota; kingdom Viridiplantae; phylum Streptophyta; class Magnoliopsida; order Solanales; family Solanaceae; genus Capsicum; species Capsicum pubescens. The sequence goes on from CM061543.1 coordinate 6,566,270, forward strand.
TAGTTTATACAAATATTATACTGCTGAAATTGAAAACTTTTGCCCAAGAGGCAAAAGGTTATTCTTTAATTGCACTGCTTAGATTATTAACACATATGCAATTCTTGCCTCATAGGAAAGACTTAGTTTAGAAAATTGTTGTACTGTGATTATAAACATCAAATACAAATTGTTTCTAATATTCTTTTGCTCAACACAGGTTTCAATATGCATTTTTTACTTATGGCGCTTCAATCATTGGATGGACAAACTGTAGACCGATAATAATGGTAGATGCAATATTTTTTATGTCAAAATAGCGTGGTGTCCTCATGATAGCAGTGTCAAAGGACATAAACAACAAAATATTTTCTTTGACTTTTGGAATTGCAGACTCAGAAAATAATGAGTCTTATAACTGGTGACAGAGAATTCTTCATTGGTAAATATATAAAAAGTGAAGTTGTAATTTTTTTAGTATACTAATAAACATTGATATAAAATACATAAAGTAAATTTAGTAGAAACTTACATCAACAATAATGTCAATTAAATTTGAAGACAAAAGTCCTGAAGAATTGGAAGCAACATCAATGGAGAGATCGTCTATTTCTTCATCAGAAGCAACTTTCATTTTTTTTTTGTTTATCAAGTTTGAAGATTTGAGAGAAATCCAATGAAGAGAAAGAGGAGCAAGAGAAAGAGTATTTGAGAAAATGAGGAAAAAAAAGATAAACAACAAGTGTATTTGAAAAAAATCTTAAAAAAGGATAAATAATAAAAACGAAAATAAAGATTAAAAGACAAATGAATTAAAAAAAGAAAAAGAAATGAAGAAATAGATAATGGTTGAGAAAAAAGAAAAAAAAAACAAAGGTTGAGACAAATAAATTAAAACATGAAAATAAAATTAAAATAAAAAATAAAAAGTGAAAATAATAAAAATTAAAGGAAAAAATAAAAAAGTGAAAATAATAAAAAAGAGAATAATAAAAATGTGAAAAGAATAAAAAATAAAATTTGAAAGACAAATGGTATGAAAAGTGTATAAATATATTTTAAGTACAGAGGGGCAAAATGATACTTGTACCATGCATAAAAAGTACGGAAATTTATTCTTTAAAGACATTCCTATTTGTGGTCAAATATTTAAATCCACCCACATTTGAATCTATGACATGTAATTTTATGCTTTTCCTCCTTGTAATAATGGAACCTATTAGGTTTCCAACTTTAAAGCCCAATTCCATTTGGTTTGACAAAGGGACTTTTTTGTACAAGGATGAACTCTTCACTCTTCTTATTTTCCAAGGTATTTTGGATAAAATTTCAATACACCGACTCTGTAATTTTTTCTCTATCAATATATAGATTAGGCCAAGTCTAATCCCCACCAATGATGGTTTAAAAAAATAAAAGAAAAATTTGCATCGAATATACGTACGTGGATCCGATTCAACGCACAACTAATTTATTGTGAAATTTTGTGGAGTCATTACCATACGTCAATCCAATTGTGATCGAGTAAATTGTTATGGTAATTTGCAAAGGCTTTTAGATGTATCATTATTTATTTCTTATATGATTAATGTTAATAATAAATGTTGTTTCTTCTTATGTTAAGTTGAAAACCTTTTTCATTTCGCTCCTTAATTAATGTAGAGCTCAAACTAATTAATCAATTGCTTAATAAATCTTCAATACGTACGTTAACGTACCATAAATTTATTTCAAGTTCAATGATGATAAGCCTTTGAGTAAATACTTGTATCTAGTTGTTGGTCACACCCAATAATTATATAAATTTGCTATAGTTAAGTGATTTGATGAAGTAAAATGAATGTTAATTAATCATGATAAATGCTAAAAGTCTATACACACACGCGTCATCTATTGGTGATTCTAAGATTGCACACATTTAACGGAAGCCGTTATCGAAAGATAGTAATTACAGTGTTATCCAAAACAATTCTAGTGGTTCGATTATAGCTAGTAGTCTTAATTAATATCAAAAACTAAATTTACTTAATTACTATGATTTTAAAAAAAGAAAAAAAAACTTACCACCATTTATGCAAAATCATGTATATGCCACTAAGAATTTCCATCGCATGAGTCGCCCAACCTTGTCTGATTCATTTGATGAGCCATCAGAATATTAGTGCTAAGAGGGTTCATTGGAGTATTATTTTCGAAATTACAAATTTCATATTTCAAAATGGGACTAATTCTATATATATCTTCTAATAATGGATTCAAGAGGCTTTCGTGTTCCTCAATGCTCAATGTCATATCATCAACTACGTTATATTTAACTATATTTAAGATAATATTTGTAGAGATCAAAATTTTGTGGACTCCTCCGTAAGAAAACTTCAATTTCTATTAGAGTTCTTGAAGGTTATTTGTTGTTTTCGGGTATCCAAAATTTGTATTTCGGCACAACAACTTCAACACAAGTTCAAGTATAAAACAAGAACACTTATGAAGTTATGAAACACCTTCAACACAAGATCAAAATGACCTTTCAAATAAGTGTGTTTTTTTCAGAATTTTATAAAGAAAATTAGATGAAGCAGAAAAGGCCAAGTCCTCTGACTTCACGGAGTGTCCTTAAGAAAATAATTCTCCTCAAATACCCGAGGTTGCGGAATTTTCCTCTCAAAATAAAATGGCATAACAATCCGATTGTAGTGGTACATCAAACTATCGGATTCTTTTCGAACTCACTCAACAATTAGATGATCACACGAATCGGAGTATTTCAGAAAACAAGAAGTATTTTAATGCAGAAAAAATTTTCATCATGTCTAAACGTGTGGAAATATGCAAGTTTATATAGTCATTAGGTGCTCTTTCTGAAAGATGACAATGGTTCACCGGAAAGGTGTATCCTTTCTGAACAGTCATGTCTGTTCATCAGAAAGTGTGTGTCTTTTTCGAACAGTCACAAACATACAAACAGTCATACCTTTTTCTGAAATAGTTTGGCTTTTACTCGAAGAGTTGTGTCTTTTCGAGCAGCCGCAATCATCATTTCTGCATGTAGAAGCATGCACATTAATGGAGGTTCAAAAACTACTGGAATTTCGGATTGGATTTTCCCTATGTTTTAAATAAATTTTGTCCAAAAAATTAATCACCGAAGTCGAGCGACGACAGTGCAAGGCACCTCTTGGTTCTTGTCTCACTTACCATATGGAGTAAGTGTTTCTTAATGTAAACACTTGAAAATTTTCTTCTTCCACCAATGTAGGAGAATTAGTAGATTTTCTCATTTTTTAGTACACTTTCCATTTTGAGTGTTATCTCAATTTTTTCCTCCACTTGGTTCCCTTCATTTTTCATTCACACTTTAATCTTGAACCCAACATTATTTACCCTTGGTGACTAATTTATTCTAAATCCTAAATTACGTCTAAATAAAGGGGTAAATATTTCCTTAAAGAGGCATCATGGGATATTCATAAAGAGTTCTCACTATACTAACGACCTTCGAATTCCGAAAAAAAAGGAGAAAAGTCAAGAGAGAAACAGAATTGTATCTACGTATTCTTGATCAATAAAATTTTTGTTTCTTCAAATTTTATTTATGATTGAAATTTATTTTTCATTAATTAAAATTTGTTGGGGTAAATATTTTCTTAAAGAGGCATCATGGGATATTCATAAAGAGTTCTCACTATACTAACGACCTTCGAATTACGAAAAAAAAAGGAGAAGAATCAAGAGAGAAACAGAATTGTATCTACGTATTCTTGATTAATAAAATTTTTGTTTCTCCAAATTTTATTTATGATTGAAATTTATTTTTCATTAATTAAAATTTGTTGGAAACAATATTATTTCCAAATCAGAGATCAGAACGCCAATGATGGCCATCCAATTGTTAGAGGATCAAACAACATCTTTTAAAAATATAAATATGTTGGATTAATTTTTGGTCAAAGTCATCGATAGATACTCAAACTTGTTTCGAAAATTCACTTAGACCCCTCAACTATGACCTGTACCTATTAGACTCCTACCCCCCTTCCAAATTTTGATCCAATTGAACATTTTTTGCCTACATGGCACTGCGCGTGTAATGCACTTGCTGTAGACGCGTGAGAAATTTCTTTTTACTAAATTACGAATTGAAATGCGCCAAGTGGCACTGAGAGGGTCCAAAAAATATTAATTAAAAATTTTATATTTAAATTATTTATTAATATAATTTTTAATTATTATAATTTCTTAATTCTTTTTTATAAAAAGCATCCCACCCCCCTATGTCATCTTCATCACAGCACCCCACCCCACCCCGCATCTTTATCGTTTCAACCCTACCCCACCCCCGCGTCTTCGTCGTCACCCCAATCTCGCATCTTCACATGAACAAATACTTTTTAATCCACCATAATTATTTTTATTTCTTGAAAATTTTTAATAAAATTCACTTTTTTTCCCTCCACTAATATCACCATTTCTTGAAAAATTACAACAAACATCACTTTTTTTTTTCATTCCTTGGAAATTTTTACAATAAAGATCACTTTTTTGTTTAAAAATTACAAGAAAGATCATTTTTTTCTCCATTAATATCACCATTTTATGAAAAAATTTAATAAAGATGGCTTTATTCTAGACCCCTTTTGAATTCTTGAAGTAAATTTAAACAAAAATTTTGTGTGTGTATTTTTGAGGTTCACAGAAAAATTTAATGGAGAAGAGGAACGTCGGGGGTGGAGAAGAAGATGAACGCTGAGGAATGGTGGGGGAGTTTTTTACTTTCATTTTTAAAAATAATTTATAATTTATTTTTAATAATCAGTTTTTTATTTTTATTTTTTAAATAAGTTTATAATTATTTTTTAATAATTTGGATCCTCAATGCAATTTTTTATTTTTATTTTTAAAAATTTTATAATTTTTTTTAATAATCAATTTTTTATTTTTAAATAATTTTATAAATTTTTTAATAATTTGGATCCTCAATGCCATTTTTTATTTTTATTTTTTAAAATTTTTTATAATTTCTTTTTAATAATCAGTTTTTTATTTTTATTTTTAAAATAATTTATAATAATTTAGATCCTTAATGACATTTTTTATTTTTATTTTTTTAAAAATTTTATAATTTTTTTTAATAATCAGTTTTTTATTTTTAAAATAATTTTAGAATTGTTTTTTAATAATTTCCTCAATGCCATTTTTATATTCTTTTTTAAAAAAATTATAATTAATTTTTAATAATTATTGAACCCACAATGCCACGTGTCAGCTTTCAATTAGCTCGTTTTGCCACATCACCGCGTATGTGCAACACACACTTTGAGCTTTTAGCTGATAGGGAAAAAAATATTCAATTGGATCAAAATTCGAAGAATTTAGGGATCTGATAGGTACAAGTCTTAATTAAGGAATCTAAATAAATTTTCGAAACAAGTTTGAGTGTCTATCGATTACTTTGACCTTAATTTTTTATCATGCTATACATATGTCTCTGTCTTCCTCTAACTTTAGTGCGATTGGGTCCCACATTCTCAAACTTTATATTGGCACAAAGTCTCTTGACCAATTATATTTTAACACAAAACAAAAATATGCCGCCTGTGATTGTTTAAATTACAGAAAAAGAATCTTTGAAACGATGAGAAAATTTTCAAAAATGGCACAACCGAAAAAAATATACTAATAAAAAAAATAAAAGCAAATACAACATCTGAAATATCTTACAATCAGAAAATAACTGTCACAAGTTGAAATTTCACTTTTTTTTATTTTTATTTGTTTTAAAAATATACTACTACTACTACAACAATATCTTCCAGCTAATAAACTGCCAAAAAAAAAAAGGGATTTTGAGTATGGGCTCCAATTAGCCTCGGAAAAGGTATGTGTACACACAATCCTCCCTGAACATCACTTATCGAGTTATATCAAATATATTATTGTTGTTATTGTTGTATAATCATGATAAATTAATATGGAGTATTATGTTATGCAAAAAATTGAATGTAGTAAATAAATTGTGACGCGGTTTCCTCTCTTTTTCGATAACGACATAAAGGGTAAGAGGAGAAGAATATAGGGAGTAATAATATATTAAGACTATCCGTCTTATACTAACATTTTTCACAAAACAGATTTGAAATTATGCATGTGAAACACCAATTAATTATAGATTATATTAGGCCAGAGAACAAAGTGGAGCAGACTACACATTTTTTTCACCTATTTCCAAGAAAGTGGATCTCAGCAGGCTGAAAGAAAAATCAAGGATTTAACGTTAATAAATTTTTATGACGACCTCAAATTAAAAAATTGCTTGTTAGTTAATCAACAAACTCGGTAGGGAAAGAGCTTTTTCAATGAGCATAAATTATGTACATTGTCAATATAAGAATATTAAAGATAATTATAAAAATACTCAAGTAGCAGTGTGTCTACCTTAGTTAGACTATATTATTGAGAATTTATTCCAAGACATAAAAGTATATTGAGAAGAAGTGTGTACTCACACCGTAGTCGTAGTGGCAGGGGCGGTGCCCGGCCTTGTTAGGGGGTTCGGCCGAACCCCTTCGACGGAAAAATACATCATTTATACATGGTTAAAATTATTTTTATGTATTTATAGTAGGTGTTGAACCCCCTTCGGCTACGTTTTCTTCGAATATTGAACCACCTTAATTGAAATCCTGGCTTCGCCGCTGCGTAGTGACATAGTGTTCGCATCAAACTAAACACATTCAGTCTTAATAAATGCTTATTTATTATGATGATTAAGTGAAAGTACCAATGTACTACTATTCTCTTCGTCTCAATTTGTGGGCGAGCTTAAAAAAAAATATAATAAAATTTATGAAATTTATCGTCTAAAATAAATTAAAGATGTTTGTATGATTAAATTGACATTTTGAACTTAAAGAGTCGATTAAAACTAAAAGTTGTAATACAAATTGGGACTAGAGGAAGTATTAATTTCTACTTTCTAGATGTAAACATTAAAATAGAATAACTTTTAACCCAAGTAAATTAAATTCCTTCCCTTTAAATTTGTTTAATATGGAATAGGATTAAAGATTGCATAGCCAATAATTATTATATAAACAGAAAAATAATAATTACATTGTATCCAAGTGCAGCCTCGCTACCTTATTTCTGAGTTAGTATTACGGCGCTTTTGGAAAGTTTTTTTTTTTAAAAAAAATAAAATAAAATCATATGCTGCCAAAAGTAGATACAAATTAGCTGTACCTGAAATATTTTTGAACCAATCAAACAACATATAAGTGTAGCCGCCACGTCAGATTAATATCTTACTCTATATTACCTGTACCTCTTCATTTTCACTTTATTTCTACTATTTTAAAAATAAAATATAAAATTTTTCCCATACGTAAGTAGTACTGTACTATATAAATGGACAGAAACCTTTGCCCCCTGTCCTATTCCTCCAAAATATTTTCTTCTAAAATCTGTTTATCTATCTGCGTTATTTATTAATAAGATTAAGATCCCTTTCTTCATATTCTTGTACAAAAAATAATTGGAATTATGGATTGTATTTATAAAAATCCAAATGCAGGAATTGAAGAAAGAGTAAAAGATCTTATATCAAGAATGACAGTTGAAGAAAAAATTGGTCAAATGACACAGATCGAAAGAGCTGTTGCTAATCCTTCTGTTATTAGAGATCGTTGCATTGGTAGTATTTATTTTTCACCTCCATTAAAAACCTTTTAATTATTTATGTTTTTTTTTTTTCTCTTTTGCAAATGTATTGTTACTTTGAGCTAGCTCCTTAGCCCTTTTTTTTTTTCTCTTTTATTAACTTCCTAATTTTATTTATGGATTTTTTTTATATTGAATTGTTTTGCATTGGTATTGACATTGAGCTAGCTCCATAGCCCTTCTTTAATCTTTTTTTTTTTTTAAATTCCTAATTTTATTTATGGATGATATTGAGCTAGCTCCATAAGCCCCTTTTTTAACTACCTACTCCCTCTTTTTCAATTCATTTATCATGTTTTTATTTGACAAGGAGTCTATGAAAGTAAAAAGTAGTTTTGGATCTTGTGGTTGTAAAAAGGGCAGCCGTGCACTAAAGCTATCGTTATGCGCGGTGTCCGAAGAAGGCCTCACCACAAGGATGTGTCGTACGCAGCCTTATCTTGCATCTCTGCCGGAGGATGTTTTCGAAGCTTGAATCCGTAACCTCCTGGTCACATGACAACAACTTTTTCAGTTACTCCAAGCTCCCCTTCGGATCTTGTGGTAGTAATTTAACAATATTTGAATCATATGGCCTTAAACATGCCACGTGAAAAACAATGATTATAAAGTTGCCAAAAGAGGAAGGAAACCATCTTTTTAAACGAACTAAAAAGAAAGTTAAACAAACAAATTGAAAAGGATGAAGAATATTTATGGGTTTTTGCTATTGAAATTTTTGCATTGGTATTGATATTGAGCTCCATAGCCCTTTTTCTTTCTCCTTTTTAATTTTTGCTCCCTCCATTTCAATTTGTTTGTGTGCTTTTGACTTGGTGGTACAGAGATTAAGAAATTAAAGAAGATTTTTGAATCTTGTAATGTTAAATTGAAGATATGTAAAATGAACTAAAATTTTCTTTAATCTTGTGGTCTTATTAAAGAATTGGCGAAAAAGAAAAAAAAAGATAATTTTTTAATGGACTAAAAAGGAAAGTGAAACAAACAAATTGAAAAGAAGGAAGTATTATTTATGGTTTTTGATATTGATTTTATTTTATTTTTGGGAAAATTTTGTAGGGAGTGTTTTGAGTGGAGGTGGAAGTAGACCATTTGAGAATGCAGAATCAGCTGATTGGGCTAATATGATTGATGGGTTTCAAAAAGGTGCTCTTGAGTCCAGGCTTGGCATTCCTATTTTCTATGGGACTGATGCTATTCATGGCAACAATAATGTTTGGGGTGCCACTGTTTTCCCTCACAACATTGGACTTGGTGCCACCAGGTTAGTTATTAGTAGATGATTTGTTTTGACTTGATGGACAAAATGACTTGATGATTGTGTTGTCAAGGTAGCGCCTTTACGGCAAAAATGGTTTGGTAGCAAATATCTTCAGCTCAAACTGTATATGTATAGTTTTGTTGAAAATTATGTGTCCGTTCTAATCAATTGTTATGATATAATACTAGTGCCGACTTAAAATCTTGAATCTGCTTCTGTTTTTGCGCGTAAATTTGTGAAGTTGTACTTGTGAAAAGAGTAGTGTCTTGAAGTGGATTTGGTGTTTTAGAAAGGCTGATGATTTGTTTCAACTTGATGGACAGAGTGACTTTGATACCTGTGTCGTAAAGGTAGAGCCTTTACAAAAAAAAAAAAAAAACAATGATAAGGTTGCAAATATCTTCAGCTCAAACTGTATATGTATAGTTTAGTAGACAATAATGTGTCAATTCGTATGATAAGTTGCTTGCACCGACTTAAAATCTTGAATTTGCCTCCATTTTTGCGCGTAAATTTTGAGAAGCTGTACTAGTGAAAAGAGTATTCTTGAAATGGATTTGGTATATTTTTGCAGAGATGCTGATCTAGTAAGAAGGATCGGAGTTGTGACAGCACTTGAAACGAGGGCGTGTGGAGCTCCGTATGCTTTTGCTCCTTGTGTTGCTGTAAGTCAAAAGAATTTTCCGTTTATGCTACTGCAGTATCCAGGGCAGAGTTTTATGGATGTCTTGGCTATCAAGATTCTGCTTGAAGTAAAGATTTTCCAGGACTGTTAGAAAGGCGATTTAAGAAACTAAGATATTTATTACAGTCTTCTCTTTCTCTTGTATGTTTCATAGAAAAATAATCCATATCAGTTCACTTTGCCACAATAAATTTGGAAAACACAAAATTCAAACGAACTTCTTTGTTTCGCTATTATTATGCTGGAAGAGCAAGAGAGAAGGGCAGCAATCTTGTGTAAAAGAGGAATTTATCTGGATATTGATAATATACCCGAAGTATTAGGCTTTACAAGGGGTCGTTTGGTAGGAGGGATAAGGATAACTAATTCCGGGATTAATTTAGAAGAGGAGCTTATCCTATGTTTGGTTGAGAAAAAGTGTGTGAGATAACTCATCCCGGGATTATCCCGGGATTGTAGTGTTTTTCTTATCCCTATCCTGGGATTAGTAATCCCGAGATAACTTGTTTTCCAGCCAAACAACCCCTTAGAGCCTTGTTATTGCCAGATTAAGCTGTTTTGTAGTCTTTGGTTAGCCCTTCTTGGGGCCATATAGAAGAGGAAATACTAGTTTGATCATTTATTTTCTTCTAAATAGAATTTAATTTAACCAGTTTGTGGTTGTATGGTTCAACTGAATTATGCCAGGTTGCCAAAGACCCTAGATGGGGAAGATTTTACGAGAGTTACAGTGAAGATACAGAAGTTGTCAGAAAGATGACCTCCCTTGTCTCAGGCTTGCAAGGTCAGCCACCAGAAGGACATCCATATGGCTACCCTTATGTTGGCGGAAGGTAAAGATGAATGATGAGTACTAGAATTGAATTTATCAATCCTGTAGAACTTGTGTCATCTTGCAAAGTTAGAGTCAAAGTTATTCACCTATCAAAATATGTTCATCCTGCGTAGTTGGAAGTCCTTTATCCAAAGTTTTGTTAACAAACTAGTAGAATGATTTACATCAAACTCTAATAATGAAAGCTAGGTGTAAATGGATAATTGAGCTTTCTTAGTGAAATGATGTTGCTTTTATCGTCCACATCTTATTTGGTAACTAAGTGCTTATGATATCCTGATATAACAATTACCCCAAAGATTACTCTTTTGGAGATTTGCAGCTTTCTGTCAATCTCAATAATTTGTGTTACTGCAAATACAGAAATATTGATACTAGTTTCTTGATTCCAGAAATTATGTCATGGCAAGTGCAAAGCATTTTGTTGGTGATGGGGCAACTGCGTATGGTACAAATGAAGGAAATACAATAGCATCACACGATGAAATGTTTAATGTCCACCTAGCACCATATATAGACTGTATCGCTCAAGGAGTTTGCACTGTTATGGCCTCCTACTCCAGCTGGAATGGAGACAAAATGCACACTCATCGATATCTTTTAACAGAAATCTTGAAAGAAAAGCTTGGATTCAAGGTAAACAGATTTGAACTTAACTGCACCCTGAATATAAAAGAGCTGAAAGATATCTTCTGAACTTTCACTTGCACCACGGAAAAAAAAAAGAAGTATATGACTTCTTTATTTGGATTAAGTCGGATATTTAACATGCCAAGCCTCTTTCTTCCTATTCCTTTGTCCTCTTTATTACTGTACTGTACTCTTTTTTGTGGGGGTCTGTCGGGGGAGTTTCAAGTGTTTGATATTTCCCTCAAATTTTCTGCTGTGAATTTTTTTAAGTGCACCTCTATCCTTGTTCTAATGGGGCGAAAACTATATGCCTGCGATGTTGAGAAGCTTTGTTATTAAAAAGCGATATTTTGGTGCAGGGTCTCTTGATTACAGACTGGGAAGCACTTGATCGGCTTACTGACCCTCACGGATCTGATTATCGTCAATCAATCAAGTCAACCATTAATGCTGGAATTGATATGGTATGGTCAAAACCTTGTGTTGGAAGTTACAAAAAAAAGCAGTTTTTTAGCCTAATTCACACTATCTGTTTGCACTTTGTGAAATACTTGCAGGTCATGGTGCCATTTAGGTATGAATTATTTTTGACGGAGCTGCTATCACTGGTGGAATCAGGGGAGATACCGATGACCAGGATAGATGATGCTGTTGAAAGAATCTTGAGAGTCAAATTTGTTGCTGGATTATTTGAACATCCGTTTACAGATAGATCATTGATAGATTTGGTTGGTTGCAAGGTATTCTTACATCTTTCTGTTGCCTATTGGGACTACTTAGACGTTTCTGAGTCTAATACTATTTTCTCTACATTTATAAGAGTACAACATCGTCTCATATTGGAGAACAATCGCATAACATGAGTAGGCAAGAACCACTTCTTAGAAGAAACTCCTGTTAAAATGGATTAATAGCCTCCCAACCCCATATTAGTCACTGCTGGTGTTGAAAATGTTTTCTGGAACCTCGTCTATCATACTCTTCCCTAAATGCTCAAGTTTTAATGAGATTACATGTGAGTTGTGACCAGTATTTGTTCTGTTCAATTGCTGAAATCCTCCGCTAGACTCTTCTATAGTTGTTTCTCATATGGAATCTAAACAGCAGTTGGCTATATATTGTCTTGCATTAGCACAATAGTGATTCTGCATTTCACTATCTTGGATCTGTTTTAAGTCTGGTTATTTTTTTCACATTATTTAAGGCACATAGAGATCTAGCATGTGAAGCAGTTCGCAAATCCTTAGTTTTGTTGAAAAATGGGAAAGATCCAAAGAAACCATTTCTTCCTCTAGATAAGACCGCCAAAAAGATCCTCGTTGCTGGAACTCATGCTGATGATCTTGGATACCAGTGTGGAGGATGGACAGCTACATGGACAGGACTCAGTGGCAGAATCACAGTTGGTAAGCAGTTTCTGATTACAAGTCTCTCCCTAACATGATCATAGACAATACATTATTAAGAGAGTTCAGTGACCATACAATACTAATCGAAATCCAAAGTCCCATGTCTCACTTGGTCTCTCAAATTGAAGAGAGATGAACTTTAGTTTTCAGTCTAAACTTCAGGAAGTAAATATTTCATTGAGTATCTCCTTGTTCGGGCATATTGAAACATCTACACATTGACTCAACCATCCTCTCTCATTATTTGCACACTGCTTCACTTCCATTGCACCTTGTTCGCAAAGTTCTGCTTATAGTTAATTGTGGTTCTCCCACTTTTCACAAAAGAAAAGAAGGGAATTTAATTGTGATCTTCCCTTGATTGAGGTGGTTATGAGTAAGGCCAGTTCAAGTTTGTCGATCAAGATTCTTATGAACTCTCATTTCCAGTTACTTTATGAACTATCCTGATCTCAACTAGTTAATATGATCCATTTTTCATAGGCACAACCATAATGGATGCATTACGGGAGGTGTTGGGAAACAAAACAGAGATAGTCTTTGAGCCAAATCCTACGCCGGAAACTTTTGCTAGTCACGACTTCTCTTATGCTATAGTGGCGATTGGTGAGGGTCCATATTGTGAATCTGGTGGTGATGATCCAGAGCTAAAAATTCCATTTAATGGAACAGAAATCGCAACTTTTGTTGCTGACAGAGTTCCCACGGTGACAATTCTCATTTCTGGAAGACCTATGGTGATAGAACCACCTCTCTTGGAAAAAGTAGAGGCATTTGTCGCAGCTTGGTTGCCTGGAACTGAAGGAGCAGGGATCACGGATGTCCTTTTTGGAGATTATCCATTTCAAGGGAAACTCCCTGTTACGTGGTTTAAAACTGTGGATCAATTGCCAATGCATGCTCACAGGAATTCCAATCCTCTATTTCCCTTCGGATTTGGGCTGACATCCTAAACAGGCAACTAAGAGAGGCGCTTAAATGTTCAAACGAGACAGCCATGGATTCAATATCGCCATACCAGCCAGTAATTCTTTAGTTGTGGTCCTCGAGGGGAACTTCAACTGTATTCTTGCTCCTGAAGGGAGGAGTTAACTAGATAGAAATAGTCATGTATTACTGTTGTATCTCAAATAACGAAAAAAAACAGAAGCTACTAGCTGTATCTTTATGTGTGATGTTCAATCGAGATTATGATATCATGATGGTTATATCAAGCTGAGTTCTGATTTTGCCTTATTCCTATTAACAAAGGCACTATGTTTTGTACCCTTGCCCAGTTACAGGCTTATCGCCTTGCAGGCCTATAGATTCTTTTTCTCTTGAGCCCTCAAGGTTTTGGTTTGGTGGTAAGAGCACAGCACGTGATGCATGAGTTGTGCACATGTTACAAGTCAGAATCCTTCACGGACAAAAGCTTGGCATTTAAGTGGTTCGAGTTTGCTTCAGCTTGTCTGCGGAGATGGAAAAATGATTCGTTTTCTCTGGTAAGTAAGAAAAACCCCCACATGAGATCATTCAAAGATCTCTTTGGTCCACCGGGATACCCCAGCTAGCTTTTTTTCGACCATATCAGTAATTGTAGCATCAATTGTAAAATGTAAACGAGGTCCTCTGCTTGATCCATTGGAATATCTTCCAAGAACAAGAATCAGAATAATGTAATCCGAATGTATTTTAAAAAAAAAAAAAAACAAGGGAAACAACTTTTGTATGCCGAAAGTGCTAAGTGTTGGACTTTCATGTGTGGCTGTAGTTGGTGAAAGAAGAGATGAAAATTGGAATAAATTGACTTAGTGGCTTCCCTTCTGCAACTTGCAGATTAATATGCTCTTTTCTTTTTTTTTTCACAAAAGAATGTTACTTTTTGTCATATCCCCTGTAGGTATGCAACTGTTTTAGTAAACCAAATTAAGCATAATGTTCTTGATGAGTTTGAGTTTGAATATACTAAGTAAGCTAGATGCTACTGGTCTTTCTAAAAAGTTGCTTCTACAGTTGGAGCAACCAAATTACACAATAAAGTACGCACATGATCCAATTGATAATAGTTATCCATACCTAGTGTTTACATCGAACCAAATAATTTAACTGTAAGAGTTGCTAGGTCGGATGGCAACAATCACGAATAGCTGGAGTATTTTAAAGCACACTGATATCGTCGACTAGTTAGACATAAAAATAAAATATTGAGATTGAATGATCTAATGGAAGAAAGGTTAATGAAGAGGCCATGACCAGCACCAAGACAGAGAACAGTCAAATCTTTGTTTTCTTTTTCACTTCCTTGTATTTTATTTTTTTAATAATTTAATGAAGAAAAGTTGGTATGGTAAGGTAAGTATTAAATTACAAAGCAATCATATAGGCTATTGAATAAAAAATAGTACAGCACTCGTGCAATATTCATACCAAAAATTGACTAATAAATTTAAGAAACTTTTGAAGTGAATGAGTCTAAAAGAGAAAGTCACTGTAATTGATTACCAAAACACTAAAAGGAAGAAGAACAAGTCCATTTTTTAGTAGGAAAAATCTGCCATGAATCTTACTTTATTACTCCTTAGATCATGTTAGTTTACTCATTAATCAATGTTCCTACAAGTTTGTATCTTAATTTTCAAAAGGATCTCTTGAAAGAGATCTCTAAAAAGGACATATAATCTCCAAGAAAAAGGAAAGGTGGGGGGTAGATTTTGGATTATGGGAAGGTTTGAAGAATAGGATGCTTGAGTTAGTGGATTGTAGACTCAGCTTCTACTAGAAAGCTTGCAAGTCAAGCGCGGTCAAGTAAACCTGTCCTTGCAATCAGAAGCAAATTCAAAATTTAAACGTGATGTAATCAATCTTTATGAGTTCATAACACAATACTTATCAGATTTTTAGTGATTTTTCACATATACAGTAAAGCTTCGCGTCAAAGAATGCAGGTGCAGCTGACCCCATGGAACCCACACTCTTTAAGTTGTTAAATGAGTGCTTACTGACTCGGACAATTTGCATTCACCATCCAATTGCAGTGCTTCTTTGTTCAGTCTAATTGGCTTATTGTCTTCAAAAAAGCAGGTACCCTTTCTCGTTGCACCAATTATCTACTGAAAATACCGTGACTTGTTGGGCAACGCCAACATCCTGCCTATGGCAAGACCCAAATGGTGGGGTTGGGGTGGTCCGGGGCGAGTCATGATTGAACATGGCGCTTGCTTGGTTTGGTTAAGAAAATAAAGTTTTGCCCTTGCTAACAGATATAACATTTGGCATGATGGCAAGCGCTTGATCCTAGGTCTGAAGCACTACTTTTATTGTACCATCAACAGGGAAACATTTGCATCCAAAAGAATAGGCCAAAACTGCTAGGAATATCCAGTGTCACTACTGTCCATAGTCAAGATACAAATGCCATAAGTTTCTAACAGGCTTTTATTTGTCTGTGGTGTTCATTTAGAACATAATATCAAGTGATATAGCATGATCTTCCTGAAATGCAAATACAAGATATAAGGAAATAAGTCAATAACAGTCACTCAGATCATTTTCCTTGCATCTCTTGTAATTCTATTATGCCCTCAAAAGGATTTTACAGGTTTCCGTCCGTTCCTCTATGCTCATCTTATATGAACTCCACTTGTACAATGGTTCTTAAGTACAGACTGCAGAGAGTAAGGATTTTTAGGACTTCCTAAAAGGACACACTAACTCGAGGCTTACTTGAAGTGCCAATCAACATATTCACAAGACGAGAGAGACCGATGAAAGCAGAAACAAAAACTAACATGCTGAATTGAAAATAAGCTTTTTCTTAAGGCGGCGCTGATCGAAGTTCTGATAATTTGGATATGCCTGTGTTACGCTTGATGGTACTGATGTGATGATTGCAGCTGAAAATTCATACTTTGAGATCCAAAGTAAGGTTCATGCAAAGCACCTCTTTGTAGGCTTTGGCTTTGCATTTTATTGTTCCCATAGGAGTTTCCTCCATAAAGAGGGGACATAAACAAACTTCCTTGAGCAGAATTGAAGCCCATGGGTGTCCCATTATTGGCCTGATTCCACTGAAACGGCATTTTGTGCATGGCATTGGCAGCCAATTTCGGCTGCTGCGAAATCACAGCTGGTTGATCAGGTGAAGTTGGTTTCTGGTAATCTGGTGAAGACGTTTGATTGTCGTTGAGATTTATAGTTGTAATGTCATGAATACTCGCACGTCTTTTATCTTTGCCACCAGAAAGTTGTCTAATAAAGTACTTCTGAGCATGGCTAGCCACTTGAGTTGGAGTTCTAGTAACAACGAAGTTGCGCGAGATGTTCCTCCAATCCCCCTTTCCATACTTTTTAAGCCCCATTAGAAACAACCTGTACAAGAATCAAGAAAATTCCCTCGTCAATCACGAATTTGATCACACAAACATCAATGAACTTGGAAGAATCTTTAAAAATTCACACACCAAAACCAACTCTAAAGGTACATATATATCAGCTTTCTCAGCACCCAAGATTCATAAGCAACAGTCAAAAATACTTTGTCCAAAACATAATATATTCATACTACTTTTCAGGGATTTTCACATGTACGCGGATAATAACGAGTTCAATTGAATCCGCTCCTAACAATATGCCAACATATTGTTTATTAGCTGGCAATTCATTATTCCACTGCCTACCATGTTTTGCCAAGTTGTTTGGTGCACTAAAGTGATATAGGGATACAAAAAACAAGAGAAAATATAGAGTGGTCCATACATAAAGTAGCCAAACATGCATTAAACCAAAAGAGAGAAGAAAAAAGAAAAAAAAAAAAAAGGCCACAGTAAAAAAGCAATACCACACAGAGAAAACAATCATGAAGAAATTAGAATTAAACTCACTTATGTTCTTCTTCTGTCCATGGTATACCCTTCTTCCTCTCTTGTTCTGGAGGCCTATTAGACAAAGGCCTTTTACCACCAACAACATAAGTTTGCTTATACCCATCAAAACTATGACTATTCCCCCATTCTAACGTAAAAGGTGAAGTACTATAACCAGGAAGAGTAATTAATCCAGCTTCAATTCTACTCACATCATCTTCTAATTCCTTATATTGCCTTATCACATCACCAACACTTTTCCCTGGTACCATTTCTGCAACTCTTTGCCATCTATCTGGTGTGTCTTTATCAAACAAAGCAAGAGCATTTTCAAAAGCCTTGTTCTCAGCTTGAGTCCATTTAGTACTCTTTCCCTCATCAAGAAACCAGCTTGGATTTGCAAGATAAGGAGCTGGTGATAGAATCTCCATAACCCCTTTAACTCAAAACCAGAAAGGAAGAAAAGTTACAAGAAAGATAATTCAAGAATGCATTTTTATGAAGCAAGAGGAAGTTTGGGGGGAAACCCAAGATAGGAAATGCAGAGAAGTGGGGTTTTTACAATGGAAAAATAAAATATCAGTGTTAAATCAACAAGTCAGCATCTATGAAGGGGAATCAGAATACCCTTTTAACCATATAGCCACCTCCCTCCCTAACCTGAGGAATCTTGAAAAGACTCTAACTTTTCAATGTCAAAAGAAAAATACTAGATGTTGTGATAATCTTAAAATATAATAGTAATTAAAAAGAAACAAAGGGGTTAAGCTAAAACTTAAACAGACAAAGATTATCTCAAACCCAAATTAAATCCAAGAAAATATTCTTATAAAGATCTGAACTTTACATAAACAGTGAAAG
Source organism: Capsicum pubescens (assembly GCA_030864215.1). Taxonomy (NCBI): domain Eukaryota; kingdom Viridiplantae; phylum Streptophyta; class Magnoliopsida; order Solanales; family Solanaceae; genus Capsicum; species Capsicum pubescens. The sequence continues at coordinate 6,584,490 of CM061543.1, forward strand.
CAAGAAAAAAAAAAAAAAAAAGGAGAAGAAGGAAAATGAGAGGAAGTTTCTAGAATTAAGAGTTCACTAGGTGGAGAGAAAACGAAAAGCTGAAAATATTGTGGAAACCCAAGTGAGTAAATAGTGAAAAAGACTCTGAAATTGAGAATTCTTGGGGGTATAATAAGAGAAGAAAAAGGAAAAGAGCAGTGAGAAATTTGTGTCTGCTTTCTTCCTTCCTTTTCCCTTTTATGACTGAACAAACAAAACAAAGAAAAAAGAGAGAGAAAGCAAAGCAAGAAAAAGATGGTAAGAGAACTGGACCAACAAGAAATTAGTAGTATAAACAAGTTACTCTGTCCCAAACTGTATCCGAAATATATATATCGTAGTACTTATCCACTTGCTAAAAATATATATATATATTCGAAACTACTTGTTCACTGACTAAATAAACATAAAATCAACTAAAAAACTTCATTTTGCCCTTACCATCAATACTCGTTAGAAATGTAAAGTAGGTAAGGTTTCAAGAAAGTATCTCCCGGATAAATTAGTATGATTATTTCTTTTATTTGTAATTTCTTAAAAAGCGTATAAAAATAAAAGTGATCAACTAATATGAAACGAAGAAATATAATAATATAAGATTTTGAGGAATTAATTTAAATTTTATTTTCCCAAAACAATAAATTATTGGAATAGATGAAGGTGGTGGATTATGATTGGATGGAAATGGTGCTTGTGGATACTGCAACTTATGGAAAAAGTTTTCTTATTATAGTACACACTCCTTCTACCTCTCTTTTTTTTTTTTTTTTTTTTTGCTCCATTCGCAACTAGTACAGAAAAAGAAGAACAATCAATAGAAAAAGTTTTAATAATTGTTTAATTTTAACTTTTCACATTAGTATACTCCTCCTGTTTAAAAAAAAATGATCTATTTTTCTTTTTAATTCGTTTAAAAAAGAATAACTCTTTTCCTTTTTTGATAATATTTTAAATTCAATTTTCTACATAGTATGTTTAGAACCACAAGATTAATGGACATTTTGATAAATTTGACAAAACTTTAATTTAAGGTCACAAGATTCAAAAAAAATCTTTATTTTTTTTAACTTTGTGTCAAGTCAAAATAAATCATTCTTTTTTAAACGAAGGAAGTACTTAATACCAAAAGATAAGATATTTTCATACATTTCTCATACTTTTACTTTAAAACGACAAGAGTCAAAAGTTTCTTTACTTTCTTAAATTTTGTACCAAGACAAATTTAGACAAATATAAGTTACTCCTTCCGTTTCATTTTACTCGTCCCAAATTGGGAAGACACAGCTATTAAGAAAAATAATAAATAACATGGCTAGTTTACCCTAGTACCCCTATTAAATGATATTTACATTTTAATTTAAAGAAAAAATAATTAATACAAAGGGTAAAATATGAAGAAAAAAAAATTTCTTGTCTTGATAAGTAAAAAAAGACAAGTAAAATGGCACACCATATTAGGAAATTTGAAAGGGTAAAATGGGACCGAGGGAGTAAAAGAAAGGAGTATCAAAATAGGAAAGCTCTTTATTTTGTACTCCCTCAACGTCAATTTTCATTGTGCATTTCGATTATATATGTAACTAAAGAAATAAAAAAATTTAATATAATTTAAATAAGACATAAATATTTATATGATAATAAATAATATAAAAGAAATTAAAATGAAGCTATTTTTTAAAGATATTATTTTATTTGTAACAAACAATATAAAAAATTATAATCACATAAATTATAAATTGAGCGAAAGAATAATTTATTAAGATAAAATGAAAAATAGTTTGACTGCTCGTATCCATGGAAGCTCAACTAAGCAGAAACTCGTAATTGGTGAATGGGCCCCAAATTCATATAGGCAAGTGGCAACCCACTAAGTTAGGCGTTGGATAATATATACCTCAAATGAAAATATAGATATTTGCAGCAAATTCGAAAAAACAAATTTAAATTTATATTTAAGTAGAAAATATTTGTGAGATTACGTTCAATATGTTATTATTGTTAAACAATACATTTTTGACTTTAAAAAATAATTATATTTTCTAAGCTATCACGATTATTTTTTCTAAGATTACTTGTTTGGAGTAACGCTTTCACTTTTGTGCAAGAAATGTAAGTTGAAACTATATATTCAAAAAAAAAGGTTCGACGGATAATATGAATTCTCTGACTTTCAACTATGTATCAGAAAGGTATGAAATACGCAAGAATGGAAGAAATTAAAAAAAGAGAATTTTCTATTTAAATTGCATTGAAATTTATTAAAAAAAAATAACAAATATAACTGGAAAAAAAATTATAATTTTCGACTTTTTCTACTTAGATTTATTATTATGATTTGGTAGTGACATTTATGTGATTTGAAAAAGGGAATGACTCATGTTGCTGTCAACAGGTGGAATGTCCAAACCAATCACCTTTCATAATACATGATTAAGGTCAGTGATTGACCTCCTAATTAGGATTAGTTTTTGACTTTTTTTTTCAACAGGTTTTTTTTTTAAAACCGTTCATTAAGTTTAATAAATTAAATTTTAATCACTAAACACTGATTAACAGGACTTTGTTTATTTATCAAACTCTAGTTTAATACTAATGTGTTCTTTGTCTCAACTCAAATGGCTGCTACTTAGCTGATTTGAAACTTCAAACTTCATTATTTTTTATAATAACCTGTAATTAAATATTATAGTGAATAATTAAGTGTTTTTCCGAATTATATTCAGAAAAGAAAAAGTGTATGTCATATTGGCTGATGCCCTTAGAACACAGAAAGAAAAACTTCAGGCGCCAAAAAATATTTATTTTTAATTATACTCAATTTAACTTTCATCAGTTAACTTTAAAACAACAGTCTATACTTTTGTATGAGGTGAAATTTGGACTGGATACGTACTCGAATTAGAAAGCGATACATGGCAAGAAGAATAGGTCAAAAGTGACTCACTTGAAGCGACACCAAATGAGATTATTAGAACATGACTTGTAAGGGTAAACCTAACCACGAAAGATCTAGAGCCAAGATATGCAAGGCCTGTGTCATATCGATGATGTCCGCCTAGATCTGGATATACGGGATCATGCACCAAGCTGTGACTGAACAATATAAGGTCGAGATGAGTTGAGAAGTCTAACTGTTGTGGTAGAGTTCGAGATCTCCGTCAGTTGCTACCTAATTTAAGTAAACGTGTATTTAATGAGGGCCGGGTGAGATCCACGGAAGCAGCTCCTTAGGATTTAGTTACGATCAGTCGTCCATCCACTTGTTCTAAATCATCTGAATTTTACACATTTACCAGGATTACTTTATATTCGTAAGCTCTAAAACTTTGTAGGCATTTGGGTTTTGGGTCTGCTGGTATAGTTTTGAGCAATACTCCTCTTATGAACTACTACCTTTTTGAGTTGACCTAGATTCAAGATCCGTTATTTATTATAGTAATTAATAGATTGAGTAGTCAATTGTTATCTAAATAAGCATAATTAGCATATGCCATTTGCATCAGACTATATTAAATGGTATAAATGAGTTGAGAAAATGCACTAATTAATCCTTATTAGGTAAAAATTTATGTGCTAATATTTTATGCAGTGTATATAGTAATCTGTGCAAACACATAGGTGTGAGTGACCTTTTTTGGGAAGTCAGTCCCTTTCCTTTGGTAATAGAAGACCCTGTCACTGCAACTGTATTTATTCTTTTCAATTTAATTATTTTACCTTTTACAATTTAATACTCCCTTCGTTTCAAATTACCTAACCTAAATTTTCTAATTTTATTTCTCATTTTACTTGTCTTTTTCATTAATCAAGAAGAGAATTTTTTTTTCCATATTTTGCCCTTTGCATTAATTATTTTTTCTTCAAATTAAAATGTAAACATCATTTAATAGGAATACTATGGTAAACTAGTCATGTTATTAATTATTTTTCTTAATCAATGTGTCATCTCAATTTGGGACGGGTAATTTGGAACGGGTGAGTAGTTTCAACCTCCCCCCACCACACACATTTTTACTCGTCTCTTATTTCTATGATAATTTTTTATTTTTATTTATCACTATTAACATATATTTTTTTTATTTTTATTTTTATCTATTTTATTTTTATAGTCATATCAAGTACTCCCTCCATGCAAAATAAAATGAAATGAAGAGAGTATTATTTTCTTAGGTGTCGTTTGGATGGAAAATAAGTTATTTCGAAAATAGCTATTTCGGGATTAGTTATCCCATACTTTTAAAAAAACATTATAATTTTAGGATAACTAATCTCGAAATGAGTTATCTAATGCATTTTGTCTCAACCAAATATGGAATAAACTCATTTTCTAAATTAATTTTGAGATTAGTTATTCTTATCATTCCTGCTAAATAATTCTTTAATAAATGTGTTAAGTAATATGATAAGTAAAAGTGAACGGATGAAATATCTATTTAAGATAGTCTAACAATTACCCCCTCTGTATTGGGGGTTTTATTGCCTCTTACATTTTTACAAGTACAAAATAGTGGGACCATTATAAAAATATCTTTGATTGGGTAGCATTCCCATATCATTTGTGAATTTGTTAAATTTGTAAGATGGCAATCACATGCGTTGGCTCCATTGGGGGAGTTAAATGGAGGCACATTGGATTATAATTCTGACTCCAAGAATGTGGGGACCAATTGATAATTATTGTTGGGCATCAATAGATTATCGAAACGTAGAACTTTTAACTATATGCTGTCCTATTGGATTACTCATCCCAATTAGAGGTGGGCATGGTACAGAACGATACGGTATTTTAAAATTTGGTATGAAAATTTTAATTTTCGATATCTAAAAAAATAATATCATTATCATACCAAATTAGTTTGGTATGATTCGATATTTTCAAATTCGATTTTGATATTTTACGGTATGATAATTCGGTAACCATATTTTATTTGAATTCGACTTACATATATTCATATAAGAAAACTATAACTTTAAAAACGTCTCAAGCATATAAGACTAACAACTACCTTTGTCAATCAATTACACAAAAAGAACATTTAGTTCAAGATGCAAACTCCGAACAACATTACCTAAAGTTAAGCATAATACTCATAAATAATAAGCTTTCCAAAAAAATTATTTCTAAATAAAAATTACTTTTATGTTCAATTGGCTAATGAATGATATATAAATATATTTAATAATCTTAAATATAATATATATGGATTTTATATATTATTAAAAAACTTCGGTGTGGTATACGATATTTCTGTATTTATTGTATAAATATCAACTACCGTACCAAATACCAAAATAATTTAAAACTCTTACCAAACACCATACCAAATACCATAACATCCATATCACGGTATAAAAAATTTTAATTTCGAAATGATATTCGATATATACCATACCATGCCCACCCCTAATCCCAACCAACCAAAATTTAAAATTAAATATCCGAAATCATACGAAAAATGTTATTATAAGTTACAATTCTTCTCAAATTAATCTGATGAGAAAATATATCACATGAGTCTGTATAATTTACCACTCAAAAAGCAAAATATGATATGGTAGGAGTCGTTTGGTTGGGAAATAGTTATCCCGGGATAATTAATCTCGGCATTAGTTATCCCGAAATTTCCCGGGATAACTTATCCCACCATGCATATGGGATAACTTATCCCATCACTATGGTGTAAATGATGGGTTAAGTTATCCCGGTATTAATTAATACCTTCAATCAAATATGAAATAAAATAATCCTTTATTTTATCACGAAATTACTTATCTCTTATACCACACATCAAACAACTCATTAAATTTTTTTTTAACTTTATAAGGTTTGGATTTTTGAACTACAGTATTAATATTAATAACTGAATTCTAAACTTAATATTTGTATATACTTTTGTAATACAAATACTAATGTTGTTTAAGCAAAAACTAGGAGCTTCTAGCTTAGCAACCAAGCACACTTTTTGTGCATTGATGGTTTGTGAAAAAAAAGAATAAGAACGTCATTGTCAACCATGAATCTAAGAATTTAAATTTATAAGTACGGTATAATCATTACATTCTTTTGCCTTTTAAATAATGCAGAATTTGAACTTATTACAAAGTGTATTTATACTCTTTTCAGTTCTTATTTATCCTTTTAGAAAATTGAGAAAGTATTAAACTGTTTAAAATCCACCCGCATCACTACAAAGGATACAACATATAGTATTTTCTCGATTCCAAATTAACACTCACTTTAGCTTTAAAAAATGTCTCAAAGTAAACTACTGCTTAAGAAATTCTTGAGAAAAGTTGGCAACTGTTTCCGCGTATACCTTTAATAATTAATAACAACCAAGTAGTTCTTTTTAATATTGCTTAATTTTTATGGATAATTTAGTGAATTTTTTTTGGTAATTATTTTCTTTTCCCTTAATGAACGTAGAAACAGAGGCGGAGATAGCTTAGCAGCGTTGGATCTATCTGATTATGATATTTTTGACGCAGAGAATATATTTATGTCCAAAAATACATTAAAATTGCGATGAATAATAGGTATGAACAGACAACATTAGAAATACAATAAGTTCAATACTGGAAACCTTAAGGATTGAACTCAACTTAAATTCTGGATTCGCATCTGTGTGAAAAGAGCTAAAATGACAGTTAAAATGATAAAATGACACGTAAGGAATACGTAATTATTTACAAATTTGAGAAAACAACAATCATGATTCAATGAAAGTGTCTTGTGGTTATTGGTTAATGCTAGTAAATAAAATTCTTGATAGATTTCAAAAGAACTCTAGACAAAAGGTCTTCGGATGAGTGATGAGTTATAGGAATATTAAACTTGTGTTCCCACATTTTTTCCAGATCCAAAGGCAGATAAAATATTTTACTCCAGATAGGCCATAGGGTAAAAATGAGTTGCAGATTTAAGTTAAATAGGGACTTTTATTGTTAGTACCATTGAAAAGAAAGTGCAACTCGTTAAACTAAAACGTGCGCTGTATAAAGCGTTTTGCAAAAAATCGAATCACAAGAATTTATCGTACGCAGTCTTTTCCAACATTTCTGAAAGACACTATTTCCACGACTTGAACTCCTGACTTCCAAATCACAGTGCAACTTTACCGGTTATTTGAAGATTCTCCTTCATTAATACTATTGTAGAGAAGGAAATAAAACAATAGTACTAATGTTTTAGCCTTGCAATCAATACAACAAAGCGGTCCCCTTCTCAAGTGACCAACTGCTCCACTGTTTTCTTTGCTTTGTCCCTGTCCACCCTACCCCCCGCCCCTCCTACTCCTACCCCTACCCCTACTCTCCATCCCCTTCCATTTCAAAATTATTGGAGAATAAAAAAAATCTCCTTTGCATCATTTCCATGGACATCTTCTCAAGTCTAGTTTGGTTACGTTAGGGAAGATTGTAGTCAGATGGTTAGGATGACTCTACTTTTAACCGAAGCTCGACTCATAAAGACGAAGAATATCTAACAGGATGCGACTTTACTCTTTAATCGACTTATCTATGCAAATTTAGATCAATTGGACTGGTAAACTTTAGAAACAAACGAAAAAATAATTGGACATTTTGAGAATTTGAGATCTTGTTTGGCCAGTTTGGCCCCTGCCTCAAGTAAATCCCAAATCAAAATTCATCATAATAGATAGATTCGCATGGGCAAAGCATTAAAACGAGTAATTCCTTTGATGGGTTTTGGGCCTTAGTGGGCCCAAGTATCGGCCCATTACTAAAACCGGCGAAGCAACTCAATTAGCTTTGACAGAGCAATCCTTTTCTTTGTCCTGATTTGTTTCATGGCTGCATTATGATTCTTTATTCATGTGCTACGATAATATTTTTTTGTTTACGTGACGAATCACTAAAAGTAAGTAAAACATCTCGTCATTTCTCTGAAAGGCATTTTCCTTCATACGAGCACACCCTTGAGCAAGGGAGGAGCAGGCCGAGAGGTTCATCTAAACACTTTTGATGAAAAATTACATTGGTCATACATAATAAAATTAGTTTTATGTATATAGCATAGATATTGAATGTTACCTTCAACTTTTTTGTGTATTTACTTCTTGTTCCCAAGACAGGTTGGTGGTTAAAACAGTTTAGTAGTTGCTAGAAGATTCTTTTTCCAACTTGTACTAGATTAACTTTATCAAAAGGTGTATTCAGTAGGGAGGAGATCATTTTCTAAAATACTTTCTTATTTTTTCATGCTTGGTTGATTAAATCTTGTCATATTTTGAAAAATATAGTACATTCTAAAGAAACAGGTTATTTAAAAATCAGAAAAATGATTGATTTCTCCTCCTCCACTGCCCTCTGCCCCAATTCCTCGTCCGCAAATCGCAATCCCCCAGCAAACTTCTTACCGCCCCCACCCCATCGTCGACAATATTTTCCTAATTTAGTACTACTATATTATATATAAATACTCTTAAAATATGTTTTCTATGAACTTATAAAATACTAGTAGATAAGAAAATCAATCGAGTACATTTTGATAAGTACCACATACCAAAAAAGAATCAACTAAGTTGAATTGTGAGAAATCAAATAAACATTGCGCATAACTTCTCTGTTCCTACGTACTGCACCAACTTCTTTTGTGTTGTTTGTTCGTAGGGTCATTGATGGATTGGAGTTTCGCCATCATCTTCCTTCTTATTCTGTATTTTATTTTATCACGTCTTTCTTGAATGACCTTACAACCTGATTGTCAATTATGCGGGCGGCATCAATTAAGCCGTTGGTTACAACATCTGAGTTTGATACTATACATTATGTAAACATCTGAACTTGATCTCAACAAATTGGAGCAATGGAAAAACAGCAGGTCGACGACTAGTTAGATTGCAAAAGCTTTTCATGGCTTTAGTAATTAGTAGTTTCACATGGAACATGTGTCACTGTTGCTTGTCAGAAAGCCCATCACACCTCGAAAGACTAAATGATACTATAATTAATATTCAAGTTGTGGTAGTACCACATTTAATATGAAACGTGTCAATTAGCAAGCATTGCCTATTCTTCCTTGCTTAATTTGGCCTCCTTCCGAATTTGGAATTTGGAATTTGGATGATACCAATTTTTGGAAGAATTCGTTTTATTGGTCAATTTTTTAAATTTTATGTTCTTTTGCAAGATTGAAATCTTCAATTTATACATAAATTTCTTTTAGTTTTGCACACTTAAAAAATTTTGAAAAAATAATTATTTTCTAATAGCTGTTTGGTCAACCTTTTAAAAACAACTTATTTTAAAAAATACTTTTGGTGAGAAACTGTTTGTATTTTGCCAATAAATTTAAAAAAAAATTTGAGCAGCTATTAGTGTTTGATCAAATTAATTAAACGTGTTTTTCTCAAAATTGTTTTTCAAAAAAAAAAAAACTTCTAGGAAAAATTCCTTTTTTAACTTATGAAAAATATTTTTTGCTAGAAACACTCATGTTCTCTCCCAAAATTTTGGTCAAACACCTCATTTTTTAAAAATAACTATTTTTTATGAAAAAATAAATACTTTTGGAGAAAAAAAGTTTAGGCAAGCAGGTTATAAGTGATCAAGAGATCTCATTTTCGTTGGTGCCGCTTGGATTTTTTTTTTTTTATAATTTGCACAAGTAACATTAATTATGTGAATTTCTTTTTAATAACAGAAAGTAAAATTCAAATTTTATAGATTTAATATTAATATTTTTTGTGCCCCTTTGTATTATTACTAACTCCAAAAAAAGAAAAAAAACTGCAGAGAATTCAGGTGTCATTTTGTGACACGATTCAGAGTCACTAGAGCCCACTCTACATCACTTGCTCCGTCATTTATTCCTTCACCAATTGGATACTTCCTCAATACTTATATTTTTTTCCTGTCTTTTTTATTTTTTAATATTAAAAAATTGTAATTATTGACATTGTCGAGCAAAATTAGACACCACCTCTTAAATAAAATATACATATATTGCTTTTAAAAGTTTTTAAGTCACATGTGCACTTGTTTATAAATGAAATTATTGTAAAAAAAAAAAAAAAAATTGAAGAAAAAAGTTATAGCAAGAAGAATTTGTTGACAACCAATATAATAAGATTATTTCGACAAGAATTCCGTAAAGTTAAATAAAATTCTTAAATTTTACCATTTAATATGAAATTTTTTCGTCCGAAACAAGATTTAATCGAGTCGAAAACAATTATTGGATGGGAAACAAAAAGATAAAAAATAACAAGGCTGTACAAAATTGAGACCTTTTTCCCTTTTGGGTTTCATTGTTTCGCTATGATTTCATGAACTTTCTGGTCCAATCTTTTTCTCTCTTATGATCATTTCCATGTTGCCAAAGTGAAGAATAGTAACTCTGATTGTTACATATGGCGCCCCTTGTCGACATAGGATCGGAGGGAGCATCATAACGTTGCCACTTAATTGCAACTTTTACTAAATGTTGAACAATCCTGCTTCCAAAAAATAATAATTATGCAAGCTCATGTGATGTCAAGTATATCAAATAGTTGATGCTAAACTAATCCCAAATTCCCAAATACAATTAAGAGGAATTTGACTAATTTAGTTCTGATACAATAGTTTATTGTGCCATAGGCAGCATGTCCCAGCTTAGTAAAGTATTTTATCTTTAATTCAAGGGCCATGAATAATCAAGAGAAACAGAAGAATGAGTGCAATAAACTAGAATTTGTAGCAAATAAAGGAAAATGGTTAAATGCAAGCAAAATGATACTCCTAAAACCATATAAAAGTGAGACATAAGTAGATTATCGAACTTTTAAGAGACGATCACGGAAGGTGGTAAGATTGTCGGTCAAAATTGAAACCTACATGTCAATTCAGACCGACAATCGCGAATGTGAACGATCAGCGAAGAGCACAAAATTTAACCGATCATTATCATATAGCGAGACATTTTCATATCCAATTTTGAACACAAAAATTAACTTCCGACATTATCTATAAAATATATATATATATATTTTTTTTATTTTTTTTTAAGATAACAACATCATAAGTTTCAAAGGTGAAACCACAAATATGATATTTAAGATCATAAATTTTTTTAATTTTTTTTTATATTACTTAAATTCAAGTAAAATTAAATCATGTCACATGAATTGATGAGTAAGATATTCTACTCCTAGTAATAACAGACATAACTAGCTCCTGGGAATCGTGCAATAGAAGCATTAACTGATCAATTAAGCGGAATCACAAAACCTTGGGCTATGATTTGTAGTATTTAACGAACGATTTGGAATAATAATAAAGCAATGTACAAATCATTCACTTTGTCTGTTGTTCCCTAACACGTGTCGTTATGCCAATAAACCACAAAAAATTTCAAATCTGTTTAGTGCAGGAACTTTTAGCTTAGCTGAGAATTTAATCTCAACTCCCAAAATAGATTATGAAAGTATTCAATGACTAATGAAAATTCAACAAGTGGTATCCACAAAAGTACAAAACTAATTACCACTTTTCCCCCTTTTGCAATGTCCTTATACCCTTTTCGTATTTAATTGTTGTTTTAGCTTTAAAAAAAAAAATTGGCGTCTGGTCATAGATTTTTTCTTAAGAAATTATTTTATTTAAGTGAAAAAATAGTAGTATTTAATCATAACAATTATTTTACTTTAGTGAAAATTATTTTTAAACAAGTAAAAATAACTTTTATTTATTTTCACTTTTCTCACTCTTATTTCTCTCACAAAATTTAAAAAATAACTTCAATTTGTATTAATAGCCGTTCGCACACCAACTTCAACTCCGAAAGTATTATTTTCATGACCAAATAAGGCCTTAGTCTAGAATAAGTTATTTCTGTCATTTTGAAATTTATTCATTAAAGTTGAAATTTTTTTTCTGACATATGCATAATAATATGTTGAATTTTTTTAACATATGCATAATATTTGTGAGGAAAATTTAATCAATATTTATTAAATAAGAATTATTTAAAAAGTCATATCTTATATTAATTTGTTTTTAAATGATCGTGAAAAATGCTAGATAACAGTTAAAATTGGATGCATGGAGAACTAATGTAGTTTTACTTAATTATAGCTCGGAAAAATTAAAGTTATTGAATCCTAATGGACAAAAACATTTTTTTAAAAAGATTAAAATCATAAAACAGAAAAATGTAAAAGTTGTTATATTAAATATTTATACTTTATAGTCCAGGAAATTGAAAAAAATCAAGAAATTTGCAAACTGAATTATTACGAATTTTCAAACAAACACAGGAATTTGGCTTTTCAATGCACGCCAAGTTCAATTAATTTATGTATTTATTTATTGCAATATTAATTTAATGATTTTTAACCACAGGGTTCGACTGGATGCTGACCAATCAAATCAACATAAAGATTCTGTCCCCTATTTTTTTTTTTCTTTTCGACAGATAATTTATATGCGACATGCCAAAAGTGATAATGAAAATTCAAATGATTTTTTCCCTTAACGTAAACTATACAAAGGAATTAATAGACAAATTGTATTTATTAATGCATTGAGATTTCTGACAGTTAACTTCATTTTCTTTGTTTAGAGTAGCACAGTATTCCTCCCTAATTTGTTCTAATTTATGTGCATTATTTGACTAATTATGGTCTTTAAGAAAGAATGTAAGGGTTTTGAAATTTATGATCCAAAATAAGAATTAAACCCCTAATTTGTGTGACTTAAGACCATCTCATTAGACAAGATAATTGAAATGATTTATAAATATATAAATGTGACTTATTTGCAGACAGATTATAAAGAAAATTGTGCCACATAAATTGAAACAAATTGAGCACTATTAAAAGACAGTCCGGTGCATTAAGTTGTCGCTATGCGCTAGGACTAGAAAAGAGGGCTGAATCACAAAGATTTATTGTGCGCAATCTTACTCTCATGTGTTTCGGCAAGAGACTGTTTGCGTATCTCAAACCAGCAACGTCCTGCTCACATGACAATAATTTTATTACTCACATTAGGGCTTCCCTTCATTATCCAAGACTCAACATTTGTCACCTCCCATTTTTTTTATACCTTCCTAACAACTCTTTTTTTTTTTTTTTAATTTCTTTGATGACTTAAAAAGAGAGTTGAAGGTTGGATGGTTCCCAAACCACACTTCAGAATTGATTATTTTTTATTATATTATTGCTGAACATGTGAAGAGGAATAGAAAACTCAAGTTTTTAATTTGAAAAATGATTGCAAGAAAAGGGTAAATGCCAGCATAGTTGTTGAAATGATGGTCAGCATGTTCATAATTTAGAACAAGAACCCAAAAACAAAGAGGAATGTATATTGTTTTTTTTAAAACGAGGAGTGGAATTAATCAAATATATAAATGATAGTCCATTACAGGAAATGAGTTGTCACATAATAATAGAACCACTAACATTTTTTGTTTCCATTAAAGGAAAGATTCCTTATTTCTCTGTCTTTCTCTTTCCTAAAATAAAAAAGTCAAAATCAGTGGGTGCATGTGATTTCTGATTTTAGAAAACACACTTGGGTAAACGTGTGCATCACAGCTCACGTGGACACGCGTGCAGCCTGTAATTACTTGCTCTCACCTAAACTAGTACAACGTTTATTCCAATAAGTATTAATTTTGAAACAAAAATTCCAATATTAATTTAACTATTCCTTCTTAATATATTTTGATAATCATAATTTTCGAATGGAATTACATATAACATTTTAAGTATTCATTTTGAATTTAAGTTAAGAAGAGCAGGAGGTAGTGTGAAGATCTTCACGCAATTAATGTTATTGAATCTGTTATATCGAGTTATGATTTAATTTTAGGAAAAGCTGTAAGTCATCAGCTGTAGGTGTTCGAACAAGTTATTTATACATTTATACTTTTATTTTCGAAGTTATCATATTAAATATGATGTGAGAAGTTATATGTTAGTGTTGGTCAATTATGTCAATTAAGCATGATAATGTAAATAATACACTAAACATTAGGTCTTCATTCTATTTGCTCTACGACACCATATTTTCACTAACAATTAGGTATGCCATCGGGCAATATTTTTAAGAAAAAAATATCTTGAGTTGAAGTCGAAAAAGAGTTCTGGATACAAAAAAATACATACTTATTTGGACTTTGGAGTTAAAATAGTAATGTATCGCAAGGATGTGAGATCTTCAATGAAAATAGATGGCAAGTGTCTGATCAATTGATAAGTTCATGTAAGAACAAATTTTAAGTCTATCGATCTTTTAGAATGCCTCTATTATATATATCACTAAATTTTTACTACTTAATTTCTATCGTAATGATGAATGATTTGTCTCGCTGTCACTAATAATAAGGAAAAGTGACTACATGACTAAAACAATTCAAATAAAGTGGCCATCAATCTCTCCCTCCCCCCCAACCCCCAACCCCAAAAGCAAAATATTTCTAGACAGACCTCTAACAACAGTTGGGGGAGTGCATTAAAGCATAGTACACTTATAAACTCATGACACATAGCTTATGGTTTGTTCATCTGTGTGTCCAACTTCCATTTTAGGAAAGTGCAATTCCAACGTACAAAGGTGCTCACTTTAGATGATGTGGAAAGTGGAAACAACAGCACTAACCTAACAATTTAGACTCGTTTATTTAAGATGTATGTATAAGATAGAAATAATCACATTTTAAAAATTTTATAGTATTGCTTTCATTTAGTTTTTGGTTTGTATTAAAGCAAGTATAAATAATATAAATACCAACCCTTTTGGAAGTAATTACATTCTCTCCCTATTAATATACATAACATAGCCGACATATACATAACATTCTGTATATATGTTGGGATTTATGTAATATGTTTAGGGAGTTGGGATTTTTTGTAATATTGAAAACATAAGTTGTGTATTTGTGTAATTTTTAGTTAAAGTAAACCAACTAATCCTATAAATAACATAAATATCAACCCTTTTGGAAGTAATTACAGTCTCTCCCACTTTTTTAATTACTTTACTCTCTCTCTTTATTAATATACATAACATAGCCGACATATACATAACATTCTGTGTATATGTTGGGATTTTTGTAATATGTTTAGGGATTTGAGATTTTTTGTAATATTGAAAATATAAGTTGTGTATTTGTGTAATTTTTAGCAATTTAAATGTTTTGTCTTTAATTGGGCCATAAATTACATAGCCCGTGTCTTCCTACAGACAATTAAGCGGGCCCTAATATTGACCCAAATGTTTTTGTTCATGGCGTTCTATTGGGCCTAAGGCAGAGATAAAATTGGGGCAAACCAAATAAATCCTTACAGTTTGGATTACATAAAATTTTGACATTTTATATAATTACTGAAAATTTTGATTCTGAGTCTGTTGAGATAAATAATTAACTTTTGATGCATCCAACGAAGATATATTTTTTCCTTTGAAAAGATAGATAATTAGCTCCCGATATATTCTTTTCGATTTTGAGTCTGTCGAGATACATTATACATCCAACGAAAATACATATTTTCCTTAGTAAAAATATATAATTAGCTCCTGATACAATTTTTTTCTACTTTGGGTATGTCGAGATATATAATTAGCTTCCGATACATCCAATGAAGATACATAATTAGTTGAGATTTTTGTAATTACTTCGTAAGGCTGGAGATTTGTGTAAATATGGTAAATTAAGATGTATGTTTATGTTATTTTTTTCATAAAATTGTCCCTCCTTATACCTTAATTATGGGATTACACCGGATATATTAATGTTGTTATTCAAGTGAAACTCCTCAATTCTTGAAATTGATACACCCAGACAATTGACTACTTTCAAAAATAGGACCAAAAAATGACAAGTTAGACGCTATTTCTACTATACTTTTCAAATTACAATTTTTCCTAGTGTTACCAAATGTTAGAGAAATAGGGTGTCATGATTTTCTTTCATACCAGTCCCATCTTCCATGTCAAAAAAACAAAAATAAAAGAAATAGAGAGAGTATACCAACTATTATTAAGAAATGTAGTAAGACAACAGATACCTCAATAATAGTTTACAATTTACATAACCCACACAAAGCACTAGCATAAAATATAAGTTCATATGATACAAACTCATCCCTTATGACTTTGAAACCTTTTCTTTTTTAAATAAACAAACTGTTTACTCATAGCAGCTCTTTTTGCCTGCTCAAACAACTCAACCAGTGAATTTACTATGAAAAATATACACACATAAATGATAGGAAATCTTTTAACATTTTGGTAGATCATTGGGAGGAGGTAAAAGAGATTCATTTGGGCCATTTCCATTATCTACCACAAATGCCATCTTAAGTCCCCATGTTGTGTGCACCTCCAAATGGCAATGTAAAAACCAAACCCCTGCAAAATTAACAATAATTTTTATACATGTGAAGTGTAAAAGAATTTTCACACTATCAGATCAACTTAATTACAACGACATGTCATAATAGATGAGGCGAACAACTTGGAAGTCGACGCTCGTAACATAATGATAGTGCAAATTCTTTTTTTTTTTTATACTGTCAGCGTATAAATTTTACCTGGATTATTTGCTCGGAACCTGATAGCAACCCAACCACCAGAAGGGGCATTTATAGTGTTCCTCTCAACAGGATCAACAAGGTTGAAGTTTTTAGGGTCTACTTTTGGATTAAAATTTCCTTTGCCTCTTCCAACAACAAAAAAATTGAAGCCATGTAAATGCATTGGATGATTTTCAGGGCTCAACAATCCTGTATCTTGCAATATTAATTGGACACTAGAATTATATTCAAGCCTATAAAGCTTAGTCTCTTCCATTGTCCTCAAATTTTCTGGTGGAATTCCAGTGTAATCAAAGGCATATTGTGGATTCCCAGGGAAATCATCAGTAAACGCTCCACTTCTGTTATTAAAATGTGCATGAAGTAGTGACACACTTGGCATAACAAATGTAACATTATTGATAGCTGCCACAATTCGAAATCCCTTGTAACATGATGCACAAGGGTTGAGTCCAAGACTAATGATGAAAAATAGGGAATGATCAATTTTCATTGGGACTTTTGCTGGATACTTTTTCGAATTCAAGCTTCTGAGAGAGTCCATGAATTTTCTCGCGATAGAGGTGGCGTTTCTAGGGGGTGGCACGGTGAACGTGGTGGAAGAGACGTTTGTGCCAATGTACTGCAAAGTTGCAGTTGCTGCCTTGTTGTTCACTAAGATTAATGGAGAATCCATGTAGGGTGATGTTACCATCAAGTATTTTCCACTTTTATGATTTGCTGATAATATGACATTTGTAGTTTGTCCTGGAGCTGTTAAAATTGTCTCAGTTTCAAAGGGTTTAACGTAGGCAGCATCTACTTCTACCACAGTGAGGTTGTGGCCAGCAATCTTGAAGAAAAGTTCTTCATTCAGTGCAGCATTGATGATTCTCAGTAGGTATTTCTTGCCCGGCTCAACGAGGAAATTGAATCTTTCTGTGGATCATTGGAACCAAAAATGAAAATTAATTCTAACAGAACAAAAAGGCAAACGTCCAATTGAAGGAGTGGTTCGAAGAGAGTTCAACTGAATTTCATTTGACGAAAAATTAAAAGTAGTATGCAAATGGGGTTAAATCAAACTGTTTTGTTATATAAAAAAATATTGAATCGTCCTGATATTAAGGAGAACTAATGTAATTGCAAAAAATGGTACTCAGGACTACTTTCACTTGACACAAAGTTTAAGAAAATAAAAGAACGCTTTTGAATCTTATGGCCTTAAAGTAAAGTTGTGTCAAATGTACCAAAATACCCTTTAATCTTGTGGTCCTAAACATGTCACGTGGAAAGTTGAAATTAAAGGTATTACCAAAAAAGAAAATGGGTCATTCTTTTTAAAACAGAAAAGTAGTTCGTTCTTTTTAAAACACTAAAATTGCTTTAGGTCACAAGTTCAACTCCAAGGTGTGATATTTTTTAATATTTCTGACTCCAATACTATCCAAAATAAGGAATTTACCTTGTGATAAGCAGGTAGAGACAGGACCAGGAAGGCCATTGATGGTGTGAGCATCAGAAATATTAGGTGGCAAACCTGATTGTGTTGCTTCATCAATTACAGCTTCAACATCTGACTTCCACCATTCACCTATCAATTGAGCCACCAAATTCGTGGATAGAAAAGGCAAAAATAAAAGGAATCAAACTTGGATAGGATATTGTCATGGTGTGAGTAATCTTGAATTGACAATATAAAAATGCAGGGATAACACGTTACAGGTTTCGGCAGAACTCAGTAAGTTCATCTTTTCAACAATTCAGAACTCACAAACTCAAAAGCCTGGATCTGCTTCTTACAATAAGCAGTTCAATAATAATGTGAAACTCTTTACACTATTAGTATATATAAATTAATCTCCAAAAAGAAAATAATATGATATGTTACCTAAAATGATGACAACTTCCTTTTGGGGCTTAGTGAAGGGGTAGGGCAAGTCAAGCGTAGGGAGGATAACAATAGCACCATGGACAGTTGCCCTGAGCCAGAGTATGTGTGCATGCCAAAACAGTGTTCCTCTTTGCTCTGTCACTGTAAAATTGTATACATAGCTTTTTCCTGGTTGTATTGGACATTGCGCTATATACGCCGGCCCATCGGACCAACACGTTCGGATTTGTTTCACACCATGCCTGAAATCGAAGAATTAACCTAAATAGCAGCTTATACCAACCACTATATTACAAATAGTCGGCATATGTATGATATACATATGAATTCATGTGTATGCCAATAGTCACATAGTTTTGTTAGTGTATAACCTGTGTATATCGACTAGTAAAAGTAAACAGTGAATCTGACCAGCTATTTGGGTAAAGATCACGTAATTTTGCTAAGTTATTTTGTATTTATTTTTTTAAGCAAAATATGTAGGATGGAAAAGTTTGTAATAGAAAACTAACCAGTGGACGGTGAGATTATAGTGCACTTGGTTGACGACTTTGATAAGTAGTGTATCATCTTCCCTAGCATAAATAGTTGGACCAGGAAATTTGCCATTCACTGTTACAGTAGGCTTAGTTGAGCATAATCTTGTTATATTTCTCATCATCACCTGCATGTACAAATCTCAGCTTGGGTGTCAAATGGACAAGTAGTTGGAGTGAATCAAAATTGGTCGAGTTAATAAATTTATGGGTAATTGGGTTGAGTTAATTAGTGTACAATATTATGCGTGATAAAGCCGAATCATCATTGGAAAATGACATTCAACCTTTTAGTATGTCCATTTGTAGCCAAAACATTTCTGTAAAATACTTGTGCATTAGGGAAAATGACATCCCACTTGTTAATCTTCCATCAGAATATATTCATCTTTGTGCGTATGACACAAAATCGAGATGCACATGCATGTTTCTATTAACATAAACATACTTGGGAACTTTAATTTCTCTGAAGCTAGTACCTACTTGATTAAAAGTAAGAAATTAATGACATTGTCAAGTTGTAGAAAAGAATGCGTCTATAGTCCATCAAATTTCGAATTTTACTGAGCATGCACGGTTACTAAAAATTTCTATCCCGTGTCACTTAAAAGATAACTATAAAGTAACTGACGTAATAATTGTGAGTTAGTAATCTAGAAAATTAGACAAGCAACGTGTTGAACATGTCAAATTATACTGATAATGTGCTGAGATTTTGTACACTGATATGGTATAATTAGTAAAAATATAATTATAGAAATATGAACTTACGTTGAACTTATAATGACGGATATTGCCTGTGCATTGTACTAACACAGGCCACAAGAGAGCCAACACCACCAAAATTCTCAGCCATTCCCTTATTTTGCCCAACATATTTGATCTCTTTTATCTTATAATTTTCTCTATGTACTTAGTGAGCTAGAGAGAAAGTGTAATATGTAATAACCTTATATATATATATATAGTATCTTTAAGAACATTTTGATTAACTAGTTTGGTGGATAAACTATAGATGCTTCAAGGTGAAGATGAAGCTCATATTTTGATATATTCTAATTTTCTCCCCTTATAATTTAGACAAAGTTGTTGCATATAATTGAAACGGTAAACTCCTTTTAGAAGAAAAGCTAACATCGCTGTACATGCATCCAAGATTAATTCAACTTTAACCCTTTAAAGTTTCATGATTCAACTTATTATCACCGACAAGACTAACAAAAAAAGTGAAAAACATTATAATTGTAATTAAACTGATTTGTAACTAGTCGTTTTTTTTTTTTTTTTTTTTTTAGGTAAATATTAACTATATTTCCGGTTATTATGGACAATTCTATAAGCTAAGTACCTTTTGGATGACCTGATAGTGTAAAAACTTTTATAGAAGTTAAACTCCAAATTTAATATCCCACTTCGAACTTGGGTACTTAATTTGGTTCTGTTACAACAGATTAAATAAAACTTAGCTTAATATGACCAAACAAAGGGATCAAACTCCAGCTTTGTCGACCATGCTCAAAAACTTAGTCAAAAAGATGACATTTGCAAGAATTGAAAGAGTGCCAACTAAAGCTTTAAAAGTTACTTCTAGTAAAATAAAATATTACAATAAAACTCATCAGTAGGTTAAATTAGGATAATTTTACACATGGTTCAAAGAGGATAAAAACCTGATTAAGAGATTAAAGTCAGAGATCAATTAAGCATTATTAAAAGCTTTTTTAATTAGTAAAACCATAATTACACATTTTCTCATGTATTATTGACAAAAATGAGCTGTATGTTGGCTGTGTTTTTCTCTAAAGAAACATTTGTAGGTGAGTTGCGTTAATTCTTCCAGAAGAGTTTGAAAATTTCTTTTGTGGAAGAAAGAAGTGAAAAAAAAGAAAAAAAAACAAGCTTGTAGTTAGAAAGTGATTATCATGGATACATGGAGCTTACTGTCTCTAATACAAATATTTTTGGGACCACAATTCACTAATCGTCCTATGAATAGTTAAATCTAGTCATAATTATGAAACTTTTGGCTTAGCTTAGTGACGAATCCAGGAACTAATTAAAGTTGGTGAATTCTCTGGTCTTTACTGTATGTGTTAATTAATATTTCTACACGTGCTAGAGCCTAGAGTACACACATAATTCTGGCCAGACGCAATGAGTTTTGTTAAACCTGTTACATCTAATAATCCAACGTGGATACTTGTGCGTTAGCTAAGTTGTGAGGACTAACATTTTTAGTGGGTCTTACATAGCACAAATTTGAAATAGTCGAGTTCGAGCTAGTAAATTTCAGACATAGGGCAACAACAACAACAATATACTCAGTATATTCCCACCAAGTGAAGTTTGGGGAGGGTAAGTGTATGTAGTCCACACTACTACCTCAGAGGTGAGGTAGAGTAGTTGTTTCCGATAGAACTCCGGCAGATCCAGGGCAAAAAGGAAAAAGAAAAAAAATACAAAGAATTGGTGACAAAAAAGTTCAATCTAGTGTCTGGGAGATGGCATCCATTGGGCCTGGATATTTGCTTGCTTTCCTGGGCTGGGCTTCATCTGCTAAAGCAAATAAAATGTTGGGCCTGACTTTCCTCAAAATTCACGCTAGATTTCACATGTGCCCTTTGAACAATTTCATTTCAACGTTATGCAACTTCATAAATTTTGGTATCCATTTTGATTTGGGTGTGACTATGAAGTTAAGAGTTCAAACTATATTATATTATATATATCTAGAGTGAAGTACATTTAAAGGACATGATAAAGTTCGTATATTGATTATATCTTAGATCTTTATTATTATATTAAAAATGAGACTTGGATCAGCAACAACTACATATCCATTATATTCCTGTATAGTGGAGTTTAGGGAGGATTGAATGTACGCAGTTCATACCACTACCTCATAGGTGAGGTAGAGAGGTTGTTTTCGATAGATCCCCGGCTCGAGATCAAACAACGTAGGAAAAAACATAAGATAAGAACAAGTAACAAAAAGTAGTAACAAAACAGCAGACAGTCTATACCCGTGAAACGCTATAACTTCTAGCCCCTATCCTATCAGTCTTCTACTTTTGTACACGTCCTTCACACCTTTCTATCTAGAATCATGTTCTCGGTAGGCTGTAACAGCTCCATGTCATGTCTAAGCACCTTTATCTTGCCTGAATCCATTCATAGCCAACCTCTCGCCCCTCCGCACCGGGGCATTTGGGTCCCCCTCATATGACCGAAAGAGAAAGTAGGTGCAATATGAATGGAAATTGATCTTTGTACCAGATGCATATAGGCTATCTAGTTTTTTGTTCTTGCAAATAGAGGGAATCCTAATTAAAAATTCTTTTTCTTAAATAGGCCATACGTAGTATGAATATGATTAACCGAATCAATGAGCGAACACAAAATAATTTTAAAAAATAACAATTTATTCCTCGTTTGTGTGAACCTGGAATTTATGACTAACTTGCTACATCGTCATGCCGAAATAATGAGGAGCAAGCCTTTTATTATTAGTAATTGATTGATGAATCTTGTTGCTACGTTGACCAGCCACCTTTTGTTATTAGTAAAAAATGATCGATGAATAATCTTGTTGCATTTCATAAACAAGTCACACATAATTATAAAAATTTTAAATCAAAATTATGTAACTATGTTTTCTAAAAGAAAAATCACAAAATTTTCATCGCCAAATAAACAAGATCTCGCCGGCTTTTGCTGCTTACCTTGGATAGTCAAAGGACTCATAAGTGTTTCATTTTCAACTCCATTGACTCAACTGAGCACATGTACAACGTCACACATACAATTATTGAGCACATAATTTTTTATATGCTTAGAATGTGAACACATAATTTTATATGCTTAGAATGTGATTGGAAGAATAGAATTATTTATGATGAGCAAAAACTTACATGCTGTTATATATGAATGAAAATGGCCCAAAGGCCATGTCGGATGACAGATTTGGGAAGATTAGTACAGTGTGTATTTTAATTTATAAGTTATGACACATACATATGATGTTTACATTAATGTAATAAATGCATCTATGCAAGCTATATTAATTGTATGTTTACTTCTATTACTTTAAAACTGTAATTCTTAAATTAGACTGTTTATTTTAGTACTACAAACATCTAATCGAATTAATGAGAGTGTAAGTATTTTTCAAACAAAGACCATTAGGCAGAAGAATATTCAAATTTCAAACCATTTGTTGAATAGCCTTTAGAGATTTGTAAGTTAATTTTAACCACATAAATTCCCATTACTACTTTTGTCCACACGAATCAAATTTGAACACAAGGGTGGGTATAGTTTTCCTTAATTTGCTAAAATATAATGCTGTCCTTCTAGTGTTAGGCCCGGCCAACGTAATCAATGATGATGAGATAGAGATGGAACATATAAAAGCAAAGGTCGCCGAGATGTGGTGTTAATAGGCCTTGGTTTCGAATTATGGATATGAAAAAAAATCATAGAGAGCACTATTTTCAAATGAGACTTATCTAAAACGAATTTATATTAGTCGAGTTTCAATGTTACGGGAGTGAACCGGAAACAAAATAAAGAAAGCAAAGGTCGTAATCATGCGATCTTTTAGTCTTCTCTTTTCCATGCGCTTGTCAAAGTTTGTGTTAATGGAATTCATATTAGTTGGCGTTTTAGCTCAGTTGGTTACCTTTCACTTTCTTGTTTCACTTTGTTTTCCTCTTTCCATGTTCTCTCCATTCTTTGGTTCACACCAACAACATGTCAAGGTCCCATTAAAATAAAATCCCAACTTTCCTGGGCCAACGACCAATTTATGCCTACCCTAATTAATCTTACTGATTTGAATATGTTCACTATGTCAAATTCACTCTGAATTTAAAATTTAAATTTAATGAATTTCAATTTTTAATATTCATAACGTTAGATTTATTATATCTTTTAGCTTTTAAATTTATAATTTAATAGTTTTTTTAACTATGTATACAACTATATGTTTTATGTAAAAATTATTAAATCCAATTCTGCCTCTGGCTTTGTTGACCTTACATCAAAACGGCATGTCGAAGAAGATCAATTTGTCTTTGAGTACCGCACAACTTGACATTTAACTAACTCATCCGTCGTGCGTGCAGTTTTTTTTTTCTTCAAGTGTGTCAATAATTAAAGAAGCAAACAAATAAATAGATCACCACGATAATGTCATATTATAAAATAAAATTTAAATATAATATTACTATTAAAGTTGAAGTAACACATTATTATTATTAATGTAAAGTCGCAAAACTAGTGTGGACTGACTGATTTAGTTATGGAGGAAAGTCACAGATTCAATTCCTTACCACCTCTATTTTATTGACAAAGTAACTAATAAGATCCTTAAAAATGGTCAAATCACATGGGCATGGTCAGTGAGCTAGCAGTTCTGCAAGTTTCAACATTAGTATACCTGTTCCTCTCCATTTTAAGTAGGTGTTTGGTCATAAAAATTAAAAAAAATTGAAGTTAGAGTTGAAGTTGTGTTTGTCCATATATTTTTGAAAGATATTTTTAGACTTTTGAAAAACCTTTTTTAAATTTAATTTTATGCCCCAAACTTTTTAAAACTATCAAAATTGTCCAACTAATTTGTCTACTAATTATACTCATGAATGGACAGAATCTCACATCAATGATGAAAGGGGTCCTGACCTTAAAAATAAAAATATACCTACAAATAATGAAAATATATCTGTCTTTTGGCTTAAAAATCTTACCAAACAACTTTTGTTTCTCATCTTCCCAAGCTAGTGTCTTGTTTATCAAACATGAAGAGATTAATATGAAAAATACATGAAACAAACTCATCTTAGGATCTAGCTTCTGCAAATCCTACACTATACAATCCAAAGAAAATAGGGTCGAAACTAGATTGCAAATGTATGTACAGGTACGCGATAAAACATATTGGTCAACTATCTCCCGGTACCTATTGTCGTGATCCATCAACATGCACAAGGAGGTCCTCAAAAAGCTCAACTCATTGCTCCAGAATTGCCTAACGCATCACGGCATTACATTAATGTACGTTCGCTTCAGTATTCACAAGTTCTGGAGGTGTATTCATTTAGAATTTTATATGGATGAATAAACGATTATCACCCTGCTAAGACGATTATACAGTAAGTTTAAGAGATAATAAAAATAATAATATTTGACATTGAAACAATCATACGCGCTTAAAATAACAGGCAGAGCAAAATAAAGTATAATAAGAGGACAATAAACGAATGACGAGTTGGTTTTCAAACCATATACTTCAGTTAATGATCCCCACAAATAAAACGTTGAAACAATTATTCATGAATTCTGAAAAAAAATCACGAGAGGGTAGTTGACAATTGTTTATGGTTGTACAGTTAATAAGGGCTTTTTGTATAATATTTAAAAAATTGAGGTTATATGTAATAAAAATAAAAGTTGGAATTGAAATTAAAAAAAAAGTAAAAACAATAAAAAGTTATTTTCACTTTTCAAAAAACAATTTTGAAGTTATTTTTGAAATATCTATGGCCGAACAATATCTATGGCCGAACACCATGAATCCTATAAAGTGAATTTTTTTTGGAAAATAGTGAATAATTTCTATGATCAAATGGCCTCTAATTTACTTGTCAAAACTACTTTTCAAAAAACTCTTAATTTTTTTTATTTGTATTTTTCATCTGATATATTTACAATCATTTAATTTAATTTTTTTTTTCTTTCTTAAATTTTGTACTAAATTAAGGCCAGACAAATAAATCTAAACACAAGAAGTAGATGTATAATTCAGCCTAAAGAAAAGATTCCGTAATGATTTTGTTTGCACATGAAGTATGTACAGTACTATAGAAGCCACATGTCAACGCATTTAATGGTAGGACAGAATAAAACTTTATTCAACGCTTTTAGGATTACTACTTGTTTGGAAAAAATAAAATGATTACTACTTGCGCAGAGTTCATCTTTCCATCATTATCTATTTATATAATACAGTTTCTTGATTTACTTGATGTAATGTATTATTAGTGCACTAATTTTGCTAAGGAACCCAACAACCACTTCCATATTAAAGTATGTACTATATCATGTTGTTGTTAGATTTTCTGTCTTGTCAGCTGTTGATAATGATTACCTTCAATTAAGTTATTTACAGTTCAATTTTTTTATTGTGTGAAATACCAATATCTTGAAATTTTGAGCTTTTTTCTTTTTAGAGATTTTCATGTTTGATTTTAATTTCTGTACCTGTTAAAAAAATTCTTATTTGCAGCATATAAAAAGCCATGGGAGAAGTTTTTGCAGAAGATGATTTGTATACTAAAGATGGTACAGTTGATTACCGCAATAATCCTGCTAAGAAGAATGTAACTGGAACTTGGAAAGCTTGCCCTTTTATCTTAGGTGCACTCACCATGCTCAAAATTCTGCCTTTTTCCTTTTTTTTTTTTTTGGAACATATTTAATTGTTTGTGTTAAATACAAGTAATTTCTAAACTGGGCTTGTGTTGTTTCTTGATATTCAGAAATATATGAAGTGGGGTTGTGTTGGTTCTGCTGAGATTGTACATTCTTGTTCGTGGAGTTTTGGTGATGGTTGTTGTTTAGGGTAGATCGTTTAAAGTATTATTTTGTGGTAGTCTTATTTCTGTCTATAGTATTTTATTCTTAAATTGCATCTTTTTCTTGACTATCTTTGTCTTGAGCCGGGGTGTATCAGAAATAGGCTCTCTACCTCACTTCTAAGGTAGTGGTATGGACTGGGTACTCTGTACCCTCCCCAGACCCCACTTTATGAAAATATACTGGGTTTGTTGTTGATTGTGTTGATTCTTGATATTTTATGGCAGGAAATGAATGTTGTGAAAGATTGGCATATTATGGGATGAGTACAAATCTTGTTCTGTATTTCAAGAAAAGGCTCAACCAACATAGTGCTGTTGCTTCAAAGAATGTCTCAAATTGGTCAGGAACATGCTACATCACACCCCTAATTGGGGCATTTCTAGCAGATGCCTATTTAGGAAGATACTGGACAATTGCTTGTTTCTCAATCATCTATGTAGTTGTAAGTTTTATGATCTGTCGAATTACATTTCTCTCTACTGTAACTCTGTGCTTGCTTGAGAAACTAAAAGAAGAAAAAACTTGGTCTAAGGTAAAACATATTATGTGCACACGCACAGGGGTGGATGCACTTTATGATCCATGGGTTCTGCCGAATCCAATAACTTTTGCTTAGACTCTATATATGTGTTTAAAAATCTGCTAATTATGTACAGTTATTATGACGAACCAGTTACTCCATTGGTCCATGAGTTCAGTGCATCCCGAACCCATAAACTTCAAATCTGGATCCACATCTGTGCACACACTGTTCAACATATTATGTCACTTGCTCGAGAAACTACAAGAAGAAAAATATTAATCTAAGGTAAACATATTATGCACACACACTTGTGCTGAACATGTATAGGATGAATAATTAAGAGGAAAAAGTATTTTTTCGAGCCTACTGCAAGGCCTTAAGACTTCGACTAAGGGCACTGCGTGGCACTTGGCAACTAGCTCACGCTTCTTGCTATGCCAAGTGAGCCTTACTACACCCAAGATTGCTAAGAGAATATTAGACGAGAAAGACTAGAGCTTTGCCAAAGAAAACTTTCATACCACTCAAGACTTGAATGCCTTCATTTATTTGCCGAGTTATAGTTAATTCTTGTAAACATAAAAATATATATTCAAAATGTCAAATTTAAATTCCTTTTGTTGGGAACTCAGAATCATAAAAGTATGTCTCTTGCAGGGGATGACTCTTTTGACATTGTCAGCTTCTGTCCCAGGCCTAAAGCCAAGTTGTTCTGGGGATGTCTGTCATCCAAAGGAAGTGCAAACTGCAGTTTGCTTTGTTGCACTTTACCTCATAGCATTGGGTACCGGTGGGATTAAGCCCTGCGTTTCATCTTATGGTGCTGATCAGTTTGATGATGCTGATGAGGTTGAGAAGAAACACAAGTCATCTTTCTTTAATTGGTTCTATTTTTCAATTAATATTGGTGCCCTTGTTGCTTCTTCTGTGCTGGTCTGGATACAAGATAATGTGGGCTGGGGCTGGGGTTTTGGAATTCCAGCAGTGACCATGGCCATTGCTGTAGTAAGCTTCTTTTCTGGTACCCGATTGTATCGCAATCAGAAACCGGGAGGGAGCCCTCTGACACGCATATGTCAGGTTCTGGTTGCATCCTTCAGAAAATTTAAAGTTGATGTGCCTGAAGACAAGACTCTCTTGTATGAGACTACCGATGCAGAATCTGCAATCACGGGGAGTCGCAAGCTTGATCATACAAAAGACCTTAGGTGAGCATCCGAAAGCTAGTTATGCTTTTCTTCTTTTTTTGGGTGTTGTTGTATTCTCACATTTCCGTAGGAATGATTCTTGAATGATAGCTAACAAATTATCCATTCAAATCAAACGATTTCTATAATTATTTGTGATGTAATGCGTTTTCCTTAAGAATTAGCAGCTGTTAATATCCTTGAAGAGTTTATATGCTTTTATCTCTCGAGTAATCTGTCTGTGTAGGTATGTATAATGATCTAATAGAGGAGAAAATATTAGTATTATCATCTCTATTACAATGAAAGATTCAATGATCTAGTGATACTTTACTGGACCTGGAAACCATTTACACCATGTAGTCTTTGCTGTCCACATTGTCTGATGTGTATCTACTTTCTTTTCATTATTGAGAGTTTTCCTGTTTTCCATATGGTAAATGATGAAATTTAATGATTTACACTCTGATGAAATGATGCAGTTTCTTAGACAAGGCCGCAGTGCAGACAGAATCTGACCATACGAAAGGCAATATAGACTCGTGGAGACTGTGCACTGTGACCCAAATTGAGGAACTCAAATCCATTATACGATTGCTACCTATATGGGCTACGGGGATCATGTTTAGTGCTGTATATGGTCAAATGAGTACCTTGTTTGTGTTGCAAGGAGCGGCCATGAACACTCGTGTTGGAAATTCCAGCTTCAAAATTCCACCAGCATCACTTAGCATTTTCGACACCCTCAGTGTCATATTCTGGGTTCCCATTTACGACCAATTTATTGTCCCAATTGCTAGGAAGATTACAGGTCACAAGAATGGCCTGACACAACTACAGAGAATGGGAACAGGCCTTTTCATATCCATCTTTGCCATGGTATCTGCCGGGATTCTGGAGCTCTATCGGCTAAAATATGTGAAAAGGCATAACTACTATGAACTGAAAGAGGTACCCATGACAATTTTTTGGCAGGTTCCACAATACTTCCTTATAGGTTGTGCAGAAGTCTTCACATTCATCGGTCAGTTGGAGTTCTTCTATGACCAAGCACCCGATGCCATGAGAAGTTTGTGTTCGGCTTTATCACTGACCAGCGTTGCACTAGGGAATTACTTGAGTTCTTTGCTTGTGACTATCGTCATGAAAATTACAGCCAAGAACGGGAAACCTGGGTGGATACCGGATAACTTGAACTACGGCCACATTGATTACTTCTACTATCTTTTGGCTTTGCTAAGTGTACTGAATTTGGGAGTTTATCTCGCGATCGCGAACTGGTATACTTACAAAAGGCCAGTGGGCACTCTACGTTGAACGTTGAAGTAAGTTGCATAATTACAATTGTAAGCTTTTCATTTTTCTAGTTAAAGAGGGTTCAAGAACTTGTAGATATAGTTTGTATGGAATATCACCTGTTGTACACAAGCATATTCTGTGAACTGGTCACCATTTTTATACGTATAAATGTCTCTAGAATCTGTTCTGCTTGTAAAACCTCTCACACAAGCATATTGATTCTTGCTGAATGAAATATATTCAGACATTTACATCACTCACTAGCTCAATGCATACAAGAAAATACCAAATTTTTTATATCCCAATATAAAAAATTAAAAAAATATCCGTCACAGAATTTATTATTTAGTTAAAATTTATATTGTTAAATAATTTATGACGGAATAACACGTGTCACAATTTTGTGACGTCCGTCCAAATTTCTATTTTTAAAATTGAAAAATAAATAAATCATCTTCATAAAAATTGTGATGGATTATTTTGTTCGTCACAAATTTGTGATGAGACTTGTAATAGATCTTCATTTTCATTATAATGCTGTGACAGATTTCTGACAAGTTATTATTTTTCAAACAAATTTGTAAAGGAATTGTTATAGATTATTATTATCATCTTAAATTTATGATAAAATTATAATACGTTATAATTTTTTGTGACTAATTATTACTATTTCTCTTGCAAATTTGTAATGAAATTGTGATGAATTATTAATTTCATCCTAAATTTATGAAAAAATTGTAATACATTACAATTTAGTTAATTTTTCTGTCGCAAGTTCATCTAAATTTTATGATATACTTGTTTATCATAAATACTTGTATATGTAAATAATTGTGTTTTTGTTGTAGTGATGGACTATTACAATTTTCATGGTTCCCATCTTTGCTCTCTTAATATGTCTCTGCAGTAAGAGGATTTTGCTTCCACTAAAACTCATGTTAGAACACCAATGATAATAGTATAAGAAATTCAAAATAAAATATGTTTGGTTTAGAAAGTCGTTAATATGTTTTTCGAAGCCAGTTTGAGCCTCTTTTGTGAAGTAAACGGGACATAAATAACAATTCTATCTTTGTGATTCAACTAAACCACAAATTTAGTAGCATTCAAGAGCGTTGTGATCCCATGGTAAGTTTATAATACCTAAGTACTGATGGAGTCGAAGAATATTATTAGGTTGGGTCAATTCATAAAGGGTGTTAGATGGCCCATAAGCTCATTAATCATTCCTCAACATAAATCATAGAGCTAGTGTATATAAATACCATGTGTGTTTGAGAAATTAATATTTTTCTATCAATAATTTATCGGTTAGGGTTTACACAGACTACGCTCTTCATTTCAATATTAGGCTAAAGACAAATGAAATATATAAATACACACTAGTTTCTTAATACGTGCTTTGGACGCGTATACCTAATTATATAGTATACAATTTTATAAACTTAATTTTTTATGAAATCTAAGCATACACCGATTCTACATTAATCATTTATAGAAGTTATAATTTACATTTTCATTTATATTATTTTCTAAGATTCTATAAAAATTAAATTTTATAAAATTGGGTATACATGTGCAAAGCATATGTCGATAAACTAGTCTGCGTGTATATATAGATTCAATAATCAAAAGATGTATAATTATTGCAAACTTTATGTGATTGCAT
This sequence comes from Capsicum pubescens, assembly GCA_030864215.1. Classification (NCBI taxonomy): domain Eukaryota; kingdom Viridiplantae; phylum Streptophyta; class Magnoliopsida; order Solanales; family Solanaceae; genus Capsicum; species Capsicum pubescens. The sequence goes on from CM061543.1 coordinate 6,615,795, forward strand.
GAGTATGAGATGTATGTCATTATTTATTTCTTTTAAGAAGCTTGGCTCCTAATCATTCGGATTCAACCTTAATCATTTGCTTTAACTTTCACAGTTTCACGTATATTATTTGCTTAGATTTCATAAATATTTAAGCTTAAAAAATTGTATATTATATAATTGGATATACACGTTCAAAGCATATATTAAAAAACTAGTGTGTGTATTTTATATTTCATTTGTCTATAGGCTAATATTTAGAGATGCAGAGGGTAGTTTGTGTAAATCCAAACCGATAAATTATTGATAGAAAAATATTATTTTCTCAAACACACATAGTATTTATATACACTAGCTCTATGATTTATGTTGAGCAAGAATTAATAAACTTATGGGCTGTTGAAAGGTGGGGTAGAGTCGGAGGGTGAGGGTGGGCGTCTAAGAATATTATTACATTGGGTCAATTTATAAAGGGTGTTAGATAGGGCCGGACATATTTTGGTATAATCGAAAAAATTGAAAAAACAAATTGAAATTTAATTTTGGTTTCAGTTTTTTGTTTTTTCGGATCGGTTTCGGTTTGTAATTTTTAAAAGTCGATTTTTCGGTTTGATTTTCGGTTTTCAAAAGAAAAAAACCCGGTTAAATTAAAAAATTGAAAAACAGAAATTTTATACATAAATAATATATATATATATATATATTATATATATACAGTAACAAAAAATTCACAATTAACACTTAACATTAACAGTAGTCAGTACATACGCCGCAGCCCGCAGACAATCCTAAATCCCTATTCTGGTATTTATTTATATAGTTATTTATATTTGGGAATGAAAATTGAATTTGATTTTTTTTTTTTTTTAAATCAATTTTAAATGTCCAGACATGACAAAAAAGATGTCACTACTTTAATTTTTAAAATAGAAATAAAAATTCGAAATAATTGAACCGAATTTGTAGAAATCGAACCGAACCGAATTTATTTTGGTTTGGTTACAGTTGTCATTTTTGTCAATCCGAAAATCGAAAAATCTAACCGATATTAAACTATCAGACCGAACAAACCGAATACCCACTCCTAGTGTTAGATGGTTTATAAGCTCATTAATCATTCCTCAACATAAATAATAGGGCTAGTATATATAGATACCATATGTGTTTGGGAAATTAGTATTTTTCTATCACTAATTTATTGGTTAGGGTTTACACAAACTACGCTCTGCATCTCTAAATATTAGGCTATAGACAAATGAAATATATAAATACACACACTAAGTTCTTAATACATACTTTGGACGTGTATACTCAATTATATAGTATGCAATTTTATAAACTTAATTTTTTTTGAAATCTAAGCAAATAATATACATAAAAGTGTGAAGTATAATTTCTATAAATAATTAAGGTTGAATCCAAATGATTAGGAGCTAAGCTTCTTAAAGAGAATAAATAATGGCATACATCTCGTACTCATGCAATTGCATAAAGTTTGTAATAATTATACATCTTTTGATTATTGAATCTATATATACACGCACACTAGTTTATCAACACGTGCTTTGCACGTGTATATTCAATTATATAATATACAATTTTAAAAAATTTAATTTCATAAAATATAAGCAAATAATATAAATGAAAGTAAGTGTAACTTGTATAAATGATTAATGTAGAATCGACGTATGGTTAGGAGCAAAGCTCCTTGAAGGAAAAATAAATAATGACATACATCTCATGTACATACATTCGCAAAAAAATTGTAATAATTATACATCTTTTGATTATTGGGTCTACTCAAAAAGAAAATAAGCATGCTCACCACTTCTTGATGTATAACCAAATTTACATGAAATGTAATTATGTGTGCCTCTAAATTTAATATACGCTAAATACATATACAGGTCCCTTAACTATTTTACTTTTCCTGTATAGACACTTCAACTAAGACAGATACCTATTGAATCCTTTACCCCTTCACAAATGGTTTCAATTGAGTCCAATTGTCCGACGTGACATCTTTTTAAAGCCTTCTTTTTTAACGTGTTAAGCGCGTGTATGTAGTCGCCGCCTACATGTAAATTTTGACCAATTATAACCAATTATATTTTACACCTCACCTTTTCTTTTAATTAATACGTAAATATAATTTCCACTTCATTTCCCCCCTTATAACGTCAAATCCCTCATACCCATCCCCAAATCTATCAAAAACCCTAAAATAGCAATTTCACTCCTAATACTACTAATTTATGCTTCGTCTGTTGTATAATGAAAAGTTACATAGTGTTTTTGAGTGATTAGTTCAAGTTTGACATTGATTTCAACATTTCTTTACTGGTTGCAAAGAATCTGGAGTTGGATCTCAAGAATTGTTGCTGTTTTGTGTTTGAATCGCACTCAGGTATATTTCAAATGTCAATATTGTCACATTTTTGTCATGTATTGTTGTTGTAAATGGTTTATTAGTTCTTTGTTAATATATTACGTTAGTAATGATAGTTTGGAAATATCCGAAAAAGCTAGGGTTTTTACTATTCATAACTTGTCAAGTATTTTTGAGGTTTTGTTTCAGGAATCTGATGCCTAATATTATTATTACAACTCATTTTCACCACGGTGGCAAGTTTGTTTCTGATGAAGAATATGGTGGCTACATAGGAGAAAGTGAGGTGAAATATGTAAGTATGGACAAGGATCACTTTTCTATATTCGAGTTGCTTTATTATACTAAAGAATTTGGGTATATGACTGTTGGTGGGTTCTACTTTAAAGACCCTAAAAAGAAAGTCTTTATTGAAGTAGAAAATGACTTGACTTTGGTAAGTCTTGTTGAAGACCTAGAAGATGGGGATTTTTTTAGACTTGTATGTGAACCATGTTGTGGATGAGGTAGAAGTGGTAGAAGATGGGGTCCCATCTGATTTTCTTTGTGGTACAGTAAGTGATCAAAGTAGTAATGTGGTTGGTGAAAATAGTAATGTGGGTGAGAACATATCAACAGTTCATGATATTAATGTTGAAGGGTTACATGAGGAACCTACCCAAACTGACAACATAGATATAGAATCTGGTGCAGATGAACTCTCAGATCTAGAAGGGGCTGAAACAGATCTTGATAGTAGTGCTGATTCTCAAGAGTTTAATATACCAGAAGATGATGATTTTGAGGTTGATGAAGAGTTAAGAACTCTTACAAATGAAAGGAGAAATCGTGTGAAACAAAAGAAACCTGTCCAAAATGAAGAAATAAAACTTGGATCAGTAGGTGTTGATAGGGGATTTGAAGATATTGGAAAGAATAAGGCTGCTAGATACAGTGAAAGATTAGGGAGAAATGAGGAGTATATAGATAGCTCAGAAGTTGATAGTGATGACAGTGCTGATGAACTGGAACCTGAAGCTGCCAGGGGTGTTTATTTACCAGCAAGAAGGAAAAGTAAAAAGGTAAGATTTGATCCTGATTGTGTTGTGGCTATATTTAAGCTTGGTATGATATTTGAAAATGCTAAGCAATTTAGAAAGGCTGTGGTTGAGTATGCTGTTGAATACAAAGTTAGATTGAAGCTTAAGCCTAATGAGAAACATAGAGTTAGAGTTAGGTGTGAGGACAAGAAATGTAAATGGTTGTTGTTTGCTAGTATTGATAAGCATTCTGATGACTTTGTTTCCAAGCACTACTATCCTGTACATGTATGCACTACTACTACAAAAAGCAAATTGTGCACATCTAAGTTTATTGCAAGTAAGTTCAAGGATGAAATAACTTTACAACCTTATATAAAACTGTGGGAAATTCAGGAATTGGTGAGAAAAAAATTGAGTTTGTATGTGGGAAAAATTGTTTGTAGCAGGGCAAAGCATAGAATCATTAAAGAATTCTTGGGTGATTGAAAGATGGAATTTTCAAGGTTGTGTGACTATGCAAACATGATAAAACATACTAATCCTGACAGTTCTTGTTGGGTGAGGATAGATAGAGAGTCTCAACTTGGAAAAAATCTATTTGTTTATTTTTATTTGTGCTTTGATGCATTAAAGAAAGTCTGGCTGGCAGGGTGCAGAAAAATTATTGGGTTAGATGGTTGTTTTTTGAAAGGTTCTTGCAAGGGTGAATTGTTAGTTGCAGTTGGGAGAAATGAAAATAATCAAATATATCCAATAGCCTGGACAGTGGTTGATCAAGAGACAAAACATAGCTGGAGTTTCTTCATTAACCACTTGATTCAAGATTTGAACTTAGGCACTGGACATGGACTGACTGTCATGTCAGATATGCAAAAGGTTAGTCTACTTTTTAAACTTTAATTTTGACGTCTTCTATTTATTTACTATAAAGTCCATGTTCATATATTTTGGTTTTTTGATTTTGTATTTATGCTGATGTAGGGTCTTGTACCTACTATACTTGAGTTGCTACCAGATTGTGAAATAAGGTGGTGTGCAAGACACATCTGGTCCAATTGGCATCAGATCTGGAGAGGAGAAGAAATAAGAAAACAATTTTGGAGGTGTGCTAAATCCAATTTTGAAGTGAAGTTTTTGGATGAGATGGGCAAACTCAGTCAACTTGGTAAGGATATTTGTGAGGACTTATTACATTATGAAAAAAAATCATGGTGAAGGGCATATTTTAGAGAGTATTCTAAATGTGACATTGTTGAGAATAATACGTGTGGGACTTTTAATTCATGGATTTTAGCTTCTAGACATAAATCTATAATCAGTATGTTAGAGGAGATTAGACACAAGATAATGGATAGAAATGTTGAAATAAGGAAGTTTGTTGATACCTGGATTTCAGACATCTCTCCTATGGCTTTGCTAGTACTTGAAGAAAACAAAGATATGGCTAGAAATTGCACAGTTAGGTTCAATGGACAGATTGGGTATGAAATTTTAGATGGTCCTTATAGGGATATAGTTGATATTAGGGCAAGGACTTGCACTTGTAGAAGCTGACAATTGAGAGGCATACCATGTCAACATGTTGTATTGGCTTATCAGCATAAAGGTATATAGCCTAAATTTTATGTGGAAGAGTGGTATAAGAAAGATACATTCTTGAATGCTTATGACTACTTTCTTCAGGCAATACCTAATATGAAAATATGGCCTAACACAAGTGGTGTAGTGATTGATCCTCCTGAGCCTAGACCAATGCCTGGCAGACCAGGAAAGAATAGAAAAAAAGGAAAGAATGAGCCTAAGAAGAAGTATGGGAAGCTATCCAGGAAAGGACTGAAATTTTTTTGCTCCAAATGTCATCAAATTGGTCATAACAGAACTCTCTGTAAAGATCAGGTAATGCACTCATATCTTTTAATTCAATAATTAAATTCTAATATTTATAATATATATTTAATATCCTTTATTGCTAGGCTGGAATGGGACAACCTGGAAGCTCTAGCCAGGCAACAAGTTCTAGCAAGCCACCAAGCTCTAGCAGGCCACCAAGCTTCAGCCAGCCACCAAGCTCTAGCAGGCCACCAAGCTTCAGCCAGCCACCAAGATCTAGCAGGCCACCAAGCTTCATCCAGCCACCAAGCTCTAGCAGGCCACCAAGCTTCAGCCAACCACCAAGCTCTAGCATGCCACAAAGTTTCAGCCAGCAACCAAGCTTCAGCAGTTCTATGTGTGTTGAAACCTCAGCAGTTATAAGAGTGCAGCCAGTTGGAAGAGGTAGAGGTAGAGGCACTGACAAAGGTAGGGGAGCTGAAAAAGGCAAAGGATCTGGAAAAGACACTGGCAGAGGTAGAGGAAAAAGAAGTGTATCTGGTTAACAACTTGGGGAAAAAAGGATCATTGGAGCATCAACATCATCAGTAGGACAAAAAAGGTCTAAGGCAATTGGATTTGGTATCTATACTGATCAAATGAGTGGCAGTAAAACATTAAATATAAGTGTGAATTACAACTTCAATTCATGTAATTTTTAATTATCTTTTGACAAATCTAATTTTACTTCATTTTATACAGCCTGGAACTAGAGGTGAAACCATTGTCACTCCGGGTGTTTACAAAGATGCAACTCAAACAAATATTGATATTGGTTATAAGCCTCAAGGAATGAAGTGGAAGGGAAAGAATGCTGCCACAACTTCTCAATTGCAGAGTATGAATCAGTAAAAAAAAAGTCAACTTGAAAGTTCTAGTGCACCAGGAGGAATATGAAGTTGTTGAATTAATTGTGTTTTTAGTACAATGTATAGTTTGGTGATTAGTTGTATGGCTACTTTGGTATTTTGTTGGGGTTTTTGAAGATTCTGAACTATTTTTTATGGTCTGTTTAGATTAATTTTGGATGAACACTTGATGTATGGTTGGATCTCATTTTGAGTTGTTGAATGGTAGATTATTGTGTTTAAAATGTCGATCAGTTGCATTTGTGCTCTTGTGCTTTATATAATTATTGAATGGTGGTTCCTTTTGTGTTAAACATTTGACAGCTTTGAATCATTTAAATGAATCATTTGAACTCTAAAAAAATAGAGTACAATAATCTAACTAAATCAATTACAACAGTAAAGCAAAATCAAAACATAGTAAGAGAGTAACATTTCACAACTTATCTTCATTCCTTCTTAATTGTTTCATACACAACAATCCCACTACAACAAGAAAGCCAAAGCAAAACAGTCCCAATACAACTAATATATTTCAGAATTAGCCAAATCAAAACAGTCCCATGTATAAGAAACCTAAGCCAATATTTTCCAAAATCTAAGAACATGTCTTGAAGAAATTCCATATAGACAAAATCACAATCGCCCCAACGCATATCACTTTAAATTTTCTTGATCGATTCCTCTCTTCTTCAAATGATTTGACTTTTTTCAATAAACCCCACATCACCCTCTTTGCTTGAGGAGGCATTTCATCATCATACCAATCAAAGTAATTGCAGCCACCTCTCGCCTACAGGTTTAAAGAAAAAATTAAACTAAAAAATTGCATCCACTAATCGAAGTAATTACATTTCGTCTAATGAAGCAACAAAAGATGAATACCTTTGAAGTTTTACAGCAAAAGAATCTCCGACCAGTGTTGAGTTTTGTCCACGAGGTCTTAATTTCAGCTTTCACCCCACATAAACATACTCCTTTTGGAATTGAAGAAGACGAAGACAATGAAAAAGATGAATTGGACATTACTACTAAAAATGAGTAAGAATAAGAAATTAATAAGAGTAGGAGAGTTTAAGCGGAGCAAGAGAAAAGACTGAAAAGAAATTTAAGAGGAGAAGGAGAATTTAGGAGACAAAAATGGTGGATATTAAGAATTGAGTATAAAAAAAAAGGAAGAAAGTGGGAATTGGGGTTTTTTTTTAAAAGAAATTGGATATAAAAAGAGGATAAAAGATCCGTTGGGTGCCACATAAGCTGGTTCTATGACATTTCACGTGCCTCCCAGACGTGAGTACACGCAAACTGCCACATTGGAGAATTGGGCTCAATTTAAACCATTTCTGAAGGAGTAAAGGGTTCAATAGGTACCTTTTTTAATTTAGGTGCCTATACGGGAAAAGTGAAATATTTCAAAGACCTGTATATGTATTCGTATTTAATATATATATCTACTTCTACTACTAATATATAAGTGGGAATAACCAGACAGGTGATGGACGACATGTCTGTTTCACCACCCAGGGGTATTTTCGTCCTTTCACCTGGCTGCACTTTGTGGCCTCCTTTCAGATGTACACGTGCATTATAGTTTGCTACTCAGCTGTTCTTCTTCTTGGATCTTACTTCTCCCCATTTCTCTCCATTCATCCGCTCAGCTATCTTCTTATGTAAGTTCTTTGTTCTTAGTTTTTGCTCTACTTTGGGTTGCATAGTTTGATTTGTAATTTCCTTTGTGTTTTATTGATTTATAATTTAACTTCTTCATCAAATTTAGTTCTGATGATATATTTTATTCTGTGTGATTTAGACTTGAGGGGTGTTTGAATTGAATTTCAAGAAATTCAGTGCCACGTTTGTTGCTTTACGTAGGTCGTGGGTCTTTTTTCTTTGTGTTTTAGGAGAAAAGTTTGAATATGGTCTTTCAATTTTTTTGATTAAGTATGTGTAATTTAACGGAAACTAAACCTTGAGGTTTTCTGTGAGTCATATTTGGAAATTTATACTAGTAGTTCTCTGTGTGTTTTGCTTTGCATTTTTCACACCAAATTACCTAAAATATGGTTCTGTAGATACAGGGTGGGTATAAAGTGCCTTGCTGGGCTTATCTGAACCCAGTATTTTCGATACAATCTTAAAAACCTTAAAGATTGTATCCATAAAACTTAAATTTAAGTTTGTCGTATGTGATGATTGCACTTGAGTAGAGCATGTTTATGGAATCATGGTTTCGGACAGAGTAAACAAGTTTGATTTTGCAATCTCTTATTGAGAAATAAATACTATATTAATGTGTTGAGGGGTGTGTTATCAGTTTTTCGATACTGATGTCGCTGCATATGGTTTTTTATCAATAAATAAGTCCAAGTTGTTACTGAATATCGCAATAAAGTGAGACACTAAAACTTATGTCAAATTGATGCCTAACATGAGGAACTGGGATGGTCCTTGATGAATTCAAGATTCATTGAAGAGAAAGGGTTTGCCATCTGCTAATGTCGAGGTACATGCTCTGTTTGAGTTTGGTATAACGAACTGCTTCATCAAATTATGGGAAATTACAGTTGTTTATCTTCTACACCATACTTTGGTAAGTTAAATTTTCATGTATAGTATTAGATGTTTTCACTCAACAGTAGTACCTGATTCTTTCTTATACCTGCTATTTTTTATTGCGATTGAAGCCACTTTTCCTATTATTTTGGGATACTGCTACAATTAATTTGGATGCTATGATGTATTATTTCAGCGGATACTGACGCATAGTTGTGTCACTTTCAGTATAGTCGTTTGAACAATGTACCGGTTAATAACCAGTACAGGAGCAATGCTACTGCTATTAACTCGGTTGTTACTGGTAGCAGTGTTGATACCGAAATTATCAAGAAGACAAGAAAACACACTCAAAAAGACAAGAAAACACACTCAAAACAGTCCACAAACCCAAAGATTCTAGGAACGTTTAGAGACCACACTCGGATTCAACAATAACAACAACAATGAAGAGATAAAGGGTGTGTTTTAACACCGAAACAGACAACCCAAAGTAAGATTAACAACAACAATATGAAGATCAGATGAACAACAACAAGGATATAACAATGACAACAAGTCACGAGTTACAATACTAGAACAAGAACACCAATGATTAGAACAAAGTAAAGATAGAAAGAGAGACAAATGGAGATGTAATATTAACAACCCAAGAGCTTATTTCACTCTTGTATATTTAATACCACACAAAACATAAACCTATCTCTTATGTGACCTCAAGGGAACAGGAATCCCCAAGCAACCAACGTTTCTAAGCAAGCTACCAACACAAGGATTCCACCTTGCCACAAGGATTCCACCTTGCAAGACACTCTATGGTGCTCTCAAAACATATCATCAAAGTCTAAATGACAAAATGACCTAATTGTTCTATTTATAGGCTAGGGCAACACTTGTTACATAAATGATCAAAAGGCCCTTAATGAGCCCAAACAAAGGGGCTTGGCTTCTTGGACAACTTTGAAGTGTTGGGACTTGTTCTCTACACTTCAAAGCTTGTTCCTTGGTTAGGCAGCCCCACAAGATCGGGTCTTCCCTCACATCTTCATGTCCTCGAGTGCTAAGATGCCTCTTTGACCCGTATCAAGTGTGGAGGCAGAAAGATGATGGATAGGTGGTTGAAGGATAAAAAAAAGAATAATTTCATGTTACTGTGTCGGTTGCAGAAGTTGTTGCTGCTATTGTAGCAACTTAATAGCGGCTACAACAACCTGATCTGATAATAGAAAGGATGAGGACATGGCCAAAACGATTCAATAACTTGTATTTGTGATCACAAGCTACGATTTCTATTGTTACAGCAATAAAAGCTTTGCCTTATGGATAAGAAAAAGAGAGAAAACATTTCAACAATCTATGATTGTTGTATACCCTGTAAATGGCCATCACACATAACTTGTAACTATCGTGTTATGTGTTGCTTCAGCTGAGGATCTCTCACAAATAAACTCTCTATCTCCACGAGGTAAGGGTAAGATCTGTATACACTCTTTTCTCTCGAGACCTCACTTGTGGGATTACTGTGACTATGTTGTTGTTGTTGTACACACAATTTGTTGCAGGAGTCCATCCTACATATTTTCTCGTTCTTTCGTATCTATACGTATTAGTCATAATGTAGTATCAGCAGTACCTAATATTGCTTTCGTAACTACTACCACTAAGTTTTGACACTAACTTAACTGCTATATTAGTATTACTCTGGACAATTCTTATCTTCCTTTCTTTCATGTTTTATAATTTTTAGTAGGTAGTTAATGGACTGCTTGAAAATTGATGCTTCCTTCAGATAGTTCAACAAGAGCTTGTTCAAGTGATACCAATCAGGTTTGAATTTTCCTATACACGATATAATATCTAATAGCTTCATATTCATGGATTGCCTTGCTCATAATTGGATTTGCATATAATTAATTGCTAATATGAGATTTTTAACAGTAGTTTTTGGTTAGTGAAATATTTTATTACCACATTTAGACATCAAATGAATTTCTGCACTGATTATCTTCATAAAAATTACTCCTCTTGATTCGGATCATTTGATAAATGTATCCATCTCTGATGATCTACATGTAATAGTCTCTTTACCCTACAAAGGTAGGAGTAAGGTTTGTGTACATCCTACCCTTCTCAAACCTCATTTGTGGGTGATAAGTTTAGTTATTTCCGTTTTGCTATCAGTTTAATTCTACATATATAGATTTTGGGGGTTAGTAAGTGAATGATGGGAATGAGTTAAACTTGCACAATCTTGATGTCGTGTATCGAATTGCATTCCCCTACCATTTCCAATTCAAATAGAAGTTCTTGTCAATGGTTTGAAGAAATGTCTATTAACAAAACTTTGCGAACGAGTGAAGATTATCGTCGTCCTGATTATGTAATGAACATGAGTGGCCCAAACTAGCACACTTTAAATAATGTAATCCTACAGACCTTTTATGAGCTGTCTGTCGACTTGGTTAGTACAAAAGCTAATCTTATAGTCTAATATGCCCAGAAAAGGAATTGCGAATCACTGAGATTACAACAATTACAACCCAACCATTAACATCAGAATTTACGATTACAGTAATTTAGTACTTTATTTTAATGAAAACATTGGCTGCAGATATCTGAATATCGGTACTTATTACTTTTGGCAGATACTGATGAAAAATTTGGATCCAGCCTACACTACAAACTGTTCACCAGCTCGGCTCCTACAACAAACAACTGGAGTAAAAAAAGTAAAATTTCTTCCTTGGCTATATTTTGTTGAAGATGAATTTACCCTTCATCACTATTCATTAGGTTTTGATCCAAATGAACAAAAATGGATTTGTGGATGTTAGAGAGATCTAAAGGCAGTGAAGATTTTTGTCGACATCTCTTATGTCTTTCATTTATTGTAGTTATACTCCTGATGAAGAGATCATATTGACAACTGACGCCTCCAACATGCAAAATTGGATTTTCTTTTTTGATCTAAAAAAGAAGAGTTGGAGAGAAATTTGATGTCATTGGTGTTTATAATCCTGTAGATAACCTCTTATCATGTATTTATTGTTAGTACTGAAATCTATTTAATCTTGAATTTGTTTGTGTACTGGCTTCATTTGTTTGCTCGTGAATGCTCATTCGATTTGCATTGGCAATCTCTTTTGGCTGAGTGTTTCAGCCTTAAATTGCCCATATCAAAGGAAAGAGTTTGTGATATTACTTTACTGAGGTATCTGGACCGCTGTCTAAAGTATTGTTGATATTGGTAAGTAGAAAGTCTTGGAGTCATTTAAAGGTTTATACTCTTGAACTAGATACAAAATGGAGAAATCGATAGACCCTCGGCTCAAAAGAGAAGTTTCCAAATGAGAGTAATACGCTTCAACAAAGAATTTTTTTCATATTTCCTTTGTCAACACATGTTGGGCCCATGCAAAGCACGGGTGCATCCCCACTAGTATATGTATATACACGCACACAACAGGTGTGGGTAGAGTGGGGGCCAATGAGGGGTGAGGGTGGGTGTTGATGAATATTATTGGGTTGGATCCATTGGTATGGAGTGTCAAATGGTTCATAAGCACATTAATCATTTCTCTTCCACATAAATCACAGTGTTAGTGTACATAAATACCATTATGTGTTTAAGAAATTATTTTTTTCATCAATAATTTATCGTCTAGGGTTACACTAACTACACTATACATCTCTAAAATATTAGATTGTGGACAAATGAAATTTATCGACATTCATTAATTTTTGATAAGTATGTAGAAATTATTCTCAAGAGAGTGTGTGAATGGGTTAGTGGAGAAAATTGAAGGAAAGGTGTCTTTTAAGTCTTGAATGAAGGATTGGTGACATTGACCAACACATAGGGTCAAACATCATTAGAAAACTTGATTAAGTTAATTGTGGACTTGATTAATATTTTTAAAACTTTCTAATCTTTTTAAAAATACAAATCAACCCAACTCACACCTCTCTTCAATCCTAATCAACCACTCTCTCTCTCCAGCTTCTCCCAACCCACAGTTCTGCAAAATTTCTCCCTTCAACCTCCGGCGATAAATAGTCGGGCGAGTTTCTTTTTGACTTTCAATCGTCAATCGATGTGAATACTTCTTCGGCGACAACAACTTCGAGTTCTTAGTCCTCCCATTTTTTTTCATAGATAAAAAATTATGAAGAAACAAAGGAACTTGAGCCAACTACTCTTCTGGTATTGAAATGTGGACTGAATAAAATCCTAATTTTTGTCATTTTTGCATTTCTTGTTCTCATTGTCGTATTGTTGATTCGAATTTGTTGGTGATTTTTGGTCATAGTTGATGTTCTTAGTGTGTATGTATGTGTGTGATATGTTGGTGTTGATGGGTTGATTTGTTGTTTGTCTTGGTAGAAATGGTATTGCAACAGTTGAAACATCTGATGTAATAGATGAAACATATGATGCAACAGATGAAAATCTAATGCAACAGATTAAAAATCTTATGCAACTATGAAAATCTGATGCAACAGGTGAACAATTTAACAGATTATTCATCTGTTGCGACAGACGACTCTTCTGTTTGGAAGAAATCTAAACAATATTGATCCAACAGATAACTGATTAGTGATCTGTTTTTATTCTTTCCAACGGTTTACTCTTCATTTTAAAATCTGATGCAACAGATTAAAAATCTGATGCAACTATGAAAATTTGATGCAACAGGTGAACAATCTAACAGATCATTCATCTGTTGCGACAGATGACTCTTTTGTTTGAAAGAAATCTAAACAATATTAATCCAACAGATAACTGATTAGTGATCTGTTTTTATTCTTTCCAACGGTTTACTCTTCATTTTACAACAGATTAGGACTGTTTTTATTCTTTCCAATGATTTACTCATACAGGCCGGTTATCTGTTGCAACAAATAACATACCTGGTGCAACAGCTTAGTGATTCATTTTTATTATTTCCAACGGTTTACTCATCCATTGCAACAGGTCGGTTATATGTTACAACAGATAAAATACCTGGTGCAAAAGATTAGTGATCTATTTTTATTGTTTTCAACGGATTACTCATCCGCTGCAACGGGTCAGCTATGTATTGCATCAGATAAAATACCAGGTGCAACAGATAGTGCTGTTTTTATTGTTCCCACGTATTACTCATTTGTTGCAACAGGTCAATTATATGTTGCAACAGATAACATACCTGGTGCAATAGATTCATTGTCTGTTGGAACTGTTATAATACTGTTATGCATGAATCAATTATAATCTATGTTATGTTCCTGTTAATTTAAGATAACATGGCTCCCAAAATAAAAGAAATTGAATCAAGTCCAAGTAAAGGAACAAGTGCAGCAGCTCAGCTACATCCACCACTCTATGAGCTTGCTTTACAATCGTTATCTCAATTAGGAGCAGAAGATAATGAACATGGGGAGGAGAAATCTTTCAAAAGAGATGATCCAAATGCTAATAGCCCTTCTGTCGAAGAGTTGGTCAAAACCTTCAGCATTGATCGTTACCCTGTGAGAATGCAGTGCGATGATGCCACAGATTTAACGGGTGATCTCGTGGTTAAGTCAGTCATGGAAAAATCTTTCGACGCCTTTAGAAAAATACTTTGAGAACAAAAATTGGATTCTTATTTCAGGAAAAGCTGCTTTGGGAAATATCTTGATTTTCCGGAGGACAACAATGCTCGTTTCCAGATGAAAATGGTATATGATCTTCTCAAGCGCAGGTTTATGTATGAAAACAAAGATAAGATGAATGAGGTGTGGATAAATTACTGTGGCATGCCTGTTTGTTTTGGTTGGGAGGAGTTTTCCATAGTTACCGGACTAAAATGTTATCCTCCTTCTCCTTCTCAAGTTATACCTACTCTGACCTAAAAAAAAGCACCCCGCACACCCAAAAAAGGAAAAAGCAAGTCGAGTGATCGTGATGACCTGGTGTCCATTGTTGGTCCAAGCTTCAAAAACAAAAATCTGATTGAAGCGTTGAAAGGTAAAGGACTTTCAAAGAAGCACAAGCAATCATTGTGGTTGGTTTGGTTTGTACATAATGTTCTTTGGGCGAGAGACGTTAACAACAACATAAGCCTCGGTTTAATAAATCTCTCCGAGGATCTTGAGGCATTTAACAGCTATCCTTGGGGTTATGAAAGCTTCAAAATGACTGTCGAATATTTTTTGACTCTGTTAACGCCAAAAACAGTCAACTTATATGGTTTTCCATGGGCCTTCATGGTAAATATTTCTTTTATCATGATATGATTCATCATTTTTTATTCAATAATGCTTTTGATTTATTGACGTTATGTTATAGGCTTGGGCATTTGAAGCCATTCCTTATTTGAGACAACAAGTGAACTACCAGGAAGAAGTTTTCTGTCCAAGAATTCTGAGATGGTTGTCGGCCAAAATCGATAAAAATGCAAAATTTCTTGATCTTTTCAATCCCCCCAAGGAAGTAGTAAGTCCAATTCTAATCAATTTTTTGTTTTAATTAATGATTAAATAATTTCATCGTCATTCTTAATATATGTACCAATTTATTTTAGATTGTCCATCCGTGGCTTGTTCCGACCAACCGAGAGTTGAAGATGCCATTTTTTCTTACTTTATGGTCTGTGCAAACTTTATCGGACCCTAAGGTCGTTGATGGAATAAAAATGGAATTGTTTGGAGCAACAACCATCACAAGAAAAATAATTTTGGAGGGTGGGGCTAATGATGCTCCTCTTACAGTTTTTGAAACAACAAGCCATTATGATTATGATCATAATGGTTGTACATATTTTTCTCCAGATTTTGCCGCATCTAGCGAATGTTCTTTATGCAAATGTCAAGACTGCAAGGCGAAACACGATGGAGTGATTAATGATATTAATGCGCTAACTACTTCTGTAAAGGAAATGACATCTAAGAGAGGTGTCATTCCATCAAAGAGGATTTCATATCCAGACACTTCACTAGAGATCAAGGCGGCTAAGAGGAGAAGGAAAGACACTTCCAAGGCATCATCAATCATAAAAAAAAGCAAGATTACAATGCCTTTGTCTTTGTCTTGCACTGATGTTCAGTGTGCAAGGGCCACAGAAGAGCAACATGAGCTGAAGAAGGTGAATGTACATCATCTGTTCCAAAAAACAAACAAGCACATATCTGTTTCAACAGATGATACATCTGCTGAAAATTATCAAACAGATGTATACATCTGTTGCAACTGTTGTCTAAACCGTTGCATCAGATTCGTTATTTGTTTCAACAGATGAGTCTTATGTTGCAACAGATGGGTCATCTGTTCAAAATTATCGTACTGCTCTGATTTACCTGATCGAATTTGTCCCAACAGATAATCCATCTGATGAAACATAAGAATCATCTGTTGCAACAGTTGGAAAATCTGTTGTATATCTCTACTTAGCATTGACAAATCTGGGTTTCCAGGTGGATGTCACAGCTACTGCCGAAGAGCATAATATGACAGTTGATAATCCATCAACTGCTTCCAAAGATGAAGAAAAAGTGGAGACTGTCAGTTTGGGAGAACGGAAGAATTACCCGTTTGAAGGGTTCAACGTCTCGGATGAGGCTCCAAAAAAACTAATACAGTTGATCAACGACTATTCAGAATGGATTGCCGATGGGCTGTTAAAGCATCATGCCGGCAGGTACATAAATCAATTTTATGGATATTGGTTTATACAATTCTTATTGTAAGAACCTGACATTAACACATATAAATCATCATGTAGAAAATAAAATGACGAGCGCTACAAAGTGAACAAATCGAGTCTTGGTTTTGATATGTTCGACTTTATTGTTGCACATCCCGGAATTGAGAATTGGTTCTATTTGATGTCACAACCTCAAACTTGCTGGAATGATGAGGTTTAAAGGCCATACATATTACTATTAATTAATACTTTATTTAATTACATCTGCGTATTGATTTTTTCATCACGTAATCCAAAATATTTGATAATATGTGCAGCACATCGATGTCATTTCTTACTACCTCCGAAAGAAGGCCAAGTTGCAAACACAAGAACAATACAGATACGCAACAGGCAATTGTTTGTACAAAGTTTACATCAATAATGCCTGGTGACACCTAATTTTTGCCCTCCACAATTAAATTTAATCCTGAGTTTCTTCAGTTTTTAATAAAACCAAAATAATTATTTCATCCAAATAAAAAAAATTAAAATATTTTTCGTATGTGATTTTGTCATTTTAAGTAGCGATTATATTCTATCGTGTTCAGTTATACGAGATTATATAATTTGTTACTTAAATATTTATTTTACAAAATATCGGATTTAATTAAGGCTCATCTTGAAAATAAATTCAAATGATTAAAATCTTGATTCAAATATAATTTATTCTCAAAAATAATTTATTTGGATAAATATGCATTCGATTTTATTAAATCAAGAAGCTCGGGGTTAAAAGAAGTAGTAATGCGTATTTAATTTCAATTCAATTTAACCAATCTATTAAATTTGATCATAAATTGAAATTAAATTGTCCACAATCGCAATGCGTTTGGCCAATTAACCTTTAATTTGATCAAAATTTAATTAGAATGGGTTAAATGCTAATTGAAGCTATTTTCTAAATTACCCCATCCCTAAAAATCCAAATCTGGGCCAGCTGTGCAACCCAACAGCATCAGTTGACCCAACCCGTCACCAGCCAGCCCAAAACAAAACAACTACTGCCCCCAGACCCAAATAACGGCCGACCCGGCCAAATCCTCACTTCCCTTCCTTCTTTAATCCTCAACATAAACAGCAACAGTAAATCCCTCAAGGAGATTCAACAATATCGATCAACAACAACAATCCAATACCCAACCCAACTTCAACCCGTTCACCAGTGTCGACCCAATAACCTGATTCCACCAGCCCCAACCCTTTCGTTTGCTCTTCACACGCATCCCACTCGAATTCGCGAGAAAAACCCTCGAATCTTCTAGAAATGAGGTTAGGTGTCACCTCTAACGTCCATATTCCACGAATCTCGGGTAAGAGGATATAAGTTCGTACAAAGGTGTGTCAATTTCATTGGTTTTGAGGGAATTTCCCTTTTCCTCACCCCTATTGGTTGAAACCAATTTTGAAATTCTGGAAGAAATGACGAAATTGGTACAAACGGTTAGAAAAATGTTGTCCTCATTTTTGAATTTCAAATTCCCATTTCGAAAACCCCCAAAGTACCCTTCATTCGTCTTCTATATAAGCATCCTACTGGTGAAAGAAAAGGGGGGGGGGGGGGGGGGGGGTTATAAAAAAAAGTAGAAAAAACCATCTTCGAGCAAAAATCAATGAAAATTTTCATTTTTGAGTAAAACTTTTAGCTGTCTATTGATCAAGATTCTCGAAAGATCAATTTTTCGGTGGTCACGAATTCCGAACAAAGCTTGAGTCCCGTTTTGCTGCCCTGAAGGAGGTAAAACAATGCTCGCCCTTTTAATTTTATTGTTTTCTGCTTCATCCCTTTTTCTCCGTAGAATCATTTATCTGTGTGGTATTAATCGTGAATGAGGCTGGGACTTGCTTGGATGTAGCGGGCTATGAATGCCATAGGAGTAGTTTTGTTATGTAGAAACAATGAACGCATGATGGTCTTCAGTTCAATTTTTTGAACGAGTTCGTTGTCGGCATCATGGTAATAACAGCAGGTAGTAATTTTGATTGTTGTTTTGTGCGTCGTAGAAGACCTTACCTTCTTCATTATTTTCTTTCCATCCTTTCTCTGTGTTGTCATGCTATGGAAATTTGATTTTGTTAAGTGTGGTGCTACTGTTGAAGAGATTTGATTAATTGGTCAAGTATGATGCTGCCGTTGTATAAATTTGATTAATTTGTTTAAGACATCTGAGGGTGGTGCTGTTGTTGTTTTGTTTCTTTTAGCGGTTGTTCTGTTAACTGAATCTACAACTAGTAGTTGAGCTGTTCTGGTTCGCTCATATTGGGTCTATCCTCTTTGAACAAAAGATGTTAACCATGTTGTGTTCTCTATTGACCGTCCATTATAAAATTTCTTCTGCGCTTTAGTTGATATCTGTTTAGCAATGTGTTCTGTCTAAATTTTTGAAATTTGTCAAAATTCTGTCTTTAACTTGTCTAGTCGCCTCTCTTTTTGATTGGTGTTACTTGTTAGTTTGACAATCATGGTGAATATATTTTGCTCGGCTTGGGAAAGTGATGCTCGTCAAAATAAGTTCTAAACAGTCTTCTCATGTGTTACTCTCTCTCGTCATCTTGATCTGTTGTTGGTATTTTTATTTTATCTTTTGATACATGTTGTTTTTCTTTACCCTTCTAATAGCGGGTTTTTCTAAGACTTATTAGAGTTAGTAGCTTTCACTAAATAAGTTTTGGGTGTTGACAAAATTGTTTAAAGGAAGATTAAATCAATGACGGTAGCTAGTTATTAATAGGCTATCTGAAGTTGGTTTGTTGAAGTTGAATTTTTTTTATCTTCTAATTCATAGTTTCGTCGGAGGACTACTTTGATTATAACTGTTAATAAATTTTTGAGGTGCTTTCATACTATTTCGGTATTAAATGTTGTATTTCAAGTCAAATACTAAGATCCATGCTCAATCTCTAGTGAAGAATGAGTTGATTCACGGATTATGTTTGGATGGTTTAACGATGAATTATTTCCGCTAACTTTCACGTCTAGCTTCATCTCTCGTTCTCTTCCTATATTTCTTCTTTTCAATTTCTTGGAAATGCCTTGTTGAGCTATGAAATACTTCGAGTAGTATGGTAGATTAGTAAAAGATTAAACTTGTTTTCTGATTACTTGAAAATATGAAAGGTTAAACACGTGTTTGCTTAATGAGATTGCCAAATATGTTTAATGCTTTGCCGAGCACCGCATCTAGATGGTTTTTCTGCCTATCGAACGTAATTAATATTATGAAAGTATTGGTTGCTATGTTGCATAGTTCATGTATCAATTAAAGCTCTCTTCTAATTTTTTTTTTAAATCGAGCTAATTCCTAATCCTTTTCTTTTCTTTCTTCGCATGAACCCACTATGGAGTCCAAATGGACTTTTTCTCCATGCATTTCATAATGGGCCAACATAGCCCACTTTCTCAAGTCAAGTCCAAAAGAGAACCCAAAACCGCTTACATGATGTATGGGTACAAAGAGTCGAAAGAAGGAATGAGTTGAAGCCTTGTCCTCGAAGTGGCAATGAGATCCGAAAGTCTCATTCTTTTATTTATTTATTTATCTATGGTTGTATCGTTTATTATTTATTGTCGTTTTAGCTATTTATTTTTTGGGTTATTTATTTTGGGCCTCGAAGTCAAAAATGTACTTAATACAGGTGAAGCAAAGACTCGAGCCAAAGGTTCGAGACATAGAATTAGGACAGGTGAAAAGAAAAATGGGTTGAAAACCCAACAAGATTAGGACAGAGTCGATGGTTTGGGCTTAAAAGCCTAAATCACTACTTCCCTGCTTTTTCTCATTTTTCTTTCGTTTACTTGTTTACGTGCTTCTTTGTGAACCTAGTTAAATCCCTAACTAAGTCGCTAAAAAACCGATTTCGCGAAAAGTTTCTACTTAATCAATTACTTTTCCAACAAATCTATTTTCCAAAAGTTAGTCAAAAATAATTTTCAAACAGTCTGGATAACCGCAAGTTAGCGGACGTTTTAGGTGCCTAACACCTTTTTAAAACGTTAATAGGAACCGCTTATCTAGAATCTCTAATTCTAAACGATTTTTCTGTTTTGAATCATTTGAAGTACTTTATAAAGGTTTCTTAATTCCTTTTCAAAATTAAGTGGCGACTCTTTCAAAAGTAAAAAATTTTCGCAAAATAATGCCTACGATAGGTATTGTCAACAGCAATCGGAAGTTTCCCGAAATGAGGAATGCTTAATCAACATCATCAAAGGTTTTAGCATTTCGGATGGCTTACCTTGGCATTTGGTCAACGAAGTGTACATCCCAATCAATTGTGGTGATGAATTCCATTGGGTGTTGGCTGTCGTCGTTCTAAAAGAGAGGCACATCCGAGTTTATGACTCGATGTCGCGAAGAAGATGTTTCGGGCCGTCGTCTGAGATATAAAAGCTGGCCAAAATATTGCCTACTTACCTTGATATGAGTGGCTTTTTGGATCAAAAGGTTCGTACTGATTGGTCGACGATTGAAGCATACCGGGATAAAATGCCTAATCCATTTGATGTACAATATGTTGATGGAATTGCTCAACAGACCATTGATAGCTTGTAAGTTTAAGTGTCATGATTTAGTTTCATTTCACAAATTTCACAACGCTTGCATGAACTGCAAGATATGAATTATCTATTTTTTTATAACGCAGGGATTGCGGTCCTTTTGTTGCCGCCTATGCCGAGTATTTGAGCGATGGATTACAAGTACCAAATGATGGACTTGATGCTGGATTACTCCGCAAAAGATATGCTGATCTTTTATGGAAATATGGAGAAGCGAAAGCTCAGAAGCCGTATGCAACCGATGTTAAAGATCCACAACGACCAAAGTCGAATTTCATAGCACTGGATGAAGAACAACTTGTCCATATTGATTAGATCTTTATATCTCGAGTCCGTCAATGTAATAACCTATCCTCCTTGGTTTAACTTGTTGATTTATTTGTAGAGTGGATCGTTTTTACTCATAATGATTTTTTTACATTTCATTTATTTGTTGAGTTATTTTATTTCATGTAATTTTTGAAGGCTTCGATTTATTTTATTCTGTCTATGAATATAATTAATTATGAGTTTTGAATATGTTAATTGAAATGGTGTACTAGATTCAAATATCGCAACAGATAATACATCTGCTGCAACAGACGACATATCTTATCAGACATATTTAGACATATGTTGCAACATGAGATGCAACACGTAGGTCATCTGCTAGAAATTATATAACAGGTCTTCCTACTTTTTTTATTTGCTCCAACAGATTACCGATCAGTTGCAACAGATAAGTTATATGTTGCAACAAATCGTAAATCTGTTGCGACAGACAGACGGGAAACATCTGCATAACGCAACAGATGACCAACCTATTCCAACAGATAATCAATCTATCACAATAGGTACTATATCTGTTACGACAGATATAAAATCTGTTGCATTATAAGAATTCAACTTTTCCAGACATAAAAATTATTGCCCCTATATGTATAGTGAATTGGCTTGAAATGAAAATTTGTTATCGTGTTCGTCTCTATCTTTGTACATGTTATTTTTTATACACGGGCTCCAACCATTTAGTTAGTACCCCATATGCCCAGACCCATTGCATCTTTCCCACAATGGTGTCGCACACACCGGTCATTTGTGTGCCAGTCAGCAAACACTCCATGTATGCAAGCGAGTACGGCTCGCACACTGCACCGGTTCTATTTTTTGGGAGTTGGATGTTCTTATTTCGACCTTCAAAAATCCATGATTGCTTCGCCAAGACTTCAGCCGACAAATGATCCATCAACTTACTCTGCGTCAACAACTTAGGCAACAACTTCAAGAGTGGCTGAATGAGGGTTAAAAACGTCTTCTCGCTGAACACAGGTAAGTTGCAGTCATAAACCTTAATCTTTACCTCGTATAGTAGTATCTCAATAGTGAGAAAATGGGTGACATCCACGTTCATAACTGCAAGGATTCTCTTTGCCTTGGTCTAGCTCTTGCCGTGTGGATATGGCCTCTTCCCTCTAACATATTTAATTGTTTCTTCATCCCATTAGAACTTAGAAACTAACTGATCAAATCCCAGGCCACCGGAATCAGCTAGATTACGAAGATCAGTGTACCTATCTTTGAAATTATTGTAGAAGTTGAGGTCCATTATCCTATCAGCAGCATCATAAACATCTGGGTACACTAATTGCCTGCCCCTCATGAGGCAGAGAATTTCATCAACATACTGTGGTATAAGAAGATAATTTTTAAATAGGTTAGTAATTGTAAAGAATAAAAACACAGTGGAAAGAATTCGATGCAGAGGGTTCTCTAAATTAGTTCACAGATTACCCAGCCAACGCAACTTATGCAACAGATGTGTATTACGTTGCAACAGAATACCAAGTTGTTGCAACAGATTACACATCTGCTGCGTATATTCTTCTTCATGGAGTAGATTGGAAGGGTAGGTTAGCAAAAGTAAACTTACCTTGTCCTCGTACCACACACACATATTTGTCATATTCGAAAAGTCTTTGGCGGCAAATGAATACATGGTGTATTCTTTTTGAACCTTCATCTTGATGAATTCTTCCAGTTCCTTCTTCTTCTCCTTGCCAAGCGCCGCAAATATGTCCACCTTCTTCGGCGGCCCCTGAACTTCAACAACTATTGGAGCGGGGGGAGTTGCATTTTTTGCTGATTTCAGAATGGAGAGAATTTGTCTAATTTCTATTCTCTTCCTCCTAACCTCCACTGTAGGAGTGCATGGATCCCTTAACTCATTGGATGGTATGACACCCCTCCTGGATTTCAACTCCTCGGCAGCTTTAGCAATAGCCTTTAGCTTGTCGAGGAGTTTATTCTCTTTGTCCTTTACACTTTGCATTTGCAATGAGAACATGAGGGTGATGAGGGGTGAGAGGGACCACTGTAAGGGTGGGAGGGACCGGTGTAGGGGTGAGAGGGAGGACCTGTGCAAGGGGTATTTTCAAACATATTTATTTTTTGCTGAGCACCAACATGCTCATAATTATGACTGGCAGCATAAGCAGAAGCAGGATGGCTGCCACCATCACAAACAACTCCACCAGCAACACCCCTAGAAGAAGCACCCGGATCTGTTGCAGTTTGAGTTAGGTCGTGAAGAGCTTCAACATTAGACTGACCTTGCCTAACTGCTCTTCTTATGGATGTTGCTCCATCCAATTTCTTCTTTATTAACTCCACCATTGGGTCTTCTTTTGTATCAACAAGACCTAGAGTAAGAAAAAAAGTCATCCCCAGCTCATCAATGGTAGGCACGATCCAAGGATGCACAACCTATAAAAAAATGACAGGAGGAATTTAAATCATATAATAATAATTTATAGTCAATTGGGTTACATGGGGCTCAGGTTATGTTAACACAACCAACTTATGCAATAGACGATCTAGATACCGCAATAGTTGATCTGTATATTGAAACAGATTGATAATATGTTGCATCCGAATACCCATTTGCATAATTTACAGTAGATGGGTAATCTATTGAGTAGGGTTCAAAGAATAGAGCAACATATGGTTAATCTGTTGCAAAATATAGATCGTCTGTTGCAACAGATTACCCATTGCACAGTTGCAGTTGACGGGTAATCTCTTGCAACAGATGGAACATCTGTTTCAATATCTTTCTTTGAGGCAAATTATTTTAGTTGAAAGAAGACGTACTGCATCATCTGGAGGGTTAAAGAGATCAGCCTCGTTAATATTTTTTTGCTGCTCTCTACTGCAGCCAACCACCTAAGGATTCTTGGATGAGAAACCTTATTCGGGTAATCCGTGAAATACTTTCAGAGGGGAGGAATGGCTTCACATGCCCAAGCCTAAAAATTGTAAACAGGAAGCAAGCAAAAAAAAAGTCACAAGTATATTCAATATAAATTAATGAATGAGTAAAAATAGTGATCACTTTTACCATGAAAGCCCAAAGAAAGCTGTATAATGTGGTCGTCTTTGGCTTTAGCTCTTTCAGTAAATATTTGACAGTCAAGTAGTAGCTGGTGTAGCCCCAGTGATAATCATTGAATCTCTCAAAATCATCAACAAGTGCCAACAAATCACGTTCTATGACTTTCTTGACGTCTCTTGCCAATAAAATGGAATGGACAAACCAAATTAAGCACAATTTCTCCCTGTAGTGCTTTGGTATGTCTTTATTCTTGATATCCTCTATCAAATCCTTCACTTTGTAGCTAGGTCCAACAATGCCCAACAACCCATCTTTTTTGACCTTGCATTTGTTGGACCCTTTGTGGGGTGTTTTCTTGATGGCAGGTTCTTCTAGACGATCGCATCTCAAGCCTGTTACAATAGCAAACTCTTTCAATCCAAAACAAACCGACATGCCACAATAGTTGATCCAGACTTCATCCATCTTATTTTCGCCCTCCTTCGGACCTCCATCATCCCCCGCATACATGATCCTGCGCTTAAGAAGGCCATATACCATGATCATTGGAAAACGAAGAGGGTGGGGCCCAGACAGCTCAAGAAAGTGTGCAAATCAGCTCTTCTTAAAAAGTCCATCTATGTTTTCCTTCTTCATAATACTCCTAAGTTCGTCAAAAGGTTTCCCCAACTGACATTTAAGTACAAGATCACCAAATACTGCATTAGGATTATTCATTGGCATCGCAACTCGAAACTTGTCATACTAATGGTTTTGACAGAATCATGCTGGAATTTCGATATTATTTCATGCCCCATTGGTGAGGAGGAGTTATCACTTTCCTCGGTTTCATTTTGCCCTGACTGAGATTGTTCTGGAAGTTCCTCCGAATCTATCTGTACTCTAGCCTTTTTTGTTTGGTGATCGGAAGTTGATCCACTTTCTCCACTTTCTATTTCTTTTCTTTTAGGTGACATCTTTTAACTACAAACAAAAGAAAAACAAAAAATACATTGCATTTGATGTCTGCATAATTTTTTTTAAAAAGGTGAGACAAATTTCAATAAATTATTCTTACCACACAACTAAAAAAAATACTCCAACGGACAGCCCATCAGTTGGAACAGATGGGGAACCCGAATTTGTTTGAAGACCTATTTAATATTTCCCCACAGATATTCCACCTATTGCAACAGGTGGAGAAATTTCAATAAATTATTCTCTGCCACATTACAAGAAAATACTCCAATGGATAACCCATCAGTTGTAACAGATGGGGAATCTGTTTGAAGACCTATTTAATATCTCCCAACAGATCTTCCACCCGTTGCAACATATGGACCACCACCAGCACAACCAATGCCATGACCAATTCCACCAAGACCATCACCAATGCCACCAATACCAACACCAAGACCACCGACACCACCGCCAAAAAACATAAATACCAACACCACCAACAACACCACAAACACCATCCAACAATACCACGATAGTCAACAAAACACTGAGAGAAAAACTAGGGTTTTCTCGGGTGCTTCCTACTTTTTTAGCATCAAAACTCAAAATTGTTAACCCATTCTCGAAGATAATACAACTAAAAGTCTTCTTTTTTATCATTAACTAAAAAGCCCTATTTTTTATAATAAAGAACAAATGTAGAACTCTTCTCGAACTCTGTTACATGCGAAGATAGAGAAAACAACGGATACAAGCGGGAATGAAGTAAAACAAAACAACTATATATAGTCGTAAATGGGAAGAAAATTGACCTGTTTTGAAGGGTTGAGCAATATGTTGAGTAGTTATTATTTGCATTGTTTGTATTGTTGAGAGGGAGAGGACACCCTGAGAGAGAGAGAGAGAGAGAGAAGACCGAGAACTTAAGATTTGAAATGAAAAGTTTTTCGCGCAAATGGATGATTTGTAATTTTGAAAAAGAATGACAAGTTTTAAAATTGCTAATTTGGTCCGAATTGATCTTAATTAATTTTAAATTTTTTAAAAGATATAGTTTTTAAAACATTTAGTTGATGAGAACTCATTTCAACTCAGAGTGATCGATCGACGACTTGGGTCGGGATGAACGCAATACCAACGCCATGCAATTGCAAAGACTCGATTGGATTTGTAGTTGACCCTGAGAGATCATTCATTCATCCCTGGTTCCACCTAATTCAACTTAGGTACTATCACTATCCTAACATTCAGTGGATGAGAACTTATTTTAACTCAGAGTGATTGATCGACAACTCGGGTTGGGATGAACGCAATACCAACGCCATGCAATTGCAAAGACTCGATTGGATTTGTTGTTGACCCTGCGAGCTCACTCATTCATCCCTAGTTCCACCTAAATCAACTTAGGTACTATCACTATTCTAACATTGAGTTGATGAGAACTCATTTCAACTCAGAGTGATCGATCGACGACTCAGGTCGGGATGAACGCAATACCAACGTCATGCAATTGCAAAGAGTCGATTGGATTTGTAGTTGACCCAGCGAGCTCACTCATTCATCCTTAGTTCCACCTAACATTGAGTTGATGAGAACTCATTTCAACTCAGAGTGATCGATTGACGACTCGGGTCGGTATGAACGTAATACCAACACCATGCAATTGCAAAGACTCGATTGAATTTGTAGTTGACCCTGCTAGCTCATTCATTCATCCCTAGTTCCACCTAAATCAATTGCTATGAAATCTGTTGCAACAAACGACTAAGCTGTTGAAAATTTTCAAACAGGTACATATATATTGCAACAGATGACATATCTGATTTAATTATTAAATAGATATTTGCATCTGCTGTGACAGATGACTGAGCTGTTGAAAATTTTCAAAAAAATATTTATATCTGTTGTAACAGATGACATATATGATTTTATTAATTATCAAATGAACATTTTCATCTGTTGTCACAGATGACTGAACTTTTGGAATTTTTAAATAGATATTTATATTTGTTGTAACAGATGACTGAGCTGTTCGAATTTCTAAACAGATATTTATATATGTTGCAACAGATGACATATCTATTTGAAAATCTTTTTATCTCTTTTAATTTTAAAGCAAGAAGCTTCTGGTCTGAGTAGATAATATCAAGTAGTAGTACTTACTACTAAAGGCGGTAAAAAATATTTCTCGGATATCTCAAAAGTGAGTTCATTGAGCAGTCTTGTCTTGTCTTTTCAATGTCAGTAGTCTTAGTCTTCCTCGTGCCCCTTAAATTATTAATGAAATTAATGAAATTAATGAATATTAATTAATGAATATTGAAAACCACTACGTCTACGTACACAATACATCTATAGAAATTATCTCATCTCTTCCTTCAGTTGCAGTTTATTTTATTCAACTCTCATCTTTTTCTCTCTCCTCTTTAGGGTCACAACCTTTTTTCTCTCTTTTCTCTTCTCTTCTCATAAAGATCTTTTCGGATCTAAACTCATCCATATCTTTCTTCGACTTAAATTTCTGTTTTGATCCCCTTTTTGATATTAAGGTATGGTTCATTATTGCTCTTTCATTCTCGTCTTCTTCTTTGCATGTTATTTACATCTATTTTTTTATTTAATTACTATTTACCCATATCATATTTATTAAAAAAAATTTAAGAAACTTGTAAGTGTTGAATAAATAATCCAAGAATTTTTATTACAATATGAGAAAAAAGTCATCTGTTGGGAGAAGTTTAAAAGCCTTGTTGGCAGTATCATTTTTTTATATGTATTTTGTTTGTTTCATTATTGTTGATGTAGTTATTGATGTTGGCTTTGTTGGAACTTGTGGTGTTGTTAATGGTTTTGGCACAAAGGATGTTGCTTCTTTGTTGTTGATGATGTTATTGGAACAAATGTTGTTTCTTTTTTGTTGATGTTTATGCTGTTGTTGATGTTGCAACAGATGGAGAAACTGTTGAAACAAATAAAACCACCAGAAAGGCTGGTTTGATGTATTCCATCAGACTCCACATTTGTTGCAACAGACTCCATATCTGATGCAACAGATGGACAATGTTCTTTTTTTGACATTAATTTTTTTCCTCTTCTTTGTAGATATAAAGAACTGACAGTTGATCAACTTTTGACGGACCATCTCAAGAGGCTGCAGTAAAGATGGGATCAGAGGAATAAAATGCTTATAGATGGAACCACTTCATATGTGGGAGGTATGTATTACTGATAATGTTATCGTGGAAACACACATAGAGTGCACTGATTTTGTGAATGATGTTTTTACTGATTAGTCATAGATCGTTCAAACAAGATGTCTGCAATTTTACAGTTAAGTTTGGTAGGTCCGAACTGATAAGGCTGGGGGACCATGAATATGGTTCTGATAGCCTGTTAAGATTTAATGTCGGTTATTGCTCATGTTTATTTATCAAGCATTGTGAAGGGATCTAATTTTTGTGTCATTGTAAAGAGATTCAATAGCGATTGGACTAACTTTTAGGGTGCATTGGACCCTTAGAGGGCCTTCGAAGCTTAGCACTGCATCTAATAAGAACGAAAAACCAATATATTTATTGCCCTGGCCAAAATTTATATGGTTGGATTGCTCACTTGGGGTGATAATTTTATGCCAGAATGTGCGGTAGGAGAATGCTATCGAAGGAAAATAGGTGGTTGATGGAATACTATATCATTTGAGAGCTAATTGAAGAAGAGACATAGGGTAGAAAGTAACTTCTAATGAATCTGGCCGGTGGAATTATCTTAACAGATGCGAGATCTGAATCAAGTGCAAATAGGAAAGTGTATTCGGTAATGTAATTTCATCTGTTATGTCTCGGAAATAAAAACAATCCAGATGGACACTTTGCTAGGGAGCTGCATGGTCGGGATTATCACCTAAATAGAAAATAGGAGAAGACCAACAAAGAAGCCTCACGGGCATTGAGGGTAGAAATGATGTACAACAAGTCTAGAAAACTTATGCCAACAGCAACTGCAGTTAAAATAAGGAATCTAAGCGAAGGCGACAAATTTTTGAATTTTAAATTTCATCCCATGCCTTCTTGTTTGTGTTTCCGATCAAGTCCACTGCCGTTGACCTGATCAGAACCACAAACGAGATTGAAAGGAAAATAGAGTATCATTACTTTCTTATTAATATGGTTATAATTGATTGTATTTTCTTGCCTTGACATGCTTTCAACATTCCTTGGAGAAAATCAGATACTTGCTGTAGTATGTGAATCCCGATAATTTTCAAGCTTGCCTCCAGCTTGTTGATTCTGTATTCAAGATGGTCGTTACCGTCTTCGAAGTTGGTAAGGAGTTCCTCGTTTCTTGTGAGCTCAATCAGGAACACTACCTTCAAAGTTGTGGCATTCTAGGAGCCCTTCAGAACACTTTCTCTTTAGAAGCTTTAAAGGATACATGGAGGGTCGCTGTGTTTGTTTTAGGTCAAAATGTATTGATGAACGTTGAAGATGTGGTCCCAACAGTCGAACAACACACTTTTATCGAGCGTTGCTCCATGCATCGTGCTCAACCAATTTGATAAATTAGTAAGCATGGAGTTACGTAGCGTGTGATCTAAACCGGCTCTACCAAGCCTATCAAACGTTACGTAACTCTAAGCTAATTACTCTATCAAAAAAATATGACCGATTTAGTGCACAAATCGAACGAGCTCAATCTCTTAGCCTTTCTGCTGATTGCTCTTCTCCAATATAGATGACAAGATATCTGCTATGCAAAAGTCTACACCGTCGCCAGACATGTTCCCAGGCAATCATGTCTGGCGATGGTCTAGACTTTTGCATAACAGATATCTTATCATCTATATTGGAGAAGAGTGATTAACAGAAAGGCTGACAGATTGGGATTTTTTTCTATGTGCACTAACTCGGGCATATTGTTTTGATAGGGTAATGAGCTTGGAGTTACGTAACATTTGATAGGCTTGGTAGAGCTGGTTTAAATCACATGCTACGTAACTCCATGCTTACTAATTTATCAAATTAGTTGAGCAAGATGCATGGAGCAACGCTCGACAAAAGTGTGTTGTTCAACTGTTGGGACCACATCTTCAAAGTTCATAAACACATTTTGACCTAAAACAAACACAGCGACCCTCCATGTAGCCTTTAAAGCTTCTAAAGAGAAAGTGTTCTGAAGGGCTCCTAGAATGCCACAACTTTGAAGGTAGTGTTCCTGATTGAGCTCACAAGAGACGAGGAACTCCTTACCAACTTCAAAGACGATAACGACCAGCTTGAATACAGAATCAACAAGCTGGAGGCAAGCTTGAAAATTATCGAGATTCACATACTATAGCAAGCATCTGATTTTCTCCAAGGAATGTTGAAAGCATGTCAAGGCAAGAAAATACAATCAATTATAACCATATTAATAAGAAAGCAATGATACTCTATTATCCTTTCAATCTCGTTTGTGGTTCCGATCTGGTCAACGACAGTGGACCTGATCGGAAACACAAACAAGAAGATAGGATGAAATTTAAAATTCAAAAATTATCGCCTTCGTTTAGTTTCCTTATTTTTACTGCAGTTGTTGTTGGCGTAAGTTTTCTAGACTTGCTGAACATCATTTCTACCCTCGATGCCCGTGAGGCTGCTTTGTTGGTCTTCTTCTATTTTTTACCTAGGTGATAATCCCGACCATGCAGCTCCCTAGCAAAGTGTCCATCTGGATTATTTTTCTTTCAGAGACACAACAAATGAAATTACATTACCGAATACACTTTCATATTTGCACTTGATTCAGATTTCGCATCTGTTAAGATAATTCCATCAGCTAGATTCGTTAGAAGTTACTTTCTACCCTGTGTCTCTTCTCCAATTAGCTCTCAGATGCTATAGTCTTCCATCAACAACCCATTTTTCCTTAAAAGCATTCTCCTACCGCACCTTCTGGCATATAATCATCAACCCGAGCAAGCAACTCAACCATATAAATTTTGGCCAGGGCAATAACTATATTGGTTTTCCATTCTTATTTGATGCAGTGCGAGGCTTCGAGGGACCTCTAAGGGTCCAATGCACACTTAAAGTTAAGTCCAATCTCTATTGGTTCTCTGCAGTGACGACAAATATTGATCCCTTCTCAAAACTTGACACGCATAAACACGAGCACCAACCGTCAGTAATTCGTAACAGGGTATCTGCACCATTTTCATGAGGTCCTCAGCCTTATCAATTTCGAACCCATCAAACTTAACGGTACAATGCAGGATCTTGTTTGAATGATCAAAGCCTAATCGGTTAAAAACTGCATTCACAAAAATATTGTACTTTGTGTGTGTTGTTCCGGTAACCTTATCAGTAATACATACTTAACTCCCACACATATGATAGTGGATCCATCTGCACGCACCTTATTCTTCCTAGCCCATCTAGGGCTTAAATTGAATAAACAGATGACTAGCTTGTTGCAACAGATGACACATCTGTTTATATTGTCAATCAATTGGAGACATCTGTTAGGACAGTGATCAACCTGTTGCAGAAATCAAACATATATATATATATATATATTTGTTGTAAAAAGATTGTCTGTATGTTGTAAGTTATCTAACAGAAAGAATATATTTTGTAACAGATTACCCATCTGTTAGATTTATTTTAAAGCAATTTTCTTTTCTTTTCGAGATACAATAATTTATAAATAGGTCCCTCCTTACAAATATGGATGATTCAGATTCGTATAAGAATATTCATATCGAGTCCTTGCGTGAACTTCAAAGGCAGTTTGGTTGATGAACTCCAGAGAGATATTTGGCTGACTTCGGAGCAAGGCTGCCGGATGAATGAAAGATGTCTGATTGACAATAATAATAATAGTAGTAATAATAATTAGGTAATATTTTTTATTTTAGCGATTATTTTCCTCCTTTTGTATATCAAATCTACCCAAGGGATTAAAAAATCTATGAACATTCATTTCATTTTGTTGTCGACTTTGAATTTTTAATTTTTATTTAGTATTTAATAATAATCATTCTGTTTATTCCTTGTTCTCAACATGTCGACGGTTGGTGGTAGGGATTGAGCAGCAATTTGTGTCAATAGTTAGAGGTTAATCTGCTACGACAGATCGATCATATGTTGCACCTGACGGTTATTAATAAAAAAGGGCTATTGTTGTTATTGAGAGGGTGAAAAGAAAGACATGACTCGAAGTTCCGATTATTCAATATGAAAAATATTTCGTAAATAAATAATAAACACAATTTATAACCACAATTTTAATAACTGATCGTGACTTTTCACCATTTTTGTTTTTGAATTTGTTTTTTAAATTATTTATTATATAATAAAATAATTATTATTTTATTAAGAAATTTGAAAAGGTATTTTTTTTATTTATAAAATAAAAAAGTAAGCAAATTTGGATTAATGATATGATGATATAGTTATTTTTTTTTAAAAAAGTAGATTATATGTTACAATAATTAAATTATCTGATGCAACAGGTTCACTATGGTTGCAACAGATGATATATCTGTTGTCACAGATGATTTATTTGATGCAACTTATATCGAGTCACAACTCAATAAAAATAGTTTTTGGAAAGAACTAATTAATAATAATAATCTGAAAAGTCATGACTTATCACAATATTTCTTAATTTAATTAATTCATTACTTTTCACATTAATAAAAAATGTTATTAATAAATGGAGGTGAACAGTTAGATTATATGTTGCAACAAATATGTTATCTGATGCAACATATTTTATATTTGTTGCAACAGATAATATATCTGTTGTCACAGATGTGTTATCTGATGCAACAAATATAGAATCTGTTGCCACAACTCAATAAAAACGGTTCTTCGAAAGACTAATTAATAATAATAATCTGAAAAGTCATGACTTATATCACAATATTTATTTTCTTAATTTAATCAAAAATTTAATTAATGTATGAAGGTGAATAGTCGCGCCTTTTTGCCTCTCATTCAAATTCAATCCTCTATAAATAGGTCCGTCCTTACTCAATCGTTCATTCAAATACACACTCTATTTATTTATTGCATCTCGTCTTTCATATTACACTCTAGAAGATAAGATTATGGCTGACCCAGTGTGGGACGTTGCTTTTCTGCAAGACGCCGTGAATGAACTTCGGAATCAAGTTCGTGATCTGCAATGGAAATTGGGAGGAGTTAGATCAAGAATGTTCCGCGAGGTACGCAGGCTGAGGAGGGCCTTGCTACTTCCGGTTGAAGATTGGCCAGTTGGCAATGATGATGCTTATAATAATAATAATAATAATAATAATAATAATAATTAGACTATTATTTTTCTTTTAGTCTATTATATGTATTTTTATTTGTTTAATAAATAAATTATGTTTGATCTTTGACGTTTTAATCCATATTTAATTTTCATTCTGTCTATTATCTTTTCAACAAAATATTTCAACGTAAAAAGAAATAATTTAGAATCCAGTAGCAATAGCAAGATTTATCTGTTGGGTTTGTGGCAGGGGTTGATTTGTGTTGTTTCGAACAAATTAATCATTCATTGCAACAAATAATTAGTCTAGTGCAACAAATAAACATTCTGATGCAACAGATAATTAGTCTGGTACAACAGATAAACATCTTGATACAACAGATAATACGTCTGATGCAACAGATAATACGATGATGCAACAGATAAATAGTCTGATGCAACAGATTACTCATCTGATGCACCAGATGATTGATCTGTTTAAATTGTGGGCACTTGTGCTGGATTCATAATCGGGGTTCTATCCATTGTTGGAAAAACAGAAGTGTACCCAGATGACAAATACGAATAAAAATCATAATTTTACTTACCAAAGTAACCTATGAAGTAATGCCAAAGTGGAAAGTGATGTAGTAAACAAAATTTGACCTAAGAAATTGGTCAGATCGCAGTAGTAGCGTTGTACCAACAACAACAATAACAACAACAAATGATCGACAAGAAGAAGATGAAGCAGAAGATGATGAATAAAGCAGCAGAAACAATTAACAACAAAAATCGTTAAGAGAGAGAAAACAACAATGGATGAGAAGAGAGAGAAATACGCCTTTTCCCCCCTCCATTTCCCGTTATTTTAGATATATATTGGGATCAAAGTGTAAATTTAAAAATTTGTGGGTTATTTTAAAACTTCCCCAACTTTCTTAATACATAATAAAGTAATTGTCACCTCCAACTAATAATTAAGACTTGTGTCACCTACACCTCATTTTAAAACTCTTTTGTCACCTATGGCCCAAACCCCGGGTTAGTGTGTGTGGGGTGGGGGCAATGTGGGGCGAGGTTGAGTGTTGAAGAATATTATTAAGTTGGGTTCATTCATAAGGGGCGTTAGATGGTTTATAAGCCCATTAATCATTCTTCAACATAAATCCTAAAGCTAGTATATACAAATGTATAGCATATGTGTTCAAGAAAGGAAAAAAATTTCATTAATAATTTATCAATTAGTATTCACACAAACTACGCTCTACATCATTAATATATTAGGTTATGGACAAATGAAAATTACAAAGACACACATAAATTAATTTCTTGGACACGTGTTTTTCACGTGTATACCCAATTATATAATATGCAATTTTATAAGATTAAATTTTTATGAAATCTAAGCAAATAATATACATAAAAGTTTGAAGTATTATTTTTATAAATGAAAAATATTGAATCTGCATGGTTAGGAGTCAAGCTTCTTGAAAAAAATAAATAAGAGCTTACATCTTATGCTCATACAATCACATAAAATTTGTAATAATTATACATCTTTTGATTATTGAATTCATACATATACACATTAGTTTATTAACACGTGTTTTGCACATGTATCCAATCATATAGTATATAATTTTATAAAATTAATTTTATATAAAATCTAAGCAAATAATATATATGAAAACGTAATGTATAACTTCTATAAATGATTAATGTTGAATCATTATATGGTTAGGAGTCAAGCTTATTGAAGGAAAAATAAAGAGAAAAAATATCTTTTCATTCCTGAACTTGTCCGCTCAATTTACTTTAGCATTTAAACTAAACGTTCATTTATTTAATCCCCTTAACAATTTTATAGTAAATTAATTTCAGCCCTAAAGGCTGACGTGACATTTTTTTTTTTTTTAAAAGAGTGTGAATCTGATTTTCTGTACAAAAATAGCCACTAATATTTTATAAATATATATATAAAAAAAAAAAGTTCTCCTTTCCTCTTTCCCTTCCCCCTCCTTCTAACCCCCACCCCCACCCTAATTTCTCCCCCTTTTAATGGCCAAAACCGCTTCCCCCCACCCCATTTTCATCTAATTTCTTCTTCTTCAAGTACCAAATTTGACCCCCCCCCCCCAACCCCACTCCTACCCTAATTTCTCCTACTTCAACTATCAAATCCGTCATCCTCACCCCAATTTTTCCTCCAACTATTAAATCCACCACCTCATCTCCACCTCCAATTTCTCCTCTTTCTAACCCCTTTTCTCATACTCTCTTTTTATTTATGGGCTTGAGATTAGTTTAAAAGAAATAAAATTGAATTTGAAAAACGAAAAGCTATTTTTGTGAACTTGAAAAATTAGAATGAAATTGCAATTGAAGTCCTTTTTCAATGAATTTCATTGGAGATAAAATGAATGAGATTGGGTGGATTGTGTTTTTCGGTGAGGTGGAAGGAAATGAGTTGTGGTCAACTAGTTGTTGTTGTTTTTTCAACGAAAATCGACTGAAATGAAATTTATTATTGTTTTCCGGAAGGATTTCGTCGGAATCAACTCAAAAGAGTCGATTTTGATTTATTAGTGGACTTTTGGGTATCTAGTCGTTGGTTTGATTTTAGAGAGTTTGGGTTGGTTTGATCGAATTTATCAGGTGGGGTTGAATTTTTGGTAACTGATTTATGATATTTTTCGATGGGGGTTGGACTTGATCGTCGATTTCAGGTGAGTTTGGGGTGGGAAAAATGGTGGTGTTTGATCGGTAATAATGACGTTTTTCGATAGAATTTTGTCGCGATTTTCATTTTCGGTGATTCCACTAAATACCCAAAATTGTACGATGGATTCAAAGAAAATGATCCATTTTCAGATTTTTTATTTCAACAGTATATAATAATTTGTGGCACATGATTTTTTTCATTTTCAATATATGTATATTAGTGGCACGTTTTAAAAATAATTTGTGACGTGGCGCGATGTGGCAGTGATATGGCGCTGATGTGTGGGTGCGTCTAATACACTCTCCGTAGTGAGAGTGGTATTATATCTTTAGGATTGAAATTTATTCACTATAAAACTATTAATGAGGTAAATAATTATAAATTTAGTTTAAGAATTAAAATAAATTAAACGAACAAGTTCAGAAGTGAAAAGATATCTTTTCTCAAAAATAAATAGTGATATACATCTCATGTCCATACATTTACATAAAGTTTTTAATAGTTATACATCTTTGATTAATAGGTCTACTCAAAAATAAAATGAGCATGCTCACCTCTTTTTGTTGTATAACCAGATTTAAATGAAATGTACTTATGTGTTCCCTTTAATTTAATTTTCATCTCTGCGCGCACACACACACTAGATGAGCTTGCTCGTGTGTAGTAGGGGCCCAAAAAGATAGCTTAGTTTCAACAAAAAAAATTTAATTATCTTTTATGAAAGAAATAATATTTTTTTAATCGAACACTCTGCTCTAAACTCGAAGTATTAGGTGTAAAACTTTATTGTTTTACTGAAATTGAGATAAATAAAGACGAAGTAAAACTATAACTGAAGTACATGAGACACAAATTTTCATTTTTGAAAGTCTTTCATGGAATATTTTTTATTCTCAGAATATACATTTTTATTCTATATAGATTTATAATTTTTTTTCCTTGTGAAGTAAGTGGAGTAACTGAAAAAAAAAAAAAAAAAAAAAGGGGACAAGGACATTGTTGTATTGTAAGATTGTACCTAGTTGATTGACTTTTTTGTAAATCTACATAATATAAATTTGACCTTTCATGCATTGAAACCTTAGCTTTTAGCACAAGTGAATTCAATGATCAAGGAGAAGCTACTTAATTACTGAAAAATTGCTTCAACAATAGCAAATCTGTTTCTAAGAAAAGGGTGATTTTCATGTTGTACATACTATGAGACAACAATGAAATCAAAATTAAATTGGGAAAGGTTCAACAACAACATTATAATGAGTTGTAATAGAAGAGGGAATCGATTAACTTTTCATAGTGGTTCATAGATTAACTCAGATTAATGAAAAAGTACAAACACAATAAGTTGCTGAAGCTTTATTTTAATAGGTTTAATAATCAATATCAGTTCAAGCAGCATTTGTGACCACATTGAAATCATCTGATTATGTAATTGCACTTATGAAAAATTGCGGAATCTCAAAATAAGATTTAAGTTTCATTTAAAATGAGGGGATAATCTAAAATATTTATGGTCCTTTGTCATCTGTCTTATCATTTATCAATTAATGTAGTTTCAAACTATTAGTTTATGCAATTGTACTTGATTAAATTATTTTGACAATATAACAACATTATTTGTACTGTCAAATATGTAATTTGATAAGATTAGATCAAAGAAAATAGCTTAACTGATAAAGTTATTATTCTAAGTACTTAAAAAATTATGTAGACAGAGATGAAAATACATTAACAGTGGATATATCACAAATGATCTTTTGAAAAGGTGTGACGATATGTTGATAATGAATTCATTTACATTATAATGAATTCATATTCTTTGTTATACATTGTTTCAGAAGTTAGTGTCATAAGCCTAGAGATGTATATTTTATATTTTAGAGCTGCAAAATGATAGATCTTTTGAAAGTTAAACCCCAACTTTTCTCTATAAATGTTCATTAAAATGAATAAAGGACTGACTATCAAGTCATGAGAAATAAGAAAGATCATATTTAGTGCCATAAATTCAAGTGCGAGTAAAAGCTCGCCACTTACATAAAACTTTTGATACATTTCACCTATAAAGCTATTATGTAGTCATGTAAATTCAAGATATGATGAAGTAGTGCAAAAACACAAAAATAACATTGGACAGTTAGCATAATTATCTATCAAGCAAAAGTTTACGGTGAGCAAAAAACTAAGTCACAAGAAGTATTGAAGCTGTTAATTGCCAAATATGCACAAACAAATTGTAAATACCTGTGTTACCTATTGGAGATTTTCAAGAGTCCAATTTGAACGGCTTTTTTAGGAAATGTACACCAACACCAACGCTACAAAAATTGATGAGAGATAAAGCTTAGATTTTGTTCCATCCCATTTAATTTGCACAATGTAAAAATTAAACGCATCAATGACCACCTATTTAAGCTACTTCAATGTTAACAATACATAACAAATGAAGACACAATCCCACAAAGCACATCTAGACCTATCAGTAGCTCATACCTCCAAGAAAATAATTAATAATAAGCTAAACATATATTTTAAATTAAATTGATTACAGGTGTCAAATAAACACTAAGAAAAAGTATAAATATTTTATATATATATATATATTCGATTCAGCTCGAAGCTAAAGTTTATAAAATATAAAAATAAGAACAAAGCTTAGCAAAATTTATAGAAATAATGTACTACTTGAATTGCTAAATCGAGATGGAGGGGCCATAAGGACCAAAAAGTTCTCCATCAAACTGAGTATACTACTCTTGAACCCACAAACTGTATAGCCATAAAATCATGATTTAACAAAATTAAAGCTCTGAAAGGAGACTCTTTCAAGAAATTCATCAAACACTTGTGTCACAAATAATTTACTGAAACTTTAACAAAACTCAATTCTCATCTAAATATATCTTTTATCACATACAAAGATGGAGCAAAATAAATTCAAGCTTCAAGTACTATCACTCGTATGCTATGATAAACACAGTTTGATGGTGATTTTCTAATAATAAGGACTCATTTGGTATAAGGGATAAGGAATAACTAATTTTGAAATCAATTTTAGAATGAACTTATTCTTATTTGATTGAAATAAAATACATGAAAAAACTATTTTGAATTAGTTATTCAGGATTGTACAATTATTTTTTATCTCGAAATTATATATTTCTCACCAAAAGACCCTAAGAGTTAAAAGAAAAAAGACAAAAAAAGGTAAGAAGATCAAATGAAAAGGAAATAAAATTAAAATTCAAATACAAGTTTAAACTAATATCTTAGACTATAATATAGCAAAAAGTATATTTACATATCTTGCTTATGAAGACAAAGAACATGCAACAACAAAGGAACAAAGACACCAAAAGAAAGCCCAAAAAAATTAAATAGCAATATCAATAGCAAAATAGAATAGCAGAAAAAATAAATGAAACCAAAGACAATAAACATTAACCTAAACGTTGTTATATAAAAAGTGTAAAAGGAAAATTAACGAGAGAAATAAAAACTGGGAGGGAAGAAGAGTAGAAGAGAGATAAGGAAGAAAGAATAAACCAGAAGGTTATTAGTCAGTGACATAGAGGAAATAGATTGAAGAACAACAATTGAAATTACTTTCTTGAAAGTTAGAAGGACAACTGAAGATTGTTCTGATTAGAGATATGTAGTTGTTTCTAGGATGTTTCACGATTTTCTAAAATAAATAAGAAAGAAAAATAATAAATTTTTAATATAAGAAATAAGTTAAAAAGAACAAGTAATCTAATAAGGAACAAAAAGAGATTTATAAAAAAAATAACTATTATGTATAATTAAATTATAAATATATAAATAAAAATATCATAAAATAATAAACGAGGACAAATGTAACAATATGTATGAAAAATAATAAGCATGTATGACTATCTAATTGCACTTAAGCATTTGTGAGGACTACCAAAAAGAATTTCTCCCTTATATATATATATACTAGACATCGAAGGCCCGTGCTCAGCATGCGCCCAATATATATCATTTTTTGTCTTAATTTATGTGAAACAAATATAATTTAGATAATCAATCATTAAAATAATTTAAATTTTTAGTTATTGTGATCTATAATACTTTTTCTTTTATTCCAATTTAAGTGACACGGATATAAGTTCGAGAGTCAATAGAATATTTTATATATTTTATATTTTTAAGTTGTTAAATATGTGAGTTATAATGCTTTTGGCATAATTTTTCAATAAGTTATGTCTTCCTCTGTCCCATCGTAATTTCTGTGGTACTAATATAATTTCGATAGTCAAACAAATATTTTATGTTGACATATCATTTTGTGTGTATTTTATTTTATTTATGAAATATTATTAAATTTTTAATGCTTAGATGACCATAAAAATTAATTAGGGTGATATAATAAAATCAACATTGAAACAATGAAGCAGACATGTCTTAAATAACTTATAACAACTAACTAGAATTGAAGAAACAAAATTATTTATAAAAAATACATGTGAAAATATTTTTGAATGAGTCTCATATAAGACATCTAATTAATTTAAAACATCGAGAGTTAATTTATCATTTTATATTTATTTTATCTTTTTATTAAATATTATTAATTTATTAATATTTAAATGACTTATAATAATTAATTAGGGGTGATATAGTAAAAGTACGGTTAAAGCAGCTGCAGAAGGTAGTACAAAACATTAAGAGTTAATTTATTATTTTATTTTTATGTTATCTTTTTTTCAAAATTAATTACGGGTGATATGATAAAATCACGATCGAAACAACGATGCAGACATGTCTTAAATGACCTATAACAATGATATAACAAAATTACTATAAAAAATACTTGTGAAAAAAATTAAATAGGTCTCGTATAAGACATGAAGTAGAAATAAAATGTCAACAATTAAGTAAGTAATTTATATTCAATTTATCATCTTTATTAAATATTATTAATTATTGAGAAAATGCATCAAAACCCCCCTAAACTTGTCACTCCAACTTACTTTAGCACTCTAACTTTACATCTAATTATTTACCCCCTTAATTTTGTTTTGAGCTAATTTAATTCCCCCTAAAAAATGGAGAACCACACATAGGAGGTGGTTTACACGCCCCTCCACGTGTAAATTTTTTCCAAAAATATTTTCTACAGTTATTTTTTTTCTTTTTCATCCATCAACTTCAATTTTTTCTTTTTCATCCATCCATCAACTTCAATTTTTTCATCCATCAACTTCAATTTTTCTTTTTCATCCATCAACTTCACGAGAATACACAGCCAGATATACTCCTCTCACCACAAACCTACACAGACACACAAAACATATACACATACTCCCACAATTTCCATGGGAGAGGTAGAAAGCAACACAATACCACAACACATACAGACGCACAAATATAGATATATACACACACAGAACAAAGGAAAGAAAAGAGTAATCTAACTCACTCATTTTATATACACACACAAAATTCATTCACTCACACAGCAATAGGATAATACTCACACACGCCAAAAATCAGAGAAAAATAATCAAGAACAGTGGTAGATAAATATTCAGGTCTGATTTTTCGGCAAAATCTAGCCGAAAAATGTCATCCCACAATCGCCCATCGTTTCTTTTCAGTCTGAGTTCACCGATGAAGCTCACCGGAGCTCCACCATCGTCAAATCCATCGAAAAACGTCATTAATAGCGACCAACACCTCAAAAAAATAAAACCGGCGAATTCCACCAAAATTGGCTCCACCAGCAAGGATCAGTGTCGTCGTCGATTTTATCAACGCACCACTGACTACTCTTCATCCTCTTCGTCATAACTACCACCAACTCATAAATCCACCACAACTGTTAAAACCATATTTGTGATCGTTAACTTCATAGCACCCATCACCAAGGTCCAAGAGCAATACAACCTTCATCTTCGTCAATTTCAGAATCTCCACCATCATCGTTAATATAATTCACCCTTGCTGACAATTCCACAATACCAAACACCAACACCAACGACAACGAGAATTAAAGGAAATTAAAGAACAATAACAGAAGATAAGATGCAGGTGGTGCATAAAGAGGCTTAACAGTGCCGCCACCGATTCCATTAAATTCGCAGCAAATCGTTCAATTTTCTCATGAATTAAAATTCGATTTCTTCATGAATTGAATTTTAATTTCTCCATGAATTGAATTTTCATTTTCTCATGGATTGAACATCTTCCTCGGAGTCTTAAGGTGTAACAATTACATTCACCTCCATAGACACCTCCGACAAGAAATTTGTCCTATCACCTATGCCAAGAAAATTCGGTGGAATAGAAGATGTGGGGGTGGCGATGGCGGAACAATGAAGGATGATGTATGGTGGTGAGTGGAGAAATAGTTTGTGATAGAAGAAAAGGATGGTGTCACACCCCCTTTTTAATCAAAAAGATTCATTTTATGTTTCAAAAGGGTTTTTATTGTTAAAGTGACAAAAAATGAAAATTTTGTTTCGATAAGAATTCACTTTATAATTACCTCAGAGTCGCCACTTGGCATAATCCGGTGTGCCAAGTCACCTTTGAAAAATCCTTTTCAAAATGACTTGACTCTTTAAAACTAGTTTGCGAACAGAGTTCTGGCTAAGGAATTCTGTTGATCGAGGGGAAGGTCTTAGGCACCCCTCGGTCCCGTGGTTCAACCACGGTCGCTTGTAGAGCGTATCGGCTAATTTGACATTATGAATGTATAAACCACACAAAAAACAAACAAAAACAACCAATCAAACAAACCAACTAAACAAATCCAAAAGTATAATGTCCAGTCAAATTATACAGTCCCGAAATAGAAAAATACGAAAATGTAAACCTACTTTATTTTAAACTAAACCATGCTCCATTGCTTTCTCCATACAATGTTCCGGGCCTTAATCGTGCGCCGTCTTCAAGTACATGATACTTCGGGGCATCCCCCGGTAAATAAATACAATTCCTTTGGGGCATTCCCCGGCAAATGAATACAATGTCAATCTCATATGATAAACTAGGAAACCTCCAACACGTTCAACATTACACGCATTCAACCAAAACATCATTCCTAAGTTTGCCTGCCCGAACCTAACTTTTGCCTATTTATTCGAGGGCCTAATCATGATACTATCACATTTAACCTTCGTATTTGCTCCAAAATAACCAACGACAATAAGTCATGACTAAACAATATTCAGTTTATCAATTTCTCAATTTCGTCTCAAATTCAATCTCAAACATGATTAAACCAATTCGATACGCAACCCACCAATCAAGTTTTTGCATCCAAATCCAAATCCAACAACAAACAACCCATAATGAAGATTCAAGCGCGCCAAGCACACAAATCATTTATAATTACGCAGAGATTAAAAGTAGAAAAGATAGAATTGGACCTCAAGAGCTTTCGATTTCAATAATCGGAGATAATACCGCGCCCGGAAAATCTCAATCCCAACCTCTATCAACAAACCCGAGCTCGATATACCCTTTTCTCTGTTGTTCGTCAACCTGGACCAAAATCAAGGAAGATTCACTCCCGTCAGCGTCGGCCAACTTCAACACGAACTCCAAACAACGACCAAGAGGGATTTGGTGGGATTTTAATTAGTTTTTAATGGGTTTCCAATGAAGCAGTAACAGGCAAAGCTCGGGGCTGTTTTCCAGTTGATCTCCGACGATGGTTCTACCACTGTATCGCCGGAAAATCTACCCAAACCACCCCCATTTCTCTCTTTCGCATCAGTTTTCTCTCCCTCGTCTCACTGTATTTCTCTTGGGTGTGTGTGTGTTGGGCGTTGAAAGTGTGATTCAGTGTATTGTGGAGAATAAGCCACTTCTCTGGTGTGAGTGTATTCTCAGTGAATTTGTTAGTGAGGGTCATATGTGTGTATATCTGTTCTCTCCCCCCTCTTCAGAATGGAAGAAGATGATTAAATAAATGGGTAACTTTTGATATAGTGTGTGGGCCCCCTCTTTTTTGTTCTTTTTGTGAGTTGGTTAAGAAAAATAAATATAATGTGAGGGGGTAGTGGTGAGGTGGGGTTGGGTTGGGTATCTAGGTGTCCGCCTTTAATTAGTGAGGTTGTTAGGATAGGATTAAAACAAGGTACAATTTGTTAAAGATTGTTATTTTTTGTCATTTTATGGAGGGATAATTTCATGGTTGAGGGGTACACGATATGATAAGGTAAAAATGAGTAAAAGTGATATCGGGGAGGGACAAAATTAGGTGTCTACATCATGCCCCCTTTGAATGTAAACATGAAGTGTTTTCAGACAAAGAAGTAGACAACGAGATAAAATTTTGTCCCGACCATTATTAAAAAGGAATGAAATAGAAAGGAGGGAAACCAATTATTGACTTTGGACGTCATACTCATCCCTATTTATGAGGGAATTAAGTCATATGTATCCCCAAGGACTGAAAGAAAAGGGACTATACCGAGTTAGAG
Source organism: Capsicum pubescens (assembly GCA_030864215.1). Lineage (NCBI taxonomy): Eukaryota > Viridiplantae > Streptophyta > Magnoliopsida > Solanales > Solanaceae > Capsicum > Capsicum pubescens. The sequence continues at coordinate 6,660,450 of CM061543.1, forward strand.
AGTCGAGCGAGGTTCTGTCAAGGTTTCGATTTGCAACTCTGTTATTACATCAAAAATGAAAATTATAAGTTAAAACATAAATGAAATTACAAAAATCCCATCTATGCAGCTTCTTTCAGACTCTTGACTTGAGTTTCATCACCCTATTCTTCAGGCGGGCTCCTGACTTATAATTTTTCAATTTGTTGCTTGACTTTCTATTGTTTCACCTTGTTGCTTGACTTTCCATTTATTTGTCTTGTGCTTTGGGCGGGCTCCAATGTTGCATGAGTTATCAAAACAAGAAAGTGTGTCTCCTTACAAATGCCGCTTGAATTACCCAAACAAGAAAGTACGTGTCCTTACAGATGTTGCTTGAATTACCAAAACAAGGAAGTGCATCTCCTTACAAATGTCAGTTGAATTACCCAAACAAGGAAGTGCGTCTCCTTACAAAATGCCGCTTGAATTACCTAAACAAAGAAATGTGTCTCCTTACAAATGTTGCTAGAAATACCCAAATAGAAAAGTGTGTCTCCTTACCAATGCCTCTTGAATTACCAAAACAAAGAAGTGCGTCTCTTTACCAATGCCGCTTAAATTACCAAAACAAGAAAGTGTGTCTCCTTACCAATGTTGCTTGAATTACCCAAACAAAAAAGTGTGTCTCCTTACAAATGTTGCTTGAATTGTCCAAACAAGGAAGTGCGTATCCTTACCAATGCCACTGAAATTACCATAACAAGGAAGTGTGTCTCCTTACCAATGCTGCTTAAATTACTAAAATAAGGAAGTGTGTCTCCTTACCAATGCTGCTTGAATTACCCAAACAAGGAAGTGCGTCTCCTTACAAATGTTGCTAGAAATACCCAAACGGGAAAGTGTGTATCCTTACCAATGCCTCCTAAATTACCAAAACAAGAAAGTGTGTCTCCTTACCAATGCCTCTTAAATTACCAAAATAAGGAAGTGTGTCTCCTTACCAATGCTGCTTGAATTATCCAACCAAGAAAGTGCGTCTCCTTACACATGTTGCTAGAAATACCCAAACAGGAAAGTGCGTCTCCTTACCAATGCCTCTTGAATTACAAAAATAAGGAAGTACGTCTCCTTACCAATACTGCTTGAATTACCCGAACAAGGAAGTGCGTCTCCTTACAAATGTTGCTTGAATTATCCAAACAAGGAAGTGTGTATCCTTACAAATATTGCTTGAATTTCTCAAACAAGAATGTGCGTCTCCTTATAAATATTGCTTGAATTGCCCAAACAAGGAAGTGTGTCTCCTTATAAATGTTGCTTGAATTATCCAAACAAGGAAGTGCGTCTCCTTACAAATGTTGCTTGAATTGCCCAAATAAGGAAGTGCATCTCCTTACAAATACCGCTTGAACTACCAAACAAGGAATTGCGTCTCCTTACAAATACCGCTTGAATTACCAAACAAAGAAGTGTGTTTCCTTACAAATGTTGCTTGAATTACCAAAACAAGTAAGTGTGTCTCCTTACAAATGTTGCTTGAATTGTCCAAACAAGGAAGTGCGTGTCCTTACAAATACCGCTTGAATTACCAAACAAGGAAGTGCGTCTCCTTACAAATGTTTCTTGAATTGCCCAAACAAGAAAGTGCATCTCCTTACAAATACCACTTGAATTACCCAAATATGGAAGTGCATCTCTCTACAAATTCTGCTTGAATTACCCAAACAAGAAAGTGCATCTCCTTACAAATGTCACTTGAATTTTCCAAGGAAATGTGTCTCCTTGACAAGGAAGTGTGTCTCCTAGAGATCTTGAATTATGAGTTTTACCATGGTTTTGATTACCAAACTTGTGCAACAACATTACCTCTTGCATTTGTCGAAGTGAGAAATTACGGTCTTTGATGTTTAGGATCCGAAATCCTTGATTTGAATGTAACATGTGTTCCTATTTCATATAAAGAAAACTTGTGATTATAAAACATGGTGGCTAGTTTGTGTCTTTAGCTTTCGCGGAAATCATTCTTGCCCCCGTCACATTTAACTTTGCTTCCAACCATTAGCATATGTCATCGACTTGCTGGACCATTGACCAAACTCAGATTATCAAGAGTGACTCTGAAATAATTACAGTATCTCTACCTTTCCATGCTCCTCAGATAAAACCCTTGAACATTGGTATTTCCATAATTTTTCAAACTTATCTGTTTGACAAAACTTTCCGCATGCCTTATTTTGGCTCACAATCATGTCTCTTTCTTGTGCTAGCTTTTGTCTTGCTTTGTGCAATTAGAGAAGCTGCTAGCCAGTTTTGAAATCTTTTCTCACTTGTTTTGGGATAGACTTAACTTAAAGATAAGAGAAAAATGACAATGATTTTTTGGATAACTGACTCAAGAAAATAAAATAAAAATAAAGATAAATAAAGGAAAGAAAAGACCATGAATGTCCCCATTTGAAATAAAGAAATGAAAAATTTATATAAAAATGACAGTCAACTCTAATGATTATGCCAATCATTTTGAATTAATCTGTCTGATCTTTCCATCCACACTTTCACCAATTGTTGTTGAGTTAATGGCTTTGAAAATGAGTTGCTTCATTAGGTCAATTGCATTTAAGACCTCATTCGGCTAGTGATACCTTGAAGGGTTTTTGCCAACAAGCCTCTCTCATTTTCTTTTTCTTAGTTCACCATTGCCTTATGGTGTCTGTAAGGGGTTTTCTCCATTGAGACTCTCTTATTTTCATTTCCCTCAACTCACAGTCGTCTTATGGTGCCTGTGAGAGTTTTTACCAATAATACTCTCTCATTTTTATTTCTCTCAACTTACCATTGTCTTATGGTTCCCGTGAGGGTTTTCACCAATAAGACTCTCTCATTTTTTATTTCTCTCCCAATTCTTATTGATGAGGAAGACAAGTAGTTCCCAAAATACGTCATCACATTCATTGCATGTTTAGTCTTAACATTCTCAAAAATTGATCTAAAGGTCTTTTTTTGGTTGTAACTTGGCTTTTAAATAGTTTAGAAAGAAAGGATGGCATGTGATCCAAACAACACTTGAAGTGGGGTAGGACTTGCAAATTTTGAAATTGACTCAAACAATGAGAATTAACTCATGCCCCAGTTTCTTTTGACTGGGTGACTCTAAATTTTTTATTTGGTTGGACCGAGCCCTTAGTATGGAAGCCTACGTATCTCACCCTCGAGAGAGGAGAATCAGGTCATGCGTAGTTCTAGCAGCTTGTTCTTTTGATTGATTCTGATTTTTGCTTCTTCTTCTTTTTTCTCTTTTCTCTTTGGGATTTTTTTTTCTAACCCTATTTTTGACACTCTTCTCTTTTCTTTTCTTTTGGACACATTTTTTTTTCTCGACACTTTTCTTTTGAGTTTTACTGACTTTATCTTGATTCCAAAAGAGGGGTATGAAAGAAAATAGGACTAAATCTTAAATGGGGTAAAAAAAGGATGACACAATGTTTGGATAACAGAATAAAATGTCTTCGTCATATCAATACTTGAAAATACTAGTACATAGCATGCAAGTGAAAGTGTAAGATGAAGATAATTGCGAAATCTCTTACAACATTAACTTTGACTGAGTCTGTACGTCACTACTTCTTCTGCAAACTCCACCTTTGTTGTACTTTCCTCACATCTAATGACTCATGATTTTGTGAAGCTGATTTTCGTTCTGTTCACGCAGCCACTATTTGACCTAATTGAGACATGTCTTTCAATTGATGACCAAGTTATTCTTGTGATTCTCAAAATAAGTGCCTTAATTTTCAAAGAAGGCTTCAACTTGTCACCAAATGTCTTAGCACTCTACCTATTTCCTCAGATGTTCTCTTTTACTAACTTAAACCTCTGATTCAATGTTTCATGGTTAAATTGAATTTTAAGATCTGACTGAAATTCCGCTAGCATGTCATATCACTAGAATCAACATAAAATGCACTATGTGAAGAAAACAAGCAAATAACATATATTTGAACACAAAGGTAAAAAGGGATACTCTATTTAATTGAAATAAAAGATAGAGGGTTCGAACATAAACGACAAAAGGAAAAAATAGGATAAATCTCGAACTACAACCCTGAAATACTTCAGAAAATAGAAAAGAAAACAAAACAAACTATCAAACCTCTTTCTAGTAGGGAGAGGGGTGACTTCTCAATTGCTCAGTCTGACAACTTAGACACTGGTTTGCCTATCAACATAACTGGATCTTCCTTCACTGTCAATGTCCTGCACCATAATTGATATATCTTGAATCATCTTTTCAATTTCTCTTTTCAAATCTCGACAATCTTCAATACTGTGACCCTGAACATCAGAATGATATGCACATCGTACATTAGGATCAAAACTTCTTGAATGTGGGTCAAAACTTCTGGAATAAACTTGCATACGACTCTTCAATTGGTGTGAAGCTATCCCTCGACTTCTACCTCATTTCATTGTTTGGCTTGGATCGAAAATCTGGCCTAAAAGGGCTTTGGTATATTTGTGGAGTTTGAGGATGACTCTGAAGAGTTGGTACACGCCATTGTGGGTAAAATGGGAATTGACCATAGGGTTGTGCATTGTATATTGGATATGGAGATGGGGGAATAGAGTATAATGGATTTTGGGAAAGATTCTATGGAGCTTGGAAGCATAATGCTGATCACTAGAAATATTCAATATAGGGTTGCTTGTAGAATGAGAAATCACAACCGTTGGATTGACATTAAAAGCAGGAGCTTCAGACGAGGGTGGCGCCGCAAAAGTATGAACAACAGGTGGAGCCGAGTATGTGGTAGTTTTGTATTGAGGAGTGAGGAAATAAATATTGGAAGTGTTTGGATATTGCTGCCTCGGAGTAGATCCTGATACATGTGGCGTGTCAACAAAAATAGAAAGCTGGATATGTGACACTGGAGGCAAGCTAAAAAGATATTTCAGATTATCAGCGGAAAATAGAGGAGGTGGCAACCCATTAGCCCAAGCTCGATGCATTTCTATCATTTGGTGCCTTAATTTCCTAATCTCTTCATTAACTCCTAAATTCTCATCGCCTGAACTCCTTATCTGATCAGTGACAACAAACTCGGTATCCTTGTTGGCCATAACTTTCTCCGTGACTTGGTGCAATATGGAGGACCAACCAAAATGCCACAAACCAACCACCTTAAACTAACTGAACAAGGGGCAACAAATGTGTTAGAGTTCAACATTTTTTTCTTCAAAACCTCTTTTTTTCTTTTTGAAAAGGTCACCGAACCCAAGAAGGGCGCCTACATATCTCACTCCCGAAAAAGGAGAATCAGGTGTGCGTAGTTCGTGAAGTCTTACCAAAATGGCCAATTAAACTCTTCTTCCATTCTTTTTCTTGAAACTTCAAAGAGAAAAGAAAATAACAAATTGTCAAAAGAATTGACAAAAATCTTTTTGTATTTTTCAAGTTTAAATCCTTATACAAAATGAAATCTATAATTACCAAAGAAAATCTTTTTGGGCTTTCAATTTTGAGTTTCATACAAAATGAAATTTAAACCTATTAAAGGAAAATCTTTTTGTAGTTTTATTTTAAAGATGTATATGAAACATCTACTCTAAATGAAGAGTGAGGAAAATCTTTTGAATTTTTTCAGATTCCTGTACAAAATGAAATCTATGATTACCGAAGAAAATATTTTTGGATTTTCGATTTTGAATTTCATACGAAAATGAAACTTGAACCTATTAAAAGGAAATATTTTTTTTGTTGTTTTCTTTCAAAGATGTACATGAAACGCCTACTCTAAATGAAGAGTGAAGAAAATCTTTTTTGAATTTTTCAAATAAGATCCCCGAACCAACAATAGGCCGCCTACGTATCTCACTCCCGAGAGAGGAGAATCAGGGGTGCGTAGTTCGTCCAGATTGGACAATTAAGGATTAAATGACAAACTAAACCCTGAATTGAGAGACACAACTAAAGACAGACGATGAAAATAAAATCTTTTTTTGGGGGGTTTTTAATTAGAAACTAACACCAACAACTATGAAAGAAAAAATCTTTTTGATATTTTCGTTACATAAAAATGTACAAAGCTCTTATTGAAAGGAAAATTCTTTTTGGAGTTTTTGAATTGTGAATGCTTACTAAATAAATAAAGGAATTTTTTTTTAACGTTTTTGATTTTTTGGGAAATGAGTGCAAAAAGTAAAAAAAATATTTTTTTTTGAATTTTTGAATTGTGAAAAACAAAAGCCATAAAGAACCCTAAAAACTACCAAATCTCTTTTTTTTCACTCTTTTTTTCTTCCTTTTTTCAACAATTTCCTTCCTACACACTTTGCTTCTAACTCATGCTTTTGCCCAAATCAGTCTGTCAAATGACCTCGTTACCCTCAAAGATGCAACATTTAGCACGTAGGGATGCTTTAGAGGTGAGTTTCCTACAAAGGACCAAGTGGGCCCCGCTAGGTCTTCAATATGATGCACATCAGCATGACCTAAAGGCTGACCTACGTTGGGGTTCACTAACAAGGCTGTTCGGGGGAGCGTATGGTCGATAGTGGTTGCTTTACTTTCCACCTACTCCATAACACCGACATATCCCCCCCTAAAATAAGGGTGACTCAACTAGAGGTCGTGTACAACACGTGTACTACGGACTTGTTGCAGAAAGAATGACTCGGGTTATGCACATGATGCCAGATATAAAGCGGTAATACATAAGATAAAAACTATAAACAAAGAGTACGTAGGCACTCAACAGTGATAATACAATAACACAAAACAACACAAACAAAATGTCTATACACCTATAGTTCCAAACTAAGCCGATACAACACTAAAATAAGCTCGAATTCTGAAAAGTCCCCAGCAGAGTCGCCAGAGTTGTCACACCTCTTTTTTAACCAAATGGATTCATTTTATGTTTCGAAAGTCTTTTTATTGTTAAAGTGACAAAAGATGAAAATTTTGTTTCGATAAGGATTCACTTTACAATTAACTCAGAGTCGCCACTTGGCATAATCCGGTGTGCCAAGTCACCTTTGAAAAATCTTTTTCAAAACGATTTGATTCTTTAAAACTGGTTTGCGAACAGAGATTCTGGCTAAGGAATTCTGTTGACCGAGGGAAAGGTGTTAGGAACCCCTCGGTTCCGTGGTTCAACCACGGTTGCTTGTAGAGAGTATCGGCTAATTTGACATTATGAATGTATAAACCACACAAAAAATAAACAAAAACAACCAATCAAACAAACTAACTAAACAAATCCAAAAGTATAATGTCCAGTCCAATTATGCAGTCCCGAAATAGAAAAACACGAAAATGTAAACCTACTTTATTTTAAACTAATCCTAAACTACGCTCCATTGCTTTCTCCATCCAATGTTCCGGGCCTTAATCGTGCGCCGTCTTCAAGTACATGATACTTCGGGGCAACCCCCGATAAATAAATACAATTCCTTCGGGGCATTCCCCGGCAAATGAATACAATGTCAATCTCATACGATAAACTAGGAAACCTCCAACACATTCAACATTACATGCATTCAACCAAAACATCATTCCTAAGTTTTCCTGTCAGAACCTAACTTTTGCCTATTTATCCGAGGGTCTAATCATGATACTATCACATTTAACCTTCGTATGTGCTCCAAAATAACCAACGACAATAAGTCATGACAAAACAATATTAATTTTATCAATTTCTCAATTTCGTCTCAAATTCAATCTCAAACATGATTAAACCAATTCGATACGGAACCCACCAATCAAGTTTTCGTATCCAAATCCAACAACAAACAACCCATAATGAAGATTCAAGCACGCCAAACACACAAATCATCCATAATTACACAGAGATTAAAAGTAGAAAAGATAGAATTGGACCTCAAGAGCTTTCGATTTCAATAATCGGAGATAATACCACGCCCGAAAAACCTCAATCCCAACCTCTATCAACAAACTCGAGCTCGATATACCCTTTTCTCTGTTGTTCGTCAACCTGGACCAAAATCAAGGAAGATTCGCTCCCGTCAGCATCGGCCAACTTCAACACGAACTCCGAACAGAGACCAAGAGGGGTTTGGTGGGATTTTAATTAGTTTTAATGGGTTTCCAATAAAGCAGTAACAGGCAACGCTCGAGGATATTTTTCGGTTGATCTTCGGCGATGGTTCTACCGTTGTATCGCCGGAAAATCTACCCAAACCACCCCCGTTTCTCTCTTTCACGTCAGTTCTCTCTCTCTCGTCTCACTGTGTTTCTCTCGGGTGTGTGTGCGTTGGGCTTGAAAGTGTGATTCAGTGTATTGTGGAGAAGAAGCCGCTTCTCTGGTGTGAGTGTATTCTCAGTGAATTTGTTAGTGAGGGTCATATGTGTGTATATCTGCTCTCTCCCCCCTCTTCAGAATGGAAAAAGATGATTAAATAAATGGGTATCTTTTGATATAGTGTGTGGGGGCCTTCTTTTTTGTTCTTTTTGTGAGTTGGTTAAGAAAAATGAATATAATGTGAGGGGGTAGTGGTGAGGTGGGGTAGGGTAGCTAGGTGTCCGCTTTTAATTGGTGATGTTGTTAGGATAGGATTAAAACAATGTACAATTTGTTAAAGGTTGTTATTTTTTATCATTTTATGGAGGGATAATTTCATGGTTGAGGGGTACACGATAGGATAAGGTAAAAATGAGTAAAAGTGATATCGGGGAGGGACAAAATTAGGTGTCTACAGATGAAGAGAGAAAAAATATAAAAATTAATGAATAAATTGGAATTTGTTTGTTTTTATTAATTTTTTTGTTCCTCCATGCATGTTTTGGAGAGTGAAAACACTCTCCTTATTATAGGAGGTGTTAAATTCACTTGAAATAAAATTAAGGGGGTAAATAATTATATATAAAGTTAGAGTGCTAAAGTAAGTTGGAGTGACAATTTTAGGGGGGTTTTGATGCATTTGACTTATAATGATTAATTAGAGATGATATAATAAAATAACGATGGAAACAGCTGAAGCAGGCAGCACAAGCAGTCACGTTGAAGAGGTGCCTGCTTATTGCCATTTATAAGTAAGTAATATTGTTAATTATTTTATACTTGGATGACTTATAATGATGAATTAGGGATGATATAGTAAAATAATGTTTGAAGTAGCTGAAGCAGGCAACACAAGCAGACACGTCGAAGAGGTGCCTGCTTATTACCATTTATAAGTAAGTAAGTAATAATATATATATACTAGTTGCATAAGGATCATATTAAGTCCGGGCCCAAACTCGTGATAAAGAATATAAAATTTAACTTTTGAAAAAATATAACTTAAATCACAATTTTTATTACATAATTAATTTAATTTAAAGATACATTGATTATATTTTGTCTGGTAAGTCATTATGATTGTTAAAGTCTTTTTATTATATTTGGATAACTTTTAAAGGACTATATTTATGAGAAAGGAAGTATGAAGAATAATTAGCAAATACGAATAGACATAGAATTCAATTTAAAATAAATAAATGGTGTGTTCAGCATGTTTTAAGAAAATTCATATTTGATAGATTGTCAAAAAAATATTTTTTCTAGGAAAATAAGTTTTTTTAGACTTATAAAAATGACTTCGTGAAAGTAGAAAAATTATATTCTATATTTCACATTCATTAAGCCCTTCCTCTTCAATACACCTTATCTTCACCCCACTGATAGCTCCCATCCCTGCCACTCCATACCCCATCTCTCATAGTACTTATTTAAATTATATATAAATAGTTTTTAAATAATATTTTATTTACATACCGAATATAAAAAAAAAACACTAATTTTTTTGAAAAATATATTTAAAATAATATTTTCATTGAAAAATACATGTTTGCACCAAACACACCCAAAAAGAGAATAAGTCTTGTTAAAAAATAATAAATGCTTTGATTGAAAATGAGACTGTAACTTCAAAGCTCCACAAATTTTACTAAAATATAAAAAAGTAAATATGGTGTTTTACATTTGTTGATTTGACACTCCTATTAAAAAGAAGCTATTTAATAGGAGTTTGTTTATTTATCTCGATAATTATGATTTGAAAGTATATTATTGACAATTATTATGTAATATAATTACTTAATCACAAGAGTGATATTGAAAGAAAATAATAAACCTCTTTTTATTTACTAATAAGTAAACAGAAAATTTTATTTTTATTACAATAGTCAAGCAAAATGAAAAAAAAAAAGAGAGAATAGGGTACTCTCTCAATTTCTTTTTACTTCTTTCTTTGACTTGACAAATAACTTAAGAATTTTAATATATTAAGAGTACAACATATGAAATTATCCTTATTAATTATGTTTTAAAAATTTAAATTTGGCTATTGATATTTTATGTAATTACTTAATAATAGTAGTAATAATAATAATAATAATGTGAAAAAAATTATAAATCTTTTGTGATTTACTCAAATTAAATAAATAAGAAAAAAAATAGTTAATTTTTAATATAAGAAATAAGTAAAAAAGAACAAGTAATCTAATAAGGAACAAGAAGAGATTTATAAAAAAAAAAAATACTATGTATAGTTCAATTACAAAGATCCAGATAAAAATATCATAAAATAATAAATGAGGACAAATGTAACTATATGTATGAAAAAAAAATGATAATGTGTATCTACTAATTGCACCAAGGAGTTTGTGAGGACTACCAAAAAGGATATATATATATGTGTGTGTTGTGTGTGTCTGTGTGTAGAGAGAGAGAGAGAGCACATAGCTGACTAGATATTTTTATATAGTTATAGGTGCACAAAATATCTAAAATGTCATTATGTTAGCTATGAAATTACACTAATGTCCTTGGTCATCATTGAACTCAGCTTTCTCTCTCTCTCATTCCCGGGGAGAGGGATGAGGGTGGGTGTTGATGAATATTATTAGGTTCGGTCCATTAGTAGGGAGTGTTAGATGGTTCATAAGCCCATTAATTATTATTCCTCCACATAAATCATAGAGTTCTTATGTGTTTGAGAATTAATTCTTTTCATCAATAATTTATCGTCTAGGGATTACACAAACTACACTCTACATATCTAAAATATTAACTACATTGTGGATAAATGAAATTTATCCGTATTTGTTGATGTTTTATAAGTATACAAAATTTATTATCTCAAGAGAGTGTATGTGTGTAAATGGGCTGGTGGGGATGGTCTAGAGTGGGGGCAATGGGGGTGAGGTTGAGTGTTGAAGAATATTATTATGTTGGGTCCATTCGTAAGGGGCGTTAGATGGTCCATAAGCTCATTTATCATTCCTCATAAATCCTAAAGCTAGTGTATATAAAGATCATATGTGTTTAAGAAATTAGTATTTTTCACCAATAATTTACCGATTAGGGTTTACACAAACTGCGCTCTGCATCTCTAAAATATTAGCCTATGAAGTATGAACAAATGAAATTTATCCGCTTCACGAGGATTTTCAATGTCCGTTGATACAAATCGTCATTATTGTAGATCTGTTTTCGCTAATGAGAAACTCGTAAGTCATCTAAATTACTATTTATGATTCAAAACTACAGTGGGAGTAAGGGTGGAGTGGGTAAATGGATGTGAAAAAGACAATCAATGTGGAATATCACTTGTCGAACTTATTTTTGACTACTTTAACAAAAGAAGTCATTTTTCATTTCTAGGGAACTTATTTTTCTAGAGAAAATACTTTTTCAAAAAATTTAGTCAACCAAACATGGAAAAGTGATATTGGAAACATTCCTTCTTACCAAACTTTCCAAAAATTTCAAAATATTTTTTCACATCTTGTTCTTCGTTGAAGCCACCCTCACCTTGACCCAGATATCCATTCATACTTGTAATTATTATAGTATTTCTTTGATAGTCTTTTATCCTTTGATTTCTATTATTATTTTGTGTTGCTTGTGTTTTGACTATTATATTATTTTACTATAGTTATTATTCTGTTACTATCTGTGGTTTCATTGTCTGATATTTCTTGTACTTTTATTACTTTTTGTAAAGACTACTTTGGATGATTTTGCCTTGAGTCGAAGAGAAATAACTTCTCTATATTTGAGGTAACAGTAAGGTCTACTACACTCTACCTTACTACATCCCATTGTGTGAAATTATACTGGATATGTTGTTGTTTGTTTTTCTGAAAAAGGTTTAAGCAAAACAAATATTCTTTCAAAAATATTTATATGTAATCTAGCAAAACACTGTGAATGTGGAATGATGTGGAGAGCAAGGGTCACAATTGGTTGGGTGGTTGGGAATAAGAGACAATAAATTTAAAATGTCACTTATAAAACTTTCTCTACTTCCATTATCCAAAACAAATTATATCTATTACTTCTTAAATTTTGGATTGAAAGGTTTGGAACCCTCAATCCTTATTTAAAGGCAAAATTATTAGATTATTTGTGTGGGGCTGTAAAGCCTAAGCAGATATAAATTTTTCTAAGAGATTTGATATTTAATGAAGAGCAAAAATTCCTTGCACGAACTGTTATCCTTAATTGGACCAAACAATTATTGACTTGGATTTCTTGGTATCATACTGTGGTATTATCACTAGATGTGATCATGGATCAATTATTTGATGTTCCTATGTGTGTCACTTCTTGAAAACGATCAAACGAAGATTATGAATTAATTGACTTTGGGAACATTTGAAAGTGTTACGATATGGGAGCAGGTTGGAACCTTTCAACTACACTTGGGTGGTTATTTGGTCCTCCAACCCTCAATTTTAGATTAGTCGATCAATAGGTATTTAGAGCCCGTTTGGATAGGATTTAAATTTGATCAAACCAGTTTTTAATAATTTTTTTTAGCTTTTTAAGGTGTTTGGTAAAATTAAAAGTGCTTAAAAAAAGCTAAAAACTAATTAAAAGAATCAAAAAGTGAAAATGGGTACCCCAGCTTTTTGCTTTTTAGATTAAAATTCATTTAGGTTTGACCAAAATATTTACCTTATTATCCATCATATTTTCCTCAAATTCCAACAATATCCTAAACTTGTAACCCTTAAATATAGGGTTGTGCATAAAATACCAAAAAATGAATTACCGAACCGAACCAAAAAATTTGGTAATTGGTATTCGGTAATTCGGGATTGGATTTGGTACAAAATATTAATACCGTTTGGTATTCGGTATTTATCGAATTTCGAGTATATATATATATATATATATATATATATATATATATATATATATATATATATATATATATATATATATATATATATATATAACCCGATAGACAATAGTACTAGTTATCTCAAAGAATCTCTTGGACCTTGATAATATATTCGTAAAAAACAACAAAAAGAATACTAAATAGGGTTTTTATTAAAGATACTCTTTGAAGTTTAAACGTACATTTGCACATCTCCAACTTTAATATGGTATTACCAAATACTGTACCGAACCGAAGTTTAATTTACCGAACTACCGAACCGATATTTATAAGTATGGTATGTGGTATCTATGTTCAAATACCGATTACCGAATTATCGAATTCGAATTTTGAAAATACCGAACCGAATACCGAACGTCCACCCCTACTTAAATATATAGTTTTTTTTCTTTTTCTCTTTGCCGCTTCGCTTCATCTCTTCCCTCCAATTTCCTCTTCATCTCTCTTCTTTGTTTTCATCGAATTCGTCATTAATCTGAGGTTTGTTCGAAAAAATTATTTTAAAATTAAAAATTATAAATAATTCACCTTATTTATGGTGTTAACAACTTTAAGGACATTTAAGTCATTTTAACAACAAAAAATTGCTTAACATCACTTGTTTACCAAACACATCAATAATTTTTTTTCAGTTTCAGCACTTCTATCCAAACACTTATCTGTTTAATTTATAATCACTTATTTTAAGCTTTTAATCACTTAAGCTAAAAAACTATTTTTTTTAATCTTATCCAAACGGGCTCTTAGTAGTCTTTCACAGCAATGATCATCTTATCAACCCCAAGGATTTACCATCTTTATAAAAAATGGATATAAATGATAAGAATTTAGGTACATTTGAGCACATAAATTCTTTTACTAAAAATTTCGCAAGAAAGGGTGACCAAAAGGGATATAGATGATAAGAATTTAGGTGCATCTGAGCATATAAATTCTTTTGGTCCAATTCCGCGGAGAAGTGTGACCAAGAGGGGATATAGATGATAAGAATTTAGATGCATCTGAGTAGATAAACCCTTCTGGTAAAATTCCACAAAAATGGTTGACCAAAAGGACGATTATGGTTACAGTCTCGTTAACTACTTCCATAAGAATGCCTAAAGTATTTACAGAATCATTTCGAACAGCCCTACTCAAGTCGCAGGATAACCCATAGAGTTTCTCGTAAAAACATAGTTGTTGTTAATCAACTATTGACTATTGCTCTCTTAACAAGTGAAATTTTTCTTTAGAAAAATTATATAAGAATCTTCAATTGTCCATTGAAATGATTTAAGTTCAGAAATGGCCTTAAAATGGGGTTGGCCTTGATATTTTGCTTCCTAAAAAATTCTTATAAATTGACTTCCATAATGGGTGGTCTTGATTTTTTGCACCCCTTAATAAGTTTTGAGCAATTTTCATAAATCCCAATAATTAAGTACATAATTACATAAAATTCCAACTACTCTCATATTTACCTAAAATCTCGATTTTTCATTCATTGTCGCGATACGTAGCTAAGACTCGCGATACATCACCATCTAATACATATGTACCGATACATAACTGTTAAGTATTAATACCCCAACAATACATTAAGATACATAAGTCTTTTGTATCAGTAGCAAAAAAAAAAATATTTTGATACATCATTTTTGTGGTTTTCAACCAAAATCTTATGTATCTACTACATAATATTCAGTAAGATACATACCTTTTGTATATTTTGTGGAGGATCACGTAATGTATCTTCTTGTCCTTTTCTATCAGATACAGCATTCTTATGTATCTCCGAACTCTCTTAACAAATACATCATTCTTATGCATTTTCATTAACATCATCATCTTCAACCTCCATTGACGAATCTCCAAACTCCAGAATTTCTCAAAGCTTGAACGATTTTGTAAGCCATAATGGATTTGAGATGTGATGGTGCAGGACGTCGTGGATTCGAGATCTGATGGTGGATGAGATCTGATTCAGGATCTATATATGAATTCTATATGAATCATTCTGGATTTGTATATACACTCGAAATCTAATAGTGGAGGACGTTGCAGTGGACCTCTCTCCGGCCACTCACAACCATCACTAAAACATAATATCTGGATTTGTGAGCTCTTTTCATGGTGGATGATCTCGCCATTGTGTTGGTTGGTTTGAGGTCGTCGGAGCTCGGGTGGTTTGGTCGCTGCTGCGTCATAGTTCGCTCCAATTCATCGAAGCTAGATAGAGCTCCTTGCCAGAGCTATTATTTGAACATAGAAGAATTGTGTTTTTTAATGGAGTTAACGGAAGAAGACTTGAACTGAAGAAGAATTTTTAAGTTTGATAATGTCCTTAATTTTATGCGTTGTTTGAGGAGCATTAGGCATTAAAATGGGAAGGTAGGTTATGTATTTGATAGGTGAAGAGAGAAAGTATGAGAAGGGATTTTTGTAATTAGTTGTGAGGGTTGGGATTTTTAGTAATATTAGTAACTTAAGGTGTAGCTTTAAGTAACTTTTTCATATGTTTATCCATAAGACATACGTTCTAACTCTTGCCCATAAGGCAAACATTCATAACATTTCAAGAGAATGAACATACACAATTGACTAGAAGTTTTGCCTAGTCAAAAGTTAAAACTTAGATATGTCGCCTATAAGGCAGACGTTCTAACTCTTGCCTATCAGACAAACATTCATGACATTTCAAGACAGCGAACCTGCTCAATTGACCACAAGTTTTCTCTTATAGAGAAACACTATAACTTATTTAGTGGGGACAAAAAATCAATGCCACACACTTTAGGGGACAAAAATTCAAAATCAAATATTTGAGAAACTAAAATTCAAGATCGGATACTTTGGAGGACACTAGGCCTAATTTTCTGCATTTAAATTTCATTTTTTAACCCACGAGTCAATCCAAGACAGACCAACTTGGGATATGCCAAAGAGTCCTAATTTAAAGAGCAAGGAAAATGTCAACCCAACCACACCAAACTAGTGATTGAATTGGTTTGATTTCACGGGCCAAACTCATTTTGACAGTTCTATTTTAAGTATTTCAATCAAAATTTATTTCATGAAATTTCAAACTACTTTGTGACTTGATCTATAAATATTTTCTTCGTCCCATTTTATATGTCGTCATTTCCTTTTTTGTTCATTCAAAAAAAATCATTTTTTTTATTTGACAACTATTTAATAGCATCATCCTTATTTTATTCTTACCGAGTCTCATTTAATAAGAAAAAACAACTAAAAAGAAACATTAAATTGACTTTAAGAGGGACAATATTATAAACTTTATAAAGTTATCATTTATTTTTTAAAGGAATAATACATAAACAAGACCTTTAACTTGACACCAAATTATGACTATGACCTTTAACTTTGTCAGTGCACAAGTAAACCCTTTAATTATATAAAAGTTGAACAAAAAAATACTCCAATCCTACAACTTACATGTGTGAAACTCAATCGCTCCTACATGAATTAGTAATCCACTCAGATACTGCCACCTAATACAAAAGACACATTATAAGTATGACCTTTAACTTTGTCAATGCATAAATAGGCTCTTTAACTATACAAAAGTTGAACAAAAAAACACTTCAATTCTAACTCTGACGCGCGTAATTTTGAGTGTATACACGCATTTTGTCAGGTAGGATTAGAGTATTTTTTTATTCAGCTTTTGCATAGTTAAAGGATCTACTTGTGTATTGATAAAGTTAAAGGTCATACTTATAATTTGGTGTCAAGTAAAAGATTTTGTTTATTTATTATGTCATTTTTAAACTTCATGTCCGATCAAGAGGCATCACATAAAATGAAATAGCGAAAGTATCTTTTACCTCAATTACTTTTGCATTTCCATATTTACCCTTCCCCAACCTATTATAAATAGGTGTTCCCACACCTTCTATTCTCCATTTTGACAACCCAAAAATCACAAAAGCAAGTAAAGGCTTCACTTGAGTTGGTATAAATCCATCCTTCTCTTTTCTATTTCTTCTTATATAGAGAATGTCTTTTAAATTTATTTCTTCCTTCACATTTTATTTTATTTTCCCTCCCAAGAGGGTGTAGATTGGCAAGCAACTTGGTCCCATTTTGACAATTGTTGAGAAAACAAAAGGCAAGTGAACTTTCCTTCTTTACATGTTCTATTCCTTTCTCTAATTATACGACTCACATTGATCCTATTGTTCATTAACTTTAAACAAATATACATATTACTTAGAGCATAAAATTTGAATTTTTAAACGTCAATTGAATTCCCCTAAAGTAGAATATGATATTTACACTATGAAATATCCTTTATATGAAATAGAAAATAGAAAATGTGCTCCTGTATCAAGAAAATTGAATTTTTTAGGGGGTTCAATTGTCTTTGCCTGAAATTAATTTGTGCAATACCTCAATAACACTAAGAAGTCTGAATCTTTGTAGATTTTAGAGAAAACTTGGGAAAATTAGGGTTCAAAATCTTCATTTCTTTGAAAATTCTCAAGAGGGGTTCTTCAGATTTTTTAAGAAAAAGGTGAAATGACGGTTGATTGAAAAAGGAATTGGGAAAAACTTTTTTTTTCTTTTCAAAAA
The DNA here is from genome assembly GCA_030864215.1 of Capsicum pubescens. Lineage (NCBI taxonomy): Eukaryota > Viridiplantae > Streptophyta > Magnoliopsida > Solanales > Solanaceae > Capsicum > Capsicum pubescens. Next base: position 6,678,180 of record CM061543.1, read on the forward strand.
ATGGAAAATTTGAAGGTCATTATTTCACCATTTTTTGTGACACACACGACCTTAATATTAGAGAGGAATGTGTGGATTAAAAAAATTGGAAATGGTTTTTGAATGAAATGGAGGCTTGCATTCGGAGTCTTGGGTGATAAGAAGGTGCTATTAAAACTTAAAGGTAAGTTCTACAGAGTGATAGGTAGGTCAGATGTGTTGAATGGGGCAGAGTGTTGTCCAATCAAGAAATCTATCGTTTAGAGGGTGTGGCCTAGTGGTTCAATGATGCGGGCTGAGCACCCTAAGGTCTCAGGTTCAATTACCAATAGAGACAAACACTAGATGATTTCTTCTCATATGTTTTAGCCTTGTGGACATAGTTTTCTGGTACCTGTTACTAGTGGAAGGTGACAGGTATCTTGTGAAATTAGTCGAGGGGCGCGCAAGCCGGCCCGAACACCATGTTTATCAAAAAAAATTGAAAGTTGCAGGATATTGTGATGGATGTGTGAATATAATAGGAGATATAGGGTTAATAAGGATGTCTAAGATAAGGTGGGAGTAACTTCGGTGTAGGACAAGCAAGATACGAGGAGCGAGATTGAGATGGTTTGGGCATGTGAAGAGAGATGTTTGGGTGTTGCATGGAAGGATTTCTACTTGACATGCAGAGTTTAGGGTGTTTCAACATTAGCATGGAAACCAAGAAAAATACAAGAAAAACTTAACATTATATTTTAGGATTTTTTTTTATCATATTTAATTAAGGGCTTTTATGTCGTTTCCTATTTTAGCTAACCCTAGAAGTATAGATAGAATAGGATGAAAGATTATTTGTGTGGACAATATTTTTAAGTTAAATACTCTTAGTGAGTTTGTGGATTTATCCCTTATCTCTACATTATATCTTTCTTAATCATCTTTTGGTAAGATTTTTCATGAGTTTAGTTCTCTTCCCCTTTGAATTTAATCTTGTAGTTCTTTGTTCAAATTAGAAAATTACAAATCTATATTTGTTGGTCTCAAATTTACTTCAACAATGGATTGTTCTTCTTTTTTCTATCTCCCTTTAAGTTCTTAATTATTTCTGATTCTCTCTATCTTGTATCTCATTTTACATAAGTGCCCCAGTGTGGAGGTGTGAGAGGCTGGTTGTGGATGGTTTCAAGAGAGGTAAAGGTAGACCAAAAAAGTATTAGGAAGAGGTGGAGGTAGACCAAAGAAGTATCAGGGAGAGGTTATTAAACAACATAATAGTAAGTTATGAAAGACACGAATCAGGGTAGAGGTTAGTAGGTATCAGTGTATGGTCTTGTCATCCCTCCCTACTATTAGTTATAGTATTGCCCCTGTAGTTTCGTCTCCTTCGATTTTTGTTATTATTTATTGTCTTGTACTTTGACTATCATATTATTGTGTTGTAATTACTATCATGTAGCTATCTTTCGTTTTTTGTTATCATCTGCTATTTCTTGTACTTCTATTACTTCTTTTTTGGGACTGCCTTTAGACTCTTTTTTTTCGTGAGCCGAGGATCTATTGAAAATAGCCTATCTACCTTTTAAGGTGGAGGTAAGGTCTGTGTACACTCTATCCTCCTCAAATCTCACTTTGTGGATTATACTAAATATGTTGTTATTGTTGGAATGGGATCCAAAGATTGAACTAGTTGTAGGATATGCTGGGTTTCCTATAATACTGGAGTTTATGGTAAAATTTGTTGGTCTATTTCACTTGAGCCCTTAAACAGTAACAATATACCTAATGTAATCCCACAAATGGGGTCTGGAGAGGGTGAACTGTATACAGACCTTACCTCCACCTCATAGAGATAAAAATATTGTTTCTAGTAGACCCTTGCTTTAAGTAAAGCAATTCAAAGCAGTTTGAAAAAAAAATACACTTAAGCCTTTGTTTGAGTTTATTTGATAGCTTCATCACCTAAGATTGAGATTCTCTTTTTGCGAATGAAGGAGACAAAATGAGAAAATATGATATTACACATTCCTTCAGTTAGTTACTCATTTTTATATTCATATTTTGTTTTGTCTTTCAAATCCTTCAAATATTTGGTAGAACGGAAGTCAAATTTTCATTATTTTTTTCCGTCCGGCCATGCTGTATGGAGCGGAGTGTTGGCCAGTCAAGAACTCCCGCGTTCGAAAGTTAAAAGGTGGCGGAAGTAAGGATGTTGCGTTGGATGTGTGGACTTACTAGGGGAGATAGGGTTAGAAATGAGACTATCCAGGAGAAGGTGGGAGTGGCTTCAGTAGAGGACAAAATACGGGAAGTGAGGCTGAGATGATTTGAGCATTTGATGAGGAGGGGCACAAATGCCCCAGTTCGTAGGTGTGAGAAGTTAGCTTTGGATGGTTTTAGGCGAGGTAGAGGTAGGCCGAAGAGATACTGGAAGGAGGTGATTAGACGTGACATGGAGCAGTTATAGCTTACTGAGGACATAACCCTAGATAAGAAGGTATGGAGAACGCGAATTAGGTTAGAGGGCTAGTGCGAGTTGGTGAGTCGTAGCCGGTAGTTAGGAGAGCTTTAGTGTAGCTGGGCTAGTAGTTTTAGGGCTATGTTCATAGAGTGGAGCTTCTAGTTAGGAGGGTTTGAGTGTGGTGGGTGCCTTTGGTTTGTTATTGTATAGTTTTACTTTGTGGGTGTCTTATTTATATTATTCTATCTTGATTCATGTTTTATTATGACTTTGTTTACTGTCCTTTGTCTTGAGTCGGGGGTCTATCGGAAACATCCTCTCTATGTCTTCGGGCGTAGTGGTATGGACTGCGTACATTTTACCCTCCCCAGACCCCACTATGTGGGAATACACTGGGTTTGTTGTTGTTTTTGATTAGTTGGTTAGAGGATGTATCTTGAATAGTGATCCACAAATTTGAGTAGTGAAATTTAGAATTTATTGCAAATTGGAGTAATCCCAGGGGCGGCTCTACCTTGTAAAAAAATAGGCGGCCCCTTAGGCCCCCAAATTTGAGGGCCTCATTTATTACAATAATATGTATAGATTTTTTCTAAAAAAGTAAATATTATTTATAAAAAAAACAATTTTTGTATATAAAAGAAAAGAATTATTAGAAGTTCATATATCTAGAGTACTATGTCTAAAGAAAGATTAAATGCATTGATTCTATTAATATTTAAAAAGAATAATTAGAAAAAAATTCATTATATAATTTTGAAAATAGAGTTCATTAAAAGAAAGTTACTTTATCTTAAAATTTTAAGGCCTAAGTTTGATTTCGCATTAGGCCACGAATATGCTTGAGCAGCTCCTGGGTAATCCTACTTGAGAAGGTCTAATAAATGTATGTTAAGAGCACCTTAACAATCTAGGAGAAGGCCAAGAATCAAGTGAAACCAAACTTGAATATTGTTAATTCTCAAGAGATACACGCCCATTTCAGAAATTGAGCTTGAAGAGGAGATGTGCAGGTGCACCAACTCGGAGGTGTGAGAGGTTGACTATGAATGGTTGTACGGAGGCAGAGGTAGGCCAAAGATTAGACACGACATGACGCGGCTCCATTTTACCGAGAAATGACCTTAGATAGAAGATTATGGAGGACACAGATTAGGGTAGAGGGTTAGCTAGGTAGTTGAGGTGTTGACTTGCGTAGTCTTTCATATTAGTCGTAGTATTACTCTTGGAGTTTCTTGTTATTCCATTCTTGTTTCTAATGCTTCAATTATCGTATTATTTTGTGGTAGCGACTCTTCCAATTTTAGTATGTGGTGTCATTCTTTCTTTAGCATTTTGTTGTGGCTTCTTCACTCCTGTTGTTTCTTTATTCAAACTGCTTTGTGTTGTTGTTACTTGAGCCGAGGGTCTATCGGGATCAGCCTCTCTACCTTGTAGGGATAAGGTTTGCATATACTTACCCTCCTCAGACCCCACTTGTGGAATTACATTGGGTATTATGTTGTTTGTTGAGAAATTGATCTTGGCCTGATTTATTGCTGTTGCCTTTTGCGATTGGTGTTCTTTCATTGTTTGTTTGATTCATTGTACTTGAACAAGGAAAACTTGTAGAATATTTATTTGGCGACTATGTTTGAGTTCATTTAAGAGCTTCATCATCGAGGATTGAAATAGTGTTCTCGTGAATGGCGAGTCGAGATGAGAAAATGTGCTATTGCTCTTTGTTAAATAATCTTTACTATTATGCAACTCTACTTTCCCTTTGTGTCCAATACTCCCTCTAGAACTTCCATACTTGCCCATTTCCTCTCTTTAATTCAACTGTTATGCAATTTATTTTGTTGTCCAAGAACTACACCCAGAATTTTATCACTTGGCTGTTCCTCTGTTTAATTTCTCGTTTTCGGCATGTACAGAAGGGCTGCATAAGTTGCTGCCAAAGGAACTTGTACTGCTGTCCAACGGGGAGAAAAGTCTGAGTTCAAATGCTACTCTCTGTAGCTTGAGGAACAGTGGTATATTCACTAGAAGACAAACTCATTCGCTCTTGTTTCTCCGCGTTCTCATGAAGTATGAAGAATGCAAAAAAAAATCCGGATCCGACCCTGACCATTGAGAAGAAAAAAGAATGGTTGGATTTCATCTATGAAGATCGCAACAAATGTGTTATCCCAGTAGGACCCAGGTTTCAGGCTGATATTCCAGATTGGACCCACTCTCAGAAGGTTCAAATGGTACGCCAGTATAAAGAGAACAAAGCTGATACTTCAAAATGGCTTGGTACACCGACGTGGCCAGCAAACGATAACCTAGCTAACAAGAAAGTTAACGAGAAGTTGATCGGGAAAGGGAGAGATGAACATTGTCGTTGTGAGTCCCCTGGATCTGTTGAATGTGTTAAAAGTCATGTTAAAGAAGAAAGGATGAAGTTGAAGTCTGAACTGGGGAGAGCCTTTAGCGCCTGGAAATTTGATGAGATGGGAGAAGAAGTTTCCAACTTGTGGACCAATAAGGAACAAAGAATATTCACCTCCCTCGTTCAGATGAATCGGATGTCTAAAGGTAAAAGCTTCATGAAACCAGCATTAACATATCTTCCTTCCAAGAATAGGCAAAGCATCGTCAACTATTACTTCAATGTTCACGTTCCTCAGCGTATCAGCTCACAGACTAGGTCAAATTGTCACATAATTGACACTGATGATGAAGAGGGGGGAGAGGAGGAAGAGGATGAAGAGGAGTTTAATACTTCCAAACGTTCTCGGAAAAGGAATCGAGCACAAAAAGGTGACTCTTCTGGGTCTAAACCTGTAAAGAGAAAGTACCTATCTGGTCGACGATGATGCTGGGAGCATCAGTACACATTCTTTTTTAGTTGAGATAGCAATGGAGTATGTAGAGGATATTTTACCTCCCAGTTCTGGGAGAATTTTGGGGTGGGATTCATATTTTACATTGGTTGTAAAGCCAAGAAAAGGTCACATGTTTTGGATATTGATTCAATGTATTGAGTTCAGACAGAATAGTACAACAAAACTATAGGTAAATACATTGATTCCTACAATTTGTAGGATTTGACCGTATATTGATTCTTATCTGTTTCCTTCATAAAGGGACAATATGGCAAACACAGGATTTTTACATCTAGCTTCATACAATATCTGTTGTATCTCCCTTTGATATGTTCGAGTATTTATGATTTCTTTATTTTCTTTTGATATACTCGTATGTGTATGGTAGGCTGAATACAATAAACCCTTGTGGTCGCCCTGGAACCGTGCATAGTTGGAGCTTAGTGCACCGGGCTGCTCTAAAGCATTGGCTAACACTTCTCGTTGAATCACTTAAATAGTAGTATGTTGGCTAGTTACATGTTCTTTTTGATTTGATATATTCGAATTGCACCTAGTGCACTGGACTGTCCTTTTTTTTTTTTTACTCTTGCATTGCGAATATCTAAAGCACTGGCTAACACTTCTCTTTGAATAGCTCAAACAGTAGTCTGTTGGCTAGTTACATGTACACTTTGCGGCTTCTATTTGAAATCGTCTTTAATTTGAATTTACAAGTTAAGAATAAAGTTGGTAAAAGGGGAATTGTCATAAGACAACTTTTTGCTTTTACGCCGAGATTCAATTTGGGTTGAAGGTATAGCAAAACTAAAGTTAAACTCCACAAATAGATTCTTTTTCGTTGAAATGCATTCTCAAAACCACTGGCATTTATTTCTTGTAACCACCATTTCGTTACATTGGACACGTGACTTCTCTTATTGACAGGGAGATTTGCACAAATAAGATCATACAAGGCCACTAGTTTAACTTATGTCCCTATCTGAGAAATTTGTAGCCAGATTTCATTTTCTACACATAAAAAGTTCAAAAAGACTATTTCTTTCTAATTATTCAATTTGTGTCATGTTTCATTACGAACGTGGTCTATCGAAAACAACCTCTCTACTTCTTCGGAGGTAACGGTATGGACTGCGTACATTTTACTCTCCCCAGACCCACTTGGTGGGAATACACTGGGTTTGTTGTTGTAGTTGTTTATGCATTGTCATAAGAGATCATCTCCACCCCTTGACACTATGCATATTCACTCGAAAGAATGAAAATCACAGTTTGCACAAGTTATGTCAACAAAAGCATGACTTTAACCAAACTCTTCATTCTACATATTTTATTATTCACGAGTCTTGTCAAATTTGTAAAACTTCAATTAAAATGTGAACGGAAGTTGAACATCCCTCGAAAAGGAACACCTTATGTATATTGTGGCAACGACAAGGCAGTTTGGGATCCCCCTTTTGTTCTGATATTAACTTTGGGATTCCAGCACATCTTCTCCAATTCCATTGTTCGGTTACAGGCTTACAGCTCTTTCACAAAACTGCGCCTATCCGGGGCATTTAAAAGTCAGAAATAGGTGCTGCATTTATGCCTTTCACAAGAAATTGGCCTCATAACAACTTTTCCTGATCACTGTTCTTTTATCAAGAATCAAAACTCTCAAATGCAGCATTAGTTCATGGTCTGGTCTTTCTTGATTCTAAAATACATGAAAAAGTGATTTGCCTCCAAGAAATTATCGTAAAGAGGTGAACAAACAGCACAAAGACATCCGAACTCTACCCAACGAATCATAGATCTAGTAGTTAAACTTCTCAACAACAAACAGATACGGAGAAGACAAGGAACTGATAAGTCAAGGAGATGCTTCAAGGAACTATGGACATTGTTGTATGTCCGAAGGGCATGTTCACCAAAGGCTTGCCAGTGCACATTGAAACACCAGTAGAGTGTATATTATTGTCAATTTTAAACAATTTTACAGAAATGGAAAAAGCACTTTGGCCTTGGATGCAGCAGCTGGGAGAGTGAAGGGATATCACTCAACGAAACGAACTCATTTGGGTGTAAACACATGACAAGCACTCAAGAAGTGTTCCAAACCCACAGGAGCTGAATTTTATCATTATACAAAGAGGATACCACAGGGAAATTGAAAGCAGTGTTTCTCTAGGATTCCTAAATAATGCAACTCGAGAAGATGACTCATAAAACACTAAACATGGTCAATCCCAAGTAGCTACCACATAGAAACAAAAGAAGCAGTTGATACAACAAGTACTACCTTACCTGTCCCTGCTAAAGAACAGCACTTCTACATCAAGGTTAGCGACATCCACGGCAGTTGATACTTAGATAATCCTAGGGCCTTACTTGACCAAATACTTGAGACCCGACCCAAAGTACACTATCCACTGAGATGATGCTCTTCTAATCCCATTTTCAAACATAGTCGGAACCATTCAGGGAAGATAATAACAAGGGAACAAAAGTAAAAATTTATGCTAACCATTATAAGAAAGGATTTTGATATTCAAATAACAAGGTATGCCGATAGAGACAAAGATAAATCGTTTTTTACAAAATCAGATACGTGGTAAACTACATGTAGTATCTTCCTTTCAATTCAGTGCAGAACATTGCTAGTGGCGTGAAGGGGCTTTGTAAACTTGTTCTCAGTGGATTTACGGCTCCTAGAAGTCCTCAGTGGCATCAAATAAAATGGCAACGTACCATTATCAATGTCATTTGAAGAGCATTTAACACTCTTGTTCCTCTCGAGCACAAAAGCATCCCTGCGAAAGTTAGCAGAGGCGGCACATTCAGCAACTTTCTTCTTGTAATTTAATTCACTCATGTCACACGAATTCCTAGGCTGATCGAAAGTGCTACTGCAGGAATTCCTAGCAGGAATGTAGGAGCTGCTGCAGGATTTTCTAGCCCCAACAATGCTGCTGCTGCGTGTAAGCCTCCATTGAGCAGCCTCTTTTACATTATCATAACCCTTGTCCCCTTGCTTCACATTAGTATCAGTGACTGAACTGACAGTTTCTCCTTCACCTTTTCGGGTTTCTACCTTATTGCTATTGAGCTTGTGCTTATTACCAAAGAGATTAAACACCTCATGCCACCGGGCAGGCTTCTTCGACCCCTTCTTGGCGCCACAACTATCAGCAACAGTTCCATTCTTGGAAAATGATTCATACTTATTCAAGTGCTCATCTTTGATAGAATTCAAGTGCCAATCTTTCAATTCCCTCTCTGTAAAAACCAACTTGACGTGAGCAGGAGATGAATTTGACACCTCCAAATCCGATGTCCTCTTGCCAAAACTCTGAACAGAACTCGACCTATCAAAACTACTTCCCCTTTGTGACGATGACGAATCCGAATTTGACTGCCCTGATCCACCAGAACTACTCTCATCTTCTACTATAGCCTGCATTTGCCCATCAAGCGATGCTCGATGCTTATCAAACCCATTTCCATTCCCTAAAAACCCATTGTCCACAACTGATAACATCGGTGTTAATCGTGGAATAGTCCTAGCAACCATATATCCATCCCAAGAAGCTCTAGGCTCATCAATGGAAATCCGCGGACAATCCAAGGACAATCGCCCTCCATCAACTGAAAATCGAGATTCTATATCACAAGATCGCCTCCCAATCACACATTCCCCAATCTCAGACTGATTATCCTTCGATGTATACCCTATCAACTTGCTATTTCCAGCTGAAAACCTATCATTTCCTTCATTATTTCTGCTGCTAACCTTCTTTTCCCTTTGCTTTTGCCTCCATTTCTGCAATTTCTTACTGAAAACTGAAGCTGCTTCCCTGAAATTCACACGAAAATCCTTCGATTTGTGATTTTTCGTATCGAATTCGAGATCGATGAACTCTTTCATTGTCTTAAGCTCTCCATCTTCAGTATCTTCTTCAACATCCTCAATTCTTACCAATGCATCAGCTAGAACCCTAACTTCTTCACTGTCTTTATGCTCAACAATTGCCCGAAAAACATTATCAGACAAATTCGTCAATCCTAGGTTCTTCGATTCAACATTTGATCCGCCGACCTCATCGTCCACTCCAAAAAGATTTACAAGAGTATTCCGGTACGACGACGACGACCGATCGTCGTAAGATCTCCGACGTGCCTCCGACCAGCTAGTAGAACCTTCACACTTAGCAGTAGAAACCGAAACAGACCTACAACGGCGAAGATCCGGAGAAAACAAACCCGGTTCAGGTTCAGGTTCAGGTTCGAGTTCTGGTTCGGGTCGGGTTACAATAGAGAGTTCAGGGTCACCGGAAGAGTCGAGACCGGAAAGACGTTCACGGAGGCATGCGGCGCAGATGCCGGTGACCGGCTCTGATGGGTGGCGGTAACAAGATGAAAGACGGCGGGTTCGGTTTCGGGTACGGGTACGGGTACGGGTTTGGGAAGTGGTCCGAGTCATTGGAACGCGAGTGGGACAGTGTACGATGATGGGTGCATTTATGAATGGGAGTTGGGTTTTTCCGACAACATAGACAGGAAGATTTCAGAGCATAAGGGATCCAAAGAGGCTAATAAGCAAAAGAACCCTTCATAAACCCTTTATTGTCCCTACTCTTTATAACCTTTTCTTTTCTTTAATTTCGTTTTGATTTTTCCACTTGGTGTTCGATTTTCATTTGAACTAATAATTTTTTGAAATTTGGCTCTTTATTTTAATGAGATAATGTAAAATATGCGTATACTTTACACTTTTTAGATCCCACATATGAGATGACACCAGATATGTATATATTAAGCTGTAGATTTTTTAAAAATTGTCTCTCTACCTTGATGAGATAGTGTAAGATGTGTGTGCACTTTACACTTTTCGATCCCCACATATAAGATGATCTCAAATATATTGTTGTTATTCGGTGTTACTAGCTGAATTGGATATATATCCAAAAATCTGAAGTTCTAGTAAAATTGATTGAACTTCAATTACACATGTAGATGCAAGGGTGAGAAAGGCACGAAGTCACTAAATGTTTAGCCATATATGGCTCGAGTTCAAACAAAAAATAGATAAGTGAGGCAAAATTAATTGAACATTAATTATATATACTTGAAATTCAACCATATTCATATCAACCTTTAGATTTAGAGACAACATCTGAAGTTAGAGTTTGTTAAGACTACCTTTTATATATACAAAGTCAAATCAATATCACAATCATCTCCATAATTCGATACCAAATCTATATGAAATGTAATGCAATGCATTGGTCAAAAATATATCAAATACCCCCACTTCCTTTATTGAATAGTCGGAAGCTAACTAACTTGAGATATCGTACATGTTGAGCTATCCTAAAGTGGCTATACATTCAAAAATAACAATAATTAAAATTTTAATACAAGTTAAATGATAGTGTCAAAATTATTGTTACACTTAGTCCTAAAAATTTTATGTTAGTGGTGAAATGTTTTGCTTTACACCTTGTGATATGAATTAGAATATTCTCTAATTAAAAATAAAGAAGTACTTGCAATTTTATAATGACTTTGTTGATGTTTTTCTTTAACTTGAGAACGAAAATGCATAGTTAAATATTGGGCCAACATAGGGGTACGTACTATGCATAATTAAATTATATTTTCCATCGAGATAGCAGTTAACGTTTTGCGTAACAGATGCCATGATTCTGAAGACCTCTAAAGCTGTGCACAAATTAGATTCAGATCTTACTTTAATGAAATTTGTTTCTATTGGCATATGGGCCTAAAAGTCTTGATTCCACGTGACCAAGAAATAGCATAAATAACCCTAGGGAAGAAGGTCAATGATAATTTTGGCGGGTGCGCAAGGATTTTTTGGGAGCTTCATCGTTGAAAAATTATACTGTATAATTATATTATATAAAAAGTAAAATGTGAAAAGTGAGATTGAAATGATTCGAATATGTGATGCGGAGGTGTGCGTATATTTTAAGATAGAGATGTGAGAGGCTGAATATGGATGATTTCAAACGAGGTAGAGGCAGGCCGAAGAAATGTTGAAGGGAAGTGTTTAGATATGACATTGAGAAGTCATAATCTCTAAAGTATATGATACTTCATAGGAAGGTGTGGAGGACGTGAATTAGGATAGAATGTTAGTGAATATGAGTAAGTCTTTACTAGTAGAGAGGAATGTTTTATTTTATAGCTGTGCATGTAGTTATAGTGTTATGCATGTGTTTCGTAGTTTCTTAGTTATAGTGTTTTGAAAATGTTTGTGATTTTAAATACATAGTTTATAGTATTACTCGGTGGGGTCTTCTTTCTTTTATTATCTAGTGATGTATTAACTCGTTTTGTTATTTGTTTTTATGTTTTTATTTGTTATACTTGTCCTAAGTTGAGATCTATCGAAAATAGTTTTTCTACATTATATGAGATGGTATGAACTACATACACTTTTACCCTCCCCAAAATCAATTTATAGAAATGCATGGGATATATTGTTGTTGTACTTTCTTCATTTTATTTTATGTGTCACTTTTTGGTCAATACAAAATTGCAGAAATAAGAAGACTTTGTGAAATTTATCAATTTGTCCTTTTTAGAAAAGTGTTCAAGAATTTATAAAAAAATAGCATCTCTACATCTGAATTAGTGATATGAATTGCATACACTTTACTCATTTCTGACTCATTGAATATGTTGTTGTCTTTTTAGAAAAGTAAAAAGAAAAAAAGGAGTATAATTTATAAAATTAATTGAAAATAACAAGGATGAAACAGGAATTATATCTTTAAGGGTTCGTTTGGTTGGAAAATTGTTATCCCGAGATAACTAATATCGGGATTAGTTATTTCGGGATTATCCGGAATAACTTATCCCACCATGTATATGGGATAAGTTTCCCATCACTAAGGAGAAAATGATGGAATAAGTTATCCCGGATCGAATTAATCCCTCCAATCAAATAAAGAATTAAGTCATCTTTTATTTTATCCCAAAATAACTTATTTCTTAATTTTTTTATACCTCAAACCAAAGAACCCCTAAGTAACTATCAAATAAGAAAATGCGATTTTTATCAAACAGACAAAAGAGAAAAGAAAAGAAGTGTGGTACTTTATTTTTTTCAATCTCCAATAAAAAAAAGACACATATTCAATGTCACTTATTTTTTTCACCGTGAACACACTTTCTGAGTCATATCAACTTGTTGAGATTTTGACCTTAATTAAATTAGGGGTACTTACGTCTTTTCAATCCTTTTTTTTTTTTGGGGAATTCTATTGAATTTTTCAATTATTTTGATTATTCTGAAACTACCCTCCTAAAATCTTTCTTGTCCATAAAGCTACCCAAACTACTTACGCTTGTAAAATCAAGGGAAAACACCAAGAGAAGGAAAGCAAATGGAGAAAGCGAAAGCTTATCTTGAATTCACTCAAGAAGAATCAATGCAGGTTTCATTTCTTGCAATTCCTCGGCTCGCTACGGAGTCACAGGGTAGTTTCTATGTGTATTTTGCGCTGAGAGGCATTCGGGTCGACCGAATTGAACCGGGTCAAGTTTTTTGCACCTTCAAAGTTCCTCCTTATCTCACTGTAAGCCAAAACCAAATCCCCAATTTCGCCTCCTTGCTTTTTCTGGTTTGTGTTACGTGTTTACCATTTTCAGTGTTTTAATTTTGGTTACTCTAATTAATCTGAATACTTTTATGCTGTGACGTAATCGTATAGAAATATAGTATTATTACAAAGTAATGAAGTATTAATTACAACCAATCTCTCACATCTCCTTATGGACTCATTCACGCGATTTCTTTCACATGTTCGAATCCTAATTATATGCATAAACAACAACATAATCAGTGCATTCCCATAAAGTGGGGGGGTTTGAGAAGGATGAAATATACACAGTCTATCCCACGACCTCAAATAAAGTAGAGAGTCTATATTCGATAGACCCCGACTCGTAACAATATAATAAACAGAACAGAAAATATAAAAATATGCAACCACAAGGTAATACTATAATAACAGATAGTAAAGGATAATAACTGAAACAAGACACGCACAAGGTAATACTAAAAAATATCTATTTGAAAAACATAGATATCACCAATACACCATAGACGTATTCTTACCCATTAACCTTTTATCCTAATCCGCATCTTCTATACATTCCTATTAAGGGTTATGTCCTCCGTAAGCTGGCTCCATGTGATCCGCATCCTCTACACATTACTATTAAGAGTAATGTCCTTTGTAAGCTGTTACTGCTCCATGTCATGTCAAAACATATAAATTTTGACAAACATTTAAAAATATATTTTCTAGTCAAGTTGAAAAAATAAAAATTACAATTTATAATATTTTTTATATAATTTTTAAATATCTAAATTTTAATTTTAATAAATTTAATTTATCTAATCTAATTTAATTTTGAAACTTAATCAAATTAACTTACGAAAAATGACGAGAGCATATAAAAAAATGAACTGAGTATCTTCTACTCCTATTTTGTTTTAGTTGACATATATACTAAAAATATTTATTTCAAAATAATTATTAATTTAAATAATCAAGAGATTATTAATTATCTTTTAAAATTTTATCCTCCATTAATTACTCTAGAATTAAGAGACATAAATAGATAAAGATTAACAAAATTAATAGAGGGTATATTATTCAAATTACATTTTAACTATTTTCATTCGCTGGACTTGATCCTTATTGCCTTGACATTCTTAAAAAAATATTTAGGGGTTTATTTTACTAAATTGATCTTATTTATTATGCTTTAAAAATATAAATTTAAATATTTATCAATTTTAAAATTATTTAATAAATGAAATAATATCAAATGAACATGGTAAATTTCATAAATTGAACATTTAAATTAAAATAATTAGTTTAAATCGAGTAAAATGAAACACGGAAGTATTTAATATTTTCTTAACATTGTGTAAAATCGTATTATGCCAATTAAGTAGTGAGTAATATTGCATCAAGTACGTGACTTAGTAGTTCAATAAAGTAGAGTTGAACATCTAAGTTATCTATATTTGTTGTTGATGAGTATATTTTGTGGACGTCTCAAGCTGGTCCGAATAATACTGTGTAAAGAAAAAAAGGACAATGAGTTATATTATGTTGGAAGAGTTGCCACCTTAATGGACCCTGTAATATGCGCGATTTGGATTAATCAAGATTCCAATGCGGGCACCGAATATCGAATGAAAAATTAAAAAATATATATATAAGAAAATTATTATGTTTAGAAACAAAACATTTTGGAGCGGTAAAACCAAGAGAAGCGCCATTTCTCTCTTCTCCAATTAATATTTTCCGATCATCTTCTCCATTAAAATACCCAAAGTACCCTTGTAAGACCAAGAGAAAGCGCCAAGAAAACGAACCAAATGGAGAAAGTGAAAGCTTTTCTTGAATTAACCCAAGCAGAATCGGACCGGGTTTCGTCTCTAACCTTTCCTCCTCACCGGTTCGGTTCCGAGTGTAGCTTCTATGAGTATTATGCGCTTAGAGGTATCCGGGTTGACCGAGTTGAACCGGGTCAAGTTTTTTGCACCTTCAAAGTTCCTCCTCGTCTCACTGTAAGTCAAATCCCCTTTTTCTTCCCAGTCTTTGTTATGCGCTTACCATTTTTAATGTTTAAATTTTGGTTGGTTATAATTAGTCAGAATTCTTTAATGTTGTGATAGTTGTATAGAAATATAGTAATTCCTAATTTATCTACTGTATATGTGTATATGATCTTCACCTAAATCAATGTTCATTACTTCTAAGAGTAATTTATCAAAAGCAAAATGAAAATATAATTACTATGCGCTACGAGGCACCCGGGTTGACCGAATTGAACCGGGCCAAGTATTTTGCACCTTCAAAGTTCCTCGTCGTCTGACTGTAAGATGAACCCCAATTGCCATTTTCAATGTTTAATTTGATTCGTATAATAAATCAGAAATCTTGATTGTTGTATATATATATATATATATTATCTCAAAGTAATGGTTGAAGAGAGTATTAGAGTCATAGGTGATCTAAGGATTTAAAGGGGTTGTTGATAAATAAATATTACATATTAGAATTTGAATATTGGAACAATTGTTTCGAAATATACTAGTGTGAAATTTTTTAGCATGCAAGCTGGCCTTGACACTAACCTTATGAGAAAAAGAGCATCGTATAGATTGGGACGGAATAAACAACAATAACAGCAAAATCACAGTGTAATTGTGCGGTCTGGATAGGGCAGGGAGAGTAGAGTGTATGCAGACCTTACCCCTACATTGGGGGTAGAGAGGTTGATTCTGATAAATCGAGACAGAATAAGCATCTCATTATCTGTTAGTGCCAAAAATTTTAGATGCAAGCTGGCCTCAACACTAACCTTATGAGAAAAAGAGCATCATATAGATTGGGACGGAATAAACAACAATAACAACATAAACACAGTGTAATCGTGGGGTCTGGGGAGGTTAGGGAGAGTAGAGTGTATGCAGACCTTACCCGTAGAGACGTTGATTCTGATAAGTCGGGGCAGCATAAGCATTTCATTTTCTGTTTGTGGTGTATGCAGATATTTTTCCTGCTTCGATCGTATGCAGATGAAGAGTTTTATAATTGAATTGACTATTTTCTACTGAATTGTTGCTTGGGATTTGAAGTTCTTTTTGGTGTATCTTTGTAGGATAGAGAAGGGAAGCTAGCATCTGGTGCCATTGCCAATCTAGTTGATGAGGTTGGGGGTGCAGTAGTCTACGTGGAAGGTCTCCCGATGAATGTATCAGTGGACATGTCGATTTCATTTCTTTCAACTGCTAAGGCTGATGTAAGCCCTCCTCCCTATCTCTTCAGTGATTCATTATTGATTCATGAAATCTGTGACAATTTTTATCAGATTTCTGCACCTTTTAATATGATCATACTGTATTTCGGAATTAACAAAGAAAGAAAGAATAATAAGAGGAAAATGCCGAATAAAGAAATGAAATGTGTAAAGAGGAAGATAGACCAGTTCTGCATTCATCATGTGCAAGTTATTAAATATGGTACTGAATAATAACAATGATGAGCTTTATTCTCATGACACTACATCTGCTAATGGACTAGCTGATCAGGGTCCTCACAATTTCAGGAAAGCAGTTCAAATGTAAATAATAATACTTCATTTAAACAACCAAAGACTTTTCTCACATCTATGCAACATTCCCTGGCCATGGTTCTTGATTGTTGGGCAAAACATCCACAAATACCCTTCTGCAGCATTTTTTGCAGATTTTCCATCAGCTGTATCTAGTTCCGCCTTATTGATTTGTCCATCAGTGATGAATTTCCCTCGTTAAGAAATAATTTAATATGTGGTATGCAGCTCACCCGCTGTGGACTAACAAAATTTTGGGTAAAACCACTGTCCACTGATATAATTAGAGGTGTTTCCTTGACTGGGTTTTGATTATACTAGGAGGTTTGTGGACTCCATTTATCTCTGCCATTGCTGTCTCCCTATATCCTGGACTCCTTGGCCTAAAACTTGTTCACCAAACCCGCTCGTCCTTAGTCTCTCAGTTCCATCTTGGCTGATGTAGCATTCAATTGCTTTGGTTGGCGATGATATCATGGATAGAGACGAACATGGACTTTAACATATTGGTTCTGCGTAAGAAGCTCGTACGTGCAATTTTTTGGGTTAGAGTAGCTTCGGAGTTTGAAGAGATGAGGGTTTAGGCAGTGTTGTAAGGCTTGATTTGCTAGGCATAGCTATGGGTATATGACTGGCTCTTGTTATAAAAGGAGTGTTTATACATGGAATCAATGTATACCTTAGATAATTTGGATACCCTATTGGCATCAATGAGACATACTGGGTTCCATATTTTGCCAACACAATTTAGGGTTAAATCCATAAATACAGCAAGAACCAACTTAAGGTTCGTTCAAAGTGGTTAAATCAAAATATATGTACTCAACTCTTCAATTCTAACAAGCTCCATTGTCTCAGATTGTTTAATTCACCAACGTATATAAAGGTCTAGTGTTAACCGAACCTGCATTAGACATCAAAGCAGCTCCTCTATGATCCACCAATTATCTATCAAACAATTGCATCAATTTGATGAATTCATCAAGGATATGCGTAAACATATAATCAACTTTTTCTCAATCAGGTTAAGTATAAATTCCAGTGGAAGAATCGTACAATCCACATCCTAGGGTTGGTGCCATAAAACAGAGATATTTTGAACTTTGGCTGCTTTGTTAAGTAAGAACTAGTCTGGATTTGACCAAGTAGAGAGAATGTAGGCATTGTTTGTTTGGTTATTTGGGAAGCCGGGTTAGTAGAGAAGTGATGGTAAGAATTTGACTGCTTTACGGACACGTGAGAGTTGGACGTAAGTTGTCTGGATGTATCAGTGCATTGGCATGACGAATGTAATGGTCCCTGCAAAACAATATAGGGGATAGAACCACCACTTCTCCAGAAGACACTGAGGGTTGAGTGATTTGCAACGGCTCATGGGGTGCATTTTGTTGTTGGATTACAGAAGAGCACGCTGCAGCAAGCCCCCTCTACCTCCCCTTTCTTTATAAAACTGTTTTCCTGTGAAAGTGAATACTGCACTGAACTTAGGGAGCAGAGTTTGTAATTAAAAACCACAGGCTAATTTGAAAAATGTACCAAGTTTCTTGCCTCTCCAATATGAGTGTCCATCAGTTAGTAGCTGGCAATGCACTTCACTTATTGCTGTTTATCCATCCAATTCGAGTTGATGTTGTTTCTCACATATTTCTTCCTGGTAAGATAATACTATGAATTAAGCTACTAGACTTCTGATATGTTTGCATAAAGTCTCGTATTTTCCCCTTATCTCCTCGTCGTAGCAGTTTAGGCAGGGTCTGAACCGACTCAAAAGTGTTTTATCCTGCCTTTGATCACTCACTCCCATCTTTCAATCGGAAAATTATTTCTTGATATCATCTTTCTGAATGTGCATTCAACCTCTCTTAATTGATTACATACTTTCTTATGTACTTCTTTGCATGGAATATTTGCAGGATGTGTTGGAGATCATTGGTCGAGTCTTGGGTCAGAAAGGAGGTTATTCTGGAACGAGTGTAATTGTGAAAAATAAAACGACTGGGGAACTCATTGCTGAGGGGCGACATTCATTATTCGGTAAACATGCTAGTAAAATGTGAAGTAATTTCTATCGACCGAGATGCTTCTTTGAAGATGTGGTTCAGTTTCCAGTTTCTGGATCACATGTATGCTTCTTTTTTAAAAATCAGTATGGTGCACAGTTTTTTCTCATGCTGTGATAGTATAGAGCAGCATTGTACCTGTTAGGAACAAGTCCGATGTAAATATTTGCTTGTTAATGGAGGTGGATACAAAGATTTTCATTTGATGCAGTGCACCGTTGCATTTATTACAGCTTTGTTGATAATAGGTGCCTTCAGAGACATTATTTATCGGTTATGAAATCGAGTCTGGCCTTTTCCTGCACCCCGCACATAGCGTGATGTATATAGTACACCAGGCGTCCCACATATAATCACTAGTTCAACGCTCCAAATTATGCACAACAGATATTAGTAACAGGTAAATACAAATTTTTAACCTGTAAGCTGTAACAAACCGATGAAATGTTTCGCTGCCACCAGCAGATATATACTTATATTGTTCAATGCGCCATATTGTTCATTGGTAACTATTTAATGACATAATCTCTATTTTATAGTTAGTGGGTTCCATTTTATAAGAATACAATTAAAAAGTAAACTTTAAACTTTTAAAGGGACAATTTTGTAAACTTAATAAAATCATTATTTATTTTTTAAACTCCATGTCCGATCAAACGAAGACACATAAAATGAGATTGAAGGAGTATATATTTGGCTTTTGTATAATAGTATTGGGGCTCGTTTGGATGGGAACAAGTTATTCCGACATAACTTATTGAAAGATTAGTTGCCCTAGGATTCTTGTTCGAATCAGAAATGTGAATAAAAATAACACTATAATTTTGAGATAAAGTTATTTCGTGATTTTATCTCAATCAAAAAACTCATCTCAAAGTTAATTATCTCAACCAAACGAGCCCTCAACGTCTATTTTTCAGACAATTAATCTTGAGTAATGGTCATTATCTCAAAAAGTTTCTTTTTCTTTTCTTTTTTGTGGTGTTCAAGTGGATGATTATTTTATTTCAAACATTTAATCAACTTAAATTAAACTAATGTAGGTAGTCGGTAGTGACTGTATTTTGGTTCAACTACATACACCACAACATTTGCTTCTTGCTGGTCGTACATCCATAAAAGTTTACCTTATGAATAAAGAAGTTACTCCCTCCGTTGACTTTTACTTGTCACATCTAGCCATTATAAAAGTTATTTTGATTAAATTTTAAAGCTAAATCGAAGTAGATTAATTTTATATTTCAAATTTAGATGTACGAAAAAGTATACGAAAAATGAAATAAATTGCAGTCCTCCTTGTATTAATGTGATGAAAAATACTTCATAAAACTTTGGTCAAAGTTCATGCAATTTGACTTTTGATATGCAAAACGTGAAAGTAAAAGTGAATGGAGAGAGTAGATTAATAAAACAAACATGAGAAAATTGAAGGAAAGGTGTCTTTTAAGTGTTGAATGAAGGATTGGTGACATTGACCAACAGATAGGGTCAAACATTATCAGGAAACTTGATCAAGTTAATTGTGGACTTGATTAATATTTTCAAAACTTTCTAATCTTTTCAAAAATACAAATCAACCCAACCCACACCCTCTTCAAAGCAAATCAACCACTCTCTTCTCTCTCTCGACAGCTTCTCTCAACTCTCTCCCAACCAACAATTCTGCAAAATTTCTCCCTTCAACCCCCGACGACTTCTACCTCCGACGACAAATAGTTGGGCTTCGAGTTTCCCTCTTCAATTCAATCAACCTGTCTCTCATCCCTCTCTCGACAGCTTCTCTCAACTCTCTCCCAACCAACTGTTCTGCAAATTTCTCATTTCAATTCTCGGCGACTTCCACATCTGACTACAAATAGTTGGGCTTCGAGTTCCTTTTCGACTTCAATCAACATGACAACCTTGCTCTCCGGCCACAACAACTTCAAATTCTTCTTCGGTCCTTTTCTTCTTTCACAGGTAAAAATTTATGGCCTTTTTAGTTTTGAAGAAAACAAGGAACTTGAGCCAACTTCTCTTATAGTATTGGTTAACAATTTCAATATTTGTTGCACTAATTTGAAATGCGGTCTGAATAAAACCCTAATTTATGATATTTCTTCTCTTCTCTTTCCGAAGTGAATTATGATATTTTATTGTTTGTTACATTTTTTTGAAGTTTGATTTTTATTGTTTGTGTTTATAAAAATAAAAGAACAATTTGGTTTGATTTGTTCTGTTCTTGTTCTTGGTAAAAATGGTGAAATTGTTGTTTTTTGTTTAACAAAATCGTGCTACTGTTTTCTTCGACAGATTACCCGTCTGGTGCAACATATTAACCAT
This sequence comes from Capsicum pubescens, assembly GCA_030864215.1. Lineage (NCBI taxonomy): Eukaryota > Viridiplantae > Streptophyta > Magnoliopsida > Solanales > Solanaceae > Capsicum > Capsicum pubescens. The sequence continues at coordinate 6,698,987 of CM061543.1, forward strand.
CTGATGCAACAGATTTATGATATGATGCACCAGAGGAACCATCAGATTATAATCTGATGCAACAGATTAATAATCTGATGCAACAGATTAAATATCTGATGCAACAACTTTACCATATGTTGCAACAAATTAAGCATCGGATAAAAAATCTGATGCAACTAATTAACCATCTGGTGCAATGGAAGAACCATCAGATTAATGATCTGATGCAACAGATGAACCTCATGTTGGATAAAATCCTACCAACTCTTCCTACAGGAAAAGTCCAAGACTTGATTTTTCCAACTGATCATTCATCTGCCGCGATAGACGATCCTATGTTGGAAGAAATCTAAATAATATTGACCGTTGATAACTGTTTCAACAGATCACTCATATGTTGCAACAGATGTGTGACCTGTTGCACAGACCATTCATCTTTCTCAACAGATGAGTGGTATGTTTTGTATTATCGCAACAGATTACTCAGCCGTTGCTACGGATTATTTAACTGTTCCAACAGATCACTCATATGTTGCAACAGATGGTGTCACAACAGTTGTGTGATCTGTTGAACAGACCATTCATCTGTCTTAAAAGTTGAGTGATATGTTTTGTATTGTTGCAACAGATTACTCATTCGCTGCAACAGTTTGGTTATATGCTGCAACAGATATACTACCTGGTCTGTTGCACCTGTTATTTTACTGTTTTACTTGTTTGATTTACTGTTATCCTTTTTTAACAATGCATTAATCAACAATAATATATTATTTTATGTTCCTGTTAATTTTAGATAATATGGTTCCCAAAAGAACAAAAACCAAATCAAGTCCAAGTAAAGGAACAAGTGAAACAGCTAGGCTACATCCACCACTCTATGAGCTTGCTTTACAAGCATTATCTCAATCGGGAGCAGAATATGATGAACACGGAGAGGAGGAATATTTCAAAAGAGATGATGCAGATGCTAATAGCCCTTCCACCGAAGAGCTGGTCAAAGCCTTCAGCATTGATCGTTATCCTGTGAGAATGCAGTGCGATGGTGCCGCAGATTTAACGGGTGATTTTGTGGTTAAGTCAGTCATGGGAAAATCTTTCGACGCCTTCAGAAAAATACTTCGAGAACAAAAATTGGATGCTTATTTCAGGGACAACTGCTTTGGGAAATATCTTGATTTGCCGGAGGACAACAATGTTCGTTTCCAAATGAAAATGGTATATGAACTTCTCAAACGTAGGTTTATGTATGAAAACAAAGATAAGATGGATGAGGTGTGGATAAATTACTGTGGCATGCCTGTTTGTTTTGGTTGGAAGGAGTTTGTCATAGTTACTGAACTAAAATGTTATCCTCCTTCTCAAGTTATACCTATTCTAACCCAAAAAAAGCACCCCGCACACCCAAAAAAAGTAAAGGCAAGTCATGTGATCGTGATGACCTGGTGTCCATTGTTGGTCCAAGCTTCAAAATAAAAATTTGATAGAAGCGTTGAAAGGTAAAGGACTTTCAAAGAAGCACAAACAGTCATTGTGCTTGGTTTGGTTTGTACATAATATTCTTTGGGCGAGAGACATTAACAACAACATACGCCTCGGTTTAATAAAGCTCTCTGAGGATCTTGAGGAGTTTAACAGCTATCTATGGGGGTATGAAAGCTTCAAAATTACTGTCAAATATTTGTTGACTCCGTTAGCGCCAAAGACAGTCAACTTATATGGCTTCCCATGGGCTTTCATGGTAAATGTTTTTTTCTTCTATTATGATATTATTTATTTTTTTCGCTCAATAATAATTTTGATTTATTGGCATTATTTTATAGGCTTGGGCGTTTGAAGTCATTCCTTATTTGAGACAACAAGTGAACTACCAGGAAGGAGTTTCCTGTCCAAGAATCTTGAGATGGTTGTCGGCCAAAACTGATAAAAATGTAAAATTTCTTGATCTCTTCAACCCCCCGAAGGATGCAGTAAGTATAATTATAATTAATTTTTTCTTTTAATTAATATTTTTTAATGATCTAATCATCATTCTAATATATGTAATGATTTATGTTAAAATGTACATCCGTCTCTAGTTTTCACCAATCGAGAGTTGAAGATGCCATTTTTTCTTACTTTACGGTCTTTGCAAACTTTATCGGACCCTAAGGTCATCGACAGAATAAAAATGGAATTGTTTGGAGCAACAACCATTACAAGAAAAATAATTTTGGAGGGTGGGCTTGTTGTTGTTGATGGAGTTGTTGGTGGTGGTAGTGGTGTTGCTGTTGGTTCTAATGATGCTCCTCTTATAGTATTTAAAGCAAACCATTATGAGTATGATCATACTGGTTATACAGATTGTCTCTCCCAGCGACTCTTTTGTATGCAAATGTCTAGACTGCAGGGCGAAACATGATGTAGTGATTAATGCTATTAATGCATTAACTGCTTCCGTAAAGGAATTAACATCTAAGAGAGGTCTCATTCCATCAAAGAGGATTTTATTTCCATCCGCTCCATTAGAGATTAGGGCTAAGAGGAGAAGGAGGGTGATTTCCAGGGCATTATCAGGCATCCAAAAAAAGTAAAATTGCAACTCCTCTGTCTGTGTGTTGCACTGAGCAACGTACAATGTCCAAAGGAAAGCAGCACGAGCTGAAGAAGGTGAATATATTATATGTCTTCCAACTGACAAAACAAACAGACACATATCTGTTTCAACAGATGACACATCTGCTGAAAATTATCAAACAGATATATACATCTGTTGCAATAGTTGACTAACTTGTTGCACCAGATACTTTATCTGGTGCAACATATGTCTCATCTGTTTTAGCAAATCAAACAACTCTTCGTACCGCTTTTTTTTGTACCAACAGATGACCTATCTGCTACAACAGATGATTCATATGTTGCAACGGATGGTTCATCCATTGGAAATTATCACACAACGTCTTTCTCGTGTAGAAATTTGTCCCAACAGTTGATTCATTGTTGCAACAGAAATATAATATGTTTGGAACAATTTAAAATGGGAGGAAAACCTATTTGATTTGCTAGAAGAGATGAGTTATCTTTTTCCATTTTGTTGTATCTCCGTGATTAACATTGACCAATTCTGGCTTTCCAAGTGAATGTAGAAGAAGCTACTGCTGAAGAACATTGACAATATGCTACTCTTTTTATGGAAATACGGAGAACAGAAAGCGCAGAAACCGTACGCAAGCGACAATAAAGATCCACGACGAGCAAAGCCGAATTCTATAGCACCGGATGAAGAACAACTTGTCCATACTGAGTAGATCTTTATAGCTTGAGCCTGTCAAAGCAGTCCTTGGTAGTATACTTAAATTGTTGTTGATGTATTTGCTGAGATCTGTACTCATAACAATTTTTTTACATTTCATTTATTCGTTGACTTATTTCAGCTAATTAGGAAGGCTTCGATTTATTTTATTTTGTCTACGAATTTTATGTATTCCTTAGATTTGAACTTATTAATTGAAAAGGAATACTAGATTCAAATATTGTAACAGATAATGTATCTGTTGCAACAGACGACACATCTATTGGAAAAATCGAACGGATTTAGACATATGTTGCAACAAGTAGGTAATCTGTTGGAATTTATCAAGCAGGTCTTTCCATTGTTGCAACAAATGGACTTTAGATAAAAACATCGAGATAATACAATAGATGACACATCTATTGGGGAAAAAAAACAAATTTAGACATATGTTGCAACAGATGGACTTTATCTGTTGCAACAGACGACACATCTATTGGAATAATCGAACAGATTTATATATATGTTGCAACAGGTAAGTTATCTATTGGAATTTATCAAAGAGGTCTTCCCACTATTGCAACAGATGGACTTTAGATAAAAACATCGAGATAATGCAATAGATGACCAACCTATTGCAACAGATAAACTATATGTCAGAACAGGTAGGATAAATGTTACAACTAACGGAGAATCTATTGCATTATAAAAATTCAACTTTCGTTGGACATAAAAAATTGTCACTACGTGTAAAAAGGTTAAAGTGAATTGAATTGAAATAAAAAAGGCGCAACCCATCGACGGTGTTCAGTTCAAACACCTAAAATAAAATAGGCATCAAGTAGACATGTTCATTTTAAACACGTAAAATAAAATAGGCATCAAATGTGTCAGTGTCAGTCTGGCACATTTCGCTGACTTGCCGTCACTTGTCCCCCAACGATTATTTTTCCCCCATTGTCTTATATATTCATCTTTCTCCTAAAATTTAACCCTAAATTCCCAAATCTTCTTCTTCATCGTCATCTTCTTTTATCTATCCAAATTCTTTAAATTATTACTTTCATTTTTTCCAACTGACCTTGACAATGTCGAGCGCATCTTCCACTATTTTTTGTGATTAAAAATTTTGATATTGTAAGTGAGGTCATGAATCTCTGTTAAAGACTTCTTTGACTCAACAAAAATTGGGTCGTAGTTTTTTTACTTGTAAGATTTCAAAGGTAATATTTTTTTATTTAATTAGTTGATTAATTATTGACTTGTAATTATTTTGTAATTGTGTTCTCTTTTTTATAGAAATTGAGTGGATGCGATTACTTTGATTGGTATGAAGAACGACACCCTTCACAAGCAAATCGTGTAATCTGGGGTTTGTTGAACAAAGTCAAGGCTTCTGAAGAGAAACAAAATCGAGCAAGAAGATACTACATTGTTGTCGTTATTGCTACTGGTTTGGTGTTGTTGGGCACATGGATATTGAAGCCTAATTGCTGAAATTTTCATGGTGGTGTGTGTATTTGCTACTGGTTTGTTGTCGACGAGCACATGGATATTCAAGCGTAACTGTTGGAAAATATCAAAAAGATTTAGGCATATGTTGTAAAATTTAGGTCATCTATTGGAAATTATCAAACAGGTCTTCCCACTGTTGCAATAGATTAGACTTAGATTATTAGATTATTCATAGAAATAACATCGGTGTAATGCAACAGATGATCAACCTATTGCAACAGATAAACTATCTGCCAGAACGGATTAAAGATATTTTACAACAGATTGACAATCTAATCTATTGCATTATAAAAAACTCAACTTTCATCAGAAAAAAATTATTGCCACTACATGTACATGTAATAAAGTGAAGGGTGACTTGAAATTAAAAATTTCTATTTCACAGGCTCTTCTATATACACAGGCTTCAAGCGTCCAATTAGTACCCCATAAGCCCAGACCTCTTGCATGTTTGCCACAGCGTTGTCGCACAGAAAAGTCGTTGGCTCGGCCATTTCTATGCAGGTCAGCAAACATTCGATGTGTACAAGAGCGTGCGAGCCGCTCGCTTTAGCGGCATCATCTTTTGGAAGGATCATTCCCCTGTTTCGACCTTTAAAATCCCATGATTTCTTCATCAATACTTCCTTTGACAAATGATTCATCAGTTTACTCTCCCTCAACAAGATGGGCAACAACACCATCAGTCGCTCCACGAGGAGAAAAAGATCAAAATCATCGACGAGAGGTACATTTGAGTCATAAACATTGATCTTTCCCTCCTCGAGTAGTATCTTAACAGCCCGATAATGTATGTCATTCATGCTAATGACTGCAAGAATTCTTTTTTCCTCGGTCCAGCTCTTGCCGTGTGGATTTGGCCTGTCCCCTCTAACATATCTTAACGTTTCTTCTTCATCCAAGACCAACGTAGGAACTAGGAAATCAAGTCCCACGCCAAGGGCTGATGCCTCTCCATTGAGTTGATCGTACCTATCCTTGAGCTTCTTACAGAAGTCGAGGTCCATTATCCTATCGACAGCGTCATAAGCTTCCCGGTACGTTAATTGTCTTTTCCTCATGAGGCAGAGAATTATGTCAACATGCAGTGAGATAAGAAGTCAATTTTTAAATAGGTTAGTAATTGTAAAGATGCAACGGATGGTCCATCTGTTGCATAGATTTCTCTAAATCAATAATCCAATGCAACTTATGCAACAAATGGATAATAAGTTGCCATAAGTTTCAACAGAACCTCAACCAGTTGCACCAGTATACCCAGCTGTTGCAACAGATGTGAAATCTGTTGTGTAGCTTCTTCTTCATGGGGTAGATTAGAAGGTCTAGGTTAGTAAAAGTAAACTTGTCTTGTCCTCGTACGGCATACGCATATTAGTCATAGTCTGGAAGTCTTGGGGGAAAAAGAGAGGCATGGGGTAACCTGGTGTGCCTGGCTTGGCATTTTTAGCCTGTCGCAGATCCTTCTTCTCTTCGGCGCCAAGTTCCACGTATATGTCCACCTTCTTGACTGGCCCCTGAACTTCAACAGCTTTTAGAGAGGGAGGAATTGCAATTTCTTTTGATTTTCGAGCGGAGAGTACGTCTCTAATTGCTTTTTTCTTTCTCCTAACCAACGTTGTAGGAGTGTGTGGCTCCCTCACCTTCTTGGATAGTATGACACACCTCTTGGATTTGAATTCCTCGATAGCTTTAGAGATAGCCTCTACTCTTTCAAAGATTTTATCCTGTCTGTCCTTGTACTCATCGTATTCGCAATGAGAACACGAGGGTGAAGAGGGGTGAAAGGGACCTGTGTAAGGGCAAAAAAGGATGTTTTCAAATATATTTATTCTTTCTTAAGCATCAACATGCTCATCATCACGAGTGGTAGAAGCATCAGCATGCCTTCCACCAACACCAACAACTCCACCAGAAGAAGCACCCGGATCTGCCTTAGTAAAAGGTTGGTCATGAAGAGCCTCAACATTAGGCTGACCTTGCCTAACTTCTCTTCGTATGGTTGTTACTCCAGCCAATTCCTTTTTTATTAACTCCACCGTTGGTTCTTCAATAGTATCAACATGACCTAGAGTAGTATAAGAAGTCATCACCGACTTCTCCTCAGTAGGCACGATCCATGTATGCACAACCTATAAAAAAAAAAGACAGATGCATTTAAATCATATAATATAATAATTTTCACAGTTGGGCTACATTTTAAAAAAAAGACCTATCTGTTGCATAGTTTGCAGTATATGGTTAAAATCTGTTTGAGTCTGGTTCAGAGAAGTAGAGAAACACATGGATAATCTGATGCAAAATACAATCATCTATTGCAACAGCTGCATAAGATGGGTAATCTGTTATGCAACAGATGATCTGTACGTTACAACAAATGAACGATATATTATCAAATTAAATATCCGTTGCATAATTTGCAGTAGATGGTTAATCTTTTAGGAGTCGGGTTCAGAGAACCAAAGCAACAGATGGGTAATCTGATGCAAGATATACCCCGTCGCACCAGATGGGCAACAGATGTCCCATCTGGTGCATCAGATATAACATCTATTGCACCAGATATAATATCTGTTCAATATCTTTCTTATCTTTGAGTAGAATTATTTTACTTGAAGAAGACGTACTGCATTATCCGGAGGGTTAAAGAGATCAGCCTTCTTAATATTGGTGTTGCTCTTTGCAGTCAACCACCTAAACATCCTTGGATGAGGAACCTTATTCGGGTAATCCATTAACTACTTTCGGAGGGGAGGAATGACTTCAAATATCCAAGCCTAAAAAATGTAAACAGGAAGCAAGCAAAAAAAAATCACAATAACTATATTCAATATAAATTAATGAATGAGTAAAATTAGTGATTAATTTTACCATGAAAGCCCAAGGAAAGCCGTATAATGTGGTCGTCCCTGAGGATAGCTTTGTCAGTAAATATTGGACAGTCAAGTAGAAGTTGTCATATACCCAGGAATAATTGTTGAATTTATTAAAATCCTCAGCACGCGCCAAAAAATCATCTTCTATGACCTTGTTGACGTTTCTTGCCAATATAACCGAATGGGCAAACCAAACTAAGCACAATTGCTCCATGTACTACTCTGGTATGGTTCTATCCTCGAGATCTGTCAACAAATCCGATGCTTTGTAGCCACGTCGAGCAATGTCAAATAACCCATCTATTTTTCCCTTGCATTTTCTTGCCTTGGATCTTTTGCGGGGTGGTGGTCCTTCTGGACGATGGCATCTCAGGCCCGTCACTATGGCAAACTCTTGCAAGCCAAAACAAACAGGCATGCCACAGTAGTTGATCCGGATTTCATTCATCTTCTTTTTGCCCCCTCCTCCGGATCTTTATCATCCCCCGTGTACTTGATCCTGTACTTGAGAAGACCATATACCATCGACATAGGGAAACGGATATGGGCAGAGGGGTCCTCAGGCATCTCAAAAAAGCGTCCAAAACAGCTCTTCTTAAAAAGCCCACCTATGTTTTCGTTCTTCATAATTTTCATAAAATGTTCAAAAAAATTCCCCATCTGACATTTAAGTACAATTTGACCAGTTAGTTGTTTTCCTTCTAGGTCATTTATCGGCATCGCAACTTGAAACCTGTCAATACTAAAAGTTTTGACAGGATCATGCTGGGATGTCGATATTAACTCACGCCCCATCGGTGATCCATTATCATCATGTTGATGATCATCCTCTTTCTCTTTCTGACTCTCCAATTCCTCCTCTTTCTCACTTTTATTTTCTTCATCACCATCTACGGACCCTTATTCACCTCCCTCAATGTTATTTTCATATCTCTCCTCAGCTTCACTTTTTCCTGACTGAGATTGTTCAGGAAGCTCAGCTCCTCTGAATCCCTCTGTACTGTAGCCTTTTTTTTTAGTGGTCAGACGTTGATCCACTTTCACTTTCTTTTCTTTTGGGAGATATGTTTTACCTACAGACAAAGAAAAACAAAAATTATATTACAGTTGATGTATGCATAGATTTTAAAAAATACATTACAAACACCACGAATACCGACACACCAACAGCCACCACCACATACACCACCAACCAATGTTAACAAACAAACAAACAAACACCACGAATACCGACACCACCACAAACACCACCAACCAATGACACCACCGGTGCCACCACGATGACCACAAACACCACCACCAACACCACCACCAACACCATCCAACTATACCACGACAGTCAACGGAACACAGCGACGGAAACTAGAGATTTCTCAAGTTCTTCCTACTATTTTACCATCAAAACTTAAAATTGTAAACCCATTATCGAAGATAATACAACTAAAAGTTTTATTTTTCATCATTAACTTAAAAGCCCTTATTTTTTAGGAAAAAAACAAATATAGAGCTCTTCTCGAACTCTGTTGCCTACGAAGACAAAAAAAACGACTAATACAAGAAAGAATGATGTCGAAAATAACACCTATGTGGTCGAAAATGAGAAGAAAAGTGATCTGTTGTGGAGGGTTGAGCAAATTTATTGAGTAGTTATTTTCTGTACTGTATTGTTAAGTGAGAATGAGAGAGAAAGAGCCAGACCTAAATATTTGAAATAATGAAACGTTTTGTATGGGTTGATTTGTATTTTGGAAAAGAATGACAAGTAGTTTTGAAAATGTTAATTTGGTCAGAAATAATCTTAATTATTTTTAAAATCATAAAATATATGCGTAATTTTTAAAATCATATAAAAACAATTATAGTTGTAGTTGACCGAGTACTCTAGGAGGACCCTGTGAAAACTCACCCCTGGTCCTAGATTAATCCATTTAGGTACTATTAGTCTAACATATGAACTCAATTGAAATTGAAAAAAACAAATGTTCAACATGTTGCGTCAGATTTCTCATCTGTTGTAAATTATCAATCAGATTAGGTAACAACAGATTACGAATCTGATGTAAATTATCACACAGATTAAGTCATCTGTTGCGACAAATTACCCATCTGTTGTAAATTATCAAATGGATTGTCATATGTCACAACAGATTACCCATATATTGTAAATTATCAAATAGGCGTTGTCATCTGTTGTGGTTAACCCTATGAGAACTCACCCCTAGTCCTAGATTAATCGATAGTTTACCCTATGAGAACTCACCACTAGTCCTAGATTATTCAATTAAGGTATTAGTACCTTAGTCCTAGATTAATCAATTAAGGTATTAGTCTAACATATGAGGTAGTAAGAATCGGTTCAGCTCAGAGTGATCGATCGTCGACTCTGGTCGGGAGGAACGCAGTACCGTTTCATCATGCAATTAACAAAAGACTCAATTGAAGTTGTAGTTGACCCTATGAGAACTCACATTCAATTAAGGTATTAGTCTAACATATGAACTCAATTGAATTATATATAAACAAATGTTAAACCTGTTGCAACAGATGTCTTTTCTGTTGGATCAAATCAAACAGATTATGTAATCTGTTGTAACATATTATGCATCTGTTGTAAACTATCAAACAAATTAAGACATTTGTTGCGACAAATCACGAATCTGTTGTAAACTATCAAACAGATTAAGTCATCTATTGCAACAGATTACCCATCTGTTGTAAATTATCAAATGAATTGAGTCATATGTTGTAATAGATTACCCATCTGTTGTAAATTATCAAATAGGCACTGTCATCTATTGTAGTTGACATTATGAGAACTCACCCCTAGTCCTAGATCAATTAATTAAGGTATTAGTTAAACATATGAGGTAGTAAGAATCGGTTCGGCTCAGAGTGATCGATCGACGACTCTTGTCGAGAGGAACGCAGTACCATCTCATCATGCAATTGACAAAAGACTCAATTGAAGTTGTAGTTGACCCTATATTCAATTAGGGTATTAGTACTCTAGTCCTAGATTAATCAATTAAGGTATTAGTCTAATATATGAGGTAGTAAGAATCGGTTCAACTCAGAGTTATCGATCGACGACTCTAGTAGGGAGGAACGCAGTACCGTCTCATCATGCAATTTCCAAAAGACTCAATTGAAGTTGTAGTTGACCCTATGAGAACTCACCCCTAGTCCTAGATTATTCAATCAAGGTATTAGTATCCTAGTCCTAGATTAATCAATTAAGGTATTAGTCTAACATATGAGGTAGTAAGAATCGGCTAAGCTCAGAGTGATCGATCGACGACTCTGGTCGGAGGAACGCAGTACCGTCTCATCATGAAATTGCCAAAAGACTCAATTAAAGTTTTATTTGACCCTATGAGAACTCACATTCAATTAAGATTTTAGTCTAACATATGAACTCAATTGAAATTATATATAAACAAATGTTCAACCTGTTGCAACAGATGTCTTTTCTGTTGGATCAAATCAAACAGATTAGGTAATATGTTGCAACATATTACGCATCTGTTGTAAACTATCAAACAGATTACGTCATTTGTTGCGATAGATCACGAATCTGTTGTAAACTATCAAACAGATTAAGTCATCTGTTGCACTTAAATGTTTCTAGATCTTTTTTTTTATAAAGCAATTTAGGTATTTCCTGTCCGAGATAAAATAGTTAAAATACTAAGGCGGTAAAAAATACTACTCAGTACTACTTGGATAACTCAAAAATCTCCTGAGTGAGTAGTCTTATCTAGTCTTTTCAATGTCACCATCTCCTCATACCCCTCAAAAGTTATTAATAAATATTAAAAAAAAAACATATCTAGAACTCTCTCTCCTTCAACCATAAAGTAGTCTAGACTTAACTCATAACTCTTCTTTATTCTTTATTCTCAATTATCTTTGTTGTTTTCTTTTTTCCTCTCTTTTCTCTCTTCTTTCGGATGAGGATCCTTTAGGATTTCAACCAATCAATATCTTTTCTCGACTGAACTGGATGTTCTGATCCGTTTGCTTTTTTGACATTGCAGGTATGGTTCAAAGTTGCTCTTTTCATCTCATCCTCTTCTTTGTATGTCATTTAAATTAGATATTTACATCTGTTGCTATTAATGATTTACCCATTACCAGTTTGCTATTTATTGAGAAAATTGAAGGAAAGGTAACTTTTAAGTCTTGAATGAACGAACCGTTGTTTTTATTAAAATATGTGAAAAAAGTCATCTGTTGGGAGAACTTAAAAAGCCTTGTTATCAGTATAGTTTTTTTTATGTCTTTTGTTTGGTACTTTGGTGGTGCTGTTGTTGAGGGTGGTGGTTGTGTTGGAACATGTGATGTTTATGTTGTGGATGGTGTTGAAACATATGGTGTTGTTTTGTTTGTTTCTTTGTTGTTGATGTTGTTGGTGGTGGTGTTGCAATAGTTTCCTCAACTATTGCAACTGATGAATCAGCTGTTGGAACAGACGGAGCAACTTTTTGAAGAAATCAAACCAGTAGCAAGGCTGGTTTGATTTATTCCAACAGATGGCCCATCTGTTGCAACATGTCATCCATCCTTTGCAAGCGATGCCTCATCGGTTGAACAGACGGGTAATCCGTTGCATCATATTGGTCATCTGTTGATTCACTCAATTTTGTGTTACCCTTTTGTAATGTTCTTTTTTTTCTTCTCTTGTTTGACATCAAATGTATTTCTCTTGTTTGCAGACAAAAGTGATCCACTTTTGCCCGGCCAGCATTAAAGGCTAAAGTAAAGATCGGTTCGGAGAAATAAGTTGCTTGCAGATGGAACCACTTCATATGTGGGAGGTATGTATTACTGATCAACCTATCATGAAAACATACATCCAGTACAATAATTTTGTGAATGTTTGTTATTTACCTATTAGGCATTAATTCTTCAAACAATATATGGCATTTTACAGTTAACATTGTTAGGTTCGAACTGGTAAGGCTGAGGGACCAAGATGGTGGTGTCGATATCCCATTACAATTTAATGACGATTTATGCTTATGTTTTTGTGTCAAGTTTGGGGAAGTGTTCAAGTTTTTGGCGGCAGTGTAAATAGCCAATAGTGATTGGACCGATTTTAATGGCACAATGGACTTGTTGAAAGGCCTTCGAAGCCTCGCACTACAACAAACAATGATGGGTCTAATAGAAATTTTCCTGGTCCAAATTTATATGGATGGGTTATTGGAGGAGACTATTATACAGCAGAAGGTGTTTGGGAGAAAACCTATGTAGGAAGAGGGAGGTTGAGAAGGTCATATATTATCTTAGTACTTGTTTAAGAGGATACACAAGGTCGGAAGGAAAGTGTAGCGAAATTATCTTATGAAATTGACATGAAAAATGAAAAAATTGGATGAGATACGAATGTGAAAGCTTATCCAAAAATTAAAATCCATCAGTCGTTGAAGAAAAAGAAGAATGATCAAGAGGAATTGAGCTGGTCACTTTGCTAGAGACTGCAACTAGCGAGCGCGGCCTCAACGAAGACCCACAAAATGCAGGACTAGAACTCTAAGGAAGCAGTTTCGCGAGCATGAAAGGTGGTAAGATTCTCAGTCTGAATTGACATGTAGGTTTCAATTTTGATCGACAATCTTACCACTTTTCGTGCTCGCGAAGCTTTTTCCTTGGAGTTCTTGTCCTGCACTTTGTGAGAGTCTTCATTGAGGCCACGCTCGCTAGTTGCATTCTCAAGCAAAGTGCTTTGTCTAGCTCCAGTCCTGTTGACCATTCTTTTTTTTTCTATCGACTGACGGATTTTTATATTTTGATACACTTCCACATTTGAAGCTCATCCAGTTTTTTCGTTTCTAATGTGAATTTTATTGGCCAATTTCGTTACACTTTCCTTTCTACCCAGTGTTTCCTCTTAAACAAGATCTGAAATGATATATGGCCTTCTCCACCTCCCCCTTGGTGCATAGGTATTCTCCCAAGCACCTTCTGCTGTAAAAAAAGTCTCCTCCACCAATCCATCCATATAAATTTAGACCAGGGGGATTTTTATTGGTTCTATCATTATTTTCTGCATTGCGAGGCTTCGGAGGCCTTTCAAGAAATCCATTGTGCCATTAAAACCGGTCTAATCACTATTGGATATTTACACTGCCGCCAAAAATTTGAACCCTTCCCCAAACTTGACACAAAAACATGTGCATGAATCGTTTCATTAAATTATAACGGGGTATCGACACCACCGTATTGGAACCCTTCGGCCTTATCAGTTCACACCTATCAAACTAAACTGTACAATTCAGGATCTTGTTGAAGGATCAGTGTCTAATCATCGGTAAAAAACTGCATTCACAAAATCATTGCACTTTATGTGTGTCTTCATGGTAGCCTGATCAATAACATACATATCTCGCATGCATGAAAATGGGATGCATTGCACACATCTTATTCTTCCTACCCCATCGGGACATGTCAGTGTTGTTTATTCATCTGCACGAATGTGATGACTATTAAAATAGAGGTGTGAAGAGTCATGACTTTTTATCTTAACACATTCAAAATAGTTGATGAATCGAAATCTCCATCTGTTGCAACTGACGAATCAGCTGTTGGAAGAAATCAAAACATCTCCTCCAACATATGGTCCATCTATCGCAACTGATAATTTATATGTTGCAACAGATGGTAAATCTGTTGCGATAGACCTAACTTTTTTTTCAATTAATCTGCACGCATGTGATTACTTCTTTCTAAAAATGTTTGTTTCAATTTAGTTTTCCTATTTATAAATTCAAGAGAATTTTATTATATTATTTTAAGATTACCCCTATTATTAAATGACTACATAAAGTATATTATTCATATTTATACTTTCTAATCATAATTAATAAGGCCAATTTGGTAAAATAATCACCTAATTTATATTTTTATCAATTAGTGTGCCAAGCCCATAGGGCCCAACTAATGCGTAACGGAGGGACTATTAAAAAGAGGTGAAGACTTTTTATCTAACACATTCAAAACAGCTAATGAACTGAATACTCCATCTGTTGAAACTGAAACTGATGAATCATCTGTCAGAAGATATCAAAACATCTCCTTTATACATACTGTCCATCTGTTGCAACAGATAATACATAAGTTGCATCAGATGTCTTATTTGTTGCATATACAAACCATCTATTACAACAGATGGTAAATTTGTTTTGACAGCTGTTTGTTGCACATTCAATCCATCCATCCGTTGCAACAGATGCTAAATCTGTTAGAAATGCTGGATGATCTGTTGCAGCAGCTCAATAATTATGACTTTTATAGAGTCTCAAACCTCTATGAAAAGGTAAGAAGTAATTAGTGTAAAAAAAAAGTCAAGACTTTTCACAGAAAACAAAATGCCACCAGTTTGAACGTAATTTAAAAAATGGAGCTGAACAGTCCTGCCTTTTAACCTGACACGTCCAGATTATATTATAGGTCCCTCCTTAATCTTCATTCAACTCTATTTATTTCTTGCATTTTTTCCTTTCGTGTGACATCTTCAACCACTTCTCTTCAAAGAGCATATTCCTTTCTCGTTGAGGTAAGTTCTTTTCTGGCGTAAATTTACCAGTTGGTCGTATACGTTGTATTACATTGTGAACTTTTTTCTTTACATTTGTCAATTCATGCGTGTTCTAGATATGGCTGATCATTTTCCGGACATTGCTATTCTACGCGACACAGTGCGGGAACTTCAAAGGCAGGTTAATGACCTGCAGAGCGAGTTGGTCGTTGTGAGAGCGACAATGTTCAGAGAGATGCAGAGGCTGATGAAAGTCCAGTTGTTGTGAGTTGATTCGCCTGCTGTCATTAATGATGATGATGATGATAATAATAATTAGAATGTATTTTTTCTTTTAGCGTATGTATTTAAATTTTTCTATATCGGATCTATACCCAATGTATTTTATTTTTCATTTAATGAAAAATGTACTTTTAGTCAGACTTTGGCGTTTTAATTCTTATTCAATTTTCATTCTGTCTATTTCTTCTAATCTAATACATGTTAACATGTCGACGGTTGGAGGCAATGTTGAATCCAGTAGCACTAGCAATTTTGGCTTTTGAGCTCTTTCAACAGATGGACCATGTGTTGGAACCGATTGATCATCTGTTGGGTTTCAATAGATTATCCATCTGTTTCGACAGATTTTCATCTGTTGGAGGAAAGCATTCCAGTTCTTTGTGCAACTGTTGAGAATAATTGTGGTCTGTTGTATTATTTAGTTCATGTTTTTCCTCATTTTATTGATGCATAAGTTATTTAAAAAAAAGGCATTTTATATATAATAAATGATAACATTAGGCTCACAACAATGAGTTAAATATATAAAAGTTCACAACAAACAAACAAACAACAACACAAGTTTCTGCAAAAAATGATCATGGTGGATTATGATTCGGGCATGTAGTTCTTTTGTGGCCAGCGCACTTATATATGGAGCACTTGTTTCTTCTTGATGAAAACGATTCTCCAACTCCATGCCTCCTTTTATATGGCTTTTTTCCCAGTTTGATAGTGCCCGGGTCAATACATGGAGGAGGTATTAATCTCCTCATAAGCACTACTGGAACAACCCAAGATTCGTCGGGAGGCACCTGAGTAATATGTCCACTATATGCCATTTCATATTTTTCCACCGAATAATATTGAGAGGAGTGCTCATAAACTTCAGGTCCATATTTATGGTCGTATTGAGCTCGAAGGGCTGCCATAGCATGTGGACAAGGTATTTTGTCCAAGTCAAAAACTCTACACGTACAAGATCTTGTTTGAAGATCGACCGTGGCAGCATCACCATGACCGGTGATACGAAATTTGTAATCTGCTATTTTATGAGAGAATAACCTATTCCCCAAACTAATGTTCGTTGATATTTTCTTTTCGATTTTGAGAACAAATCGTGTTCTTTTTCTGGGCACTTGAACTACACACGCCTTTCGTTAAAAAAATTGCTATATTTCTCGCTTATTTTTTCAAACATAGCCTTGATGGGAAATTCTCTTTCATCGCCAAACAATGAATTCACTGATTCAACTATGTTTGATGTCATAATATTGTACCTATAGAAAAGAATCACTTAGTATGACATCAAACTAAACTTGTAAATCAAACAAGATATTAAATTCATAAGAATGTACTTATTTGCTGGACAGAATGCCCGGTTCCATCTCTCAAAACCGACAAGTGCAAGAAATTCTGCTACCCTGGGATTCACATCCGCTATTTGATTGAAATGGTCTAAAAACTACTCTCTACTATATGCTTTAGCTGCTCTATAAAAAAGGGTGATGACCCTTTCGTTGTGATAGTTGTTTCGAATGTTCTCTCCAAGATGCCTGATGCAACAACCAAAGTAAGCTGAAGTGAAGAAAAGTGAACCCATCTTTGTAATACTTGGATGCATATCCGATACAAAACATAACTCTTCGGTATCTTCGACGCAGCGTCGCAGTTGTTTAAAAAAAATCCATAAGAGGCATCACATTCCTTGTCCGCTACACAAAAAGCGACAGGAAAGATGTGATTCTCCGCATCCTGCGCCACCGCCGCTAGCAGAACTCCATTATACCTGCTCCTCAAGAAGGTACCGTCGACGGCTATGCCTTTTCTCAAATGTCGAAAACTTTGAATCCAAGCACCATAGGATACAAAAAAGTACTTGAACCTTCCATTTTCATCCAGATGCAATGTCGTCTTACTTCCGAGATTTGTGGACTCAATCGTGTAACGATAAGCATCCAAGACTTCATACCTATGCTCGAGTGTCCCCCGAACCAGGTCCTTGGAAATCCCCATGGACGTATATACCTTCCAATAACTGACCAGGACACCCAAATCCGTAAGAATTTGATTGGCCATAAGCCTTGTTGAAGGGACTTTGCCATCGGGGAAACTACTCCTAAAAATATTCACCGAGGACCTTTGCCGTGGCGTGAGGATTTTGGCCCGAGATGTGCTCCAAACCACATGTGTGATGCTTTTCATGTTTATGAATGACGAATCTGTCAGAACTTGCGTACTTCACCGCTCTCAACCACTACTTGCAGTTCGAATTAGCACATTTGAAGCAAAAGACACTGCTCGAATTAATCACCTTCTTTATTCTAAAATCTTTTTTCACACAAGAAATAAACAAAGTGTTAGATAGTTCATTCTTGTCCTTGAATGACATTCCAATATAAAAGCCGGTCTCGTCGTCTTGAAGATTTCCAGATTGTGTCGATTGAGAAGAACTGCACATCGTATTGGTCGCATCAACGGGCGTAGGTGTTTGATCATCATCTAGAATATTCATGTCTAGATCATCCAACCTATCATCAAAGAAGTCTTCTTTTTGTTCTTCTTCTTCTTCTACATTCTGGTTCTCATTCTCTGTTGTCTTTTCAACCATGTACACCCTAACACCGACCTGGTTGAATCACTTAGATAAGAATGCAACCGAACCTGATCGGTTATCTTGAAAGGCAGTACCTCTGATTTTCAAAGGAGTTGTGCATGTAGCTGATGGCGAATTCTTCCGGTTGATAATTCAGTCCACAAAAGCTGATGATTAAGTTCACAAAATCATCATACAAAACATCACTTTGGACTGTCATAGCCATCATCTCTAGTATTTCACCCTCCTTCCAACGCCATACATATCGATTGCTCTTCTCAACCCATTGACCATGACAATCCACCCCTATTGTTATTAATCTCTCCATTAGTGGTACCTAAATAAAATCATTTGTTAAAAAAAGTTGATAGTGATTTCATAGTGCCGTGAATGAATCTCAACAGATGTGTTATCTTTTGCAACAGGTAAGTGATGAGTCGTAACAGATTCTTACCTGTTGGGATTCATGTTACGGGTCTGAATATCTGTTGTAATAGATGAATCGCCTGTTGGAATTGATGTTATAACTAAATCACCTTTGAAGCTGATTCCAACAGATGAGTGACAGTTGCAACAGATAATTAACCTGTTACAACAGATGACTTACCTGTTGCAACAGGTTATTAATCTGTTGTAACCTATGTTGGAATCATGTTCAGGTTCTGTTGCAACAGATAACTAATCTGTTGCAACATATATGTCAAATATTGCAACAGATGGCCTATCTGTTTAAACATGAATTCAACATATCAGTCAGATGTCTCATCTATCGCAACAGATGATTTATCTGTTTAAATAGATGGATTTTATGTTGGATTCATGATTGGGTTCTATCCATTGTTGGAAAACAACAACACAATAGCAGTTACCCAGATGACAAATTCAACTAAAAATCATAATTTGACTTACCAACATCTCCTATGAAGTAATGCCAAAGTGGAAAGTGATGTTAGAAACAAAATTTGACCTAAGAAATTGGTCAAATAGCAACAGTAGCGGTAACAACAACAACAACAAATGGTCAGCAAGAACAAGATGAAGATGATAATAAAGTAGAAGATGATGATAATGAAGCAGAAGATGATGAATGAAGCAGCAACAACAATGAACAATAAAAATAGCTAAGAGAGAGAAAACAACAATGGGTGGAAAAAAAAAGAGAAAGGCGCCTTTTTTTCCCTTCGTTTTCCGTTATATAGGCTAACATTTGGATCAAAGTGTAAATTTAAAAACTTGTGGGTTATTTTCAAACTTTCCCAACTTTCTTAATCCATAATAAAGTAATTGTCACCTCCACCTAATAATTAAGACTTGTGTCACCTACACCTCATTTTAAAACTTTTTTGTCACCTGTGGCCCAAACCCCCAAGAAACATTACATCAAAGTTAAGAATTTGAAATTCTTGAATGTGGTGATTAACATATGACTATAGACTTTTTGTTTTGAGTACGAGTAGCTCCCAACGAGTCGTATGAACTCATTACGAGTCGTGATGTCCCAACCGTAGTCAAACCATATAATTGGTGTCAAACATTGTAGCAAGGTTTAAAATGGAGTAATTAACGTTGTATAAATGAGGACGGCGTAGTATCTCATTATCTGTCTGGAGTGTATGTGTATATGTTGCCTATTCATATGCAGACGAAGGGTTCTGAAGTTGAATTTATGTTCTCTTTTTCGATGCATTGATGCTTGGAAATAAGTTTCTTTGTTATGAATTGGTAGGATAGAGAAGAAAAATTAGCATTTGGTGCTATAAATAGCCAATATTATTGATGCTATTAGGGTTGGGTGTGTCAATGTGGGAGGTAACCCAACGAATGTATCAGTGGATATGTCGATTTCATTTCTTTCAAGCGCGAAGGTTGATGTAAGCACTCCTAATTTGCATTAATTTTCAAAATGAATGAGAAAACAGACGAGAAAGAAATGAAATACCTAAAGAGAACTTACATATGTGTATGCATTCAACGTGTTATCCACAGCATATGTGATACGTTAATAAACAAGAAAATAATGTGGAAGCAAAAATACTAAGATTAAAGGCAAGAAATTAAAGATAGGCAAAATTGGAGAATAAAATCCCCAATTTCGAAATTAAGTGCTAAGAACCCTAATTGATCTTATTATTCAAAATTAGCAGATTAAGACTAATGATGATACTAATAGATTCAATACAAAAACTTAGATCCAAAGTGATCAAGACCCCCCTATTTCAAAGAAACTAAAGACAAAAATTAGTATAAGACTAATCACCTTCTTTAATTAACTTTAATAGAAACTAAAGATATCAAATTAAGAATTAATTTTACCTCCTAAAGAATCGTTCTTATAGGGTTGCAAGATAAATCCCAAGTAGCCACACACAAAGGTGTAAATAAGAGAAACTCTAAATTAATAATAATATTATCTCCTTCAAAAAAATAAAATCCATCCCTATATGTATAGGGAAAAAAACTATCCCAAATAGCATGGGATTCGAATTCTACTTTTATGGAAATAAATAAATCTAGGAAACTTTAAACTAGAAAACTTTAAAACTAGGAAACTTTAAACTAGAAAAATAATATCAAAAAATAAATCCCTAACAAAATAAGGAAAATTTCACAAATTTAATCAAAACTCATATGGCCCAATCTTCTTCCGTTTGGACTTGGACTTGAATTGTGAAATATGTATAGCACTTAGCCCATGCTTCTCCATAATTCCCGGGCTCGTTCTTACGTTTTTTCTTCCATCATACGTTCTTCTTGTTCACATTGAAGCCCGTCAATTTTAATGCAAGTGGGCTAGACTGGATGCTATCATTCCCCTCTTCTTGAAAATAATTCGTCCTCGAATTGAAATCTCGCAAAATCAAAAAGACATACAATAGTAAACAACATTCATTACTTGAAAGCAACAATGGTAGAAAAAAAATAAGATAGTGATCATGTGTCCACTTAACCCAATTAATCCTTGCGTGTATAAATACACCTTTATAAAGCATGTGGACATCATCATCCCAATAGAAAATTCTCTTCCTTGTATGAGCACAACAATATTCACGTTTAGATGACGTAGGAAATGATATGTGCCTCCCCAATTTAGCTCTATCAATAAAGTACTCCACTGGGCTTGTTAAAGACGTCATAAGCTCTATAAAATATGTATCAAATTTAACACTTTTATGATATAGCCAAGCATCATCAATTACACTTCTCAAATATTTTTTCACATAAAATTTATCCACATATGCATAGGAATTTTCAAGAATGGTTAGAAGAACCTTTTAGTCTCAAAATAGAATCTCCACCAAATTCTAAGTAATTGCCCAAATTCTACAACAAGGAATCATGAATAGGTTCAACAAAAGGTATTTGATCACAGATATCAAAATATTCACGTATTTTCTCATCACTAGTAGCAAACATCTTGTTAACCTTACAATCACCGAGACTTGAAGAATTAGGTCTTACATTGTTTTTATGTAGGAAAGAAATAATATCACTTCGTGTTTTCTTGCTCATTGGTGTTAGATCTACATCTTCCTTGTTGGACTTCTTGTCATGAATCTTATCTTGGACAAGTCCAAAATAATTCTTTTTACCTATATCCTTCTCGTGGACAAACACTTGCTCAATGGGATATGTAGTATTAAGTTTAACCACCTTAGTATTAAGTTCATTCAATAAAGGCTTTTCAATGCAAACTTTTCCATGAGTACCTATAAGAGAGTCAAAGCAACTAAAAGAAGAAGTAAGAAGGTTAGAGTTAGAATAAAAAATAACCTCACTCAAACTCCCTTGTTTTTCTTTCTCGGTCTCATTACTATCTCTCTTTTCTTTTCTCTTGACCTTACTTGACATCCCATTCTCTTCACATAACACAACTTTTCTTCTTTCCTCTCTTGGAATATCATCATGCACTCCCTTACTCCTATTATTCTTTTCTCTCTCAAAATTTTTCATTGCTTCTTTCACACGTTTCTGATCTTCAAAACTTGGGATGGAGTTAAAGGTACAAGTTTATATTTTCTTTTATTTAGCTCAAGAGAAACTTTATTCTCCCCCCTATCATAAATTGCATTCCTATCAAACTGTCAGGGACGCCCAAGCTTGATATGGCAATCTTGCATTGGAATTACATCACAAAGAATATTATCAAAGTACCTTCCAATGGAGAAAGAAACCACGCATTGCTTAGTAGCCTTAAGTTCACCAAAATCATTGTGTTTGATGCATGTAAGTTCTAACTTCTCCACCGCATATGAACTTATCACATTAGCACCACTTGTGAAATCAATAATCATAGAGCAAGTATTATCCTTTATCCCACACCTTGTATGAAAAATACTTCTCCTCCTTAGATCAGCTATATTCACAGATGGATTTTGCGTGACCTCTAATGCATCGAGTCGAGCAAAAATCTTTCTAAGTGTCTTGTCTATGTCATTGATTTGAGTCCCAGCATCAATATCTTTTCCGATTTGAGACATCTCAAAAATAACATGAAAGAAAACAATGATCTCTCAATTTTAACTTTTTTTTTCGTTTTATTGATCTCACTCTCTTATCCTTTTCCACTCAAATTACAACATTTGGTTGATTCCCTTAGGATTTATATATTAACCCTATTAGTAGCAATCCCTTTAGAAGTAAGATGTAGAGAGAAAAAGAAATTACCAACTCCCAGACGAATTGGGTTTGGTGAGACAAGAAAAAGGACCAATTTAAGAAAAAAAAAAATCAACTTTCCCACTTCTTGATTTTCCTTCTTGATGTTGGAAAATAAGAAACACAATAAATTTGAAATTTCTTGATTTGCAAGCAACCTTTTTTTTCTTTTTAATCTATTAAAAGGGGAAAAAGGTAAAGAGATTTTTTTAAGGGGGCTATGAAACTCTCAAGAATTATCAAGAACGGAACCTTGATAGAACCGCTCTGATACCACTTGATAAGAATCGGGTTACGTTAATAAACAAGAAAATAATGAGGAAGCGAAAATACTAAGATTAAAGGCAAGAAATTAAAGATAGGCAAAATTGGAGAATAAAATCTCCAATTTCGAGGTTATGTGCTAAGAACCCTAATTGATCTTATTATTTAAAATTAGCGGATTAAGACTAATTATGATACTAATAGATTCAATTCAAAAACTTAGATCAAAAGTGATCTAGACCCCTATTTCAAAGAAACTAAAGACAACAATTAGTATAAGACTAATCACCTTCTTTAATTAACTTTAATAGAAACCAAAGATATCAAATTAAGATTTAATCTTACCTCCTAAAGAATCGTTCTTATAGGGTTGCAAGATAAATCCCAAGTAGCCACACACAAATGTGTAAATAAGAGAAACTCTCAATTAATAATAATATTGTCTCCTTCAAAAAAACAAAATTCATCCATATATATAGGAAAATCTATCCCAAATAGCATGGGATTCGAATTCTACTTTTATGGAAATAAATAAATCTAGGAAACTTTAAACTTAGAAACTTTAAACTAGGAAAATAATATCAAAAAATAAATCCCTAACAAAATAATGAAAAGTTTACAAATTTAATCAAAACTTATATGGCCCAATCTTCTTCCATTTGGACTTGGACTTGAATCGTGAAATATGTATAGCACTTAGCCCATGCTTCTCCATAATTTTCGGGCTCGTTACGTTCTTAGGTTTTTTCTTCCATCATAAGTTCTTCTTGATTCACATTAAAGCCCGTCAATTTTAATGCAAGTGGGCTAGACTGGATGCTATCAATCTGCCTTAGATTGAGAAGCCCAGTTAAATGCATATTGTGGAGGGGCAAACTAATAGAGGGTTTCAAGCGACTTTATTTTAGCTCAATGATCATTGACATTATACTAACACCGCATCAAAAGATAGTCATTGATTCAACTCCTTAGTATTGGTGGTCTAACATGCATCTCAAGTAGGTCTGAGGCACTTTTTCCTCTCGGTCTTCACACCGCCTATCTGTTTGATACTGACAGGCAGTACGGGGTAAAACTTAACCCCTATAATGATAGAAGCCCCTCAGCTTGTAGAATGATATCCATAATGGCTCTAGCAACTATTCTAGGTACGTTGGTTGTTGTTGTTGTAATGGCTCTAGCAACTTGAATAGCTGTGAGGGGGAGAGAGAGCTATAAAATGCCCAAAATGTGTTTACCTGTCAGCTACCACTGCTGTAGTGAATTTATCCTCAGGTTTAGGCAATCCTTTGATGAAATTCATGGATATATGGAAACTTGAATGTGATTGGAAAATGGTGCAGCTAGTTTTGGTAGGCCAAACTCTTTCTTTTTCACCTCTGCCACTTCACATACCTACACACTATGTTTTGTATTTTGAACCTTCAAAATGTCGCTAGCACTCTTGGATGTCCTTCAGTAAAGAAGAGTGCATCACACTAATCACACATTTTACTAGCATATTTACCAAATAATGTGCATTTACCTTTTACTGATAAATTGTGGATTTTGTTATATGCATTTTTGTTGGGATTTTCGCAGGATGAGTTGGAGATCATCGGTCAAGTCTTAGGTAAGAAAGGAAGTTATTCTGGAACAAGTGTAGTTGTGAAAAACAAAGCTACTGGGGAGCTAATTGCTGAGGGGCGGCATTCATTATTTGGTAAATATGCTAGTAAAATGTGATGAAGTATTTATCTAAACCAAAATGCCTGTTTTGGTTCTTTTATAATATAGTATTATAGTTTTCAGATAACATTAATTTGGTTCTTTTATCATATAGTATTATAGTTTTCAGATAACATGTATTTGGCAGCATACGCTCCTAAAGAACACTGCAGTGTATAATATATGCTCGTTAATGGAGGTGGATAGGTTTTGCTTTGTCTAGAGTACCATTACACCCATTACTCTTTTGTTTATAATGTGTGTGTATATATATATGTATATTCTTGGACGATGTTACTCCATTTAAACTAGAGAAATACTGAAGTAGGAAACCTATCCCCAAAAATTCTATCTAATACTATATATTTCAGTTGCCTACTTGTATAGAGAACTTGGGCAAATATGGCTCCCCTCTTACCGGAGTTCATATAAAAGCAAATATTGCTCCCTCCATTTTTAGCAAACAAAAGAAGAAGAAATCAAGTATCCCTTAAGATATGTAGAATAATAATACAAGAGTATGTACCACTAGAGTCATTTTGAGGACTCTTGTCAAGGAAAAATGCTCACGTGGAATCACATATAATCATGACAAACAGCCACATGCAACACCTGTATAATTAAACTAACTACAACTACTTCGAGGCTATATGGGTTCTAATCTATGCAAACTACAACTGCTTCGAGGTTATATGGGTTCTAATCTATGCAAACTACAACTAGTTCAAGGCTCCACATGTCATGTGCAAGAGATGGTAACAGGAAAATTCAGAAAGTGATAACCGATGAAATTGAAATCCTATGTAATGCACAACCAACAGATGGTGAGATAAAGAATACACAACCCACATATAAAAGCAAACTGAAAGAAATTTGTTCCTGGGCACATGTACATATCAATCTGCTACAGCTTTTTCAAAGTCGGTCAATACAACATTATTACCTCAGCAGATCATAGATAATGTATTAAAATACAAAGTCGATTGTACAGCCAGACCCATTTCTACTAGTCACATAAGCTGGAAAACAGATAGTAGTTCTACTTGATAGACCAATCTAGTACACCTTTAAACTTTTAGCAACATAGAGTGACAGATTAAGCCTTCCTAATAGGTTAGTCCTCTCATGGGGAAGGCGAAGATCTAGGTGTACCAGACCTTGAAACAAATCTGGAAGATGCACTGACACTGCGGCTCCTCTTAGAGCTTTTCTTCGGGATAGGAAAGTAACTACTACGAGAGCGACTACTCCTGGAAACACTTCTTGAGTAGCTCCTCCTTGACCGTCTAGGTGATACACTAGGTGAGTAGCTTCTCCTGGACCTCCGATATCGAGGTGAAATGCTCCGAGAAATGGAGCGGTATTGGCTCCTTCGATAATAGTAACTGTTGTCCGGAGAGTAGGTACGATAGCGGCTCTTTCTGTTGTAACGACCATCTGGAGAGTAGGAACGATCACAGCTATCAGGAGAGAAGACACGGTAGTGGCTTCTTCTATAGCAACGGTCATCTGGAGAATAGGAACGATCGCGTCGATAATTGTCGGGAGAATAGTCACGGTAATGGCTTCTTCTATAGTAACGGCCATCTGGAGAATAGGAACAATCACGTCGATAATTGTCGGGAGAATAGTCACGGTAATGGCTTCTTCTGTAGTAACGCTCATCTGGAGAGTAGGACCGATCACGCCGACTATATGGAGATAAAGATCGAGAGTAAGACCTGCCACGACTATGGTAAGGAGAATAAGGTGATTCTGAGTAACGGCAGCGTCGACTATAATACGGAGAGTGGGATCTCTGGCGTCCTCTGTAATAGGGAGAGTAGGATCTACGCCCTCGTCTGTAATATGGAGAGTGGGACCTGCTCCTACTCCTGCTCCTGTAGCTTTCAGATGAGTAACAAGGAGAGCGACTCGTTGAACGAGGAGAATAATTTCGTGATTCACGACGAACTACATTTACAAGGTTGAAATTAGAAGACATCACCGACAAGTAACCAAGGTAAATTATACGTAGGTAAGGATATGATATCATACCGCGAACAGTTCTAAGCCCCAAATATTTTCCTGGAGTTGGTGTTCTACCTCTTCTCCTCCGAGCCTGCATAGGAGACAATTGTCAGACAGAAAATCTAGACATTGGCGAGTTGACGTGATACAACAATGTCCCAGTACAAGTAACCAAGGAGAAATGAATAAAAAGCAATAAGGGTGCAGCTGAATAAAAGAAAAATGAAGGCTATACAACCCTCTGGTTAACAGTCTGTTTGCTTGTTGTGTTTTGATTTGTTAATTGCGACTTTGGTGAAGAGCTGCTACACACAGCTTCCTTGCTGCCAAAGAAACTCGGGCCAAACAAGCAAACAACTTTCAAACTCAAATTACTGAAGCAATATATGATGCTGATACAACTAAGAGCTGATACCAGCAAAAAAATTGCAAACATAAAGATCCTAACAACTGAGCAAATATTCAATAATAAATTCAACCTTCTCCACAGTGATAACTCTGCCTTCAAGTACTGAGCGATTCAAATACTTAATGCAGCGATCAGCCTCCTCAACAGTGGACATTGTCACGAAACAAAACCCACGAGATTCCCGGGTCCATGGGTCAACAACAAGATGAACATCTTCAACCTAATCGGAGAAAAAGGAGAATTTAATGATGTTGACATCCCCAACAATATGTATGCACATAGGAGCAAATTCTACAGAGTTCTTTTCTTTTGAATAGCGTGCAACAAACCTATATGAACCAACTACAGAGAGAATGGAAGGAAATCTTAAGAAACAACAAACATACCTTCCCCTCAGTAGAAAAATGGTCCTCAATATGTCGCTCCTTAACGCGGGCTGAGAGACCAGTCACATACAAATTGTTCCCTGGGTTCTCAACATCACTTGAATCACAGCTCCTGCCATTACAATACAGTTAAATAACCATGAACTCTAGTTACCAGCTTATTAATTGAACAAAGCAGAAATGTACCTTGACCGACTCCTTGAAACATATCTGGACCTTGAGACAGACTTGCTATATGGATCGTATGAAGGTGAGCGAGAATACCTGCAATATAGATGCCATATTTGAACTTGACAGAGAATAACAACCATAAAAGACCCAAACCAAGACCAAAAAATACCTTGACCTCCTGGAGTACGACATCTGCAGTTAACATTAAACAAAAAGTTAAGATTAGACTCATGATTTAAAGGAAAAAGAGGAGCAAACAGAGTGTTTTCTCACAAGCCCAGTAGAAATATATAAGTAAAACCAAGCAAATCAAGATCACAAATTAATCAAACAATTCCAAACTAATAGACGCAGACTATATAATCCTCCAACTCCAATCTGCTCTACTCGGCCTACTCCATCCCAATATTGGAAAATCACTTTATCTTTTGAGTCAAACTCGATGCTCCATAAAACTCACATTATAGTTCCCTCTATTATTCCAAATTATAAAAGTAGGAAATATAGTTCCCCTTGGCGATCAAAGCATAACAAATTATGTGACACTATTAAAGTTGGCCAAATCAATCAGACAACGGCAGTTAGTTACTTAGTCACAGATAAAGATAGAGGGAGATCAAGTACTTAAAACTTAATGCGACCGAGCCTAAACTAAAAAAAAAACAGTCCGGTGCACTAAAGCTCCCCCTATGCACAGGATCCGGGGAAGGGCCCCACCTCAAGGGTGTATTATACGCAGCCTTACCTTGCATTTCTACCAGAGGCGGCTTCCAACGCTTGAACCCGTGACCTCCAGGTCACATGCAACTTTACCAGTTACTCCGAGGATCCCCTTCCCGAGCCTAAACTAATTGTACTTACATAAGTGAGCTCAAATCTATATTTGATGCAACATATTCATGAGCTTTTACCTACATATATTTATGCTCCACCAAAAATACTGGGAACCCCGTCCATGTAGAGCATTCATTGCTATATATCACAACCATAGATCACTTTGTCACGTTTCACTTCTCGAGAGGCAAACTTCCAAATCAATTTTAAGGTGTAATTTTTTAATCAGATCAGTGTGAAGGATTACAACTTATCATGTTTCTAATATACTTTTAGAACATCTAAATTAAAAATATGAAATTAATCTAATTCAATTTAGCAGCTTCGAAGATCAGTATGTCTTCTAACAATAAAAAAATCAAACGGAAGAATCAACCAGTCGGTAAAAGCAAATTCAACTGATCATCAAAAATCCAATTTTAAGTGATCAAACATTTATGCAAATCACAAACACAAATGACATACAAAATCTCATCAACTGATTGATTGATATCCACAATTTTAGCTAAATCGTATCGAAAAATAGAATTAAGATACAAAAAAGAACACATGAAAGAAGACTTACCGTGACGAGATTATTGGCGTATGATTTGAATTTTGAAATGCGTCGATTTCTCTCTGTTATTCGTGAAGGTTCTCGAAATTAGATGAATGGAAGGATGGCGTGATGCGGGGGGAAGGGTTATGTACTTGTATAGCTGACAGAAGTTTCTAGACCAGCGGACGCAAAATCCTTTTTAATTGAAATTCAATTTGTCACATTAAAAATTTAAATTACCTGTAACTCAGTTTCAACAACAAACCCAATGTCACATATTGAGATTTGGGGAGGATAAGATGTACGCAGTTCAAAGAAGTAGAAAGGCTATTTATGATAGATCCCGACTCGAGATACGGAATACTAAACAAATTCATAGTAAAGCATGGAACAAGATGGCATAACATAAATACGACACAGGTAATAGTAAACAGAGAAAAGTAAACAGATTCGTAATAAAGCATGAAACAAGGTATCATAACAAGAATAATACCCCCACCAAGTAATTCTCTACCCTATCGACCCAAACTGACCCTAACCTTCTGCCTTAATTCGCGTCCTCCAGATCTTCCTATCTAGGGTCATGTCCTCAGTGAGCTGTAACTGCTCCATGTCCCGCCTAATCACCTCTCCCCAGTACTTCTTCGGCCTACCCCTACCCCGCCTAAAACCATCCAAAGCTAGCCTCTCACACTTATCTCAATAGAAAATTATATTATTTATATAATTAAAAGTTTATATATATATTTCTATATAATAGAAGAAGTGATTTCAACATATCACTTATTTGACATTAAATTAAAAAATAAGGGTATTAAGGTCTTTAAAGAAAATTGTAAACTCTTATTAAAAAAAAATTGTGTTTCTTTTTGTGGACCTATCAAAAATTTTAAAATAAAATTCACTCTTTTCTCATTAATTACAGAAAATGTCATTAAAAATTTTACATAAAGTCATCACATGTGGCTTTTAGCCTTGCATTCATTTCCACAGGTGGACCCTCATGTATCATCTATTTTTCATAAAAATTGTATTTTTCACTGTATTTAGGATGAATGTGGGTACCTACATGCTACTTTTATTTAGGTTATATAATATAAAATCATTTCAAATATATTATGTTTAAATAAATTTATTAATAAGATAATAATTTATTATAATACTTAATATGATAAATATAATTAAATACATTTTATTCCTTATTTACATTTTATATCAAACATATAACTTGTTTTCTTCCTTATTTGTTTTGTTACATGAAATACAAGTTTGCCTAATTTAAATTTTGAATGTATAATTAATAAAGTTGATTTAAAAAATAAATTTTTAATAAATATTTTTTTTAGATTTGTGCCAAGTCAATATATACCAACAAAAAGAAATTAAAGAAAAATACCTAACAAAATTTTACTTATATAAGGTTAAACATAATTTGTTACTAAATAACAATGATAATTAGTTATTTTTATATATGCAAATCATATTATCCGTATTGGATTAAGCATATTATTCCTACGAGTTAATAATTTTTTTAATTAAAACTTTGAACATTAATTACTTGTTGGATTGTAGTTATTTCAACCACCTCAAACTCAAACCAAAAGTTTTAATATTTTATTTTTAAAAAACTTAATATATAAAATGTATTTTACTCATATAACTTATTTGATTAATTTGATATTTCCTCAATTTATCTAAAACCTACTGAATTATAACTTTAACTAAATAAACCTAATAATTAGTGTTCCTTTGATTTTTAAAATATCACCAACATTCCTATATCACCCTTGATTAATTATTATTATAATTCATTTATATATTTAAAAATTAATAATATTTAATTAAAATAAAATAAACAGTTATAACATGTCTGCTTTAATCTTAATTTTACTATATAACCTCTAATTAATTATTATAAATCATTTATACATTGAACAGTTAATAATATCCAATCCGTAATTTTATCATACCACCTCCAATTAATTATTATAAGGCATTTATGTATTAAAAAATTAGTATACCCTCCGTTTCAAAAAGACTGACCTACTTTTTTTTTTAGTCTGCTTAAAAAAAATGCCCCCCCCCCCCCACCCTTTTTTTTACAATACTTTAATTTCAATTTTCCACATTACATGTTTAAAACCACAAGATTAAAGGGCATTTTGGTACACATTTGATTCAACTTTAATTTAAGGTCACATGATTCAAAAGTCTTCTTTATTTTCTTAAACTTTGTAAGGAGTAGTATTTAATTAAAAAATGTAAAATAAACATCTATGACATATCTGTTTTTGCTGTTTCAATCGTGATTTTACTATATTATCCCTAATTAATTGTTACAAGTCATTTATGTATTAAAAAAATAATAATATTTAAGTAAAAAGTAAAATACACATTTATGACATGTCTGCTTCAGTTGTTTCCACCATAGTTTTACTAAATATCACCCCTAATTAATTATTACAAGTCATTTAAGTATTCAAAAATTAATACAGTAATATTTAATAAGAAAATAAAATAGATATAAAAATGACAAATTAACTCTTGATGTTTTAAATTAATTTGATATCTTATATGAGATCCACTTAAAAAATTTCATGGGTATTTTTATAGTAATTTTGCTATGTCATTTCTGATTAATCGTTGTAAGTTATTTAAGAAATTTATGCGCCGCTGCTCAATCGTGATTTTATTATATCACCCCTGATTAATTATTATGGTCATATAAGCATTGTGTCACTTAAATTTAAATAAAAGAAATATTATAAAGCATCATAACTAAAAATTTAAATTATTTTAAAAATATAATTGGCTATCAACTACACAAAACTCTGTACAAAGAGAGTAACATGTATTATTCATAAAAAGTATTATAAATTACAATAGTTAACAACTTAAAATATCTAAAAATAATTTTATTTGTTATGTATTTTTAAAAACTATGTAAAAATACGATAAATCACAATAATCAACAACTTAAAAAAATTTAAAATATAAAATATTTGGTTGACTCTCGAAATTATATTAGTGCCACTTAGATTGGAACAGAAGAAAAGTATTATAAATCACAATAATTAAAAAAATAAATTATTTTAAAAATATAACTGACTATCAATTTCACAAAAGTTTGGACAAGAAAAGTAATGTATATTATTTGAAAATTAAATTAAAAATATTATAAATTACAATAGTTAACAACTCAAATTATCTAACTACATATTAAAAGTATGATTGATTATCTAAATTATATTTGTTTCACCTAAATTGAGACAAATATAACATATATTGAACCCGTGCAAAATCTCGAATGAATCTTAGAATGTATATGCAATTCTTTTTTTTTTAATCTTTATTTAAATATATCAAGATTGAAAAGACAAGTTCTAATACAACACATCAAATAGTGTATATGAAATAATATTAGCATAAATACTACCAGCATTACTAATACAAGGATTATTAATACTAACATTACTAATACATTCTATTCAAAATTATTTTTATACACTCTAACAAATGACTCTTACGTTTCAATGAAAGGAACATATACAAAAGCAAAGTTCGATAAAACATTTACAGAAGTATGTTTATCATGTTCTCAAAGTGAAATAACTTAAATTAATACGACAGATTGTAACTTATAGTTTTTTTTGTATAATTTTTAAAATATTTAAAATTTAAAATATTAATTTGATTTATCTTTAAAGAACAAGTTAACAAATAAAAGAAAAGGAGAAATGAAAGCAAATGACGTTTATGCTGGTTTAGTAGGGAATACATTGCAATTTTGGGCTATTAATTGCAACCACACGTGATATAATATGCAATGACTAGATAATCCTTTATTCTTTTCAACAATTATTCTTTATTTTATACAATAAATGTCAAGTCTTATGTATCAATTTTAATCTCATATTTTATACTCAATGTATCAAATTTCAGTTATATGATTAAAGATCTGAACTTTAAAATGCATTGAATTTTGTTATTTATATAGTAAGTCATACATAATTATCTTCTGAAATAATCTGGCTCCTTGAAAAATAACTATCAAGTAGTTAATATGTTTTGTGTATTCATGTTTTATAATTCATATTGACATCAATCTAACTTATCGTACATAATCAGAATATCTTAATGTTGGGCCCGTGCTGACACGGGCCATGCTATTCTAGTATTTCTTTTCTATATTATAGAAATGATGGTTTCAACATGGCAACTTCTTGCAATTTTAAAAAAGTTTGAGGGTAGTTTAGTCATTAAACATAAGTTCTTAGCTCAATTTGATAATTTTTTATGCATTGTTTTTTGAACCTCATCAAAATTTTTAATTAAAGTCCGTTCTTTTCTCTTTAATTACTAACAATGTCATCTAAGAAATTTACTATAATGCCATCACACATGGCCTTGCCTATTTCTATATTATTTTCACACGCGTGGGCCCTCTGTCTTTCATTTTTTTTTCATTCTTAGTATTTATCTTTTTATGTGTAAAATTGTTTCAAATATATTATATTTAAGTAAATTAATTAGTAAGATGGCAATTTATTATAAAAATTAAGTATAATTGATACAATTAAATAAATTTTGTTCTTTATTTAATTTCATATCAAACATATAATTTACTTTCTTTCTTGTTTGTTACTACAATTTCACCTAATTTTATTTTTTTTAATATATAGAAGAGAGAATTTTGATATGCTCATTTATGTTGTCTGCTTCAACTTCTTCAATCGTGATTTTATTATATTATCTCTAATTAATTATTATAAGCCATTTATATATTAAAAAATATTTATTTTAAAAAAGAAAAATAGACATTTATGACATGTCTATTTCAGTTGCTTCAATCATAATTTTACTTTTTATTGTATCATTTTTAATTAATTATTATAAATTATTTATATATTAAAAAACTAATAATATTTAATAAAAAAAGTAAAATATACAAATATGACATGTCTGCTTTAGCTGCTTTAATCGTAATTTTACTAAATATCACCCCTAATTAATTATTATAAGTCATCTAAGTATTTAAAGCAGCTCTCCGTCGGCTTGAGCTATTTGCTCCGTGATTTTATTATATCATTCCTAATTAATTATTATAAATTATTTACATATTAAAAAATTAATAATAGATAATAAAACAATAGAATAGACATTTATAACATGTCTTCTTCAGCGGCTTTAATCATAATTTTACTAAATATCGCCTCTAATTAATTATTATAAGTTATCTAAGTATTAAATAAATAAATAATTAAATAATATTTAATAAAAAAATAAAATAGATATGAAATTATAAGTTAACTCTTGATGTTTTAAAGTAACTTGAATTCTTATATAAGATTTCACTTATGTTTTTTCACAAGTATCTTTTACAATAATTTTATTATATTATTTCTAATTAGTTGTTGTGACTCATTTAAGACATGTTTGTTTCGCTGCTTCAATCGTGATTTTACTATATCACCTCTAATTAATTATTATGTTTATCCAAGCATCATGTCATTTAAATTAGAGTAGAAAATTTTTACACAATAATTAAAAATTTAAATTATTTAAGAAATATAATTGACTATCAGTGCACAAACTCTGGACAAGGAGAGTAGCATATATTTTTTGAAAATTACATAAAAAATATTATAAATTACAATAATTAAAAACTTTAAATATCTAAAATAATTTAATCTATTATATATCTTTAACAAATACTTAAAAAAATACTGTAATTCACAATAATTAACAACTTAAAAAATTTAAACGATATAAATATTTGGCTGACTCTCGAAATTGTATCAGTGTCACTTAAATTGAAATAGAAGAAAAATATTATAAATCACAATAATTAAAAACTTAGATTATTTTGAAAATACAATTGACTATCAATGTCACAAAAGTTTGGATAAAGAAAGTAACATATATTATTTTAAAATTACATAAAAATATTAGAAATTACAATATTAACAACTTAAAATATCTTAAAACATATTAAAAGTATGTTTGGTTATCTAAATTCATTGTGTATCACAAAAATTGAGACAAATAAATATATATTGAGCTCATGCTAAATCCCGGGTGAATCCTAGGATGTATATATGCAATTCATCTTTTTTTAAACTTTGGTTTAAATATATCAAATTGAAAATACAAGTTTTAATACAGTACACTGTACATAAAAAAGTGTATAAGAAATAATGTTAGCATAAATAATACCAATATTATTAATACAAACATTATTAATACATTCTATCAGCATTATTTTTATACACTTTAACAAATGACTCCACATTTGAATGGAAGGAACATATACAAAAGCAAAGTTCAATAAAATATCTACATAAGTATGTTTTATCGTGTTCTCAAAGTCAAATAATTTAAATTAATATGAAAGATGGTAACTATAGTTTTTTTTCTATATAATTTTTGAAACACTTAAAATTTGAATTTAAAATATTAATAGGAACATATACAAAAGCAAAGTTCAATAGAATATCTACATAAGTATGTTTTATCGTGTTCTCAAGGTCAAATAATTTAAATTAATATGAAAGATGGTAACTATAGTTTTTTTTCTATATAATTTTTGAAACACTTAAAATTTGAATTTAAAATATTAATTTAGTTTAACTTCAAAGAACAAGTTGAGAAATAAAAGAGAAAGAGAAAATGAAAACAAATAATGTTTATGGCGGCTTAGTAAGAGAATACATAATTATCTTGTAAGACTTGGTTCCTTGCAAAATACTACCAAGTAGTCAATATATATTTGTGTATTCATGTGTTATAATTCATAATTCGAACTAATATCAATTTAAGTTACTATACATAGTAAAATATTTTAATGTTGGCCCCGTGCTGACACGGGTCATGCTCCTCTAGTTATTTTCTATATTATAGAAGAATTGGTTTGGTCATGGGATGGAAATGACATAACAAATTTCTATAGGGGTAATTTGGTCATTACAATAAATTATAAGCTCAATTTAATTATTTTTTGTTCTTTGACTTTGGAACTTCATCAAAAGTTTGAATAAAAACCCATTATTTCCTCTTTAATTACAAGCAATGCCATTGAAGAAATTTATCATAATGTCATCACACATATTTCCACACATGTGGCCCTCTATCTTTCATTTATTTTTCAATTTTATTTATCTTTTTTATTTTTATTTATAAAATTATTTCAAATATATCTAAGTAAATTGATTAGTAGGATGATAATTTATTGTAAAAATTAATTATAATTGATGCAATTAAATAAATTTTATTATTTATTTAATTTCATATCAAACATATAATTTACTTTCTTTCTTATTTGTTATTACATTTTCACCTAATTTAAATTTTTTCCTAATATATTCAATCGTGATTTTACTATATCATCTCTAATTAATTATTATGGTCATCTAAGTATCATGTCACTTAAATTGGAGTAGAAAAAGTTTTACACAATAATTAAAAATTTAAATTATTTAAAAACATATTATTTTTCTTTTCTTTTCTATTATATTATATATATATATCTTTTCTTTTCTTTTCTTTTCTTTTCTATATATTAGAAATGATGGTTTTGACATGCTAGCTTATGGGTATTAAAACAAAGTTTTAGGATACTAAGGTCTATAAAATACTTTGCAAGATTAGTTTGTTTAGGAAAATTGTATTTTGTGTTTTAATGTCTGGACCTTATCAACAATTATAAGAAAAGTCCTTCCATTTTGAATTAATTACAACTCATGTCATTCCAATAAATTACCACTTTGCCATTGATGCTACTCCTATTGAATATGATGGAGCCCACATATAATTAATTATTTATATATTAAAAATTAATAATATTTAATTAAAAAATCAAATAAATATTTATGACATGCCTGCTTCAACCGTAATTGTACTATATTTCCTCTAACTAATTATTATATCACACTTAATTAATTATTATTAGTTATTTATATATTAAAAAATTAATAATATTTAATTAAAAAATAAAATAGATATTTATGACATGTCTGCTTCAACCGTAATTGTTCCATATCACTCCTAATTAATTATTATACTGCTCCTAATTAATTATTATAAGTTATTTATACATTAAAAAATTAATAATATTTAAGTAAAAAATAAAATAGACATTTATGACATGTCTTCTTCAACCGTAATTTTACTATATCACCCCTAATTAATTATTATGATCATTTAAGCATTGTGCCACATAAGTTGAAATAGAAAAAAATAATTTAATATGTTATATATTTCAAAAAAATTACATGAAAAATACTAGAAATCACAATAATTAACAACTTAAAAGATTTAAAAGATATAAAATATTTGGTCGACTCTTGAAGTTATATTAGTGTCACTGAAAATGGAATAGAAGAAAAGTATTATAAATCACAATAATTGAAAACTTAAATTATTTTAAAAATATAATTGATTATCAATGCCACAAAATTTTGGACAAGAAGAGTAACGTATTCAAAGGGCAAAAGAGTAAAATTTTCATGACATTTTAAAAAAAATAAAAAAATTGCTACATATACTCAAAGGGCAAAAGAGTAAAAACACATAAGAGATAAATGTTGAGAAATCAAGAAGCACCAAATGTTACAAATGTATTATTAACATTTGTAACATTCGACACATTTCTAAATGTTTTCAAATTCTTCTTGAATCAACACATACACATAATAAAAATAATAAATAATAATAATTACATTTTACTATATCATCCCTAATTAATTATTATGGTCATTTAAGTATTGTGCCACATAAGTTGAAATAGAAAAAATATTATAAATTACAATGATAAAAAAATTAAATTATTTAAAAAATATAATTGACTATCGTCGACACAAAACTCTGGACAAAGAGAGTAGCATATATTATTCAAAAAAAAATTATATAAAAAGTATTATAAATTACAATAGTTAACTATTTAAAATATCTAAAAATAACTTAATATGTTATATATTTCAAAAAAATTACATGAAAAATACTAGAAATCACAATAATTAACAACTTAAAAGATTTAAAAGATATAAAATATTTGGTCGACTCTTGAAATTATATTAGTGTCACTGAAATTGGAATAGAAGAAAAGTATTATAAATCACAATAATTAAAAACTTAAATTATTTTTAAAATATAATTGACTATCAATGCCACAAAAGTTTGGACAAGAAAAATAATACATATTATTTGAATATTACATAAAAATATTATAAATTACAATAGTTAACAAATTAAATTATCTAAATACCTATTAAAAGTATGATTGATTATCTAAACTCTATTTGTGTCATATAAATTGAGATAAAAATTAATATATTGAACCCGTGCTAGATCTCGAATGAATCTTAAAATGTATATGCAATTCTTTAAAAAAAAAAAAAACTTTTATTTAAATATATCAAAATCGAAAAGGTAAATTTTAATGCAGCACGTTAAACAATGTATAAGAACTAATGTTAACATAAATAATACCAGCATTTACTAATAGAAGCATTACTAATACAAATATTATTAATACAAGCATTACTAATACAAACGACTCCTACGTTTCAATAGAAGGAATATATACAAAAGAAAAGTTTGATAAAAAATTTACAGAAATATATTTTATAAGTATATTTTATCGTACCAATGAAAACATTCTACTGCTCAAACTTTCTACTCCAACATAAATTCTAAAACTTAAAAATTGCAATCCACATATTTTATTATTGGGGCCGTGCTGACACGGGCCTTGCACTTCTAGTTATTATTATATAATAGAAATATTGGTTTCAACATAGCACCTTAAAGGCATTGATAAAATGTTTAAGAATATAATGATCTTTTTGTAAAATTAACTTGCTTATCATAGTTATTTTAATGCTTTACTTTTTGAAGAAACACATCTAAAGAAAAAGTCCAACCATTTTTATTTAATTACAACCATGACCTTAAATAAAAGTCTTCCCTTTTCTATTTAATTACAATGATACCAAAGTTCTATTGAATATGGTGGAGCCCATACTTATTAATATGTATAACTAAATATTTCATATATTTTTTATTTTACTCTCTTAAAAGTAAATAATTTTTTCACTATATTTCGCATTTAAATTTTTGTTACTTCGGAATTTTAATACATCACCCCTAATTAATTATTATAAGTCATTTATATATTAAAAAAATAATAATATTTAATTAAAATATAAAATAGACATTTTGACATGTCTCTTAATCTTAGTTTTACTATATCACATCTAATTAATTATTATAGGTCATTTATATATTGAAAAATGAATAATATATAATTCGTGATTTTACTATATCACCCCTAATTAGTTATTATAAGTCATTTAGGTATTAAAAAAAATAATATTTAATTAAAAAAATAAAATAAAATAAATATTTATGACATGTCTACTTCAGCTACTTCAAACGTGATTTTACTATATCATTCCTAATTAATTAATATAAGTCATCTAGGTATTAAAAGATTAGTAATGTTTAATTAAAAAATAAAATAGACATTTATGACATGTTTGCTTCAGCTACTTCAGCCATGATTTTACTAAATACCACCCTAATTAATTATTATTAATCATTTAGGTATTAAAAAATTAATAATATTTAATAAAAAAGTAAGATAGATATAAAAATGATAAATTAACTCTTGAAGTTTAGAATTAACTTGACGTTTTATATGAGGTCCACTTAATTTTTTTTCACGAGTATTTTTTATAGTAATTTTGTTGTGTCACTTCTAATTATTTGTTGTAAGTCATTTAAGACATTTATGCTTCGCAGCTTCAATCGTGATTTTACTGTATCACCCCCAATTAATTATTATGATCATCTAAGCATTGCATCACTTAATTGAAATAGAAGAAATATTATAAATTACAATAATTAAAAATTAAAGTTATTTAATAAATATAATTGACTATCGACGATACGAAACTCTGGATAGGGAGAGTAACATATATTATTCAAAAATTACATAAAAAAGAATTATAAATTACAATAGTTAACAACTTAAGATATCTGGAAATAATTTAATTTGTTATATATTTAAAAAAAATATGTAAAAAATACTATAAATCACAATAATTAACAACTTTAAAAAATATAAAATATAAACTATTTGATTGACTCTCGAAATTTTATTAATGTTATTTAAACCGGAATAAAAAAAAAAGTATTATAAATCACAATAATTAAAAATTAAAATTATTTTAAAAATATAATTAGCTATTAATGCCACAAAAGTTTAGACAAGAAAAGTAATGTATATTATTTGAAAATTACATAAAAAATATTATAAATTACAATAGTTAACAACTTAAATTATCTAAATACATATTAATCCAATGAAATAATTACAAAAAATAAATAAAGTGAGTTGTAAGTCGGAAGAGAAAGGCAAGAAGGTCACGTAATTTTTGTCCGGAGGAAATAGACGTGAACAATTTTTTATTGGTAAACTTAGCTTTACTTGCAAAGCTAATTCCAGTCTCTTTTACATGTGTTGCTAAGAGCAACGATGCGCTTTCAAGGACTAAATAAATAGTGGCTAAGTAATCGCTTTATAGATAGATTTAGTATGAGAATATACTAATTTTAAAGCTATATTGAAATTTCATTTAATTATAATAAACGAGTATATAACACCATCAATTGGACTTTCGACTCTTTATTATGATTAAGAAAAATTGATTATTATTTTTTTTGTAATAACCGCTTAAATGGTATATATTTTTTTCCCTTGTAGTTATGGACTTTTAGGAACAATCTAGAAAGTCATTTTGATCAACTAAAAATATTATAAGAAAGCATAAGAGCATAGTCTAAAAAATTTTAAATATTAGATGACATGCTAATGTTCTGTCAAGCCGAAAAATACTAATAACCTAAGAGGAGACATTTGCATAAAGAGCAATCGATATACAACACAATTATTATGAAACTGTAATGGGCTAAGGCCCAACATTCAAAGGACTTTTCCAGACCAAACCCGCCTAATTTATGGGCCCAAAGAAGCCCAAAATCAAATTAATGGCGGGAACTTATTTTTATTATCTGACAATTCATTTCCCGCCAATAGGGAGCCCTAAATTCTCGAGCACGCTTTCCCAGCAGCTATATAAACCCTAATTCCCATTTTCCTTCTCATTTTCGATCTATTTTTCCCTCTCTTTTCCCTCCCCTTTTGAAAAACCCTAACCCTAATTTCCTCGCCCAAAAAGATGTTGGAACTACGCCTTGTTCAAGGAAGTTTACTGAAGAAAGTTCTAGAATCGATTAAGGATCTGGTGAACGATGCGAACTTCGATTGTTCCGCCACCGGATTTTCTCTGCAAGCCATGGATTCCAGCCACGTGGCACTGGTGGCGCTGTTGCTCCGATCTGAGGGTTTTGAGCATTACCGGTGTGATCGGAACATTTCAATGGGGATGAACCTTGGTAACATGGCGAAAATGCTCAAATGTGCTGGTAATGATGATATCATCACTATCAAGGCTGACGATGGCAGTGATACCGTCACTTTCATGTTTGAAAGTCCAAGTAAGTTCCGAATCTGGTTATTGTGAAGCAAATTTGTTGTTTCATAGTGTTGTGTAATTGATTAATAGGATCTGGAGATTTTAATGTATGCTATATATAGTTGAATTTTGATACTTTATTTGACACTTCTTGCTTGTGATTACTTTATTTAGCATGTTAAATGTGAAAAAACAGATGCAGCGAATAGTTCCTTGTAGTTTTTATGCAGTGTTTGATTTTGAACTCTAAATGTTAGGAAAGTTGAAGCTAATAGTGCCTTGGAGTTTCGACATAATATTATTTGTTTCTAAACTATAAATGTTAGGAAAATTGCAGCTAATAGTACTATTGAGTTTGGACTTAGTGTTAAATTCTAAATTATTATGAATTTTTGAACTGAGCAGTTTAGTGTGTATAGAAAAAATAAACTTGTTTTAAACTAGTTTGATTTTGCTTGAAATTTGTATAATTGACGTTGGTTTGTGAAATTGGGACAGAGTATTGTGTATTAAGCTAATATATTGTTTTAAATTTTGTGATTTGATTCTGATTTTTGCATGACTGTTATGGATCACAGCGCAAGACAAGATTGCTGATTTTGAGATGAAGCTAATGGACATTGACAGTGAGCATCTTGGGATTCCTGAAGCAGAGTACCATGCTATTGTTAGAATGCCTTCTGCTGAGTTTGGTAGAATTTGCAAAGACCTTAGCAGCATTGGAGATACAGGTGCAATTTGTCTCACTTGATAATGTAGCTTTAGTAAATTGACTAATGGTGATGTCATGTTAACTTTTGTGTCAACTGATATTTGCAGTTGTTATCTCGGTGACAAAGGAAGGTGTTAAATTCTCAACCAGAGGTGACATTGGTACTGCCAATATTGTTTGCAGGCAAAATACAACTGTTGACAAGGTAGATCATTTTTGCTTATTGTGTTTATTTTTTGTGGCTAATGTGATAAGCTGGTGTATGACTTGTTTGTTTTGAATTGCAGCCTGAAGAAGCTACAGTTATTGAGATGAATGAGCCGGTATCATTGACATTTGCTCTGAGATATTTGAACTCCTTTACAAAAGCATCTCCGTTGTCTAACACGGTGACTATCAGTTTGTCCTCAGAGCTTCCTGTTGTTGTTGAGTACAAAATTGCGGAGATGGGCTATGTTAGGTATTATCTGGCACCTAAGATCGAAGAGGATGAAGAGGAAACCAAGCCTTGATTTTATGTTTTTAGATTTATTTTGAGCCTCGTTTGGAATGATGTAAGCTCATTTGAGTCTTTCAAGAAAGCAACATGTAGCTTTAGCTTAGACTGGCGAGACATTTTTAAATTTGTGTTTAATCAATGAAATCTTGTATTTCCCGCTTTTTTGGTCCTTTTCTTCTCTTATCTACATGTGGTGATAGAATGTCTTTTACCTATTCTATTGGATTTACATTAAATTTTTTGTTTTTATAGAGCTGCTCTACATATAGTTCCAAGAGTGAAAAGGGATGGATTTTGGTCATGCAATTGTAAGAAATTGGCACTGACATTATTAAGAAACTGAAATGCTTAAGTGCTGTTAAAAATGATGTATGAATTTATACCTGGCTAATCGTAAGCAGTGTCTGACCAGTGGAGTACGCGTCTCAGTTCCTATATTCTTGTTTATGATAAGGATGAAATATACGAGGCTAATAATTTGTTTGACCAGCAGCTAAAGGTGTGCTAATGGTCAACAAAGTAGGTTGAGCATGTTTCAATTCAACTCCCACTACATATGAAAAGGTGATTTCTTTTTATTTATTTATTCTGATAGGTTCTATTGAAAAGAACCTCTCTACTTTGTTTGAGAGCACAATTCAGTTCAAATCCCATTATAGATTATCCTGCTGAGGTTTATCAAAAACCTCTCTACTTTTGTCTGAGATAGTGGTATAAAGTCTACTTTAGAGGCGTAGGAAAATGGTTGATGTGGAAGTTTTCATTGAGGAGAGGAGAGAACAGAATTACATTCTATTTGCATCGACAGCAAACTTTTAGTTCAGTAGTGAGAAACTAGTACTGCCAATTATATATCATTAATCATAGATTAAAGATGCAATTTGATCCGTTTGTCAAACGAACAAGAATAGGGAAGTCAATCAGTTTTAACTGTAGAAATGCGCAATATGCTAGCCAAATCAACCTTTATG
Organism: Capsicum pubescens; assembly: GCA_030864215.1. Lineage (NCBI taxonomy): Eukaryota > Viridiplantae > Streptophyta > Magnoliopsida > Solanales > Solanaceae > Capsicum > Capsicum pubescens. The sequence goes on from CM061543.1 coordinate 6,742,715, forward strand.
CTCGTAAGATCAAAATCACTAATAAGTTGCAAAAAAACTCATACATCTTGTGACTGTTCTCTAAGTCGATCCAAAAATGCATCTAGATACAGGAAAATTTCAGATTCAAACACTACATAGAACAGTCTTGTCCCACAAACCGCAATCCGCAATCATTAGCTGCAAAAAGCCAGAAGACACTCTAGTTTTTGCCAAATGTAATGCACAGAGAAAAATGCTCATAACTGTAGCCGTTTAGCTGCAAACTGAAAGAGATTGTACCACTGCTCAATGGAAACAACAGGAAGAATGTCCAAAAACAGAATTCTGATGAAAAACATCAGTTCCTCCACTTTTCACCAGTATAAACTGCTTGATCACCAAGCTCTTCTTCAATTCTAAGCAGCTGCAAAATAAACAAGTCTTACAAATTAGGTAAAAAGAAAAGAAAAAGAGTCATGATCAAGGGAAACAACTATTCTATAGATGTGTTTAAAGGGGAAACTAAACCTACAAAAATTGAGAGCAGTGCACGAATTCAGCTAAACATGGAAAATACAATAGAACCAATCATAGGCTAGCAAACAAACCTGGTTGTACTTTGCTAGTCGTTCTCCTCGGCAAGGGGCACCTGCTTTAATTTGACTAGTAGCTAAGCCAACAGATAAATCAGATATGAAACTGTCTTCAGTTTCACCACTTCTTTGAGATATCACAACCCCCCATTGGGCATCCTTAGCCATCTTGACAACTTCAATGGCTTCGGTCACTGTACCAATCTGATTAACCTGTATCCCAGCCAATACATGGCATCAGAGAGTATTTTACATCAGTAACATACGTTACAGATATTTCCAGATGGTATGGACAGTATCATGCGTATTCAATAGATTTAAGCGCTAAAAGGAAAGGACACTGTTCAATTCCACCAAGGATTTATGATACTATCAAGGAGAGACTCAACAAAGAAAATCTGAAGGACCTGATAGTCAAGAAAGTATCAGAATCCCTGGAAGTAATCAAAATGGCATATCTTACTAGGATCTCAAATCACTAATAATAAGGCAGTGGTTCAGAAGTTAAAACAGTGCAAATGTAGGTGAGACAGTTTTGCCATCAGATTGGACCTTGACAGTTGTTGAAACTATTAAAGAAATTCTTGACAGTTGTATAGGAACAAGTTCTCTCCAGAGTTGCCACATTAGAGAAAAGCAGTACGCACAAAGAACTGAATGTTGAACTAATGAAAAGCAAAATGTTACAGAGATAGTGGGTGCAATGGTTCCAGTGTGGGATGTTGGACAGGGGTCAGGATTACTCTGCTTATTGAGTCTGATATGATGAGGTTGGGTTCAAGGATGAGTAAAGTTTTCGAGATAAAACTAAAAAGCCGCATTTTAATGTTGGATCACTAACCTAGGCTTAAAGGCTGTCAGGACATCAACTTTTAAATACAAAAACTAATTTAACTCCAATCATATTGGTTGCTAAAGAATTAAAATGTTACACTATTGGGGAATATTCTCTGAGTTTCTAGAACTACAAATACGTAAGATTGTGAGAGTCTAGTTCAATCAAAGAAAGGAAAGAAGAAAGGAAGCTCAATTATACCAAAGGAAAACAAGAATACAGTGGAACCACACAAAATCCTGAATGATCATATCATGTGTTGAATTGCAAGGATATCCCTTTTTGCAGATATGATTGATTGGTTAGAAAGATGTATTTGCAAAGATCTATATTTTTTCTGTTTAAATCAGCTGCTTCCAATAATATCACAACCAGTTGCTGTCTCTTCACAAAACAAAGATTTAATCTTGAAAACCTTCAACCAACAATCTATGTGATATCGCTTATCCTTTTTTTAAACCAAGGAAATATCTCAAGAGATCTCTTCTATAGAGGATGTTTTTCCTTTTGCGCATCAAATCGACACTGTTTGCTACAACATGATTGATTCAACTCTTTTTGAGTGGGGAACTTTCATCGTATGAACCTTTTTTCTACCTAACAGTACCTGTGTCATGGAGACAGGAACAATCTTTGCCCTTGATCAGTCACAGTTTGAACCAGGAACCTCTCTCTCTTGAATGATGACCATCTCTCTTTCAGGATAGAGAGAAAGAGGTCTACTGGTGCAGGATGGCCGCTGACCAAGGACACAAGTTTGTTTTAAAGAAAGATATATAGTACCAGCAAATATCAGTAGGTACCTTGAGAAGAAGGGCATTGCACGCATTCTCTTGTATGGCTCTCTTGATCCGTTTAGGATTTGACATTATTAAGTCACCTCCAATGACCTGCCAGCAAGCAATTCATGTTTGACACATGATAGGACACTTAATAAATATCACATGACTTTAAGCAAATAGCAGAGATCGCTGTAAATGTATGTATACGGGAGAAGTCATCAGGGCAGATGTTGCAATCACATGATCAAATCGCCAGGGAGAATCCCGACAAACCTGGCATATTCCAAGATTAGTAAAGTACTTGACATGCTCCCAGTCCTCCTTGTCAAACGGATCTTCAATTGATACGATGGGGTAGTCTATACAGAGAGAAAAGGAAAAGAAATGATGAGAATGTGACATCATCGAATAACAGAAAGCTCACATCACAGTTCCAATGGATAGGAAAATACCTGCGCAGAGTTCTTTGTACATATCAATCATATCCTGTCCTGATTTAAAATTTTGTCCAGATTTATTTGGAGTTTTGAAATCTAGATCATATTTTGTACCTACAGTTGAAACAGCACAAGTCAGTTTGTCAGCAATGAGAATATAAATAAATCACACAACCAAAGAGATGTGCCATTACGCCATTTCCACCTAACCTACTACATGAAGAAGACTAAAGACAAATCACAAATTGTAAATAAGTGGATTCCGATTTTCCTCTCACTCAATGCTGATTAATCTTTCATGTATGTGAGCATGGATTTAATGCATTATCAACTGAAAACTTCCCCAACTAGTTATGACAAAGTACCATATGATTATACTTATCTAAAATCAGCAAGATTTTTTAACTAAAGGGAATATATTACCTATGCAAAACTCAGTGGCAGCAACACCAATTGCTATCTTTATTTTCTCATTGTATCCTGTTCTCACTATAGCCTTTTGAACAAGGTCCAAGCCATCTCTTAAGCTGCAAGCGCAGTATTCAGGGTCAAGAATTTCATTGAGAAACATAAAACAAAGATGTCAAAACTTGCCTTGAGATGTTGGGAGTAAAACCACCGTCTTCGCCAACATTACATCCATGTGCACCATGTATCTCTGTAATAACTGCCTGCCATCTAAACGTAAGCAATTTTTTTTTTCTGATAAAGTAATTTAGGTTACTGATGCATCCTGGGGATACAAGGAACAGTACAGAAACTGGATTAACTCCTGACAAAATTGAAGGAGCTAGTGAAATCGAGCAACAAATTTATATAATTTACAGCATTCGATTTTCTTCAGCAGTAAAGATCCAAAAAGACAATTTGCTTTGATTCTGAGACTGGAAAAAAGACATGAAGTGGACTCTCCTTCAAAGCATCTCAAGGTTCTTTCCAATTGTAAGCAAAGACTATTGATACAAACCCTTTAAACAAAAACTAGAACAAGAAATATTATTAAGATAACATGCTTTTACAACAAAATTTTCCACTGTAACTGAGCTGGTGAGAACCACTAGAACCCAACTCTGAATTCTTCTGAGTAGTATCACATGTGGATATCATAGGAGGGTATCTAATATGCCAGCATGTACAGACTGCAAATGACATACTTTGGGCTAACATAAATTATTTCTACCATTATTCTAAAATTTTATCACTGAAGTTGTTTCCTTTACTTTGGTTATCTCCACTATTTTTGTTGTCAATCTTTTCTTGAGTTGAGGGCCTATCGGAAACAACCTCTCTACCCCACAAAGGTGGAGGTAAGAGCTGCATACACCCCAACTTCCCCAGACCCACCCTCTCCAAACTGGGTATATTGTTGTATGGGCTAACAGAAATTCTGCACAAATTGCTGCATACTAATCCAGGATTAATACAAAACTCATGGATGATAGCAGCTGTGCTAGCAAATAGAGCGTATCCACACACAAAAAAAAGATTCATGTCTTCACTTTCCTGTGATTTAGAATTTAGAAGGGCACTTGACTTGAACGGTGTTGTTTATCTATAGATAATATTTGGAACATTTGAAAAGAAGTTCTCAAATAAGCGCATGTTCTATAATTTGGTTTATTAATTCAACTTCAACTTGAAAAAGAATTTTTTACGTTTGAAAAAACTAGTTTGATGACTATTTCAAGTATAAGGGTTTCCAGTCACAAAATTCAACTTTTTTCCAAGAGAAATTCATGTCCAGACACAAAATTTCCAAATACCCTCGAACTTCAATTTCATAAAATTGTTCTTTTCAAACTTCAACCAAAAATTGTTTGAATGCCTACTAACAACACCTATTAAAGGAACAAGAAAAAACACTCTAGAATTCTAGGGTAAACGTGAGAAAACATAAGGCTAATAAGACATGTACTTTGTGTCATCAGTTAATGAGCAGTTCAAACTTCCTTCATGTGGCAGAGATAGATTATCAGATAACAGGTTAAAAATATTTTAGTTGAATTAATTCACCTTCAAATGATGATAGGTCTCAGAACCCATTTGTAAAGCCTCCTCAAATGTATTTGATCCCACTGGCAGAATCATTATTTCCTGCGAAAGTTCAATATCACATTTCAGATATAATTTACAACTTAGAACATTCTGGGGTCAAAATAAGGGTGCCATATCAAGATGATCAAAACATTGAAGAAATTGAAAGAACGTAGTGGAGAAGTATGAAGAGAACAAAAGTGAAAATGGGTAATGTATTAGGTAATAAAGTTGCATCCACCATTCTAAGCGAACATAGGTCTTATAACCTTCATCTAAATTTACTACTGGCCAGTTTCTTTCAGCATCACATCTATAATTCTTCAAATCATACAACAGAAGTAATTTTTATATATTACACTCTCTTATGCAAAAGTCAGAAACCCTTCTACATGTCAAAAATGGGTGCAAGTGCAAAAGCAAGAAAAAAAGAATTGTGGGTGGACTGGTGAGAGAATTAAAGAACAAGAGATCATGTCAGTATCATTAACCCAAAACCAATGTGTAATTTTCTTTTCAATGAAACTTGATGAAAAAATAGCATTTCACCAGCTTGTTCTTCTTGGTAATAGGTATTATTTTAGAGATAGTGAGTCACCACCACTATGAAGAACTTGTGAGCAATCATTGTGCAGATCTTAATATTCTAGGCAGAAGTAAATTAGACCGCAGGTTTACCTGAATAGCCAAATCGTTTCCAGCGTGTTTTCCTCCACTTATCAGAGTAAAGACTGGAACTGGAAGAAGTGGGCTTGTTTGGCCAGAAAGATCAGCAATGTGTTTGTGAAGAGAAACCTGAAGTTCTTCGACTGATGAGCTACCTAATCTAGTGAAGATTATCATGTTAGGTATAAAACTGAGAAAGTATGCTTGCCTCCTTTTCAGCAGCTCCAGCTTTGCAAGCAGCCATGGAGACGGCTAAAATAGCATTCGCTCCGAGTTCACTCTATAACAGTGGACAAAGGAAAAGGTCATTCAGCATGGAAGTTATTACGTCCGGAAAACGGAACATTATCAAACTTGCAGATATTGACAAATGAAGAACTTGAGAACAGGCCAATTAAAAAGTCAAGCTATCGTCATTGCAAGAAATACTTTCTAGTACACATCACAAGAATGGTGGCCGAAAAAAAGGTACACTTGGAGCCAAAGCGTAGAGCTACTTTTTAAAAGCCAGTGATAGATATTTTCTTAACCATAGTAAACAGAGATACAAAAAGGACAACTACACCAAAGAGGACGGAAACAAATGCAAATGCTCGCTCAAGGGAACTAATCAACTATAGTCAACAGAAAACGATACGAAAGTTGTATTGTTCATATTATGTTCACGGATTTTGGTGAACAGTCTAAGGGGAAAAAACTCCTTCGATGGAACCAAGCAAATGGATAGGACGGAAGAGAATGTCAAAAATAGGGAAAACTTCAGTTGGCTCTAGGTAAAACATCTCCAACTCCAGGCTCCAAAGTTTTATCTTTCAACATAACAACTCCTGTTTAACACTTTCCTGCAACTCATGAAGTCCAGAAAATATGTTTGCTAAATGTAAGATGACAATTTTTAAGATATCATAAATTGTGCAGGTAGTCTAAAGTAGCATTTAAGTACTAAGTTCCAAATTCATAAACTATGCGGGAAACTGAAAATATGTAGAGCCACTCAGATTCAGTGATAACCACCTAATTGTTTGAACACTTTACCTTATTTTCTGTTTTGTCCAAGTCTATCAAGACCTGATCAATCTGAGATTGCAAAGTTGGATCCATACCGACCAATGCCACAGAAATTTTCTCATTAATGTTCTTGACAGCTCTATTCACACTATTTCCAAGATAAGTGCCTTTTTCTCCATCACGCAGTTCAATCGCCTCATACCTGATATTTTACAATAAAAATCATTACACCATTTGCTTTATCTCCAATATAAATAGCAGTGGCTAAGTAAATGTTCAAATACAAATCTGCAACAAGCACAAAAAAGACGAAATCACTCTGAGAGATTGGAAATGTTTGTATTTTCGGCATTGCACTTCCAGCCTCTAGTTATATACACTTATATTTGGGTTGGTATATGGGTATCGGTCCTAAGCCGGGGTCTATCGGAAACAACCTCTCTACTTCTCCTGAGGTAGTGGTATGGTCTGCGTACACTCTACCCTCCCCAGACCCCACTAGGTGGGAATACACTGGGTATGTTGTTGTTGTTGTTGTTGCACTTCCAGCCTCTATTTAGTAGTATCTTTTTTTTCAACAGGTACCTCTTATTCAGGAGTGAAAATGAGCTATAAACGGAATTATAATCTGAATTCTGAATTAAAAACAAGAAAGTATCAAGAGCCCCGCTCATTCCCATCACATACATAAAAGTTTTTAGCAAAGATGAACAGGGGATAAAAGACTCTTGCATGCATCACAGAAAATTGTTAAGGAAAATAAAAAAGACAAATTTGCAAAGAGTAATAAGGCATGAATAATTTTATGGAACTTGAAGTTCGTGACTACAATAAAAAAGAGAAAAAAATTCACTTCAAAGAAAAGAAAAGAAAGCACACAATATACATTCCCGAAGAAGCACCACTACAAGCAGAAGCACACATAAAATAAGATGGGTCTTTGTACGCATCAAAAACATTTTTGTTTTTTTGGTTTATCAGAGGAAAGGGCATTTGCACTTGCACTTGATAAAAAGGAAAAAGGGCATCTGTATACATCAAACAATTTTTATGAAGAAAAGAACATTTCCCTCTGTTTGGTGATTTTTAGGACATAGATAACTTGAGTTACCTTGGACCTGATAAAACAGAATGGACTGAGAGGATTCATGCAGCCGAATCCCCAAGGAGTAAGACGTAATAGTGGAGGCATAGGAGAGACCATACGGAGATCTCATATAGGAATAGCAACTGCGGCATTTGGTTTAGAACCAATCTGCTCCAACTTTGGTGAGTGGGATTAAAACTCCATGATCTAACTAGAATTTTATTTCAATCTCAATTTGTTAAATTAGCAGTAGTCTGGTATCTAATAAAGAAACAATTTCTTCATGCATTAATTTATGTATAAGTTGTACAACGTTTGGTAGCTAGTTAGAAAATAAATTATTCACGTATAAAATTAATATGATGTTTGATTTGCAATGTAGAAACCTACATGTATAAGCTATGAGGACACTGGCGTATGATCTTTTGCAGAGTAGAAGATGAAATAATCAATACTCGCATAACAAATACTTGCATTAGTAATACTTGCATGATTCTAATCAGCTACCAGACGACTCCTTAATCCTTTCGAAACCTATGCCTAGATAGGTGGCACTACTAATTAGTCTAGCTGCGTGCAAATTGGCTCGGACACAATCAAAGTACAAACACATTTACTGAGTTGGAATTTAACTGAACAATTACAGCTCGACTAATAATACCTACAAAATTCTAACCAGCTACCAAACGACTCCTTAATCCTTTCGAAACCTATGCTAGATAGCTGGCACTAATAATTAATCGAACTGCATGCAAATTGGCTCAGACACAATCAAAGTAAGAACACATTTACTGAGCTGGGATTGAACTGATCAATTACAGCTAAACTAATAATACCTGCACAATTCTAACCAGCTACCAACCGACTCCTTAATCCTTTCGAAACCTATGCTAGACAGATGGCACTACTTATTAGTCTAACTACATGAAAATAGGCTCGTACACACGGTCCAAATTCACACACATTTAATGATTTAAGATTGATCCGCCGCTAATTAATTAAATTTACTTTAGCTCAATAAACAAACACACAGTTTCGAAAACATACATTCCGGACGAAGCGCCACTTGGAGCAGAAGCACGGAAGACGCCTTTACTGGTGTGCAAATCAACTTCGACAGTCGGAATTCCTCTACTGTCCAATATTTGCCGCGCTTTAACCTTTGTCATCACCGAAGGCACAGCTTTTCTCATATGATTTGACTATCAAAACATACAGTTACCGTTATCGAAAACGCTACATTTGAATCAAATCACAAAAAATTAACAAAATAAAAAGGAGGTTACAATGAAGAGAACGGGATCGGAAGTTTTGGCTCTAACGGCGGCATTAACGGCGTCTTCGATTCTTCGAGAAAGTAAATGCTTATCCAGATATTCTTGCACTGACATTTTCTTCTTCCCTAATCTCCTTAACTGAATATGAATTGAATATGAAGAAGAGGCAATTGAGTAAAGATTGAAACACTAACGCTTTGGACAAAATGATGCCGATCGGACAAACAGTATCGTTTACACGTTACGACTCGGTACCTTTTTTTATCTCTTTTTTTTTTTTTAGGAAAAAAAAAACTTGCACGAATATATTATGGATTACCTCTGCCCTTTTGGCCATAAATCTTTTTTTTTACAGAATTTTTTTCACGTTGATTCAAAAATAGTGTTTTTTGTCATAAATTTTTTAAATATAATTCAAAAAAAAAAAGTGAAATTTGGTTTGTTTTCAGTTTTCACAAAAAATAACTTCAATTTATATTCACGACTAAATACAACTTCAACTCAAACTTGAAGTCCATAAAAAATTATGTTTTCCATGGTTGAACGCCTACTAATACACCCTTCATCCAACGATACTTGTCAATTGTTAACTTGACACACACCTTAAGAAATAACAAATTATGGGATAAGTTATTACTATTACTATTCGAATCAGAGGCGAACCCAAGATTTGAAGCTCGTGGGTGCATTAGTGTTGTCAAAGGCGCGCATAAGCCCTAAAGCAATACTCAAAATGCGTTGAACGCTCGCCTCGCTTAATGAGTAGTTTAGGTTCTAATTTCTAAGACATACTTTCCCTTGACAATTAGGCTTTCTGAAGAGACGAACACTAAACAATTGATATTTCACGTTATCAAAAAAAAAAAAAAACTTTGTTCATTTATTTGTCATTCATGCTTTATATTATTAGTCTTATACTAGACATATATTTATATATTTTTCTCGATTTATGTCTTTTTTCGCTAAATCTCGCGCTTTATTTGTACTTTGTGCTTAAACACAATGGACCTTGAAGTTTTTTTGCGCTTTTGTTTTTAATAATACTGTGGTGTACCAATATTATTTTGTGTAGATGTTAGCAAAACTTTCAGTGTCGATTAATGAATATTATCATGTTCGACAATGGCATGAACAATACTAAAAAAATAGATATATAAAACAAATATGAGTTCTAAGCTAATAACTTTACTTTCTTATCATATAAAGTTCAATTAATATGTTGACGTTTAACATTTTTGAACCATCAGTTGTGGTAGCTTAATAGTCAAGGTGGGTTCACCACACAGTATGATCGCGGGTTCAAATTTTCAGTCCAACAATTTTAATGTTATAAATTTAGTAATAAGCCTTTAAATTTGAAGTATACTAAAAAACCACCCCAGGATCGATCCGTGGATGAAAGCGCTGACTTCAACCAGCTGCACTAAGGTGCAGTTTCATTCTTCTTTGGGAGTACTATTAGATATATCTCAATTTTTCAAGGTATACACAATTTTTTTCGCCATTAACGGATGTAGTGTACCCCTACCTACACATGTCGGTCCGTCTCTGATTCCAATATACTATTAAATTTAATGCTTTAAAAAAATACTGATGAATAGTATTTAATAGCAAAAGTAAAATAGAATAAAATAAAATATGATTTATTGATTTTTTATATCGAACAAATATTATTTAATATTTATTGTTAATATAATAGACAAATAAAAATAAACGAATAAAATATCATTTCTCTTTAAAACAAATACATACGGCATACCTTTCTTAAAAATAATCAAAGAAGAGTGATGGTCATCAGATTCATAACACGATATTAAGATAGAATAATAAGGCTTAGGAAAACTCTACAAGGTTAGTTCTATAAAATACTACTGATTCAATTATGAAAATCTCATGTATTCTAAAATCAAAGTACACCAATAACTAGGTTTTAAATGCTAAGTTTTGTAAAACATATAGTAGACCTATAACTAGATAAGTATTAAAATACAATAACTGAATTATATATAGAATTCTATAAATTGTAAAATGATGATATAAATGTTTTTGTTGGAATTGTTTAATCAGCCCTCTTTAGTTGAAAGACATTATATATATATATATATATATATATTTTTTTTTTTTTTTATCCTCCTCCAGAGTGTAGCTCTTTTTTTACTCGAATCCTTTTGCTTTTTTAGTTACTCAAAATTACCATCTTAAAATGAAAGGTGAAAGATATTTATCATATGAACAATTCCTGTTATCATAAAAGATTTTAATAATAGTGTTATTGATTAATTTATGTCAAAATAACATTATGAAGATGTGACTAGAGGTCATTAAAAAGTATAATGTAATTAAAAAAATAATAATACTATTCATATATCATATGTATTGAGATTTATGAAATTACGATTAGTGTATCACTAAAAAATAAAAACATCATATAACCTCTTAAAATTAACACTATTTATCATTTAACTACTAGAACATCGTTGATAACTAGACAAACAACTCATCCCAATACTTAGTGTTGTTTATGCGTTTTGTGTGCGTGAAAAGCTTTTAAATTATCGAGACAATTTTTTTAAAGATAGTAATCCAAATTTATTCTTATTTCATATTTGCAATTAATACGTGAATTATGTAGGCTTAAATTCGCAGACAAACCTAAAACCATACCTATAGAGTAAGATGATCGCTAGTAAAAGAACAACATATAAACATGAATTAGGTTTCTAATACGTTACTAAGCAAATCCAATAATTACATAAGAATGATAACTAATTTATCTACTAACAGACAACCAAATGTGGTTCTTTAAAGCTAGTTAAAGCCTTTAAAGCCCCAAAAGATGGAATAAATGTGACTAGCAAGTGAGTACTATTTAGAAAAATAAGATCTAAAATGTTAAGCTAACCATATGATCTAATAAATTACAGTCATTTATATAACTCGAGAAGCAAATTTGTGCACGACTCAAAGATAGAATATACTTGAGATGGCAAGATCAGTTTCAAGAAGCATTGATGAAAACCTAAGTTGGACGAGGAGTTGACTGAGAAGCGATATACTGCAATATATCAAAAAACTCCGTATGCACATAACTAGTAGAGTTCTGCCAGTACAAAAAAGTCATATCTCCAACTCTCATCCTCAACTCCAACAAATTAAATTACAAACAATCTCAATTTCATGCTTTAACACTATCGGTTTAAAGAAGGACTCATAGACATATGTTATTCCCTGCAATAATTTTATGATAGCACGATATTATTAGAAAAAAGATTCCACCAGAATCAATCAAAGATCAAAATTTCTTTCAAACGAGAAAGAATATTATGCATAATACTTTAGTTATGGAGCACCACAAATATATGATGAATGTCAACTTAGCTTCACTATACATTGAAAACTTTCAAAGCATAATAAAAGCGTTAACACAAGATGAAATTAACACAAGTTTCTATGAACAATCAAAATTTTCGTACGATTACCATGAAACAAAAGCATCATCAAACCTTCCAGAAACTGTCAATAGAGCAATTAAGATGGTTGAAGTTAAGAGTGGCTTTGTGTAAAAAATTTAAAAATTGAGGTTATATGTAATCTATATCTATATCTATATCTATATCTATATCTATATCTATATCTATATCTATATCTATATCTATATCTATATCTATATCTATATCTATATCTATATCTATATCTATATCTATATCTATATCTATATCTATATCTATATCTATATCTATATCTATATCTATAATCTATTAAAAGTGTGAAGGGTCTTAAAAATGTTGTTTGAACTTTTTGCCCTTCATTAAAAGACTTCGCTTTAGACAAAATCGTCTTTTTACCTTTTTTTATTATTTTTGTAATATTAAATATTGGCTATATTGCCAAGAAAAAAAAAAACTCTCCTTATAAAAATAGGATTCTTTTTTCACCATCTAAAAAAAACTAACCATATATAAAAATCGGGAAAAAAATTCCTGCCCCAACGTAAAGCCCAAAAAGTAGTAATAAAAAAAAAACGTGAAACCAATCCTCCCCCAAGGTGAAACCAAGAAAATAGTAATTTAAAAAAAACACTTCCAACATGAAACCAAAAAATAATATAATAATAAAAAATTAGTAACTAAAAAATCCCCACCCTCTACGTGACCCCCCCCCCCCCCCCCCCCCCCAAAAAAAAAAAATAAAAAAAAAATAAAAAAATATATATATAATGATAAAATAAACTCTCTATTCTTTCCAATCTTGATTTTAGCATAACCTTTTTTATGCAAAATATGATTAAAAAAACTCAAAAATCGATAAATAACATTTTCTATCTCGTGTAAAATAGGCTTTAACATATCTTTTACCAACTTCTATAAAAGTCTATGTTAATTTCTACGTCAACTCGCTTTAGTTTATTTGTCGTAAATTTTTTCGCTTTTTTGGTATGTTGATTGTTGCTTGCTTATTAATGATTTAAACGCAATATTAATTGATATGCCGATAATTTTGCTTATATTTTTAATTGATTTAATTTGTGTTATTAGTTGAATTTATGTTCTTAATTGATTTAATTTGTATTTTTTGTTGGGTCTATTAATAAATAATGCTCTTCCTTGATTAAATACACGAAAACGACTCACATATTCAGGTACATTATTTACTCAACTCATCAATTTTTTCCCTTCTACATCATGCGTTGCTTTTATAATTCATTTTCTTTAGGCTACTATTGCAATGGAAACAAGGAAAAGAAGTGTTGCATGACAAACATAAAAGTGATATCCATCAATTACTTGAAACTTTTGGTGGTAAAAGATATATATATTTATATGCTTACACTAAAATAAATGTTTATGTTTACATTATTATATTTAAGTGTTAAGGATCTTTGGAAATTAACTTTTTGTACATTATTACAAATCTCCGCAATAGATAAATTTATTTAACTAAACATTACACGTGCAAGACACGTACAGTTAAACTAGTAATAATAAAAGTTGGAATTGAAATTAGAGAAAAAAAGAGAACAACAAAATTTGTTTTCACTTTTTTAAAAATAAATTTGAAATTATTTTTAAAATTTCCATGGCCAAACAACACAAATTTTATAAAATGAATTTTTGTCTGAAAAAAATAAATATTTTTTATGGCTAAACGACCTCTAAAGAACTTAGTTTAGATTTTTTTTTTCAAGGAGTGTTTGAACACAAGAATTATAAAAATAATAAAAAAAAAATCGTCTATTTTTTTCCAGTTGAAAATAGCATATGAAACATGGAGTTGCGCTTGGACATAAATACTAATTATTCATTTTTTTTTTTGATTTATTTAAAGTAATCTTGGTGTGAAAATTGCAAAAACAACTTTTTGATTTTTTTTTCTTCAAATTCCAAACAATTTTGAAATTCAACTTGAATTTTGAAAATTTATAACAATTCTATGTCCAATTAGTTTTTTTTTTTCAAAGTAATCATGAAATTTATGCTTGATCAAACGGATAATAAACTTCCTAAACCGTCATTAAAAGTCTTGAATTTGATCTTATTTCTCAAATTCTGCTATACATCGAACAACCTCTAAACGTCCTACAAAAAATAACTCTATGTTTTATTTTACATCCACCTATTCCTAATTATTAGATGGACAAAATTTTCGTTCAGAATCATACTGTCATAGTGCTAAAAACTTCATTACTGTGTCAACTAAATTTTTTAAAGAAGCTGTGAAGGAGCATCTCATCCAATATAAATAGTTTTTTTTTAGTTTTTAGCACCTCAGCATAAAGTAGAAGCGAGGAAAAATATTTAAAATAAAATATAAATAGTTTTTTTTGTTAATCAATTATACAATAAAAACGTCAAGATACTAAAATCATAGTTCTAATGTCTAAATTCTTACTATTTTTACACTATTATTATTTTATACATTTACTACTAATATGCAGTATTTTCTAAATATCAATATTAAATTTTAAAAAAAATTCAAATATCATAATATAAACTTGAATATCAAAAACTTAAATTTTAATAGCACATGGTAATTCAAATTTAACGTATCTTTCGCAGCCTATATGTGGCTGTATGGCAAGTTTGTCAACAAAGCTTTCACTACAGCCCTTAAATACAGCCCTTAAAGCGCCAAAACTTAGAAATTCAAAATTCAAAATTCAAACTAAAACTAAAGCCGTAGGTTTTAAAAGGTAAATAAACAAGAGCCTCTCTTTTTCATTCAACTTTTTAAGCCCTTCATTTCTCCTTTAACCCTCATTATTTTCCTCCATTTCAAAATCTTCAAGCTCCTCTTCTCCCTAACAAGCCCTTTTTCCCTTTCCTCATTCTCAATCTCCGCCGTCGAAAATGCGTGAAATTCTTCACATTCAAGGTGGCCAATGCGGCAACCAAATCGGATCCAAGTTCTGGGAAGTTGTATGTGCGGAGCACGGGATTGATTCCACCGGAAGGTACCATGGGGACACAGATCTGCAACTTGAGAGGGTGAATGTGTATTACAATGAAGCGAGTGGTGGAAGGTTTGTTCCTAGGGCTGTGCTTATGGATTTGGAACCAGGGACTATGGATAGTATTAGATCTGGGACTTATGGACAGATCTTTCGCCCTGATAACTTTGTGTTTGGACAATCTGGTGCGGGGAATAACTGGGCGAAAGGTCATTATACTGAAGGGGCCGAGCTGATTGATGCTGTTCTCGATGTTGTTCGTAAAGAAGCTGAGAATTGTGATTGCCTACAAGGTGTTTGTTTATTTGCTTACCTTGTGTTATTTCATTGCATTTGATGCTTCGATCTGTTTTTTATGCATTGATATGCTGCTGAGATTTTCTTAAATGTGACTGCATACAAGGTGTTTGTTTAATTGTTTATGTGATTCCCGATTTCTTTAGATTGTGTTTTTTCTTTGCATTTCTAGCTCCGATCTGGTTTTATGCATTGATATACTGCTGAGATTTTCTTAATTGTGACTGCATACAAGGTGTTTGTTTAATTGTTTATGTGATTCCTGTTTTGTTTAGATTGTATTATTTCTTTGCATTTCTCGCTCCGGTCTGTTTTTTATGCATTGATATGCTGCTGAGGTTTTCTTAACTGCGACTGTCTACAAGGTGTTTGTTTAATTGCTTATATGATTCCTGAGTTGTTTAGAAAAACCAGTGTGGTTAAGCTGATGGCTCAATGGACGTAGAATTTGTGAGAAAATTATAGTAGAACTGCATTATAATTCAAGAAGAGGTTCGTTAGAAAGATCAATATCAATGTAGAAAAAACAGATTAAACGGAGAGGAGATGACTAGTACATGACAATAAAGTAGCTTAGCTTAATTTGTTTCAATATTCTACATAAGAACCTAAAATACAAGATCTTTAGGCAATAATTGAAGTGAGTAAAAAAATATGTATATAAAACATTTTGAATGTGTAACTTTGTCTTATTTGCTGCTGATAATTGGTATGATACGCAGGGTTTCAGGTGTGCCATTCCCTGGGAGGAGGGACTGGATCTGGAATGGGGACCCTTCTGATATCAAAGATAAGAGAGGAGTATCCAGATAGAATGATGCTCACTTTCTCTGTTTTCCCATCTCCAAAGGTTTCAGACACGGTTGTTGAGCCTTACAACGCCACACTATCTGTTCATCAGCTTGTGGAGAATGCAGATGAGTGCATGGTTCTTGACAATGAGGCGTTGTATGACATTTGTTTCCGTACCCTCAAACTGACAACTCCTAGCTGTAAGTAGCCTCAATTAACCTGAATCACACTCACATATTTATTTAGGCTTTGGTTTTTCCCTGAGATAACTTTTTGCATCATGATAGAAGATATCAGAATATTCACTGTGGTGCAGCTATTCTTTCCCCTTTTTTGATTTGTTTTGAATTAGTTTCCCCCTTTTAATCTCTTTATTTAAAATTACAATTTTGAACACACATTGATAGTATTTCTCATTTTCTAAACAACATTATCATGTTAGTTCACTAAGACAAATTGCATTTTGAATGTAGACTTAGTGATATTTTTCACATAGCTAAGTAACAATGTTATGTTCGGTCATACAACTCTGGAGGTCCTTTATAAATGGTAATACTGACCATTTGTGAGAGGCAACATAAGTTTGTTTACATCCTTGTTACCGCTTTATTCCCTCCCTAATCTGCATAAACCTACTTTTCCGACTTAGTGTTGTTAGTTAGCTAATATATCGAAGAGTTAATATCATGTATGCTTCATACCCTACATACTTTGTTATCTAAAGCTGCACATACTGATTTAGTTCTTCATGTTCTAACAGTTGGTGACCTGAATCACCTAATATCTGCAACCATGTCCGGAGTAACTTGCTGCCTCAGATTTCCTGGACAGCTTAACTCTGATCTCAGAAAACTTGCCGTAAACCTCATTCCTTTCCCCCGCCTTCACTTTTTCATGGTTGGTTTTGCACCACTCACCTCAAGAGGTTCTCAACAATACCGTGCTTTGACTGTCCCTGAGTTAACTCAGCAAATGTGGGATGCGAAGAACATGATGTGTGCTGCTGACCCTCGACATGGCCGTTATTTGACAGCATCAGCTATGTTCCGTGGAAAGATGAGCACCAAGGAAGTTGATGAGCAGATGCTTAACGTGCAGAACAAAAATTCCTCTTACTTCATTGAGTGGATCCCCAACAATGTCAAATCAACAGTCTGTGACATTCCACCAACTGGTCTAAAGATGGCATCAACTTTCATTGGAAACTCGACCTCAATTCAAGAAATGTTCCGTCGTGTTAGTGAGCAATTCACAGCCATGTTTAGGAGGAAGGCTTTCTTGCACTGGTACACCGGGGAAGGAATGGATGAGATGGAGTTCACTGAGGCAGAAAGTAACATGAATGATTTGGTCTCTGAATACCAGCAGTATCAAGATGCAGTAGCAGATGAGGATGAGTACGAGGATGAGGAGGAAGATCCTGCATATCAGGACTGATGTGACCATGCTGCGAAGTTTTTTACTTAATTGATATTTGTATTAGTTCCTTTCCTATTGTGGTTGTAACCTCAACTACCAACTATCCGAACCCATCCAAGAACATCATGAACAATTATTCGTTGCTGTCTTTTACTGCAAGCGAAGTTCCTTGAAATCTTAGTAGTATTTGTTTTTTATTTGCTTCTTTGAAATATTCCTGCATGCATATTCAGGTTATCGTTTCCCATTTTTGATCATATGAGTTTTTTAAGTCTCATAAATGTTCACGCATCAAAATTAGCTCAGTGCATTTCTGGCCTCAACTATTTTGGTTCTAGTATGAAGAAGAAATTCAAATAACGTATAGGAGCTTAGCAAGGAGTTCTGACGACTTCTGTTTCTTTCCATCTTTATCCCTTTTTGTTAAGGATGGATACCAAACGAGGATTTGAGTCCATAGCATACACCTTAACTTGATTCTAACCAATTTTATTTCGCTTATTTATTTGTCACAAATGAAGGAGCACACATTTTTGTCTAGAAAGCTCATCTCTCTTCAATTTTGTATTTCACCATGATGCCCATATTGTTTAGATTGCTGGAAATTGGAAATTGAGATTAAGTAGAAGTAAGATTTTAACCTTTTTGCTCAACCACGGTCTGTAGAACATGGCTTAGGAGGAACGTATCCTAGGTGGTTTGCATTGCAATTTTAAGAATTTATTTTGGAGTTTCATCTTCTCTTGAAACTATTCAGGGGTCATTTGGTATCTCAAGTAAGATAAATACTTTTGACATAAAGTTTGATACTAACTTCATTCAATATTTGGTATGAGGTATTAACTAATTTTAAAATTATTTTATTCCATCAGCTAACGTTACACTCAAACGGTCACTTTCAACTGCCGGCGCCGGCGACTTCGACGCCGACGACGGTGTTGATGCACTGGCACAGGTAAGGCCCACTCCCTCTCCTTCGATCTCTCCCTCCCCAGTCCCCAGGTCTCCCTCCCCCCCGGCACTCTCTCTCTCTCGAGTCCCATTCTCACAGTGTCACTGAGGCAGCACCGATCAAAACCGGATAAAATAGTCGGTTCGACTACAATCGGCGACCAGCGTACGACAAAAGCAAGGAGACGCCCCAACGACATTCCAGTGAAATTCCGGCGTCATTTCGGTGAAATTCCGGCGACTTTCCGACGGCTTCTTTGCCGGCGACCCTAGTCAGGCAACAAATCTCGACACCAAAACTGTAGTAACCAGCTATAGCAGGAGTACTCCCGGTGATTTCTAACCCTTTATTTTATTTTATATCCTTGTACTTTATTTTATCGAGCAATTTTTCGGTATTTTCGCTGCCTGTATTTTTTGTGGGATTTGTGTCGGTTAATTGGGTTCGAGTTGCTATTGTTCTTAAAATTGGGTTAAACTGTGTGCTTTGAGCTGTCGTTATTGTTTTGCTGTTTTAACCTCTTCTGTTGCATTTGTTGAGTAGTGGCTTGGGTAGTAAATGGTGGACTAGGGTCATGTCCTGGGGGGCCTGGGGGGTTGCGGGTGCGGTCGGGGTCAGGTGGTGGGTCAAAGTTGAGACGCGGAGGACGGGGTTTTAGGGGATGAGAGTCGAGAGATGAGAAGTTGAGGGTAGGGTCGTGGAACATAGGGACCCTTCAGGGTAAGTCGATAGAGCTAGTTAAGATTCTTCGGAAGAGAAGGATCAGTATTGCGTGTGTCCAGGAGACTAAATGGGTAGGTTCTAAGGCTAGGGATGTGGATGGGTACAAGTTGTGGTATTCAGGTAGTGAGAGGCGTAAGAATGGAGTAGGTATCTTAGTGGATGAAAAGCTTAGGGGGCAGGTAGTGGAGGTTAATAGGGTTAACGATAGGTTGATGACTATTAAGTTGGTCATTGGGGGTTTTACGGTGCACGTCTGTAGTGCTTACGCGCCACAGGTGGGCCTGGGCGAGGAGGAGAAAAGGAGTTTTTGGGAGGTCTTGGACGAGGTGATTCGAGGCGTGCCTAGTTCGGAAAAGCTTTTCTTAGGAGGGGACTTCAATGGGCATATCAGGCATTTGCCGATAGGATACAATGATGTGCATGGTGGCTTTGGTTTTGGGGATAGGAATGATGAGGGTACTTCTCTGTTGGATTTTGCTAGGGCCTTTGGGTTGGTGGTAGTTAATTCCAGCTTTCCGAAGAAAGAGGAGCATCTGGTTACTTTCCATAATAGGATAGCCAAGACCCAGATTGACTTTTTGCTGCTTAGTAAGGGGGATAGAGCTTTGTGTAAGGACTGTAAGGTTTTTTCGAATTAGAATCTTGCGACCCAACATAGACTTCTGGTGATGGATTTGGTTATTAAGATGGGCAAGAAGAGGAGGGGTGAGGAGGGTCGACCTAGAGTTAAGTGGGGTGGCCTGACTCCGATCAGTGCTTTAGAGATAGAGGCTAAGTTGGAAGGGATGAGGGCGTGAGAGTGTCGGGGGGACGTGGATAGTATGTGGGATAGGGCGGCGGGTTGCATTAAGGAGACTGCTAGAGAGGTTTTGGGTGTCTCTAGGGGATGGTCTGGCCGGCATCGGGGGGACTGGTGATGGAATGAAGAAGTTAAGAAGAAGGTGGAGACGAAGAAGACGACTTACATTAAGTTGGTTGAGAGTAAGGAAGAAGAAGAGAAACGGGTGTGCAGGGAGGAGTACAAACTTGCTAAGAAAGAGGCTAAGTTAGCAGTTACGACCGCTAAGACAACAACGTTTGAGAGACTTTATTCGGGTTTAGAGGAGAGAGACGGGGAAAAGAGGTTGTACAGGCTTGCCAAAACTAAGGAGCGTAAGGGTCGGAATCTGGACCAAGTGAAGTGCATTAAAGGAGAGGATGAAAAAGTTTTGGTGGAGGACGTTTTAATTAAGAAAAGATGACAGTCGTATTTCCATAAACTCTTGAACGATGAGGGGGACAGAGGTATTGTGTTAGGGGAGTTGGAGCACACTAAGCAGCCTTGCGATTTCGGCTACTGTCGGCGTTTTAAGGTCGAGGAAATATGTGAGGCTATTCGCAATATGCGAAGGGGCAGGGCGACGGGCCCCGATGAGATTCCGGTGGACTTTTGGAAGTATGCTAGCGGAGCGGGATTGAGGTGGCTAACCCATTTGTTTAACAATATTTTCAAGACCGCTAAGATACCCAAGGCGTGGAGATGGAGTACAGTGATTCCTTTATATAAGAACAAATGAGACATTCAAAGTTGCAACAACTACCGTGGTATTAAGTTGTTGAGTCACACGATGAAGATTTGGGAGAGGGTGGTGGAGCGGAGGTTGAGGAAGATAGTGCCTATTTTGGAGAATCAATTTGGATTTATGCCTGGTCGATCGACGACTGAGGCAATTCACCTTGTGCAGAAGCTGGTAGAACGATATAGAGAGATGAAGAGGGATCTGCACTTGGTGTTTATCGACTTGGAAAAGGCGTATGACAAGGTTCCTATGGAGGTTCTGTGGAAATGCTTGGAGGCGAGAGGGATACCAGTGGCGTACATCCGTTCGATTAAGGACATATATGAGGGGGCGAAGACTCGGGTAAGGACGGTGGGAGGGGATTCTGGGCACTTTTCGGTCTTGACAGGGCTGCACCAGGGATCGACTCTTAGCCCGTTCCTATTCGCCTTGGTGATGGATGTGTTGACGCGAAACATACAAGGGGAGGTTCCTTGGTGTATGCTCTTTGCGGATGGTGTAGTTTTGATTGATGAGTCGCACCGAGGTGTTAATGATAAGTTGGAGGTTTGGAGACAGACCCTAGAATCTAAATGATTCAGGTTGAGTAGGACTAAGACGGAGTACTTAGAGTGCAAGTTTAGCGACTTGAGGCAAGAGAACGATGTGGTGGTGCAGTTGGAGTCGCAGGCGGTTTGTATGAGGGATAGTTTTAAGTATCTTGGGTCTATGATCCAGGGGAATAGAGAGATTGATGAGGATGTCTCCCATCGTATTGGGGCAGGTTGGACGAAATGGAGGCTTGCCTCGGGAATTTTATGCGATAAGAAGGTGCCTCTTAAGCTTAAAGGTAAATTTTATAGAACTGCGGTCCGATCGGCCATGTTATATGGGGCGGAGTGTTGGCCTGTTAAGAATTCTCACGTTCAAAAGTTGAAGGTTGCGGAAATGAGAATGTTGCGTTGGATGTGTGGATTTACGAAGGCGGACAAGATCAGAAATGAGACTATTCGGGAGAAGGTGGGAGTGGTTTCGGTGGAGGATAAGTTGCGGGAAGTGAGGTTGAGATGGTTTGGCCACGTGATGAGAAGGGGCACGGATGCCCCAGTCCGTAGATGTGAGAGGTTGACCTTGGAGGGTTTCAAATGGGGTAGGGGTAGACAAAAAATGTACTGGCGAGGAGTGATTAGACGTGACATGGAACAGTTACGGCTTATTGAGGACATGACCCTAGATAGGAAGGTTTGGAGGAAGAGTATTAAACTAGAAGACTAAGGTGGGTGGTCGAGTCGTAGTCCGTAGTTAGGAGGTTTAAGGATAGCTTGGTTGGGAGTTCCAGTTATGGGGGAGGGGGTCCTTAGGTTGTTAATTATACTGTTTTTTGGTGAATGCTGGTTCTTTTGTTATTTTAGCATATTGCTTGCCTTTTGGTTACTTATACTTTATTTTTGTAGATGTTGGTTCTTTGTTCTTTATCATGTTGCACGACTGTTGGTCTACGGTCTTTTGTCTTGAGCCGGGGGTCTATCGAAAACAACCTCTCTACTCCTTCGGGGATAGTGGTATGGACTGCGTACATTTTACCCTCCCCAGACCTCATTATGTGGGAATATACTGAGTTTGTTGTTGTTGTTGTAGTACTAAAAAAATGGGATTAGTATAACATACAGATTGAATGATGAAATAAAATAGTCCTATTGGGATATTCCGTCTTATACTCTTATCCCATTTAGTATACCAACTGACCCCGTAGCCCGTAGGCTTAAGGATTGAGTGATATTTTGAGATAAATGTGGTTGTTTAGAGAAAAAAAAAAATTAAGTGGTTTTTTGAAATAAAAAATGTTAGTTAAGTGACAAATTTACTCAGGCCAATGTCATTCTTCCTTCCCTTTCATTTTTTACTACCAAAATAAAAACGCAAGTAAAAGTGAGGCTTCGAAGAGCTCCGCCGCAAGGGCGAACAAAACAAATTACACTTTCGTCTCTCTCCCCCCTTTGATTCACTGACACACAACTTACTTCAAATTTAGAAAAAACTTACTTCAAAAAATGGCAAATGCTCTTGTAAACAGAGCAGCTTCAGTGAATCAGCCCACGAATTTCTTCAGATCCTCTTTCAGTTTCCTGAGAAATCTGAGCACTGCAACCCCTACTACTACTACTAAGGATCCTTCATCTGCTGATGGACCTAAAAAGCCCAAAAGGAAGAAGAAGAAGAATCTTTTTGAGGTGGCTCAGTTTTTGCCTAATTGGGGACTCGGTTATCACATGGCCAAAACTCATTGGACCGGTGTCTCCTATGAAATCACTAAAATCAATCTTTATAAGGTATTATAGTTATAACATGCATTGACGTGTATTTTTGGGGTTTACTTTCTAGGGTTTGTGATAATTATTCCGAGATAAAATGTAGGATTATTTTATCGTGAGTTTGGGTGGGAGTATAGTTAGTTTCAAAATTATTTGTCCCACCATTTGTACTGAATGATAAGTTGTCCCATACCAAACAAGGGTTTATGTATATTTCTTTTTCATTTTGTGGATCGTTTTGTTTTTGCAGGATGGTAGACACGGTAAGGCTTGGGGACTTGCTTATAGAGATGGTGAGTTTTTCTTTCTTTTTCCCCTTTTTAGGGTAAATGATTTCATTATTTAAGCTGAGGGTCTATTGGAAAGAGCTTCTATATCTTTACGAGTTAGGGGCAAGGTCTGCGTGCACTCTATCCTCCCACACCCAACTTGTGGGATTGCACTGGGTATGTTGTTGTTGTTGTAGGGTAAATGAATTCATTCTTTGAGCATTCGGTGGATGCAGTGAAGGTTAGAAAATCTGAGTTTAAGTTCCTTTAAATTGGGCGTAATTCCTAAATAAAATTTAAGGAGCTGAGGGAATTCCTAAAATGGTTTAGATTATTTACATTACATAGCCTATGTCAATAAATAAGGTTCATCAAACACTTTTAGATTCAAAGTGTGTGAAGGGGGTGTTGAAATCTCATGAAAGCATTCGGTTCCACTCTCTTTAAATGATGCAAATAATGCATGAAGAGACCATTTGCCACATCTTTCTGATCGATTTTCCAACTCTCTGGTGTTCTGAGTTAGCATAAGCATATTCGGGACTATAGGGGTTAGGCATCACCTAGTACACTCCAAAAAAGACTCATGAATAAAAATAGTTTGTGAAACAATCTCCTCTTGGACTGAGATTATCTTAAGTTAGACATGCTCGTAGGATTTCTAACCAGCTAAACTAAGCAAGCTTTACGGGGATCTTAGTCTTCCAAATGCATGGCCTGTCGTAATTGTTTTGTTGCTCCTGATTTGTATTTCATAGCATTCTTTCACTGTGAACTGCCTATTTCGTTTTCTCCCCAGCACAATTTATTTTTCTCTTGCACATGAATTGTTCGCTTTCCAATCATGATAATGCCACCTAAAAGGCTAAAAGGGCATTCTATGAATTGCCATATCTATGCATAAGGATGGTGACATTTTTGGGCTTCTTGTCATGGATTTGTTGTTCTTTAATAGTTAAACCTGATGAATTCTTTAAACTTGTGTAATTATCAAGATTTGTAGCTGAGCCTTAATCGTTCAAATAGAACAAGATGCTTTATTTCAATTGGATGTGATGTTACTTAACTGAAACCTGTTCTTCTTAACCTTCCAACCATTATAGACGAGAGTTTTTGTACTCTCTGCAGTCCATATAGGTTCTAGTGCTATGTGTTGCAAGTAACAAGGTTTGTAGCTCTTACTCATGAGAATTGGGCTTTTGAATTCAAGTGATGAGCTCTGATTTCCTCATTAGATTATCAATAAAGTGTTCGAATGCCCTGGCTTTTTTATACAGTGGATCAATTTTATGTCAAAAATAATGCTTTTCAAATCACACTCGGCGGTGTGGGTCAATAAAGTTTGGTTAAAAGTTCAAATCTCAGCTGAGACAAAAAGTGCTAGGTAATTTCTTTCCATTTGCCTCAGTGTGGCAGACAAAGTTACCTGGTGCCTCTGCCAATGAGAGGTAGCAGTTATATGGTGGAATAGCTGAGATGTGCAAGCTTGCTCGAACATTATCTTCATAAGACAATGTGATGCTTCGCAAACTGCAGAAATACCCACTAATTGAGATTAAACAACTTATAAATGCAGGACTAAGTTGGTGTTTGTGTCTTAAAGTTAATAGATGTTGTTTAGTATTGAAATAAAATTTGCCGAAGTGGAGCGGGATGGATATAGATGACTATACAGCCTACCCAAATAAGTGATGATGTGCAAACTTCAATGCAAGCATCCAGATAGTTTCTCCGGGTTTAGTTACCACATTTTTCTTTGTTTTGATAAGGCGGTAATAAGCATACATAAGTTGAACACTTTTGCTGTATATGTTAGTAAGTTTCTGTTTGGAAAATGCTTTCTGACAACAATTGCCTCTCTCAAACAGGAGTCATCTTGCTTTGTATATTTTTTACTGTGTGATTGGAAATTGCTATCTGCCAACCAACACTTGGAATTCTTTCTTCTTGTGCATGTATAAGTTGTAGATCATATTAGTCTTCAGTTTCTAATTTGTATCCAAAAATTGGCTCTGTATTTTCTTTTCTCTTTGTTTTTTAATCTGGGGTTAGTGGTGTTCTGTTGGATTAACAAATGGCTTTAAAGATTGAGTGGACACTCAACTTGTATGGTGCGCAGTAGGTCTTGTGTTAGCCTTTTAGTCTTGAGATGATGATGCTTTACCTATATTTTACAAATAATGTACTTGATTGAAAGTGTCAGTTTTAAGGTGTCTAGCAAAAGGAGTGGAAGGATTATTCCCATCTTGATCTGTGAATTTGATTTTAGTTTCGGAAAAAAAAAGATTGTTGAAGAGCTTGTTAGGAAATGAATGAGGAAGAAGTTGAGAGGACCAAAGATGGTGAATGGTGAATGGTGAATGTGAATACCTTCAGCTGTTTGACATCTTATCAAAGGATAATTGTGGATGTTTATGGCTTCTTTTTGCTTGATATTCTGAGATAGAAATGAAATAAACAATTTTTCTTATCTTTGTTCAATATATTAACCGAGATATGATGAAGCTTTCTTTAGAAAGGACCTGCAGGGCAGCTTAAGTTGTAGACAACATGTATAAGTTGTGTATCAAAAGCCTCTTCTGCTTTCACAGAGGCAGCTCATAGAGCATCTTTTAGAGTACTTAATTCTTTGTGGGATCAAAAGAAAAATATATGTTGTCAGATGCAGATACTTGGATGCTTCTGAAGGGTTCTGGTATTCCCAGTTTGTTAATGCTGAACCTGACAATTTTCGCTTGACATTTTAAAAATCCAATACAACTTATCATCCACACTATATAGCTCATGACTCCCGCTAAAGGTTAGAAGGTTGACTTTCAGATATTAAAAGGCGCATACGATTGTTTGCTTAGAGTTAAGTTCATTATTCATGGTGTGATATTATGATATTGTCTCTGTGAAATGGCCTAAACTTATTCTTTTTGACCTCCTTTTCATTCTCCGGCTCTTTGCCTTTCTTCCTTTTCTCTTTTCCACTCTAACTTGCCTTTTGTGTTTGGGCTGTCTTGGGAGAGGAGGAGGTCAGAGTGATTAGTAAGGAATTGACTGTAAAAATAGGTTAATACTGTTAGATGAAGAGGTAACAGAATAAATGTTAGGTGATAGTTGCAAAAGAAGATTTGTGGTGAACTCAACTAGTAACAACTTCTTGTGATAATTATGGAACTACTGTTAGATCTTTCTCATTTTTAGTATGAGCAATGTGTTGGTTTTGTTTTTGTTTTCCTGGATGCATCTCTCTGATTTTCGGCACAGAAACTAGTTAGAAATAGAGGTAGCGAAAAAGAGGAATGCCTGTTATGTTGTTGTAAGGTGGACATTTTTATTGGAATGTGCAGTCTTAACAGTTCAGTGGTGCATTTTGCATCCAGATGCACCAGTTAGAGTTGAAACAAAGGACTAAGAAGGTTATTTAAATTCCACTCTGTGACTCTAATATTTATCTAACGACGACACTTCCTAGTGACTTTCTTTAAATTTATTTACCACTCTTCAAGTCTTCATATATTTGTATGAACTTAAAAAATCATTCCTCTTTTACTTACTAATGTTCCATTTCCAGTGTTTGTCTTCTACAAGTACCTAAACTAGTCTTACTGTTCAGGTTTACCAATTGCTGACGCACCCAAGAAAATAAGTGGCGTACATAAGAGGTGCTGGAAGTACATTGCAAATTTGAAGAAAGCCGAAGGAAGTCTTGATCAAATAAAGCAAGCTGAAGAAAGTACCCCTAGTCCAGATGTTCAAGCTGCTTGAAGCTATCCTCAACTGTTTTAACATTGGAATCTTTCAATATCATTACAACTTTGTTTTGTGGTGCCATAATGCCAATGAAGTAGAGCATCCAATGAAGCTTCAGGCTGTTGTCTTTTGCCCTGAAGCTATAGCAACTGGTGCCTTTAGAAAGAACTGATGGAAATGTCTTGTGGTCACATTTTTCAGAAACTAGATCTTTTTTTCTATGGACATTTTGTTAGTAGAGAGATTTTACTCTCAAGGTCACCAAGTGTTGATCGTTCCTTTTAAATTTTAATGTCTTTCCCTATTTTTTGTACTCATCATTGTGCATTCATAATTTATCGTGACAAAGCCTCGTCTTCTAGTGGAATTTTTTTTTTAGAGTTGTTCTCACTTTCATCATAATATTATGCTTTCCAATAATTCAATAAGCAATTTAGCTTATCATCAACAACTCTAAACGCACCAAGTGTGTTTGTTTGTCCCATATAAAGGAGCAAAAAAAGATTTCTTTCTCCTCTTTTTAATGTTGATATATGTTTTCTTTTAACTAAACACGCTTACCTCAATTTGGTATAGCCTAAATGATATCGATCATCAATTTAATTTGCTGATCAAGTTATGTCCGAATCAGAATATCCAATTAGTTCCCTTTTGTCTTAACAAGTGAATCTCAAGTCAATTCAAATCCATTTAAGTCTCAATAAAAAAGAAGTGTAGTTTTATACACGAGAATGGAAGAAGGTTTAGTTTTAAAAATTAGGGAAATGGCTAATCAGAATACAGATAAATTTGCTTTTTGTGGAAAGAAATGTCCTCCTCTTTCGTTATGTCCCTTGTGAACCACATGAAAAAGCACTATACGGAGTCTTTTCCCCTTTAACGTCTCCTTCTAATTGGCACTCCTAACATATAAAGTAGTTGCATAATACATAGAAACTCAAATTTAGCCTTAGTTGCAAGTATACACTAGCTTTGAGTATATGCACATTTCAACTCTACTTATTTACATTGTGTCAGTTGAACATTTCAACTAATAAAATATCATCTATACAACAATAAATTTTATGTGCACCACATCAACATTGGGTGTCCACGAGACATAATTGAGACGAATTAGAATGCTTAGTTGTCAGTTGAGACCAAGATAAGATGTTTAGATGTGTACTCTCAAAATAAAAATAGTTGACAGCTGAGGCCAAATTTAAGTGTGTTTATATATGATGCCTATAACATATGCACATTTTGTAATTAATGGCCTCAATTGGCAACTAAACACTCCAATTTTGAGAGTACACATCTAGACGTTTCAACTTGATTTCTACGGACAATTAAATACTTCAACTCAGTCTCCATTGTATTTCGTGGACACCCACTGCAATAAATACTCTAACTCGTCCCCATAGTATTTCGTGAACAACCAATGCAATAACACACTCCAATCCATCCCTAGTATATCTCGTGAATATCCAATGCTGACGTGTCGATAAGGTAAAATTTAGTGTATACATATTTATGTACTCCTTCCATTTTAAAAAGAATGATGCGTCGAAAAATAAATCATTTTTTTAAAAACGATTGGGAGCATTATACTACCATTTTGAATGATGCCTCAAAAAAGTAGGTCATTCTTTTAAAAACGGTGGGAGCATTATACTACCATTTTGAGAAAGAAAGCAAAAGAAGATAAAAAGAGAGAAATGAAAGAACACCAGCTCCCAACATACCAGTAAAAAAAAAGTCCTTTTCTTTCTGACCCCATTTCTCTCACGCTTCAATATCATGAAGTTTTCATGAACCACTTTTAAGTTTTAACTACTTCTCTTTCCTTCAATCTTTCCTTCAATCTGTGTGCTGAAATACAGCTCAAAAAAAAAAAATGTCAACTTTTGATACTGCTAACACTGACATTGAAGCAGCAAATGTCAGTGGCGGCGACAACGCTAATCTTGGCCGTAACCGCCGCCGTCAAAGGCGGCGCCGTCGACGACGCCGGATGCCATCTATGGCAGGGAGCAGTGAGACTACTACAGATGGGAGTTTCCGGTTTTCGGATTCTGATTCCGACCAGTCTTGGCATTCTCCTTTAGGTTCTTACCGTTACGAAGAGCAATGTGGGTTTTCTATGAGGTCTGAGGGCAATTTGGTAAATTGCGAGGAGGGGAAAAGAGGGTGTTGTTCGTTGGCTGATGAAGAGATTGATTTGGAGAGTGGTGAATTGGAGTTGAAAGTGCATAAAGAAGTAGAGAGTAGTTGTAGGATTTGTCATTTGAGTTTGTTGAAATGTGGGGGGATTGGTGATGATGACCAACTTCTAGAACCTTCTGGTGGAATGGCTATTGAATTGGGTTGTTCTTGTAAAGGTGATTTGGCTGCTGCTCATAAACAGTGTGCTGAAACTTGGTTCAAAATCAAGGGAAACACGTAAGTAAATGACTATGTAGGCCCTTTTTCTAGCTCCTAATTTTATGAACAATGTGATGCACTAGTATTTTTGTTAGAACATTCGTTGAATCTATTTCTTATTATTATTAGTAGTATTGTTCGTGTAGTTTATTGTCCTTTGATTGCTGTTACTGTGTGTTGTTTCTTGTACCCCGATTAGCGTATTGTTTTGTAATAGTTTCTGTTCTGTTACTTGCTGTTGTTTTTGTTATTAGCTGTTGTTTCTTGTACCGTGTTACTTTACTTCTTTCATTGGACTGCATTGGACTGTTTTTTTTTTGAGCTGAGGGTCTAGAGAAAACAGTCTCTCTGTCTTTGAGGTAGGGGAAAGGCCTGCGTACACTACCCTTACGGATCTGCATACACTCTACCCTTCCAGACCCCACTCTGTGGGATTACATTGGGTATGTTGTTGCATTCTTTAAATCGATTTGTCAAATAAAACTTGATGGTATGAAGTATAATTCTTTATGTGTTTCTCATAGTTGTGTGTTTATGAAGATGAGAAACTCTGTGGCTACTTTGTGTTGCTGGAATTGTGCCTATTGAAACTGCTAGAGTGCCCTTTTCTTGATGATAACGGAAATGTCACTTGATAGCCTTTTCTTACTGCAGATAATCCTCTCTTCTATTTTAGAGATCTTCCCCCAGTTTGTTCTTTCGTCCGGGTTGTATAAACAGGATTTTCTATGGCTTCATTGTGCATGAACTTGAGATTTTAGGATCCTCTGTGGTTTCTTTAAGTTCAAGTTTAGAACATGAAGTGAAGTGGTATAGTGGTTTGGTTGTTATGTGGTTAACTCCGATAAATTCATTGGGACAACCAAGATTCCATCTTTGTTTTAGTTTTTTTGAGGTAGTTAACTGATAGATATACTCAAGTTTCCAACTTTATTTATTTAGCCTCCAACAAACATTTTCAATGGCTTTCTTAGCAGGTTGAAAATTATTCTTCTGCTTGGATACTGTTTATTAAATGTTTTGGTTCTTCAGAACATTATATTTTAATTGATACTTATTTGGTATTATCTGCTACGTTACTGCTCCTAATTTAGTCTCTTTGCACTACCAGCATATCTGAATCTAGATCCTGTTCTTTTTTGCTGTGGTTGATAAATGACGTGAAAAAAGGATATTAGATTTATGTGACCTTGAAAAGTATGTCCTCCACTAAATGGCCTGCTTTAGATTAAAAAGCATGTCTTTAAAAGAAAAGTAAAATTGTCATTTTCTGTGATGCATCATAGAAGAATATCAGAACATGTATATTAGTTCTCTTTCCGCATCAAAGGGATTTGATGCATTTTTACCATGTTTGGATCAGTAATCATATTGTTAGTACACTGCTCCTTTTCCTTTCGTTAATATATTTTGTTGTCCTTATTTATTTATTTTTTTGATAGCCGTGGTGTCCAGGCCAACTTGCGCGCACCTCGACTAAAAAAATAAATAAATTTTGTTGTCCTTATTCTTTTGCTTTATTGTTGTAATAGCAAATTCATTAGAAAAAAGTCTCCACTAGGAGCTATCATTGAATTGTGTTCAGAAGCATGGTAGAAAAATGTCACACATTTCCTTCAATACAGAAGATCTTTAAAGAGCCATTGAGGTTGTCTACATGTTCCTTTCACATAAAATGTTTCACTTGTTACTGCACCTATACTCCTGTTTACCAACATATTTCATTGCCTGCCATGTTGCATCCAAAACTTTTACTTTGGTAATAGGCAATTTCTTCCATGAGTTTTCTAGGATGTGTTGCTTATTGTTCAACGAAAACATTTGGTAAAGCCAAGGTTGTTATTTCGTTTTCTTTTATGGGCACAGGACAACATAAACTTTCCAAAATTAGGGGGTGGGAATGGTGTACATTTTCCCCTGGTGTATTAATGAGGAAGCATGATGTTGTCTTGTCTGGCTAAGGTATACATCTATATAGCTTCGAGTAATAAAATCTATAGTTGATTTATGCAGAGGCATACTGGTCACATTCATTACCTTTTCTGTTATGTCATTTCTTTTCTTATATTTTAGCTTAGTTTTCATTGTGTGGTAATCGTCTATAAGCCAACATGAGAATACGGATCTCTCTGCAGTTCCAAACCAAACTGTATGCAGTCCTCCGTATGTGACTCTACTTATCCTTGCTTGCATGTCTATGGTCCAGGATTTGTGAAATCTGTGGTGCAGCAGCGGTGAACGTTATTGGAGGGCAGGTAAGTGAAGCCAACAATGCTACAATTACCAATGTGGGAGTATCAAATGCACCTGTAGTCCTTTCTGAAACCCGAAGATTCTGTCATGGACGCCGCATCATGAATTTCCTGCTCGCATGCATGATTTTTGCCTTTGTCATATCATGGCTTTTTCACTTCAAGATATTCCCCTGAATTTCGTTTAAGATTGTCTTGGCTGAACTTGTTTTGAGTGACATCATTAACAACTCAACCCTGAGCGATTTATGATGTAGAGGTATATTTGTGCTGAGGAACTTTCAGCTACTATTTGAATTGCAAAGTAACTGATTTATGTCAAAGGCAAGATAACATTTAGATACAGGTCATGCACTTCTCAAGAGATGCTTATTTGAGAAAATGACTTGTAACTGGGAATGCAAGAGACGAAGACGACCAATGACTTATTTGCTTATCAAACATCATGTGGAAAGAATTCTTCCCCCACCAGGAGCGAATTATCCACCATATCCATGTTAATATCTCCTATGTGTTCATGTTCCATATTAAGCAGCGGTGATGGTGCAGTGTATTCTGTTATATTTCATTAATGCACTTTCTGTACAAATATTTTCATGTTGCTTAGTTGTGTGGCTATTTCCCCTTGCTTCTGATATATTTAGCCTGTGTCCCCTTGTAAGTTATCTGCAGCTCAGAAAACTGCCTACCATTTGTGGAGGGTTGTTTTATATTTTGCTTAGACTGTAAAATGAGTATTGTGTATTTTAGACAAGTTTGAAAGTTCTGAACTTCTCATCCTTTAAATGCTGTCATGAATTTGGAAACCTTGTAATATCTATCAAGAGCTTAAGGAGCCTTGGGAGATCCATTGGTGAAGATTTGAAGGCCCACAAGATGGCTATCATGGATATGGAAACATTCCTACATCCATCAAGAGTTTATTCTGACAACATTTTTGATGAATATTGTTCTCTTGAGAGATTGAAAGGTTACCATCCAGTCCATACTTGGACAAAAATGTTGAAGCTGAAAACAAGTGAAAAAAATGCTTACAATCTAGTTTGACCAGCTTATAGACTTATCCAAATATTAGGTAAACTAATTTTATAAATGAATAATTATGTGTGTGGACAAATATACTGAAACTCGCAATAAGCCAAAACGTGCTTATAAGTTAGTTTGATCAGCTTATAAAGTTGTCGTGACACATCCTTATTAGGTGAAACTTTCATTCAGTCCTTTCTCAAACTCTGTTGTTTTCAGAACTTTCTCATTTATGAACTTCCCAACATGCTGGAAAATAAGCATTAGAACATGTGAAGCATCTTTCGATACATCCCTTCTTCCTCCTGCAACTGAAGTCAGTATAAACCAATAAAACATACTTGATCTTTGATTTCCACCTCATGCTATATTGAGTTTATCGACAGAGAACATAAAGAGTTCAAAAATAAATACTAGTATAAACTTGTAGTATTTGTGACTTTGGCTAACAATTTGGTCCCAGTTCTCCCATCTACATCTCCACAAATGCCAATTGAACTCGCAGAATAACTTACAAAAGTGGGAGATACACCAGTTCTCCCAGAAGGCAGGAGCAGAATAAAAATGTACCTGCCCTCCAACGGATGTTATGAAGTAACCTTCTGTGCCACAATTAGTTGATATTGGTGAATCAAGTATGGAAGGTGATATATACAACGTCTTTTTATGTAGGAAATATATTCAATAACCTAGACATTTATTGCCTCATTCTTCTGATGTCCATGGCCGAGCCATCTTTGAGTGTTTCCCGGGCATCTGTGTCCATTCCCAGGGTGGAGAGTGCAGCTGCCTGAAGATAGAAAGCAGTAGGCCAATTGGAAAATTGTACTTGTGCTTGCATCGCGTCTGCAAGAGCTTCTTGTGGCTTCTCACTCATTAGGTAACACAGGGAACGCCTTGCAAGCACCGTTGGGGACTTGACATTTCCACCCTCAAGAAACTGCAGTGCAAACAAACAGTTTGAGAGGTACTCATCACTACATGACTTACAAAATGGCGCATCTTATGGATTGACATAGGATATTATATCATAGCATGTCTTATACAATCTAAATCTTGTTTCACTTCCAATTATGGAAAAAAAAGATTCTTTTTTTCTGTAGAACTGCAATCATTTTAATAATGAAAATGATACTAACTAATTGTACTAGGTGTAAAATCATGTGCAGTTTCCATATTGATTGCTTACCTGTGTGTAACATTTGATTGCAGTTGTAAAATCTTTTTCTCGAAATGCAGAATCTCCAGATTTTCTAGTATTCAAGGTTTCTTGTATTTGATTAGCCCACATCTGAAATGAAAGCTGTAAAAGCAAAAGAGTTTCACGTAAGTTTTGTTCCTCAAAATCCAATGGAAGCTGCTGATACAAAAATAGTCATGACTGGTATGCTGCTAAGTCTGCTGTTGCATTCTAACTGTTATCTGCATTTTTGCTATAACTGACAATCGTAACCAGTGATAATGAAAACCAAGGTCTACACTTTTAGTTTCATTACAGCAATTTAACATGGACATATCTCCTCTTAGCTGTTCCAGTTAAGGGAATTTGAGCGTACTAACCTCATTAGCGATCCCCTCGTCCTCCTTGTATCCAGCCTTTTCTAATATCTGATGTATGGCAGTTAAATCACATCTCGAACAAGCCTCACCAAGGGGTGTTAAGGATGGCTGGGTAGGTGAGGTGGTTTCATGAGCAATATTCATCAAAACGTTTGATGGAACCTGCAAGGTATATCGAGTCCAATAACATGTCAATTTAGTATAAACGCAAAGGAAGAAGTAACATGCATCAATTCTAAAGTGAAAGGTACAGTTACATCTTTTTCTTTCTGAAGAGGTGTTAAGGAGGCCACAAGAGATTTCACATTTGGCCGGTCATGAGGTTCATACTGCAAACAACGTGAAGCAAGTTGCACTAGCTCAGTCCCATCGACATCTGAGAAATGACCTTCCAAGCATGAGTCAATAAGCATCAGAAAATTCTTTCCGCGTATAAGGTCAAGTGCCTGCATAAGAATTTGAATCAGAAATGGTTCAGTTGGAACTATTTAAGATGGTGAGAACGATTGAATAAGTTGGGTTATTGTTAAACATGTTGCAGTTCAAAGATCAATATAGCATGTTTAGGAGCTTAAGGGGCATATGCCTGAAGGCTAATATTCTTCTATTGACTTAGCCCACGCAGTGCTTTAGAAGACTTACTATATAATATCGGCCTGAAGAAAATATAACGATTTTTTTAGTACTTTTTACGCTTCTATTTTGTATAATATCGGCCTGAGCTGAGTTTAAATGGAGAAACCCCCTATCTCGTTTGGGACTGTGGCGTAGTTGCTGTAGAGGTCTTAGATGAACCCCTTAAATCATTTCAAACTCTAGTTATTACTGGGGAGTTTGTTGTTACCACCCTGACAATACAGGAAGCTCAAGGTGAAGTAACTAAAATTGAAGATAATAGGCATTAACATACTTTCTTCACATCATTTCAAACCTTTGAATGTTCAATCCTAAGGCCTCGAGAAATACATTTAGGTGAACTAGGTGCAGTAAAACAGAGAAAAAACTGTAAAATTAGACAGAGACCATCAAGTGAGTGTTTATTATCATATCCTTGTGTGCATAGAAAGAAGCTGTTATTAAGCTCAATATCCTTTTTCTTCTTGAGGAACAGTTTTGAAAACAAACTCAGCACTTACGTGGCTCGGAGGAATATGCTTCCCGCTTATAAGATCAAGCAATAGGGCGCCAAAACTGTAAACCACACTCTCGGGGATCACCTTACCTGCCATTGCAATCACGATAGAACATTCAAATCAAATAACTGACTAGAAAAGGTGGATTATCGATCTTCAGCTTCTTCAATAAAGACATGTTGAGTTTAGTCACGTGTACTCTTAAAAGAATAGCTCTCGTTCACTATGAAACTTCTTCATGTCATAGTATTAAACAACGTCTATATATGTTAAATCCAAGAAAATGCTATAACTCTTTAAGCCAGAGACAACCAGTCATTCTCTAAACGATGTAAATAAGAACCAACATGTATAAGCAGAGATAAAAGAGAAAAGGAAGATTTCTATCATATTAGGTGAGATAATTAGTAGATTTCAATCTTCTTTACTAACACCTCATTCTGAGAGCTGTTAATTTGCTAATGATCAGTATTTAAGTTGTTCCGCGATTTTTAGCAATGTCTTTTCAAACATGTTGGTGTATGGCAGTTAAAAACTTGATAGCAGCTGATGTACCTGACTTCAAATATTCTGGAGGTGTGAAGGCCAAATTTGTACTATAACTCTTGCCATCCCTACTGTTCTTCATTAAGCCAAAACATGATAGCCTTGGTTCGCAATCCTGTCATGTGTTGACTCATAGTAAGAACAAGGACGTACAGATAGCTTGAATGTTTATGGAGCACAAATACATATATATAGGGTAAAGATCAAAAGAAAACTTACTTGATCGAACAAAACTCTGTAAGAATTCAGGTCATGATATAGTTCTCTCCCTCTACCACTGCAATAGTCTAATGATTGTGCCAGATACAAAGCAACTCTCAACCTCATCGCCCATTCCAATGGTCGGTTGTCCCCTAAATCAATTGAACCAACATAAATTTATATATAGTTAGACAAATATCACATCATGATACTGTGAGTTTTAAGCCTCATTACACATGACATCGAAAGGGTTAGGTTAGATAACGACTTGCTTACAGTGCTATTGCTTAAATTGGCACATCAAGCACATCACAATGAGAATGAATATGAAGGATAATCAATTGCTTTTTCTCAATCTTATAAAATCCGGAAAGAGCCAATGAGAAGAACTTACAATGGAATAAATGTTTGGATAGTGTTTCATGAGGCATAAATTCAGCCACTAGCAACCTCTCATCCCCTTCACAGCAACACCCTAACAAATTAGCCAACCTCTTACTCCTTAGCTGCCCCACTGTTTTTGCTTCATCCTTAACAATGAACACAACTTCCAAATAAATACACATCATCTTCTTGTTTGCCGAAAATATAACTGTATAATTAGAAGTCTCGCTCACCCTAACAACTTAAACTTTTAGATAGGATGGTCGCACAATTCAACATGAAAGCAGAGTAGGCAAGAGGTTTTGAGTTCATATCTCTCAGCAACTCGAAAAACATAACATATTTTCAAGCGTTCGGCACATAAAAAAAGAATCAGATCCACACGCAGATGTGGAACAAATTGGCCACCAGACGCATAGCCTGTCTTAGTTGCAGGGTCCACAATTCAATGGATAAAAGCTACTGAATTCGTCCTAACTCGTAGCTGATGCTCTAGCCCACACGTGAAGGGACGTGTTGAAGACATAATCATACTGCTAAAAATGTTATTGAACTTCAACAAAACAAGACATGAGAAATGAGTACTCACAAGAAATTGTCGAGGATCAGGCCATGCAGACGACTGGAAACGCTTGATAGCTATCCAACGGCCATTGCCATTAAGTCGACCTTTAAACACAACGTTGGCTGCTTTTTCTCCATGTTCAGAAACAATATTATCAATGGAGAAGCTTGAGGTAGCAACCTTCAACTCCTCCAAACCATATTCTTTGAAAGCTGGTAAATTCAACTGCTCATTTTCTGTCCATTTTTCTGAACATGAGAAAAATAAAAGATACGTCATTTACATGCACAACCAAGATTGGTTCTTGATTCTTGAAAGTCCAAATTAATCAAAATATATATATTTGTTTTTTAAAAAAGAAAAAACTTACCAATATTGGAAGCATGTATATCATGCGATTTGATATTTGAAGGCCATAAACAGAAACACAAATTGGAACAACGACCACCCATTATACAAATTTTCACAATATATAGGGAGACAAAGTGGTCATGAATATGGTGACAACTTTTCTCCCCTAAAAATCCCCTTTAAACTAGAAAAAGAGAAATGGTAATGGTGAGTTTCACATTCAATATTCAAATTTGTTATCAAAATGGACAAAAAAATAAACACCCCTTTGGAGATACAAAGCCCACAAATTCATGCATGCACAAAGGGAAAAATGTAAATAATGGTTATTTTCTGCTATTATTTATTTTGCAATGATAAAGAATTTAACTTCTACAAAATATTGATCTCATAGGAAAAAAGAGGGAGAGGAACATAGAAGAAAGACCATTTTTTGACAAAGCTACGTTTATCTTCTATTCTTTCGGAAGAATTAACGTTGTTGACTAAACAATTTAACAGTAACGTGCACAAATCAAAATGAATTATATATCTATCTTTTAAATTTTAATCATGGTTAAGTAATAAAAGTATATTTTTTAAGACACATATCTTGTGTTCATTTGTTTGATGTGTTTAAAAAAAATTCAAACAACATGCTTTTTCTACGAATTCTAGAATTTATTTGACTTTTTGTATTATTTTCTTTCATTCGAGGAGTTATGATGCTAGTATATTTGAATAATGTACAAGAATTATATAAATTAGAGGACATTCATTGATTTATTAATTTCTCATGATGTGTTGTAACATATGCATATAAAGTGCTATTTTTAGATCAAGTAAAGATATGATAGGTGTAAAAATGAAAATTTCTTGTAAAATTATATAATAAAACTAAATATAAAATGGTATTTTTAGATCGTGTAAAATAAAAATATGATAGGTGTAAAAATGAAAATTTCTCATAAAAATATAATAAAACTAAAAATAACTATGAGTGGCCTAATCAATTTTCTTTATGAGTGGCCTATATATTAGTACTTAATACTCCAATATATTCCGGCACTCTTTTCATTTTGGGACGTCTCACGAGGTTTATGACACCATTTAATTTTGTTCCTCCTCGATAAGGGTGTCAAACGGGCCGGGCTGATCCGGCCCGATCCGGCCCTATTAGCTAACCCGACCCGGTTTAACCCGGCCCGGTAAGCCCTAGGGCTTAAGGGTTCCGGATTCCGGGCCGTTTTTTTTTTAAATGGGCCCGGTTAACCCGGACCAAGCCCGGTCCAGGCCCGCCGGTTAACCGGCCCGGCCCGGAATATATATAAAAAAAAAAAAAAAAATTTGGGCCAACTAGTCGTTGGCCCAACGGCTATATAGCCGTTTTTGGGTCCAAACGGCTAGTTTGGGCCCATTTAATTAAAAAAAAAAAAAAAAACTTTAAAAAATATTTTTTAATCCCCCAAAAAAATCTATAAATACCCTACAACTTCAAATCATTTTTCACACAATTTTTCACTCTCTCAAATCTCATTCTCTCTCAAATCTCATTCTCTCTCAAATCTCAATTCTCTAATATTCAATATATTTAATTTCTTAAAGTGTTCACTTTAATTTTTTAATTTTCATTTACAAAGTACGAGCGGAAGTTTCCAAAGTCGCAATCTTCGGATACTTCCAAAATTTGGTATTGTCGTTCCATCTCTTACGTTTAATTTTTATTTATTGTATTAATTGTTTATTATTTAATTTTATTATATTTGTGTATTTTGAATATTTTTAGTTTAATTTAATTTATATTATGGATAAATTAAAAAACCTCGCTGCTAAAGGTGTTAAAATTTTTTGTCCCGGAAGCGGTAGTGGTAGTAAAAAGCGAATTACTAGTGGTAGAGGTAGTTCAAGTAATAGATATACCCGTGTGCCTTCGCCTCCGGTACCGCTTGGTACACCTTTTGAGGAAGAAATAGGTGTAGGTGCTCACGATATGGATTATGTAGAAGCTCAGGAAAATTATGGTATAGAAGAAGAAAATGAAGTAGATGCAGTTAATTTAGACGAAGATAATGAAAATATTGCTGAAACACCCGCAGTAGGAGATGCTAACGTTAGATCTGAATCAGTTAATCTCCCTTCCCGTCCTCCCAGTGCCCCAAAACCTCGTAAAAGAACTAGTATTGCATGACAATTTTTTGAACGTATATCAGATATTGAGGTGCAGTGCAATATTTGTCAACAAATATATAAGCATAGAAGTGGAGGCAAGCAAGGGGGTACGGGTACGTTAATGAGACATATAGATGAAGATCACAAAAGAGAGTTAAATATTGCAAAAGGTGGTGGGGATGTTGGTGGGTCAACGCAAACTAGAATGGACCCAACAACCGGTCAAGTAGCGAAAAAGTATAATAAATTGAGGGACAGGGAAGAAATAGCTAAAATGGTAGCTGTGGGTTGTTTGCCTTTTAGTTTTCCTTCTTCTGATGCTTTTATTCGTTATATACAAGCAATTTATAATCCTATGTTTAATGGTATTCCTAGAACTACTTGTCGGTCTGATATTTTTAGACTCCATTCACAATATTGTTTTTATTTATCAACATTGTTAAAAAATATTCAATGTAGATTGTCCCTAACTTCTGATCTTGGTCGTGCTGTAAATAAAAATGATTATTTAACCGTTACTTGTCATTGGATGGATAGTAATTTCGTGATGCAAAAACGTATTCTTGCTTTTTTATATGATGAAGATCGTAAACATACTGGACAATTTATTGCTGATTCTATTGTTAAAATTGCCGGATACTATGGTATAGAAAATAAAATTTTATGTATTGCTTTTGATAATGCTTCTAACAACAAGACTGCTATAACAAAAATAAAATCTACGCTATCTCCGTCCTTGCCTGAAATTTTTCATATTAAGTGTGCATGTCATATATATAATTTAATTGTAAAAGATGGTCTTGAGTTTTTTGAGCTTTATATTGAAAAAATTCGTCTTGCCGTTGGTTTTATTCAAGGAAATAATCGTAGATCGAGAATTAGAGAATTTAAAGTTAAATGTCAAGAAAATGGACTTACACCGATTTTGATGCCTGAGGAAATTGATACTAGATGGAATTCTACGTATGAGTTTTTAAAAACTTGTTATAAATATAGAATTCCTATTACACTAGCTTTTAACCAACATTGCGGTTCATTTGCTGATTCTGCTGATTGCATGCTACATAATTCTGATTGGGTTGTAATTAATGATCTTGTTATGTTTTTAGAAAAAATTTATCTAGCTACGGTTGAATTTTCCGGTGCTTACTATCCTACTGTTTGTAATATTTTGGCATATATAGCCGATATTTCTGGTTTGCTCCAACAATATAAAAATAAAGAAGGTTATAAAGAAGCTGTTGGCGCCATGTTTACAAAATTTAAAAAATATTTTTTCCCGATTCCCCCTATTTACTTGGTTGGTGCTATGCTAAATCCGTGCATGAAATATAATAATATGTGTCACTTTAGTACTCTTATTTATACTAACTTAGAAATAAATACTAACCATGATTCTGAACAAGTACAACCTGATTTGTGGACGGCTACGGCTGATGCAAAAGATTATATAGAAAAATTATATAATCACTATGCTGATTTATTTGATTCAGCCGTACCTACAAATATCACTCCAACTGTCGCTCCTCATCCTCCCGAGGAGCCATCATCTTCTAAAAGGCCGGCACATAGTGGTTTTTCTGATTCGTTTTATGATTTAAATTGTTGGAACAGTGTTGATGAGAGAACTTACACATCAACTTATCGGGAAGAGATGAAATATTATCTTCGGACGGCACCAGAGGATCGCAGACGACGGATCAACACGCTGGATTGGTGGAGGAATAATGAATCACAATATCCTGTGCTTTCAAGATTAGCTAGAGATATCTTGAATGTTCCAATGTCAACCGTTGCATCAGAGAGCGCCTTCAGTCAGGGACGACAACAGCTTGGAGACAACCGACACTCATTGGGAAGCAATGCAATGAATGT
The DNA here is from genome assembly GCA_030864215.1 of Capsicum pubescens. Lineage (NCBI taxonomy): Eukaryota > Viridiplantae > Streptophyta > Magnoliopsida > Solanales > Solanaceae > Capsicum > Capsicum pubescens. The sequence goes on from CM061543.1 coordinate 6,784,330, forward strand.
TCTAGTTTGCCTCAGAGATTGGATTAGAGCGGAAAGAAGAAACCAAGGAATGGAACCGGAGCCGAGCGACGAGCTGAAACTAGAAGAAATTATGACTTCACGGGAGAACTTAGCAGAATCAAGTCCAATGCATGGTTTTGCCCCCGTTGACTTTGATTATCCTATGCAAGTTCCCATTAATATTAACATGAATGAGTTGGAAAAAATGATGCATAATTTATAGATTTTTCATTCATGTAAATTATAAATTTTGGATCATTTTGCAATCAATAAAATTCCCCAAATTCATTCAGTCCTTAGTCGTTGTTTTTTATTTTTTTTTGAATAAATTTTGAATATTTGTGCATATATCTTCTATAGAAGTGTATATTTAACGTATACATGTGTATATGTTTTATAAATTAGTATATAAGTATATCTATACATATTGTAATGTATATATAATGTAGTATATTTTATAAGTAGTAGTATATATACATTTAATGGTGTGTATACACGTGTATATATCTTCTATAGAAGTGTATATTTAATGTATACATGCGTATATGTTTTATAAATTAGTATATAACTATACAAATATATATTGTAATGTATATACATTATAGTATATTTCATTTAAAGTATTACATATACATAGAATAGAGTGTATATATGTGAATGGATCTTCTATAGACGTGTATATTTAACGTATACATGTGTATATATTTTATAAATTAGTATATAACTATACAAATATATATTGTAATGTATATATATTGCATATATCTCATTTAAAGTATTACATATACATAGAATAGAGTGTATATATGTGAATAGATCTTCTATAGACGTGTATATTTAACGTATACATTACTTTATGTTTTATAAATTAGTATATATATTGTAGTATATACTTTTTTTAAAGTAGTACATATATATTGAATGGTGCGTATATATGTGTATATATCTTCTATAGACGTATATCTTTAAAGTATACAAGTGTATATGTTTTATAAATTAGTATGTAACTATATATATATACATATTATTGTATATATATATATATGTATATCACTATATTGTAGTATATATTTTATTTAAAGTAGTACATATATATTGAATGGTGCATATATATGTGTATATATCTTCTAAAGTAGTATATATTTAACGTATACATGTGTATATGTTTTATAAATTAGTATATATATATATTGTAGTGTATATATATATATATTATACTATTATAGCAAATGTTTTATTTAAAGTAGTACGTATAGTCATATATAATTATATATTGAATGGTACGTATATACGTGCATATATCTTCTATAGAAGTGTATATTTAACGTATACATGTGTATATGTTTTATAAATTAGTATATAAGTATATCTATACATATTGTAATGTATATATAATGTAGTATATTTTATAAGTAGTAGTATATATACATTTAATGGTGCGTATACACGTGTATATATCTTCTATAGAAGTGTATATTTAATGTATACATGCGTATATGTTTTATAAATTAGTATATAACTATACAAATATATATTGTAATGTATATACATTATAGTATATTTCATTTAAAGTATTACATATACATAGAATAGAGTGTATATATGTGAATGGATCTTCTATAGACATGTATATTTAACGTATACATGTGTATATATTTTATAAATTAGTATATAACTATACAAATATATATTGTAATGTATATATATTGCATATACCTCATTTAAAGTATTACATATACATAGAATAGAGTGTATATATGTGAATAGATCTTCTATAGACGTGTATATTTAACGTATACATTACTTTATGTTTTATAAATTAGTATATATATTGTAGTATATACTTTTTTTAAAGTAGTACATATCTTTTGAATGGTGCGTATATATGTGTATATATCTTCTATAGACGTATATCTTTAAAGTATACAAGTGTATATGTTTTATAAATTAGTATGTAACTATATATATATACATATTATTGTATATATATATATGTATATCACTATATTGTTGTATATATTTTATTTAAAGTAGTACATATATATTGAATGGTGCATATATATGTGTATATATCTTCTAAAGTAGTATATATTTAACGTATACATGTGTATATGTTTTATAAATTAGTATATATATATATTGTAGTGTATATATATATATATTATACTATTATAGCAAATATTTTATTTAAAGTAGTACGTATAGTCATATATAATTATATATTGAATGGTACGTATATATGTGTAATTGTTTATACTTTATATATTTTTTTAAAAATATATGTTGTATATTGGAGTGTATATAGTGTATATTGGATTTTTTATTTATTTTTTAAACGGGTTTGACCGGTTTTTAACCGGGTTTGACCGGGTCTTGGTGGGTTTGACCGGATTGGGTTTAGTGGGTCGGGTCCGGGTGGGTTTTAATTTTTTTACTGTTTGGCCCGGCCCGGCCCGATTAACGCCAAACCCGGCCCGGAACCCGGGCAAAATGGGAGGGCCGGTTCCGGGTTGGCCCGGCCCGGCCCGTTAGACACCCCTACTCCTCGAGTTGTTTAATTTTTAGTTATCATAATAAGATTTTGCATAATTATTAAGAAAAAATTACTTCCTTCGTTTAAAAAAAAAGACTTTTGAATCTTGTGATCTTAAATTAAAGTTGTGTCAAATATATCAAAATGCCCTTTAATCTTGTGGTTCTAAATATATCACGTGGAAATTTGAAATTAAAGTATTACCAAAAAAGGAAAGAAGTCATTCTTTTTTAAACATACTAAAAAAAAGTAGGTCATTCTTTTTTAAACGGAGGGAGTAATTAGTTACGTAGTTTGACTATAATATATTTTTTATTAATTCTTTAATCTTTAACTATTTGCGTATCTCTTAATACAAAAATAGCTAATGCTAAGGCAAAATTGGAAAAAGTTAAGTAATTCTTTCTTAATTTTTAAAATTGACAAATATTTATTCAAAAACAACTATAGTATATTTAAAATTCATGACAACTATTTTCAGGAACTCATATTTATTAGACGATTCAAGGTGGAAACCTTTATCTAGTTTGTAATCGACTCTGGGGAATTACCAAAAGAAGAAAAAAAAAAAAGACTTTGGAGGAGGAAATAATAGTAAATTAAAATTACTAGTAGAATTTATGTAAGAACTGAGACGTCTTAGAAATGAGTTCTTTTTATCAATCCTTCGCATAAATAAATGTATTCTTTTAACATAAAATTAAATTATCCAACGTAACCATTCTAATACATTTGGAGGGTACGATGTTGTCTTCTAGATTTTTGTCTGGGATTACATGGCTTGGCGCTATTGAAGAAGCATAAACATATATTTCCTTTCTGACAGATTGCGTCAATGAAATTAGCTCCATGATCTTTTTGGCAGTCAGCCAAACATTGTTTTGCATCACATGAATCATCCAGAGTTTCTACTTCACATACTTCTGCATTTGCTGAGAGAATCTGAGTCATTACGAATATGCCTGCCAAAAAAAAAAAAAAAGGACTTGATAGAGAGAAACAAAATTGAAAATTCAACAAATTTGAAAAGCAAATAACGATGGTATACATACCGCAAATACAAGCAATGAGAAAAAAGGAATAGCGGGAAAATGCTCCAAAGTGTTCCATTATTATTGATGAAGAATTTATTTAGTGAATAAACTAGTCACTTCTCTTATCTTTTATACTAGAAATTGTGAAATTAGTTTGACCCATATACAATTAAACAAGGATTTACTTGCCAAAAACAATATGGAGAACATGGAAAATTGTTAATTTTCTTACCATGGAAAAGTTTGGTATATGATGTAATAATCCTTTTTTTTTTAATCTGTGTTACTTCAAGAAAATTGTTAATTTTCTTACCATGGGAAAGTTTGGTATATAATGTAAAAATTCAATTTTTTTAATCTGTGTTACTTCTGGAAAATTGTTAATTTTCTTACCATGGGAAAGTTTGGTATATAATGTAATAATCCAATTTTTTTTAAATCTGTGTTACTTCAAGAAAATTGTTAATTTTCTTACCATGGGAAAGTTTGTTAATTTTCAGAAACAATATTATCAATGGAGAAACTTGAGGTAGCAACCTCATGTTCACAATATTAAAGATATGCCATTTACATGCACAGCCAAGATTGGTTCTTCATTCATGAAAGTTCCCAATAATAATAATAATAAAAAAAAAAACTAAATATTTACCTATGTTGGATGCATATAAATTGGAACGATCACCCATTGCATGTACAAAATTCACAAAAAAGAAAAAAAAAAGAGAACCTCTAGGAAGACAAAGTGGTCATGAATACGGTGACAATTTTTCTCCCCTAAAAATCCCCTTTAAACTAGAAAAAGAGAAGACGTTATGGTGCGTTTCACATTTCAATATTCAAATTTGTTATCAAAATGAACAAAAAATGGATACCTTTTTGGAGATAGAAAGTCAACAAATTCATACACAAAAAGAGAAAATGTTAATATTGGTATTTTTTGCTGTCATTTTCTTTTTTTTTTGCAATGATCAAGAATTTAACTACTACATAATACATTCACTAGTCCAAAATTAAATAAGTGAATTTTTACATCAATGTACACTTATGGAGGAGAAGAAACTATAGGACATAAATTATATTTTACTTTTTCATTTTTACTCTTTTAGATATTATCAAACTACTCTTGAAATTTTAGCCATATTAAAATAAAGTCAATTAAGTCTCTTGAAACTCATAAATAGAAAGTGTAAATGAAGGGTAAAACTGAAATAAATTTTTAACATGTCTCATGAAGAATCAACAATTCACTTATTTTGGACATTGAAAAATTGCTCAAACATTCACTTATTTTGGATTAAAGGGAGTAATAATTTTTTAAAAACGGTAATGATGAAATGACTTCAATATTCTTTTTTATCTAAAATAAATTATATATATTTGTGTGGTAGTAAATCATTTCATTAAGTCTAAAATAAATACTTAATAAATATTATTAGGGAGAATACTCATAAAAATACCTGAAGTTTTACCGGATTACCAGTTGAGCATACTGAACTTTGCGGGGGTCCTATTACTCCCCGGACTTTTTTTTTTGTATTTTAATGGCTTATATCTGCCCACTTGGATCATTGTGTGTAAGTCACGCGCATTAAGCTCGTAAAAAGTGTTAAAAACGTTATAAACTCTTTTTTTTTGCCAAACAACCCCTTAATTTGCATTATAAACCTTTATTTTTTTTTTCCATTAAAATACTTACATAATTATATATATACTCATCGTATACAAACACTCCACCTACAGTGAGGAAAGTGACTAAAGTTTCAATTCCATAATCCTTCATTTCCATAATCATATATCTACTCACTGTATCTTTGGTCAATTACACACACTTCACGTATAGTGAAGACACTGTGTTGTTGATGTAATTGAAATTGAAATTGATGGGCAGTGGTTTTTTTTTTTTTTTTGAAATTGGGTCAAATTGATGTAATTGAATTTGGTGTATTGAAGATGACCCATTTGTAGGGGGTGTGTGATGAAATTGTGTTTAATTTCAATTCAACAATGGAGCAACCATGGTGAATACAATAATATGAATTGGGCCTGTTCAATGATATTGTTCGGATCAGAACTTGACAATTTTCAGTCCATTTTGATCTTTTTATCACTGTTTTGGGCCTTCTAGATCTACCTCTCTTGGATTTTTTTTTGTGTGTAGCTCCCACATCTGTGTGTGTATGTTGTGATTTTTGCGAGTCAATTTTCTCTGTGTGTGCATTTTCCGGTGAGGTGAGTGTTTTCCAATGATGTGTGTGTATCTGGGTGTGTGTTGTATGATCTCTATGAGTGTGTATGTGTATGTTTTGTGAGGTTTTCGAGAAGATGACCCATTTGGGTGTGTGTGTGATGAAATTGTGTTTAATTTCAATTCAATAATGGAGCAATCACGATGAATAAAATAATATGAACTAACTAAAAGCCAAATTTCAAGAATTAAGAATCAAAATTTTGGTGAAAAATCAAGATTTTTGTGATTACCAGTGTTTTGGAATTATTTGTAGTATTACCAGTGTTGTTTGTAGGAGGAATGTGGATGTAATGGTGAAAATGGAGAAGAAAGGGCGCGTGTGTCACACCTCCCAACGCCAAATCTGGGTATAGAGTTTCGGGGGGGGGGGGGGGGGGGGAGAGGGGGGGGGTAATAATTCCACTTTTAAAAAGTCTAGGGGGCAATAGGACCTCCGCAAAGTTCAGTATGCTCTATTGGAAATTTAGTTAAAGTTCAGGTATTTTCGTGGGTATTATCCCATATTATTAACGTTGACAAAATCTACTTAATAAATATTATTAAGGTCGATAAATTTTAAATGAGCTTGACTGAATGATTTAAAATTTTTAGTAAAAATTACATATATAACGACATGTTTACTAGAAATTACTAAAAGTCCAAACTTTTTTAAAAATCTCGCAAAATCCCATCATTTGGCCATTGATGATACATGTTAATTAACTTAGATACATATAAGGGATACATGTTTGAAGTAAACTAAGTGACACTTTTTAAGGGATGTAACAGATAAATTAGCAGTAAAAGTGCAATTAATCTAACTAATTATGGTTAAAACAAAATTAAATTCCACGATTTATGAAAATTATCTTTGTTATTCCACCATTCTAATCAAAAACAACATTCATAATCTGTTTGAAAATACCCAAAAAAATTACGGTTTCTTCAAAAGTTTCAGACGTCCATTTTTTTCTGATTTATTAACTTTGTTTGGTTATTTGAAATGAATATTTCAGTTTTGTTAAGTCATTTTGGTGTTTGGGTTAACGAAATTAATTATGTGGGCTATAAGAGCGATGAAATTGTGATCAGTGAGCATGTTACTTATGAAAAACTAATTTCGAAAATTGTCGGAGAACTGAAAATCGATGAGATCACAAAAAAAATTGAGGATCGTTATATTATTGAAGGAAATACTTGTCCGTTGATTCGTACCGAAATGAGTGTGAAGTTGTATATCGAGATTAAGAAAACTGAGCGTGATTTTGGGACGTATCCACTCATCATCACTACATTAGATAAGTTTGCTAGTGAAATGTTGTTTGATGGGAGTGTTGGTGTTGTAATGTGTTTGGAGAGTCCATCAAAAAGAGTTACGAAATTAATTAGTTACAAATCTAATTCTACTACTCCTTTGCCTTTGTTAGATAGGAAGGGAAACAAGATCATTATTGACTGCAAACATAGTGATGTTAAGGTTGGGCAAATCTACAAGGACAAGGGTACTCTGATTTCGGTTATGGCAAGGTTTGCAATTGAGCATTCCTTCAATTTCTATGCTAATAGATCGGACAAGAAAAGGTATATTATGATTTTCTATGTATCAGCTGTTGTTATTAAGCTGTACAGTAATGTTATGATGTTATGTTAATTAGGCCGAGATATATTTTAATTTTATGCTAAAAGATACTTTTTGCTCATCTTGTATCTAAGTTTATATATTGATGTCTAATTATGTATCTCATTGTATTTTAGTGTAATGTATATCTATATATGAAGAAATCATTAAAGTATTACATTAGATACATGTTGTGCAAGTTTGTGAGGTATATGTATCTAGTACTCTGTTGTTTGACAATAACTCAAGGTAAAAAAATTGAAGTTTTGTTTTAATTGATTCAGCTATGTTCTAGAAGAAGGACTGGATTGTGCCACAAGAAGTTATAGATGAAGTTGTGTTACCACCTAAATACAAACGTCCACCTGCAAGGCCAAAGAAAAACAGGCACAAGAAATCAAGTGAAACTATGACATCAAGCAATAATTGTTGCGGGAGATGTGGTTATGAAGGTCACAACAGGCGCACTTGCAACTTCTTTTCAAAGGAGGAGTGATAATGTGGTTGACTGATGAATAATGTTGAGTAGTTCCTCAGGATGTTGTTGGATTTTTAATACATATTCTTGTTTTTTTATAAAATTTTAAGAAAGACATATATCAAAATAAATAGCGTTTTTGGTCCTTTGCTAATTAGTTATATATTTTTTCATGATGTATTTTGTCGTGACACATCAATTAGAAATTAAGATATATTGAACTGACAATGTTATTAAATAGTCTATTCGTAGTTCTGCCATAGTAAATGATAGAAAATAGATATATTCTTATAGGATGTATCTCCTTTAAATTTATAGATACAAATTTATAAAATATGTATCGATTGTAAAATATAATTTGTCAATATTATTAAGATATAGTAATATAAGTTTTGCTTTAATTTGTTATGCAGGTTAGAGTCATACATGTAATCCTATTAACAAAAAGGGGTTGTAGATACATAAAAATGTATTAATTTGTTGGTTACTATGATTATATAGTAAAACATGTTTCCTTATAATAGATACATACAATACGGTAAGATGTATCTCGTATCAATTAATAGATACAAGTTTAAATAATTTGTATCACCTGTAAAATGTAATGGGTCAATAGTTTTAAGAGTTTAGTTCTATTAAGTTCCGTTATAATTTGTTATGCATGTTAGAGACAACAAGGATTACTACCCATATATTGTAATATATCTTTCTTTAATTTAGATACATAAAATTATAAAATACTGTAAAATATGTATCAAACACAATGTCTGTAAATAATGTAACTAAAAACATATAACGAAAACATAAATATATCTTTACATGCTTTAGCATTTCGTTAGAATATTAATGAAAATAGAAGTAATTAATCATTAAAGAAACTTAATGTATGTTTATCTAAACACTACTAACATCATCAAAACATCAACAAAGTTTATATCATCAACAACGTTTTTAATAGCCAACTAGTCAACAAATAAACAACTATTGAATACTCAAAACACGGTCGGTTTCTTTTGGTGTGAACTTGATCCTTGGCCTTCGTGGATCGTCATTCTCACTAAAGTATCCATTCTCTACTTTTTCAGATTCGTACTTGCACAAAAGACTAGCATATCTCAGATGATGGTATTGAGCATCAATTCCCGAATATGAAATGTCTAATTCTTCGCTTAGATACTCGGCATATAGTACACTTTGAAAAAACAATCTACGGTAGTGTATCTCTTGATTGAAAAATTCTTGTTCTTGTACTTCTACCTCAAGTAGTACATGATGACATCTAGATGTTGTTCAAATTGCAATCAAATGTAATATATCATACATCAGCCAACTGTAATGATTAAAACTAAAAGAGATACAAATTAAATGCTTTATGTATCTAATGTGATTAATGCAAGTGATAGAAAATTGCTTCAGATAATGAACAAGATACATATTAATATAGATAGATACATGTTATGTTATTATGTATCTAATACAAAATAAATTAAGGGTGCACTAAATTATGTACAACCATTCTGCTCCAAGACTAAACTAGCACTGATCAATATTAATAACAATTATCTTACAAGATAAATCATCCCATAATTCTTCAAGGAAAAAGTTGCACATATCCCTTTACAAGCTATAAATTACTGAACCTCTATCTCCTTTAACATCTACTAACAACATCATAGTGTTAGTTTATGATTTATAGGTGATTGGTTGCAGGATATAGAGCTCTAGTAATTTATAGTTTTACTTAAATAAAGAAGTCACATCTTAAGGTGACCTTCTCAGACACTATAGCGCCATCGCTCAATTTTCAATTTAATTACTTAAGAGCAGCCTGAGTTTTTCTGGAGGCTTTGCAATCTTTGAGCCTAAGCATGAGTTCTCTTAAAAATATTTGTCTTCTCTTTATGCATAGCTTAACATGATCTCATCACTCCCTATGATTTTGAAATTTGATTATTATAGAATAACATGATCTAAAATAATCAAATTTCAAAATAACAGAGTGATGAGTGATGACACATCAAGCTATCCACAAGTCGCAAAAAAAATTAGGCTGCTCTAAAACTACAGTATCACGTCAAGCTATACACAAAGACAATACAGCTAAAAAGCTCAGGCTGCTCTAAAATAGTAAATTTCATAATGGGACTACAGTATCACGTCAAGCTCCAATGACACAACGGTATTCCAAACGATCATGTCAAGATATAAACAAAGACAAGACATGCTTTAGGAAAACCTCAAGCTTATCTAAAATAACACATTCATAATCAATGAGACTACAGTTGAGTCAAGCTCCAATGGCGCCACAATATTTCAAACGATCACATTAAGCTATACAAAAATACAATACATACAAAAACCTCAGGCTACTCTAAATTAACCAAATTTTAAAATAACGTAGAGAGATATCAATCAACCTAATCTATTCAAGAAATAATACAGGTAACCGAAAAAAACAAACTCAAATCACTCTACAGTATACCAACAGATCACGTAAAACAAAAAAAATATAAATGATAAAATTAATTGAGATGCAACAAATCTACATTAAGACATTACAATATATACAAAAACTCTAAGAACGTCATGCATTAGATATAAGATAACACAAATGTATCTTTAAGCTTAAAAAATATGTATCTTAGAAGAAAAACATGTATCTTGTGTAATACGGCTTTCAATAAAATTTAAACAACATTGCATACATTTCAAAGTATTAACAGTAAGTCACAGATACAAATTAACACAACATGTATCTTAGAAAGAAAAACATGTATCTTAGAAGAAAAATATATATCTTTTTTCATAAGACTTTCATAAAAATTTAAACAACACTAGATACAAATCAAAGCATTAACAATAACTCACAGATACAAGTCAACGTAACATGTATCTATGTACTTATGAACTTGTATCTTTTGTTAGATTAAATTCAATAAAACATCAAAAACACAAGATACATATAAATTGGCAACAAAAAAATCATGTAAGCAATGAATTTCTAAACGTATCATACAAGTCAAAATATGTATCTCGACCTAATATTCAACAGATCTAAACATGCAATTACCTTGGGAAGCTCATATATGAAAATTGCTTCGACAATTATTCTTCTCTTGGCGGGAGTTTTACTTGCCGGACTGTTGGATCCCCTTTTCTTAGAACTACTTTCTTTTTTTTTTGTCCTTCTTATAATGTTTTTGCCGCAATTTTTCATAGTTTGGGGATCGTTTTTGTTCTTTGATCTATTTTCATCAAAGCCAACAAATTCATAATCAAAACTTTCGGGAATGAAGTTTACAACTTCTTGAGATTCTTTGATACTTTCTAATTGAGAAAACCCAAGACTAAAAGAAGGTTCCAAATCTTTATTCATAATGGTAATTCAAACAATGAAGCCTAAAAAATGAACAATCGAATAAATTGCCCAACCAAAACACTGAAATCCCACTTTAAAAAGGAATGGGCAAAATATTTTTTTGAAAAAAGAAAGAAAGTAAAAAGGATTAGAAGAAATAGAACCTGATTTTAGGAAGGGAAATTACCTTACTTCAAAGTTTTGAATTAGATGGAGAAAATTGATAGAAACCGTACCAGAAATTGTGGCGTATAGAGAGGAGAAGAAGTGGGTTATTTTTGGTAAAGGATCGGCTCTTAATTGTAGGTTTTAAGTTGTATCTCAACTTTACCAAAAAATATAAAATGTTGGGATTTAAGTAATTTTTTAGAAGTGGGGGGATTTTAAGAGGTTTAGAAACTTATGTTGTTTATTTAGGTAATTTTTTCAAATTTTTAATTATTAAATTTATGAAATTGAAATTGTATTTGGTTAATCTTTTTACCAAGAATAACTGAACCAATATTTATATTTTGTTATAAATGTATTTACATTATAGTGAATGTCTATCAAGATCTATCAAGATCTACTTTGATATCTATTAGGATTTGAAGCATCTGTCTTTTACTCAGACTATGAGTAAATTTTCCCTATAAATAAAGGGGTTTTGTGCATTGTATTGACAATCTTATGATCTCTCATCCCTCAAGAAGTAATAAGAATTACTCTCTTTTCTCTCTCTACTCTTCTTCTTTGTTCTTTATTATTTTATAACATATTTGAATATATTACATTTTTAAAAGCGCTAAAAAAATAAGTTATAAATTATTCCCACTAAAATATGCAATATATTGTATTTTTAATATGTGTCACCCCAATGAATATAAAATACAATGATAATAGAATTTAAGGTGGGGCACCCCTGCTTACTAGTGGCAAAACTCCCTCTTATATATCTACTAGACAAGCATGACCCGTGTCAGCACGGACCTAACATTAAGATATTTATTTGTCTTTTCAATCTTGATATATTTAAATAAAAAATTTTAATAAAAGGATTGCATATGTTTTCTAGGATTCATCCGGAATCTAGCATGAGTTCAACATATGTTATTAATATACGTTACTTTTCTTGTCCAAATTTTTGTGGCATTGATAGTCAATTATATTTTAAAAATAATTTAAGTTTTTAATTATTTTGATTTATAATACTTTTCTTCTGTTCCAATTTCAGTGACATTAATATAATTTCAAGAGCCGACCAAATATTTTATATCTTTTAAATTTTTTAAGTTGTTGATTAATGTGATTTCTAGTATTTTTCATGTAATTTTTTTGAAATATATAACATATTTTTTTTTTTAGATATTTTAAGTTGTTTACAATTGTAATTTATAATACTTTTTATGTAATTTTTGAATAATATATGTTATTCTCCTTGTCCAGAGTGTTGTGTCGACAATAGCCAATTATATTTTTCAAATAATTTAAATTTTTGATCATTGTGATTTATAATATTTTTTCTATCTCAACTTATGTGGCACAATGCTTAAATGACCATAATAATTAATCAGGGGTAATATAGTAAAATCACGACTGAAGTAGCTGAAGCAGAAATCAGTCAATTTTTTTTTAAAAAATTGTTAATTATTGTTATTTACAGTACTTTTTATTCCATTTTCAAATAATATATGTTGCTTTATATCTTCTTCTGTCCCGTCCCAATTTATGTGACACTAATATAATTTTGATAGTAAATCAAATATTTTATGTTGACATATCATTTTGTTATTCTTATTTTTCTAATACATAAATGACTTATAATAAGGAGTGATATAGTAAAATTATCGTTCGAAAGACGAAAATTTAATTTAAAACATTAAGAGTTAATTTCGCATTTTATGTCTATTTTATTTTTCATGAAATATTATTTATTTTATTAATACCTAGATGACTCATAATAATTAATTAAGAGCGATTGATTATGTTATTACTATAAAAATTAATATAATTTTATCATGTCCAATGGTAATCATCTATAATTCACCGAAATAGTATATTAATTAAATACGGGATGCTATATTTGCATATGCAAAATATGGTATTATTAAACATTATTGGATAGTGCATTATATTTATCTTTCACAATAATAAAATTTTAATATATTTGTTTTTTATTTTTAACTTGATACATATTGACCCAACACAAATTCTAAGAAAATATTCATTAGAAATTTATTTTATTATATTAAATTTATTAGTTTTTTACTTTAAAAATTTAAAGTTAAGTTTAAATATTAGTATTTCTATACAAGAAAAAAATAATTTTAAAATTTAAATTTACTAATAAATAAATAAAAAGATTAATTTTTTATATAAAATTCAATTAAAATAATAAAATTGATTTACTTTAAATTTTTAGTTGCAATTAATTAAGATAATTTTTTATTTTGTCATGATTTATGCTGCACCGATAAAATTTTGAGAGTTGAATAAAACTTTTATCTATTTTTAAAAAAGTATTTTAACTTATTAATTATTGTGATTTATAATAATTTTTATGTAATTATCAAATAATATATTTACTCCTTGCTTCCCAATTTATGTGGCTTTGATACAATTTTGAGAGTCAACTAAAATTTTTATATATCTTTTAAATATTTTAAGTTGTTAATTATTATGATTTGTAGTACTTTTTTTTATCTCAATTTATGTGGCATTGCTAAAATAATGAGAGTCAATAAAATTTCTATATGTGGCAACAAATTATTGTGATTTGTGGTAACAAATTAGTTTTGAACATGATAGCTAATTAAATAAATAATTATTTTTTACTTCCAATATGTAGTTATAGTTAATTAATATAAATTAATAGAATATATTAAATATTTAAATTATTATGATGAAATAATGGAATTATTATATATTGGGGCATGGTATGTAATTTAGTAGGAGTAGAGGTTTTTTTTGGTAAGAGTCAATAAAATTTTTGTATGTCTTTTAAATATTTTAAGTTATTAATTATTGTGATTTGTGGTAACAAATTAGTTTTGAACATGATAGACAATTAAATAAATAAATACAAATTTACTTTCAATATGTAGTTATAGTTAATTAATATAAATTAATAGAATATATTAAATATTTAAACCATTATAATGAAATAATAAAATTATTATATATTGGGGCATGGTATGTAATTAAGTGGAAGTAGTTGATTTTTTGGTAATTGCAAGAGGTGGTCGAAACCACCTCTTCTATATAATAGAAATACTAGAGGTGCATGACCCGCGTCAGCACGGACCCAACATTAACATATTTATTTGTCTTTTCAATCTTGATATATTTAAATAATTTTTTTTAACAAAAAGATTGCATATGTTTTCTAGGATTCATCCGGAATCTAGAATGAGTTCAACATATGTTATTTTAATATGTATTTAGATAATTTAAGTTGTTAACTATTGTAATTTATAATATTTTTATGTAATTTTTTAATTAACATACGTTACTTTCTTGTCTAAATTTTTGTGGCATTGATAATCAATTATATTTTAAAAATAATTTAAGTTTTTAATTATTGTGATTTATAATACTTTTCTTCTACTATCGTAATTTATAATACTTTTTATGTAATTTTTGAATAATATATGCTACTCTCCTTGTCTAAAATTTTGTGCCGACGATAGTCAATTATATTTTTTTAAATAATTTAAATTTTTGATCATTGTGATTTATAATATTTTTTCTATTTCAACTTATGTGGCACAATGCTTAAATGACCATAGTAATTAATTAGGGGTGATATAGTAAAATCACGACTGAAGCATAAATGTCTTAAATGACTTACAACAACTAATTAGAAGTGACATAACGAAATTACTATAAAAAATACTTTTGAAAAATTTAAGTGGACCTCATATAAGACTTCAAGTTAATTTGAAACATCAAGAGTTAATTTATCATTTTTATATCTATTTTATTTTTATTAAATATTATTAATTTTTTAATACTTAAATGACTTATAATAATTAATTAGGGGTGATATTTAGTAAAACTATGGTTGAAGTAGCTGAAGCAGACATGCCATAAACATCTATTTTAATTTTTTTTATTAAATAGTAGTAATTTTTAATATATAAATGACTTATAATAATTAATTAGGAGCGATATAATAAAATCACGATTGAAGCAACTTAATCAGACATGTCAAAAATATTTATTTTATATTTTTTAATTAAATATTAGAGAAAATACCCAATTATCCCCCTGAACTATACTCACAAGGGTTATGCCACACCTCAACTTAAAGGGGGTCCTATTACCCCCTGAACTAATTAAAAGTGGAATTTTTACCCCCTTAGTGCCTATGTGGCACACACATATGCCTACGTGAACATTTTCGTGTATTGTGCCACATATGCACTAAGGGGGTGAAAATTTCATTTTTAATTATTTCAGGGGGTAATAGGACCCCATTTAAGTTGAGGTATGACATAACTCTTTTGGTATAATTCAGGTGGGTAATTGGATATTATCTCTAAATAGTATTTATCTTTTAATACATAAATAACTTATAATAATTAATTATAGGTGATATAGTGAAGTTATGGATTCAATATTATTAATTTTTCAATACATAAGTGACTTATAATAATTAATTACGGGTGATATATTAAAATCACGATTGAAGCAGCTGAAGTAGAAATCAGTCAACATTTTAAATTTTTTTGTTAATTATTGTTATTTACAGTACTTTTTATTTTATTTTCAAATAATAGATGTTGTTTTATATCTTCTTCTGTCTCGTTCCAATTTATGTGGAACTAATATAATTTTGATAGTCAATCAAATATTTTATGTTGACATATCATTTTATTATTTTAATTTTCTAATACATAAGTGACTTATAATAAGGGGTGATATAGTAAAATTATCGTTTGAAAGATGACAATTTAATTTAAAACATCAAGAGTTAAATTCACACTTTATGTCTATTTTATTTTTTATTAAATATTATTTATTTTATTAATACCTAGATGATTCATAATAATTAATTAAGAACGATTGATTATGTTATTACTATAAAAATTAATATAATTTTATCATATCCAATAGTAATCATCGATAACTCACCGGAGTAGTATACTAATTAAATACGAGATGCTATATTTTGCATATGCAAAATATGATATTATTAAACATTATTGGATAGTGCATTATATTTATCTTTCACAATAATAAAATTTTACTATATATTTTTATTTATTTCTTTTTAACTTGATACATTGACCCAACACAAATTCTAAGAAAATATCCATTAGAAATTTATTTTATTAAATTAAATTTATTAATTTTGTACTTTAAAAATTTAAAGTTAAGTTTAAATATTAGTATTTCTATATAATAAAAAAAAATTTAAAATTTAAATTTACTAAAATAAATAAATAAATAAATAAAAAGATTAATTTTCTATATAAAAGTCAATTAAAATAATAAAATTGGTTTACTTTAAATATTTAGTTGCAATTAATTAAGATAATTTTTTATTTTGTCATGATTTATTCTGCATCGCTAAAATTTTGAGAGTTGTATAGAACTTTTATCTATTTTTTAAAAAAGTATTTTAACTTGTTAATTATTGTGATTTATAATAATTTTTACGTAATTATCAAATAATATATTTACTCCTTGGGTCCCAATTTATGTGGCTTCGATACAATTTTGAGAGTCAACTATTTTTTATATATCTTTTAAATATTTAAAGTTGTTAATTATTATGATTTGTAGTACTTTTTCTTTTGTCTCAATTTATGTGGCGTTGCTAAAATAATGAGAGTCAATAAAATTTCTATATGTCTTTTAAATATTTTAAGTTATTAATTATTGTTATTTCTGGTAATAAATTAGTTTTGAACATGATAGCCAATTAAATAAATAATTTTTTTTTACTTCCAATATGTAGTTATAGTTAATTAATATAAATTAAAAGAATATATTAAATATTTAAACCATTATGATGAAACAATGGAATCATTATATATTGGGGCATGATATGTAATTAAGTAGAAGTAGGTGGGTTTTTTGGCAATTACATGAGGGGACGAAACCACCTCTTCTATATAATAGAAATATCTATAATATATATCTATATCTATATCTATAATCTATATCTATAATATATTAAAAGTGTGAAGACCCTTAGAAAAGTGATTTGATCTTTTTGCCCTTCATTAAAAGACTCTTCTTTAGACAAAACTGTCTTTTCAAATTTTTTTAATTTATTATTTAATTATTTTTTATTTTATTAACTAGACTTCCTAAAATATATGTAATTCCTAAAATATATGGTAGGAGAATTAATTAATATTTTTTTTTCTACTAGACTTTCTAAAATATATGGTAGGAGAATTAATTAATATTTTTCTTTCTACTGTTCAATTTGAAAAATACTCATAAATATTGAGATGTACGTTGAATTAGAGAACAAACCGGTTTGCTTATTGGGAGAATATGATTGATGCTCATCTAACTTGATTCGATTGCATGTCTAGATTGGTGGATACTTGATTTTCTAACCCTCAACTTCTTCACTGTTTTGGTCAGCACAATAGAATTCAATATTTGTATATTATATATATGTATGTATATATATATATATATATATATATATATATATATATATATATATATATATATATTCTTTGTTTTCATTCAAAATCATTCTTTAGGGTCAAAATTTTCGCTCAGACAAGAATTAGTTGGATTAAAATCGAAGTTTTGTGATCACTATTATACTTTTTCTTATAGTTTACAGGCCGTAGATGAATGTCGGTTGGCTTTGAAGAATTTCTTGTGCAAAGGTTAGGTTTAATTGTATTGTTTTGATATCTTTATTATCTTATTATTTTATTTTAATTTACAGATATTCGATGAATGTGGGTCGACTTTGAAAATATTTTTTAGGTAAAGGTTATGTTTAATTATACTGTCTGATATCTTTATTATTTTATTATTTTATTTTAATTTACAGATGCTAGATGAATGTGAGTCGGCTTTGATTTTTTTTTTTTAGGTAAATGTTAGATTTAATTGTATTATCGTAATATCTCTATTAGTTTGTTATTTTGTGGCAGTTTACAGCTTGTAGATGAATCTCGATCGACTTTGAGAAGTTCGCGTGTGTAAAATTTAAGTTTATTTGTATTATTTTGATATCACTTTTATCGTATTATTTTGTTGCAGTTTACAAGTGATAGATAAATGTTGGTCGGCTTTGAGGAATTTTTTTATGTAAAGGTTAGGTTTAGTTGTATTATTTTGATATCTCTATTATCGTACTATTTTGTTATTGTTTACAGGTGATACCGTGATAGATGAGTGTCGTACGATTTTGAGAAATTTTTTGTGTGTAAAGATTAGATTTAATTGTATTATTTTGATGTCTCTATCATTGTATTGTTTTGTTGCAATTTACATATGGTGAATGAATGTCGATCGAATTTTAAAAATATTTTTGATAAAGATTAGGTTTAATAAATAAATTCTCAATCTTTACATACTCAAAATATATTAAATTTAATTATTATATTCATCTTTATTATTTAAATAAATATCCTATTTAGTGTAATATTTGAACTCATTAAAATGAGATACACGCGCAAGACACGTACACCTAAACTAGTATAATAAAAAACTAGACTAAATTCAATGTTCGAACTCAATGGCGATATTAGATTTTCGAAAATAGATTGTTTTCACAAAATTAACCTTTGAGACCTAATTTTAGTAATTTTCGAGTCAAGGGTCGAAATGAGATCCAAAATCCATAAAATTGAAACAACCACGCTTCCAGCTCAAAATCGATGTTCTGAATCTGCTAGCACAGTCCACTTTGCGATCCGACACACAGAACAACAAATATTGATCGAAGTTAACTATGAAACCTTTCCAACCGATAAAAACCACAAATTTACACAAATCATTTCGAACCGCATCGGAAACTATGTCAACCATCCCCACACCCCAGAAATAACACACAGCAACCATAGGGAGGGGTAAATAGATCAAAACACATAAAAAGGGGAAGGTTCACAGAATCGTCACTACATATTAATTACTTTTTAATGAGTGTACGTGTTAGAACTCGTCTTAATTCTTTACTTGCTGGACCAAAGAGGTAGAAAATAGAAAAAGGGACTAACAATGAAGATTTGACGCTATCCCCCCTCCCCCCACATCATCTAATAGCTTGACCTTCCAGAAATAGCTAATCTGGAATCAAAGTTAAGGATCAATAACACAAACACCCATAGACAGACCAATTTGCGTGGTGATATCATCTATCTAGGGGACCAACCATTTAGGTGAACTAATTTCCCAATTTTACATGCTAAGCATTAGAATAAATCACTAGTACACATGATGTTGTATTACTGATTTTTTTTCTCTTCCTACTGAGCAGTTGTCTTAAACACAGATGGTCAAACAGTGCATTTTTTCACAAAGAGGCATTCCAAGTCAAAATATTGATATAGATTGGCTTTATTGGATCTGGATGGAATAAGTCGCTATTCAAATGATACGCTAAATAACACGAACTCACTTTAATACTTTCTACTCTTGAAAAGAGCACATCAAGTAGAGAAAGATGTGCCTACAATAAAACTACTACACCAACCAGTAAAGCTAACAAAAAGTGGGGTATGAAAACTGAACTAGATCATACTTGTATAATTTATTAAAGAAAAATTCTCCAATTATTATTGTCAATGAATATTTTACTTTTAGAATTTCATGTTCACTCTTCACAAAATGACTTCTCGTATTTGTTTCCATTCGCTGACCGGTTAAATTCCCATTCTGTTATATCACACAATTAAGCAGCCTAGCTACTTAAATATCTGATTGTTAGAATGTACGCCACTGCAGGCAATTTTCATCTCGAAAAAGAGGTTAATTGTGAATGACCATAATTTCAAGCACGATAGCAAGTGCAGCTAAGGAAAAATATTCAATTTGCAGAAATACTAAAACAAGGAAAGGAGAGCAGCACCATCTTTGAACTGGACCTCATATCAAGCAATGGAATTTCATGGGTGTCTCATAACATGAAATATGATTTCACCATTCTGTTTTTCGTTAACGTACATGTGTTAATCACATCTTCTAACTCCATAGACAAGTAGCATAAGATGCTAAAGGTACATAGAAACATAGCAGTCTGATCTAAAATAGTATTCAAAGATTTCAACAAGCTGACACCAGGGCAAATGCTCGCACAGGCTCCCATTATCCTGCATGGAGAGTTCGCTAGATTCTTGACAGTGCAACAAATAATTTTCAACCGCACCAAAATAAGATCACTGGAAATATTGAGTAGATTGATTACTTACGTAAACCTGATATCAAATACCTGCACACTAAACATACATATTTGATATAACCTTTAATGTTCCTGTGGCTGTTTTTCTTTTCTTTGGGGTCGAGATCTTCTCGATCCCTTTGGACTTCCATCCCATGTCCCCGTAAACAAGTCCTTGTACTTCTCTAGTAAGCGATCCTTCTGATCGAGAAAGCCTAGCACCTCATATGTATCAGCTACTTTCTGCACGATTGACTTGTCAGGGGGTTTCCGATCAAATGCTTCTAAGCCCTTGAATAGCTTAATAAGATCCTCAAGCATGTGATTACGGTAATATACAGAAATCATAAGACTACACAACCGCCAGGGCACAGAATGCAGATCGGAACCGATTTTCTTATTCCAAAACTCATGTGCCTCTTTTGCCCTGTGGTCCATATCCAGTGATTTAATTAACTGCTCATACGTCCCCATTGTATTTCCCTGACCCTTGCTTAACATCCACTTAATGACCTGAACAATTCTATGCCATTGTTGCTCTTTCTCTAGTTTGAGCAACACCTGCTTTAGGGATCCAATAGGGAAATTCTGCTCCCATGCAACCCACGCATCAAGTGCACCATATACAGCTTCCTTACTATCCTTTAGATCAAGAAGAGCATTTACAAGAAAGCTAATCTTGTCCTTCCTCGAGACATTTTCTCCTACTTGGGGTTTGTGTTCGCCTCCAATGGGTTTTTTTGCAAAGGAAGAGAGAGATTTATAGCCAACTTGATCACGAGAGGACCCTATTGTCTCTGCATCACCCCTTTTGGGGATTGAATGCTGCACATCTGTACTGTAACTGTAGGTGAGGATGGAAGTTCTATTCACTGTAAGTTGACTAACTTGTCTAGCCAGCCTTGTAATTATTGTCAATTTGAACATCATATGTAGCCTGGCATTCAAGTAAAAACAACAAGGTATCAATGCATGAATTATCAGAGCAGAAATTTTCTGGACATAATCTGCATTGCCAGTTGCCACGACAGTAAAGCACCAGTTATTTTAAAAGTCAGTAAGCTCCAACACTTGAGAATGCATAAAATAACAAAAGAAATTGTATAGCAGTTAGAAATAACTAGATTCAAAGGCAAACAGCAGAGTGCAATCATAAGTCCTTTGCAGAAAAAGTTAGACATTGACCCATATTGAAGAAATTCGCCAAACTACAACTGGGGTAGTGGCGCTTTTTGAAGTGCCAGTACATTATGAACCCAAGGCTTGGGACCTTGCAAGTTATGGCCAGCAGTTAAGGGGGGGACTCAGGGGAATTCCATCAACATGGAATAAGACCATGTGGTAGAAGGGCCCCTAGCTAAGAGACCAAGTGACATTTATGTTAGCATGTTACTCACGTATCTTGATTCAATTCATTTCAGCCTAATTACATTTTGGATTAATTAGACATAACCCATTTATTTGAACTTATTAAACTTAAATAGAGAATCCCATTTAACACCTATATATCGTAAAACTTTATCGATGTCTATTTGGAATCTGAAAATGTTAAAAAATCTATAAATAAAAGACTCACTTGGCATATAGTTTCGTACATTACATGATACCCACATGTTCCATATTAGTATATCTTGTGCATCTCCTTGTCAACAAATCAAGAGAAAGCAACAAAATTATCTAACGCGAATGTTCAAATATTTTGGGCTGCAAAAGGAGAGTTCATATCGAAGTGCCCACTTTGATTTGACTGATAAAGTTCTTTTAAGTTTAGAAGTTGGGCCTCCAAAATATACATGTGTGATCCACAATTTTTCTCTAAAAACCCATCTATGATGACCCAAAAGTCAGCAAGATCTAATCTAACGACCTAGAAATGGCCAGCATCAATGTTGCAAACAACGGATAGTAAATCTAATTGCTACATAGGACATAACGGAGCAAACAAAAGCAATATCTTGTGCAAGTGATGTCAGACTATTAGGAAATGGGAAATTCATACTTTGATATGTCATATGAAGTGTGTTAATCAGTTGGGGTAATTGAGTATGAATACTAAATTTTGTACTCTGTAGTAATAGGAGAACTGATTTTGCAGTTGGCTGGGCAGTAGGAGTGGAATAACTGACACTCAACCTTCTTTCCTAAGAGCAAGTGCTATTATTTTGTGCTTTATCAATATTGGCTAGACACTGTACAACAACAAACAACAACAAACCCAATGTATTCCCACATAGTGAGGTCTGGGGAGGGTAAGATGTACGCAATCCATACCACTACTCCCGGGGAAGTAGCAAGGCTGTTTCCGATACACCCCCGGCTCAAGACAAGGAATAGTAATCAAAGTCATACCAAAAAACCTGGAACAAGACAAAACATAGAGACGCCACATACAGGGAAAGAGTAAACAAAGACTAGTAAACAATCGTAATACTACAAGCAACAAGAAATCATAATAAGAATACTACACCCACCAAGTAATGCCCTAACCTACCTACCCAAAATGGCACTAGCCTTCCATCCTAATACACGTCCTCCAGATCTTCCTATCTAGGGTCATGTCCTCAGTAAGCCGTAACTGCTCCATGTCCCGCCTAATCACCTCTCTCCAGTACTTTTTCGGCCCATCCCTGTCCCGTCTGAAACCATCCAAAGCAAGCCTCTCACACCTACGAACCGGTGCCTCCGTGCCCCTCCTCATCACGCGTCCGAACCATCTCAAACGAACCTCCCGCATCTTGTCCTCCACCGAAGCCACTCCAACCTTTTCTCGGATAGTCTCATTCCGAACTCTATCACCCCTAGTAAGCCCACATATCCAACGCAACATCCGCATTTCCGCCATCTTCAATTTCTGAATGTGAGAGTACTTGGCTGGCCAACATTCTACTCCATACAACATGGCCGGGCGGACTGCCACCCTGTAAAATTTGTCTTTAAGCTTGGGCGGCACCTTCTTATCAGACAACACCCCCGAGGCGAGCTTCCACTTCATCCATCCGACCCTGATACGGTGAGAGACATCCTCGTCAATCTCACCATTCCCCTGAATCATGGACCCAAGATACTTGAAACTATCCCTCTTACACACCACCTGAGACTCCAACCTTACTACCACGTCATCCCCCTCCCTCGAGCCATCAAACTTACATTCCAAATACTCGGTCTTGCTCCTACTTAACCTGAACCCTTTAGACTCAAGGGTCTCTCTCCACAGTTCTAATTTATCATTCACACCCCCTCGAGTCTCATCAATCAAAACCACATCATCTGCAAAAAGCATACATCAGGGCACCTCGCCTTGAATACGCCGCGTCAACACATCCATCACCAAAGCAAACAAAAACGGGCTAAGAGTAGATCCCTGATGTAACCCTGTCAGGACAGGGAAATGTTCAGAATCACCACCCGCTGTCCTCACCTGGGTCTTAGCTCCATCATACATGTCCTTGATTGCTCTGATATACGCCACCGGGACCCCACTCACCTCCAGGCATCTCCAAAGAACTTCCCTAGGGACTTTGTCGTATGCCTTCTCCAAGTCGATAAACACCATGTGCAGATCCTTCTTTCTTTCCCTGTACTGTTCCACCAGTCTCCGAACCAGGTGAATTGCCTCCGTCGTCGAGCGTCCGGGCATAAATCCAAACTGGTTCTCCGAAATAGAGGTTCTTGAAATCTGTTTTGATATCTCTGCGGGCTATTAATCTCTGTTTCTGCATATTCAAGTAAATTTCTCAATATGGAATATTAGTCATTTGACTCTGTCGTTAGATTTATATGACATTCAACTCAAGCTAGAGGAGAAAGTTCCTGTGAATTACTCCATTCAATAGGTTCAGTACTCTACTTTTGATCCTTGAGAGTGCATATGATATGATATGATATCCACCTTTTAAATTCCGGGGATAACCAAGCCAAAATTTCGATCTGGAACATACCAACGACTTTGGTTGGTACCAACAATTAGTCTGTGTGTGTATGAACATTAGAATGTTAGAATTATTTATTTAATGTGACTTAACATTAATTTTTTATTAAGTTAAAGTAAAACGGGCTGATGTTATTAGTTGGTGGACAAGACACAGGTCGTGTATTCATGCGGATTTCATATGGGCTTGTATCCATTTCATGTTATTGGTGTGGGCTGGCAATAGTGTAGGCATGTAGTAGACCTGTAAGCCCATAATGGGGGTGCACTAGGCTAAGGCTAGGTTCCCTGTCCTGACTTTAACATAAGACGTATTCTCATAAGCTGCTCATAAGCAAAGGAGAGGAAGACTTAGCGTTGTTCGTCTTCGGTTATGGGATACAATGGAGGACAAAGGTACGCACCTTTCCTCTCGCATATTCCGCTACTTTATAGGTGTTCTTGGTTTATGTGAATTTGTGGTGTGTTTCTCTGTTGATTTAACACTTGGTATCAAAGCTTTCACATAGATCTTGAACCCTATTACTCAGTTCATGAGAAAAATAATTGAAAATAATGATCGTGACGCACTCCATCTTAAACCTAAATTTGAAACGATTTTCTTTTTTCCTTTTGGCTGTTGACTTCGTTCTGATTGCTGCACACTAATTTATTCCATATTAAAAAGGGTGTACATATGATTAAGAGTCGGTCGATTGTCAAATCAATTGGATTTGGGAAAGCGGATGAAACCAAATCAATTGGATTTGGTTTTTAGAAATTGTGGCATAGTTTTCGGGTTCTGGGTAATGGAACAGTTGTTTCCGTTCGATGTGAAACTTAATCAACGAAGTGCTGTTAGTTTAAAAGAAAATTGTCTGGAGCTGTAATTGCAAAAAAATGATTGTCTTCATTGACAAAGTTTTCCACTGCTTTATACCTTGTCAAAAGTAAATAAATATAATTGGTAGTATTTGCAAATTAAAATTGTTACAGAATTTTTTCACTATCTTGAAAGGCGAAATCGTACTTTAAAAGACATGATGAGTATCTAACTTACTGAGTTCTCTGGAGTGAAGCTATTAAAACATCCATGTACATTCTTAATTGTGAACCTTCCAAGTCAGTCCCTAAAACCCCGTTTGAGTTGTGGGCCAATAGAAAACCCAATTTAAATCATTTTCGAGTTTGGAGATGTCCAAGGTAAAGATAAATAAAACTGAACCTAGAGCCTCGCGCTGTTTTTTCATTGGTTATCCAGCTCATTCTAAACGATACAGGTTCTACTGTCCTACAAGGGAAGCCAGAATAGTTGAATCTTAAAATGCAAAATTTCTTGTATGTGGGACTATCCTAGACTCCGTGGGCATAAATTTATCGATTAAACAAGCATTTAATGTATTTAATTTCGTACATGAGATGATTTTTGGAATTGTTGAAGAGCATGCATTGTAAGCCCCGTTTTATGATAAATTTTATATAAACTATGAGGTTGTTTTCTCTAAACTTGAATTGTTTTCATGTATACATGTGTTATTAGTTTGAAAAGTTATATGAAAGCATGATTTGCATGATTTTGTTATGAAACTCATTGTCCTAACAATGTTATGGATTGTTATTGTTTTATGAACGAATGAAAGGAGTTTTTCTTGATTTACAAATACTCATGTTTCCTAATAAAGAATTTGCATGTGATTGATGAAAGAAATGACCATAAAGTATTGAAAAGGGAATAGTTTGCATAAGTTTTCATGTGTTTTGAAACAAAAACTTCCTCATGTGATGTTTTGACTAAGGAGATTCAACAGGACGTGGCATAATTTTAGATTACTAAGGACATGATCGTAGATAGAAAGTTGTGGAGGACGGATTAGGATAGAAGGTTAGTATGCAGCAACGCATTGTCTTGTTATCCGTCCACGCTAGTAGTTATAGTATTTCTCCGGTAGTTTCTTTTCCTTCGATTTCTGTTATTATTTCTTGTTGGTTGTACTTTGACTCTCATATTATTTTGTTGTAGTTTCTTTTTTGTTACATGTGTTGTTTTTGTACTTCTGTTGCTTCTTTTTTGGACTACTTTGGAAGATTTTTCTCAAGTCGAGGGTCTATTGGAGACAGCCTCTCTAAGGTCTGCATACATTCTACCTTCCCAAAACCCACTGTGTGGGATTATATTTGGTTAGCTTTTGCAGTGTATGAGAAAGGAACGAGCTGAATGAGAATATCTTTCTTCCTGTCTCTCTCTTTCTTCCTATCTCCCTCTCTTCTTCCTTCTTTGTTCGGATTTGTCCATTGTTGAGCTCACTAGAACTCTTCCTATTGTTGCACATTCTTTTGTTGATAAGGTAAAAGTTAGCTTAGTCATCAATCATTTCACCTATATATTCCAGATTCATTTACAGTCAAACAAAATGTTTATGAAACAAGATAGCAGTCACACAATGTATTCAACCTCTTGGCAGCTCTCCAAACACAAAATTCGAACACCAAAGACAGTCACATAGTATTTTTTTTAGATGACAGTCATTCAATACAATGCCAAAGGACTGCTTATCTCAGTTGTGGAAAATTTTCAGCTTGAGCGAGCTGAAAAGGCGTACCCAAAAGCACCCCACACTTGCTTATAATCAACTCCCAATGTCTCCTGGTTACTCAGACTGAGTTTATCACTCAAGCAATTCGTCGAACACGTCATATGCATAATACAGTTAACGTATCACAAGCAATAATAGCAGGTGCCGACCCGCACAATTACAGTGCAACGACGAAAATCAAACCACAATATATTATGTATTAATCGCAAAATACTTTCAATTTACAGGGGTTAGTGGAGTTGGGAAACAGGGGCTGCCTAGTGCAAGAGAGAAAACAACAAGGAGAGGAATGAAAAAAGTACGTACCTGGTGATCGCCGGTAGTGGACTGAAGTAACTGGAGGTATTGCGTGCGGTGGTGTTTGGGTCTGAGACTCTGAGTGCAAAGGAAATACTAACAAAAACAGAGACGGGGTTTTCTCCTCCGCTTGGCAGGGTTACCTCGAGAATTTTTGCATTTCTCTAGTTTAAATTTACTAATTTATATTTATAACTTATAATAAGAGATTTGTCTTCGATAAATGTTACTACTACTATTTATTAATAAAAACCATGATTATGTTTCATTTTCTTGGTATTACTCTTATATATAAATGATGAATGGATGTATTACTATTTTATCTTTTTGTGTAGTATATTAATTCTTTATTTATAAGTAATTATTATTATTATTATTATTGCTATCACTATTATTATTATTTTTATTATTATTATTACTAATTTTAGAGTTGTGGCTTTATCTGTTTCGAGGCAGTTCACAAGCAACACAAAATGGTATGTACTTAAAAACTGTTTTTGTTTTTTATGTATCTTTGCCCTTTTCTATATGTTTGCTACTGAGTTATGTTTTTCTGAACTAGGACCATTTGTTTAATATTTCAATGTCACTTTTATTTGTTGAGATTCTTGATTTTCAGATTGAATAAATGTGGTATGTCTTAAGAATGGATTAGGGTCCAATTAATATAGAGGTTCATATTGATCAGATAAAGGATCGATGGTTTGATTATATGTACATGTATAATATGTGACCGAAATCAACCAATCATGAACACGATTGAAATATGAAATGCGTATACATAAATTGACTCAACAGAAATATTTGACATGTAAAATAAGACCATCAAATATTGCGTAATGAGGTTAAAAAGGGTTCAAATTGCAAAAGCCAATAGTACCCGAGGCTCAAAGTCTTCTGTAAGCAAGATATTTGCAGCCTTAATATCTATGTGAGTTTGTTGGAATGTCCATTAATCCGTCCTTTATAATTTGTTCGTTTGATTTTGCATGGACAACCAATTTACGACATCTAAACTTTCACTTCGCTTAACTACATAGTTCAAAAGGAAGTTGTTTGTATGGATCAACAATGTTGGTTTTTGTATGGATCAACAATGTTGGTTTCAAAGCTTTGAATTTTTGTTCGGCATATACTTTTCTTATTCAAATGGATATTATATGTACAAATATCTAAGGTAGTGAAGTTCTTTGTATGGATCAACTGGGTTGGTTCAAAAGTTTTGAATTTTCGTTCGGCATATGCTTTTCTTATTCAAACTGACGTTATACGTACAGATATGTAAATTATTTCTACCACTTGATACATTTCATGACAAAGGAATCGATAGCGTAGATTTTCCAGCCGGCTGTAACATTTTTCGGTTGCTGTCTTGCAATGGTCGATATTCTTCCATCCCGTACTGGCAGATTTTACCAGTTCTTTCCCCTTTTATTAGTTATATTGATACCTAATTCATCTTCTATTTTGACAATGCAACAACGGATACCATAATGGATCAGAGGCTTTTTGTGGACTCCATCACAAAAGAAACTACAGGCTGCAAGGTTTAGGTAGTTGACAAGTTTCGCCCTCGCAAGAGCAAAGACTCATCTGTCCATTTTCACACAATTCTTGTGCAAGATGAACGAGTAAGTTTCTCTCCATATCCACTCCCTAAATACTCAAGGTGATACCTGCAAAATGTCTGTCATGAAGAAATAAATGTGCACCTTGGAAAAAGATACATACTATTACCTACGACGGAATTCCTCTTACAATTTAGTTCTATCAGTAACTCCTATTTAATGTACTATCTTTTACCTTTTCCACTTAGCAACAATCACTGTCTACTGCCGGTATAAATTGCCAACTTGATCGTAAACTATATAAACTCCAAATACAAAAGTCAGCCTTCAGATTTTCAGACCACAAATCAGATGCGCTGGCTGTTACATCATTCACTGAAATAGAACAAATAGGTAAGAGGCAAAAAATTGAACCATCCACATCAGTGAAAAAAGGATTGAAGGTAACAATATTTTGATATTTCATCTACTACCATACTATATTTCCCATGTACCTGACCTCTAACAATTATTCAAACATTTATTATGAATTCATTATCATACCATTTCAGCATTACTACTAACAAATAAGCAGATCTAACTTAAACTAAAAAATATACAATATCCACTCAACACAATCAACTAAATAGAATAATCATATGCCTTTTTATTGCACTACCGGGGAAAATCATTTACTTTTGGTATTTCCAGAGGTTTATATAATATTAGTTTTTGTTACTTTTGGGATTTTCTTCATTGGATATACAAATCGGTTTTAAATTCTTCCTTGCTTTCTTTCATCATCTTCTTCATCTCAGGTGAGTTTTAATTTGTTACTGCTATATATACCTTTCTAATATTGATACTTGCAAGTAGCTTATTGATATATTGACAGCACACTTCTGCTTTTAATAAGAAATTTATCTTCCTGTCTTTATTTTTTGCAGGTATTTAAAGAAGTTATGGTACTTTAATTAACCTATAATACTCTACAGGTTTGTTATTATCTGGACTCTTTATATGTACCTCAATCTGTATATGTTGTGTTTAGGTGGTAGGTTTTCCGTCGAATGAAGCATCTGCCTTTCGCAATTAAAAAGGGTTAAAGAGAAAAATGTGTTCTTATCGTTCATAGGTAGATAAAGAATAAAGTTGTTGCTTCAAAGGTTATGCGCAGCTCTATTTTTTCCTGTATACCAAGCTTGGGGATAATTTTTGTCAAATATTATAGAAGGATGTATCTTAGAGATAATTTCTATCAAATATTATAGAAGGATGTATAGGTGCAGATTTGTATTATTATGTTGTGCAGTGAGGTTAAAAGCGATAAGTATGTAATTAAAAGTCACGATTGAGAAATGTTAAGGGACTACACCAGAGAAAAAATTTAGCAAAATATCTATAAATACAAAAGGTATAATACCAGTTAATTATTGTTTATAAAAGAGAAATGGTCATACCAGAAACATAGTAGAATATTAGTTGGATAACATAAACTAAGCATCTCAACAAAAAATTATCATCACCCCATGTTATGAAAAGTTATAATAGTATCAATATAAGTTCTTATACACTTTCTACTGAGTTAAAATAATGTTACTAGTAGAATTGAAAGATCATTTAAATATAGGATACGTAAATTCAAAATAATGTCCAGCAAAGCATATGCTTTAGTATAGTACAATGGAGATAAAGTGTGTATGGATCCTCTTAGATTATGTGTAGTTGACTAGACACATTATAAGGTGTATGTATTATTTGTTCATCTGATTTCATACGTTTATCTGATTTCATACGATTATGTTCCTTCTCATCACATTCACAAATAGATAACATGTTCATCCAATTCACTTTTTTGGTATGTCATATGCCGCATCTATTCATGGATTAAAACCCCTTTTTCCGGATCACTATTGGACATGATTAATTGCCCTTTCATGTTTAGTTACATGTGTTCCATGAATTCTATCTGAATTACTTTCTTATATGTTATATGTCACTGTATGCATACTAATGTTACTGAAGCATGACTTATTTTCTCTTCTTTTGCAGCTACAACTATATGGCAACATTTCTTTACATTTTGCTTAGCACTATCCACTTCATCAAATGATCTAGCATGTACAGATGGATTTTGCTTCCCTATACCAGCATCAGATAGTAGACTGCCTGAACTAAATTTTTGTCTTCTGATGCAAACGACAATCGACATCTCAATGTACAGTCACTGTTTACCATGGCAGACCTGCATGTTGATAGTTTATATTGATACTTCAGTGATACAACCTTATATAACTTATCGACATCTCAATGTACAATCACTGTATACCATGGCAGACCTGCATGTTGATAGTTTATATTGATACTTCAGTGATACAACCTTCTATAACTTATCTCCACTTATCGTTCACCTTATCATTGGGCCCGTGCTTGCACGTGCTTCTCTATCTAGTATATATATATGGAAAAATTACAGTTTATAAGTAAAAATATTTCATAATTACATGGGTAATGTTTTAAATAATTACAATTCATAGGCAATTATTAGTTAAAATTCAGTTTTATGTGGGCTCATTTATACAAATATAATTTCTAATGTATATAACAAAGGCAAATTAATTTTTCTCTCTCATAATTAATAATTTATTCCCACTCTTACTTGATTGGAGTAATATGCGGCAATAGGTTACTTATTTGCTCTGATTGAACTTTTTAAGCAGCAATAGATTTTTTTATGCTAATCTCAAACTTCTTTCATTTGAAATATCATAGAATATATTTCTTCCTATTTCTTCTCTCAAAATTTCTCAAATATTGTGTTCTTCACCTACAGATAAGCCGACTTTTGTCCATTGAAGATTACGTTGAAGATTTTTTACTTTTTAGGAGGCAATAGGTTTTTATGCTTAAGAGATTGTGCTAATCTCAAACTTCTTTCAATTGAAATATCATAGAATATATTTCTTCCTATTTCTTCTTCCAAAATTTCTCAAATATTGTGTTCTTCAACTACAGATTAGTTGATTTTTATCCATTGAAGATTACGTTGAAGCTTTTTTAATCCCTATAAAATCGCATAGATTTGATTTGAAGATTTTTGCGGTAAATTTTATATCTTTATGGATATATATGTTTGTTCTTCTTTATTTTTTTTAAGTTATTCTCTACATTACCCACTAATTTTATTCGATTTTTCATATATATGCAGTGTTAATTAGGTGTGAAAGTAACCAATTTTTAGTTTTTCAAATGGATGGGGAAACTCCTTTTAGGAGAGTAACAAGAGGTATTGAACATGTAGATAAGACTAATTGTGGTACTCCATCGTTTGATTTGAGATTCAACATAAGATATTTTTATATATTTATCAATTAGACTTTTTTGTAGTTTAGTTGTGTAGAATCTCATAATATTAAAGTTTTGTATTTGTGCGGTTGTATTTGGTGTAAAGATATATACATATATCTACACCATATAGTTATATTTATGTAAATATAACTATGTATGTAAACATATACATATATACATATATATATTTACATAAAATTATATATATATTCAATTCGGTTAGCATATAAAATTTTTATTTGTTTTATGATATGTAGTTGTATACAATTAATTTATGGATGAGGCTTTATATACATTTGATAATTTTTTTGTGATCATTTATATATTTGTGGTTGATCATTTGTGTTTTTTTGGTTAAATAGGATAGTACTTTTTTCATCACAGATCTTCCTAAGAAGTCCCCGCATGTTTCGTGTTATGTGGAGATGAAGATATTTGATACTTTAAAATGAAAGCTATCCGGTGTTCAGCTTAGAAGATTTATGGGAACATGCTTTGATCAATACGCCACTATGCCGGAATGATACAATAATGACCAAGAACACAACAAAGCAAACACCCAAAACACTCCACAAGAATAGAACCCGTGGACTATCTAGGTGACCACTCTCGGATTCGCTACTTACAACAAGAATGGAGAGAATAATAAGTGTTTACACACAAAATCAGCCCACCAACAAACTGTATTAATACAATATAATGAAGAACAACACGGGTACATCAACAAGAACCTACAGATTCAACAACAAAACATGGAAAACCGAAACTAAAACAAGAAACAAGGATAGATAGATAGACACAATGAAGTTGTAATCTTAAGAACCTAAGAGAATATTCCACTCTTAGACCCTTAATACCACATTCAACACACACCTAACTCTTACAAAGACACAAGAGGGGCGTTCACCTCTCAAGCACCAACGTATCAAGCAAAACACCACACACAAATGATTCCGCCTTTATGTTAGGCCCTAGTTTCGGTTGGGGTCTTTATCTCTAAGAGGAGTGTTCTTACAATATCAAGAATCAAAACTAAGACAATAAACCCTACCATGTTATATTTATATTACATTGCAAAATAATAGTTAAATGACAAAAGGGCCCTTCCATCAAAAGGGCCTCAAGGCCACCCCATGGAGTGCATTCAAAAATTGATTTGGGCCTCATCCACACTTGGGCTTGTGCATTCTTTAGTTGGTCTTCAAGTTGCTCAAAAAATATCTAAGGTCATGATCATTCCCGTATCATCTTCTCCATCTTGAGAGAAATTTGTCCACAAATTCACGACCTCGCCTCTTTAGAGAGGTATTTCACACGGCCACGCATCTTCTAATTCCTCCTCAACTTGAATCCCAACCTCTTCGTGCTATCCATCTTGAGGCTTGCCATCAACCTTAGTCGATGCAATCACCACTTCCTCTCCTAGGTAGTATAACTTTCCCTCTCTTAGGATCACATTCCTCCGATTTGGACACTCACTAGCCTTGTGACCCCACCCTTGAAGCATTGAAACCCCTTGGTATTGGAAGTAGAATTCAATTTACCTTCATACCCTTGGAGGATGATTTTGGACAGCCTTGGGGATTTCGGGTTGGGCAACCACGAAAAAGTTCTCTTTGAGCTCCTTCTCCACCTCTAAAGCCGCTTGGAAGATGATCTCTATGGTGTTGAATTTGTGAAGCGTCATGCGAGTGGAGATGTCCTTGTTTAACCCAACCTTTAACCGGATGATGTTGTTGCTCACTTGCTCTCCTCTATGATCAAGTTTCAAGATGAGTTGTTGAAATTCGTCATAGTAGGCTACCACGTTTTCGTTTCCTTGCTTCAAGTTGTATAATTTTACAAGGAGTTCATGTTGATATCTTTCAAGAAGGTACCTTTGCCTCATAATATACCTTAACCGAAACCTAGGAGGGGGTTGCCCCTTAATCAATACATTGCCAAAACGTTTGACATACTTCCACCACATGGTAGCATATCCCTCAAAATGAGCAATGGTGTAGCAACTCTTCTTCTCCCCCGTGAGATCATTCACTTGAAAGACTCTCTTGCATGCGTATTCCCATGCAAGAAACTCTTCGGGATCACTTTCTCCCTTAAAGATTGGAAGCCCCATTTTTATGGTGTAGAGGCCAACATCCCTTTCCCGAAAACCTTGGCCGCCCCTACCTTCAAACCCTCGGTTATCCCTAGGTTCTACCCTTGTACCTCTCATTCCATCTTCCATCAAATGAAGATCATCATACATTCCATACCCTCCCATTCGATTCTCCCTCACAAATCTCTCTTCTTGCATTGATGAGTTTTGGGTATTTGGAATTTGGTATGGAGGATTGGTATTTAGTGGTGGTGGTCTTTGGATTGGCTGATTTTGGTTTGGAGGAGTCAGATTTAATGGTGGAATTTGGGTTCCAAATCCATCATGTGGGGCTTGGTGATGTGTAGAATGACTAGGTACTTCAAGGTCTCGGCCTTGTGAATAATAGTGTGCTTGAGGTATGACATCTGGTAGGTACATTATTTGGTGTGTGTCTTCGGGGGTAATGGATAGGTATGTGTTTTGGGGAGTTAAGGGACGAGAACTCCGTTGACTTTCTACCCTTTCCATCTGGCCACTAATAGAGGCCACTCCACTCCCAACTTCTCAACCGTAGCATTCACTCTAGCACATCCCGAGACAAGGACTCAAGACTAGCTACAAGGGCATTCATAACATTATGATCCACGGTTTGTGAATTGGAAGTTTTAGGTTCCATTTGCAAATGTACCTACAAAACGAGCAAACGTTAGATGAAAATACTCTCACACACTCTTTTGACTTGT
Source organism: Capsicum pubescens (assembly GCA_030864215.1). Taxonomy (NCBI): domain Eukaryota; kingdom Viridiplantae; phylum Streptophyta; class Magnoliopsida; order Solanales; family Solanaceae; genus Capsicum; species Capsicum pubescens. Next base: position 6,819,437 of record CM061543.1, read on the forward strand.
AGTTGATGCTTTTTTTTTCTTAGGTTGTTCAATCTAGTTGTTTTGGTGATTTTTTTTTTTGTCTTGAAATGAGGAAAGCAAGGCTTTGGATTCTCTTTCCAAAGGTCCAAAGTTGTACACCATCTTTTCTCCAAGCACTAAAAAAAAAAAACGTTTTGCCTTTCTTGAAAGATGTTTGACACTCTTTTGTGGTGGGTCTTTATTTGTTTGCTACTTTAGTATTGTCTTGAAAGTAGTTCCAAGACAAACACAGGACTTTGTCTCTTTCTTCTCTTTTTAAAATCAAACAACTCCTATTGTTGAACACTACTTCAAGAACAATATGAACAACAACAAGAACAATATCAACAATAACAACTTCTTAGCTGTCCATCCTTCAACAACACTTTGATAAGAGCTCAAATCTTGGACTTTTGACTCAAGAAGTGGTAGTAACCAACAAGCTAACACAAGAAAGTACTAAGACAACAAAAACATACCTAAATATAGACACGAATCTCGGCCAAAACAACAAGACACAATTTCGGCCAAGACAACAAGAACAAACAAATTTGCTTTTTTTTTTCTGGAATTTTCAGATTTCAATTTTTGTTTTTTGGATTTTTCAAGTGAGCAAGACCAAGACTTGATATTGTAGAAACAATATCAAGTCATGCTTTGATACCAAATGATACAAGAATGACCAAGAACACAACAAAGCAAACACCCAAAACACTCCACAAGAATAGAACCCGTGGACTATCTAGGTGACCACTCTCGGATTCGCTACTTACAACAAGAATGGAGAGAATAATAAGTGTTTACACATGAAATCATCCCACCAACAAACTGTATTAATACAATATAATGAAGAACAATACGGGTACATCAACAAGAACCTACAGATTCAACAACAAAACATGGAAAACCGAAACTAAAACAAGAAACAAGGATAGATAGTTAGACATAATGAAGTTGTAATATTAAGAACCTAAGAGCATATTCCACTCATAGACCCTTAATACCACATTCAACACGCACCTAACTCTTACAAAGACACAAGAGGGGCGTTCACCTCTCAAGTACCAACATATCAAGCAATACACCACACACAAACGATTCCACCTTTATGTTAGGACCTAGTTTCGGTTGGAGTCTTTCTCTCTAAGAGGAGTGTTCTTACAATATCAAGCATCAAAACTAATACAATAAACCCTACCATGTTATATTTATATTACATTGCAAAATAATAGTTAAATGACAAAAGGGCCCTTCCATCAAAAAGGCCTCAAGGCCACCCCATGGAGTGCATTCAAAAATTGATTTGGGCCTCATCCACACTTGGGCTTGTGCATTCTTTAGTTGGTCTTCAAGTTGCTCAAAAAATATCTAAGGTCATGATCATTCCCATATCACGGAATCATGGGTTCAGTCCCAATTATTTTAGTGTGCTATGTCCCTTGAGTTGAAAACTAGTTTATATACATTTTATAAATTTTTTTCTTGATCATTTGTATTTTTTTTGGTTGATCATTTGTGTTTTTTTGGTTCAACAGGATAGTAGTTTTGTCATCATAGATCTTCCTAAGAATCCCCTACATGTTGCATGTTATTTGGAGTCTTCATTGTTACATATGTGGAGTATCTTAGCCATGAAAAAGGTATAGAACCTAGATATTTTGATGCAGAAGCTTTTCGTACCCGTTATGCTGCTCTTCTATGTAAGCATGGGACTCAGAAGAATGAGATTGGTGCAGTTAGTGATGATGAGAGTCCGGATAAGTCAGTGAGGCCTCAATTTAAGTCTGAGAGTAGTGACATGATAATTATCCCTTAGACAGTACATATGTTCCTCCATTTATTGGTTTTAGTTGAAAATACAAACTGATCTTCAGTTTTTTTTTTGTTTAATTTTAATATCAAATATGATATTTCATTTTGTTGGAAATTGTCCAGTGACATATTTTTTTCAATGCTAAACTAGTTTTTGTTATAAGTGTGTTGTCTAAAGAATACTAATAGTACACATAATAATGTGTATGTATTGGGTAATTGAATGTCTCATATATGAGCCATGTAATACGTATTTACAATAGTCTTTGCCGTTTTAGCAATTGAAATCTCTATTGACTAATTAGTGTTTGTTTATAATTATACATTTATTATGATTTTTTTCTTATATAAAACTTTGTATATCTATAGGTTAATAAAACAAGTCATGATAGTATATTATCAATCTTTTCAATTGTTATCTATAGGTTAATACCATGTTTTTAAATGCACAAATTCAATCTCTTAAGTTGTGACTGACATTCATTTTGACACATATACTATCTTGTAGAATATGGTATACATACATAAATATACATATATACATAAGATAGATTAAATGAGCGTTAAAACCAACTTCATATTACATTAAACCGCATATATGGTTAACAACCACATTACTGATATTTTATTTATACATTTGGAGTTATTCAAATAAAAGTTAAACATAAACAAATTAAAATGTATACAGTTATATAAATATATTTATATACATATATACATATCAACTGACATTCCCATATATATACATACATATTTATCAACTGACATTTTTTGGTATACGTTAATTTAACTGAAAATACATATATTCATATAAATGTATTACTCATATTATTAAACAATTATGTTTTATATAATTTAATTTGAAACATATACAATCTGAAAATTGTATAGGTATAAATATATGTATATATACATTTTAAGTAAATAAAAATACATATGCATATAATATGTTAAACATCAGGATAGTTAGAACCTACAAATTATTACATTAGGCTGCATATTGATACAGTTATAATGTAAAGTGAAATATATATGCAAATTTACAGTCAGTATATAACATGAAAATAAAGTATATAGCGTGAAAACTTACAATTTCAATTTAATATGCAAACAAAGTATATAACAAAATGTGCCATGTTATTGATCATTATTCGAACTACAATCAGTCACAAGTCATACCAAAATCTTGTATGTGTTTCTCCCTATACACTCTTTTATGGTTGGATAACTTCTGCTTCACAATGCCGCCAATCAATGTACTACTAACATGTTTCTGCTCGTACACCCGATCCTTTAAAGGATAAGTATGCTCCTGAAAAAATCGGCGAATCTTAAAGAAGTCAGTTTTTTTATTACTAGATGTCATTAGAAACCAACCACATCCCTTCGATTTACACACCAAATTATATCTGCGATGTAAAAGTTATCTATTAGTAATTTATACAAAAAAAAATCTGTATTTTAAAAAACTTCAAAACTGATTTGCTAACGTATACAATTCTGTATGAATAGAAACATATAATAACAACTGTATGTATCTAGTTAGACAATAATATGAATAAAAGACATCGTTTCCACCCCAAACTATACCCGAAAAGTTGAAGCCACACCTAAACTATACTAGTGACCTATTACACACCTAAACTATAAAAAAGTGAAACTATTTACACCCTGTCAGGCTACCACCACTTGCATGTGGTGTAGTGTTTTACACGCGTTGCCACGTCAGCACCACGTCAGTAAAAAATATCATTTTTTTATAGTTAAGGTGTGTAATAGGTCACTTATATAGTTTAGGTGTGGATTCGACTTTTCGACTATAGTTTGGGGTGGAAACGATGACTTTTCCCTTAATGTTTTTAGCCGTTTACTTTTGTTATTTAATAGGCTGGACGCGCCTAAAATAAGTGTAACACACGTGCCTTAGAATGGGGGTCGTGGGGAGGTAATAATATCACTTTTTTATAGTTAAGGTGTGTAATAGGTCACTAGTATAGTTTAGGTGTGACTTAGACTTTTCGGGTATAATTTAGGGTGGAAACGATGTCTTTTCTCTATGAATAAACTTAATAAACTTATCCATATTATATATACATAAATACATAAATATATTTTTATCATAAGACAAAATCATGTACAGAATAAAAACACAAATACTTTAATACGATAAATACACTTATCGGACTGCATTTGATTGTATCATATTGAATTCTTTTACTGCTAAATTCAACTTAATATTCAACTTTCAATGTTTTTAAATTCAACTCAATACAAAGTTACTTACCAATTAATTGAATCAAACCATCGTATTTTTCTGTCTCTTCAATTGCAATCGAGTCCAACTCGTATTGTCCATACTCATTATAACAGTTTCATACGCCTGAATGCTTCAGAACAATTGATAATTGCCCCATATTTTTTAAAAAAATTCTGTAAGCAAATACAGTGTGCAAATTGTCAGTAACTATGAATTCAAAATAAACTAACAATTATAAGGTTTCAAAAATTGTAAAAATTCTTATTTTAGATCACAAATTGAAATTGCAGTATGGATCGTGTATACATTAACAAAAAGTAATGAATCAAAACATATTGAAATTTATATAATTTAGTCGAAAACAACAAATACACAAATATAAGCGCAAATACACAATTTTGATTTTTAAAAAAATCGTCTTTCAAGAATTTTTAAACGAAATTTGAATTGAGAAAATACCTGTTAAAATTTATTGTTGAATAACTCCTCTTTCTTCTCTCAAATCTTTCCAAAATAATTTTTTTTAGCTTTAATACAATCATTTTTGCAAATAATGAGCTTTAATGCTCATTAATGGATGATCAATTAGTGGGAAGTTGAAATAATTTAAGGTAATTTACTGCTTTCAAGTTTCCTTTTTTATCTCTTATTTCAGTTAGTTTATGTTTCTTCTGATTTGTATAATTCTTATATATATACAAATAACTATTAACTACTTTTGCCTATAATTTGTAATTATTGAAACTTTCACTAGGAAGTTAGTTATAGGTCTTATACTTTGCCTACATGTAAATTTTTACCTATATATATGTGTGTATTAATCATATGAAAATACTTTTTAAATTATTATTTTTTCTTTTTCCTGTTTCGTCTTTTTATATATATGATCTTCACAAGATATTTTATTGCTAAAACAAACGTCATGAATTAATAAATATGATGTTAAGGAATAAATAAAAATAACGAAAGTATTTCATAAAAGAGCATACGTGGTCTTGTGGTGGAATTGCTCAATGCTATTGCTACAGCCTATGATAAATACCGAAGTTCTATTCCAACTTGCGATATATCTTATAGGCAAAATGGTTCGATGGACCCTTGTACTATGTCCGTTTTGTAATGTGGACACTTCTACTTACATGTTTGTCATCTGGATCCTTGAACCCACTAAAAAATAATATTTCAAACTCTTTGACCATTGACCAGGCCTATGTGGCATTAAAAGGGCTGACTAGGACGAGGCGCGTGCAGACACGCGCCTAGGGTGCGAGTGGGGGATAATTTTTGGTCAATTTTATATTAAAATAATTTATTTTTAAAAATTTAAAATAAAATAAAAAAGGGTTTTTTATTCACTTTCTCAACTAAAATTTTTCATTTTGTTCCCCTTTCACTCCAAACTTGCCCTTTGCACACTTCACAGCAATGGCCACCAAGAAATCTCCCCGTAACCCTAACCTAATCAACGGAATCGGAAAATTCTCCTGTTCCAAAATGTACCACAAAAATGGCTTTTGGGCTATCAAGAAGAAAAACGGCGGCAAATTCCCCATCCACCCAAAATCCACCGCCGTCATTGCTCCGCCCTCAACCATCGCCGTCAAACCATCAAAATTCTACCCATCTGATGACGTGGAAAAACTCCTCATCAACAAACACAAACCAAAACCCACAAAATTGAGAGCCAATATTACACCTGGTACTATTTTGATTATTCTAGCTGGGAGATTTACGGGAAAAAGAGTTGTGTTCTTGAAAAAACTTGTGTGTTTTGGACTGTTACTTATTAGTGGGGCGTTTAAGGTTAATGGGGTTCCATTAAGGAGAGTTAATCAAGCTTATGTTATTGCTACTTCAACGAAAGTTGATGTTAGTGGAGTTAAGATTGACAAGATTCAACGAAAGTTTATGTTATCCCTTATCTTTGTTGTGGTTGATATTGTCGTTGTTGTTCATTGTCAAAAAAAAATGTTGTTGTTCCTTGAAGAGAGCCTTTACTAGTTGATATTGTTGTTGTTGTTTATTGTCAAAAAAAATATATATATATATATATCCCTGAAGAGGGTTTTTGCTGTGGTTGATATTGTTATTGTTCAGTAAAAAAAATAAAATTGTTGTTGTTCCTTGAAGAGGGCCTTTGCTGGTTGATATTGTTGTTGTTGTTCATTATCAAAAAAATAAAATTATATATCCCTGAAGAGATCTTTGTTGTGGTTGATATTGTTGTTGTTGTTCATTGTAAACAAAAAAAAATTGTTGTTTTACTTTTTAATTTTTTTTTCATTCACTTTCTCAATTTAAAATTTTTATTTTGTTTAGGATTAATTTTGTAACTTTTACAAATTATTAAAGATATTTAAATAAAAATTAAAATTTTATTATGTTTGTGTATGTGAATTTATAGTTAAAACTTTAAATTAATTGGAGAGAAATTTCAATTATTTGGAATAAATTTGATGTTTAATTAAATTTATTGTGTTTGTGTATTAGAATTTATAGTTAAAAAATTAAATTAAAAAATTATTGTGTTTGTGTATTAGAATTTCTACAATTTATAAAAATAATTTATTTAATTATGTTTGTTAAAGATATTCAAATTTAAAATTTGAAAATTCATTATGTTTGTATATATGAATTTATAGTTAAAATTTTAAATTAGTCAGAGAAGAATTTTAATTATTTGGAATGAATTTGATATTTAATTTGTGAGCAAAAATAAATTAAATGACATTTTATAATTTAATTATTTGGATATTTAATTTAAAACATGATTATTTAAATTTTTCTACAATTTATAAAAATTTTTTATTTAATTAAATTAATTTTAATATTTAATTTGTCATGTGGCATTTTAAAAATGATTTGGAATTTAAGGAAACACTTGAAAATGATGTGGCAGGTGATGTGGCAGCTAACATGGGAGAGTGTGTTACACTCACCAAAAAAGTGTTTAAAATATTGCTTTTTAGTTGGTTCAGGGGTCCAGATGACAAACATGTAAGTAAAAGTGTTCAGCTTACAAAACCGATATAGTACAAGAGTCCATCGAACCATTTTGCCTATCTTATATATACTAGATACTAAAGTCCGTGCCAGCACGGGCCCAATATATGTTATTTACGTTATCTTAATTTATATAGCATAAATAGCATTTGGAGTGTCAATTAAATTTGTATTAATACAAATTTTTAAATAATTTAAGTTGCTAATCATTGTGATTTATAATATCTTTTATGTAATTTAGTAATTTATGTTACTCGCTTTGTCCCAATTTTAGAATTTAGTGAGTCAATCAAAATTTTTTTACTAATATAGTTTTAAAATATTTTAAGTTGTTAATCTTTGTGATTTTAGTATCTTTTAATGTAATTTCAAATAATTTATGTTACTTGTGTTATCGCAACTTATGTAACACTATTAGAATTTCAAAAGTCAATCATATTTTTTACTATATGTTTTTAAAATGTTATACGATGCTAATAGTTATGACTTATAATTATTATTTTTGCATAATTTTTAAATATATAATATTTTATCAAAATAAAGTAAATAAATTAAAAAAAACAAAGTACAAATTTTCAAAACATGTTAAATTCGAAAACATCATTTGGATCAACAAATTACTAAATTAAAACAATAAAACATGCAAATTATAAAATGCCAAAACTATCCCGAATTAATGTGACACAAATATAATTTAGATAATCAATCAAATTCTTAATATGTTTTTAAATATTTTAAATTGTTAGCTATTGTAATTTATAATATTTTTATGTAATTTTTAAATAATATACGTTACTCTCCTTATCTAAAATTTTATGGCATTGATAGTCAATTATATTCTTAAAATAATTTAAATTTTTAATTATTATGATTTATAATACTTTTTCTTCTATTCTAATTTAAGTAGCACTGAAATAAATTCGAGAGTCAACCTTTATGATTGAAGCAGCGAATTGGATATGTCCTAAATGACTTATAATACCTAATTAGAAGTGATATAACAAAATTACTATAGGAAAATATTTGTGAAAAAATTCAAATAAGTCTCATATAAGATGTCATGTTAATTTAAAACATCAAGAATTAATTTATCATTTTATGTCAATTTTATTTTTATTAAATATTATAAAAATTTTAATACCTAAATGACTTATAATAATTAATTAGGGGTGATATAGTAAAATTACGGTTGAAGTAGCTGAAGTGGAAATCTCATAAATGTCTATTTTACCTTTTTTTATTAAATATTATTAATTTTCTTATATGTAAATATCTTACAATAATTAATTAAGGATAATATAGTAAAATCATGGAGCAAATATAAGATGTCCTATTAATTTAAAACATCAAGAATTAATTTATCATCTATATCTATTTTATTATTTATTAAATATTATTAATTTTTTAATACCTAGATGACTTATAATAATTATTTGATATAATAAAACTACGATTGAAGCCGCTGAAACAGACATGTCATAAATGTCTATTTTACCTTTTTTTAATTAAGTATTATTAATTTTCTTATATATAAATGACTTAAAATAATTAATTAGGGATAATATAATAAAATCACGGAGCAGCTAAAGCAGATGAAGAAGCAGACATGTTGACGAAGAGCTGCCTGCTTCTTCACTCTTATTAATAGTAGTAATATTTTTTTGAAAACCAACGTAACATGTCTTTATAAAAGATTTGTTAGTTTTTAATTAAGAAAAACAACGCACATTCCTCAATTTTGATCGAGACAGTTTATTGATTTTCTTAAACTGACCCAATATGTTTTGACGTAATCTTGTGTGTTAATTTGGCAACGATTTTAGGTTAAGAAAACCGAGATGGATCATCGCAATGGCGGAACTAGAATATTCACTAGGGGTTCATAAGTGAACATGCGAACTAACCGAAGGGGGTTCAACATCTAATATATCTACATAAAAAATAATTTTAACTATGCATATATAACTTATAATTTTTCGCCGAAGAGGGTTCGGATGAATCCACTAGGCAAAGGGTAGCTTCGCCCCTAGATCATCGATTTTGGACATTTTTTTTCTTGTAGTATAAGGGGAATAAAGATATATATTCTTTTATGATGTGACAAATCAATGTAACAACGTATGCAAGTTTAAATGTGTAAGTGAAGATTTAAAATTATTTTAGAGAGATTAAATGTATATGTTGATATACATAAAACATAATGGAGGAGAGAAAGGGGGAACATAACTTAAATTTCATATATTCGTAATAATTGTTTTTACCACACATATTTTTTAATCAAAAAAGATGGAGGAGGAGAAGTTCGATTAGCAAAATAGAAACCATCTTCTATCACTAACCAATAACATGTATCTGTATTTTCTTTTCCACAAGCTCCAAAAGATCTATAAACTTCAAATGCTTTGTCTTTTGTGCCCCACCAAAAATGACAAAAGAAAATTATCTCAGAAACAAGATTTGGTGTATGGGTGTCAAGTGGATCGGCCCGACCCGGCCCGACCCAGCCCTCGTAACTAACCTGATCCGGTTTGACCCGGCCCAGTAAGCCCTGGGGCTTTAGGGTTTCGGGTCCCGGACCGATTATTTTTTTAAAATGGGCTCGACTAACCCGGCCCAGACCAAGCCCGATCCAGGCCCGCCGGTTAACCGGCCCGGATACCTTTTAAAAAAAAAAAGGGATTTTGGGCCAAACTAGCTGTTGGCCCAACGGCTATATAGCCGTTATTGGGTCCCAACGGCTATATAGCCGTTTTTGGGTCCCAACGGCTATATAGCCGTTTTTTGGTCCAAACGGCTAGTTTGTGCCCATTTATTAAAAAAAAAAAAAATAACTTTAAAAAATATTTTTTAATCCCAAAAAAAATTCTATAAATACCCTACAACTTCAAATCATTTTTCACACAATTTTTCACTCTCTCAAATCTCATTCTCTCTCAATTCTCAATTCTCAATTCTCAATTCTCAAATATTCAATATATTTAATTTCTTAAAGTGTTCACTTTAATTTTTTAATTTTTCGTTTACAAAGTACGAGCGGAAGTTTCTAAAGTCGCAATCTTCGGATACTTCCAAAATTTGGTATTGTCGTTCCATCTCTTACGTTTAATTTTTATTTATTGTATTAATTGTTTAATATTTAATTTTATTATATTTGTGTATTTTGAATATTTTTAGTTTAATTTAATTTATATTATGGATAAATTAAAAAACCTCGCTACTAAAGGTGTTAAAATTTTTTGTCCCGAAAGCGGTAGTGGTAGTAAAAAGCGAATTACTAGCGGTAGAGGTAGTTCAAGTAGTAGATATACCCGTGTGCCTTCGCCTCCGGTATTGCTTGGTACACCTTTTGAGGAAGAAATAGGTGTAGGTGCTCACGATATGGATTATGTAGAAGCTCAGAAAAATTACGGTATAGAAGAAGAAAATGAAGTAGATGCGGTTAATTTAGATGAAGATAATGAAAATATTGCTGAGACACCCGCAGTAGGAGATGCTAACGTTAGATCTGAATCGGTTAATCTCCCTCCCCGTCCTCCCAGTGCCCCAACACCTCGTAAAAGAACTAGTATTGCATGCCAATTTTTTGAACGTATATCAGATATTGAGGTGCAATGCAATATTTATCAACAAATATATAAGCATAGAAGTGGAGGCAAGCAAGGGGGTATGGGTACGTTAATGAGACATGTAGCTGAAGATCACAAAAGAGAGTTAAATATTGCGCAAGGGGGTATGGGTACGTTAATGAGACATGTAGCTGAAGATCACAAAAGAGAGTTAAATATTGCACAAGGTGGTGGGGATGTTGGTGGGCCAACGCAAACTAGAATGGACCCAGCAACCGGTCACGTAGCGAAGAAGTATAATAAATTGAGGGACCGGGAAGAAATAACTAAAATGGTAGTTGTGGGTTGTTTGCCTTTTAATTTTCCTTCTTCTGATGCCTTTATTCGTTATATACAAGCAATTTATAATCCTATGTCTAACGGTATTCCTAGAACTACTTGTCGGTCTGATATTTTTAGACTTCATTCACAATATTATTTTTATTTATCAACATTGTTAAAAAATATTCAATGTAGATTGTCCCTAACTTCTGATCTTGGTTGTGCTGTAAATAAAAATTATTATTTAACTGTTACTTGTCATTGGATGGATAGTAATTTCGTGATGCAAAAACGTATTCTTGCTTTTTTATATGATGAAGATCGTAAACATACTGGACAATTTATTGTTGATTCTATTGTTAAAATTGTCGGATATTATGGTATCGAAAATAAAATTTTATGTATTGCTTGTGATAATGCTTTTAACAACGACACTGCTATAAAAAAATTAAAATCTACGCTATCTCCGCCCTTACCTGAAATTTTTCATATTAAGTGTACATGTCGTATATATAATTTAATTGTAAAAGATGGTCTTGAGTTTTATATTAAAAAAATTCGTCTTGCTGTTGGTTTTATTCAAGGAAATAATCGTAGATCGAGAATTAGAGAATTTAAAGTTAAATATCAAGAAAATGGACTTACACCGATTTTGATGCCTGAGGAAATTGATACTAGATGGAATTCCACGTATGAATTTTTAAAAACTTGTTATAAATATAGAATTCCCATTACACTAGCTTTTAACCAACATTGCGGTTCATTTGCTGATTCTGCTGATTGTATGCTACATAATTCTGATTGGGTTGTAATTAATGATCTTGTTAAGTTTTTAGAAAAAATTTATGTAGCTACGGTTGAATTTTTTGGTGCTTATTATCCTACTGTTTGTAATATTTTGGCATATATAGCCGATATTTCTGGTTTGCTCAAAGAATATAAAAATAAAGAAGGTTATAAAGAAGTTGTTGGCGCCATATTTACGAAATTTAAAAAATATTTTTTTTCGAATCCCCCTATTTACTTGGTTGGTGTTATGCTAAATCCGTGCATGAAATATAATAATATGTGTCACTTTAGTACTCTTATTTATACTAACTTAGAAATAAATACTAACCATGATTCTGAACAAGTACAACCTGATTAGTGGACGGCTACGACTGATGCAAAGGATTACATAGAAAAATTATATAATCACTATGCTGATTTATTTGATTTAGCCGTACCTACAAATATCACTCCAACTGTCGCTCCTCATCCTCCCGAGGAGCCATCATCTTCTAAAAGGCCGGCACATAATATTTTTTCTGATTCGTTTTATGATTTAAATTGTTGGAACAGTGTTGATGAGAGAACTTACACATCAACTTATCGGGAAGAGCTGAAATATTATCTTCGGACGGCACCAGAGGATCGCAGACGATGGATCAACACGTTGGATTGGTGGAGGAGTAATGAAACACAATATCCTGTGCTTTCAAGATTAGCTAGAGATATCTTGAATGTTCCAATGTCAACCGTTGCATCAGAGAGCGCCTTTAGTCAGGGACGACAACAGCTTGGAGACAACCGACACTCATTGGGAAGCAATGCAATGAATGTTCTAGTTTGCCTCAGAGATTGGATTAGAGCGGAAAGAAGAAACCAAGGAATGGAACCGGAGCCGAGCGACGAGCTGAAACTTGAAGAAATTATGACTTCACAGGAGAACTCAGCAGAATTAAGTCCAATGCATGATTTTGCCCCCGTTGACTTCGACTATCCTATGCAAGTTCCCATTAATATTAACATGAATGAGTTGGAAAAAATTATGCATAATTTATAGATTTTTCATTCATGTAAATTATAAATTTTGGATCATTTTGCAATCAATAAAATTCCCCAAATTCATTCACTCCTTAGTCCTTGCTTTTTATATTTTTTCATTTAACGATTTAAAATTTTAAATTGAATTTCTAGTTTTCTACTTTAAATTAAAAACTTACTTCTAATATATTATTAATTTACTACCAAATATTATTAATTTATTATATTAAGTAGCATATGTTTTGTATATTTGTGCATATATCTTCTGTAGAAGTATATATTTAACGTATACATGTGTATATGTTTTATAAATTAGTATATAAGTATATCTATATATATTGTAATGTATATATAATGTAGTATATTTTATAAGTAGTAGTATATATCTATTGAATGGTGCGTATACACGTGTATATATCTTCTATAGAAGTATATATTTAACGTATACATGTGTATATGTTTTATAAATTGGATATCTTCTATAGAAGTGTATATATGTGTATATATCTTCTATAGACGTATATATTTAACATATACAAGTATATATGTTTTACAAATTAGTATATAACTATATATATATACATATTGTAGTATATATATATGTATATTGTAGTATATATTTTATTTAAAATAGTACATATATATTGAATGGTGTGTATATATATGTATATATCTACTACAGATGTATATATTTAATGTATACAAATGTATATGTTTTACAAATTAGTATATAACTATATATATATACATATTGTAGTATATATATATGTATATTGTAGTATATATTTTATTTAAAGTAGTACATATATATTGAATGTTGTGTATATATGTGTTTATATCTTCTCTAGACGTATATATTTAACGTATACAAGTGTATATATTTTACAAATTAGTATATACCTATATATATATATACATATTGTAGTATATATATATATATATGTATATTGTAGTATATATTTTATTTGAAGTAGTACATATATTTTGAATGGTGTGTATATATGTGTAGATATCTTCTACAGATGTATATATTTAATGTATCCAAGTGTCTATGTTTTACAAATTAGTATATAACTATATATATATACATATTGTAGTATATATATGTGTATATTGTAGTATATATTTTATTTAACGTATGACATATATATTGAATGGTGCATATATATGTGTATATATCTTATATAGATGTATATATTTAACGTATACAAGTGTATATATTTAATAAATTAGTATAATATAACTATCTATGTATTTTAATCCATGTATATTGTAGTATATATTTTATTTTAAGTAGTACATATACATTGATTGGTGCGTATATATGTGTATATATCTTATATAGATGTATATATTTAACGTATACAAGTGTATATGTTTTATAAATTAGTATAATATAACCATCTATACATTGTAATACATATATATGTATATTGTAGTATATATTTTGTTTAAAGTAGTACATACATATTGAATGGTGTGTATATATGTGTATATATCTTCTATAGACGTATATATTTAACGTATACAAGTGTATATGTTTTATAAATTAGTATATAACTATATATATATATATACATACATAGTATATACATATATATTGTAGTATATATTTTATTTAAAGTAGTACCTATATATTGATTTAAAATGAATTTCGAGTTTAAATTAAAAACTTACTTTTGATATATTATTAATTAACTATCACATATATATATTGTTGTATATACTTTATTTAAAGTAGTACATATATATTGAATGGTGCGTATATATGTGTTTATATCTTCTATAGACTTATATCTTTAACGTATACAAGTGTATATGTTTTATAAATTAGTATATAAGTATATATATATATATAGTAGTATATATATATATATATATATATATATATATTGTAGTATATACTTTATTTAAAGTAGTACATATTATTGAATGGTGCGTATATATGTGTATATATCTTCTATAGACGTATATCTTTAACGTATACATGTGTATATGTTCTATAAATTAGTATGTAACAATATATATATATATATTGTTGTATACATATATGTATATTGTAGTATATATTTTATTTAAAGCAGTACATATATATTGAATGGTGCGTATATATGTGTATACATCTTCTAAAGTAGTATACATTTAACGTATACAAGTGTATATGTTTTATAAATTAGTATGTAAGTATATATATATATATATATATATATATTTATTGTAGTATATACTTTATTTAAAGTAGTACATATATATTGAATGGTGCATATATATGTGTATATATCTTCTATAGACGTATATCTATAATGTATACAAGTGTATATGTTTTATAAATTAGTATGTAACTATATATATATACATATTGTTGTATATATATATATGTATATTGTAGTATATATTTTATTTAAAGTAGTGCATATATATTGAATGGTGCATATATATGTGTATATATCTTCTAAAGTAGTATATATTTAACGTATACATGTGTATATGTTTTATAAATTAGTATATAAATATATATATATATATATATATATTGTAGTGTATATATATATATATATTATACTATTATAGTATATGTTTTATTTAAAGTAGTACGTATAGTCATATATAATTATATATTGAATGGTACGTATCTATGTGTAATTGTTTATATATTTTTTTTAAAATATATATTGTATATTGGAGTGTATATAGTGTATATTGGATTTTTTATTTATTTTTTAAACGGGTTTGACCGGTTTTTAACCGGGTTTGATCGGGTTTTGGTGGGTTTGACCAGGTTGGGTTAAGTGGGCCGGATTAGGGTGGGTTTTAATTTTTTTACTGTTTGGCCCGGCCCGGCTAGCGTCAAAACCGACCCTTAACCGGCCCTCAACCCGGTTAAAATGGAAGGGCCGGTTCCGGGTTGGCCCGGCCCGGCCCTTTTGACACCCACAATTTGGTGTGAACGAAAATGTGAAATCAGCACCTTGTCGTATAGGATAATGCATTCCAAGATCGTTATCGCCGAAGCACAATGAAATTTTAATGGTGGAATGTTGCTTGCAAGACCATCAACTACGTGGACTTGAACTTTAGCAATGGCATTCATTTGTTGTACAAATAAAAATGATAAAACTAACAAGACAGAAAAACTAGTCTTCATTTTGCTTCTTCTTTTTCACCTTCTAATACAAATAAGCAAATATATACCTTTATTTATACTTGTCTTTTGAGAGGTGACTTATAAATATTTTGTAAGTTAATTAGTTAGAGATTATCTACCATAGATAGATAATTGCAAAGTTATGTCATATTATGTCTTTTAATTACGTTATAGATTACGGTAATAAAATAACATTATGTTGATTTTGATCTCTATTACATTAATTATAGTAAATTTAGTCAGCCTTGTTAATAATGTTGATATAGATAGACTAGTAATTACCTTATTTTTCAAAGATTTTTTTCTTTAAGAAAATCGTCTATTTTCATTCTGTATTTTTTAGTTGGACTGAATATCTTCTCATATATGGTATAATATAATTATTAGTTGTATTTGGTTGTTTCAATTTTGAAAATCTTCTATGAGCAAGCACTAAGCAAAAAGAAGCACAGTATTTTTCAGTTCATCTAATTATTATTCAAACTTTTTAGATGTTGGGGTTTTAAATTTATGCTTTAATTTCCTATTTACTTCAGTAATTTACTATTTGCAACGAAAATTTTAACATTTTTTTATGGGAAAGTTTAACATATATATACTTCCTATTCCTTTAGTTTGCAACTGTTGTAAGCAAGTTTATATTTACAATTAAAAAAAATAGTTCAAAATCAATTGATCACTTTCATTCAAAACATCTTATTGCATCCGCAAATCATTTTGTGTAAATATACCCAAATGACTATTCTAAAATAAAACAGTAGAATTTAATCGTTTATTTAAAATAAATGAAAATAAGAAGACCAAAATAATTAGATTAAATTATTGTTATATACATGTATGTATCTCCTTATGACTATTAAATCAACAGCACAGCCATATACATAAGCAATGTATAAATAATAGAGATAAGCATCCAGTAGCCCCTCGAACTATAGTCAAAGTTGCTACGATACACTATAATTTCACAGGGATCCTATTACCCCTTTAACTCAATTTTAGTGTATTTTTTTTACTCTTTTATGCCGACGTGACACCTTTATTACATAAAATGGAATCCACGTCAAAGGTGCCACATCAGCTAAAAAGATTGACAAAAGGTGTCACGTCAGCTAAAAAGGATGACAAAAAAAAAAGGATGACAAAAATATGTTAAAATTTAGTTCAGGGGGTAATAGGACCCCTGTGAAGTTGAAGTGTGTCGTAGCAAATTTAGTCATAATTCAGGAGGTTCTAGATGAGTTACTCTAAATATTTTTATACACGGCGTAGTAAATATGCATTCTTATACGCTATTATAATATTATATATATACAACACATATATAGTTTATAATGTGTATGCAGTGTATGACCATGTATACATATAGTGTATAACAGTATAAGTATGTATAAACAATGTATCCATATTATTATGCACAAAATAAAGGTCAATTATGTCATTTTCTTCTTAAATTTTCCTGTTATTCGCATCAGTTTGAACCAGTTCTACTTTCTCCAAAACTAGTTTTCAAGATAAATTTTAAATCAAGGTTCTATAGTTCTTTTTAAAAAAATCTATAGCTAAGCTGGTAGAATATCAGTCTATGCTTGATAAATTAACATGTCTTGGCTTTAAATATGTGATCTTATTACATGTAATTATGTATACATTTAATAAAGGTTAAAGTCATAAGTGTCTGTAAATTAGTCCCTACATTTTACTTTGACACCTTATCAAAGTCATGTTTTTCTTGAAACACTTACTTTTACGGATGACAATTGAGCGGGTCAAAAACAAGTGCAGTTAACAAAAGGATCAAGACCTAATTTGATCTAAATTTGTATGGGAGTATGTCGATTTTCTTCATTGGCAAAATAGAAACCATCTTCCTTCACTACCCAATAGCATACATCATATCTTTCTGTTCCACAATTCCCATGAGTAGTATAAACTTCAAAGGACGAGTATTTTGCACCCCACCCACCCGCCAAAAAAGTGACAAAAGAAAATTATCGTAGCAGCAGCACTTGGCGTGAACGAAAATGAGAAATCATCTCCTGGATGTGGATAATGCCACCCAGGTTCGTTATTATCGCCAGATGCCCCAATGAAATTTTGTTGCTTGCAAGACCCATCAACTACGTGAACTTTTGTCGCAGAAATGACATTCATTTAATTTGTTGTACAAATAAAGATGATAAAACTAACAAGATAGAAAAACTAGTCTTCATTTTGCTTTTATCTTTTTTCACCTTTTAATACAAAGGAAAGCAAACATACACATTTATTTATGTTAGGATTTTTGTCGTGATTTTCTTACTATATTTAAGTTTTACTTTTTCTTAGTAGGAATTATTATAGTTACTTTTACTTTTCCTGAAAGAAAAAATATAATTCTTTTCCATATTTGGCTAACCTCTTTCTTGGAGGAAAGGTTTTGGACATTTATAAATAGAAGACGCCCTTCTCCTACCATAACACAATAACATCCACAATATAGTCATTAAAGAGTCTTTGTTTAGGGGGAGATTTCTCCCAATAGGTTTAATGTTTTTGATATTAGGTTTTATAATATGTAGGCCGATTGGCCAAAACATATAATAATTTTATGTTTTTTTAGTATTGTTTTCTTTATCGTCTGATTTATTGTCTCAAGGTTTGCAAACGTTAAGCTTCCGCATGACGCCCTCTCGATTTCGAACCCAACAAGTGGTATCAGAGTCACGTTCAAAGATTTGATGGTTCGATTGAGGATAGTTTAAGATCAAAGTTGCAACCAAATTGATGATAATGAAGATATATGCTGTTAATAATTCGTGCCCTACTGATTATCTTATTTTCGCCTAACTGTTGCTTATCGATGGAACGGGTTGCCTGACGTGTTCCACTGACGTGTTCCACTGACGTGTTCCAAGGAAGCAGTAGAATAGAAAGTAAAGAACACAATGATTTTTACGTGGAAAACACCCGGCTCAAAAGGTGTAAAAAATCACGACCTGCACCTCTACAGGATTTAACCCCAACTTTACTAAATAAATTTGAGCCTTAACAACGATTGATTACAAAATTCTTGTAACCAACAAATAGGAATCATAAACCCTGATCCCTATATCTCAACAACTAGGAATTATAAACTCTAATTCCTTTAACTCAACGACTAGGAATTATAAACTCTAATTCCTAACTACACACACCTCCCAAGGTATGCGTTCCCAAAGTCTCTAAGTTTTTCCCAACTCAAAGACTATCTCCTAATTCAGTTTATAACACACTGAAACTAATATTACATCAATAGCTCAAACACAATGAACAACTCTAAAAATCAAAGCTAAAACTCTTAGCTGGATTCTATACTTAGGACCAGTTTCTTCAGTGATTGAGTAGCACTTCGTGAAGTCAATCTGTAGATTATGCTTTTCTGCTTTGTAAGTGTGTGAATTACTCTGAATGATGCATCATTTACTTAAGCACAACTCTCCAAAGAGTCATTCTTTATTTTAAACTCCTTCTTTAATCAAAACTCTCATTACGTAGAGTTCTACTTCAAGTGAGACTCCTTCTTCAATTCCAACTCTTGTCTCCTTAGTGTTGTAGTCAAACTACAACTCTTTAAATCTACTTATCTTCAAGTATTTTACTCAACCACAACTTCTTCAATTTCTCACGTGATCAGTAAGTTGAAGTTTCCAATTGCACTGAATTAACTCATATCAACTTGTTTAATTCATATTGTCATTCAGCAAAACTTCAAGGTTCCAACAAATTTTCCCTTTTTGATGATAACAAACCTCTTGTCTTTGTGCACTCAAATATCTCCACCTGTAGGCACTAAAGTATAAAACACTAGAATGAAACAAGTTAGTCAATGGGTTATAAACATTACACAACCCTCTTATCTTTCCCCTTTTGGCATCATCGAAAAACTATTTCAATGCAATAATATACTAGCCAAAGTGATTTGTTATGCTATTCATGGCCACTGGGACTATCACCAAAACAATCAGACAAAGACTTTAGCCAACCTAGTAATGTATTAAAGAGGGCAAAAATATGAGTCAATTTAGCAAAGATAACCATTCCATTTAACTGATAGAGAATGTTCCACATTAAACCTAAGCTAGTACTGAACAAAGCAAAATAATTGAGCATTAAAAAAAATACGGTATAAAAGTGGGACATGACTAAGAATACAAATAGTGAGGAGCTGATGAGGAAGGTGGAACAGGTGATATCAACGGTGTCAATTGATGAATGAAAGCTTCAAAGTTATGATCCTAGCCTTAAGGACCTCCTATTCCACTTCATGACTGTCTTGTGCAGCTTCTATTTCAGATTTTTTTTTTCAAATGAGTGTTATCCCTCCTTATTGAAACAGGTAGAGCAACATGATTCATCTGTTCAAGAACATCTATTTTTTTTATAAGTCAAACCTAATTTAGGACTGAGAAGTCAAAAAAAATAAATTAGGAACTAAAAGGGAAAGCATGTCCCTTTTCATTCTTCAGAAACATATGTTACATGTGATTGATGATCAAGCTTGGTAAATCCATGGTACACAACTAATATTTTGGTTGAGAAAGAATAAGGAATTTCTGATATAGGATTAACACATTTGTGCACACCCATTTGGAGAGAATCAAAGAAAGTTTGGTCAACAATTCATTAGCTTTATTAGACAATGAGAGGATGGAGTGTGTGAAATTGAACAGGTGTGCTCAACTGTTTCAACTTAGACATCCTATGCTTATGTCAGTGTAGAACATACCTGATAAGAAGAACTTTGTGGTCACAATTGCTTGCTTGCACAATCTAATACAAAATTAGGTTAGAAAAGTCAGAAAATCTGAAATTGGGACACACAACTAAATGTGCAAGACTGAATAGAATAGTTTCTTAGCTAATAAGATTAAAAAGAAAAATGATTATTCTAGTCAATCATTGAGGGGAGTTCATGCAATTTTAATCATCCCCAAGTCTTACCTATTCCTTTCAAAATGCTCTCTACTTAGTGTCTTTGGTGCTTCTCCAGTCAATTAAGTAACCCACATAATCAACATTTTTGTAGCCCTCAAGAGTGAAATTTGTTTCCTTTGGATATCATAGTCTCAAGTCATTGATTCCCATGAGATATCTCAAGATTCTTTTGACAACACCAATTTTTATGAACTACCAACAAAATTACCAACAACTTGTGTTGGTTTTATTAATGCATCCATTTTTTTATTTGTTGTTCCCCCTGTCAATACGCCCTCAGTCTGTACAACAGTTGAACCAGGTGGTACAATATGTTCCTGTGCATGCTCATCAGTTTCACAGTCATCCTTTTTTCTCATTTTTTTTTAAAATCTCCCTTGCTTCCCCCTTACACGAGCACTACAA
This sequence comes from Capsicum pubescens, assembly GCA_030864215.1. Lineage (NCBI taxonomy): Eukaryota > Viridiplantae > Streptophyta > Magnoliopsida > Solanales > Solanaceae > Capsicum > Capsicum pubescens. The sequence continues at coordinate 6,840,705 of CM061543.1, forward strand.
ATCTGGTCATCTTTCAAATGTTTCATTCCCCCTTTAAATATGGTGAGTGAAAGAAACTTTATTTTCTTCTAGTCTTATGCCTTGAGCATTTTATTTATGCACAAATTTTGTTTGCCTCCTTTCACTCTCACCTGCAAAAAAAATTAGGGGTTAACTTTAAGTACCCAGACAAGCTTGGGTCCTTTCTTATGAGTAAATGGATGAATCAGATTTCTTCTAGACCATGCAGGCAATAAGTTACGTGACCTGTTTCTCTGATCAGATTTAGTTATCCTTTTCTTGGTCTGAAATAGTTTATTTGCCAGATTTAGATTGCTGGATCTGCTTTTGGCAGCAACTGGACATTCAGTGGTTGGATGTCCAAGGTTTCCACAGATATAACACAAGTCTTGATAAGCATCAAGACTTTTGTGAAAACCCAAACCAGCTTTTTTACTGTGATATCTTTCACTCAACTTATGAACAATTCTTGAGGAATTTTTCCACCTGTTTTCTCTTTCAAGGTCAAGTTTTAGTTTAGAGACTTTTTGACTCAGTTTATTCACCATTTCTGTTGCATTATTGCACTCTTATTTGTACTTGACCAATTCAAGTTCAACTTTTTCTTGTTCTTTACTCTTGGTGTTTTTTCCTTTTTTCAGAGTGTGTCAATTTTAGAACTTCAAACTTAAGATCATTATTTGAAGAATCAAGTTGCTCAACCTATTTCTTGAGAGAGCAGTTTTTCTGTTCAACAGTGTTCTTGCAAGCTTCTAAATCAATAAAATCAAATTTGATTCTTGCAAGACCGTTGAACAGCTCATCCCTATCAGAAGTTGATTCTTGGAAGTCATCAATTAGTGCACTCGTCAAGGAAATAAGTTTTGTTTTAGAAAACAAATGCAACTTTTCTTTAAGGTCAAGTATACTTACCTCAGAAGCATCATCTTCTTCCTCCAAGTCTGAATCTCCAAGAGCCATGAGTGTTGCTTCATCAACTTCATCATCATCTGAGTCAAATCCCCAAGCTGCTACCATTGCATATTCTTTCCTCTTTTTGGGTTTTTCTTTCAATTCCTTTTCAGCCCTTTCCTTTCTCCATTCTATTTCCCAGACAGGACAATCCTTGATATGATGATCAGTCTTACCACACTTGTAGCATCCATTTAGATTGTCATTTGACCATTTCTTGCTACCTGTTCCCTTCTTCTTTTTGAAGAATTTATTGAAGTTCTTAGCTATAAATGCAACTTGTTCTTTATCAAGTTCAATTTCTTCATCACTGTAAGATGCCTTCAGATCTAAGGTATCCTCTGGGGCTTATAGGACTTTAGTTCCATCAACTTTTATTTAATAAGTTCTTAAATTCCCCACTGATTCATCCAGGGTCATGCCTGCAAGATCCTTATTTACTTCCCTGATTGCAGTCACCTTAACATTCCACTTTGATTTTTGTAATACCCTTAGTACCTTCTTGACTTGTTCTTCTTCAGATAAAGCTTTTTCTAAGGAGGTCAACTAATTTGTTAAGGCAGTAAGCCTTGTCATCATCTCATGCAAGGTTTCATTCTCCTTCATCTTAAATGCCTCATACTCAGTGAAAAGAAGAGAAATTCTGAATTTTCTTACTTGAGATGTGCCTTCATGAGCATTTACTAGAGCATCCCAAATTTGCTTAGCAGTGGTGCATGTTGATACCCTGTTGTATTCAGCAGGTCCTAATCCACAGACCAAAATATTTTTGGCCTTAGCACTTTTCTTTAATGTCAATAAGTCATCAGGAGTGAATTCACTTCTTACTTTCTTGACCTGTTTCCCATCTTCTAACTTTATTGGAATAGTAGGACCATCAGTGATCCTATCCCATAACTTGTAGTCTTCCCCTTGAATGAATATTTTTATCCTAGCTTTCCACCAAATGAAGTGAGAACCATCAAAGAGTGGAGGTCTAATAGTGGATTGACCTTTACTGTGATCAGTAGGTGGTGCGGAATTCATCATATTGATCTTTGTCTTAGGTGCTAGCCCTTTTTAAGACAACCTCACTTTGATACCACTTGTTAATAATTTGTGCCCTACTGATTATCTTATTTTCGCCTAACTGTTTCTTACCGATGGAACGGGTTGCCTGACGTGTTCCACTGACGTATTTCAAGGAAGCAATAAAACAGAAAGTAAAGAACATAATGATTTTTACGTGAAAAACACCCGGCTCAAAAGGTGTAAAAAACCATCCCCTGCACCTCTATAAGATTTAACCCCAACTTCACTAAATAACTCTGAGCCTCAACAACGACTGATTATAAAACTCGTGTAACCAACAAATAGGAATCATAAACTCTGATCCCTATATCTCAACAACTAGGAATTATAAACTCTAATTCCTTTAACTCAACGACTAGGAATTATAAACTCTAATACCTAACTACACACACCTCCCAAGGTATGCGTTCCCAAAGTCTCTGAGTTTTTCCCAACTCGAAAACTATCTCCTAATTCAGTTTATAACACACTGAAACTAATATTACATCAATAGCTCAAACACAATGAACAACTCTAAAAATCAAAGCTAAAACTCTAAGTTGGATTCTATACTTAGGACCAGGTTCTTCAATATGTTTCTTCAATGATTGAGTAGCACTTCGTGAAATCAATCTGTAGATTATGCTTTTCTGCTTTGTAAGTACGTGAATTACTCTGAATGGTGCATCTTATATTTAAGCACAGCTCTCCAAAGAGTCATTCTTTATTTTAAACTCCTCCTTTAATCAAAACTCTCATTACATAGAGTTCTACTTCAAGTGAGACTCCTTCTTCAATTCCAACTCTTGTCTCCTTAGTGTTGTAGTCAAACTATAATCAACTTATCTTCAAGCATTTTACTCAACCACAACTTCTTCAATTTCTCACGTGATCAGTAAGTTGAAGTTTCCAGTTGCACTGAATTAACTCATATCAACTTGTTTCATTCATATTGTCATTCATCAAAACTTCAAGGTTCCAACATATGCCCAAAAAAGCTATATGTGGAGAAAATTTTCAAACAAATGTTCAACAATCCTGCTGCTAATCCATCTTTAAAATCAAAATCAATTTTCAACCCATGTTTATGGGCTTTAATTTTCAACCCATACTTGCTTCAACGCTTGGGCTCCTTTCAACTCGTGCATTTATTTTTAACGCATGAGCTCCACTCTTAACCTGTACTCACTTTCAATGCACAAGGCTCCACTTTCAATCGTATCAACCCATGCTTTTATTTTTAACGCATAGGGCTCCAATTTTAACCCATATTAATTTTTAATCATGGTAAGCAGCAGTGATATATGAAGAATATATATGAAGAACGAAGATCATGCACAAGAAGAAGGAGGATCAAGAATATTTTGAAGAAAATCAAGACAAAAAGTGGAGATTTGTTAGGGTTTTTGCCCTGATTTTCTTACTATATTTAAATTTTACTTTTTCTTAGAAAGAAAATAAAAGTTACCATAATTACTTTTACTTTTCCTAAAAGAAAAAATATAATTCTTTTTCATATTTGGCTAACCTCTTTCTTGGAGGAAAGATTTTGGACATCTATAAATAGAAGACCCCTTTCTCATACCATAACACAATAGCATCCACAATGTAGTCATTAAAGAGTCTTTGTTTAGGGAGAGATTTCTCCCAATAGGTTTAATGTTTTTTATATTAGGTTTTATACTATGTAGGCCGATTGGCCAAAACATATAATAATTTTATACTTTTTTAGTATTGTTTTCTTTGTCGCCTGATTTATTGTCTCAAGGTTTGCAAACGTTAAGCTCCCGCATGACGCCCTCTCAATTTCGAGCCCAACAATTTATACTTATTTTTTGAGAGGTGATTTACAAATATTTGGCAAGAGAATTAGAATTAAATTTATATATTTGAAAACTGCATAAAAAGTATTATAAGTCAAAATTATTGAAAATTTAAAGTATTTAAAAAATACATGAAAAATTACAATCAAAGATGGACTTGTTTGAATCTTGAAATTCAGAATGTGCCACATAAATTGAGACCAACAAAGTAAAAAAAAAAAAAAGTAACTATGGAAACAAGAATGAGGTTAAATTTTAGACTATGGTGATAAAATAATAATATATTGATTTTGATTTGACCATGAGTTGATAGATAGTAGTAAGTTTATTCTTGAAAGTTAAACAGACTTACCAAATGGAATTTTTACATTAACACCAAACTTTTCCATGGTAAGAAAATTAACAATTTCCATATTATTCATAGTAATTCTTTTGGCAAGTAATCCTTGTTTAATTGTATATTGATCAAGCTAAGAACACAATTTCTAGTATAAAAAGAAGTGAAGTGTCTAGTTTATTCACCAAATAAATTCTTCAGCATTAATAATGGAACACTTTGGAGCATTTTCCCGCTATTCCTTTTTTCTCATTGTTGTATTTGCGGTATGTATACAATTGTTATTTGTTTTTTAAATTATACAATTATTTTTTTCTCTATCAAGCCTTTCTTTTTTCTTTTTTGCAGGCATGCTCGTAATGACTCAGATTCTCTAAGCAAATGCAGAAACATTTACATGTTGTGGAGTTAATGCTTCTTAGAGCATTTGTATAATGTAATGAATAAAGAAAAAATAAAATAAAACATACGTTTCAGGAATTGAACACTTCTACGTAATAAAGAAAGTGAACATATCTCCTTCAGAACATAAATTCTATAACATAAAGTAATGGCTTTTTAATGCCATTAATACTCATCATTAATTCCTACAAAGTTCACCCGTCTTTGTCACTTTCAAATCCTATATAAAGAGCTCCTACGAAAAAAAGAAATATACAACAAATAGAAAGGAAAAGAAAAGAGTCTTCCTCCTTTTCTCTTCTTGAATTATTTTGGACAATTGGTTTAGGCAACCTCCAAACTTTCAGCCATGGGTGCACGTGTTTGGAAGTAGCTGTGGAACCTTGGGGAGCGACCGGGTAGAAGAATTTGCACCGGAGTCGGGTCGAAATCGCTTTCAAGGCAGTGGCTTGCCACGACACAGTGTTTGTGACAACTCTCTTACCATCATTAATTTCTATCCAATATCAATATTGTAGTAATTTTTTCCAACAATTTGAAAGCGATTTTCTTACATACAATATTGATAAATGGCTATTTCTTTGAAAAAAAAATTCCTGATTTGTCAAAATTTGAGCCATTGAACGAAAATAATTTTAAACGTTGGTCACAAAAACTTCGAATTTTCTTAGAACAATTAGAAGTTGATTATATTTTGTTTAATGATGGTTCTAACATTATTACTGGTTCTAACACTATTATGATTTTTGATGAATTTACTAAAAAGAAGGTTAAAAATGATAACATAAATGCTAGAGGGCATTTATTGAGTCATATGACTAATACTTTATTTGATTTATTTGTTACTTATAAATCTGCTAAAGATATGGTATAGTTTGCAAAACTCAAAACAGGAGGACAAAATGATGTCCAAGTTCATCTTGTTGAGGGTGATAAAGTGATCGTTGCTGTAATCGTCGCGACGAACCTGGTGGCTAACAAAAATGACTGGGTGTTGGACACAGGGGCTTCAAGGCATTTCTGCACCAATAAGAGTTGCTCCATGACTTTGTCGAGTTCATTGATGACGAGTGCCTCTATATGGTAACTCCACTACTGCTGGAGTTATGGGTAAAACAAAAATTTCTCTTAAATTAACTTCTGGTAAAACATCAGTACTGAACAATGTTCTATATATTCTCTCTCTCCATAGAAACTTAGTTTATGGAGCACTTCTAAATAAAGTAGGCCTTAAATTTATTTTTAAAGCTGATAAAATGATGAATTCTATGCTTTTAAGCTTGAATCTCCCTGACTATATGTGGAGGAAGTTGTCTTGTCTGCATGCCATATTCTTAATAGAGTCCCTCATGAAAAGTTAGACAAGACCTTATATGAGTTATGGAAAGAGTTTGCCCCTAACTTGAAATTTCTGAAAGTGTGGGGGTGTTTGACTAAGATTGATCTACCTGATTTTAGATGGATAAATTTAGGCTCTAAGACTTTTGACACTGCCTTTATTGATTATGCTCAAAATAGCATTACATATAGATTTATGTAAATAAATGATTATTCTATTTGTGAATATAGAGATGCCGAAATTTTTTTTAGCATGTTTTTCCTTTGAAAAATGATGTGCTTAGTGATGTGTAAAATAATACTTCTTTATGACTCAACCTGAGGATTTTGCGGTCCTAGAACAAGAGGATAAAGTATGCAAATTGAGAAAGTCCTTATATGGACTAAAGCAGACACCTAAGCAGTGGTATGAAAAATTTAATTTCACATTAATAGATAATGACTTTGTTGTTAATTCATCTGATACCTGTTTTTATTCTAAAATGATAGGATCAGACTGTGTGATTATATGTTTATATGTGGATGACATGTTAATCTTTGGCCTTAATGTGAATGTTGTAAATGAGACTAAGAAATTTTTATTTTCTAAATTTGAAATGAAAGACCTTGGAGAAACTGATGTGATTTTAGGAATAAAAATCAAAAGAACTGTTAATGATTTTTCTTTGTGTCAGTCTCATTTTATTGAAAAGATGTTGAAAAGGCTTGATTGTTTTGATGTAGTTTCAGTGAGAACTCCTTATGATCCTAGCATACACTTGAAAAAGAATAGAGATTTCAGTGTTTCTCAAATTGACTATGCTAAAATAATTGGGAGTGTAATGTTTCTCATGAACTATGCTCGGCCTAATATAGCTTATGTTGTTAGTAGATTGAGTAGATATACTCATAATCAAGTAGTGAACATTGGCATGCTCTTCATCGCTTGTTAAGGTACTTGAGAGGCACTATGGATTGGTGTTTGTATTTTAATAAATTTTCGGCTATTTTAGAAGGTTTTTGTGATGCAAACTGGGTGACTGACAATGATGAAGTTAGATCTACCAGTGACTATGTGTTTACTTTGGGTGCAGGTGCTATTTCATGGAAGTCTTCAAAGCAGACTTGTATAGCACGTTCTACCATGGAATCTGAATTCATTGCTCTCGAGTTGGCAGGGCAAGAAGCCGAGTGAATGAGAAATCTTTTGGCAGATGTGCCTTTATGGGGAAGACAAGTGTCATCAGTCTCTTTACATTGTGATTCACAGGCGGCAATTGAGATTGCTAAAAATAGTGTATACAATGAAAAAAGAAGAAGACATATTCGCATTAGACATGGTGCAGTTAAACAACTGTTGAAACATGGTGTTATCTCTTTGGAATATGTAAGGTCCGAAAGAAATTTGGCAGATCCTATGACCAAGGGTTTGACAAGAAAAATGGTCCTTGAATCGTCGAGGGGGATAGGGATAAAGCCAATGGATTGGGGTAATATGGCGGATACCCATTTGGGGTCAAACGAAGCCATATAGGCCCTTCAATAAACACTACATATCCTATCCCTATGGCGTGAGGTAGTGTATTATAAGGTTGAGCTTATTTTTGCTCTTAATAATCCATAGCCTTAAGGTGGTCTATGAGATAGACTTGATGGATCACCTACGTGAATGTAAAAGGTTGGTCACCTTTTTATGAAAGACTTGGGTTGTATTTCTAGAGCACTCATGAGACCCAAGGTTTGTGTGCATGACCATAAAAGCACTTTATAATATCGCGGAGGTTGCTTAAAATCAAGGATATGGTATATGTTGTGGGGGTCTCAACTTATGTCCATCCAGTTCAAGAGTACTTCACTTTTTAGATATTTGTTGTTGTCTCATATCACTACGTGTCAATTCAAATCGAAAGATATTGACACTTAAGTACATGTTCCTTCCTTTTGCCCAAAATTTATTCATATTCTTTATCTTTGCATTAGTGGGGGGTTGTGGAGTTAATGCTCCTTAGAGCATTTGTATAATGCAATGAATAAAGAAAAAAAAAAACATACGTTTCAGGCGTTGAACACTTCTACGTAATAAAGAAAGTGAACATATCTCCTTCAGAACATAAATTCTATAACATAAAGTAATGGCTTTTTAATGCCATTAATACTCACCATTAATTCCTTCAAAGTTCACCCGTCTTTGTCACTTTCAAATCCTATATAAAGAGCTCCTACGGAAAAAAGAAATATACAGCAAATAGAAAGGAAAAGAAAAGAGTCTTCCTCCTTTTCTCTTCTTGAATTATTTTGGGCAATTGGTTTAGGCAACCTCCAAACTTCCATCCATGAGTGCACGTGTTTGGAAATAGCTATGGAACCTTGGGGAGAGATCAGGTAGAAGGATTTGCACCGGAGTCGGTTCGAAATCGCTTTTAAGGCAGTGACTTGCCACGACACAGTGTTTGTGACAACTCTCTTACTATCATTAATTCCATTCAATATCAATATTGTAGTAATTTTTCCCAACACATGTGACCTAGAAATTGTGGCTCCTTGTGATGAACAAAACCCATTTTGTTTGGCTGACTGTAAGAAAGATAATGGAGCTAATTTTGTTGATGCACACTGTGATGGAAGAACTAAATGTTTATGCATGCATCTACACAAGTGATAAGCCATGTTTTGCCAGACAAATATCTATATGACAACATCGTATACCCTCCTAATATATTAGAGTAGTTACGTTGGATAATTTAATTTTTGTGTTAAAGAATAGATTCACTTATGCAAACTGCAAAGTATTGATGAAAAGAGCTTATTTATAAGACGTGTCAATTCTTTTACTCAATTTCGATCTTTATTTACTTGTCAGTTGTCATGATCGAGAGTCAAACAATATGAATTTTGATCAATATTTTACGATGTATTTTTTCATATTTCCTCCATCACGATGTGTATCAATGAAATGAGCATCGACTTTCTGGCAGTCAACCAAACAAAAAAATTGTTTATGCATCAAAGTGAAAAGCTATGTTTTGTCGAACAAATATCTATATGACAACATCGTACCCTTCAAATGTATTAGAGTAATTACGTTGGATAATTTAATTTTGTGTTAAAGAATACATTTATTTATGCAAAACATTGATGGAAAGAACTAATGCTTCTGTATGGAGGTGTGAGAGACTGCCTGTGAATGATTTTAGGCGGGTAGAGATAGGCCCAAAAAATAGTGGAGAGAGATGATTAGACATGATATGGAGCGGTTAAAGCTTACAAAAGATATGATCCTTGATTAGAAGGTGTAGAAGACGCGAATTGGGATAGAGGGTTAGCGGGTAGGAGTGCGTCCGTAATAGTAGGGAGAAGTGCTTTATTTGTATCTATGTCTGTAGTTTTTTGTTCGTAGTGTTCTAGTGATGTCTCATTTTGTTGTTTATTTTGTTTTTTAGTTTGTTATATTGTTATCTGTCCTGAGCCAATGGTCTATCGAAAACAGTCTCTCTTCTTCATCTGATCCTCCCCAGACCCCCACTTTATGGTAATACACTGGGTATATTATTGTTGTCAATTCTTATACTCTTTTGTTCGTTTTTAATTGTCAGTTGTCATGATCATTTTTTAAAGTCAAACAATATGAACTTTGATCGATATTTTAAAATGTATATTTTCATAAAATTGACATTAAAAAATTGCAACAAAAAGCACTTTTAGTATAGTTTTTAAATATATAAATTTTAACTTTAAAATATTAATTAATTTAATCTAAATGATGTTCTGAAAATTAATCCAATTGACTCTTATGAAGGAAAATGTTACAAACAAACTAAAAGGGGTGTTCTGAAAATTAGTCCAATTGACTCTTATGAAGGAAAATGTTACAAACAAACTAAAAGGAAAATGTTACAAACAAACTAAAAGGAACGGAGGGAGTAATTTTTTTATTATTTCCTTCCCGAGAAAATAATCTAAAACATCTCCAACCTTTTTCCAAAATCCTAACTACACACTGGTTCTACAACCCCTAATATTTTTAAAAGAAAATTATTTGCTCCCTAAATACTGAGATGACAAAGAAGGTGAAATTCACTCTCTTTGAGAGAGTAATATTTTTAATTTTATTGTTTATCTTCTTCACCAACATAACCCAATCTCACCACCACTCCTATCCTGTCGCCGTTATTGCCATCGCCAACAGGGGCGGAGCTACCGTATCGGACGGAGATTTCGGAAAATGCCTTTTTATCGTTGTTTTAAGCCAAATATGACATGCCTTTTTAATTCGTAACTTTGCCACATGATTGGCAAATGTAACACGCACACTTGTTTCTTTTAACTGATTATCAAAAAAAAAAAAAAAAACATGTCTCATAGGTACATTTTTTAAAGAAAGTAAGTGTCATCAATAAAAATATGACTTTGGTAAGGTGTCAAATAAAAATAGAAAAATATAAGGACAAATTTAGAGATGCTTATGACTATAACCTTTATTACATGTATACATAATTACATATAATAAGATCACATATTTAAAGCCACGACATGTCAATTTATCAATCATGGATTGACATTCTACAAGCTTAGCTATAGTTTTAAAAAAGAACTATAGACCCTTGGGTTTGATGTTTCACCATATGCTTGGTAGCAAGTTTTTCTTTTTTGGAAACCGTAGTGTGCGGACCAGCTTTCGTGCACCTCAACTAAATCCACGAGATACTTGCCACCTCCCGCAAGTAAAATATATCAAGTAACCCTGTCCAGTAAGGCCAGGACAGATGAGAATAATGGTAGCAAGTTTAGACCTTTCCAACAAATAGCAGGAAACTCCACCTAGATCTTCTAGCAATATATTGATTTACTTAACAAGAACTTTTCAGCAATCAAGTTTGCACCTGGAAGATTTCTTGATTTCTACTATTTAAAACTGCTATACAAATGGAGAATGCCTGCAGAGGCTTCATCGACGAACTGAATTCAACTGAAAAGATCCCATCCTTAAACCGCGACAAGCTAAAGACTGGCGCGCTGTCCTGTTCTCCTCCCTGCCAAACAAGAACAAAAAGATCGTCATGGTGTATTAGACATTGGATAAAATTTGTAAAAATGGAGTTCACATATTTTGTAGTTATGTAGGTCATCATACCTGGGATAAAAGTTCAAATCTTTCAGCAGTAAGTTCGGGTTTCAGGCAACTGGATATCGTTCGATGATTGACAAGTAATCTTATTTGGCAACCCAAATCCCATCCACCACAATCACACAATCCACCTGATTTCCATCTCTCAATCAGTGAAGACGGCTCCCCTTTACTAGGTAGGCTATGTGCACCACCAGGAAGTATAGCTGTCATGCTAAGATCTTCAAAGGGATATGTTAAACCTGAGGCTGAAATATTGTTGCAGACACGATCCTGATGGTTACTTCTATTGGGCAATTTGACAACAATAGCTGCAAGCTCGTCGTTTGGCTGATGCCTTGCATCTGTAGCAAACAAAACAAACTCCTTAGTCCTAAACTGTGAGTCAAGTTTCTGTGTGTTCAATTCGGAGACTCGTACATCAGAAACCTTCATCTTGCCAACGACGTTAGGCATAATTCCACGACCAGTGTGTTTTCCGACTTGATTTAACCAACTTCCACTCTTTTTCTTTGTCTCATGAATGGTGAAGAAAGTGTAAATCCAGGAACTATTTTCCTTCAAGTTAGAACTAAATTTCTTCATTGTGGCTGCTAAAATGTCAACTTCATTATCAACTGCAAATGTGAACAGAGGAAGGCCATTCTTCACAGCCACTTGGAGGAGAGCTTGCAATGTTGATGGTACACGTGTACCTTTGGAATGCGGATCATCGATATCAATAGATCTACAGCCCTTCAGATCCAGTTTGACTTTCAATGAGCGTTTTGTAGGAGATTCACCACGTTTCGCAGACGATCCAGTAACGTTATCACAGTTGCCCGTCTTTGGCTTCAGCAGTGGGTCTAGCAACCTCCTTAAAGGGCTAGTCCTGGCTCGGCCAGTGGTGTCTGATTTGTCGCAGCCTGTCTCCTGTGAGGACGATGTTTGAGCTTTATCTGAACCAGACTGTTCTGCAGGATGTTTGATACCAGAAATCTGGCCAATCCTTCCTATCGCCATGCCAAACCGACGAGTTGGAGATGGATTTCTGACTTTTATAGTTTCTGAAGAATTAGGGGCAATTGGATTCTTAGGCGTGGCAGTTGACTTCTTCTCTTGTTTGTAATTGACTCTGGGTGGGCTCGGAACCTTTTTTCCAGAATATGCTGAAGGCAGAACTGTCTGAGATGAAGAGCTAGTATCCTTTGCATCTATTGAACTCGCTTGTCCCATGTTCGATTTACCAGCTACATGAGGGAGGGGACAGGAACTAGGGATATCAGGAGAGAACTGTCCATGGTAGAATGCAGAAATAAATCCACAAGAAAAGCTCCGTCTGCTCGGTTTCACCCCTTCCTGGTTTCTCGCTACTGAATCAGGTGGGCAGTAAGTAGTGCAGCGGTTAGTTTCTTGGCCAGGTTCCGGTACTTGACTGGCAACTGATTTATGTTTATCTATGAAATCAAAATCATCAATCCTATGACAGGATTCGGCCAAGTCATTTTCTCCTTTTGGTAAACATTCTCTATCTTGGATCATCATATTCCCCTTGGAACTTGGTGTTTTTGTCCGAGTCTCTAAATCAAGTGATCTCCTAACACGAGGAGTCCTCTGTGGGTATCGATCTTTGGCGAGTTCTACCAGATTTCTTTGTTGATTCTCATGAAAACAACACTGATATGTCCTGCAGACATGCTCCTCGATCTCCAGAGATTTAACTACTCCAGGTTTTAGGTTCTGCACGTGTCGGACACTTCCAGATTTGACATCAGGATGAGTTCCTTTAGGTGGAGATCCATAATGAGATTGTGATGTAGGACGATGAATTCTCCGACGGGCAGGGGAGCAGCTCCGGGCTCTGCTAGAATTGGATGAAGAACCCTCCATTGACGAAACTGACAAGGTATTGCTGCTTGATGGTGAACACACACTACTTCTAAAAGGTACATTTACATGTTCGTGTCGCCATTTTTCAAGAAAACGCCAATCTAGGACGCCGACACTGAAAGCTTTGTCCTGTATATTTTTCCCCTTTTCTAGATAACTAGGCAACCTTGACATGTATTTGACAAGCTCTTCATTCTCAATTCTCTTTCTGTCACCATGCTGCTTAGGCCTTCTTTCCATTTGCTAAACCTCACATGAATTCTCGAACCCCTGGCAGAGGTAAGAAAGCACACACAAGATGACATTATCCACATGTTTAGCCCCTTTTGATGAAAATTTGTTGCAGAAACATTAAAAGTTAAAAAGCCAGAAACAATTGCACATGCTGCATTTTAAAAAATCCGGTGCTTTATGGAATTGTTTCGGTAATAAGAATTTAGCCAGGAATTAGGTGTTATACAATGAACATAGCCATTATGGTTCCTCCCACTTCACAGATAAAAAGATGAAGGAGATAGCAGAAAAGTTAATTTATGAACTATAACAACTCAAAAAGTTTATTGTTTGTATCTCTCAACATGGGTTGTCTCTTATACCTGCAGACAAAGAAATATTAAATTCCTTCCTTACATCTTTCTCTGGCTTATTCTTTTTTTAAATAACAGTGGTATCTATGTCAATTTATGCGCACCTCGACTTCTCCGACAGGTACTTTCTACCTACCACCAACACAAATACCGGAAAACTCCCCCGAGTACTTATCACTCTCCTCGAAATATTGGACAGCTCTGCCCACCAAGGATTAGACAAATACATGATCATTCAGCCACAACCTTTGGGGTCTTTATTTCCTTATTCTCATTTGGCTAATAATGACTACATGATCCTGACAACCAAGCAGAATCAGAAAGCTCAACACAGTATTCCTTAAGAACGGGGATTTTGATTCACTTTATACCTTTAGCTTTTACTCCACCTATTTCCCTCAAAAGTTATGACACACTTTTGGAAAATGAAACTATTTATTTAACTGTTATCAATTCGGCTTGATTCAATAATGGGTGTGCTTCGTTGATCCCATTTCTTACTTTTTCCTCATGGATGTGTTTTAACAAATATTTATTTGGTTAATAGTTTAATTAATTTGTAGATTATAATCATAGTTTCCTATTTTAAAAAAAGAATTCAATCCACACAAGGCTGGAAGTATCGATAAAGACAGAAACATACTAACCCCACACACCCAACACTACATTTCTTTTTGTTATGTTCGGACAGAATAAGCAATACCACAAAACAAAAGAAAACAAGAAGAAGACACAGATTTACGTGGAAACCCCACGGGCAGAGGCGGAAGAATTCACTATAATAGAGAGGAGAACAATGAGGAGACGAAAGTCTCAATGACGTTTTTTTTTTAAACTGTCTAAAACAACCCACTAAATCACACTTATATAATACGTGTGTACAAATAAATCCTAGGCCCAAAAACATACAGGTCCATATCGGCCCGATCCCTACGCACAGAACCCACAAAAAATCATGGGTCGCACCACGAACTTTTCGGGGCCAGATCACGAGAATTTGATCACACACTCTCAACACTTTTCAAGTATAAACATTGATCAACTTTAATTGATTCTGAGAAAGTAAAATATGTAAAATTTGGAAAGAGATAGAACAAAGAAGGGCACTGTCGGTTGAGTCTACTTGCCATAAACTATTCACTTTCTGCGATTAATTCAATATTTCAATAACATCCCGGGAATGCAGTTGGGCAAAAAAAGACAGTCCGGTGCATAAAGCATCCGGCTTTCACACAGGGTCCGGGGAAGAGCCACACCACCTCATAGGTGTGTGATGTAGACAGTCTACCCTCATGCAAGTATTAGCGAGTACTTCCACTGCTCCAAGCAGCATATTGCAGTTCTTCTTATGAGTTCTTAAAATTAATGAAATCACAAATTTTCAATCTTATTGTATACCTTATTCATCATGCATTTATCTATAAATAAGAGATTGCAGAAATTATGTTATTAAAAGTGAACAATAATGACATATAACATGACAGGAATTAACAACCGAAAAGGACAGGAAACTTGAAACATTAAAAGAAAAGATCAAAGTACATACCTAACTCAACAACCGCTCAAAAACTAGAAGCAGATCAAACAAGTAGATGTCATGAAGAAGCAGCAAATAATCAACGGCCCATATAAGTCTGGGTGTGAAATCAAGAACTGATAAAAGCTGATTCGAACACCACAGTTACAAAAGAAAAAAGATCAAATGAGAAAACAGAGGAGAAAATCAGTGAGAGCAGAGGATTTAGCTCAGAAAGAAAGGAAGGACAATAATATAAGCTTATAATTCAGTTCCTTTTTTAACACAAAATGATGATTTAGACAGAGGAAAAAAAGGCAAATAAAGTGAAAAGATAGTATTGAATTGCACTTTTTTTTCTTTTTTTTTTTTATCTTTCTGGAGTTTTGCCAGGCGGAGGGAAGAGGGGAATACGTGGGTCACGGGCTGGTAGGTGCGCTCTTTGGACTCCACATAGTTAAATAACTGACAGGTCATTTAATTTAATATAAATAACATAAATATCAATCTTTTTTAAAGTAATTATACTTTTTCCTATTTTTTTTAATTACTTTACTCTCTTTTCTTATTAATATACATATCATATCCGATATATACATAAAATTCTGTGTATATATTGAGATTTTTGTAATATGTTTAGGGAGTTGGGATTTTTTATAATATTAAAAATATAAGTGTAATTTTTAATTTAATTTATTGGGATAATATAGTTTTTTTCTTTCCTTTATTGTATATTGTTGAAGATATGAAGAATGGATTGACTCAATTAATCTTAATTTATAAGATATTATTCGTCTTCTTATATAGGTTTGCATCTCATTAATTAATATTTTAGAATTGAGTTAAATTCAATATACACTTTCTTTAACAGTGGTAAAAATATATTACACTAGTACTTCATCATCAAGTATTATCAAAGTACGTCAATCAATCGTCTCTCAACAGCTTGAAATTAACTAATATAAAATTATATTCCCCATCTAACTCTAATCTTATATCGTTTGAATTACACGTTGGTACGAATAAAGATTATTTGCATTCCTTTATATAAATTCTGAACAATTTTTGTTTTAGGACTAGCTCTTGAAATGAGATAAATTTAAAATAATTAATTATAAATAAAGTTATCTTATTTATTTGCCACAATCCTTGTTGGTGTATTTATTGGGACACTGATGTGTGGGTAGGCAGATGCAAATCTTTTAGTGAAATCAAGGGAATTTATTGTTTTCTTTTATTTATATGTGCATATTAATTTATACGAAAAAAAAAAAAAAAAAAAGGGATCCAAATATATTCACTACAATAATACACCATGAAGATTACAAAAATATTCTTAGTCCTTGCAGAATATTGGGAACAGAAACATGTAACCCGTCCCCACCTCAACTACTCTCCACCTCCCCTCATAAAGGCTAAATGCCACCTCTGCGGTGGGGCGAGCCGCGAGCCTACTTTGCCAATGAAAAAAGAATTGAGAAATTGATGAGAATTAACAATTAATGATGAACTGGCCTTTAAGCATAAGTCGATGTTCTAATTAAATTGTTTGAGTGAAGTAAAGAGTAACACTCCATTAGCTTTCAATGTAAGCGTAAATTAAGTTGATCTTCAAAAAATGTCTCAATGGGGTTTTCAATTTTCAAAGGATTTGAAGGAACTTTTTTTTAGAAAACAAATGAATTTTGGATCGAACTTAATCATTAAAATTAACTCATTAAGTATCACCTTAAAATTGAGACCAAGAAACCGCACTCCGCGTGGCTCTCAACCCTTGCATGCATGTCGAGGCAGGATAAATGAGAGCGTAAATAATATAAGATGGAGTCCCAACATCGGCTATATAATAAAATGGTGTGGGTGATCTGGTCCAATTAAATTGACCAGGAGTCCATCAAGAGTTCTTTTCACCGATTGTCCTCCTCCATTAAAGAATGATATACCTCCAGATTAATTAATACCATAATAATGAAATGAACGTTGGTGCTAATTTTACCCAACAACTAATTTACAAGGTGAAAATGGCCATAGAAATCATACAATCAACCCAAAAAAAAAACTCAACACTCCTCCAAGATGAAACTCTTTTAACACTTTTTCGTAGTAGTAAAATTTTTCTAAACACTATCCAAACAAACTCTATAATGTATAATACTTTATGCTAAAAGCAGACTTGCAATATCACGTGGCACAGTGGATCAATTTAGTATTAGTGCTGCAATTATCAGCAGACCAATTTGCCAATGTTCCTTTCTTCTCTGATCTAATGATCAACAAATCTAAGTTTAAAATGTCTCATCATGCAGAATAACTTGGTCAACTAATACATGATTGAAGCTATAATGGTATAAATGAAAAGCCGATTAGCAAATGTATTGTTCGACTAAAGGAGCCGTTTGATCAAGAGATTATTCATTTTCGATATAATTTTTATTCTATTTCAAAATCAATGCTTGGTTATAAAGTTTCTTCTCTTATTTATAAAAAAGTATAATTAAAAGCAACTCCATCTTCAACTTCAACTTTATAAATTTCAAGTAAAATGAAAAATATTTGGAATATATGGACAAACGGCAACTTAATTTCACTGAATCTCACAAGATTTGCTGCAACGTGTTTTTCAAAATTGAACTCCTCCCCATTCACAGCCTCTAATTCAGAGATCATAATTTGTTGTGCTTTTAGAAATTTGCTTGATGACTAAATTGATTATTTCCTTCCCTTATAATGATGTCATTGCTTTTCGTGGTGCTCTCGTTATATTCTCATCTTCAATAATGAGTCCATAGCTCATTCATTGATATGAATTAAATTGTCGTAGACTCTTTTGCCTTTGGGTGTACAACACTATTTGTTTTATAAAGTTGGGTAATGAAATTATCTTTAATCATGAGTTGAAGAGATTCATCTCACTAATCTACTGCATGCATTGAATTTTGAGTAAATATTTTTGGTGTACTACTGAGGTGTCTAATGGTTGGGTAAAATGAGGTGTCCAATGATCGGGTTGAATCAAATTTAAATGTTTAAAATAGATTGAGCTAATAAATAAACGAGTCATTAACTTTCTCAAATAAAGGTTACTTTGCTTAACACAGTATGGGTCAAGATGAAATAAATAATATAATAGTCACTAATTTAGCTTTTCCAATAGTAACCATATTTTAATTTGTTATATATATGTATGTATGTATGTTTGACACCAAATTATAACTTTGACCTTAAACTTTGACAGTGCACAAATATGACTTTTCACTACAACACAATGTATCTATTGCTATGAAATCTAAGCTATGAATTTAAAAATTGTAGCTATTACTTAGTAATAGCCACAAAATTTTAAATTTCGTAGCTATTACAAATTCGTAAAATTTCTTAGCCACAAAAATTAAACTGGCAAAGCTAATTCCTTATTTTTGCTACAATTACAAACAATCGTGCTAATAGTTGCTTAAATAGCTACAACTTTATTGCTACAATGAAATTTGATAGTTGATCATAAGTTTTTGTCACGTGATAAAAATTATTGTAGCGATAGTGGCCTTTTAGCCATAATAACTATTTGAAACAAGATATTGTAGCTAAATAAATTTTTTTGGCTGGAAGTTAATAAAAATTGTGGCAATAGTTAAATGATATAGCCACGTTTTTTTTTCTTTAAAAAAATTATAGCTAATTATTAATTTTTACCCCGAGTTAAAACTTATATAGTAATAATAACCTTTTAGACACAATAAATTATTCGAAATATAATTTTATGGCTAATGTTTTTTTCTTTTGCTTCATGTTAGTAATGATTGTTGCAATAGTTAAATTATATAGCCTAGATTTTTTGCTATGGTAAAATTTCTTAGTTAATGTTTACCACGTGCTGAAACTTGTTGTAGCAATAGCGACCTTTTAGCCATAAAAAAGCTATTTAAAATAACTTATTGAAGTTATAAATATTTTTACTTTGAGCACTAAAAATTCATGGCAATAGCTAACTTAATAATAACTAATTATTTTTCATGACGAAATAATTAAGACACAAATTTATTGTTGTGAATAAATTTTGCAACTGATAATTATTTTCTATCGCGAGTTGAAATTTGTTGTAGTAATACTAATGTAGAGTAATTGAATGTTAATCATTTGATTCAATTCAATACTACATGTCTATTTGAGAATTTCAAATATAGTTACAATAAATATGTGATTGTATCTAACTAAATTTGATTACCTAATTATAGTAAACTTAAATATAACTTTGCTAAGCCTCAATCTAATATGATTAGAGGTGTTAGTCGTTCGATTTAATTCAATTCTACATTTTGTAAATCTTAAATATAATTTAAATAAATACTTAATTATATTTATCTGATTAACTAATCATGTCAAATTTTAGCTAAACTTCAATAAATTTTACTCAAACTTCATCTTGACTAATTGTTTATATATTTGTCAATTCAGTATAATTAGAGGTGTCTATCATTCTACCAATCGATTCAAATTCAATTTTATAAGATCCTACTTGTAATTTTAAAATAAAATTAAAATAAATAGGTGATATATATATATATATATAGAGAGAGAGAGAGAGAGAGAGATTGCTTGTCGACCGTTCAACTGCTTGCACTGTAATTTTACTATATTATTCTTAAATAATTATTATATGTCATTTAAATATTAAAAAATTAACAATATTTAATAAAAAAAGTAAAATAAATATTTATGACATGTCTGCTTCAGCTGCTTCAACCGTAATTTTACTATATCACCACTAATTAGTTATTACAAGTCATATAAGTATTAAAAAATTAATATTAAAAATTATTATAAAGTCATCTAAGTATTGAAAAAGTTAATAATATTTATTGTTAAATTAACTTGATGTCTTATATGAGGCCCACTTAATGTTTTTTCACAAATATTTTTTTATAATAATTATTACAAAGTCATCTAAGTATTAAAACATAAATAATATTTATTGTTAAATTAACTTGACGTCTTATATGAGGCCCAATTAATTTTTTCGACAAATATTTTTTTACAATAATTTTGTTATATCACTTCTAATTAGTTATTATGAATCATTTAAGACAGGCCTATTTCGCTGCTTCAATCGTGATTTTATTATATCACAAATAGTTAATTATTATGCCATCTAACAATTGTGCCAGTTAAATTGGAATAGAAGAAAATGTATTATAAATCATAAAATTAAAAAAAAAATTATTTAAAAAATATAATTGATTATCAATGCCACAAAATTTTAAACAAGGAGAGTAACATATAGTATTATTTGAAAATTATAGAAAGAATTATAAATTACAATAGTTAACGGTTTAAAATATCTGAAGAATAATTTAATTTTTTATATATTTTTTAAAAGTACGTGAAAATATTAAATCATAATAATTAATAACCTAAATTTTTATAAATATATAAAATATTTGTCTGACTGTCGAAATTCTATCAATGCACTTAAATTGAATTACAATATTTAATAGCTTAAAATATTTTAAAAAAAATAATCTGTTATATATTCCAGAAAAATATGTAAATAATATTATAGATCACGATAATTAACAACTTAAAAAAATTTAAAATATAAAATATTTGGTTGACTCTCAAAATTATCAATGACGCTTAAATTCAAATAGTTAAAAATATAATTGACTGTCAATTGCACAAAATTTTAGACAAGAAGAGTAATATGTATTATTTGAAAATTACATCAAAAGTATTATAAATTATAATAGTTAACAACTTAAAACATCTAAAAATAAAAAAGTTTAATCTGTTAGATATTTTTAAAAAAAATACGTAGAAAAATACTATAAATCATAATAATTAACAACCTAAATTTTTTTAAAGATATAAAATATTTGGTTGACTCTCGAAACCATATCAATGTCACTTAAATTGAAATAGAAAAAATATATTATAAATTAAAATAATTAAAAACTTAAATTATTTTGAAAATATAATTGACAATCAATGTCGCAAAAGTTTGAACAAGGAGAGTAACATGTATTATTTGAAAATTATATAAAAAGTATTATAACTTACGACAGTTAATAACTTCTAAATTCTATTTTTGTCACATAAATTGAGATAAAAAAATAGCATATATTAGTCCGTGCTGGCACGGGCCCTCGAAATCTAGTGTGTGTGTGTGTGTGTGTCAATTAAATTTAAAATAACAAAATTACATATCAAAAAAGAAGGCAATCTTTAATCATAGACAATTTATATAACAACTTATAATTTAAAACTTATCAACTAACTTCATATACTTATTCAACGTTATATTTTATCTTATTGCAACATGTTATTTTTGAATGTTAATTGTACTTTTTAAAACATGTATAACTGTTTTTTTTCATTGAAAATTATAAAGATATTTTTGTATGGTTGATACTTTATTAATTTAAGATTAGCGTTATATATATATATATATATATATTCTCCAAAAGTATTCATAGAAAACTTTACTAATTGTTAAGGTAGTATGTATACTAATATTTATATTCGCAGGATATACAAACATTATTAAAAAAAATAAAAAATAAATCTTTTATAACTTATTCAACATATTGAGTTATATTTATTTATTTTATTTTATTTTATTCAATAAAAGTTAATTCAAATTATAATCTTTACATTATCTATCCCTCTTTCAGTAATTTCTACACATAATATTTAAATGAGTTTTCTAATTTAGTTTTTAATCTTTAATTAATTAATGTCACACTTACCCAAACATGCAATATAAATTAGTCTAGATTTCTTTTTTTGTTTTAAAAAGATGATATTTTGATGAAAATAATTAATATACATACACTAATAAAAATAGAGATATTAACAATTTTAACATTTTTTTAATTTTCTATTACTGAAAGTTTTAATTTTTTTTGAATTTTTTATTTTAAACTTGATATATTAAGTCATATAGTTTATATAATTTTTATAATTTTAATTTAAAATAAAAAAATTAAAATTTAAAATTCATATCTATGTATAAATTCAAATTGAAATAATCGAATGTTGTAGAAGTATGATTCCTTTATGATAAAACACTTTAATTTGAATTTAAATTTATGTTGTTGATATAAAAAAATATGAATTAACATTTTTTTGTCATTTTAATCGTAAAATTATTTTTAAACTTAAAATCTCATGGTGGTGATATTTTCATCACGATATTGTTTTGTTTCTCCTACTCTATATAAATAGGTTAATAGCTTTATTTTATTTTTAAAATTTTCTATTTAAACTTGATATTTAAGTCATATAACTCATTTAGAATTTATATAGGTTTAATATTTTTACTTAAAAATTTTAAGTTTAAATTCATATCCATTTTAGATCTAAATTGAAGTAACCGGATCTTGCAAAAGTATAATTTCACCAATAAAAATTCGGACACTTTAATATGAATTTAAATTCACATTATAGATATTAAAAAAAAATGAATTGACATTTAATTTTTTGAAATTTCTACCTTAATATAATTTTCAAACTTAAATTATATGGTAATTGACATTTGTCATTGCAATATTATTTTGTTTCTTCTATAATGTATATATAGATTATATAGATTTTATAATATTAACAATTTTTATTTGAATTTTCAATTTAGATAAATCATTTTAAATCAGGATGGTTTTCAAAATTTGCAATTCAAATTAAAAAAATAAAACAATTCAAACTTAAGAATTATCTTCAATTTAATTATATACTATAAATTCAGATTTTTTAAAAATATGAAGTATATAACAAAACTAATAACAATATTATAGAGGACCAAAAAAGTTAAAAAGGAATATATTTTTTAAAATAATATTTATTTTATATAAATACTTGACTTTTTCCCATTAACTTAAAGAAAGTATACATAATTTTATCATGTATTTTATTACTATTTTCATTAGATAGTTTTGTTCTTTATATTTGTTAATTAAATAGTACTATTAACATTTGTACATAGAAAAAAAAGTAATATAACAATAATAAAAAAATAAAAAAAATACACAAAGGGCAATTTACTTATTAGAAACACTTAATAAAATTTTTACTTTTGATATTTTTCTTATATAAAATTTAATTATAATAAATTAAATCATTTTTAGACTAAATTGTTAGATATCAATAAAATAAAAAAAATCTGAAATATACAACGTCTAGATTAGTTGTATTTTCTACTTAATTATGAATTTGACCCTTATGTTTCTGATCATGCAGAAACTAAAATTGTTATTTTACTTAGAGTTGGAAAATATATGTATAATAATTTTAAAAAAAAACTTCCTTTTAAGTAGTTGCTTTCATTTAATAGAAATTTTTTTTAATAGGTAAGATTCTTAACTATTAATCTTTTAATATTTAAATATAAATAAGAAAATAGTAATATAAGATTACAATCTGGACTCTAATTATTTTCTACCATAATAGGAAGGATACATATTTATATTTCCCTTCTCTTTCTCTCTTTATTTGTAGATCTCTATCACTATCTCCTTCATTTTTTTTAAACACTGCTTTGATTTTTCTAGTGATCACATAAAATCTTTTTGAAACCTAAGCCCCCCACTACCGCCACACCCTATATCAAATTTCCCCCCAAAATAAAAAAATATCAAAAATTAAAGACTCCCTCCCAAAATATTAAAACTCAATAAATTAACCTAATCTCTCTTTTCATTTAATAAACCTAATCTCTTTCTCCTTTTCCATTCTTTCCCTGCTCCCCCCACCCCTTCCGCCCCTCACTCTTTCATATTCTCATTTTTTAAGTTTAATTCAATTTTTTTGTGTGATGTTTGCCTAATTAATTTTTTTTTTTTGTAGGTTTTAAATATGAAATTCTCCAAGTAAATGAGATAAGATTTTATTATATGAATATTGCATTGAACTGTGTAGTATTTTTCTTTAATTAATGTAAAGGTAGTTTTCTGCTTGTTTGAGTATTAGAATTGATCCTGAAATTGAGATTTATATTTACAAATTTTAAGAAGATTATAGGTTTGTTTACTTATTTGGTTGCTTTGAATTTTTTTAATTCTTTATATGTTAAATTTTAGTAAAAGTTTATCTAAGATATATTTTTTCTCCTTGAATTCTATGTATGCACATACTTGCATGTAATGATTCTTATTTTCTTGGTGTTAAAATACTTTATCATTATCAACAGGTGTAGTAGTGGAATAGAGAAAATAAATGACAAACTAAGACAAATGTCGATCAAACTGAGATGCGATTGAAGACCGTGAAAGGAGAGACGATGAAGCATGGGCTCGAGCAAGATGGTGTTTTAAAAGAGTTGTAAAATACAATTATATGTAACTTTTGTTATTAACAAAGCTTGTGAAAGATTATTTAAATTATAGTAATATAATTGTTGAAATCTATTTTGAAATTTCTTTAGTCTTAATTATACTATAGAATTTCTTGTGGTTAATATTACTTATGAAAATGTTCTATTTGTAGTAATGAATATTTGTAGTTATGGCTAAATCTTAGTATAATTATCAAAAAATGATTAATTTTGACTTTTCATTGCTAATTCAAATGAGCTATAAGGTATGTATTTTGTAGCTAAAAGAATATATTCTTAGCTCCGTCACAAAAATATTTGTGGTAAATATTTGTAGTTGTAAGTATTAGCAGTTAGCCATGGATCATGTAAAGTCCGTAGCTAACTTTTAGTTACATCACTTCTTGCTACGAATGCTACGGAAAAAAATTTGGTGGCTGAAGTGTTTAGCCACAAAACTTTTCACATTTAGCTACGATGTATTCTAAAGCAATATATGCATTTTGTTGTAGTGTTTAACTATTCAAAACTGCACAAATATGACCTCCAATCCTACGCGGCAAAACGCGTGTTCAACACGCAAAACTGGGCGCGTCCAGCTTAAAATCTAAGGGCATAATACATAAATATGACCTTAAACTTTGACAGTGCACAAATATGACCTTTAAATGACTCTTCACTATTATTTTTTCATTATTTTCGGCTCAAAGTTGAAAATGACATCTAATTTCTTTTGTCATTGCGGAAAAAGAGCAATATTGAAGATTTATTAATTAGGCGGGTCAGCCTCATACGAAAAAATCAAGCGAGTATGCATATATATTTTAAAGCAGAGGACGAATTTAAGTTATATAATATATCTAAATATTATTTATTTATATATTAAATTAAAGATGAAACTATACTAATAATAAAAAAAATTATAGTTTTAATAAAACGTTATTAAATTAATGTCATTAAGGATAGTAGTAGTAGTATATTAAATTAACGTTATCAAATTAACGTAATTAAAATGTTATTAAATTAACGTTATTAAAACGTTATTAAATTAACGAAGGGCGGACCTACGTGGTTTCCATGGGGTTCACCCGAACCCCCTTGGTAAAAAAATTACGTTGTATATAGATAAGATAGAAAATGTATATTTATGTACGTATATTAATGTTGAACCACATGAAATAAGGCACTTAGATAGCCCAGTGATTTTATTTGCTCTTCTTGGGCGCTTCCTTCAGCCTATTGTGCGGGTTCGATCCCTGCTAGTGGCTTTTTTTTTTTAATTTAAAAAAAGCTAGGTGCTGCTGCTATAGAAATAAATAAAATAATAATAATAATTTTAAAAAAAAAATAAAAAAAAGTTAGGTGCTGCTACTATAGAAATAAATAAATAAAATTATTATTATAATAATAATAATAATAACAATAATAATAATAAGTAAAAAAAAAAAACGACGTCGTTTTAACACAAAAAGCAAAACTTTGACAGTGCACAAATATGACCTTTAACTATTCAAAACTGAACAAATATGACCTGTAGACACCTAATTTCGTCCCTTCCCGATATCGTTTTTTACCTATTGTTTACCCTATCCTACCGTGTACCCTCACCCATGTTATTATACCCTCACAAAATACAAAAAATAACAAACTCCCTAACAAATCTTATCTTATCCCAACCCCTACATCTTATCCTGACAACCTACCCAATCAAAATAAAATACATCACACCCTACCCCCTACCCCACGCGACCCCACCTACCCTACCTCACTACCCCACCCTCACCTCAATATATACACACATACTCTCACAAAAAAAGAGGATGAACAGTGAACAAGAGAAATCTAAAAAAAAATTATCAGCATTTTGGCTCTCTCTCTCTAGACTCACACTCTCTCAAGCCTCTCTCTCTCTTCCTCTCTTGAAAAAAATTTTGAACTTCCACTACCGCTTTGCCGCCGGCCGGCGACCGCCAACCACAACCCACCACCAGTTCCGGCCACAACTCGTCTTGCCGTCCGACACCACTATCCGACCGACGACGGCAGCAATAACGCCGTCGTCGCCGTTCACCGTCAACAACAGTCGGTTCCGACGGCGAAACAACCACCGGTCGCCGTTCACCGTCAACAACAGCCGGTTCCGCCGGCGAAACAACAAAACCCCATCCTCGTCGGAGAACTGCCGCCAGATCTGCCGCCGCCAGCAGTCGTTGCTCCGGCTGCGGCGCGTCGGCCAGCTCCGGCCGTCGTTTCTTCCTCTTTCCCTCTCCGGCGATAACGCCGTCTCTCCGTCACCGGAGCTCCCCGAAGCTCGATCCGCATTGGGTTTGGTTTCCTGCGGTTTGTTGGTTGATCTTGGTTTCGTTTATTTCTTGGTTCGTCGTCGATAGTGGATCTCGAGTCGTCTTTATCGAATCGTGTTGTCGTTCTCGGTTGGTTTTCGTATATAAAAGTTTGTCTTCACTGGTTTTGGAGCTGTCTGGTTATTATTTTAATACCGAGTTTGGTTTGCTCGTTGTGAGGTTCTCCGGTCGAGTATTCTGGTCTTCGGATTTCTTATTATCGACAAGGATCAATTTCATCGAGGTCCATTTCTTCTAACCGAATCTTTAATTTATTTTGACTTTTTATTAGTGTTGTTGGTATGGATGATTTATTTGTCGTGTGTTTGGTTTGAATCTTCATTGTTTGTGTTGCGTTTGATGTTGATTTCGGATTATGAGATGTGATTGAAAAATCGAAGCATGCACTAATCATGTGGTTTAAAGGGAATTCAGGTCGCGAGTTAAAAAAATTGTTAAAGTGAATTAGGATTAATTTTGATTTGTTGTTGTTTCGATTCGTCGTTATTGTTACTTTTACGTCTAATTATCAATTTCGTAATAGTATCATGGTAAGTCAAGCGGGTAGGCAATCATAGTTTCGGGTAGGCAAAATTTAGGAATAAGTGTTTCGTTGGATGTTGGAATGTGCGTGTGAATGTTTCTTTTAGTTTATCGTGTTTAATTTGGATGTATTTATTTAGCCGGGGAATGCCCCGAGATCGCTTGTATTTATTCACCGGGGAATGCCCCGACGTATCATGTTGGCGAAAAATAATCGTGATGAAGGCCCGCGGTGTCGGGTAAGGCATGAGAGCGTAGTCTAGATTTAGTTTAGATTAGGATTTATATTTTCGTATTTTTTTTATTTTTCGGACTGTATAATTGGACTGGACTTTTACGTTTTTGGACTGTTTTGTTTTGTTTTGTTTATTGTTTGATTATTTTGTGTTCTTTTGTGTGGTTTATACATTTCATAATGCCAAAATAGTCGATACACTCCATCAAGCGATCGTGGTCGAACCACGGGATCGAGGGGTGCCTAACACCTTCCCCTCGGTCAACAGAATTCCTTAGCCGGAATCTCTGTTCGCAAACCGGTTTAAGAGTCAAATGGTTTCGAAAAGGATTTTTCAAAGGTGACTTGGCACACCGGATTATGCCACGTGGTGACTCTGAATAAAAAATGCAAATAATCCTTTTCCGAAACAAATTTTCATTTCTTGTCACTTAAATAATAAAACCCTTTCGAACTTTAAAAATGTATCCATTTTTTGGAGTACGTTGAAAAAAGGGGGTGTGACAGCTCTGGCGACTCTGCTGGGGACGTTTCAGAATTCGAGCTTATTTTTGAGTCGTATCGGCTTTGTTTGGCATTACGAGTGTATAAGCATTGTTTGTGATTATTGTTTTGTTATTATTTTCACTTTTGTGCGTTTTCGTGCTCTTTGTTTATAGTATTTATTCTATGTGTTATCGCTTTATATCTGTCATCATGAGTCCATCCCCCCGGCCTTCTTTCTGCAACAAGTCTCGGAGTGCACGTCGTGCGCACGAACTCTAGTTGAGTCACCATTATTTTAGGGGGGGAGCCGTTGGATGTATGGAGTAGGTGGAAAGCAAAGCAGCCACTATCGACCATATGCTCCCCCGAACGACCTTGTTAGTGAACCCCAACGTAGGTCAGCCTTTAGGTCATGCTTATGTGCATCATATTGAGACCTAGCGGGGCCCACTTGGTCCTTTGTAGGAGACTTACCTCTAAATCATTCCTACGTGCTAAATGTGGCATCTTTGATGATAACGTGGTTATTTGACCGACTGGTTTGTGCAAAAATATGAGTTAGAAGCAAAGTGTGTAGGCAAGAAATTGTTGAAAATAAAAAAAAAAAGAGTGAAAAAAAAAAAGATTTGGTAGTTTTTAGGGTTTTTATGACTTTTGTTTTTCACAACTCAAAAATTAAAAAAAAATAATAATAATATTTTTTTTACTTTTTGCACTCATTTCTAACAAAATCAAAAACGTTAAAAAAATTTCCTTTTATTTCTTTAGTAAGCATTCATAATTCGAAAACTCCAAAAATATTTTTAGGAGCTTTGTACATTCTTATATAGTGAAAATGCCAAAAACATTCCTTCGTAATTGTTGGTGTCAGTTTTAGTTGAAGTGTCTAATTAAAAATCCAAAAAAAAGATTTTATTTGTTGTCTTTGGTTGTGTCTCTTAAGTTAGGGTCAATCTTTTAGTTAATCATTAATTGTCCAAACTAGACGAACTACACACCCCTGATTCTCCTCTTTCGGGATGTGAGATACGTAGGCAACCTATTGTGGGTTCGGGGATCTTATTTCAAAAATTCAAAAAAAAAATTTTATTCACTCTTCATTTAGAGTAGGTGTTTCATATACATCTTCAAAGAAAACTACAAAAAGATTTTCCTTTAATAGGTTCAAGTTTCATTTTCGCATGAAATTCAAAATTGAAAACCCAAAAAGAGCTTCTTTGGTAAACATAGGTTTCACTTTGTTTAGGGATGTTAAGCCTAAAAAATGCAAAAAAAAAAAAGATTTTAGTCAAGTCTTTTGACAATTTGTTATTTTCTTTTCTTCTCTTTTTAAAGTTTCAAGAAAAGAAAAAAGAAAGGTAAAAGTTTAATTGGCCATTTTGGCAAAACTTCACGAACTACGCACACCTGATTCTCCCCTTTTGGGGGTGAGATACGTGGGCGCCCTTCTTGGGTTCGGTGATCTTTTCAAGAAAAAAAAAAGATGTTTTGAAAAACTGTTGAACTCTAACCATTTGCTATCTGTTGTCCAGCTAGTTTAAGGTGGTTGGTTTGTGGCATTTTGGCTAGTCCTCCATATTGTTCCAAGTCACAGAGGAAGTTATGGCCAACAAGGATACCGAGTTAGTTGTCACTAATCAAATAGGGAGTTCGGGGAATGAGAATGTAGAAGATAATAAAGAGATTCGGAAATTAAGGCGGCAAATAATAGAAATGCATCGAGCTTGGGCTAATGGGTTGCCGCCTCCTCCAGTTCCTACGGATAATCTGGAATATCTTTCTAGCTTGCCTCCCGTGTCACATGCACAATTTCCCATTTTTGTTGATATGGCACAACATGCATCAGGATCGACTCCGGGGCAACAATATCCAACCACTTCCAATGTTCATTTCCTTACTCCCCAATCCAAGGCTACCATATACTCGGCTCCAGCTGTTGTTCATGCTTTTGCGGCGCCACCCCCACCTCCTACTTTTGATGTTCATCCACAAATTGTGCCTCCCTACTCTACAAGAGAGCCTGCATTGAATATTTTTAGTGATCAACATTATGCTCTCGAGCCTACATTTAAGTTGACTGGTCCTTACGATTGCCCTCAACCTCCTGAATTTCCTTCTAACACTGAGAAGCCTGTTATGACAGAAGAACAAGAGGAAATATCCATAAAATTGAGAAGTTTGGAACTGACTATGAAAAACTTGCAAGGACTTGGGGGGTATAAAAGTGTCTCATATAAAGATCTATGCATGTTTCCTGGTGTACATCTTCCTCTTGATTTTAAAATGCCGAAGTTTGAGAAGTATGATGGACATGGCGATCCTGTAGCACATTTGAGACGCTATTGCAACCAGCTAAGGGGTGCTGGAGGGAAGGAAGAATTACTCATGGCATTTTTTGGTGAGAGTCTTTCAGATCTAGCTTCAGAATGGTTTGTTGACCAAGATATCGACAAGTGGAACAGCTGGGATAACCTTGCTAATGAATTCGTGCAACAATTTCAATACAATATGGAGTTGATTCCTGACGAAAAATCTTTGACTAATATGAAGAAAAAAAGTACTGAAACTTTCAGAGAGTATGCAATTAGATGGCGTGAACAAGCTGCTCGGGTGAAACTGCCAATGAAAGAAAGTAAGATAGTGGAGGCGTTTATTCAAGCGCAGGATGAAACATATTATCAACACTTGTTACCTGCATTAGGCAAGCCATTTATTGAGGTCCTCAAAATGGGGGAGATGATAGAGGATGGAATTAAGACCGGTTGCATTGTGAGTTTTGAAACATTGAAAGCGACTACTCAAGCAATTCAAAAAGGTTCGGAAAGTGTTGGAGGAAAGAAGAATGAGGAAGATGCATCAACCATTATAGTTGGACAACAGACACGGGTAAGAGGACCATGCCATCGTTACCCACGGGCTCAAACCCAAGTTTATGGCCAGGTTCCACAAAATCTTTCCCAAAATCCATTATATTCCATTTCCCTATCTCCATATCAAGTGTATAATGCGCAACCATATGTTCAACCCCCATCTTACCCACACTGGCGCGCGCCAACTCTGTCGAGTTGTCCTCCAGCTCCACATACATACCGAAGCCCTTCTAGATCTAGTTTTCAATTTAAGCCAAATAATGAAATGAAACAGAAGTCGAGGGATAACTTCACACCGATTGGAGAGTCGTATACAAGTTTATTCCAGAGATTGGTACAGCAGAACATGATCACTCCTCTCCTTGGGTATACTCCTGACCCATATTCAAGAAGTTTTGATCCTAGTGTACGATGCGCATATCATTCTGATGTTCAGGGTCACAGTATTGAAGATTGTCGTGCTTTGAAAAGAGAAATTGAAAAGATGATTCAAGATAAATCAATCATGGTACAGAACATTGACAGTGAGGAAAGCTCTAGTCATGTTGATATACAAACCAGTGGCTAAGATGTCAGGCGGAGCAATTGAGAAGTCACCCCTCTCCTTACTAGGAAGGGGTCTGGTAGTTTATTTTGTTTTATTTTCTGCTATCCGAATTATTTCAGGGTTGTAGTTCGGGATCTATCTTGTTTTGTCCTTTTGTTGTTTATGTTCAAACCCTTCTATCTTTTATTTCAACTAAATGAAGTGTCCCTTTCCTTTTGTGTTTCAACTATGTGTTGTTTGTTTGTTTTCTTTATACAGTCACTTTATGCTGATTCTAGTGATATGATATGCCTGCGGAATTTTCAGTCAGATCTTAAAATCCAGCTTAATCATGAAGCATTGAATCAGAGGGTTAAAGTTAGAAAAAGAGAGCATATGAGAAAATAGATCGAGTGTTGAGATATTTGGTGACAAGTTAAGGCAATTATTTTGAGAATCACAAGAACAACTTGGTCATCGATCGAAAGGCAAGTCCCAATTAGGTCAAATAATGGACGTGTGATCGCTATATCAAGAGAAACAAGAAGATAAGCAGCTCCACGAAAGCATGAGTCATTTGATGTGAGGAATGTACAACAAAGGTGGAGTTTACAGAAGAAGTAGTGACGCACAGACTTAATCTGCTTAAAAAGATGTCGCAAATGATCTTCATCTCTCACTTTCTATTGCATGTTATGTACTTGCATTCTCAAGGATTGATATGATGAAGGCATTTCGTTCTGTCATCTAAACATCGTGTCATCCTTTGTTTATCCCATTTGAACCTTAGTGTTATTTTCTTTCATACCCCTCTTTTGGAATCAAGATAGAGTAAGCAAAGTTCAAAGAATAGTGTCGAGCAAAAGATAAAGTCAAAAGTTACAAAAAAAAAGAGACAAAAATGTTTCCAAAAAAGAGTGTCAAGAAAAATAGAGTTAGAAAAAAAAATCGCAAAGTGAAAATAGCGAATAAAAAATCAAATCAAAGCAAAAGGACAAGCTGCCAGAACTACGCATGACCTGATTCTCCTCTCTCGGAGGTGAGATACGTAGGCTGCCCTACTAAGGGCTCGGTCCAACCAAATAAATAATTTAGCGTCACCCAGTCAAAAGAAACTGGGGCATGAGTTAATCCTCATTGTTTGAGTCGATTCCAAAAGTTGTAAGTCCTAATCCACTTTAAGTGTCGTTTGGGCCTCATGCCATCCTTTCTTTCCAACCCTATCCAAAATCCAAGTTACAACCAAAGAAAGACCTTCAGATCAATCTTTGAGGATTTTAAGGCAAAGCATGCAAGGGATATAATGATGTATTTGGGAACTACTTGTCTTCCTCAGCACAAGGAATTAAGAGAGAAATAAAAATGAGAGAGTCTTATCAGTGAAAACCCTCACGGGCACTATAAGACGACTGTGAGTTGAGAGAGATGAAAATAAGAGAGTCTCAATGGTGAAAAACCCTCACAGACACCATAAGGCAATGGTGAGCTGAGGAAAAGACCCTTTAAGGCGTCACTAGCCGAATGAGGTCTGAATGCAATTGGCCTAAGAGAGCAACTCAGATTCAAGGCCATTAACTCAACAACAATTGGTAGAAAGTTTGGATGGAAAGATCAGGTAGCTTAATCCAAAATGCATGGCATAATCATTAGAGTTGACTGTCATTTTTAGATAAATTTTTCATTTCTTTGTTTCAAATGGGGACACTCATTGTCTTTCTTTCTTCTCTTTATTTTTATTTTGTTTTCTTGAGTCAATTGTCCAAATAAAAGTCAGCGTCATTTTTTTTCTTGTCTTTGAGTAAAGTCCTTGTCAAAATAAGTGAGAAAAGATTTCAAAACTGGCTACCAGCTTCTTCAATTGCACAAAGCAAGACAAAAGGGCCAGCACATGCAAAAGACATGATTGTGAGCCAAAACTAGGCATGCAGAAAGTTTTGTCAGCCGACAAGTCTGGGAACTCATGGAAATACCAAGGTTCAAAGGGTTTATCTGAGAAACATGACAAAGCAGAGATACTGTATTTGTTTCAGAGTCACGCTTAATAATCTGAGTTCGGGCCAATGATGCAGCAAGTCAGGGACACATGCTGATGGTTGAAAGCAAGATTAAATGTGACTGGGGCAAGAGCGATTTTCACGAAAGCCAAAGCCACAAACCAGCCACCATGTTTTTAAACTAACAAGTTTTCTCTATATGAAACAGGAACACATGTTACCTTCGAATCTAGGGTTTCAAAGCCTAAACATCAAAAGTGAAATGCCTCACTTTCACAAATGCAGGAGACGCACTTCCTTGTTTAGTTAATTGAAGCAATATTTGTAAGGAGATGCACTTCCTTGTTTGGGCAATTCAAGTGACATTTATGAGGAGATGCACTTCCTTGTTTGGTCAATTCAAGCGGTATTTGTAAGGAGACGCACTTCCTTGTTTGGGTAATTCAAGCAACATTTGTAAGGAGACGCACTTCCTGGTTTGGGAAATTCGAGCAACATTTGTAAGGAGATGCACTTCCTTAATTTAAGCGCTATCATAAGGAGACGCACTTCCAAAGGAGACACACTTCCTTGTTTGGTAATTCAAGCAACATTTGTAAGGAGACGCACTTCCTTGTTTGGTCAATTCAAGCAACATTTGTAAGGAGACGCACCTCCTTGTTTTGGTAATTCCAGCAACATTTGTAAAGAGACGCACTTCCTTGTTTGAACAATTCAAGTGATATTTGTAAGGAGACACACTTCCTTATTTTGTTAATTCAAGCGCTATCGTAAGGAGACGCACTTCCAAAGGAGACGCACTTCCTTGTTTGGTAATTCAAGCAACATTTGTAAGGAGACGCACCTCCTTGTTTTGGTAATTCCAGCAACATTTGTAAGGAGACGCACTTCCTTGTTTGAACAATTCAAGTGATATTTGTAAGGAGACACACTTCCTTATTTTGTTAATTCAAGCGCTATCGTAAGGAGACGCACTTCCTTGTTTGGTAATTCAAGCAACATTTGTAAGGAGACGCACTTCCTTGCTTTGGTAATTCCAGCAACATTTGTAAGGAGACACACTTCCTTGTTTGGACAATTCAAGCGGCATTGGTAAGGAGACGCACTTCCTTGTTTGGTAATTCAAGCAACATTGGTAAGGAGATGCACTTCCTTGATTGGGTAATTCGAATTTTGCTTTTTAGGTGATGCACTTCCTAACTTAAGTCTTGATTCATAGAAAATGCACTTTCTAGTTGAGTTATCGCACTTAACCCTAAGGAGACACACTTCCTTGCTAGTTTTCATTTGTCAGGTGGCACACTTTTTAACTTAAACTTGTATCTCTAGAAGACGCACTTTCTAGTTAGAATCCCTCACTTTAATTCTTAGGAGATGCACTTCCTAGTCTTGGTTATTTAATTTTACTCTTAAGAGATGCATTTCTTAGTCAGAGTCTTGATTCATCATTGCAACATGCAAGTAGGTATGATGTGACTTTTCCAAAAGTCTTCTGATGATAAACTGGGGCAAAAATTTAATTTTTGTTTTTGAAACTCTACTTTTCTGGCAAATAAGAGCTCTTTATAATAATATTTGTTTGGGATTTTACTTTTGTTCAGGACCCTCCTGAAAAATGGGATTTTACTTTTGTTCAGGACCCTCCTGAAAAATGGGATTTTACTTTCTGTTCAGGACCCTCCTGAAAAATGGGATTTTACCTTATGTTCAGGACCCTCCTGAAGAATGGGATTTTACTTTTGTTCAGGACCCTCCTGAAAAATGGGATTTTACTTTATGTCCAGGACCCTCCTGAAAAATGGGATTTTACTTTCTGTTCAGGACCCTCCTAAAAAATGAGATTTTACTTTCTGTTCAGGACCCTCCTGAAAAATGGGATTTTACTTCAGTTCAGGACCCTCCTGAAAAATGGGATTTTACTTCAGGTTCAGGACCCTCCTGAAAAATGGGATTTTACCTTATGTTCAGGACCCTCCTGAAGAATGGGATTTTACTTTTGTTCAGGACCCTCCTGAAAAATGGGATTTTACTTTATGTCCAGGACCCTCCTGAAAAATGGGATTTTACCTTATGTTCAGGACCCTCCTGAAGAATGGAATTTTACTTTTGTTCAGGACCCTCCTGAAAAATGGGAATTTACTTTCATATCCAGGACCCTCCTGAAAAATGGGATTTTACTTTCAATTCAGGACCCTTCTGAAAAATGGGATTTTACTTTCAGTTCAGGACCCTCCTGGAAAATGGGAATTTACTTTCAATTCAGGACCCTCCTGAAAAATGGGAATTTACTTTATGTTCAGGACCCTCCTGAAAAATGGGAATTTACTTTCATATTCAGGACCCTCCTGAAAAATGGGAATTTACTTTCAATTCAGGACCTTCCTGGAAAATGGGAATTTGCTTTCAATTCAGGACCCTCCTGAAAAATGAGATTTTACTTTCAGTTCAGGACCCTCCTGGAAAATGGGACTTTACTTTATGTTCAGGACCCTTCTGAAAAATAGGACTTTACTTTCTGTTCAGGACCCTTCTGAAAAATGGGACTTTACTTTTTGTTCAGGATCCTCCTGAAAAATGGGATTTTATTTTATGTTCAGGACCCTCCTGAAAAATGGGATGTTACTTTCTGTTCAGGACCCTCCTGAAAAATGGAATTTTACTTTATGTTCAGGACCCTCCTAAAAAAATGGGATTTTACTTTTTGCGCAGGACCCTCCTGAAAATGAGATTTTACTTTCTGCTCAGGACCTTCCTGGAAAATGGGACAACGCTTTCAAAAGTGAAATACTATTTTACTATAATTTTTGTTTGGGATAATTTCTGTTCTAGTTTTAATGTTGAGTTTCAGGAGCCCGCCTGAAGAACAGGGTGATGAAATAGTAAGTCAGGAGCCCGCCTGAAGAATAGGGTGATGAAAAGTCGAGTCAAGAATCAACAGAAGCTATATAGATAGGATTTTTGTAATTTCATTTATGTTTTATCTTGTAATTTTCATTTTGATGTAATAACAGAACCGCGGACCGGAACCTCGACGGAACCTCATTCGACTCTCCAACTCGGTATAGTCCATCTCCGTCCAATCCTTGGAGATACTTATCACTTGATCCCTTCATAACTTGGGTGGCTAGGCTGTCCTAATTCAAGACCCGGTAGTCCTTCTTTCTCCTGTTTCTTTCTTTGAATAATGGTCGGGACAAAATTCTATCTCGCTGTCTACTTCTTTGTCTGAAAACACTTCATGTTTACATTCAAAGGGGGCATGATGTAGACACCTAATTTCGTCCCTCCCCGATATCGTTTTTTACCTATTGTTTACCCTATCCTACCGTGTACCCTCACCCATGTTATTATACCCTCACAAAATACAAAAAATAACAAACTCCCTAACAAATCTTATCTTATCCTAACCCCTACATCTTATCCTAACAACCTACCCAATCAAAATAAAATACATCACACCCTACCCCCTACCCCACGCGACCCCACCTACCCTACCTCACTACCCCACCCTCACCTCAATATATACACACATACTCTCACAAAAAAGAGGATGAACAGTGAACAGGAGAAATGTAAAAAAAAATTATCAGCATTTTGGCTCTCTCTCTCTCTCTAGACTTACACTCTCTCAAGCCTCTCTCTCTCTTCCTCTCTTGAAAAAAATTTTGAACTTCCACCACCGCTTCGCCGTCGGCCGGCGACCGCCAACCACAACCCACCGCCAGTTCCGGCCACAGCTCGTCTCGCCGTCCGACACCACTATCCGATCGACGACGGCAGCAATAACGCCGTCGTCGCCGTTCACCGTCAACAACAGCCGATTCCGACGGCGAAACAACCACCGGTCGCCGTTCACCGTCAACAACAGCCGGTTCCGCCGGCGAAACAACAAAACCCCATCCTCGTCGGAGAACTGCCGCCAGATCTGCCGCCGCCAGCAGTCGTTGCTCCGGCTGCGGCGCGTCGGCCAGCTCCGGCCGTCGTTTCTTCCTCTTTCCCTCTCCGGCGATAACGCCGTCTCTCCGTCACCGGAGCTCCCCGAAGCTCGATCCGCATTGGGTTTGGTTTCCTGCGGTTTGTTGGTTGATCTTGGTTTCATTTATTTCTTGGTTCGTCGTCGATAGTGGATCTCGAGTCGTCTTTATCGAATCGTGTTGTCGTTCTCGGTTGGTTTTCGTATATAAAAGTTTGTCTTCACTGGTTTTGGAGCTGTCTGGTTATTATTTCACTGGTTTTGGAGCTGTCTGGTTATTATTTTAATACCGAGTTTGGTTTGCTCGTTGTGAGGTTCTCCGGTCGAGTATTCTGGTCTTCGGATTTCTTATTATCGACAAGGATCAATTTCATCGAGGTCCATTTCTTCTAACCGAATCTTTAATTTATTTTGACTTTTTATTAATGTTGTTGGTATGAATGATTTATTTGTCGTGTGTTTGGTTTGAATCTTCATTGTTTGTGTTGCGTTTGATGTTGATTTTGGATTATGAGATGTGATTGAAAAATCGAAGCATGCACTAATCATGTGGTTTAAAGGGAATTCGGGGCGCGAGTTAAATAAATCGTTAAAGTGAATTAGGATTAATTTTGATTTGTTGTTGTTTCGATTCGTTGTTATTGTTACTTTTACGTCTAATTATCAATTTCGTAATAGTATCATGGTAAGTCAAGCGGGTAGGCAATCGTAGGTTCGGGTAGGCGAAATTTAGGAATAAGTGTTTCGTTGGATGTTGGAATGTGCGTGTGAATGTTTCTTTTAGTTTATCGTGTTTAATTTGGATGTATTTATTTAGCCGGGGAATGCCCCGAGATCGCTTGTATTTATTCGCCGGGGAATGCCCCGACGTATCATGTTGGCGGAAAATAATCGTGATGAAGGCCCGCGGCGTCGGGTAAGGCATGGGAGCGTAGTCTAGATTTAGTTTAGATTAGGATTTATATTTTCGTATTTTTTTTATTTTTTGGACTGTATAATTGGACTGAACTTTTACGTTTTTGGACTGTTTTGTTTTGTTTTGTTTATTGTTTGATTATTTTGTGTTCTTTTGTGTGGTTTATACATTTCATAATGCCAAAATAGTCGATACACTCCACCAAGCGATCGTGGTCGAACCACGGGATCGAGGGGTGCCTAACACCTTCCCCTCGGTCAACAGAATTTCTTAGCCGGAATCTCTGTTCGCAAACCGGTTTAAGAGTCAAATGGTTTCGAAAAGGATTTTTCAAAGGTGACTTGGCACACCGGATTATGCCAAGTGGCGACTCTGAATAAAAAATGCAAATAATCCTTTTCCGAAACAAATTTTTATTTCTTGTCACTTAAATAATAAAACCCTTTCGAACTTTAAAAATGTATCCAATTTTTGGAGTACGTTGAAAAAAGAGGGTGTGACATGACCTCTCTCCAAGTCAGCCCTTTTAACGACATGGCATCGTGTGATTGGATTACCTTTCCACGTAGGCGCGAGTGAGACTCACGCATGGGGTTGCAAAATCGGAGGTCATATTTGTTCAGGTTTTGAATAGTTAAAGGTCCTATTTGTGCACTATCAAAGTTTAAGGTCAAAGTTATAATTTGGTGTCAAGTTTAGGGTCATTTTTATATATTAACTCCTTTATATATATCTACTTACTTATAAAAGAAAAAGGGGATCAATGAAATTGTGACAAAGCAGACAGCACCTCAACATGTTATCTTCCATTGGTCCTTTCCCTTGTTTCTATTTTAATTTATTTGTCTTACGTTTTTTTAATCTATTATATGTATCAAAAAAATATTATAAATCACAATAATTGACAATTTAAAAATTAAAAGATATAAAATATTTGACTGACTCTCAAAATTATATTATTTCACTTAATTAAAATAGAAGAAAAAGTATTATAAATCATAATAATTAAAAACTTAAATTATTTAAAAAATATAATTGTTTATCAAATGTCACAAAAATCTGGACAAGGAGAGTAACATATATTATTTAAAAATTACTTAAAAATATTATAAATGGTTAACAACTTAAAAAATCTAAAAAAATATAATTGATCGATTATCTAAATTCTATTTGTCACATCTATTGAGAGAGAAAAAATAACACACATATATATCAAACAAAAAGATATTTTGACAAAATTCTTATAAATCAAGTTAGATGACCTTGTAGACATTGAAATTTTGTGGACTCTACAAAAAGAGTTCAATTTTGGTTAGAGTTCTTGAGGGCTACTTTACCCTAAATCTAGCTTGATGGCTACTCAACCTAAACCCTAAATTACGCCTATATAAAAGGAGCAAATATCCCTTTAAAGAGGCATCCTCAGTATTCCACAAATTCATGGGATATTCACAAAAAGAAAAAAGGTATGAAAAGTCCCAATAAATTCATGGGATATTCATAAAGATCAAATCCAAATGTTCCTACGTTCGAGAAATACTCCACTAACGGTCCTCGAATTACGGAGAAATTCTTATCCAAATCTCATACATTCGAGAAATATGCTACTGACGGCCCTCGAATTACGGAGAAAATCAAGAGAGAAGAATAGGAACAAATTTGTACCCCCAGACCTCTAACAAGTAGCAAGAGAACCCCAGACCTCTAACAAGTAGCAAGAGAAAGCTCGTGGATCAAACGCCACAATTTCTCTAAAAAGCTCAAGTATTCAAATCAAGTTCATCAAGATTTAAGATCAAGACTGCAATATTCAAGAACAAGCTCAAAAGCCCTTGAATTCAAGCACAAGTCAAGATCAAGTCAGAGAAATATGCTACTGGCGGCCCTCGAATTACAGAGAAAATCAAGAGAGAAGAATCAAGAGAGGAACAGATTTGTACCCCAGACCTCTAACAAGTAGCAAGAGAAAGCTCATGAATCAAACGCCGCAATTTCTCTAAAAAGCTCAAGCATTCAAATCAAGTTCATCAAGATTTAAGATAAAAACTGCAATATTCAAGAACAAGATCAAAAACCCTTGAATTCAAGCACAAGTCAAGATCAAGTCTCTCAAATCAACAAATCAAGTTCAAATTCAAGATCAAGTTTTAAGCCCTTGAATTTATATTTGAAAAGGCGAATCAAGAGGATTCATAGAGATTGTAACACTCGCATTGAAATCAATAAATTAATTGTTGCAATATATTTTTTTGTCTCAATTTATTTATTTTCGATCTACAAATTTTATTGTTCAACAGACCTTTCTAGTCCCTTAAAATCAACTAAAGTGAACGGATCAAAATATATCAAGTTATTAATTGAACAGATTAAATAAATCATATTATCATTATTTTTACCACTACTAGCTACACTTGTATACTCATATACATAAAAGCTGCAATGTTAACCTCTCAAAGATATCGATCACACCAAAGTCATTAGAAACGGAGTCAAGATTTAAATCTTATAATAAATTTTGCATTCTAATCTCTTTAATTTATTAAGTTCTAAATCAATAATTTATATATATTCAACAACCTTCCAAAACAAATACCAAGTACCAAATTCAGCTGAATTTGTAGCCAACACTTTTTTAACTCCGCTCAAAGTCACCACGTGAACTTTGATGGCCATATATAATTTTTGCACTTGACTCAAAAATATATTTTTGGCTTGTACGTTTAGCGCTAGCAAAGCTGGATTATTGGTCATTGGGTAAACAGGAATCTCGTGGACTGAACAAAAGAGTACAATGGTAGATCGATGATCATTTCATTCATATGATGATGATGCACAGTTTCAGAATTCAGACCTATCTTTTATATATCCCCCTCAATGCATATGGTCACGTGGTGGATACTAAACGATAGCAACGGCTGGTCAACTCCTAACTTATAAATTGTGATCACTTTGAAATACACTTGTATATATTCTACGTATACCTAAGGATAAGAGATAATGAAAGAAAGAGATAATGCTGGTAATTGCGGATCTGTTTAAGGTCTTCTAGAGAACTTCTAGAATAATAATATCGAGAATTAATTTAAGTTTATGTCAGGGCATCCACTACAGAAGACGTGCATGCATCGATTAAGGGGATTGGTAGAGCAATTTTGAGAGGAAGAATGACTTAAATATGATGTGTTCATTGACCTAGAGAAAGTATATGGAAGCTAAAGGTGTATC
This sequence comes from Capsicum pubescens, assembly GCA_030864215.1. NCBI lineage: Eukaryota > Viridiplantae > Streptophyta > Magnoliopsida > Solanales > Solanaceae > Capsicum > Capsicum pubescens. The sequence continues at coordinate 6,882,093 of CM061543.1, forward strand.
CATAGCTTATAGTAGAGCAATTAAGGACATGAACAATGGAGCCAACACTAGGATGAGGATCGTGGGAGGAGATTGAGCATGCTTTCAAGTGATAGGGCTGCACCGGCCAGGTATCAGCTCTTAGCCCATTTATATTTGTCGCGGTGATCGATAAATGTACCGACGTGGGATATAAAGAAGTCGCGGGTCATGTAGGCTTTATTAGGTAGACGATTGTGACAATAACCACATGAAATGTTTTTGAGTTTTTGGGCGTATGCAAAGTTTCCACACACACTAGAAGTTTTGTGGATGTTTCCGAATATGCAAAGAGTAATACATAAGACTTTCTCGAGAACGTGCCTCATGGTGTGTCAGCTCAAACCTGAGAATCATTCCTATAAGGAGCAAACAGGAGATATTTCTAATTAGTTAATTCATCGTTGTTAGTTGAAGGTTATGCATTATGAATTGGTGTTTATAGAAGACTAGATAAATTTGTTTTTTTTCCTCTAACACAAATGGATTTGTTTTTCCAATTATCATCAATCACTCTGTGACACGAATGGATTTGTTTTTGGAATTATCATCAATCACTTTGAATACTTTTATAATTATGCATGTACTTCTAAGAATTTGAAGTTCTAATTGAATTTGATTTTTTCGATGACTGATGTAACAACTATTCCTCCGTTTCAAATTTATTTGTCTTGTTTAATTAGCTAAATTTCTTTAAGAAACTAAAAAAAAAAAAGAAGAGTTTTATTGTCTTAAACCCCAAATAGGTACTATAATATAACAAAATATCTTTTAATCTTATTTTAAAAAAAATAAATTATGTGAACCGATAGAAGTAAAAACTTACTAAATTTAAGAAAATATATTATTTTTTAATAGACTTTAAGAAATAAAAATAAACTTTAAGAAAATAAGACAACAAATTAAAATAGGGAGTACTGTAACGTCAACTGTGAGGAGTCCTGGTACAACTAAAGCATTTGGTAAATTAAACGGTACATATATGTTTGTCTTTTCCCCGAAGGCATATCTTTTTATTCCTGATTGACTTTATTATTACTTCCTCCCTCCATTTTAAAATAAGTCAATTATTGCTGTAAATATATTCGTTAAAAAAAATAATTAGAATATAAATTATAAATTATTTAAATATAAATACTTAAAATCTCATTAAATAAAAATTAAAAATAAAATCAACATGTCTCTTTAAGAATAAAAAGCTAGTTTATTTCAAATATTAAAAAATAACTTAATAATTTATTTATTTCGAGAAAATATTATCTTTTGGTCTCCAAATGCTACGTATATGTTACTCTATCCATCTTTTAGCCCATATATACCTAATGAGGACCATCGTCATTTATCGAAGGTCTGAACCTAACTGATATTTGGATTATCTGTTGTGCTAAGATCAAGAGGATTATAACTTTTTATTCGAATGGTGTTAAAAGCTTACGAAGCACATGTTATTTCCACAATATATTCGGGTATGCAGAATTTGTATAGCAGAACAACAACTTCAACTAGTTCAAGTTTATAAACAAGAACACAATGAAGTATATCAAATACCCTCAACACAAGATCAAAATGACCTTTCCAAGAGGTGTATTTTATTTTTCAGAAAAATAGATGAAACAGAAATGAATAAGGCCAAGTCGTCCGAATTCGCGGAGTTTCCTTAAGGAAATAATTCCCCTCACTGTATCCGAGGTTGTGGAATTTTTCCTCCCAGGATAAAATGGCCTTCAATTCAACTATAGCGGTACCTCAAATAATCGGATTCTTCAAACGCACTCAACAGTTTGATTGATCACAAAGAGTATTTTGAAGACAAGAAGAGTTTTGTAATCTCAAAACCTGTGGATGAAATCAGGTTTATATAGCCACAAGTTGCCTCTTCAGAAAGGTGACATTGGTTCAATTTAAAGGTGTGTGACTTTTCTGAAAATGCATGTCTGTTTACTTAAAACAGTGCATCATTTTGCTGAAACAGTACATCCCAGTTTATGTGAAACATTGTGTCATTTCATCGAAACATTGCATCAGTTTGCTGAAACAGTGCATCAGTTCACTGAAACGGTGCATCTGTTTACTGTATCAGTGCATCTGTTCACTGGAACAGTGCATCTGTTTACGAAAACAGTGCATCTGTTCATCGGAGCACTGCACTGTTTCGAAAAACTGTTGCGTTTTACTGTTTGGTAAATTCGGACCATCAAATAAAATTTGTCCAAAAAAATAAATCTCCTCGATCAGTCATGCTAAATCCAAATCCAAAGCCGAGAGAGCAACGACAACGCGAGGCATCTCTATTTTCTTATCTCACTTATCATGTGGAGTAAGTGTTCATTAATATAAACACTACAAAATTCCTTTCTCCCACCAATGTGGGAGAATTAATGGACTTTCTAATTTGGGAGTATACCTTCATTCATATACTATGAACCCAACAACACAAACTCCACTCAAACCCAAAAAATTATTCATTACCCACTCTATTTTTTAATCTTTTAATCTTTTTATCTTTTTTTCTTTTTGGGTACATTCTGTTGTAAAACTTGATGTATCTTTAGACTTTAATTAGTTTCTTTTATACTATTTGAGTTTCAATTTAGCAAACTAGTTGGCTAATACAATACTATCCGAGTACCAAAATTTAAATTCTTAGAATCTATGAGAATGAGTAAAGAATTAAAGGGTACAGTTTTACATTCTCACGTGTATAAAACTTTACGACATACAATTATTAAGTTCATCTCATTTAACCAGCCTGGGTTTCATCTACTTTAAGTAGAGTGTCTCGAGTTTATTATGTTCATGTATATATGCTTTATGGAACTTTATCCGAACGACATTAACATAATTAAGACTTGAGGAAATTAGAAGTTTGAATAACTAAAGCTATTTGGTCTCATGGAATCCATTTTAAAAATAAAAGTGTAACCAATGTAATCCTACGAGTAGACTATTACACCACAGAACTAAGTAGAATTTAAGCAGAATTTGAAGAGTGTCGAGTAGAATTTGAAGTTTGAAGAGAATAGAGTGTACGAAAAAAATATAGCTCTTATTTCTTTCTAATAATAGATGAAGATGATCCATTCAAGGAGTCAAGAAGAAAGAACACACATGAAAGTTTTGAACAGAATTAAAGGAAAGTACAAAACTACTACTCCATTACGCGATAAACAGACACGACTCAAAAGACTTTGATACAAAAACAGAGCAACTTCAAACACAACGAGTTCAACTTCTTATTTGCCCATACAACATAAGAGTACCAAAGCGTTTAGCCAGAGATCTCAATGGATTTGACATCAGGCTTCTTCACTTCTGCCTTGGGAACAGTAACAGTAAGCACTCCATTCTCCATCGAAGCCTTAACTTGTTCCATCTTTGCATTCTCCGGAAGTCTAAACCTTCTCATGAATTTTCCGCTACTGCGCTCCACACGATGCCAAGTATCATTCTTATCTTCCTTCTCCACATTCCTTTCTCCGCTAATCTGAAGTACCCTATCCTCTTCGATCTCCACTTTCACTTCCTCCTTCTTAAGCCCTGGAAGATCTGCCTTGAACACATGAGCTTCAGGAGTTTCCTTCCAGTCGACTCGTGCGTTGGCGAATGCAGAGGTCTCCCCTGAATTGAAACCTGAGAAGCCTAATTCCCTGAACGGATCGAACAGGTCCATTGAGAATGGATCCATCATGCTGCTGCTGCTTCGTCGATCGCCGAAGATTCTTGGGATCAGCGACATTTTCGAGTGAGCTTTTGAGAATGAATTTTATGTATTGCTTGGGGCTTTTGTTTGATTTCAGTTTTTTGATGGTTCATGGAAGAGGAGCTGATGGGTAATTATAAGGCGTTAGAGGAGTCTCAAGTACTTTCTCGATATTTCTTTCTTTCTTTCTTTTTCCCGAAACTTTCTGGATATCTCTGAACGATGTATACGAGATGTTTCTGGAGAAATCTCGATGGGCCATTACCAAAACCTCACCAATTGGGCTACGGACGGTTGTAGAGGATTTTACTTTGCGGCCCAACTCTATCACTGGTCTCAAATTAGTACAATTTGCCTAAATCTCAACCCTTTCGAGACTCGAGCTAGTATGTTCTACTTTAATTTTTTAAAAATTCTTAATTTAGTTTATTATATATTTTTTTTTAGATACATTACTTAATTTATATGAACATATCACATTTTATATTGATACATCACTTATTTTACATAGATACATCACATATTCGAACTTTTAATTAAAATAAAAAATTTATATAACTACTAGAGGTGCATGGCCCGTGTCAGCACGGACCCAACACTATAGATATTTTTTAGCACCAAAATTCGATATTGATGAGATACAAACATAAATGTACATTGATTTAAAATCATAACTTTTTAAATAATAACTATTTGACGGTACTCGCTAAGGAGTGAAGTTTTATAAGATAGTTTTTTCACAGGATAAGAAAGTGTGATATGCCGTGTAGTCGGATTATTTTAATTGTTTGATGATAAGATTGAAACTTGTTACAACATATAAAAAAGATGTAGAACTAATATTCATAGGATTATTTCATACAAAAACTGGAACAAAAAATACTTCAATTAACAACAAAGTCTTGGATCATCTTCTCAAAGGCAAAACACTTATAAATACAGATATTAAAATATTTTGAACCACTACTTTGTTAAGAAATTCTTATAGATGGGTGCACAATATTATCAGATCTAGATATCCAAATATAACAAAAGTTAGAATTATTTTCAAGATTAACTATTGTGATTTATAATACTTTTTATGTAATTTTTAAATGATATATGTTATACCCGCTGTCTCAATTTATGTGGTATTGATACAATTTTTGAGAGTTAGCTAAAATTTTTACATATTTTTAAAATACTTTAAATTATTAATTGTTGTGATTTGTAGTACTTTTTCTTCTGTTCCAATTTATGTGACAGTAATAAAATTTAGAGAGTCAAACAATTTTTTTTTATGTCTTTTAAATTACTTTAAATTGTTAATTATTACGATTTATAATACTTTTACATAATTCTCAAATATATAATAGATTAAAATTGAAAGTAAAATAAACAAATATAAAAGGAAGTATCTAAGTAGGCAACACAAACAAACATGTCGATCTGCTACCTGCTTATCATTTTATGTCTATTTTATATTTTTTATTAAATATCATTAATTTTTTAATACTTAGATGATTAATTAAGAGCAGTATTTAGTAAAATTACAATTAAAGCAGCTGAAATAGACATGTCATAAATGTCTCTTTTTCTTTTTTTAATTAAATATTTTTTTTAATACATAAATGACCTACAATAATTAATTAGGAGTGATACAGTAAAATCAAGGTTGAAGGACGCCAACTTAATTTAAAGCATCAAGAGTTAATTTATCATTTGTCGATTTTATAATTTTATTAAATATTATTAATTTTTTAATACTTAGATGGCTCATCATAATTAATTGGGAGCGATATTTAGTAAAATTATGGTTGAAGCAGCTGCAACAAACATGTCATAAACACATATTTTTCTTATTTTAATTAAATACTATTAATATGCTAATACATAAATGACTTATAATAATTAATTAGGAGTGATATAGTAAAATCATGGCGCAGCTCTTGAAGCAGTCATGTTGAAACCAATGTTTTAATTAAATATTATAATTTTTTAATACATAAATGACTTATAATAATTAATTAGGGGTGATACGGTAAAATAATGGTTGAAAGAGGTCAACTTAATTTAATACAACAAAAGTTAATTTATCATTTTATGTTTTTTTTTTTTTTTAAAGTATTATTAAATTTTTAACACTTAGATGACTCGTAATAATTAATTATGAGCGATATTTAGCAAAATTATGGTTGAAGCAGCTGCAACAGACATGTCATCTATTTTTTTAATTAAATATTATTAATTTTTTAATACATAAATGACTTATAATAATTAATTAGGAATGATATAGCAAAATCACGGTTAAAGCAGCTGAAACAAACATCATAAATAACTATTTTTTAATTAAATATTATTAATTCTAATATATAAATGACTTATAATAATTAATTAGGGGTAATATAGTAAAAAATATTAATAATTTTAATATATAAATGACTTATAATAATTAATTAGGAATAATATGGTAAATCACGGAGAAATTAGGGGTAATATAGTAAATAATGAAGCAGCTGGTCGAATACAGAAATGAATTATAATAATTAATTAGGGGTGATATGGTAAAATCACGGTTGAAGGAGGTCAACTTAATTTAATACATCAAAAGTTAATTTATCATTTTATGTTTATTTTATTTTTTAAAATATTATTAAATTTTTAACACTTAGATGACTCATAATAATTAATTATGAGCGATATTTAGCAAAATTATGGTTGAAGCAGCGGCAGCAGACATGTCATCTATTTTTTTTAATTAAATACTATTAATTTTTTAATACATAAATGACTTATAATAATTAATTAGGAATGATGTAGTAAAATCACGATTAAAGCAGCTGAAACAAACATCATAAATATCTATTTTTTAATTAAATATTATTAGTTCTAATATATAAATGACTTATAATAATTAATTAGGGGTAATATAGTAAAAAATATTCCTAATTCTAATATATAAATAACTTATAATAATTAATTAAGGGTAATATAATAAATTACGGAGTAATTAGGAGTAATATAATAAATAATGAAGCAGCTGGTCGAAACCAATGCTTCTATTATATAGAAATAGAAATTTTAAAAAATAAAATTAATTGTGGTATGAATTATCCCCTCAAATCAAGGAGTCTTCACACTGACAGGCAGCTCGTAAAAAAATGCATGAATTACTCTTAAGATGAATTGGTGTTTAACTTTTTCACTTAAATCCTTGGGTTATAATATTGGGGATCTTTCAAAAATATCAATATTTTGCTATAAAACCCATTTTTTATAGTCACGTTTTACATAATTAACATTTATAGTCGATGTATTCGATTTACGCCCACTGTATTCAGTTTTACAGATAGTATGTATTAATATAAAATATGAATACAGTCTTTATTTAGCCGCTGTATTCGATTCACATCTGTTGTATTCACATTTACTTAGTGGTCTGTATTCATAAAAATATAAATACACTAGATATTTAGTCTCGCCAAAAATACTATCGCTTTTTTTCTTTTTCATTTTCTTATATTTTTTCTTTTGTCGTGTTTTCCTTGTTTTTTCTTATTCTTTTTCTATTTTTTCCATAGAAAAATTTATTATTTTTTTATTTTTATTTCTCTCTCTCTTCTATCTCTAACTTTCATTTCTCTTTCTTCTTTTCTTTTCTTCTTTAATTTTTTTTATATTTTTGTACATATTCTCTTTATCATTTTTTTGTTCTATTTTATATTTTTTGTATTTTCAAAAAATATGACTACTCGAGCACAAGTTATGGATGATAACGTAAATACCACAATTATTTATGTAGACACATGATTTTGACCCTCCCCGAGGTTAATATATATATATATATATTTCGATATTAAATATTTATATTTGGTCTAATATTATTTAAATTTCTTATTTTAATAAAAAAAATTATTTTTTTTGTTAAAAAATAAAGTTAGTTTTGAGATGTTTTATTCTATTTTATTCTAATTTTTTTTAAAAAATAATAAAAATATTTTTCTTGTTAAATTTTAAACAAATAAGTTAGTAGTTTTAGTACTATTTTAATTATATTTATTTTTAACTATTTTTAAACTTTTATTGTATTTTTTTTAAAAAAATAAAAAATTAATTAGTTATTTATATTTATTATTATTATCCTATTATCTTATTTATTTATTTTTATTTAATTATTATTATTCTAAATAAAAAAAAGAGAGGATAATATTCAATTTGAATCCTAAACTACCCAAACTACTCCCTCCAAAATTTCCTATTTAAGTACAACTAACGTACATACTAGTCCGACAGAGAACATTGAACATCAGATACACAGAAAATCAGAAAAGAAAAACACAGAGTAAAAAATCAAAAAAAAAAAAAAAGAAAGAAAGAAAAGATTCAAAGTTCAAGAGTTTCCGGTGACGATTGCTTCTTGCTTCTTGTTCCATTTGAGTCATCACGGGTTTTTCTTTGAATTTGAATCATTTTATGTTATAAAATTTTATTGTTAAAAGACACGAATGAAAATGTTTAAGTGATTTTATTTTATGTATTATTTAGTATGTGTAATTAATTATGTGTTACATGTTAATGCAATTGTTTACGGTATTGATATATTTGCATATTGTAAACTTTTATATTCACATTCACTTCACTGGAAAACATACAAATATACTATGATACATTCATGTATACACAATGTCACATCCCTATTTTTTACCACATTCGACCCCGCTAGGGAATTGGTTTTAGAGAAAAATGGGGTTTTCCAATTACAATGACGTTTTGAATAGAGATTATTTTATTTACAGAGTCGCCACTTGGAATTGAGTTTGGGTGTTCCAAGTCACCTTATTGAATCCCTATTCAAAAGGAAATGACTCTTTATTTTATGGTCTGCGAACTAGAAATTCGGATAAGGAATTCTGTTGACCGAGGGGAAGGTGTTAGGCACCCCTCGAGTCTCGTGGTTCTAGCACGGTCGCTTTAATAACTTACGTATGGCTTAAATTAATCTCTTGGATACATAATATTTGTTAGCCTAAAAGTTACTTACATCCTACTTTGAATTTATTTTAAATTATTTAATTATATTAATGTTTGGCTTGCCAGTAGCAGTACTTTCCGGTCATACCACAAATTTTGATACATTTCTTGTGCCTTTGAGGCCTTTATGAGTCGTCCCCATTTTCCTAGTCTAAATAAGCACCTAATAGGTTTAAAATCTATCCAACCCAATTCAAGCGACTTCAAATGGTATATTAGATTTTATTGTAATGAATGGTCGGTAGCAGGGCTTTCCAACTTCATCGCTAACCTTCTCTTATATGTTAAATTCTTAATTTTCTAAAGATTGAGGACCTAAAACAATTCTTCGAGATTGCTCCCTCGCAAATGAGTTTTTCCTCTGTATTATTATTGCAGGGTTTAAGGCGAACATGTACCCCATATCACTCTTGTTATTCTGGTAAATCCACTCAGATTTCGAATGTCTTGAAACTTACTGTTATGACCTTGAAGAAATTTGTTTAGAATTAGCCGTTAGCCTAATGCCTAATTGATCTGATTCACATCGACAATTGATAACTTGTACTCATTATATTGAATAATTATCAAATACTCAATTTCGAACTAAAAACAAACAAACTAATATCATCAAATTTTATCCATTTGACTCCAATCAAATTTACAAAATTTTCTCATAAATGAAACAACAATTCATGCAAAATAAGAGTCAGTATTCATATCACATGAACACCATGCATACGGATCTAATGTCATATACCAATATGCTTGATTTAAACCTTTTGCATGCTTCCAGTTCCATTATTTATACATGAATGATTTTATTTTCCTTCAGGGCCAAACATTATAAGTTGCATGAATAAAATTCTAGATCACTAAAACCACTATTTGCTAGTATTATACTGAAGCTTGATTAGTAGAGGGTAAAGTTTGACTTAAAAAGAAAATGATTAACTTCTTATGCAAATAAAAATGCTTAATTATTTTAGCGTTGTTAATTACTTGGTACCCTTACTTACAATATTTCACTCTATCGACTTAACGGTTTAGATCTGAATTTTTCTATACTAGAAACAAAGGAAGACACAGACATTAGTAAACCACCCTTTTCTCTCCTTACTTTCAATGTCTACGTAGAGCGAGAGCTTAATATACCAAATTATCGTCCTAAGACTGATAAAGTTGTTCATCATTTTTTTTTGATATATAGTGAAGCAACAAACAAGGCTTACGACAAAAACAGTCAACATCTAATCGCTACTCATCATTTTCTAATCTAAATAATACTTATACAAAATTTTATTGAATCTTCTTAAGCAAATTGATACATATAGTTCTCGAATATATGAAGTTATCATGCATTAAAGATAAATGAACAGAAATTTCATTCAATGGGATCTAGTTGACGAGCATGATACGTTTCATTCTAATTTTACAACGACTGATTAGTAATTCTAAGACTAAAGAAGTTGTATTAACCTTAAAAGGAGTTATTTCATCTTCTCAGACGAATATAAGATAGTGTCCATTTTAAATTTTAGAAAAAAAAAAGAAAAGAAAAATAAATATCAATATGTATACATGTAGATTAAATCCATACATTCCTAAGACATCAATATCTTGAAATCAACCCGGCTATGTCACGTACACACATATAAATTTTGAGCAAACTAGATACGATACACAAACTCTGCATGAAACTATTTAAACAATGTTATTCATGCTTTGATTCTCAATAAAACTTACAAAAAGATAATGAAACTGGGTTGAATAAGAACCTGTCGACAAACTGAATCGAATTCGGAAAATAGAAAGCCAGTGTTGTGAAGCTCGAATGAAACCCCAAAACTCAACTCAAACTCGACACTCTTTTCCTTCTCTTTTTCCTCTCTGTTGTTGTTTCTTTCTCCCTTTTTTTGTTTTTCTTTTTTCTGATCTTTCTCTATGTTGTGTTCTCTCTTTCTGTGTCCTTTTTTTTTAACTATCCGTGTATCTCCCTTTTTTGTAATATCCCTCCTCCTAGTCTCTCTAAGTGTTCTTTATATAATGGGGTGTGTGTGTGTATGTTTGAAGTGGGGATGTTAGGTTTTGTGGGGTGGTTTGAGTAGTGGAGGTAATGGGTGATGGGGCAGTTTAGCGGAGGAAGTGAAAATTGTGGGGTGGTTTAGGTAGTGGAGGTAATGGGTGATGGGGTAGCTTTTAGGTTTTTATTTTTCAATATTTTAAATAAAAATGATAAAATCTATTTAAAATTAATAAAATATAAATAAGTTAAATAGCTAGCCTTAGAAATATGATTAAGAAATATTAATATCACTAAATTCTTTATTCAAATTTAAAAGAAGAAAACAAATATAATTTTTTTTTAAATAAATAATAAAAATGTGATTCTATTTTTGTAGTTTTCAAAACTTTTAACAAACCTTGTAAAATAAAATAAACTTACAATATCTAATTTAGACCTAAAAATAAAATAAAATAAATTGAACACTAAATTGACATAAAAATGTTAGGTTTGATAAAAAATTAGGTGTTTTCAGAATGCCCCTCTTTGCTTGGAAATATTGAGAATTTTTAAGTAAAGAAGTAAACATGACTAATTTTTTGGCCCAACCGTTTATTCAAAGGTAATACGTAAATAAGTAGGAAAGAGGTATGACCAAGCCCTGGCTTTGGGCATCCTACATATCTCGGGTTATAAGAGAATCAGGTCATGTGTAGTTCAAATAGGTGTAGAAATGAAAGAATGAGTCAGAGAGTCGAATGAGGTCCCATCGAAGTTCCGGTTTGTGACTCCTTTATTACAAAAGAAAATGAAACTAGAAATGAAAGTACAAGATCCTATCTATTCTATTTGTCTTGATTCTCTTGCTTCAGATCTTTCTTTTGGATCTTAAGTTATCGCCTCCGCCTTCTTCTGGTGGGTACCTTGATCTCAAAATTTAATCTTGAAGTTAAGATTTGAGACTTGAACTTGAAACTTGGGTTGAGTCATTGACGCTCCTCCAAAGGACAGTTTATAGAATATTATTGGATGTTTGTTCTCCTGATCAGAAGTTAAAAAGATGTCTCTTGAGATGTTGGACCGCTACGGATGCAAAACTGACTCTAACTATCTTCAAACTGATCATTCTTCTATATTCTGACCGGAGATGAAATTCCATTCTCGACATCAAACCTGTGCTTTGTAGAAAAACCTTCAAGCCATCAAAGAAAACAAAACAGAACGAACAAATTTTTTGCCCCAGTTTTGCACTAGGAAAATTTTGTGATTTATTAGAAAAATTATAAATAAATGAAAGAAAATGATAGAAATCTAGGCTAGGTACGCAATAAAATAAGAACCCTATTCTAAATAATGCAACCAAAGTAAGTTATGCCTTATGAATGCATGAAAAAGAGTTAGGATATTTGCTTCTTAAAATGCAACTAGGGATTGTCATACCCTATGAAGACATAAAGAAGAAAAATAGGAAGGTTTATTTCATAAAATGTCAACTAGAGGATGACGCCCTATAAAGACGAATAAGATATCAACTAGGGGATGGCGCCCTATGAAGACGAAATAAGATGTCAACTAGGGGATGACGCCCTATGAAGACGAATAAAATATCAACTAGGGGATGGCGCCCTATAAAGACGAAATAAGATGTCAACTAGGGGATGACGCCTTATGAAGACGAAAAAAATGTCCACTAGGGGATGACGCCCTATGAAGACGAATAAGATGTCCACTAGGGGATGGCGCCCTATGAAGACGAATAAGATGTCAACTAGGGGATGGTGCTCTATGAAGACGAATAAGATGTCAACTAGGGGATGGCGCCCTATGAAGACGAGATAAGATGTCAACTAGGAGATGACGCCCTATGAAGACGAATAAGATGTCAACTAGGGGATGGCGCCCTATGAAGACGAATAAGATGTCAACTAGGGGATGGCGCCCTATGAAGACGAGATAAGATGTCAACTAGGGGATGACGCCCTATGAAGACGAATAAGATGTCAACTAGGGGATGACGTCCTATGAAGACGAGATAAGATGTCAACTAGGGGATGACGATAAGATGTCAACTAGGGGATGACGCCCTATGAAGATGAATAAGATGTCAACTAGGGGATGGCGCCCTATGAAGACGAATAAGATGTCAACTAGGGGATGACGGCCTATGAAGACGAGATAAGATGTCAACTAGGTGATGGCGCCCTATGAAGACGATATAAGATATCAACTAGGAGATGACGCCCTATGAAGACGAATAAGATGTCAACTAGGGGATGTCGCCCTATGAAGACGAGATAAGGTGTCAACTAGGGGATGGCTCCCTATGAAGACGAATAAGATGTCAACTAGGGGATGACGCCCTATGAAGACGAGATAAGATGTCAATTAGGGGATGGCGCCCTATGAAGACGAGATAAGATGTCAACTAGGGGATGACGCCCTATGAAGACGTGATAAGATGTCAACTAGGGGATGACGCCCTATGAAAACGAATAAGATGTCAGCTAAGGGATGGCGCCCTATGAAGACAAAGTAAGATGTCCACTAGGGGATGATGCCCTATGAAGACAAATAAGAAAATTAGGAAATGGTGTTTCCTAAGAGGTCAACTAGGGGATGACGCCCTATGAAGACGAAGAAGAAAATTAGGAAATGATGTTTCCTAAGATGTCAACTAGGGGATGACTCCCTATGAAAACGAAGAAGAAAATTTGGGATTGGCGTTTCCTAAGATGTCAACTAGGGAATGACGCTCTATGAAGACGAAATAAAATGTCAACTAGGGGATGACGCCCTATGAAGACGAATAAGAAAAATTAGGAATTTTGTTCCCTAAAGAGTACTCAGGAGATGTTTTACCTGTTGAGGTAAGTGAGATATATTTTTTTAAAAAAATAAAATATGCCCAGTTTTGAATTCGAGGAACTTTGAATTTTTTATTTTTTTTTAAAATGCTCCAGTGTTATACCTTTTAGGGATGTAAAACCTTTTATTCAGTAAGACCGAACCCTATCATAGGATTGCCTACGTATCTTGCGTAGCAAGAATCAGGTCTAACGTAGTTCACAATTTTTTTTTTTTTTTTTAAGTTTGTGCTTTGTAAAGAATCGGAGAATGAAAAGAATGAAATCAATTTATTTCTAGACTTCAATTGATACCAACAATTAGCATCATGGTCGAATTATCTCTTATTACTTTCGAGCAAAAATTAAGATCAACATTAGAAGTGATTCCTATAGTTTCAAATGGTACCTCGAATATACTTAAGTTTCGACCTGTTCTATTTATCTTGCCTAAATCAAGGATTTAAAATTCTTCTTATCCTCATGTTTCAAGTTCCCTTTCCACAACTAAAATCCTAATTCACTCATATTGAAAAAATTTAGATTTTAGGACGTTCAAGAATCACTCACACTCAGAAAGATGTTCAACGCATGCAATGAGATACCATAAGATTGACAATTATGTGAGTATCCACTAATGTGAAAACACTCAAAATGAAATCTTGTAGGACTTGTCATTGGTTGACATTGTAGGCTTAGGGACATGTAGGACGATATTTGGGAGTCAAATGACTAATTCCTCAAGGAGCACTGCATTATTTTCGTGTTTTTGCCATTTGTTGTGGTTTGACGCTCGATCTTCTTTGTTGTGTTTCTTTGTCCCTTGTCGTGTATTTGCTTCAACTTTGTTTGAATCTTGTGCTGGAGGTTTCCCCTTTTCTTTTCGATAAAAGTATTTTTTTTCTTTTTCTTTCTTTTTTTATGAAGATTCTCCATCTTTGTTGGAGTTTTTTTTCTTTTTTTTTTTAATTGGGTTCTTGCTCCTTCTTCTTTGAAGTCGTTTTTTTGTTTTTTTTTATCCTGGGGCTATACGGTCTTTGTCTTTGGCGTCTTTGATCTTGAATCTTCATTTACAACTTGTACGTAGTTAGTGCGCTTAATGAGGTAGGCCAAAAGAGGGATAGTGCATATAAGCACTCGAAAGGTATAGGCTCAGATGTAGTTATCCAAGGAAAAGGTTTAAAGCTCAAAGGGGGAAGTGCTAGGAATTAATGTCATTCGGTGGGTTTTGGAATGCACAATCGGATCAAAGAAGGCCTACAATCCTTTCCCAAACCAAGTGTATCTCAAAATTTTGCCTCAACAAACATTCAAGCCAGGTTCTAGATCAACAGAGCGATGCCTTTGAATTTTCAATCTAAAGCTCACCCCACAATGCACATGAAACAAATGATGTAAGATTTATTTTAAACTTGACTTAGAGAAAGAAAACTTTACAAGTGCAACTTTAGTATAATTAGAGATTCCATAAGAATCTATAGTTCACAACCAAGTTGGTCCACTCTATCATGTCTTATAGTTTAACACCTTTTTTTTTTTAATTCATATTTTTAAATATGTTGGTACCAATTACTAAGTCAAGTTTTTTATTTTTTTAGATGAGACCGAACTCAAAAGAAGAGTTGCCTACGTATCTTGTTAAACAAGAATCAGGTCAGACATAGTTCAGAAAGCTTAAAATATGAAGCAAAAACTTTTTTTTTCTTTTTGAATAGGGAGGAAAAACTTTTTTTTTCTTTTTGAATAGGGAGGAAAAACTTTTTTTTCCTTTTTTTTCTTTTCCTAATCTAAAGATTTCTTTTGAAGGAGACTAACACCCTTTTTTTATTTTTATTTTTAAATCAATAATAATAAAAAAAAATTCAAATTGAATGAAGATCACCGAACCTAAGAAAGGTTGCCTACGTAAGGTGAGCGTAGTTCGTGAAGCAGGAGACATGAAGAAATTCGCTTTTTATTTGAAAAGAAAATGATTTTATTGAATTTATTAATAATTATTTGAAAACGAATTGATTGATTTTTTTTATAAGGATCAAAACTTTCCTTTTTTTCTTCTTAAGAAAATACAACCTTTGTTTTTTAAGGATCACCAAACCCGTGGAGGGCTGCCTACGTATCTCGCTGAGAGGAGAATCAGGTGTGCATAGTTCGTCCAACTAGGGACAAATTTGATAATTTAGATTTTTTTTTTCTTTTACTGTAAAAGCAAATCTCGCACCTCATTTGGATTTCGAAAAAGAATAGGTTTTAGAGAGCAATTTTCAGCCTCTGTTACGTTAATGGATTCTAAAGTCGGACAACATTCGAAACAGCTTGATAGTTAATGCAACTAATTGCATAGAAAATGGATAGTCTTAAAAGAGGGTACTTTTAGACATTCAAACCTTTGTCGAGCCTCCACTAAGTCAAAAATGCATGTGATGCAAATAAAACGGAATCTAATAGGGATAATCATGTCTAAGATTTGGTTCTACTAGGTTTAACCTGATGGAGGTAGGTGTCTAGACTGGCTGTAAAATGAGCGGACAACTCGAGTCGGGCAGGGACAACTTACTGGTAGCAGTGTTTTCCGTCCTCACCATTGGTCCTTCCCATCCTAAAACATGTATGACTATAGAATCCTTCTCAGGAGCATTGCCGCATCTCTGGTATCTCAAGGCTCGGGAGCGTATACCGCATCTCCGAATATAAAGTATCTCAGAAGACTCAGATGGGTGCGCGAGAAAAGACAATTTATATTGCAATTCAGATAATATCAAAGCAGTTAAACATGTAGGCAAATAGCACATTTAGGCCATCAATATATAATATCAAAATTAAAAGAAGCCAAACAAGTCAATATATAAGCTCGAATTCTGGTTATCCCCAGCAGAGTCGCCATCTGTCACACCCCTATTTTTCACCGCATCCGACCTCGCTAGGGAATTGGTTTTAGAGAAAAATGGGTTTTTCCAATTAAAGTGACGTTTTGAACAAGAATTATTTTATTTACAGAGTCGCCACTTGGAATTGAGTTTGGGTGTTCCAAGTCACCTTATTGAATCCCTATTCAAAAGGAAATGACTCTTTATTTTATGGTCTGCGAACTAGAAATTCGGATAAGGAATTCTGTTGACCGAGGGGAAGGTGTTAGGCACCCCTCGAGTCCCGTGGTTCTAGCACGGTCGCTTTAATGACTTACGTCTGACTTAAATTAATCTCTTGGATACATAATATTTGTTAGCCTAAAAGTTACTTACATCCTACTTTGAGTTTATTTTAAATATTATATTAATGCGTGGTTTGCCAGTAGCAGTACTTTCCAATCATACCACAAGTTTTGATACATTTCTCGTGCCTTTGAGGCATTTATGAGTCATCCCCATTTTTCTAGTCTAAATAAGCACCTAATAGGTTTAAAATCTATCCAACCCAGTTCAAGCGACTTCAAATGGTCTATTAGATTTTATTGTAACGAATGGTCGGTAGCAGGGCTTTCCTACTTCATCGCTAACCTTCTCTTATATGTTAAATTCTTAATTTTCTAAAGGTTGAGGACCTAAAACAATTCTTCGAGTTCGCTCCCTCGCAAATGAGTTTTTCCTCTGTATTATTATTGCGGGGTTTAAGGCGAACATGTACCCCATATCACTCTTGTTATTCTGGTAAATCCACTCAGATTTCGAATGTCTTGAAACTTACTGTCATGACCTTGAAGAAATTTGCTTAGAATTAGCCGTTAGCCTAATGCCTAATTGATCTGATTCACATCGGCAATTGATAACTTGTACTCATTATAATGAATAATTATCAAATACTCAATTTCGAACTAAAAAAACAAGCTAATATCATCAAATTTTATCCATTTGACTCCAATCAAATTTACAAAATTTTCTCATAAATGAAACAACAATTCATGCAAAATAACAGTCAATATTCATATCACATGAACACCATGCATACAAATCTAATGTCATATACCAATATGCTTGATTTAAACCTTTTGCATGCTTCCAGTTCCATTATTTATACATGAATGATTTTATTTTCCTTCAGGGCCAAACATTATAAGTTGCATGAATAAAATTTTAGATCACTAAAACCACTATTTGCTAGTATTATACTGAAGCTTGATTAGTAGAGGGTAAAGTTTGACTTAAAAAGAAAATGATTAACTTTTTATGCAAATAAAAATGCTCGATTATTTTAGTGTTGTTAATTACTTGGTACCCTTACTTACAAGATTTCACTCTATCGACTTAACGGTTTAGATCTGAATATTTCTATACTAGAAACAAAGGAAGACACAAACGTTAGTAAACCACCCTTTTCTCTCCTTACTTTCAAGGTCTACGTAGAGCGAGAGCTTAATATACCAAATTATCGTCCTAAGACTAATAAAGTTGTTCATCATTTTTTTTTTCGATATATAGTGAAGAAACAAACAAGGCTTACGACAAAAACAGTCAACATCTAACCGCTACTCATCATTTTCTAATCTAAATAATACTTATACAAAATTTTATTGAATCTTCTTAATCAAATTGATACATATAGCTCTCGAATATATGAAGTTATCATGCATTAAAGATAAATGAACAGAAATTTCATTCAATGGGATCTAGTTGACGAGCATGATACGTTTCATTCTAATTTTACAACGACTGATTAGTAATTCTAAGACTAAAGAAGTTGTATTAACCTTAAAAAGGAGTTATTTCATCTTCTCAGACGAATATAAGATAGTGTCCATTTTAAATTTTAGAAAAAGAAAGAAAAGAAAAATAAATATCAATATGTATACATGTAGATGAAATCCATACATTCCTAAGACATCAATATCTTGAAATCACCCCGGCCATGTCACGTACACACATATAAATTTCGAGCAAACTAGATACGATACACAAACTCTGCATGAAACTATTTAAACAATGTTATTCATGCTTTGATTCTCAATAAAACTTACAAAAAGATAATGAAACTGGGTTGAATAAGAACCTGTCGACAAACTGAATCGAATTCGAAAAATAGAAAGCCGGTGTTGTGAAGCTCGAATGAAACCCCAAAACTCAACTCAAACTCGACACTCTTTTCCTTCTCTTTTTCCTCTCTGTTGTTGTTTCTTTCTCCCTTTTTTTTTGTTTTTCTTTTTTCCGATCTTTCTCTATGTTGTGTTCTCTCTTTCTGTGTCCTTTTTTTTAACTATCCGTGTATCTTCCTTTTCTGTAATGTCCCCCCTCCTAGTCTCTCTAAGTGTTGTTTATATAATGGTGTGTGTGTGTGAGTGTGTAGTGGGGATGTTAGGTTTTGTGGGGTGGTTTGAGTAGTGGAGGTAATGGGCGATAGGGTAGTTTAGTGGAGGAAGTGGAAATTGTGGGGTGGTTTAGGTAGTGGAGGTAATGGGTGATGGGGTAGCTTTTAGGTTTTTATTTTTTTAATATTTTAAATAAAAATAAAAATGATAAAATCTATTTAAAATTAATAAAATATAAATAAGTTAAATAGCTAGCCTTAGAAATATGATTAAGAAATATTAATATCACAGGATTCTTTATTAAAATTTAAAAGAAGAAAACAAATATAATTTTTTTTTAAATAAATAATAAAAATAAGAACTTATAAAAATGTGATTCTATTTTTGTAGTTTTCAAAACTTTTAACAAACCTTGTAAAATAAAATAAACTTACAATATATAATTTAGACCTAAAAATAAAATAAAATAAATTGAACACTAAATTGACATAAAAATGTTAGGTTTGGTAAAAAATTAGGTGTTTACACACAGTGAATTAAAAATGCAGTAAAGTAAAAATAGATAACAGAGAGGAAAATCAGTGAATAAATAGTAAAAATCAGTGTTTGGTTTAATAAAAAATAGAGAAAATTTGATCGGAAGAGATATATTTTTGGCAAATTTTTCGCCGGCGAAACAGTGTCGTTGATTCCCCCCTCCCCTTTCCCATCACCAACACTACCAGCGAATAAACCGAATCAACCCATCCCATCCCCTTTTCGGCGGAATCCATAGGAAATCGCCTGATAGATCCCACGTTACCGTCGCCGTTCCCCTCTCCCCCTTCCCACCGCACCGCCGGCGCCTCTCCCCCTTCTTCCTTTTTTTCATTCGCCGCCAGCCACCATGGCTGAGGAACCGGCGTAACCCATTTCTCTCGCTTTTAACCCATCACCGGTGAACTCTGACGGATGAAACCATCCAACAACCATTGCTTGCCAGAAACATTCAGATCTGATTGGTTTTATTCATGTTTTCCGGCGTTGTTTGAGAAGGACGATGAAGCGATGCCAATATTTTTATAACTTCAGTTTATTATTTTTTACAAACTGATTCTTACTTTATTCTGTTTTCTTCAATTTTCTACTTATGGATTTTACACAGATTTGACTAGAGAGATTTTTTTTTTAGTCACTGTTTTAAAAATTGTCTCTTTGATCTTTATAAATTAATTTTAAAAAATAAAAAAATGTGTTTATTTAAGAAAAAAAAAAGGTAATGTTTAATTTTATTTAAAAACCCATATATTGTTTTAAACCTAAATTATCTCATGTAATATATATTTGTATTTTTTGTTCACGATTTAAATCTTGTTATATAGAATTTTTTTTAATTGTATTTTTGTTGTACTAATTAAATATAAGAGATTAGGTGAAATAAAATAATAAAAAATGAATAGACAAAATATTATTACGAATTTATAATGGGTCAACCAGTGTTTTAATATTAGACAAATTTTAGTCACGTTTTAAAATATTCATATCAATTAAGAATGCGGCGTACACATCTTTTGGGGATATTTTTAAAATAATCTAAGAATGCAGTAATGCACGCATATATTTTCTAAAATTAATTTTCACATGATTTATTTAATATAAGATAATAGACAAGTTTTAGTATTAAAAATGAGCGAACCTAGGCCCAAATATAATTTATTCAAAATAGTTTAAGTCAAGTATAAGTCAATAAAGCGACCGTGTTTGAACCACGGGACTCGAGGGGTGCCTCACACCTTCCCCTCGGTCAACAGAATCCTTACCCGATCTTCTGTTTTCGCAAACCATAATAAAGAGTCATTTCCTTTTGACTAGGGATTTAAAAAGGCGACTTGGAACACCAAAACTCAATTCCAAGTGACGACTCTGTAAAATAAAATAATCCCTATTTAAAACCGTCACTTTAATTGAGAAAACCCTTTGACTCGACCCTTCGAGGCGAAAAAAGGGTGTGATAATTTATCATATTTGTAGTCACACCGTCATTTATATTTTTGTATTCGTTGATACAACTGCATTTGTATTTGTATTTTAAAGTTCACGTTTGTATTTTGTAGTTCGCATTATATTTGTATTTTATAGTTCTCACTTGTATTTGTATTTGTTAGTTCGAATCATCATTTATATTTTATATAATTCGCACTTGTATTTTAAAATTATTTTGTATTTGTATTTTATAATTGACTGTATATTATATTGGATTATATTTGTATTGTGGTTTTATTGTGTTTGCATATTTAGATTATATTTGTATTTGTATTCTATTTTCGTCGATGTCTTTTTATTTCTAAAGAATTATTTTGTATTTGTAGTTGTAAGTTTATTGCATATTGTATTTAGCCGTGAATATGTACAATTTGTATTCTATTTTCGTCGATGTATTTGTATTTTTAAAGAATTATTTTATATTTGTATTTATAAGTTGATCGTATATTGTATTTGTATTTGTAATTCATTTGTTTGTATTTGAATTTATAGTTGACAACATCATTTGTATCTTTAAACATTAGAAAAAAATTGTAATTTTTCTTTCTATGAAGACTCGTATTTACATTTATTGATACAATTTGTATCATAATAAAAAAAAATAAAAAAAATTATACAAATGCAAATATTACATCTGGATCAATGACACATATTTATACAACTTGAACCATATGCATACAAAATGATACTTGTTTATATACAAATATATCTGATAAATTTGAAATACTAAACACAATGATATATTTGCATTGAAAGACAAATTGCATATTTATGTATTTTAGTCTCAAGCAAATACAATTAATCAATATACTTATTTATATACAAAAATACGAATGATAAATTATACATATTCACAACTAAACTATTCAACTACAAATAATAAATTTATTTAAAATACATAGTATGATACAAAAAAATATAAAATATAAAATACAACAACAAACAAAAAAAAAAAGGAGAAAAAATGAACAAAAAAATAAAAAGAACGAAAAAAGAATCAAAGAAAATGCAAAAAAAACAGGCCACACAAGCACACTTCTCAAGTTCGCGTTTTGTTAAATTCATTTTGGTCTCAAAATATCAATAATAAGTTCATGGTTATTTGATTAAACCTTGCAAAAAAAAAAAAAAGACTGCAAAAAAAAAAAATATATAGAAAAAGATGAAAAAATAGAAAGAAAATATGATTTAGGCTACAATTATGGTTATACTAGCGTGTAACTGTAAAGCTACAAAAATAAATGAATAAAAAAAGTGAAAAAATAAAAAATGAAGAGAAAGCAACAAAAAAGGGAAAAGAAAAACGGAAGAAAAAAATTGAAAAAGAAGAAAAAAGAAGAGAATAATAGAAAATAGAAAAAGAGAGAAAATACATGAGAAAAACTATGAATTGTAATTAGGAATAATTAATAGGCAAGAGGGGGCTATGAATTGTAATTAATTGAAAAATAGGTTTTAAGTGGTAATAAAAACCCAATAGTGGCTAATCCGGGTAATTTTATAATTAAAATATTGCCATGTAAGGTGTTCATGGTTTGGTTAAAAATCAAACCGAACCGCGAATCAAACCAAAATGATTAAAAAACCCGACATTTGGCGTGGTTTGGTTTTAAATTTTAAAAACCGATACTTATGTGGTTTGGTTTTGGTTTTACTCTAAAATAACCGACAAAATAACCAAACCGAACCAATATATATATATATATATATATATATATTATTTTATATTATTTATGAATAAAAAATAAATATTTGTTACATTTTAAATTTTAATCATGAATTTAACTTTAACTGTAACACTTTTAATCATATGTCTCCATCTAGTTGACAGTACGTTATGAGATTCTAAATGATTTTTGCACTTTAAATAATAAATGATACTAATTGTGAAAATTATCTTGTTCTCTAGGGAATTTTAAGGTGAATTTAATTAGATTATAAATAATCACTAATTTTGAACTTTTTTTTTGGTTCCTATTGAGATTTTTTTTTATGTGTTCACCTTTTGGGGGGTTATTATATCGTTCTCCTATATGTAGTTTCAAAATAATTTTTGTAGAAGCATTCATATGGTATTGTTTGTGGCTTTGCCTAAATATAACACTAAATTGACATCTTAATTTTAAGATCAGGGCACAACACTATGTTTGATTGGATTTTTTTTTTTTCAAATTTCAACTTTATCATTAGCTAAAGTTATAAACCGAAGAA
This sequence comes from Capsicum pubescens, assembly GCA_030864215.1. Lineage (NCBI taxonomy): Eukaryota > Viridiplantae > Streptophyta > Magnoliopsida > Solanales > Solanaceae > Capsicum > Capsicum pubescens. The sequence goes on from CM061543.1 coordinate 6,905,117, forward strand.
ACCGAAAAAATGAACCAAACCGAACTAAACCGACAAGAACCAAACCGACGGTTATTTTCTTGTGTCGATTTGGTTTTTGAAATTTTAAAACCGACTAAATTAGTTTGGTTATGATTTTGATCAATAACCGACCCATGAACACCCCTACTGCCACGCAGAGGCGGAGCCAGGATTTCAACGAAGAGGGTTCCATATTTAAAGAAAACTTAGGATTTCAACTAAGAGGGTTCCATATTCAAAGAAAACTTAGTCGAAGGGGGTTCAACACCTACTATAGCCACATAAAAATAATTTTAATCATGTATAAATTAAATAATATATTTTTCCGTCGAAGGGGGTTCGACCGAAACCCCGAACAAAAGGCTGGCTCTGCCGCTGCTCCCATGTGTGGTATAAGTGCTTTAAACCGAAGTCATTTGGGACATAATTTAAGAGCTATTATGATAAAAAAATTATATTTGTGTCCTACAAAAAATAGTTTTGTACGAGGAACACAAGCTAAAGGCCGACATAAAATAAAGGCATCCGTCAATGCCCTAACAGCTCATCCAGACTTATATCAAAGATGAAAATTATTTCGTTCACTTTAAATAATAGTTTGGTCCGACCTTTGAATTTTGAAATGAAGAGAAATATTTTCGAAAAATGTACTTTACAATATCACCTCAACTTTTGAAAACATTTTTTTGTGAAAAATGTTTGCTAGCAACATGTTAGGGATTTACAGTAATGTTACCAAATATTTCTCTAGCCTTTGTTTTTGCACTTCCATCTCTCTCTTCAACCTAGATAAGAAAACTTTTGTCTTAGCTAATATTGGACTTTATATTCTCTTATCTTTAGCAAGATAAGATAAGATATCATGAGTGTGATTTCCAATCAAACTTCCCCAGTTTATCGTAATGCTGGTTAAAGTTCTTGGAGACGAATTCGAATTCCATAAAGCGTTTGTACGAGATAATTTATTTTTGTAGCTGTTATACATTGACATCCAAATCCTCAATGTAAAAATACTACAAATGTTTTACCACTTCTCACTTTAGTTGGAACTTTTTTTTTTTTTTTTTCTAAAATCATTGACAGTGTTAGGATTACTAAGGTCCAATATTGTTATTATTGTAATGAAAGTTGAAACTATGCGCTGTGCTCTCGCCATTATGTATCTTGACTAGGGGTGTTAATGGGTTTGGTTAAAAATCAAATCGAATTGTAAATCGAATCAAATCGATTAAAAAAATCGACGTTTGGTTTGGTTTAGTTAGGTTTGGTTTTAAATTTTAAAAAATCGATGCTATTTGATTTTGGTTATGATTTTACTTTAAAAAAACCTGTGAAAATAACCAAATCGAACCGATAAATTTTATATATATATTATACTTATTTATATATAATTTATAAATAAAATATGAATATTTCATTAAATTTAATCTAAAACTAAATTTTAATCTATGTCTAGCCCAATCAATACTTTAGCCCAACTGCCTAAAGCCCCAAACCCAAGCCCAACTCTACCTACTATTACTAATAAGTTAACCCTATGGTCCCTACCTCACTTTTTCTACTTCAACTTTCACAATACGAGTTACCATAGTCCCTGGTTCAAATGGTAGTTTTATGTCTCCTTGTTTTTTCAATCGTTTCCCTATATGATTAGCTCACCTAGCTAGTCTTTAAATTAAACAGATAACTCAAATTTGCCCAACTCTGTCTCTTCTTGTAGTACACTGCAATAGAATACAAAGCTCTGATTTACAATGTACATGTATGTGTTTGTATGTTGTTGGATAATCTTAGTGCCTACAATATACAAAGCTGGTGTTTTTCATCTCAATGTTGGTTTTGTTTAATGTGTTTGTTCTGATTTTTAAGAGTTTATAGTGTCATTAGTCCATCACTGTACAAATATTTCATGAGAAATTGTTCAATGTGATACTCTTTTCTATGGGTTAAAAATAGGAGTTTATTCTAGAGATGGTTGGAGTAGGTTAGTCAATAACAAAAAAAATCGAAAAAACGAACCAAATCGAACCAAACCGACAAGAACCATTTTTTTATTTTATTTTGTGGTTTGGTTTGGTTTGGTTTTAGAAATTTAAAAAATAACTAAATTGATTTTGATTATGATTTTAACCACTAACCGATCCAAACCGATCCATGAACACCCCTAATCTTAACATGTGCCTTTTGATAGATTTGAGAAGTTTGAAGTTTGAACATGTGTCTTGGCATATGCCATTTGATGAATTTGAGAGATCTTTGAATTTGGGAAGCTCAAACATGTGCCTCGGCATGTGTCTTTTGATGAATTTGAAAGAGCTTTGGCCTTTTCTTTTATAAAGATTATTGTCATTTTGTGTTAGTATTTTTTTGTGGATATCTGTAGGGTTCACTATGTTGTATTAATCGTTTGAATTGTAGAAGAAGTGTTGGTTCATTTCCTTTTAAATGAGGAGATATATGAAACTTACATACACATTTACCTTTATTTTTTCACCTCCATGGTGATCGTGCTCGTGTAACTATCTAACAACGAAGTCCTCGTATAGCAAACAAAAGTAATGGACCGTCGTCGTAAAGAACAAAGTCCTTGGACTGGTACAATTGGGCCGCAAATCAGGTCTACTGGAAGCCCAATACTTCACTTGATCTGTAATGGGCCTAGCGGGTGGATTTATCCGGAAAGTTCTCGACATCTTTATCCACTCGACTCTAGAAATATCTCTGTGGATAAACTTAGAAGTATGGAGAAAGTGCTACACTCTCCCCTAAGCAGCTATAAATACCTACAAGGTCATTTTTCTTGAACCATACAAGTCTAAAAAAGCAAACACAAGGCCTAGCAAATACAAATAATTCTCAAAAGCTCACTGAAAATGTCACTGATTCCAAGGATCTTCGGCGACCGACGAAGCAACAGCATGTTCGATCCCTTTGCAATGGACGTGTTTGATCCATTTAGGGAATTAGGCTTCCCAGGTTCCAGTTCAAGGGAGACCTCTGCATTTGCCAACACTCGAATCGACTGGAGGGAAACTCCTGAGGCACATGTGTTCAAGGCTGATCTTCCAGGGCTCAAGAAGGAAGAAGTGAAAGTGGAGATCGAAGAGGATCGTGTTCTTCAGATTAGTGGAGAGAGGAACGTGGAGAAAGAAGATAAGAATGATACTTGGCACCGTATGGAACGCAGTAGTGGCAAATTCATGAGAAGATTTAGACTCCCTGAGAACGCAAAGATGGGTCAAGTAAAGGCATCTATGGAGAATGGAGTGCTTACTGTTACTGTCCCGAAGGAAGAAGTGAAGAAGCCTGATGTCAAATCCATTGAGATCTCTGGTTAGACGCGTTGGCCGAAAGTTTTTCTATATGTAGATATTAAGGTGTGTATTGTGGAAAAATATGGAGTTTTTGGTGTGTGTCTTTGTGCTAAGTCCTCCCTTTTTGGCTATCATCTGTTTGATGTATTTACCTTGAGAACTCTGTATGTGAAAAATGTGGCAGTACTAAATAATAGTATATTTCATTTCTGGTATGATTCTGCGAACTGTTCGAATATTTTATGTTGTTCTTTCCGCCCTATTTTCACACCCAGTCTTCTGCGTAAATCAAACACGGAACGAAAAAAAAAAAGAGGAATGGCCTAAAATTTATTGATCAAATGTATTGAAGAGTGTGTAGGATAATGATTGAAATTATCAATTTAGTAAAGGTTGAAGACTTTACATTCGTGAAAACTTTCTCCAACTCCTGCTGTGTGTCCAGAAATACTAATGGAAGTATCTCGAAAGCGTCAAATTTTAATTGTTTAAAAATTATATGTGATTAAATTGAGTATTGTCCCTGATTTAATCAGCTCCATACTTGAAGAGACTACCATGGCTGAGCTCCATACTTGACATGCATGCTATTGTATTTGCGACTAGGTAGGAATCACTTGCACTTGATGCATGGTACCATTCCTCCAAACCTTGGAAACCTCTAATTTCTCGTCTCCTTCAACATCAGTAACAACACTTCCCATGGTTATTTCTCCGCGGAGTTGGCTCATTTACCGATTGATAGCTCATCCACTGATTGATTGATTGATTGCTCATCGAATAATTTCAGTGATGCCATACCATTATTTTTAAGTTTGTTGCCAAACCTACGCTTTGTGCAACTCTCGCGCAACCAATTTTCGGGGAAAAGTCCATCTCCCCTTCCGATCTGACAAAAGCTGGAAGAGTTGAGCTTGCAGGGAAATTTTTTCCCTCGAGAAATCAGTGATCCTTAGTTATTTGATAAGTCTTAAAATACCATCGATCTTTAATGTTACAACGGTGCAAGTAATTGCTCTTTCCGGCAACACTTATTTAGCTTCACAACTATATATATTGACCATCTTCCAAAATTGAAAGGATTTTGCCTCTAAGAAACTCCCTAGATGGAATTATGCCACCAAACCTGGAGAAATACAAGCTTCAAATTGGAACTGTACCCAAGGGGTCTTTTGGTAGGATTGTAAAAAAATAATATAAAATATGATTTAATGATAATGCTTATCAATATTAATTAACGCGCAGTGTTTGATTTTAGTGTACATGAAGGACATAATTTTTAGAGAAAAAAATTGTTTACAAAAACATCCCCAAAGATATGGTGGAAAGTGGTTAGAATGTGGAACTTTTTTTTTTGAGGGTAATATGCATGTATTAAAATTCATTAATATAATGCATGTATTAAAATTCACTAATATAGATTTAAGGTATATTAGTAATATATACTTTATTTCATAATAGAGTGTATAATTAATATAAAAATTAATTAATATAAAAATTATTTATATAGATTAAAAAAAGGTGAAATACATAGATAGTCTCTTAAATTTGTTGATTTTCTGTGTTGGGGCCTTAATTATGTATTGATTTCCTAAGTCTTCCATAAACTGAGTCAATTAAACACAATCGTCTGACGTGACACATTTTTTGAACTTATTTTGTTATGAGTTGTGTGTGAATCAAACTCGCCTCACGTGAAAATTTTAACCAATCAAAAAACTACATCCATTTTTATTTTGCACTTCATCTTCTAAAAAGAAAATTCAAAATTTCAATAACCATATTGATAAGAAAATCTAAAATTTCAATAATCGTATTGATATTGGTGCATCTTTTCGAAGGTCCGACATACAATGACTATCAATTTTAGGTACTTGTGAATCATTTGAATTTTTTGCGGAAGAAGAATCTACAATTTCAAATTTTCCCGATTTTATTTTTCTAACCCAAAAAGAAGATTCAAAACTTAGGGATCGATATGAGAATCGAAATCACAGATTGGGGTTTTGAGTTAGAATATTGGAATAACTTTTGATTTGAAAAAACACCTCTCTTGAAAAAGCTTGTTGAATAGAAACTGATTTGGAGGAGTTGTCTAATTTCGGCGTTAGGCACAATGAAAATCAAATCAAAGAATGTATTAGCATTGTCATTTAAGGCCAACAAGTTCATTTGGGTCTTCAAACTTGTTGACAAATTTGATGTTCATATGAAAAAATTAATCAAATAGCTTGTTATGGCCCTTCACTTCAACCACTTTCATACAGAATGAAGAAAGTCGAAGATTTAATGGATCTTCTCTGTTCTTAAATTTGGAGTTGAAGATGAGGAAGAGAGAAAGAGGGGAAAATTAAGTCCAAAAAGCTAGAAGGGGGGAAATTATTATTATTGCCAATCCACACACGGTCAAATAACGTGAAGCACACGATATATGCGATGTCAGATGAAAGGATTTAATAGACAGTACTTTATAAGAGGTTCAAGGGCTTAATAGATAAAGTATTAATAAGATAAAAGATTAAAAATACACTCTATTCAAGTGACCCTTTACAGAATTACATACGGAAGCTCAACATTTGGAAGGTGGTATGATATTTTCGTACAGGAGACGAAAGTTTTTCGCCTTTCCTCTCTTCCGCCAAACTGGTAAGCCGTATATTGAACAATGAACAAAGTCCTAGAAAGTTAAGACGGCTGGTAAAGTTGGGCCACGAATCAAGTTGTAATAGAAGGAAGCCCAATTTGTATGGGTGTATCTGTAATGGGCCTAGAGGGAATTGTCCAGAAAGTTCCCGACATCTGCTTCTGGAATTTCTACTTGACTCTAGAAATAATAAACTTAGAAGTAAGGAGAAAGTGCTGGACACTCCTCTAGGAAACTATAAATACATCAAGCAATCAGGGAACCAAGCAAACACAGAAAATTCAAGCTCACTGAAAATGTCACTAATTCCAAGAATCTTCGGCGATCGACGAAGCAGCAGCATGTTCGATCCATTCACAATCGACATGTTTGATCCATTCAGGGAATTGGGCTTCCCAGGTTCCAATTCAAGGGAGTCCTCTGCATTTGCCAACACACGAATCGACTGGAAGGAAACCCCCGAGGCGCATGTTTTCAAGGCCGATCTTCCAGGGCTTAAGAAGGAGGAAGTGAAAGTAGAGATCGAAGAGGATAGGGTACTTCAGATTAGCGGAGAGAGGAATGTGGAGAAAGAAGATAAGAGTGATACTTGGCATCGTATGGAACGAAGCAGCGGAAAATTCATGAGAAGATTCAGACTTCCGGAGAATGCAAAGATGGATCAAGTTAAGGCTTCGATGGAGAACGGAGTGCTGATTGTTACTGTCCCGAAGGAAGAGGTGAAGAAGCCTGATGTCAAATCCATTGAGATCTCTGGTTAGACGCTTTGGCTGAAAGCTACTCGAAGATATAGTAAAGTACTTGAGGTGTGTGCTGTTCAAAATTTGTTCTTCTCTGTGTGTCTGTCTTATGCTGGGTCCTCTTCCTTCTCCTGCTTGATGTATTTCCTTTTGGAACTCTGTATGTGAAAAGGAATGTAATAAATTTCTGGTTTTAGTCTTCCATCTGTTCAAATATTTTGTGTTTTTCCCTCTCTGTGTTCTGCTCTGCTGCTTAACCAGACACTGGAAGAACATATAAGAGTGTAGCAAGAACATTGCCAGGAAGCTGGCAAGGATTGTAACAGCTATCTACAATTTGTTGAAGTTTGAGTTTGCAACATGTGGAAGGGCCTAAAATTTATCGATCAATTGATGGAAGTTTTGAATCAGAACTTTCAGATTTAATGTCTAAATAGCATGGCCAGACGGGCCCTAATTAATCAATTAATCTGCGTCTCACAAAGTCAAAACTATTCGAGTAAGTTGTGCCTAATTTGCAACTCTACTAGTGTCTGATTTAATCAGCAGCTCAAGAGTGAGCGTAGTAAGTTTGAAATGTCGCAGGCTATTGATGGTTTCATTTGATAACCTCAGAAAGACGCTGGAACAAATCGATGACGTTTAGTCTTGATGTAAGAATCCTATAATTTCAGTAGGCAGTGTGCACCTCGTTCGTTTTGGTTGCAACAATCCAATAAATTTACAAAAAATGCACCAATAGTAATAATTAGTTGCTCATGACGGACCCCAAAGGTGTACAGAGAGCTCCTATGGAGTAGCCTGAGGAGTTACCGCGGGCTACTGCCCGCGCTAGATGAAGAAACAGGACTGCATAAGTTTATAGCATGGTGTTGGCTGCTTGAAAGGAACAGGATCTTCCAGCAAAAGTGGAAAGAGCCTGGAAAGCTAACTAGACAAATTATCCATAAGCTGTTCTATAGTTGAGTTAAATTTCTTCCAGTCAGAGTTTCTTTTTTCTTGTAATAATATCGGCTAGTCAATGTTTTCGAGACGAGTAGCGTGGTAGTTTTGTTAGTTGTTGCTGAAGTGGGGTTGTTCATCTCAACTTGCTTTTTCAGATTTGTATATAGTCTTACATAAGCCTCATCGCAAGGAAGTGGTAGTTTTGTTAGTTGTTGCTGAAGTGGGGTTGTTCATCTCAACTTGCTTTTTCAGATTTGTATATAGTCTTACATAAGCCTCATCGCAAGGAAGGGGTAAAGATGCGTACACACCACCTTTTCCATATTACCCCACTTGTGGGATTACGATTACACCGGGTATGTTGTTTCCCCCCAAAAAATAAAAGGAAGAAGTGGCAATGCAAAATGAGGGCTTAGATTCCAATTATACGAACTTTCAGTTTCTGAGATCAGGTACATTTATGCGTACCTTGTAAAAGTGATATCAATACAAAAAATTAAAGCTGCATAAGCCCCGAATAACAAATATAGATGAGAGTGAAGATGCAATAGCAGCACATTATACCAATGAATTAATCAAGTCCTTAAAATTGAACACCAGCCAATCAGCTTTAGCTGCAACTGATTCTCGTAGTTGAATTCCTCCGTAGCAAATAAACAAGTCCGCACCACCTGGCATACGAGCCTGCAACAAAAATTGGAGAGAAGGGCAAAATCTGTTCAAGAAAGATATATCTTTCAGAGTCCGCAAACAATTCAGATAGTAGTATAAACACGAGCAAACAAACAACTTTTGATTGTCGAAGCAACTGAAAAGGTGTTTCTTTGAACATTTCCAAGAACAGAGTTTGTAGAAAAAGAACTGAAAAACTGATGCGCAGACTTTGTTTTTGCAAATTTTAAACAAACACCACATCTATCAACGTTTTTATTTTCATCTGGACGATCGGAGTTGGTGGTTAAACGTACAACGAAGACAGAGGTTACTTACCTCAAGATCAGTAGCACCATCACCAATCATCACTAGTGACTTGTATCCATGAGCCTGAAACATTGATTACGCTTTATGAACACCTTCAAAAAGTGTGTTAAAATAAACAATTGTATCACCGACAGTGTTAACACCAACCTTTCTTATTTGTTGAACTGCAGTAGCTTTCCCGCCTCTCCTTGAAGTTGGCTCATTTTTATCAAATCCAGCATATTCGCCATTGCTCCCAAAGAGTATTTGATTGGCAAAGATATTTTCAAGCGGGATACCAAGGATTGATGCAACAGGCTGTAAGAAAGGATTATGGTTAGCAAATATATAGATAATGCACTAAATTGCAGGATAAGCATGATTAAAAAGGTGGGCACATACAATAGGGAGATACAATGATGACTAATCAAACTACAGCATTCATTAACACACATTTTTGACACAAATAACTGAAGCAGATTATTGGATAACTAAAGAATTTTTGAAAGTATAATTGGCCACTATGGTAAACTGAACCAAGTGACCACCCAAATTTTTCATCATATTAAAAATAGCCGTCTTCTTTAGAGAGAATCTGTTTCTGCTTTGCTCTAACAACCTTGGTTCCAACTACACTTGCTGCATATGACAGTATTTACACTAGAAGATGACTAAACATTTTAACTGCCACCCTTCCTAGTAAGGCATTTTTACAAATAAATTTGGTAATTACTAATAGTACTAAAGAATAAGAATCTCGAATGAAGCTCCAAGCTTACAGGAATAGTCCGGAACTTCATGATATTTTGAGAAAAGTGTACAGGTTACAACACCTTAACCTTGATATGTTTATATGGATGCAAGATAGACAAATAAAACTAACCGTAAAGTAAATAGTTCAACAAGGGAAGTACATTGATCATTTGACGAAACCCTCCAGAGACCAGATAAACATCTTTATTTTTATCCTTCAGGTTCTTGACCAATAGATCAATGCCAGGAGAAAGTCTGCACCAATCACAACCACAAACGATTCAGCAACCTAAGCTGATGAAAGTAATCAATCAACTAGCTTCAAAGGGTCACCAGGCAAAAGTCAATTTATTTGGTATTTTAAAGGCATTGATAGATTAGACCAGATTATCTTTGAAAAGATTTCAACAACCCAAGCTGGATTATAGAAAACTACCAGCTAGCTTCAAAGAGACACCAGACAAAGGTTGATTTGTTTGGCAATTTCTAGGGAATGATGGATAAGGACAGAATATCTTAGATACTTTTGCTTAGTATAAAGCAATTGTCTTTTACAACAATAATGACATACCCAGTTTAATCCCAAAAGAGTGGAAACTGTCTTTTCAGTTGGAATTTCCTTCAGAATGTGCTATAAACATACTGAAAGTTAATTACAGAATGTTGTATATCTTTGTTATCACAAACTAACAGATGGTTGAAGGAACTCACGTATTCAATTAGCTGTAGCCATGACCTATCACAGACCTACAATAAAAAGTGGTTAACTAGAGCAGCTCTTCTATTCAAGTCATCTCTTTTCCTTTGTAATGCCATAGTGAAGAAAGAGCTGGCAATGACACGGCCCCTCTTAAAAATGTACTAATCTTTGGAAGATCTTGAAGGGTGGTTGAGTGGTTAACACTGCCAGCAGTGTTCTCAACTGTAAGGCTGAACTATTAGGAAACTATGAAGAGCTAGAGCTCACAAAGGTTAGGAATGAGCAAATAGCATTTTAAATTGTGCCTAACGAGTATCGAGTAACTGCTGGTTATCGTGTTAATTACAACATGTCCGCAACTAATCTTAAGTTGCTGAATCTTGAATCCAGACAACTATAACATCTGAACATCAAATACAAAAAGGTTTTTAAGAATTCAATGGGAGAGTGAAATTGACAACCACGACAATATAGCATGTTCAGCTAAAAGTTTTCAAATAACTAAATCGGTAGTTGTGATCAAAGCCCCTAAATTAGGGGAATGCCAGATAGTAATAGCTTATACCTATATAGTAAAATCCACACCTTAAATGTAACTGTTCAATTTTCCATAAAAAAGGTGAATTTCGAATGAGTCAATACTTCGTTATCGCTCCTTTTAGTAAACTTGTAACAATAACTCACATAAATGGATCACCTTATATGCATTGGTGATCAAAGACACATTGTTATTGTTACCGTGGAGGTCTCTTAAGAAAATCCTGGAGTTGTTTCAATGAAGGGTTAATAAGAGACAGACGAGCGGCCAAAGCTTCTTCGAAAGGAACAGACCCATTCATTGCCCTGTAAAAGACAAGATAAATGGGATGTGAGATCCCAATACATTTAGCAATAGATTAGAAACATATTTGCAACATTAAAAAAGGCAGCCAACCTAGCAGTCCATTCCGCTACAGCCTTTCCGGCACCACAAAACTCCGCAAATTCATCTATGCCCTCGTCTATGCACACAGTGCTATCCACATCAAAGCAAACAACATTTGCATTTTGCCAAACATCAAGAACCTCTAACAAAATTCAAAAAACCATAAGTCAGCCGCTGAAATACAATCAATACCCTTTACGATAGAACCAATCTCATATTTCATTTTGCAAGCATCAATCAATCAAATTCATCAAAATCCCAAACTAGTTGGGGTCAGCTACATGAATCCTCTATGTAAATTCAGCTCTACGCGGGTTCATTTTCATTTTACACTCATGATTAGAGATATAGAAAATAATCAATCTATAACGCAGAGCGAAAATCGGAAAAGGTAGGGGAAAATGGCAAATTCAAAAATTCAAACACTGGCATGTCCAAGTGCAGCAAGACTTGCTGATTCTAATTGCTATCCTCAATACACTGTTTCTCTCAAATGTTTGGAACAGTTAACTCGGACAAGAGCCAATGTCAAGAACATTTTGATCAAGCGCAATGGAAGTCGGTCTTTGTTCCCATGAGTCATTATATGGCACCTTGCCGATTTCAAGATTCAAACAAATCTATTGTTTTCACATATTTTTAAATATTTTGAATTGTCAATTATTTCGACTTATAGTACTTTTTATGTAGTTTCCAAATATATAAATCCTATTTCAAAAAACTTGAAAATTTCATGTCTAAATTCATGGTCAAACTTAAGCTGTTTCACTCTCGAGCAGCGAAAAGTGCCACATAAATTGGGATAAAGGGAGTATATTATTAAGTAACTTCCATGTAATTTATTCCGAGAAGCAACTGTAATGCAGATCATTCATGTTATAATCAAAAAGAAAAAAATCAATCCATAACAAAACACAAAAGATTAAACCCATCTAGTTTTGGCAAAAAGTTTCAATTTTTCACTTAAACACACACACATACAATTACAAATTAGCCATAGCAAGAAAGATCTCAGATCATGATGTTTACCTTTAGATGGCAAAGTATTGTCAAAAGGGGTTACAGCAGAAGCTTCAAGGGGCTGAACTGAAGCAACAAATGAATTAAACAATTTGGAATTTCTCACCATTCCAATTCGTTGAAATGAAATTCTTGTATTAGTAGTAACTTTTGGAGAAAATGCAGGAACTAGTACCGAATTTTGTTGCTGTTTAGAGACAGCACCAACAGAATTCGCCTGAAAATTCATCAACCCCTCCATTTGAAACCTCAATATTCCTGAATTTAAAGAAATGGGAGTCCTTAAAAATCGAATCTTTTTGCGTAAAAAGTAAGGTTGTCTTTGCTAAAAATGATTTTGTGTTTGAGATTCGGTTGGTGCAGTTGGTGGGTAGTGAGAAAATAGAGTGTATTGTTCTTCACCTTTAGAATAGTGGACCTGAATTATAAATTAATTGGGCCTAATCTGTTTAAGAAGAAAGGGCCTGCTAATTTTGATGTGGACTTTTATGGGCTGAGCACATGGACAATGTAAAGTAGGTCCATGTTATTTGCTATTTTGGTACTTTGGGTCATGTGATTTGCTGGGACTTGGGAGATTTGCTTGTGGATTATTTTTTCTGAAAATTACATATATACACAAACTAAAGTTATCTTATTACATTAAATACCAATTTGGTAAAATATTTACACAAATCCCAAACAAATTACATAAATCCCCTTTTTGTTACTTTATCTCTCATAAACCTTAAACATCTAAAACACTATATTTTCTTCTGTATTTTACTCCTCATCTACTCCCATTACACCCGATAGTTTCTCCACATTTGAAAATCCTTTTTTCACGGCAAAATTCAAGTAATCTACTTGGAGGTTATCAATTTGTAAGTTTTGAAGCTTTAACTGATTTTATTGATTTACTTTTTTTTTTCAACTTTACCAATTTAGGATTTATTTCGTTTATTCTCTGAATGCATGTTCGTTTCTATGAAATTACTGTATTTTGCAAGTATATTCAACTTTCGTAGTTTGATTTTTTTATTTTTCTTCATATACTACAAGTTAGATTTTTTATTTTCTTGATTTGTACTTGCTTTTGCTTAATCGATATAGTGTAAAATTGGTAATGGATTCTCGATACCAAACGGTATCTACAATAGCACAAAACAGTCCACAAACTCACAAAAATAGTCCACACGTACAAGACATCAAACGGAAACAACAAACACACAAACTTGAAAGATAAGGAGATAGATAACTTGACACAAAGAGAATATAAAATGTAGCAACTAAAGAGTGTATCAAACTCTAAAACCTCTACAAATCACATTAACAAGCACCAAGTTCTTACGGGAACACAAGAGGAACTCGGTTCACTCAAGCACTCTCGTTTCTAGCCGTCTCACAACACAAGTAGAACCTTTCACTTGTGAAGCTTAAAATGTTTGGTGGTCTACTCTCTTCTTGAGAAGAAATATGGTGTTCAATGTTACAAAGTGATTTTAAAATGAGCTAACTAAGAAAATAATACTAAGGGGTTCCTACTTATAGTCTATTACAAAAGAGATGGGAAATGACACATTTACCCTTAATGAAGGGGGTGGGTTTGGAGTGTATAAATGGGGCTGACTTGTAGTGTTTTTAAGACACTCAAGGCATGTCTTCACACTTTAATACATACACTCCCTTGGATGAACTTAAGACATGCTCAACCGCGTCCATTTTCATAAACGCGCCTTGTAGTCTTTGTAGTTCCCGAGCTTGGACAAGTCTTTGAAAAAGGCTTCAAAAAGTCTTCAATTCCTTTGTAAATCCGAAACGTGGACCTTCAACAAAAAATTGTAATCCTTGTGCTCCTCATGCTTGTATCATCCTCTCCACCTTGAAAGGAATTTGTCCTCAAATTTGCACCTTGCAAAACCAAAGAGAGAAAAAACAAGCACACAATCCTCATGATAGGAGGGTTAGTATTAGTACCACAAATTATATAGACATGCCAAGGGGGTACATTTTTGGAATACAACCAACAATCCTTTGTTATGATCATGAAACACGTACCACAAGCACCACAAAGGACATGACTAAGATAAACTTCAAGGAAAGAGGATTGCAATCCGAAACTATCACATATGTCATCAAGCCAAGGTTGTTCACATTTGAAATATACCCATGGGTCCTTTGTGTGTGACATGAAAAGCTTAGCATGAATGACACAAAGGAAGTGGCTTTGGCAAATATCAAGAGATAAGAAAACTACAATGGTCTTAATAGCTTTACTATACCCAAAAGGTAAGACTACCTTCATCTTAGGAACCATAAGATACATTTGTTTCATTACCTCTACAAAGGACCTCATCAAATATAGTGCCACAATTGATCTTAAGATCCAACTCAACCACATATCACCATCATGCAAATAAGAAAACCAGCAACCAAACTTCCTACCACTACGCAATACAAATTCAAAATTAACATGGTTATCATCATAGGTAAAGAGGTAGTGTAGAAAGGAATCAAGTGTGAAGACATCTTACCGAGGGGGTACACTTTTAAAAATCAACCAGCAATTCTTTATTTTTACCATGAAACACGTAGTTTGAAAATTACAAAGGATAGGGATAAGATAATCATCAAGAAAAGATAAGCATAAGCCGAGGCAACCCCTTTTCCAACCCACTAGTGTTCCAGGATCAAAGGGATAGTCTAACCAAGGGTAAAAAACCGAGATTAACCAATCTTTTACTAGGATATCATCCAAGACTAAAGAGTTGTGTCCTAGAAGTCTTCTCTTAAGAGAAAACACACATTTATTCAAAAGTTTTCCAAGCATATGATTACCTTGAGCAAAACTAGTAGCACGGTTTGCCTCACACAAGCTCAAAGGAATATGTCCAATATCATGGTCAATATTACAAGAATTAACACTAACTTGAGGATTTTGAATCACATCACTCACATGATCAAGTAGTGATCTATCCTTAAGAGAAAATTGACCAACATATGCAACAAGAGAACTACCAAGGAAAGATTCATGCTTTTCTACACTATGTAAACCCGAAGCTACTTCACATTGGATACTAATATCCTTATCACAATATTTCAAGCCTAAGGAAGTGTAGAGTGCAGCAATTATACCTCGGTGTATGCCACGGCAGTCCACTTGTTTGGAGCTCTCGGCCAAGGCGTCACTAGCTCATTTCCCATGTTATTGTGTGGATTCCATTTTTTATCCTTCTTTGATAGTATATGAACTTGAACCTGTACATAAGAAGGGTCAATGCTAGGCAAAGCGCTAGCATATGGGTTAGTGAGTATCAAAGATCCTTTGTGGGCAAATCCCACAAGCATATTTTTGTTTCCTTTTCCTACTTCATTACCCGCGGTTTTCCTTTCCATTGCCCTCTTATCTTCACATTCTTCTTGTATCTCACCACTATGTTTCTCTCCATCTTGAGGCTTGGCCTCATTCTTCTTGGATCCTAAGTCTCCCTCTTTTTCTACTTGGATGGTGTGTTTTCGGGTTAGTGTAACTTGGGAAGGAGACATTGAATTTAGTGGAGTGTAGGGTCTTTGAATTGGAGGATTTTGGAGTGGAGGATTCGGGTTTAGGGATGGAATTTGGGTTCCAAGTCCTCCTTGTGGAACTTGGAGGAGTGAGGAACGACTAGGTCCATCTTGTTCTCGGGTTTGGGAGTAAAGATTGACTTGGTTTGTAGCACTTGGTGGATACAATCTTTGGTGCAAGGTCTCGGGAGTAATAGTAGGCGAGGTGTTTTGAGTGGTATGAGGTCGAGAACTCCTTTGGCTTTCCATCCTCTCCAATCTTTCACTCGTTGAGGCCGCATTCGAACTCAACTTCTCAACATTTGCCTTCATCCTAGCCACGCCTCGAGACAAAGTTTCAAGACTAGCTAAGAGGACATTCATAACATTATTTTCCACGATTGGGGAATTGGAATTTTTGGGTTCTATTTGCAATTGTACCAACAAAACAAGCAAACGTTAGTTCAAAATACGCTAGACATTCTTCACAGTTGGCTTTCTCACTTGGTCCTTCAAGTGTTGTAAGCCGGATATCAATCCTTGAGTGCTTAGGAATGAGTCTACACTTGAGTTGGAGTGGATTTCGGTTAGAAGACTCAAAGAAGTTTTGTACGCACTTGAACGAAAAACAACTACGAACTATAAACAAGCAAAGCACCACACGTAACACTTACACGAAAGAAGTACTCAAAAACTAGTTCACAACTTAGTAGGTTGTTACTAGTTGTCAACTAGTATAGGAGTCAATGAAAATGAAACTAATAGAGACAAGGAAAGAAACTATGGATGTCCAAGAACTTGAGTTTTTTTTTTTTGGTTGTTGGCATGGCCCACGATTTTTATTGTTTTTTTTTTCTTTGGTCGTTGATATTGTTGTTGATGTGGAGTATAATGTTTTCAAGACATAAGTTGTTTAATCTTGTTTGTTGGTAATGAATTTTCGGTTTTGGAGTAACAAGACAAGGCTTTGGATTCTCTTTCTAAAGTTCAAAAAGGTGTACAACATCTTTCACCAACTTGCACTAAAATGGCAAAACACCTTTTTGCCTTGTCTTTTCCCTTTCCTCTTTTGGCCTTTCTTGAAAGATGTTTTGACACTCTTTTGGTAGGCAAGCTTTTGGTAGGTCTTTGTTTCTTTGCCACTTTAGTGTTGTCCTGAAAGTAGTCCCAAGACAACACAATACCTTACCTCACTCTTCCCTTTTCAAATCAAACAAGGCATTTTGTTGAATATTATTCAAGAACAACATGAAAACAACAAGAACACTTTGAACAATAACAATATCTAAACTGTCCAACCTTTCAACAACAACTTAACAAAGCTCAAATCTTGGACTTTAGACTCAAGTGTGTTAGGAAAACAATAAGCTAACACACGAAACTACTAAGACAAGCAAAATAACACCTAATCTAGACACAAATTCGGCCAAACAACAACAACACTTCGGCCAAGACACCCAACCCGTAGAATAACTTCTTTTTGTAAGATTTTCGACCTTGGACACCTCTTCTAATGTTAGGAAACAAAGATCTAACACTATAACACACAAAACACACAAAAGTCATAAGAAAACTAGGCACAAATCTCGGCCAAAACAACAACAAGACACAATTTCAGCCAAGACAACAAGAATGGACAGATTTGCTTCTTTTTGGAATTTTCAGTTTTTCAACAACTTTTTTTTTATTTTTCGACTTAGAGAGCCCAAGATTGGTAGTGTAGGAACACAACCAGCCTTAGCTCTGATACCAAATGATAACGAAACGGTATCTACTATAGCATAAAACAGTCCACAAACTCACAAAAATAGTCCACACGTACAAGACATCAAACGGAAACAACAAACATACAAACTTGAAAGATAAGGAGATAGATAACTTGACACAAAGAGAATATAAAATGTAGCAACTAAAGAGTGTATCAAACTCTAAAACCTCTACAAATCACATTAACAAGCACCAAGTTCTTACGGGAACACAAGAGAAACTCGGTTCACTCAAGCACTCTCGTTTCTAGCCGTCTCACAACACAAGTAGAACCTTTCGCTTGTGAAGCTTAAAATGTTTGGTGGTCTACTCTCTTCTTGAGAGGAAATATGGTGTTCAATGTTACAAAGTGATTTTAAAATGAGCTAACTAAGAAAATAAGACTAAGGGGTTCCTACTTATAGTCTATTACAAAAGAGATGGAAAATGACACATTTACCCTTAATGAAGGGGGTGGGTTTGGAGTGTATAAATGGGACTGACTTGTAGTGTTTTTAAGACACTCAAGGCATGTCTTCACACTTTAATACATACACTCCCTTGGATGAACTTAAGACATGCTCAACCGCGTCCATTTTCATAAACGCGCCTTGTAGTCTTTGTAGTTCCCGAGCTTGGACAAGGTTTTGAAAAAGGCTTCAAAAGTTCTTCAATTCCTTTGCAAATCCGAAACGTGGACTTTCAATAAAAACTTGTAATCCTTGTGCTCCTCATGCTTGTATCAATTCTCTTCCTAACTTTAGTTTAGAACTTAGTCAGTTAGATTCTCAAAAATAAGATATTCTCATTGGGTTTGTTCCTGGTACATTTGATTGCGAAGTACCCAATTTCGCAGAGAATCGTTCAAAGCGTCGAAACGAACCGTCAACAAAGCAGAAATTGAAGGAAACGGTTAGTTCTAGATCGAAGAAATCAGGTTCTAAACCGGCAAGAAGAAGTTTGATGATTCCGGTCGACCACGTCTTGCGAAGATATTGATTCTGAGTTTATGTATAGGTTGACATATGTATAATAAGACATTATACATTAGCTATTTCATCCCACTAATGTATAATGTAGGTATTCTGAAATATATTTTTATAGGTTATACATTGGAAGTTAGGAAAAAACAAACAGTTATAAAGTATTAATTTTGTATAAGGTGACATTATACATTACAACAATTTACTTTTTAAATGTGTAAGCTACCCTCATACATGTATATTTGTTGCTTAATTAGGTTTGATATTAATTTTGAGATATGTAAGTTACCCTCATACATATGTAATTGTTATTTAGGGTCTGATATAAATTGTTAGATGTATAAATAACCATCATATATTTGTATCTGTTGTTTAATTATGATCCTGATTTAAATTTTTAGATGTATAAGTTACCCTCATACAGGTTTAACTTTATTTTTAGATTGCAATTAGCAAAGTACCTGAAAACTTGCTTCAAATTATCAACTTTCAAATATTGATGAGAATGAGAAGGAGTTGTGTTTGGATTATGATACTTATTATTCTTCATCTAAAGTTTTGGCTAGGAAATGTGTTGGCTTAGATGAAAAAAGTATTGAAAATTCTCAAACTCAATGGTTCAAGTTTGTGTCAGCCAATGTTTAGTAGAGTTCAAGAGATTTTTTCGATAGGAGCCCATATGTAGAATTGCATTGAGTATGCTGTTATATTGGCATGAATAGAGTTGCAACTTATTATATTTTTTAAATAATTTTTGAATAGATAATTTTAGTAATCTTGAGTTGATCTTATCTGTTTAATTGACTCTCGAGAAGCAAAAATATTACTAACTTGAAGCCGATTAAGTAAATAATAGGTCACAATTTGAAGCGATCTACATGATATATAAATATAGATTATAGTCTTATCTATTACTATTCCATACCAATCTACTATCTGTTAACTAGGACTCTAAAAGAGAACGTGTATCTTGTGAACCAAGCCATACTACAAATTTAACCGGTTATAGTAAACCATCTATTTTATTTTTCAACCAACTTTACATATTATGAGAAATTGTGGATAATTTATCTTTTAAGTGACCTGATTGGATACAAATTAAGAGATGGTGTACATTTGACCCAAAACATACTACAAAATTTTCGCGTTATAGTAAAGTACCTATAGTTTGTTTCAACTAGTTTTACTTATTTTG
Organism: Capsicum pubescens; assembly: GCA_030864215.1. Lineage (NCBI taxonomy): Eukaryota > Viridiplantae > Streptophyta > Magnoliopsida > Solanales > Solanaceae > Capsicum > Capsicum pubescens. The sequence goes on from CM061543.1 coordinate 6,924,564, forward strand.
ATAAATTAAGTATAGTCTTTTACATAACCTGATAGGATACAAATTCTTTTAAGCTATTACCGCTTATAATTCGAATAAAATTCTCCTCAATAAATCAAATAAGGATTAGTTTTTTGAGATAAATTTTATTTTGTCCGATCACATCAACATTAACTACTGCTATAAATATACGAGATCAATCAATTCTTTTCGTTCAACATAACCAACTTTATTTCATAAGTGTAATCGCTATTTCTCATAGACCATCGGTTTATGTTCTTTGATACTCTTCGGATAAAAACATGATGAAATTAGCCACAATATTTATTTTTCTTTGCTCTTTTGCAACTTTTTTTTATTGTTTACCATTATCAACAAGTTCTAGATGGATAGTACATGATGCAACTGGTGAAAGAGTAAAATTAGTTTGTGGCAATTGGTCTGTCCATATATAGAGACCATATTACCAGAAGGCCAAGATCTGCAGCCCATTAGCCATATTGCTAGGCACATTTTCGATTCATTCATAGAAGACGTCTTCAAGACCCACTTGCAGTCTTTGTTACGACAATTCAGTACATAGCTTCAATTTTTTTACACTGAGCCAATGTATTAAACAAATATTTATATATGGACAAAATGCAATTCCTGGCACTGCCTCAATTTTCATTATACATTTGTCTGAATGTATAATCAAATATTATACATTCGTAATTTAATTATTCAACTACCCAAAATCCAACTATAAAACACAAACTACTTCAGAATGTCTAAAACCATATTACCATACATTTCTTGAATTGGCACAGTTTCATTATACATTGGCATGAATGTATAATAACACATTATACATCCATACCTTTATGAGCTTCAGCAACACAGAACCCAACTTTACAACATAAACTTCTTCAAAACCTCTAAAATCATATTACCATAGATTATAAGATCAACAAATAAAATCGATACACAATACAACACTTGTTTCTTTATCAAACTGTATTTTCTTATTGGATTAGTCAAAAGTGGAAATACAAAGCGAAAAATTAACCAATCCAGAAAATTATTTCTTCAACTCAACGTAAACCCTCACTCCATTGTCGTTCCTTATGACAATTGGAGAAGAATTTTCTTCAACCACATATTTAACTTCAATTTTTTTACGTACTTCGTCGATATCCAATTCCATGTCGATCGTAGCAACCAATTTGAAGAAATTTATACTTTCCGGAATAATTATTGTGTCACTTTTGTATAATTGATAACTAATTTCTGACTCCCAAATTCCAGAATATCGCAATAATATGGGGATCTTCATATTGATTTTAGTAGTATTGAAGAACGTAAGTAGAAAAAATTGGTTATTTTTGGCTTTCCAGATCGTGATTCTCCGAAAAAATTAAAAAAAATTGATGTTTAAGAAAAATTTTGAAATTCAAACATCCGTTACTAGCTTTATCCATAAAAGAGTTAATGTTAGATAATTATTTCCGTTAATTAATAAACTGTAAAATAATTTATGATTTCTCTTACCTTAAATTTAGGATTAGTTATTTCATCATACATTCGACCAATGTATAATAGAAGGCCGAATGTATTAGTATCTTTGCAAAAATTGGGAGAGAGAAAACAAGAAGGAATTTTGTGTAATTAGTTTCATTAACTAGGGGATCTATGTTGTTTACACTTATTTTTTTTATGTAAAAATAACATAAATCTCAACCTTATTAGAATTATTTACACTCTCACCCACTTCTTTAATTACTTTACTCTTTCTCCTGATTCATATACATAATAAGACCGACATATATATAGAAACCTTTGTTTATGATAAGGCCGACATATACATAATAAAGCCGATTTATATACATAACAAATATGACAAGGCCGACATATACATAGGAAGACCGAATATACATAACAAAGCCAATTCATATATACATAACAAGGCCGACATATACATAGAAAGCTATATATATGTATTTTTAGACAAAAATGGAATTCTTGTAATATGTTTGGAGAGATGAGAGTTTTTGTAATAAGTGAAACTTAAGTTGTAGGTTTGTGTAATTTTAAGTTTTTTTTTTTGGTAATGGATTATTATAGGAAAAATTACACATTATAGATAAATTTTATTATATAGAAGAGCCATAACTAGGGCGGTCAAGGGAAAATATGTCAATTAACAAAAATTCCATCTTAAATTTATTGTACATTATGCAAAGAGTGGGAAATTTCAAAAAAAAAATCATGTTCCAAAAAATTCTAATGACTATGTTTTGAAATTTTTTTAAAATCCAGTGACATTTTAAAGAAGTGGGGCACATTGTTTTTCTTCTTATGGAGAAATTCTTTTCTTAAAATTTTCTTTATGTAATAGCTTCAGAATTCATGATCATACACTTTCTTTGTTATAAAATAATAAAGTGCTGATAACGTGTTACAAAACAATAAAGAATAAGAAGAAGAGTAGAGAGAATAGAGAGAGTGATTCTTATTACTTCTCTTGGGGGATAATTTACAATGAAGGAAGTCCTTCTATTTATAGGGGGAATTTTCTCCTAGTTTCACACTAAAAGACAAATACATCAAATCCTGATAGACATCAAATAGATCTTGATAGACATTCACTATAATTGATATATATCATAACACTCCCCCTTGAATGTCTAACAATACGCGTATAGGCTGCCTCATTAAAAACCTTACAAGGAAAATCCAGTGGACCAAAACCTCGTAAGGGAAAAAGAGTACAACGCGTATAAACTCCCCCTAATAAGAACATCCTTGAATCTTTGCATTCCGATCTTGTGCACCATCTTCTTAAAAGTTGTAATTGAAGAAAACTTGGAGAATAAATCAGCCACATTTTCACTTGAACGAATCAGTTGCACGTTGATATCACCATACTTTTGTAGCTCATGTATGTAGAAAAGCTTTGATAAAATGTTCTTAGTTCTATCTCCTTTTATGAATCCTCCATTAAGATGTGCTATGCATGATGCATTATCTCCTTATAAAATTGTGGGTAGATTCCTATATTTCACACCACATTTTTCTCGAATGAGATGTATCATGGACCTCAATCATACACATTCTCGGCTTGCTTCATGAACAGCTATCATCTCAGCATGATTCGATGAAGTGGCTACGATAGACTGCTTTGTATATCTCCAAGATATTGCAGTACCACCACATATGAACACATAGCCTATTTGAGACCGAGATTTATGTAGGTCAGATAAGTACCCAAAATCAGTATGACCAATAAGATCGGGACTAAAAAACTTGCTAACAAATTAACTAAAAAAAGGCTATATCAGGCCTTGTAGTATTTGCAAGATACATTAGTGCATCAATTGCACTAAGATATGGTACTTCATAACCAAGGAGTTCCTCATTCTTTTCTTGAGGTTAGAATGGATCCTTATTCAATTTTTGCATGTTTCTCATTTAAGCAAATACTCTATTGCTTTTGAAAACTCTCCAAGAGTTTCAATGATACTCAAATCATCAAATTATATCTTATGAGTATAATAAAAAGTTTCCCAGAAACTTTATATGCTTCAGGCATTTTGAATCCTTTAGGGATTTTCATATGGATGTTTGTCAAGTAACAATATCCAACATGCAACATTTCAAGTGTGACATCTTCAAGTGTCTGGACTGCAAATCAAATAAGTTTTACACTTACCAAAATGCATCCTTTCAGGTCACTTGATAAATATTTCTACGCCAGCATGCTTAAATTAACGTAGAATTCAGATCCTCATAATCTTTTACAGTATTGCGCCAATATTGTATCAAAGATATCGTCGATGATTTCTTATTTTGTATCGGTTCACAATGCAACATAACATTTTGAGATCTCATCACTTCATTATTTTCAGGTACCTAAATCTCTCATAAGGTTTCATGAAATGTTATGTCGTAGGCTCTTCAAGAGCACATTGCCTTCTTATCATGATTATTTGCTCCTTATCCTTTTCAAAGATTATTTCATTTGGAACCGATTGGTCTACCAAGCTTCACGCATGCATAGACTTTATCCTTTAAGTACACAAAATAGGAGCACTTGCAGCTAAATATGAGATGCTTTCGACATTTGACTTGAATTATCTTTTGAATGAAGATCTAATGATAATTTCTAACATATTTCATAGCTGCTTATAATCTCCCCCTTATGTTAGGAAAACTAACATACATCCTCCATTTTTTTTGAGGAATCCATCTATGTGCATCATGGTATATTTATTAATCGTATACCGCACATCAAAACTATTAGATGGAATACTTGGTTCCTGACCTTGAACCAATTGAAAGGAAAAAAATAATCATAATATATTGGTCTAATGCATACAAGTGCTACTGTATGCAATATATCATATTTCATACCAATACATGAGACTTTGTTCTCATTAGTAATGGTTCAACTATTTATGGAAGACATTCAATGCTAAACCATCATCATCAAGATGAATTATCTTGATTACACAATCTCTAAATTATGCTCAATTTATATTGAACAAGTAACTTTATGAATGTCAAACGTAGGTTGACCATGAATGTATATGTGATCATCTTATTGATGCATCTTTTCAACATAGCACATGATAGGTGAACGGGCTCTTATTCACCTTTTATTCTTTTCAGATTTTAAAGGATCCAATTTCAAAATTAGTTGGTCCAACCAACTTATCATGAGAACAAGCAACATTAAAGTTCATGAAGAATTTTCTAATTCTTCAATATATGTTCAATACTCAGTATACACATCTTCGGAATATTGCAATCGTTCATGTCAACTTATGAACTTTTAATCTAGTAAACTCCAAGTTTACCATGATATGTGTTTTTTCTTTAGTAAATTTCAGATTTGCTATTATATGAATAAATTTCAGATTTACTACTTCAGAAGTAGATTTTAAAATTATTCAACCTCTTTCGGAGGTGAGTTATGATACAATCACAATCAAGTGCACGTTTGCATTAATAAGTTTCTCATTCCCAGGAATGGAATATAATCGTGCCTTATGTCACACCCCTTTTTCGACTCCAAAAAAAGATATGTATTGTAAGGTTTGAAAGGGTTTTTTATTAAAGTGACAAAATGAAGATTGGTTTCGAAAAAAGATTGTTTTTACATTCAAAATCAGAGTCGCCACTTGGCATAATCTGGTGTGCCAAGTCACCATTGGAAATTTCTTTTCAAAACCATTTGACTCTTTAAACCGGTTTACGAACAGAGATTCCGACTGAGGAATTCTGTTGACCGAGGGGAAGGTGTTAGGCACCCCTCGATCCCGTGGTTCGACCACGGTCGCTTGGTGGAGCGTATCGGCTAATTTGACATTACAAATGTACAAACCACATAAACACACAAAACAAGCAAACAAATAAATCACACAAAATTCAAAACAAACAAAAATAATGTTCAGTCCAAATTATACAATCCAAAATAAAAGAGGTGCTGAAATATAAAACCTATTCTATTCTAAACTAATCCTAAACTAAACTCCACCCGACGTTCCGGGTCTTGATCACGAGCCTCCTTTGCGTACATGCTACTTCAGGGCATTCCCCGGATAAATCAATACAAATCCTTCGGGGCATTCCCCGGCCAAATGAGTACAATTTAAACTTTTCGTGCAATAAAGTAGAAAGTACCATTCACGCACATATTCAAACACTCCAATAAATCGTTATTCCTAAATTTGCCTAATCGGCCTACGTTTGCCTACCAAGTTCAACATATCACAATTCTATCATGTTTAACATTATCAATACATCAAAATTAATCAATATTCATTTTCCTCCATTTTTAATCCCCGTCTTAATTCATTTTTAACCACGTGATAACCCATTTCGATACACAATCCACCAATCGAGAATAACGAAAATTCACCAATCATGCTTAGCATATCACACACCCAAATGTCACCAACAGTTCACATCAACAAACAAACCACGGTATCGAATCACAATCACAATCACATAAGAATTAAATAAAAGAGAAGAAAGAATTGGACCTTAAATTTGAAGCTTTCAAACTCAATGTTATTCGAATAAAGAGAGTCCGCACCCGGAAACCTCGAGCCGAACCTTAAAACCAACAATCCAACTCGACAAATAATGACCCGTTCACCGTCACTTTTCACGCCGTCACTGTTCACCGGTACTGTTCACCGGTCACTGTTCAACGGTACTGTTCACCGGTTACTGTTCACCGGTTACTTTTTTTTTTCGTTGTTGTTCTTGTTCTTGTGAGAAAGATTATTTGATGATTCTTGTTATTGTGGAGAAGATGATGATCAAAGAATGAGCCCCCTTTTTCTTCTTCGAATTTTTCTTTTATAATGAGCATGGATTTGTTATGATGTGGGAATTTTGGTGGGTCCTCCATATATTCTTTCTTTGTGGACAATAAAAAAGAGGGGGGGGGAGAATCACATGGGTAGTTAGGGTAGGTGGAAGCTTTTGATTGGATAGGTTGTTAGGATAAGATAAATTAGTTAGAGGTATTTTTTTTGTTTATTTTTGTATTTTGGTGGGATATAATTACATGGGGTTGGACACATGGTAAGGTGAACTAAAAATGAATAAAATTAGACTTCGGGAGGGACAAAATTAGGTGTCTACATCTGCCCCCTTTGAATGTAAACACAAAGTATTTTCAGACAAAGAAGTAGACAGCGAGACCAAATTTTGACCCGACCATTATTCAAAGAAAGAAACAGAAGGAAGAAGGACAACCGGATTTTGACTTAATACATCCTTCCTACCCAAATTATGAGAGAATCAAGTCACGGGTATTTCAAAAGATTGGAAGAGAAGTGGACTATACCGAGTTGGAGAGTCGAGTGAGGTTCCATCGAGGTTTCGGTCCGTGGCTCTGTCATTACATCAAAAAATGAAAATTAAAAGTTAAAACATAAATGAAATTACAAAAATCCTATCTATACAGCTTCTGTTGGTTCTTGACTCGACTTTCATCACCCTATTCTTCAGGCAGGCTCCTGACTTGCAATTTCTTTCAACTTGTTGTGTGGCTTTCAATTTCTTCACCCTGTTCTCCAGGCGGGTTCCTGACTTGCTATTTCATCAACTTGTTGCCATGCTTTCAACTTCTGCACCCTGTTCTGCAGGCGGGCTCCTGACTTGCTATTTTTATCAACTTGTTGCTATGTTTTCAATTTCTTCACCCTGTTCTGCAAGCGGGCTCCTGACTTGCTATTTCATCAACTTGTTGCTATGCTTTCAATTTCTTCACCCTATTCTACAGGCGGGCTCCTGACTTGCTATTTCATCAACTTATTGCTATGCTTTCAATTTCTTCACCCTGTTCTGCAGGCGGGTTCCTGACTTGCTATTTTTCAATTTATTTAACTTTTAATTTCTTCACCTTGTTTCTTGGTTTTCCATTTATTCGCCCTGTGCTTCGGGCATGCTCCTGAAATCACATCAAAACTGAAAAGAAAATTATCCCAAATAAAGAAATGCAATTTCTATGAGTTAATTGGAATGACTCGACTAAAAGGTACGTCTTTTAGGAATCAAGGGGGATGACTCGACTAAAAGGTACGTCTTATAGGAATCCAGGGGGATGACTCGACTAAAAAGGTACGTCTTATAGGAATCAAAGGGGATGACTCGACTAAAAGGTACGTCTTATAGGAATCAAAGGGGATGACTCGACTAACAGGTACGTCTTCTAAGAATCAAAGGGGATGACTCGACTAAAAGGTACGTCTTATAGGAATCAACGGGGATGACTCGATCAAAAGGTACGTCTTATAGGAATCAAGGGAAATGACTCAACTAAAAGGTACGTCTTCTAGGAATCAAAGGGGATGACTCGACTAAAAGGTACGTCTTATAGGAATCAAAGGGGATGACTCGACTAAAAGGTACGTCTTATAGGAATCAAAGGGAATGACTCCACTAAAAGGTACGTCTTATAGGAATCAAGGGAAATGACTCGACTAAAAGGTACGTCTTCTAGGAATCAAAGGAAATGACTCAACTAAAAGGTACGTCTTATAGGAATCAAAGGGGATGACTCGACTAAAAGGTACGTCTTATAGGAATCAAGGGAAATGACTCAACTAAAAGGTACGTCTTCTAGGAATCAAAGGGGATGACTCGACTAAAAGGTACGTCTTATAGGAATCAAAGGGGATGACTCGACTAAAAGGTACGTCTTATAGGAATCAAAGGGGATGACTCGACTAAAAGGTACATCTTATAGGGGTCAAAGGGGAATGACTCGACTAAAAGGTACGTCTTCTAGGAATCAAAGGGGATGACTCGACTAAAAGGTACGTCTTATAGGAATCAACGGGGATGACTCGACTAAAAGGTTCGTCTTATAAGAATCAAGGGAAATAACTCGACTAAAAGGTACGTCTTCTAGGAATCAAAGGGGATGACTCGACTAAAAGGTAAGTCTACTAGGGGTCAAAGGGGATGACTCGACTAAAAGGTACGTCTTATAGGAATCAAGGGATGACTCGACTAAAAGGTACGTCTTATAGGAATCAAGGGATGACTCGACTAAAAGGTACGTCTTATAGGAATCAAAAGAGATGACTCGACTAAAAGGTACGTATTATAGGAATCAAGGGAAATGACTAGACTAAAAGGTACATCTTATAGGAATCAAAGGGGATGACTCTACTAAAAGGTACATCTTATAGGAATCAAAGGGGATGACTCGACTAAAAGGTACGTCTTATAGGAATCAAAGGGGATGACTCGACTAAAAGGTACGTCTTATAGGAATCAAGGGAAATGACTCGACTAAAAGGTACGTCTTCTAGGAATCAAAAGGGATGACTCGACTAAAAGGTACGTCTTCTAGGGGTCAAAGGGGATGACTCGACTAAAAGGTACGTCTTATAGGAATCAAGGGATGACTCGACTAAAAGGTACGTCTTATTGGAATCAAAGGGGATGACTCGACTAAAAGGTACGTCTTATAGGAATCAAGGGAAATGACTTGACTAAAAGGTACGTCTTATAGGAATCAAAGGGGATGACTCGACTAAAAGTTACGTCTTTGTAACACCCCGTATTCAAGTACATGTATTGGCGTATTCAAGTACGTGTATTGGTCTTATTTATATGGAATTAATTTTTTTATTTTATTTATACCGGAATTTGCCCGTCGATGGTTCCATACCAAGGTTATTGAATAAGCTTTCCAACGATATAAATATTTCCAAAAACGGATAAGTTTCGGATATAATCGAGCACGTTCGAAACTATAAAACGGTGGCCGGGATATGGTGAATAGTAAATGTGCAGGAAAATTTCCTGCGCACAAACTACTGAGGCCTGCCAGTTTTTTGGGTCAACTTTGAACGATCATAAATCTTTGAGTCTTCTTTCCAATGCAATTGGTTTCATCCAAATCCAATGTCTGAGTAAGGAGTTATACTCGTTTTACTTTAGCCTCTCAAAACAGATTTTTAGGGTCAACTTCAAACGATCATAACTCCTTGTACAGGACGAACTGGGTGGACTACTTTATATGAAATGAAAGCCCATTGAATTATGTTTTTAACGATACCAATTTCACCCAAATACGATATCGGAGAAAAGAGTTATGGTCGATCTACTTTAGCTTGTCAAAACAGTCCACCATGGACAGATTCGGATTTACTTAAAATTTTAAGGGCAATATGGTCATTTTCCATCACCTCATGAACGAAAATTGGTCATTATATACATATACTTAGCCTAATATCCATTATTTATCATCCATTATTGAAGAATAAGAAACCCTAGCCAAATTTCAACTCCAATTATCTTGTGATTCAACCGTAGAAAATCCAAATTGATTCCGTAGTTGTGTTCACCGTCTCGAGGGCTTCGAGAAGCACCCCTTATTTGTGCCAACAGGACTTCAAAATCAAAAAGGTCATTTTATGGTAAGGATGTAAATTATGTTGGTGTTATTTATATGGATATGTATATATATGCATGTAAGCATAAGAAGTGTGTTATTTGATTGTTGTTGAAAGATGATTGGAAATGATGTTGGATTATTCTTGTGCATGATTGGATTATGTTGAATTGTGAAGGGATTTGGTGTGATGATGTGGTATTGAAATGATGATTATATATATATATATATACACATAAACCTATTGTTCAAGTTGGTTTTTGGAATGCTATGCAAATATTGGTTGTATGGAATTATGGAAGAGAATTGTGGTGTTGGGTTGCTAATACTAGATGCCAAACATTTCATTGTAGATAAGTGATTTGTAAAGGCGGGAAGTTGTGTTGAATTGGTATCCGAATCTACGACGAGGTATGTAAAGCATACTCTAACGATGTTCTTTGGCATGAAAACACCAATGTTCCATCAAGTAAGATTCCGAGGTTGTCCAAAAACATGTATTGTTCTACATTATCAACGAAGTTGTTTCCATCCTATAAAGTGTCAAAATGTTTCATTGATATACCAAAAGGCTCCTATTTCATTGTTGTGATATTGATGATTCTGAAACACATTGTTGATGTACCAATGAGTCTTTATTACATCGTTATTGTATAGAAAGTCTATTACTTGGTTCCTATTGATGTATCATTGTTTCAAAGTATCAAAAATGTGGTGGCGACCGAAATAACAATCTCAAAGATTAATTGAACTAAGTGATGTAAGTTCTCTCTTATCGGGTGGTATCCCAGGGGCATAAGCCTAGCATGGGTCGATCCCTATTTATGTGTTTATGGGTGGTATCCCAGGGGCATAAGCCTAGCATGGGTCGATCCCAGTTGATATGTACTGGAGGCAGCCTAATGGTCACAGTACAGTATAGTAATGATTACAAAGACGATAAGAACGAAGGTAAAGTGATTGAATAAATACAATGTACAGGTTGTCACAAGTTCTAGTAAGTGTGGTCCACTCCTATTACGATTTATTCACTTGTTTCTGATTTCTATTGAGCTCCTATATCATATGTGATTATCTACAGCTTTATATACTCGGTACATATTTCATACTGACGTCCCCCACGGGGACCTGCATTTCATGTTGCAGGCACAGGTACCTCAGCTCATACATCGCACAAGTAGGAGCCAGGTCATACAACTATTGTTGGTGAGCTCCAGTTTGCTTCGGAGCTTTCCGAGTCGGTTCCTTATGTTTTGTTATTATACAGGAGTCATGTGTGGGCGAGGGTTTGTCCCGACCCTAGTTATGTCATGTATATCCTAGAGGCTTTGTAGACATAAGGAAGGGTAAAGTCAGGGAAGTTTATATAGTGATGTTATATTTGTATATGTGGTGGCCCCGACGGCCAAGTATTATATATATATATATTTGTGTGTGTTGTGCTGATACAGGTAATTAGACCCTTCTATATGCAACGAAGTGTTGTCCAAATTTTTGGTGACATATAAGTGAAAGTACAGGTATTTGAACGGGTTCTCTCGGGCCTTCTCAGCTTCGGGTGCCAGTCCGGCCCGATGGGATTTTTGGGGCGTGACAATAGTGGTATCAGAGAGCGGTTCATCCTAGTAAGTCTACAAAGCCGTGTCTATGTAGAGTCTTGTTTATCAGTGTGTTGTGCACCACATCTATAAACAGGAGGCTATGGACATTTAGGAATTGTTTCTTTTCTTCATGTCTTAGATCGTGCGATAGTTGAGACAAGTGTGACTATATTGTATATGAAGTCATAGTTGACCACTGAATCAGTTTGGTTCACTTATTATAGTAATGATGCCGGTTACCAGAAGCAAGAATACCGGTAAGCAAGTAGATGTGGCTGCCGGAGAGGGGACTAGTAAGTCACCCACTATACCAGCTAATCAAAGTGAGGCTCCAGCTGAGCATGCATCAGAAACTTCCCCCAGTCCGGAAGAAATAAGAGGGAGGAGAACTATATCCCCAGAGACACCTATTAATGCTGTTGATCAAGATCTTAGAAATGCAGTGCAACTTTTGACTCGTATAGTTGCTGGGCAAGCTCAAGGGCAAGCCATTCCTACTGCAGGTCCTAGTGGTATAGATAGGGCGGCTAGCCTTCGAACACAGGATTTTCTTAAGATGGATCCTCCTACTTTTACTGGATCAGATCTTAACGAGGACCCACAAGACTTTATTGATCAGATCCAAAGGGCCCTAGAGGTGATACATGTATCGGGCAGAGAGACAGTGGAGTTAGCCGCGTATAGATTCAAAGGTGAGGCTATATATTGGTATGAAGACTGGAAACGGTCAAGGGGCATTGATGCACCCCCAGCTACTTGGAAAGAGTTCAGAGAGGCATTTATTGATCATTATCTTCCATATGAGACTCGTCAGGCCCGTGCGGATCAGTTCTTAAATCTTCGACAGGGTAATACAAGTGTGAGGGAGTATAGTCTTCGATTTAATTCGTTGTCCAGATATGCTCTTAATGTTATAGCTACTATGGATGACAGAGTTCATCGGTATGTGGTTGGATTGGATCCGTATTTGGTTAGGGATTATACTATTGCTGCACTGAATAAAGACATGGATATAGCTAGGATCCAAGCATTTGCACAGAAAATGGAAGATCAGAGGCAAAGAAGAAGAACACAGGAATTTGAAAGCGGATCTTCTAAGAGGGCCAGATCTACAGGGCAGTTTATGGCGCCACAGGGAGGTTTTAGACCTCAATTTTCAGCTAGACCACTTAGGCCATTATTTTCTTATTCTGCAGCTAGTGCTCCACCACAGCATCAGGGGTTCAGAGGCAGTCAATTTGGGCAAAGAAGTGAGGGTCATAGTTCGCGATCAGTGGGTTACCAAGGTCAAGGGAATATGAGCCAATCGAGACCTCCTCGAGAGCCATGCAATAAATGTGGAAGGTATCATTTGGGCGCATGTCGGCTGGGGACCAATGTTTGCTTTTGGTGCGGTATGTCGGGGCATATGATGAGGGAATGCCCACGAAGGGACATAGGGGGTATGGCACGACCTACGGGGTCATTTGTTGCATCATCATCATCGATGCCTTATTCAGGAAGGGGTGCACAGCCAATGGGTCGTGTTAGAGGTGATAGAGGAGCCACGAGTTCTAGCGGGGCTGAAAATCGTACGTATGCTCTAGCGGATCGACAGAATTTAGAGGCTTTCCCAGATGTGGTTACGGGTACGTTGTCTATATTTTCATTCGATTTATATGCCTTAATTAATCCCGGTTCTACATTATCTTATGTTACTCCATTGGTTGCTGGAAAGTTCGAAAGAATACCCGAACTGTTAGTTAAGCCATTTGAAGTGTCCACACCGGTCGGGGAATCTATTATAGCTAAAAGGGTTTATCGAAACTGCATAGTAACTGTTTGTGGTCGTGATATGATGGCTGATCTTGTGGAGTTAGAAATGGTAGATTTTGATGTTATAATGGGTATGGACTGGTTGGCGTCTTGTTATGACACAATTGATTGCTGCACAAAAAAGGTATATTTCTATTTTCCAAATGAATCAGTCCTTGAATGGAAAGGTGAAATTAGCGCCCCAAGAGGTAGATTTATTTCTTATTTTAAGGTAAGAAGAATGATTTCCAAGGGATATATATATCATTTAGTTAGAGTAAGGGATACAGAAGCGGAGCCACCAACTCTTCACGCTGTTCCGGTGGTAAATGAATTTTCTGATGTATTTCCTGAAGATCTTCCAGGTTTGCCTCCTGAACGAGAAGTAGAGTTTGGTATTGATGTAATACCAGGCACCCAACCAATCTCCATTCCTCCGTATAGAATGGCCCCAGCAGAATTACGAGAATTGAAAGAGCAATTGAAAGATTTGCTAGAAAAGGGGTTCATTAGGCCTAGTATTTCCCCTTGGGGAGCACTAGTGTTATTTGTACGCAAAAAGGATGGCTCGCTGAGGATGTGTATTGATTATCGGCAATTGAATAAGGTGACTATTAAGAATAAATATCCTCTCCTAAGAATTGATGATTTATTTGATCAGTTACAGGGCGCCAAGTGCTTTTCTAAGATTGATTTGAGGTCAGGTTACCACCAAGTGAGGGTCAAAGAAAAAGATATACCCAAAACAGCTTTCCGAACAAGGTATGGTCATTATGAGTTTCTAGTTATGTCATTTGGGCTAACAAATGCACCCGCAGCTTTTATGGATTTGATGAATAGGGTTTTTAAGCCATTCCTGGATGTATTTGTGATAGTTTTTATAGATGATATTCTAGTTTATTATAGATCAGAAGAGGACCATGCCAATCACTTACGACAGGCATTGCAGACTCTTCGTGATTGTAAGCTTTATGCAAAGTTCTCTAAATGTGAGTTTTGGTTAAAGTCGGTGGCATTTTTGGGTCATATTGTATCTAGTGAAGGGATAAAGGTTGATGCTCAAAAGATAGAAGCTGTGAAGAACTGGCCAAGGCCCACAACGCCTACGGAGATTCGTAGTTTTCTCGGGTTGGCCGGTTATTATAGAAGGTTTGTTAAAGGCTTTTCTTTCATTTCAGCACCCTTAACCAAGCTAACCCATAAAGCATCCAAATTTCAATGGAATGATGCCTGTGAGAAGAGTTTTCAAGATTTAAAGAACAAGTTGATTTCTACACCCGTGTTGGTACTTCCAGAAGGCACCGAAGGGTATACAGTGTATTGTGATACTTCCAGAATTGGTTTAGGATGTGTATTGATGCAGCATGGTAAGGTAATAGCATATGCTTCTAGACAATTGCGGCCACATGAGAAAAATTATCCTACACACGATCTTGAGCTGGCAGCAGTTATTTTTGCTTTAAAGATATGGCGCCACTACTTATATGGGGTTCATGTTGATATATATACTGACCATAAGAGCTTGCAATATATTTTTAATCAGAAGGATCTAAATTTAAGGCAGCGGAGATGGCTTGAACTATTAAAGGACTACGATGTTGATATCTTGTACCATCTAGGGAAAGCAAATGTGGTAGCTGATGCGTTAAGTCATAAGGCTATGATGGCGCCTATAGAAAGGCAAGGGATGGTTAAGGATTTTCACCAGTTAGCTAGTTTGGGAGTTCGCCTTCTTGAAACTCTGAATAAAGAGCTTATCGTACATAATGTTGCGGAATCTTCATTAGTAGCTGAAGTGAAAGAGAAGCAATATGCAGACCCTATTTTATTACAGCTTAAGGAGAACGTTCAGAGTGGTGCGACCAAGGCATTTGAGCTTACGCGAGAAGGAGTACTTCAGTGCCAAAACCGATTGTGTGTGCCGAATATAGACGGGCTAAGAAAGAAGATTATGACAAAGGCACATTTTTCAAGGTATTCCATTCATCCAGGATCAACCAAAATGTATCAAGACTTGAAAGATATGTATTGGTGAAATGACATGAAGAAGAGCATTGCAAAATTTGTAGCTGAATGTCCAAATTGTCAAAGAGTTAAAGTTGAGCACCAAAAACCCGGAGGCTATATGCAATGCATAGATCTTCCAATTTGGAAGTGGGACATGATCAACATGGATTTTGTTACAGGTTTGCCTCGTACAGCTCGGAAATTTGATTCTATATGGGTGATTGTGGATAGGCTTACTAAATCCGCACATTTCTTACCCGTTAAGACCACTTACACAGTTGAAGAATATTCGAAGCTGTATGTTAAGGAAATAGTCCGATTACATGGAGTGCCAACTTCTATTATATCGGATCGGGGAACTCAATTTACCGCAAACTTTTGGAAGTCTTTCCAATGGAGTTTGGGAACGCAAGTGAATCTGAGTACAGCTTTTCACCCTCAGACGGATGGACAAGCAGAGCGCACCATTCAAACACTTGAAGATATGCTACGAGCATGTGTTATAGATTTTAAAGGCAGCTGGGATGATCATTTACCTCTTATTGAGTTTGCCTACAATAATAGCTATCATTCAAGTATCAAAATGGCACCATATGAAGCTTTATATGGGAGGAAGTGTAAATCACCAATAGGATGGTTCGAAGCGGGTGAAACTCTTATGTTCGGACCGGATCTTGTGTATCAAGCCATAGAAAAAGTCAAGGTGATTCAGCAACGGTTGAAAACAGCCCAAAGTCGACACAAGTCATATGCGGATTGTAGAAGAAGAGGGCTAGAATTTTCGTTAGGCGATTGGGTATTTTTGAAGGTATCGCCAATGAAAGGGGTGATGAGATTTGGCAAGAAAGGAAAGTTGAGTCCACGATATATAGGCCCGTAAAAGATTATTCGAAGATGTGGGCAAGTTGCTTATGAATTAGAGCTACCCCAGGAACTCTCATCAGTGCATCCAGTATTTCATGTATCGATGCTTCGAAAGTGCATCGGAGATCCGTCCTTTATTACTTCTACTGAAGATGTGCAAGTAACAGAAGATCTTACCTATGAGGAGATGCCTATTGCTATATTAGATCGTCAAGTTAAGAAGATGAGAAATAAAGAAGTAGCATCGGTGAAAGTACTTTGGAGAAATCAACAAAGGGAAGAGATTACATGGGAAGCTAAGGAAGCAATGAAATCTAAGTACCCTCATTTGTTCAAAGATGAAGAGGAAGTTCAAGAAACGGAGTTAGAACATTAACAAGTAAGTTTTTGTTTATATATGCATAGTATTTATGTGATGATGTGAATGTTAATGGTGGACTTGAACTTGTTTTGGTTGAATAACTACGCTAACATTCGAGGACGAATGTCCTAAAGGGGGGAAGGATGTAACACCCCGTATTCAATTACATGTATTGGCGTATTCAAGTACGTGTATTGGTCTTATTTATATGGAATTAATTTTTTTATTTTATTTATACCGGAATTTGCCCGTCGATGGTTCCATACGAAGGTTATTGAATAAGATTTCCAACGATATAAAGATTTCCAAAAATGGATAAGTTTCAGATATAATCGAGCACGTTCGAAAATATAAAACGGTGGCCGGGATATGGTGAATAGTAAATGTGCAGGAAAATTTCCTGCACACAAACTACTGAGGCCTGCCAATTTTTTGGGTCAAATTTGAACGATCATAACTCCCTTAATATAATGAACTGGGAGAGCTACGACCTATCAAAAGAAAGATCTTTGAGTTTTCTTTTCAATTCAATTGGTTTCATCCAAATCCAACGTCTGAGTAAGGAGTTATACTCGTTTTACTTTAGCCTCTCAAAACGGATTTTTAGGGTCAACTTCAAACGATCATAACTCCTTGTACAGGACGAACTGGGTGGCCTACTTTATATGAAATGAAATCCCTTTGAATTATATTTCCAACGATACCAATTTCACCCAAATCCGATATTGGAGAAAAGAGTTATGGTCGATCTACTTTAGCTTGTCAAAACAGTCCACCATGGACAGATTCGGATTTACTTAAAATTTTAAGGACAATATGGTCATTTTCCATCACCTCATGAACGAAAATTGGTCATTATATACATATACTTAGCCTCATATCCATTATTTATCATCCATTATTGAAGAATAAGAAACCCTAGCCAAATTTCAACTCCAATTATCTTGTGATTCAACCGTAGAAAATCCAAATTGATTCCGTAGTTGTGTTCACCGTCTCGAGGGCTTCGAGAAGCACCCCTTATTTGTGCCAATAGGACTTCGAAATCAAAAAGGCCATTTTATAGTAAGGATGTAAATTATGTTGGTGTTATTTATATGGATATGTATATATATGCATGTAAGCATAAGAAGTGTGTTATTTGATTGTTGTTGAAAGATGATTGGAAATGATGTTGGATTATTCTTGTGCATGATTGGATTATGTTGAATTGTGAAGGGATTTGGTGTGATGATGTGGTATTGAAATGATGATTATATATATATATATATGTACACATAAACCTATTGTTCAAGTTGGTTTTTGGAATGCTATGCAAATATTGGTTGTATGGAATTATGGAAGAGAATTGTGGTGTTGGGTTGCTAATACTAGATGCCAAACATTTCATTGTAGATAAGTGATTTGTAAAGGCGGAAAGTTGTGTTGAATTGGTATCCGAATCTACGACGAGGTATGTAAAGCATACTCTAACGATGTTCTTTGGCATGAAAACACCAATGTTCCATCAAGTAAGATTCCGAGGTTGTCCAAAAACATGTATTGTTCTACATTATCAACGAAGTTGTTTCCATCCTATAAAGTGTCAAAATGTTTCATTGATATACCAAAAGGCTCCTATTTCATTGTTGTGATATTGATGATTCTGAAACACATTGTTGATGTACCAATGAGTCTTTATTACATCGTTATTGTATAGAAAGTCTATTACTTGGTTCCTATTGATGTATCATTGTTTCAAAGTATCAAAAATGTGGTGGCGACCGAAATAACAATCTCAAAGATTAATTGAACTAAGTGATGGAAGTTCTCTCTTATCGGGTGGTATCCCAGGGGCATAAGCCTAGCATGGGTCGATCCCTATTTATGTGTTTATGGGTGGTATCCCAGGGGCATAAGCCTAGCATGGGTCGATCCCAGTTGATATGTACTGGAGGCAGCCTAATGGTCACAGTACAGTACAGTAATGATTACAAAGACGATAAGAACGAAGGTAAAGTGATTGAATAAATACAATGTACAGGTTGTCACAAGTTCTAGTAAGTGTGGTCCACTCCTATTACGATTTATTCACTTGTTTCTGATTTCTATTGAGCTCCTATATCATATGTGATCATCTACAGCTTTACATACTCAGTACATATTTCGTACTGACGTCCCCCACGGGGACCTGCATTTCATGCTGCAGGCACAGGTACCTCAGCTCATACATCGCACAAGTAGGAGCCAGGTCATACAACTATTGTTGGTGAGCTCCAGTTTGCTTCGGAGCTTTCCGAGTCGGTTCCTTATGTTTTGCTATTGTACAGGAGTCATGTGTGGGCGAGGGTTTGTCCCGACCCTAGTTATGTCATGTATATCCTAGAGGCTTTGTAGACATAAGAAAGGGTAAAGTCATGAAAGTTTATATAGTGATGTTATATTTGTATATGTGGTGGCCCCGACGGCCAAGTATTATATATATATATATATTTGTGTGTGTTGTGCTGATACAGGTAATTAGACCCTTCTATATGCAACGAAGTGCTGTCCAAATTTTTGGTGACATATAAGTGAAAGTACAGGTATTTGAATGGGTTCTCCCGGGCCTTCTCGGCTTCGGTTGCCAGTCCGGCCCGATGGGATTTTTGGGGCGTGACAGTCTTATAGGAATCAAAGGGGATGACTCGACTAAAAGGTACGTCTTATAGGAATCAAAAGGGATGACTCGACTAAAAGGTACGTCTTATAGGAATCAAGGGAAATGAATCGACTAAAAGGTACGTCTTATAGGAATCAAAGGGGATGACTCGACTAAAAGGTACGTCTTATAGGAATCAAAGGAGATGACTAAAAGGTACGTCTTATAGGAATCAAGGGAAATGACTCGACTAAAAGGTACGTCTTCTAGGAATCAAAGGGGATGACTCGACTAAAAGGTACGTCTTATAGGAATCAAGGGAAATGACTCGACTAAAAGGTACGTCTTCTAGGAATCAAGACTTAAGTTAGGAAGTTCATTACCTAAGAAGCAAAATTCAAATTACCCAATCAAGGAAGTGTGTTTCCTTAT
This sequence comes from Capsicum pubescens, assembly GCA_030864215.1. NCBI lineage: Eukaryota > Viridiplantae > Streptophyta > Magnoliopsida > Solanales > Solanaceae > Capsicum > Capsicum pubescens. The sequence goes on from CM061543.1 coordinate 6,944,126, forward strand.
CAATTTTGTTGGAATTATCAAAACAATGAAGTGCGTCTCCTTACCAAAGCTGCTTGAATTACCAAAACAAGGAAGTGCGTCTCCTAGAGATCTTGAATTATGAGTTTTACCATGGTTTTGATTACCAAACCTGTGCAGCAACCTTGCCTCTTGCATTTGTTGAGGTGAGAAATTACGTCCTTTGATGTTTAGGCTCTGAAATCCTTGATCTGAATGCAACATGTATTCCTATTACATACAAAGAAAACTTGTGAGTTTAAAAACATGGTGGCTAGTTTGTGGCTTTGGCTTTTGAGGCAATTGCTCCTTCCCCCGTCACATTTAGCTTTGCTTCCAACCATTAGCATATGTCATTGACTTGCTATATCATTGACTCAAACTCAGCTTATTAAGAGTGACTCTGAAACAAACACAGTATTTCTGTTTTGTCGTGTTTCTCAAATAAACCCTTTGAACCTTGGTATTTCCATGAGTTCCCCGACTTCTCTGTTGACAAAACTTCCTGCATGCCCTTTTTAGGTTCACAATAATGTCTCTTTTATGTGCTAGCTTTTGTCTTGCTTTGTGCAATTAAAGAAGCTGGTAGCCAGTTTTGAAATTTTTTCTCACTTGTTTTGACACGGACTTGACTCAAAGACAAGAAACAAAAAAAAAGAATGACAATTTTTGTTTTGATAACTGACTTAAGAAAGATAAAATTAAAATAAAGAGAAGAAAGAAAAGACAATGAATGTCCCCTTTTAAAACAAAGAAACGAAAAATTCATCTAAAAATGACAGTCAACACTAATGATTATGCCATGCATTTTGGATTAAGCAGCTTGATCCTTTCATCCAAACTTTCTACCCATTGTTGTTGAGTTAATGGCCTTGAAACTGAGTCACTTTCTTAGGTCAATTGCATTTAAGACCCCATCGGCTAGTGGCGCCTTGAAGGGTTTTAGCCAACAAGCTTCTTTTATTTTCTCTCGGCTCACTATCGCCTTATGGTGCCCGTGAGGGTTTTCACCAATAAGACTCTCTCATTTTTATTTCTCTCAACTTACCATCGCCTTATGGTGCCCGTAAGGGTTTTCACCAATAAGACTCTCTCATTTTTATTTCTCTCTTGATTCCCTATGCTGAGGAAGACAAATAGTTCCCAAATGCATCATCATATTCCTTGCATGCTCCGCCTTAACATCCTCAAAGATTGATCTGAAGGTCTTTCTTTGGTTCTAACTTGGCTTTTGGATAAGGTTGGAAAGAAAGGATGGCATGGGGCCCAAACGACACTTGAAGTGGGGTAGGACTTACAACTTTTGGAATCGACTCAAACAATGAGGATTAACTCATGCCCCAGTTTCTTTTGACTGGGTGACACTAAATTGTTTATTTGGTTGGACCAAGCCCTGAGTGGGGCAGCCTACGTATCTCACCCTTGAGAGAGGATAATCAGGTCATGCGTAGTTCTGGCAGCTTATTTTGCTTGATTCTGATTTTTTATTTTTTTATTTTGGGATTTTTCCGACTCTATTTTTCTTCACTCTTTTTTTCTCTTTTTTTTTGACACATTTTTTCTCTCTTCTCTTTTTTTTTCTTTTTTTTTTTTGAACTATTCTGACTATTGTTTTGCTCGACATTTTTTCTTCGATCTTTGATGACTATATTGATTCCAAAAGAGGTGTATGAAAGAAAATAAAACTAAAGCTCAAATGGGGTAAACAAAGGATGACACGATGTTTGGATGACAGAATGAAATGCCTTCGTCATATCAATCTTTGAAAATGCAAGTACATATCATGCAATATGAAAGTGCACGATCAAGATCACTTATGAAATATTTCACAACACTAACTTGCCCCGAGCATGTGTGCCACCTCTTTTCTACACTTGCCCAGCATATAACTCCACTTTGTTGTACATTCCTCATGCTGAAGGACTCATGACTTCGTGGAGCTAATTTTCTTCCTGTTCCTCTTGATAGGATCACGTAGAAACTGTTTGACCTAATTAAGACATGTCTTTCAATTGATGACCAAGTTATTCTCACGATTTTCAAAATAATAGCCTTAATTTTTAAAGAAGGTTTCAACTTGATCACCAAATGCCCCAGCACTCTATCTATTTCCTCAGATGCTCTCTTTTTCTAACTTTAACCCTCTGATTCAATGTTCATTCTTAAACTGGATGTTAAGATCTAGCTGTAAATTTCACTAGCATATCATATCACTAGAGTCGACATAAAATGTACTATGTAAAAAAAACACATATTTAAAACACAAAGAAAAAGGGGACACTCCATTTAATAAAAATGAAAGATAGAAGGGTTTGAACATAAACGACAAAGGGACAAAACAAGATAAATCCCGAACTACAACCCTGAAATAATTTGGAGAACAGAAAATAAAACAAAATAAACTACCAAACCCCTTCCTGGTAAGGAGAGGGGTGACTTCTCCATTGCTCAGCCTGACATGTTAACCACTGGCTTGCATATCAACATGACTGGAGCTTCCACCACTGTCAGACACATTTCCTTCAACAAATAAGCTCTGGATCCCCATGCTTAACTCATTGCCTCCCATAGATTGTGCAGTACCGCGTGCTGGTGAAGAACTCTGTGGGATGGTCGAAGGGCCAATGTTTTGCACCACAATCAATTTATCTTGAATTATCTTTTCTATTTCTCTTTTCAAAGTGCGACAATCTTCAGTACTATGACCCTGAACATCAGAATGATATGCACATCGCACATTAGGATCAAAGCTTCTTGAATGCGGGTCAGGAGTATACCCAAGGAGAAGAGTGATCATGCCCTGCTGTACCAATCTCTGGAATAAACTGGCATAGGATTCCCCAATAGGAGTAAAATTATATTTTTCCTTCCTCCTCTTTACGAACTCTGGCATCGGATGAAATTTGGATTTAGAGGTCCCTTGGTAAATTTATGGGGGTCGAGGACGATGTTGAGGGACAGGGGCATGCCATTGTGGATAAGAAGATGGATGAGCATACAATTGTGCATTTTTCACAGGATATCAAGGAAGTGGAATGGGATTTCTTGGATTTCGGAGAAAGAAACCTTGTTGCAAGTGGTTATGTGGATCTGATATGTAAGCTCGGTATTGAGGCTGACAGTATTGGTGGGTTGAACCTCTCAAACTCTGCTTTGGCCCTGTCATGACAATAGGTGTGTTTTCCTTCTTCTTTCCTTCAATTTCTCTTGGTTGATTGCAATGTCGTCCCGAATGTTTCACAGAATCCTTCTGTCCATCAGGCTCCCCAAATTTTGATGTCTCAAAGCTGGGAGGAAGGTTAACACTTGAAGACGTGCCCCGGTTTTTATATGAAACATCTTCATAGCCCATAAGTCTAGGGGAATTTTTCATATCATTTTCTACACTCTTCACTTTCCCAACCATTTTCTCTAGCTCTTTTGGCATGCTAGGCTTCTTAGTAAGAAATTTTGGCGGTTCACTTAACTTAACTGTAGGCTCAAGATTATACCAATGATCATCAACAGTATTGAACGTGGAGTCACTAGTGGACTGGGAAATCACAATCGTTGGATTGATAGACAAAGTGGAAGTCTTAATAGAAGGTTGAGCAACAAAAGCACAGACGGTATGTGGTGCTGTGAATGTGGTAGACTTATACTGAGGAGATAAAGAAAGAGTGGTGGAAGTATTGAGGTGCATTTGACGTGCAATGGATTCTGAGGCATGCTGTGGTGCATCAACAACAGTAGGAAACTGACTTTGCGATTTTGGTGGAAGACTCAAGGTATTTGTAGGGTCAAAAGTGGGGAACGGAGGTGGAGGCAGCCCACTGGCCCTCGGTACATTCCCATCATTTGTTGTCTCAGTCTCAAATTCTCTTCCTTTAAACTCTTAATTTCCCGACTCTTTGTTTCATCCATGATGCCACTCTCTATATCCTTGTTGGACACAACTAACCCTTCCTTGGATTTGGTGTGATATGGAGGACCATCCAGGAAACCACGAACCAACCACCTTAAACTAACTGAACAAGAGGTAACAAATATGTTAGAGTTCAACATTTTTTTGTCTTCAAAACCTCTTTTTTTCTTGAAGAAAAATCACCGAACCCTAGAAGGGCGCCTACGTATCTCACCCCCGAAAGGGGAGAATCAGGTGTGCGTAGTTCGTAAAGTTTTGCCAAAATGGTCAATTAAAATCTTTTTTTTTCTTTTTCTTGAAACTTTAAAAAGAAAAGAAAATAACAAATTATCAAAAGAATTGACGAAAATCTTTTTGCATTTTTTAGGTTTAAACTCCCTATACAAAAATGGAATCTATGATTACCAAAGAAGAATCTTTTTGGGTTTTCGATTTAGAATTTCATAGGAAAATGAAACTTGAAACTATTAAAGAAAAATCTTTTTGCTTTCTTTTAAAGATGTACATGAGACACCTACTCTAAATGAAGAGTGAAGAAAATCTTTTTTGAATTTTTGAAATAAGATCCCCGAACCTAAAATAGGTTGTCTACGTATCTCACTCCCGAGAGAGGAGAATCAGGGGTGCGTAGTTCGTCCAGATTGGACAATTAACGATTAACTAACAAATTGACCCTAACTTAAGGGCACAACCAAAGACAAACGAATAAAATCTTTTTGAGGTTTTTTTTTTCTTTTAATTAGACACTTCAACTAAACTGACACCAAAAATTATGAAGGAAAAGAAAAAAAAAATCTTTTTGGTATTTTCATTACATGAAATGTACAAATTTCTACCATTTTTTGCATTTTCTTTTATAAAAACTGCTAAAAAAAATCTTTTTTTAAAAAAAAAAATTTGAATTATGAATGCATGCTAAAGGAGACAAATGAAAAATCTTTTTGATATTTTTGTTTTTGAGAAATGAGTGCAAAAGGTAAAAATCTTTTTTTTTTTGAATTTTTGGATTGTGAAGAACAAAAACCATAAAGAACACTAAAAGCTACGACACTCTCTTTTTTTTTCTTCTTTTCGACTCACTTCACTTTTTTTCTCTATTTTTTTCAACAGTTCTTGCCTACGCACCTTACTTCTAACACATGTTTTCACCAAATCAGTCCGTCAAATGACCCCATTACCCTCAAAGATGCAATATTTAGCACGTAGGGATGCGTTAGAGGTGAGTCTCCTACAAAGGACCAAGTGGGCCCCGCTAGGTCTCAATATTATGCACATAAGCATGACCTAAAGGCTGACCTACGTTGTGGTTTACTAACAAGGCCGTTCGGGGGAGCATATGGTCGATAGTGGCTGCTTTGCTTTCCACCTACTCCATACATCCAACGGCTCCCCCCCTAAAATAAAGGTGACTCAACTAGAGTTCGTGCGCATGACGTGCGCTCCGAGACTTGTTGCGGAAAGAATTGACTCGGGTTATGCAAATGATGCCAGATATAAAGCGGTAACACATAGGATAAATACTGTAAACAAAGAGCACGAAAATGCACAAAAGTGAAAACACAAACAAAAATCACAAACAATGCTTATACACTCGTAATGCCAAATAAAGCCTATACGACTCCAAAAAAAAGCTCGAATTCTGAAATAGTCCCCAGCAGAGACGCCAGAGCTGTCACACCCCTTTTTCGACTCCAAAAAAAGATATGTATTTTAAGGTTTGAAAGAGTTTTTTATTAAAGCGACAAAATGAAGATTGGTTCCGAAAAAAGATTGTTTTTACATTCAAAATCAGAGTCGCCACTTGGCATAATCTGGTGTGCCAAGTCACCATTGGAAAATCCTTTTCGAAACCATTTGACTCTTTAAACCGGTTTACGAACAGAGATTCCGACTAAGGAATTCTGTTGACCGAGGGGAAGGTGTTAGGCACCCCTCGATCCCGTGGTTCGACCACGGTCGCTTGGTGGAGCGTATCGGCTAATTTGACATTACAAATGTACAAACCACATAAACACACAAAACAAGCAAACAAATAAATCACACAAAATTCAAAACAAATAAAAATAATGTTCAGTCCAAATTATACAATCCAAAATAAAAGAGGTGCTGAAATATAAAACCTATTCTATTCTAAACTAATCCTAAACTAAACTTCACCCGACGTTCCGGGTCTTGATCACGAGCCTTCTTTGCGTACATGCTACTTCAGGGCATTCCCCGGATAAATCAATACAAATCCTTCGGGGCATTCCCCGGCCAAATGAGTACAATTTAAACTTTTCGTGCAATAAAGTAGAAAGTACCATTCACGCACATATTCAAACACTCCAATAAATCATTATTCCTAAATTTGCCTAACCGGCCTACGTTTGCCTATCAAGTTCAACATATCACAATTTTATCATGTTTAACATTATCAATACATCAAAATTAATCAATATTCATTTTCCTCCATTTTTAATCCCCACCTTAATTCATTTTTAACCACGTGATTAACCCATTTCGATACACAATCCACCAATCGAGAATAACGAAAATTCACCAATCATGCTTAGCACATCACACACCCAAATGTCACCAACAGTTCACATCAACAAACAAACCACGGTATCGAATCACACGCAATCACAATCACATAAGAATTAAATAAAAGAGAAGAAAGAATTGGACCTTAAATTTGAAGCTTTCAAACTTAATGTTATTCAAATAAAGAGAGTCTGCACCCGGAAACCTCGAGCCGAACCTTAAAACCAACAATCCAACTCGACAAATAATGACCCGTTCACCGTCACTTTTCACGTCATCACTGTTTACCGGTACTGTTCACCGGTCACTGTTCACCGGTACTGTTCACCGGTTACTGTTCACCGGTCACTGTTCACCGGTTACTGTTCACCGATTACTTCTTTTTTTTTTTTCGTTGTTGTTCTTGTTCTTGTGAGGAAGATTATTTGGTGATTCTTGTTATTGTGGAGAAGATGATGATCAAAGAATGAGCCCCTTTTTTCTTCTTAAAATTTTTCTTTTATAATGAGCATGGATTTGTTATGATGTGGGAATTTTGGTGGGTCCCCCATATATTCTTTCTTTGTTGATAAGAAAAAGGAGGGGGGAATCACATGGGTAGTTAGGGTAGGTGGAAGCTTTTGATTGGATAGGTTGTTAGGATAAGATAAATTAGTTAGAGGTATTTTTTTATTTATTTTTGTATTTTGGTGGGATATAATTACATGGGGTTGGACACATGGTAAGGTGAACTAAAAATGAATAAAATTAGATTTCGGGAGGGACAAAATTAGGTGTCTACACCTTAAGCCTATCAAATTATGATAGCTTATCACCTCTTTCAAGATTTTGCTACTTCAGAAGCAAATCGAGGCATACATATGATGTAGAGAATTTTTCTCTAGTATATCTTATAATTATATAAGCGTGTGAAAATATCATCACTTTTGATGATCATTATCATATTGTCCCTTCACGCGTATATTCGTGCATTCAATCACTTGTCTTCTTTCAGACATATTATGCACTGCTACCACATACACCTCAAGAATGAAGTAAATTATCATATTTCAGACTTATCATATATTGCTACCACATTCACTTCATGGAATGGAGCATATTCAATGGGTTGAATTTCATGACTTTTCATTAAACACCCATTATTTTGTCTTAGCCATCATAATATCATCAATATGGTGTATTGAGATTCAAACTCAACATATTATCCATATAAAAGCGTCTTTGGCATGAATCGATGGGACTTGAACCCAATATATTATCATTCTTTTTGATAATATTGTTCTTGAGGAATAAATTTAAAATATAAATGGTTCCAAATCAATTATTTTTCCTCAAATTCAATAATAATTATATTAGTAGTAGCAAAAGAAAGATAACATAAAGAATTACTAACCTTGAAATTCTTCAGATTTAGAATCCCACCTTGTTTGGCAGAGTCTCGTGCTGATAACGTGTTATAAAATAATAAAGTGATGATAACGTGTTATAAAACAATAAAGAATAAGAAGAAGAGTAGAGAGAATAGAGAGAGTGATTCTTATTACTTTTCTTGGGGGATGATTTACAATGAAGGAAGCCCTTCTATTTATAGGGGAAATTTGCCCCTAGTTTCACACTAAAAGACAAATACATCAAATCCTGATAGACATCAAATAGATCTTGATAGACATTCACTATAATTGATATATATCATAATATTCTTTTTTTTTCTCTTATTTATTTAAATAATATTTTTTTTTTATATTATTTTAATCTACTATATAAAAAGGAGAGTTGAGGACGACCAAGGGTAGTTTTAAAATTTCAAATCTATTTTAATAATTAAAAGTATTTTTGGTATTTCATATCTATTTTATTATTGTAATAATTGTATAAAAATATCTTTCAATGCTTCTACTTCTCTACCACATGTGAATATCTATTCATGTGGCTATAGTTGAACCACATGCACATTACAATATATTTTTATATCTATTCATTGTATGTAATAAATTTCAAAAAAATCTGTCAAAATTTATATTTCCTCCATTTTATTTTATGAGTCAACCATTTTCTTTTAAATTCATCCTAAAAAAAGTTATCTTTTCTTATTTGACAACTATTTTATGTTATTATTTTTATTTTATTTTTATTGTGTCTCACTTAATAAGAAAGAACAATTAAAAAGTAAACATTAAAGTGACTTTAATAATTTTTTAAATCTTATGAACATTATTTTTTCTTAAATTTTGTGTCCAATCAAATGACAATAATTAAAATACTCTCTCCGTTCGTATTAGTTGACCCCTAGGAACTTGACACACCTATTAAGAAAATATATTATTAGGGGTCCATTTTATCAAATTAGCCTTATTAGTTATGTTTTGAAAATATAAATTTGAGTATATACAATTTGTTTAATCATTCATTGATAAGGGTATTATTCGAAGAACAGATTAAAATCCTCTTGAATTCATTATAGGGACAACTGAATTGAAACAAATATTTCTAGAAAGAAGGTCAACTAAAACAAAACAGTGAGAGTAGGAGGGAGGAATTATTGTTTTACCACACAAATATCTATCCACGTGGCTATTGTTTTCATCATATGGACATAAATGACATCACAAGATGATGTTTCAAGAATAAAAAATAATAAATTAATGGTTGTAGCTTCTAGAATTGGCATTTCTAGGATAGAATAGATAACTCAAATAAATAGGCAAAAGTGTCTTCATATTACACAATAATTTCCTCTCGTCAATTCTCAATTCTCACATATCTATATGTAAGTTTCTCTACCTTCTCATTCATTTATTTTTTCTGGATATTTATTTATTCCTTCAACATGCTATAATTTTCTATATTTTTTAGTAAATATGCACTTTTTGATAGAATGGATGATTTTAATTTGAGTTCAACATGTGGTTTTAGAAAAAATTTGTCTATATTGTGTATTTTGCTCTCTAGGAATGAAGTTCATGCGTTGGCCAAACGCCATGAATTTTTCGATCAGTTGACGACCATCTTGGATGGTAACGCATACAAAAATTAATATATTGAAGCATTTTCGATCTCTTTGACATCGATATTTTCGTTGAATTTTGAAGTAAAAATGAAGATGAAGTTTAGAATTTTGGAGGAATAGATAAACGACGGCGATGAGGCGGCATGGGGAGGCTAAACTACTAGGAGTGTAGATTTGAAGGGGAAAGATATTAGGGTTTGGGGCTAGATATGTATATATGTTGAAAATAGTTGGGTCTTTAATCATTACTAGCAAAATGTGAACTTTGATCCTTATACTATTGAGAATTGACAAACCATTATCATATGTTCTTTTTAGTTGTCATAACAAATTTTGCGATCTACCCAATTTTTCTTTAAAATAATTTGCATAATTATTTAAAAACTAATTTAATATATATGTCTTTAAATATCTACTTTGCAGTTCCATTTCTTCGGCGATAGCTATTTGAACGTTCGTGTCTATATTTGACTGTGTGGTAAATACAACTTATTTAATTTCTTTATTAAATTATAAATACTCCTATTCATGATTTTTTTAAAATATAAAACATGAAATGCTTATTTTTCTCTTTTAATGGGTGTATCTTATATTTTTCTAAAGTCACATGCTTCGCATAAATATAATTATTACTTGATATGAATGTGTAATGAACTTTTACTTTATTTTTTCAAGCATTCATAAAAAATATTTGGACAATAAAAAAATATCGTGTAGTAGAGATTCTTAAACTGATCAAGCTTACAAAAAAACAAATATCGACAAAAATGATAGAAAACATAAATTATATAGACTGATGACACTTGAGAAAAAAAGAGGCCCCTTTGGCACATTGACGAATAAGAAGAGCAGAGTTGAAAAGACATGGATTGTCAGAAGGTTCAACTAACATTGATTCGGCTTCTGCATCGTCTTTCTGTTCTATTAATGTTTCTGCTAAACAAAGATATCTTTTTAAAAAGGAATAAACACTTCCATCAGGATTAAATTGTTGTGTGACATAGTAAATGCATACCAAATTAGTATGAATTTTTGATAAATCAATGTTAACAAAAATTAGAATACGTTACTATATGTTTTCTTTCCCCAAGGAGTCTCATCAAAATACCTACTTGTTTATGTTGATTTTTCACAAATATAGTTCACAATAGCTTAGGTAATTGAATCTTTTATCCTAATAGCTTTTGTGTTTGTCTTCTTTGAATAAAAAGGTCTTATCATATTTTGTATTGGATGAAATCTCAACACATCCTTCAGGGATAACACTTTAATGTGAATCATGATTGGAAAGAGATGCATTCTATCAATGGAAAAAAGGTGTTTATATTTAGATTTTGAACTTCTAAACTAATTTAATCATTAAATTTAATTTAACAAATATTGATCATGAATGCTCAAGAGATTGAACACAACAGGAAGGAAAAATGTATCTACTATTGTAGAATTTATAAATGCATATGTACCAATGTAAATAGACAAAAATCACTATAATATCTGAATGTCATGTGAGCATCCAATAGTATGATATTCCCACAGTTGTATAAAGGGGAAAGGATATGGACTGACCATTTAAAGAAAAAAAAGCCCACAATTTGAAAATGTGGACAACTGTAGCCAGTCGGCCCAATTTAATTTTCTTTTTTAGCAATTTGGCCCAATCGGGCCACATGCAGTCTCTGTACTCAATTGATACACTTTTATACCACATTGATACACTTTTATACTATATTGATACACTTTTTTAAAAAAGAGAAAGAAAATTCTATACAAGCACATGCAATCCCTATACCCAATCGATACTCTTTTATACCACATTAATATATTTTTATACAACATTGATACACTTGCAGTGTCCATATACTCAATTGATACTCTTTTATACTAGATTGATACATTTTTAGAATGCATGTAGAAACTATATAAAGTCGTATAAAATATGTATCTAAATAATAATTGTAGTTAAAAATTATATAGAATGTGTATAAAAATGCTATAATTATTATATAGAATATGTATATATATAGAAATTGTATCATTATTGTATATAAATATATATCTTTAACAATTGTATAATATTAAAAGTATATGGCATTGTATTTTATTGTATAAATTAGTAAAACAAAGCAAAACAAATAGTATGTTATTTTAATAATGTTGGTGAATGCAAAATAATCTGGAAAAAAAAAATTACTCGATTGTTTAAAAAGAATAAAAAGAGTAGAATCTTTAAAAAAGAAAAGGGACCAAAAAAAAGCAACAACAAAATTTTTTTTAAAAAAAAAAGACAAAGGAAGGCAAGAACGTGACCTACAAAAATGAAACCAGTGAATATCTGAACATTGTCCATCAAAAGAAGGCTATAAACTGGGGTATCTATTTCTTGGCCATTCGGTTGGAATTACTTTCCACCGAGTGGCTATTTATCGGGTTTTTAAATTTAGGTGCTAGTTTGTGAAATTATTTTAATTTTAGGTGTTATTTTTGTTCTTTCCTCATATATTATTATCTAAAATCTCATTTCAATCAATTCGCAGCCACGATCTGTTTATAAATCAAATGTCAGTTTTTCAACATACTATAATTTTTGAAAGTACGAAAGAAAAAATTACATGATGATATAATGTAACAGTTGAAAATCACGTATTTATCTTATAATTCATAGAAAGAATAATGTCAGAGATTTTCTTTAAATTCAATTTTGCATAACATTAATTTATCGTAAATTTACAATACTCTTACCTTCATTTATCTTTGTTTATTTATAATGATAATTGTTCCAAACAAAAGGTTTTGAAATTTTAAAACATGTAAAACAAAAACAGAGTGAAAATCCAATGAAAATATTTCACAAAAAAAAAGTAGGGAAACGAAAACAAATAAGAAATATTGCAACATAAAAAGAAGATATATTAAGGGAGGGAATTGCTTGTAATCCCATAAGTGGAGTCTGAGGAACGTAGTATGTACTTAGACCGTATAATTTGAGAGGTAGAAAGGTTGATTTTCGATAGAACCTCGATGCAAGAAAAAACACAAGAAGCAGTCTGGAAAAAGAAATGTCAGAAGTGAAGAAGAAAATACTAAAGATAGCATGATGAAATATTTTGAAAAAAACAATATCTTCAACAAAATAAAGCAACATACACAATATATTTCTTCTAAGTAAGGTCTGGAGAGGATAGATTAATTTACGCAATTCAGAAATGAGAGGTTATTTTCGATAGATCCCAAATCAGAATGAGCAAATTACAATTCGAAATTGGCACAACCAAAATATGATGCAATTAGTTTTTAAAGTATAAATTATGTTATACCCTAATGTTAGTGTGAATAGTATTTTAGTTCCTTTCATGCACTTTGTTGTTAAAGTTGGTTAGTGGCAATTTGTTGTTTCTTTATTTGATTTTAAGTACTTTGTATATCTTTGATGGTAACAACTGTAGAATAAGCTCTTACAAGTTATTAGAGGTCCTCAACCAAATTCACTAATGTAATTTTTATAACATGGTTTAGACCATATAGTTTTTAAAGAAACTTTTTTTTCTTAAAATTCGTATAAAGTAGCACCAAGGGTGTATTCTAATGATTCGATGGAGTGAGTTGACCACCATGAGATCTAAGGTTGAATTTCCGCAAACATAAATACTAGCTCATTTCTTCCTATTTGTCTTAGTATTGACGAACATAGTTACTTGACACCTGTTGCTGGTGGCAGGTGGCAAACATCACGTGAATTTAATCGAGGTACTCGTGAAGCTACGCTATATTTAGGGTGATCATTGCAAACTCAAATGTTTTTTCATTTTTAGAGTTTTCTTTATCCAAATGTTAAAACAAAAAAATATTTCTTTTTCATTAAAAAGAAAATCTAAATATTAAAAAATACTCTCACTTTCTAGTAGAAAATTTTAGAACTTTGAAATAAATTACCCAATCTTCATAGTAATAAATATTTTTTTTGTAATAAAATCTAAGGTGATGTATTGAAAACACATAGTTAATATATTTAACTTGAATCAAACTTCATAGCTGCTATAAATTAATTACTTGTTATGCAAAATATGATAACACACTTAATAGATTTCAAAATTAATGTCTCGTTACCTTTTACTTTTACTGTTTGGGAGTTGAGTTAGAGGGGTTGAAAAAGTCATAGTATGAATAAATTATCTTGTCTCAATTTATCCAACATATTTTAATTAATTTGGTTCATTTGGTCAACGTTATCAGCCAATCCTAAAGCAAAAGGATCTGTAAATGAAAACTGTACAAGTGGATCAAGGCTTATGTTGCCATATCTTGGCAATTCCACAAACAACCCTATCATCAAATTAAACAACCCTAGGAGACTAGAGATCTGAAGAATTGAACAATTTCGAAATAGCCGAGATTGTAGCAAGCAAGCAATTTGTGAAGAAATTAGGAACCTTATAGAGATATGAAGAACTGAACAATTTCGAATTAGCCTAGATTGCAATAAGCAAGCAAATTGTGAAGAAAGTAGGAACCTTATCGAGATTTGAAGAATTGAACAATTGCGAAATAACCTAAATTGCAGTAAACAAGCAAATTGTGAAGAAATTAGGAAAGTTACAATGATCTGAAGAATTGAGCAATTTCGAAATAGCCTAGATTGCAGTAAGCAAACAAATTGTGAAGAAATTAGGAACCTTACCGAGATATGAAGAATTGAACAATTTCGAAATAACCTAGATCAAAGTAAGCAAGCAAAATGTTAAGTGGTAACACAAATTGATGAAGGAGATGTTCTGGGGATGTTGAGTTGGGTTGTAATGTATTGTAAATTGGGCTAAAATGTTAAGTGGTAACCCAAATTGCTGAAAGAGAAATGTTCTAGGGTTATTGAGTTGGGTTGTAGTGTATTGTAAATTGGGCCAATTTGGGTAATTTACGAGGGAAAAGGACACTCTATAGCATTTTTTAAAATAAATAGCTCAAGTGGTTAGTCGGATATACTATTTTCACTTTATATTTATTTCCTAATTTGGGTCATTTTGGCCACGTAGTTCATATACAGTCCATATACAATACACAATATTCAACTTGGAAAATTCAGCTCTTTTAAAAATATTTTAATTTTTTTTGCTATATATTTTTTAATTGATCAAATATTCTGCTTTTTTTATTGTTTAGAAATAAAAATTAAATGATATAAAAATGATATAATTGTTAAATAGAATATGTATCTATATAAGATATATGTATAGAAATTGTATAGTTCTATCAAATATGTATATGTAGAAAATATATATAAGAAATATCTAGAAAGTGTATGAAAATTGTATAATTGTTGTATAAAACGTGTAAAAAAAATATACAGTTATTGTATAAATTGTGTATCAAAATTGTATAATTTTTGTATAGAATATTTATATGTATAAGATATGTATAGAAACTGTATAGAAGGTGTGTAGAAATGATATAGAACAAGCCAGTAAATTAAAATGGCTAAAAAGTAAAATTTAAATTTAATGGTCATTTTCATGAAAATAGTTTAATTTGAAGTGTCGTTTCTATCCTTTCTCTTTGTATAAAACATACATTTTGGGATTTTTTGATATGTCTGTGATAGTGATATTGCTGTATATTGAAATGTATTTATTTAATTTAATATTTATGTGTGTGTGTGTATATATATAAATAAATTATGTGTTGGGTCAGTGCAAAGCACGGGCATCCTTATCTAGTAATTTAATAATTACATGATATGGTTAATATTTTTAAAAATTACAATTCATAGTTAATATTTTTTAATAATCATATGGTATGGTTAATGTATATATCAAAGGCAAGTAAGACTTTTTCTCTCGTAATTAATTTTTTTCTTTTATCTCATGGCTGATTGAAGTGTTTAGCAATAGGTCATTCTTTTATTAGACGTTTTAGCGGCAGTATGTATTCTTCTAATGCAACAAATCTCAAAGTTTACTCTAACATATATCAAAGAATATTTTTCTTTCTATTTCTTCTTCCAAATTTTATGATTTTTTGTGTTTTTTCCTACACATTCGCTATATTTTTTTCATAAAAGATTTTCTTAATTCAACTAAATTGGTATCAATTGTATATTATGTGTCAATTATATATGCATATATGTATAAGTTATATATTAATTGTATATATAATATAATTGTTTAAGTCGTATATGTATGTGTCATATATGTCAATTGTATATGTCAATTATATAAGTAATATATGCATAAGCTGTTAATTGTAATTTGTATATGTACATCTAATTTATTTATTTTCAATTGTATATCTGAATGTGTGTATATTATCATAGTGTATATTAAATTACTATATATCTGTATATATACATTTGTAGAATGTGTATTGAGTGTGTACATATACATTTTGCACAGTGTATATGCAAATATATGATTCTTGAAATTCTAAAAAATAAAAGAATGAGAAAGAGGGGGGGGGGGGGGGGGGGGGATAGAGGGATGGGAATGGAGGAAGGGGAGAGAGATGGGAGAGAAAAGGAGGAGAGAGGCGAGAACGAGGGAGAGAAAGGGAGGGATTTAAGGTATATTTATGTTTTGTAATCATGCAAATTTTAACTATATCTTGTAATTATGGACTAAAAATTATTTTTGCCATTATTTTAGGTTGCTTTGCTGTTCAACTTCTGTCCCTGTTCAAGTAGATTGTGCAAAAATAGGCTGATGGCCGGGTATGACTTGTTCAAACTTTTTCAAAATTACAATGGGCAGCATGAGCGGAGCGCTAGAATATCGGACCGGGTTTTATTGTAGAAAAATTAGATATTTATATAAGGTTAAACTTAATAGTAATGTTTATGTATTAGTAAATGTTGAATCTTAGTTTCATCATATTTTGAATCCTAATTTTGCCACCGAGCAAGATTACATAACTTCAAACAAGTGTAGTTTCTGCCCCTCATGAAGAAGTTATGCCACTTTGTCCTTCTTCTTTTCTTTTTGTCGTAATCATGATATTCAAGATAATTTATATATATTTCGATTAGTTCTCTGAGGTATTTGTTATGTGTCACCAATATAGATACCAAGTAATTTGTTCACCAAAGCTTTGACATATTTTGAACCTAGAAGCTCATGATTTTATTTTATTTTATTTGGGGGAGAGGGGAAAGAAAGAGTTCTTATTACAAAGTGAAAGAATTCTAGCAAATTGGGACTGGATTTACAATTGTAATATATCTAGTAACTCAGAAACGTGCAACTAAAACAAGAAACTAAGGGGTCGTTTGGTTGAGAAAGAGTTATTATGATATAATTAGTTATTTTGAGATTACTTATCCATCATGTATATTATGGGATAACTTATCTCATCATCACTATGGTGTAAGTAGTCGAATAAACATTTTCGATACTAACTAATACCTCACGCCAAACATGGGATAACATAGTACTTCATTTTTATCTCGTATCCTTTGTATCTTACACCAAACGACCCCTAAGAGTCGTAACAACTATATTACGTAGGGTAGAATTTCAGGGACCTATTGTTGGGGAACAACGGGAAAAAAATAATATTAGTAATATTATTTAACTGTTAACAAAATATTATATTAATATTATTAGCAATACAATAACATAACAACGAATAATATTATTACTACTTCAGTGATAATACTATAATCAATATGATAACTATAACAATAATCTAATTATTTTTTAACAAGTTAATATATTAATTATACTTGAGTCGTGTTGTGCACTGTCTAAGAAACTATTTCAGCAGTGTGTAAATGTTTCCCCAGAATTAAACAAGCACTTCCCTGATTAATTAGAGGATATTCTGAGTTAAATAAGTCTTCCCTAATTAATAAGAGGATACATGAATCAATAAAATTATTAATACAAAGGATATTTTAAGTTAAATAAGTCTTCTCTAATTAATAAGGGGATACATGAATCAATAAAATTATTAATACAAATCAACAAGTTAAATCATAGGTTTAAATAATAACCAAAATCACTAAGCAGAATTCTAAGAAGAACGAGAAAACTAAAGAGGAAATTTTTTAAAGTTCTTAAAAAGTTAAGGATTGAGGGAGTATTTATAGGTAAAATTTAATTTTTCAAGTACACCTCTTGATAACTTTCAAAGTAAGCATTTTCAAGTATATTTGTTGATGACTTGCAAAGTAAGTCATATCTCTTGATGACTTCTAGGGTAAGCTTCTCAAGTATATCTTTTGATTGCTTCTAGAGTAAGCCTTCGATCTCAAGTCCATCTCTTGATGACTATTTTAAATACATTTAAAGACATAATTTTTTTAATACACTTTAAATATAAATTATTTTGAAATAACTAAATAATTTTCCAAACTAACTTTTGTGTCTATCCATTTCTGTCCTCATACTACTACGATAACACACCTCCTGGATAATGTTTTTGATGTACAGCCACCAAATGTGATTAGACACCACCAACATTTGTACGGTATCTTTACATTTATATAGAAATCACAACTTTTTCCCCTCTAAATTAGTTTTATATGGCATCTTTATAATTTATAAAATTTATAGAATTTTCTCTTGCTTTATAAAATCATTTTCCTTTTATGTCAATTAATATAATATATGCTACCAAAGCGTGAGATTACGACATGGCTGACAACGGTATTTGTGATGGATATGCATTATTGAAGTAGAGCTCACTGTAACCTGAATTTATGACGTTTGTTTGAAGAAAACCATTTTGCATGATTAAGTCATGTTTATTCTTTGATTATCCAAAAACACTTCTAGTTTCTATCAAACAATTTTTATTTATTATTACTTGTGGTGTGATAGTTGGGATGTATTCGATCACCCTTAATCAGAGATTTTGAATTCTATTAGGAGTGTTACCTTCAAAATAAGCCCATGTAACGAGCAATCGAGATCTGGTCGGACTTCAAGTATCAAATATCGAGTGAAAAACAAAAAAATAAATAATATCAAAAAAAACTTCTCACTTATATATGTGTTGACAACATTTTCCTTGGCTGATATTTTAAATCTTTCCCCATATTAATTGCTCTAATTGATACTAAAGATGTTAGTATTACTTATTATCAATTTTTAGCACAAAAAAAATTCATGAAGTTTACTGTGCTTAACACTTGTTGACAAGACACTATCAAATTCTTAACTTTTCAGAGAATAGCTCATGCGTTCTCTTTTGGAAAAAGTTTTCAAAAACTATTTTCTGTTTTGCCTAACATAAATGATCGGCTTAATTAATTAGTTGAATTGGTTGATTGGTACATGCACGGTGCACATTATTTGGTTTACCCAATTTGTCACGCTTCTAATTATGATAGTAATGTTGGCCTTTAGTTGTCAGTTCAAAGGCAAGATCATTATTAAATTCTATCAGGTTGTTTGATATATAGTATTTTTTATTTCATTAGTGTCATGATTTACTATACACACAAATAGTATTAAATAGAATGCATAATTAATACACATATTGATTACAATATTGAAATCTTAATAAACATAAAATTAAATAATATCAAAATTAATATGTATTATATTTCTAATACCTCCTGCCAACCGATTTATAGAATTCGTCAATCAAAACTAAAATACTACGCCCGTGTTTCATTTTATTAGTCCCAAATTTTTTAATTTAATTTTTCATTTTACTTTATCGTTTTTCACTAATCAAGATAAGACAATTCCTTTTTTTCCTTTTTTTTTACCTTAATACTCCCTCCGTTTCGAATTAAATGACTCTTTCAATCTTGACACACCCATTAAGAAATTCAATGATTAGAAGTATGTTTTACCTTTTTACCCTTCTTAACATTGTAAGACTTAATAATTATTTAAGCATGGAAAATTGTAGCATATGCATGCATGGATTGAAAATACTATAGGAATACTAGTAGCACTCCTTGAAAAGAAGAAAAAAAGTCAAGTTTCATAAAGTTTGTATTGAAAATGTAAGTGTTATTTTCAAAAATTTTGAAAAGTGTAGTTATATTTAATACCTATTAAGGGTAGAATGGGAAGAATTTGTGTAAAATAGTCTTGATTTGATAAGTTGGACAAGTAAATTGAAATAATTTTTTTTAGAAAGAGGGGAGTATTAATTATTTTTTCTTTAAATTAAAATAAAAACATCATTTAATAGGGGTACAATGATAAAGTACTCATGTTATTAATTATTTTTCTTAATCAATGTGCAATGTCAAATTGAAAAGAATAAAATGAGACGAAGGGAATATTAGATAGTACTACGTAGTTTACAGCAAAAGAATTATTAAGTATTATTTTTTTGATTTCTCATGCGATGTTTGATACCTGCATTGAATTTTAACTAATCCGAATTCATGCCACGTAGGGCCCCATTCGAGAAAAAGCGCTCTCTACTAAGAATTTTTTTATAATCAAGGCTCAAACTCGAGATCTTTAATTAAGGGAGGAACAACCCTCTGCTGCACCACATCCGGTACAACAAAAGAATTATTGCCGCAGGTGCATACTAAGTTTTAATATTTTCATTTTATTTTTTATTGCAGTTCTCTTCATATGTCGGGAATAATTCAGAAGGTCCAACTTAAAAGAGAATAAATTTGGGAATATTGACCACCACCCTCGGGCCTTATGTGACGAAAAGTTTTATTTTGTGTGAGACTCATATATTACCTGGCACACAATAGTTACGAGGATTTTGACACAATTTTTATGAAGCGTAAAAATAAAAATCGATCATAAACACCAAATAAAAAATATACATCCTCCTTCAGTTCACATAGCTGCTTCCATTTCCAACTTTTAAATTTAGATTTTTAGTTTGGATGAGGAGTAAGAAAATGTACCTACTAAGACAGGAAGAAAGTGATAGAGAAGTGAAAGTGAAATTTTTAAACTCAACAGGGGAAAAGAAAGAGGAAAAAGTGAAGTGGGTAAATGCTATGCCCCCATTGACACTTGTCAACCATTAAAGGAGTCACACAACTGACACTATCTATATCTCATGCACAATGAAATTTTTCTCATGTGATGTACTCGCTTCGTTTTATATTAATTTATTATTTTATTAATTAAATTTTAAAAAAAAAAAATATTTTATTTTTAATATTATTCATATTATTAAATAATTATATAAGTTATAAAGTATTGATAGTTAAATTAAATTTTTTAAAATAAAATTAATCTAACAATATAAATTACTACTCCTAATAAATCGAAAAAAAAATCAAGTCAACATGACCTAAATGAAATAAAACGGTCAAAGTAATTTATTGGCAAGTGAATACTTTAATTAATTTTATCCGCTATATACGAAAGAGAAATTGTGGACAATCTTTTGACACGTCCTTTAAATTAGCCAACCTCTAAGTCTAGATAAGATCGAATTAGCTTAAGTATATATTTGTCTAATAATGGATCGCCACCCTTGTTAAAAGTTTATAGGATGATCACAGTCAAATGATTAGCCTGGTCCAGTTTAAAAAACTTGCAGAAATGTATAAATTTTGTATATTAAAGTATATTTAGTAATCTATTTGCCTATACACATAATATAGATCATCAATGTAACTTTATACATGTCGGTCACAATAATAAATGCATTTGACCAAGCTGTACATGTTGATAAATTTCACGAATTATATCAAAAGTTTTCACTAGATTGGACCATCTATAGGTATAACTTCTCAAAAGCTAAAAAAAAAAAAACTACAGCAGGCTAGTAGGTCAAAAATTACCTGAATTTATTAAGCAAGTTTATATTATCAAGCTTAGTTTGCTAAAATGGATATTCGTTTTTGTGTGATTGAACTGAACAAATTCTTTAACATTTCTAAAAGCAAGTATTTCCAATCTATTACTTTTGGTGGACAAAATTAACTTAGATGCTTGTGGTTTTGATTTCTCAAATAATCATTTAATTAAAATTTGTCATAGTATTTAAGAAGTCACGCTTCTTCTTAATTTCAATTTTCTTTAAAAAAGAATATTTGTATGACAATAACTATTTATTGAGTGACCATCTAAAAAGTTAAAAATTAACTCTATTACACAGGTTAATCATAATTTGCTTGCAAGTTGTATAGCATTCCACCAATATACTAAATGTTTGCTGCAAAAGTTACAAATACATATCGTATAGTGTTTGAGAAGTCAGTAGCCAGAGAGAGACTTAATTGAGTAGTAAAAAGATACGTGTTATTGTGCATTTTAATGTTAGAAAAAATTATAATATTAAGTGCATGATATTAATAGGTATATAGTGAAGAAAGTGATGTCATAGTTTTTTGCAACTCTTATAACCACAAAGATATGTTATCCTCATAATCTCCTACTAACTAATCTTCAAACGACTATCCACCTTCTTGACATTTATTTGTGGAAGAAATTCTACACTTGTAAAAGTATCTTCTTCTTTGTATTGTAATGATTTTTTTTTTAAAAAAAAGATTTGTGCGGTGAAAAAAAGAGTTGAGACAAAAAAATATTTTAAGTCTTCAATTATATTCACAATTCAAAAGAAAATAGTTATAGTAGTGAAAAAGAGAGTTGGTATGAAGAAAATGTTTCAAGTCTCCAATTATATTTCACCATACAAAACAAAGTTTTTATATGTTGAAGGGAGATGTTCTTATGATGGAGTTTTGGACTCTTCAACTAATTCGGAATTGTTTGAGTTGTACGACATTGTTGGGCTGTTGTATCCTGAAGAGAACAAGTCAAAAGATATATACGGTTGGATTTGTGTAGATTGTGCCGCACTGAGTTTGAACCTCCTTAAAGAGAACTAGATATTCACGTCGATCTCAACCTGAATATAATTTTAATTTATTTATTATTTATTCCCTTTATTTTCAACTGTATTTTATTATAATTACAATATATGCTAGTAATATTATCATGTATAAATGACCAAAGAAAAAAAAAGTTGGTAACAAATCATATCATGTAAAATTATATAGGAAACTTGGGATGTAAGATCTGAAGGAGAAAGTGGCAAAAGAGGTCTTGAAAATCAAAGATTTTGTCCCAAATATTGGCACTTTACAATAGCTACAAAGATGTTATCAGACCAGCTGGCATCCGTTTATTAGCCTGTCGGCAATTCCAATAGGACAATGCCTTAACAGTCCCACGTCGGTACAAATAGGGTCACCCTACTATTTACTTCCTCCATTTGTTCTATTTTTATCTTATCTTAATTTGGCAACAAAAAAATAAAGAAAATTTCTATGTACCAAATATCCTTAATTGTGTGGTGTTGCCATGTAAAAAAACGGGGAGATTATAAGGTGAGGAGGCATTAAACGACCACTAGTCATTAATAAAGTGAAACTTTAGGTAATCGTTCACTAAGCTATCAAGATTTTCTTATTTTGGTTTAGTTATTTACCATGCACCCCCCTTTTTTATTTTTATTTTCATAAATACCTACATTAGATTTATGGTATCTGAAGTTAAAGTTTTGACATGTTTGAAGTTCAAATGTATTTATTGAAAGTACCGGTAAAGACGATTAAACTGTAGTTATTTTTGCCTGGATTTTAGCATATGATTGAGATTGATAAAAAAATAACTGAATTGTAGAAATTCATGGCAAAATGATTAAACCTCAATGATATGTGTTTGAACTTTAGATATTGTCTGAAGTTGGATTTTTTCAAGATCAACTTTAAAACACCGCATGTCTAAAGTTGTCCAAGTGAGTACACATGAAAATTTTAATACAAAAATGGACACAAATTAAATGGCAACGTCAAAATAGAATATCGATGCACTTCAGCCAAGTTTTAGAGTTGACTTAGCTTCATGATCTATTTTTTTTTTTTTGTATCATGATCTTAGCATTTAGGTTCCTCACTTGGTTGAATTAGGCCAAAGATCTCATTCGCTCATCCATTATAATGCAAACCAAGGGGAAGCGCATGTAAATTAGAGAAATATTTTCTTGTAAATATTTATTTTACGCACCATATAAAAGGAACAACCTTATTAGCACTTGGCTTTTTACATACTTGAATTGGAACATCATTCACACCTAGCTCCAATCAATTTTATTACTACAAGGAATCATAAATAAGATATTTAACCCTCCCATAAGAACAACAACATTATCCTAAGAAGCAAGCCCGACTTAGTACTATGCGATACAAGCACAAAAACATAAGACTTGTAATTCGTCATCCATCATCTTGACTTGCTTGGTGAAATTGAAAGCCACATCACTTTCAACATCACAATTCTTATTACTTTAACATCCAAAACCCTTCAATATCTACACAAAGATTCCATTATTAATTGACATAAGAATATTCTTCACATGCACCCTAGTCCTTATTAGTTGCTTCCCAATAAATAATGACAATTATTGATAACCCATCATCATCAACTATGTTTAGTACGTCCATTCTTGAGGTAGTTGCACCTCTTGGTCGTTTACCACACTTGTTTGGTCTTCTGAACGTAGAAGGTTTTCCTTAGAAACCAAATCCTCTGTTTCATTCTCTGCATGTGCAAAACAATTAAATCACCACAAATGATTTTTTAAACTTAGGATTAAAAATCTTGAATGCATCAATATATTAATGGTCCAAATCTAGGAGATCGTGTAATCTTTTTTGTTGACTACGTTGCAATTCACTCAAATGCTGATCAGGGGAATATTAATAGCTTAGTTGTTTGATTGTATGATCATTTGAAATTTTTATACCGTTGGTGAGGGTTGTTCAATTCCACCCGTGTAATCCTCCCCCATTTCCCCTTCCCAGCCCCCAAATTTTTCCCTTAAAAAAAAAACAAAACTCAAATCGTGATCAATACTTCAACCATTTAATGATTCAAACCAAACAGATCATCTAATCTTTTAATTTTGCTATAGAATCTAGAATATATCAATCCTTTAATGATACAAACGTGCACAACACTTTAGTTCTAATCCAGATCATTCAATATCTTCTCTTCGATTTACAGGAAAACATGGTCAAAGATGCTAATGAAAATTTGCAATTCGTTATTCGATTAACTATGCTTACCAGACCCCACTTTGTGGAAATACACTGAGTTTGTTGTTGTTGTTGTACGCGTAATGATTTTTTACATTATTGCATTTATGTCAGAGGTTGTTGATTAGTTCATAAGAGTTTGTTATACGTTATTCTATGCATTTCTGCAAAAGATTATTCGGCCGGACCATAAGGGTCTATCATGCACAGTCCTACCCTACCCTGCATTTTTGAAAGAGACTGTTTTTACCGCTTGAACCATGATGATCTCCTAATCACATTAGGACCACCTTACCAATTACGTAGATTTTATATCTTTTAAGTGATCTGATAGGACAAAAATTATTTTGTGAAGGGTGTATAAAGATATTAAATCCATTTATACTTACCATGTTTGGGAAGGTGAGAAGAAGAGACAGCACACGTGCTTGATTGAGACAAGGCATCCATTTTGTTGAAGTGTTGTTGCAGAGCTTGTAGTACTCTTGCTGGTATTAGAACCGTGGAACTTCCTGTCCATTTGTCATCAACAAAGTATTTCCCATGTTAGCTTTTGGATTGTTAAACTATACTACTAATATTCTTTTGCTTATTCTGCAAACAATAAACCTAACTTCTAACTTATATTTTACATAACCAACTAAAATACTGTCAAATTGTAATAGTTTAATATCTAACTTAGCAGATATAACCTTCAACTAATTAAAAAGTACACGTTTGATACTAACGTTTAATTGAAGGTTACAAGTAACAATACAACATATGATAGATGGTATGACCTCACAAGGGTACGAGAATGGTCGCATGCACGCAAATCTTACTTTGTGAGGTAAAAAGACTATTTTTAATAAATTCTCGGGATAGAAAAAATATATCAAAAAGGAGTACTTACTCTATTCTATTGCATCCTCACGTACGACAACTAATGATACCTTTTTCTTCGTATACTATATATCTATATGGACCCCCAACTGGCAACTACCACCCACTCATATTGATAGCTTAACGAAATAAAAAAGCAAATTTATTTGGATAAAATGAAAAATATTCGAAGTATAAAAATGAAAGCACTACGAGATTCTACCAAGATCTTTTTTGTAACTAATTTCTTTTACAACGATAAAAGAGATAAATTATATTTTTTTAGAGTTTTAAATTCACACGATATTCAATGAAAGGTGTTAATTGATAAAACGAAAAACTTTATCACGTGCTTCACTCACATAACTGACATAAATTATGTGAGATTTTTTTACCTTATGTGGATTCAAAAATTATAGACCTATAATATAAAATTTGGCATTATTTTTTCGTAAGATAAAAAAAAAAAATTCACACAATTAAGTGGGAATCCTATGGATTACACATAAGAAGAATTTCATAAATAAAAAACTCTTGAAAAGGGGACACAGTTTAAAAAACTCAATCATTGTATATGCCAAAAGTAGAGTCATGATGATAAACATTAGGTGCACTATGTGGTAAGAAATAAGGAAAAAATAGATAAGAATTATCATCTTATCGTGACGTACTTATTACAATGTCCCTATCATAATTCATATACATAATAAAGAAAACATAAATTGACAATGGTAGTGGGGGAGAGACGTAACTATACTATATAATAAAAATATAATATACGCCTAAATATAAGTCAGTTGTTGTCTAGCGTGGATGCCGTAAGCAACTAAAATGGATACCACTAATTATAGTATTCTCATGTAATTACATTGGGCTAATTTAGATTCTAATACAGATCCCTTGGATAAGAAAATTAATCTCCTTCATAGACAGAATCGATTAGAATCTATAATTGGAATTATTACACATCTCAATAAAGTCATTTTCACTTGTCTATTTATAATTTAATGTCGTCTTATATTGAATATTAAGCAAGATAAAAGTAAAAGAAGATAACATTAATAGTACCTGTCACAAAAGAATAGCCAATGTAATAGTACCTCGCATTAATCATCATTGACTTATATTTTTTAAATTCCACTTTACACTTTGGTGTCCAACTTAAAAGATGATTCTGACTACTTACGATTTATCAATTCAATCTTTAACATTTTTAACATTAAAATTATTTTATTTTTAGAATTATATATAGTTATTATGTTGCTGAATTAGGTCACACCTATTTCTGATGAAAGAAGTCATAAGTTTAGGTAGAAAGAACAATCAGTGTTAGAGAGAGAATTTATTCACACTCAATAATTTTCAAGGTATAGCATTAAATTTAAGCATAAAAGTTTATCAAAATTGTGAGAAATCATATGATACTATTTTCTTCATTAATCCATCCATAAAAAAAGATACAATCTTATACTTAAAATTTTTTAACTAAACTTTTCATTTTATTCTTAACGACATGCTTTTAATAGTAATAGCATTCTAATGTCAATGTTTTCAAGATTAGAATATTTTAAAAAGTCGATCAAACTCCACCACATAAATTAAAATGGAAATGGAAGGTTTAGAAGGTTAATTGATTATTTCATGCCTAAACAAGGCATTACTTTGATTTGTTTCTTAAAATATAATTGATTTTACAAACTACACTAAGTTTCGTTTAAAATGGAAATGGAAGGTTTAGAAGGTTAATTGATTATTTCATGCCTAAACAAGGCATTAACTTGATTTGTTTCTTAAAATATAATTGATTTTACAAACTACACTAAGTTTCGTTTAAAATGGAAATGGAAGGTTTAGAAGGTTAATTGATTATTTCATGCCTAAACAAGGCATTACTTTGATTTGTTTCTTAAAATATAATTGATTTTACAAACTACACTAAGTTTCGTTACAAGTTGTGCATTTTATATCTTAATAAACAAAATGTTATGCTTTTCTTGTTAGATAATTATAGATGAAAAAATATATGTTCAACTAGACTAATAAAGGTATCTCAACGTTATCAAAGATGTATAACTAAATACTTTCCTATATATGATAAGAAAAAGGTGATATAAGATTGAACGGAGGGAATAAGATCCTGCCTAACATTTTCCCAAGTTCTTTAAAACGTGATATCTAAAGGTGTGATGGGACAGTAACTATTCCTGTATCAACTTATGTAACACTTTTTGACTTGATTTATAACATTAAAAAAAAAGACTTCATATTTATAATTTAAAATACACTTACTTTTTGTGGCTATAAATTAATTCACTAAGAATTTAAAAAGGTTCACAGTTAAGTTAATTTTAATTAAAGAAAATAACTTTATTATATGACGGATTGAAAAGGAAATTATGTCAGTATAAATCTACATAAAGGAATACTAATAAATAACCTTTCCGTTTTCAATGTTTTAAGAATTTTGGGTTCGGACTCCACGCACTGCATTATAGGCTAAACAAAAAGAAAAGAATTGAATTTTGGGTTCCAATTC
Organism: Capsicum pubescens; assembly: GCA_030864215.1. Lineage (NCBI taxonomy): Eukaryota > Viridiplantae > Streptophyta > Magnoliopsida > Solanales > Solanaceae > Capsicum > Capsicum pubescens. The sequence goes on from CM061543.1 coordinate 6,971,937, forward strand.
CAGGAATAAAGTTGAATTTAATAGAAAGCTTTTCACCGTTTCACTTTTTAAAGTATATAAGATTTTTCCACATGAATTTAAATTATTGAGCCACCAAACTTATATACTGGAATCTAACCAGCAAATGAAGGAAAGCCTATGTGGGCAACCTGGAAAATTGATTGCTGATAGTGACATGTTTGTTGATCCAGTAAATATTGTAGGCGAACAAAGTCTAAACGCAACACAACTGATTCATCCACAAATGGGGTCCTTTTTAGCCCCATATTGGTGGACAGTACAATCACAAATCACAATTTCGTTGAATTATAGTAACAATTAATTAAAAATGAACAAAAAAAAAGATAATTTTTTTTTATAGATATCGATTCAGTGAACATACCAGATTTCTTTTTTGGTTCTGTCGTAGTTGGATTTGGATTATTAATTGTGCGAGGCAAGAAGACTCCGGTTCCAGAAGGCCCGTTTATCGAACCGGATCCTACTCCTAGAAATATAGCTCTCATCCCTACTCCACTACTTTGTGCTGGATGATGATGAAGATGATAAGACTTATCTCCACCATGGCCATGTCCACCAAGTGTTTTTTTATTGGTAAAAGTAATACTCTGCATGTTGTTGTTTTCATTCTTGAGTTTCTGTACTGATTCAGTATTTGTCCCCTTGACTCTTTTTCCTCTAGATTTTTTCTGTTTTGCTGTAGTTGGTTGGTCTTTCAAATGGTATACCTACAGATAAAGCAAAAGTCAGCTACTGATATATTGTCAAGTCAGTTAGATAGTAAAGACTTATCAAGAAACAACCCACAAGAGCTTGTTTACTATTGGAATTCGGAAGAATTTTAGTAACTCAGTTAACTAGCTATCAAAATTTTTATTTTATTGGTGAAAGTTCGATTTCCATCTACTCAGCATTTCTACTTATCCCAGCCAGCAATTTTAAGGAAAAAAAGAAAAAGAACTTTTGGAATTCTTACTTGAATTGGTCTCTTCAAATCATCACTAGAGTAAAATACTGTATTAGAATTCTTCATTTGATGATTCACAGATGAGTCTCCACCAGGCTTAACATATGTGCCTAAAGATTCTTGATTATAGTAACATATCTCCATGGAATTGTAATTTGACCAATTTCCAGCCAACCCATTTGGGCTAACAGCCTGATAAAGCAAACCAAATACATTAAAACAATTAACACCAACTGAAAAGGCAAAAACTTGCAATCTTCGGAATTTATAATCAACCTGAACAGTATTTGGAGTAGAGTTCATGACTCTGTTGTCATCAACAACATCATTTTCATCAACAGAAACATCTTCCTCTTCCTCTTCATCGTCGTTAAGCATATAATCAGCCATTTGTCTAGTCAACTGAGCAATAAAATCTTCATCTTCCCCGCTTTCAGTTTCATCAGTCTCCGTCGAACCAAGTTCAGACCCTAAAGGACTGCTTAAACCAGACGAAGACGAGTGTTGTTCTGACCACCCATATGTGCCAAAAATCGAATCATTCCCCCAATTAGCCTTCACTCTCTTCAACCCATCACTGCTCTGTTCCTCAAAATCTTGAACCTTCTTCTTCTTCCGTTCTTCCATGAAAAAACCAGGACTCAGACACATCTTGGGAGGAGGAGGAGGAGCAGGGGAGCTTTTCTCTTCTTTCCCAAGTAACACAGAAGAATAAGACGCCTTCATTATACAAAGAGGGCCGACAACTCGATGCAGTAGAGCTTTCGCTGGTTGGATTTTTTGCTGTTTAAAGACGGAAAAAAAAGGATGTATTATTTGGGAAAGGAGGGAGTTTGGGGGCTGTCAGGTTGAACTTGGTCTTAATATAAGGCTAAGTTAAAGAGGGGGCGCGAGTGTGTGTTAGGGGGTTTAGTGGTTGGACAGTACATTTGCCTGGACACGTTATTCAACTGCCACTTGTTCAGAACTAGTAACCATCAATTAATTTTCAAATTAGGGGTGAAAGTTAAAATATCTAATTATGAATTTTTCTCCGAGTGAGACTTGCTTAAGTGATTGAATACTTTCATCATTAATTAATATTTAGAGGATTTGACAATCATGCTGGATAAGTAAAGGGTTCAAATCATGTCGGAAGTGACGAATCTAAAAATTTTGTGTGCTAAGAATGTTTAAAATTTAGTATACAACGATAACATACTCAAGATATTCCCACAAAGTGAGGTTTGGGAGAGTAAATGCACGCAGTTCATGCTACTATTTCAGGTGAAGGAGAGAAGTTGTTTTCTATAGATTCCAGCTCAGGACAAATAATATTATAACAAGCAAAAAAACATGCAAACAAATAATAAAATGGGGTTAGCATACCACTAGATCATAAAAGACACAAGACACCTACATAGTGATACTATGGACTATTTATTCAAAATCACAAATATCATTAAAACACCACGAACAAGAAACTACAAGACACATGGATAATACTATGACTACTGATTTTAGTATATATCTAAAAAATTGTCTTTTACTAACATATAATATATAATTTTTTAGCAAAGGGTGTTTGAGTGACTGTTTTTGGGTCAATATAGTTACGCCCCTATAGGGTAAATAGAAACATTATTGATCCTCGCAAAAGAGATTAGGAATTTTGCAGAATTCAATAGCTTAGGCGAAAACTTTATATTTTTATTATGAATAAAAATTTTATCTAGAACTCAATAAATAATATTTTTTTTTAAAATATTGAAGCCGTAAATTTAAAATTCTAAATTTGACTCTGTCCAGAATGGCAGATGCCCTTGTGAACCTGTCGTGAAAGAGCTTCTTTTTATGGTTGTGTTGTTGTTGTAGTTTGTTTTCCTAACACAATGGATAGTAGAGAATTACAGATGGGTATGGTTAGAGTGGTTTGTAGTGTCATACCTGTATGGTTGACTGATTGAGTTGGTAACCAATTCCCACTCTCCTAATGTTTTAAAATCAAAGGTCAAGAAAAGAGGAAAAGTGAGAGAAATAAATGTTTCTTTCTTTTTTTGGTTTTGTTTGGCATGGGGGCTAACTTTTGACCAAGACCATGTGTAATGAGAGGAAAAACTATGCAACACATGTTTCTACAAAGAGGTTATGTTTCATGCATGTACTTTGTAGAATTAAAAAAAAAGGAAGATATACATAACATCCTAAAATATAAAAGAAGTTAATGTTATCGATTATTTCAAGACTCATCTTTCAAACTATATTGAATAGTAATTAAAAAATGATAAGTGACTTTAAATTCTTGAATTTTAACTTATTCTCCTTTTCAATTTTATTAAAGATTTAATTTTAGCTTTGCCTCTGTGTTTATTGTTAGATTTAAAGAAAAACACACCACAGGTTCACATAAATCAAGAATACCTATAAAAATAGCTAAATATGCGAGAAGAAAGGTGCGTATCTTTGTCCATCATTGCAACACGTAATCAAAGACGGCATTGCAAAACGTAATCGAAGACGTCATTGCAACATGTAATCGAAGACGAACTAGGCTGAGTCTTCCTCTCCTATGCTTATGAGAATGCATCTTATGTTAAAGTCAGGAGAGGGGACCTAGCTTATGAGAATGCATCTTATGGGACCTAGCTTATGAGAATGTATCTTATGTTAAAGTCAGGAGAGGAACCTAGCCTTATATTATTTATAGGTTTAAAAACCTTAACCTAGTGCACTCCCATTATGGGCTCACAGATCTATAGACACTATTGTCAGCCCACACCATTAACATGAAATGAATATAGGCTCATATGAAATCCACATGAATACACGATCTGTGTCTTGTTCACCAACTTATAACATCAGTCCGTTTTACTTTAACGTAATAAAAAATTAATATTAAATTCACATAAAATAAATAATTCTAACATTTATTTGTGGAACTGTAAAAGTTATTCACCTAGTCAAACGAACATTCATGTTTCGATGATTCTTGGGATCTTAGTGGTCCAATACAGTTTTAACTATCTTTTTAAAATTAGCGCATCAAACGCCACTTTCCGGAACTAACTTATAAGATACGGTTCACATGAATTCTAACATATTTTTGGTCAGTCCATCTTTAAATTTATTAAATTTCTACTGATATCAATTGTAACTAAAATTATTTAATGAGAGTCTTGACGTAACTAGTAAAGTTATTGTCTTGTGATCACAGTAGATCACGTGTTCAAGCCATTATATATTATCGGACTATATACAATAAATTTTTGTAGTGCAACCCTTTTTCATATTCGTATTTAACGAAAATTTTAGAGGACCAAACTCTTCTTTTTATAAATCAAAATACTATTATTACATATATGAATTTAAAACTATTATTAGAACACATACTTTAAATTTTGAATTTGCCTCCCTTACTAAGAAAAGGCCCCTTCAAGCAGTAGTATATTATTTTATTATCGTATTAATAAAAGTTAATGGTGGGAATCACAAACTTTAAAGCTGAAATCCACTAGCATTTGGTGCCTTGGCTAATCACCAGCTGTTGTACTGTCCACAAAGGATTAGTTCAAGCTTTGTTTTAAGAATTAAAACAAGGATTAGTTCGATAATCAAAACTAACCCCCAAAACTAGTCATGTATTTTAAAAACTAATTCTTGTTCGTGCCCATAAGGGTCACAACAAAAGTTAAAAAGTGTTAATGGAAGTTAGTGAAAGCCAATTTCTTTAAACATATTTTGGGAATAACATGCTCATAGATCTAAAAGGAAGCAGAAAAAGAAGACCAACCGACAAAACCAAATGACTCTTATTTAAGGAGTCGGCCGTTAGATCGAAAATGAAACATTTGCCGACGTCGTCCCTGTATATGTAAAGTTAAGGGTGTCAAACGGGCCGGTTTTAACCGGCCCACTAAGGGAAACCGGATCAGTTTGACCTGATCCGGTAAACTCAAGGGCTTTAAGGGCCCGAATTCTGGTCCGATTGGGTTTTGGATTTGGGCCCGGTTAACTCGGACTGAACCCCAACCCGGTTAGGGCCCGTTGGTTAACCAGCCCGGTCCGGATAAGCCCTATTTTTTTTATTTTAAGATTTTGGTAAATTGGGCCAAACTAGCCGTTGGCCCAACGGCTATAACGGCTAGTTTGGGCCCAAATATTAATAAAAAAAACTTTTTTTTATTTAAAATCATTTTTTAACCCCCAAAAAATTTCTATAAATACCCTACACTTTCAAATCATTCTTGACACAATTTTTCATTCTCTCAAGTCTCAAATCTCATTCTCTCTCAAATCTCATTTCTCAATTCTCAAATATTCTATTTATTTAATTTCTAAAGTGCTCACTTTAATTTTTTTAATTTTGCGATTACTAAGTACGAGTGGAAGTTTCTAAAGTCGTAACCTTCGGATACTTCCAAAATTTGGTATTGTCGTTCCATCTCTTACTTTTAATTTTTAATTAGTGTATTAATTGTTGAATATTTATTTTTATTACTTTTTGTGTATTTTGAATATTTTTTAGTTTGATTTATACTATGGATAAATTAAGAAACCTCGGTAAAAGTGTCAAATTTTTTTGTCCCGGAAGTGGTAGTGGTAGCAAAAAGCGAATTACTAGCGGTAGAGGTACTTCAAGTACTAGATATACCCGTGTGTCTTCGCCTCCGGTACCACTTAGTCAACCTTTTGAGGAAGAAATAGGTGTAGGTGCTCACGATATGGATTATTTAGAAGTTTAGGAAAATTACGGTATAGAAGAAGAAAATGAAGTAGATGCGGTTGATTTAGATGAAGATGATGAAAATATTGATGAGACACCCGAAGTAGGAAATGCTAACGTTAGATCCGAATCGGTTAATCTCTCTCTCCGTCCTCCCCGTGCCCCAAGAGCTCGTAAACAAACTAGTGTTGCATGAAATTTTTTTGAACGTATATCAGATACTGAGGTGCAATGCAATATTTGTCAAAAAATATATAAGCATAAAAGAGGAAGCAAGCAAGGGGGTACGGGGACGTTAATGAGACATTTAGCTGAAGACCACGAAAGAGAGTTAAAAATTGCACAAGAATGGACCCAACAACCGGTCACGTAACGAAGAAGTATAATAAATTGAGGGACCGGGAAGAAATAACAAAAATGGTAGTTGTAGGTTGTTTGCCTTTTAGTTTTCCTTCTTCTGATGCTTTTATTCATTATATTCAAGTTATTTATAATCCTATGTTTAATGGTATTCCTAGAAGTACTTGTCGGTCTGATATTTTTAGACTTCATTCACAATATTATTTTTATTTATCTATATTGTTAAAAAATATTCAATGTAGAATATCCCTAACTTCTGATCTTGGTCGTGCTGTAAATAAAAATGATTATTTAACCGTTACTTGTCACTGGATGGATAGTAATTTTGTGATGCAAAAACGTATTCTTGCTTTTTAATATGATGAAGATCGTAAACATACTGGACAATTTATTGTTGACTCGATACATAAAGTTGCAGCATTTTATGATATCGAAAATAAAATCTTATGTATCGCTTTTGATAACGCTTCTAAAAACAAGACTACTATAACAAAGTTGAAATCTAAGCTATCATCGCCGTTACCTAAAAAATTTCATCTTAAGTGTGCATGTCATTTATATAACTTAATTGTAAAAGATGGTCTTGAGTTTTTTGAGATTTATATTGAAAAAATCCATCTTGCTGTTGGTTTTATACAAGGAAATAATCGTAGATCGAGAATTAAAGAATTTAAAGTTAAATGCCAAGAAAATGGACTTGCACCGATATTGATGCCTGAGGAAATTGATATTAGATGGAATTCTACGTATGATTTTTTAAAAACTTGTTATAAATATAGAGTTCATATTACATTAGCTTTTAACCAACATTGTGGTTCATTTGTTGATTCTGCCGATTGCATGCTACTTGATTCTGATTGGGTTGTAATTAATGATCTTGTTAAGTTTTTGGAAAAAATTTATGTAGCTACGGTTGAATTTTTCGGTGCTTATTATCCTACTTTTTGTAATATTTTGAGATATATAACCGATATTTCTGGTTTGCTCAAAGAACATAAAAATAAAGAAGGTTATGAAAATGTTGTTGGTGCCATGTTTACTAAATTTAAAAAATATTTTTTCCCGATTCCCCCTATTTTCTTGGTTGGTGCTATGCTAAATCCGTGCATTAAATACCATACTATGTGCCACTTTAGTACTTTTATTTATCGCAACTTAGAAATAAATACTAACAATGATTCTAAACAAGTACAACCTGATTTGTGGACGGCTACGTCTGATGCGAATGCTTACATAGATAAATTATATAACCACTATGCCGATTTAGTTGATTTAGCTGTACCGACACATATCAGTCCAACTGTCGCTCCTCATTCTCCCGAGGTGCCATCATTTTCTAAAAGGCCGGCACATTGTGGTTTTCCTGATTCCTTTTATGATTTACCCCGGTGGAAAGTGTTGACGAGGGAGCTTACACATCAACTTATCGGGAAGAGCTTAAATATTATCTTCGGTCGCCGCCAGAGGATTGCAGATGACGGATCAACACGTTGGATTGGTGGAGGAATAATGAATCACAATATCCTGTGCTTTCAAGATTAGCTAGAGATATCTTGAACGTTCCAATGTCAACCGTTGCATCAGAGAGCGCCTTTAGTCAGGGATGACAACAACTTGGAGACAACCGACACTCATTGGGAAGCAATGCAATGAATGTTCTAGTTTGCCTCAGAGATTGGATTAGAGCAGAAAGAAGAAATCAAGGAATGAAACCGGAGCCGAATGACGAGCAAAAACTTGAAGAAATTATGACTTCGCGGGAAAACTCAGCAGAATCAAGTCCAATGCATGGGTTAGCCCCCGTTGACTTTGACTATCCTATGCAAGTTCCCGTTAATATTAACATGGATGAGTTGGAAAAAATGATGCATAATTTGTAAATTTTTTATTCATGTAAATTATAAATTTTGGATCATTTTGCAATCAATAAAATTCAACATTCATTAATTAACTATCAAGTATTATTAATTTATTATATTAAGTAGTATATGTTTTGTATATTATTGTATATATCTTCTATACACATGTATATTTAACGTATATATTTAATGTATCCAAGTGTATATGTTTTACAAATTAGTATATAACTATATATATATATATACATATTGTAGTATATATAAATGTATATTGTAGAATAGTATATATTTTATTTAAAGTAGTACATATATATTGAATGGTGTGTATATATCTTCTATAGACGTATATATTTAACGTATACATGTGTATATGTTTTATAAATTAGTATAATATAACTATCTATATATTGTAATACATATATATTGTAGTATATAGTTTATTTAATTTTAAAGTAGTACATATATATTGAATGGTGTGTATATATCTTCTATAGACGTGTATATTTAACGTATACATGTGTATATGTTTTATAAATTAGTATGTAAGTATATATATATTGTAGTATATATATATATATACTTTATTTAAAGTAGTACATATATATTGAATGGTGCGTATATATGTGTATATATTATATCTTCTATAGACTTATATCTTTAACGTATACAAGTGTATATATTTTATAAATTAGTATATAAGTATATATATATATATATAGTAGTAAATATATATATATATATTGTAGTATATACTTTATTTAAAGTAGTACATATATATTGAATGGTGAGTATATATGTGTATATATCTTCTATAGACGTATATCTTTAACGTATACAAGTGTATATGTTCTATAAATTAGTATGTAACTATATATATATATATACATATTGTTGTATATATGTAATACCCCGCATGTTTCTAAGCTAGGAAGTGAATAAGTATTCCTACGTATGAAATCTCCTATCTTGTGATTCATACTTGCGTACATGACTTACAATGAATATCCTAGTGATAGGATAGCTTATGATGCATTAAGCATGTTCATATGAGTCACTTAAGGTAATACAAGCTAAGAGTTTTTAAATCCATCAATTTTTAGTGTTCGAGTTTGCAAGGGTCATCTTTGAACGAGTATAACTTGATGTTAATGTGATATTTTGGCTGATTTAGACCCACCAAATTGTAGAGAATCGAATTAGCTTTCCAACGATACCAATTTCGCCTTAATCCAATACCCGAGCGAAAAGTTATGCCCATTTTCGTGAGAGACAGTAAGCATAGGCGATTGGTTAGGCGCCGCCCAACCTAGCTTAGGCAATCACTTGGGCGCCGCCTAAGTCAGTTCCAGGTGCCAAAAACACTTCGTTTTGAGTTATTTTAAGGGTAATTAAGTCTTTTAACACTCCTTACACGTTCCTAAACTTAACCCTACGAAATATATAGCTTCTAAACATATTACAACCCTATTATCATCTCAAAGCTCATCATCCAAGAGCACTAAGAGAGAAAAACAACTAGGGTTGCATAACTAAGCTTGAAGATCCGATTTCAAGGAAATTCCTCTGTCACACCCCTCTTTTACGTACTCAAAATTCGTTTTAAAGTTCGAAAGGGTTTTATTATTTAAGTGACAAGAATGAAAATTTGTTTCGGAAAAAGGATTATTTGCATTTTTATTCAGAGTCGCCACTTGGCATAATCCGGTGTGCCAAGTCACCTTTAGAAAATCCTTTTCGAAACCATTTGACTCTTAAACTGGTTTTGCGAACAGAGATTCCGGTTAAGGAATTCTGTTGACCAAGGGGAAGGTGTTAGGCACCCCTAGATCCCGTGGTTTGACCACAGTCGCTTGGTGGAGGGTATCGACTAATTTGGCATTACAAATGTATAAACCATACAAAAAAACACATAAAAACAATCCATCAAACACATGAAACAAAACAAATCCAAAATTAGTGTCCAGTCCAATTATACAGTCCCGAAATAGAAATACTGAAATAACCTACACTAGTCCTAAACTATGCTTTACCCGATGCCTCGGGCCTTGATCACGATCATCCTTAGCGTACAAAATTCTTCGGGGCATCCCCCGGTGAGTAAATACAAATTACCTCGGGGCATTCCCCGGTTAAATAAATACACTTTCCAAATACGATAAACAAGACATTCAACAAATATTCCAATCATTTCAACACTACACTAATCCTAAACTTGCTTACCCGAGCTTACTATTTGCCTACCCGCTCGACGACATATCGCATTCAACATCAACAATGTATCAAAAATATCATAATATTCACTTTTATCAAAATATGTGATCAACGAGTCCATATCAAAATAACAAACTATCACCAAACAAGACAACATACATTCATCACCAACAAGCATCAAAACAACACACGAACATCCAAATCGAAATACGAAACATCCCAAATAATAAAAATAGAAAAGAGAAAGTGTAGAGTTGGACCTCGATTGAAGCTTTTCTTGTGCCAAAATATGTGATCAAAAGACAAAGCCGGATCCAAAACTCTCGATTTGAACCTTGATAACCAACAACTCCAAACTCGATATTGAATTCAACCGGACAGATTGGAAAACAACGACAAAGCCTCCCGATGAATGACCCACAAACCCAAATAGAACTCAAAAACAACCCAAGATCTCAAATTCGAAACCCCAAACCATCGATTTCCAACTAACCTTGCACGAACCAAACCAACTCGGATGGATTTAAAACCCTAAGAAATAAGAAATATGAAAAGAACCGAGACTGAAATTATGAAAAATCGAGAAGACCCATAAGCGAGATCTCATCGGAATCGATGGAAAAACGGGTTCGGTCGGCGGCTGGATGTTGACCGGTGCCTGCTGCCGTCGCCGGAGAGAGGTCGGGTCGGGTCGGCTGCTGGAGGAGCAACTCGTGTTGGTTTGCTGGATGTTGACCGGTGGACGGCTGAAGGCAAGGGACGGAGGACTGTTTCACCGGCGAACGGAGGGAAGCGAACTGCTTCGCCGGCGAACGGAGGCTTTCTCTGGTTTGTGGGGCGGGACGTTGGTTTCGAAGGGAGGAAGACGGTGACGACGGCGTTATTGCCGCCGTCGTTGGTCGGACGGAGAGGCGTCGAACGGTGGCTTAGTTTTTTTTGGAGAGAGAGAGAGTCTAGAGAGAAAGTGGAGCTGATTTTTTTTTGTATATGCCAAGGTCCCTTTTTTTTGGTTACTGTTCCTCCCTTTTTTTGTGAGAGTATGTGTGTATATATTGAGGTGAGGGTGGGGTAGTGGTGAGGTAGGTGGGGTTACGTGGGGTAGGGGGTAGGGTGTGAGGTGTTTCTTTTTGGTTGGATGGGATAAGAATTAGGTGTTTTTTTTTATTGGGTGGGTTGTTAGAATATTAGGATAAAACAAAATTAGTTAGGGGTTGTTATTTTTGTCATTTTGTGGAGGGGATTATCACACGGGTGAGGGTACACGGTAGGATAGGGTAAACAATAGGTAAAAACAATATCGGGGAGGGACGAAATTAGGTGTCTACACCATGCCCCCTTTGAATGTAAACACGGAGTGTTTTCAGGCAAAGAATTAGACAGAGAGACCAAATTTTGACCCGACCAATATTCAAAGAAAGAAACAGAAAGAAGAAGGACAACCGAGTCTTGACTTAAGACATCCTTCCTACCCAAATTACGAGAGAATCATGTCATGGGTATTTCAAAGGATTGGAAGAGGTGGACTATACTGAGTTGGAGAGTCGAGTGAGGTTCCGTCGAGGTTCCGGTCTGCGGCTCTGGTATTACATCAAAATGAAAATTACAAGTTAAAACATAAATGAAATTACAAAAATCCTATCTATACAGCTTCTGTTGGTTCTTGACTTGACTTTCATTACCTTATTCTTCAGGCGGGCTCCTGACTTGCAATTTCTTTCAACTTGTTGCTTGGCTTTCAATTGCTTCGCTTTGTTGCTTGACTTTTCGTTTCTTCACCCTATTCTCCAGGTGGGCTCCTGACTTGCTATTTCATCACCCTGTTCTTCAGGCGGGATCCTGACTTGCTATTTCATCACCCTGTTCTTCAGGCAGGCTCCTGACTTTCTAGTTCATCACCCTGTTCTTCAGGCGGGCTCCTGAAATCCAAAATTAAAACTAGAACGAAAATTATCCTAAACCAAGATTATAGTAAAGTAGTATTTCATTTTTGAAAGCGTTGTCCCATTTTTCAGGAGGGTCCTGAACAGAAAGTAAAATCCCATTTTTCAGGAGGGTCCTGAGCATAAAGTAAAATCCCATTTTTCAGGAGGGACCTGAACATAAAGTAAAATACCATTTTTCAGGAGGGTCCTGAACAAAAGTAAAATCCCATTCTTCAGGAGGGTACATAAAGTAAAATTCCATTTTTCAGGAGGGTCCTGAACAAAAGTAAAATCCCATTCTTCAGGAGGGTCCTGAACATAAGGTAAAATTCCATTTTTCAGGAGGGTCCTGAACAAAAAGTAAAATTCCATTCTTCAGGAGGGTCCTGAACATAAGGTAAAATCCCATTTTTCAGGAGGGTCCTGAGCATAAAGTAAAATCCCATTTTTCAGGAGGGTCCTGAACATAAAGTAAAATACCATTTTTCAGGAGGGTCCTGAACAAAAGTAAAATCCCATTCTTCAGGAGGGTCCTGAACATAAAGTAAAATCCCATTTTTCAGGAGGGTCCTGAACATAAAGTAAAATCACATTTTTCAGGAGAGTCCTGAACAAAAGTAAAATCCCATTCTTCAGGAGGGTCCTGAACATAAGGTAAAATCCTATTTTTCAAGAGGGTCCTGAACATAAAGTAAAATCCCATTTTTCTGGAGGGTCCTGAACATAAAGTAAAATACCATTTTTCAGGAGGGTCCTGAACAAAAGTAAAATCCCATTCTTCAAGAGGGTCCTGAACATAAAGTAAAATCCCATTTTTCAGGAGGGTCCTGAACATAAAGTAAAATCCCATTTTTCAGGAGGGTCCTGAACAGAAAGTAAAATCCCATTCTTCAGGAGGGTCCTGAACATAAGGTAAAATCTCATTTTTCAGGAGGGTCCTGAACAGAAAGTAAAATCTCATTCTTCAGGAGGGTCCTGAACATAAGGTAAAATCCCATTTTTCAAGAGGGTCCTGAAAAGAAAGTAAAATCTCATTTTTCAGGAGGGTCCTGAACATAAAGTAAAATCCCCACGGATGTGGACTTCCAATAGTAGCTGAATTAAGTGAAGCGAATTTGCCCCCGTTTCAACAAAGAAAATTTTTCAGTTAAAAACTTAGTGGTGGCTTGTAACTCTTGGCTTCTCAGGTATCTGCCCCAGCATTCGTTCCTTTCATCTTTCTTCCAAATCACTAACACTCGCCCTGTCTTGCCGCATCATTGACCCGGATCCATATTGAGGGAAATGAGTTCTGACTCGAACAATGGGTTTCTATTTTACCATGCCTCTGAGGTGCACCCTTTTCCCAAATCTGAATATTTCCACGAATCCAACATCCTGTCGGTTGATAGACTTCCTTTGTTTCATGTTGAATTATGATCATATTTCTTTCTTGTGCTGTTCCTTGGCTTTTCCTCGTATAATTGGAAAGACTGATAGTAAATTTTGAAATTCCTTCTCGCTTGTGTTGACACAGACTTGACTTAAAATGTAAAGAAATGATAGTGACTTTTATCTTGGGCTTTATCTTCTCTCATTCCTTCCTGGCTCAATGACATTGCTTTCAAAGACTCCGCTACATTCACCGATTTCTCCTCAATGGTCTGTATCTTGACAATAGGCTTATAACCCCTCGAAGACTCTTTCCCATCATATATCAACTCTAACATATTGGCTTCAGCATGGGTTGGCAGCGGATTCTGGTTAATGTTTGGACCCTCCGAGGCCTGGACCAGCATCTGATTTGTGTCAATTAAATCTTGGACAACTCTCTTTAAATGCCAGCATTTCTCAATATCATGGCCTGGCATATCAGAACAGTATGCACACCTTAAAGAATAATCGAGATTCCTTGGTGGTGGATTTGAAAGCCTTCCTTGAATAGGGCTTAAAACCTTCAACTTTCTCAACCTATCAAACAAGCTAGCATATGACTCCCCAAGAGGTGTGACTTGATTTTTGACCGCCTTCTCCTTCTTATACTCGGGCCTAGGCTTAAAACTGGGTCTGGAGGGGTTTTGGTAATTTGGTGGAGCGAATGAGCAATTTTGTGGATCTTGCGTGCGCCACTACGGGTAAAAAGGGGTTTGGGCATATGGCTGTGCGCTATATATTGGGTACGGGGGTGGTGGAATGAAATATAAAGGGTTTTATGGAGGGTAGTAATGGTGAGGAGGAATATATGGAGCTTGGGCGTAGACTTGGGCTTGTGATTGGGGATAGGGGCGAGGTGGTCTTTTGGGATAGGAATGAGTTCCAGCTACAACAGTCGCCACGTCCTCTTTCTTCCTTTTACCTCCAAATGCTCCAGATCCACCTTGAATCGCTTGTGTGGTGGCTTTTAATGCAGCAAAACTCACTATTCGACTGGTCTTAATCCCATCATCTATCATCTCCCCTATTTTGAGGACTTTCATAAAAGACTTTCCCATTGCCGGAAGTAAATGTTGAAAATAAGTCTCATCCTGCTCCTGAATGAAAACTTCTACCAACTTACTTTCTTTCATTGGAGGCTTTACCCTGGAAGCCTGTTCACGCTACCTTATTGCGTATTCCCTAAAACCTTCAGTGCTCTTTTTCTTCATGTTGACCAAGGATTTTTCGTCCGAAATTAAGTCGATGTTGTACTGAAAATGTTGAACAAATTCAGAAGACAAATCATCCCAGTTGTTCCATTTATCGATATCTCGATCGATGAACCCTTCTGAGGCCAGATCTGAAAGACTCTCGCCAAAGAAGGCCATGAGCAGTTCTTCCTTTCCTCCTGCAGCCCTCAACTGGTTGCAATAACGTCTCAAGTGTTCAACGGGATCACCGTGCCTTGCGTACTTCTCGAACTTAGGCATCTTAAAACCGGGGGGCAGGTTGATGTCTGGGAACATGCACAGATCTTTATAGGAAACACTTCTATAATCTCTGATTCCTTGGAAACTCCTCATAACTTGTTCTAAACTTTTCAATTTCCGGGCTATGATATCCTGTTCCTCTGCTGCGACAGGTTTCTCCGTATCAAATGGAAATGCAGGCGGTTGAGTGTACCCATACGGTTCATTCATTTGCAAAGTAGGCTCCGGGGCATAATACTGATTATCTGGAACCTTCAGTACTGGCTCACTGGCAGACCTAGGAAGCCTTATTCCGAGACGCACAACATATATGGGATTTTTTTGTGGCGGCGGAGCCACGAATACCGGTGTGGTCGGTGGCTCTGGCTGAGCAGCGGGTCTTGATTGGGGAGCTGCCAAGGGCACACCAGAACTGTCAGGATAATAATGTTGCGGAGTAAATCTTGGTGCATACTCAGGTGACTCAGTAGGAGCAGAGAATTGGGCCTGAGAGAGTGGTGGGCAGTTAGAGATATTCCCAAGACCTTCAGGGAGCGGAGGAGGAGGCATTCCGCTGGCCCATGCCCGGTGTAAATCTATCAATTGTTGTTGAGCCTTACTACCTCATCATTGTGTTCAGAACTTTCTTCCCTGTGATCCTGATCCGGGTCAACGAGCGAATTTTCAATCTCCCTGCTAGCCATGACGAGCTTTGCTTTGGATTTGGTGAAGTATGGGTGACTAGCCAGAGTGCTGCAAACCTACCACTGCTATCTGAAAGAACATGCTCATCAAAGATGACATCCGTTAGGATTAGGGCACACAACAAGCATGGGAATCACATTGGTAAAATTGCCCTAAATTCATGTTCATTTTTACTAGCTTTCGAGGGTAGCGAGGTCATTTTAACATCATCCCGATTTTATCTACACTTATTTTTATCTACACCTATTATTATTATTATTTTTTATTTTTTTCTCTTTTTTTTTCTCTTTTTTTTCGTATCAATCTCTGTTCTTTTTCTCATGTTATCTACCTTTATTTTATCATTCTTTATGGCTTTTGTTTTTCCTTAAAAGAGGAAAAATAATGAAAAACAACGAAACAAAATGATTAGATCGAACCCAAAAGTAGGTTGCCTACGTATCATGTTGTACATGAATCAGATCTTGCGTAGTTCGGGCAGCTTATGCATAAACATCACACAATTGAAGGTTTTTTTTTTCTTTTTTTTTCATGAATAACGTAAACGAGTAAACAAAAGAAAGACGTAACATCCTAACATTTCGATGAAAGACAGCAAAACATACAACGAATTTAGGACCACTTTAAAACTAAACAACAAATACAAAACAACATTCTAAGCCCCTAACGACATGCGTGCAATAAAGACCCGAATATCAAAACCAATTTGACTCCGACTTAACACAGACACCAACCTACAATGACAGAAACATAAAAGACTCAAAACTACATAAAGATAAGACCTGCTATTTCAAACTGGTGCTCTGTGTGACGTCCCCGGCTGAAATGAACCCATCTGTGAAGTCCCCACTTTTCCACTCAGACTTTGCAACATATCCTGCAACGACGTTTTGATACTCGGAAACAAATTTCTTGCCCGCATCCCCGCCTCTTGTAGAGTACACCCGCAAAGGTTTCTCTGATACCCATCCACAGGTGTGATCAAACGTGACAACTGAACTCTCAAAAACTCCACCTTGGCACCCGGATCTTCCTGCTCATCATCCTCTACCATGATTGCTTCCCGTATTCTCCCTCTAAGTTGGGATGGTAAGGGTCTACTAATGCCACGGGGCAGAGATTGTAGCCAGATTTCATAGTTTTGAGTGCATCCTAGATTTTCCTCGAGAGTATCGACACCTAGCTTTATCGCGTTATTCCAGAATTTCTCATATTTGCTTTCCCCCACGGCTTGGTCTTTAAAGTACTCTACATCCTTTAGAAGGTCTATTATTGGGGGGACGTCTTGCATCCTACCCAACTGACGCATCACCCTTCTTGGACTGTAAGGCCTAGTGCAATTAAGTCCTATCAAAACTAGAAAGAGTTGCATTTGGGACCCAATCAAGATTTTCTTAGGACGAAACCACATATAGCACCAAAGAATGTTGTTCGGAGTTCTTGATTCGAGAAATTCGATCCAAGAATTGACTCCAATAGGAAAAGAAAATTTGTCAAAATGCGTTCTTTCTTGCATGGCTTGCACTCGTTCATTCAGATAACGGTCGATCACATCTTCTCTAATCAAAGAAGGCGTATGCAAGTGCTCCATCATCCATAACTGTAATATCAGATTACTCCCCTTAAAAAATCGTACCCCTCCTTTCACTTCAGTTAAAACCTTATATATTTCTATTAAGATCATTGGTACACTGGTGACCTCATCTTTTTTCTTGAATAAAGCTATCACCACTGATTGTAGACGAGTATTGATACACCTCTCATCTAACGGGAACACTAAGATATCCAACAAAGCCAGACAAAAAACCTCAAGACGACGTTGTTCCCAGATTTTTTTGGTAGTACAAAATTCATCCCAACAGCAGTCAAAACCCTCTAAAGACCCAAATCTAGCAAACAAATAGTCCAAAGAAATCCAAGATTGTTTGAGACATCCCAGATGTTTGTTATCTTTTAATCCACAGAGTCGAAGGAATTTCTCACTAGTATGATTACGGGCTAAAATCATCTGTTGACCCATGTAAGTCAACCGAAACAAACGAGACACTTCTGCCAAGGTAGGCATCAATTCACAACTTTCGAACCTAAACACCAAATTATTTGGATCCCAGAAAGTCAACGCAGCTTCTATTAGATCCGGACGAGGCGTGAGATCCATAAGTGCTACAAGATTGCCTAACACTTTCCTCACTTCGTGTTTTTCAGAGTAATTGAACGTACCCCACCACTTGATCAACTTTTTGGGTACCTTGACAACCATAAGGACTCTAGACTTTGTGGACAAATCCATCCTGTAGTAGCAGATAAGAAATTATCTCAAAATTTGATAAGAGCAAAAGGTTCCCAACCAATGGGAATTTGATGCGGACATACGTCGATGGGAAAGACTGCTTCATGACTCTAAATCGCCGAACAGTAACGCTGAATAAAATCAGCTTACTTGGCTAACAACTCTAGGTTACGGAGTAAAAGACCTAGCCTAAGACTAAGATGAAGGCCAAAATAAAGGTTACCGGACCCACCGAGGGTTGCCTACGTATTCCGCCCCGAGGGATGGGAATCAGGTATGCGTAGTTCGTCCAGATTGGACAATTAACGATTAACTAATAAATTGACCCTAACTTAAGAGCCACAACAAAAAAAAACGAATAAAAACTTTTTGGATTTTCAATTAGACACTTTAACTAAGACTGACACCATTAATTATGGATTATTTTTTTTTGGTATTTTTGCTTTGACAAATAAGTAGAAAAGGCAAACAAAAAATCTTTTTTTTTTCTTTTTCTTTTTTTGAATTTACGGTACTTTGAGAAGACAAATGCAAAAATGTAAAAAAGATCTTTTTGAGTTTTTGGATCGTGAAGAACAAAAGCCATAAAGAATTCTAAAATAAACTACGACATTCCTTTTGATTCATTATTTTTGACTCGCTTTCTATATATATATATATAAATATATATATTTTTTTTAAATCAGTCCGTCAAATGACCACGTTACCCTCAAATATGCAACAGTTAACACGTAGGGATGCTTTAAAGGTGAGTCTCCTACAAAGGACCGTGTAGGCCCCGCTAGATCTCAATATGATGCACATAAGAATGACCTAAAGGCTGACCTACGTTGTGGTTTACTAACAAGGTCGTTCGGGGGAGCATATGGTTGATAGTGGTTGCTTTGCTTTCCACCTACTCCATACATCCAACGGCTCCCCCCTAAAATAAAGGTGACTCAACTAGAGTTCGTGCGCACGACGTGCGCTCCGAGACTTGTAGCAGAACGAATGACTCGGGTTATGCACATGATGTCAGATATAAAAGCGGTAACACATAGGATAAATACTATAAACAAAGAGCACGAAAATACACAAAAGTGAAAACACAAACAAAAATTACGAACAAAAATTACAAACAACGCTTATACACTCGTAATGCTAAACAAAGCCGATACGACTACAAAAAAGCTCGGATTCTGAAAACTCCCCAGCAGAGTCGCCAGAGCTGTCACACCCCTCTTTTACGTACTCAAAATTCGTTTTAAAGTTCGAAAGAGTTTTATTATTTAAGTGACAAGAATGAAAATTTGTTTCGGAAAAAGAATTATTTGCATTTTTATTCAGAGTCTCCAAGGGCCTTGATCACGATCATCCTTAGCGTACAAAATTCTTCGGGGCATCCCCCGGTGAGTAAATACAAATTACCTCGGGGCATTCCCCGGTTAAATAAATACACTTTCCAAATACGATAAACAAGACATTCAACAAATATTCCAATCATTCCAACACTACACCAATCCTAAACTTGCTTACCCGAGCTTACTATTTGCCTACCCGCTCGACGACATATCGCATTCAACATCAACAATGTATCAAAAATATCATAATATTCACTTTTATCAATTTTTCGATTCCCGTCCCCAAATTTTATTTTAATACTAAATTTTCACAACTCATCATTTCTATTTCAGCGACCCACAATCACTTTCAACAAAATTAAACAACGAGTCCATATCAAAATAACAAACTATCACCAAACAAGACAACATACATTCATCACCAACAAGCATCAAAACAACACACAAACATCCAAATCGAAATACGAAACATCCCAAATAATAAAAATAGATAAGAGAAAGTGTAGAGTTGGACCTCGATTGAAGCTTTTATTGTGCCAAAATATGTGATCAAAAGACAAAGCTGGATCCAAAACTCTCGATTTGAACCTTGATAACCAACAACTCCAAACTCGATATTGAATTCAACCGGACAGATTGGAAAACAACGACAAAGCCTCACGATGAATGACCCACAAACCCAAATAGAACTCAAAAACAACCCAAGATCTCAAATTCGAAACCCCAAACCATCGATTTCCAACTAACCTTGCACGAACCAAACCAACTCGAATGGATTTAAAACCCTAAGAAATAAGAAATATCGAAAGAACCGAGACTGAAATTATGAAAAATCGAGAAGACCCATAAGCGAGATCTCATCGGAATCGATGGAAAAATGGGTTGGGTCGGCGGCTGGATGTTGACCGGTACCTGTTGCCGTCTCCGGAGAGAGGTCGGGTCGGGTCGGCTGCTGGAGAAGCAGCTCGTGTTGGTTTACTGGATGTTGACCGGTGGACGGCTGACGGCAAGGGACGGAGGACTGTTTCGCCGGCGAACGGAGAGAGGCGGACTGCTTCACCGGCGAACGGAGGCTTTCTCTGGTTTGTGGGGCGGGACGTTGGTTTCGAAGGGAGGAAGACGGTGATGACGGCGTTATTGCCACGGTAGTTGGTCGGACGAAGAGGCGGCGAATGGTGGTTTAATTTTTTTTGGAGAGAGAGAGAGTCTAGAGAGAAGGTGGAGTTGATTTTTTTTTTGTATATGCCAAGGTCCCTTTTTTTTTGTTACTGTTCCTCCCTTTTTTTGTGAGAGTATGTGTGTATATATTGAGGTGAGGGTAGGGTAGTGGTGAGGTAGGTAGGGTTACGTGGGGTATGGGGTAGGATGTGAGGTGTTTCTTTTTGGTTGGATGGGATAAGGATTAGGTGTTGTTTTTTTTATTGGGTGGGTTGTTAGAATATTAGAATAAAACAAAATTAGTTAGGGGTTGTTATTTTTGTCATTTTGTGGTGGGATTATCACACGGGTGAGGGTACACGGTAGGATAGGGTAAACAATAGGTAAAAACAATATCGGGGAGGGACGAAATTAGGTGTCTACATCCTCCGTCAATCATCAAGAATCTTCCTTCTAAGGTATGCGTGAGTTGATTCATGGACTCCTTTCGTCCATGAAGCTCAAGAACCATCTTCTAAATTATGTATTATGATGTTTATGTTGTTGGTGGTTGATGTTCATGTAGTTGGAGTTTGATGATGCCTAAGATGGGATCTTTGTATATTTTGTGTGAGGGTATGGTGGTATTTAACATATAAACATGTGAAATTGGTGGTTGAGTGTTTGAAATATTGATGAATCCACCTATGCCTAAGATGTGCATGTAAGGTGTTTGTGAAAATACCTAAGGGAATAGAAATCATGCTTTTATGACATAATAAGTCCTAAGTGACTATTCCATGTTCTAAGTTTATGTTCAACGTGATCCCCATGCTATTGTCTTGAATTGAAGAAGTTGTATGAGATGCTCATGATATTGTTGTGATATGGAATGACCATGTTATTGAAGTCATGCAAGTATATAGATGTTGTGTGCATTCCCGATCATGTGATAGTTTGTTGAGAATCATTCTTATTATGAAATCCTTACTTATGATATTGTGAATTGTGGACTCAAATCTTGTGATCAAGTCATGTCATGTGTGTCAGTTTCCTCCTATCGAGTCCTGGGGGTACTTGTACCCGAAAACTATAGCTGTGTGCCTAGAGCCAAGTCATGTTTCACGATATCCGAACTCAAGCTATGATTCCATAGACTTCAGTCAGTCATGTGACTCAGGAAAACCTCATGATCTTAGTCAGTTGACAGATATCAGTAACATTCCGCCAGTCAACGGAATTCAGTAAGATTAAGTCATGTACAGTCAGTTATTCACGTCCAGTCCCTCCAGATGGGAATAGAGGTTAGCACCGAGTGAACCCAAGGATGGGAACTCACCCGCCAGTTCAGGGTGTGATTCTTAGTAGTCATCCTTGTGTTCTAGAACTACGTAGCCAGCGTAGGTTGAGATATCTTAACCCGTCAGACTAGGGTTGATGAGGTGGCTTAACCCGTCAGTTTAGGATTCCCACCGTTCTCATTAAGAACCCGCCAGATAAGGGTCACTCACAGGATGTCTTTACCCGTGGCACGGTATTGACACCCCTCCAGTCGGGGCAGAGATTGGACCCCAGCTTAGCCATAACAAGCATACCTGGGGCATGTCGGTTAAACACTACTTCCCACGGTTTCAGTATCAGTCTCAGTAAAAGAACTCAGGGCGTTCTTCAGATTTTAGTATATACAGGACTATCAGATACAGTCGTCCATGTTATCAGTTTCAGTATCAGTCATGACATTTATCAGTAAACCATGTATTAGCTTACAGGTCATGCTATCACGTATTCACGGTCCCAGTTTCTATATATGTGTGTTTGCACTCCCACGTTCATATTAGTCAGTGTTGTTCATGCATGAAACCCTTTACGTTCAGCCTACCTTCCTCGTATACTTAGTACTCCAGTTGTACTGACGCATTTGCGCTATGGTGTTTTCTTTTCATGTTACACCATAGGTTCCGAGACACGAGCTCCAGCCCAGCAATAGCGGTAGCATTCCAGTCGTAGAGACACTGTGAGTCCTCATTGATTCGAGGACAATATGATTTGATACATTTATTTATTTCTTCAGTTCAGTTTTACGGAGTTAGTTGGAGACATGTTCCTTCAACTCCTTATTCAGATAGTTTAGAGGCTTTCAGATTTATGTTCAGATTTACGTTCGGACTTAGCTTTCAGATTGAGTTGTTTTGGGTATTTTCACCCACATGGTTTTATTCAGTTGAACCTTATGGCCTTACAGTTCTATGTATTCCGCATTATTATATCATGATTTGCAGTATACAGGTACAAATATCAGTCATGGGTTAGCTTGTGGTCCCTCGGGGTCATGAGCACCGTGTAGCATTTCGGTTCAGCGAATCGGGGTATTACTGTCACGCCCCAAATCCCATTGGAGCGGACTGGCACCCGTAGCCAAGGAGGCCCGGGAGAACCCGTTCATAACCTATACTTTCACACTTACATTACTTATGAAAATTAGAAATTTGGGCAGCACTTCGTTGTAAATAGAAGAAAACAGTACCTGTATCAGCCCAACAGACACGCATATATATATATATAAACAGTAATTGGCCGTCAGAGCCATCACGTCTATCAACCAAACACTCCTATGGCTGTACAATATGTCTACAAAAGCCTCTACATAGATACACAACTGAGTTAGGGTCGGGACAAACTCCCGCCCACAAAAGACTTTTATACAAATACCAAAAGTACATATAGAAACGACTTGGGATGCCCCGAAACAACTGGAGCTCACCACTATCAACAGAATGTCCTGGCTCTTACTGCGGAGATGTATGACCTGAAGTACCCGTTCCTGCAGGCATGAATACAGGTCCCCCGTGAGGGACGTCAGTACGGAAATATGTACTGAGTATGTAAGGCAGTGAGTATCAAGATGAGATACAAAAGATCAACAGAACCCAGATACCAGTGAATAAACAGTATGAGTAGACCACACTTAAAAGAGCTGATGGGATACCTGCACATTACTTTCATATCATTACTTCCCGTATTCCTTATCAATACATAACATATGTCATACAATGGCCAACTGATCAGTGGTACTAATACAATACATCAGGGACCACCCCTGGTATAGCATATATACATAATCTTTATAATACAATGGCAAACTGATCAGTGGTACTAATACAATACATCATATCATCAATTTAAAATAAAGACATTCCATTTCTTAATTCAATTAATCTTTGAGATTGGTTACTTTGTGGTCACACCTTATGGAACTTGAAACCATGATACCTCAATAGGAAAAACATGTAAATAGGTAATCAATATCATGAAAATGAAGTAGAGAATCATGGATACCTCATTAAACCATTTCGGAGTCAACAATAGTATATGGACATTTTTTTGACTAGCCGGACATCTTAAAAGTGAAAACAAGTTCAATTGGTAGTGTCGAAGATCATATGATGTTATTATGTGTCATGTGTCGTAGGACAATGTTGGAAGCTTACTTGAGAGTGCCATGGGTCATTATTCATGCCAAAGATTAGATAGAGTATGTCTTACATACCTTGATATAACCACTTCAATACAAGTCCAACTTGACTTCCCGTACTCGTCGAACACTTATCTACAATAAGTCATTTGTGGCAAACTAGTATTAGCAACCAAACCTTACCATTTAGGTATTAACTTCACCAAATAATGTCTAGGAAGTAATCCTTTAACTCATCAATAAGAGTGCTACATAAATCCTCTTATACTCTTATTACATTCACATATCATGCATTTTCATGCAATATCCCTCAACATCACTCTTAGCCTTTATTTCCCCTCTTAATCACCATCCAATACCAACATGATCACTAGGCATACATAACCACCATCCGCTACCACATTCGCTTTCCCTGGATGATACAAGATATCAACATCGTAATCTTTCAATAATTCAAGCCATCTCCGCTGCCTCAAGTTTAGATCTTTCTGACTGAAGATATATTGCAGGCTCTTATGATCGGTATATATGTCAACATGAACCCCATATAAGTAGTGGCGCCATATCTTCAAAGCAAATACAACTGCAGCTAGCTCAAGATCATGCGTGGGATAATTCCTCTCATGTGGTCGCAACTGTCTAGAGCCATAGGCTATTACTCTACCATGTTGCATTAATACGCTTCCTAAGCCAATTCTCACAGTACACTGCATACCCTTCTGTGCCTTCAGGAAGCACCAATACCGGTGTAGAAGTCAACTTGCTCTTCAGATCTTGGAAACTCTTTTCACAGGCATCATTCCATTGAAACTTGGAGGCTTTATGCGTCAACTTAGTCAAGGGTGCAGAAATAGAAGAAAAACCTTCAACAAACCTTCTATAATAACCTGCCAACCCGAGGAAACTACGAATCTCCGTAGGCGTCGTGGGTCTTGGCCAATTCTTCAGAGCCTCAGTGTCAACTTTTATGCCTTCACTGGATACAATATGGCCCAAAAATGCCACTGACTTGAGCCAAAACTCACATTTAGAAAACTTTGCATACAGCTTACGATCACGAAGAATCTGCAACGCCTGCCTTAAGTGATTAACATGATCCTCTTCTGATCTAGAGTAGACCAGAATATCATCTATGAAAACTATCACGAACACATCTAGAAACGGCTTAAACAACCTATTCATCAGATCCATAAAAACTGCGGGTGCATTTGTCAGCCCGAATGACATAACTAGGAATTCATAATGACCATACCGTGTTCGGAAAGCTGTCTTGGGTATATCTTTATCCTTGACTCTCACTTGATGATAGCCTGATCTCAAGTCAA
Organism: Capsicum pubescens; assembly: GCA_030864215.1. NCBI lineage: Eukaryota > Viridiplantae > Streptophyta > Magnoliopsida > Solanales > Solanaceae > Capsicum > Capsicum pubescens. The sequence goes on from CM061543.1 coordinate 6,997,091, forward strand.
TCTTGGAAAAACACTGGGTACCCTGCAACTGGTCAAATAAATCATCAATTCGGGGAAGAGGGTATTTATTCTTGATAGTCACCTTATTCAATTGCCGATAGTCAATACACATCCTCAGCGAACCATCTTTCTTACGCACAAACAATACTGGTGCTCCCCAAGGGGACATACTAGGCCTTATGAATCCCTTCTCTAGCAAATCTTTCAATTGCTCTTTCAATTCTCGCAATTCTGCTGGGGCCATTCTATATGGAGGAATGGAGATTGGTTGGGTGCCTGGTATTACATCAATACCAAACTCTACTTCTCGTTCAGGAGGTAAGCCTGGAAGATCTTTAGGGAATACATCAGGAAATTCATTTACCACTGGTACAGTGTGAAGATCCGGTGATTTCGATTCCGTATTCTTTACTCTAACTAAATGACATATGTAGCCCTTGGAAATCATTTTTCTCGCTTTGAAATAAGAAATAAATCTACCTCTTGGTGCGCCAATCTTACCTTGCCATTCAATAACTGCTTCATCAGGAAAATGTAAATACATCTTTTTAGTACAACAGTCAATTTTGGCATAACAAGACGCCAACCAATCCATACCCATTATAACATCAAAATCTACCATTTCTAACTCAACAAAATCGGCCATCGTTTCACGACCATAAATATTCACAACACAATTTCGATAAACATTCCTAGCTATAAGAGATTCCCCCACTGGCGTTGATACTTCAAATGGCTTGGCTAATAATTTGGGTGTTCTTCCGAACCTTCCCGCAACCAAAGGAGTAGCATACGATAATGTAGAACCAGGATCAATTAAGGCATACACATCAAATGCAAAGATGGACAACGTACCTGTAACCACATCTGGGGAAGCCTCTAGATTCTGTCGATCCGCTAAAGCATAAGTGCGATTCTGAGTCCCGCTGGAACTGGCGACTCTTGTTTCATTTCTAGCGTGACCCGCAGGTCGTGCGCCCCTACCAGAATAAGGTACCGGTGACGATGAAGCAACAGCTGATCCCGAAGGTCGTGCTATGCCACCCGCGCCCCTTCGTGGGCATTCTCTCATCATATGCCCCATCATACCGCACCAATAACAAACATTTGTTCCCATTCGACATACGCCCATATGATGCTTTCCGCATCGATTACATATCTCTCGAGAAGGTCTCGATTGGCTCATGTTCCCTTGCCCACGATAACCCACTGATCGCGAACTATGACCCTCACTTCTTTGCCCAAATTGACTGCCTCTGAACCCCTGATGTTGTGGTGGAGCACTAGCTGCAGAATAAGAAAATAATGGCCTAGGTGGTCTAGCAGAAAATTGAGGTCTAAAACCTCCCTGTGGCGCCATAAACTGCCCTGTAGATTTACGGGGTGTTACAATTACAATATATATATGTATATTGTAGTATATATTTTATTTAAAGCAGTACATATACATTGCATGGTGCGTATATATGTGTATATATCTTCTAAAGTAGTATATATTTAACGTATACAATACATGTGTATATGTTTTATAAATTAGTATATAACTATATATATATATATATATATTGTAGTATATGTTTTATTTAAAGTAGAAAAGTAGTACATAAATATTGAATGGTGCGTATATATCTTCTATAAGCGTATATATTTAACGTATAAATGTGTATATGTTTTATAAATTAGTATATAACTTTATATATATTGTAGTGTATATATATATATATTGTGCTATTGTAGTATATGTTTTATTTAAAGTAGTACGTATAGTCATATATAATTATATATTGAATGGTACGTATATGTGTGTAATTGTTTATATATTTTTTAAAAAATATATATTGTATAATTGTAGTGTATATAGTGTATATTGAAGTGTATATAGTGTATATAATTGTAGTGTATATAGTGTATATTGGATTTTTCATTTTTTTTTAAACGGGTTTGACCGGTTTTTAACCGGGTTTGATCGGGTTTAGGTGGGTTTAATCGGGGTGGGTTAAGTGGGCCGGTTCAGGGTTGTTTTCAATATTTTTACTGTTGAACCCGGAACCGGCCCGGCCCACCTAACCCCAACCTGGACCGGAACCGGCCACAACCCGGTTAAACTAAACGGGCCGGTTTTGAGTTGGTACGACCCGGCCCACTTGACACTCTTATGTAAAGTAGAGCCGTCAATGGCTAGGTTAACTGGGCCGGTCCGATCCGACATGTAATTTGATAGAGTTTGCCTTCATTTTTTACATCTTATTTAAGAACAAGACTTTTTAGTCCGGCCCATACAAGCCCGTGGCCCGTGGTGCTTGAGCAATGTGAATTGGGCTAGCTCGTGGGCCGGCCTGTATGTCAAATACATGCAACTATTTAGATTGTTTATTACTTCCTCCGTTTAAAAAAGAATGACCTACTTTGACTTGACACAAAGTTTAAAAAAATAAAGAAGACTTTTGAATCTTGTGGTCCTAAACATGCCATGTGGAAAGTTGAAATTAAAATATTGTAAAAAATGAAAAGGGGGTCATTCTTTTTTAAACGAATTAAAAAAGAAAGTAGATCGTTCTTTTTTAAACGGAGGGAGTAGTATTTTTATTTGGTTAGAAGAATATCATGCCAAAAGTTATTTAATTTTGCTATTAGTGTATTTTTGGGGTGTTGGGGACTTGATTAATAAGTAATAACACTATGTAATATTGTCTGATAATATTTATGTTTATTAATATTTAAAAATTAAATTACAAAATATTATTTTTTTAAAAGTGGGCTGACCCGTGAGGCCTTCAGCCCACAGAATAATGGGGTGGGCTTGGTGTTTTTTGGCCTATCATTTTTATGGGTCAGTTCGACCTGATCTGTCAAACTCAAAACTCATATGAACTAGCTCGGATGAGTTGGGTCAATCCGTATTGACAATTCTAATGTAAATAGTCTCACGTTGAAAAAGGGACAAATAGTATTACTGATCGTTTTATAAAGATTTGAAATAATTTTCACAATTTATCCTATGAGCTAATTTAAAATTAGAGTTGAGCTCAATTCAAAATTCAATTAAAAAAAAAATAAAAAAAAATCAGTCTTTCTTTAACATACCATGAGGAGGTTAACCGTGTGTCGCTCAATTAAGTGTGAATTTTTTATTTTAATCCTTATGATATTTAATTTATTTATTTAATTTTTAATTTCTTGATAGGTGTATTTTTTTTTTTTTATCTTTTATGAATGTTTACGAGTTTTATGATTGTTAACCGTTGTGTTGTCTGAGTATGCATATGTTATGTAAATTTTGTATTGTGACTTTATATTTAAGGATAATATACTTTTAAAATAATTCAATATAACATGTTTCTAATTACCTAAAAGAACCAAAGACACATACAATAACAACAACAAAAATTCAGTCTATTCCCACCAAGTGGGGTCTGAGGAGGGTAAAAAGTACGCAGTCCATACCGCTACCAAAAACACATATTTTAATTGGGTCAAAATCATTTTTCCTCCCCAACTTTGTCTTAAAAATCAAACTCCCCCCTCAACTTTGAACAATAATCATACTCCCCCTTTATCCTAATTGAATTTTTAAAATTCCTATTTTACCCTTTATAATCAAAAATTTTATTCTTTTTTTTAACTTCTTTAAAATCATCATATTTTCACTTTAAAAAAAAATTCATATAACAAAATTTTCATAAAAATATAAACATTACCTTCTAGAAAAAAAAGTAAGAAATACTAATTAAGTATATAAGCTAATGATGATTTTTATGAAGTAAATTAGCATGATAAGAAAATTAATTTTATTAATAATAATCAAAACTATAATATTTATTTTACAAGTGAAAATAATAAGTAATACTAATTTTATAAACATATTTCAATGCAGAAAATACAAACAATAAATGAAAGCGATAAGCCTCTAGTACCATCCCAAACTATGGTCAAAGTTGTTACGACACACTCCAACTTCACAGGGGTCCTACTATCCCCATGAACTCAAATTTAGCGTATTTTTGTCATTTTTTGTGCTAATGTGACACTTTTATTACATAAAATGGAGCCCACATCAAAGGTGTCACACCATCTAAAATGATTGACAAAAGGTATTACGTTAGCTTAAAAGATTGACAAAAATACGCTAAAATTTAGTTTAAGGGGTAATAGGACCCCCGTGAAGTTTACGTGTGTCGTAGCAAATTTGATCATAGTTCGAGGGTACTAGATGTTTTTCTCAAATAAAAATAAGGTCAAATTTTAAAGATTATATTTATTTATATAAATTATAAAATATGTAATACTCTATTAATGACAATCACAATTTATTTACTGATATAGACAATAGATACTATCGTTTCTTATCACTTGATTCTCATACTAAAAATAGATGTTTTAATTTATCTGCTCAATTTGTGAAATTATCAAAAGAATTGTATTATGTTTTTTTTCTACCCTTTAGCGTTAAATAACTATATAAAGTAATAGTAGATAAATTTAAAGTTTCAAATTATCATTAATAAGGTTAATTTAACAAAATATACCTCTAAGTAATTTTTTTTTAAGGATTGTGTTATATCAATAAAAAGTTAAGTAATATGAAACGAATTTAGTAAGAGAGTGATAAAACACGAAAATATACGCACATGCATGTACATACATATGTATATATACACACTTAGGGGTGGGTTTTTTAAGTGACCAGGAGAGCTCAATTCCTCATATGTCAGCATTTAAACCAAAAGCACTTTGCTTTTTCAGTGAATATTGTTGATAGATAGATATATAGATAGAGATTATGAGGCTATGAGGTGGAGTATTTACAGCTCACTGAGGACATGACCCTAGATAGAAAGTTATGAAGGTCGCGTATTAGGATAGAAGGCTAGTGTCAGTTTGGGTTGGTAGGGTAGGGCGTAGCTTGGTGGGTGTATTATTCTTGGTATGCTACCTTGTTGCATGTTGTATTGCGATGGTGTACTATTCTTTGGTTGCTATTCCTTGTGGGTGGTGTATTTATGTCTTGTCATCTTGTTACGTACTTTTTTGCAGATTTGATTATTATTTTTTGTCTTGAGCCGGGGGTCTATCGGAAACAGCCTTGCTACTTCTCCGGAGATAGTGGTATGGACTGCGTAAATCTTACCCTCCCCAGACCCCACTATGTGGGAATACACTGGGTTTGTTGTTGTTGAGTGAGTTATCACAAAATAAGTTGTACTAACATGTATGTGTGATAACTTATCTCATCACTGTGGTATAAATGGTGCGATAAATAATTTTGAGACTACCTAATACATCTAATTAAACGCAGGATAAATAATTATGAACTTTATCTCTGAATTATTATAATTATACATCACACCAAACGACTCTTTAATACATATAATACTAAAATAACGATCTTAAAAAATAACATTGAATTTTGTGATAAATTTATAAAAAAGCATTAATTTGCTTATAAAGTTAACAATCTTAAATAAAATGCTACAAATATCCATGTTAAAAAAATATTCATTACATATAATATAAAAAGATATTACATAAATATAGGATTAACATTATAAGGACCAAATGAACATTGCATTGGGATAAAGGGGGAGTATGATTATTGTTCAATGTTGAGGGGGGGTTTTGATTTTTTAATCAAAATTGGGGGGTAAAAATGATTTTCACCCTATTTTAATTAATTAAAGTTTAAAGTATTGAGTCACATATCACAAGGTTTAAAATTAGAATTTACGTAATTTGACATAAATTCTTAATTTGGATAAGTATTTATCATTCGGTTATGAATACAAAATGAATTTCTTAAGATAAATAGTTATTAGATTTGGTTAAACTCCGATTTCTTGATATATCTATGCCCTAGAAACAGATATTTAGACTAGTCTTTTCCAACTTATGGACGTACTTTGGCTATTATCGTTGGTGCTATAAACAAAATTTTAAGCCAATCTTAACGTCAGCTTACTTTTACATGTCTATTCATTTTTAATAGTAACTTGGATAAAAGACAAAACTGAGAAGTTCATTTGATAATGAAAATATATATATAAAAAAAGAAAAGTTCATTTGATGATGAAAATATATATAAAAAAAAGAAGAAGCTCATGAACCGTTATAATTTTTTCCGTTTTTTATTAAATACCGTGTCACTATCCAGTAAAAATATATATTTTCATCCACATAATTAAGTTGTTACTGTAAATTTGTTTCTTCTATCAGCTGCTAGAATAACGTGCAAGGCAACATCGATAAATATTTATACTACTACTAAATACGTGATCTCTCAATGTATAAATTGTATATGACACAGACACAATTGTCTTATCAAGCCTGTCATTACATTTGTCGTGATGACATGATCAAATTAATTATGGACCTTTATCTGTTAAAAATAGGTTGCTATCATAACATACATGAATGTGTTGCTTAATAATTGGTAAGAGCCTATTGAGAAACACGTTGACAAACATGCACCATTGATAAAAGGAGACTACTCTCCATTGGAGAGAAACAACAAACAGTTAAGAGGAGAAAATGAAACTACTTTTACTCCTTTGTAGAGTACAATATATATACAAGTGATAACTTGCTTGACAGCTGGACATCACTACTAATCTAACTAACTAACTAACTAACTAATCATTAACAAACTAAAATATACAATCTTATGATAATTAATCTCTAATTTCAATACCCATCCTCAAGTTGGAGGTGATGACTTCACAACCAACTTGTGTAGAACAGTAGAGTGTTTAACTCCAGTAAGAGCCTTTGTAAGGATGCCAGCCAACTGGTGAGTAGTATCAACGTGATGAAGAGTGAAAAGCACCTCCTGAAGCTTTTTCCTAACAAAGTGGCAGTCAACCTCAATGTGTTTTGTACGCTCATGAAACACAGGATTTCGAGTTATGTGTATTGCTGATTGACTGTCACAATATACCTCAATGGGAGATGAATGATGAACACTCAACTCAGCAAACAATCTATCAAGCCATACCAACTCACCCACTACTTTTCTTAAGGATCTGTACTCAGCTTCTGCAGAGGATAAAGAGATAGCATCTTGTTTCTTGGACTTCCAGCTGATGGGGCTGTTTCCCAGAAGCACTAAGTAATCACTAATTGACCTCCGTGAATCAGGACAGGAGGCCCAGTCAGAGTCACAGAAGGCCTTTACTGTGCAATCTGCATCTTTGGACACATAAATTCCAAGTGTTGGATATTTCTTTAGGTATCTAAGCAAGTGAAAAGTTGACTTGAGATGAGGCAATCTGGGATCTTGCATGTATTGACTCAACTGATGTACACTAAATGCTAAGGAAATTCAACTTCCCTATAAGCTTTCTATAATATGTGGGATTTGGTCATGGATCTCCTTCTTTGGCTTTCAACTTAATGGTGGGATCAAATGGTGATGACATTGAACTGTAATCAAAGCAATTGTACTCCTTGAGAAAGTCCATGGTGAACTTCCTCTGAGAAATGATGACACCTCCTTCTGTATTTAACACCTCCATTCCCAGGAAATAGTGCAATTGTCCCAGGTCTTTATCCTAAAAGTTTCATGCAGATAGTTCTTAAGCATTGTAATTTCTTCTGAATTTGTTCCTGTCAGAATTACATCATCTACATAGACTGCTATGAACACCATCAATGGTCAATTTTTCTTGTAGAATAAAGAATAATCATGATGTGAGGAATGGTATCCTCTAGCAGATAAGGCCTCAGTCAATTTGGCATACCATAGTCTACTTGCCTGTTTTAGTCCATAAAGAGATCGACTTGTTCAACCTGCAGACCAATTTACAATCTCCAATATCCAGACCCTGAGGCACCTGTATATATACTTCTTTATGTAGATCTTTATGAAGAAATGCATTATTCACATCCAGTTGGAACATGTTCCAACCTTTCTTCACTGCACATGCTATCAATGTCCTAACTGTAGTCATTTTGACTACTGATGAATATGTTTTAGTATAGTCTATTCCAGCCTGTTGTGTATATCCCTTCACCACAAGCCTAGCTTTGAACCTTTCTAACTCTCATTTGCTTTATGCTTAACTTTATACACCCATCTACATCCAATTGCTTGTTTTCCTGGAGGTAACTCAACGAGATCCCAGGTATTATTGGTATATAGTGCCTCAAATTCTTGGATCATAACCTTTTGCCAAGCAGGATTTATGGTTTCTTCCTCATAAGAGGATGGCTCACTATCATGACAAACATTTGCAACAAGCATTTGACTATGGTGTGCAATAGCATCAGGAGACACATGATGATGGTTAGTAAATATGTCACTTAAAGAGAAATTGGTAGGGGATGGATCAATGTGTGAATCAATATGTGTATTTGAAGATGGTACAATGGTCTTTAAAGTAGGAATAGAATAAATGAAGTCTTTGAAGTGATGAGGAGTCCTATTTTCCCTGGTGGACCACCTTCTTTGCACCTCTGCAGGAATATTGTTGGTTTGTCTAGGATGAGAAGAGTCGTGAAAGGTTACATGTGGTATGGGAGATGTTTGCGATGAGTGTGTAGGACCAAAATTGGATGGTGGTGCAGTATGTGCAACAGAATCACTACCATGATCATTCACCAAGGTTTGTTGTGGTTCATAATCACTGTACATGGGATTACTATTGAAAACAGACTTGAGAACAGAAGGAAAAGTATGATTCTCAGACACTAGATTGAAAGGAAAAACATGTTCATGAAAAATGACATCCCTGGAGATATGTTTCCTTTTTGTGGCAAGACTCATCACTTTGTAGCCCTTTGTTCCAAATGAATATCCAATGAAGACATGAGGTGTAGTTCTTGTCTCAAGTTTATCCCTATGCACTTTGGGTACTGTTGGATAACATAAACATCCAAATGATTTCAAGTGGGAGTAATCAGGCTTTTGATTGTACAATAGTTCATAAGGGTATTTTTTGTTGAGATGGGTGGAGGAAAGTCTGTTAATGATATATGTTGCTGCTAAAAGACAATCACCCCAATACTGTAAAGGTAATTTTGATTGAAATAAGAGTGCTCTAGATGTTTCAAGTAAATATTTATGTTTCCTTTCCACCACACTATTTTGTTGTGGTATATATAGGCAAGTTTTCTGATGGTTTATACCTTTGGAATGAAAGAAAGCTAAGGCTTCATTATTGGTGAACTCAAGACCATTGTCAGATCTAATTATTTTGACTAAGGTATTGAATTGGTTCTCTATCAATGTGATGAAGGTTTTAGGACAGACAGGATATTACTTTTGGTGCTCAATAAATGTGTCCAGGTAGATCTACTATAATCATCTACCATAGTGAGAAAGTACTTGTAATTGTCATGTATAGATGTGTGGTAAGGGCCTCATAGATCTACATGGACCAGTTCAAATGCATGTTTGGTACTGCTAGTCCTATGACTAAAGGGTAATCTGGTTTGTCTGGCCATAGGGCAAATAGAGCATAAGAAGGGTTGTGTTGAGTGAAACTTAGCTGGTAGGGATGGAATACCTTTCATTTTCATAAAGAGCAGATAGCCAAGTCGATGATGCCACAACAAATTCACATCACATTCAACAGATAAACAAGAGTTAGGAATAATCATATCTGCTTTATTAGAAGAGAATGAACTATACACAAATGAAACAGGACTGAGCAGACCATTTACACTCCTAGTGAGTGTAGTTTCTTTACTTACAACACAAGGTTCATTGGTGTTATTAGGGACGCTACAACAAGCAAAAAGTGTGTCTACAGTAAACTCAGTGGTTTTTAAGCACCTTGAACAGAGATAGTATAGGCCATTTGGGTAATTTCCAACCACCTGAGGTCTCTTCACGGAATGGGCTTGCAGTATACATGATGTATCAGTGAACAAAACTATAGATTTCAGGGAAGAAGATAGAAAGTGAACAGAAACTAAGTTGTACTTGAATGAAGGAATATATAACACCTTGTGTAATGTGATAATGGGTGAAATTCTTGCATCACCAAATTCCGACACCTTAACTCTATATCAATTAGGAAGAGACACTAAAATGGGATATGGTAAGGTTGTGATATTGTGTAAAAGATTTTTATTGAAGGTCATATTGTTAGATGCTCTTGAGTCTATAATCCATAAGTCATCACTTGTTTTAAAACATTTGCATATAGGATGGTCAAAATCAATAGAGGATAAGCAAACCACAATACCTGCAAGGATACTAAAACTTGAAACCAGATTTGCACCAGTATCGGAGCCTTCTCCTAAATACCCCTTCTGAAATTATTGCATGAGAGTCATTAGTTGTCCAAAATGTTCCTTTGTAATGTTGTTATTGACCTGGTCCTCTCCTGATCTTGTGGATGCATCATCTGGTGATCCATGAACATTAGCAATAACTCCCTTACCTCTGTAGTTGTTGTTCTATCTATAATTTTGAGATCCAACATTGTATTGGTTACTATTAGGCACGCTTTGTCTAGAAATCTGGTCATTGCTTTGGTTTCTCATTGAAGTTGGATATCCATATAGTTTATAACATTTTTCCTTTGTGTGTCCTGGTCTTTTGCAGTAATCACACATGATTGTAGTTCTACCACTTCCTGAATACAAGTTTGGCCTCAAAGAACCTCCTCCATAGTTGTTTCCTGGGGAGCTCTTAGCTGAAAAATTTGTCTTAAGACCTCTTCCCATGGAATTCCTACTATAATAAGCATTGGTATTAAGAGAGGTGGACTCGATCATCATCTGACCAGTTGGTCGAAGTTCTCTTTGTTTTTCTTCTTGTATCAACAAAGAGAAGGATTGCACTATAGACGGTAAGGATTCATCATGAGGATGTTTCCCCTTACTACAGTATACACCTCATTCAATCCCATAAGGAATTAGATTAGTCTCCTGTCTTGCTCTGCCTTATGTAACCTTTTCTTTGCTCCACACTCACATACACAACTGCACTGATCCTTGGTACCGAGAGTATTCAATTCTTCCCATAATTTCTTCATCTTAGTGTAATAGACAGTTATATCCAATGATCCTTGAGTAAGATCATTAATCTCTTTTTAGATTTGATAAAGCTTGGCCCCATTAGTTTGATCGTATCTATCTTCTAATTCTCTACAGAGTTCCACTGAGTCACAAACATATTCCATACTATCCGATATTTCCTTCGACAATGAATTCAGAATCTAAGAAGTTACCATGTCGTCGCATCTTTGCCATTGACGAAAATGAGATGAATTCGCATCTGGTTTCTTACAGTTCTCATCTATGAACCCTAATTTGTTCTTCACAGATAGAGCACGCAACACACCTCTTCTCCAGGATATATACCCCAATCCATCGAATTATGTCGTAACTAGCATTATCCCTGGACTGTCTGGAGGATGTATGTACAAAACATTACTCGCCTCCAGATTTGGAGCAGACGGAATAGATGTCGAAGTTTCTTCACTATTAACGACATTCGTAGTAACCACTATTGATATGCAAATTCAATTTAACTAAAATGGAGCTCAATTCAAACTAACTTCAGTGAATTTAACCAACGAAAAAATGAAATCGAAATTCGATCAACAGCCAACAACCTTTTGCATGTACGAATTGAATTCGAAAAAAAAAACTCAGAACTTACACAACCACGAATACAGAAAAAGAGATAGGCTCTCTGTAACAACGATCAAAGAAAAAAAACTGCAATCATCGAGGTGTTAACCAGTCAATCTGTCTCTGATACCATATTGAGAAACACGTTGACAAACATGCACCATTGATAAAAGGACAATACTCTCCATTGGAGAGGAACAACAAACAGTTAAGAGGAGAAAATGAAACTACTTTTACTCCTTTGTAGAGTACAATATATATACAAGTTGCAACTTGCTTGACAGACTACTAATCCAACTAACTAACTAATCACTAACAACCAATTCTAGGATGAGATTTTCTTGCCCTATATATCTGAGGAAGGCCGAAAATAATTAATTATTCGAATCTCCTTCGTTGTAAAATTATATTATATCAATTTAAATGTAAAATATTTAAAATCAATTTCTCGTGTGTGTATAAACTAATAACGAATTTATTACTAATTGATTTTAAAAATTCCTGAATCTTTCTCTGATGCCGTACAAGACGAGAGTAATATGATGATGCAACAGTATACATGATATATTTTTGCTACAAATAGGCAAATAGTGACGTATTGGATGTTAACCTGAGGATTCTATATAGATTTTTTTTTACATTTTACTTATAGAAAACTAATACTTTTTTGTATGACGTGTGTTTCAGTTTTTCTTAAATATATTTTTGACTTTTTGAGATTAATATATATTTTTCCTCCCTATCAGCTCTTGCGTTTTTTATTTTTTTATTTACGACTCAAATCACAATCTTAAAATTGGGGTGAATGTATGGTGCTTAATGCTTACCATCCGCGCAATCTTAAGAATATATATTAATTAACTATAATTAAATAATTAAAATCTATCTATAAAATATACGTCATTCATTTATTGATTCAGATAAATATTGATATAGATACTAATTTATCCTTCGGTAGCTCATTCAAAGATGAATAAATTTTAAAATTCGAGTATAAATATATTTATCCACTCCATCATTATCGATTTTGCACTCAATATTTGATCTTCATATTGAAATTTGATTAATTCAAATTCACGCCGAAAAGTTCGCTATGGGCTAAAGTGTTCCAACCCTTACCGATATTTCAAATATTGGCGAATTAGTTATTCGTACTTTTCCTATCTCTTTTTACAATGATAATTTTAGCAATGTAAGCAACTAGGTCGTTGTAGTATAGTGGTAAGTATTCCCGCCTGTCACGCGGGTGACCCGGGTTCGATCCCCGGCAACGGCGCTCTTTTTTTTTTTCCAGCTGCTTTTTGTATCTCATTTTTTTTTTTTTTTAAACATTATCTCAAACAAAACCCCTTAAAAAAACTCACCATTGATATCCATCTACTCATAAAAGAAAAAATGGCAATTCTCACCTTCTCCTTGTGTTGTTCCAAACTCCCCTCAAATCAAAAAACTCACACTCTCCATCATCAATCAACTCGACATGTTTCTCTAAAATCACCTGACATACAGAAAAATAGTTTCATATCTTTAGGTGAATCGTTTTCAAGAGCAAGTTTTCTTGCCATTGTTTCTGCCTCGCTCGTCTTTGCATCAAATCCCGCTTTAGCATTCAAAGGCGGAGGTCCATACGGAGCTGGAGTAACAAGAGGCCAAGATCTTACAGCTAAAGATTTCAGTGGAAAAACATTAATCAAGCAAGATTTCAAAACTTCTATACTCAGACAAGCTAATTTTAAAGGTGCAAAGTTACTCGGAGCTAGCTTCTTTGATGCTGATTTAACTGGTGCTGACCTTTCTGATGCTGATCTTAGAGGTGCTGACTTTTCGTTAGCTAATGTGACGAAGGCGAATTTAAGTAATGCTAACTTGGAAGGAGCACTTGCAACTGGCAATACATCTTTTAAGGGGTCGATTATACAAGGAGCAGATTTTACCGATGTCCCTTTAAGAGAAGATCAACGCGAATATCTTTGTAAAGTTGCTGATGGGGTGAATCCAGTAACCGGTAATGCAACACGAGAGACATTGCTTTGCGAATAGGTTTGTGTAATGTAAGCTTTGTATACACTGTTGCTTTACCTGTATATGATTTTGGCTACAGTTGGAGCCTGTATTAGGTTCGATTACATTCGATCAGAATGTCGCATAGTTTGTATTTGCATTATTATGGTTCACCTGCAAGGCACTAGATTCGACTAATGATAACATGGTATGCTCTTCTTCGGGCAAAAAGATCGATTTGGAGGACTTGTTATGGTAGGTTGATGTCTCTTACTTCTTTGATAGTAGAAGACTTGTTGAAGTGTTAGATTTGAAATCCTTTAGCTCTGAGTTCTTCTGCTAATGAAATACGATCTCTAATAATTCATTTAAGTTACGTTGTTGCGCGAACTAATGCTTCAATTCCTTCCATTGTGGTTAAGCCTTGGAACCTTGAACTTTTTAAAGGGAGTAGGTAATATCACTTCTCCACTTATGCCCTCTTATCACAAAAGGTTCAAGATTCCAAAGCGTAGCTGTAAAGGACGGTATTGGACTAGCATTAGTTCGAGCAGCAAAGTACCTTATGTGGATTAGAAATTGTATTTCACTGGGAAAAGTACCATCAATGTTGATGGTTTCTGAATTCAACAATTTAACAACTTTGAACCTGCCAAAGATGAAGGAGATATCATGCTGCCATAACTAGCTATCCTGATCGATCTCATTGAATAGTAAAGACACCACTTCAAGTGAGATTGCAGCCATACACCAATCTGATCCTGGTAAGAATGAAACAAAATAGAATTTGTTGATTGTTTGTCAATTATGCATGCCTGATGTTTATCGGTGAGAGATCCAAAATGTATTCCATGATCACAGGTTGATGTTGAGGTACAACCAGTCCTCAACACTTCCTGTTCAGAGGAATATTGGAAATTCCCACATGGCCCCATTAGCATGCTTCCCAAGTCCTTGTTCAATTGAACTGCCGCCGAGCCGACATACTGGTCAAAGTTTAGTTCTCTTCACTGTCTTTCGTTTTGCATAGTCACAAGTTTTCAGTAAATTTCTTCTGAAATGCAAATGGGGCCTTCAGTTACATGATTAAAAACTAGAAGAGAGATGACAAGTCCCGGCCTTCATTCACTGCTAGAGAGTGGTGGGAGGAGTGCAAAATCGAGCTCAACCAGTATCCACTTGTCAGCTTCAGATGACATAGTTATATGAGCTCACTCTTTACCATGACTCTATATCTCGGCCTGCCCTTAAACCCCCACCAAGCCAAGTGCTGCAACAAACCTCTGCATTGATGGTCCAGCAGGATCTATGGATCTTATGACTTCCTCGTTCCACATTCCTCTTTTCCTGTGTAGTTGGCTTAGCCCAGAAACTGGATAGTAGGCATAAAGGATAAAAGCAGCAGTGTAATGAATAAGGATATTAGCCGCTGGATCGCTAAATGGTGTAAGTCAGGTGCCATTACACCAGTGGTGATATTAGCTGCTAGCTTTATATATATCTATAGTTTTGCATGCCTTTATTTGTTTTGAGTATTTATCACTAAATGGATTTTCTTACCTCTTTCGAGAAAGTAATGTCTTAAGAACAGAAAGTTTGTTTCATTGCCAAGTTTGTAGCTCAGTCATTGACAAATTCTTATTGCCTTACCTCGAGTGGAGAAGTCCAATAAAGTACTGTATTTCATATAGGATAAGGCACTTTACAAGCTTCCAGATTGGACAGGTCTTTTGAACTAGTGCTTGAACCTGCTCCTGCTGAGAGGATTCATAAGTCTGTTTGGTTCTTGAGAAATGAGCTCAGGTGATTGAGTTCCAATCTTGAACTTTCATGGCAAAGGATCAAACTGCTAGATTCTTGTGTGCTTTTCTATTGGCATTCTCATCTATTTCTTTGTTATATGGGTTAAGACCGGTCTTTCTAGCTATGGCTATTAGCACAGACAACAGTGCAGAAAGAAAACAGACCCCTATTATTCTCCTTATATTTCCAAAAGCATGGAACTAACTTGTATTTTTTTTTGTCAAACCAACCTGCAAATCTTCTTCAAAGTTGCTCTCTTTGTCAAGAAAATGTCCGGATGAATATCACGTAAGGGTCTTGAAGCTGCGTCTTAACTCTACCTCGCTATTGCCAAACATGGCCATGAACTTCATATCTTAAAGATTGCTCATTTGGTATAGAGGGGAGTGTAAAGTCATACCAGATCAAATAATAAGAGAAATCTTGTTGTTAGCTGGCATGGAATTCTCTATGATCCATGCATAGCAATAGTGATCAAGGTGGTTGAAGATTGTAAGGTTAAAGGTAAGGAACACCCTCTAATGTTTGAAGCCCACAGCATATTTTCACAAAGAATTCAGCTTTGCAGGATAGGTAGACATACTTGAAAACCCCACTCTAAAAGATCAAGGAGCTTTACAGTGTCTATTATTGTCAGCAAAGAGATAAGGTAAAATGTTTGCGCCTGCAGTAGCAGTGCTTAAGAAAGATTTATGTGCAAGGGTTAACGGAAAATTCTGCAGCAGAAAGATCTGATAATGCTAGTCTGAAGATGTAGGCAGCCCGGTGCACTAAAGCTCACGCCAGTTTGAAGATGTCCCTTTATTACTTATGAGTATTTCTTTGTGTTGAAACCCAAAGCCGAAAAAGTTCTTCTTAATTGTTTTCTTCTGGGTCGTGTCCAACAGCATTACCCGTATAAGCTTACTACCATACTTCAACTGCTGCAGCTTGTCCCTTTTTGTAGAACATTCTAGTTGTTCTTTGCCGCTTTGGGTTGTGGAACTTTCCTATTTCCACGAACCACAGTTTAATGTCAGTAGAGAAAAGATTTTTTTTTCCTCTTGAACTTGTTCTCCAAACTCACTTTAGCACTTAAACTTAACTTTCGTTTATTTATCCCCTTAACATTTTTAAAGTATATTTGTTTGACCTCTACCTCAAATTTATTTATTAAAAAAATTAATTTCAGTAATCTTATATTTAAAATATAATAAAAAAAATTTTAAGAAATAAAAATAAAAATAAAAAATAGACACTTTTTCCTTCTTTCTTCTTCAAATCATCATCAACAACAACACTCAAACCTCCATTAACAACCTCAAATTTTTTTCACTTTCCTCCAATAACAACACCAACCAAGAACAATACTTTCCTTAAATTTTTTGACTTTTTTCCATTAACACCACCACCCAAGAACAACAGTTTTCTTTAATTTTTTTCACTTTCCTCCATTAACGCTGCCCAAGAACAAACATGAAAACACTATTAAATAATTTTTTCCATTGAACACCATCTCAACCTTCAATCCAACTCCCTCAAAATTTAGATAAAAATTAAATTAAATTGATGATTTTGTTTTTGAATCACTTATCATCAATGAGATTTCTTTTGATTTTTACTTTGAATTTTTTTATTAATAAGACAATTTGAAAAAAAAAAAAATTTAACTTGATGAAAGTATTTTTGTGTTTGAATAAGAAAGAAGAGGGTGGGAGTGGGGGGGCTGGAAGGGAGAAAGAACGGGGGTGGGGGGCTGGAAGCGTGGGGTAGGGGTGGGGCTGAAAGGGGAGAAAGAATGGTGGGGGGTGCTGGAAGGGGAGAAAGAACGGGGGGTGGGGTGGGAATTATTTTTTAAAAAAAATTCTAATTTCTTACGTGGCAATGACTTGGCACTGATGTGGCACTGACATGTCGCGTGTGTAACCCACTCTCCGTTGTGAGAGTGGTATTCAATTTTAAGGAATGAAACAAATACATTTTAGAGATGTTAAGGGAGTAAATAAATAGAAGTTAAATTTAAGTGCTAAAGTGAGTTTGAAGGACAAGTTCGGGGGAAAAGATGTATTTTCTCTTCTATTAATGTATGTAATAAATCAAATTTGAAGCCATCAGAAGTATGTAACGTTCTGTCAAGCATTTATCTTATTCAGAAAGTGCAATGCAAGTTCATTTCACAGTAGATTTCCAATTAAATAGTTTCATGCAAGTCTCGAGTCTTGACAAGAACTTATTCAGAAGTTTACGTAGTTTAATTGCATACGAAGAGTTAAAAAGGAGTACAGAGATGTTAATACAGTTCCCAAGATCTCTGCTTTGCAAGGCACTGAAACAAAAATATTGAAAAGGTCCATCAAGAGAACCCGAAATAAAAACTTCTTCAGACTGTCAAACACATTGGCATACTAGCTTTCTTCGACAAATCTAAATCAAGCTGGTTCCAATACTTGAGTGTAACTCCTGCAAATTGATCAAGAAATTATGATCAATCAACTAACATCACGGTGTTACAGTAAATAGTAAAAATAAGAATATATGTACTGTATGAACAACATCATACACATACACTTGCACAACATCCATAAATAAATTACCTCTAGTTAATAAACAGGAATTCACGTCTTGGGGGCTCGGAGGTCGTGTTTCTAGTAATAAAGTGACCCTGAATGTAAGAATTTGCAAAATGTTAAGCTTCCACTTGTGAGTACTTTCAACCATTGCAATATAATTACTTACTATAACATGCCTACCTTGCCACCAATTTCCTCTAGAAGCACTATGTTGGTTGTTTCCGCTAGAATCATATTCTCCTCCTTCCTTCTTGTACTGAATTATTTACAAGTACATCAAAAGGAGTTAGTACCATCACATTGCATTTTTCAATTTATGAAGATGATTTTAAGAAAAAGAACTCACAGAAGCATATGGTACAGTTTTCTGAGCATCGGATGACATGATGTACATGTCCTCTTGACCACCATAGAAGAGCGAACTACTTAGTGGACATTCCCCTCTATCTTGGAAAAGTGATTCATGTTCCTTACTGGGTGTGAAATGCCCCCCACCTTCTCTATATTTCGTCACACCACCTGCTCAATGACTTATGTTTTAGCACTACTTTACCATATACCTCACAATACTACTAGTATTGCTATGATGCTATCTCAGTGTGAATGCAGAATATACAAGCAATAAACATCAAGTTAGCACCTAGGATTGAAAGCAATTGTTCATGATTATGGAACCAATAAAAGAAACAGATATAGTGGTAGACCATCACACTTATTTTCTAGTGTATAAAACCTAATCATAATTACACGGAGGCATGCGTCTTTCATTTATTGCCTATTCATAACTCGTAGTTCAAGAATTACACCTTTTTGGATTTATAGCACAAGAAATACAGATCAAGTGTGACCAATATGGAAGGAGGTGCACGAGAATCTCTTGTATGTTATAGGTTATCTTATGTCTGTAGAACCAAGTACGTGAATCAGCAAAATGATTCTCCAAGAGTCAGGCGTTAAGACAGATTGTAGAATAACACAAACATTAAATGAGGTGAAACAACGAAAGAGAATACAAATGAAGAAAAAGAGAGAGATCACAAGTGACAAGACACCTGGAGCTGATTTGTTCCATGCCCGGCAACCAGAGGACTGCTTCTCCAGAGATTGTATCAGTTCAGCTGCTGAAGCTTTCCTTCCCATAACCTACACGAATATGGAAGATGAAATAGTACAATAGTTTTTTTTACTTCAATTTCACGAAAGAACCAAACACAAGAAGATCAATGCAATGCTATTTTACAATAGTTTTTTACTATTTACCATGTAGGACGCGTGTGTCTACATGTTAAGTGCCTACTTGTGCACACGCAAAGTTGAAGCGCATAGATGCCAGCTAAGCCCCAAGTCAAAGGGCTCTGCATACACCACTCCAACTGTTACCGATACTCACACAACCAAACTCCTATAAGTTGACCACCAAGATTTGAGTTTTCATCAGAGTCGACATGATAGAATCATAGAAACTAGATAACAGTCTCTTTGGGGTTCGCAGAAGTTGATGGGTTTCCATATTCTGATATAAAGTAAGATTCTTTTTTGCTTGTCTCGAAAAATCAATATCTTTTCATACCATGTTCTTCCTAAACCACTTCAATTGGCAAATTGCATCTTATTTCCACTTCTATTTTCAGTTTGCACATTTTTTAAAAAAAGAACTTGCAACCATATCGAGCCCTTTTGATTTTCATTCTCTTTATCCTCTTCTAATCATACACCAAATCATCATTTTAAAGAAAGTACACAATTTGACTACAATTAACTCAAATCTTATTACACATAACGTACTAGTACTTAGTAAGTCCCAAGAAAACATAATTAGTAGTACATTAGTAAATGAATAATAATAAAAAAAAAAAAGTACCTTAGATGGTGGAGGGAA
Source organism: Capsicum pubescens (assembly GCA_030864215.1). NCBI lineage: Eukaryota > Viridiplantae > Streptophyta > Magnoliopsida > Solanales > Solanaceae > Capsicum > Capsicum pubescens. The sequence goes on from CM061543.1 coordinate 7,016,903, forward strand.
AATTGAAGAGAAAATACCCGTGGAATTTGATGACACACAAGAAGATTGTTTGGTTGAACCAGAAACATCAGATGAAGCTAGTTGCTTCTTGTTAGTACTACTTTCCATTGTAAGAAATTTTAGAATAGAATATCGTACTGCTGCAAGAGAAAGGTAAAGTACGAAACCAACATTTTTCTCCAATTCTTCTATATGCTGTTGTTTTTTATTTAACGAGAAAGATTTCTTTTGTGGGAAAAAAGACAGGAAGCCCACGTGAAGATCGCCGTCACAGAATTGGGAAAAAGGTGAGTAGATGACTGCTGAAATTGAATAGTGAGCTCCACAAAAATGTCTAATAATTATTAATTGGATACCTACATTATAATTTCCGAATATTGAGTTTTAACTTTGACTTCAAATTTATATACTCTTTCCTTTTTTTAATGTCAATTAAATGTTGCTTAAATATTCTTTTCTTAGATTACAGTTTTCTTCCTTTTTTAGAGGCATATAAAGTTTAATTAATATTTTAAAGTGAATTTCTTAATCAATTAAAAAATAAAAAATCATAATTTAAAATATTTTTATATAGATTTTGAATAACTATATTTAAATTTTAAAACTAATAGTTAAATACTTAAATTTTAATTTTTAAAAATTAAAATAATTTAATTTAATTTTAAAACTTTAGTCAAATTAACTCAAATATATATATATATATTAGAAGAAATGGAGAGAGTATATAAGTTTCCCTTTCACGCCTTCTTTTTCAGATTCTAAAATATCCGAATCTTGCATTATTTTTGGTATCACGTAGCTTCAAAACATTGTGTCAATTTGTGGGGTTTCACACGTATTGCAGAATTCCTATAAGGAAATGAGACTTTTTATTATTTACCATTTAAATAAAAGAAAATGACTTATTATGTATAAAAAAAAAAAAATGAAAATTTATTATGTGTAAAATTCAATTCTGATAGAATGAACCATATATTACAAATGAGCTACAAAAGCCGTTCTCCCCAAATTCTGTAGCTTGATGACCAAATTAGTTTTTAGGAGCTAATTCAACACCAATCGGCTAATACTTCAGCACAATAGGAGTGTACCAAGGGGTCGTTTGGTAGAGTGTATTGGCAAAAATAATACATGTATTAATTAATATGCATTATGAATTACCTTGTGTATTACTGATATCACTCGTTTTCTGTGTATTAGTAATACAAAGATTTTAATACATGCATTAGCTTGATTAATGATATTATTACCCCTCAAAATAATTCTCATTCCTCTTTCCACAATTTTTTACAACTCCCAGTTCATTTTTCCATCATATTATATTGTAAAATATTTTTTATTTTCTGTACTTTGTCATTCTTATAAGATTCATACTCACTGAAATTTTGAGGTCACAAGTTCACAACGATGATGTTAAAAATCCTCAAATTGGGCAGCATCACCACCACAGTACAGTTGAGATGGCTCATGGCCTGCGGAAAAAATTGGTAGTCGAAGAACAGAAAATCCATGGCTGTCAACTATGTAATTTTGTTTTTTGCAGGAAAAAAATGAGTTGGTGAGATCCTGAAGGAAAAAATTTTTTTATTGAAAAGAGAGAATACAAAGATAAGGAAGAGTATTTTTCGTAAATAAATATTATTTTATAAAAATTATATAGTGCATATTATTTTTAATACATCACACCAAATAATGTATAAGAAATAATGTCAGCATAACTAATACAATCATAACTATATCAAACGTCCCCTAAGTTTGTATTCTCTTTCGTTGTATTTCCATGTTTTTCCTCATGAAAAAAATAATACTTAATTTCACCTCTTTATGTTGTTAGACATAATCAGCTTTGTATCCACTGTAGCACGTAAATTAACTAAACTATAGAGAAAGAAGTTGGTATATACTAGCAAATAAATATTCTCGATACTAATTAAAAAGGAAAGTATAAACTAATATTGCTTCATATTACGTTATATTTTCATTTAATTTGCTTCATTCAATTTTAATATTAAATTCATAAAATCAATTCTTCTTCGATTATATTTATGTTTATCTTCAACTTAGAGCCTTAGACACTACTGGCTGCACTCGTATTCCATTTTGGGACTGATTATGTTTATAATATTAACCTAAAATCATTATAAGAACTCATATATTAACTTCAAATTTTGAATCTGCTTATGTCGTTCTGAAATAAAAGTAACAAATATAATAATTTTATTAAAAATAACATATATTGTTCGATAAAGCATTTACCAAACACATTATCTTGCTGAATTAACCAATCATCAAAAAATAATCCAATGAACAACTTTTTAAGACAAAACATCGTCTAGGAAAAATTAAGTAATTTTAATGTAACATTTGTAAATACTTACCTTATCAGAATATAGATGCATTGTAAGAAGTAGATTTTTCTACACTTAAGATTTGATTCCCATACTTTTCTCATCTCTCACACACAGTCACACACAAACATATAGTATAAAATAACATACATGTATATATCTACAATTTTCATATTATATTTGCTGTAGCTGTGGTTGTGGCTGGCTCTCTTGTCTTGCTAGAGTCACACTTCATAATTTTTGTGTTCATAATAGAATAGGTAATTTGGCCCTTTGATTAATCATGACCCCTTCACATAATGGTCCCATGAAAAAGTTCTAAATACAAAAATGTCTTGAGTAATTTTAAAACTTCCAATTTATCTTGACGTGCCTTCCTTCCATCATTAGTGCGAAGGCTTATTTAAATGTATATTTGAAATAAATTTTAATACTATAATTAATAGGTATAGTCCAGACACAAAATAATGTTGTTGCGAGTTGGTAAATGGGTCTGAGAACTATAACAGTTTAATTGCTTAGTTATTTGAACTTTCAGCTTGTTGATGAGTTTTTATTTCTACGTTTTAATCTCTTGCCTATTTTCCTCCTGTCCCTACCCCTAATATAATTTGCTAAAAAATACTCCGTGTGAGTCTAATCTATTTTCGTGACTAAGTATTATTTTTTGAAATTATCGCTCAACTGAAATATAAATGAGAAAATCGCTTATATATAGATAGCACTGTATAATATAATCTACTTTTGAAATTCTAGGATGAGCGTTTAATTGTATTCTAGTATGTTACGTTAAACTAAAGTTTCATTACTGCTATTATTTTTTATTTTATATAGCCGAAATATGTCATGTTTACAGGATTATGGTAGTACTAGTATTTTTTCATTTATATAATTATTATATTTTCTTTTGGTCCGACAAGATATAAAAAGATAAGGTTGATAATTGGCTTTTATTCGGATATAATATATAGTCCTTTTCCTCTTTCTTTCTTAGTGCCAAGTGCTGACCCCATTTTCACTTTCATGTGTTCAATTTTTATACAAATATATTTTTATTTTTATTTTGAAATATATGTCATTTTTATATATGAGTGGTATACCTTTGTCAAGTTGGATCCAGAATTTCCTCTCAAATGGCATTTTCAGTCATCGAATCGACACTACATAACAAAAACACCTTAATTCCCCAATCCCCACCCCATCCACACCTACAAAGATACATCGAAAAATCTATTAAAAATATTAATGGATTCACGATTTAAATTTCATGAATTCGAGTTTGTAATTGAACCACAACTTTAACTGGATTGATAATAGGAAAGCGTTCTTTTGTATATGAAGTTTCTTGTTTATGATGTTGTGTGTTGTTTAAGATTTCAGTTAGATAATAGTTTTTAGTATTATCTTATGGCTAAGGTGTTAGTAAGCCATATGGATTCTTTAATTCTAATCAGTGACCATTATGTACCCATTTAAATAAAATTGAAAAGATAGTTGTACATTCTGTATACATTATTCCACAAAGTATGAATTATTGTTCCATAAATTATCGTTATTTTTCCGCAAAACATAAATATGGATTTTGCATGCTTAAAAATTGAAATGTGACTTTTAAGCCGCAAAATCTGATAAAGTGACCATTTCGTGGTTAGTGCATATTTTCGTCTTTTTTTTTAAAAAAAAGAATAAAACATTATCACTCTATTTAAAAAGGAATGAATTACTTTGATTTGACATGAAGTTTAAGAAAATAAAGAAGACTTTTGAATCTTATGGCCTTAAATTAAAATTGTGTCAAATGTACCAAAATATCCTTTAATCTTATGATCCTAAATATGTCATGTGGAAAGTTAAAATTAAAGTATTACAAAAAAATATATATATATATATTTTTTTAAAACAGATTAAAACAAAAAATACAGCATTCTTTTTGACCGAGAGAGTTGTATTTTTCTAACGCTTTTATCCCTGTTAAACTTGATAAAATTAAAGGAGAGAGAGAGGTAGCTGAATGCAACAATTATAAAATAGTATTGAAACAGAGAATAAAAATCTAGATAAAAGATTAAAGAGACTCCGTGGACGGCAGGATTCGAACCTGCGCGGGCAGAGCCCACATGATTTCTAGTCATGCCCGATAACCACTCCGGCACGTCCACTTCTTGTTGACTTTTTGTCACAATTACAAATTCATCTATTTCCACTAAAGCAACAATCACTAATTTGTAGTATGTGTTTTAGGTAAGAGGGTTCTCACATAGTAAACACACTTCATCCTTAATCATAAAGTTATGAGCTTGAGTCACAAAGAAAGTAAAAAATTGGGAGCTCCTAAGGAAAGGGTAAACAAAGAATATATATATATATATATGCACTTAATATCTAACCTATTGTACATACACTAGCACAAAAATAAAATACACAGTGTAATTTTATAAGTGGAGTCGGAGAGAGTGGCGTGTACGCAACTTTATTCCTATTATTTGAAAGGTGTACATACTAGCACATAAACAACGAAAGAAAAACTAAAAATGTAAAATGTAAGGATGTAGCCCGGTGATAATGAAGTGTTTGAAATTCACAAGATCTCATATTTTAGCTAAGACAAAAATATTAGGTGATTTCTTTCATTTGTCCAAAACCTTAATAGGCCTGATACCTATGCCTATAGAAGATAACAGATATCCTGTAAAATTAGTCAAAGCAAATAAAAACTGACCGAAACACGACACTTAATGAAAAACAAAAACTTATAAGACATGTTGATATGTTTCGTTTCGAGGAACCCCAATCCTCATAGACCATAGTAGGCTTACATTTTCTAGACTTCTGGGTTGTGCGTGGCGCGCTCTCACTTACTGGATGTCCTCTTGCACATACCAAACAGAAGAAAAGGAAAAATGTAAGATTTCAAAACATGTAGCCTGTAGCTGTGTTTTATTTCGAGGATCATAATCCTCACATGGGTATGCGTGAAGACGACTGTCTTAAATATGATATAGTACAATGAGTAACCCGCTTAGTCAAAGTTTGTAAGTCTTCGCATCGTTATTAGGAAGGGAAGTCGTCGAGCAAGGTGAACTCGTTTCTATGTTACTTATGGCTCACGAAGTTGAATCATGAAATCAATTATTCACCCTTTTTTTTTTGCATCAGGGTAAGCAAAACAAAAGTTTGAGATGGGAGAGATAATAAGTGTCCTTGATCATGAAATATGCATTTGCCTGTAAGAAGATGCATTAGTTTGGATCATGAAATGCTTAAAAGAAGGCTTAATACATAGTCAGCCCCTTCAAACTCAATCTATCGGGATATTCCATTTAGTCAGTTGAGCTAAACCTTGCTCCAATGGGACAACACCTAATGAAGTGTTCCAGTTAGACACTTATGATACCACTTGAACACTAGGACTACCCTGTTCCGATCTTCTCTCATAGCGCTCGATCAATAAGATTTCGGTTACTAGTTCTATAAGAATTGTTTAACAGAAGATCTCAGAAACCCTTCAAGCATCTAAACAGAGAGAGTATATAGTAACTTTAACAAAATTCAAATACCACATGATACATTCATACACATGGGGATAAATTCTGCTGTAAAAATGGGTTAGCCATAGAACAGACAGAACTGAGGCCCCAAAATGTCTAATACTAGTACATTCTCCAGCAGAAGGAGATAACTTATGTACCAAATGTTACAGTGCCAACTTCAGAAACAACTAAAAATATCCACATCCTACCAGCTCCAATGGCAAGTTGGTGCTACAAACAGCTTTTCTTTTTTTCCAAACTTCTATATCTTAGGGCCCCAGAGTAATTTTGTTCCTGGAAAAAGATCGCACGGTTAATAACAAACTGGGGACTGGGAGGGGGGGGGGGGGGGCGTACATATTAAGAAATGAAACACAAAGCAGTTACAAATGCTAACACAAAAGATTCAATTGCATAACAGAAAATAAAGATGATACCTCAGATATGTGAATATTTGGCTCCTAAAGTATTACCAAGAAAGAATAAGGAAACACTGTACACAATAAGGAATTTTGCCCCGAGGACAAGAAGTAATACCTCAGGTGTGCAAATAGTTGGCAGCCATTATCAATTCCAAAGTGATCTCAGGCTCAATATGAAATTCTGTTTCCTTGCCACTGCAGAAGAACAAAAAAATTCATATACATCCAACAAACAAAATCAATGGCATATAAGAAGTGGAAGGAGTCGCTTCATCAGATCAAAAGGATAGGAATATTGATACACAATAATAATAGCTCGCACCCAAGGGTGTGGCCTAGTGGTTCAATGAATTAGGATGAGCACCATGAGGTCTCAGATTCAATTCCCAACAGAGACAAACACTAGGTGATTTCTTCTCATCTGTTCTAGCTTTGGTTGGCAGAGTTACCTGTTGCTGGTGGGAGGTGATAGGTATCCTGTGGATTTAGTTGAGGTGCACGCAAGTTGGCCCGGACACCACAGTTATCAAAAAAAAAAAAAACACTAATAATAGCTCATGCTTGGGACTTTAAATTGTGATCCATAACAAAAAGGATAGCACTAAGATCTATTAACAGCTAGCTCACTAACTCATATAGATGTTACATCAGAAACAGAAAAACCGCGAGATACTGAAAAAACCTGCATGTGTCACTTGAGCATGAAGCACTCTCTCTACAAAAATCTCTAGTTTTCAACAAATTATCATACCATGTGGACCAAATAAATGCTTGCCCCCACCTCATCGATGAAGCAAAATTCGATTCAGTGACGCATCATCTTAGATTAAATTTTGAAGTGATAGTATGTCTTTTATAAAATCCAATGCTCTCCTCAATGCTACAAGGAAGTCAAGGAAGCAGGTAGTCGTACCACAATAGGATGTAACACCAAAAAGTACCAAAAACTGTAAATTTTCGGTAAGAAAAACATCATAACAAGAAGTAGAAGCGGACATAAGTCTCAGAAATCACAATGCTCTTTTGGTTGCACACTGCAGCGCGATTTGCTCATTTCAAGAGTATTTGGTAAAAAAAAGGAAGCTGTAGTGGTCGACAGTCTCTCAATTTTGCAGTTCTTTTGGTAATGCACTGCAACACTAATCATTCACTACTTTGAGTTTGGTTGTAGAATGCTGCCCTACGTATTCATTTCTTTGAGACTACTTGCTGAAAAATGAGGAGAAGAAGTGAAAGGCCTTTTGAGTTTGCTATTGGTTCTAGACTGCAACCCTACTCATTCATTTCTTTGCGCCTACTTAATAAATCTAAGCCTCTCCTTGATGAAGTTGCATAAACCTGCAACACACTTCCCAAATTTCGTTGATATATAAACCTAGAAATGACTTACGGCCTCATTCCATCCAGTAAGGAAATTCTAGACTACACTTCAGCAACTTATGATTTCTAACCCTAACAGTGTAAATCTAGACACAAGAAAAATTAGGACTTCTTTTAAGGACCAAAAAGAAACAACAATCTAGTTTACCACATGCCGCAACCTAGACGAGACACACACACACACATATAGAGAGAGAGTCTATATGACGCCAACCTCATCTAAATGAAAGCCCCCTTTAAGTTACTTTATGGAGACCAGATATAATTGTAAATCGAGCGATATTTGACAATAGTACATATTCAATGCAACAATCAAAGTGATCATATTTAAGACATTACTACACAAGAAAAGCTTGGAATACATAAATCAACACAAGTGTATGAACATGGCCTAGTTTACAGCTAGTTCATATAACTGTGAGCAGAGGTGGATCCAGGATTTGTAGGTTCCGAGTGCCACATTATTCAAATATAATAAACAGGTCGGTTTCTTCAATTTTGAGTTACGATCCAGGTTATATCAATTGAATATGCATATTCAGTAATCTCTTTAAGATATTTTGAGATTCAAGATACCTAAGCAGTCCAATTTTTCTTTTTGTAGAAATAAGAGGTCTTATTCTCTTAAACTTTGAGAAAGAAAAAAAAACACGTTAAAAATTCAAACTTGTATAAATCACCTAATACTTATACATTACTTCAATATATTCATATTCCATTACCCTAATGTGTTGTTGTAGATATGTAGTTGAGAAAGAACCACAAATTGTAGTTTCAACACAGCTATCTTCACTTAGTGTGAACATAATAATATCTATCATTTTTAAAACTTGACACTTCTTTAAAAAAATTACTATTTAAGTATATTTTTACTAATATTATGTGAAATTTAAAATTTAATACTCATTGACAGGGAATACGCATATAACACTTGTATCAAGAGATCAATACTTAGTGAAACTGACATCAAAAAGTTCAGAATTAAATAAAGCAAAAAAAGAGTCAATTCGAGTTAAAACAGAAAAAGAAAAAGAATTAATGAAAACGACAAAAAAAAATGAAAAAGAAGAGTCGAAGCCCTTCACAGTTGGCAGCAAGCAAAAATAGGAAAAAGGTAGTGCCACCACAGAGCTTCAAACACTTGTTGCTAGGGCGGAACGCCTTGTCGAAGCCCTTCACAGTTGGCAGCAAGCAAAAATAGGAAAAAAGGTAGTGCCACCACAGAGCTTCGAACACTTGTCGCTTGGGTGGAACGCCTTGCACCATGCCACTGGCACCTTTCGACCTCTTGGTATTCCGGGTGCCAAGTCTAATATATATTTTGTTTCTTATACACACAGACACACACACACATATATATATATATATATACAAAGTTTCAATCGAGGAGTCCATGTGTCGTGGCACCCCCATCCGTACACATAGATCCGCCCCTGACTATGAGGAGTTCTCAAACTAAAACTATGTATACGATCGAGAATAATGAACATCAAGAAAACAATAATGCAAATGATCCTCTTAGAGGCCACAAACTATTAAACAAGAAACACCTAAAACGCATAAAATATGTATACAGCATACCATTACCATGGATTTTTTTAAGAACCCTAGTGTTAGGGTCAGCTCGCACACCTCAACTAGTTCCACGGATACCTGTCACCCCCACCAGAAACAAGTACTAGATAACTCTATCCACCAAGGCTAAGCCACGACAAATAGGAAGAAATCACCTAATGTTTTTGCCACCCCATACCCTGTGATTCTCAACTTCATTGATCACTAGGCCACACCCTTAGATGCTAACGACTTTTTTGTGTTATCCCCAGGTAGGCTCCTTGGTCATACATCAAATTACATATGAGAAAAAAATTACGCCCATGTAGTTATAACCCAATGTAAAGAATGAAATGAAAAGAAAAAACATAAGCTGAAAATAGGGGAAAAGACATCAAATGCACCCTAAACTTGTTGGATAAGTCACAAATTATGGCAATGTAAAGCTATGACCTTGCATATTGAAGGGACCAGTAAAAATACTGGCAAATCTTCTCAAGAATGGTGGTGCTAATCTCCGGAAAAGTCACCTCCCCATGCTCCGTCTCAGCAAAACTCCCTGTAATAAACAATTTTAAATATCACATGCCTTATTACAAATAAAGGGGCAACCCAGTGCATAAAGCTCCCACAATACGTGGGGTCCATGGAAGGTCCGGACCACAAAGATCATACTATATGCAACCTTCACTTGCGTCTGTCAGAGGCTGTTTTTACTGCTTAAACCTGTAACCACTTAGTCACATGCTACTTGTCAATCAAACACCAAAATAGAAATTGACAATCACTCCAATCAAAGAAATCACATTTCTAGTCTAATTACAACCAACATTTATTCAACGGAATAGGTGCCACTTCCCACTAGTAACAGATATCAGGTAACTCGATTATTTAATTGCACACACCTCGACTAATTAAATCGAAATGCGCCCCAAAAAAACCCTAATTAAATTAAAAAAAGGAAATTGACCTGGAGAAGTGAGCATGTTACGAATGGTCTGTGAAACCATAGCAGCTTTCTTATCAATGATGAATTCGAAACCTTCGGCGCTAATTAGCTTAACGGTATCTTCCTTCTTCATCTTCGCCGATCGGTAAATGCTGAGAATTGAATTGATCAGTTTGCTTGTGATAAACGATAAACGGAAAAAGATACACTCGTGTGCAGATATGATAAAGGGAAAAGGGGAAAAGCTTATTGGAAAAGTTCCGGGTCATTGACAGATCCGAACCAGTGGATCGGGTTGGAATTGGGCCATTTGGACATGGGCTGCACGTCCATATCGTTAATGGGCTTTTATGATAGTCGATATGTACATAAAACGCCTAGATAGAATTTGACTTGCTACATAAACATACTCTTTAAACTGATAATAATTGACATCTATACCTTATAATTTTGAATATGCAAAACTAATTATATAAATAATTATAAAAAATTGAACAAGTAGACACGCATCGACGTTCTACCTGACAATGCATGTGAGGAAATAAAAAGCTCAAAAAATAGAACCAAAATGTTATAGGGTAATACCCCATGCATAGGGGTAATCGAGTTGAATCATTGGTGAAGGAATAAACTTTATGTCATTTCATGATGAGGCAAATAATGTTTACGTTTTGTCATTTCATGATGAGACTATGATGTTGCGGTTGACGCCGCACACACGAAAAAGTAAACGCATGCTTAGTGACGCCTCCACCATCAAGTTCATATTATTTAGCATTCAAATGATCTATTATTATATTATATTATTTTATATTTTCTTCGTTTAAAAAAAGAATGACGTACTTTTCTTTTTAATCTGTTTAAAAAAAAAATAATTCTTTTTTTTTTTTGACAATACTTTAATTTCAATTTTCCACATGACATGTTTAGGACCACAAGATTAAAGGACATTTTAGTACATTTGACACAACTTTAATTTAAGGCCGCAAGATTTAAAAGTCTTCTTTATTTTCTTAAATTTTGTATCAAATCAAAGTAAATCTTTTTTTTTAAACTATGGGAGTACATATATATATTTTTTTGTAAAAAATAGTCATCTTAGTATATATATTCTCATTTTATCCTTATTAACATGATTTGTGTTTGTCACAAGGTGAGAAGAAATGAAAAGATTTGTGGTACTCTCGCCATCACATGTAAAAGAATAGCTTTGATACGTTGCATGGCGTAAAAGATTATGATGGATTAACTATTAAGTACTATTATTATTTTCTTATTTTTTAATAAAAAAATTTACATTTAAATATTAAAAATTGAATTACTTTTATAAAAATTGTTTACTCAAAAATAGATATTTTATTGATGCCAACTTATTTTAAAACGCTTTTATCAAAAAGAAGAAAGGAGTGTCATTATGTTTGTTGTTTATTCATTAAATTTTGAAGGAATACTTCAACATTAGGCAGGAGTACTTCAACAGCACACTTCCATATATTATGTCAGCTTCGCGCCTTCACCAAAACGTCGCACTTTTTATCAAGTTTGTAAAAACCGTTTACATTACTCTCTAATAAGAGGGAATGACAAGGAGAAGCAGGCAAGTTCTGTTAACATGTATGCTTCTCCTGCTTTATAAGTTATCGTTAGCATAATTTTTTATTATATTATCTCTACTTAATTATTATAAGTTATTTATATATTAAAAAATTAATAATATTTAATTAAAAAATAAAATAGATATTTATGAGATGTCTGATTCAGCTGCTTTATCCATAATTTAACTGTATCACCCATAGTTAATTATTATAAGTCATCTACATATTAAAAAATTATTATAAAGTCATCTAAGTATTAAAAAATTAATAATATTTAATGTTAAATTTTCTTGACGTTTTATATGAGACTCATTTAATTTTTTTTCCGCAAGTATTTTTGTATAATAATTTTCTTGTATCACTTCTAATTAGACATGTCTGTTTCGTTGTTTCAATCATGATTTTACTATGTCATTCCTAATTAATTATTATGACCATTAAGCATTGTATCAATTAATAATATTTGATAAAAAAGGTAAAATGAATATAAAATGATAAGTTAATCAAAAAAAATCACAAGTATTTTTTATAATAATTTTACTATATCACTTCTAATTAGTTATTGTGAGTCATTAAGACATGTCTGTTTCGCTAATTCAATCGTTACTTTACCATATCACCCATAATTAATTAGTATATTCATTTAATCATTATGACACTAAAATTAGAACAGAAGAAAAATATTATACATCACGATAATTTAAAACTTAAATTATTTTTAAAATGTAATTGACTATTAATTCCACAAAAATTTAAACAACGAAAACGATATATATTATTAGAAAATTACATTAAAAAATATCATAAATTACAATAATTAACAATTTAAAATATCTATAAAAAATATATTATATATTTTTAAAAAATATTATAAATTAAAATAATTAAAATAAATTTTAAAAAATATTTATTGAGCTCGTGCTTTGCACGGGCTATTAATAACTAGTCTTATCTTATAAGAGGGAATGGGGTGGGAGAAGCAGGTACCTCTCCATCAACATGCCTGCTTCTCCTGCTCCATCAGTTGCTTCCTCCGTAGTTTGATTATCTCATCTCTAATTAATTATTAAAAAATTATTATATAGTCATTTAAGTATTAAAAAATTAAAGTATTAAAAAATTAAAATATTTAATGTTAAATTTACTTGATGTTTTATATGAGATTCATTTAATTTTTTTTCGCAAATATTTTTATATATTAATTTTGTTATATCACTTACAATTAGATGTGTCTGCTTTGCTATTTTAGTCGTGATTTTACTATGTCACTCTTAATTAATTATTATGATCATTTAAGCATTGTGTCAATTAATAATATTTGATAAAAAGGATAAAATAGATATAAAATGATAAGTTAATCAAAAAAGTTTCATAGGTATTTTTATAGTAATTTTGCTACATCACTTCTAATTAGTTATTGTGAATCATTAAGACACCTAACTTTGTTATATCACCCATAATTAATTATTATATTCATCTAAGCATCATGACACTTAAATTGGAATAGAAGAAAAAATATTATACATCACAGTAATGTAAAACTTAAATTATTTAAAAAATATAATTGACTATCAATGCCACAAAAATTTAGGCAACAAGATCGATATATATTATTTGAAAATCACATAAATAGTGAGTAGTATAAATTACAATAGTTAACAACTTAAAATATCTTTTAAAAAATTATTATATATTTTAAAAAATATTATAAATCACAATAATTAAAATAAATTTTTAAAAAATATTCGCTAGGCCCGTGCCTTGCACGGGCTATGGGTGACTAGTCTATTTATATTTACTAAAGTTTTAAATTTTAATAGTTTACCCTACAAGTTTAATACCACGACATTTAAAATACTATACGCATTTTAAGTTAAAAAATATAGTATCTTAAAAAAAAAAAATCTGTTTATGAAATCTGTTTATGGAGGTGATAGATATCCCATTGATGTAATTGGGGTGCACCAAATTTGCCCCCCCCCCCCCCTCGCCCCCCGAATACCACAATTTATATCTAAAAGAAATATGGAACAAAGTAAGGAAATGTTATAAAGTAGTTTACAATTGTTGTTTTCTGGACCGAGTATATATATTGAAAAAAATATGAAATGATAAAAAATGAGCAACAAAAGTAGTAGTGCGCACATTGGCCGTTTCAAAACTTAGAACAATTCTCCATTTCTCAATCATCCATTGTCTTCCTCCAATTTCTCCTCCGGCCGATCGCCGTTCTGATCTCTCCTTCTCCGGTAAGCTTTCCATCTCCATGCATGCATACATATAATTACATTTTTCTCCCTTTGAATATCCAGCATATTACATATTTGTCCGGATCCGATAAGATCGGGAATTTGCCGATCTGAAAAAAAGTTTGATCGTTTTGTTGTTGTAGGTATTGGGAGAGAAGAGAGAAGATATTGATCAAAGTGGGTGATCATGGCAAATAGAATGGATCATGAGTACGATTATTTGTTTAAGATCGTCGTTATTGGGGATTCTGGAGTGGGGAAATCTAACATTTTATCCAGGTTTACCAGAAATGAATTCTGTTTGGAGTCAAAGTCCACTATTGGTGTTGAATTTGCTACCAGAACTCTTCAGGTTTGTTCAATCTCATCATGTAATTTTGATTTGCTCCTGTAATTTCTGTTACTAGTTTAGGCTTGTTGTTGCACTCGTGTCGGACTCTCCAAAAATGCCTACTTTTGGTGTATCTACATGCATCCGTTGATATTTTTGAAGAGTTTGATCCGTTGATATTTTTGAAGAGTTCGAGCAAGCAACATAGATTTTAAGCTATTGGAATTACGTGCTCATGATGTGAATGTCATAGAGATTATTGAATTAGGGCAACTGTCGATTCTGAACATTTATTCTTTTCAAGTTGAGGATTTGATATGTGTCATGTTCATGTAAAGCTGATGATTACCATGGTCATATGTTATTTTTACTTCATGACTCGTCGTAGTTAGTTTTTCTCTTTTTCCATTGTAAACGAAATAACAAACACCTCAGACAGGGTCACCATCTATTGAATGAACGAACACCAGCAAAGTTTGATTCTTTGATAGTCTACAGATTCAGTGATATTTGAAGGTGTGCACAAGGTACAATTGCATATATGCAGCTGGACTAGGCATTCTTGTCGGGAGCAGGAAAATTTTGGTAACTGTGGTTTACGTCTGAATCATCTTGGGTACGAACTTAAGGATTGATCTGTCTCTGAGAGAAAAGTAGGACTGCTTATGACTTGGCATTGACACCTTAGCAAATTTTCTGCTCTGTGAAATGATAATGTTTTTCAACAAAACTAGATGTCTATCTCTGGTACAAATTTGAGCATTGTAGTGGCTTTATTGTGTCCAATAGGTTAAAAAGATCTTAATTTCGTAAGTCTTTTGTGGACTAATGAGGCAACTTGCGTCTGTCATCCGCACGATTCATTTCTTCTCATTATTAAGGCATAGGAAGTGTGGGATGATACAAAATTATTGTTCCTTTTACATCTCTGACTAATTCTATTTTGATGCAGGTGGAGGGAAAAACAGTGAAGGCCCAGATATGGGACACTGCTGGGCAAGAAAGGTACCGAGCCATTACCAGTGCTTATTATCGAGGAGCAGTTGGTGCCCTCCTTGTCTATGACATAACAAAGAGGCAAACATTTGACAATGTTCTGAGGTGGCTAAGGGAATTGAGAGACCATGCGGACTCTAATATTGTAATCATAATGGCTGGAAACAAGTCTGACCTTAAGCATCTTAGAGCAGTCTCTGAGCAGGACGGTCAAGCTTTGGCTGAGAAGGAAGGACTGTCATTTCTTGAGACATCGGCATTGGAAGCTGTTAATGTTGATAAGGCTTTTCAGACTATATTGACAGATATATACCAAATCATTAGCAAGAAGGCATTGGCAGCCCAGGAAGCAGCCACGAGCACTGCTCCTGGTCAGGGTACAACCATCAATGTTAGTGATACCTCTGCAAATGTGAAGAAAGGCTGTTGTTCTGCTTGAGTTGATGTTTCGAAAAGGAAATAGAAATTGTAGCAAAGCATTAACTTTTGTTTTTTCCCTTGTTTTTTTTTTCTCTTCCTCTGTATTTCCTTCATTCAGAGCAAGAGAAGTTAGTAAATTACATTCTTGATTGATAAAGAGAAGAGCTTGATCATGTTAATACTTCCTAGTTGTTTACGTCAATCTATACTTCATATGATACACACTTTACCCGTTTACTTGAGAAAACTGAGGATACAGGTGATGTTGGCAAGACCAAATTGTAATCTCCTTTCAATTCAATTGCAGCATGTTTCCTTATTACTGTTAATAAATTAATGTCTGCTATTTTATCAGTGTTTCTTAGCAATTTGTCTTCTTTTTCAATAATGGTTTTATTGAAATCTTGATTTCAGTACAATATTCTGAGTCAGTATTTAAAGCAGGGAGACATGAATATGAATAACATTAGAGAGGCTTATATAGGGATAATGCAGAGGAGTCCACATTTACAATTTACAAACAGAAGAGGAAAGGAAAAGAAAGAAGTGCTGGGAAATGAATAAGAAAGAATAATATCGTGAAGAAAAGTCTGTTTTCATTTACCACTTGTACTTGCAAGTTTTTCCACACACGATATAAGAGGTAATTTGATTTCCCTAACTACTACTTGTTCCCCTGTCGAACCTTTCTACCCTTCTCATTATTTTGTTGGTTCGACATATTTCATCTCCAAGGTATTCCTTTAATAGAATTAACCGTTGATGTTTTCTGATTTCGAAAAACTTTGAAAGACAGAAAATTCGAATTAATTATATTAGAGACGGGAAAATTAGAAAATAATGGAACATGCAAGAACGACAAAGTAGCAGGAAATGGGAAAATTTGGAAAAAGCCTATCACATTGCAAGTTGCAAAGGAACAAAAGTGTCCCCTATTCCGTAGACGAAGTCACATAGGGGACGGCTGACAACTTGGTTAAAGGTGGCTTCTCAATATTATACAAGGCACAAGTTGGGAGTAAACTTAGTAATTATTCAGAGAAGATTTGGGCATTTCCAGAAAATGGAAGAGAAGGAAAACCAACACTTTTTATAGTTGTCAGTCAATGTCTTGTCCCTTTGAAAACTTGAAAAACATAGTGGAAAATTGGGCAACAGAATGTCTCAGTTCTCAGATTGTGCTGGCATTCCAAGGATTCACTAAATCAATTATGCTATCGATGAAACAGAGATCTGATAGAACATATATTAATCAATGCAACAGTATAAACTTATGCTCAACAAGAGAGATAGAGAGACGAATTAAGTAATGTATATAATCTAAAATGAACCTGGTTCAACTTGTACAGTTACATGATGAATTCTGTATTTTGTGTCACAATATTCCTTAACATTCTGAATTATTTCATATTGGTCGACTCCTGGCTCTATTACAATGTGGCAGGACAAAACAATTTTTCCTATAGTGATGGCCCAAACATGCAGGTCATGCACATCTTTTACTCCTGCTAAAGATTTTAGGCCGCTCTCGAGTTGAACAATATCAACTTCCTTCGGTGTCCTCTCCATCAATAAGGAAAAGATAGTCCTAAGCATGGGTACAGTAGTACTAAGAGCAAAGATCGAGAAAAAAATAGTACAGAGAAGATCAACCACCAACCATTCTGGTTTGTACCACATAATAGCTCCAGCAATCATCACCCCAGCAGATTGTATCAAATCAGATATAACATGCAGGTAAGCCCCTTCGATATTTATGTTTGATGGTTTGCTGCAACTATGGGATGCTGATATCAATTTCAAGCTCTCATCTACATTTATTGGATGCAATTCTTGCATTTCATGATCATGATGATCGAGATCATGGTCATGATGATTGTGATCGTGATCATGATGATGATGATCGTGATCATGACCCTTGCAAGGACTGAATGAATGGCTATGGAGAGAATGATCATGGCCAAGCCACACAATAGAGATGAGATTTATTATGAGACCAAATGCAGCAATAGCAAACATAAGCTTCCCATCCACTTTGGTGTTCGTATGGAACATTCTCTCAGTTGCTTCATAAATCAGAAAACCAGAGATGAGCCATATCAGCTGTACAGAAATAAAGGCTCCCAAAACTTCAAGTCGGTGGTATCCAAACGAGTGTTCTTTGGTAGCATTCCAACCGGACACCCAAACAGCAAAAAGAGAAATAGAAAATCCAACAACATCACTAAGCAAGTGAGCAGCATCGGTTAGAACTGCGAGGCTGTGGGCTTTAACCCCTCCAATGGTTTCCACTGACATGACCATTACATAAAAGAATATGAGCCCACAAAGTTTCACACTCGACTTTGACCTTTGTCTTGAATCCAACATACTATGCTCTTGCTCTAAGAATGAGCAAATTGGATTGCACGAAAAATGAGATTGATTACAGCTGCCATTACATTTAGCCCCCAGCAATTGCTTTATTTCAGATTTGGAATCCTCCTGCAGCTCCATCTGTTTCAATACGGATTACTGTTAGCCAACTATTTGAAGGAACTACAAATAGGATTGCAGCATTTGAATTGAAAGAGACTTGGCGGGTACACTCCTAAGACTACCTCAATGACATATTGTTATGTTCGGACAGAATAAGCAATACCACAAAGCAAAAGAAAACAAGAAGAAGACACACAGATTTACGTGGAAACCCTTGACGGGAAAAACCACGGGCAGAGACGGAGGAATTCACTATAAAGGAGAGAGTACAATGGAGGAGACGAAAAGTCTCAATGACGTAATTTTCATGCCCCAAAACAATCCACTAAACGCACTAATAATACGTGCGTACAAAAATCACAAACATGGGTCGCACCGCGAACTTTTCAGGACCGGATCAACAAAATTTGGGTCACAAACTCTTAACACATATATCAAAGTGGTACCGGTGGGAAAAGTTCAGTACTTGAGATGTCAACAGCAAGAATAAGGAAACAAAACAGTAGATGGTAATCCCTAGTTAAGTTGTAGGCTATACACATTAATCCCAGAGCTCAATCATACATCAACACAACAATAAGGACCAGACCACAAAAACATTACATGAGTCTCTACAAAAGGCTTAGCTTCCACGGCCCGAACCCGTGACCTTTACCAGCTACACCAAATCTCCCCTTCCCCAACATAAAACCCAGAAAAACATTATTATAATCACAGGTAAACAAACATAAATATCCTTGAAAACTCAAAATACCCAATACTTAAATCACAGAAAAAGCAAAACAGAAACTAACCTAGACTTGATGGATAAAGTTATCCGGTATCTGTCGCACAGGTATCCGTAGAGTTAGTCGAGATGCGTGCAAGTTGATCAGATTCAGAAAAAAATAGAGAGGTTCGGTTAGGGGTTGTAGCTGGAAATGAAAAAATTAAGGAAAAATTGAATAAACATTGTTTATATGATCTGCATAAGGCGGAGTTAAAGCCCAATTATTGAGGAATAAATAGAAGCGATGAATGGGCACGCCATTATTGATGATTCTTCTATTCTATAGAGAGAATGTTAGTGGCCGGAAATGGAAAGGCAAGCGGCCACCAACATTCTATTTTCGTTTTCCTTTTTTCAAGGATTATTAAATCAATCATATACTCAAAACTGTCATTATGACATTATTAGTAATCTTTAAATGCGAATTGTGTATAAATTAAAAATAATGGTTTCTTCTTTCAAAATATTGTAATTTGAATAATCCGTGAGCATAAATTTTAACAACTATCTTTATACAACTAAAAATGTTTTTATGTATGATGTTAAAATATTTTGTTTGCTGAAATATAATTTAAAAGATAACGATGCTAATGACGTGTAAGGATTGTGATGATAGTTAGTGGTAATATTTGTTTGAAGATGGACATGGTTAATGATACTCCCTCCGAAACTCCCTTTCGGAAAGAACGACCTATTTTTCTTTTTAGTTTATTTTAAAATGAATAATTTCTTTTCTTTTTTAATAATATTTAAATTTCAACTTTACGCGTGACATGCTTAAGACCACAAGATAAAAGAGTATTTTGATACATTTGCCACAACTTTAATTTAGGACCACAAGAATTAAAAGTCTTCTTACTTTCTTACATTTTGTGACAAGTCAAATTAGGTAATTCTTTTTTAAACAAAGGGAGTAATGGTTATGTGATAATGATTAATCACGATGATGAGTGGCGAAGATTTTTCAGATTTCATTTGTAAAATTATTCAAAATATATTGTTATTGATGATCGATAGGATTAGGTATTCGATCAATTCGATTTGGTTTTAGAAATTTGATCCGATATTTTGGCTTTCGATTTGCTACTAATGCAAACCAAAATCAAATCGAAATAACTTTGGTTGAATTTGATTTTTGCAATTTCGATTCAATTTAATTGTTTAATTTGAATTTTTATAATATTGAGCCTTTTCTTTGCGATAATTAAGCTTCAAAATTGTATCAATTTTTGAAATTATACTTTTTCTACATAATTCTACAAACATTCAATCAATTAAGTAATTTATTCAGTTAAGATAATGAAAATAGTAAAACAGTACAATTTCTACACAAAGGTAGGTTTCATTGACATTTAGTAGTTGAAAAGAAACAAACAAATCTCCACCAATTTATTTTCACATTTGTTAGGTAGAAATAATATTGCACTATATTAGTAGATCTCAAAGACTAAAACAATAAAATAAAAAAAATTAACAGAAAAAAATGAAACTTAAAGAACATATAACATAATTTTGAAGTATTCCTAATACAATCCACTAAAATGAAATATGAGGAAGGTAAATTGTATGCACTGCCATTACTTTAGAGGTAAGATACTATTTTCGATCAATCTTCAGCTTAAAAAATTAAATTAAACATAATAGTAACAAAGAATTTGTGAATTTAACAGAACATCATAGAACAAAATACTAAATAATCATATCAATTCGAGCAAAATTAATAAAAGAAAAATATAAGATATTAGCAAATTTCGGGACTAAAGATAAAACATAAATTTAACAAAACAATGAAACTTGAAGAACCTATAATATTTTTTCAAGTATACATCTAGTGATATGGCAACACAACTTATTGGTTCTTTGTTATTGTCAGAATGATATGTCAGAAATACCAATTTTCAAAATTAAAGAAATATATGAAAGATTATATTTTTAAGGCACATCAATTGAGTAATATATGATTATTGTCAATTAACTCTTCAAATAATAACATATTTTATATCTTGGGGGCTATTCAGTTCAACAAGGGTCTAGATACATTAATTTTAAAATTTATATGTGAAACAAGATCGGTAAAAGGAAGTTTCATAATCATTGACTCGGATTCATTATCGCCCATATTCCCACGAAGTGATTTCAAATTCAATACTTTTCCGAGCTATAGCATTTGAAAAAATGAAATAATATTTGATGTCCACGTTCCATAACAAGCTCTAATATTATGTAGTTTCAAATCCGACCCGAAAAGTCACAATAAAATATTATTCCAAAGGCCAATTTTAAGTCAAAAGAAACCCTAGATTCTGAGATTTATAGTAATATCAAAAATTCACAAAGAGCCACACGAGAAGGAGGGAGGGTCAAAGGGCTGCAAAAGGATACATCTACTCCCACACATCGGAGTGTTGTAGCCCCCTCCGCCTCCAATAATATCTCTGCTCGTCTTCAACCCTCCCCCTCCCTCCCCCCCCCAAACTTTCACTGTTTTTTTTTTTTCCCACAAGAAAAAAAATGGATTCTTGGAAAACACTTTGACCTCATTTTCTTGTTTTTTTAAAAACTTGTGTTTTTTCTGTGTTTTCTTGGATTTTTAGGTTTTATTTAGGGTATATTGAGACCCCATTTTCTTGTTTTTTCAATTTCGTTTGTGTTTTCTTGGATTTTTAGGTTCTATTCAAGGTAAATTGTGACCCCATTTTCTTGTTTTTTCAATTTCTTGTGTTGGTTTGTTTTTTCCTTATTTGGGGTTTTATTTAGGGTATATTGAGACACCCATTTGGAAAAAAAAAAGATTTTTATTGAGGGAGATGGCTCAAAATGGGCAGGGGATAGAGCCTGCTGTTCTTGATGACATAATCAACAGGCTATTGGAGTTTAGGAATGCAAGAACTGTGAGACAGGTTCAGCTTTCTGAAGCTGAGATTCGCTCTCTTTGTACTGCTGCAAGAGAAATCTTCCTTCAGCAGCCTAATCTTTTGGAGCTTGAAGCTCCTATCAAGATCTGCGGTAAAAAAATAAACCTTTTTTATTACATGCATGGTCATTTTTGAATTTGAGTTTGTTAAACCCCTTGTAGTTGTAAAGCTTGTGGACCTTAAATTTGTCGATTGAATGTTGTTCCGTGCTTTTAAATGTGAAGAATTGTTGATGAATTTGAAAAATGAACTTCTTTGTGAGGTATTGGCGATGGTTATCTCAATTCGTAGAGGTTGATTGCACAGTTTGTCCACTCATCCACTTTGGTGGCTTACTTGTTGGGAAACAGCTCGTCATTTTACAGCTTGTTTGGATGGTTGTCACCTATTGTATTGTACTGTGTTGTTAGTTTAAATACAATGTTTGTTTCTATTGTTACTTAAATTTTATTATCGTTAAGTCTGTCGTTAGGTAAAGCTGGAAAGTCCCATTTTGTGTAACACCAATTGGTGAGATTGTGTCCTTACCTCATTTGTTTTTCTTATTTTGTCCTTATTATTTTATAATCATATTTTATGCTTTACCCCACCATTTTAATAGTAGCTCTACCGAACTACTTTTCTCGTAGGTTTATCTTTCAAACGGTTGATGCATGACATTACGTAATGACGCAAAACGGTGTATCCAAACAATGTATTCATCAAAACAATACAATACGATACAGTATGAAACAATATGTAACAACCATCCAAACGGAGTGTTAATGTAAAATGCACAAAATATTTGTATCCTCTTGGGATACAGTTGAATAGTGTATCTGCTTCTGACTGACATTGCTTTGATCTATCACATGATACCAGTGGCGGAGCCAAGAATTTAGCAAAGGGTGTGCAAATTTTCTTCCCAGTTATGTTAAGGGTGTGCAAAATTAAATATTTACTCATAATAGCTAACATTTAACCTTTGTAGACCACGTAATTACTCGACGAAGGGTGTTCATCTGACCACCCTTCGTTTAAGGTGGCTCCGCCCATGCATGATACTCTGCTCCTAATGATTGTCCTTTTTTGCCTTTTATAAGTAGCACAACTCTTCATTTGCTTTTCTGTACTTTGATAAGATTGCAACACTCTTGATTAACCTGTTTGGCTGTAGTTTGAAAGAATATGGCAGGAGGGACAGAGGAAAGTCCTTATGTTTTCATTGAGATTGTTCTTCTAGTTCCTGAAAGAGTGAGAGTTTAGTCTCTAGAAATCTTTATTTGATGTGCCTTTTGAATTGCTTTTTTGGTCATAGTTCCCTTGAGATCATGTTGTGATTATTATAATAAATTATCTTGTATTGCCAGCTTCAAGAAAATATTATTTTATCTTGTATTGTTTCTATCTAATATATCTTTTATCAAGAAGTATGTTTATTTCATTGCATAACAGGGTTCTTTTTCCTCATTTGTCCTCGTATCCATTACATCCATTCACCTTTCTGTTTTTTTTGGTTGGGGAGATGGGTGGTTAGTTGGGTAATCGGTCATAATGATCCTTATTGTATTTGGTCAAACTAATTAGCCTATCTTTTTTGTTTTTGTTGGATTCTAGGTGATATTCATGGACAATATGGTGATCTGCTGAGGCTTTTTGAATATGGTGGATTCCCTCCCCAATCTAATTATTTGTTTTTAGGGGACTATGTGGATCGTGGCAAACAGAGCTTGGAGACTATATGCCTTCTACTTGCTTACAAAATTAAATACCCTGAGAACTTCTTTCTGTTAAGAGGGAATCATGAATGTGCTTCTATTAACCGGATATATGGATTTTATGATGAATGTAAGCGCCGATTCAATGTGAGGCTGTGGAAAGTCTTCACTGATTGCTTCAACTGTCTTCCCGTGGCAGCTCTCATAGATGATAAAATACTTTGCATGCACGGTGGCCTTTCTCCTGATCTAACAGACTTAGATCTTATACGAAATTTACCCCGTCCAACGGATGTTCCAGATTCCGGTTTGCTTTGTGATTTACTTTGGTCAGATCCTAGTAGGGAGGTTAAAGGTTGGGGAATGAATGACAGAGGCGTCTCATATACCTTTGGTCCTGATAAAGTGGCAGAGTTCTTGATGCAACATGATATGGACCTTGTTTGTCGTGCCCATCAGGTACTTCTGTTTAACTTGTGATTTTCTCTTTATGGTTTCTAGTATTGACTAGTATATTTCTTACCTAGGTTGTGGAGGATGGCTATGAGTTTTTTGCTGAAAGGCAGCTAGTAACAGTATTTTCTGCACCAAACTACTGTGGCGAATTTGATAATGCTGGTGCAATGATGAGTGTGGATGAAAATCTGATGTGCTCTTTCCAGATTTTGAAGCCAACAGATAGAAAACCTCGGTTCTTATGAAGCAAAAGTTCATAGCTTATGTATGTGCTCTCCCAGTGGCACCTAAGGTTGGTCTACTTGCTGCATTGCCATTTTTTGCTTGATAAATTTCAACGTGACTTTGTAATGATATTATCGAGAAACCTCTGTTTTAGATTGATTTGTTTCTGTGC
This sequence comes from Capsicum pubescens, assembly GCA_030864215.1. Lineage (NCBI taxonomy): Eukaryota > Viridiplantae > Streptophyta > Magnoliopsida > Solanales > Solanaceae > Capsicum > Capsicum pubescens. The sequence goes on from CM061543.1 coordinate 7,041,389, forward strand.
CATGACCTATGCTGATCTCGTGTTATGCATATATACCAGGGTTGGATTAAGCCTTGAGCCATGCATTTCCCCTTCTTTCAATAAAATGTGTTTATGGATGCTGTTCTTTCCACCCCTTTTAAAAGACGTGAATGTTCAAAGTGATCCCTTCCCTCTTTCAGTTCATTATCTCCCTATAATTTTTGGAATGCATTATGCTGGCTCGCATAATCATGCTTTCTTCTCTATTATTCCATAATTAAGTGAGTTCTAAGTTTATAATATATGTGCAATGACATATGATATGTCAAGGTTGTAGGCTGAGTTGTCAAGCCTCAGCGCTGATGAGAACTTTGGTGGCCTCCTAAAATTGCAGTTGATTAGTTGATTTTGCTTATGAGTAAAACCTATACGCATACACATCCCCACTTCCTTGTATCCTGAACTGTCAATTTAATGTATTGTTGTCAAAGGAGACTTTCTTTTGATGAAATACACATCCCCACTTCCTTTTATCCTGAACTGTCAATTTAATGTATTGTCGTCAAAGGAGACTTTATTTTGATGAATTGACAGACTAAGAATACATGCGCGCGCGCACACACACACACAATTCAAGAAAAAAATTATAAAGAGAAACAACAACGGTATGGAATAAAGGTTTGATAACTTACACCTAAAGGAAAAAAAGATCAATTAAGTTCAAAAATCATTTTAGGTCACTGATTTAGACAAAGATGTAGTCTTAATTCTTTTGGATGACGGAGAAGTTTCTGCTGGGCCAGCCCTCAGGACCAGCTACAATCTTTGAAACTCAGGGATAATGGGCCCACCTCTCTACCTTTCTCTACTTAAATTCCAGTATTAATTTTCTCGTTCAATATTTTTTTTTTCTTTGGGGGTGGGGGGTGGGGGGTGGGGGGGCTGGAGCTCTCTTGTTCAATTTATGACTGGCTTTTATCCCAAATTTCTAGTTTCCTGTTGTTAAGCACCAACATATTTGTCCATGTAAGTTCCTATACTTAATTCATTACTCTTTTAGCAATATTTATGCTTTAGTACTGCTCTCTTCAAGGTAGAATCCATGGTTAGGCTCACGCCATCGTGTTTTGGTGGCTTCACTCAAGTGTTTGTCTAGGAGCATGTGCTAATCCATGATCAGGGCGTAAGCGTGTCTCAACTGCCCTTTATCAACATACCTTCTTGAAATACTAATTATTTGTAAAGTCATCTTTATAGGATGTACCTATAGTACAACAAGAGAAGTTTCTAATTTAAAATCCTCCTCATTAGCTGAAAGCCCTACTTTCTCATGTTTTGACAAGTTAAATGATCATAAGGTCAGGTGTTCCTGTGGAATCTCATACTCTCGTTTACCCCACCCCACCACGGACCCCCACCCCCACAAACCCCCTTCACCATGGAATTTGGCTATCTAATCTCTCTAGAAATGATCCTTCACCATGGATTAAAACAAGGGTTTATTTCCTTTGGTCTATTCTAAGTTGTACTTTGTTTTGTTGATCATTTGACCCTGCAGCATGACTATTCTTGAAGTGTTTTTTCTTAGTCATATCAGGCTTTGTTCTTTTTTCATTAATGTGAAATTGTAGCTAAACTATTGTATGTTTAACAATTGTGCTCCTGTTTGAGTTATACGTGCAAAAGATGCTTTAATTTCTCCCTTAATTTGCGGTCACCTTTTTTCTTTGAGGTGACAGTCTCTTATGCTGAATTCAGCTTTTGTCTCTTCATCAAAACAATCTTTCAGCTTTTGCATAGTTATGCATGGTGGATGCTTGAAATGTTTTGTAATTTGGCATTCTAAAGATGGTTATTTTATGCAGAAATTCTAGTGTGCTGGGAAAGAGCAGTCGAAGATGTTGGCATCTGTAAGTTCATCATACAAGCAATGCTTTCCAATGAAGGGGGAAGCAGATGGTTCAGTTTAGGACCATGTGTATTCAGACGATAATTTGACTGTAACTGTAGTTTGGATGATGGCCTCAGCGCCAGACTATTTTTTCTCTGTTTTTCTTGGTGGGTGGTTTATCTTATTTAAATTTGCTCGTGCAATCTATGATTTGACGTGTAAATACAAATCCGTTTGTAATTGCAGTGCAGTCTCATTTAAGTGGTTGATACTAAAACGTTTGCCTCTTTCCATCCACATTTCTAGTTTACCCCTCTTAATTATATGGTATTTTTTATGTGATTTATGAGCCGAATGGTTTGGCAGTGGCTGTTTCTCATCCATTATCGTTATGAAACGATGGTTTTTTGAGAAAAAAAAAATATGTTATTAATTCTTCTAATTATACAGCTAACAAAGGAAATATAATAGGGGCATTACATTACACTGTTGTTGACATTATGGTTTGTCTCTGGGTCTGTGCCAGGCTCTTACATATAGAGGTGAATTCAGAAGGAGATCTTGGTGTAGTTTGCTGTTGTTGGAAACTATTGTGATCCAAAATATTAGTGACTTCTAGGCTCTTGCTGTGTGTTTTGTTTGGCTCCCAAGTTAGGGATAAGAGTTGCGTACACTCTCTGCCCTTGTAGGATTTCACTTGTGGGAATACACTGGGTATGTTGTTGTAACTAGGAGTTATGTATTCGTGAGGTCTATGTATTACTTGCTCTCAAAAAATGGAGGAAATTCACCGACATGTAGAAATCTGTGCCCTTTATATCAGGTGATTGTTGTAAAACTGGGCAAATAGATTTGTTCATATTACAATCTCTTATCTGTCCATTGAATTTGTGAACAAACAAACAAATATTGGGAATGTGAGGAGGTGAGTTCACTCTAGTTATCAGAAACATTTCGTCATTAAAGTAGAAATGCTACAGTAATGGTCAATCAAACAAAGTAAAAAACAAATCATTTCCACTTTTTCTTCCAGGCTTTGTGATTGTCATGGTTAGGAAGTCTGAAGCTCTGCATGAGGATTTTGCTGAATATCTGGTGGCTCTGGCAAGTGTCTTCTTTACTCCAAGTATTTCAGTCCTATTGCATGTCAGCTAATGCTATAAATAGCTATGAAGATTGAACTGAGTATTCACAATAGGCAACAAGTCGTTAATGATGAAGCCAACAACTGTTTTCTCCTTGTTTTTCCTGCTACAGAGCACTACTATTCTTTCTTTTGTTGCTGCAAACTATTCTGCAGCAACATCACCATATGGTGGTAATACTCCTCCGCCTAGTACCAGCCAACCACCACCTTCTCATGGCTATCAACCGCCGAGTGCTCCAACTTCACCACCTCCGAGACATGCTCCACCAGGCCATGCCCACCCACCACCTTCCCTTGGTCATGTACCACCATCTGTCGGTAGTCCTCCGCCGCATGGAGGACATTTACCGCCCCCGTCCCCCGTGATTTCTCCACCTTATTCACCACCATCGTATGGTGCTCCTCCGCCTTCTCATGGTGGCAGCCATCCACCATCTCATGGGCACACACCACCTTCACCTTCTCATGGACGTACATCGCCTCCTAAAGGACACGTACCACCTGGAAGACATCATCCTCCAAGGCATCATCAGCCTTCACCTCCAAGTCATCATGGACATCCTCCACCACCAACTCACTCGCCTCCTCCACCTACATATGCACAACCACCGCCAACACCAATTTATTTGCCGCCACCTCCTCAAGTGCTACCTCCACCTCCGACTTATTCATCTCCTCCACCTACATATTCACCACCATCACACGAGCCACCTCCTAAAAGGCACACGCCCCCCGGAGGACATCATCCACCAAGCCATCATCAACCTTCACCTCCGAGTCATCATGGATATCCTCCACCACCGACTTATTCACCTCCTCCTCCTACGTACTCACCACCATCACCACCACCACATTCGCCGCCTTCACATGGACATGCACCACCTCCCAAAGGGCACACACCACCCAGAGGACATCCTCCTCCTAGTCATCATCAACCTTCACCTCCGAGTCATCATGGACATCCTCCACCACCGACTTATTCACCTCCCCCACCTACGTACTCAAAACCATCTCCACCACCACATTCACCGCCTTCACATGGACACACACCACCCCCTAAAGGTCACAAGCCACCCAGAGGACATCATCCACCAAGCCATCATCAACCTTCACCTCCGAGTCATCATGGACATCCACCGCCAACTCACTCACCTCCTCCACCAACATACTCCCCTCCTCCACCTCCACCAACGTACTCGCATCCTCCACCTGCACAATCGCCCCCACCCCCACCAACATACTTGCCTCCACCAACGTACTCCCCTCGTCCACCTCCACCAACATACTCGCATCCTCCACCTGCACAATCATCATCTCCACCAACATACTCACATCCTCCACCTGCACAATCACCACCTCCACCAACATACTCGCATCCTCCACCTGCACAATCACCCCCACCCCCACCAACATACTTGCCTCCACCAACGTACTCCCCTCGTCCACCTCCACCAACATACTCGCATCCTCCACCTGCACAATCACCATCTCCACCAACATACTCACATCCTCCACCTGCACAATCACCACCTCCACCAACATACTCACATCCTCCACCTGCACAATCACCACCTCCACCACCACGGTCTCCTTCTCTGCCTACATACTCCCCTCCACCACCAACGTCCCCACCTCCACCTCCACCTCCACCTACACATTCGCCTCCACCACCACCACCAACTACATATTCACCCCCTTCTCCGCCATACGGTCTTCCATAAGCATTCCATAAACCAGATCACCCAGCCTACCAACAAATTTGCCACCTTCTACGTACCATGGCCTATCGCTGCCACTTATCTCAAATACACCATGAGAGTTGCATTTAGTTGCTAGCTGTTCTTTAGATTAATAAGAATAGTCTGGTATGTTTCTTAATGTCGTCTCATAACTGAGCAGTTATAATGTTCAATAGTAGTTTCGCTTTTGTTGTTTATTGTAAGAGAACTACTTTGAGTATCAATATCCTGTAATAAACTTCAAGTTTTGTTTAATCCTGATTTAAGTACTGTATATTATATTGTTCAATGCTTTGGTGATATTCTTACTTCGTAAGAACTAAATGAGATGCAGGATCCTCTTAACTTCCATACGCAATTCATCTCGCCCAAACGGCTACCAACTTCTTGTTTGAACATTATAATTTGAGAAATATCTTGAAAAAGGAGGAATACATCATATAACAACTAAATTACATAGAAGTATTATAATTATGTATAGAGAGACACTATACATAGAAAAAGGTATGAACGGAAAAAAAATATATGATATGTTCTATGAGTTTTTATGAAGCTATCAACAAAAGGTATCCGTATTATTGGTTTAGTTCTACTTTCTTTGTTTTGATTCAAACCTAAATGGAACTTTTATCAATTTTCAAAGATAAGTCGAACCAAAAAAATACATGGATTTGATTCCATTTCGGTTTTGTTTTTATTCTCTGATTTTTTTGACACTCCTCTTTAAAATGACATAAAATTTGTGTAGGCGAAGCAATTATAATGGCTGATTAAGAAAATTAATTATACCCATCGTTATATTTAAGTATACTAGTTTAATAGCACGTGTAATGTTTGATTATTTAAAATTAAATAATTTTGTCTATTACAAAATTTTTAATCAAGTGTAAAAAATTCAAATTACTTTTCAAAGATCCTTCACACTTTAATATAATAATGTAAACATAAATATAGATTTTTTTTGTAAGCATATATATATTTTACCACTAAAAGTTACAAGCGGTTGATGGATATCACTTTTATGTTTGTCATGCATTACCTCTTTTCCTTGTTGTCATAGGCTAAGAGAGACGCATCAATTCGAACCATGTTTGTGATACAATTATTTTTTTTATATTTAAAATCTTTCCTCATTTTTTAAAATCAAATATTTATAAAATCTTTAGTTACATTCTTAATTGTAATAAGGCACTTCTCTTGTCCATTCATTTTTCTGTCAAAGACAATATGTTGTTCTAGAGAAGATAGTAAAAATACTTTCACAATTTAAAAATAACAATAATAAAAAAATCTCAAATAGGGGGGGTCTCTTGATTTATCATTATCAACAAAAGTAATCTCGGACATAAAAATTTAATCAAAATAAAATTCAAATAAGAGTTGTTGTTGCTCTTACCTCTGATGAACCAACTCACATCAAGTTAAATCATTAATTGTGATAACTGCTTTTTGATGTTGTGATGAAGCAACTTCTGAGTTCCTAACATTATAGGATCAATTTAGCATGTAATTTCACATGATTGAAAGACTTTTCGACTCCACTTTTATGTAGCAAAAAAAATAAATCAAGATTTAAGTCCACGATTCCTATACCTCACTTCTTGGTTAGTACATCGGTAAATTATCTTACTACCCCATTTGTGATATTATGAAATTCTTGAAACTTAAACTTAACATCTTGTACATCCACATCCAGAGAATCAACAGATCCAGAATGCAAGAATGATACAAATTTTAATATAAATATAGAAGACAAAGGATATGGCTATATAAAACAAACACATACATCATTAACTATTCTACAAAATGATCAAATTAAGTGAAAAGTTGAAAGCTAACCTTAAATAATTACTTTGAAAGGATCCTTCCATTATATAGATACTTTAAAAAGTGTTTGATTATTTAAAATTAAATAATTTTATCTATTGTGGAGATTTATAATAAAGTACAAAAAATTCAAATCACTTTTCAAAGATCCTTGATACTTAAATATAATAATGTAAATATAAACATATATTTTAGTGTAAGCGCGTATGTATTTTACCATCAGAAGTAGAGGTGTACATAGGTCGGGTTGGTTTCGTTTTTTATTGAATAAAAACCAAACCAATTATGTCGGTTTATTAAAACTATAAACCAAATCAAACCAACATAAAATTGATTTTTTCGATTTAGGTTTTAGTCGGTTCTTTCGATTTTTTCGATTTTTTAGGTTTTCTCGATTTTTCTTATAATCTTTATTTTTTACAATTATATTGTGATCGAAGACTAGATCAAGTATGTTTTCTCTCATGTGCTAATGAAAAAACTCAATTATGAAAAATTGAGGAGCGAAATTCTCTCTTGAAACTAAAAAGTAAGATGAAGAGTGAAAAGTTTAGGTTTTAAGTTTATATTGGGTTTTGGAATATATATATATATATATATATATATTTACACCTACTTTCTAAATATTGAAAATTAATAAAACTAATTGAAAAAGTAGATTATAATCAATATTTTATGTATAAAAAGTTAAATTATATATATGCATGTATACATACATACACACACACACATATATATACATAAAGTATATATATATTATGTCGGTTTGATTTGGGTTCGATTTGACTTTTTTTTTGTTAACACCAAACCAAATCAAGCATGGTCGTTTTTTTTTCAAACGCCAAACCAACCAAACCAAATCATAAGTCGATTTTTTTTCTCGATTTGGTTTGGTTCTTCGATTTGATTTAACTTGATGGTTTGGTCTGTACACCCATAATCAGAAGTTTCAAGTAGTTGATGAATATCATTTTTATGTGTGCATGCAGTGCCTCTTTTCCTTGGGTCCATTGCAATATTAGCCTTAAAAAATAAATTATAAAAGCAACAACGCGTGATTTAGAAGGAAAAAAAATTGATGAGTTGGGTAGATAATTGTACCTGAATATGTGAGTCGTTTGATCCAACAAAGACCACAAACTATATCAATTAAGAACATAAATCCAACAAATAACACAAATTAGATTAATTAAGAGCATAAATCTAACTAATAACACAAATTAGATCATTTAAGAGTCTAAGCAAAATTGTTGGCATAACGATTGATATTGTGTTTAAATCATTAATAAGCAAGCAAAAATTAATAATAAAAAAGCAGGAGATTTTATGACAAATAAACTAAAGCGAATTGCTGATTTTTATAAAAATTGATAAAAGATACGTTATAACCTATTTTACATGGGATAGGAATTATTATTTGTCAATTTTGATGATTTTTTTTATCATATTTTGCATGAAAAGGCTGTTGAAAACCAAGTTGGGAAAGGATGAATTTTTTATTTTTTTAATTTGAATTCAAACTGAACATTAATTCTCAATTAATTCAGCCGACAACTGCTACTTCAAATTTGTGTCCTATTTCGTTTTTACCAAATCTATGTCCTACTTGTTTTATTTTTGAAAAATAAAAATTTAAAGAATTGTTTTTGGCATAAAAAAAACTACCGTAGGTGCCTTATTTTTTGAAAATAAAAGGTTATAAATTATCTTGGAGTTCTTTTTTTTAAAATTTATTTGATATGAAAATAAGAAATCATTATATTTAGACATTTAAATCAATAAGAAAAAAAGGAAAAGAAAGAGAAAATATATTTATTTCTAGATTTTTCAAATTTTCTTAAAATCAAGTTTAGTTGATTTATAATTCTTATACTATTGAAAAAATATTAATTGTCATTAATTCTGATGACTTCTAATAAAGAAATATTTTATCATAAATATATTTAATTAATTTTTAACTCTTAAAGATTAACAAAAAATATTGTAAAGACGATTTTATCTAAAGCAAAGATTTTTAATGAAGGGCAAAAAGTTCAAACAACATTTCTAAGGTGTTTCGCACTTTTAATATATTATAAATTATAAATATAAATTATAGATATAGATTATAGATTATAGATAGATATAGATTATAGATTATAGATAGATATAGATAATACCTCTTCTAATATATTTTGAATTTTAATATATTCCATTACACTATCTCAATTCCCTTTATGTGTTATTTTCTTTTCTTGTTATCTTTTATTTTCTTTTTAATGATCCGCTTTTCATTAATTCAATCTCTTTAAAGTGTTTACTCCACCTATTTCTAAATATTTTTTCGTGGATATTAATGATCCATTTATCAGATATAGAAAGTTTTTTTTGTATCCATACATGGTAATCTTTCTTAGCTGATTATTTTAAATGTAAGTTTTAAGATTTGATACTAATTAGATCAAAAAATTATGACAGAAAGAAAATAATTTTTCTATGTCGAAACTTCAAAAATTTCATGTAAAGAAATTTAATTGTTGTGAGGCCACCGAAATCTTTAGATGATAGGGATATAAATTGTGAATATGTGTATTGTTTTTGTATGAATTAAGGGAGTGAATCGAAGATGGATTAAATAAGTGAATTTATAAAGTTAATTGTGCAAATATTTGTATTTGGTGATGAGTTATTTTATTTTGAAACTCATCACGTGTTCATTTGTAAAAAAATAAAAATAAATCACCTATATTAAGAAAAAGAGGTGGATGAGGGGCATATTTACATAAAAAATATAATGAAAGAGGCATATTTAAACTAAAAGTATACCAGGAGGGATATATATAGATTTAAAATATAACGAAAGATATATTTAACTATTTTTAATTATACAAGAGTATATTTAACCCTTCTTTATTAAAAACACCTCTCACACAAATCTTAGGTCGACATTTTAAATTATCATAGTAAAAAAGTGTTAAATATAGTACCCCTCTGTTTTAAAAAAAATAACTTACTTTTTTTTTTAGTCCGTTTAAAAAGGAATGATTTTTTTTTTTTGACAATATTTTAATTTCAACTTTCCACATGACATGTTTAGGACCACAAGATTAAAGAGTATTTTGGTATATTTGACACAAATTTAATTTAATGCTACAAGATTCAAAAGTCTTTTTTATTTTTTTTAATTTTGTGTCAAGTTAATGTAGGTTATTTTTTTTTTAAATAGAGGGACTAATATTTTTGTTAACTTTGATAAGGACAGGGGTGTGCTACGATTTGATCATAATTAGAAATTTCAAATTCAAATTTTGAATAAGAAAATATCTTATTATTAAACCTTTTTTTCTTATATAAAAAAAGTATAAATAATATAAATATCAACTTTTTGAAAGTAATTACACTTTTTTTTATTTTTTTAATTATTTTACACTCTCTTCCTATTAATATACATAACATAGCCGACATATACATAACATTCTGTGTATATATTGAAATTTTTGTAATATGTTTAAAAAGTTGAAATTTTTTGTAATATTGAAAACATAAGTTATGTGTTTGTATAATTTTTAGTGGAAAAAAACGGGTTTTACTTGGTGTGGATACAAATTAAAAAAGAAAAGAAAAGTTGAATGAGTGGGGTAAATTAATAACAAATGTGTGCATGAAAAGTAGTAGAAAGGCACAGCACATGTGTTTGTCTCTGCCCCAAGTATAGTTGTTGGTTGTATATTGAGATTTGCAAATAGAGACCAGTCAGTATAGATTCCCTTTACAGTCTGTTACATCTAAAGTGGACCCTACTTATTCTCTCATACATAGTGCGCCTCTTCAAAACATTTGCCCCTCCCTATATACTCTCACAACATTCTCTCCACCTCTCTGTCTCTCTCTCTTTACGGCCGGCCGGTGATCATGGCTTCTGTGATCGAATCTGCTTGGACGGTGAAACTTCTCTTCTTCTTTTTTGATGTTTATTAGACCTAGATTCGACTGTTTTTTTGCTGTTGATCTAACAGCATTTTGTGATTGCGCTTTTATTTTGGTGGATCTGCCTAATTTGTTGACTGTGAGATTGGTTGAGAATCTGTATGTTTGTGCATGTTGATTTGTATTAGTTTGTTGCATGATGACACTACATTTGTTAGGCCAACTGGTTCAGTACTTCTTATATGATCAACAATATACCCACTGTAATCTCACGAGTGGAGTTTGGGAAGCTCTGACTAGGATTTATGAGTTCTATCTGTCCATGCATGATTTGGTTGTTAGGTTGTTGGAAGGAGGCTCCTCTGTAATTTATTTTTTAAAATAAAAAATCGAAGATGTGATATAAGAAAGTGGTTTAGATTTTGTGACTTTCAGTCATTTGTGGAATTTATTGATATTCTATGGAGTAGTAGACATTCAACAACAACAACAAACCCAGTAGATTCCCACATCGTGGGGTCTGGGGAGGGTAAAATGTACGCAGTCCATACCACTACCTCCGAAGAGGCAGAGAAGTTGTTTCCGATAGACCACGGCTCAAGACAAAGGACCGTAGACAAACGTCACAAGCATACAACATGATAAAAACACAGAGGTACAACAACCACAAAAATATAGTATGCAAACCAACAGAGGACACCCCTCCCCCAACCCTAGCACTACCGGCCAAGCTACACCAACCTCTCCTAACTACTGCCTATGACTCGACCACACACCTTACCCCTCTATCCTAATACTCTTTCCCCAAACCTTCCTATCGAGGGTCATGTCCTCAGTGAGCTGTAATTGCTCTATGTCATGTCTAATCACCTCTCTCCAGTATTTCTTCGGTCTACCCCTACCCCGCTTGAAACCATCTATGGCCAACCTCTCACACCTACAAACTGGGGCATCCGTGCCCCTTCTCATCACATGACCAAACCATCTCAACTTCACTTCCCGAATCTTATCCTCCACCGGCGCCACTCCCACCTTCTCCCGAATAATCTCATTCCTGATCCTGTCAGCCCTCGTGAATCCACACATCCAACGCAACATCCTCATCTCCGCCACCTTCAATTTCTGGACGTGAGAATTCTTTACAGGCCAACACTCCGCTCCATACAACATAGCCGGTCGGACCGCAACTCTGTAGAATTTACCTTTAAGCTTAGGAGGCACCTTCTTATCGCATAAAATTCCTGAGGCTAGCCACCATTTCAACCAACCTGCCGCAATACGGTGAGCGACATCCTCACCAATCTCTCCATTCCCCTGAATCATAGACCCAAGGTACTTAAAGCTATCCCTCTTTTGGGACTCCAACTTCACTACCACATCGTCCTTCTGCCTCGAGTCACTAAACTTGCACTCTAAGTACTCCGTCTTGGTCCTACTTAACCTGAATTCTTTAGTAGTAGTCATTCAATTTAAAAAATGGCAGTTTAACCCTTTTTTTTAATGATTGTGGTGTCTGGGTCAGCTTGCGCGCACTTGACTAATTAGATGGGATACCTGCCATATCCCACCAGTAATAGGTCCAAGTAACTCTGTCCACCAAGGCTAGGACAGATGGGAAGAAATTACCTAGTGTTTTTGTCTCCGCTGGGATTTGAACCTGAGACCTCATGATTCACAACCACTTCAGAGACCACTAGGCTACCACCTAGGTGCAATAGGCAGTATAACTTTAGGGGAGAAAGTAAAGATTAATTTGGATTAGGAGACTAGAAGGACACATGCGGGATTAGTAACAGGCATAGTAAATAACTTGGACAGTGTGCTGCATCATCAGAGAGCGAGCGCTCTAAAGCTCAAAGAAGATATGTATCAGTAGCCAATTTGGAGCAATTGGAGCTCAAACTGTGACAATTTGTTGTTTTGTAGTTGTAGTAGGTTTGAAAATGTGCTAAAGTGGGATCAAAGACAGCTGAATTGTTGTAGCTCTATTTGTTTAGAAATTATGGAAATCAGAATGATTGGGAGAAATGCAATACACCCTTGTGGTGGGGCCCTTCCCTTGACACCGCTCATAGCGGTAGCTTTAGTGCACCGGGCTGCCCTTTTTTTAGAATGATTGGGAACTTGACAAGGCTCAAGTAAGGCTACGGTTTGGAACTAGAACTTAGGAAGTTGTGTAATGATTGCAAGATTGACAACATAAATCGAATCCTAGAAGGTTAAATGACTTCCAATTCTGATGTTCGGAAGCTGGTTCTCTAGCTTGGAAAGTGTACAAAGTATGGAACATGGTATCCAAGTCTTACTATCAAATTCTTACAACTAATAAAGAATTGAAAGCAAGATAACCTGAATTTCTGGAAGGCCATTTATAGAACTATAGTTCCTGTGGATAGGCAGAGATAGCACTACAACAACAACAACATACCCAGTGTATTCCCACATAGTGGGGTCTGGGAAGGGCAGAGTGTACGCAGAACATACCACTACCTCAGGTGAAGTTGAGATATTGTTTCCAATAGAGCCCCGGCTTAGGACCGATAACAGTATAGCAATCACAAAGCATAAATGCGTATAGACTAGTACAGTATGCAAAATAAACTAACACCTCTATACACAAGATAATACTACAGCCACAAGATAATACTAAAAACTATTTATTCGAAATCATAGACATCACTCAACACCACGAACAAGAAATTTCAAACAAAAATAAAGAAAGCTCCCCTACTGTAACCAACGCACTCCCACCCCCTAACCCTCTATTCTAATTCGCGTCCTCCACACCTTTCTATCAAGGGTCATGTCCTCCGTAAGCTGTAACCGCTATATCATGCCTAATCACCTCCCTCCAATATTTCTTCGGCCTACCTCTACCCCGCCTAAAACAATCCATAGCCAGTGTCTCACACCTCCGCACTGGAGCATCAGAGCCCCTCCTCATCACGTGCCCGAACCAACATAACCGCACTTCTCGCATCTTTTCCTCCACTGAAGCCACCCCCACCTTCTTCCGAATAATCTCATTCCTCACCCTATCTTTCCTGGTATGGCCACACATCCATCGCAACATCCTCATCTCCGCCACCTTCAACTTTTGGATGTGGGAGTTCTTAACTGGCCAACACTCCGCTCCATACAACATAGCAAATCGGACTGCCTCTCTGTAGAACTTACCTCACCTTTAGACTGAGATAGCACTATATGAAGCAATTGTGATCAATACAACATTAGAGGAAGACCTTGGTTAACAAATGTTTCATGCAGATTCAGTTACCATCTGCTGATGCATTCACTGAAACAAAAGAAAATGGACCATAGGTTCTCTGGGGAACAATTTGGGTTGTACAGTGCATACTGGCTGAGGAAATAGGCCCCATAGTCTGTAAGTCTGCTCAAAATTTCCGGGGAACTGCTCAAAATTGCCATATCAACTACTCCATTTATAATCTTTTTTCTTGGGATAGCCGAAAATTTGTGGGTATTTGGTTACGTTCGAAACTCGGGGTAGTATGGGTCCACCCTTGACCCTGCTCCCTCTTATAAACCAGGCTCTAGTCAGTGGCAGAATTTGGGTGACATGCACTTATCTCATTTTACAGATATGTTGCACTCACTTGGTGCTCTTTTGCGTATAAATACCCTTTTTTATAAGGAGGGCTTATAATAATCTAGAATCACATGTACTGTTATGGCATGATTTGACTTGTCAGGTTGACATGCGAGTCCACTCCAGTCTCTACACAGAAATCTGGAGTAATGTCGTAGTTCTAGTTGTTGATTGTTGGTGTTTGAAGCTCGTCATGAGCTGTCTTGAGGTGAGTGGAGAGAGAGAGTTAAGAACTTCTGTGACTAGAAACATTGGCTTGCAGTAGGATGAAGCAAATGGGATGGCAAAGCTACAACTATCTAAGCCTTGTTAGGTGTTTTTCTTTACTCTTTTCCTTTGTTTTCCATTTCAAGGTTGCTAGCAGTAATGTTGACACTACCACATCCTTACATAAAACACCTATGAAAGGTTAAAGTTTGTTTCGTCTTGGTTATCAAATCACTATAAATTTTACTTGCAGATCTCTGCTTCCGTATTTGCTCGTTATATATCGATGAAATAAATGCCAGTCACTTTTGCAGTTTGATGTTGATCTTTTTCCAGTTAAATGAAATTCATGTGTCTGGATTGCATCACTAAGAGTAGTTGCAAAGTGATAAATACCTGAAACTCTTATTTTTCTTCTTGATGTTCCAGTATCTGATGACAAATTTCAGTGACTTTCAATTGGCTTGTCTTGGAAGTTTCTTTCTTCATGAAAGTGTCTTCTTTTTGTCTGGACTGCCTTTCATTCTTCTTGAAAGGGCAGGATGGTTGAGCAAATACAAAATTCAGGTATCACTCTTTTACTCTATCAACTGGATTTCAAAAATCTATCATCTGTTTTCATTAAGCATTCTCAAACTGTCGGTGTCAATTTTGTGCTGTCTGCACAAAAAAAAATTGGTTTTCTTTTAATATCCATTAAGATCTTCAGTTTAACTGTTTTCACCTGCCCCTTTTTCGTACTTCTTATTCTATTAAAAAATGCTTTGAGCAGAACAGATCTTAAATAAGAAGGAAATTTCTCTTAAATTGGTTCTTATTTAAAGTGAAACGTATCTTGCATGTTCATGCATCATAGTGCGTCTAACATAAAGAGATTGTCATTATTATTGCCAAAGGCCAAGTGAATAGTGGCATAGAACTTCAGAAAGGGGATTATTGGTTTTACCTAGAAATTTATGACTTCTTAGATGTTGTATGACAAAAGGATTTTCTCATCAGTTTTTTGCAATTTTTCCTGCATAAAAGGTATCAAGCACTTCATATTTTGTATGAACAATTAATTGAGAGTATTCGGTGAATCCCTTATAAGTATTACTTCATTTTGAAAGCAAATATTTCTGACAAACATCCAAATTCTACCTAACGGAAAGTTGCTGCCCATGTGATCAGGAGGTCACGGGTCCAAGCCTCGGAAACAACCCCTTGCAGAAATGTTAGGTGAGGTTGCGTACAATAGATCCATCTGATCGGGCCCTTCCCCGGACCCTGCGCATAACGGGAGCTTAGTGCACCGTGCTGCCCTTTTATCCAAATTCTTCCTAAACCTGAATCTTTTTAGCATTTGACTTTCTTCTTTCATTTATATTACCAAATTCTCCAAGTTATAACCTTGTTTTTCCTTAAAGCTGATTGTTGATATGTCTTCTTCAGTTGGATTTTGTCATACTGAATCTCAATAATTGAATTCCTGACCTCTCATTTGTTGCAGACAAAAAATAATACCCCTGCGGCCCAGGAGAAATGTATCACCCGCCTGTTGCTGTATCATTTTTGTGTTAATCTCCCACTTATGATGGCATCCTATCCAGTCTTTAGATTAATGGGGATGCGAAGTACTCTCCCGTTGCCGTCCTGGTACTTTCAGGTTCTTTATACACTAAAGCTTAAGCAATGACATACTTGTATATGATTATCTTAAATTTTGGTGGCGGTGACCGATTCACACAATTTTGTCAGCTGCAAAACATTGTTCTTTTGCCTTAGAATCTTTTTTCTTATTTTATTTGTTTTTGTTGGGGTGGCGTGGGGTATCGAAGGAGTTGTTTGGTTGCTTATTGATGTCTTGGGAGTCAATTCCAAATATTTTGCTTCTGCAGGAAAGTGATCTCAACGCAAGTATTATTCTACTTTATTCTGGAGGACTTTGTTTTCTATTGGGGACACAGGATTTTACATACTAAATGGCTCTACAAGCATGTCCACAGTGTCCATCATGAGTCAGTGAAGAGTATTTTGTTTTCAAATCAATATTTCATTTGTGTTCTTTTTTGGGTTCATTCATTCACATCTGGTGCTTATTATATCCACAGGTATGCAACGCCGTTTGGATTGACCTCTGAATATGCTCACCCTGCTGAAATTCTCTTTCTTGGATTTGCTACAATAGTGGGTCCAGCCGTCACTGGCCCCCATTTGATAACATTATGGTTGTGGATGGTACTTAGAGTCCTTGAGACAGTTGAGGCACATTGTGGTTACCATTTCCCCTGGAGCCTCTCAAACTTCTTGCCGTTATATGGGGGGTCTGTACAGTTTACTCTAGAAAAAACATGTTACTAGTATATTTGTCTACATTTTCCACATCAACTATATGTCTGAAACTGCTTCCTTTGTTTCCCAGGGCTGATTTTCATGACTATCATCACCGACTGCTCTATACAAAGTCTGGAAACTATTCTTCAACATTTGTTTACATGGACTGGTAATTCTCTACTATAAACTAACAATGAGAAAGTCAATTTTATGTTTGAAATGCTACTAAATGCTGAAGATCATTTTGTGTGGTAGTGTTGATTATATAGCAAAATTCAGATTTCTATGTTTTACCAAATTCAAGAACATTTACACTTCGGGAGTTGATCATTGCTGTCACACAGCCCTCCGGAAAAAGAAATAAAGAAGAAATTTATATTAAAAAATGGAAAACTAGCAAAATATGGGGAAGGTCTTTATCTAAGGGCTGGTTCTCCTTTCTTACAACATCTACTTAATGCTGCTCCATATGGAGCAAGCCCTTTAGGAAAGACCATGATTTTTTCTGAAGCAACAGTTTGTATGGTCAGCCTTCAATATTTCATTTTTCTGAAGTTCTAAAATCAGAATTTTAAAACTGGAATTAGATAAGCAAATATTACTTGGGTTCATTACTGGAATTATGCAATACCGAAAAATCAGAGGGGTAGTTTACCATCAAAACAAGTCACTGATCTTTGGTTTTATTATTGACACAGTCGATTAAATTGTGTAGAAATATAGATCTGCGAATATGTTAGTTTTGTGCGCCCATAACTCCATAAGCAAAGATGTAACTGCAAATAAAATTAGCTGAGTGGGTCTCTGGAATTGTAGTAGTCAGGCTTGGCATTTGTGGAGCAGCACTTCATTACCTTGTGTATTTGCTTAAAAATGAAACCTGTTATGCAATTTCAGTTTCTCGAATCCAAAAGAGAGCATTCTGTTGACAGAAATGCGTCTCACCAGGCTAAAAAAAGAGTAAAATCGTAAAGCCACTAAATTCTATTAGGAATTGGCATGAATACGGTTAAGGCATTTCTGATGAAGCCGTTGAGCATTAAGACGTTGGAAGTTTAGGACATCATTCTCTGTACACTTTTTTCATTATGAGCTGCTAATGCTCCCATCTACGTTTATTTAAGAAAATGTTGACTGCTAATCTGAATCTCGGTGATGTGTCTGATAAATTTTTGGAAGTTTTCATTCTATTAATTAGCGGAAAGATTGAATAGGAAGTATTTTGAGGTATCATGTTGTGTGTGAATGATTTGATGAATCTGTCTTTTTATTAGGTTATTTGGCACGGACAAGGGTTACAGGAGATTGAAGGTGCTGAAGAGCGATGCATGTGAAGCTGAGAGAAAAGAAATATAGAGATGTGAAAGAGGCGACGTTTTGGCTGGTGTGGCATCGCAAGACTAGTTTCTGTACAAGAGCATATGCATGAAGGTTTCTGTTGTTGATACCTCGATCTTATGTGCTTGTGTTCAACTGTAGTTTTGACATGAACATCGTGTATTCTGTAGAGAATCATTTTAGAAATTAGAAGCATGTCTTGGAGAATTTTCTCCTTGCAAACGTGCCTGCCTTGTTTTTGCCCTTTACATTATTCAAGTTCCATTCTTTACCAAGTTTGAGATGCTTCTCATTAATGAGGGGGTCCTATGTTGTTGATTTTCAACTTAATCTGAATTGTTGATCTCTAGTACAATGCCCGCAATTGTTTGATAGACTGGTCCTTGGAGTTGTCAAAACAATCTGCTTTTGTCCAGACAAAAAGTTGCCAGTCATTGTTATATCATATTCCTGTTTCGACTTCTCCGATGTTTTTTATCTTTGCTAAGTTTGGAGTTGGCAGGAAGCAGAGGAAAGATTTTATGTACTAACTGCTTTCCTGGTTAATATGGAAATTTCGAGCTCCAACTTCCATTCATTATGTTTTGGCTTGCTTATCCTGAGACCATTTTATCAAAAGCATACTTCGAAGTAATTTGCATTTCTCTTAGTCTGTGGATTGGTTAGTTGAACTTCTGGCGTTGGTCACTAAACTATGCATTTTATCTGACTGTGAAATTATGGATCTTCAACAAAAAGCTGTAAAAATTGAGTGATTTTTCTCTCTACAAAAGTGGAGGGACTGATATGATCATTGTATCTTGCATATGAGCAATTACTGGATACATTCAGAAGCTGGTCTCTCACGGCAACTACTAGACCAAATATCACGTCATACACATACTAAATGATTGTTGCTAACATGATTAAGAGTTTACACGCATCCAACTTTCTTTTACATTGCCAACTCAAAAAATATGATGTATTTGGTCAAAAGATTGACAAAGAAATACCCAAAAAAAAGAAAAATGGGTTGTGTGAGTAAGGCTTGTAACAGTCCAAGCTACGTGTAATGCATGAGAGAGGACGTGTAGCACAAAAATAACATCACTATCCGAGGGGGTGCCGGCCAAGGAAAGGAGAATTTTTAATATTCTTGATAAATAATAAAGAACTTGCAAGCTGTTGCCAAATGGTGAAGTATCACATTTGGTGAGGGTCTGAGACAGACTTGTAAAGGAAAGTTATTCTTTTGGGACCCCAATTTTGGAACTTTATTTCGGTGTTTATCTACAGGCTAATATTAAATCCACTATAATAATGTTCAAGGATTAATCATTCATTCAGCATCCTCAACTTTTCAGACCACTCAATTCGAGTTATGTATAGTTGATCATAAGTTTCAACCAAACTAGCAAGTATGCAACTTTTATCATTAGAATGTAAGCTTTGAGGAGACTAATTTTTACAACCATAAAAATATTTCAAATGAAGGGGATCAGGAAAATTTGGAATTAACATAGATTTTTTAATTTGCAAACTAAAATTTTAAACTAGATATTAAACTAAAATTTTAAACTAGATATTATAACCTTAATATTTCAAATGAAGGGGATCAAGAAAATTTGGAATTAACATGAATTTTTAATTTGCGAACTAAAATTTTGAACTAGATATTATAATCTTAATTTGTACATAATACAATCTTCCACATTAAACAGTGCAGAAACAAGGCTAACCAAACCTAAAAACTCCCAATTGAGGAATCCCTTTTTTCCTCAATCCCCTTCTCTTCCAATTTCAAACCTCTTAAGAACTAATCTAAAACCTACCACCACCTTAACCAACCAACCCCATGAAAACACTAAAACGAGGCTTCAATACAAACTAGCTGCTGCTAGCTCTCCGTTTTGTTCTTCAGATCAACCACAACAACGCTGACATTGTCGTAGCTCTGCCTGGCAAGGGCTAGTTTAGTCAAAAGCATCGATGCATCAGAGCAATCCTGATCGAAACTCACCTCACTGCCGCAGGCTCCATTTTTCGGCACAGATGAAGGTGCATTCCCTTTCAGACACATCCCGGCAACGCCACATGCAGTGTCGTTCGACACTACGTCCCATAATCCGTCACTTGCCAGAATTAAACAGTCATCTTCCGGTGTTCGAGCCGTTATTGTCACCTCTGGCTCGCATATTACATATGGCTTCAAATAATTATCACCTGCACATTATCCACTACTTGGTAAGTACATCGCAAAACATAAGACAAATCTGTAACTACATATTAAAACAGATGGATGTATTTTAGGCATGTGACATTCTGCATTATTTTCTATTGTGACTTAAAATCATAAATCCGAGATCTTAGTAACTCAATTGATTGGCTAACTATATTCTCATCGAAAATATGTCTAGGAAGAAGTTCCAAGTTAATAACTTACCAATGGCTCTCGACATAGCCAGAACACCTGAAACACGAGGGCCATCCCAGTAGATCACTCTGCCACCAGCCTCCTGGATCCGATGAAGTTCATCTGGACGATCCGGCTGCAATATCAAACCACAAATTATTAGTTTCGACAAATAGATCAAAGCGTTTTCGATTTATCAAACAATATTTGTTTGTATATACTGTGCTTAGGCAGAGTTTTTTTTCAACCTTTTGATCGTTAGAAAGAGGTATAGCTTGGCCATTTCGACAAAGAACAGCTCTAGAATCACCACAATTTGCAACAATAATCTTGTCAGGTGTTACAACTGCTACAACCGCAGTTGAACCTACAGCGTCACATTCCGGTGTTTGTAGCTCGCACCGGCATGTGGCCCCAATAACACTCTTCTTGTTCCATTCAATTACTTCTTTGTCCATACGACTAAAGCTTTGGTCCATTGCATGCACCCACTCTGCCTCATTATTTCCTTTTTTCTTCTCTAGTTCTTCCTTCACTAGCTCGTGTAATCTCTCTCTACACTTCATCGCCACCTACATAATCACACAAGTATATTTATACATATATATTAGCCCACAACTCATGAAATTAATAAGCTGGAGAAGTGTAGGAACATGTAAAATTGTCGGTAGGGGCGAGGCTGCAGCATAAATTAAATTAAACGAGTTAAGCTAAACCCAACAATTTTTTGTGTGAAAAATCATTAACACTGCCATAAAGGGCAGCCCAATGCACCAGTGCTATCACTATGCTGTAGTCTCGAGACGAGCCGGACCACAAGGGTCTGTTGTATGCAGCTGGCAGTCTTACCTAACATTTCTGCAAGAGCTGATGAATAAAAACATAAAGATTAAGCCCCCGATTGTAGTATGCATGAGTTGAATTTCATATCATAAACATAAAACAAAGGCAAATTTGTAAAGCCAAAGGGGACTTTATAGCAAAGAGAAAGTCGAAAATTTTCGGGTAATTAACGTACATGAGAGCAACCATGACCATCATAAACGGCAAAATAATGCAATTCTCCACCATCTTCTTGTTCCATTTGAGAAAAAAAGGGATGAATTGCAACTGCATCTTCCATATCTCTCCTCCTTCCACAAACAGAAGAGAACCCGAATTTCGGGCAAGCTAAAACTGATCGAATAACAAGAGTAGAATTCAAAGAACCCAAAATTGGTGCCAAAATAATATTAGGCGGTGAACCTCCATTAGTACTTTCTGCTAATATCAGTTGGTCTTCTCTTTCTTCATCAGAGCTGCAATTTTCCAAAGCGTTATGACAAATTCTTGAAACGGAACCTGATATAATCTTTAATTTTGGACGTTTAATTCCGTTCTCCGTTTCCGATGTGATTATATTTACTTTCCTGAGTTCCATTCTCCTCCTCCTCCTCCTCACCGGCCGTGAATTCGACTGACAAGGCGGCGATGTTTCAGTTTCAGTAACAACCCCAAAACAAACCTCTGCCATTCACTTCCTTGTTCACTTTGAGAAAATTGAAGTTCCTTAAGCAGTTTAGGGAACCATTTGCTAGAAAAATTAAGCGGAGGAAACAACGAGATGAAATGGAGAGAACTGAAATGTAAGAAATTATTAATGGTAGATAAAGGGAGAGCCCCTTTTAAAGGAAGTCGCTTTCGGTGTTGTCATTTTTCTATAGGGTGTGAATTTTCAGAATATAGATTCTTATTTTTGTGCAATGCATTTTACACCCGTTGTTTCAATTTTATTTTTAGCTTGACTTGATTACTATTATTTTTATCGAAATTATATTTGAGACTTCATTATTCTTAATTATTTCATTACCTATTAGGTTATATTCTTAAAATTGTAGGCTAGTGATTAAGAATAATTAATGTTAAGAGGTAAAATATGAAAAAATTATTTTTTTTATTTATCAAAAATTACAAGTAAAAATAAAAAAATTGTTACAAGTAGTATTATTTTTTTCGTTCATTTTTACTTGTCCACTTTCTATTATACACGAATTAAGAAACAGTAAATGATACGAATAATTTTACGATATTATTCTTTGAATATAATAAATTTAATATTTTAAAAAATATATTAAATAATAAATTATATTTAATACTAAGATAAAATAAATAAAAATAAATAATTTATCGATTAATTTTATGAATTGAACAAATATAATCATCTCGAAGTAGAAAAATGATTAAGTTGATGAATGAAATATTAGACACCTAGTCTAAATAATAGAGTACTTCCTTTCATTAAAAAATGAGTAATTGAATTGTTGGTTGTAACACACCCCTCCAGAAAAATCTTTTAGTACATAAATTATATGTTACTTTTTATTATTATTCTTTTAATTATTTTTAAATTATTTTTTTAAAAGATGTGAAATATTTAAAAACCTTATTAAATGAAAATTAAATGAAAGAATAAAATTGATTGAAAGAGATTTTTAATACTTGTTTCATAATAAGTTAATTATTGAATTTTGACACGTATGTTAAAAAAAATAAAGACATAAATTTATTATATTTTTTTATTTTTACCATATTCAAATTTCAAAACCTTAATATTGATACATCACATTTAATGAAGGATAAATTTGGAAAAAAAATTTAACATCTACCTTAAATTTTGAATCTTTCACTTATTTTAAACATTAAAAAATACTTTAACAATTCACTTATTATGGTATGAAGGAAGTATGTCTCTCAAGCATTTATTTTGAACATTAAAAATAATTTAATAATTTATTTATTTTAAAATAAAAAAATATAAACAAATAAAAATAATAGAGAGAGAATATCATAATTAGAGATTTAGAATCAAAAGGCAAACAGTTGAATCATGTGTTTAAGTGCAACTGTGCCTAAACCAAGGAATTTGTGCCGCATGTTTCCCTTATAATAACACTCGCCGTTTCATATTCAACACGTATACTATACTCTACATAAAGCACCAAAACCCAACACATAATGTGGCGGGAAAAATTGCCACGTTAGTCAATTTTCAAACGAAACAAATGTGTTGTCCGCCTCAATTTGTTAAACACCCAACATCTCCTTTAATAATTAATTAATTAAATTAAATTAAATTAAAAATATCTATTTTTATAATGATTTTTCGAACCTTTTTTTTTAAAAATGAAAATTAAATTTTAATAAAAAAAATTAAACATATAAATATACATATAAAAATAATATTATAATAATTTAGATTTATTTTTTTTATCGCATATAATATATTTTCAATGTAATATTTTTGAAAGACACATAACATCTAACTTCACATAATGATATAATTATTAATAAAAGTAAAAATTAATTCTAGTAACAAGATATTAGTCATTTATTTGCAATATATTAAATTTGATGTTATCACTAAAATGTTATTTATTAAATAAAGTTTTAAATTATTTAATTCAAAATTCTAAAATATTTTTAATAAAAGTAAATAGTTCTTCTTTCTTCATTTTTTCAGATAATCTTTTTAAATATATTTCACAATCTATATTATTATTTCAAATAAATAAAATAATAAAATTTATTATTAAAATTTTTTAAATCTCAAGATTTTAAGAATTTAAAATAAATATTTTACTATCCTTATCCTTAAATTATCTAGATAATACTGAAACAATAGAAAAATAGACGTTAACGTTTTTATCACTCAAGCTAAATACTCCCTCCATTTCAAAAAGAATAACATACTTTCTTTTTTTATCCATTTAAAAAAGAATATATTTTTTTTAATCAATTTTTAAATTTTAACTTTTCACATGATATGATTAAGATCACAAGATTAAAAAATATTTTGATATATTTAATATATATTTAATTTAAAATTATAAAATTTAAAAAGCTTTTTTATTTTTTTTTAAATTTCATAGTAAATTAAATTAAATCATTTTTTTAAACGGAAGAAGTATCTAATTAATCAACAATAGAGAGAGAGAGAGATGTGCACTGTTTGGGAGAGAATAGAGTGTTAATTTAACAAAGGAAGCAAAGAAGAGACACGTGGTAGAGTACGAGATTGGAAGAAGTAGGCATAGCAGGTAGCTGTGTTGACGGGTGGGACCACCTGTCACAAAGCTTCCTTCGACACTCGCGCTCGCCGCATTTGAAAAGTTTTTATCAAAACTTACACGACTATGATCCCTTTGATCGTTAAAATAATAATTTGTGATCTAAAAAATTGAATGGAGACCTTATATTTAAAAAAAATAATAAAAAATTAGAAAATTTACTTTAAAATTATATAATTGATTTTTTTTATTAATTTTTTAAATTAATAATATAATTAATGAATTAATTTTTTAAGACATAACATTCTGGATTAGATTTATCAAATTTTTTAGATATAAAACTTCTTCTAAATTCTTTTTAAATAGAAAGTTTATTTATAGTTTAATATTTTTTTATATATATAATTTATTATTACTAAAAAAAATAAACTCCCTGATATTTGAGGGCTGAGGCAAACACCTTTTTTTTTCTTTTTCGAAAGGATGGAGTCACCCTTGGAGAAAATTCTATTACAAAAACAGCGTTAGGGACACATGTTACTGTTTTCATTGACAATAACCAATTTGGAGAAGAAGGTGTTTTCTAAAATTAACATAATTTAATGATTATGTATTAAATATATTTTATTAATAAATTTTATAATTATTAAAGTTTTTAATCATAAAATTGAATAATTTAAAAAAATAATTATATATGTGGAAGAAAGTATGATTGGAGAATTACAATATATATTAAAAGGTCACAAGTAATTTAGTGTTTTATAAAATAATATCATGATATTTTAATAATGGCAATTCAATGGTGATCAAAAATAGAAAATATTAATATTTTAATGAGTTTGTGGGTATGTAATTTTTCGGTTATAGATAGAAATAAATTTATTTTGATATTTTATTTTCACTTATAATTTCATGTGACAAGAGTGTTTGCAAATTTTGTTTTCAATCTAATACGATAAAATATTTCAATGACTTCAAGTGTATAAAACAATGGTTACGATCTTAATTTAGAAGATTTACGTAAACTAACTTAATAGTGATCTATAAGAATATTAAATAATAATTAAATTAAATTAATAAATTGTTCCATTCAATCCATTTACTTGTCATGTTTATTATTTATGCACCCTTTAAAAAATATTTTATTCAGCCTATTTTAATTATTGATTTATATTATTTCATGTCCGCTAAAAAAATAATAAAGGCAATGTACTATTTATTATTGATTAAATTATCGTATTTATTATATATATTTGTAAAGAATTGAATAATATTTACTACAAGGGTGTAGTTGGAAATTATTACTACTTTGATTTTATATGAAAGTTATTTTTGAATAATATTTTTGAGCAAAAGTGATTATTATTAATTTAAAATGAAGGAAATTTAATCAAAAGATAATTTATTAAATGATAAGAAGAGATCAATTACAAACACACAAGTGGAATGACCTTAACAAATAAAATAAGGGTAAAAATAAAAATATTTAATAATAGAACACCATCAATTGTCACGTGTACTCTCTTAATTCACTTAGCCAAGAAAGTAAAATACCTAAAATATCCTTGTTATGACTATCAAAATTTGAGATTCTCTGTTGTATAATAATAATAATAATAATAATAATAATAATAATGTTATATAAACATGCTTAATATATTGGTAACTTGTTTTAGTAATAAACTTTACTTACATTCTCAAAATATTCATTGCGTAATTAAATTAATAATTTAAAATGTATCGTCTTCTTCGATTATACATATATGTCTCCATTAGCCATTGATAAAGTTAAGGACTTCATCAATGGAGGCGAGGGAGTGGGTATTCTTTGGGGAGTTTAGTTTTAGTGCAACAAACCTGAAATTTTGTTTGCTGAAAAAAAGTAAAAGCTTCCACGTATCCCTTATTCCAGCAATTCCACTCTGCCCTACTTACAGTTGTGATAGTGACACTCCATCTGACACATTGACACGTTGCTCTTCCCTACTATTCCATTGTCTTTTCACTATCCACTTTCGTAGTAATTTTCACCAAACAACTTATTAGATTAAATACTATGTATATGTACCATAAAAAAAATGTAAATGAAGATTTTAGTTGGGATGACCCCTTCTTGTTTGCCCACAATTGAAGAAAACTTAATTCTGATTAATTCAAATTCTATTGCTGGTGCAACTGCCGTGTACCCAAATCATAATCTGGATTTTGTCATTTAAAGAAATGTGAAATGAATTTGCATAGTGTAAAAGAGTTTATTTAAAGCGAAGGACACGTGTTAGGATCGATGTTTTAGAGGGAATTTGGAATTGTTGGGAAATTGGCAGCCTGGCATGACAAATGAAAAGAAAATGACGGACAAAGATAGTCTCCACGGAACTATTACGTCTTGCCGTAGTGCAAAATATGAAAAGACTTGAGGGGTGTTTGAAAAAAATTATAATTTGATCAAAGTAGATTATAAGTTGTTTTTTAATTTAAAAATGTGTTTGGCAATTTTAATAATTGCTTGAAGAAAGTTATTTTTTACTTTTTTTAATTAAGCCAAAAATAAGAAGTAGAAAATAGCTTCTTTTTTTTTTTTTGGAACTCATAATCTATTTAGATTGACCATTTAAATAACTTTTATTTCCTTTGTAATTATTACTTATTCCAATTTTAGCATTTTCCAAATTATCTTCTGGACTCGTGTACTATATCGGTTTTATAAGTTGGATACTTTTACTTACATGTTTGTCATATGAACCCTTGAACCCCACTAAAAAACAATATTTTAAATCCTTTTTTGGTGAGTGTAACACACTCTTCCCACGTCAGTTGCCACGTCATTTAAAAAAAATAAAAATTAAAAAAAGTATTACATTAAATTTCAAGTCATTTTTAAAATGCTAAATAACAAATTAAATATTAAAATTAATTTAATTAAATAAGAAAAAATTATAATTGTAGAAAAAATTGAATAATCATGTTTTTATTTTTGCTCACAAATTAAACATCAAATTCATTCCAAATAATTAAAATTCTTCTCCAACTAATTTAAATTTTTAACTATAAATTCATATATACAAACATAATATATTTTCGATTTTTAAATTTGATTATCTTTAAAAAATTCACAAAAAGTTTAACTTTTTTCAAGCGAAATTCACGATTTTTTTTTGCAATATTCACTATCACTCACTTTCGATTCAAATTTAAATTTTAATCCAAAAAAAAAAGATTTCAAATTTAATTTTTTATTAAAAAAAATGGTAAGAATTGAATTGAGGGAAAAAATAAACTAAAAAATAAAAAGTGAAGGTGGGGGGGGGGGACTGGAAGAGTGTTGGGGTGGGGTGAGGGGGCTAGAAGGAGCTGGGGGGGATGGGAGGAGTGCGGGGGCTGGGGGTGGGGTAGGGAGGGGCTGGATGGGGATGGTGAGGTGGGGGGGACTGGACGGGTGGGGTGGGGAAGGACTGGACGGGTGTTAGGGTAGGGTGAGGGGACTGGGAGTGGGGGTGGGGGGGGGGATGGGCTGGGGTGGGAAAAAATATTTTAAAATTATTTTAAAATTTTAAATTATTTTTAAATTTTTAAAAATATTTTTAAATTAAAAAAAAATGGAGGAAAAAAAAGGACCCTTTTTAATTTTTAAAATTTTTAATATTATTTTTATTTTTTAATTATTTTAATGTAAAATTGGTCAAAAATTGACCTTCACTCGCACCCCAGGCTAGTGGCTACACTCTCTTTGTCCTAATCACCATTTTCAATGCCACATAGGTAAGGTTAACGGTCAAAAGGTACAAAATATTATTTTTTAATGGGTTCAAGGGTTCAGATGACAAACATGTAAGTATGAGTGTTCAACTTATAAAACCGACATAATACAGGAGTCCAAAAGGTCATTTTGCCCACCACATTATTACTTATTTCAATCTTTATGACTATTTTTCTTCAAAATTGGAAAAGTCTCAAGATTGACTTTCTTGATTTTCACCATATTCATGGTGACTTTATTAGTACTACCTTACAAGTTTCACCTGTAAGTAGGGTTGGACATAAAATATCGAAAATTGAATTATCGAATTGAATCAAAAAATTTGATAATTTAGTATTTGGTATGGTATTTGGAAATAAATTTTTAATATTTCGGTATTCGATATTAAGTTTGGTGCAAAATATTAATACCGTTTGATATTCGGTAATTACCGAATACCAAATTATATATATATATATACATACGATATGTCTAACCAACCCAATAAACAATAGTATTAGTCATTTCAATGAATCTCTTATACCTTGGTAATATATTCGTAAAAAGCAACGAAATAGTGCTAAATAGGGTTTCTTTTAATGTTTCTCTTTGAAGTTTAAACGTACATTTGCACATCTTCAATTTTAATATGGTATTACCAAATACCGAACCGAAATTTAATTTATTGAACCGACATTTATAAGTATGGTATATGGTATCTACGTTCAAATACCGATTACCAAATTCAAAATTTGAAAATACCGAACCAAATACCGAACTCCCACCTCTACCTGTAAGATTTTTTAAGGGTATTTATGGAGTTAGCTGACACAACAGGAGAATTTTTTTTAATATATATATATATATATATTAAAATATATATTAATTTTAATTTGAATTATTTTAGCAAAAAAAATTAATAATAATCAACTCTATATATTATTAACAGCTATAATCATATTTCAGTTATTTAAAAAAAAAATGCTAAAAAACATTATTTACCAAACACATCAATAACTTATTTCAGTTTCAGTACTTTTATTCAAATTAAAGACTTAACTGTTTGTTTTTAAAATAAGTTCAACATTTTTAAAAACACTTTTAAAAAACTTTTTTCAGCCACTTTTTTCCAGCCTATCCAAACGGGCTCTAAGCTCTTCTTTTGCGTGGAGGCATTTGTCATATGTGACTTCAACTAATTTAAATTTAGATTAAAAATTTATTTTAAATAAAATTTTATTCATCATAACTTCGACTCCCTCTGTTTTCATTCCATGGGGCCATGGCACATATAGAGAACGGTACGATTCCTGTTATAAGGATACCTTCGCCAAATTTCTACTCAATACTCACACTCACAAGTCATACGAAAGTCTTTTTTTTGGTTTCTATTCGGTGTTCGATACCCGCATTGGGGTTCGACTAATACAGATACATGCCGGGTAGGACCCCATTCGGGAGGTAGCGCTCCCAACAAAGTTTTCTCCATACCCAGGGTCGAACCCTCGACCTCTGGTTAAGGGTGGAGCAACCTCATCCGCTGCATCACAACCCATGTTGGTCATACAAAAGAATTAAAACTTACGACTTCACAATAACCTTTATCTTATGACTAAAGAATGACATTTTGCACACACTACAGGAAAATATTTTATAAAATATTAATATATGTATCCAACAGGGATGATTTAAGGGTAAAATTAGTAAAATTTTTGCTTTAGGTACCTAAAATTTTGAGTCCTTCAAATTTTTAATACTAAACTCTATGATTTCAATTTTTTAATACTAAACTCTGTGATTTCAACTTCACTTGAAATAATAATGAAGATAAGTGAAATACGTTTTAGAAAATCATCTAAAAATAATCATAATAAATAGGAGAAAAGTTATCTCATTTTCACAAGAAATATTTTAGAATTTTGAACTAAACAACTCAAACTTTATATTAATAAATAAATTTTTAACAATAACATCAAAGTTAATGTATTACAAACAAATAACTAAAATCTTATTAACTAGTATTAATCCTTATTAATAATCATATTAATATTTGAAGTTAACTTTTATTAACAATCATATTAATGTGTGAAGTTAACGGTCATGTGTCTTATAAAATACAATATAAAAAACAACTGTTATATAAAAATAAATAAAAAACCCTAAATTATTAGAGTTGTATTTTTGTATGGATATTTATATATTTAAGAATTTTTACTAAAATTCGATTTTTAAGTCACTAATTTTTTACGAGACACCCCTATACCAACTCTGTATATTAAATAATTTATCTTTGATATATCTGATTATTAATTTTTATATTGTTGCTCAACTGGTCATGAACTAATTAAATACATATGTATCAAATGGTCAGGACTTATAATAAATGGTCAGGACTTATTTGATTTGTTTTACTAGAAAAAAAAAGAATTTACTTTCTAAACTTTGCTTTATGAGAAAAAAAAAATTATCAAATAATAAATGGTCAGTACTTATTTGATTTGTTTTACTAGAAGAAAAAAGAATTTATTTTCTGAACTTTGCTTTATGAGAAAAAAAAATTATTTTCTGTATTTTGGTGCAGTGTGTACACAGTATATAGAACCTCTGGAAAATCATGGACGTTGGTGTTGAGTAAATGGAAGAAAAACCATGGACGTTGGTGTTGAGTAAATGGAAGAAAGACTGAAGAGAAGGATGACGTGGTGCATAGTTTAAAGGAGAACCATGTCGGCAAGAGGCTTATGCAAGAAAATGCACACGTATTATGTCTTCAATGCTACATGTATGTCTTCAAAACTTGCTGAGTGTCTCTCTGTTGTAATGCATGCAGTAAAGAATCTGTATGTTATGCATGCAGTAAAGAATGTGTCAGTCTCTGCCTCTAATACCTGCAGTAAAGAGTATATGTCTGCTACCTGATAATGCAGAGAGTAATTTACTCTAATACATGCAGAGAGTATATGTCTGTTATATGGCAATTTGACAATTTACTTTTGTTTGAGTGTGTATGTGTATGCGATTTTCAGTGTTTCTCTATTTTTTCGAGTGCCGTCCCATCTGATAACTGGAAACACCACCTTAGCCTTTAAGCATTTGATGAGTTCTCCGAGTTTCCTCGTGCATTTGCTCAAAGGGCTATTTGTTTCTTTCTCATCCGACGAAAGGGTCACAATGTAAAATAACTAGGTAAATCGAACCTATACTATTTCCCTCGGGAAGTGAAGAGACAATAATCTTGACTCTGTATCAAAGGGTCACAATGAACAGTAACTAATAACTATATTACTTCCCTTAGAATTTGAATTTGAAGAGGCAATAATCTTTGACTCTGTATCAAATGTGCACAATGTACAGTAATTAGGAAGATCGAAACTATACTATTTCCCTCAGAAATTGAAGAGACAATGATCTTGCCTCTGTATTGTAAAGTAATGATATACTTGTTTAATTAGTCTAAACTATAGGTTTATGGATTTTCATCAAACCCTTCAAATGTGATATTTCTGAAATCCTGCCAACACGAAATGATTTGTGCATCAAACTGTATCTTTTACTAGTAATATAAAGTAACCTGTATATTCGTAGATGAAAAATTAAAGATTTTCATATGATCCCTGCTAGGCAAGATCATGTCATCAATGATCGTATCGATCTTGAGGTTGAATTGATATAAAAATAAGATTTAATTTGTCGCATTGACAAGAACAATCATTTTTGTTGAGTGAGAAGACAATTCTAACTATTATTAGGAAATAAGAAAGCCTATACGTGTCTGAGCAAATCCTATTTTTAGCAGTTTTCAATTTGGGCTCTTGGTAATCCTCTCAATTTTGAATGAACGATTAATATTTTTCATTTAACATCTAATGACCTAAAAATTGAGTCAAACTATGATTTGAATTCTTGCTGCTAATTACAAAATGATTAAATTACTATGTGGTTATAGAGATCTAGTCACATTATTTAGCACGCAATTATCTAAATTATTTGTTTAACACAATAATTATGCCGCTTTAATTTCAAAATAAACTACCAGATTCCATATTAAAGGTCCATGTACCTTGTTTGCCTACATTATTCATTTACAAGATCATGTTGAATGTACTTGCAATAGACTAACTAGACCCCTCACGTAATTGAGTTGACCTGTTGCTGCTATATCTTCGTCCAAAGGCAAAAAAGTACTGATAAATTCTGAAAACTAGGTGGATGTTTGATAATAAAAATTTTAATGTTACAAGTTAGAGTTGAAGATTAAGTTTAGAATTTAGAGTTTGAAATTTTGTTTTGATGATACTCAAAGGCCTCTCAAAAAAATTTGTGGCTTAAAGTCAAATTTTAGTAACTTTTTTTACATATATATAAATATACATACAAAAATACTAGTGTAATAATTTAGAGTTAGTCTTATAATAGTTGTTTTTTATATTGTATTTTTAAAAGGCACATAACATTTAACTTCACATATTAATATAATTATTAATAAAAGTAAGGATTAATTTTAATTAATAAGATTTTAGTCATTTGTTTGCAATGCATTAACTTGCATGTTGTTGTTAAAACTTTATTTATTTATATAAAAATTGAATTGTTTAGTTGAATATTTTAAAATATTTCTTGTAAAAATGAGATAATTTTTTTTTTTAATTATTATTATTTAGATAATTTTTTAAAATATTTTTTTCAATCTTCATTATTATTTCAAGTGGAGTTGAAATCATAAAGTATACTATTAAAAAATTTGAGACCTCCAAATTTTGGAGGCTTAAAGCGAAAGTTCTATTATATGACTCAAGGATAAAAATAGTAAAACCTTCACTTTAGGTCTCTAAAATTTTGAGGCCTCAAAATTTGTAATAGTAAATTCTATGTTTTCAACTTCACTTGAAAATAACAAATGAAGATTGGAAAATACATTTTAAAAAGTGATCTAAAAAATGATAATAAAAAAAGAGAAAAAGTTATCAATTTTATAAGTAATATTTTAGAACTGTGAATTAAACAATTCAAACTTTATATTAATAAATGAAATTTTGACAAAAACATTTAAGTTAATGCATTACAAACAAATGACTAACATTTTATTCACTAAAATTAATTCTTACTTTTATTAATAACCATATTAATATATGAAGTTAAGTAAAAGTTATGTATCTTTCAAAAATGCAACATAAAAGATACTCCCTGGCTATATGAAAATAAATAAGACAGCTTTAAACTATTTTTATATGTATTTTATATATGTGAAACGTTTTAGTAAAATTTGGCTTAATTAACTAATTTTCTTGATACGCCCTGCATGCATCAACTCAAAACTGAATGTCAAGTTTTATACAAATGAATGCTTTGTTTCCGACACAGAGAACAGCAACGTGGCAGATGTAAGATAAAAGAAAAAACTTCAGAACCATTAAATTACTCCGTACAGACCCAAGCTCAAATTCTTTCGTTTCGATTCTTTTATTTTGTAATTTTTTTTTTTGAAAAAAAATAATATTTTTTATTTTTAGCAAATCTTTAATTTCAATATTTTTTATTTCATGAGCTGTCGAGAGAGGCCTTAAGAAAAGAATGACTTATTTTGACTCAACACGAAATTTAAGAAAAATAAATAAAATATTTTCTTTAAAAAAATTAAAATTAAAGTATTATAAGAAAAAGAAATATTTTTTTTAAAATAGACTAAAAATAAAAATATGTTGTTTTTTATGAAACGGAGGAAGTAACATTTTAAATTTAATATTAAAAAATATTTAATACATTCAATATATTTTTAAAAAATTAAGACCATAAAAACCAAACCATTTTTTATTTTTTAAACCTCATATCAAATTTAAGATGAGTCAATTAAATAAAATAAAATAAAATAAAATTGAGGAACTACTGCAATAAATTTAAAGTCGTCATGATTAGCTTAGCAAATGGCAAATGGCAAATGTGGGCACAAGAGAGGGAAGATACTAAAGCATGGCAACGCGGATGTCTGCAAAGTGTGCTGAGTGTCTCTGCAATTAATAGATACATCAAACATGGTTTTGCCGAAATTTTGAATGAGTATTCATTCTTCTGTGGGCTGCTGCATGCCTGGTTTTTGTTAGCTCATATATCCGCTACGTATCTCACTTTAACTATGACCCAATTTTAGATTTTAAATATTTACATTGATGTATTCAATTCATCAAATTATTTTTTCCTAAAAAAACTTTTAGTTTTAATTATGTCATTTATAATATTATTATTACAAAATTATTTTTTGCATGTGGTGTTCAATTCTTCCTGGTTTGTCAGGGCATGGGTGAATCTAGAGAATCTATGGATTTATGAAAAATTCATAATTGTCAAAAAATTGTGATTGTTAAATCTAATTGTTATTATTATTTTACTTTAAATTAATATAAAAATTATAAAGTTGAAATTTTGGATCAGTATCTTTAAAGGTAGGTACTTTGTGAGGAAGAAATGTTGGCCGCCGTTGGCTTTTTGGCGAGGCTAAGGGCGTATTCTAAGCATCCTGCATTATCCATTTTGCCTAGGAGGTGCAGTGTAGTAGAAAATTTGTCTAAATATAGCATGGAGAGTCAAAGATCGAGAAACCCAACGTCACTAATATTCTTGAACAATTTAGTGATGCACCTTGTTTTAGCTATAGCCCATATGATTCCATTCATGGGAAGTCGAACTTTTAGACCTATTTCAGTAATTGATCATCTGCATAATTAATGGAATTGAGCAGAACAAATACAAATTAAAATTTTTAATTTCAGAGAGGCGAACAAATTTACTACTCCAAATAGGTAATGGGATATGTACAATCATAAGAATAACAACTTACTTTGACTGAAGAATTTTATTAAAACTAGCTACTAGCTAGTAACATTGATCAAACAGAATATTTCATTAAAGTAAGGTGTCACTTCTACTTTAGAAAATTATTTTTCACGCAAAATCTTCCCTTGAAAAATGATTTTTAAAAAGTGAGTGACATTCTTACCTTTTTTTTTATTTAGTACATAAATAAAAAATTATCCTAATAATATTTGAATATAATTTAAGTAAATATTACGAGAGATAAAGGATGGTGAGAATGAGTGTATGGGAAAGTAGGCAAGAGAACTAATTTAAAATGGTGTTTGTTAGCTTATTTTTCCTACATAAGTTGTTGCGTTCATTTTTAATAAAACTTATTTTCTTAACAATTAAATATTTTTTAGAAAATTTGACCAGCTAAACATGAGAATCATAATATATTTTTCAAAAAAGAAAATGTTTTCTTTTGCATTCCACCAACACACTAGAAAAAATTGGATAAGAATCATCTTTATATTGTCACATATTGTTATCTATTGAAGTAAATGATTTATTTTATTTTTAAAATTATATATAAATCTTACATTCTAAAAAGACTTTTACATATATCCTTTAGTAATGTAATGTAAAATAATTTTCATTCTATCAAAAAGACCCAAGGCCAGCAAAGTGTTTGTCTTAGACCTCCAAAATTCGAGGTCTCAAAAATTTTACTTATAGAATTTTATAATTTTCAACTTCACTTGAAATAATAATGAAGATTGTTTACGTCTAAAAAAATAGAAATCATAAAGATTATTTACGTCTTAAAAAATAAAAATAATAAAGAAAGAAAATACTATCTAATTTTTACCTGAAATATTTTAGAACTTTGAATTAAACAACTCAAATTTTATATTAATAAATAAATTTTTAACAACAACATCCAAGTTAATGTATTACAAATAAATGTCTGACATTTTATTTAGTAGAATTAATCTTTACTTCCATTAATAATCGTATTAATATATGTGAAGTTAAATGTTATGTTATATATGTATGGTCTTTGTTAAAATTTGACTTTAGACCACTACTTTTATTGAGATATCCTGAACATTTCTCAGACTTATTTGTCATTTCACATTTTCATTAACTGTCTTTACTGTGTTTTTCTTGTTTACAAGTATATTGTACTTAGTGGAGAAGAAATTTACATAAAGAATCACACTTTTATCACTAAACTATACCCGCTACAATCCGATTATTATATATACAAATGCAACTTTTATCGAACAAGTGAATTGAATTTTTGAGAGACTGAAGGGGTTCTAATTCACCTAATGCAAATTTTTATTCCGTTCAATTTGCCTCGGAGAATAAACAATAATATCAAATTTGGGGTGTATTTATATCTATCGTAACTCAACATCTTAGGCTTATTAGACTGTTTTTACTGTGTGTGTTTTTCAAGCATGATGTATTTAGCGGAGAAGAAAGTTACATATATATTGAATGTTTTTGTTGTTTCCACGTTACATTTAGTGGAGAAGAAAGTTACGTATATATTGAGCTTAATGATTACTATGGTCTTTTCAAGCGATTTTAATTCACTTGCCAATTTTTATTCTGTTCAATTTGTAATAATGTCAAATTTGGGTGTATTTGTATTTATCAAAACTCGAAATTTTAGATTTATTAAACTGTTTTTACTGTTCTTTTTCTTTTCAAGCATGTTGTACTTAGAGATGAAGAAAATTGCGTATATTGTCACACCCCTTTTCTCAACTCCAAAAAAATTATAGTTTAAGGTTCGAAAGGGTTTTTATTATTTAAGTGACAAAAAATGAAAATTTATTTCGAAAAAAGATTATTTACATTTTTTGTTCAGAGTCGCCACTTGGCATAATCTGGTGTGCCAAGTCACCATTGGAAAATCCTTTTCAAAACCATTTGACTTTTTAAACTGGCTTGCGAACAGAGACTCCGGCTAAGGAATTCTGTTGACCGAGGGGAAGGTGTTAGGCACCCCTCGATCCCGTGGTTTGACCACGATCGCTTGGTAGAGTGAATCGTCTAATTTGGCACTACGATGTACAAACCACACAAAAACACGTAAAACAATCAAACAAACAAACAAAACAAAATGAATCAAAAATATGGTGTCCAGTCCGAGTTATACAGCCCGAAATAAAAAAAATTACGAAAATGTAATTCCTATTCTAAACTAATCCTGGACTAAGCTCCAATGCCTCACCCGATGCCTCGGGCCTTCATCACGAACGTCCTCCAAGTACAAGATACTTCAGGGCATTCCCCGGATAAATCAATACAAATTCCTCGAGGCATTCCCCGGCCAAATGAATACATTTTTAGTGCGAGAAAATCAAACTATTCAACAAAATTTCAAACATTCCACGAAATTTTCAACATTCAACCAAAGCCACAAATTCTAAACTTGCCTACCCAACCTATGTTTGCCTAAACCAATCGACGTATCATGATACGATCAAGTTCAATTAACGTTCATTTCAAGTCAAACGACCTATGAATCAAGCTAACCAAAATTCACCAATTATATCAAGTTTTCAATTTTCACCCCCAAATTCCCTTTTAATGCTAATTTTCCTCAATCCACAATTTCTATTTCAATGGAATTAAGCAACAAGTCAATGTCAAAGTAGCAATTCATCACTAATCAAAATCAAGATCAAACAACACACGGATTCCATTCAATGCACCATATTCCATCAACAATGAAATAAAAAGAGGAAAGGAGTAGAAATGGACCTCAATGATGATTTTACTTCGAATATCAGTCAATTGAGAAGACGAATCCGTATGCCAAGAACCTCGATCCGAAACCTCGGTAACAACCCAACCTCAGATATCAACCTCCAAGTCTCGAACCCCAATTTTTACATATTCCCCAAAAGCTGATTGGAAACTTAGAACAAACGACAAATTCGAGCAAAACCGGAATTAAATCTGACCACAACTCCGAACGTCGACCATAATTTTGAGTCAGTTTCTCAACTGAGAAGTGACGAGGCTATTGGTAGCTCATGGATGGTGCTTTCTGGTGGCTTTGGGGTCGGGGAAGAAGTGTCTTTGCACTGAGGTGTCGTTTTTGTCTCGCCAAAGCTCCAGAGAGCTTAGACGATGAGGGAAAAGAGAGGACGGATGAAATTTCGATGATAATGGCACTTTTCGAAGAGAACCTTGCCAGAACAGTTAACCCCGTCACTCTTCTCCTCTCTCGACCTCTCTTCTTTTCTCAATCTCTCTCCAAAACACCTCTCATTCTCTCCGATCAAATGTGTATATCAGTGTGTCGTGTGCTTATCTTCTTCTGTGTAAGTGTATGCATGTATGGTATTTTGTGTGTGTGCATATTGTCTGTGATCCAATGGAGAAATCTGGGAGCATCCTCTGTTTCTATGTGTGTGCGTGTATGGTGTGTGACGATGTATCTGTGTATATATTCATGGAAGGTGAGGTCTGTGGGACCTTTTTGTGAGGAAGAAGAAAGGAAGCCCCCCAATTTGGAAGCTTCTGTGGGTATATATATATGTAAAAATGGAAATGGTGAATCAATTTTCTTTTGATGTGGGGCCCTCTTTTTTGTATCCCTCCCCTCCTCATTGTATGTACATGTTATCAAAAGTGGAAAAAGAAACGTGTGGGGGGGGGTCAAGTGGGGTAAGGTAGGGAGTGATGTGTTTTATTTTGATTGGGTAGGTTGTTAGGATAGGATGTAAAGGGGTTAGGATAGGATAGAATTTGTTAGGGAGTTTGTTATTTTTTGTATTTTGTGAGGGTATAATAACATGGATGAAGGTACACGGTAAGATAAGGTAAAATTGCGTAAATTAATCTTTCGGAGGGAAAAAATTACGTGTCTACATCATGCCCCCTTTGAATGTAAACACGCAGTGTTTTCAGGCAAAGAAGTAAACAACGGGACTGAATTTTTGTCCCGATCATTATTCAAAGAGAGGAGTAAAAGAAAGAAGGACAATCGACTACTGTCGGACACCCTATATACCCAAGTCATGAGGAAATCACAAGTATCTCACAGGGTTGAAAGAGAAGTGGACTATACCGAGTTGGAGAGTCGAGTGAGGTTCCATCGAGGTTCCGGTCCGCGGCTCTGTCAATACATAAAAAAAATGAAAATTACAAGTTAAAACATAAATGAAATTACAAAATCCTATCTATACAGCTTCTGTTGGCTCTTGACTCGACTTTTATCACCCTATTCTTCAGGCGGGCTCCTGACTTGCCATTTGTTCCAACTTGTTGCTTGGCTTTCAATTGTTTCGCTTTGTTGCTTGACTTTTCGTTTCTTCACCCTATTCTCCAGGCGGGTTCCTGACTTGCTATTTCATCAACTTGTTTCCATGCTTTCAACTTCTTCACCCTGTTCTGCAGGCGGGCTCCTGACTTGCTATTTTTCAATCTGTTTAACTTTCAATTTCTTCACCTTGTTGCTTGGTTTTCCATTTATTCGCCCTGTGTTTCGGGCAGGCTCCTGAAATCACATCAAAACTAAAAAGAAAATTATCCCAAACAAATATTATTATAAAGAGGTTTTATTTGCCAGAAAAGTCACATCATACCTACTTGCATGTTGCAATGATGAATCAAGACTCTGACCAAGAAATATATCTCTTGAGAGTAAAATTGAATAACCAAGACTAGGAAGTGCGTCTCCTAAGAATTAAAGTGAGGGATTCTAACTAGAAAGTGTGTCTTCTAGAGATATACGTTTAAGTTAAAAGTGTGTCACCTGAAAAATGAAAACTAGCAAGGAAGTGCGTCTCCTAAGGATTAAGTGCAATAACTCGACTAGAAAGTGCATCTTCTAGGAATCAAGACTTAAGTTAGAGAGTGCATCACCAATGTTGCTTGAATTATCAAAATAAGGAAGCGCATTTCCTTACCAATGCCTCTTGAATTACTCAAACAAGGAAGTGCGTCTCCTTACAAATGTTTCTTGAATTGCCCAAGCCAGGAAGTGCGTATCCTTACAAATGTTGCTTGAATTACCCCAAACAAGGAAGTGCGTCTCCTTACAAATGTTTGCTTGAATTTCCCACATCAGGATTATCATAAGGTAGTATTTCATTTATGAAAGCGTGGTCCCATTTTTCAGGAGGAACCCGAACAGAAAGTAAAATCTCATTTTTCAAAAGGATCCTGAACATAAAGTAAAATCTCATTTTTCAGGAGGGTCCTGAACAGAAAGTAAAATCCCATTTTTCAGGAGGGTCCTGAACATAAAGTAAAGTCCCATTTTCAGGAGGGCCCTGGATTGAAAGTAAATTCCCATTCTTCAGGAGGGTCCTGAACAGAAAGTAAAATCCCATTTTTCAGGAGGGTCCTGAACATAAAGTAAAATCCCATTTTTCAGGAGGGGCCTGAACTGAAAGTAAACTTCCATTCTTCAGGAGGATCCTGAACAGAAAGTAAAATCCCATTTTTCAGGAGGGTCCTGAACATAAAGTAAAATCTCATTTGAAAAAGGGTCCTGAACTGAAAGTAAAGTCCCATTTTTCAGGAGGGCCCTGAACTGAAAGTAAATTCCCATTCTTCAGGAGGGTCCTGAATAGAAAGTAAAATCCCATTTTTCAGGAGGGTCTTGAGCATAAAGTAAAATTCCATTTTTCAGGAGGGTCCTGAACTGAAAGTAAATTCCCATTCTTCAGGAGGGTCCTGAACAAAAAGTAAAATCCCATTTTTCAGGATGATCCTGAGCATAAAGTAGAATCCCATTTTTCAGGAGGGTCCTAAACTGAAAGTAAATTCCCATTTTTCAGGAGGGTCCTGAACTGAAAGTAAATTCCCATTCTTCAGGAGGGTCCTGAACAGAAAGTAAAATCCCATTTTTCAGGAGGGTCCTGAACATTAAGTAAAATTCCATTTTTCAGGAGGATCTTGAACATAAAGTAAAATCTCATTTTTCAGGAGGGTCCTGAACAGAAAGTAACTCTCATTTTTCAGGAGGGTCCTGAACAGAAAGTAAAATCCCATTTTTCAGGAGGGTCCTGAACAGAAAGTAAAATCCCATTCTTCAGGAGGGTCCTGAACATAAAGTAAACTCCCATTTTTTAGGAGAGTCCTAAACATAAAGTGAAGTCCCATTTTTTTAGGAGGGTCCTGAACAGAAACTAAAATCCCATTTTCAGGAGGGTCCTGAACAGAAAGTAAAATCCCATTTTTCAGGAGGGTCCTGAACATAAAGTAAAATCCCATTTTTCAGGAGGGTCCTGAACTGAAAGTAAATTCCCATTCTTCAGGAGGGTCCTGAACTGAAAGTAAATTCTCATTCTTCAGGAGGGTCCTGAGCTAAAAGTAAATTCCATTTTTCAGGAGGGTCCTGAACATAAAGTAAAATCTCATTTTTCAGGAGGGTCCTGAGCATAAAGTAAAATCTCACGGATGTGGATTTCCAATAGTAGCTGAATTAAGTGAAGCGAATTTGCCCCTATTTCAACAAAGAAAATTTGTCAGTTAAAAACTTAGTGGTGGCTTGCAGCTCTTGGCTTCTTAGGTATCTGCCCCAGCACTCGTTCCTTTCATCTTTGTTCCAAATCGCTGACACTTGCCCTGTCTTGCCGCATCATTGCCCTGGATCCAAATTGAGGGAAATGAGTTCTGACTCGAACAATGGGTTTCCATTTTGTCATGTCCCTGAGGTGCACTCTTTACCCGAATCTGAATGCTTCCACGAATCCAACAGCCTATCGGTTAATAGACTTCCTTTGTTTCGTGTTGAATTACGATCATTTTTCTTTCCTGTGTTGTTCCTTGGATTTTCCTCATATAATTGGAAAGACTGGTAGTAAATTTTGAAATCCTTTCTCGCTTGTTTTGACAGAGACTTGACTTAAAATGTAAAGAAATGATGGTGACTTTATTTGGATAAATGACATAAAAAGACAAAAAGCATGAATATGTAAATGAAGGAAAAGGCAATGTCCTATATTCAAAAACAAAACTTATCTGAATACGACAACCAACTCCAATGAGTATGACATGCATTTTGGATTAAGCTGCCTGATCTTCCTATCCAAACTCCCCATTTGTTGTTGAGTTCGTGCCTTTGCCACTGAGCCGCTTCTTCCAATCCATTGGACTCATACATCACATTTGATTGACGGCATCTCAAAAACTTTCGCCAACAAATCTCTTTCTTTTCACTTTTCACTTTTCTCTTGAACTCGCCATCGCCTTACGGTGCCCGTGAGGGTTTTCACCAATAAGACTCTCTCATTTTTATTTCTCTCCACTCACCATCGCCTTATGGTGCCTGCGAGGGTTTTCACCAATAAGACTCTCTCATTTTCGTTTCTCTCAACTCATCATCGCCTTATGACGCCCGCGGGGTCTTCACCAATAAGACTCTCTCATTTTGTATTTCTTTCCTGATTTTTTATGCTGAGGGAAACAAGTGGTACCTCACAATGTATCATCATATCCATTGCATGCTTAGCCTTAACATTATCAAAAATTGATCTGAAGGACTTTCTTTAGTTGTAACTTGGCTTTCGGATAAGGTTAGAGAAGGATGGCAAGAGGTACAAACGACACTTGAAGTGGGGGTGGGACTTACAACTTTTGGAATCGACTCAAACAAAACATTAACTCATGCCTCAGTTTTTGTTGACTGGGTGAATCTTAAATCTTTATTTGGTTGGACCGAGCTCGAAATAGGGCAACCTACGTATCTCACTCCTGAGAGAGAAGAATCAGGTCGCACGTAGTTCCATCAGTTTGTTCTTTGATTTGATTTTTTTTTCTTTTATTTTCGAACTCTTTCTTTTATTCTTATTTTCTTGACATTTATCTTTGACTCTATTTTGATTCCAAAAGAGGGATATGAAAAAAAATTAAAACGAAGCTCAAACGGGTAAACGAAGGATGACACAATGTTTGGATAGAAGAATAAAATGCCTTCGTCATATCAATCTTCAAAAATGCAAGTACTAAAACATGCAATAAAATCAACAAAGGATCAAATATCATACATAGTATCTTTTGACCGCATCAGCATTGATAGTCATTTCTGCCATTTTGCCTTCAATATCTGTCAAATATAAGGCTCCATTGGGCAACACTTTCTTCACAACGAAGGGACCTTGCCAGTTAGGGGAGAACTTGCCTTTCGCTTCAACTTGGTGAGAAAGGATACGTCTCAATACCAACTGACCACCTTCAAAATTCCTGGGACGGACCTTTTTGTTATATGCTCGGGCCATCCTCCTCTGATACAACTGGCTATGACACACAGACGTTAGCCTTTTTACCTCAATCCATCTCAAATGTTCCAGTCGGTTTTTTACCCATTCGTCATCATCAATCTCTGCTTCTACAATGACTCGAAGAGAGGGAATTTTAACTTTCGCAGGGATGACTGCTTCTGTCCCATACACCAATAAATATGGAGTTGCCCCTGTTGAAGTACGAACAGTGGTGCGATAACCTAGCAATGCAAACGATAACTTTTCATGCCACTGTCTAGACCCTTGTACCATTTTTTGCAGTACCTTTTTTATATTCTTATTGACGGCTTCTACAGCACCATTGGCCTTTGGGCGATATGGAGTAGAATTTCGAAGTGCGATCTTAAATTGTTGACACACTTCTTGCATCAAATGACTATTGAGATTGGCAGCATTGTCTGTAATGATCATCTTAGGAATTCCAAATCTACAAATGATATTGGCATGAACAAAATCTACCACAGCCTTCTTTGCCACTGACTTGAAAGTTACGATTTCTACCCACTTTGTGAAGTAGTCAATGGCTACCAAAATGAATCTATGTCCATTTGATGCCTTCGGCTCAATTGGTCCAATCACATCCATTCCCCAAGCCACGAACGGCCATGGAGCAGCCATTGTATGCAACTCAACAGGAGGAGAACGTATCAGATCACCGTGTACCTTACATTGATGACACTTTTGAACAAATTGAATAGAATCCCTCTCCATAGTAAGCCAGTAATAACCTGCTCGAAGAATCTTCTTTGACAAGACATGACCGTTCATATGCGACCCGCATACTCCAGAGTGTATTTCAACCATGATTGCCGAGGCTTCTCTTGCATCTACACACCTCAAAAGTCCCAGATCTGGGGTTCTCTTATATAAGATTCCCCCACTTAAGAAAAATCCACTAACCAAACGCCTAATAGTCCTCTTTTGATCGTTGGTGGCATATGCTGGGTATTCTCCTGACTGAATGTATCGCTTGATATCCAAGAACTAGGGTTTTCCATCGAGCTCTTCTTCAACCGCATTACAGTAAGCATGCTGATCACGACTCTGTATATGCACTAGATCGATGTAGGATTTATCAGGATGTTGGAGCATTGAAGATAGAGTGGCTAAAGCATCATCAATTTCATTACGAATCCTTGGAATATGCCTAAATTTTACTAACACAAACCGTTGACATAGCTCCTGCAAGCATTGTGGATACGGGATGAGCTTCAAATCTCGCGTCTCCCAATCGCCTTGAATTTGATGGACGAGCAAATCTGAATCCCCCAATACCAATAATTCTTGGACTCCCATATCAACGGCTAACCTCAAACCAAGAATGCAGGCTTCATACTCTGCCATATTATTAGTACAGTAGAATCGAAGTTGTGTTGTTATTGGGAAATATTGTCCCGATTCAGATATAAGAACCGCACCTATTCCGACTCCTTTCATATTGACAGCTCTATCGAAGAACAACTTCCAACCTGGATCAGCATCTATAACGACTTCATCGACACACGACACTTCTTCGTCAGGAAAATATGTCTTTAATGGCTCATACTCTTCGTCGATGAGATTCTCAGCAAGATGATCTGCCAAGGCTTGGGCTTTCATGGCGGTTCGAGTCACATATACAATGTCGAACTCGATAAGCAATATTTGCCATTTTGCCAATCGACCTGTCGGCATAGGCTTCTGAAAGATATACTTCAAAGAATCCATGCGGGAGATGAGATAAGTAGTATAGGATGAGAGATAATGCTTCAACTTCTGTGCTACCCAAGTCAGGGCACA
The DNA here is from genome assembly GCA_030864215.1 of Capsicum pubescens. Taxonomy (NCBI): domain Eukaryota; kingdom Viridiplantae; phylum Streptophyta; class Magnoliopsida; order Solanales; family Solanaceae; genus Capsicum; species Capsicum pubescens. The sequence goes on from CM061543.1 coordinate 7,086,352, forward strand.
ACACATCCTTTCAAGAAGAGTATACTTGGCCTCATATGTGGTGAACTTCTTGCTAAGATAATAAATAGCCTGCTCCTTTTTGCCTGTGACATTATGTTGACCCAGGACACAACCGAAAGAATTGTCCATGACTGATAAATATAAGATCAAAGTACTACCAGGCTCCGGGGGTACCAGCACAGACGGATTTGACAAATATCTTTTGATTCGATCGAACGCTTCCTGACATTCTTCAGTCCATTTTACCGCCGCACTCTTTTTCAGCAACTTGAATATGGGCTCACAAGTGGTTGTGAGTTGAGCAATAAACCTGCTAATGTAGTTCAGTCTACCAAGCAAACTCATCACCTCCGTCCTATTCTTAGGCGGGGGCAAATCCTGAATGGCTTTGATTTTCGAGGGATCCAATTCAATCCCCCGACGGCTGACCACAAACCCCAACAGCTTTCCAGACGGAACTCCAAATACATATTTTGCCGGGTTGAGTTTGAGATTATACCTGCGAAGCCTTTCAAAGAACTTTTTTAAATCTATAACATGGTCGGCCCGACATTTTGACTTAAGGTTCGAAAGAGTTTTTATTATTTAAGTTACAAAAAATAAAAATTTGTTTCGAAAAAGAATTGTTTACATTTTTTATTCAGAGTCTCCACTTGCCATAATCTGGTGTGCCAAGTCACCATTGGAAAATCATTTTCAAAACCATTTGACTCTTTAAACTGGCTTGCGAACAGAGACTCCGGCTAAGGAATTCTGTTGACCGAGGGGAAGGTGTTAGGCACCCCTTGATCCCGTGGTTTGACCACGGTCGCTTGGTAGAGTGAATCGACTAATTTGGCACTACGATGTGCAAACCACACAAAAACACGTAAAACAATCAAACAAACAAACAAAACAAAATGAATAAAAAATATGGTGTCCAGTCCGAGTTATACAGTCCCGAAATAAAAAAAATAAAATACGGAAATGTAAATCCTATTCTAAACTAATCCTGGACTAAGCTCCAATGTCTCACCCGATGCCTCGGGCCTTCATCACGAACGTCCTCCAAGTACAAGATACTTCGGGGCATTCCCCGGATAAATCAATACAAATCCCTCGAGGCATTTCCCGGCCAAATGAATACATTTTTAGTGCGAGAAAATCAAACTATTCAACAAAATTTCAAACATACCACGAAATTTTCAACATTCAACCAAAGCCACAAATTCTAAACTTGCCTACCCCACCTATGTTTGCCTAAACCAATCGACGTATCATGATACGATCAAGTTCAATTAACGTTCATTTCAAGTCAAACGACCCATGAATCAAGCTAACCAAAATTCACCAATTATATCAAGTTTTCAATTTTCACCCCCAAATTCCCTTTTAACGCTAATTTTCCTCAATCCACGATTTCTATTTCAATGAAATTAAGCAACAAGTCAATGTTAAAGTAGCAATTCATCACTAATCAAAATCAAGATAAAAAAACACACGGATTCCATTCAATGCACCATATTCCATCAACAATGAAATAAAAAGAGGAAAGGAGTAGAAATGGACCTCAATGATGATTTTACTTCGATATTAGTCAATTGAGAAGACGAATCCGCATGCCAAGAACCTCGATCCGAAACCTCGGTAACAACCCAACCTCATATATCAACCTCCAAGTCTCGAACTCCAATTTTTACATATTCCCCAAAAGCTGATTGAAAACTTAGAACAAACGACAAATTCGAGCAAAACCGGAATTAAATCCGACCACAACTCCGAACGTCGACCATAATTTTGAGTCAGTTTCTCAACTGAGAGGTGACGAGGCTATTGGTAGCTCATGGATGGTGCTTTCTGGTGGCTTTGGGGTCGGGGAAGGAGAGTCTTTGCACTGAGGTGTCATTTTCGTCTCGCCGAAGCTCCAGAGAGCTTAGACGATGAGGGGAAAGAGAGGACGAATGAAATTTCGATGATAATGATACTTTTTGAAAAGAACCTCGCCAGAACAGTTAACCCCGTCACTCTTCTCCTTTCTCGACCTATCTTCTTTTCTCAATCTCTCTCCAAAACACCTCTCATTCTCTCCAATCAAAGGTGTATATCAGTGTGTCGTGTGCTTATCTTCTTCTGTGTAAGTGTATGTATGTATGGTATTTTTTGTGTGTGCATATTGTCTGTGCTCTAATGGAGAAATCTAGGAGCATCCTCTGTTTCTATGTGTGTGCGTGTATGGTGTGTGACGGTGTATCTGTGTATATATTCATGGAAGGTGAGGTCTGTGGGACCTTTTTGTGAGGAAGAAGAAAGGAAGCCCCCCCAATTTGGAAGCTTCTGTGTGTATATATATGTAAAAATGGAAATGGTGAATCAATTTTCTTTTGATGTGGGGCCCCCTTTTTGTATCCCTCCCCTCCTCATTGTATGTACATGTTATCAAAAGTGGAAAAAGAAATGTGTGGGGGGGGCGGGGTCACGTGGGGTAGGGTAGGGAGTGATGTGTTTTATTTTGATTGGGTAGGTTGTTAGGATAGGATGTAAAGGGGTTAGGATAGGATAGAATTTGTTAGGGAGTTTGTTATTTTTTGTATTTTGTGAGGGTATAATAACATGGATGAGGGTACACGGTAGGATAAGGTAAAATTGGGTAAATTAATCTTTTGGAGGGACAAAATTACGTGTCTACATATATAACGAGTATTTTTGTTGTTTCAAACATATTATACTTAGTGGAGAAGAAAGTTACGTATATATTACTATATTTGGTCTGCTTAAGTGGTTCTAATTCACCACTCCATAATACCAATTTTTATTGTGTTCAATTTACCTCGGGAAATAAATGTAAGTATAAAACGGATTATATAAATTTAAACAATCTTATACATAAACAATCCTATCCATAATCCTTTGTATTATTCTGGAACGTTGAACTTAATGATTTTCACATACACATAATAACAGTAATTCAATAAAAAAATTACTTACCTGAATTCTCTATGGTTTTAGCGTAAGCACACCAAGAGCAGAATGTATTGTTTCTCTCTCTTAACCTTACTTTTCAGAATAAATTATAATGGAGCTTATTCTTCTTTTGGCAGAGAGAGGACCCCTTTTATAATGGGAATAGTCAGTTATGTTTTCACGTTCTATCAACGTGATTGGTAGATACAATCATTATCCTACTAGGAGTCAGTAATTGGGGATACAATCCTACTAGAAGTCGGTAATTATTCGGTAACTTTCCATATAGATTAATGATTTAACTTATTCAATTATTATTAAACCAATAAATAAATTAATTATGTGGGCCATAGAAATTTACAATAAACAATAATACAAAATTTGGGATGTATTTGTATTTGTATTTGTGGAAACTCAAGATTTTAGACTTATTAGACTTTTTTTATTGTGTTTTTTTGTTTCCAAGCATGTTGTATTTAGTGGAAAGAAACAAGTATATATTGAGTATTTTTCTTGTTTCCAAACACGTTGTATTTGGTGGAGAAAAAAGTTACGTATATATTGAGCTTAATGATTACTATGGTCTTTTCAAGAAGTTCTAATTCACCTGTCAATTTTTATTCTGTTCAATTTGTCTTGCAGAATAAATAATAATCTCAAACTTGGGGTGTATTTGTATCTATCGGAACTGGATATTTTAGGTTTATTACACCGTTTTTACTGTGTTTTCTTGTTTTCAAGCATATTGTACTTAGTCGATAAGAAAGTTACGTATATACCGAGTGTTTTTCTTGTTTCAAATATGTTGAACTTAGTGGAGAAGAAAGTTACGTATATATTACTATATCTGATCTTTTGAGAGGCTCAGGCGGTTCTAATTCATCGGAACTCGAGATTTTACTTGTTTCCAAGCCTGTTGTATTTAGGGAGAAGAAACTTATTTGTTTCCAATCACGTTGTACTTAGTGGAGAAGAAAGTTACGTATATATTGAGCTTTCGAGTGGCTCAAGCGATTCTAATATAATTCACCTGCCAATTTTTATTTTGTTCAATAATGCCAAATTTGAGGTGTATTTGTATCTATCGAAACTAGACTATTTTTACTGAGTTTTTTGTTTCGAAGCATGTTGTACTTAGTGGAGAAGAAACTTACTTTTATGTACTGAGTGTTTCAAGCATGTTGAAGAAAGTTACGTATATATTACTATCTTTTAAGAGTCAATTATCTGTCGAAACTCGAGATTTTAGGATTATGAGACTGTTTTTACTGTGTTTTTCTTGTTTCAAAGCATGTTGTATTTAATGGAGAAAAACATTACTTTTTTTTGTTTACAAGCACGTTGTACTTAGTGGAGAAGAAAGTTACATATATATTAAACTTTTGAGTAGCTCAAGCGATTCTAGTTCACCTGTCAATTTTTATTTTGTTCAATTTGCCACGCAAAATAAATAATAATGTCAAATTTGGGGTGTATTTGTATCTATCGGTTCTCGACATTTTAAATTTATTAGACTGTTTTTATTGAGTTTTTATTGTTTTGAAGCATGTTGTACTTAGTGGAGAAAAACTTACGTATGTACTGAGTGTTTCAAGCATGTTGAAGAAAGTTACGTATATATTATTATCTTCAAGAGTCAATTTATTGAATTGGTCTTTCGAGAGGCTCAAGCGGCTCTAGTATTTGTATCTGTCGGAACTCGAGATTTTAGGCTTATTACACTGTTTTTGTCACGCCCCAAAATTCCATCGGGCCGGACTGGCACCCGAAGCCGAGAAAGCCCGGGAGAACCCGTTCAAATACCTGTACTTTCCCTTACATGTCACCAAAAATTTGGACAACACTTCGTTGCATATAGAAGGATCTAATTACCTGTATCAGCACAACACGCACAAATATAAATATATATATAATACTTGGCCGTCGGGGCCTCCACATATACAAATATAACATCACTATATAAACTTTCATGACTTTACCCTTCCTTATGTCTACAAAGCCTCTAGGATATACATGACATAACTAGGGTCGGGACAAACCCCCGCCCACACATGACTCCTGTACAATAACAAAACATAAGGAACCGACTCGGAAAGCTCCGAAGCAAACTGGAGCTCACCAACAATAGTTGTATGACCTGACTCCTACTTGTGCGATGTATGAGCTGAGGTACCTGTGCCTGCAGCATTAAATGCAGGTCCCCGTGGGGGACGTCAGTACGAAATATGTACTGAGTATGTAAAGTTGTAGATAATCACATATGATATAGGAGCTCAATAGAAATCAGAAACAAGTGAATAAATCGTAATAGGAGTGGACCACACTTACAAGAACTTGTGACAACCTGTACATTGAATTTATTCAATCACTTTACCTTCGTTCTTAACATCTTTGTAATCATTATTGTACTGTACTGTGACCATTAGGCTGCCTCCAGTACATATCAATTGGGATCGACCCATGCTAGGCTTATGCCCCTGGGATACCACCCATAAACACGTAAATAGGGATCGACCCATGCTAGGCTTATGCCCCTGGGATACCACCCGATAAGAGAGAACTTCCATCACTCAGTTCAATTAATCTTTGAGATTGTTATTTCGGTCGCCACCACATTTTTGATACTTTGAAACAACGATACATCAATAAGAACTAAGTAATAGACCTTCTATACAATAACAACGTAATAAAGACTCATTGGTACATCAACAATGTGTTTCAGAATCATCAATATCACAACAATGAAATAGGAGCCTTTTGGTATATCAATGAAACATTTTGACACTTTATAGAATGGAAACAACTTCGTTGGTAATGTAGAACAATACATGTTTTTGGACAACCTCGGAATCTTACTTGATGGAACATTGGTGTTTTCATGCCAAAGAACATCGTTAGAGTATGCTTTACATACCTCGTCGTAGATTCGGATACCAATTCAACACAACTTCCCGCCTTTACAAATCACTTATCTACAATGAAATGTTTGGCATCTAGTATTAGCAATCCAACACCACAATTCTCTTCCATAATTCCATACAACCAATATTTGCATAGCATTCCAAAAACCAACTTGAACAATAGGTTTATATATATATATATATATATATATATATAATCATCATTTCAATACCACATCATCACACCAAATCTCTTCACAATTCAACATAATCCAACCATGCACAAGAATAATCCAACATCATTCCCAATCATCTTTCAACAACAATCAAATAACACACTTCTTATGCTTACATGCATATATATACATATCCATATAAATAACACCAACATAATTTACATCCTTACCATAAAATGGCCCTTTTGATTTCGAAGTCCTGTTGGCACAAATAAGGGGTGCTTCTCGAAGCCCTTGAGACGGTGAACACAACTAAGGGATCAATTTGGATTTTCTACGGTTGAATCACAAGATAATTTGAAGGTCAAATTTGGCTAGGGTTTGTTCTTTCCTATGATTGATGATGAAGATGAGTTTTTGAACTCATATACATGTATATATACACATATTCCCGTCCATAATATCATAGGGAATGACCAAAGTGCCTTTAAAATTTAAATAATGTCAAATTTGTCCTCTGGTGGACTGTTTTGACAAGCTAAAGTAGATCGACCATAACTCTTTGCTCCGATATCGGATTTGGGTGAAATTGGTATCGTTGGAAATATAATTCAAAGGGATTTAATTTAATATAAAGTAGGCCACCCAGTTCGTCCTGTACAAGGAGTTATGATCGTTTGAAGTTGACCCTAAAAAACTGTTTTAAGAGGCTGAAGTAAAACGAGTATAACTCCTTACTCAGACGTTGGATTTGGATGAAACCAATAGCATTGGAAAAAAGACTCAAAGATCTTTCTTTTGATAGGTCTTATATCTCCCAGTTCATTATATTAAGGGAGTTATGATCGTTCAAAGTTGATCCAAAAAAACTGACAGGCCTCAGTAGTTTGTGTGCAGGCTTATTACACTGTTTTTACTGTGTTTTTCTTGTTTCAAAGCATGTTGTATTTAGTGAAGAAAAATGTTAAGTATATATTGAGTGTTTTTCTTGTTTCCAAGCATGTTGTACTTAGTGGTGAAGAAGAAAGTTTAAGAAAGTATATATTGAGTTTAATGATTACTACATTTGGTCTAATTCACCTATCCATAATGTCAATTTTTATTCGATTCAATTTGTCTTGAAAAATTAAATATAATGCCAAATTTGGGTTGTATTTGTATCTATCGAAACTCGACATTTTAGATTTATTAGACTGTTTTTACTGTGTTTTTTCTTGTTTACAGGTTTATTAGACTGTTTTTACTATGTGTTGTACTTAATGGAAAAGAAAGTTACAGTCTTATATTACTATCTGATCTTTCGAGAGGCTCAAGAGTTTTCAATTCACCTATCCATAATGACAGGAGAATAAATAATAATGCTAAATTTGGAATGTATTTGTATCTATCGAAACTCGAGATTTTAGGCTTATTAGATTGTTTTTACTGTGTTTTTTGTTTCAAATTTGTTTCGGAGGATAAATAATGATGCTAAATTTGGGATGTATTTTAGGCTTATTAAACTGTTTTTATTGTGTGTGTTTTTGTTTTAAAGCATGTTGTATTTAATGGAGAAGAAAATTACGTATATATGAGCTTAATGATTATTATATTTGGCTGGCCTTCGCAGAGGGTCTAAATCACTTATCCATAATGTTAATTTTTATTTTGTTTGATTTGCCTCACAGATTAAACAATCGTGCCAAATATGGGGTCTGTTTGTAAGTATTTGAATAGACTTATTAGAATAGAATTCATCAGCAGAAGCAGAATTGAAGTATCATTTAACATATTCAACGAGTCGTGGAAACAGAATAGAACCCTCTTTCTTGATTTGACATTGATCTCGTAGATGCCTGGTTTCGCACTCGAGGTCTTACAAAAAGCTCTTTCTCATCTTGTATTTCTTTGATTTGAAAACTTTAAAATTTTGTATGTGGATTTCTATAACAAAGGAAAGCCTCCTAGACGAAATGAAGAATGAATGAAATAGAATAGTCTGGCAGAATCGTATGATAGGAAAAATGCAACCTAACTATGAATTTCTATCAGTGTCGGGATAGACAGAGGTTTAAGATAGTAGGCTTGTTTCCCTTATGACATTTTTTGAAATTGTTTTTACTGTTTTTTTCTTTGTTTTCAAGTATGTTGTACTTAGTAGAAAAGAAAGTTAGTATATATTGAGTTTAATGATTATTATATTTGGCCTTTGTTTCTAATTCACCAATGCATACTGCTAATTTTTGTTATGTTCAATTTATCTTGAAAAATAAACAATAATGTCAAATTTGGGATGTGTTTGTATCTATCGGAACTAGAGATTTTAGGCTTATTAGACTAGAATTCATTTGCATAAATAGAATTGAAGTACCATTTAACATATTCAACGAGTCGCAGAAACAGAATAGAACCCTTTTCCCCGATTTGATACTGATCTCGTAGATGCGGTGGTTTCGCACTATAGGTCTTACAAAAAGCTCCTTCTCATCTTGCATTTCTTTGGTTTGGAAGTTCCAGAATCTTGTTTGTGAATTTCTATAACAAAGAAAAGCCTCCCAGATGAAATAGAGAATGAATGAAATATAATAGTCTGTCAGAATCATAGGATAGGGAAAGTACGGAACCTCCCACTTGTCTGGGTTACCGAGCTGGCTAATCTAACTATGAATTTCTATCAATGTCGGGATAGACGGAGGTCTAAGATAGTACACCTGTTTCCCCTCTAAGATTTTTCCAAGCTGTTTTTACTGTTTTTTTTCTTATTTTAAAGTATGTTGTACTTAGTGAAGAAAAAAGTTAGTATATATTGAGGTTAATGATTACTATATTTGGCCTTTGATTTTAATTCATCTATGCCAATTTTTATTATGATCAATTTATCTTGAAGAATAAATAATAATATCAAATTTGAGATGTGTTTGTATCTATTAAAACTCGAGATTTTAGGCTTATTAGACTAGAATTCATCTGCAGAAGCAGAATTGAAGTACCATTTAACATATTTAATGAGTCGCAGAAACAGAATAGAATCCTCTTCCCTGATTTGATACTGATGTCGTAGATGTGATGGTTTCGCACTAGAAATCTTACCAAAAGCTCATTCTTATCTTGTATTTCTTTGATTTGGAAGTTCCAGAATCTTGTCTGTAAATTTCTATAACAAAGGAAAGCCTTCTAGATGGAATGAAATAGAATAGTAATCGTATGATAGGGTAAATGCGGAGCCTCCCACTTGTCTAGGTTACTGGGCTGGCTAACCTAACTATGGATTTCTATTAATGTCGGGATAGACAGAGGTCTAGGATAGTACGCTATCGGAGTGAGATCAGGGTACAGTAAGATCCTATCCGTCAGGAGAAAAGGAGGACCTTCCATCCATGGTTGATATCTTCCTAGACTTTCTGCTTATTCAGGAATTGGTTCAATTACCAGTCTTTTATCTTCAATTAGAAGACCCTCAAGTCTGACTTCTTTTTATAGGTGGACATGTCGAACTGAAATAAGCTCTCAGATTGACATTTTGATACACTGATTTACTATAATAATAAATCGAGTCAATGGTGACTCCGCCGTGGGAAGAGCCACTTACTTTCTCTTTGCTAGTGCAACCTAAGCATCAATTTCAAATAATTGACTTTCGACTCCTATTTCCAAAATTGAGTATGATTGACTTCGATTTCATCTCTGAATACTGAGTGACGAGAATCTGTCTTCACAAACCTGAAAATAAAGACAACCAATAACTTTTAGCTTGAATCGGGAGAGACAAACCACCATCTTTTTTTGATTTTTTATAAGTTGTTTGATATATATATTGAAATTCAATTAATTAAACTTTGCTCTGCATAGGATCTATTCAGGGAAACACTTTCTGCATTAAAAATTCAAAAGCAAAACACTTTCTGCATTAAAAAAACTCAAAAACAAGACTTCTGGTTAAGAGAGAAACAGTATAATGCTTTGGTGCTAAAAACCCGACGTTTGTTAAATTTATGTCGTACTTTGATATGTTAAAGATCACATATTCAAATTATATTTTGGTATACTATGCACATCTTTAATTCAACAATTTTTATGCCAAATCATACATGACATATTTAAGATACAACTTCAAACTACATTTTGGTGTATTATGTATGTATTTAAATTTAAGATCACGAAATTCAGACATCTTTTTCATCAACTTCTTAAACTCTGCGTCGAGAATAAATTAAATACATGTGTTTGCTAAAATTAGGAGCTAGTCCGCGGGAGATGTTTACTTACAGGTCGAACCTGTTTTAAATGTGAAAGTACATGAATGAATTGTTTAAGAAAGACCATACCTTGATTTTCAAATCATGTTGCTAAATGTAATATTACTTTTTTTTTTTTGCCTTGACATTTGCTACTTTTATCATGAGATTACGAGTACAACTTAACAACATCATACCCAGTGTAATCTCACAAGTGAGGATCGGAAAGGATAGAGTGTATGTGGACTTTACATCTACTCAGAGACGGATCCAGGATCCGGACTCTCTGGGTGCCAAGTAAACTTATCGACAGGGGTGGAGTCACCTTCGATGAAGGGTGGCTAGATGCACACCCTTCGTCGAAAAATTATGTGGTGAATAGAGGTTAAATGTAAATCATAATGAGTGAATATTAAATTTTGCACACTTTTAACATAACTGAGAATAAAATTTGTACATCCTTCGCTGAATTTCTGACTCCGCCACTGCTTATTGATTAGATTAATCAAATTATTCATTTTTTGATATACAGGACAATTAACCAACCAATTAATTTAAAAAAATAATAATAAAATGACAAAACTTGATCTTTCAATATAATATTACTAATATTATAATATAATATTCATAATTCATTTAAATGGTAGAATGTATGCATGTTGCCCTGTTTTAGCCAACAATGTTTCACAGAAAATAATTTTAAAAAATAAATGTTGCAAATCGGGATCGAACAAACAACCTATTGCCCTGTTTTAGTCAACAATGCTTCACAAAAAATAATTTTACTAATATCATAATATAATATTCATAATTCATTTAAATGGTCTTGTTACCCTGTTTTAGTCAACAATGCTTCACATAAAATAATTTTAAAAAACAAGTGCTGCAAACCGGGATCAAACAAACAACCTATTGCCCTGTTTTAGTCAACAATGACTCACAATTTTTTTTTAAAAAAAAACACACGACCTATGGGCAACAAAAGTGCCGCTTTGCCAATTGCACCAGATAGTGTTTTGGTATTACGGGTGACAGATTTAATATTTGACTATATTGACATTAAAAAAACTAATGCTGCAAACTGGGGCACTAGATAGTGCTTTGGTATTATGAGTGAAAGATTTAATATTTGACTATATTGACATTAAAAAAACTAATGCTGCAAACTGGGTTCGAACACACGATCCATGGGCAACAAAAGTGACACTTTGCCACTTGCACTATGCTGTAAACTAGGTTCGAACACACGACCTATGGGCAACAAAAGTGACACTTTGTCATTTGCACTGGATAATGTTTTGATATTATAGGTGACAGATTTAATATTTGACTATATCAGTATGTATATATATCTATATACATAGAGTTTCCATCGAAGTTTGCGGGTGGCGTGCCACCCCCACGGCAATGAATAGATCCGCCCTGCATCTACCTCAAGGTGATGTAGAGATACTATTTCCGATTGATTAGGAATAGAACTCAAAGATTTAAAATGTTTTACCAAAATCACCGATGGCGTTGGCTGATATAGGCCACAATTGAAGCACGGACAGAAAGCCCATAGGCCAATACGGCAATACCAGCCCATTAAAATGGGCTTTGGTTCCTTCTGAAATTAACTTAAATAGCCATTTGTTCAAAAAAATTAATAGATAAATCAGAAAAAAATGTATAATTAGTGCACAAGATATGTATATTAGATAGCTATTGTAAATATTTTTGTCCGATCTACCAAATGAGTCACTTATTTATTTACTCATTTTTTCTTCTCTTCCCAAAAACAACGAGGACTGGCTATTCTCCGGATACACAAGTTTAAAAAACAAGCATTTACAGAGTAGTTAAAGAATAACTATTTTTTATTGTGAAAATAATATCTAGACAAACATATTCTTATCTAAAACAAATAATATCTTTCAAATTCAAATTTACATCAGTGAAACTTTAGGACGTGGTGCTAGACTCACTACAAGTGAAACTCTTGGCATAATCTGTTAGGAGTTCAAACTTCAAACTTTTACGAGTTAAAATTTAGCACACTATCCTATAGTTTCAAGAAGAAAAAGTAGGAGTTTACCTACTACTTTTGTTTTTGGTACATAATTATGTGCAATATACACAAGACACGACCCATTTGCATGTCATATATATTGATTTTTTCTCTTAATTTCCTACTCTGTATCATTATTTAAATGACGGATCAGTTAGAGAAAACAAAATATAAAGATTGAAGTTGCAACAAGAATAAAATATATGTTGGTGATTAAATTGCCCCTTTGTATAAGAGATCATTTTACCAATTTGCTTGTTTACTTATTAGAGACAGATGATATCCTACTAACCAGAGCAATAAAACCACGAGGAGTGTTGCTATGTTTCTCAGTCACTTAGTATATGATATCTGTTTTGAAGCCCGATTAATTTGAATACTGAATGATCCCACTCTGGGGTAAAACACTTCCTATCAAACATGACTTCATACACGACTCATATCCATGACCTCGACTTAGTGATAAATGAGTACTTATTGTTCCATCATAACAAATTGTGACATGGATATATTGGACATTGTACATACAAACATACAACACAAACCGTTTCACAAGCTTAATTCGCATGGCGAAAGGACGTGGATTCATGAAATTGGCGTGCAAAGAAATTGCCACTACTGAATGAGCAAGCATGTAACATCACAAGAAGAAAGTTATTGATACTCAGTTGGTGCATGAAGAATATTTCTAACCTTATTTATTGCTCCATTAAGATAAAATTATATATTTTAACAATTTTACCTCGTAAATATACTAGTTTTATTTATAAATTATTTTAGGATAAAAATTCTAATCGTCAGAGATTTTGGCATAAGTGATGTTTGATTTTGTTCAATATCATATAGTTTAAAGGTTTTTCAATTGTTTGATTTTGTTCAATATCATATAGTTTAAAGGTATTTTAATTCCATTAGATAAATTAAAAAACAATGATTATTTATATATCATTTGCTTTGGTCCTTTTAATTAAAAAAAATATTATTTGCTTTGGTTTCTCAAAAATTCAATTGATCACATAAAATAAAGTCCTAAATTTTCCATCCTTTGCATTCAGTTTTCATGGCCAAGCCCACTTAGCTCCCAGTTTGGTCGTATGTTTAGAAATTGAAATTTAAACTTTAAAATGTTGTATTTTCGAAGTTATATTTGTACGTGCATTTTACTTAGAGAAAAAATAAAAATTTATGAGTAGAAATTTCAAAAATTCGAATATTGACACTCGAAAATATCTTAAGATTAGATGGCCAAATAATTATTTATTTATAAATCTTCTAAAATTCAATTCAAAATTTATGGCCAAATATTACTAGCATAGTCTATCTTGCTCCCCTATTTTGGTTCATTATTTTTCTTTATTTAACTCGGTCATCTCATTAGGAGGTAACAATTTCAACATACCAAAAACAACTTATAAAAATACTGGAAAAATTATGTATAATATACTTTTTGTATTCTATCTTTGTTAAAATCTCAATTAACTCAATAAATATATTACTATAAACTTATTAACTAACCACCTGAATATCTAATATCGATAAATTAATATATATTTTTTGAATTGATTATCAAAAAATTTCCCCATTTTTCTTTAGTATATATATGTTGGGAAATTAGGGTGAAAAATAGGAAGGTAAGAGACACCGCCACATGTAGTGAGAGACATATAATCGGATGCAAACCTATTTATATTCCAATCTTTTATTCCTCTTCACCTCCGCTCTTCCCCTATCCTTTCATTCTCTCTCTCTCTCTCTCCGCCGCGCTCCGTTCATTTCCCAAACCCTTCACCGGCGATTCGTAAACCCTACGACCTAATCAATGTATCATCATCAATTCCGTTAGGGTTTAGTAATTTTATAGGATCGTTATTCTCTTCGTATATTAATCAATCGGCGTTTGTTCGTTCGAATCGGAAACCCTAGAAGGAATGGCGAGTTCAACTACTAGCAATGTTTACATCCATGTAATTGAGGATGTTATTAACAAGGTTCGTGATGAGTTTGTTAATAATGGCGGTCCTGGAGAGACCATCCTCAACGAGCTTCAAGCAGTAATTATTCTCCCTTTTTCCTTTTTTTTTTTGTTGGTAATTACCGATTTGTTGATGCGATTATAGGGGTTTATTTAGTTGATTTATGATTGTTTGAGCTTCAAGCAGAAGTAAATTTTTCTTTTTTCGTTGATTATGTTTGATAATTAGCGATTTATTGAAGCGATTTGAGGGATTTTGTGTTGTTTATTGAGTTTTATGTAGTTGATTTATGATTGGTTACTGTAACGAGCTTCAAGCTGTAATAATTTCTCCTTTTCGCTGATTTTTTTTAAATAATTAATGATTTATTGATGCGATTTGAGGAATTTTGTGTTTTTATGGGGGGGTTTATTTAGTTGATTTATGATTGGTTACTTACTGTATTGAGCTTCAAGCAAAAATCTCTCTTTTTTTGTTGATTTTTGGGATTATTTTTTAATTATCGATTTAATGATGTGATTTGAGGAATTTTGTGTGTTTATGGGGTTTGAGTTAGTTGATTTTGGATTGGTTACTGTTGTAGGGGTTTTTGGTTGGTTGATCTGATTGGGTTGATGGTTATGGATCTGGTTAGTTATAGGGTTTTGAGGTTTGTTGTTTTTGTGAATGTTGTAGTTATGGGAGATGAAAATGGTGCAAGCTGAGGCAATATTTCCTACGACAGAAAGGAATTCAGCTGCTAAAGCTACGCCTGGAGGTCCAATAACAACCCCTGTTCATGATCTTAATATGCCTTATGAGGGTGGTGAGGAGTATGAAACTCCTACGGCAGATATACTGTTTCCTCCAGTGAGTACTTGATAGTTTTTCGTTTCAACTTGTGAGATTTTTGTTAGTAAGCAAGCTTGGTTAGTAAATTGACATATGTATCTCAGACTCCATTACAGACTCCATTGCCTGGAACAGCCCAGACACCATTACCTGGAACAGTGCAGACGCCGCTCCCTGGAACTGCTCAAACACCTCTTCCTGGAACAGCTGATAGTAGCTCATTGTATAATATTCCTACAGGTGGCACTCCTTTTACACCTAGTGATTACTCTCCTTTGAATGATACTGGTGTTGCAGCTGAGGTGAAAACCGGTCCAGGGAGACCTAGCCCATTTATGGTAGGATTTTCACTATCCTTGTTGTGTTCTGTACAAAGGAATTTGCATCTGTTGTCTGAGATTTATGTTGACAACATGCACATGTTTAGTTTTTCTAATAGGATAATTTGATGGCCTTTCCCATTTTCCGGCTACTGCTAATATTCTGGTGTCTAGATACATATAGTATTGAAAATGTTTGCTTTTACTTGTGCAGCAGCCACCTTCCCCTTGGTTGAATCAAAGGCCTCCCCTTGATGTTAATGTTGGTGAGAAAAATGCTTAAATATATTCCATGGAAGCAAATTATTTTGATGCATATGTATATTAAGCATTAGTCACCTTCCTCCTGCTGCAGCTTATGTTGAAGGCCGAGAAGAAGGTGATCGCGGAACTTCTCAGCAACCCATGACTCAGGTGAAATATTATGCATCTATATATTTGCTGAAGAAAGAAAGGCCACTTCGTCTTTCTTGTAAATCGTGTCACATGTCATTCTGTTCCTGTAAATCATACACGCACACATAAATGTATTTATTTATCTTGATCTTTAATTTTTACACCTGGAAAATATTCTCACGAGTAGATGTGCAAACAGGAGCAACTAGAAACTACCCCAACTGATATTTAAATATAATCCTCCTTTTCTTTCTGGTAACTCCAAAACTGATGTTTTCCTAAACATTTAGAAAGAACCTGTTCAGTTACTTATCTTTTTAGTTCAGAAAGGATCCTTGCCCTTCTTGTGTAGCCCGTACGCATCTCGTTAAAAAGCTCCCTTGACTTCTGTCACTGTAATGAATCGCAACTATAAGATGCTGAGAAATGTGTGGTTGTTTAGCTGCAGATTGGGCTTGAAAAACTTTTGGTCAGAATTTATTCATCTGCCTGGTTCTATTGCCTTTAGGGTTTCAAAGCAACACTTTAATTTGAAAATCATTTTAATTAATTTGCAGGGTTGCATCCTGTTGAAGGGGGTGCTAATTAGTAAAAGCTTTGTTTTGTACATAATTTTATATCAGAAAGTTTCTGCGTATTGAACACACGAACACATATTTTGGGTTCTTTAGGGTGGGGAAGGGTAGTTGTTAGATGCTTTAGCTGCATAATATTGAGTTCGCATCATCCCGTTGAATGTAATTGAGTATTGTTATAATCCATGAAAGGAAATATTTGAGTTTGATTTGAATCTGTCCATTTCAATTCCCTAGTGTGCTTGTGCAACTAATCTATTTATATATCATGTCAGTGTCCTGTACCCCTGAACTATCCCTTTCTCTTGGCTTTAAACATATTACATCTACAAAAACATGCTACCTTTGGTTCAGTGTTGGACTTGATGTCAGCTAATTGCAGGACTTCTTTATGAATTCTGCTGGAAAGCGTAAAAGGGAAGATTTTGCATCTCAATATCATAATGGTGGATACATACCTCAACAAGATGGTGCTGCAGATACCATATATGACAACGTAAAGGCAGGGCTTTTGCTTATTAACTTAATGGGATACTTGTATATATATCTATTATAAATCTGTGATATTAACTCTTAACCTTAGCAAACAAGACTAGATGATCATATGAGAATCAACTTTGCCTTAAATCTAAACTTCTTTGGGTCAGGTGTATGTATCCTTTGTAACTTTTCCACTCTATCTGGCCTAATTTCTTCCCCTCTACCCAAGCTTGGGTGGATGAAGTTACCTGGTATTTACGTTGGTGGGAGGTAGCGGGTATTCAATGGAATTGTCAAGATGTGTGTAAGTTGGCCCGGATGCCAACACTAACATAAAGGGATCGAAAGCTAAGTAGTTTTTTTTTTAAAAGGAGATTCTCTGAATTTCATTATACCTCCGGTGATATATGAGTCTCTAATTAGAGTGTAGCCACAAGTAAACATTAATTCCAACGAATTAGTATTCCTATATCTGTCCTTTGCTTTCATTGAGTTTCTTTATTTAGCTATTGACTTCGATAAATTGTAGGTTTTTCAAAAGAATTTTTTACCATGTTATTTTAGGATCTACTTGTCCCATTGTAACATCTTCATCATATATCGTCGCATGTATGAATTGGTGCATGTGGAGGGTTATGTAGGATATGTCCAATCTATCACAGAATTCATTTGCTCATTTTATCCTTGATATGTGCTACTTGCATCCTCCATATAATATGATGTCCAAACTTGTGCGCCACCCATCCATTTTAAACTACTACATGAAATATGTTTCATATCTATATGTAAAACCTCACCTTTTCTTTCCCCAATTCTTCTTCCCGCTCCTTTTGTTTGGGTTAGCTTGGGGTGGGAAGATAAAGTAGATCGATTGTGAGTTGAGTTGTCGACATTGTTAAAATAGAGCTCTTGGCATGGAATTACATAATAAGAGGATTAGATGCACTCCAATTGTTGATCACCCTTTTGAATTATGTTTCTGTTTTTCCAAATAACCTATAGTAAGAGCACGATGTATTGGTTTGATCATGGTTGGTCCTTTACAGACTGGTGAAGGCAGCAAGATTCAGCTTGAGTTGGTCAGCCCTGTCCAGGCTGCTGCTTATAGAATTCCTCAATCTGATGGTCCAATTCCCGACGCTTATGATGATGCGCTTTCTACACCCAATGTAAGTTTTTCTTCCTTCTGATGAATCATTCAATGCATTCTACATCGTCATTGAAAGGCATATTCAGATGCTATACAGGATTCATGTTTTTGCCCTATTTTTTTCAAGGTGTAGTTACCTTGTTGATTGCACGTTTTATTGTTATGGCAGTTTTCATCCATGTGCTATGTATATGTTTTTGCTTCCGTTTTGGCCTTCTAATTTTGGGGTGCCCTGAAAGTTCCCTTTATACTCAAGAGAGAATTTCAAATGCATTTGAGTTTTAAGAGGCGTCCTTTTTTATGACTGTTGTGTCCGGGCCACCTTTCACGCATTGTAGATCACCTTCCGGTAGATCAAGACGATTAAAATTTACGTTATAGATCTCTTAGCCTAATAAGATTGTCATAATGATTCGCCGACTTCCTTAAACTGCTCATCTCTGAATAGATAGGTTATGATGTACATGAGAGAACTGGTTATGCAAATGAATGAATGACGCACTTGTTGAGTTGTTTCCACCTTCCACTACAAGCTTCCCTTGTCAGCCAGGGTATTGGGACCAGATAATTTAAAATCCAAGTATGGTATTGGGACCAGATAATTTAAAATCCAAGTATGGTATTGACTTATATGAATGAGACACAGATTTATTGGTTGTTTCTTTCGATCAAGTAACATATGCATGTAATTTGATGGGATAGTCAGTTACCTATGGAGGAAGGCATGCTTGAGTTGAATTGGAGCTGGCCAAGACCCTGAGGACCTTAGTTATTATGGCATTAAATAAGCTCACAAAAAGGGTCTAACATTCATTTAAATTTTTATCGTCTGTGTCCATCCAAATTATCTGACTCTTCTGCCTAGAGGCCAAAATGTTCTATGTCTAAGAATTCAAGCCAACTATTGTTGTTTTCTTTTTACTTAAAAAAGGTGAAAGATTTTTTATTTTTTATTTTTGGTTTAAAAACAGCATGCCGGTATCCATTATGGTTGATGTGATTTCTGTTTACTTTGACCAGTAAGAGAACCTTTTCCGCCTTTAATAGCGAAGCCCACTATATCAGGAATCAGTAGTATTATTAACTTGTAGTCAGAATTTGATGTGATATCTCATAACCACCCATGTCTTCCTACTATTATCATAACATATTTCTAACTTTTCTCAGATATAACAAATCATTGAACTCTTCTCTCTCAACTTACATGAAAAATCAACCTATACAACAAATGAAGAATTGCGTGAATATATAACCTAATGCTATTCTATTTTACTTTTGACTGAGATTCACGTCTTTTTTACGAACAATTACCTGCCTCGTTTCTACTATCTTGATTTGAAAAAATATCTCCTACGTAGATTCTGCCCTCAATTTGGACTATGATCAACTTATAGATAGAAGTGTAGCCCTAATGTATGTTTCTGAAATCTGTCTGCAATGATAATGTTGAAACCTTCTGCAATGACAGCTTCTGAATTGTATCTTAGTAACATTCTTGTTTTCTCCCAACTTGTAGATCTATTATCAAGGGGTGGTCAATGAAGACTATAATATAGTCAATACACCAGCACCACATGGTAATTTGTTCTCAGCTGAAAAATCTGTATTATATAATAATTCGTCTTTATTCTGATGCTGTATCAACATTTTCTTCGCACCCTTTAGATATGCAAGCAGCTACTCCTGCTCCTGTTCCGCAGAATGATGATGTTGACGATGATGATGAGCCCCTGAATGAAAACGACGACGATGAGTTGGATGATGTGGACCAAGGAGAGGATCTAAACACAGCACATCTAGTTTTGGCTCAGTTTGACAAGGTTAAGATGATCTTTTTGTTTATGTAGTTGACAGGGGAAGATTTTGTTTGCCCATTATTTGTTCATCTCAAAAAATGGTAGCGTCCTGAGTTGTGCTAAAAAAGCTGACTTGTTACAAGCTTCTGCAGGTGACACGTACAAAGAGCAGGTGGAAATGCACCCTTAAGGATGGCATAATGCACATAAATAATAAAGATATTCTTTTCAATAAGGTTGGATGTGTAGAACCTTTTGCTCTACCTTGTTTTGTTTGCTAAATAGGTCCCTTTTTTTCCTGTTGTTTTTATCCATTGAGTTGATCTAATTTGATCATTGGTTACTTCTCTAGGCTAATGGAGAATTTGACTTCTGAGGCAGTTGGAGCGGAAATCTAATGTGCCATTAAGGAGCTCAAATTGGGGAGTCAATCAAGCTGATTTACTTTATTTTGTCGATGGTATTTCAGTGAAAGTAAAAACTCGAGGAGACGAAGTTGCCTACTGCTTCTGTGGTGGATAAGTTTTTTGGTTGACCGGGTGTTATTTCAAGTGTTGTACGCTTTTGGAACATCTTGGTTAATTTAATACCAGTGGAATCTTTCTTTTCTCTTGTTTATGTAATTTTAGTTGAACTGAGCCTCATGAAACCCCTTTTGGGTAATTCCGTAACTGTGTGCTCCTTGGATCAGCCGTGTTAATATATATTCCCAATTTGCTGGTTAGTTATTCAGCTGTGTGATGTGTCGTTACGTGGCTTCTGATAATTTTGTTTTTTTGAGTACGGCTCTTGCGTGTGGTTTCGATGAACTTTCGGGGTTGTTTATGTACGTGGGATAAGGATTAATCACAGGATAAAATTTGTGATTTAACTTTATCCCATGTTGGCGCGAGGTATTATTCGCTTGTTCGAAGACTATTTTATCCTAGTATTTATACTAAAAATGGTAGGATTACTATCTCATATGTATGGTGGGATAAAATAGTTTCATGCGGTACCCAAACCCTGCTTTATCACATTTCATGTACCAAACGACCTCTATGTGCTACGTTCCAACCATTTACAACACAGCTTGTTGCCTTGTTTCATATTTGTTGTGCGTTAAATGGGTACCCTTCTACAATATCTTACCTCCATGCTAGGTTGTAGCGACTGGAAATTTGAAAGTCAAAACCATAGAGACAGGTCAAGGCTTTTCGAGGCCCTGCTTTAGCCTTATGGTATTTGAAAGTATTCACGCTTGATATTTACACCAACCTAAGGAAATGTATGCTGTACTTTTTTAAGAGCAGGGCTATCTTTTGATTATTACTTTTTTAGGAGCAGGGTTATCGTCATTGAATTACAACTGAAGATTGGTACTTATGATGTACTTTACAGCTGATGAGCCGAAAACATAAGATTGGTACTTATGATGTACTTTTCATCTGATGAGCCGAAAACATTGAGCGACCTATTCATCTTAAAACAATCAAATCGATGATCAAGTGAGATACAAAGAAGACAATAAAGTTACATTGTAAAAGGAACCAACAGACTACTCGATCCTTAACCTCCTACTATTATGTAAGAGCAAGGTTCCGACTTATTAATATCATAAGAACAAACTAAAAATCCACACAAGTTCGGTAAATAGTGCATGATCCAGTTCACCAATATAGGATAAACCAATGTTGCTCGGACTCTTTAGAAGTAATGTCGGGTATGTCACGGATCCTTCAAAAGCGATGCATTTTAGGGGTATCCAACACGAGTACGACAACATCTGTGGAGGGCTGGAGCAACATAGAGATAAACGTCAACGCCCTGATTTGGCAAGGGAGCACTGCGACTGAAACAAGGCGAAAATGGTCGAAGGTTCTGTATATGTCTCTAATGCAGGATGTTGCCAACCATTAGGACCAGTTCCCTGAACAGTGTTTTTGGCTGGCCCATTAATGTTGTTAACACACTTAACATTTTCATCTTGAGATGTTGTAGAAGAAAATATAAGTGGAGACAACAAAGGAATTGCACAATGAGAAGAAGCTTCATCCATGAAATTGAAAGGCACTTTGTAACCACCATCCACATTCATTTTGTCATCTAACTGTAAAGAAGAAGGTGCTTTCTTTTGCAACCTCGAACTAGACATTTTTCCTTTTGCCTCTCTCTTGCTTGTTTCCATTGTCACAAAGTAATAATTATGATTCCTCCAAGAATCTTAGGCATCATCATATAGTTATAAACAAAACAAAATTACTAAGTTAATGAAGAGCTAAATATGTTTTAAGAAAGAAGCGAAAATAGAGGGGGAAAAGAAAATGTATTTTTATGGTGCGGAAAGTATGGGGTTGGTTGTGAATATTCTATTTTTCGTTTTCACGGTTATGAATTATATATGTCCTATTAAAAGATGAAAAAAATGAGGAACAGTTACATGTAACGGACGACATTTTATTCTAATGAACATGCATTATATTCCATCACTTTACGTGGCTATTGTTATTATCTTTTGCTGTCTCTCGTTCATTTTAAATGCCTCAGCGCCTTTTAAAATTGGTCGATAATAAGTGGCGTTTTAGCATTTTCCATCACTCGGCCTTGTTCATACTCCGAGTTGTCTGCATATTGCATCATTGCATATAGTTTGCTTACTGGTACCTGAGAACCCACACCTAGACCCCCCCACCCCACACCCATCCCCACCCCCTACGTTTGCAGTTTGTTTATGTACTTATTAACATACACAATGACTGTGAGACAAATTAATAATAATGCTCTTTATTCATTAAATAAATGTAATTAACAAGAAAAAGTTAAAGATGCAACCGGATTTTCCGCAAAACCAAGTCTACTTTCCAAATAAGAGGACCCTAGTTGATGATGGTGCAAATTAATCATTAGCTAGTCATGATTTTCTCGAGTGTACTCAATTAACCAAACCTATAAGTTTGGCTTTTTCTTTTAAAAGAAATGAAAACAATGTTTGTTTCTGTTTTGAAAGTATCTACCTAAAGTATTCTTAATCAACCACCACAGTGTGTGTCGAGCACCATCAAAGGTTGCGGGGTGGTAAATAGTCTTCCATCATTAATTAGAGGTCTCGAGTTCGAGCTTGGAAATGGAGTCGCCTTCCCTGTACGAATTTGGATTAGTTGGACCCCGATACTGGGCGGAAAACCAAAAGGAAAAAAAAAAACTGTTTGTTTTGATCGTAGCAGCGGTTGGTAATTTGTTTGGCAACGGAAGAGTTATTAAAAGTTTGGATGAAAACAATTAATTTTGTCAATTAAGTGTTAAAAGTTTCTCATCTTTTAACGGTTTTCTCATTCAGTAAACATCTAAGAATCTTGGACAAATGCTACAACAGGTGGTTTTGCCACATCCAGAGAGATACAACATATTACATAATATGCAATACATTAACATACATGATCTACAAGGATACAAATGTACGTATAGAGTTTTCTTACAAAATCTAAAATCTTAAAAATGTAGTCTCAGTATTTGTTCAACACTACTGAGAAAACACAACGCGTTGCTCATGTGTAGCAACAACATTTCTAGAAAATCTACCAACTCGACAAACTTTTCCTACTGAATTAACAGCATCAAGCAGACCCAACTCTAGTTCGGGAGGGCTCATAGAGCAGGAGCATGCTCAAGTCCGTCGTGCAATCCCTAACTTGTTTTTTTTTTTAAAAAAAAAAAGAGATGTCTTTTAGTATTTATTTTGACAAAATACACAAAACTAAATTAGAATCAGTATATATAGATTGATTCTTTATTTGGAGCTATCTGTAACCAGTCTTAAATTTCAGTTTGGTTGGAGAATTCTTCCATGGCTTTGTTCCTCAACAACTGCAATAAATTAAAGAGTCGTTAATAATTTCTTCATGTACATTAATTATTAATTAAGCATTTTCATTAGAATTAACTAATTAATCACCTTCATCGGTGCTGGAAATAGGAATGAGTGGTGATGATCTTGCATTGTGGAATTCAGGATTTTGTAATGATGATGCAGGTTCATTGTTGTTAGTAGATAAAGGACTCTTATGAGGCATAGAAATGGGATTATCCTGAAGCAAATTGTCATTAGTTGAGATAATCACGTTCTTAGGAGACAATATGTCACTTGTAGAAATTGGATTATCGGAAGCTGATGATGCTTTGATGCTTTTTTTCGCCGATTTAGGGGAATCATCAAGCTGAATAAATGAAGTTACAGCCTCCTTCATTTTCTCCACTATACCTAAAATCAGGACAAAGACAAAGCAGTGAAATTGTTGTAAGGTCCGATAACGGCTTTAGTTTCTTTAAAGAGAGATATTGCCCGGATATAGACATTACCTGTATCGCGGGAAGCTGATTGTCTGGGGCTCATAACTTCAGTTATGATTTGTGAAAGTGATTTTTCGCCTTCACCAGGCTCAAACTTTTCGACAAAGTACTCCTTAACAGATACACCTTTGTCCCATTTTTGTGTTGGACTTGAAAGAGCATCAGCATTCTGATCTACATTTTGTCCCAGTTTATTCACATTTCTCTGATCAGCAAATTGACCAACTCTGGGCGCGTTTTGGATCTCAGATACTTGGTTATCGTTGTTTGTTAGAGTGAGGTTCGAGAACTTAGAAGCAATAGCATGTGTTGCATCAGATACTGCAGCATAAGCTGGTGCCAATTTCTCCGTAACAGTTTCTGTTATGGTTTTACTTGGGCTATCAGGTAATTTCTCCGTATTGTCATGTTCAGTAACCTGATCGCGCTTGATGCTTCTGGGAGTAACACTTTTCTCGGATATCACTGGATCTGCTCGTGGATGTTGTCGTGCAGCCTCTTTATATGGCTCAGGTGCTTGTTCTGATTCATACACTAAAAACACAAGCAAGAGCTATAGACACAACATAATAACATATGATTTCTGTACCAATAATCAAGTTGTTTGTTTCATTTTATATGAAAGGTAGAAATAATAATCGAGTTATGTTAAGAAAATATTACTTGGGGCGCCAAGATATTCAGGATCTTCGTCTTCTTCATCATCGTCATCCAACATAATACCAGGCCATCTGTCATCATGAATGTCAGTTTCAGGCAACTTCTTCTTGCCACTGAAAGTGTGTTTGAGTTTTTTAGCCTTCTCTTTCACTTTGGAGATAACTGATTTCTTGCCATGAGTTGGTGTATATTCTTCTTGGTCATAACAATAAGCTGTTGGTGATGTACTTGTTGACCAACTCCTTCCATTTCCTAATACAAATGGAGTATTAAATTAAGCCACTAAATATAGAAATAAAATAAAAAAAATTAAAACCAAACCTCAATTAACCTGGTGAAATTTGTTCAAAAGTTGTTGAATTGGACTTGGGAGAACTTTTGGATGTGTTTGAAAATCTTTGTAGTGGATCAAGTTGAGCCATATGTATCTTTTTATTTACAAGAATGTCTTGTAATTTTTTCTATCACATTGTCTATTTTATCTATTTGTCTGAGTTTTTTCTTCGCATTTTCGTACAGATGGGAAAGTTTAAGAACTGAATTCAACGATAGCTAAAGCATGGTTTCCGGGTTCCTCTGGTTGGAAATTAAAAGCCAATTAGTGTTATTTGATTGAAGGGTTTGTTGCTAATTTACAAATGGCAATAGATTAAGAGGAACAAATATTTAAGAATGTTCTGTTCTTGATTTTGAAATAGGAATTATTGACCTTGTCTTCTGAGCAACTAATTTCCTCTATGTTAGCCTCATGTCATGGGACAAGATAATTATGTCCAAACATCAAGTTTAAAAGAAAAATTCCATGACAAGCAAAAGTTTGACAATTTAACTAACAAAACGTTTTTTAACCAAAAAAAAAATAAAAAAAAATAATTTAAGTTCACTATATAATTAATTGTTGACTCTAAAAGCATCGACGTGTTTCTTAAATCAAGTGGTCTTGATTAACTGAGCATTTTATAAAGGGATGTTTATACAAATAGTCCGTTAGATGAATTATTTTACTTTTTCTAATTAGTATACATAGATTATTTATTGATTATATACATATTATATATGAATAATACCTATGTTATCTATTTGCTGTTATCTTTAGTTTAAACGGGAGTGGGTTGCTATTTCAGTTAATTCTTCTTTTATAAAAACCTATAGACATTCTGCTATTTATTTATAGTAAAAAAAATGTTGGGTACATATTGTTGAGTTTCAAATTATTTTGGAATATAGTAATGATACCAATACTACCAATTGCAATCGACGGAGGTTGTCACAAATAAAGCAAACTGATTATCCTCCAAATATAGTTGAATAAACAAAATGGCTAGAATTTACTATGCTGGATTGGTGCAACAGGTGATATCTCATAAGAGAGATCAATGATCGATTTCTCTTATCAACTTTTTAGTCGATGTAATATGATTTATATTTTTGAGTGATTTTTGAGCTATTATACATGAATAGACTTAGTCAATGTACACCCAAAAAATAGCCGCAGTCGGTTAAAAAAATAAAAATAAAAAATTTGGCTACAATTTAGTTTGTAGCATCAAATGTTGTCACAAGTTATTGATCATTTTTAGTCGAGCCTTCATTTTCAGTGTACTATATACAAGGACGACCAATGTAAAATCCTGTCATTTTAATTTTGGATGGGCCAACTTTGATTCGCGGGCCTAGATTCAATCACATTGATTGGACAGTGAAAAAGCCCACCCAATAGCACAATCGGGTCCAAATCCACCCTGAAATATATCGTAATCTTCCACTCATTACCCACTTTCTTTTCAACAGTGTTGAAAAGTACCACCTCGATTTCTTCACTCTCCATTATCCTCTACAATGGCGTCCATCGCCGCCCCTGGTCTCGCCGCTATCTCCGTCAACCGTCGCCGCCTCAATTCCTCCGCCGCCGCAACTGCAACCGCTGGTACTTCCGTTACTGCTGCTTCACTCAAATTACCGACATTCTCCTCTTCCCAAAACCCTAAACCCTCAAAACCCCGTGATAATTCCAACGTTTTTGCTTCGAAAAAGCTGAACAATGTTGCGAAAACCTCCGCGGTTATTGGTGCTGGACTCTACGCGCTCTCTAGTGGTGTGCCTAATGTTCTGCTCGGTGGGAATGGTGGTGGTGGATCCGGAGGAATCGGTTCTGGAGGTGGCGGAGGTGGCGGAGGAGGTGATTTCTGGTCGAAGATTTTCTCTCCTGCAGCGATTGCAGGAGAAGAGGAATCACCGGAATGGGATCCGCATGGATTGCCGGCGAATATTGCGGTACAGCTGAACAAACTCAGTGGGTTTAAGAAGTACAAGGTTTCCGATATCCTTTTCTTTGACCGACGTCGCGGGTCAACGGTTGGGACGGAGGATTCCTTCTTCGAGATGTTGTCGTTAAGGCCGGGTGGGGTGTACACAAAGGCGCAGCTCCAGAAAGAGCTGGAAACCCTAGCAACCAGTGGAATGTTCGAGAAGGTTGATCTTGATGCGAAGACTAATGCTGACGGGACAATAGCGGTTACTATATCCTTCCTGGAAAGCACTTGGCAGTCAGCTGATAGATTTAGGTGTATTAACGTGGGGTTAATGCCACAGACGAAACCGATAGAGATGGATGCAGACATGACAGAGAAGGAGAAATTGGCGTATTTTAATAGCCAGGAGCAGGATTATAAGAGGAGGATTGAAAGGTCTAGGCCATGTTTGTTGCCGGTGTCGGTGCAAAGGGAGATTTTGCAGATGTTGAAGGAGAAAGGGACAGTTAGTGCTAGGTTGTTGCAGAAGATTAGGGATAAAGTGCAGCAGTGGTATCATGACAATGGGTATGCTTGTGCTCAAGTAGTGAATTTTGGGAATTTGAATACGAAGGAGGTTGTTTGTGAGGTGGTGGAAGGGGATATTACTCAAATGGTCATTCAGTTTCAGGATAAGCTGGGCAATGTATGTGAAGGCAACACTCAGTATCCGGTTGTTCGGAGAGAATTGCCTAGGCAGGTAAGCAGGATTTTCATTCTTTAATGTAATGGACTTCGTTAGAATTTTCAATTTAATGCAATGGACTTCGTTAGAATTTTCAATTCAGTTGGTTGGAGGGAAAAAAATTGCATCTTTCTGAAATGCTATGAGGTTTGGTTCCTATGTTGCATTTTGTTAGTATCGTTATATTTATAGAAGGAATGACTGTTTCACTACATGCCAGAGCTGAGTGAGAGTTATGCATGTTATGCTTTTGAATTGCTAGCTTTCCTTCATTGGATTGATTTCAATTTTGTTTGGTTTGATTCACTAATAAGCATAAATTTGATGAATGTATAGTCATTGTTGTTGCGTAAATTCAACTCTTTATGTGCTGTTATGCACTGAAATCTGCAATCTGGGATTAGCATGGCTCTAATAATGTGTGATACTTTAGCTTCGTCAAGGGAGAGTATTCAACATTGAAGCTGGAAAACAAGCTTTGAGAAATATAAACTCTCTAGCCCTTTTTTCTAATATTGAAGTCAACCCTCGGCCCGATGAAAAGAATGAGGGAGGGATAATTGTTGAAATTAAGCTCAAGGAATTGGAACAGAAATCAGCTGAAGTCAGTACTGAATGGAGCATTGTCCCAGGACGTGGAGGTCGCCCCACACTGGTACACTATTAAACATCTGAACTGCACAGTTTTGTTATGGATTATTAATGCTAGCCCACTGCTAACCGCCTTCCTTTTCTGTATCATGGCATGCAGGCTTCAATTCAACCAGGTGGAACTGTTTCATTTGAGCATCGGAACCTTTACGGGCTCAATCGCTCAGTTCTTGGTTCAGTTACTACTAGTAACTTCCTCAATCCTCAGGTTATTTTTCCATTATGTTGTCATTGCTGATGCTTTTGGTTGTGTTATGCTGTCCTTTTGCAGTGCCTTACAAATTTGCATTGATCCAACCTAATCTTTTTTACAGGATGATCTTGCATTTAAGTTGGAGTATGTTCATCCTTATTTAGACGGTGTTTATAATCCTCGAAACCGTACACTCCGTGCTAGCTGCTTCAACAGCAGAAAGTTGAGTCCTGTCTTTACTGGGGGGCCTGGAGTAGATGAAGTTCCCCCTATATGGGTTGATCGCGCTGGACTTAAAGCCAACATTACTGAGGTATGCCAACATTGTATAACTGTGATGCTTCTGGTCAACAGGTCTCCGTTATGAAGTGTTTGTCTGCTTTGTAGAGAACCTTTGTCACATTTGGTGGTTAATGACGAATTCAGTCAAAAAAAGGATCTCTTTCCTAGGTGCTTGATGACTTGTTAATATAATGGGAAGTTTGTATTTTTTTTTTTTTGATTAACCTTGGGAGTCGTATTTTTAGGGACAGTGTAGAGCTGTCTGTTTGATTACTAGCTGAATATTTGTACTGTCTCCAAGAAAATTGAGTTGAACATGGAACAATGGAGTTTTACTTGTTTGGGATTGATAAGAATTTTACAGAGATAATGTACCATATTTGATGCTTCTGGTTTATTTCGGGTTCACCTCTGAGTTAGTGGTATGGACTGCGTACACTTTACCCTCTCCAGACCCCACTTTGTGGGAAATATACTGGGTATTTTGTTATTGATGATGCTTTTAACCATTTGTTTGCTGCAGAATTTCACTCGTCAGAGTAAGTTCACTTATGGACTTGTGATGGAAGAAATAACAACACGTGATGAAAGCAGCCACATCGCTGCTCGTGGACAGAGGGTGTTGCCAAATGGTGGAATTAGTGCAGATGGACCTCCCACTACCCTCAGTGAAACTGGCATTGACCGCATGGCATTTTTACAAGCTAACATTACACGAGATAACACCAAGTTCGTAAATGGGACAATAGTTGGTGAGAGGAATGTGTTCCAGGTGAGATTAGCTTTTGTTTTCATTTGGTCTTCACTCGTTGAGTTTGTTTTTCAAATCAAATTTTGAAGTAGCTCTTGGGCTTTCTTAATAAAAAATTGTCATATCAACAACTGGTCTTGGATGGCTTTCATTGGGAAGTCATCTCATATGTTCCTCCACTCCAGAAGCAGTTACTCAAACATCTAATAATTGACTGTTATCCATGCTCCATAGTTCCACTTACGTTTAACCTATATTGCTACTTTGATAAGTCCTCTCGCTCATGCTGAAGATGTACAAGATCTTGGATATAATTTCAGGTGACATTTCTTTTATGGATTCTAATATAGTTATTTAATATTGCGTTACAGGTCGATCAAGGACTTGGAATCGGCAGTAAGCTCCCTTTCTTTAACCGTCACCAGCTGACAATGACCCAGTTTATCCAGTTAAAGCAAGTTGAAGAAGGTGCTGGTAAGGCTCCACCACCTGTGCTAGTTCTCCATGGACACTACGGTGGATGTGTTGGAGATCTTCCCAGTTATGATGCTTTCACACTTGGGGGACCTTATTCCGTAAGGGGCTACAATATGGGAGAGATTGGTGCCGCTAGAAATATTATTGAGGTATGTAAGGTTTCTTGTATCAAAGCGCTATGATGTGTGTGCTATTTTCTTTAATCTAACGAAATGGTTGCAATGCTCGCTGCAGTTGGCTGCTGAGCTGCGGATACCTGTTAGAAACACACACGTGTATGCATTTGCAGAACATGGAAATGATCTCGGGTCTTCAAAAGATGTCAAAGGAAACCCAACAGAGGTCTATAGGAGGATGGGTCATGGCTCCTCATATGGTGTTGGTGTAAAACTAGGTCTAGTACGAGCAGAATATGCTGTTGACCACAATTCTGCAACTGGAGCAGTATTCTTCCGTTTTGGAGAGAGATTCTAGTTTCAGATTTCGTGGTCAAGTTCTATTTTTGCAGCTAGTCAGATCTACGTAGTTTCATGAGTTAAGAACTGCACGCGGCTCTGAGTTTGGCATTCAGTTCTCTCTAAACGATGTTTGGTAAAATATCGGCTATTTAAGGTGAGTGTTCTCGTGTTTCCAGAAAATGTAACATAAAAAATTGTGCATTCTTGTGTTCCCATATTACCAGGGTTAATTGGGATCAGTTGTATTAGGATTAATTGTTTCGGTATTACTTTTTAGTGACTGTTTGGTTTGTAATACTAAAAATAATATGCATTGCAATCAGTTGTATTAGGATTAAGTTATTTTGGTATTATTTTTTAGTGATTGTTTGGTTTGTTGTACTAAAAATAATATGCATTGCATTCTTTTTAAGAATAGCTAGTTTGTTTATAAAAATATCTTTCATCTTATTTAGCTTAATTATTTTCCTTCATATTAAACTATACAAAAGAAATTAAAAAATTATTAATTTTTTTTAACTTTATTATTTTCTCTTTCCTAAAAATACATGTTAAGAAATTTATGTTGAGATTTTTTAAACGTGTATGAAGTTTTAATATTTTATGTTAAATTATTTATTTTATCCTAAATTCTATAAAATGTTGATAATCTCATTTTTTTGTCAATAAAAAATTTATCATAAAAAAATATGAAAAAGAATTACTCTCATTTTTCATTATTTAGTATCATTAATATTTGGAGAGTCGAATTATATTTTTTTTTTTAAAAGTATTTTTTAACTAAATATAAAAAATATTTTTTTTATTTAATAATTAAGCATGTGTTAAGTTAGAAATGAAATGTCAAGATATTTTAATTATGTCTATGATAAATTTGTTAGTAAAAATGAAAATTTGAAATAAGATTAATAAATATATCTACAAAATAGAAAGATAATAAACTCTTTTGAATTTAATTATATAAATAGGAATAGTTTTTACGGTGTTACTATCATTTTTTTTCATAACTCATCACTTTTGTAGCTTTTAATAAAGTTCATATGATTGTTCAAATTTAGCAAATGAATAAAAATTTGTAGAGTAATTAAAATTAAAATTTGAGATAAAATTGACAAAAAAAATTAATGTGAGGACTATTAAAGTCTCACGTTCTCTCTTATATATAGTAGTAAAGTAATATATACATATATGAAAAATGATAATCAAGGATTTGGAGGGTAATTATGTCTTTTCATGACTTTATCCCAAGGATAAATTAGGGTGAGATTGTTATACCACCAAATGTATAGGATAACTTATCCCGATACTACTTATTAGTACCAGAATAAGTGATCTCGAATTAAGCAACCAAACAAAGTACCAAAATTTTTATCCCGCGATTATTATTTTATCCAAAATTTTAATCCCGGGATAAGTTATGTGGCATTTTTATTGTCAGTGCTGAAGGAGGTCAAATATACTTCCAATACTTGAACAGATTGAGAATCGGTTCCATACTTTAATCAGGATGGCTGGACTCGTACAGATTAATTTGTGTAAAATACTTGTATCACAAATGACACCATTAAAGTCAATTAGATCCGTGTTAACATCCTATAAACTGATTGAGCTTAAATGAAAACACTAGGAAAGCAAAGACTGCAAGCTCAGCTCGACTTATGTGACACTTTTGTAGTAATAATAATGGAATTACAAATTTTCTATTTCACCTTAAATTAGATGATTTATTCTATTTTGATTGACAGTTAAAATACATTTTAACTATTTCTTTTTCTCAACGCCACTGACTAGAATAGAAGGGAGGAGAGACTTTAGCAAAAGAAATTGTCAGATGTCTACTGTTTTTCACTTTTAAGAGTTGCACAACAGCTTAATAGACAACAATACAGCATACAGCTTCACCAGAAGACCTGTAAATTCCATAATCAATTGCCTCATACAATTGAGGAATCAAATCACCTTCCTACTCCAAGGATTCTGGTTGTTCGTCAACACTAGTGTATAGAAAGCATCATCTTAATATAAGACGTAAAACGCCAACTGTATTAGCAGATTATGTGGAATAATAGAACGTTGTTCAAGGGAAAAAATTGAGAACAAACGATTTCACCAACTATTATTCAAAGAATAACAAAGTAAATACAACAAGAGCTGCAGAAGTTAATTTCAAACTCTTGAATACACAAGGTAAAGAGCATAAACAGAATCTTACATCAGCGGGATAGGGCTGCTGAATTTTACCTACTCAGTATTGTTTGAGAGGGGAAAAAGTGCAAACCAGACGCATTGACTAAATGATAGTTCATACAAGCATAGATACACATATACATACGAATAACCAATGTACGGAAAGACATCTGTCATAATAGAAGCTCCAAAGCAGGACAAATGGAACAAGCAAACTCATCAATAGTTCTCACAGATTAATCCCACATTACTTCAGTCGCAAATGTAGATGAGATGAAGAAATATATGCAACAAATATGAAGAAGATAAGCCGATATAGTAGGGAGAAAAGGATGAAGATCAAAATACCCAAAATCTGTAGGGGCGGCTGACAACGTTTTGTATTACTGAGTCTGGAAATAAAGGTTCCACACACCCATTACTAGAAAAATTTCACGCCATTTATTATTCAAAGGACAGGTTGATGTTATACTACAACCAATTTGCTGCCTCTGTATGAAACAAACTTCAGAAAGAAGACCACTAAAATGCATCTTAATTAAACCGTCTTTCTGCTGTCTATCTCAAATTTGTCCCAGATTTTACCAGAGAACACCTCATGATATCTGCCATCATTCTTCCATGATCAAATGACATCTTGCAGGTCTGCGCTGCAAATGAAGTTGCATTGGGAGCTATTCTATTTTAACTAAATGTTCAATAAGAGATAAGTACAAGTAATTAGGCATGCCATAAAATTTTCCAGTATGCATAGAATGCTGGCACTGGTCTGTGAAAGCATCTCTGTTCATCAGAGATAGAAACCCAAGAAATATGCTTAGCATGAATAATGAAGCTCTCATTAACTTACTAGTCCGCCCATCTTTGTTTTGCACCAATTCAAAAGAATGGAAAAGAAGTTACTTTTAATATTTACTATAGAGCTGCAGAGCAGAAAGATTCACCAACACAATCTGTACTGGGCAAAAATATCTTTTAATAATCTCTCATTTAGTTATGACTGAAACCACTTTTGCCAGATTACTTCCAGATAAAATGGTCAATTGTTCCAAACCCTCTTTAGAAGCAGTCTACTTAAAGTCCTACAGCCAAAAAATGAAATATGCAAGCTATCCTAGTAAAGTTTATCAGGGTTATTAAGTTTCACAACTGAATGCACTAAAAGACCACGACAGTGAGCAGTACACAAGATCTATGAATTACAAGTAACAGCGAGATCCTATGTTGCTTTCTCCCATTTCTAGAAAAATCATGGATTCGCCTCCAATTCATATATGAAGAGAGTGTCTGAACACGAACATGTAAATCACAGCACTGATCAATACACAGGGAAAATGCGAAGTACATATATTTATTCTATGAGTTCTTCTGTTATGTTAGAAGATCTTTCGAGTTAAGAACCTAAAATCAGAAACAAAGAGCTAACAGGAATGCTACGGAAGTACGTATGGCATTTGTCAGGAGACTTTTTAGACGGGCTATAAAGCTTGAGATTTAGAAAACTTTTAGTTCTAGAGAACTTTTAATTTGCTTCGAAAGACAAATGATTCAGCATTGGAATTATAAGGGAGTGGAACTGTTAAAGCAATCATACAGCCAACAGAACTAGTTTGGGATTAGGTACAGTTGATCGTTTGATTACCAGATTGATTACAACAACAACATACCCAGTGTATTCCCGCAAAGTGGGGTTTGGGGAGGGTAGAGTGTACGCAGTCCATACTGATACCGCTACCTCAGATGAAGTAGAGAGGTTGTTTTCGATAGACCCCCAGCTCAGGACAATTGATTGATTGATTGATGCAAATTTAATTTCTTTACCAATTGCCAAAATAATTGAGGGGCAAGAGGTTTAGACGCTCTAACTCGTAGTTCTAGTTGTAAACTACCTAGTCAAACTTCTGATAAACTTAAATCATTATTCAGCCCTCTACAAGCAGTAATTAAGTTCGGAAATTGATTAAAAAAAATCATCTTTTTTCTAAAAAATGCTCAAATAAACACTTCAGGACTTATCAGCTCGTATAGTTAAAGGATCTTACCCCAGTTTTCTAGAGCTAATTATCATTGGAAGCAACAGGATGATAATAACCAAAATTATACGAATGATGAAATCCAGCTGGCGGTCCACCCACGTAACCAACAGGCATGCCTACATGTCCTCCGTTTGTCATTCCCATCATCACTGGCATCGGCATCATTTGTGGTTGGTACGGCATCATAGTTGGCATTCCAATATGACCATTAGTATTGTGCGGGTGACAACTCTCACTAGACTCACGCAAACTCTGAGGCGTCGCCCCCCTGGAAGTACACAAATGATCAGGCGACAAAGAAGGCTCCTCGTTCGACTGCATTCTCTTCGTAAACAATCTGTACTTCTGTAAATGACTTGCAACATTTTCTCGTGTCAATCCTCCCACATTCATAAGCTGCATAATCGTCTTTGGCACCGCATTTTTAATACCTAAATGCGCTACCACTTCAATAAAACGCTTATGTAACTGCGGCGTCCACACAAGCCTAGGCCGCTTTACAGTCTCAAATTTCTCGTTACACAAGGCAGAATCAGCATCAGCCGCCTCATCAGTTCCTCCAGATTCAACTCTCCGAAGCTTCTTCGGGTCGGATCCTTGTCTTACCAGATCCGTTTCATCTCTTTCCGTTACAGTTTCTTCTCTATTCATTGAAGCCATATCCTGTGAGTGCCATCTCTGTAGAGAAGTAAACGTATTCTGCGAAGCGCGATTCACATCGTTCATAGTCTTTGATGATTCCGGCGAGATTCTGAACGCATGAGCAAGTTCCGACGGAATTAACTGCAGAGTCAACGGCGTTAGATCATCGGCGCTGGGAAGTCCAGCTTCCCAGAGAAGTCTGTCATCGTTAACGCCGTTAGAATCATAGTCGGTAAGCTTTGTAACTACTTCTTCACCCATGGTTGACGATAACTATTAGTGTACAACTAAATCTCCTGTGAGTACAATCTTTTTTGCTGTTCAATGGAAGAGGCGAAGAAGATGAGGGAAATGGGAAAGCGATGGGTGGTCGAAAATAGAAATAAATTAGGGAAAAGGTGGATATGTAGAGTAATAAAAAGTACAGTATAATATCTGATTGCAAAGTGGCACTGGTCCAGTACGAGTATGATTGCCAGCGTGGATGGCTTTACTAGATATTTCTCATCTGTTTCTAAAACAAAAACGAAAAAGCACCAAAATTAACTTTTTTTTTTCGTGCACCTCGATTAATAAATATCAGCTAATTTTTTTCATCAAAGCTAAAATATATAAAAAGAAATCATCTAATATTTATTTATATTATAAGTTAAATTTGAAACTTCATCCCACTTTATTGAACCATTACCTTCAAGAATCGAAAACTCATATAATTGAGCCTGTTCGGATCGAATTTAAAAAATAGTTTTTTAGTTTAAGTGATTAAAAACTTAAAATAAGTATTTAGAAATTAAGCAGATAAATGTTTAGATAAAAGTGTTGAAACTGAAAAAAAATTGTTAATGTTGGTAAATAAATGATGTTCAATACTTTTTTGTTGTTAAAATGACTTAAATGTCCTTAAAGTTGTTAACACAATAAATAAGGTGAATTATTTATAATTTTTAAATATAAAATAAATTTTTTGAACAAACCTATGATTTAATGAAGTATTCGATGAAAACAAAGTAGAAAGATGAAGATTAAATTGGAGGAAAGAGATGAAGCGAAGCGGCAAAGAGAAAAGGAAAAAAAATTATATATTAAGGGTTACGAATTTAATCGACTTTATAGAAAGAATGATTAGGATTTTCATTTAATACGTGATAATATTTCATTGGTTGTAAATTTAATTAATCAAAATCTATTAATCCACAAGGACTCTTTTGATATACCGCTTAAGAAATATATATAATGGCAATTTTACTACATAATTCTTTAAATATAATAAATTTAATATTTTAAACAATGCATTGTGAAATAACTATTAACAAAAATAAATTAATAATTATTAATAAATTATCTGTTAATTTTTTTAATTTGAATAAGTAAAACTAAACATCTACTATAATAAAATGAACAATTAAAAATAAGCAAAAAAACAATTTATTTGTTGGTCTAGTAGTCAGTAGATCATACATGCTGCAGAAGTTTTGAAGCGGAGAATGAACAACTTTATGATTTTCTGTAATTTGTTATATTCAAATTACGGTCAAATTTAGAAGGTTTAGTCTCGAGATATAAAGATTATTATTGTTAATTAATAAAAGTACGAACTTTTTAGAATGAAACGTTTTTATGCACCAAAAACAGTAGTGCCATTAGTTTGTAAAAACTTTTTTTCTAACGTACGATAAATATTAAAGTTGCCACTATTTGCCCTTTTTTAATATTACTAGATACTTTCGTTGCACTTTGTCATATATTTTACTTTATAAAAAATTGACCTCACCTAAAAGAAAAGATTCTCACATTATCCAGAATCAACCGTCTTATTTATTCTACTCTTTTTTTTAACAATGTAATTAACGTCACTCACGTTCACAATGAACTCATTTCCAATAAAACAACAAGAAGTTGGCCGAGTAGCTCCAATTACTATATTAAAAATTGTAATGACGATTGACGAAGCTTAGGAGCAGGTAGTGGATAAACGTTCAATCCTGCTTTTTATTTTATTAA
Organism: Capsicum pubescens; assembly: GCA_030864215.1. Taxonomy (NCBI): domain Eukaryota; kingdom Viridiplantae; phylum Streptophyta; class Magnoliopsida; order Solanales; family Solanaceae; genus Capsicum; species Capsicum pubescens. The sequence continues at coordinate 7,123,793 of CM061543.1, forward strand.
TTTACACCGAATTATGTAAATTATTATCCCTTAACCCCACCAACAAAATGCGAAAACAATAAGTCCACAATTTACTCCGAATTATGTACCTCTTTATCCTACTAAACAAACAATCCTTAAGAGTAAGTTGCTACCTATAATAGGTCTTTTAGTTTGATCATAATAAATATGGTATACAACAGCATATTCATTATAATTCCATGGATAAGTTCGAGGAAAATGAAGCATACATAGACATTACCCTATCCTTGATAAGGTAGAGACCAGGTTTGGAAGAAAACCACAAACTCAAACTGTATGAATTAGTTAATAAACAAAGTGTAATTAGATTTGCTTATCAATTATGGATTAGTCCATTTATATCAAAAAATACAGCTACAATTATGAGCTTTTCAACTTTTCCATCCTATGTATCCACTTGACATGACCAATCAACTACACCTCGATATCAAAACCAAATCATTATAATTTATACTTATAATGACTCCTTTCAACTACTAATTTCTCACAAATAATCCACACTGATATTTTTTGGGTGATAAGGATAATCTACACTTCTCTTTTTAATAGTGTTAATAAAATTTAGAGACTCGAAAACTAGAGATGTTTTTAATTCCCCCCCTACTACCTAAGTAAAAGTACAATGACAATAGCTTAATTCCAACAAGTCTAGCAGAAAGTTTCCACCCTAAAAAGAGTAGAGAAACGAACTGCAAACATCCTACCTTCCCTAGACCGCAACTAGTGGGATTACACCGGGTATTTTGGTGTTGTAGACTTGCATAACTTGAAACAACCTTCCTTCGTATGATATTTGATAGACCTTTCTCTTCGTTACACCTTCCATCAATCATCAGATCGAACATAACCTAAAAACGGAATCTAATTTCCTCTTATACAACATTTTCATGAGAATATCCTACTAAATAAACCGTAGGCCAGTAACACAAACGAACATGGATCAAAGTTGCAAGCAAAGCATGCATAAATATATATAAGGGAATGAGACATACTTGGCCATGATAGAACATTGTCAATACCATACATAAAAATTCTGGCTTCACCTAGAACATCAACAACTCTCGACATGGCGACATTTTGTACAGTCACGTTGACAAATAAACTACCTCACCTTTTTATCATTTATACATCGTTTAGAGACTTGATTTTCCTCTGCGTGGCTATCAGGGATACTTGATATCCGAGCCTCAGCATACCTGATCCTATGTATAAAAGTCCAACTACACAATATACAGTTCTCTAGTACAAGCAACAACTTTATTTGCAATCAGCCCATACTGCCCTCAAAGAGAGTTCTGGAACCAGAGCACAAGATACGGGAGAAAATAAACGAAGAGAGGTAGCTCAAACTAGCCTCAGTCAGCTGTACAACTTGTTCCTATAAGCTAAGCAAGATTCGGAGACTGAGCAGCAATTCTTCGTTCTGCAACATTCAGAAGAGGAAATCATTCACTATCATAACAACAATGAGATAGCAACGTTCTAGTCAAATGCAACCAGGCGAGCTGCTTACCTCCAGCTGCAACAAGTTTCTCAACACGAGCAACAATGTGCTTTCCATAAGTGTATTTCTTTAGAGCATTCAAGTGAACCTTTATTCTCGAAAGGATCAGCTCACGTTGCTGATCACTGCATGTTTCCAAAACTTTCTGTACAACATAATTTGCAAACTGATCTTTCATCATTGCCTGTTAAAAAGGGAAGAAAGTGAGAAAACAACACAAACTGGGGGTAAAACAAGACTCTACACATTAAGATGAAATCAACCGGATACGTGAGATGCAAATGCAAGATTTGCAAACTTCAAAAGTGAAGCCTTAATGTAGTATCATAAACGGATGCACAAACTCGAGTGGAGCTGACAAGAAAAGGTGAGAGCAAGAGAAACCAGTTCCTCAGAAAAATTGCAGTCTTGAAAAGTGAAGCCTCAACTTAGTATCATAAAGCGGTGAACAAAATCTAGTGGAGACGAGAAGAAAATGACGTGAAGATTATCAAGTCAAACCAGTTTTAAGGAGAAATGCAGACTTGAAAAGTTAAGCCATTAAATGGTTAACATAAGTGATATGGATTTGTTAATCCAAGGAGTGAAGTTATAACACATTAGAGGACAAAGAGGTCGGTAGCCAAGGAGACTTGTTAAACAATATTGAAAAATTAGAACCTAACAATTATACACAACAATATTATGCTTATAACTAAGACTATAAATAAAATAAAGCTTAGACAAACCTGAAGAGGTTCATTTTCGTCAGTCGTGCCAAGCATCTCGTCCACCAAGAGCTGCCTTTCGCTGGCATCGCCAAATGCTAAACACTTCTCAACAACATTAGATGCAAACTTCTGCTGGCTCATTTGCACAATCTTCCCCGCTAGTTCCTTAATAATAGTAGAACGCTCGTGTGGCTTCCCATGCTCCAGTACATGCTGCCAGTGTTGCATTTAAAATGAAAAAAGGAAATATGTGTTGCTAAAGAACATAACATGGGCTGGATTCCAAAAATTGAGACGAACAGAGAGAACTTTTTGCCTCACTAAAGCCTAACGAATCCTTTAGCTAGAAAAAAGTAAAGGGAAGCAAGAAACGAAAGTTAGAGGTCTCGAAGATGGATTGGGAATAACTACGATCTAAGATCCATATTTGCCATTATAAAGAAAGTACATTTGGTGCCAGTAAAGAAGCTAGGGAAATGTCCAAGGTAGTTAAGGTTTATCCACCTTTCCACATTGCTATACTCGGAGTTTGAGAGCGTGCCTTATTAGTCCTCCTTTTTGTCATTTATTGATGAGACAACATTTTCTCATACAATAAATAAAAGATATTAATTGGACAAGCACATCAAAATACCCATTACTATTGATCTAGAACAAGTGACTCATGCCATTTCCACATCAAATTTATGAAACGGCTATATTGTGTGATTGTTCCATAATATAAAGTCAAGGAAATGAGAAGGAAAACAGATACATCACGATACAGAAAATAACCATAGCTTGATACAAGAAATGACTAACACCAAGGATAAAAAATAGAAAATCTACAGCTGAGGAGATTTGGGCGAAGCTTGCAGGTTATTCAGAAAAGTACATACCTGGATAACATAATTACCATATTGATCTTGTGCCAGCATGCTAACAGATCCCAAAATTTCTTCCATCACTTTACTTTGAGTCATTGGATCACTGCAGTGTTCCAATACTCTCTGCCAGATAATGAAAATTTTTCAAAACAAACCTCAAATGACTGAGATGAAAAGCTACTGCACACATTATTCATCTACCTGAATTACACGACAGCCATATGGATGGGTGGAGAGATTCACAACTTGACCAAAGAAAGTAGAGACAATAAATTGTATGTGTTCTTCTGGTACACATTCAATACACTTCTGGATGACATGATTCCCATTCTGATCTCGTACACAGCGCATGACATGACCATCGAGCTCCTCAACCATTTTAATCTTCTGGTCCACATCGACCACTTCTATCGCCTGCAAGTGAACCAAAATTTTGTTTTAGCAAAGGTTTGAACTCACAGAGGTCAGATACCTGGAAAGCAGCCCTATAATCAGCCAACTTGTACCTAAGAAGCCATATATCACACATCAGTCACTGGCAGAGAAAATATAAATCTCCAGTAACTATATAACATTGTTGCTTAGATTGTTGAACTTCTTTTGAACTATTTTATTGGGGGATAATTATCTTTTGAAACAAAGATAAAATGGAAACAATCTGCATAAGTATATCAAATATCATAATTCAGTTCTATGAACCTTCTGTATCACGCGGCAACCATACATCTGAAGGCTCAATGTTAATACATGGCTAAAGAGCTTGCTAGCCAACTCTCTCCTCTGAGATGCCATTCCATGTTCAAAAAACTGAAAAGGAAGCTTCAGAATCAGTCTAAGCAAAACACTCTAGAGAGCTCAAGACAGTGGATCATCATCCACCTCCCAATCCAAACTGAAACCGAAGTGACACATACCTTCTGGACTACGTAATTACCAAAAACATCAGTCATTAAAGTAAGAGCTTGGGGATTAATTTCCTGGAAAACCATGTTTTTCTCCTCAGGGGTGGCCGTTTCCAGTTTTTGTTGGATGAACCGGCTACCATACTGATCCGCACTGATTGTAGGTGATATAGAGAAATTTAGAATCAATTCTAGTTAACTTACTAATAAATAGGAGCAGTTCTACTTTTTTTAAAAAAGAATTGCACAACAAAATGCACTAAATACCTGAACTCGACAACGTGACCAGCAATTTCTGAAAGCTCAAAACACCTGGTCTTATTACTCTTGAACTCTTCCAATAGAGAGGAAGTAAAGTTGTTTTCCATGTTATCCAAGTGCCATGATCCTATTACACCTGAAGTCATGTTTCTCATTGCACCTGGGAACCTCATATTGTAATCATTGTGCCTCATTGGACTACCAGGACCGACTGGAGAGTTTGGAACGACAGGACTTGCCAAGGGACTTCCAGGATATGATAAACCGACTCCAAATGCAGGATTACCATAATAGCCATGATGACTTGAACCACTAGTCTTACTGCTAAGTGGAGCACCATATTGTGACTTCGGAGATAGTGCATTACCAAGATAAGCTTTCTGAAGCAAGTCCACATAGGAATTGCCCATGTAATTCCTATCCATGGAAGGATCATTAAGTGCGGCAACATGAGCAACATATTCAGCTGTCAAGTACTGAAGATACATAGGATCCACGAAGGATGCCTGTAAGGCACTCCCAGCCATTTGATTTCCCATTCTGCTGAGATTCTGCTCTGAGACCCCAGAGCTCAAATGAGATGCCCCTAGCATCCGAGAGTCCAATCCAGGTAGAGCCATTGCAGAAGCAGCAGCAGCATTTTCAAACAAAGGAGGCAGATTATAGTTGCCAAGGTGGCCTGTTAATGGATTGATGGAATGACTACCTAAACCATAATTGGAAGGACTATCCACATGCGGATATTGAGAAAGCACACCACCTCCACCATTCAATGAGGATGTTTGAGATCCTTTGACGTAGGAATTATTAGAGGCAAAGGCAGATTTGTGCAGATCCTCTTGGAGGTTAGAACTGTTAAGGTCTGACCGTGCACTGTTTCCGGCACCAGTGTCAGCATATGGTCCTTTTGCAGAGTGAGATTTAGAAGACATATTGAACTGTGCAGATTCTGACCTCTTCAGATATGCATGCTGCTTAGCATTTTTCTGACTACCTGTAAACATGTAACAATATTATTTGGTAACAAGCATCATATAAGAATATTATTTGGTGATAAACATTGTGTTCATTCTGGAAGATCTGTATCTAACATACCATTCGAAAGATTCATGCTAGACAAAGCAGCAAGCAGATCCGCAGACTCTGTGGTGTGAGGAACACCATTAAATGAATTTGGACTATTAACACTCCTCTTCTCAGAAGTGGCTACCCTTCCTCCCCCGATAGGAGTGAGGGAAGGGCTAGGAGCCCTAGCAATGCGCTGGGGATCAGGAGTAGTGCTTCTTGATAAGGAAGCCCCCAAAGCAGCAGCATATGTAAAGGAAGTAGGCGCCCCAACATGTTGAGCAGCAGATGAGCCTTGTCCATTAGATGCTGGCCTTAAAGGATCTGAAGTTGAAAACTCATGACGGAGGTGAGACAGCTCGGCTTCTGCTGAACCCAAGCCATCACTGCTTTCATCAAAAGCATTACGGCTAGCTGATCGTGAAGGGGGGCCGGGAGCAGGAGACACACGGCTCAAGTCATCCTGGAGTAACATGATTTATAACCATCAGAATGGTCATTTCAAAATGAAAAAAAAAATCTTGAGAAAAACTGTAACACTTTCTATTGCAGAAACCTAAGGGTGCTTATACCTTGCAGCTAGAAGGTTCTGCTACCTAACAGATGATAACATCTATCTCAATGTTTCAAAACGGGAAAAAAAGTTAACAAGAAACATCTATATCAGCATAAGAGTGACATATTACGATGAATCAGATGAAAAGCAGCAGCCAGTTAGAATTTCTCCATTTCATTCTAAAAGGTATACTTACCTAGATACTGTGAATTACCAAGACTTCCCCTTATGCACTACGAAAACTTTAGTTATGTATACAGGTAAATAAATCCCAGAAAGAGAGGAAATAGAGATCACACGTCACCACAAAACGGATGCAAACATGGGAAGGACAAAACATGGTCGGATGTAATTACAGAAGGAGCACAGAAAATTTCCACTGTTCAGCCAGTAAGGTTAGAAGAAAACACGATTTTGGAAATCAGAGCGATTTTAAAATATTGAGTTGAAGTAGATGGAGTAAAGATGAAATCAGCATGACTGGACCAGATAGATCTTAATAAAAATAAAAACTATCAACTAATCATTCCACTTATTCCTTGGCCAATTTAGAAGAGACACAACATACTACCAGTACATCGACGAAACAAATATATAATAAAAGCTTCACATGTTCATACCCACTAAGCAATGAACGCAGTCATGATTTTCGAGTTATCATTTGTTATTACACTCTTTTGTGTTTATCATGCCAGTGCAAAAACCAGTATCATCTACGGAAACATACTATGCTAATTTTTGCAATTATATGTAGTCGCTTGATTCTTTAAGGACTGTAGAATGAAAAGAAACAAAAAAGAGAACTATCCATAGCAGAATTGCCTTCAGACACATAAATGCCTAATCTTTTCATCATCACAATTAAATGATTGAGTAATTGGAATTGTGGATCTACCAAAATATTTAACGAACAAATGGTTTAACAAAGACAGAAATGAAAAAAGTCTACTTTCTAATGCACAAATATATGCAAAATATTTCAAGCTATGAATGCTACCATGAACTCATACAACCATAGAACATTATACTCCAGTATACTAGAATAGCAAGATAACGAGTTTTACAAATTTGGAATCTCAAATCATGCCTAAATTACCTCCAGAAACTTGGAAGACAGCTGTTTCCTTCTATTTTAAAAACATACAACTTTGGCCAGTAAAATTAACAAGACTAATTACAACAACATACCCAGTGTACCTTCTATTTCAAAAACATACAGCTTTGGCCAGTAAAATTAACAAGTCTAATCACAACAACATACCCCGAGTGTACGCAAACCTTACCCCTACCTCAAATTAACAATACTAATTCTCACAAAAAAAAAATCCTACTATTCAAAGCATTAGATACCTCAATATGGAAGAAACATCCATTAATCAAAGTTCAATTTGAAACTAACAAAGTTTCATGTGTGCACCTGAAATATTTCAGCTATGCTCTTCTGTTTACTACCTAGTCCTAATCCTTGCAACCCAATCAGGCCATCACCACCCCACTCTACTGAACCCTGCAATTTATCCGACTCATTCTCCGCCTCCGCCTTTTTCCCATTAAACCCCGGAGGCATAGCAAATAGTGACCTCCCACTACTACTCCCATTATCATTCTTGTTCACTTTCCTCCTATCCCCAATAGCAGAACTCCCTCCACCTTGCATCCTCTGTGCAAACCTCCAATCCTCCTTAGACATCAACGGTGGAGGCAACCTAGGATTAAGGTTCACGTTCGAGTAATAATACGATAAATAAGCAGGATCAGACCTAAGTTCCTCTTCAGACATAAACCCATTATTGTTAAACAATCCACCTACTGCACTTAAAGAACCTTCAACAGTAGGTGGAGCTGACCCACTTCTATACAAATTTAGCTCGTTTTCACGATCATCATCAACCTCTTTTCGCCTTTGTTCACGCAGTAAAAATCCTATCTCTTTATCAAACTCATCTCCAAACGAATTCTCATTGTTTCCATTGCTACCCAGCATTGCTGTTGGTCCAAATTCAGACAACATCCTTCTCAACAAAAAAAAAAACTTAATTCATACCCTTAACAAAATAAAAAAATAATTAATACCCACAAACCCTAACAACCCAAGAAAGCTAAAAAGATCAAAACTTTATTACAAAAACACCAAAAAACCAAAACCCCACATACCAACAAGTGTAAAAAAATCAAAGATTCAATTCAAGAAAATCCAATCTTTGATCATATAACTCCATGAAAGTTTATATTATGTATAAATATTGAGATATTGAAAGCGGTGGTAAGAGGGGTTGTGGGAGAGTTTATTGAAAATGTTTTTGTGGGGAAAAGAGAGAAAAAAAGAGAAAGTGATAGAGGATGAAAAATTCAATCTTTGCGGCGAATTGTAGTTATAAGGTAGTTTTAGGGTTTTGTTTTTCAATACCTATACAACAGGAGGATTAAATCCAACGGAGTACAAATTTTTTTTGATTATTTTTCCTTTTTTGCTCTCGTAAATTTTCACGCAACATATTTAAGATTATAAAATTATAAATTAATTTTATATATATTTAATTTAAAATCATCTCAAATCGAAGGACGAAGGATATTCAAAAATAACTTATTTTATCTTCTCAAAATAAAAATAAGATATGCGTACGTTCTATCATTACCAACTTCATTTTTGATACTACACTAATATAATTGTTGTTGTTATTCTTTAATTTAATTTTAGAAAATTCAAGTCCTTTCAACAAATTTTAACTTGGTAATAAATTAAAATTAGATAAATAATTAAATTAAAATGGAGGAAACATGGGAGTAATATGAAGTAAAAATTATTTTACCATTAACAAAGAGTAATTAAATTACCTTTCCTTAATTAAAGGGACCTAATTGACCAAAGTGAAAAAAAGAAAATAATTATTGAGAGTGTAGGGACAATGATGTTTGTCTGCCTCGTGTTGTTTAGAAGAATCTGAAGATGACACGTTTACACATTAGATTCGGTACAACTAAAAATCTGTCCTTTGTTTTTTAACCAAACACTGCCTTAACCAGTTAAAATCTAACAAATGGATTCTTGTGGTAAGTTAATATTTCTGTAAAAATCTAGTCTTTAATTCCTAATTTAGAAAAAAAGAGTTTGGTTTTTTAGGTTTAATTGCTAAGTATGGGATCCTGGTACTGGCAGGCAGCTAGTTCGATTTCACTTTTTGGTTTTATATTTGGGCACAGTGTAGCTGATATGGTAAATGTCAATTTTAGGTCTTTCCTCTTTTAAATGTACTAAAGTGATTATTGTTAAGTTGGATTGGATATATTAGATAAAATTAGTTATATTTATTAGATATTAAATATTATGTTATTTAATATTGGAGGGAGGTGATTAGGTATGATACGGAGCAGTTACAGCTTACGGAGGACATGATCCTTGATAGGAAGGTGTGGAGAATGCAGATTAGGGTAGAGGGTTAGGGGGTGGGAGTGCATCGGTAATAGTAGGGGAGCGTTCTTTTGTGTCTAGAGCTTCTTGTTCGTGGTGTTGTGGTTGTAGTATTATCTTGTAATTAGCGGTATTAGTTTATTTTGCATATCATACTAGTTTATATGAATTTATCTTTTGTGTTTGTTATACTGTTAGTTTGTTTTGCGTACCGTACTAGTTTATATGCACTTATCTTGTGTGTTTGTTATACTGTTATCGGTCTTAAGCCGGGGGTCTATCGGAAACAGTCTCTCTACTTCACATGAGGTAGTGATATGGTCTGCGTACACTCTACCCTCCCCCGACACCATTATGTGGGAATACACTGAATATGTTGTTGTTATTTAATTTTTAGTAGATAGAATTTTGAGAAAAGGGTCAAATTTACCATGCTATTTTTGAAAAATGGCTAAATATACTTTTTTTTGTGTAAATTTACCCTCGTTAGATTTTGGGGTCAAATTTACTCCTCTACTTTTAAAAAATTGATCCTTCATCATACTTTGGGGGCAAATTTATCCTCGATGTCATGCTTTGAGGTCATATTTACCCTCGTATTTAAGAAACTTTTCACATGTACTCTTTCTTTAACAGAAAAGTCCAAATCAACATTAAATTGCTCATTTTTAAAAATAAATAACACCCTAATCTAATTCGCACTATTCGACACATAAAAATACACAAGCAAATATACTCCTCCACTAGTTCTACTGGTCGAGTTTTTTCGACAAACAAAAATATGTTTCTTTCAACGTGCAATGCTGATAGATTGTGAATTTATTCAATATATAAAGTGTATAATTTATACATAGTAAATTGTGGTATTAATAATATAATTAATAATAAATGAATTAGCATGCTTAAAAATTGTTCTCATCACGCCAAGCTACACAATGAATAAAAAATAATCTTAGTATAACTGATCTCAATATTATGAATCTCAACATTACTATACACTCTTTTAAAATTAGTCTTCTATGTTCTATCTACCACCTATGTCTAAATGTTCACTTTTGTGAATGTGTAATTCCAATAATGTTATTTCATCTACTATTATATTTTGAGAAAAATACGTAAATCACATATGTATTTGTTCAATATACTTACTTTAATACTGAAACTTTATAAGTGTTTATAAGATGTATTTCTAAATATTACTTTATCATTAAAGGAGCTATATTGTAAAATAAAATTTCTCTAAGGGCAAAATCAAATTTACTCCATTGATATTGACAATGTTAATGTATGTGCATTGCAAGTGTATCAGTTAAAAATTATTAAAAAAAAAAGTGCATACAAAAAATGAAGCATATAATATTGCAATCGAGGCTACTATACAATATATGTAGTATCATGTTTATTTAAATAGAGAAGAGATATGTTCTTATAATTTTAATGTACGTGTATCGCAGTGTCAATTAATTAGCACAAAATAACAAGCAATGATTTTAAAGTTTTTGATTTGAGAAGTTTTAAATTCTTACCTTAGAAGTTCTTAGGTCAACAAAATTAACAGAATCACCATTACTAGCAATAATTTTAAAGAAAGAGGAAGTTTTTGAATTTTTCATTTTCATCTTCTTTCTTTATTGTGAAAAGACATTCTTTCCCCCGGAACTAGTCATCTAAACTCACTTTAGCACTTAAACTTAACTTCTTTTTATTTACCCCTTAACATCTTTAAAGTGAATTATTTTCACCCCTCAAAACTAAATACCACTCTCACAACGGAGAGTGTGTTACACTCGCTTACACATCAATGCCACGTCAACTCCACGTTGGAGCCACGTCATTGCCACGTAAGAAATTACTATTTTTTAAAAAAAAAATCCCTCCCACATTATTTTTATATATTTTTTTGAAAAAAAAATAGCAAATATATATACTATTTTATTAATATAAATATATATATATATATATATATATATTTATATTTATATATACATATTTATATATATTAAATAAAAAGTGCACCCCCCACCCCCATTTTCATTCTTCTTCACACACACCCATCCTGCCCACCCCGCCCCTCTTTACGTCCCCCCCCGCCCCGCCGCCCCCCATCAGCTCTCCTCCTCCAGCAAACTCACCCCACCTCTATTGTTTTCCAATTTTCCTCCATTAACAACCTCTCACCCCACCTTCAATTTCAATTTTCCTCCATCCCCACCCCTCATTTTTCTTCTTCTTCGAACCACCCACCCCCATTCCCGCCCTCTCTATTTGTTTCTCTTCTTCCAGCCAACCCCCATCTCCACCTTCAATTTTTTTTTTCATTTTACTTAATTAACACCATTAGAGAACAATCACAAAAATATCAAATTAAATTTTTTTCTCTATTTAACACCATGTCAACCTTCAATCAATCTTTCTCAAGTTTTCAACCACCAAATTCACCCTTGAAAATGTAAACATAAATAAAGAATAGAGAAGGAACAATTAACTTTAAAAATAAAAGTTACGATTTTTTTTTTCAATTTTGTTATTCTTCGAATTGAATTAATGAAGCAATTTAATGTCTTCAATTTCTTCGTTGGAGAATGTATTAATGAAGAAAAATGAAAAAAAATGGAGAAAAATGTTGTTGGAGAATGTGTTTGAGGTTGTTAATGGAAGAATTAATTGTTGTAGAAAATGGGTGTTGTTGTTTGTTGATGTATTGGAGAATAAAATGGTATGGGGTGTGGGGTGTGGGGTGTAGGTGTGGGGTGTGGGGTGGGGATGAGAGGTTAAGGGGGGTGGGGGGTATTGAAAAAGAAAGAAGTATTTTCTTTTAAATAAATATATATATATACACACACAAGTGGGAAAAGAAGAAGAAAAATCTGAAACGCGCCCCTTTTTTTAAAAAAAATATCACGTCAACATTAGGGGGGGGGGGGGGGATAATTCACTTTAAAGATGTTAAGGGGGTAAATAAACGAAAGTTAAGTTTAGGTGTTAAAGTGAGTTTGAAGGACAAGTTCAGGAGAGAAAAAATGTTTTTTCTCTTCTTTCTTTTATTCATTAATTGACCGATTTTGTATAGAAAAAGTGTATGTGTGGTGGTAGTAGGGAGAGGGGCGGAGGGGGGAGGGTGTTTGAGGAAGGAGGAAAAAGGTGAAGGAGGAGGGGGTGGGGCATGTGATGGCCGAGGACAAGGTGCATTTTATCTTTTATTGTATAATATTAGGAGATATTTGTATTATTTTATATTTGTCATTAAAAGAGCTATAACGTGAGATGAAAAAATTTTATGTGTCAAAAATACTTTGAGGACAAAATCAAATCTGCCCCTCTACTTTTGATTACGACTAATTTAGGGTATATGTGTTGCACATGCTTGTTGCATTAATAAAAAATTACACGCGAAAAAAAAATGCATAATATTGTAATTAAGGCAACAATACAACATATGTAATATATGTTTCTTTAAATGGAGAAATGTGTGTTCTTGTAACTCTATATACGTGTATTGCATATATATATCATATCAATTAACTAGTACACAGTTATTAGCAATGATTTTGAAATCAAAATTTAATTTGAGGAAAGAAAAAGTTCTAAATTTTTATCTCAGAAGGAGCTTTGAGATCATCACAATTAACAAAATCACTGTTACTAACAATGATCTTTGAGCAAGAAAACGTTTTCGATTCCTTCATTTCATTTTTTTTCTATTTTTTTTTTTACTCATTGATTAATCAGTCTTGTATAGCAAATTTAAAAAAAATGAGGGTTGAGAGGTGGAAAAAAGGAGGTGTCTGAGGAAGAAGAGGGTGGAAGATTTGAAGAAAAAAGAGGGGGTGGAGGATTTGTAGAAGGAGAAGGGGGTGCGATAGATGGTGGTTGAAGGCAGGCAAGAGCGTTTTTAAGTATAAATTATGGGGCATGAGAATTCGTGTTATTTTCATTAAATTAGATATTTTATGTGTATACTTCATGTTTTCTAGAATTGATCTAATACTATCCATTAGCATCCGTGCTACAAGAAAACTTAGTGGTGCAATTGATTAAAATCTTAGCTATTTATCAACAGAAACAACGATCAATTTCAATTAACACATTTTTCCCTTCTTTTAATTGTACATCCATACGCCAGAAATTCTAAAATTGCCCATGAGGGCATGGTAGATTTTACTACTGGGGAGATATTTATAAATATTTTTTTTTTTGTCATTAAAAGAGCTATAATGTGAAATAAAAAAATTTCATGTGTCAAAATACTTCCATGACAAAATCAAATCTGCGCTTCTACTTTTGATAATGATTAGGTTAGTATACTTGTGTTGCATTAATAAAAAAAATTATATAAAAAAAAAATGAAGTGCATAATATTGCAATTGAAGCTACAAAAAGATATATGCAATAATTTGTTTATTTAAATAGAGAAAACATGTGCTCTTATAATTTTAGTATACATACATTGCACGTATATGCCGTGCCAATTAATTAACACACAATTATATAATAATAAATTATTGAAAAATACCAATTAACACTAAAGTAATAAAAAAAACCATGTATTCACGTGCGAATTGTCCAATGAACATATTAAAGACCATGTTTAGTACTCCCACGAGATTACTTACTTGTAGCATTTTTTTATTTATACGCCTTTAAAAAAATTATGTGTTTTTGAATATCATACCCTAATTTATTATCTTTAGTCATTTAAAATATTAATCTTTCTTCTATAAATATTTTTTCTTTAACCTCTTTTTAATATTTTTTTTACAAAAAAAGTTAATTTAAACAATTACAATACTGAAGTATGTGTATGTGCCCCTCTCTTAAATTTTCATGCTAGTTATCAATGTTTATCACTTTCAAAAATAACTATTACCAAGTGCAAATAAGAAGAATGCACTCAACTATATTTTAATTTTTAAAATAAAAATTATTTTAGTCTAGATCACTTTTTTTTTTTTTAACATGGATAACAAATAAAGTGATTTAGGAAGAGTAATTTTAACAATTAATATGTGAAAGACGATTTGTTTTAAACATGTGTAAATACGAGAAAGATTTGTTGGAGTCAAAAGAATTGGTCTTACTGATAGTAAAAACATTTAAAGAGGTTATTAAAAGAAGAGTTACTGAAGATTGATGTTGAATTACTGCGTTTGACCAGGAGCAATAACTAAGAACAACTACTTTCAAATTCATTACATTACTCTTTACTGTAGATTTGATTTATTTAAACAGGTGAAATTATGGGTGAAAACGATAATCATATTCGTTAACTTTGCTTTAAAAAATCAAACTCCCATCAACATTGAATAATAATCATTCTCCCTCCTTTATTTTATGCATTGTCCATTTTGCCCTTGTAATTTTAATCTTATGTTTATTTAATACCTCTTTATAATATATAAAAAATATATCTTGTTTCACCTAGGTATTTATAGCATTTTATTTAACTTTATTAATATTAAAAGTAAAGTAATGTTTTTATAAATCTGTCACAAAATTTAATATTATTTTTTATGATCGTTATTTCAATAATATATGTATTAAAGAGCCGTTTGATATTAGGTATAATTATAATAATTCGGCGATAAAATTCATGATTATTTTATCCTGCATTTACTTAGAGGTATTAGTTAGTTTCAAAATTATTTATCCCACTATTTATACCACAATGATGGGATAAGTTATCACATATACATGCCAATATCAGGGGCGGATCCAGGATTTTCAGTGGGGGGGTTCAGTAGTACATATACGGACTAGTTGAAGGGGGTTCAGCCTCTATTATTTATACATAAAAAAAAAATTACCATGTAAAAATAGTATAATTTTTCGACTAAGGGGGTTCGGATGAACCCCTTGGAATACATGTACATCCGCCACTGACCAATACAACTTATTTTGGGATAACTAATTCCAGAATAACTTATTCCTAACCAAACCTTCCCAAAGTGAGTATATATGTATGTACATGCATGTGCGTATATATTCGTGTTTCACCAATATCTTACTACATCCGTTTCATATTATTTGACTTTTGTTGACATGACATAATTCTTGAGAAAAAATTATTTAGAGGTGTATTTTACTGAATTAACCTTATTAATGATACTTTGAAACTTTAAGTTTGTCTATAATACCATATTATGTAGTTATTTAATACTAAGGATAGAAAAAAAATATATAATACAATTCTCTTGAGTTCATAAATTGGACAAGTAAATTAAAACAACTATCTTTTAGTATGAAGGTCAAGTAATAAGAAATGATATTATCTATTGTCTATATAAATAAATGAGTTGTGATTGCCATTTAATAGAGTATCACATAAATTATAATTTATCTAAATAAATATAAATTTTAAAAATTCGACCTTACTTTTATTCATTATTTTATATTTTCTGTAATGAAATATGCTTATAAAGTTAATATTACTTATTATTTTCACCTGTAAAATAAATATTAGATTTTGATTATTATTGATAAAACTAATTTTACTATTATACTAATCTACTTTATTATACATCATCATTAGCTTATATACTTAATTAATTTTGTCGAGAAGATAATGTTTATATTTCTATGAAAAAATTATTACATGAATTTTTAAAAAATAAAAATATGATAATTTTAAAGAAGTAAAAAAAAGTTGATAATGAAAGGATATAATAGATATTTTCATTGACTAGGAAAATATAAATCACTAGGAAGCAAGAAGTCATTGACTTCTTTTCGTTCTTTCATTATTTCACTCACTGATTGAACAATTTTTATAACAAATCAAACAAGGAGAATTAAACTGGAGGATTCGAAAAAAGATAAGAGGTGGGGCAGGCGATGCTGAGGAAATGGGTGTACTTTAAATTTTTATTAATACATATATTAAAAAGGTATTTCTAGATATTATTTTTATCATTAAAGGAGTTATATTGTGAAATAAAAATTCTCTGAGGACAAAATCAAATCTACCCTTCTACATTTGATATTGACTAATTTAGTGTATGTGAATTGCACGTGTGTTAATTTTTTTTTTTTTAAATTGCATTTAAAAAAAATGAAACATATAATATTACATCAAGGCTACAATGCAATATATGTAGCATCATGTTTATTTAAATAGAGAAAACATGTCTCCTTATAATTTTAGTATACGTGTATCGCACGTATATATTGTGTCAATTAATTAGCACAAAATAACTAGCAATGATCTTGAATCTTTTGATTTGAGAAGTTTTAAATTCTTACTTAAAAGAAGTTTCAACGTCAACACAATTAATAAAATCGCTATCACTAACAATGATCTCGAAGAAAGAGGATCATATTTTTTTCATTTTCATCTTTTTTCTTTATTTTATTCATTGATTGACCGGTTTATATGACAAAAAATAAAATTATATGTTTGGGGAGGGTGGGTGTTTGAGGAAGGTGGAAAAAGGTGAAGGATTCGAAGAAGGAGGAGGGGGTGAGGCATGAGATGGCTGAGGGCAAGGTGCATTTTATTTTTTATTGTATAATATTAAGGGGTATTTGTATTATTTTGTGTTTGTCATTAAAAGAGCTAAAACGTGAAATGAAAATATTTCACATGTTAAAATACTTTTGAGGACAAAATCAAATCTACCCCTCTACTTTTGATAACGACTAATTTAGTATATGTGCGCTGCATGTGCTTGTCACATTAATAAAAAATTACATAAAAAAAATGTATAATATTGTAATTAAGGCTACAATGCAACATATGCAACATATGTTTCTTTAAATAGAGAAAACATGTGTTCATAACTTTATATACGTGTATTGCACAGATATATCGAGTCAATTAATTAGCACATAATTACTAGCAATGATTTTGAAGCCAAAATTTGATTTGAGAAAAAAAAAGTTTAAAATTTTTACCTTAGAAGGAGCTTCGAGGTCATCACGACTAACAAAATCACTATCACTAACACTGATCTTACAACAAGAAGACGTTTCCAATTCTTCAATTTTCATTTTTTTTCTATTTTTATCTGACTCAATCATTAACCAGTCTTGTATAGCAATTAAAAAAAGTTGTAGGTGTGGGGTGAAGGGGGTAAGGTATTCGAAGAAGGAGAGAGAAGATGGAGGATTTGAAGAATAAGAAGATGGGTGTGTTCGAGGAAGGAGAGAGAGGGCGGAGGATTTGAAGAATAAAAAGGAAGTGGAGGATTTGTAGAAGGAGAAGGGGGTGCGACAGATGGTGGCTAAGGGCAGGCAGGGGCGATATTAAGTACAAATTACGACGCATGAAAATTCGTGCTATTTCGTTAAACTAAATATTTTATGTACATACTCCATATTTTCTAGAATTGATCTAATATCACCCATCAGCACCCGTGGTACAAAAAGACTTAATGATCCACTTGATTAAAATCTTAGTTATTTACCAAGAGAAACAATAATTAATTCCCTATTAACACATTTTTTCTCCTTTTTAAAAAATAGTACATTCATACGCTAGAAATCCTAAAATTCCCTCTAGGGCATGGTGGATTTTGCAATTAAGGAGGTACTTGTAAATAATTTGCTTTTGTCGTTAAAAGAACTGTAAAGTGAAATGAAAAAACTTCACGTGTCAAAATACTTTCATGACAAAACCAAATCTACGCTTCAACTTTTGATAATGACTAGGTTAGTGTACCTGTGTTGTACTAATAAAAAAAGCGTATAGAAAAAATGAAGTGTATAATATTGCAATTGAAACTACAATAAAATATATGCAATAGTACGTTTATTTAAATAGAGAAAATATGTGCTCTTATAATTTTGTATACGTACATTGCACGTATATGTCGTGCCAATTAATTAATACATCATACATACAAGAATAAATTATTGAAAAAGATCAATTAATGCTAAAGTAGTCAAAAAACATCATGCATTCACGCGTGAATTGTCCAAGCAACACATTAAAGACTACGTCTGGTACCCTCACAAGATTACTTACTTGTCGTATTTTTAATTTACACGCCTTTACAAAAATTATGTATTTTTGATTATCATACCCTAATTTATTATCTTTAGTCATTTAAAATGTTAATTTTCTTCTAAAAATATTTTTTCTTTAACCTCTTTTTGATAATTTTTTTTAGAAAAAATTAATCTAAACAATTACAATATTGAAACATGTGTCAGTGTATGTGCTCTTCTCTTAAATTTTCATGCTATTTATCACTTTCACGAATGACTACTACCAAGCGCAAATAGGAAGAATACACTCAATCATATCTTAATTTTTAAAATAAAAATTATTTTAGATCATATATATATAACATGGATAACAATATATAGTGAATTAGGAAGAGTAATTTTAACAATTAATATGTGAAAGATGGTTTGTGTTAAACATGTGTAAATACGAGAAAAAAGATCTGATCTTACTGATAGTAATGGCTAAAGAAAAAAGATACATAAAAATTAATTGATTTTGAAATCTCCACCTAGTTGGGTTCACTAGATTAGCTAAAAGACATAGGAACTGCTAAAAAAGTAGTAAAGAAGCCCATCTGAGTTACTCCGTATGAACTAATTGCTTGTCGTGCTTATTAAAAATAAATAATTTAAAATATCAATTGTTATTTTAAGAAATTAAGATATAATAATTAGTTGACTTTCATTCTTAGTCATAAATATAAAGAGATATTAATATAGTGCAAAAGAGAGAACTATTAAATTGAGAAGAGTAATAAATAAGAATAATTTAATTAAATTACCCTTTAATTAATATTTTTCTTAAGGAGAATACAAAAATAAAACATGACTAGTAAAATAGACAGAAGAGAATAATTTTTTTTGGTCTTTCATTCGGTGTTCGGTGTCCACATTGGAGCCCCGACTAATTCGGATCGCGCGTTGCAGGGCTCATTAAGGTGGCAGCGCTCCCAACAAAGTTTTCTCTGTACCCAGGGTCGAACGCTCGACCTCTGATTAAAGGTGGAGCAGTCTCATCCACTACACCACAACCCATGTTGGTACAGAAGAGAATAATTACCAATAACAATTGTTGTGGGATGGTTAGATCCCTCCATCCCTAACAAGAGGTTTCGGATGAACCTCGAAAATACAAAAAATAATTCAAATGTAGCTAGGATTCCAATGTGGGTATTAAAATTCGGGTGAATTTTATTTTCAAATAAACTCTATATGAGTTTACTAGTGCTAGGGCTGGATATAAAATATCAAAAATCGAATTACCGAATTTGAATCGAAAAAATTGATAATTGATATTTAGTAATTCGATTTGGTATGATATTTGGGAGTACACTTACAACATTTTGATATTTGAAATTGGATTTGGTACAAGATATTAATACCATTTGGTATGCGGTATTTATTGGATATCGAATTATTGTTATTATTATTATTATTGTACACACACGCACACACTCTAGTTTAACTGCACGTGCGTTGCACGTGTAACGTTTGCCTATTTAAAATTAAATGATTCTGTTTATTGTGAAAGTTATTAATAAAGTGTGAAAAGTTCAAATCACTTTTCAATGATCCTTCACATTATGTAGACATAAACATAGCTCCTGACTCGAGGGTGAGAATTCGTAGTTATTCTGTTAAAATTTCGATAAGTGTAGGAGTTGCTGCTTTCAAGAGTTAGCCCAAACCCACAAAGGATAAAGACAAAAGGCTTGTAAACACATGTATATTTTACCATCGGAAGTTTCAAGTGACTGATGGATCATCACTTTTGCGTTTGTCATACAGTACCTGTTTCTCTCAATGTCAGATGCTAAAAGAGACGCATCAATTTGAATCATATTTGTGGTACAATTTTTTTTTCTATATTTAAAATCTTTTCTTGTTTTTAGAGTCAATTCTTTATAAATTCATTGATTACATTTTTATTACATTCCTAAAACTTTTAAAATTTTGATACTTCTTAAATTTTTCTTATTCTAACGCTTTTATATTTATTTTTTGTTTTTTTCAAATCTTTTTAAAATCACATGTAGTTGATTTAGAATTCATAAACTAATGGAAAAAATATTAGTTGTCATTAATTCGAATGAAGGACATGTTTTACCATAAATATATTTAGTTGATTTTTAACTCTTTAAAGCATAAGACTTTTAATGAAGAGCAAAACGTACAAACGACATTTCTAAGGTCATTCACACTTTTAATATATTATAGATTATAGATTGTAGATATAAATATAGATTTTATATATTTATATATATAAATACGCTATGTCTAACTAACTAGTAAACAATAATAATTACTAATCCCAAAGAATCTCTTGGACCTTGATAATATTACACAAAAAAGCATACTAAGTAGGGTTTAAATATACTCTTTGAAGTTTAAACAATTTGCACATCTCCATCTTAAATATGGTATTACCAAATAGAGTCTCGAACTGAATTTTAATTTATCGATTATCGAACTGATATTTAAAACTACGTATATAGTATTTACTTTCAAATATCGATTATCGAATTACCAAATTAAAACTTTAAAAATATCCAACACCATCCTCTAATTGGTACTAGCTAGCTAACAAATCTAAATATGCTCAAAGATTGAAATAAGTATTTTGAGAACTCATGTTCAATGCCGGGTTAAAAAGGTACAAATGATAATTCACCAATTAGCAACAATTTGTTACGTATATAATTACAATGGACTACTACCGGTGACAAACAAAATCTATTACTACATTATATGTAACATTTTTTTAATTTTCTTTTTTGAAAAAAATAATTTCTACATAAGTTACCAAAATAAGTCAAACTGTAACGTGGATGGCGATTAAACAAGCAAGATCATGTCATTAAAATTGTTTAAAGTAACGTGTTTGATAATTATCTTGG
The DNA here is from genome assembly GCA_030864215.1 of Capsicum pubescens. Classification (NCBI taxonomy): domain Eukaryota; kingdom Viridiplantae; phylum Streptophyta; class Magnoliopsida; order Solanales; family Solanaceae; genus Capsicum; species Capsicum pubescens. The sequence continues at coordinate 7,144,930 of CM061543.1, forward strand.
TAATTATGCTCTATTCTCAAATGAGATAAAGAGAAATATTAGATAAATCTTTTTTCATATATTTAAATTTTGATGAAAAATAGTACGTATCCGAAGAAATAATCTGTATTTTAAAAAGAATAGATTTGGGGCCTTTAGCTAGGAGAAAGTGACGGTGGGCATGTACGTATCTACTTGTATTTGGAGATTGGGACTTATGTGATTGTGTGATGTGATGGAAATAAGATGCTTTAACTAGTTTCTTCCATGCAATATTTGTTTCTTGGCTTCTTCTCCTCTCTACCGTTTAGCAAAATTGGAGCTCGATTAATTTAGATTTGCATCAAAACGTTTTAATGGGAGTAAAACCTCCCTACTCAAGATGACTTCAGATGTCGAAACATTTGATTAAGGTGGAGAAATACCTAGCACTCCATCATAATCGTTGATGGTTTTAACTACAAGTTTGACAACATTAGTAATTTTAATTTTATATTTGTGTAAAAGAATCACTCTATGTGTATTAATGTATATTAGGAATCTAGTCTAGTATATAAAAACACTTGCGATTCACATAGATCGACAAGCTCTCTGTTGGAAGGATGAAGTAGCATGGGCATTACTACATTTTACTGGGAAGCAGGCTCGTGCAGAGATTTTTAGAATGACCCTTGCAGCAAGTGTGTATGCAATATGGCAGGAGAGGAATACTCGAGTGTTTCAGCAAATATCAAGACCAATTGGTGTTCTTATACGCAACATCATCCGGGAGATCCATATTAGAGGGAATTTGCAGCCTAAATTAGCTAGTGTTTTAAGAATTACCCATAGCTAGGATTGAAATGTGACCTTGTTGATTGTTTGTTTCTGGCAAGGCTGGGGCTGTCCAGACCTTGCCTTTTCTTGTACTTGCATGACTCTTTGATAATAAACACATTTACCAAAAATAAATAAAAAAAATCTTGACTTAGCCTCTTTAACGAGGCAGATATGATGTTCCTCTCTTTCTCACTTTTTTATGTGCGTAGTTATTTTATTTTTTCTTTTTTTTTAAAAACATCTTGCAACATTCAAAATCTACTCTCTTCGACCTGTTTATTCTACTTATCATGTCTAACTTCACACGTCCTTAAGAAAAATATCAACTATTTATTTAATTTAAATTTGTATTAGATAACGTCATTTATAAAAAAAAAGTGTTAAAGTACTTGTTATCTGCTCCGCTCGAGAAATGCCTGCATAGTGCATCCATCCCAAGATGCCATTTGTGTCCAAATGTCTTGCCCCGTTCAAATTTTAATTAACTCGATCCTCAAATTGAAATTTAAAATCCACTTTATTTTAAAACTTCCCCTTTCATATTCTGATAAAAATTTAAAATCTATAATTAAGGACGAAGGTATCCATTCCACTACAATCTATGTTGACGAGAGCTTGAACTCATAAAAAATTCTTCAGAGGACGATTTTCTTATTGCGTCGGATAAGCTTTAACTCCCTTAAAAACCTTTGCTACTCATTTCCTTTATCATCTCTTACGCCATTCTCGTTCTTATGAACAAATACACGTAGATGCAACTGCATATATATATATATATACACACACATTTAAAAGTACAATGACTACCTTATCAAATTCACTAAAAATACATGAACAAAGTCATGAATGATAAATTAATGTAGATTTGAGGGTGAAGTTCAAAACATTATATTTCAAAGGCTTACATTTGTAATGATAAATTTCTACTTCTAAGAAATACTTATAATCAAACTATTCCTTGGTATATTGAGATTGGATTATTTGTTTGATTAAATAAATATGTTTTATTAGATCAACTTTTATCAATGCTTATAATTATCTATATACTGTACTAAGATATAAATGTGTAGAGAGCTCGTTAATGAAAAATTAACCTAAATAGCCTCCCACCAAATCGCTTAAACTAGAAATAGTCGGTCGATGTATAATTCATGTATCTTATGTGTGCATATATTACCAGAATATAATTTATGTATATCATCTAAGAAATTTGGATGGTTATTTGTGTAACAATAAATATACCAATAATTATTGCCACAAAGTTTAATTCTTCTTCAATTATGTACACCACATTCTTGTCAAATCACATATCTATCCCTCAACTTGAGCCCATTAGTCTTAAATCTGGTTATGGACCTAAAGTTCCTCTTCTGGCCCATTATTGCTCTTTCCTATCTTCGCTTCACCCCTCTTGGCCCATACATTTTGTACGTCACTGCCTAAATCTCTCATTGTAATCCCTCCTCACGTGATGCATAAAATACCAAAAAATGAATTACCGAACTGAATTAAAAAATTTGGTAATTGGTATTCGATAATTTGGTATTTGGGAGTACAATTTCAACATATCAATATTCGAGATTGGGTTTGGTACAAAATATTAATGCCGTTTGGTATTCGGTATTTACCGAATATCGAATAATATATATATGTCTATATATGTCTAATAAAGGCAATAGACACTAGTATTAGTCATCCCAAAGAATCTCTTGGACCTTGGTAATATATTTGTGAAAAGAAACAAAAGAATACTAAATAGGATTTCTATTAAATATACCTTTGAAGTTTAAACACACATTTGCACATCTCCAACTTTAATATGGTATAACCAAATACCGTACCGAACACAAGTTTAATTTACCAATTACCGAATTACCGAACCGATGTTTATAAGTATTGTCACACCCCTTTTTTTAACCGAAAATATTCGTTTTTAAGTTCGAAAGGATTTCTATTATTAAAGTGACAAAATGAAGATTAGTTTCGAAAAGGATTATTTACATTCAAAATTCAGAGTCGCCACTTAGCATAAATTGGGTGTGCCAAGTCACCTGTGGATATCCTTTTTCAAAACGGTTTTGACTCTGTAAAATTGATTTGCGAATAAAGATTCCGACTAAGGAATTCTGTTGACCGAGGGGAAGGTGTTAGGCACCCCTCGGTCCCGTGATTCAACCACGGTCGCTTGGTGGAGCATATCGGCTAATCTGAAACTACGAATGTACAAACCACACAAAAGCACATAAACAAACATCAAGCAACAATCCAAAACCAAAATAATAACGTCCAGTCCAATTATACAGTCCAAATCAGAAAAATTGTGAAAAATATAAATCCTATTCTATACTAGTGCTAGACTAAGATCCAACCCGACACCTCGGGCCTTCGTCACGAACGTCCTCCGGGTACAAAATACTTCGGGGCATTCCCCGACAAATAAACACAAATACCTAGGGGCATTCCCCGGCCAAATGAATATATCTGAATTAAATAACATAACTAGAAAAACGTTCAAAACACACATTTAAACATTCTAAGCATTCAATCAACATATCACTCCTAAATTAGCCTACCCGAACCTATATTGCCTATCTATTTCAACATATCACGATTCTATTACATTCCTACAATATTCATACTCATTCCGAATTAAACAAAAAAAATAATATTAAACCAAAGTTAATCTAAAATCATTCTTTTTATCAATTTCTTAATTCCAACCTAGATTCTCTTTTCAACCCACAATTAACACATGCTTCGATTATCAAATCAATTTTCAACTTGGAATCCAATATCAACAAAATAGATATAACGACAATTAAAGCATGGTAATTATACAAATTTCAAATTAGTGATATCAAATATTCACCAAATCATCCAATTCAAACATAGTCAATTTAGCAAATTACGATAAAGAAGAGAGAATGGGTTAAAGAAATGGACCTTCCGATAATCAATTTCGATTGATAATAATATTAAAGAAGCCCCGAATTTAGGATCCTCGATAGAAAACCTCAACAACAACGCGGTCCAACTCGGTATCAGCAGTCGAAGCCCGAAATTGATTATGGTGAACCAATTGAGACGTACCAAACCTAAACCCCAAAACCAAGACAAAACAGTAGCGTCATACAACAGGATTCACAACTAGCCTCCTCAACCCGTACAAAAATACACCAAATCGAGTCGAATCAAGTGAGTCCAACGAGTTTTTGGGGCAGGGTCAATCGAACGACGAACTCGAAAATAGCTCAAACCTCACCTATCGACTGATTTCCCTAACTTTTTTCCTTAGATCTGTGTAGTATGTGAGTGTTAGTGGGATACCTGTGTGTGTGCTTATGGCAAAAGTGACGACCTATGTGTTTTGTGAGAGTGCGTGAGTGTGTGCGAGATTTTCGTGTAGAAGAGAAAAAAGATTGTGTGTATGGAGTTTTATCAAACAAAGATGGAGAGGTTTTCTCTGAGTGATCCTTGTTCTTCTAGAATTTCAGTGAATAACCCCCTTTCCCTGTGAGTGTGTTATCTATATCTTTCTAGAAGCAGCCTCTCCTTTTATCTTCTCTCTCGTGACCCTTTTTTTTCTTTCACCAGATCATCCCCCCCCTTCTAAAATATATCCCCCTATGTATATATGGTGGGTGTAGGTATATTGTTGAGGGAATCTCCGTGGGCCCCCTAGGTTTGTTTTCTTTGTGTATGTATATCCCTTTGTGGCCAAGAAAAGGAAGGGGTCACGTGGGGTAGGGGTGAGGGTAGGGGTATGGGGTGGTTAGGTGAGAGGTGAGATGTTGTTTTTTTATTGAAGGGGTTGTTAGAGTGGTGAAAATAAGATAAAATTTGTTATAATTTGTTATTTGGATAAAGACAAAAAATAAATAAAATAAATAAAGTGATGAGGTGGTTATTTATTTTATTTTTCTTTTTGGAAAAATTAACACGCGGATAGAATACGTGGTAAGACGGGGTAAATGATAAAAAATAATTTTGAAGGGACAAAATCACGTGTCTACATCATGCCCCCTTTGAATGTAAACACAAAGTGTTTTCAGACAAAGAAGTAGACAACGAGACCAAATTTTGACCTGACCAATATTTGAAGAAAGAAACAGAAGAAAGAAAGACAACCGAGTCTTGACGGACATCCTACCTACCCAAGTTAGGAGGGGATCAGGTGACAGGTATCTTAAAATATTGGAAGGAGAGGGATTATACCGAATTGGAGAGTCAAGTGAGGTTCCATCGAGGTTCCGGTCCGCAGCTCTGTCATTACATCAAAAATGAAAATTACAAGTTAAAACATAAATGAAATTACAAAATCCTAACTATGCAGCTTTCCTTGACTCTCGATTCGAGTTTTATCACCCTATTCTTCAGGCGGGCTCCTGACTTGCCATTCTTGACCTTCAATTTCATCACCCTATTCTTTAGGCGGCTCCTGAGCTGCAATTTCTTTAACTTATTTCTCGGCTTTCAATTGCTTCACCTTGTTGTTTGACTTTCAATTTCTTCACCCTGTTCTCCAAGAGGGCTCCTGACTTGCAATTTCATCAACTTCCAATTTCATCACGCTGTTCTTCAGGCGAGCCCCTGACTTACAATTTTCTCAACTTTCAATTTCATCACTCCACTTTTAGGCGGGCTCCTGACTTATGATTTCCTCACTCTGTTTTTCAGGCGGGCTCCTGAAACAAAAATAAAAAACTTGAACGGAAATTACCCCAAATAAAGATTATAATAAAGAAGGATTTTATTTTTGAAAGTATGATCCCATTTTTAGGAGAGTTTTAAACAGAAAGTAAAATCTCATTTTTCAGGAGGGTCTTAAACAGAAAGTAAATTTCCATTTTTCAGGAGGGTCCTGAACAGAAAGTAAATTTCTGAACAGAAAGTAAATTCCCATTTTTCAGGAGGGTCCTGAACAGAAAGTAAATCCCATTTTTACAGGAGGGTCCTGAACAATAGTAAAATCCCATTTTCCAGGGGGGTCTTGAATAGAAAGTAAAGTCCTATTTTTCAGGAGGGTCCTGAACAGAAAGTAAAATTCTATTTTCCAGGAGGGTCCTGAACATAAAGTAAATTCTCATTTTACAGGAGGGTCCTGAACAATAGTAAAATCCCATTTTTCAGGAGGGTCCTGAACAGAAAGTAAATCCCATTTTTCAGGATGGTCCTAAACAGAAAGTAAATTTTTATTTTCCAGGAGGGTCCTGAACATAAAGTAAATTTCCATTTTCCAGGAGGGTCCTGGACAGAAAGTAAAATCTCATTTTCCAGTAGGGTCCTGAACATAAAGTAAATTCTCATTTTCCAGGAGGGTCCTGAACAATAGTAAAATTTTATTTTTCAGGAGGATCCTGAACAGAAAGTAAAATTCCATTTTTCAGGAGGGTCCTGAACAGAAAGTAAATCCCATTTTTCAGGAAGGTCTTAAACAAAAAGTAAATTCTCATTTTCCAGGAGGGTCCTGAACATAGTAAAATTCTATTTTCCAGGAGGGTCCTGAACATAGTAAAATTCCATTTTCCAGGAGGGTCCTGAACAGAAAGTAAAATCCCATTTTTCAGGAGGGTCCTGAACATAAAGTAAATTCCCATTTTCCAGGAGGGTCCTGAACAATAGTAAAATCCCATTTTCCAGGAGGGTCCTGAACAATAGTAAAATCCCATTTTCCAGGAAGGTCTTGAACAGAAAGTAAAGTCCCATTTTCCAGGAGGGTCCTGAACATAAAGTAAAATCCCATTTTCCAGGAGGGTCCTGAACATAAAGTAAATTCTCATTTTACAGGAGGGTCCTGAACAATAGTAAAATCTCATTTTTAAGGAGGGTACTGAACATAAAGTAAAATCCCATTTTCCAGGAGGGTCCTGAACAGAAAGTAAATCCCATTTTTCAGGAGGGTCCTGAACAGAAAGTAAAATCCCATTTTCCAGGAGGGTCCTGAACATAAAGTTAATTCCCATTTTCTAGGAGAGTTCTGAACAATTGTAAAATCCCATTTTCCAGGAGGGTCCTGAACAAAAAGTAAAATCCCATTTTTCAGGAGGGTCCTGAACAGAAAGTAAAGTCCCATTTTCTTGGAGGGTCCTGAACATAAAGTAAATTCCCATTTTCCAGGAGGGTCCTGAACAGAAAGTAAAATCCCATTTTCCAGGAGGGTCCTGAACATAAAGTAAAGTCCAATTTTCCAGGAGGGTCCTGAACAGAAAGTAAAGTCTCATGGATGTGTTTTTCCAATGGTAACTGAATTAAGTGAATTTAATTTTCCCCTGTTTCAACAAAGGAAATTTGTTAGTTAAAAACTTAGTAGTGGCTTGCAGCACTTGGCTTCCCAGGCATCTGCTCCAACCGTTGTTCCTTTCACCTTTATTTCAGATCGCTGAAACTTGCCCCTGTCTTGTCGCGTCATTGACCCGGATCCAGATTGAGGAAAATGAGTTCTGACTCGAACAATGAGTTTTCATTTTACGATGCCTCTGAGATGCACCCTTTTCCAAATCTGAATACTCCCACGAATCCAGCAGCCTGTCGGTTGATAGACTTTCTTTGCTTTATTTTGAATTACGATCATATTTATTTCATGTGCTGGTCCTTGGCTTTTCCTCATACAATTGGAAAGACTGGTAGCAAGTTTTGAAATCCTTTCTCCTTGTTTTGACATAGACTTGACTTAAAATATAAAGAAATGATGGTGACTTTTATTTGGATAAATGACATAAAAAGACAAAAATATGAATATGTAAATGAAAGAGAAGGTCAATGTCCCTTATTCAAAAAGAAAACATATCTGAATATGGCAACCAACTCCAATGAGTATGACATGCATTTTGGATTAAGCTGCTTGATCTTTCTATCCAAACTTCCCATTTATTGTTGAGTTCGTGCCTTTGCCGTTGAGCTGCTTCTTCAAACCCATTGGACTCGTACGCCCCATTCAATTGACGACATCTTGCTAGATTTTCGTCAACAAGCCTCTTTTCTTTTTATTACCTCAAACTCGCTATCGTCTTACGGTGCCCATAGGGTTTTCACCAATAAAACACTCTTATTTCTTGTCTCTATCAACTCATCATCGCCTTATGGTGATCGCGAGGTTTTTTACCAATAAGACTCTCTCATTTTTATTTCTCTCAACTCACTATCGCCTTATGGTGCCCGCGAGGGTTTTCACTAATAAGACTATCTCATTTTCATTTCTCTCCTGATTTCTTATGCTGAGGAAGACAAGTAGTTCCCCAAAATACATCATCACATCCATTGCATGCCTAGCCTCAACATTCTCAAAGATTGATCTGAAGGTCTTTCTTTGTGTAACACCCCACATTTTGGGCTAGAACAAAAACCGTTATTTCTATGCGTAGATGATCCAAAAGCCTTAAATCTTATGAAAATTTGGCATGTTTATCAATTATGGAATTTGGGAACCTATTTGAGCATGAATTGAGATCATAGAGGTCCCCTAACTCAAGGTCAAGTTAAAAGCTTTCCTATCGTTCGTGTTTTAGTGAGCGTCGAAACATGGGTCAACTTCAATCGACTATAACTCTTTTTATATATCTAATTAAACAGCTTACTATATATCAAATGAAAGGTCTTCGAATTATCTTTCCAACGATACCAATTTCACCAAAATACGACACCCGAACAAGAAGTTATGGCTTTGCAAAGTGGAGTGTGTCGCCCAGCATAAGGTGTGCGACGCACACCCTAACTTATGCCATAAGGTGTGGGACACACACCCTAATGTGTGCGATAAAGTGTGCGCCGCACAACCTATCTTATGCGATAAGGTGTGCGCCATATACATTATGACCCAAGTGACTTAAACACTCCGTTTTTGGGGAAAAATGGTCCTTTTCCCATCCTTATTCAGCCATAAACACGAAATTCAGTCCCCAATTCTCCAAAGTGCATCCACATTCTCACAAATTCTCTCAAGAACACTTCCAAGGGTTTCAAACTAAAAACCCAAATAAATCAAGATTCAACCATGGGTTTTCAAATTGATTGAAGATTTGGAATCCCCAAACCATAGGCTTCAAGAATCATCCATTATTCTCCATAATCGAGGTACGCGGGGTTTTCCTAAAATCTCATGGGCGTAGAAATCATGATTTTAATAAAGGAGTTTTCAGATTAATGAATACATTCATGTTTTAGAAATCTTGACGGTATTGTTTGGTCTTTTGACCTTCTCCAAATTGATTTGAAATTATATATACGTATGCATATGTTTTATGATTTATGAATGAATTGAGAGCATGACACACATGAATCCCTCTCTTGGTATGATTTTCCGAATTTTCTTATGACATGGATTGTTTTGAATGTATCTTGAAAAACATGATATGAAATATCTTGATTAATGCTACAAATTGATTTATGGTTTTGAATTCGAAAGAGAGGGTTTTGCATATTGATAAATGTTGAAAATATTCATATAATGAAAGAGTGCATGATTTTGCCAAAAGCACATAACCACCATATGTTTGAACAATCTCAACATAGTTTTGACTTGTGTTCTCGGAACATGAAGTCTTTTATATTGTTTGCATGTTTGGGTGGTATGAACTGTGTTTTAATAAAAGAATTATGCATGATGCATTATGACTCAAAAATAGGACTTGCAAGTCTTGGTGTGACGACACCAATTTAGATTATACCATGATAATTCAGAACAAAATAGAATGCACGTTTGAAATCAGACTTTTCAGATGTTGAAACTAGAAAAATGCATGATTCAGAACAGGATAAAATTGGACATAAAGAGAGCTTAGGTGATTCCCCATAGAAGGCATGAGTTCAGACAACTCATTGCCAGAAACTGTGATTTGCCGATCCGGGTATATTATATTACGCTGGCCTAGTGCCGTGTGACGTATCAGAATAAAAACTCCAGTCCTTGTGGCACACTTGGGTTGGAGTCTTCCCTGTCGAGTAAATGGCGGATTCCATACAACCCGTGGGATTTTAGAATTGTATGGGTGTGATAACGCTCAATCTACAGCTCTCGTAGGAGTGTAAAGCGGTCGTTAGCAACTATAGAACCCAACAGGGTTGGGTGTCGATCCCACAGGGAATAGCTTGGCCAACAAGTAAGCAAAATTACTAAACTTTTGGTGCAAGTCTCGTAAAAAGGGGGGATTGTAATGTGTCACCAAAACAATTAAATAAAAGCTGAAAATAGCAAAGTAAAAGAGAAATATTGTTACGTAAGTTGTAAACAATGAGAATTGAGGCGTTGGGGTTATGTCCACCTTCTGAGGTATACGTCTCTATTGGCTATGAGTGTGTAGAATTCTGACATGCAACTGCTTATAGAGAATTATATTTGATGGTAAATCCAGGCGTCTTTCGACCTATTCGAGGATTATTTCACTTTAACTCTTTCGAGCTTAAAGCGTGTCTAACGGTACGAATTCTCCAAGAGGTTAGTCCAGTTACGACACTAGCTTTTTAGTAGGGAATTTTAGGGGGTGACCCTACTACCTTGACATTATCTCTTTTCCAGACAGATAACCTTTCTTTCGAACAAGTTAAATGTTATACTGGCGTATTCTTGCGTTTGCAACCACAAAGAATGTAGACTAAGATGAAGAGAATAATGATATAAGCAGTATACGTGTTGCGAACTCACAAACTCACAGCAATAGATAGTATCTCATACGGCTTTCATAACCCCAACAGAGAAGTTTAGTTACCCATGAGTGCGAAGGGAATCACAATTGACATTGTTGTTATACCACAATAAAGATTTCACGTTTGTAATGGTGTGGTAGGCGTTAGGCGTGAATCCCTTAGCAAAGTAACGTTTCTCTTGTTGTGGAATTTAAGAATAGATGAATAGAAGAAGAAAAATAGAATTAATGGAAGAATTAGAAGAAGAGTTGTAGAGTAATAGAATTGAATGTAAGAAGATGTAAGAAGATTAGAAGAGGTAAGAAGATGTCTTAAAATCTCTAGCAAGATAGGGTATTTATAATACCCATATCCTATTCCTACTAGGCTAATGAAATGCTTAACCAAATCCTACTAAGCTAATGAAATACTTAACCCAATTGTACTAGGTTAATGTATCATTATCCTAATCCTAACAAGCTAATGTAATACTTAACCCAATTGTACTAGGTTAATGTATCATTATCCTAATCCTAATAAGTTACTGCTAGTCCCCAAAGTCTTCAGAAATATTGTTTTAGCCCGAGACAGAATTTCCATGCGCCCTCTTTAGTCCTTGGCGTCCAAGATTGGCTTTTCTCCTTTCGTGAAGCTTTCTTTGGCATCAAGTTATCCATGAAATGCTGAATTCTGCATCATTTATACCTGAAACTTTGCTAATCATGTTCGTTAGCTCACTTACAGGAAAAAGGACTAAAAGTGTATGAAATATATAATTTGTTCTCAAAACTAGGCTAAAATATGGGCAAAATATAGTGCTATAGGCGTGTAAATTCGCCTATCATCAATATATGTTGTGAGGTGAGATTTTCAGAAATGCTGTTTTAGCCCGGGACAGATTTTCTATGCAACAGTTTTGGTCCTTAGGCGTGTAAACTCCCTTCCCTTCCTTCGTGAGCTTTCTTTTGCGTCAAGTAAGCCATAAAATGCTGAATTCTGCATCATTTATACTTGAAACTTTACTAATCATGTTTGTTAGCTCATTTACAGGAAAAAGGACTAAAAGTGCATGAAATATATACTTTGTTCTCAAAACTAGGCTAAAATATGGGCAAAATATATTGATATAGGCGTATAAATTCGCCTATCATCAACACCCCACACTTAAAGCTTTGTTCGTCCTCGAACAAAATATCATGTCCCTCTAAACATCAACTTAGGGTTTCACAGCAACAACACAAAATATTCGTCAAGACAAGCACAACAATTATCAACAAAGAGTAGTTTTTCAATCATTAGTAGAAACAGTTTAACTTCTAGCATAGACTCGTGATGGTGGTCAACTCATATTCAAAAGTTAAGGCACAAAGAATCATACAAAACTACCCAAAACTCATTAACCATGTGTGTCTCACAATGTATTACCCATAATCACTCACAAGTACAGCATATTTTTCAAACATGGGTATTAAAATATCCTTGCTCTCGCTCTCACAAAGAATTCATATGAAGCAACTGATGACCATAGGCTTGCCCTTAGTGTAATGCTCCACTAAATGTCAGAATGCCAAGCTTAGGATCAACTAGGTCTTTTGATGGTTGTAATGTAGGCTAAGGGACAGGTAGGACTATTTTGGCCAGAAATAGTGTCTATGTTCCTAAGCGCTTTAATACATCATATTGTATCATTAACACTTTTCTTTCAAACATCCTTTCTACTTTCTTTTATTCTACCACTCTTTTTCTCCTCTTTTGTTTTTTCAATTTTAAACATAACTAACTTTTCAGTTTTCCTTTCCTTTTTCTTTTGATAACATACCTCTTATGATAGCACTTTCTTTTTCATAACTCATTCAAGCACCAATGCATTCTAAAGCATCATACTCACCCAATTTCCTCTTATTTTGTCACATGACTTTTTCACTTTAAAGCACTTAGGAATTTGGATCAAATTATGGTCTTGAAAAAAATGGATTAGGCTTACATACGAGGTTTGTCAAAGAAAATAGGCTAAAGTCTCAAAAGGGTTTAACTAGGATGATGTCCATGGGTAGGTAAAAAGAAGGTAAATAATCATAGGTTGCCAAAGAAATGCCTAAATCATCTCCTAGACTTGCACTCTTTATTTTCGCTTTACATACATACCAGGCAAGTTCTAGCATCAGCCACAAGCACAGAATATACTATTATCTCACACACACAAGGCACATGGTCGACTTTATTGGGAGTAGTATAGACTCTTGACCCAACAGATGAAGGAATTAAACCAAACAATATCACATAGTGAGTCACACTTAGAGCCTAAACGTCTCAATAGTCATGATTTTAGCACAAACTCTTGTCATAATCTCATGCTGCCTATTAGAATAATTTCATGCGAAGCTAAGTAAATTTTTTTTTTAACTACTGAAAAAAAAACAATTAACTACTAACAAAACAAACAAACATAAATAAATGCAAATATGGATAGAGAAGTATGGCATGCAAATACCAGCACCCCACACTTAGACGGGACACACTGTCCTCAGTGGAAAATAAATAAGAAGAACCTGGTTAGTCGGACTCATCCTCTATGTCTGGGGTCATACCCCTTGCATCGGAATCATCAGCAGAGTCATCATCCTCAGAAGTTCCTCATAAGTATCCCACTTAATTCCAAGAGTGAGTCGAGGTATTTGCAGCGAGGAGGGTTCTCCTTGCTCTTTTCGGCCTCTTTTCTTTCCTTTTTGTGAAGTGGTAGCCTTATCTTTGCCTTGTCTTGCTTTGGGTGCCATTGTACCTGAGACTTGAAATAGAGTTCACGTTAGCACAATCTCAATGGATACAATCTATACATAAGCAGTAGGGGTACCACCCCATACTTAGTTTGTTGATACGAATTAGTGAAGTGAAAGTGGTCGATTACTTAGACTTCATCGACATACGTTGTAGGAGCTATATTCCAACAAGAAAATCAGAGATGTATCACTTCTTGCAACCTTTGCAATACTTTCATGTTAGGTATATCAAGACTTCTACATAGGGATTACATCATGGTATAGTTTCTATCAATAATCACAATCACCTATGTTGGTGGGCAACTATAAGTCTTATTCCGATGAACGGGACATTCTAACATGTAAGTATTCAAGTGACAAGAGTATGCGATGTTCATGACTGTAGCAATTCCGCAAGTAGCATAACAATGCATCAAAATGAAATTCAAGTCGGAAACAAGTTAAGAGTATCCTAACGTTCATGTTCACTCACTTGGTTTTGTATCAACAATTCAAACACATTAACATCACCAATATTTCTTCAAGATGTAGCAATTCATAATAGACATAGCAACGTAGCACTTACGAAAAATAGATGAAGAACAAAAGAGTACTTACGTGATTGAAGCCTTTGGAGATGTTCTTGTGAAGTGGGAGAGCAAAAAGAAAAATTTTGGGATGGTTTGGAGAGGGAATGCGGCGCCTTTAGGTTAATTTCTAGTGTGGTTATGTTTCAAGACTAAGTCCCCTTTATATAGGAAGAGAATGGGTCGGGTTTTGACCCATTTACAATCGGTTTTGGAGACAAAAATGCTACATATGCGGCGCATAATGCTTGGCATAGTCATGGTATATGCGGCGCATAGTCTATGGCATTTAGGGACATATGCGCCGCATAGTCTATGGCATTTAGGGACATATGCTCCGCATAGTCTATGGCATATGAGATCCTGAGACCTAATGCTATAGCATAGGCGGCGCATAGTGTATAGCACACTTAGGACTGGGCGACGCATAGTGTATAACACACTAGATTCCGAGACCTTAGGCTATAGAATAGGTTGTGCATCATTCGTGGCCTAGTTTTACCTAGGCCTAGCCTTCCTCGATGCCTAGTTTGGCATGAGCAATGCTCAATCCATAGCCTTATGCATCACTATTCCTAACTTACCAACTTTACCATACAATGCGTCCAAATCGTCAATTGAAATCAATCTCCTCGTTGAATACCTCTTGCACCTATTTTTGCTTAAAACCAAATGAAAATGATTAGTACGATGGGTTGCCTCCCACCAAGCGCCTTAGTTTTGGTCGTGGCACGACTCTTATTTTTGGATTTTTGTTTATCAAAAGCAAAACACATACTAGAACGAAATGAAAAATGAAAAACGATAAACGATGGGTTGCCTCCCATCTAGCGCTTGATTTATTGTCGCGGCACGACATAGTTACCTCGAGTACTTAGACTTCGTCGAGATAGATGGTGGATCGTTTTCTGAATGGATTCAGACGACAATGAGGCTTACTTGTAGGCATGCAATCTTCTTCGAGATGACCCTTGTGCATGCCTATCCCAGGAGGGATACCAATTATATCATCAGTAGTCCAACCCATAGCTCTCATGTATCTCTTCAGAGCAGAGATGAGAGCCTCTACGTGCTGTTTACTTAAATCATTCGCACTCACCGGAAGTATATTTATACTTTCCAAGAACACATACCTTAGATAATCGGGGAGCTCTTTCGATTCTAGCATTGGTGGCTCTTCAATAGATGGCTTGGCTGGTGGTGTGGGTCGATTTTTGAGATCGAGGTCCAGCTTCTTGGGAGTATGGCGATATGTCCCTAATCCTGATAGAGCACAAATAGCTTCTTCGCAATTTTCAGCATCCTTACTCTCTTCATTCATGAGCACAACCGCCACTAGGTCATCAATAATTTGCTCTTCTTCAAGTAGTTCTTTCTCATCATCATCAGCCATCGAGAATACGTTCAGATCTTTGGGTTGCTTCATTGATTTGCACACATCAAAGCGAACTATTTCGTCATTTATTCAGAATGAGAGCTCATTAGCTCTCAAATCAATAAGCACGCTTCCTGTAGTAAGGAAAGGGCGTCCCAAGATTATGGGAACCTCAGAATCTGCTTCACAATCCAAGATGACAAAGTCTGATGGAAAGATAAATGAAGAAACTTTTACCAAGACATCACATAGAATACCAACAGGTCATTTTACCGACCTATCTGCCATGACGAGCCTCATATTGGTTGGAGTAGGATCTCCTAACCCCAACTTCTTGTAGATCGATAATGGCATCAAATTGATGCTGGCTCCTAAGTCACATAATGCTTTGACAAAGTTCAAAGATCCGACGGTGCAAGGAATAGTGAAAGCTCCGGGGTCGGCCTTCTTCTGAACTATTGATCGGGTAGCAATTGCACTACAATGATGCACATCGTCTTTCAGCTCATAACTTGCTGCCCTCTTCTTTGTCAAAATATCCTTCATAAACTTCACATACCCAGACATTTGTTCAAGTGCCTCCACCAATGGAACATTAATGGTCAGCTGCTTTAACATAGTCATGAATTTGCTGAACTTAGTGTCATCCGCCACCTTCTTCAGTCTTTGGGGAAAAGGTGGTGGTGGGTATGGAAGTGTTCTCTCCACGGTTTTCTTCTCCTCTTGCTTCCGTTTTTCCATTTTTTCAGGCTGCACGTCACTGGGAGTGACGTCCTTGACGTCGAGACTGGTTGTTGCGGCATCTTCTCCTTTTGCGTTATCATCCATGTCCGCAACTTTGTCAGCCACTTGCTTGCCTTTTGCTGAAGGTTCCAGCACCTTACCACTTCTGGTAGTGATGGCCATGCATGACCCATCATTCCTTGGGTTTTGCACAGTATCGATAGGTAAAGTGCCAGCCTTTCTTTGATTGAGTGCTGCTGAAAGTTGGCTCAATTGCTGCTCTATTTGCTTGATTGAAGTGGAATGAGAATCAACTAATTGCTTCATAGAGGACAAATCATTTATTACCTCCGTTGCTCCTGCGCTTGTTGCTTCCGCTCCTTTCAATAGTTTAGCCATCATGTCTTCCATACTTCCAGAACTAGATGTGGTGGTGTCACGTCTTCCAGGGGGAACATACACACCACTATTGTCATTCTTGTTCTTCCAACTACCTTGGTCCTTGTTTCCAGATTTCTCATAGTAGTTCCGACCTTGGTTTCCTTGGGCATTGCCTCGGAAACCCCCCTGATTATTCAAGTAGTTGGCTTCTTCTTCCGTATCAGCTTCGTTTCTTCCATGTGCTACAATGGCTTTGAATTTTTTGGTCTTCCCGGATAATAGATGCTTTGTAAGAAGATCCACTTGTGTTCTCTTGTGCGCCATATCTTGGTCACGTTCCTCTTGTCTACGCCTCTGCTCTGTGGTCATGCCAATAGATAAAGTGGATCTTGCTACCTCAGAATCCCTGGTATGCCAAGCTCTACTTTGCTTCGTCATATGATCTAGCATATTGATTGCTTGACCAAAGGTGAGGTCCATGAATGATCCTCCAGCCGCATTATCCACCACTGGTTTAGTTATTGAATTCAAGGCTCTGTACAATATCTCCATGAGGTGAACATTAGTCATGTGATGGTTTGGGCATCTCGCTAGCTTTGTCTTGAACCTCTCCCATGTTTCATGAAGAGCTTCAGTGGGAAGCTGACGAAAGTTGCTGATTTCATCTCTCAATTGTGCCCTTTTGGAAGGCGGAAAGAATCTTTCTAGGAAAGCGTCTCTTAATTGCCTCCAATTTGTAATTGAATCAGGAGTCAGCCCATTCAACCATAGTGTTGCCTCCCCAGACAGAGACAATGGAAATAGACGTAATCGAATTGCATTCTGACCAACACCAGGATTGTCAAAAGACTTGCATGTAGAAATAAAGTTGATGAGATGCATATTCGGATCATCGCCAGCTAGTCCACCAAACAATCCCTTGAGTTGCAATAACTGAATCATGGTGCTTGTGATGTTGAACTTGGCTCCGGGCGCTAATGGTGGTGGAATTATAGCTCCAGTGGCTCCGGCACCATTAAGATCATCATCATCATCGTTGAAAGCTGGCTGCATAGCTTGGCGTTCAGGCCTAAACCTAGCTTGACGATCTCTTCTGTTGGCAGGTGTTGCGATCTCAGTGGCATGCCTAGGGTTTAATAGCTCGTCATCACCTAGATCTTCATCGTCAGGATTTGTTGCTCGCCCAGGGTTATCAATATTCTGTTGATGCACTTGAGCGGCGGCTAGCGCAGCTAGTCTCGCCTGTTCCTGTTGAGTAGCCATCCTTTCAATTGCGTGTTGTGCATCCATTGATGCACTGAACAAACCTGAATAAAACAAAAATAACAACTAAAAGTAAAAGTACGAGAATCTTTGACCAAAGGGTCTAGTAATTATTACGAACTTAATTGACACTTGTATTCCCCGGCAGCGGCGCCAATTTTTGATAACACTCAATCTACAGCTCTCGTAGGAGTGTAAAACGGTCGTTAGCAAATATAGAACCCAACAGGGTTGGGTGTCGATCCCACAGGGAATAGCTTGGCCAACAAGTAAGCAAAATTACTAAACTTTTGGTGCAAGTCTCGTAAAAAGGGGGGATTGTAATGTGTCACCAAAACAATTAAATAAAAGCTGAAAATAGCAAAGTAAAAGAGAAATATTGTTACGTAAGTTGTAAACAATGAGAATTGAGGCGTTGCGGTTATGTCCACCTTCTGAGGTATACGTCTCTATTGGCTATGAGTGTGTAGAATTCTGACATGCAACTGCTTATAGAGAATTGTATTCGATGGTAAATCCAGGCGTCTTTCGACTTATTTGAGGATTATTTCACTTTAACTCTTTCGAGCTTAAAGCGTGTCTAACGGTACGAATTCTCCAAGAGGTTAGTCCAGTTACGACACTAGCTTTTTAGTAGGGAATTTTAGGGGGTGACCCTACTACCTTGACATTATCTCTTTTCCAGACAGATAACCTTTCTTTCGAACAAGTTAAATGTTATACTGGCGTATTCTTGCGTTTGCAACCACAAAGAATGTAGACTAAGATGAAGAGAATAATGATATAAGCAGTATACGTGTGGCAAACTCACAAACTCACAGCAATAGATAGTATCTCATACGGCTTCCATAACCCCAACAGAGAAGTTTAGTTACCCATGAATGCGAAGGAGATCACGATTGACATTGTTGTTATACCACAAGATTGAGTAATTTCGTGTAGCTTAGGTGGTAGGCGTGAGGCATGAATTCCTAGGCAAAGTAACGATTCTCTTGTTGTGGAATTTAAGAATAGAAGAGTAGAAGAAGAAAAATAGAATTAATGGAAAGATTAGAAGAGTTGTAGAATTGTTTGTAGTGGAAGATGAGAGGGATGGAAGAAAGTATCGTGGTCTCCCTCCTCTCAAATTCCTTACAAATCTCTAGCATGATAGGGTATTTATAATACCCATATCCTAATCCTACTAGATAAATAAAATATCTAACCAAATTCTACTAGGCTAATGTAATACTTAACCCAATTATACTAGGTTAATGTAACATTATCATAATCCAAATAAACTAATGAAATACATAACCCAATTGTACTAGGTTAATGTATCATTGTCCAAATCCAACTAAGTTACTGCAAATCCCCAAAGTCTTCAGAAATGCTGTTTTAGCCTGGGACAGATTTTCCATGCAGCAGTTTTGGTCCTTAGGCGTGTAAACTCCCTTCCCTTCCTTCGTGAGCTTTCTTTTGCGTCAAGTAAGCCATAAAATGCTGAATTCTGCATCATTTATACCTGAAACTTTACTAATCATGTTTGTTAGCTCATTTACAGGAAAAATAACTAAAAGTGCATGAAATATATACTTTGTTCTCAAAACTAGGCTAAAATATGGGCAAAATATATTGATATAGGCGTGTAAATTCGCCTATCATCAGGGTGTACCACCTAGCTCAGAATTAAAACGAACAACAGAACTGCATTGTCCAGAATGATTTATGGTTTTACAGAAAAGTGCCCATGTGTTTTAAAACTATTTCATGCATGATGTTTTGACAATTTGCTCTCTCATTATTTTATTTATATAAAAGCTTTATTTTGAATTACTTTGCATACCAGTATATTTGTATTGATCCCCCCTCCCTCCAGGTTCTGAGGCTCAGTCTAGGGGTCTAGAAAAGGTAGTAGATTTTATTAGACAGAGTTGCAGTGCCCAATTGGTGAGCCTTCTCTATTCCATAAGGCCTGTCTTTTTAGATTATGACACTTATTATCGTTTTGGTCTACTGGGGCCTTGTCCCAGTTTCAGACAGTTGTCAGATTTTCATGTAGTAGAGATTTCGCAGACTGAGTCAGATGTTATATAGATGTAGTTGATTTACAGTTTCCACACTTATGTTGAATTCAGAATTGACCATGTTTCCGTAGAAGATTATGTTTACACATCTTTTTTTATTGTATGAATATTGTGCATGATTACCAGATAGAGAAGGGCATTCCGGGTGTTCATGATTTGGGATATCCGTCACGGCCAGGCCCTAGTTTGGGTCATGACAAACTTGGTATTAAAGTATGGTTCATGGTCCCAGGGTGTCTGCAAAATCGCGTTGAGTAGGGTCTTATTTATAGGTGTGTAGCGCGCCACACTTATAAGCAGGAGGCTACAAGGTGTTTAGGAATGTCTCTCTTTCTTCATGTCCTAGTTCGTGCAATAGAGTCAGAATGTTCATCTTTCATACTCTAATTCGTGCTATGGTGTCACCCATACAAAAGTAACAGTCATCTCAAGTCTTTTCTTACCTTGATTTGCTCAGATATGTCTCATTATTGGGGTGATTCAAGGGCAGTAGTTTAGAGTCAAAATAGTATGGTTCTTTCTGATTGAATCATATAAGATTTTTGCAAGGACTTGAGAAGAGTTCGTTAGTGCTTCAAAGTGTATTAGTTCCAGTGTGAACCTTGATCTTGATAAAATCGTGCTTTTCAGCCTGCAGTATTAAGTGTATTCGGTTATTTTTAGAATTTATGTTGCAGATGTCACACTTCAGGGGGATGATGTGTAGCAGAATGTTGGAACTGTATTTCCACCCGAGTAGTAGTATAAGTTAAGTGTCAGTGTCATGACCTATTGGTAGTGATGTTGGACCAAGAAGTTGGTGATGTGAAGTCACAAAGTTAGAAGTTAGAGTGAGGATAACTTGTGTGCAAATAAATATTTTAGTTGAATAATCGATGTTTGATGATAATTTACCCCTTTATAGTGATAGACTAATGTGGTAGCTAGTAGCAGGTGTGGATTGTATGGTAGTCTGAGGGGGAAAGTGTTTGACTCAGATTTTTATTTATACAGAGTAAGATGTGTATTTTTAGATCATTGATATTATGTGTCAAGTTTCTATCTCTTGTAATCTTGTTATCATTGTGTTTTTGAAACTAAAAGTCTAGTGAAGCCGTGTGGTACTCTTTCGATTCACTAGCATAGTTACCCTGTTATTCATCTCATATTTTTTTTTCTTGTTAAAAACACAAAAATCAAAGTCTACTGAAGCCGTGAGAGGCCTATTTCGATTCACTAGCAACTTGTTATTTATCTTGTTGTTCTTGTATTAGTTGGATATATGTGTGGTCGAATCTTTTTGCATGAGATTGAGATGGTAATGAAGTGATACGTCCTTGTGTGTTAGTTTAATCGAAGGTAGAGAAGGAGTTATTAGTTAAGGTAAATTGTTGTCTGCTTGAAGTATGAAAATGGCTAGATGAGCCAGTAAGTTATAACTATAAACTCATGGTTGTTTGTGGAATTTGAAGGTAGTCTAAATGTACGCTTGGGTAAGTAAGTGTGATGTGAGAAAGACGTCTAAATAGATAAGATTGTATGGGGTTATAATATAAGATTAAGGTTGACCATGTCTATTATATGACTTTACCTCCCCACCCTTGACCTTCTTTTTGTTGTTAGTTGTAAACTAGTACTATTTGTGAGAAGGTATGTAGTAGATTTTTGAGGTATTTGGATAGAATGTTCAAAGTTGACGGACTAGTATATTATGTTTCCTTCGTCATTGGTGGTAGATGATTGATGCTAGACCATTGGCTTGAATTTAATGTAGGATGTGGATGTAAGAATAGTGGCATGAGATTAATGATGTATGTTTTGTGGGAATAAATTAGTAGGCTTGATGTGTTGAAATAGTGCGTGCTAATTAGTTATGATAAGGAAAACTGTAAGGTCATGATCGATTATTGTTGTTATGAAGTTCTAATGTACCAGTGTTTTGTGATGTTTATTTCATGGTTTCCAAGTGAGAATTGTGCGTAAGGTTGGGTTGTAAATCATGTTTAGCACTAGACACTAAGTTTGATCAGATGATGACCATGAAGGTGGATGTGATGATTTATTAATTAATGTACTAGTTATATGGAAGTGATCTAATAGGTTTGAACAGTGTATGCAAGAGCTTAAGTTTATTTGATTCGTAATGAAGTATGATGTTGTATGTATGAGGTAGAAGTATGCCCAAGGTGATATGAAGTTGCGATATTTTCTAAGGCTATTGCATGTTATGTGTGGCAAGTGGTACCATTGAGTTCCTAGGTGGAGAAAGACTAGTTAGATGGTATATGGTGTGCTAGATAGCTAAGTTAAGGAGTTTTGATTGATAGTGTGGTGCCTTCTTATATGATCTTGATTCTCATAGTATAGATATATAAGTTTGGAGTCGCGATATTGATATACTGTGACGGAAGTAGTATGGTTCATCAAAGGCTTGGGGATATTCATGTTAAGTGTTAGAATCTAAGTTTGAGTTTTGAAGACTGAGCTAATAGAAATAGGAGTAGAAGCACCAGAGGGTGTGCACTTCAACTATGGGGATACTCATGAAGATTCAAAGTAAGTAAGTGTTCAAGTATTATATGATGACTATTGAGGCTATAGAATGATAGAGTGTATCTCAGAAGGTAATATTAGCAGTGGGTTTTCCCACTTTCATGTGTAGTCATTTGGGTTAAGTTCTATTAATTACGTGTATTGTCGTTTTCCAGACCCTAGAGTGTAGTAAGTGTAGTTCAGTTAGAATCTAGTAAGGGATCTCTCAAACTTAAGAAGATAGCTTGAAGCTAAAGGGGAGATGATAGAATGAATAACCAAGTAAGGCTCTCAGATTCTTGTAGTAATGTAGTATGATATAGAACATCAGAAAGTGAGGGTGAGACTCAACCCATTCTTATCTCAGTATTTTTCAGTTATCCCAATACCTACTCATGCCTCACGTTTCAATTACATGATCATAGTTTATGTTCATGTATATGATAGAGAATCACGTGCTCTTCCAGTTCTAAAATGAGGATTTTCAGTTCATTCAGTAGTCAGAATCACATTCCTTATGTTATGAACTCCAAATTGAGGTCATGTAGCTCATGACTCATGTATTTACGTGTTATAGTGTGCTCAGTTTCCGTAACTCATGCTTTACGCTAAATAATTGGCGAGAATTGATAACGCTCAAACTACAACTCTCGTAAGAGTGTAAGCGGTCGTTGTCAAATATAGAACCCAACTGGGTTGGGTGTCGAATCTCACAGGGAATACTTGGTCACTAAGTATTGCAACTATTATTAGACTGTTGGTCGAAAATTCTATAGAAAGGGGGGATGGTTTAGGCGTGAAGTAAAAGTATCAAAATAGCAAAGTAAAAACGGAATGCTTGGTAGGTTTTAATCAATGAGAATTGTAAGTTAGGGTTATGTCCACCTTATGAGTTCTACATATCTATTGGCTATGAGTTATGCGGAATTCAGACATGCATGCGCTTATAGAGATTCGTATTCTATGGAAAATCCTAGCGTCTTTCGACCATCAAGGATTATATCACTTTAACTCTTTCGAGCTTAAGGCGTATACTAATGGTACGAATTCTCCAAGAGGTTAATCCAGTTACGACACTAACTTTTAAACAGGGTTTAGTAGCCCTATTTCCTTGTCATTCTCTCTTTTCCAGACATGTAACTTTTCTTTCGAACAAGTTAATGCTATACTGGCGTATTCTATATGTTTGCAACCACAAGAATTCAATTAAGATGAAGAGAGTAATGATATAAGCAGCATACGTATCAAGAATTCACAAACTCATAACAACAGATAGTATCTCATAAGGCTTCCATAGCCCTAACAGAGAAGTTTAGCTACTCATGAGTGCAACGGAAATCACAATAGACATCATCATCATACCAAAATCTAGAATAATCTTCGCAATAGATGATGTTAACGTCAACTAGGGTTGGACGTTTTTGCTCCTTCCGTTGATCAAGTGTTGCCGACCTTTCTCTGTTTTGGACTTACAGACTCTGTAACTTGAATAATAGTAAAAGTCGAATGGAAAATACTTGAATTAATGAATGAGTGAATTATAAATAACTTCGAATTAATGAATAAGTGAATTGTCAAAAGCTTGAATTAATTGAAAAGCATGAATGCTGAAAAATTCAGCAAAATAGGGTATTTATAACACCCATATCCTATTCCTACTAGGCTACTGCGTACTTATCCTAATCCTACTAGGTTACTGCCTCCTTATCCTAATCCTACTATGTTACTGCTGATCCCCAAAGTCTTTAGAAATGCTGTTTTTGCCCGGGATAAGTTATCCATGCATCACTTTCAGTCCATAGGCGTCCAAACGCTGCTTTCCTTCTTTCGTGAAGCTTCCTTTGGCGTCAAGTTATCCATAAAGTGATGGAATCTTCATCATTTATACCTGAAAACTTGCTAATCACGTTTGTTAGCTCACTAACAGGAAAAAGGACTAAAAGTGCAGGAATTATATATTTTGTCCTCAAAACTTAGCTAAAATATGGGTACATTAAGGTGCTTTAGGCGTGTAAATACGCCTATCATCAACACCCCACACTTAAAGCTTTGTTCGTCCTCGAACAATATATCATGTCCATATAAACATCTACTTAGGGTTTCACAGTAACAACACAAAATATTCATCAAGACAGGCACAACAATTATTAACAAAGAGTAGTTTTCTAATCACTTCTAGAAACAATTCAACCTCCAACATAGACTCGTGATGATGGTTAATTCGTATTCAAAAGTTAAGGCACAAAGAATCATACAAGACTACCCAAAACTCATCAACCATGTGTGTCTCACAATATATCACCCATAATTACTCACAAGTATTTCATTTTTCAAAACATGGGTATAAGATTATCCTTGCTCTCACTCTCACAAAGAATTCATATGTTGCAAATGATGACTATAGGCTTGCCCTTAGTGTAATGCTCTACTAATATCAGAATGTTAAGCTTAGGATCAAATAGGTCTTTTACAGGTTGTAATGTAGGCTAAGGGACGGGTAGGACTATTTTGGCCAGAAATAGTGACTATGTTCCTAAGCGCTTTAATACATCACATTATGCCATTTACACGTTCTTTGAAACAACCTTTCTACTTTCTTTTAATCTACCACCCCTTTTCACCTATTTTGCCATTCAAGCATAACTATCTTTTTATTTAATCATAAACACAATTTATCTTTTTGTTTTTCTATTTTTTTTTTATAACACACCTCTATAATAGCCATTCTTTTTCATAACAAATTCAAGTACCAATTCACTTTAAGGCATCACTCTCCCCCAATTTCCTTTTATTTTGTCACATGACTTTACAATTTAAAGCGTTTAGGAATTTAGATCAAATTATGGTCTTAAAAAAATGGATTAGGCTACATATGAGGCTGTCAAAGAAAATGACTTAAAGGCTCAAAAGGGTTGACTAGGATAATGTCCACGGGTAGGTAAAAAGAAGGTAAACAATCACAGGCTACCAAAGAAATGCCTAAATTATCTCCTAAACTCACACTCTTTATTTCGCTTTACACACACACCAGGCAAGTTCTAGCATCAGTCACAACACAGAATATACTATATCCTCACACACACAAGGCACATGGTCAACTTTATTGGGAGTATTATAGACTCTTGACCCTAACAGATGAATGAATTAAACCACACAATTATCACACAGTGAGTCACACTTAGAGCCTAAATGTTTCAATAGTAATGATTCTAGCACAAACTCTTGTCATAACACCATGCCGCCTATCAGAACAATTTCATGCATCAAAATCTAAAAAAATCTACGACTAATTAAAACAAACAAAAAAATATGACAATAAATGTAGGCAAAGAAGTACAGCATACGCATACCAGCACCCCACACTTAGACGGGACACACTGCCCTCAGTGGAAAATAAATACGGGAAACCTGATTAGTCGGACTCCTCTTCTATGTCTGGGGTCATACCCCCTGCGTCGGAATCATTATCAGAGTCGTCATCCTCAGAGTTTCCTCAAATTGTACCCCACTTGATCCAAAAGTGCGTTGAGGTATTTGTAGCGAGGAGGATTCAGCTTGCTCTTTTCTTCCGCTTTCCTAACCTTTCTGTGAGGTGGATACTTTTTGTTTTTCTTGTCGTCCTTTTGAGGCCATTCTACCTGAGATCCTAATAGAGTCATGTTAGCTTCATCTCAGAAGATTCAATTGATAAACAAACAGTAATGGCACCACCCCACACTTAAGTTATTGGCACAGACTAATTAAGTGAGTGATGTCGACTACTCAAACTTCATCGTCATACATTTGGGCGATATGTTCCAACAATATGTTCAGCACAATCATACTTTCATGTCGTCTTAACTATCCTTTCCAACTCTATTTCATGTAATCTTGACTATACTTTCATGTGTGGATTAATGCACCTTTTGCACAAGACTACTACATAGAGATCGTATCAAGTTATGACATAGAAATAATCACAACATATCATGCTTGTATTCAATCATGATCTTTATCTCGATGAACGAGTCATTCAAACATCCAAGCATTCAACTTTGAAGAGTATGCAATTAACTTCACCATTTCGATTTCACAAAAGTATGACAGTGTATCAAAATCAACTACAAGACGGAACCAAGTCAAGAACACCCACACGTATTCTTCCACTCAACTAGATGTATCACAACAAATCAACCATATTCAAATCACCAATACTACTTCAAGATTTAACAATTTATTATAGGCGTAGTAGTGTAGTACTTACGGAATATAAAAGAAGAACAAAGAAGTACTTACTTGGTTGATGGCCTCGGAAGATGTTCTTGCAAAGTAAAAGAGCAAAAGGAAAATTTTTGAGAGATTTTGGAGAGGTAGGCGGCGCCTAGGTTGAAGTTGCAATGCATTTTTGTTCTAAGACTAAGGTTCTATTTATAGGACAAGCTTGGGTCGGGTTTTGACCCATTTGGAATCGGATTTGGAGACCAAAAGTGACCATAGGCGACGCCTAATGCTTTGCCTATGCTTGGCATAGGCGGCGCCTTTTGCAAAGCCTTGTTGAGCATAGGCGGCGCCTATGCTATGGCATTGTTAGGCATAGGCGGTGCCTATGCCATGACATACTAGATTCAGAGACAAAAGGCTTTTGCATAGGCGGCGCCTATGCTATGGCATTGTTGAGCATAGGCGGCGCCTATGCTATGGCACTCTAGAATCCGAGAGCTTAGGCCATAGCATAGGCCTTGCCTTGTTCGTGGCCTAGATTTACATAGGCCTTGCCTTGTTCTTTGCCTATATTTTCATAGGCAATGCCTAACCCATGACCTTTTGCTTCTTCATTCCTAACTTACCACCTTCAACATGCAATACTTCCAAATCAAAATTTGAAACCAATCTCCTCCTTTACACCTCTTGCACCTACATTTACTCAAAAACAACCAAAATGATTAGAACGATGGGTTGCCTCCCATCAAGCGCCTTAGTTTTGGTCGTGGCTCGACAAAATCTTAAGAAAACAAAACAATTAAAAACGATGGGTTGCCTCCCACCAAGCGCTTGATTTATTGTCGGGGCACGACATAGCTATCTCGATTACTTAGACTTCATCGAGATAGATGGGGCATCATTTTCTGAATGGATTCAGACGACGCTGATGCTTACTTGTAGGCATGCAATCTCCTTCGAGATGAATCTTGTGCGTACATTCCAAGAGGGATACCAATTATATCATCAATAGTCCAACCCATAGCTCTCTTGTATTTCTTCAGAGCAGAGATGAGAGCCTCTACGTGCTGTTCACTTAAATCATCCGTCACACTCACCGGAAGTGTATTTCTACTTCCCAAGCATGCATACCTTAGATAATTGGGGAGCTCTTTCGATTCTAGCACTGGGGGCTTTTCAATGGAAGTCTTCGCTGTTGGTGACGGTTGATTCTTAAGATCAAGGTCCAGCTTCTTAGGAGCATGAGAATAGGACCTTATTCCTGTTAGAGCACAAACAGTTTCATCATTTTCTTCAGCCTCCTTACGCTCAAAATTCAGCAGCACATCAGATAGGGACTCAACAGTAAGCTGCTTCTCTACAGATAATTCTTTCTTATCCTCATAAAAAACATCATCTACAGAGAACACATTCATATCGCTGGGCTGCTTCATTGCTTTGCATACATCAAAACGGACCACTTCGTCATTCAGCCGAAATAAAAGCTCATTAGCTCTTAAATCAATCAGCACACTTCCAGTTGCGAGGAAAAGGCGTCCCAAGATTATGGGAACTTCAGAATCCACCTCACAATCCAAAATCACAAAGTCTGCAGGAAAAATGAAGGTAAACACCTTCACCAACACATCATTCAAGATACCCACAGGTTGTTTTACCGACCTATCTGCCATCACGATCCGCATATTGGTTGGAGTAGGGTCGCCCAATCCCAACTTTCTATAGACGGATAGTGGCATCAAATTGATGCTAGCTCCCAAATCGCACAATGCTTTGGCAAAATTCATACATCCAACCGTGCAAGGAATAGTGAAAGCACCAGGGTCTGCCTTCTTCTGTACTAAGGATCTTGTAGCGACTGCACTGCAATGATGAACATTATCTGCCAGCTCATAACTTGCTGCCCGCTTCTTTGTCAATAGGTCCTTCATAAATTTAGCATACCCAGGCATCTGTTCCAGCATCTCCACCAACGGAACATTAATAGTCAGCTGCTTCAACATGGTCATGAATTTACTGAACCTGGTGTCATCATCTTTCTTCTTCAGTCTCTGCGGAAAAGGTGGTGGTGGAAGGGGAATTGTTTTCTCCACCACTTTCTTTTTATCTTGCTTCCGATTATCAACCTTTTCAGGAGTGTCGTCAGCCTTCTTCTTCAGTCTCTGAGGAAAAGGTGGTGGTGGAAGGGGAATAGTTTTCTCTACCACTTTCTTTTTACCTTGCTTCCAACTATCAATCTTTTCAGGCTGCAGACGTCTAGGGGTGACGTCATGAACACACTCTTCAGCTTCTTCGGCCTCTTCACATTCTGCATCAATAACATTATCCGCTATATCATCAACTACCTGCTTGCCTTTAGATGGATTTTCCAACACTTTACCACTTCGGGTAGTAATAGCCATACACGATCCATCATTCCTCGGATTTTGCACTGTGTCGCTAGGTAGTGTTCCAGCTTTTCTTTGATTTAATGCCACTGAAAGTTGACTCAATTGTTGCTCCAGCTGTTTTATTAATGTAGAATGCGAGTCAACCAATTGGTTTATTGAAGACAAATCATTCTTCACCTCGGTTACACCCATGTTGGTTGCCTCCACTCCTTTCAACAACTTAGCCATCATGTCTTCTATGGACATCTTCCCAGATCCAGATGCCACAGCCTTACGATTTCCAGGAGGAATGTACAAACCACTCCTGTCGGTCTTATTCTTCCAACTACCTTGATCACGATCCTTATATCCTGATTTATCGTAATAGTTCTGACCTTGGTTTCCATGGGCATTTCCTCGGAAACCCCCCTGATTATTCAAGTAGTTTGCTTCTTCCTCAGAGTCTGATTCATCTCTTCCCTGTGATACAATGGCTTTAACCTTTTCGATCTTCCCTGATAATAAATGCTTGGTAAGAAGATCCATCTGCATTTTCATGTGAGTCATATCTTGGTCACGTTCTTCTTGTCTACGCCTCTGCTCTGCAGTCAAGCCAATAGATACTGTAGAGCTTGCTACCTCAGAATCCCTGGTATGCCAAGCTCTACTCTGCTTTGTCATACGATCTAGCATATCACTTGCCTCAAGAAAAGTAAGGTCCATGAATGACCCACCTGTAACATTATCAACCACTGGCTTTGTCACCGAGTTCAAAGACCTATATAATATTTCCATCAAGTGGATATTCGTCATCTGATGGTTTGGGCACCGCATAAGCTTCTTCTTGAACCTCTCCCATGTTTCGTGGAGAGCTTCAGTTGGAAGCTGTCGAAAATTGCTGATCTTATCCCGTAGTTGGGCTCTCTTGGATGGCGGAAAGAATCTTTCTAGGAAAGCATCTTTCAGTTGCCTCCAATTAGTAATAGAATCAGGAGTTAGCCCGTTCAGCCATAGAGTTACCTCTCCAGATAGAGACAATGGAAATAAGCGCAACCGAATTGCATTCTGTCCAACTCCTGGATTGTCAAACGACTTGCATGTTGAAATAAAGTTGATCAGATGCATATTCGGATCATCTCCTGCGAGTCCACCAAATAACCCCTTGAGCTGCAATAACTGAATCATGGTGCTAGTGATATTTAACTTGGCTCCAGGTGCCAAGGGCGGAGGAATAATAGCCCCTGTGGCACCAGCTCCATCAAGATCGTCATCATCATCATCAAAAGGGGCCTGCACAGCTTGGCGTTCAGGTCTCATTCTAGCTTGACGATCTCTCCTGTTCACAGGCGCTGCTACCTTATCTGCACGCCGTGGATTAAGTAACTCATCATCACCCAGGTCCTCATCATCAGGATTTGTTGCTCGACCTAGGTTATCAATATTCTGTTGATGTACTTGAGAAGCTGCCAACGCAGCTAATCTAGCCTGCTCCTGTTGAGCAACCCTTCTTTCAATGTCACGTTGTGCATCCATTCTGCCAATAAGTTGTGGTTCAGGATTTATGGGTAATAATGGCTGACCAGAACTACGAGTATTTGGCATGCACTCAACAGAACCTGAATAAAACAAAAACAACAACTAAAAGTAAAATTCGATAATCTTTGACCAAAGGGTCTAGTAACTATCACAAACTTAGTTGACAACCGTATTCCCCGGCAACGACGCCAAAATTTGATAACGCTCAAACTACAGCTCTCGTAAGAGTGTAAGCGGTAGTCGTCAAATATAGAACCCAACTGGGTTGGGTGTCGAATCCTACAGGAAATACTTGGTCACTAAGTATTGCAACTATTATTAGACTGTTGGTCGAAAATTCTATGGAAAAGGGGGATGGTTTAGGCGTGAAGTAAAAGTATCAAAATAGCAAAGTAAAAACGGAATGCTTGGTAGGTTTTAATCAATGAGAATTGTAAGTTAGGGTTATGTCCACCTTATGAGTTCTACATATCTATTGGCTATGAGTTATGCAGAATTCAGACATGCATGCGCTTATAGAGATTCGTATTCTATGGTAAATCCTAGCATCTTTCGACCATCAAGGATTATATCACTTTAACTCTTTCGAGCTTAAAGCGTATACTAATGGTACGAATTCTCTATGAGGTTAATCCAGTTACGGCACTAACTTTTAAACAAGGTTTAGTAGCCCTATTTCCTTGTCATTCTCTCTTTTCCAGACATGTAACTTTTCTTTCGAACAAGTTAATGCTATACTGGCGTATTCTATATGTTTGAAACCACAAGAATTCAATTAAGATGAAGAGAGTAATGATATAAGCAGCATACGTATCAAGAATTCACAAACTCATAACAACAGATAGTATCTCATAAGGCTTCCATAACCCTAACAAAGAAGTTTAGCTACTCATGAGTGCAACGGAAATCACAATAGACATCATCATCATACCAAAATCTAGAATAATCTTCGCAATAGATGATGTTAACGTCAACTAGGGTTGGACGTTTTTGCTCCTTCCGTTGATCAAGTGTTTGCCGGTCTTTCTCTATTTTGGACTTACAGAATCTGTAACTTGAATAATAGTAAAAGTCGAATGGAAAATACTTGAATTAATGAATGAGTGAATTATAAATAACTTCGAATTAATGAATAAGTGAATTGTCAAAAGCTTGAATTAATTGAAAAGCATGAATGCTGAAAAATTCAGCAAAATAGGGTATTTATAACACCCATATCCTATTCCTACTAGGCTAGTGCGTACTTATCCTAATCCTACTAGGTTACTGCATCCTTATCCTAATCCTACTAAGTTACTGCTGATCCCCAAAGTCTTTAGAAATGCTGTTTTTGCCCGGTACAAGTTATCCATGCATCACTTTCAGTCCATAGGCGTCCAAACGCTGCTTTCCTTCTTTCGTGAAGCTTCCTTTGGCGTCAAGTTATCCACAAAGTGCTGGAATCTTCATCATTTATACCTGAAAACTTGCTAATCACGTTTGTTAGCTCACTAACAGGAAAAAGGACTAAAAGTGCAGGAATTATATATTTTGTCCTCAAAACTTAGCTAAAATAAGGGTACATTAAGGTGCTTTAGGCGTGTAAATACGCCTATCATCAAGAATCCCCAAACCATAGGCTTCAAGAATCATCCATTATTCTCTATAATCGAGGTACACGGGGTTTTTCTAAAATCTCATGGGTGTAGAAATCATGATTTTAATAAAGGAGTTTTCAGATTTATGAATACATTCATGTTTTAGAAATCTTGACGGTATTGTTTTGGTCTTTTGACCTTTCCCAAATTGATTTGAAATTATATATACGTATGCATATGTTTTATGATTTATGAATGAATTGAGAGCATGACGCACATGAATCCCACTCTTGGTATGTTTCAGATTCAACAATTTAGTCATGACTCAGTTCATAAGAGTTCAATGCACAATTTTAAATTTTTCCAAGTATGTTAGCTCATACAGTGTAATACCCTGATACGATCTAAGTCCAGTTGTCTCATGATTCATAATTTCATAAGTCATCACTTCTCAATTCAATATGTATGATTTCATCATGAATGCTTCCAGGAAATCCTAAATTCTCAGCATGAATCAGCTCCTTAAAGCAAGTAAACTCAAGTCAGCTCAGAATTCAGTTTCATGATAGAAGTTTAAATGTTTTAGATTAGTTATATCTTTTCTTAGAAGACACATCATGTCCGCATTATTTCATACCTTTAAGATTCAACATTCCTACCCATCATTCGGGGACGAATGATCCCAAGGGGGAGATAATGTAATACCCCGCATTTTGGGCTAGAACGAAAATCGTTATTTCTA
Organism: Capsicum pubescens; assembly: GCA_030864215.1. Classification (NCBI taxonomy): domain Eukaryota; kingdom Viridiplantae; phylum Streptophyta; class Magnoliopsida; order Solanales; family Solanaceae; genus Capsicum; species Capsicum pubescens. Next base: position 7,177,429 of record CM061543.1, read on the forward strand.
TACGTAGATGATCCAAAAGCCTTAAATCTTATGCAAATTTGGCATGTTTATCAATTATGTAATGTGGGAACCTATTTGAGCATGAATTGAGATCATAGAAGTCCCCTAACTAAAGGTCAAGTTGAAACTTTCCTATCGTTCGAGTTTTAGTGAGCGTCGAAACATGGGTCAACTTCAATCGACCATAACTCTTTTTATATATCGAATTCCTACTATATATCAAATGAAAGGTCTTCGAATTATCTTTCCAACGATACCAATTTCACCAAAATCCGACACCCGAACAAGAAGTTATGGCTTTGCAAAGTGGAGTGTGTCGCCCAGCATAAGGTGCGCGACGCACACCCTAACTTATGCCATAAGGTGTGCGACGCACACCCTAATGTGTGTGATAAAGTGTGCGCCGCACAACCTATCTTATGCGATAAGGTGTGCGCCACATACATTATGACCCAAGTAACTTAAACACTCCATTTTTGGGGCAAAATGGTCCTTTTCCCATCCTTATTCAGCCATAAACACAAAATTCAGTCCCCAATTCTCCAAAGTGCATCCACATTCTCACAAATTCTCTCAAGAACACTTCCAAGGGTTTCAAACTAAAAACCCAAATAAATCAAGATTCAACCATGGGTTTTCAAATTGATTGAAGATTTGGAATCCCCAAACCATAGGCTTCAAGAATCATCCATTATTCTCCATAATCGAGGTACGCGGGGTTTTCCTAAAATCTCATGGGCGTAGAAATCATGATTTTAAGAAAGGAGTTTTCATATTTATGAATACATTCATGTTTTAGAAATCTTGACGGTATTGTTTTGGTCTTTTGACCTTTCCCAAATTGATTTGAAATTATATATACGTATGCATATATTTTATGATTTATGAATGAATTGAGACCATGACGCACATGAATCCCTCTCTTGGTATGATTTTCCCAATTTTCTTATGATATGGATTGTTTTGAATGTATCTTGAAAGACATGATATGAAATATCTTGATTAATGATACAAATTGATTTATGGTTTTGAATTCGAAAAATAGGGTTTTGCATATTGATAAATGTTGAAAATATTCATATAATGAAAGAGTGCATGATTTTGCCAAAAGCACATGACCACCATATGTTTGAAAAATCTCAGCATAGTTTTGACTTGTGTTCTCAGAACATGAAATTTTTTATATTGTTTGCATGTTTGAGTGGTCTGAACTGTGTTTTAATGAAAGAATTATGCATGATGCATTATGACTCAAAAATAGGACTTGTAAGACTTGTTGTGATGACACCAATTCAGATTATGCCATAATAATTCAGAATAGAATAGAATGCACGTTTGAAATCAGATTTTTCAGATGTTGAAACTAGAAAAATGCATGATTAAGAACAAGATAAAATTGGGCATAAAGAGAGCTTAGGTGGTTCCCCGAAGAAGGCATGAGTTCAGACAACTCATTGCCAGAAACCGTGATTTGTCGATCTGGGTATATTATATTACGCTGGCCTAGTGCCGTGTGGCGTATCAGAATAAAAACTCCAACCCTTGCGGCACACTTGGGTTGGGGGCTTCCCCGTCGAGTAAATGGCGGATTCCATACAGCCCGTGGGATTTTAGAATTGTAGGAGTGTACCACCTAGCTCAGAATTAATACGAAGAACAGAACTGCATTGTCTAGAATAATTTATGATTTTACAGAAAAGTGCCCATGTGTTTTAGAACTATTTCATGCATGATGTTTTGACAATTTGCTCTCTCATTATTTTATTTATATAAAAGCTTTATTTTGGATTACTTTGCGTACCAGTACATCTGTATTGACCCCTTCTTCCCTCCAGGTTCTGAGGCTCAGTCTAGGGGTCCAGAAAAGGCAGTAGATTTTATCAGACAGAGTTGTAGTGCCCAGTTGGTGAGCCTTCTCTATTCCAAAAGGCCTGTCTTTTTAGATTATGACCCTTATTATCGTTTTGGTCTACTGGGGGCCTTGTCCCAGTTTCAGACAGTTGTCAGATTTCATGTAGTAGAGATTTCACAGACTGAGTCAGATGTTATTTAGATGTAATTTATTTACAGTTTTCACACTTATCTTGAATTCAGAATTTATCATGTTTCCGTAATAGATTATGTTTCCGCATCTTCTTTTATTAGATGAATGTTGTGCATGATTACCAGATAGAGAAGGGCGTTCCGGGCCTTCATGGTTTGGGATGTCCGTCACGGCTAGGACCTAGTTCGGGTCGTGATACTTTGGTTGTCACTTGGCTTTTGGATAGGGTTAGAAAGAAAAGATGGTATGAGGCCAAACAACACTTGATGTGGGGTAGGACTTACAACTTTTGGAATCAACTCAAACTACAAGAATTAACTCATACCCCAGTTTTGTTGACTGGTTGACTCTAAAATCTTTATTTGGTTGGATCGAGCCCTGAGTAGGGCAGCCTACGTATCTCACTCCTGAGAGAGGAGAATCAGGTCGCACGTAGTTCCATAAGCCTGTACTTTGTTTTGATTTGATTTGTCTCTTTTTTTTTTCTCTTTTATTTTCTTTTATTTTCATACTTACTTTTTTTTATTCTTCTTTTCTTGACATTTTATTTTTTTTTACTCCGTTTTGATTCCAAAAGAAAGGTATGAAAGAAAAAATAAAACTAGGCTCAAACGGGGTAAACAAAGGATGACACAATGTTTGGATAGCAGAATGAAATGCCTTCGTCATATCAATCTTAAAAAATGCATGTACTAAACATGCAATAGAATCATCAAAGGATAAAATGTCATACATAATATCTTTTGACCGCATCAACATTGATAGCCATTTCTGCCATTTTGCCTTCAATATCTGTCAAATATAAGGCTCCATTGGGCAACACTTTCTTCACAATGAAGGGACCTTGCCAATTTGGAGAGAACTTTCCTTTCGCTTCAACCTGGTGAGGAAGGATACACTTTAATACCAACTGACCAACTTCAAAATGCCTGGGTAGTACCTTTTTGTTATACGCTCGAGCCATCCTCTTCTGATACAATTGTCCATGACATACCGACGTTAGCCTTTTTTCCTCAATCTAACTCGATTGTTCCAATCGGGTTTTGACCCACTCATCATCATCAATCTCTGATTCCACAATGACTCAAAGAGAGGGAATTTCAACTTCAGCGGGAATGACTATTTCTGTCCCGTACACCAATAAATATGGAGTTGCCCCTGTTGAAGTGCGAACAGTAGTGCGATAACCTAGCAATGCAAACGGCAACTTCTCATGCCATTGTCTAGACCCTTGTACCATTTTTCACAGTATCTTCTTGATATTCTTATTGACGGCTTCCACAACGCCATTTTCTTTTGGACGATATGGAGTGGAATTTCGATGTGCGATCGTAAACTGTTGACACACTTCTTGTATCAAATGACTATTAAGATTGACAGCATTGTCTGTAATGATCATCTTTGAAATTCTAAACCTATAAATGATGTTGGCATGAACAAAATCTACCACCGCTTTCTTTGTTACTGACTTGAAAGTTACTGCTTCTACCCACTTTGTGAAGTAATCAATGGCCACCAGAATGAATCTATGTCCATTTGATACTTTTGGCTCAATCGGTCCAATCATGTTCATTCACCAGGCTACGAAAGGCCATGGAGCAGCTATTGAGTATAACTCAGCAGGAGAAGAATGTATCAGATCACCGTGTACCTAACATTGATGACACTTTTGAACAAATCAAATAGAATCCCTCTCCATAGTAAGCCAGTAATAACCTACTCTGAGAATCTTCTTTGACAAGACATAACCGTTCATATGAGGCCCGCATACTCCAGAGTGAACGTCAACCATGATTGCCGAAGCTTCTTTTTCATCTACACACCTCAAAAGTCCCAGATCCGGGGTTCTCTTGTATAAGACTCCCCTACTTAAGAAAAATCCACTAGCAGAATGCCTAATAGTCCCTTTTTTATCATTGGTGGCATGTGCTGGGTATTCTCCTGACTGGATGTACTGCTTGATATCAAAGAACCAAGGTTCGCCATCGATCTCTTCTTCAACTGCATCACAATAAGCGTGTTGATCACGACTCTGTATATGAACTGGATCGATGTAGGCCTTATCAGGATGTTGGAGCATTGAAGACAAAGTGGCCAAAGCATCAACAATCTCATTGCAAATTCCTAGAATATGCCTAAACTTTACAGACACAAACCGTTGACAATGATCTTTCAAGCATTGTCGATACGGTATTAGCTTTAAATCACGCGTCTCCCAATCACCTTGAATCTGATGGACGAGCAAATCTAAATCCCCCAACACTAATAGTTCCTGGACTCCCATATCAACAGCTAGCCTCAAACCCAGAATGAAAGCTTCATATTCTGCCATGTTATTGGTACAATGAAATCGAAGTTGCGCTATTACCGAAAAATATTACCCCGCCTCAGAGATAAGAACTGCACCTATTCCGACTCCCTTCATGTTAACGGTTCCATCAAAGAATAGCTTCCAACCCGGATCAACATCTATAATGACTTCATCGACACATAATACCTCTTCATCAGGAAAATATGTCTTTAATGGCTCATACTCTTCATCAATGGGATTCTCAGCAAGAAGATCTGCTAAGGCTTGGGCTTTCATGGCGGTTCGAGTCACATATACAATATCGAACTCGGTAAGCAATATTTGCCACTTTGCTAATCGACCCGTTGGCATAGGCTTCTGAAATATATACTTCAACGGATCCATGCGGGAGATGAGATAAGTAGTATAGGACAAAAGATAATGCTTAAGCTTCTGTGCTACCAAGTCAGGGCACAACACGTTCTTTCAAGAAGAGTGTACTTGGCTTCATATGTTGTGAAATTTTTGCTAAGGTAATAAATAGCCTGCTCTCTTTTGCCCGTGACATCATGCTGACCCAAGACACAACCGAAGAAATTTTCTATAACTGATAAATATAAGATCAAAGGCCTACCAGGTTCTGGTGGTACTAGTACGGGTGGATTTGACAGATATCTTTTGATTTTATCGAACGCTTCCTGACATTCTTCAGTCCACTCAACAACAGTACTCTTATTCAACAACTTGAAAATGGGCTCACAAGTAGTTGTGAGTTGAGCAATGAACCTACTGATGTAGTTCAGCCTGCCAAACAAACTCATCACCTCCTTTTTATTCTTGGGCGGCGACAGATCCTGGATGGCTTTAATCTTCGTAGGGTCCAATTCAATACCCCGATGGCTGACTACAAACCCCAATAGCTTTCCGTATGGAACTCCAAATACATATTTTGTCGGGTTGAGCTTGAGATTATACCTGCGAAGCCTTTCAAATAACTTTGTTAGATCTTTAACATAGTCAGCCTGACTCTTTGATTTAATAATCACATCATCTACATAGACTTCAATCTCCTTATGCATCATATCATGAAACATAGCGGTCATGGATCTCATGTATGTTGCTCCAGCATTCTTCAAATCGAACGACATTACTCGAAAAAAATAAGTTCCCCATGGTGTGATAAAAGACGTCTTCTCTGCGTCTTCACCATCTATAATGATCTGGTGGTATCCGGCATACCAATCCACAAAAGAAGAAACCTCATGTTTAGCGCAGTTGTCCAGCAAAATATGGATGTTGGGCAACAAAAAATCATCCTTCGGACTTGCTCTATTCAAATTACGGTAATCAACACATACTCGAATTTTTCTATATTTCTTTGGGACAGGTACAATATTGGATAACCACGTAGGATAACGAGCCACTCGAATGACTTTCGCTTCAAGTTGTTTTATGATTTCCTCTTTGATTTTGATACTTACATTAGTTTTAAACTTCCTCAACTTTTGTTTCACAGGGGGGAAGGCAGGATCAGTTGGCAATTTATGAGCCACTAATTCAGTGCTTAAACCAGACATATCATCATAAGACCATAAAAAAACATCCTTATAATCAATTAATGCGTGAATCATTCCATCTTTTAGTTGTGGCAAAACATGTACACTGATTTTAGTTTCCCTAACATGTTCTTGATTCTCTAGATTAATTGGCTCAGTTTCATTCAAATTAGGATCCGACTTGTCTTCAAACTGTTCCAACTCTTTGCTTATTACTTCTAGTGCCTCTTCTTATCATATTCCCCCTCTTGCTTCATTATATCTTGATTAGTTTGGATTTTAAGATCAGGCTGAAAATTTTACATGCATGTCATGTCATTAGAGTCATCATAAAGAGAACTGTATAAAGAAAAGACAAAACAAAATACATTAGACACAAAATAAAAGGGACATTGCATTTCATTAAAAGGGAAAGATATGAGGGTTTAAACACAAACAACAGAATATAAACAAGCTAAATTCTGAGTTACAACCCTGGAATAACTCGAAAAACTGAAAGGAAAACAAAATGAACTACCAAAACTCCCTCCTGACGGGGAGATAAGTGACTTCCCAATTATTGAGACGGACAACTGGGCCTATGAACTGCACATCTGCCTTACTGGTACCTTCTCCTGCTTCAACTATGTCAACTTCAATCAATAGGTTCTGGAAGTCATCAACCAATTCAAATTCAAATTCTACATGCTTCACGACATCGCTCTTGACAAATGATTCACTGAGTAGCGGCGTTGGGCGAGGGAGTGACCATGTTTCCTTTTTCTTTCCCTTGGTCTTCTTCAGATCTTCAGTCGTAGGTTCAAATCCCAGACCAAAAGTGCCCATATTCTCACTCAGACATATGGGATGAATTATACCGTGCAGAGACACTCCCAAACCCCTTCCTGGCATGAATCCATATTTCAAAAGCTCACTTACCATCATGATAGAAGCGGAAGACAATTGTGGTCCCAAAATGACTTGCCCTTCAAGGATACGATCTACTGACATTGTATCAAAATTTTGATAGACAAACATCTCCTCTACATTGTTTGCTTCAATTAGAGACAAGGAAAAATCTTCGTAGGCGGACAAATCCCCTTCACCGTGAATAACCACTTCTTGCCTGTCATGCTCAAACTTGATCATCTGGTGCAATGTAGATGCAACCGCCTTGGCTTTGTGGATCCATGGTCTTTCAAACAACAGATTGTAAGAGGAGTCGATATTCAACACTTGAAACTCTAGGGCGAATTCAACAGGCCCTATAATCAACATTAGTTATATTTCGCCAATAGAGTTGGACTTTGCTCCATTGAAAGCCCTGACACATACATTGTTGGGCCTGATCCTCTCCACACCAATATTCAATTTTTGCAAAGTGGAAATAGGGAAAATATTTATACCAGAACCTCCATCAATCATGACATGGGTGACGTAGAAATATTCGCACTTCACTATAATGTAAAGACCCCGGTTATGCCCCGTACCTTCAACAGGCAATTCATCGTAAGAGAAATTGATCTGATTGACCTCAAAGATTTTTCCAACCATTTTCTCGAGAAGATTTATTGTAATCTCCCTAGAAACATATGCTTCATTTAATACATTAGATATAATATCACGATGTTTCTTAGAATGAAACAACAAAGATAAGAGGGAAATTTGAGCAGGGGTTTTCTTCAGCTGATCTATTATCGAGTACTCCGGCAGTTTCATATTTCTCAAAAACTCTTCGGCTTCTTATTTGGTGATAGGCTTCTTGAGAGATGAAGGCCCACTCATCCCTGGCTTAGGCTTCCTCAAACCTTCAGGCATGAAGCATCTTCCTGACCGAGTCAAACCTCCCACCTCATCTACTTCTTCCTCGACTTTCTTTCCCTGATAAGTCATCACAATCTGCTTATAGTTCCAGGGGACCTTTTTTGTATTAACTATCGGAGGTTGGATCACCGGTTTGATAGTAATAGGTGCCGCAAGTGCTCCGTTTACCGTTAAAATAGGCTTACCCAGAGCTCCTACTACCGTCAACTTATGTTTGTCCTGACTTAGACCAACATCTTTTCTAGCTCCTTGCACCGTGATCACGGGTTTCTTTGTGCTTTCTTAGACTTTATCTTCTCTCATTCCTTCCTGGCTTAATGACATTGCTTTCAATGAATCTTTCACATTCACCGATTTGTCCTCATTGGTTTGTATTCTGACAATAGGCTTATAACACATCGACGACTCTTTGCCATCGTATATCAACTCTAACATATTGGTTTCAACATGGGGTGGCAATGGATTCTAGTTAATGTTTGGAACTTCTCGGGCCTGGACCAGAATTTGATTTGCATCAATTAAATCTTGGACAACTCTCTTCTAATGTCAGCATTTCTCAACATCGTTCCCCGGCATGTCAGAACAAAACGCACATCTTAACGAATAATCAAGATTTCTTGGAAGTAGATTCGAAAGCCTTCCTTGAATTGGGCTCAAGACCTTCAACTTCCTCAACCTATCAAACAGGCTGGCATAAGACTCCCTAAGAGGTGTGAACTGATTCCTGGATGCCTTCTCTTTCTTATACTCGAGGCTAGGTTGGAAAGCGGGTTTGAAGGGGTTTTGGTAATTTGGAGGAGCTGAAGGACGATTTTGAGGAGCTTGCGCACGCCATTGCGGGCAAGAAAAGGTTTGAGCATATGGCTGTGTGCTATATACTGGGTACGGGGGTGGTGGAATAGAATATAGTGGGTTTTGTGGGGGATAGTAATAATGGGGAGGAATATATGGAGCTTGGGCATAGGCTTGGACTTGGGGTTGGTGATTGGGGCGAGACGGTCTTTTGGGATAGGAATGGGATCTAGCTACAACGGTCGCCACGTCCTTTTTCTTCTTTTTACCTACAAAAGTTCCAGAGCCACCTTGAATTGCTTGGATGGTGGCCTTTAATGCGGCAAAACTCACAATCCGTCCAATTTTGATTCCGTCCTCTATCATCTTTCCCATTTTTAGGACTTCAATAAAAGACTTTCCCATTGTCGGAAGTAAATGTTGAAAATAGGTCTCATCCTGTGCTTGAATGAAGACCTCTACCAGCTTACTCTCCCTCATTGGAGTCTTTACCCTGGCGTCCTATTCACGCCATCTTATCGCGTATTCCCGAAAGCCTTCAGCACTTTTTTTCTTCATATTGACCAGAGATTTCTCATTAGGAACCAGATCGACGTTATATTGAAAATGAAAATGTTGCACAAACTCATTAGCTAAGTCATCCCAGTTGTTCCAATTGTCAATATCCTGATCGACGAACCATTCTAAAGTCAGAACGGAAAGACTCTCGCCAAAGAAAGCCATGAGAAACTCTTCTCTCCCCCCTGCAACCCTCAATTGGTTGCAATAGCATCTCAAATGCGCCATGGGATCATCGTGCCCCGCGTACTTCTCAAAATTGGGCATTTTAAAACCAAGGGGAAGGTTAACGTCTGGGAATATGCAAAGATCTCTATAGGAAACACTCTTATAACCCCCGATTACTTGCAAATTCCTCATGGCCTGTTCCAAACTTTTCAATTTCCGTGCCATGACTTCTTGTTCCTCCGTTGCAACAGGCTTCTCTGTATCAAATGGAAATGCAAGTGGCTGAGTGTACCCATACGGTTCATTCATTTTCAAAGCAGGTTCCGGGGCATAATACTGATTATCTGAAACCTTTAATACTGGCTCACTAGCAGACCGAGGGAGTACCATTGTCGGACGCACAATATAGGCGGGAGCTTCAGGTGGTGGCGGATCTATGAACACAGGCGCTGCCGGTGGCACCAGTTGAGTCACGGGCCTTGGTCGAGGAACTGCCAGGGGCACACTAGAAGTGCCAGGGTAATATTGCCGCGGAGTGAATCCTGGTGCGTGCTCCGGTGACTCAATGGGAACAGAGAATTGTGCCTGAGAGAGCGGTGGGCAATTGGGGATATTCCCAAGATCTTCAGGGAGTGGAGGAGGAGGCATTCAACTAGCCCATGCTCGGTGTAGATCTAGCAATTGTTGTCTAAGTCTCAATACCTCATCATTGCGTTCTGAACTTTCTTCCCTGGGATCCTGATCTGGGTCAATGAGTGAATTTTCAATCTCCCTACTAGCCATGACAAGCTTCACTTTTGATCTAGTGAAGTACGGATGACTAGCCAGAGTGCTACAAACCAACCACTTATCTGAAAGAACATGCTCATCAAAGACCAAACCCGTTAGAATTTAGGTCAGGCAACAAGCATAGAAATCACATTGTATACATCCTAGGTTCATGTACATTTCTATCGGAATTAGAGGATAATGGGGCCATTTTAACATCATCCCGATCTTTCTCCTACACCCAATAGCTTCTTTCCTCCAACCACACCTCTTTTTTTCTTTTCGCCCTCACTTCTCTCTTCTTTTCATCAGTCTCTTTTCTTTTACCTTATTCTCTTGTCACTCTTTCTGTTGTTTTTTTCTCGCTATCTACCTTATTTTATCATTCTTTATGGCTTTTTCTTTTCTTTAAAAGAGGAAAAATAATGAAGAACGAAGAATAAAAATGATTAGATCGAACCCACAAGTAGGTTGCCTACGTATCATGCTGTACATGAATCAGATCTTGCGTAGTTCGGGAAGCGCATGCATAAATATCACAAAATTAAAGATGTTTTTTTTGACGAAAAATAAACAAAAGAAAGAACAATGCAACGTCACAACATTTCAAAAAAAGACAATTGAAATCGACTTCAAATTTAAGGCAACCTTAATACTAATAATCAAAGACTAAACGACATTCTAGACCAATAGTACGACATGCATAACATTCCTAATAAAGACCTTAATGTTAAAACAAACTTGACACCGACTTAACAACAATACAAGGACAGAAAATAAAGGACTCAAACTATAAAAAGGATAAAAAATGCCCATTCAAACTGCTGCGCCGCGGGATGGCCCTGGCTGAGATGGACCTGTCTGTGAAGTTCTCGCCTGTCCACTCAAATTTTGCAACATACCCTGCAATGACACTTTGATACTCGGGAGAAAGCTTCTGGCCCGTATTCCTGCCTCTTGGGGAGTACACCTGAAAAGACTGTTATGACACCCTTCCACGGTTGTGAGCAAACCTGATAACTGAACTCTCAATGCCTTCACTTGGGCCCCCGCACTGTCATTCTGTCGGTCATCAGATAAGTATTCTTCCTATATTCTCCCTCTAAGTTGCGCTGGTAATAGTCTACTGACACCCCGGGGAATGTATTGTAGCCAAATTCCATATCTTGGAGTGAATCCTGGATTATCTAGACCTTCTTTGAAAGAATCTACACCCATTTTTGTTGCATTAAGCCAGAATTGCTCATATCTGATTTCCCCTTTGGCTATATTCTTAAAATACTTGACATCCTTTTGAAGATCCAATATTGGTGGAATGTCTTGAGGTCTACCCAACTGACGCATTACCCTACTAGGACTGTAAGGTCTAGTGCATTTGAGCCCAATCAGAACTAGAAGAGATTACATGCGACATATGGACAAGATTACCTTCGGATTAAGCCAACGATAAGTCCAGAGGATATTGTCATGAGTTCTTGCTTCGAGAAATTTGACCCAAGCATTGACTCCCATAGGCAACGAGAACTTATCAAAACGCATTCTTTGTTCGATGACGTTCACTCGCTCATTTAAACAACAGTCAATCACATCCGGTCTAACCAAAGAAAGACTGTGCAAATGTTACATCATCCATAATTGTAGTATCAAATTGCTTTCTTCGAAAAAACGTAGCCCCCCTCTTACCTCAGTCAAAGCCTTATACAGTTCCATCAAAATCATAGGTACGATAGTGACTCCATCCTTTTTCTTGAACAAAGCCATCACCACTGATTGTAAACGGGTGTTGATACGTCTTTCATCTAACAGGAACACTAAAGTACCTAACAATGCCAAACAAAAAACCTCAAAACGCCGTTTCTCCCAATTCTTCTTGGTAGTACAAAATTCATCCCAAAAGTAATCAAAACCTTCTGGAGACCCAAATCTGGCGAACAAATAGTCTAAGGAAATCCAAGATTGTTTCAGGGACCCTAGGTGTTCATTAACTTTCAAACCGCAAAGCTCGAGAAATCTCCTGCTAGAATGATTTCGAGCTAGGATTAACTTCTTACCGATATAAGGTAAATGAAACAGGCCGGATATTTCTGCCAGGGTAGGCGTCATTTCACAACCTCCAAACCTAAACACCAAGTTGTCTGAATCCCAAAAGGTCGATGCGGCCTCTATTAGATCTGGTCAGGGTGTGATATTCAATAGCGATGTAAGATTGCCTAATACTTTCTCTATCTCATGCCTTTCAGAGTAGTTGAGCATACCCCACCATTTGATTAACTTTTTGGGCACCTTGGAAACCATTAAGACTCTAGACCCCGTGGATGGCTCCATCCTGTAACAACACACAAAAATTATGACTCAGGATTCAATACAGGCAAAAGAATTCCCGACCCTCAAGATTCTAACACAAAGAGGTGTCCCGTGACACAGGGACAGGCCGACCTGTAACTCGAAATCGCTGAATGGAAATGCTAAGAAAACTCAGCCCAGCAGGCTATGACCATGAATAGATACTTGACTAAGGAAAAATTGGTCCTTAACTAGGACTAGGACAATGACCGAACTGAAAAGTTTACCGGATCCACCGAGGGTGGCCTACGTATCCCGTCCCGAGAGACGAGAATCAGGTATGCATAGTTCGTCCAGATTGGATAAAAAGATTAGACAACCGACTGAACTCTAACCTAAGAGACATAACCATAAACAGATGACAAACAACATCAATAAAATCTTTTTTTTTTTTTTTGAGTTTTCAAAAATGACAACACTTCATAACTAACTAGAAAAATGTTCAAAACACACATTTAAACATTCAAAGCATTCAATCAACACATCACTCCTAAATTAGCCTATCCGAACCTATATTGCCTATCTATTTCAACGTATCACAATTCTATTACATTCCTACAATATTCATACTCATTCTGAATTAAACAAAAATAATAATAATAAGCCAAAATTAATCTAAAATCATTCTTTTTATCAATTTCTTAATTCCAACCCAGATTCTCTTTTAAACCCACAATTAACACATGCTTCGATTATCAAATCAATTTCCAACTTGGAATCCAATATCAACAACATAGATATAACGATAATTAAAGCATGGTAGTTATACAAATTTCACATTAGTGATATCAAACATTCACCAAATCATCCAATCTCAAACATAGTCAATTTAGCAAATTACGATAAAGAAGTAAGAATGAGTTAAAGAAATGGACCTTTCGATAATTAATTTTGATTGATAATAATATTAAAAAATCCTCGAAATTAGTATCCTCAATAGAAAACCTCAAAAGCAATGCGGTCCAACTCGGTATCAGCAGTCGAAGCCCGAAACTGATTATGGTGAACCAATTGAGACGCACCGAACCTAAACCCCAAAACCAAGACAAAACAGCAGCGTCCTACAACAGGATTCACAACTAAGCTCCTCAACCCGTACAAAAATACACCAAATCGAGTTGAATCAAGTGAGTCCGACGAGTTTTTGGGGCAGGGTCAATCGAACGGTGAACTCGAAAATAGCTCAAACCTCACCTATCGACTGATTTTCCTAACTTTTTTCTTTAGATCTGTGTAGTATGTGAGTGTTAGTGGGATACCTGTGTGTGTGCTTATGGAAAAAGTGACGACCTATGTGTTTTGTGAGAGTGCGTGAGTGTGTGCGAGATTTTCGTGTAGAAGAGAAGAAGGATTGTGTGTATGGAGTTTTATCAAACAAAAATGGAGAGGTTTTCTCTGAGTGATCCTTGTTCTCCTGAAATTTCAGTGAATACCCCCCCCCCCTTTCCTTGTGAGTGTGTGATCTATATCTTTCAAGAAGCAGCCCCTCCTTTTATCTTCTCTCTCGTGACCCTTTTTTTTCTTTCACCGGATCATCCCCCCTTCTAAAATATATCCCCCTATGTATATATGGTGGGTGTAGGTATATTGTTGAGGGAATCTCCGTAGCCCCCCTAGGTTTGCTTTCTTTGTGTATGTATATCCCTTTGTGGCCAAGAAAAGGGAGGGGTCACGTGGGGTAAGGGTGAGGGTAGGGGTATGGGGTGGTTAGATGAAAGGTGAGGTGTTGTTTTTTTATTGGAGGGGTTGTTAGAGTGGTAAAAATAAGATAAAATTTGTTATAATTTGTTATTTGGATAAAGACAAAAAATAAATAAAATAAATAAAGTGATGAGGTGGTTATTTATTTTGTTTTTCTTTTTGAAAAAATTACCACGCGGATAGGATACGTGGTAAGACGGGGTAAATGATAAAAAATAATTTTGAAGGGACAAAATCACGTGTCTACAAGTATGGTATGTGGTATCTACATTCAAATAATGATTATCGAATTACCAAATCCGAACATTAAAAATACCGAACCGAATACCAAACGCCCACCCCTAGATGGATCCACATTTAAATATGGAACTTTAATTATTGTTGATTTTGAATAATGAAATATACACACACACACAGACACATATATATATATATATATATATATATATATATATATATATATATATATTTAATTATTCGGATTTTTGCATATATATAATATTCAGCCTCAAAATATTATATATATATATTTAATTATTCGTATTTTTGCATATATATAATATTCAGCCTCAAAATATTAGGTACACTAAGAGTATTAGATGGGTGGGTTAGATTAAACTTAGGTGGATCAAAATGAGTTGAATTAATCCAAACTGTCCAATTCTTATTGAATTTTAATTTCTTTGTTTGTTCTTGTATAATTTTCAAAAATACCTAATAAAAATATTTTTTTCTTTATTATAGTATACAACATATTAAATAAAAGTGTATTTTTGAAATATTTTGTCAAAGTTTTTCATTGGTCAATTCAAACTACGTATCAGCCTAATTTTTAGAGACGTGAAATGAATTGGACTAAAATACAATGAACTACGATATGGTCGAGTTACAAACTTAGACGAATTGAACGAATCATATTTTCAAGGGCTAATTTTGTCGGGTGTCACCTAATCCACGAAATTATTGTTGAAACTACCTCGGCCTCGCCCCTTTCTCTTCCCCATTGGCATCAAAGTTCTCATTGCGTGCTTCTAGTTTTTGAAATTCTTTACAAAACTTATATGTCAGCTTTGTGCAAGTTTATAACACATCAATCATTCTAATTTACCTCTTTTATAAAAAGTTGTAAATAGTATACGTGCCTTCATTAAGTAGAAACCTCACTTAAAATTTAAATAACTTCCTTTTATGGAAATACTTACCCCATAAAAATACGTAATATAGTTTGATTAGCATTTTGTTTACTCCATTGCAAAATTCATGATTACAAAACCACCCCGTGGCCCCGCCCCGATGTACACTTGCTAAGACATTATAATTGTTAAAAAAGACAAAGGGCATATCAGAATTTTAAAATTGAATAGTTTAGGGAGTTTGAAAATTTGAAGGTTTGTAAAAGCTGTAGTATAGAAATATAACAATGTCAAACATTTTAAGATAGTTTAATAGAATTATCATATAAATTGAGACGAAAGAAATATTTAAAATCCCCTTCCATCATCATTTGGCCGTTCCTTTCCCCCTTCCTCACAATTAGCTTCCTGCCTCGTAAAATTACTCATTCTTTGTCTCAATTTATGTAACATATTTTTTTTAAAAGATATTTAAAAAAAAAAAAGTCGTTGGTCTATAAGTTACTAATAATTGAATTTTAAATTGTTCATTCTACTCATAATGAAATGTTCTGGACGGATGAATGCCCAAAGCTTGTATTAGACCACATAAGTTTCAAATCTAATACTCTTATTCTTATATTTCGTGTCTAATCAAATGTCGTCACATAAATTGAGATGAGAAGATCGGGATTAATCATAGGGTTTCTCATATTCCATTTTAAGTAGCTTTATCACAAAGAAATACAGTAAGTATCGCTAGTGTGTTGATTACAGTGTAAGTCATCACTAACTGATGTTACTAGCAGTGTGTACCCTACAAGGTACGTAGTTGGTGCAACTAAAAAAAAAAAACAATTAGCTATATCGTATTTAATTAGCCATTTTAACTAATTACACCAAAAAGGAAATAAAAGACACACTTATGCATTGTAAAACATTACTAATCATGGGGTTCTCCTAAATTTAATCTGCTTTATTACAAAGAAAGTAATATACTAGTAAGTAGTGTGTTGATCACGATACAAATTTAACAGAACGACCTAATGGATTATCATTTTTTTCTTGCTTGGAAGAAAGTTGTGGGTCAAATGTCACACTTTAATATAATTTTTTATTATTTTTTGGATAATTTTCTAATTAAGGGACAGTCCCACATGAAAATGATGAATTGACATGTAGGTGAATATGACATATATATGACGAGAAAAGATTATCTTCGTCAGCAAGATTAACAGCTTAATTTTGGGTGTTTTAACTAAATTATGCAAATTTACTATAATACTCTCCAACATAGGCAACATAAGAAGTTTAATTAGCATCTAATTAATATAGTTATAGTATATTTTTTTTCTTCACACAATCTAGTCATATAAAAGATACTATAGGTAACCTTTCATTAATAACCTAAGAAATAAAACAAATTACCTAATTCCGCCTTGGTGAGCTCATTGATCACATTGATGGTAATTCAGATAAAAGAGAAGGATTGTCGAAGGCCAATCAAAAACAACCTCTTTACTCCATAAAAGTAAGGCAGGCTGTGTGCATCTTACTGCCTCCCCAATCCCCACTTAGGGAATAACATCAAATTTGTTTTATTGTTATCGAAATACAATAAACTACCTGCTAGCTAGTAAAAGTACAACTTATTTATGTACAGTATTAATTTTTGGTTAAGTTATACAACGCTTAGTAGTTAGTTAGTTAAGAACAAGTTATTCGTGTAGAAATTAATATGACAATTGATTTACAGTTTCCACATACTAATGCATGTGGAAGTTATGAGGAAATTGGTGTATTATCTTATGCAGGACAGAGAAATAACTAATATATCCGTATAACTAATACCTGCATAATTCTAACCAGCTACCAAACGACTCTTAACAATACAACAAAAATTATTTGCATTTTGGGTGTATAATAATCTATGTGAAATCCCAACATATGTAATTTTCTGGTTAGAGATATCATACGTATTTCTTGGTAAGAATTTTTCGTGTTGTGAGTAGATAAGGTTTTACTGAGCAAAATAGACTTTAGGTACACTCTTACCAATTGGTGGGATATCTCTTTCCTTGTGAGTCTTTTTTTTTTTCCTTTGGCTGAAGGTTTTTTCTTTACAGTATACTGAGAATTTAATTACACATAATTAGTACCAATTTCTTAATTAAAAAACAATATCTAAACATGTCTATATAAGCATATCTTACAGGCTCCTCAAAATCATTCCATGCAAAGAAACCAATTAAACTTCCATAGTATCTTTATCTTATTTCACAGAAGAAAAAAAAGAAAAGAAGAAACAATATGAGTGCTTTTGTTTTTTCAAGACTATCAATTTTATGTGCTATTTTCTGCATTTGTAGCATTACACTATTTCCAGAGTCTGTCACTGCTGGCATTACAAGGCATTACAAGTTTGATGTAGGTTTATATTTAGCCTACGTTATTGTTACGATCTGCTTTTAAACTTCACGCTAAAAGCGTACTATATGTTGTCAATTATCAATTATATATATTCACGTGAATTATTTTTTATATTTTTTCCAGATAAGATTGAAAAATGTGTCAAGGTTATGCAAAACAAAGACCATTGTCACTGTGAATGGGAAATTCCCAGGGCCACGAGTTGTTGCTAGAGAAGGTGATCGTCTAGTGGTTAGAGTTGTTAATCATGTCTCCAACAATGTTAGTCTCCATTGGTATGAACTATCAACTTTTCAACATTTAATACAATTGGTACACAACTACAACAATTGGTTCTATCTATTGATCAATATTGAATTTTATTTATTTATTTATTTTATATTTTGTATGACTCCTTTAATTTTTTCCTTAGACAATTTATTCACTTCCCTTTACTCCTTTAAGGCCTTCTCTAATAAGTGAAAAGCATTTAGTTTCCATCAAATGACCTGGCCTCCTTAGCTAGATCTTATTTTATCTATATTTCAACTTTATAATTGTCCAAATATATTGTTAAAAAATAATTTGAATGCTTCTCTATACATGATTAATTAATTATTGTAAATATAATAAAACAGGCATGGTATTAGACAAGTACAAAGTGGATGGGCAGATGGACCAGCCTATATCACTCAATGTCCAATACAAACAGGCCAAAGTTATGTCTACAATTTCACCATTACTGGCCAAAGAGGAACTTTATGGTGGCATGCTCATATTTCATGGATGAGGGCTACCCTCTATGGTCCTCTTATCATTTATCCCCAGCACAATGCTTCTTATCCATTTGCCAAACCACACAAAGAAGTTCCCATCATGTTTGGTAATACTATCAAATAATTAAACACCCAATCTTATAGTTTTATGATGATGATTAAAGAGAAAGTTTAATAGTATGTGATTCTACTACTAATTAATTATATGGATATAGGTGAATGGTGGAATGCTGATACTGAAGCTGTGATTAATCAATCACTTGTAACTGGAGCTGGACCTAATGTCTCTGATTCATACACCATTAATGGTCTACCTGGACCATTGTACAATTGTTCTGCAAAGGGTACATTATAGTTTTATGTATTTTCATTTCTTGCTTGACATAGGTCCTACATAATTTGGTGAATGAACCATCTTATATATATAGGAAAAATATATATGGTAAAAGTTGTATGGGCTATAGCCACTTTTCCTATTGTTTTTGAAAAATAGCTAGCGTTTGAAAGTTCGTCGAAAAGTAGTCACTTTTGATCGATGCTGAAACATCATGACAATGTCACCTAGATATAGTTAAGTGAAAATTTTAGGACACTGTTATGGATTTCAAAAATACACACACAAAAAAAAAGGAAACTCCACCACAATATCTTGGGTGAAATTTTTTTTACACATTCCAAAAGTTGACTATTTCTCAACGCCTTTTGAATTTGTGACTATTTTCAATTACAATTCTGGAAATGCCTATATTTTTTTTATCTTACACAAAAATACGACTTAAAAGGTTCTTTTATACTGTCGGTGTACAGATAGAACACTAACTTAGAAATTATTTTGACATGCATTATATATTTTGCAGATACTTTTAAGCTAAAGGTAAAACCAGGGAAGACATATATGCTTCGTCTAATCAATGCTGCACTCAATGACGATCTTTTCTTCAGAATAGCTAATCATACAATGACAATCGTTGAAGCAGATGCATCTTATGTCAAACCTTTTGAAACAGACACACTTCTCATTGCTCCTGGACAAACCACAAATGTCCTCCTTAAAACACAACCTAATCCTCAACAAACCACTTTTGTAATGGCAGCTAGACCTTATTTCACTGGCCAAGGCACATTTGATAACTCCACAATTGCTGGATTTCTCGTGTATGATCTTCATAATTTACCGTCGTCGTCGTCTAACAATATTCCAAGTAAAAATCTTTCAATTCCAACACTTCCGCCTATTAATGCCACTTCATTTGTAGCCAATTTTTCAAACAAATTCCGCGCTTTGGCTAGTGAGAAGTTCCCAGCTAATGTTCCGCGAAATGTTGATAAACACTTTTTCTTTACTGTAGGCCTTGGTAGTAACCCATGCCCAAAAAACCAAAGATGTCAAGGTCCTAATAATTCCTCAAAATTTGCTGCTTCTGTTAATAATGTTTCTATGATTCTCCCCACAACAGCATTACTTCAATCCTATTTCTTCAAAAAATCAAATGGAGTATACACTACTGATTTTCCAAGTTTCCCTCTAGTTCCTTTTAACTACACTGGCGCCCCTCCAAATAACACGAATGTCTCTAATGGCACAAAAGTTGTTGTGCTTCCATTCAATACTTCAGTGGAAGTGGTACTGCAGGACACCAGCATTCTTGGTGCTGAAAGTCATCCTCTTCATCCTCATGGCTATAATTTCTATGTTGTTGGCCAAGGTATTGGTAATTTCGACCCGAAAAAGGACCCTGCTAAGTACAATCTTGTTGATCCTGTTGAAAGAAACACCATTGGAGTTCCATCTGGTGGATGGGTTGCCATTCGTTTTCTAGCTGACAATCCTGGTGAGTATCATTCCTATAGTCACTTTAAAAGCTCTATACATTGACGTTGTAAAAATATTTAAACAATCCTATCACTTATTAGCGAATTATAGGTTTGTATTGTAACTGGTAACATGTGTATGTATACAACTTAAATTTTTGAAAGGACACAAGTTAGACCATATAAGTTCCTTTTTTCCTAATAAATCTAATTGATTTTGACTTCTCTACAATGACCATGTCGAATTGTTTTTAGACGTCACCTCAAGATACTTAAAGTAACAATTTAAAAATGAGATTAGTACTTACCTAAAAATAAGACGGGTTATCTGGTACGATAAATCAGATTATAATGACAATGTAAACGTGACTAGACTTTTTCTTCTTCTTGGTGGTGGTATGAGCAGGAGCATGGTTGATGCATTGTCATTTTGACGTTCATTTGAGTTGGGGATTGAGAATGGCTTGGATAGTGTTAGATGGAGAACTTCCTAGCCAAAAATTGCTACCACCCCCAGCTGATCTACCCAAGTGTTAATTAACAAACTCATCATCAGCAGTTCAATCCCTTAATTCCTTGTTCTTTTTCAATTAAGTTAATTATGCAAATTGTATTTTTTTTGAGTTATTTCGCAGTTGTGTGTTTTCTTTTTTCTTGCTTAAGAATGAGAATTGACTTACAAGAGTGATCGAGGGAGATTTTGTTTGTGTAAAATTACTTTTGTTCGATGAATCAATAAAAGCATTTCTAATCTCTCCTATTGTCAAAGGTCTGTTTTCAATGCTTCTTTCTGCATTTGCTAAAGCAACTTTGTAATATATGGTACCTCTAAATTATATTGTTATAAGAATAATTAATTAGTCGTGTATGACTGATCGACTACTTCAAAATTTGGGGACTGACCACCAGATCAAGAAAAATAGAAAAAAACAATCTGGGATAATAAAAGGAGTAGTTTCTAATAAAAGTGTGACCACCCAAAGCTATTCAAATTACACTAAACCAAAACTTTTTTTACCAGAGAAAAGAAAAACTTCACGTTCATTGAATACATTAATAATTCTAATGAATAAGAAAAAGCCTAAAAAACAAGTCATGTCAAATTGTCAATTAGATGGATCAATCATCGAGTATTTGCTTGAAAGAAAGGCCAATCAAATATTGTTCCTGTCCCACAATAGATTTGGTTTCGTGTTGGTTACAAATGTTATTTCATCAGCTGTATAAAGAAGTGGGTTGGTAGGATACATAATAACAATTTATTAGTTATACTGGTATTAGTTATATTTATATTAATTATCATGAGATTTTTCTAATGTGGTATTTGATTTTGTATATTAAAAATAACATGTATTACATAATTTTTTAAAAATATTTATTTACAAAAATACCTCCACAAATATGATCGACAAGATTATTAGATGATAATAATTAATACCCAAAGGATATTATGTACTGAAGCTATGGTTTTTCATCAAGGGTGTTATTGGAAAACAATTTTCTGTTCTAGTGCTGAAGTTTGATGACAGAAGTTGGTCAATGTAACAAAACTTATTCCAAAAATACTAGATCTTATGGACCACCAGTTGATGTAGATTGATTTCCTTTTCATCCAATGTTTGGTTGAAGACTATAATTATTCTTTTAATATGTATTGTAATTAGAGTTTAAGTTTTGTGTATCGTCAGTGTACAAAATATTTTACACTATCAGGTAAACTTGACCTGTTATTGAAGGTTATCCAATTATTTACGTAAAAATTGAAAAAGACAAAAAATGAGTAACCTACAATAGCAAGTCAAGTTTACCTGACAGTAAAGTATTTTGTATACTGATAATGCACAGAACTTAAATTCATTTTTTATCCCACTGAACTAAACACACCCTAAGGATGGCTTTGTGGAATCACCAGCTTTATAATTTTAACCCTAATTTTGAACCCCCTACTGTTAAATTGTATGATTTGACGTAAATATCAGTGATTACAAATACCGCAGAAATGGTGTCCTAAGTATATATTTGCTGCTGGTGAACATTCCTCGTACTTGACATACTATAAAAGTGAAAATGAATGCTTACAAGTTACAAATGAGGGGTGTATTGTATTCCCCCTCTTCAACATTTTGGATTAAACTGAAGGGAGGTAATTTAATGAATGAATACTTTTGGACTAAGTTTTAGTTTCATAATATGATCTCATGTGCCATATGTAATATTATGTATTCAAGAATTACTGATCCCCATGATTTCCTTTCTGTATGGGGACAATTGACGACCATTTCTCTATGTTTGATAGTTCCAATTACAGAAAAAAAGAATCTTTATAGTAGTATTATTTCAGATCAGAAGGGTAAGAGTAGCAGAAAATACAGCTTTCCCAGACAATACCATGTGACTTTATTTTAACGGTATTCATCAGTTCAACTTAAAACCCAAAATCCATACTAGTACACTACTACATTTTCCAATTGGAATCTTTTAATATATATTGTATACTCCTTATATATTGCTGTTTCACCCTCCTCCTTACATCGTTATCGAGGCATCGATCTAATCTATACATCAATTCAACTGAATCCATTATTTTGAACTCAAACTAAGTATATAGATGCGAAAAAAAGAGGCTTGGTGTGCGAAGAATCCCACATTCATGCAAGATGCCGGGCAGCCTATGTACCTGATGGATAGCGCCTTTCATTGCTGAAGCTCATAATCTATATTATATATATGTCAAAAATGAAAATTTGAAATGTATACTTATAGTAGTAAAATCGTATTCATTCTGAATTCACTGATTTTAAATCTTGAATTCGTCTGAAAGTACAAATACAAGAGTACTACTACTACGTACTATGATGTGTTCTTTCTCTATAGGATAGCAAAGTAGCTTATGTTGGTCATAACAGGACCAATATATCCAAATCTCACACATAAATAGTAATTTAATTAGGAGATCTTACTTGTGGAAACTCTTGTCAATAATAATATCAATTAATTACAAGAATCTCCATGCTTTTTCCAGCGAACAAGCATACCAATACACCTCTTTACAATATAAAATTTTGACTTCTGTTCCTTAGCCATATTATTGCACTTGCTTCTGAAATTGGCACACTTTTGTGATGCACTTTTTGTAAGTCGAGATTTTGATGATGAAGAAGTAGTACTCTTTTGTGAAGAATTTCTTGAGAGGGATGATTTGTATGGATTCTGAGAAAAACTTCTAGGAAGAGATGAAATATTTGAGTTGGGGCTTTTTGTTGAAAAGCTCCTAAACAAAGATGATGATTTGGAAGATGAATATGAATGACAACATGGATCATCCTTTGATAATTTCCATTTTTCGTCCATGTAGTACGCCATTTTCCTTTTGGTCTCCGACGAACTCCGCACACTTGATTCTCAGTGAACCTGATTTCGATAGTTATATTTTTAGTGTACAACGAGAAGAAAAAAAGGAGTGGGACAAAATTAGATGCCGTTGAAGTATGGAGGAAAAGAGAGGGTGGACAAATGGTTGATAAATACTCTAGTAGACAGAATGATGATGAAGTGTTGGTATCTATTTATAGCAATTTGGACAAAGGAAGAACTTTATAAGTTTTTTTCTTAAGTTTAAGTTTGGTGCATCGTTGGTGTATTTTCTTTTTACATCTATAATGTGATTTTTATCTGTTGTAGCAGGTCATTTATTTTTATATTTTTACCTAAGAAATGGATGACCTGCTACAACAGGTAAAAGTTACTTGATGGTGTAAAAAAAAATACACCAATAAATTCTTTTTTTCTTTTCTTTTCTTTTTTCTAAAAAAGTTGAATACATTTTTGAATTTTGACCAATGTTCTTAATAATATGGTAGCATTGCACGTTAATGCTTACGTATAATGTCAGGTATTTCATCCTAGCTGTACATTTTTATATTCATGTATTGCTGTTGTGGCACAATGTAATTGGTCTTATCTTATATCAGTGTCAGGCCTTCATCTATTTCTGACTTTAGTTTTCGATAGAGGTATCAAATGAGCTGGTTAAGTTATATTTGAATGAATTAAATTTAAGTGTATCAAGTTGTTAATCAATAAATAAATAAAATCGTAACTCGTTTAATATTTTCTTGGATAAAAATAGATGGATGAATTTGAGCGATATTGATGATAATGAATTATAATTCAATATGTTCAACTTAAAATTATATCTGAATAAATTAGACGAGCTATATTTTTATTTATTAAATTTGACAAACTCTAGTTTGTGGTTCTTGAATCTCCTTTTGGAGATCATCATCCTTCATGGAGATGCGATCCTGTATGGTGCTCCATTCGACACTCTTACATCTACCCCATACTGTGTTTGCATTATTTAATTTTTATTTCTTTAAAAGAGGTAAAGCTGATGCGAAATCAGAATATAAAATGTACTATGAGTTTAGGATTCTATTTTTTCAAATTAGTAAATTCTAAATTAATAATTTATACATATTAATGAATTTCTAAAAGGAGAACCTAAAATCAACAATAAAAATATTTTCATGGTCACGAGTTTAAATCGTAGACAACTAATACTAATACTTGTATGAGAATATATAGACTGCATAAATGACACCTGATCTTAAGGTATTGCACTTTTTCAAATCTTGCGTCAAACTGTTTTTTTTCAAAATTAAATAAAAAAATTTAAATCAAAATAATTAAATTTGACCGAACTCGTACCTTGATCTCTGGCTCCACCACGGGGCAGGCAAAGGCACACGCATATCATGAGGAAGTGTTTGATGGTAGATGGGAAATGTGATAAGGGATTTTAATATAGTTTGGTAGTATATATTATCCTACAAAATATAGTAATGGTGTTGAAATTCACAATCCATATCGCAAAAAATGGTCGGTAGGGTTATTAAATAATTGAAGATTTTGCAGTCTTTTTCACTTGTATGATGGACAATTGGTCAATTACTGTGGTGATTTCTGTGTTCTGTGATATGCTATTATTATTTTTCCCTCGTCAGGCTTCCCTGTCACAAACTCCCTGCTAGATTTTAGTATATTATATATTTAAAGTGGAGTATCCAATGTTTAATATAAGTAGTAGTAACATATAGGATTGATTTTTCTTCGAAATTTGGACTAAGATTTTTTTCAAAAAGTCAAGGACCATCTAGTTTGCAGCTCATTTACTGGTGTGAATTTGTGCAGCAGCTACTTATGGATCTTCCAAGTTGAAGAATAAATCAATAAAAGATTTACATGTTAGCTATTTGGGTCATTTGCACTATTTTCCTATAGGTCTAATTTCATTTATGCTTCTCATAACAAATAGATACTTGTGAAACATGAATTTATATTAATTTTCGAATCATAATAGTTACGCATTGGACATGACTTCAGTTTGGTTAAAAGCTTATGCCTCCACTAGACATAAATTCGATGGTTAAAAGATAAAAATTAAAGATCAGCCATCTAAAGGGTAAAAATTGAAGATAAACTCATTCGAAGGCAATATGTATAATTTTTTGCATTTTGTACATATATTTTAACATTGTCATTATATTGTATAGAATTATGCTCTCCCCAAATGTGGTAAAAAAAAAAAGTTGTGTTAGGATTTCCTTTTAATTCGTTTATTTTCAATTTAATTTGTTTGTCCTCCGATAGATCATAATCCTTAAAGAGGATAATTAAATAATTAATCTGGTTTTTTCTATTGATAAATTTATCAGTGGAATCACTGAATTAGGAGGGGGGTGGAAAATGTTGTTGCACATGCGCATGCACGGCGCTAAAATCAAGAACTCGTTAAGTATCAATTTTCAAATTGTACATTAGTTATGTTTAGCCTCCTTGATTAATTTTAAAACTTGATTAGTGTGCCGAAAAACTTGACCATAATAAAATTGTTCCAATTACTAATACAGGGTTTCTTATTTTGGGATAGTTTGTGCGGTAGCGGAGCCAGAAATTTGGTAATAGTGTTCAAATTCTATTCTCAACTATGTTAAGAGTGTACAAAGTTAAATATACACTCATAATAATTAATATTTAACTTCTATTCGCCACATAATTTTCTGATGAAAAATGTGCATCTGACCATCCTTCGCTAAAGATGGCTCCACCCCTGATTAGTGGCGGAGCCACTTTTGCTTCAGGGGATCCTCTGAATCCCGTTCGATGAAAGATTATACTGTTTTTATAACATTTTTACATGGTTAGAGATATTTTTTATGAATATATAGTAAATGTTGAACCCCCTTAACTAGTTTGTATATTTACTTCTGAATTCCTCAACGAAAATTTTGAGAGTGTCACTGCCCCGGTTTTGTATCCACGTCAAACGTATACACTTCTCGTATAATTCAAAGGTACTCATTACTTTCCAGAAGTATATATAAATAAATGATCTAGAAATTTCTAAAGATGCAATTTAAGAACTTCTTTCAACCCAATTATAATTTAAAATGTACATAAATCTTAATTCTTATAAGGTAAAAAGACTGTTTCCCACATTGGCTCAATTTTTTCAACAAAATTAAATGGTAAAGTGAAGAACAAAATGTGATTGGATAGAGTCCCCCCCCCCCCCCCCATATATATGTGCACGACTGGTTCTGATCATCACAGGCAATTATATTGTTGCTGGACTTTGGTAAAAGTACTTTCAGTAACTGTTGCAAAATTTGACTTTGGTTTCCTTCCATCTATAGACTATAGTGGGCGGGGTATGGGCGATCTTCACATCTGTTATAGTATATTTTGATAACTACGTTTCATTTAAAGAATAGCAGTTGTAATCTATGTGAACTACTCAGCTCAGCTTATTTGGTACCCCATGAATTAAATGATACTCTACTACACGTACATGCATTGAATATTTCATACTATATACTAATTAAAGAGTAGTAAGGAATTCAAATTACACTAGCTCATGTTTTGTGCAGAATAAAGAAATAAGAAGAGTGGAAAAAAGACAGGGACAACATGCTGTGCTTGTAACCGTTGTACTCAGATGGATCATTGAGGTGTCAAGTTTAGCTGAGAACAAAGTACTTTCGATATATAAATCATATATACTAGTAGATGAAATTACTTTAATTATAATAAATACTAATAAATATGAACGTATAACTTTGAAAATGTAATGTTAAAAAGATTTTAGAAGTTGAATTTATAAAGCTAAAATCCCATATATGAGATAGGATACCTCCCTCAGTGTGAAATGAAGATGTGAATGAGAACAAGTTGAAATGCATGGCTGCTTCTGAATTTAATTTGTCATTCCCATGAAGGCTTTGACTGTATCTTCGACATGAATCCAATGCTGATTGCTTAATTATTTATAAAGTTTCTACTGCACGTCTTCTCTGTGCAGTAGACTTTCAGATATTGCAGCATTTTTTTTTTAATTTAAAAAAAATTAAGTATCAATTCAGATTTGTGTTGTGTAGAGCCACTTGCAGAAAAACACTTCTTATTAGAAATTTTTTCATTTTTATGTTTGACTATAAAATCTCCGATTTAGGATGGAGAGCTTCATCTATACACCACACGTTTTATTGTATGAACATAATAAATTCAATAGCTTTTTCTTTTTGGGGGGTGGGGGGGGGTATGTGTGTTCCGTGAAAGTTCATATAGAGAGAGTATAGACACAAAGGGAGTAAATAGGTTAAAAGTCATTCAACTATACTAAATTTTTTATCAAACTCACTTATATTTATTTTGTATCAATAAAGTCACGGTTAGAGTTAGAGTGATATATCAACAAAATCATTAGCCAAATAAAACTAAATAAATAATTATGTAATAATTGATAAATGTCTTGATTGTATAGATACTTTTTTTCTAAAAAGCTACTACTTGATATTATAAACAGTACAAGTAATGAATATCATTCATTTTCAGGATAGGAATATTTTGTGTACATTGATAAGTTACTCACACTATATATTCATTTTCATTGATACATCATTAATCAATTTAAGTGATATGAATATTTTTATTAGCTTCATTTTAGCATGGGGAATCAAGTGACGCAAAATGAGAGTGGTCAAAGACAGAAAAAAGTTGGGTCAAACTTCCAAAATCTAAACTGATCAATGTTTTTCAGAATCGTCACATGGTGTGTACGAAAGGTAATTAAACAATGCAATGCATCTTCCAAACATTACTATTTCTCTCCTTCTAACCTAGCTTTAATGGATTTTTTTTCAAAGTTATTAGTATAAAATATAAATTTGTGAGAGGGCATGTGATTTCTGGAATAATTGTGTCTGAAGGGCCATATGACTTCATTGAAAGAGAACTTGATAATGCAATTTTTTAAATCAAAAATATATAAATAATATTACCATAGGTTATTTCTGGAATATTTTTAGGAAAAAAAAAAAATCACAATTCGATATGAAATTTGACGTGTTATCACTTCCACACAGTACGAAAGAAATAGGCTGAATACATTATAATTTCTTAAAATTTATTAGATTATTTAAATTCAAACTATGATTGTTATAATTGAACACATTAACATATGATAAATATTGTCAGTAGATACTTACATTTTAAATTCTAAATTTTTTTTTGCTCATATTTTCGGATGCTCATTTCATAATTATAGAAAATTTAATTCGTCATATACATGTGAGCATCAATTAGAACATGCCCGGACTCAAAACTCAACGAAGGCCGAACACAAATTCTTGATGTTAGCATTGGCCCACTACTAGAAAATAGTAAATTTCCGACGGCTAGTTTAGTCGGAAAGTGATCGGAAAATAAGGTATTTTTGACTATTTTTCGACTACTCGATGGTAGTCGGAATATCGCTTGTCGGAAAATATTTTCCGACTGAAGCGATCGGAAATTTCCGACTACTATAGTCGAAAATGTAGTCGGATATTTAATAAATATTTATTTAATAATTATAACTATTCTGATTACCGTAGTCGGAAATTTAATAAAAAATTATTTAATAATCTTAAATATTCCGACTACTATAGTCGGAAAATTAATAAAGAATTATTTAATAATTTTAATGATTCCGACTACTGTAGTCGGAAAATTAATAAATAAATATTTAACAATTATAATTATTCCGACTACTGTGGTCGGAAATTTAATAAATAATTATTTAATAATTTAATTATTCCGACTACTGTAGTCAGAAATTTAATAAATAATTATTTAATAATGTAATTATTCCGACTACTGTAGTCAGAAATTTAATATATAAGTATTTAATAATTATAATTATTTTGACCAATGTAGTCAGAAATTTTATAAATAATTATTTAATAATTTTAATTATGCCGACTACTTTAGTCGAAAAATTATTAAATAACTATTAATTAAATAATTATTGTGTTGCATTAGCTTACACTGCTTTCAGATCATAAACAACATAACTAATGTATTTTTCACAATTGGTCAAACACGACAAAAATTTATAAATACAACCACTTTAAAACATTCAAAACAAATATCAAATTAAATAGTTTAAACATCTAAATGTCACAACAAAAAATAAGAACAATAACTACAATCTAATTATCATCAGTAGGGGTGTACATAGGTCGGGTTGGTTCGGTTTTTATTTTAAAAAAAAAAAAATCAATTATGTCGGTTTATTAAAACTATAAATCAAACCAACATAAAATTAGTTTTTTCGGTTTAGGTTTTAGTTGGTTTTTTTCGATTTTTTTGGTTTTTTTTTTTATAATCTTTAGTTTTTACAATTATATTGTGATCGAAGACTAGATCAAATGTGTTTTTACTCATGTGCTAATGAAAAACCATAATTATGAAAAAGTGAGGAGCGAAAAACTCTATTGAAACTAAAAAGTGAGATGAAGAGTGAAAAGTTTAGGTTTTATGTTTATATTGAATTTTCGATAATTTAATTAGCAATTAATGGACAAATATTACAACTTAAAGGCCTAAATTTTTTTCAATATATATCTACATCTACTTTCAAATTATTGAAAATTACTAAAACTAGTTGAAAAAGTATTCAAAAGTAGATTATAATTAATATTTTATGTATAAAAAAGTTAGAATATTATATATATATATATATATATTTATATTATGTCGGTTTGATTCGGGTTCGGTTTGACTTTTTTTTGTTAACACCAAACCAAACCAAGAATGGTCGGTTTTTTTTTCCTAACGCCAAACCAATCAAACCAAACCATAAGTCGGTTTTTTTATCGATTTGGTTTGGTTCGTCGGTTCGGTTTGACTTGACGGTTTGGTCTGTACACCCCTAATCATCAAATTCATTATCTTCCTCGTCCTGAAATACTTGCGGCATGTGCTTCTTAACCAACTCCTTCAATTTATCAAATTTATCAAACTTAGCATCGTTAGCTGCACATTTCTGCGTCAATTCCACAATTTGCTTTTTCATCGCTTTCATTTCTTCCATAGTTTGTAAAGTAGAAGAGGAACTAGGAAACAACGAAGGACTACTCGAGGATTCGACAACCCCTGTCCCATAGGTTCTACCTTTCTTTGGACCACCTACCACAGTTGCCCACATATTATTCAGCTCTTCAGGTGATGGTTGGACCATGGTACCATCCTCTGAAGTAGGTTGGGTTTGACGCCACTCTTCTATGCTTTTTTGAAATTCTTCCTGAAAAAAAAATTATTTGTCAGTATGTAAACAAACAAAGTTGAGTAATAATAAAACAATGTATGTAAAAGTTATTATCTTACATATGCAATTTTGGCACGCGGTTCGACCCAATCTCCTCTTGTACCATCCTTATTTTTCTTCCTATGCTTTTCTTACTATGCGTATCTTCGTAGACACCAATAAAAGGGCGTTGTTTTCCCCCATTTTCATATTCTTGTAAAATTTTAGAAAAAAGAGATAATGCAAGTACGAAGACAAGTTCGGGCAGCATAGACCAAAACATGTTAAGACTAATTGTGCTAAATGATGTCATGCTACAATATATTTCCACTTTGCAGGAGAATGTAAAATCATTGAGAGCCGTTTGTGGACTGGATTTGGATGCTATTAGTACAAAAAAAGATACTAGAACAGAAAGAAGGGATGCAACTTTAAATGCATGTAAAGTTTTCACATCAGGAGGGGAGTGGTCATTTGCTCAAGGTGCATTGCTGATCCTCACAGTTGGCGATTGTTTAATCAACAGATGTTCAGTCTTTGACAGTTTCTCGTACTCAACCTAGCAAGAGGTAGTAGTCACCTATTTATACACTCTTCTGAGAATTTTTCTGGTAGACTGAATGGACAAAAGAAGAGGTGGAAGATCTTTCCAGGATGCATATGGTGGACTATTTCAAGGAAGAAACAGTAGGTGTTTTCAATGGCATAGCAATTCCTTTCAAAAGATTAAGATGAAATGTTTTTTCGTTTCACTTTTACTATAAGAAAAATTTTGTACAGGAAATTGCTTCATCGATAGATATCATAGAATACCTGTAGTACGTGGTAGAAGATAGTCTGGTTTTCTTTTACTTGGATAAGTAGGGGTTATCGCAGTCTGAGTACAACTCCTTTTTACATATTCTTTAATATTTTCTTTGCTGTCTTATTTTCTTCTTCTTGCGTTGCAAATACCTGGCACATCTTCTAGGTATCAATCATTCGAGTCTTACTTTCAATCCTCACAGATTAAGATACAACCTACCTTGATGCATATATAACAGCTTATTTCTAGCATAAAACTTTATACAATCATTCCATGAATGGCATCACTAAGACACACTGTAACCTTCAAACTGAAAGATATTGGCATTAGAAAGCTCTTGTAACAGAAGCACCTTTTGCTACTAACATGAAAACACAGATTGCCTTTGTAGGTACATGTCGTGTTGTAGCATGTTCCTGAGATATTTTGGGGACCCTATAAACAATCCTCAACTAGAAATCTCAAGGAGAAGTGCGGGTTTCAGAAAGAGTAGCTGATAGAATGACTTTTCAGCTTTACACCTAGAAATATCCTAACCAGTATTGAGTATAAGCCTCTCTCTCTCACAGTTTCTCGGTCAGGTATTGATCAAAACAAGCCAGATGTAGTCAATGGCGATGGAACTGGGCAATTATCTGTGGCTCGAAAAGCTAACCAGTAACAAATCACATGTACCACACTGATCATTGTCCAAACCAATCACCATCTTTCACATGCATATCTTGAGGCAAAGTACTATATTTCCTATGTTCTGTCTGCAATTCTTTTGAACGAAGTATCAAGAGCAACTTTTCTACACCGCTCTGTTTAGGGGTTGCACGATTCATAAAGTCACTTCAACCGGGACAATTTACCACTGCCTTACAACTAGAAGGAGAATTACAGCTACAAATAAAGGTTCTAGATATAAACACATGTTAATGAAGCTCATTGCTTCAACTGCTCTCGGATTCCTTTAAAAGCTAGCTCTTAGAAACATTAAAACAAACAGCTTAAAGCTAATACATGAACATAAGCTATCTAAATTGTTTTCCCTAGCACAAAAGTCAATTCATTTCTCTCAAAGTCACAACTGATGGAAGACCACAAAACACTACGCTAGTGTTTGGCCATTATTTCTATGTGCACATTGTTTAAGACGCGAATGACCAGGTTTGATCAGAGATAAGGAAAGAAAGTACTTAGAAGGTTCTGCAATATTTGAGTTCGCAGAATATACTTCCAAAATAATTGTTAAAAGGTATAAGAAAAGGTTAATTTAACATCATAATTAGGAAGACCTGAACAAGGAAAGAAGTAGCCGGACTTAAACAAGAGCAACAGGATATCAACAATGCTAGTGAATCAAAATAGGCCACACACGGCTTCACTAGACTTCAATATGAACAACAACAAGAGCAACAAGATGTCAACAATGCTAGTGAACCGAAATAGGCCACACACGGCTTCACTAGACTTCAATATGAACAACAACAAGAGCAACAAGATGTCAACAGTGCTAGTGAATCGAAATAGGCCACACACGGCTTCACTAGACTTCAAGATGAACAACAACAAGGAGATAACAACAATAATGAATCGAAAGAGCCCCACGCGGCTTCACTATGTCACGGTAAAGAACAGTGAACTAAACCGAACAAATCAGAAATTTAAGCTATTATTACCAGTTTCCATTGGTTTGTAGCGAAACTCATTGAACCTCCAGTGTGCAACGAGCCACCCGTTTGAGATGCTCTATTTGCCTTTGCCCGCTCCCTCCTTTTCCTATATACAAGAGTCTCCCATTTTTGCAAGAATTGATCCCACACATTAGCAGTCAGCCATCCAGGTTTTTCAAAGTGCCTCCAGGCCTCATACAAGTGTTCTTTGATACGTTGAGCTTCTTTCAACTTGAAAATGCGTTGTATTTCATTATCATGACAAGAATTCCATGCACACTTTATCTGCAAAATAGTTTAATATAAAACAATGATATGAGTTGACGGATATAAAGGTAAATTCATCATTGATAGCATACTGAAATGGTAAATTCTTTGATTTTGATTATACCACAAACTGATTCCACATAAGCACTCTGATGTCGAGTCGAATTTCGTTCCAACTACCCCACGGCTCCGTGTAAAATGGTTTAATTGCTTTTATAACCATATGTCCGCCGGCATAAGCGGGAATGAACCTGCAATAAAATTACATTCAATTATGTTAGTTTTCGAAGATTTTAAAAATTATGAAAAAACATAAGATTTACTTACCCATTATCATCAGGGGCGATAATTAGCCTCCCATTGCCATCATATTCTACTACCTCTTTAAATTTAGGAATCTGGGAAACAACTGCTGTAGCATTAGACACTGCAGCACTATCAATGGAGGGCGATGTTGATGTGTTGGGACCTCCAATTGTCAATTCAGAAAGGCTAGGTGTGGATGATGTTGAAGGTACAGATGAAGAGCTACTATGCAGAATATTATGGAGAGAAGAGGGCTAGAAATGGTTGGGCAGTGGGGGCATGAAAAATGCATTTGGTAGTGAAATAGTTGCCCTTGGAGGAGGGACAATATTTGTAGTAGTTGGTTGAAGAGTTGTGGTAACAGGTGGTGGTGGTGGTGCTGTATATTGACCTTCGAAAAGATTATCAAGTCTTTTCTTACGTCGTCCATTACCATGACTTTTTGATGCCATTGATTTTCTTTATTAACCACCTGGATAAAATAACACAAAATAAATACATAAACAATTACACCTTATTCACCATTATTACTAAGGGAAAAAATGTCTAAAAGAAGGTTAGAAAACAACAAATCCACAGTATTATTATACTAGACAGAAAAACTTCCAAGAGGTCTACATGTGGATCTAATATTATACAAACAAGTAATAATGGAGTGAAATTATTTTGTTCAATGTAACACTTGTTTTCAAACCAAGACCTCACAAGAGAAGTGAATGTATAATTTGAATGAAAAAACAACAATCATAAAAATAACTGCTTAGCTCAAGCATGGGATGTTGAACACTATTGAAAACAAACCTCAATACTACTAATATTAGACCTTGTTACAACAGTTAATAATAAAAAGCAATTGCTAAAATACAATTCAAGACCTTGTTACAACACATTACTAATAATAATAACAATTCAATCCCCGTCGCTTGTTTCATAGTCATTCATCAATTCTTCCTCATCACTTGTTTCATATTCATTCATCGATTCTTCCTCATCACTTGTTTCATTTTCATCAAGTAACTCTTTCTTACTTATTTCATTTTCATCAATTGGATCTTCCTCGTCATTTGCCCCGGATGTTCCTTCTCCATAATCATGAATATTCAATCTAAGTTCAGAAGGATCAAATTCTTCATACAAGTGTTCGTTATGCTGCAACTCACCTGCTAATTCATCATCCACCCTTTGTTCAACACTTTAAATGTCATTCTGATACGCTACATCCAATGCATCCTCTACTACAACTCTACCTACGGGCTTTGTTTTTATAACTAACCGCCATGCAGATTTATTCTTACATAAAGGATAAGGAGCGTAATACACTTGTTTAACATTTTGTGCAATGACAAATGGATCATAGAGTCCATACTTCCTTGTATGCTTAATTTCAACTATTTTGTACTGAGGGTGCACCTTTGTACCTAACTTAGGAGTAGGATCATACCACTTATATCGAAAGAGAATCAAGTTTTTCTTTGGCCAACCAACATGATAATCAAGTTCTAAAATCTCGTGAAGCAAACCATAATTATCAACACCGCCATCACCTTTCACCCAAACCCCACTATTGTTGGTTTTCTTTCCCTTAGAAAACTCTTCTGTATGAAATCTGCACCCATTGACAGAGTACTTAGAAAAAATTCTGACATTAGCAATAGGTCCACAAGCTATATCACGTAAAAATTGTCCATTTGGGTCATAATTAAGTGGATTATGAACCTATAAAAAGTTTTAAAAAAGTTAGAATTTAAATACACATGACATTGAACAAAAGTGTAAATTGTGTTAACTATTTAAGTTACATTACATATTCTCTAAATCACACTGAAAACATAGGATAAACAGCAGCATCCCCATCTAAAGCCACGAAGTAGCTGCCCGACAAAGTTACGACTTTCATTAGTTAAGTCTTAGATAGACCTTGAATGATTGTCCTTAATATAAATATACTCACTTATAAAAAGGAAGGACCTCAGAAAAATTTAATAATACATGTGTTGTAGCTGACTTAAGCTCCACCTCATTCAAATATCAAACTGGACCACCTTTCGGACTTTCTTTACCTGGTTGATTGAATATTGAAAATGGTGGTGCCGAAGGATCTGTATTGTCTCCATCATCATACCTATTAGGTCGGTTTCTCAGACATGGTACATCATGTTCAAAATAATATGAACAAAAATAAGAGGTCTCTTTAGCCAAATATACCTCACATATTGATTCCTCAATTTGGGATCTATTTTTTTATGGTCCGTTTACATTTGTCAATAGTCCTGCAAAGTATGATCTTTTAGAAGAAATAATGTTCAATTAAAACACATGAAGGTAAATGTTAAAAGTCAATACCTCTCAAAGGGATACATCCATTGACACTGAACAGGACCTCCAAGTCGTGCCTCTCGCACAAGGTGAATTGGAAGATGCTCCATAACATAAAAAAAAAACAGGAGGAAAATTTTTGGCCAACTTGTTTAAGGTTAAGCGAATGTTGATATCCATCAAAGATAGGTTCTCCTCCCTTAATGTGTTAGAACATAAATCTTTGAAAAATAAGGTTATCTCTGTTATGGGCTTCTAAATTCTATCAAGCAATGCACAAAATGCAATAGGCATCAATGACTCCATGAAAATATGACAGTCATGGCTCTTCATAGAGGTCAACTTTCCTTCCTTCATGTCAACACGCCTAGACAAATTTGACGCATATCCATCTGGCATTCTCAAATTGTTAACCCAATCACAAATCACTCTTTTATCCTCCAAAGTAAATGTGTAACTGGCCTTTGGCTTCTAAATCTTATTGTTTAAGTATGTCAGGTACATCTCACTACGCCGACAATACTCCTTTAAGTCCATCCTGGCCTTCAAGTTATCTTTTGTTTTGTTACTTACATCCATCACAGTATTAAACAAGTTGTCAAAGAAGTTTTTTTCAATATGCATGGGATCCAGATTATGAGGTAGAAGATTATCCTTCCAGTAATCTAACTCCCAAAATATGCTTCGTTTAGTCCAGTTATGTGTTACACCATAACCAGGTATCCTGTATGGTGGAGACTCTGTTACCTTAGGCAGATTCCTTACTCTATCTCAAATTTCTTCTCGCGACAAAATTGGCGGTGACTCCTTAAAATCAGTCTTATTCTTCATAAAATCACTATTATTTCTCCTAAACTCATGTTGCATTGGCAAAAATCGACGGTGATAGTCAAACCATGAGTTTTTACCCCCCATATTTCAAAGTGAATACTTTTGTGTCTTCCATACAACAAGGGCAAGCTAACTTGCTCGCAGTCGACCACCCAGACATCATTCCATAAGCAGGAAAGTTATTTATAGTCCACATCAAAGTAGCACGCAATCTAAAGTTTTATTTCATTGATACATCATATGCTTCCACACCTTCATGCCACAATAAGTTCAACTCATCAATCAGTGGCTGCAAATACACATCAATCAAAACTTTTGGATTGCGAGGACCTGGAATTATGCAAGTTAGAAATATATACCGACTCATCATACACAATTCGGGCGGGAGATAATAAAGAGTCACAAACACCGGCCAACATGAATATGGTGTAACTGAGACAGAAAATGAAGAAAAACCAACAGTAGATAATCCCAACCTAATGTTTCTTGGTTCACTAGCAAAATCCGAATACACACTATCAAAATGCTTCCATGCTTCTCCATCTGAGGGATGACATAAAACACCAAGTGGTCTTTTATTTTCATAGTGTCATCTCATATGAGGGGCAGAGAGCATTGATGCATACAACCTCTTTAACCGTGGTATAAGGGGTAAGTAATGCATCGACTTCATAGGAACCTTCTTCCCTTTGGCATGTCTGACTTCCTTATAATGAGGCTGATTACAAAATTTGCAATAGTCTAAATTTGCATCTTCCTTATAGAACAACATGAAACCTTTCTCGCAACAGTGAATCCTCTCTGATGAAAGTCCTAACTTAGAAACCAACCTTTTTATTGTGTAAAAATCTTTTGGTAAGTTAAGTTTATTTGGGTTAAGTTCGTTCATAAGTCCAATGATAGAGTTCATGCCCTCTTGAGAAATAGAATAATCTGACTTAATACTCAGTAACCGAACGAAAATAGATAACTTAGAATGCACTGATCCTTCATACAATGGGTGACTAGCTTTCTTTAACTGTTCATAAAAGTTCTTATCCTCATCATTTGGTTCATTTTGAGCCCCTGAGTGTGTCCCAAAAACATCCCTGACCATCTCACTGTATCGTGAACTTTCAACATTATTCTCTCTTATTGGACTTTCAACATAATTCTGAAAAGTAAAATTATTAGCAGCACTACTCTCTCCATGAGTTGTCCACAAAATATAATTCAACATAAAACCCTTCCTATAAAGATGTAATGTAACAACTTCTGGACTCAATAACTTGCAACACTTGCACTTCCAACAAGGACACCTAATTGTCCCTTCAATAAGAAAATCATTAAGTGTCATTGTTTTAGCAATAAATTCAGCTACCCTAGCTTTATATTCCTCTCTCAATCCCTCAGGGTTAGGATAAAGTCTATTATACATCCATGTACAATCTTCATTTTCCATCTACATAAGAATGACAACAATAATAATAGAAAAGATAAACAAAAACAAGAGAAACAAAATAATAACAGGATTGTTTAGAGATGCTACTACGCAGTGGACGCAAGCAGAAAACTAAGATATTCAATACAACATAGTAAAGAAGCCAGCAACAATAGAATATTTTAATTAAAAGAAGAATTTTTTTATCAGTGAAAGGTATCCAATCCATGTGATAGCTATTTACTTGTTTAATATCTTGGAATTTTTTTATCAGCAACAACAGTTATTTACTTGTTTTAAAAGTAGTAAATTTGTAGAGAATCCAATAAAGGAGCGACATTGAAATTGAAGAGTCCGTGCAACTTAAAAATGGATAACAAATTTCATGAGTAATTCTATGATGTTTTTATATCATATTTGGTTGGAATAAAATCGTGGAGTAACTTATATCGAGATTGTAGTGTTATTTCTATCCAATATTGAAGATGAATTAACAAATAAGTTGATATCAGTATTTACTTCTAAAGAGATCGTTTAGTTGGGAACAAGTTATACCAAAATTAATTATTGTAAGATTAGCAATTCCAGTTATCCCATGACATCTACCATCTCTATTCATCTTCACAAAAAAAGTAAGAAAAAAAAAGAATGGGACATGGACCTTATCTCCAAAACATAAACAACATTCAAAATGGATAATTTAATTCTATACATGATCATTTCCATATCTACCAATTATATAATTAACTCACAACAAAGAAAATGTTGATTTTGCTATATGCCTATATCTTCTCATTTAGTTGACATGGTCCTTTCACATTTTCTATCAATGCTGGAAAAAATAGTTGAGGACACTAGTTTAGCTAAGAAATCAGCTACTCATTAGCTTCCCTAAAATAATTAATGTGATATAATAACCTCAACATTCTTTACAATCTCTGAGTTACTACCTCCCCCTACTTGAGGTTGCTATGTCCCCATCTTTAGGCATATTAGCAATAATTAGAGAGTGCAGTTCAGGATTGAACCTGTTGAACAATGAGTATTTCGTAATTGAAAAAGGTTACAATTTTAACCTTCTAATCTCCTTTTGTAGGAGTTAGGACATGATTTAATTGAGATTTTAAAAAAAATTATTTAAAATTAAAGTTGGAAAGCACTAGCAGGAAGTTGAAGTTGATATTGCCTTTTAAAAAGATATTTTCCTAAGATGGACATGAAAGAAAAATTTAAGTTTTGTAGGTGTAAAAATTATTTCAATATTTGTATTTTCAAACTTAAAAGTTTATATTTTAATGAACTGTTGTAGTGACAATTATATGAGTTCATTGGTCAAAATTAGATTTGTCAATTGAAATACTCCAACCAAGTATTCTAATTAAATTCATTACTATAGTTCCAATCCTCTTCCTCTACAACAAGAGGCCTTCTTATAAAAACAAATTAATTACTTAATTACAATCTAAAGTAATATGGAAACAGATTTAAGAAAATGTACACAGAACAGATTTATAAAAAAGCTCTACTCACATCTCGAATGTTTGATTTCAACAAAAATAAATTATTAAGAGATAATAAGGTAACCAAATGCAGCACATCAACGTTGATTAGCTATATGTCCAAACTCCAGAACACTATAATTTCCCCCGATAAATCATAGTGGAGGTAGACATTTATATAACTTTGAACATGAAAGTTAAATTACATATTTGATTAGCCCTGTTTCAAAACATGGGTTTCATAACTTTCTAGTTTTTTCCTATTGAGAGAAACTATTTCAATAAAACAATAAGAAATTGTAACTTTCCAAACACCATTATTTTCCAAGTATGATAGTACATAATGAAATAAGAAATTTGAAATAACATAAGGAAAATCATCCCCTAAGACTAGAGCATATGCATTACTGCGAAACCAAAGAAAAAACACCACAGAGAAAAAGTAATCTAAGAAACACATAAAGCAATACTACTCCAGAGAACAATAAATGCAAGAAAAACACTTGCAATAAAGAACAAGATCCAACCTCAAAGAGAAAAAAGACCGACGAATACTCCAGCAACGATGGACTTCGACCAAGAGACGTTCGGAGAGAACTTGCACAGTAGTTCGATAAAGAGTACTAAATTAGGGCAAATCAGGACTGATGGAAAAAATAGAGAGTTTTTTAACTTTAGATCAATTTTTAATTCAGAATATAAGGTTTCGTTTGATGCTTTAGAAGTTTTACATAGAATTCGCTCAAAAACTTGAGAGAGAGAAGAGAAAAGCAGCGTGAGAGAAGAAGTAAGAGAGAGAGACAGAATTGGAAAAGTTGTGCATTTAGGGTATATTAAAAGTAAATTTTCAACTACTTCGATCGGAAATAAATTTAATATGTTTAATTATTTAAAGTTTCCGACTACTTCAGTCGGTTAAGTATTTAATATAATATATTATGTATTGAAATTAATTATTTATAAGTTTTCCGACTACAGTCGTCGAAAATAATTTTAATTTATTTAATTATTTAATGTTTCTGACTACATCGATCGGTTATATGTATTTGATATTTGATACTTACAATTTAATTATATATTTAAATTAATTAATACAACTTAATTAAATATTTAAATTAATTAATACAAAGTGAAAGACTACCGTGTAACTTATATTTTACATATAATTATTTATTTAATAATCCAATATAATGTTCCGACGACTACAGTCAGTACAAATTAAATATATTTAATTATTTAATTAATTATATTTTCGACTACAAAAGTCGAAAATACATATTTAATTATTTAAAGTTTTCGACTATTTCGGTCGGTTAAGTATTTAATATAATAAATTATGTATTGAAATTAATTATTTATAATATTTCCGACCACAGTACAACAACAACAACAACAAACCCAGTGTATTCCCACCTAGTGGGGTCTTGGGGGGGTAAGATGTACGCAGTCCATACCTCTACCTCTAAAGAAGTAGAAAGGTTGTTTCCGATAGACCCCCGGCTCAAGACACGAGATACCACACAAATGCATAGTAAAACACAGAACAAGATTTCATAACATAAATACGGCACCCACAAGTAATAAAAAACAGAGAAAAGCACACAGATTCGTAATGCAACATGGAACAAGGTAACATAACAAGAATAATGCCCCCACTAAGTAATTCCCTACACTAGCGACCCAAACTGGCCCTAGCCTTCTGCCCTAATTCGCGTCCTCCAGATCTTCCTATCTAGGGTCATGTCCTCGGTGAGCTGTAACTGCTCCATGTCCCGCCTAATCACCTCACCCCAGTACTTCTTCGGCCTACCCCTACCTCGTCTAAAACCATCCAACGCTAGCCTCTCACACCTATGAACCGGGGCATCCATGCCCCTCCTCATCACGTGTCCGAACCATCCCAATCGGACTTCCCGCATCTTATACTCCACTGGAGTCACACCAACCTTCTCCCTAATAGTCTCATTCCGAACTCTATCCCCTCTAGTCAGCCCACACATCCAACGCAACATCCGCATTTCTGCCACCTTCATTTTTTGGATGTGGGAGTTCTTAACTGGCCAACACTCCGCTCCATACAACATGGCCGGACGGACTGCCACCCTGTAGAATTTGCCTTTAAGCTTGGGCGGCACCTTCTTATCACACAACACCCCCGATGCGAGCTTCAACTTCGTCCACCCCGCCCCAATACGGTGCGAGACATCCTCGTCAATCTCACCGTTACCCTGGATCACGGACCCGAGATACTTGAAACTATCCCTCTTACATACCTCCTGTGATTCCAACTTCACTACCACCTCATTCTCCAGCCTCACGTCATTAAACTTGCATTCCAAATACTCTGTCTTGCTTCTGCTCAACCTGAACCCTTTAGACTCAAGAGTTTGTCTCCACACCTCTAATTTGTCATTCACACCCCCTCCCGTCTCATCAATCAAAACTACATCATCTGCAAAAAGCATACACCAAGGCACCTCCCCTTGAATACGCCGCGTCAACACATCCATCACCAAAGCAAACAAAAAGGGACTAAGAGTAGATCCCTGATGCAATCCTGTCAAGACAGTGAAATGCTCTGAGTCTCCTCCCGCCGTCCTCACCTGAGTTTTCGTTCCATCATACATGTCCTTAATTGCTCTGATATATGCCAGTGGGACTCCACTCACCTCCAAGCATCTCCAAAGCACCTCTCTGGGAACTTTGTCGTATGCCTTCTCCAGGTCGATAAACACCATGTGCAGGTCCTTCTTCCTTTCCCTATACTGTTCCACCAGCCTCCGTACCAGGTGAATCGCCTCCGTCGTCGAGCGGCCAGGCATAAATCCAAACTGGTTTTCCGAAATAGACACAATCTGTCTCAGCCTCACCTCGACCACTCTCTCCCAAATCTTCATAGAGTGACTCAATAACTTAATCCCCTTATAGTTATTGCAACTCTGGATGTCACCCTTATTCTTATAGAGAGGGATCATTGTACTCCACCTCCAAGCGTCGAGCATTTTTGCCGTCTTGAAAATTTCGTTAAACAATCCAGTCAACCACCTTACAGCAGCCTCTCCAGCGAACTTCCAAAACTCCACCGGTATCTCATCCGGCCCCGTCGCCCTACCCCTTCGCATCCTGCGAACAGCCTCTCTAACCTTTTCTACCTTAAAACGTCTACAATAACTAAAGTCTCGACACTCCTCAGAGTGCTCCAGCTCCCCTAACACAATAGCTCTATCCCCTTCGTCATTCAAGAGTCTATGGAAGTACGACTGCCATCTATTCTTAATGTGGCCGTCCTCCACCAACACTGTACCATCCTCCCCCTTAATGCACCTCACCTGGTCGAGGTCACGACCCTTCCTCTCCCTAGCCTTAGCGAGTCTAAACAACTTTTTCTCCCCTCCTTTCCCCTGTAATCCTGCATACAAGCTCTCAAAAGCGGTCGTCTTAGCCGCCGTAACTGCTAACTTAGCCTCCTTCCTAGATAGCTTGTACTCTTTCCTGTTTACCCACTTCTCTTCTTCATCCTTACTCTCAACCAACTTAGCATACGCCCCTTTCTTGGTCCCCACTTTCTTCTTAACCTCTTCATTCCACCACCAATCCCCCCGATGATGCCCGGCCCGGCCCCTAGAAACACCCAACACCTCACTTGCATTCTCCCTGATGCACCTAGCCGCCCTATCCCACATACTATCCACGTCCCCCTACACTCCCACACCCCCATTCCAGCCAACTTCTCCCCTATCTCCCACACATTCACTGGCGTTAGGTCGCCCCACTTAATTCTAGGTCTACACTCCTCACCCCTCCTCTTTCTATTTTTCTTTATACCCAAAACCATAACCAAGAGCCTATGCTGGGTCGAAAGATTCTTACTCGGGATGACCTTACAGTCCTTACACAACACCCTATCCCCTTTCCTAAGCAACAAAAAGTCAATCTGGGTCTTGGCTATCGCGCTTCGAAAGGTGATCAGGTGATCGTCCTTCTTCGGGAAGCCCGAGTTCACCACCACCAGCCCAAAGGACCTCGCAAAATCCAATAGAGTAGCCTCCTCTTCATTTCTTTCCCCAAAACCAAAACCACCATGCACATCACCAAAGCTTCCCGGTAGCGCCCCGATGTGCCCGTTGAAATCTCCTGCTACAACAATCTTCTCCGAGCTAGGCACGCCTCTCACCACCTCATCCAAAGCCTCCCAAAACCGCATCTTCTCCTCCCCCTCCGAGCCCACTTGCGGCGCATAAGCACTACACACGTTCAGGGTAAATCCCCGAATGACCAACTTAATAGTCATCAACCTATCG
Organism: Capsicum pubescens; assembly: GCA_030864215.1. Classification (NCBI taxonomy): domain Eukaryota; kingdom Viridiplantae; phylum Streptophyta; class Magnoliopsida; order Solanales; family Solanaceae; genus Capsicum; species Capsicum pubescens. The sequence goes on from CM061543.1 coordinate 7,221,594, forward strand.
TTGATCCTCTTCACCTCTACTACCTGATATCTAAGCTCTTCATCTACTAAGATGCCGACTCCATTCCTACGCCTCTCGCTCCCAGAGTACCACAGCTTGTAACCATCCACATCCCTAGCCTTAGACCCTACCCACTTGGTCTCTTGAACACACGCAATATTAATCCTCCTCTTTCTAAGAATCTTCACAAGCTCTATGGACTTACCCTGAAGGGTCCCTATATTTCAAGACTCAACCCTCAGCCTACCATCACTATCCACACATCTTCCTCTACCACCCCTGAGGCCAAACCTTGGCCTCCCTCCCACTCCCGCCCTTTCCTCATCCCCCGCCCCCACAACAGCCCCATGCCCCAACCCCCTCGGACATGACCCTATCCAACCATCGCCGCCCACAGCCACTACTACAAGAAAATATAAGAAAATATAAACAATGGTAATAGCAAAGCAGCAACAAGAAATACAAGGCTCACACAAATTCGAAGAAATAATCAAGAAACAAAACTAAACTCAAATAGAGAGCAAACACCACTGGACTCAACACCCAAAGCCCCAAAAACAGGGCCCCAAGCCGATAACCGAATAAATAGCAGTGCAAGAAACGACAACAGACAATATCAACAAATCAACGCAAGTCAAGATATAGGAGATAATACTAGCATAATACGAAGAATGAAATAACAAAGGTTAGAAGTCACCGGGTTACGCTTGTAGACCAAGCCGAAAACCAAAACCCAACTTAGATCGGGCTCCGGGGAGTTCCGGTGACGGAGAGACGGCGCTGCTGGAGGCAGAAATTAGAGGGAGCGGCGGCTACTGAAGACCGAGGGGGCTGGTCGTCGTTTGGGGGAGAGGACGAACAGAGGGAGCCAGCGGCGGCGCTGGGCTGGTTCGTCGCGGTTGGAGATGGAGATGGATGGCAGCGATGGGGTCACCTGGTTGACGTTGGTTGTTCGCCGGAGGTGCTGAGACGGAGGGGTCTCCGGTCGCTTGGGTCTGACCGGAACCGGCTGGCGGAGCGGTTGGGTAGGATCTCGCCGGAGCCGGAGCCGGAGTTGGGGTTTACGGCGGAGGTGGACGGCTGTTTCAGTGGCGGAGGTGGCGGCGTTGTTTCGCCGATGGCGGCGCCGGGCGGGTCCCGTTGGGGTATGAACGGAAGGGGGGGAAACTGTTCGGAGCCGGAGGTCGGCGAAGGGGGCGGCGGGGAGCGGCGACGAGGGCCGGAGGTCGGCGACGGGGGCCGGGGATCGGGGATGGTTTGGTTTAGAGAGAAGGTAGAGAGAGAGAGAGAGAGAGCTAATCTCAAGAAAATTCTGATCACAGTAGTGAGAAATTATTTTATTTTATTTAATTATTTAATGTTTCTGACTACACGATCGGTTTATATATTTGATATTTGATACTTACAATTTAATTATATATTTAAATTAATTAATACAACATAATTAATACAATGTGAAAGACTACCGTGTAACTTATATTTTACATATAATTATTTATTTAATAATTCAATATAATCTTCCGACCACTACAGTCAGTACAAATTAAATATATTAAATTATTTAATTATTTAATTAATTATATTTCCGACTACAGTAGTCGGAATTACATATTAATTATTTATTTAAATAATTATTTAATTTTTGTGTAAGGGTACGATTATATATTTACTAATATATTTAATTAATTATTTTCATTTTAGACTACAACAGTCAGAAATATATATTTAATAATTTATTTTACTTATTTTTAAAATTTCGCATAAGGAACTGCTTATACATTTAGTAATATATTTATTTAATTAGTTATATTTACGATTACGGTGGTCGGATATATACTTAATTACTTTTAATTTTATTTAGTTATTAGTATTTTCGACTACAACAGTCGTAAATATAAATTTAATAATTTATTTAAATAATTATTTAATTTTCATATAAGGGACTGATTAGATATTTAGAATTATATTTATTTAATATTTTCGACTACAGTAGTCAGATGTATATTAAATTAATTATTAATTTTATTTATTTATTACATTTTTCGACTACTGTAGTCGAAATTTATATTTCTCGAAATTTGCCGTCAAACATTCTGACTGTTTTTGTCACAAAAAGTATTGAAAAAATATTTTGTAAAAGATAAAAATAAAAAAATAATATTTCCGACCGAAGTAGTTGAAAATTTTCGACTATTTTTTTTAGTCGGAAAATAGCAAATTTCTGATAGTGACTGGCCTAACCAATTTAACTTACTTAGGCCACCCACTAAATCGAATGAACATTTTGTTTGGTTCGAAATCGAGAGGGCGTCATGCGGAAGCTATTAATTGCAAACTATGACACGATAAATAAGATGACAATGAAAAACAATACTAAAAACATAATTTTATTATATGATTTGGCCAATTGGCCTACATATAAAATCTAATATTAAAAACATAAAATTAATAAGAGAGAAAATCTCCCCCTAAATGAAAATCTTAAAAGACTATATTGTGAATGATATTGTGTTACGGTATGAGAAGGGGACTCTTCTATTTATAGATGTCCAAAACCTTTCCTCCAAGAAAAAGGTTAGCCAACTATGAAAAAAATTATATTTTTTTCTTTCAGAAAAAATAAAAGTAATTATGGTAACTTCTATTTCCCTTCTAAGAAAAAGTAAAACTTAAATATACTAAGAAAATCAAGGCAAAAACCCTAACAAATCTCCCCTTTTTGGCTTGATTTTCTTCAAAATATTCTTGATCCGCTTTTTTTACGTCTTTAATCTTTGTTCTTCACATAATCTTTATCACTGCTGCTTGACATACTTAAAAATGGAAAAATGGAGCTTTTGAGTTAAAAATATATGAGCCCTTTTTCAGGTTAAAAATATTGAAGCCCTTTTGTAGGGTTAAAAGTGAGTTTTATTTTCAAATATGTGACAGCAGAATTGTTGAAAATATGATTAACAATTATCTCCACATGTAGCTTTTAGACATATATCTTCATTATCATCAAATTGATTGCAACTTTGTTCAACAATTAAACTATCAATTTATTGAATCGTGGGCTTTGATACAACTTGAATTCGAAATTGAGAGGACGTCATGCGGAAGCTATTAGTTACAAACTATGAGACGATAATAAGATAACAACGAAAAACAATACTAAAAACATAATTTTATTATATGATTTAGTCAATTGACCTACATATAAAACCTAATATTAAAAACATAAAACTAATAAGAGAGAAAATCTCCCCCTAAACGAAAATCTTAAAAGACTACATTATAAATGGTATTGTGTTATGATATGAAAAGGGTCTTCTATTTATAAATATCCAAAACATTTTCTTCATTCAAGAAAGAGATTAGCCAAATATAAAAAAGAATTATATTTCTTTTTTTCAGGAAAAGTAATTATGGTAACTTTTCTTTTCCTTCTAAGAAAAGGTAAAACTTAAATATACTAAGAAAATCAGGACAAAAACACTAACACATTTTACAACAAGCCAGCTAACTTTTCTGTTGGTCTTTGAATATCATTTAACATTTGCATAGTAGATTTTGAGTTACGTTGTCTAATGATCTTGAAGAAAATTTAGGAAGCGAACTCGTCATCTAGAGAATTTCTGTTAAAATGTCTGTACCGGTTACACTATCTAGCACACTTTTTGTTTTTAATGCAATTAAAATGACTAATTCCTCTTGGATTACATATCCAGTTTCTTTTCACGATTAAAGTAGGCAGAAAAATATTATATTTATCATAACAACATATCCCGTCTCATAATCGGAGTTTGAAATAACAAATAACCCTTGCCCATAAATATTGGAGGTAGAGTATGCCGATCCTACCCTCTGACTCGAGTAGAAGAGAGAACACCTAAGAACTCCCAAGATGATGTTTTCGAAGGACCAAAGTGCGATAAATATGCAATAAATATATATATATTTATTTAAGTGCATGCTAGAATAAAATTTAAAGATAATGAAAAGTGAAAAACCACCCAAATCAGTAACACCATAACATAAAGTACACAACAATACTTGAGCTGTTGAGCATCTCAAAGTAAGGAATGTATTAGCACCAAAACTTATGTACATAGGCATCTTCTAGTTACTATATATATATATACTAGCTTAGTAGTAGTAGACTAGTAGTTGATTATATACCCCCCCCCCAAAAAAAAAAAAAAAACATCCAAAATATACTGACAAAACATATTAATTGGCTAAACAAAAATGAAACCAGCCAATTAGATGGGGCATTGGAGTTCCATCACCGGATTAGGGGACTACATAATACACAACTACATAGTACACAATATATATTAATTAGCACTAACAATAAATTAATCAACTAAGCAAAAGTCCCTTGACATCTAGGCTGCATGGCGAAGAAAAGTTCAATCTCTGGCCCTTGAAAATACCCATTCTCCGGTGGCTTCCTTTTATCTCCACCGCAGTTCCGCTTCTTCCTCGGCGGCGGCGGTGGCACCATCCTCACCGGAATTTGACACTCGTCGCGCTTCGGCGTCGAACATCCTTCTTCTATTTCCACCATCGTAACATCCTCGTACCCTTTTGTCTCCATAATACTTAGTATAACAGAGAACAAAATATTCCCTTTTCCTTTACAGGTTTCAGGTTTTTATGTATGCAAGTTGTCGAATGAATATGCAAAACGTGTGAAACAAGTGTCGTATATAAGGAAGGAGTTGAAGTGGCGTACTTGGGACACCTTTTTATTTAATGTAAGTAGTAAATAAGAAAGGTAAATCTGGAAGGTGCTAAGGAGAAGTAGAAAAGTTTTATGAGGACAGCTAAGTAGGATTTGATGTCCACGTGTGGGTACCAGAGAACATTTTGGTTTGACGTGGAACAAGATATACGTGGCGCATTTTTGAGCCGCTAAGCACAAAAGGAGGAAGCTTTTTTTGGCGGGAGGATCAAGGCAACGTTGGATTCGAATTTCAGCCACTAGAACAATGCTGTCGTTCAGTTCCACGGCTGCTCAATCAATCAAACGAAGGCTTTAATTTTTTGTTAAGAAAAATTATTATTTTTATATAGTTTATTTTTAAAAGTATATAATTAATTTTTTTTAATTAATAATATAATCAATGCATTAATTTTTTGAGACAATACTCTGAATTAGATATATCAAAATTCTTTTATAAATTTATTTTATATAAAAAGTTTATTATTTCTACCAATAGTATTTGATATATTTTTTAAAAATTTATATTCTATTATTACTAAAAAAAAATTAGGCCCTCAAATTTGAGGCCTAAAAGGACAGCCTTTTTTCCGAAAGGGTAGAGCCACCCATGGTTGTGTGATATGAATAATATTTTTTATCCGGAATAAGATGAGGTATCAAAAAAATATGATATAGGGTATGAAGTTATTATTTTCTTTCTTTATTTTTATTGTTATTTTTCTATTATAAAAATTAATTTAACTAAATTTTAAAGTCAAATTTAAATTAATTGATTTAATTTTAAATGTTTAGAAATTATATAAAAATATTATAAGTTGCAATCCTTATCATACTAATGTGATGAAAAATATATTTTAAAATATTGGTTAATGTAAACGTAATTTGACTTTTAAAAAATGAAATATAACAGATAAAAGTGCATGGAGGGAGTACTTTCCTTAATCCGAGTCTTGAATATAATTTTTTTTTTTTTAATAAAAAGCGCTACCCCTAAGGGATCGTTTGGTATGATGGATAGAATAAGTAAGATATTTCATGAAGTGGGATATCTCATGAGATTATTTTATCCCTCCCTTTTTATGGAATAGTAATCCCACTATTTTAGTATAAATAACGGGATAAAAAAGTTTCGGAATAAAATAATACCTTATACCAAATATGAAATAAAGTTAATTCCAAACTTTATCTCGAAATTATTTTTTCTTATCCCTTTTGTCAAACGATCCTTAAATAAATTCCATCCGGTGCAAATTCAAAAAATTTCAACCTCCAATATATCAGATATTGAGAAACAAATTGAAGAGAAAGAAGTACTTTTACGATTGTGTGACATCAAATGATTTATCATTAATCATATCCTGCCTGAAATTACCTCAAGATAATGGGCTATATTTTCTTCATCTTCACCCGAAATGAGACTATGAACTGGTTATGGGCCCATTTAAGGCCTATGATCTCATCTGTACTAATCTGCAATAAGCCCAGCTTCTTCCTAAACGTTATAAGCCCACTGAAAGTAGTGTACTCTTTCACTTCATCAATGTACCAATACTGTATTTCTCAGCAATTTGCATCTTAAAATGATAGGCTTCTCTCTTGACTGATTCTAATTTCTATTTCTTAAAAACCATCAAACATTTTAAGGATTTGAACATTTTCATGTATTGTTTTGTTTTCAAAAAGATTGGTATAAAAAGGAAAGCAATCAAACATTCCCCTATGGATTTGTTTACACTTGCATTCTTTTCGCTATTATTATTGAATAAGGAGTGTCAGACGACGAATTTGATTGCGATTGAGCATGTTCAAATAAGCTGAACTAATAATTGTATGTACTTATAAGAAGTTGCTTACATTGAAATGAACTGAAATAAAATAAACTTTAAAACCAATGTGTGAATGAGGGCTGAGGCAACACGAACGAACACCCATGGTTCTATTAATCCTGGAATATCATGTCTTTTAACAAAACGTTAGTATATTTTAAAAAAAAAAAAAAAACTTCAAAAATATACAAGGCATGAGGTGCGGAAAACTCCTGATTAATAAATTACGCAGTCAGCATCCAACAAAGTTGATGGCACGACTCATAGAAGTTGATATTTAGTGTGTGCTAGTATTGTTATAGGAAAGAATCACTCTAATTTAATTCTTTTATTGGCCATTTTAGATTTGGGGAATAAACGTGGTGTATTCAAAATGAAACATTAAAATATAAAAGGCATCGTTGAAGAATAATTAAGCAGTGTGAAAACGCGGATTTTTGGTATTAAAAAGAGGGTCTTAGCACATGTGCACAACTAATTAGGAATTTGTAGTGGATGGCGTGTTGTTGTCCTAACAAGAATACTCTCAAAATCCTAAAAAGTTATGAGAGACTGGCAAGGGCAAGCATTCTTCTCATATTCAAGCTCGGAGTATGGAATTACCTTGATGTTTTATGTTAATAGTGTTCAAATTTAAATTAGTCGTACTCCAAAATGAATATAAAAAAAATAAGTGGAAAACTAGAATAAAAAAGTCATAACAATATTATTCAATTTTCTAAAAACTTAACATCTCTCTATTTAAAAAAAGATGAGAGGACGGTTGATGATAATTCGACTCCTATGACGCTGAAAGTAGATCAAGGGAATTAAAATTGTCCGAACACCATTATGTTTAATTGTTAATCAAGGGTCCTTGTTAACTTTACAAAAATAGAAAACTTTTGTGTACACTTTACGCTTTTCCAAATTAGATTTAATAAAATTTTACTTAATACGTTGTTGTGGTTGTTATCGACTACAATGCTATTCCCGTCAAATTGGGGGATCATATAAATTATGTGGTTCGAGAAAAGGAAAGAAAAACAATTGGTCAGAATTGTTGACGGTAGGACCCAAGACTTGTTCAATCCCTTTCGGCCCATCTTCCCCCTTGCCTGTAACAGTGTGTAAAAGTAAGCTTTTTCATTTTTAATTTTAATTTGAATATAGCTAGCTAGCTAGCTGTACGTTAATTCGCTCTTCCCTTCATTTTAAAGTTTGTTTTATGCTATAAATAGCCACCTAAACGTTGCACTCTTTCATTATTCTCCGCGTTTATTTCCCATCTTTCTTTAAGAAAACTGCTCAAAGGTAACCAACCTACCACATTCAGATTCGGTAATGATCTCTCTTCTCTTTCCCTCAATTGGGTTCCTCTTTTTATGTTTTTTGTTGCAGTTTTTATGCGTATTCGTGTTTGTTTGTTTTCCAGATCTTTATCAATGGAGTAATGCTCTTTTCTTACGGTTCCTTTCTTTCACATTTTGTTGCAGTTTTAGGTGTTCCCTTTTTGTTACTTGCAAGATTGGTGTTTTTATTTTTAATTAAATCTTTTCCTTGTTTTTACTTTGGAGTTTCAATAAGGATATATATATATATATATATATATAATTTCAATGAGTAGTTTGTTTCAGATTTCGTTGCAGTTTTAGAGTATTCTTGTATGTTTTGGCCAAGATAGTCTTTTTACTCCCTCCGTTTCATTTGTTTGTTTGTTTGTTTTTACTTTGAACGGAGTAATTTGAATATTGTGGTTTTAATCATAGATATGTAAAAAATGTTTAATCTCGGGGTCTTAAACATGTTAGGTGAGAAGTTAGAATTAACGAGTTTCCAAGAAAATGACATTCTTTTTAATCAGCGGAGTATCTTCTAGTTTTGTTGATCTTCCCCTTTTTGTTGTGGTAATGTGATTGAATGGCTTGTCCCTTGGTATCATTGTGTGGTAAAGATTCAGTTTTTACAAGGATTGATCTTTTCCCTGGACTGTTTCTTCCCTTTTTTTAAAAGCAAGAGTGGTTAATGATGAATAAACTATTACCAATGTTGTGGAGATAGTCGGTTAAAGAGGAATACACTGGTGCACTGTTTGGTTGTTAACTCTTGGATGATGTTCTCTTATTTTTTTTTAAGATCAAGATTGAATTTTGATCAACAGCTGATGAAAAATGATATTCAAGTTAATTGAGGCTCCTGGTAGATATAACATCAGTTTTTGATTCTTTCCAGTTTTATCAGGAGGAGGGACATCCAATAAAAATTCATTTCTTATAATATGCTAATTAAGCAGAGTATTAAGCTTTTGAATTAAGTTCTATTAGTAATTCTTATGAAGCTGGAAAAACCATGTTGGAGGTTTTAGATCTTTTCCGTTATTATCTGGACATTTTAGTCTCCCTTATGTTGATTTGCTCGTGATAATAGTTAGTCAATCACCATAGAACCAATACCAAAGACGCTTCTTTTGCAGTTGTGTTTATTCCTCCCAGTCCTTTCGTGGGAGAGGATTCCTATTAGAGGAGCTTAAGGCATGCATCTTTCTATTGTTGTGGAGGGAACAAGTAGTATCAGTTCTATAACTCATGAACTCCAATTTTAACTGAGATTTATCCGATCTCTCAATAGCCTTATCGTCTATACCTTAGGAGAGTTTCGACAGCACTTGTATCTAATTTGTGTGTTAAATTCTAATTTCGATGTTTATATTGTTTTAGATCCTTTAGAACAAAATGGAGCATGAAGACAGTTACAAGCGAGTTTTGGAGCCAAAATACGAGTGCCTTCTCTTTGGTAAGTCTATATATCCGTTATATGTTCTCCTTATAAAGGAAGACTGCCTTGTGTATTTATTTCTAAAAATGTTTCTACCACAATTTTCAGACGTTGATGATACACTTTATCCTCTAAGCTCTGGTATTTCTGCACAATGCACGAAGAATATCATTGGTAAATAGTAGTTCTCTTTAAATTGATATTTCCTTGTATAATTGCTTCCTAGATAAATGTTTGTTGGATCGGATGATCAATAATCTTCCCACTTAAATGTTTGTTTAGATTATATGATTGAAAAGCTTGGCATTGATGAGACTAAAGTTCCAGAAATGTGCATAAGCTTATATAAGGAGTACGGAACAACCATGGCTGGTCTCAGGGTAAGATTGTCGCTTGTGTAAATCAACTCTGCACAGTTAGTCTGGGCTGTTCATATGCTAAACTTGGTATTCAATTTTTTCAGGCCATTGGTTACGACTTTGATTATGACGACTACCATAGGTACCACTTCTTCTCTATGTTTCCTTACACGGCCCTTTATACTGTTTTTGAATGAGAAGTAGCTCATCCGATCTTTCATTTACAGTTTTGTACATGGGAGACTACCTTATGAACTTTTAAAGCATGACCCTGTTCTGAGGAATCTTTTGCACAGTTTGCCTGTTCGGAAAGTTGTAAGTCACATATACTTTCTCCATAGCACTACAAACAAGCCAGTACCTTAATGACCGTATAGTCTTTGTAGGACAATGTTGATGTAATGCGCATACTTGTGATTGAAACAGATATTTTCAAATGCAAATGAAGCCCATGTGGCAAAAGTTCTTAGCAGGCTGGGATTAGAGGACTGCTTTGATGATATCATATGCTTTGAGACTCTGAATCCTACCAACAACGACAACAATAGCAATGATGGTGAGTCTGTTGACAAATCTAGTTCCATTCACTCTTGTGACGTTTCAAATATATATTGACTAATACGAGATATTGTTTCTCCTTCCAGAATCCCGTAGGTCTCTTATTGTTTGCAAACCCTTCGAAGAATCTTATGAACAAGCCTTTAAAATAGCTAATATTAACCCGCAGAAGACGGTACATACTTAGCCTTGATTTCTGTATTTCCATCTTTAAACATTTTACCTGAATTCTAACCTAATGCTTTTATCTTTCTGCTTTGCTTTCCTCAGCTGTTCTTTGATGACTCAGTCCGTAACCTTCAGACTGCTAAGCTCACGGGCCTTCATACCGTGTGGGTAAGTTGAATTACTTGACTTTGGGAGCCGCAAAAATAAAAAGAATCTCGCTTTCCTCCTCCTTAATTCTTACTAATATGACGTGAATTTCACTTATTTGGTATAGGTGGGTGCCTCACATAGAACAAAAGGTATAGATAATGCACTAGAAAGCATTCATAACATGAAGGAAGCATTACCGGAGCTATGGGAGGATGTTAAACCAGACATTCGCTACTCAGAAAAGACTGCAATTGAAGTGAGAGTTTAGTTGTGTAATCTCACAATAAAGACAACCATAGTAGTATTTATATAAATTTTTACTTTCATTTTCTTTTTTCTAGTGTCCTCTTTTGCCCGTTAACCTGAATAAACGTTGTTTCATTGATTTCAGTCCTCTAGCTATATTATTATTGCTTAGTGGATGTGAAATTTCTCATGTGACTATAGCTGTAAAAACTTCTCTTAGAAGTAAGTTTTGGCATGTAAAGCCAATGATGGCTGCTGAAACATGTTTGAATACTTATAAAGTATTTGGTTTGTGACTTGACTTTCAATGCGACCACCTTTCATCTTCAATGTCTAGCTCCACTTTATTCATCCTTCTTTTTTTGTTGAATTGCTTTCTGGAGTCCCATAAATGTCAAAAGCGTTTATTATTGTGTCCTGTTAATTACCACAAGCCTCAGCATGTTGAAAACCATATTTTGGTCTTTGTGTTTTCCCTCTAATATTGGTTCCTATTCAAAGAGTGTATATGTATACAATCGAGCAGCAATTAAAGAAGGAATACCTGTAATGAAAATAAGATTACTCCAAATGCCACTGATATGGTTGAACAATAGAGTCCAAAGCTACAAAGTCCAACAGACGATGCAAATCTCTATGCTGATACTAGTGTTGGTGGATGTTGGAAAAGTTCACAAGCTTATAACTTTATGAACTAAATGGTGTGAATGCTTCAAACTTTAGCAACATGTAGTTCTAGCCAATCGAGAATCGACATGGACTCAAACGCAACACTGATTGAAATAATGTAGTAGGGATTTAATAGTCATGAAGGTCACCTCACATCAATGATATTTCATGCGTAATCAAAGATGACAGAAGAAAAAGATGCGCAAGAACTCTAGGGGTGTTATACTGTTAAATGTCAAATTTCTAGCTTCCTGTGTTGCAATTCATTTGAAGCAAACATAAGCATTTATTCAATGAGAAATTAGTTTGATCCTAGATACAGAAGCAAAGGGAGACCACGTAAGTGCCAGCACTCATGATAGAATCAAATAGTTCAGTTTGTTAAAATATATATAGTTAGACTTCCAAATGATCAATTATCAACAGGTTCACAACAAGAGAGAGCATATATAACTCTGCCTTTCCATCCTTGCAGCATCCAGTTGCCATCTTCATCCACCAAAAAGTCCTTATGGTATTGCAGTTGCACCTTGGCCCTCACTTCGTTAACTATGTTCCGTTCTAATGGAATCTGCCTGAAGCCAGCTCTCTGGTTTCTTAACTGCCATTGCTTTTACGGTTCTGGCCTCTCAACTCTTGCAGTACCTTCACAAGCCACAATGTTCATGATTTCCTTCCCGAAATTCACCTTCTTAAACAGCAATCTCTCTTGATTTTCACGCGGTACAGTTGCCTCCATCATGTCAAGCAGAGAAGAGTAGTGGAATAGTGCCTCTTTAAATCGAGTTTCAAAGAAACTTGAGTTATATGTCCCGTTAACAATTCCATGGAGGAAAACATCAGGCTTTATTTGCTTAATCAATCTTAGAACATCATCCCTTGGACTGTTTTCGCTTGCTGTTTCATCAGGCATGTGTATGAGCCGGTATAAGCAATTAACAACAAGCATCTCACCTTTGTTTATCTTGAGATCATCCAGCTGGATAGAATCCCATTTCTTAGCTATAGCATTATACTCAAAAGGGACATTAAATCTCTTGCAATACTTTGCTAGTCGACGCCCTGTCTCCTCAACTCTTTCTGCTGGTCTGAATCCAGGTTGTGGAAAATCTATTCCTGTAATCCGAAGTTTTGGAGGTCCTGATGGCCTAAGGGAAATCCCCTGAATGAAACATGGCCACTGGAAACCATACAGAATACCAAAATCAATTATGTGTATACTTGTTGCTTCCCTCGTCAGCATCCCAATTGACTCGCCAGCAAATATGTTAGACAAATCTTCCTGAATGGGCACACTGTAACATACACCTGAAACAAAGGCGAACGAAGGATCTAAAGTCAGTAAGTTCAGAATGACTGCAAACTTATTATACAGTACATGTTCAATAAACGTCCTTTTTTGGCATGTGTGCGTAGTTAAAGCAATAGATTCAGTTGAACCTGCTTCTGACCTGAAAGGCTTTTAATATGTCTGCAGCAGATATTGTCCTCTTTGCAAAAGCTGCATACAGTTCTATTCCAGTGCCAGCCAAACGAGCCTCGAGAGCATCAGCAAAGTAGTGTGCCATTCTTTCTGTTGCTTCACCATATGGCGAACAGTGTAGCCTAATCAGCTTCAGCTTTTCATGGGCAATCCTAGTATCATAACTTGCCACAGCTTGTGCACACTGAGTTAACAACAGCCTCCGCAAATCTACTACATTCGCGGTAACTCGTTCTGCACCACCTCGTGGCCTTCCTGATACCAAACGGTATCTAAATGAGCACAAAACAGTCCGCAAACTCACAAACAGTCCACACGCATAAGACATTAAACTGAAACAACAAACACAAACTTAAACGATAAAGAAGATAAGTAACTTAACGCAAGGAGAACTCATAATGTAGCAACTAAAGAGTGTACTAATACTCTAAAACCTCTATAAAATAAGTTAACAAGCACCACGTTCTTATGGAACACAAGAGGAACTCGATTCACTCAAGCACTCACGTTTCTAGCCGTTTCACAACACAAGTGGAACCTTTCACTTGTGATGTTCAAAGTTGGTGTTCTACTATCTTCTTGAGAGGAAAATGGTGTTTCAATGTTACAATCTTCATTCAAAATAAGCTAAGGAGTGCAAGACTAAAAGGATCCTATAAATAGTCTATTACAAAAGTCATGAGGAAAGGACCCTTCTACCCTTAATGAAAGGGGTGGGTTTGGGATGCAAAAGTGGACAGCTTTGGTGTGTTTTGTAACACCTAAGGAAATTCCTCACATGTCAATGCATATACTCCTTTGGGCGGCTCCAATACGTCCATTTTCATAAACGTGTCTTGAAGCCTTTGTAGTTCCCGAGCTTGACTCTTAGTGATTGGTCTCGAGCCCATTGAACACTTCCTCGCTTTGGCATTCTTGATTGAACATACAGTGGCTTATAAGCTAGTCGTTCCTCTATTGAACCACCAGCATTCTTACAACACGGCGGATTGCTATAAAATCCAGGATTCCTGGAAGGACAAAGAAGTGTTGTATCATACACCTCTGTGTTTTACAACACGGCGGATTCCGTGGGAGTTTTAGAACACGGACTGCCTTTTTATATTTCTATGTTTAAAATTTTGATGTGAGAAAACATTTATACTATTACGTTATTTAAAATCAATTGCAACAAATATTTATCATAATACGTGTAAGTTTGTAATGTGAAAGAAAGTGAAAAACATTTTAGAACTGATTAAATTTATATTTAAACGTGTACACATAACTGTCATCGAACCATCATGTTATAACTAACACTTTGATTTTGATGAAGCATATTTGTTTACTTTGAAAAAAGAAAACTGATTATTCATAGTAACCTACTAAAAATAATTTTTATTAAGGATATACTTATGTGACAGAGAAGTGAATATACATATCATGATGGATCACGGATCACCTCACACTTTAACTCAAGTTTGTTTAAGAGGAAGTGTCTAAATGGAATATTTTGACATGAATTAGAGTGTGTAATCAAAACACGTTGAAGTGTAAAAATAAAAATGAAAATGGAGAAATAATATGTGTTTGGCCTGCAATTATTGACGTGGGATGTAATCATTTCATAATTACGTTATTGGTTTGACCATCTAGATAGCAAAAGCATCAGAGAAAATGACAACCGCAAAACAAAAAGCGGCATACGATGTTGGAAGATAGTGGTATTACACGGTATGGCTCAATTATTAAATCAAAAAACAAAGTACTATGATGTTTTATAAAAAAAATTCCAAACGTCAATTCTATGTCAAGCTAAATTGACAAAACTATAGCAACAATCAAATTATGGACCAGCTTCGTTCCCCCAACAACTAAAATCTCTTGATTTCCATATGAGGCTGCCGAGGCCTACAAATCCAAATAAATGTTGTTAATGATGGTATTTGAGTCAAGATGTTGACACCACTTAATATTTATCGTCTTAGTTGTGGATGGAGTATAAGACGAGTGTTTTTATTTCAATAATTTAGAGGTCGTTTGGCCATAAAAAATATTCTCTTTTTTTTCGATTTCTTTTTTTCACTTTATTAAAATTGTGGTCTTTGGCCATGAAAATTTCAAAAATTATTCCAAAATTATTTTTTGAAAAGTGAAAACAGATTTTTGTTGTTTTCACTATTTTTCAACTCTTATTATTATTACATATAACCTCAATTTTTTAAATTTTTACACAAAACTCTCATAATGTTTAAAAGTTTTAAGTGTTTAGTCACTGATGCAATCAATGATGATTTTTTTTCATAATTGCTGATTGAACAGTGATTAATACAAAAATATCACCATATTTCGGCTTAGATTGCATCTAAGACATTTTTGCATTATTTTTCTTCAATTTTTGCATTTCGGTTGATTGAACATGTTTGCATTATCTTTCTTCAATGGAAAAAATACATAAAGTAGCATACTTAATTATTAAATTACAAAAAATAACAATACTTTTATCAAATTACATTTTGTAGCATATGTATTTATATTTTTGTAGCAACAGTTTGCAAAAATACAAAATACAACTTGTTATATTATGTAATTATGAAACTGTTGCTATGAAACTCATAATTAAGGAGATAAGTATGTTATTTCTAAATTTTTCAACAGCTTGAGTTAATTTTTGCAATTTGAAAAACTGAAAAGTTATTTGAGAACAAGCGAGGACCTAGTGAAGATCCAAATCAAAAAACAAATGATGCGTCTAATAATGCGTCTTAACAAATGATCCAAATCAATCATTCTATCTCATGTAGTTCTGATGCTTGTTAAGAGAGTCATTAGTTGTCAATCTTTGTTTTCGAGTGCTATTTTCTTCGTTAATACAAACTTGGTTCGAGTAATGAAAGTGTCTATATATAAGAATCACATTTGGTTGTATGTTAGTAGGTAAATTAGTAGTTGAGTGATTTTGATAGTTTTTAAAAACTGAGGGCATAAAATTATATTTAAAAAAAAAAATTCAAAAGTCTAAAAAAATCTTTCAAAAGACATGGTCAAACACAACTTCAACTCCAACTCCAATTCCAACTTCAAAATTTTTAGTTTTCATGGCCAAACGGCTACTTAAACTTATGTAACAGTTCACATAATTCCATGTATGGTATATTTAATTTGAGAAGCCACCGTTTTTTAAATTTAATTTTTATTTTACTTGTTATTTTTGACAAATAAAAAAACAAGAATCATATTTTAATCTTAACATTAATTAGTTATTACTAGGGATAATATGGTAAAATCACTATACCAATTATTGTTTTCTTAATAGGTGTGTCAAGTAAATTTGAACGGAGGAAGGGAGTACATTCTAAGCATATTCACATGTCTTGGCTAGTTTTTTAGATTACTATGATCATCTTGATCAAATTCTTTTTGGGGGGATAATCGTTGCGTCCGAACCAGTCTGCACCTCAATTAATTCTATCAGATGCCTGTCACCCCCTCACCAGCAACAAATACCAGGTAACTCTATCCATCAAGACTAGAATAGATAGGAAGAGATCACCTAGTGTTCTTGTCATTTTGAGAACATAATCTTGATCAAAATTCAAATCGAAAGATATACCTAATACCCAAATCTTGTTACACACCAGCAAAAAAAAAAAATATTGAACTGCAAAGAGAAGTAAAGTTGCAATTTCAAGATTAGCGCAGACTAATCCTTTCTAGAGCCAGCATTATTATGTACAGAATTAGCTAGAAAACACATTGTTTTTGGCTACATAGCAGGACATCCCTATGAACAAGTTTGACCAACAAGCATGTCTTCAGATACTTCTATGCTGGCACACAACACGAGCTAGCACATACTACTCGACCTTTCCAACCCTGTAACATCCATTTACCATCCTCGTCAAACACAAAATCACGGTGGTATCCCGCCTTCACCTTGCACCGTAACTTCTGCATGAGTTGTTCGTTCAAGGGAAGAAGCTTGAATCCAGCCCTCATGTTGCGGACCTGCCATTGCTTGTACGTCTCGGGCCTCACAACCCTCTCGGAACCCTCACAAGCAATGACATTCATTGCCTCACGTCTATAAAATTCTTGTTCAAAATGCAACCTTTGCTGATCATCACGGGGTAAAGTAGCATCAAACATGTCAAAGAGAGTTGAGTAATGGAAGAGGGCCTCCCTGAAGCGAGTGACAAAGAAGGGTGCACTGTAAGATCCATTGATTACAGCTTGCACAAAGATATCCGGATTCATTTTTCTAATTAAGCTCAGAACAGCATCCCTTGGACTGTCCAACACCAATGTCTCATCCAGCAGGTTCTCAAAACGAAAAAGACAGTTCACAGCAAGAGTCTCACCACTTACAAGTTCCAAGTCCTCAATTTTGATATCCTCCCAATTCTGTATTGCTATGGCATTATATTCAAATGGTACATTAAAGCGCTCACAGTATTTTGCCAAGCGGCTCCCTGTCTGTTCTAAGCTTTCTGCTGGCCTGAAGCCAGGTTGGGGAAGGTCTATGCCAGTAATGCGAAGCTTTGGAGGCCCATCAGGCATCTGTGAGAGAAGCTGGATGAGTATTGGCCACTGGAAACCATATAGTATACCAAAATCTATGAGATGCAATGTCCTGGCATTTGATGCTGTGTGGAAGATCATCTTATTAGCAAAGAATATTGATATTTTCTTGAACGGGCATGCAGAAAGGTAAACCCCATATGCTTTTAATTTCTCAGCAGCAGTGATCTTTTTTGGAGCAAGGGCAGCATATAGTTGAGTGCCAGTGCCAGCCAACCGGGCTTCAATTCCATCAGCAAATACACTGGCCAGCCTTTGGTATGCATCACCAACAGGAGAACAATGCTGCCTGATCTGCTTCAGCTGTTCATACGCTGTCCTGCGGTCGTCAGCAGCAACAGATTGTGCACAGCTAACTAAGAGAGTCCTTAGATCCACAGCTTCAGTTTTAGTCCCTTGTTTCTTAGGACGAGTTTTTCCACTATTTGATCCATGTACTTGTCCATTCTGATCTAAACTCTTGTCTACCGGCATTTCAGACTTGACATCACCACATATTGTCTCGCCTTTATCTGTACAAAGCAGAACCCTGTCAAACATCTCTGATAACTCAACCTCCTCCTCCACATATATTGCTGACTGTTTGTTGCTCCTTTCATCTTCATAATCACTGTCCTCGGGATACTGATGCTTTCTTCCTTTCGTGTCGTTAGGTGAGTGACTCCTCTCATCCTTCTCTACCTTGACCACCGCCTCTTTGTTCACTTCTTCCACCTTTGGAGGAAATGTATATTTATCCAAATCAATGACAAATTGACTAACATTTGGAAGGAATTTATTAGCTTCCTCCATCCCTCTCTTGAATTGTAACATAGACTCGCTATCAGTAAACACGTTTGAAAGGACATAAGGATTTAAAAGAGAGTCCATATGGACATTCAAGTTAGTAGAGTTGTTTAAAGAAACATGGGACCTCTCTGAGTTACTCTGCAGCAAAGGTTGGGTGGAGTACTCTGATGGACTCCTCCCAACAGGCAACCTAGACTTGCCAGGATCAACAATCCAGTGAGGATCGGTGGAATTACTGTGGGTATTGCTACTACTTGTACTATGGTCACTGTAAGTCTGGAAAATGCTGTCCGGGCTAGGGCTTTCTAACTGATGGTCAACATAATATGGAGTACGATAGGGTGAAGGAGGGTAAGTCTTGCCAAGTGCTTCATATAAGGACTTCTCAGCAGCTTTTAAAGCCAGCGGATCATGAAACATGCTGGGCTTATCTTCAATATTCTCCTCCATAAGTATCTGGTTTAGGTACTTGAACAGAGAATCCGAATCGTGGTCATCTGGAGAGTCCACTTCCGAGCTGACGTTTGGGGATGGAGCAAAATTACCAATGTCTAGGCTTGGGGCAGTGTATGGGACACCAAAAGCTACATAGTCATTGTTATAACTTTGAGGAGGATTCAGTGAACCCTCAAAGCTAGACAAATTGATCTGATCATCGAACTCGAAAGTGTATACAGGATCAGGCAACGGAACGAATCGAGGATCCATAATAGTTGTGTATAAACAATCTACAGAAAGAAAGAAGATAAAATAAAAAGGGTCACAAAGGGGAGAAAAGGGATGAAACAAGCATTATTGGGTTGAAATAAACAATGAGAATATACTAGAATGAGCATATATTGAAAAATTATACACGCTAATATCAATATAAAACATCAACACAATGGAAAAACTAGAACCCTAAGATATTGCAAAAGCTTTAATTTAATGGCCACATTTAAACTAACTATTGAAATTATTTTTGAAAAAAACAACAACTTTTTTCCAACTTCATCTCTGGAAAGATCCAATAATAAACAGCCAAAAGGCAAAAAAGTTACTAATTTTCCTGAGACTACTAACATGAAGTAACTTATAGAGATACAAATTTATTAAGCACAAAAATCATCCGTGGAAAACATAAATACTAATATAACTACATATCCAGTGTAATCGGGGACTCGGGAGGTTAGAATGTACACAAACCTCACCACTACCTTAGCTGTTCCCGAACATAAATACTGATCTAAAACCCATTAGTGACAATAAATCCGTGGAAAACATAAATACTAATATAACTACATATCCAGTGTAATCGGGGACTCGGGAGGTTAGAATGTACACAAACCTCACCACTACCTTAGCTGTTCCCGAACATAAATACTGATCTAAAACCCATTAGTGACAATAAATAAATAATAAAAAAAAAACACCAACAATATCACCTATTGATTCAAATCAAAGAACAAAAAGTATGATTCAAAATGGACACACGAAAATAATAATAATAATAATAATAATAATAAAAAAAAAAAAAGATAAAGAAGCACAGAATATGAAAGAAAAGAAGGAACAAGGATCCAATCTGAGTTGCAAATGAAAGAGAACACAAACCCAAAACATAACACCATGTTTTTCTTCGTTTCTTGGTAACTTTGAGGTTTTTTTTTTTTTCAAAAAAAAAAAAAAAAGGGACATCTGAAAAACATAATATAAACAAAAAAACAATTCAGAAATGAAGAACAAGCACAAAAATCTCAACTTGAAAAGCAAAAACACCACTTTTTTTTTCATGTACATACCTTAAGAGTAAACTTAACTGAACTGAACTGAAGAGATGACAAGCAAAATAAAGGCAGGCGCTCTTTCACTTTGTTTTTGAAGAGAAACAAAAAGGGGCTAAAGATGCAAAAAGTATCGAGTAAAAATGAGGCACACGAGTCAAGGCTGCGCCAAGAAAGAAAAAGGAATCTTCTGTGAAGGAGAAGCAAAGAGAATGAAAAAGAGGAAGTGTCAAAACTGTGATGATAGATATAAAAACTTGACGGGTCGACCCGCTAACTGACGGTCAACCATGGGTCATGGATTTCATCAATCGGGTCATCTTCTTTCTTTGTCCGTCTCTGTCTACTGTGAGAAGCTGATTGGTGGTTTCTTCTGATTTCACACTCCCACTTTGCCCTTTAAAACGACCAGATGGTGACTCTATTGCTGACAATTTGGTAGAGACAAAAAGGTAAAAAGTTACGAAATTCTTGATATTTTTATCAATTTTTACTAATTTATCATGATTAAACTATAAAATATGATAAATCTATAATTTATAATCTATATCTATAAATTATAATCTATATCTATATCTATAATATATTAAAAGTGTGAATACCTTTAGAAAAGTGATTTAAATTTTTTGCGTTAAAAATTTTCATAATAGACAAAACTGTCATTTACCATTTTATTAAATTATTATTTAATTATTTTATAATATTTTAGGTATCCTATTAATATTTGATTATTAATCTTTTCTTATTTAAACATAACTAAAAACACTATTAATTTTCAATTACTAATTCATATTTGAGGAACTAATAAATTAATCTTTTACATCTGTCTTTTTACTTATAGTGTCAAATTATATTTTTTAAATAAATATTACATTTATTTCAACTCAATGGCTATTTTTTAATAATTTTATTTCTTTATATATAATTATATTTATCAATACGAAACACACGTGTAAAGCACGTACATTTGACTAGTATATATATGTGTGTGAATGTCATTTGGTTTTGAGGTATATATAAGAAATAATAATTTGAAATATTTTGTATTTAATTAGAGTTATTAGTTAGCTTCGATATTATTTATTCCACCATTTATATAATAATAAAAATTTATATAAATGTTGGAATAACTAGCCTCCGAATAGCTAATTTCGAAATCGATCATACTGAGATAATTTATATCCAATCAAACGGCCCATTAATGGTCGGTGTTAATTCCTTGCATCAGAGTCTAGTTCTTATATATGGAAAAAAAAAAATATATATTAGTGTTATACTAATAAATGTATCTGCCTAATAAATAGGTTTTTATGATACCTTTTATGGATGATTTATTGTGTTGTTATAAATATCAAATAAAGATAACAATTTTACTTAATTAATAAAATGGAAATTATTAGATGAATTTCTTTTTATCGGATGAATTCAAATTATGAACAATGATAATCTAAAAAGGTTCTATATTTTCTATGAATTATAATATAATATGTGGATAAAATTATATTTTACTATTTTTTAAAAAATATTAGTTATCTTTATGATGATAAAATGTAGGGCATCAGAATAGTTATGCATAAAAAGAGATGGTATATCTAGAAAATACTCTTATTTAAACTAGCTTAATAAAAGTGATGACATTTTATGATGCACATACACCATTGTGTCTCTAATATTGAAATACTACTATACACAAAGAAAAGCAGATGATATATATATATCCAGCTCAACAAATCTACAATTATACAGGAATTTGAGGAATCAAAAAGCAAATATCAACACAAAAGGTAGCAAACAACACCAATCACAAAGAATAAATTAGAAGCACCACACAAAAAATCAAATGAGTAAAATAACGTACATATTCATTCAGAACCCTAATTTTGACTCTACCCTATTAAGCTAAGTTTGGTCGTTGTGAAATGACCTAAGGCCAATTTTGGGGCACTTCAGCATTCATTAAATCCGATACATACTAGATATAATTATATAAAAATTGATATAAAAATTGATATAAGATTTAGAAAAGCACCCAGTAAACCCAGAAATAAATGTGTGTTTTAGTTTCTATGCAGAACTTTAATGTTTCGGCGTCATTATTAATATGTGAGTTCGAATCTCTCGAACGCTCACGACTCGTAAATTCTAGATCCGACACTTGTTAAATACCTTTTGGTACTCATTTGATATAAAGACTGATTCTATTAAGTGTTAAATGAAAAACATAGCTCGACAACCACCCCATAATAATGACTCACAATGACTCAAAAGGGAAAAGCAACATGAAAAGAATAGTTCACTTACTAGATCTCTTCAAGTCTCAACTTTCGATTGGAGCCAAGATCAGGAGACTTTACAGAAACCCTTCACGGAACTTTTGAGATTCTAATTTTTCTTTTACTTTATATTTAGCTTCTTTTCTTTTCTCGGTCGGTATCTTTTTGTTTGTATTTTCATATTAGGAAATTAAAATAGTCACCGAGCTTTCCGGTGATCGATATTTCTTACCTAAAAAAGAAAAATTATTTATAACTTCCTTATACATGATTGATCATGTGAATATATTTTAGTATATCATAAGTGCAGAAAACTTAAACTCTATAGTTTATATACTAAGGATATATATTTTCCATTTTTATATTACTATTAGATTATTTTAATATAAATTTTAAATATTCTCTTGGTTAGTACAGTATAGATTTTCCGCTTACAAAATATGGTAAGTTATTCGCTATAACTAATAAAATTATATTTATAGATAAAAAATTATTTCCATATATTGTATGAGTATATATGATTTATTAACTCCATGGCTGATTAGTGATTTTTTAAATTTTAATTCATCTGCAAAATCAACTCACCGGGTCACTGTCACTTCGTTTCATTCGTGTTAGAAATGTGCTAATTACACGTTTTAATGAATAATTTAGTGATTAAGATGTTATAACTAGAATTGTTGTGTGCTAGTTTGAATATATTTTTAGTGTTTCTCTATACTAACTATGTGAAATGCAAAAAGTGGATCAACAATACAGGTTATTATGTTAAACATGTTGTTTTGTGTATGCAATTTTTTTTTATTTTTATTTTTTAAGTGGAGTCTGAAAAAGGGATGTATGTAAATTTTATTTTTATAGCGTAAATAATTGTATATAATAGATCATAAATTTAAGAAAATTATTTTTTATGGAAAATAAATGTTAAACGCATTGTTTTTATGTTTTTGAATTTAGAAATTGTCAAATAATAATGTTTTTTGAAACCAAATAATGGACAGATCCCACGTAGATAATTTGTCAAATGGGTCAAACATTTATTTTGATTTTATTTTTCAATTAAAATTTTTATATTATGAATGGAAGAAGGTTCTACACAAAATATTCTTACATCATACAACATTAATTTGCTTGTATGTTAAAAAAATACTTGGAGAGGAAGTAAATTGGTCAAATTTGGAAGGTAACTATCATATAATCTAATATAATATCTTCACACTTTAGTCAAGAAAACATTATACAAACGCATAAAGATTAGATTAAGTTGAATATTCTATTCTTTTTGAAGTTCCCTTTGTCGTATATTCTCCCCACAGTTAGACGCAGAGAACACTGAACAATACATGTTATACATATATTTTTTTTAAAGACCTTTTATTAGCGTACTATATAGTATTATAAATTATGTTTTGCTAATTTGAAAAAATTGCAAAAATAAAATAAAATTGATAGTTCTTGTAAATTATAGGATTTTTATGTTTATGATGAAAAATAAATACGATTTTTGAGATTCAAATTGTACGTGTCCAACTGTCCATACAAAATTTAAATTTCAAATCATTTGAGATTTGAATTCATGTCAAAACAGGTCTTAAAGCTTGACACTAGTTCGAATTATCATCTGTTAAATTTTAGTAATACACATCAATCATGTAATTAATTTTTACATTATTAATTGATCTCTATATATTTGTAGAAGTAACATTTATTTTTAAGATTTTAAATGTCACATTTCTTCGGACGCGTGTCTATAAATATATATATCTAAAACTGTACAGTATTTACACTACTAATAGTCTATAAAATTTAAATTCTCCTTCAACTATTAAAATTAGTGCACACAACATAATCATTTCAAATTATAAAAAGTAAAACAAGAAGTTACTGCAACTCATTCATAATTATTTTATAATATTTTAGGTATCCTATTAACATTTGGTTATTAATCTTTTCTTATTTAAACATAACTAAAAATACTATTAATTTTCAATTACTAATTCATATTTGAGGAACTAATAAATTAATCTTTTACATATGTCTTTTTACTTATAGTGTCAAATTATATTTTTTAAATAAATATTACATTTATTTCAACTCAATAGCTATTTTTTAATAATTTCATTTCTTTATATATAATTATATTTATCAATACGAAACACACGTGTAAAGCACATACATTTGACTAGTATATATATATATATGTGTGTGTAAATGTCATTTGGTTTTGAGGTATATATAAGAAAGACATGAACCTATCAGTAACATTAAAAAACGGTAACGATATTTAATTAAATAGAAATAAAATATACTTAATTAGAAAATTCTAAAAATAGAACAATGCTC
Organism: Capsicum pubescens; assembly: GCA_030864215.1. Taxonomy (NCBI): domain Eukaryota; kingdom Viridiplantae; phylum Streptophyta; class Magnoliopsida; order Solanales; family Solanaceae; genus Capsicum; species Capsicum pubescens. The sequence goes on from CM061543.1 coordinate 7,246,246, forward strand.
ACTATAAACAACTATTGGAGCAAACTTTGAGTTGGAAATGATCTCTTATAATTATTTATAAATTTAACTTTTTTAAAAAATGACATTTTAAAAATCTTTATATATGACAATCTCGACTTTTACATTTTTTTTTTCAGGTTTTGATTCACACAACATATGATCTGAATGATCTGACGTTGATGCCTATATCATCACATAAAATAAGTATATGCTACTCCTATTATTTATATTATTAAAGCAATATGTTGGCCCCATGAATGTCTTATTTTAATTCTAGTCAAATATAACTTACATACGTAGGGGGACAAATGATAGAACAAATCCACTTTATAATGATTTGACCAAATCAATTATATTAATTGAAGTATGCTTTATTAATCCACTTAGCATAAAATTAGTAAAATTATGAACCAGAAGTTTCATGAGAGGTTCTAAAATTGAATTTTTTTTTATATCTCGTCACTTATTAAAGGTGGAACCAAAAGCTCAGTGGTTAACACAGAAACTCCTATAGTATTTTGATCGGAGGGATTTTGAACGAACTTTTGATTTATTTGAAGAGCATATTAAATTAAATTTTATATTTAAACAATATATTTAAAATAAAGTTAGAAATATTTATTATTATTATTCGAAGCCATCATTTTAAAATTTATAAAATTAAAATTTATAAAATTAAAATTTTGATTCCGTGTCTGATTGATGTGATATAACTTTGCATGGTGAGTGCGTGGGACCTGCAATGAATCTCACATCTGGCTGCCGGTCTTCTCAGAATTGATGAACGATTAGTGCACAAATAAGTATTTTAATGTCTATTAATATAAAAATTATGATTTGTCTAAAAGTGACGATGATTTTTTTTTTTAGGAAAAAGGATAAAAAATATTTTTGAACTACGGATAATAGATTACTTTTATCTTTTGTTAATTTTTGGGATCAATTTACTCCTATTGCCTCTTTTTGGGAGGTAAAAACTTATAGTCTGTTTGGTCGAATTTATTATTTGCTAATAGTGTTTTTAAAAAAAAATAATTATTTTCTTTTTTAAAAAAAAATAAAGATATATTGTCAAGTTTTTAAGAGAAAATAAGTATCTATGAAAGTAGCACAAGCTTTTTTTCATAAGCTAAAAGAAGTGGCTTTTCTTCGAAAACACTTTTTTAAAAAAGCACTTACGAGAAAAATACACTTATAAATATTTTTAAAAGTTTGGTCAAACACTAAGACGTCGTTTGACTATGAAAATAATAATTTTTCGGAGTTGAAATTAAAGTTGTGTTTGTAAATGAATATAACTCGGAGTTGTTTTTTAAATTTTTGTGAGAAAAATAGGAGTGAAAGAAGTAAAGACAAATTTTACTTATTTTAACTTTTCCAACAATAATTTTCACTAACGTGAAATAGTTCTTATGACCAAACAATATTCTTTTCACTTTTTCATTAAAGTGAAATAGATTACCCCGAAAAAATTTCATGGCCAAACATTTATTAATTGTTGCTCAAAAATATTTTTTTAAAATGATCCACAAATTGCTTTTCACTAAGGGTACTTTTTTGAAAAAAAACACTTCTCAAATAAGCTTATTTTATAAACTTTAGCCAAACAAGCTATCACTCACACCCGGTGTTTCTATCAAATTATATAAATTTACTATAATTAAATGATCTAACTTTACTATAATTAAATGATTTAACTATGTGAAAATACTTTTAGTAAGTCATCATACACCTACCAAGGTGCAGTAGATGGAGCTGCTCCACCTTTAACCAGAAGTCGAGGGTTCGACCCTGAATATGGAGAAAACTCTGTTGGGAGCGTTGTCACCTTAGTGGGCCCTGCAACGCGAGAATCCGAATTAGTCGAGGCTCCAATGCGGGCACCGGATGGAAACCAAAAAAAAAGTCATCATACTCCTTGATGGTGGCATTACTGGCACTCTAAGATGAACCAAAAGAAATACTACAATTTAAAGTTCAATCTAAAATATCAAAATTGGAAGTACATGTCCAAAAAGCAGTGAATCATATTATGATATTCAACTAAGTTTTACAATCAAATAGGGAACATAACTACATTCCCCTTTTTCTATTGAACTACAACAAAATACAACACCCTTTACCCCAGAAAGAATTTCTTTCCAAGAAAAGAAGCATTTAGTACAAAAAAATTGTGTTAGCAAAGCACTTTATTCTACCAAAACATTTACAATAGCAGCTTCCACCCCTCCATTGAAGGAACTATATGTGGTGCATGCTAACTAACTTTTAACTTTCCCTGATATTACTTTTATTAACATAAAGACCTTTTACAGTAACAAAATAATCAACACTCTTATTTACTTTTCTTACAGCCACTTCCACGACGTTCCTAGAGAAGAAGGTACGTCTCCGATGGCTGTTTCATCTGTTGCTTGGCTTGCTGTTGGGACCAGTAAGCGTGAGCGGTGAGGACCCTGTCCAAGAGCTCCTGTGGCACGGGCTCCCCCCTCCTTTGCTGAGGGGATATTCTTGCTGTGTGCACCAAAGTTTTCCATTTGTCCTGAATAACCGTCAATCAAATTCCATGTCACGCAATTACTATATGTATAAAGAGGACCGATCATTCGCGGAAGGTTTTGTTGATGTAATGGAAATTAAGTACAAGATGCAAGTATGCCACTTTAAAAACGAATTGATTCCTTTGCTGTTTGAAGAAGCAACAAACGGAAAGTTTACGACAAGACTCATGCAAAGAATGAACCAGCTAGTCAAGAAAGCAAAGCATAAAAGCCGACAAGTGAGGCTTGCTCAAGTGGTTGAGCACCTCCATCGTCAACCGGTAGGTTGAGGGTTCGAGTCATGCTGGAGGGGAAGTGGGAACACTATTGATCCTCCTGGGGGTGGGGTGGGGTGGGGTTAAAAAAGAAAGAACTTAAAAGCCAAAATGGGAAGAGATTCCAGCAGGCAAGAAAATGATTGGCTGCGGATGGTGGGATGTTGAGCAGTAAGAGAAAGTGACAAATGTTATACCTTCAAATCGACATAAGTTCTATGTTTGGCATTATCAAAAGCTCGCAGTTTCACATCACGCCATCTGCGAAACAACAAAACAATAACTGAAAAAAAGTGAAAAAGAACTCGAGGTAAGCCATTCCATACACTGAGCATAGCTCATTCCAGCGGAAGGTGTATGGATGGCCTTACCTATGAAATATGATTTTATTTAACATACCTTCCTGTTCCAAGTTTCTCAACAGCTTGAACAAGTGCTTCCACTTCAGCAACAGAAAAAGGTCTCCGGATTCGACGTTGTGTGGCCTCGGATCGCTTGGGTTTCCGCAATGGAACTACGGACAAGGCTTCTGCATTTACTGCAGTTAGAGGAACCAATGCTCTTGAATTTGCGGAAATTTTCTCCAATGCCGCATAATGAGGAGATGGAGCTGAATCATGATCACTTTCAAGAAAGTTACTCAAACTTGTTCCTGTATGATCATCAGATCTCCCCTGCTGAATGCCAGTATGAACCACGGTGCCAGGAGATGGGCACCTGCTGACATATATAGTGCAAAATCATCAGGACTTTGATTCTAGAATTTTTTTTTGGAGGGTGTAGTCCCGAAAATAAAGCTTAAAAGTCATTAGACAGAATAAGCTCCTTGCCTTTTCAAAAAGAGTCAAAACAACCCGCGATGAGTTGAAAGAAGTTATTCACTTCTAATTTCACAATAATCACACGTATTTATCTACTCATATAACTGGTTGTTAAATTGAAGTGGTCGCAGCAGCTCAATAATAGAAATGGCTAGAGTCCTAATATCCACAAGAGATCGACAAATGGAATACCTTGTTAGCGGTTGAGGTGTTTCATAAGGAAGTACACAAGAACGACAGTCTGCACCAAGAGGTTGGGAAGTTTGAACGGGATTGGGCTCGAGGGAAAAGCCCAGAGCATCAAGCTTATAATCATGACAAATTCCAGTCTGCAACAAGGTTTTGTTATCATCTCTAACCTTCTTACCCTGAAAAACCACACCGATGCGTAGTCCACCACCAAGTATAGCAGTCACTGCTTCCATTACTGTCCTCTGCAAAATATTAGAAGCATGAATAGTGCTTTTACACATTGAAATTCAATAATAAATACATAAATAAAAAATCCACCGTGGAAGAATACTGATGATAACATTCTATTGAGAAACTGGATAAGTATTTGAAGACAATGCTTTCACATGCCTTTAAAGAACCAATAGTTGCATTTTCTGGAATATCAACAAAAAGCTCAGGAACCCGGAAGGACTTAATTCGAAACTTAACTGCACAAAAGGAAAAACATCCATGTTAGAACCATGAAAGAGCAAGGGATACACAAGAATTCGTGTGGTAACTTCAAAAGAAGGCCCTCTCACCATGGGAATCACCAGGCCTGAGGATCGCACGACCTCCATTGAAGACTGACGTTCCAGCGGCTGTGCAGCCTGTCAGAGTAGATATGCAGAGGGAAATAAGTATATATCCATAGGAAGTGAAACACATACTCGTTTATGCATGCAAGTGACAACTGAGTCATGTGCATATTGTTGCATGAAGGGATGAACTCTGAAGAGAACAAACCTCCTGAAGATGCTTTACTATTACTGGAAGCAATTCCATGTAAGTCATCTGTCGGAGAACTACATATTCCATCAGTACTCATCTCTTTATCAGAATTGGAGAACGAACCACATTTAAAGACCTTTCTTTTCTTGAAAGGAAAATCCCTCTGAGACCTTTGGTGCTTGTAGCCAATGTTTCTGTTGTAGTAAACATGCATTGTTTTCCTACCTGGAAAAGTCCTCCTCATGTCAAACTCCTGAGCAAGTGAATATGAAGGGTTGCATAAATAATACTCCCTATGTTTGGATTTGACTTACCTCAGAGTTTAAGAAAACAAATAAGACTTGTGATTATTGTGGTTTTAAATGAAAGATACATGGAATGTACCAAAAAAAGTCCTCTTAAGTTTGTGGTTTTAAAGATGACATGCAGAAAGTTGGAACTAGAGAGTTTCCAAAAAAAGAAAGAGACATCCTTTTTGAAACAGACTAAAAAGGAAAATAAGACGAACAAATTGAAAGAGAGACTGTAAATACTTACCGGAATTGGCATGGCCCTCGTCATCAGATTTTAGATTTTCCTCTCTATATTTGGAAGCTAGTAACTTCTTAATTGGCTGATCTCGTACTCGTGGCGCTGACCCAGAGGCCTTATTTGGGGTGCTAGGTTGAGTGCACCCAGAGTTTTCGTCATCATCTTTTTTAGCTAACTTTACATCATTCCGTATCAACGGAAAGGACTTACAAGGAGCAGGATATGTAGACAGAGATAATTTTACACTTTCATCTGAAGTAACAAGTGTTGAAGGTTTCTTATCCCAAATATCAGGGAACTTTGAACTGGAAATTGCAGCCTCCTTATAAGTAGAAACTTTAGCACTATTTGACAGCTCAATTTTCATCTGTTTATCACTTTCAGTGTCTAATGTACAACTGGAAAAAACTCCACAGCCAGATGCCTCTCGTTCTGTCTTCGATGAAATGTTTCCATTTTGCCCGCTGCTTTCACCATTTACAAATTGTTTAGCAAAAGGAAACTTCTCTGCGCAATCAGAACTCATAGTGACAGATGCAGGTCCGGAGATCGTATCATTTTGAACATGTGGCAGTTCGCTTAAAGAACGATTTACAACTGGAGCTTGTGAGACAAGCTCAGAAATGAAGAACCCCCGTTCATAACAGCCTTCAGTATAAGATTTTTCTTTTAGAGATCTATCCTCATCCTCTTTTACCTTCTCATCTTTCACAATTGCAACTTGCTCCTTCCCTCTAACAGAACCTGTAGAATCAGGCGAGCTCTCTCCCTCCTCCCCCAGTAACTTGCCAGCTACAGTAGCTAACAAGTCAAAAGGACAAGTTCCGTCACCATCAGCTTTCCTCCTAATAGTACCCCTTCTCTAAGAAATTGACAGGGAAAACAAGATCAGGATAAGTGCGTCTATAGCAGAGGAATATACTAATAAGGCAAATATTGCATCCGAAAAACAAAATTACCCTAGCCGATCTGGTAGCTCGGGGTATATGAGGCACCTGATAGCCATTGAATCCATAATCTAACCTCTTCTGCAACACCATATCTCATCAACCATACCAAGAAAGATCCGAAAAACACAAAACAACAGCAAATTCTTGCTCACTTTTACAGTGTAAAAACATCATGTTACACAACTCTTGTGATCAACTGCCACCAAATAATCTAAGGAAGAAGAGACCTGCAAAATCAGAAGCATTATAATTCAAGACATTTAAGCAAAATAAATTAAGTTAATCACAAGCAAATACCTACAATCAAAACTAAATTGAAGCAAAAGGATCCTAAAGTTGAAATTCCCTTAATTCAGATTTCAGGGTAAAAGGTTAAAAGAACAGAATTACCACAGTTTGATAAAGCACCAGATGCCAGTTTGATAAAGCACCAGATGCCAGTAGAAACAAATCCAAGAAAACTAGCACCTTATATTGCATTACTTTATGCCAAACTCACTCCCTCATCGTCATAATCTTAATTTATTAATACTTAAATGCTGGTTATCGACCAAGATATTAGGGATAATAGATCATGATCTGATATATTTAAATCAATCTGGATCTGTTGTTATAGCACCCTAAGTTCTGCTAGATTTCCAAGTAAATGAGAGCTTCACATCTTAAATACACAACTAAAACTACAGATTTTAACCATGATTGGCTGCTTGATAACTAGAAAATTGACTGATGTCATAGTCCTATTCCAAAATTAAACAGGCAGGAAAATACAGACGACAATTGAAGAGCAACCTTCACAGCAAATGATTGATGAAAATAAAAGCTATTTCCAATTCTATCTCTGTTCCAATAGAAAATTACATCAAATTGCAAGATCTCTATGATTTTTCAAGGTTTTAGTACACAAAGCATCCCACGTCAGCAAGGTCCTCTCTCCAGTAAACAGACAAAAAAGAGGAGCTAGGTTGAAAAATGCACCAAGGTTATTAATTTCTTATACCAAAGTTCGGGAAAAGATTAAAAAAAATCAACATTACCAGATCAACACAATAAGAATGACAACAAACAAATAGACGTTCCAACACGACATTCTCCACGATCAGTCGGAATAAAGGCTATACGAGAATCAAACCAGCGGCATTAATCACAAAATCTAGTCTTATGCATCGTACTAGAAAACACTCAACATCAATAAAGAACATACATAGAACCCTCTTCTATGCATCCTTAATTTAGAGGGATAAAGAAAACATTTCCTAAGAAGGGGATATTAAATCGTGCAAAGTTTTCAAAAAGGGGAAACTGAAAAGCCCCTGCCCAAAACCCCCCCGTCAGATAGTAAGGCATGAATGATGAATATCCCCATACCACCAAAGGTTCAACATCTACTGTATAGACATAAAAAAAAGGTTTAATCTTGCATATACAGTGTGATTTTCCGGGCAAAAGGGGCCGGATTAACCCCCTTCTGCCCCTGCCACCCTCACCCCCACAATATCACAGCATCGGATCAACAAAACCAAAACAACAGAAAGATCTAATCCAAAACACCCTGAATTCAAAAAAAGATAGAATCTTTTGGACGTTAAATTTTCAAAATAGCATCCCTCACTTGTAAATTTTCTGAATCAAGAATCCAAAAAATGCTCTGTTGGTTGCAGAGAAACCTTAACAAAACACATCAAAAACATGAAAATTTACCATGTCATTCTCAAAACAAACGTTTTCTTTAATCCTCTCAGAAATTTTCCCTCCAAACAAACCAACTTCCTAAGCAAAGATTGCAACTTCGTGAATTTGGAAACAAATCAAACACAAAAAACAAACAACCCCCCCCCCCCCCGCCACACACACACACCCCTTAAAAAAAAAACAAATTTACATCCAAAGTAATCATAATTTTCACACAAATCAAAGAATCACCCATGATAAAAAAAAAATTAATTCAAGATCAGAAAATCCAAGGACGAAATAAGAATTTCAAAAAGATCATTAAAAAATGTACCCCATAATAATTGTATAAAAACCCTGAGCAAAAGTGTCATGTAAATGTCTTAAACCCCCACTTGTTCTTTATACAGTTACTGGTTGTAACGGTAAAAGGCCGTAGATGCACTGTACAAGTACCAGGTTTCTGTCACACAAACCACCTAATACCTAAAGACCCGGTTACGAGACAAATGGTGGGCCCATAGCTTCCCCTGCCAGCTTGGACGTACATACTGCCACGTGGTGGAACCACAAAATACGTTTGAGTCACACTATTTTCTTCCCATTTTTTTCACTTTTATTTTTCTGAATTACTTCTAGAAGTAGTGATATAATACATTAAATAGTTTCATTATAGTAATTAACTATTCTAATCTTTAAGAAAATGTAATATTCATTTTGAGACGGATCAAAAAGAAAAATGACGATACATAAAATGAAACGGAAAGAACAATACATTTGAGATTGCAATATCTTTTCTAAGGAAAAAAAAAAGCTTACCTCGATTAAGTGTGTTTCCAATTTATTGATGTACTATGATAAACAAATAAATTGAGTTAAGGATATAGATTAAATAGTATAGTGTTAAAGTGATGGAATTTACGTAAACATATCGTGCACTTATTAATAATCTACCTTGTGCATGCATTGAGGGTGTCAAGTGGGCCGGGAAAGAAATCGGTCTGATTTGACCTGACCCGGTAAATTTAAGGGCTTTAGGATATCGGATATCGGATTAATTTTTTTTATTTGAACCCGGCTAATCTTGTTCGGACCAAGCCCGTCGATTAACCGGTCCGACCCAAATTATTATTATTATTATTATTTTTAAAATTTTGGATTTTGAGTCAAACTAGCCGTTGGCCCGACGGCTATATAGTTTTTTTTGGGTCCAAACGGCTAGTTTGGGCTCATTAATTAAAAAAATAAAAAATAATTTTAAAATAATTTTTAATCCCAAAAGAAAATCTATAAATACCCTACACCTCCAAATCAGTTTTCACATAATTTTTCACTCTCTCAAATCTCACTCTCTCAATTCTCAATTCTCAATTCTCAAATATTCAATATATTTAATTTCCTAAAGTGTTCACTCTAATTTTTAAATTTTACGTTTACAAAGTACGAGTGGAAGTTTCTAAAGTCGCAACCTTCGGATACTTCCAAATTTTGGTATTGTCGTTCCATCTCTTAGGTTTAATTTTTATTTATTGTATTAATTGTTGAATATTTAATTTTATTATATTTATGTATTTTGAATTTTTTTAGTTTAATTTAATTTATACTATGGATAAATTAAGAAACTTCGTTACTAAAGGTGTTAAAAAAAATTATCCCGAAAACGGTAGTGGTAGTAAAAAGCGAATTACTAGCGGTAGAGGTACTTCAAGTAGTAGATATACCCATATGCCTTCGCCTCCGGTACCGCTTGGTACACCTTTTGAGGAAGAAATAGGTGTAGGTGCTCACGATATGGATTATGTAGAAGCTCAGAAAAATTACGGTATAGAAGAAGAAAATGAAGTAGATGCAGTTAATTTAGACGAAGATGATGAAAATATTGGTGAGACACCCACTGTAGGAAATGCTAACGTTAGATCTGAATCGGTTAATATCCTTTCCCGTCCTCCCCGTGCCCCAAGACCTCGTAAAACAACTAGTATTGCATGACAATTTTTTGAACGTATATCAGATACTGAGGTGCAATGCAATATTTGTCAATAAATATATAAGCATAAAAGCGGGGGCAAGCAAGGGGGTACGGTACGTTAATGAGACATATAGGTGATGCTCACGAAAGAGAGTTAAAAATTGCACGAGCTGGTGGGGATATTGGTGGGCCAACGTAAACTAGAATGGACCCAGTAACCGGTCAGGTAACGAAGAAGTATAATAAATTGAGGGACCGGGAAGAAATAGCTAAAATGATAGTTGTGGGTTGTTTGCCTTTTAGTTTTCCTTCTTCTGATGCTTTTATTCATTATATTCAAGCAATTTATAATCTTATGTTTAATGGTATTTCTAAAAGTACTTGTAGAGCCGATATTTTTAGACTTCATTCACAATATTGTTTTTATTTATCAACATTGTTAAAAAATATTCAATGTAGATTGTCCCTAACTTCTGATCTTAGTCGTGCTGTAAATAAAAATGATTATTTAACCGTTACTTGTCACTGGATGGATAGTAATTTTGTGATGCAAAAACGTATTCTTGCTTTTTTATATGATGAAGATCGTAAACATACTGGAGATTTTATTGTTGATTCTATCGTTAAAGTTGCTGGAGTTTTTGGTATCGAAAATAAAATCTTATGTATTGCTTTTGATAATGCTTCTAACAACAAGACAACTATAAAAAAATTAAAATCTAAGCTATTTCCGCCGTTGCCTGAAATTTTTCATATTAAGTGTGCATGTCATATATATAATTTAATTGTAAAAGATGATCTTGAATTTTTTGAGATTTATATTGAAAAAATTCGTCTTGTTGTTGGTTTTATTCAAGAAAATAATCGTAGATCGAGAATTAGAGAATTTAAAGTTAAATGTCAAGAAAATGGACTTACACCGATATTGATGCCTAAGGAAATTGTTATTAGATGGAATTCTACGTATTATTTTTTAAAAACTTGTTATACATATAGAGTTCCTATTACACTAGCTTTTAACCAACATTGCGATTCATTTGCTGATTCTGCTGATTGCATGCTATATGATTCTGATTGGGTTGTAATTAATGATCTTGTTAAGTTTTTAGAAAAAATTTATGTAGCTACGGTTGAATTTTTTGGTGCTTATTATCCTACTGTTTGTAATATTTTGGGATATATAGCCAATATTTCTGATTTGCTCAAAAAATATAAAAATAAAGAAGGTTATAAAGAAGCTGTTGGTGCCATATTTACTAAATTTTAAAAATATTTTTCCCGATTCCTCCTATTTACTTGGTTGATGTTATGTTAAATCCGTACTATTATTTATGCTAACTTAGAAATAAATACTAACAATGATTCTGAACAAGTACAACCTGATTTGTGGACGGCTATGAGTGATGCGAATGAATACATAGAAATTTATATAATCACTATGTTGATTTATTTGATTTAGCCATACCTACAAATATCACTCCAACTGTCGCTCATCATCCTCCCGAGGAGCCATCGTCTTTTAAAAGGCCGGCACATAGTGGCTTTCCTGATTCCTTTTATGATTTACCTTATTGGAATAGTGTTGATGAGAGAGCTTACACATCAACCTATCGGGAAGAGGTGAAATATTATCTTCAGTCACTGTCAGAGGATCGCAGATGACGGATCAACACGTTGGATTGGTGGAGGAGTAATGAAACACAATATCCTGTGCTTTCAAGATTAGCTAGAGATACCTTGAATGTTCCAATGTCAACCGTTGCATCAGAGAGCGCCTTTAGTCAGGGACGACAAGAGCTTGGAGACAAACGACACTCATTGGGAAGCAATGCAATGAATGTTTTAGTTTGACTCAGAGATTGGATTAGAGCGGAAAGAAGAAACCAAGGAATGGAACCGGAGCCGAATGACGAGTTGAAACTTGAAGAAATTATGTCTTCACGGGAGAACTCAGCAGAATCAAGTCCAATGCATGGTTTTGCTCCCGTTGACTTCGACTATCCTATACAAGTTCCCGTTAATATTAACATGAATGAGTTGGGAAAAATGATGCATAATTTGTAGATTTTTCATTCATGTAAATTATAAATTTTGGATCATTTCGCAATCAATAAAATTCCCCAAATTCATTCACTCCTTAGTCCTTACTTTGTAATTTTTTTCATTTAATGATTTAAATTGAATTTCTAGTTTAAATTAAAAACTTACTTCTAATATATTATTAATTTACTACCAAGTATTATTAATTTATTATATTAAGTAGCATATGTTTTGTATATATTTTCTATAGATTTGTTATTTAACGTATACATGTGTATATATTTTATAAATTAGTATAAAACTATATATGTATATATATTGTAGTATATTTTATTTAAAGTAGTACATATACATTGAGTGGTGCGTATACATGTGTATATATCTTCAATAGATGTGTATATTTAACGTATACATGTGTATATGTTTTATACATTAGTATATAACTATATATATATATATATATAATGTAATGTATATATATTGTAGTATATTTTATTTAAATTATTACATATACATTGAATGGTGCGTATATATGTGTATATATCTTCTATAGATGTGTATATTTAACGTATACATGTGTATATGTTTTATAAATTAGTATATAACTATATATATATATATTGTAATGTATATATATTGTAGTATATTTTATTTAAAGTAGTACAAATTCACTGAATGATGTGTATACATGTGTATATATCTTCAATAGATGTGTATATTTAACGTATACATGTGTATATGTTTTATAAATTAGTATATAACTATATATATATATATATGTATATATATTGTAGTATATTTTATTTAAAGTATTACATATATATTGAATGGTCCGTATATGTGTGTATATATCTTTTATAGAAGTGTATATTTAACGTATACATGTGTATATGTTTTATAAATTAGTATATAACTCTCTCTCTCTCTCTCTCTCTCTCTCTCTCTCTCTCTCTCTCTATATATATATATATATATATATATATATATATATATATATATATATATTGTAATGTATATATATTGTAGTATATTTTATTTAAAGTAGTACATATATATTGAATGGTGCGTATATATATGTATATATCTTCTGTAGACGTGTATATTTAACGTATACATGTGTATATGTTTTATAAATTAGTATATACCTATATATATATATATATATATATATATATTGTGGTATATTTTACTTCAACTTTAAAGTAGTACATATTTATTGAATGATGCGTATATATATGTAATTGTGTATATGTGTATAGATTTTTTAAATTCTAGTGTAGTATATACTATATATATAGTGTATATATATTGTTTAACGTATTTATAATGTATATAGGTGGGTATATATAATGTATATTGAAAAAAAGTTTTTTCTTATATTTTGATCGGGTTTGACCAGTTTTTTAACCGGGTTTGAACGGATTTAAGTGGGTTTGACCGGGTTGGGTTAAGTGGGCCGGGTTAGGATTGTTTTATAAATTTTACTGTTGAGTCCGAACCAACCCGGCCCACTTAAATCCAAACCGGACTCGGTCCGGCCCACAACCCGGTTATTTTCTACGGGCCGATTTCGGGTTGGCCCGACCCGACCCACTTGACAACCTTAGTGCAAATAAAAGTATATCTTTATACCTTTTTTAGTAGATTTTATTTTGCTTTAACAATTTTTTTTATACACGAAACTGAAAAAATAACAAATAATTTTTAAAAAAAGATCGTGGGATAAAAACAATTTTTTATTTAGTTGATACTTGTCCTTTGAGACAATGGTAGAGAAAAACGGATTACCCATACTTTCTTATCCAAAAAGGATAAACAGAGGTGGTTAAAAAAGAGAAAAATTACTGATGACTGAGGATTAAAGTAGCTTTTAATTGAGGGTTTTACTAGTTTTTACAGTTGAGTTCGACTTTTTGGGAGGTTTTTTAGTGAAAGAATGGTAAATAAAAATCAATTGTGAGGTATGTGTTTAGGAAAAGATTATCCGCTAAAATTGTAACCAAAAAAAAAAAAGGATTGCCCTTAATTTCGATAAAATAATGGATAAACCTTGTTTTGTTGTCACTAGTCCTATAAGTCCAGTAAATTTTTAAAAGGTTTGTTATGGGTTCTTTTCAGAGTTTTAGGGGTTTGTTTTCATTAACCTTTTCTCGTTCATCCATTTTTAAAAAAGGAAAAAATCCTTACTATTTTTTTTTAATGTCTGTGTGTGTGTTAATCGTTTTTCTTAAAAACATATATAGGGATAAAAGATTATTTTAGAGTGAAGTTGCAATCATTTGGTTACGACTTAGGGGTAGAGCCGAACATTCAAGTTATGGGTCAACAAAACTTAATAATTTTAACTCAGTTCTTTTGTATGTACAATAAAAAATTATATAATATATATAAATAATTGATTCAAATGGTAATTAAGAAACATATAATCGAGAACCCATTAACTAAAATTTATGGCTTCACATCTGCACAACATACAGGTAATCAGCTATTTAGATCGACTTCCTGGTGAATGAAAGATGATCACATGGTGGATGATATTCAAATTTGGGCATCTCTTTGATATTATGTAAAGAATCGATTTTGGACCTAATTCAACTCAAAAATTAACTCATAAGAGGAGGATTGTCCAAGTTTGTACAAGAAAATCAATTATCTATCTCTTTTTCTATGTGGAATTCTTAACATACAATGACAACCAATCTTCTTTTTCTCTCGAAGCCCAAAGGCTAGTAATATTTTGGCTCAATGGTTCATCCGAAAAGGTATATTCTTTGGAAGAGTCATGTCTGTTCATTTGAAACATTGTGTCTTTTTCTGAACAGACACAACTATCCGAACAGTCATTCCTTTTTTGAAACATTGTGTCTTTTCCTCAAAGGGATGTGTCCCTCTATTTTCCATTCACACCAATTGAACCCAACAATCCCCCACATGAATGGAGAATGACTATTCTTTGTAAAACTTTACGGACAGGTATGTGATCATCAAGCAAGGATTGATTGCATCTGGATAAGTGAGTTTTCCTTTGAACTTTCCGTAGTGAACATGCATCGGATGCATTCGGTCAATCGATAGATTTGATACCTTTGAACCGTCGAGCTTTAATGTACACCTAGACAACACATGTCACACAACCAGTTTTTTACCGTTTATGGTTCTCACGATTTTGTTCGTTTCATCCATGAACACATCCCGGTATCATGAGAGCTTAGAGAATAGGTCTTTACTAACATTCTCTTAAAGCGGGTTCCACTTCGCCCTCACATAGGTATTTCTAAGCGTTCAATCCTATAGATTAAACTATTTGATCAAATCTGTCAAATTTAGATAATCATTAAAAGACTTCACACCATAAGTCTTATCCTTTTTTACTAAATATTGTCTACATCATGAGAATGAGTTGAGTATATTGTCTGTCTACCGACTCAACTTAATAATAACACATGCTTTGTCTGATCGTGTACAATTCATGATATAAATTAAACATCCTAGCACTCTTGCGTACTACAACTGTAAGTCACTTTCACCTTTATTCTTTTGAAGTGCAAAACTCACGTCTAATGGAGTCTTGGCAATACCAAATTTCAAATACTTGAATTTGTCAAGTACCTTTTCAACGTAATGAGACTATGACAATGCCAATCCGTGTGGAGTTCTATGGATTCTTATTCCTAAAATCACATCCACAATTCCAAGTTTTTTCATATCAAACTTGCTCCCGAGCAGTCATTTCATAGAATTTATGTCAGAAAGTCTCTACTGATGATCAACATATCATCCATATACAAACAAATAATGACTTGGTGATTTGGAGTGTCTTTAATGTATACATATTTATCACATTCATTAATCTTGAACCCGTTTGCCAACATGGTTTGGTCAAACTTCGCATGCCATTGTTTAGGTACTTGCTTTAGTCCATACAACGACTTAACAAGTTTACACACTTTATTTTTTACCTGGAACCACAAACCCTTCAGATTGTTCCATGTAAATTTCTTCTTCTAATTCTCCATTTAGGAATACTATTTTTACATTCATTTGATGGATTTCTAGACCATATACCGGTGCCAACGCAATTAACATCCGAATTAACGTTATCCTCGTTACAGGTGAGTATGTATCAAAGTAATCAAGGCATTCCTTTTGTTTAAAGTTTTTTATAACAAGTCTTGTCTTGTATTTTTCAATAGTACCATCCGCTTTCATTTTCCTTTTGAAAATCCATTTAGAACCTAAAGGCTTATTTCCTGGAGGAAGATCAACCAGTTCCCACGTATGGTTGTTTAAGATTGAATCAATCTCACTATTGAGTGCCTCTTTCCAAAAGGATGAGTCTGAAGACGCCATCACTTCTTTAAATGTTTGAGGCTCATTTTCTGAGAGAAATGTTACAAAATTCGATCCAAATAAAGTTGACGTTCTTTGACGTATAGTACGTCTTGGATTCTCATCATTATGTATATCCTCACTTGGTTCATCTCAAGGTCGTTTAGACCCCCACTAGACTGTTCATGTCTTGATAAATGTATTCAAAGAATTCAGCATTACCTGATTCAATTACCGTATTTTTATTGATATCCGAATGTTCAGATTTATGAACCAAAAATCGACATGCTTTACTATTTTTAGTATATCCTATGAACACGCAGTCCACCGTCTTGGTCCTATCCTTACTCTTTTAGGCATAGGAACTTGAACCTTCGCTAGACATCCCCACACTTTGAAATATTTCAAGCTGGGTTTCCTTCCTTTTCATTTTTCATATGGAATTGATTGTGTCTTACTATGGGACACTCTATTGAGTATTCTGTTAGCCGTAAGGATAGCTTCCCCCCACAAGTTTTGCGATAAACCTGAACTTATTAGTAAGGCATTCATCATTTCCTTCAAGATTCGATTTTTTCTTTCCGCAATTCCATTAGATTGAGGTGAATATGGGGCCATAGTTTGATGGACAATTCCATTCTCTACACATATTTGCACAAAGGGAGATTAATATTCTCCACCCCTATCACTTCTTATCGTTTTGATTTTTTTCTTCAGCTGTTTTTTAACTTCTGTTTCATATTGCCTAAATGCATTTATTGCTTCATCCTTACTGTTTAGCAAATAGACATAACAATATCTAGTGCAATCGTCAATAAAAGTTATAAAATACCTTTTCCCACCACGAGATGGTGTTGACTTTCATATCACAAATGTCGGTGTGGATTAAGTCTGAGGGATAGAAATTCCTTTCAACGGAATGCTTAGCATACTTTGATTCCACACACGTTTGACATTTTGATTTATTGTACTCAAAGTTTGGCAAAACTTTTAAGTTAATAAGTTTTTTCTAGGTTTTATACTTGACATGTCCTAAACGACTATGCCACAAATCGTTTGACTCTAGTAAGTAAGAAGAAGCCTTAACTTTCTTCATTTCAACAACCATTACATAAAGTTTAAAAAGGCTCTCATTGAGGTAGCCCTTTCCTACATATGTTTCATTCTTACTTATTACAACTTTCTCCAAAACAACGCACACTTAAACCCATTTTTAATGAGAAGTGTTGTCGATACTAAGTTTTTCCTAATAGTAGGAACATGGAGAACATTGTTGAGAGTCAACACCTTGCCGAAAGTCACTTTTGGGAATATCTTTCCACTTTCTTCAACCTTGGTTGTTGTATTATTTCCCATGAAGATCACTTCTTTGGGACCAACGGAATCATAAGTAGCAAAAGCTTTTTTTTCCGCCCAAACATGTTTAGTGGCTCCTAAATTAAACCACCATTGATTTGGATATCCAACTAGATTGCTTTTAATGATCATATCACATAGATTTTCAATCTTTCTAGTTGTTTTCAACATGTTTATCTAATTTCTTTTCTTGTGCAGAAGACTTTTTCATCTTCTTATTATTTGGAGCATCATCCTTAACAAGAATTGCAATCATCATTGATGATTTTTCAGTCAACTCATTATCCTCATTTATCTTGGAATGACTCACAAAATCTTTCAAATCAGACAATTGATTTTCAATTATTATTATTATTATTATTATTATTATTATTATTATTATTATTATTATTATTATTATTATTATTATTATTATTATTATTTAAGAAGATGAGGATCTATACTTGTGAACATTTGAATTACAAGTTTGGCCAGTCAAAATGACATCATTTGTTGTCATTCTTTGAAGTTCACCCAAAATATTTTTTCTATTTCTCTATCGTTTTTCATTTCTAGAGTAATACATGAACGACTTAATGACGCAACATTGGTAGTCGTTGGGACAACACCATTCACAACCAAATCAATTTACTGTTCAGTTTCATTCGTCATTTTCTTGTCAATCTTTGACATACTCTTTAGTATTTCAGAATACTAACACTACAGAATTTAATCTTTAGCCAACTTGTTTCTAGTCAATGATAAAGTTTTTATATCTTCAAATCATCAACCGAATGAACTATGAAACATGACGAAGTTTTTATGATTTCAAATCATAATCAAATTCAAACAGAGTGAAATTCCACATATTTTTAACTCTAGAAACCAATACAGAGATCTTAACGAATCGGTGAAGTTTTTATATTCTTCGAACCGAATTCTCATATTGATTTCTCGATGAAGTTTTTATATTCTTCTAATCGAGGGAGTAGAAATCAAAAGATTTTAGTCTCCACAAAATCAGACCCAAAATACAGATTAACCAAATACTTGATTTATAAATGTCGATAAATTTTTTTTCTTCACAAACAAGCAGACACACAAAAAAATATTTTTATTCTTTCCTTAATGTTTTTTTTTTTCAATTTTGATAAAATCTGTATTTTTCAATAATAACTTCAAACACATGTTCAAATTAACATATGGACAATCAAATGAAGTTTTAACTCTGTATTTACAACTTTGAACTTTTAACAATAAGTTCAACCCAACTTATGGACATCAACAAAATGAAGTTCAAACTATTTTCTGGAAAATAGAAAAACCAAATGTTAAGAACTTCAACACAAGTTCAACCAACATATGAACTATCAAAATGAAGTTTCAAGAACTTCAAACACAAGTTCAAAAAGTTGAAAAACTATCAATATGGAGTTCAACTATTTACTGAAAAAATAATAAACGAAACAATACAGATTAGTAAATTATTTTCTTAAGATTGTTGTTTTCGGGTACACAAAATCTATATTTAATCACAACAACTTCAACACAAGTTCAAGTATAAAACAAGAACACTTATGAAGTTATTTAACACCCTCAACATAAGATCAAAAAGACCTTTCAAAGAAGTGTATTTTTTAGAAAAATTAGATGAAACAGAAAAAAGGCCAAGTATTTCGACTTCACGAAGTATCCTTAAGGAAATAATTCTCCTCAAGTACCCGAGTTTGAGGAATTTTCCTCCCAGGATAAAATGGCCTAACAATCCGACTGTAGCGGTACCTCAAACGATAGAATTTTCTTCGAACTCACTCAATGATTAGATGATCACACAGAGTTTTTAGAAGTAAGAGAATATTTTTCTTATGCAGAAATTTTTCATACTAAACCTGTGGAAAAAATGCAGGTTTATATAGCCATAAAGTGCCCCTTTCGAAAGGTGGTAATGGTTCATCCGAAAAGTATTTTTTTTGGAAAAGTCATGTCTGTTCATTCGAAACATTGTGTCTTTTTCTGAATAGACACAACTATCTGAACAGTTACTCCTTTTTCAAAACAGTGTGTCTTTTCCTCAAAGGGTTGTGTCCCTCTATTTTTCATTCACACCAATTGAACCCAACACTCATTTCCCTTCAACCAACTATTTTTTTAGTTTTATGATACTTCATAAATAGTATTTTATTTTGAAAGTTTGAGAAAGGGTGGTCGAGATGAGGATGAAGAGGGACGTGTGGTATCACTAAGAATCAATTTGGATTCATGTTACGTTAATTGATTACAAAAATCATTCATATTGTAGAGATTGTTGGAGCATTATAGGAATAGAATGAGATATTTACACATAGTGTTCATTGGCATAGAAAATAGATACAATAAAGTGTCTAGGGAGGTTATATGGAGGAGGTCGAAGTTTAGACGTACCTACGAAGTACATTAGGGCAATTACGAATACGTACGAAGACTCGGATAAGATCAGTGGAAGGTGACTCAAAATATTTCTTAATCATGATGGATTGCACTAGGTATCAATTCTTAGTTTGTTTTCATTTGTATGTGCACCGTGAGCAATACAAATAATATGTCAATATTTTAGAGGGGTTGTCGTGGACTATATTATTCGTAGATGAAATAATATTGATTAACCAAATGTGATGTACTGTTAACAGTATACATGATAAAAATTTGGAAAAAGACCCTAAAATCCAAAGGTTTCAGGTTAAGTAACACTAAACCAATCACCTCGACTTCTATTGCATAACACATGAAATGGAGGTGAAAATGAATATTGGTACACAAGTCATACCTAAGAAAGATAGTTTCAAATATTTTGAAAATCTATATATATTTAAAGAATCGTTGAGATTGAAGATGATGTCTAGATCATATTGAAATGGGGTGGCAAAATAGAGGCTCGCGGCAGAACATTATATGATAAAATGTGTCGCTAAGGTTTAAATAAAAGTTTTATAAATTGGCGGTTAGACCTACATTGTTGTATTGAGAAAAGTATCGGTCAATCAAGAAAACAAACGTTCAAAAGATGAAAGCAACAGGGTTGAGGATGCTCAGTTGGATATGTGCCAACACTAGAAAAAATTGTGATTAGAAATGAGGTAACATAGGATAATATGAAAGTGACCTTCGTGGTGGACAAAATATAAAAAAATGAGGTTAATATGATTTGGACATGTAAAGACAGTGGACGAATACATCATTCACTAGGTGTAAGAGATTGACTATAACAACTTTAGGATTAGGTAAATATAGGCTACAGAAGAGCTAGAGGGATGAAGGGTTAGGCAGGATATAACACATCTTTAACTTATATATGATATCGACACTAAAAGGAAGATAGAGTCGAAGATTAGGATAAAAAGGTAATAGATAATTGAGGGCATGTTATTATACTTTTATGCTGGAGAGAGGCAAGGGGCTAGTCTCTTCTTCTCTTTATTTAGTGGTTTTACTTATTTTGTATTCACGTAATATCTTATTCATTCATTTTTACTACTATCTATTGCATCGTCTATTTTGACTGTTGTTATTTGATTTTGATTACAATTCTATTAATGCGAGGACATATCAAAAATAATTTCTCTACTCTCACAAAAATTGGATGAGATCTGCTTATATCCTAACCTTCCCAACCACTTATAAAATTTCAATGATATGCAATAAAAAAAAATTAGTGCTTTATCACAAAACTAATCAAACAAGTTTCACAAAGTAAGAGCCCGTTTGAATACGATTAAAATCTGGTCAAATTAACTTTTAATCTCTGTGTTAAGCTTTTTTAGGTGTTTGGTAAAATTAAAAAGTGCTTAAAAAAAGCTAAAAACTGATTAAGAAAAGCAAAAAGTGAAGTTGGGCACCCCAACTTTTTACTTCTTAGATTAAAATTCTTTTAGGTTTGACCAAAATATTTATCTTTTTATCCCTTATATTTCCCTCTAGTTCCAACAATACCCTAAACTAGTAGCCTTTAAATATATATTTTTTCTTTCTTTTTCTATTTGTCGCTTCTCTTCGTCTCTTTCCTCTGATTTTCTCTTCATCTTTCCACTTTGTTTTCAATGAATCCATCTTTACATCGGAGATTTGTTAAAACAAAATATATTTTAGAATTAAAAATTATAAATAATTCACCTTATTTATGGTGTTAACAACTTTAAGAACATTTAAGTCATTTTAACAAAAAAAAGTTGCTTAACATCACTTGTTTACCAAAGTCATCAACAATTTTTCTTTTCAGTTTCAATACTTCATCCAAACACTTATCTGTTTAATTAATAAGCACTTATTTTAAGCTTTTAATCACTTAAACTAAAAATCTATTTTTTTAATCCTATGCAAATGTGCTTTAAGTATTACTATACTTTAGCCACGTAATGATAAAAGTTTTACGTACAATTTTTATTTTATTTTTTTAAATAAGGTAGAGAAAGAGAAATCGGGGAGGAAATTATAAGGTGGAAAGCCGAATTCTTATTAATAATGTAAAAGTTTAAATACTCAACTAATTGAGCTACTAAACACCTCTATTTCATTTTATGTGACATACTTTGACCGGACATAGAGTTTTAATAAATAAGAAAAGACTTGGAGATGTTTATTAAATTGTCCATAATTAAAAATGTATTACTACTATTTTAATTAAGTGAGACCTTATAAATTAGATTAATAAGAGTAAAAATAGAATTATGTGTTTAAATAGTTAAGGAAAGGTGATGTTTTTTTTTAGACGAATTAAAAAGAAAATAACGAAATATAAAATGAGGGGGTGTAAGTTAAATGAATTTGATCTATACTAGATTAGTATACGTGTTTTGCACGTGTTTCTCACGTCAATCAATAAAATATACATAAGAATTAAGAACAATATAATTAGAAAGTAGCAATATATTAACGTTAAAAAATAGTATATCTATTTAAATTATATAAATAAATATTTTATCTCAAATATATTATTGTGTGATGTGTCTCACTTCAATGTTTATCATAAACGAAAAGAACAAAGTTAATTTGAATTTCATGCTAATAACACTATTCCCAAACCTCATTACTCCTTTCATAGGAGACACCTTCAAGAACACCCAATCACTTACTTCAAACTCCAATTCTCTTTGTCTCAATCAAAATAATACAATTAAATCTAATTTTTACACACAAAAATTTTCTCAAAGTCGTCCGACACTCATCTACCACTTGTAAACAATAACAAATAATACGATAATAGAGATATCAAAATAATGCAACTAAATCTAACCTTTACATAAAAAAATTCCTTAAAGCCGACCAACATTTATCTATCACCTATAAATTACAACAAAATAATACGACAAAAATGATATCAAAACAATATAGTTAAACTTAAATTCTACACACAAATTTTTTTCAAAGCTGATCGAGATTCATCTACGAACTGTAAACTATCACAAAATAACAAACGAATAGAGATATTACGCTAATACAATTAAACCTAACTTTTACCTAATTTTTTTTTTTAAAATGACCCACATTTATCCAGTATCTGTAAATTAAAATAAACCAATAAGATAATAAAAATATCAAAACAATACAATTAAACCTAACCTTTACACAAGAAATTCTTCAAAGCCAACCGACATTCATCTATGATCTGTAAACTATAAAAAAAATATAATAGTGATCACAAAGTTTCGATTTTGATCCAACTAATTCTTATTTGAGCAAAAATTTTGACCCTAAAGAATGATTTTGAATGAAAACAAAGAAGATATGTATATATATATATATAAATATATATATAACACATGTTTAATTCTATTATGTTGACAAAAACAGTGAAAAAGTTGAGTGTTAGAAAATCAAGCATCCACCAATCTAGACATGCAATCGAATCAAGTTAGATGAGTACCAATCATATTCTCCCAATAGGCAAACTGGTTTGTTCTTTAGTTTAACGTATAACTCAATATTTATAGAAGTATTTCCTTAATATAATCCTATTTTAGAAGTATTTTTCTAATTGAACAGTAGAAATGAAAATATTAATTAATTCTCTTACCATATATTCTAGGAGTCTCATATATTTCAGGAAGTCTGATAAAAAAGAAAATATTAATTAAGTCTCCTGCCATATATTTTAAGAGTTTCATATATTTTAGAAAATTTAGTTAATATAATAAAAAATAATTAAATAATAAATTAAAAAATAGTAAAAAGACAATTTTATCCAAAGAGAAGAAGGTTAAAAAGTTCAAATAATTTTTTTAACGGTCTTCATAATTTTAATATATTATAGATTATAGATATAGATATGTATTCCATACAAATAAATGAACAGACACCATTGGTCAAGCCACATCTCCTAGTTGGAAAAGCACTTTAAATCAAGTCCAAAAGTATCGATTGCACGTGCCGATCAGCCTCCCCCTAAAAAAAGGAAGAGAATGATAGCCAAAGTAAAACAACCAAATATTTGCTGCATTCTCTCATCTCCATCTAATCCAGTAATCATTTAGTATATAATTTCTAGATCTAGCAATAATATTATTCCGAGTTTTCTACAACACTTTTCAACTCTCTAAATCTCATCATCATCGAAAACCCTAAATTAATTACTCACTTTTTTGTATCTTGGTTGAGGATGAGACAGAGGAAGAAATCGAATACAGAGGTGTCACAGCAGCAAGAACAACACCAGAATGCTCACTTGTCTAAGTTCAGACAACTTTTCGATCCCGAAGCTTCTTGGGATAAGGTTTTGTTTTTATTTTTTCATTGTTTTGTTTGTTGTTTTTTCAAGTATGGATAACTGCATATTGTTTAATGTTATATTGATGTTTGTTTCCCCTTTGTGCTGCTTAATTATGGATGTTTAACTTATGGGTATTTGATTTTGGTAGATTCTGTATTCGTAATAATGGAAAATATTCGTATTCGAGAGATGAACCATGAATCCCACAACCCAACAAACAGTGGTGGAGCTAGAATTTCTAGTAAGGGGTTTGAAATATGAAAAGTATAAATGAAGAAGCTAAAGGGGCTCATCATCTACTACTATATGTACATAATTAGTAATTTTAACCATGTATATCAAATAGCGTAATTTTTAGCTGCCCCTTGGCCTTACCTGGCCTGCTCACAAATAGGAAAGGATTTTACGAGGTCTTGATCATGTTGGAGTGTTTTGTGGGGCATTTGGAGTGGTGGGTGGAGTAGTGATTAAGACATTCAAAGTTCTTTTTTTACAAGTAGTGATTAAGACTCTTCACTAAACTGCTTAGATTACAGTTACAAATAGTAATAACTGTATTTACTTGTTCTAGGAAGGTGTTCAGCATTGCTGTTTCATTGAGAAAGCATCGATAGATGCATAATTACAAGTAGGTAAAGATACAAAAAGGAATTGCAGGCCCTTATTCACTTATTCCTTCTAAATATAGAGCACTAATGAAATCTAAAAACTGTTCAGTATTAGATACTGCCGTTAACAGCATGATTAGGGGTTGAGGAATCATCAAAACATCTTCTGTTCCTCTCAGTCCAAACACACCAAAACATTGCAGCAGGAATCATATTCCAGACCTTTCTGATGGGTCTTATCAATTCTCCATAAACTCCAACACGTGTGAGCTTCTCTCAAACTTTTTGGCATCACCTAGCCTAGTTTAAAGATACACAGGAACGTGTTCCAAAGATCATAAGCATTTTAGAGAATTTTCAACCAGGAAAGGTTTTAACTTTACCTTTGTTATAAGCATTAATCTGAAAAGAAAGATTTCTTAGACTTTTAGCTTCTCCTTTATACTTTCTGTTAGCAAACCAGGTTTGTGTTACAGTTTGATGGGTCATGGTCAGTTTCAGTCTTTGGCTGCTGTATTATACATTAGTCACTAATAATTGTTTCGTCATGTAATTGCAGGATCAACTGGGTGATGTATTGCATTGGACTAGACAATTGATGGCTCTTGTTTGTGGATTAATATGGGGCGCCATTCCTTTGGTTGGTGGCGTCTGGTTTATGCTGTAAGTTTCTTCTATGCCTCGCTGCCTTCTGTTTCTGAAGCCATGGGATCTGCTATTGACTTGCTGTATGTCAAATATACTTCTTTCAATCCTGTAGCTGCACTTCATTTCTATGTGTTAATTATCATGTAGATGAGTTTCATTTCACTTCATTACCTATTGTCAGTTGTTGGCTGTATGTTGAATTTATTCATTTGCCCTTGTTTTTTGCTTATTATCAGTTGAGCTTATTTCAATTCATTAGCTCTCGTCCATTGATCATTATCGGCTGAGTTTATTTTGGTTCATCAGCTCTTGCAAGAAGTCACACCCATTAGGCAACTTTTTTACTTCAGTTAGTTTATATGGTAACTCTTCATGTTTGTACTTACTGTTCTGCTTTGCTTACATGGACTTCATTAGAATGCCATTGCCTAGAAGTTGGAATAATATACTGCTACTTGAAAAGTGTTCCAGACTTTTATGTCAATTTTAAAGTTGTGATGGCTGTAAAGATTCATTCACTTAGGAGGTGTGAGTGTATGAGTTTTGCGAAAAGAGGGGCGCTCTGTCTAAGGAAACATTGAGGCAGCAAGCCTTGCATTGTCATTTAAAATAAAAAATCATGCTATGAGGTTAGACAAAGAATTAGTTTATCTCCCTACTGAAGTTTTTGAGAAAAGGGTGTAATTCGAGCATGCATGAGAAAGGGGGAGGGAGATAGGTAGTTTGAGCAGAAAGCCCACTAAAAGGCTATTCCTTTCACTCTATTGAATGAAGAACTGCACGGGGAAGAGTGTGTTATTAATTCAACAGCCAAGCCGACTATTATACACTTCCACTCAATCTTAATGAAAGGAAGCCCTTTCATCCTAATCTAATCTATTGAGGAGGGGGAAACTCTAAGAACTCGTAGGAAAAGATGTCATATTAACCTTTAAATAGTTATCCAAAAGTGGACCTAAGGTAATGTATGATATGCAAAAATGATGATGGGAGGATACTCTAGAAACAGGGATAAGAAAGTACAGAAGCATGCATAGTTGGCATGAACTTATTTGATCATGCATGTTCTTAGTAATCGCTATATGATTCTACTCTGATAATATAAAGGGCTTCATTAAAGTACTTCAATAACTTCTTCAGGACATTTAAGGCTTTATGGTTTGGATACTAAAACTGTTTCTAATTATACTTTGGGTAAGAAATCAATAAATAATTCATTTAAAAAAATTTCTTTATTGAAATAGTAACTGACAAGTATGTAACAAAAAAACTTGATATGATTAAATAAGGTAAAAAGAATCAAAACCGAACATGTCTTTATTTAGACCCTGTAAAGGCTAAACTAATTTTGCTCGAGCCTTTAATCAGTAGTTACTGGAAGAACATTATTTTTTATTTTTATTACAGTTGTGTTTGATTCGGCTTGGTCACATGTAGACTATCCTCTCAATACCTGCTATCTCTCATTAGTGTATTTTGTCTCTGCTGGAATTTGAATATTGTTTGTCCTCACTTTATGGACTGCCAGATCCACCCTCCCTTTGGGTGCCGATCGAGAAGAGCACTCTGTTATTCTTTTGGAGTAGAAATTTCTTTTTGAGGAATGAAGTGGACCTCCTTGTCGTTATGATTCTCTCTATTTCTTTTCTAAGTGTTGCTCTTTGAAAATTTTGTTCCAGTCAGTGAGTTGTTTCAGACTCTTCAACTAACAACCTTAGGCCCTTTCTGGTAAAAAATGTGGCAGTATGGATCTGCTAAAATTCCTAAATACTTTGAATTGCTTTTTTCTAATAAAAGATAAGTCAATACATCTGTCTCTAGAACCCTTTAGACTGAAACTTCTACTATGGTCTTCTTCAAATATGTAGGTATTAAGGATTGATCTTTTCTCGGAGTTACCTTTTTTTTTTTTTTTGAAATCTTTTCTCGGAGTTACCTTGAACCAGACTCTGATGCAACTATTGTTACGGGTGTTGTCAATAAGTGAGTGATTGAATATAATAAGTTTGATAAGGGAGAGAAAGTTGAAAGACCAGATTTATATGTTGGACAAAATGTAGAATCTAAAACTCAAGATAGGTGTTGCAGGAGCAAAATGCTTACTCCGAGATATACCAATTAGAAGTTTATGTCTGCTGAACTGTTTGGTGCCTACTTTTCAGACAAATGGTTCCTAGTTATACTATTTGATGCATGATGAACGATATATATCGTAATCCAAATACGGGCAGGAAATCCGGTAGAGATCTGCTTCTCATTCCTTTGATGGAAGAATGCCGGTTCCTTGAGTTGAAGATATCTTATTTATCAAAAAATTAGGCTGTAAGTTTAAAATACTGTTGTCATTAACTGATTCTTACAACGGTAATTGCACTGGTCATAAATTTAGGTTTCTTGCACTTTCAACCGGTATTATCTACTGTTATTATGCGCTGGTGCTAAAAGTTGATGAAGAAGATTTTGGTGGGCATGGAGCTCTCCTACAAGAAGGGCTTTTTGCTTCGATGACACTCTTTCTGGTACTTGAACTTCCTTTCAACTCCTTTTTCTGTTTTTATAAGTGAACAACAAGTTATGTCCTTTAATATTGCTGCTAATATCTAGTTACCTTTACCTCAAAAAAAATATTGCTGCTAATACCTTTTTTTCCCTCTCCTTTTTCTTGTATTATGTTTGCACAGCTTTTTTGGACCCTAGTCTACAGTTTGGCTCACTTTTGATGCGGGCTTCTCAATTTCACCGAGCTTCCCGTCTCTTCTCAAGTCAGAACTCATATTTTGGTAGATGTACCAGGTGTTATTTTTGTTGTTGTTGGGATGGAGTTCCCAAAAAGACGACGTTGGCCAATTTTTCGACTGTGCAATATTATCTTCAGTGTAATCTGAAACATGGCAGCTTTCCATTTCGAACTTAGTTTAAGATGTATTTGTTCAGCATTCTTTGCTCCAAGTGCAGATCATGCTTTGACTCAACAACTATGCTAATTTCTTAGGTAGATAGAAATGCTTATATTATGCTTTTTCTTTATATACACTGATTCTTCATGGAGGTCCGCAGGATTATTACACTCCACGCAATCAATATCCCCTGTTCAGGCATCTTACTGGAATTCTGGAAACAGATTCAGTAGTCTCCAAGTCACCACTTACAAAAAATGCCCACTAATTCCATCTTAACTAGTGCATTCAGGTCAATTTTTTTGTCCACCAGTATTCTATCCCAAGCGGAGAATAAGCTAATAATTGGCTAAGCTTTTCATTGTTTCAAAGTTGGAGATGAATCATTCATTTCGGTGTGCCTGGACATAGAAGGAGAGATGCTGAATGAGAGAAGACGGCCTAGTACTGGATTATGCTACGCACTGCCAAATGACATGTTCACATGTAGATAAATGAGACATTCATTTCGCAAAAAACAATTATATGTTCACCAATGGCCAGTTCACTGACAAATGAGATATTTTCATTTCATAAAAACAATTATGTTCACTAAATTTTTCCAAGTATGAGCAAATACACTATAGTTTCCAATTATCTGGGCTGAATTCTTCTATTTATGGTACTAGTAAATTTTTCATGATGGGAGATTCGGTGCTGAGTTGGATTTAAGAACCCAAACAATTTTTCAACAACTTGCAGCAGAATTTTCAAATCTGTGTATGGTGTGGAGATATTGACACAAGAAGGCGAACTGTGCTCTGGCTGATAAGGTGTGTGCATAACCCTTCGTGATCATCATCAGGATTAACTTAGGAGAATACAATCAACATCATTGTCATGCCCATCTTTGTCTCTGTCTAATTAAGTAAACGCGCCCATAAACCCAACGTCTGCCAGGTCTTGAGCTGGATTGCTGCAGTAAAAGCACATGGTATCAGGGCAATTATATATTTGAATAAGATCAGAATCTAAATGGTGCAAAAAATGGAATAAAATAGGCATTCTCCAAGGATGTACAGAAGAAATTAATAAGAGGAGTGAGAATAACAATTTAAGTAGCAGGTTAGATCATCATTAGAAGAAAAACTTATTCAACACCTTCAAATTTATAGTTTTATCTTCTCTTATAGACCATCTGATGGCATAACAAAATATGATCTTGCAAAAGTCATAAAGTTGAGAAGTAGAATATCATATCATAAAAAAGACATTATTTGAGACAAAACAAACAGAAAATATTTATATGTAATGGGATAAGTTGGAGCAGCAAGTGTACAAGGAGTTCTATGACAGCTTTAAGAGAATGTTAATACAATCACTGACATCTTATAATTTATCATCACAACAATTTTTTGCTAATTATTTCTCAAGGGTTATCATGGGTTTGAAGCTATTGTATCCAAAGTAAAGGGAAAAAGCTTAAGTATATAAGAATAACAATATCTGAACTGTAAAGGAATGATCTCCACTGTCCAGCAAGTAAATGAAAATGTCACAGTGACAGGAAAAAGGAAATGGTACAAAATTCCTCCAACCAAAGAAGCATGTAGTGTGAAGTAAGATGAGGACAGAGGTCATGGTCAAAAGTACCTCAACATTGGTTTGAAATTCTAATCTGCTTTCACAAACGTGACAATCAGCTCTATGCGGGGAATGATTGGATCTCTCTGCTTTCAGGAAAGCAAACACCTGAAGGTAATATGTATAGAGCTATAAGGTTCATCCATTTCAGTACAAGGAGATACGATTTAACCCTTCTTCAGTGGAATCATATCAATAACTTCTAGAAATGCTTGTGAACATGCGAGAAGTTAGTTCTTAATTACCTCCTCACCACAGTTTGGGCATGCCCCTTTCAGAGCTACCAAGTCATTTTTCCAAAGTCCTTGAAGTGCTCCAACTGTGAATAGGTATCACAAGTTATAAACTGTACTTGGGATGCATTGATTGAAGAAATAAATTCTTAGAAAACTATGGACAAACTTGCTTCTAAACATGGTCAACAATCATATTTACACTGGTGATAATCACCCAACAGTACAACATGGAGGTAAGTCATAGAAAATATTTAATTCAAGGAAAGCCATTTCCTAATAGAAACCTTCTTAATGAAATTATTGCAAACTCTCTCTACTACCTAATTATGCAAAAGTACCAACATGACGCCAAATTAGATGGGGAGCGAAACAATCAAGAATAGAGTTGTGAAAAAGTATCAACTAATCCTTTTGTGCGCACATAAATGGAGGTATTCTCATACAGTTATTTGCCACAAACACTCATTTGCAAAGACAAGACCAAAAGTGTATTTCATCTAAAGAAAGACTATTTAGATACCAAAAAATCCTAAAGCATAACAGGTCGTTTCTTTTTTCTTTTGATTCCCTTGATTTTTATTTATTTTTTATTAAAAGAAGAGTAAGGCATGAATATTGATGTCAATCAACCTGAGCAACAAAGCTTAGATAGCATGCTAGCAGCAATAGAAATGGCTAAAAAACCATTTTCTCTTTATAAGTAGCCTTTTCCTATTGAGGCACCAAACGATGCTTATAATTCTCAATTATATTACTTGCACTAGAACTCCAAACTACTGAACACCAAGAAAACCAAAGAAAAGTCATGTTCATAAAAGGGGTACAAACATCATATAAAACTAAGTTACATATTGCTGAATTAATATTTCTTGACCATGAGAAATGAAGGTTCAAGAAAGAAAACACATTACCAGAGGCCGAAGCAATTGGGAAGCCTATGATAGATCCCAACACCATAAAGAGGATTCCATTGAGCATGGTAAACAACTCAAAAGATTGATCGGTGTAGGACATTCCTGAATCAAATGTGTCTTGATAAGCTTGAACGATGGTGTAGATTAAAGGCACAATCAAGAATGAACTCCCAAACCCAAGAATCAGCAACCATACACTTGCTAATGCAAACACCTGTGAAGGATCTTCCTGCCCTACATCCACATTAATCAAAATTCAAGTGTAGGACGAAAGCCTAGTCTACAAGTAGAAAAACTTTTCCAGGATAAAAATATTGTTCTAGGGAATGACACAGCTGAACTGGATTTGCAAATAGCACTACTAAAACTGTGGTGTAAGTAATGTATGTATACATCATAATGTTTTCTTTCTCCTTTTGCCATTGCAGGTGCAGAGACTTCATCGATGGAGAACAAATATGACGTCCAAGGAAAATATCTATCTAATAGGATTTAGTGAAGACATATAAAGAACAAGCACAGTTGATGAATCAAATTTGGAACATGAATTTTATAGACTTGAATATATCAAACAAGTGAGAGGCAATAGAAAAGAGAAGGTAGAGAGTAATATTATAACAAGGTACAATTTTAAGGCAAATTTAAGATACTTCCCTCGGAGTTCGAAGTACTCATGTTTACAGTATTCTAAAAGGAATGGAAGTAATATTCCAAACGCAAATAGTTATGACCAGCAAAGTTAAAGAAAACACTCAAATAGATATCACAATAAGCAATTCATATAACCTATGGTAAATCACAGTGGTATCACAGTAAGCAAGTCATATCACAATATTATCACCTCTGCATCAGCATAAGTTGAGTGCCGCCTAAGACTGCAGCGGGGATACTTGACTACATGCTTTGAACCATACCACCGCAATCTTAACTGTTGTAGAAAAAAATTGTGCATGAGTATCAGAACATAAATGAAAAGTTCAAGCTTTCAACTATATAGAGAAACTTACCTCTACTCTGTCAAACATATCATCAACTATTAAAGGCATTCCACTGTAATAAGAATCACGCGCCTAAGAAAACACAGAAGTACAAAATCAGAGAGCAGCAGGACAGGAGAAAAAAGGAAAAATATGGGAAAAAGAAATCAAGTTTCTGAACCACTCACCACCAGTCTTTATATCTCAACAAGTTTATGGGGGATTTTCACAAACAATAACAACAACATACCCAATATATTGCCATCAAGTGGGGTTTGGGGAGGATAAGTGTACGCTGTCCATACCACCACCTCGGATGTGAGACAGAGATGTTATTTTCGGTGGACCCCCGGTTCAAAATAAAATAATCTAGACAAGGAATAGTAAAAGAACAAGATACAATAGAAATAACATATCCACTAATACCATAAACAAGAAACATCAAGTAATACAATAAAAGATACAACATCCTAAACTCATACTAACCTTCTACCCTAATCCGCCTCCTCCACAACTTCCTATCTAGGGTCATGTCCTCAGTAAGTTGGAGCTGCTCCATGTCATGTCTAATCACCTCCCTCCAATATTTCTTCGGTCTACCTTTACCTCGCTTGAAACCATCGCTAGCCGACCTCTCACACCTCCGCACTAGGGCATCCATGCCCCTCCTCATCACATGACCGAACCATCTCAACCTAGCTTCCCTCATCTTGGCTTCCACCAAAGTCACTCCCACTTTTCTCGAATAACCTCATTTCTAATCCTATCTTTTCTAGTACACCCACACATCCACCGAGGCATTCTCATCTCCGCCACCTTCATCTTCTGGATGTGGGCTTCTTAACAGGCCAACACCCCGGCCCATACAATAAAGTCGGTCTAACCACCACTTTGTAGAACTTGTCTTTTAAGTTTAGGAGGTACCTTTTTGTCACACAAGATTTCGGAGGCGAGCCTCCATTTCATCCACCCTACCCCAATCTGATGAGTGACATCTCCGTCAATCTCTCCATTCTCCTGAATCATAGATCCCAGATACTTGAAACTATCTCTCTTATTGATAGAATGAGTATCAAGCTTAACAACCACATCGGACTCATGAGACACCTCGCTGAACTTACACTACAAATATTTCGTCTTGGACCTACTCAACCTAAACCCTTTAGACTAAGGGTTTGCCTCCAAACTTCCAAGTTAGCATTAACTCCACTATGTGTCTCATCAATCAAGACCACATCATCAGCAAAAAGTAAGGCACCTCACCTTGAATTTGCCGCGTCAAAACATCCATCACCAAGGCAAAAAGAAATAGACTGAGCGTCGATCCTTGGTGTAACCCCATCAAGACGGGGAAGTGCTCCGAATCCCCTCCCCCAGTCCTAACCCGAGTCTTGGCTCTGTTGTACATATCCTTAATCGCCCTAACATACACCATGCGTACACCTCTAGCCTCCAAACACCTCCAAAGAACCTCCCTGGGAACTCTATCATAGGCTTCTCTAAGTCGATAAACACCATGTGCAAATCCTTCTTCCTTTCCGTATACTGCTCCACCAGTCTCCTAACAAGATGGATGGCTTTAGTAGTCGAGTGCCCTAGCATAAACGCAAACTGATTTTCAGAAATATTAACAATACTCCGCAACCTCAACTCCACCACCCTCTCCCAAACCTTCAAAGTGTGACTCAACAACTTGATACTCTTATAATTGTTGCAATCCTGTATGTCACCCTTATTCTTATACCCCTACAATTGTTGCAATCCTGAAATTCTTATCCTGAATTTCATAAACACTACCTAGTAATAAATTCTTGTTGAAATGCATACACTTTACAAGGCCAGGTTTTTGGCCATGCCAAGGACAAAAACTGCTCCATCATGAACTAAAAATCACAGATATGGACCTCATGAAGTACAAATTACAAACATAAAGTACTCAAAAAGCTTACAAAAAGCATCAGTAAGCTTTTAACCACTCAAACGAGCTACTAATTTAGGTAGTCATTGAACTCAAGTGATTCAACAAATAGTAGGTTCCTTAATTTACATTACATACTCCATTTGTCTCAATTTATGTAGCACAGTTGAAAACTTGAAATTTCGATATTCAAACTTATATAATTTGACCGTGAATTTGGACATAGAAACTTTAAGTTTTTTTCAGAAATAAAATTTATATATTTGAAAACAACTTTAAAAGTACTATAACTCACAATAATTGACATATAAAGAAATTCCGGTGAAAGAAAAACTTGTTTGAATCTCGAAATTTTAACTGTGCCACATAAATTGAGCAACAGGGCGTATTTACGTAAACGTCTGAAGGCACATATGAGTGATCATTTCTCTAATTAAGCAGAAGCTCAAACAAACAGTACTCAGTAAGATAAGTCAACATTGAGAGTTATACAAGGTAATTTATGCCATGAATAGAAGTCAATATTGCTTAATCATTGAATAATCAAACCAAATTATAAAGCTTCTTACAAGCTGAAAATCAGCATTACCTGGCGGTAGAGTGCTTCTAAGGTTTCTTTACTAGCTGTTTCAACAGGTCCGACGAATATACATGAAGGTCCTTGAGGTGTCTCTCGCTCTTCACAAGTGGATACGCCATGGCTCCGGGCGGATATCCGGACCGGTAACGAACCTCCGGTTCGGGAGTTGCTTCTGCTCAGCTCGATAACAGTGGAACCAAGCACGCGCCTAGAAATGGGAGACCACGCGCCGGCCATGAACTGCCGACGTTGGTTGCGTCACGGCAGAAGAGAATTTTTTTTTGAAGAAATGAGTGGTTAGGATATTGTAAAATCGACGGGTAATTTTGGCTTTGGTTCGTTATGGCCACGAATTCTGGTGTTTATAAAGGGGAGGCGAATGACGAAAATGCCCCCATGTGGTCGAATTTTGATTTTCTAAAGTAAATATCTTTGTTATTAGTGGCTGATATTTTTGTCCAACTGTGACATTTGATTTTGGCTTTGTGCCAAATATCCTTTTCTGGACAAGAAAGGCTGTGGAGTGAGGACACCAAAAACTACCATTCAATAATATTTCGCCTGTTCCTATATTAGTTGATCACGTTAACATTACACATTTTTTAAATAGAAAAAATTATTTAAATAAATAATTTATATTTATAAATTACTAAAAATCACTCCACTTCTAAAATATTAGTTAAATCTCAACATTTATAATTTTTTTATAAAGTTGAGATACAAGTTAAAACCTCTTTTTCTTTAGATGTAACTTTACCAAAAATTAACTCATTTTCTTCTCTTTGTAAGCCTTAATTCAAGCAGTAGTTTCTATCCAATTTCTCTCTCTAATTCAAATCTTTTAATTAAGGTAAATTTCCTCCCTAAAATCAACTTCAATTTCTTCTATTCTTATTTATTTTTTTGAAAAAAAAAAAAAAAATTGAAAAAATGATATTGTTTATCGAATTTTTTGTTGTAAATTCTGTGATTGGGTTTACAAAGTGATTTTTTCAGTTTTGGAATTGCACTGGGTATGTTATTGTTGTTGTATTCCTTCCCTTCCAATTTCTTCAAACTAATCTACCACTGACATAACTGTTGGTGCTGGTGTCGTTATCCTTATCAACTCTATTAACATCACTTTGATGGATGACGGTAAATTAATCTTGCAGGGAAGAAAAACTGTTGGAACGTGCAAAAGTCTTAAAGGTCAGCGCTGGAACTGAACCTGATGCCGATCTTGATCCAGTAATTAGCAAGCAGGTACATGGATCAACATTTCACAAACAAGCTACTCAATGACTCCTGCTCCTTTCAATTTTTCACGTATAAGATTCTAGACCGACGTTTTTCTGCTTTTATCCTTTTTTCTGAGACCACAGGCTAAAAAACGAGTATGTCGATTGATTCAAAGTGGAGACAAATTATTGCTTGACGGAAGAGACAAACATTGATATGTATCTAGTGTTGTTTTAGTTTTATTGAAGGTCGTATTACAAAAGACACTTGTTATTTCTTCTAGATACATATTTTACTATCTTGTATCTATGGTCAGATGAGTATGTATTTTAATGTATCTAATGTTTTATTAGTGTTATTGAACTAAGCAAATAAAAGATACATGTTTTTAAGCTTGAAGGTACATTTTGTATTATCTTGTATCTATTGTATGATGTAAATACCACTAAAACTAAGCATTTTATATGTGTCTCTTGTATTTTTAAGTTATATTGAAATAAGCATTCCGAAGATACATATTAGTAAGTTTTGAGATACATATTA
The DNA here is from genome assembly GCA_030864215.1 of Capsicum pubescens. Lineage (NCBI taxonomy): Eukaryota > Viridiplantae > Streptophyta > Magnoliopsida > Solanales > Solanaceae > Capsicum > Capsicum pubescens. The sequence goes on from CM061543.1 coordinate 7,282,556, forward strand.
TGGAGAAGGTTATATTATATGTATCTGTTATAATTTTCTTTTATGGAGTAGGGAATGCAACACAACAAGAAAAGTGCACTTGATTAAAGCGGACTTAGATTTTCGTATTCATTTGAGATACACATCACTTTTGTTCAAGTATGGATCTCAAAAGACGGAGAATGAAAACTTTAGTGAGAATGGCGACCCACTGAGGCCAAGGAGCAGATTTATACCAACGAAAAAATATTGTGTTCTGAATATTGAATAGTTGTGTATCAGTTGAATATTTAAAACTTTTCATGAAGTTAGTTGTTGCTTTTTACTTTATATAGACTTTAAGGGCTCATTTGTTTGCACTTAATGGAGGTCTGAATCTGAATGGTTCAGACTTTAGACCATTAAGTGCATTTGTTTTTTATTAAGATTTTAACTCTTAATAAGTCTGAATAGATCTTACTCATTCAGATCTAGAATCAAGTCTTAATAGATCTGAAGAGGTATTTTGGTGTTGGATAATATTCACCGGCACTCTATCCATAATCATCAATCACCACCACAAACCACCTCTGCCACCGCTACTATTGTCAACCACCACCCACCACTACTAACCACCTCTACCATCACAACCATCATCGACAACAGATATCGCTACCAACCACTATTGTTAATCGCTACCACACCTACTATCTCTATTATTCTAATTATATTCACCGCCACCACCATCATCAACCACTACCGGTCAATCTCTACTATCGACCAACTCATCTATCACAATTAGCATCACCGCTAACTACCACTAATACATCACAACCTCCACACATTCTTTGGCCGTCACCACCATTGTCACTAGTAACGCAACCTCTACCATCACTTCAACTACTACCATCGCTACAATTTATCTCTTCTAACAACCATCTCCACCATCACAACTAACAACATCTTCAACTAGCACCAACACATTGTCAAACCATTATGCATTCATTTTTCAACCATCACAATCAACACCTTCAACTACTAACATCAATCAACGTCACATCACAACCACCGCCACCACTATCAACTGTCACCATCATAACAGTCACTACAATACCAACCATCACAATTATCTCCACCAATATTACTAATCACTAACATCAATCATAGTCACTGTAACCACCATTATAAATCATCTCCACTATCACTAACAAACATAAATATATTTTCAATCAACTAATAATTTTGTTGTATTAAATTACATACTTTTCCGATATATAATTAGTTTTTTATTTGAATTATATTTTTTATTTTATTATATACACAAATAAAAAAAAATTGTACATTCAGATTTTGAAAAACAAACAATCTTAAGTAGGGGTGTTCATGGGTCGGTTATTGGTCAAAACTATAACCAAACCAACTTAGTCGGTTTTAAAATTTCTAAAATCAAACCAAACCAAATAAAAAAATAACCATTGATTTGGTTCTTGTCGGTTTAGTTTGGTTTGGTTCGATTTTTTCGGTTTATAACTTTAGCTAATGATAAAAGTTGTAATTTTAAAAAACAAATCCAATCTAACATATGAGATGCCAACTGAGTGTTGTATATCAACCTTGAAACTATGATGTCAACTGAGTGTTATACTTCGGCAAAACCATGACAACACCATATGAACACTTCTAAGAAAATATTAAAAAACAATATTTAACAGAATGATATTATAAACCCCCCAAAAGGTGAACACATAAACTTTTTGCTCAACAAGGTTCAAAAAGAAAGTTAAAATTAGTGATTGTCTATAGTCTAATGAATCTCAGCTGTAAAATTCAATAAACAACAAGATATTATTTTCACAATTAGTATCATTTGTCATTCAAAATGAGAAATTCATTTAGAAGCTCATAAGGTACTGTCAATTGGATGAAGACATATGACAGAATGTGTTACGACTAAAGTTAAATCATGATTAAAATATAAAATGTAACAAATATTTAGATTGTATTTATGATAATATATAAATAATTATAATACATATATATATCGGTTCGGTTTGATTATTTTGTCGATTATTTTAGAGTAAAACCAAATCAAACCAAATTAATATCGGTTTTTTAAAATTCAAAATCAAACCAAACCAAACCTGACCAAATATCGGTTTGGTTTGGATCGCGGTTCGGTTTGGTTAAAAACCAAACCGTGAACACCCCTAGTCTTAAGCATTTAGTTTTTAGATCTAGAAACAACATCTTAATCATTCAGATGTATATTCAGATTCAAACCTCTCAATCTTAAAAAAATAAATGTAGCCTAAGTGTTTTTTTGGAATTTTACAAAATATTTGATGGAAAAGTAGTTCAAACATATTTGTGTACCTTTTATATATTTTTCTTGATGGCTCTTTAAGTTTCTTATGTATTATTGTTTTGCCTCAGGTTTTAGTAACATCTATATTGACTGCATTTTATATATTTATGTTATGTTGTACGAGATACATGTTAATTTTTTTGTATTTCATATGTTTTTAATGTATATTGTTTAAAAAATATGGTTGTATAAATGTTTACTAGTTTGTATCTCGTTTAAAAACTATAGTTGCATAAATATTTACTAGTTTGATGGTGAAGATGTTCTACTTTATCTGTGAAATTTTTATATATTTTTCTTGACGGCTATGCAAATTTTGTAAAAAGTTAAAATTTTATGTAAATATCAGTAAACATGTCGTTATATAGGTTATTTTTACTTTATGAATATCAGCAATGTCCAAAATATTCATAGTTGTTAGCAGCTCTCCAAAATGATTAACATTTATTCATTTGGTTGCACTTTTTGAGAATTGCAGAAACTTTGTTGAAAGGACGTATAGTCAAATTATCCAGCACTAGCATTTGATTGTAAAACGCCTTTCGGGCACAATCAATTCAATATAAACTAAAAAAGACTCACTTCAAAATTTTCTACACTTAAAATTTGTTAAATCTTGTCATTTTCATTATTAAGATGCCACAACACCAGTAAATTGCAATTACATCAACAAAGAAAAGGTTGAATAAACAACATATAAACCTAATAATTATTGTGACATTTCCCCGAATACGAAACGAATATACACTTGGAGAATCAATATAATTTCTTAGTTAAAAAATAAATGTTTTTTGAAGTATTACTGTTGTAGTACTTATGTTGCAAGTATCTCCAACAATGTATCGAGCCTCAATTTTTTCGCTACCGCCGATAAGATGCTTTAAATTCTCAAATACAATTCTCCGAACGATATCTTAGGACGTAGTTGCACTCATGTAAACAAAAAGATCAGAATATTATACTAAAATAAGATGATTCTTACGTACTAGAATAAAAATATGAGAGATACATTCACATCATAATTGATTACAATTTGTATCTGTAACAATACTCATATGTATCTTGAGTACGCATATTTAGCTAAAAATAAAACAATAAGAAACACATAAATATACACAAGTATAGAACCATTGATACAAGAAACAAAAAAATGTATCATATACGAAAAAATGTATCGCAGCTTTATTAACTTAACAACAAAAAAGTTACGTAGAATAATAACCAATTTAACGTTAGATACATAATTCATTAAATTAGATATAATTTCCAACATATGATATGTTAAAGAAGATACATACATTTTCTTGCCCGATCTTTTAGCATAGAAATTGAATGAATGCTCAATTGCATACTTTGCCATGACTGAAATTAAAGTACACTTGTCCTTGTAGATTTGTCCAACCTTAACTTCACTATTTTTGGAATCAGTAATGATCTTGTTCCCCTTCATATCAAACAACGGCATAGGAGCAGAAACTTTAGATTTACAAGCAATTAATTTCTAAACTTTTAAACTAGAATTTTTCAAACACATTGCAGCACCAACTTTATCATCAAACAACTTCTCACTAGCAAACTTATCTTCTGTTGTGATGATAAGTTCATACATCTCAAAATCAAGTTCACTTTTCTTGATTTCAATAGAAAACCTTACACCCATCTCATTACGGATCAACATCGGTGTCGCATTACCATCAACTATGTATCGAGCCTCAATTTTTTTGGCTTTCGTCAAATTTCAGCTTTGCAATTGTCAAAATCAACTTTTCATACTACACAAATTCACTAACAACGATTCCATTACTCTTATAGCCTTCGTACTTTATATTGTTAATTCAAATGTCGGAATGACGTAATAACACTGAAATATTCATTGCAATTACCTCAAACAAGATCAAGAAAAAAAAATTATTTCAATTTTTTCCTATGTGGGAACTGATTTTGTTTGAGGATTTATTTAAAAGATGGAATAACAAACTAATTACCTTATAATGTGGGATATTATTACGTTTTTACCTTAATTAGTTATGATAATTGCTATATTAATGCTATTTAGCCAGTTACATCCCTTAAAACAAGCAAATTAGTTTAATAATAACATGTAACTGCAGAATGTATCTATCGCAAACTGAATGTATCTTCAAAGGCCATAAGTTGGGATTTTAGAAAATTTTAAAAAAAGTTGGGATATTTAGTAAATACCACTAAACATGTCTTTATATATGTAATTTTTACTTTTAAATAAGCATAGTTTTACTAATTTAACATTAAGATACTCATTTAAAACTTTATAAATTTATTTTTACACTTTCAAAGAGTATTAATTGTAGGAATAAAATGTGAAAAATATAATTAATTTTATCTTTTTAGTAAAATAATTAACTAATAATATGGGACGGATTGAGTTGACACACACATCATTTAGCCTAATCTTATTCGGATTTAGGGATATTTTTCTTGTTTGAGTCAAGCACATCATTCAACAATCAATTACTTCACTGATTACGAAATTGAAGAAAGAACGAAAAACTCCTTTAGCGTGTGGCCTTAAATATGATACTTTTCCTGTCTCATATTATTTGACATATTTGTTTAAAAAAAATTATCTCAATAACGTGTTTAAAGAATCAAGTTATAATTGATTTTATTTTTTTCAATTTTACTCTTACTAATTCAAGAAAAGAGTAATCAACTCTAATAGATAATGATAATATATAATACGAGTTTAATAAGATCATATTAGTCAATTTGCATCCCTTACTAATTTCTCTTTTAAGAGTTTGCTTGTGGCGAGGGGTTCAATTGAATACTCTTCGTGCAGTAATTATATTAAGTAAATAGGTTAGTGCTAAAATTTGGATCGTGAGCTTAAGCTTCGACAGTTCAGCAATGGAGAATTTGTGAGGTAAGAGGGAGTAGAAGAATTTTCTGAATTGGAAACTGTATTGATCTAATCTGTTACAGTTGTACAAGCTAATGTATATGTAGACTCGTAACTGACTCAACTAACTAACTGATTACAGAAATAATAACTACTAATTGATTGTAAGTGACTGTGACATGCTCATGCCTAGTTCAACACTCCAAATGCGTCAGTACTTTGAATGCACTGGTATGCAAGTGAGGTAGGCTGAATGCAATAGGTTCATATGCATGAAAAATACTAGCTGACTGCTCAATCCTTTGGTCAGTAAATCTGTTTGCTGATCTCCAGTGCCTACAAAGACTTTATTGATGACTCCTTCCTTGATCTTGTCTCGAATGAAGTGGCAATCTGTTTTGATATGTTTTGTTCGTTCATGTAAGATAGGATTAGATGCTATTTGCATTGCTGCCTTACTGTCACTCAGAATTGTCACAGGTTGAGAGTCACTTGTGTTTGTTGCTTCTTGGATTTCCAAGATACAAGTGATTTGGCGAACTTGACTAAGTATCCAGTCAAAGACCTTCTAGTATTTGGATATGCTGCTCAATTTGAATCACACCTACAAGTAAGCTCCTGGCTAGGTGACGAGCTCATAAGAACCCCTTGTCCAGGTGCAAGTTTCAGATATCTCGCTACTCTGATAGCTGCATCCCGATGAGATTGCTTTGGTGCCTGTATAAACTGACTTAATGTATGGACAGTGTAGCTAACTCTGGCCTTGTTATAGTGCAATAACTTTCCCATCAACCTTTGATAAGCACCAATATCTGTCCTATTGCTTCATCATAGTCTGCAGTAGTCAATTTGACGTTGACCTCCAAAGGTGTTGGTGAAGGCTTTGCTCCACTGACTCCCAACTCTGGAATCAACTCCAATACATATTTCCTTTGATTCAATAGAATGCCTGACTTGGATCTCAGCAGTTCAATTCCCAGAAAGTATTTGGGTCTGCTGGTGCATTCAGTTTACATCATAGGATACATGAGGGCACAAAAGCAACACGCAATTTAATTCAACAGTTGAGTGCTGACTCTCTCTCTCGAACAATTTTAAATCTTGAATCCTGATTATCTTTCTGTGTGTTTGTTGCTCAAGTCACAATAGCTAGTTATGTAACTAGAATTGGTGCATTTATAGTCAAGGCAAGTATAATGTACAAGCACGGACAGAAGTTTTTAGCTTATTAGAGACTCTTAGGAGCTTTCTTTTTGTGTGTGTATGTTTGGGTTTTGGGGTGAACGAGGGGCCACTAGGAGTACGATGTATGGTGCTTTCGAGAGTTATCCTTCATTCGAGTACTTTGTTGAGTAGGGGCTGGAGGTGGTTTTTGGTTCTAGAATTGTAAAATTGCATTGGCTCTTTGATGATATCAGGTTCGTTTTTCCATTGTTGATGATTGTTTATCATTAGCAGAGGAGAAGTTTAGGGAAGAGATTTAAAAGAACTATTACACGAAGACAAAGTTTCATTGCAAATTGACCTCCGTATGAAGTATAAAACTGTTAATGGAATAAAATGAACATGCTTCTTATTGATTGCAGACTGAGTATATATAAATACAATACAACCAAGAGATAAACTAAGAAAAGGATAATACTTATGTATATACAAGAGTCCTAAAGAGAAGGAACTACTAAATTTGAAATTTAAAAAATAGGAGCTGATTTTATCCTTTATTACGCCCCCGCAAGTTGGTGGTATCAACAACACCCAACTTGGAAAATTGTTGTACAAAAGAGGCTTTGGGAAGTGGTTTTGTGAGTATGTCAGCCACTTGATCAGCTGAGTGAACGTGATGTACTTCAATATCTTTGTTCTGGACCTGTTCACGAACAAAGTGGAAATCAATGGCTACATGCTTCATCCTACTATGGAAAATTGGATTGGAACAAATGTAAGTGGTGCTTATGTTGTCACAGAAAACCTGCGGAACCCCCTTAAGTGAAAGACGAAGTTCGCGAAGAAGATTTGTTAGCCAGTTGGTTTCTGCAACAGCAGCAGCCACACCTCTGTACTCAGCTTCTGTAGAGGATCGAGAGACTGAGCGTTGTTTCTTTGAGGACCAAGAAATTGGTGTGCTGCCCATGAAAATACCATATCCAGATGTAGAGGTACGATCTTCCGGATCAGCAGCCCAATCCGAATCAGAATAAACAACCAGATGAGAATCTGGAGCTTTGGCGATCCGTAAACCATATTGGCAGGCGTGATGAAGATAATGAAGTAATCGCTTGACTGCTTTCCAGTGACAGTGACGTGGATTGTGCATAAATTGAGAAAGCTTGCTAACTATGAAGGCAATATCAGGACGTGTAAAGGCAATATCAAGTGGTTGAGTATTATCAAGTGGGGGTGGAATTGCACGGGCAGAGCATCTGGGAGTGAATGACAAGAATCTAAACTTGACGGTATATGATTCAAAGGTTGAACATCTCAACAAATTTCCCAGGCAATATTATCGCTTTGTTTGAGTTTTAAATTGGAAAACATATTCTGAAAAGGATAGGTATCTTCCAAAATAGAACATCCCTTGACAAATATAATTTATTCTTGACGGGATCAAAACATTGGTGGCAATAATGTTTATTAGAAAATCCTAAATACACACAGGGATTAGATCTTGGCTCTAATTTATTTTTGCCATATGGTTTGAGCCATGGGTAGCATAAACAACCAAAAACTCTAAGGGATTCATACTTTGGAGACTCTTGAAATAGAATTTCATAGGGACATTTATTTTGTAAATTTGGAGTTGTTAGACGATTTATAAGGTAGATTGCTTGGTGACAAGCAAAACTCCAAAAAATAGGGGGCAAGAAGGCTTGGTGCAGCAAGGTTTTGGTTGTCTCAATAACATGTTTGTGACGACGTTCAACTGGTGCGACTCTTTGGGGTGTGTAGAGAGGGGTCACTAAGTGTTCAATACCATGACTTTTGAGATATGAGGATAAACCTTGAAACTCACCACCACCGTCGGTATAGAGAGACAAAATTTTGGTTTGAAACCGTCGCTCAAGTAAGGGATGTAAAGCTTGAAAGACATCAATAACTTCCTTTTTTGATTTTATAGTGAACAACCACATGTATTTCGAGTACTGGTCAACAAATAAGACATAATATCGTTTGTTGTCGATTGACAAAACAGGAGAGGCCCCCCATAAATCGCTATAAATAATTTGCAATGGTCGTTTACTTTGCAATGAATTTTCAGAAAAAGGTAACTTGTGCATTTTATTAGAATAACACAAATTACAAACTAAATTGGTTCTAGAATGCAAAACTAGAAGAGAAAACTGATGCAAAATCCTATTTAAAATACGATGACTAGGATGACCTAAACGCCGATGCCACATATGTAGAGGAATGACAACATTGCATTGTGGTGAATGATGCCCACTGCCCGACGGCCACTCATACAGCCAATCTCTATTCTGCCCGCGAAACAGAGGCGCCCCCGTACTCAGATCCTTCACAAGATAAGAAAAAAGAAAAAATTCAATTGAGGTGTGGTTATCGCAACAAAATTTAGAAACATAAATAATGTTATTTTTTATAGCATGAGAGCATAAGGTATTGAGAAGCTTAAATTGCTTATTTGATGCACTTATGTTGGTGTTACCGGTATGAGATATTGGAATACTGCTACCATCTCTCATTGCTATCTCCTATGGACCGTGGTAGTTTTGCACATCAGTGAAGTTTTGAGCATCTGAGGCCATATGATGAGTGGCTCCAGTATCAACAATCCAAGGAGCCTCTTGAGTTGAAAGCCGAGCAGCATAGTTTGCTCGGGCTTGTAGGTGATTGTGTGATTGGGATCTACGGACTTCGGCAGAATGACCAGGACGGTCACACAACTGGCACTTCGGAGTGTTGTCATATCGTTGTTGTTGGTTATTTTTTCCACTACACCATGGCTGGTTGGTGTTGGGGAAATTTGCACTGGGACGCCTGTTGGAGTTGTTGTTTCCTTGGCGAGGAGCCGTGTTAGAGTTGTTTCCTTGGCGAGGATGCGTGTTTGTTTTCTGTGTAATAGAAGCAGTAATTGGTGATGATAATGGCTTCTTTGCTTCTTCATGTTTTATAAAAAGTTCATGATAAAGCAACTTTTCATAAAGTTCTAGATAATAGATAGTAGTCTCTTGCACGGATCGCATCAGATATTTCACGAAATTCTGGACCAAGTCCAGTGAGGATTTTGACAATCAGTTCCTCATCAGACACAGGAGCTCCAGCAGTGGCAAGTTCATCACAAAGAGATCGAACTTGGTGGAGATAATCAGCGACGGGAAGCACTTCTTTCGAGAGACGAGCCAGACGATCACGCAAACTAAAGATTCTTGTTTGCGATTTGTTGGCATATGCAGTGTGCAAAGCATTCCAAGCAGCCTTGGCGGTGGATGCAGCGGCAACTGTAGCAGCAAGTGTAGGATCAACTGAGGCCAAGATGGCGTTTTGAATAAGCTGATCTTGGCGATACCATGAAACAAATTCAGGATTTTCGACTTCCTGATTATTTTGAGCCACTGTGCGTGTAGGGGCAGGGCGAGAACCGTCAAGATGGCCATAAATTTGTGACCACGCATAAGCATGGACACTTGTGCTTTCCAAAGGGAAAAATTGTGGCTGCCAATTAGTTTGATTGGTAACTGGGTGACAGAATTGAACTGGACAATTGTGGTGTTAGCATCTGAATTGGTTGCAGTAATGTTTGTGGCCATTTTGATGGGAAGAGTGGGAGGGATCAAACAAAAAAATTATACTCATGAGAGTTAATTGGCTCTGGATACCATATGAAGTATAAAACTGTTAATGGAATAAAATTGGCTCTGGATACCATATGAAGTATAAAACTGTTAATGGAATAAAATGAACGATGCTTCTTATTGATTGTAGATTGAGTATATATAAATACAATACAACAAAGAGATAGACTAAGAAAAGGATAATACTTATCTATATACAAGAGTCCTAAAGAGAAGGAACTATTAAATTTGAAATTTAAAAAATAGGAGCTGATTTTATCCTTTATTACTCCGAATAGGTACCTGGACATCATATTTGCATTTTGTACAAAATCCTTACATTTGTTTGGATATTGATAATTGTAAGTTTCCTGGTAGATCATGCCAACAATTTGTGTGTATTTGTTGCAAATCAATAGGTGAAGAATTTGTGTAAGCTTTTCATTTGTTGTAGCAAAAAAGTTGGGTGTACAACTCAAATCAGAGACTGGTACTATGGCCAAGGATGGCACATGGTTAAAAACATACAACCTGAACATGTTCGACAGACTAAATGGATGGAAGAACCTAGGTACCACTCACAGCCTAATCTGCTGGAAAGGGATGTAGTTACAACTCCATTGCTGCCATTAACTTGGCCTAAAAATTCACTGCCACTTGTTGCTGGTCAATCACATGACAGAACTATGGAAACCGGTGTTTAAGGATGGGACATGATGACACATAATCGTGATACTTATAGAGAGGGCAGGTTAGTGGAGCCTTGTGATTCTTATAGAGGGAACACACTGCTAAAGAATCCTGATATTTACAAAGGAGAGGGTTTAACAGAGCATTATGATTATCCCAGACAGGATGAATTAGTAGAGCATCGTAAATATCAGCTAGTAAATTAGTAAACCATCATCCCTATGCTTTATACTCTTGAGAATTTGTCCTCCGAGGATCCTGTTTGCTCGCCAGGCAGACATCCCAAGTATAATCCTCCGCCAGGCTTACGACCTGAATACCGTCTTGGTGATCTATCGAGTACAGTTCTACTAGAGGCATGTCTCCTGAGTAACGTTCATCTGCAGACTCTCTGCCCGAGTTCCAATATCATCATACCACTATTAAGTTCCACCAAAGGTACAGTAGAGAATGATAACCCCTCCCACTAGAATTCAGCTTGAAAATTTGACTATTTATTGATTCAGTCTTCAGTGGGTTTCCGTAATACTGAATGCTTACAATGTAGATTGAGCTGAATTTCATTAGATGGTGTTCCTTGGTTTTCCAAAAGTTTTGTTGATATCACATTTATAGAAGAGATCTGTTCAGCCAGGTTTCATCTTGATCTTTATGGCTGTCACCAACTTTTACCTTCTGATTGCGTTACCCAGTAATGAATGTTTGACTGTTTTTAATGTTGTTCTTACAGCTTATTATCTTCTAACTAATATTAACATCTGATAGAGCAGCAAGGCAGAGTAGATGCTGGAAAGGAAGACCAGTTTGATACAATCAACATCCTTTCCAGCAGATATGTTGATTCTTATTCTTTATAGGATGAGTTTTGACTAAGCTTGTGGGTAGAGGTTGTTATAGAGACCGTCCTAATTGGACAGAATTGTCCATTTCAAGAAGTCTCAAATGATTTGATAACCTAAACTACTCAACCTTGTCATCTTCTTAACTCTGGTGTCGAATTCTGATGCAGGATTCTGCAGCTTGTTCTATAAACCCATAGAATTTACAAGGTGGATCCTTACATGATCATGAGCCGAGCTGCGCTGCGCTACGAGTTGAAGTTTGCACGCTCAAAAAGTTAGTGAGTTGATGGTATTTTTAAATTATATATAAAAAAATCAGTATACTGCATTTGTCAAAGTTGTTTGATCCTAGTCCTGATACTTCTGGAAAAGCTAGATGAACACAACTGTTAGCAATGTTTGTCTCACTAAAGGGGAGTTCATCATTGTTCCGTTTTGATTGACATTAAACGTTTTGACATTGAGGATATTTCACAGATGAGTCTTTCATTATCTTGTACCATTAGTCTTACTATTGACATGGTGATAATACATAGTGAGGCACTGCTGTGAAAATTGTGGTCTGGGCCTCACAATACAAAGACTAATGAGTAATGAGGTCTAAGCCGCAGCGTATCAGTTTGCACTCTCAACAAGATTGGAGGAGTAACAAAATCCCTTCTCACTCTAGCTCCTCATGCACTTAAAGATTATTGTAAATTGTTAATTCATTTATAATTGTATAGTAACATATATTAATTGGTTGGTACAATCTTACACTTCACTTAAGTAAACAACCAGAAACAAATACTCACTTGATTTGCTTTTCCATGAAAGAACAGTTCCTATCTCAACTGAGTAAATTACCATGTATGTCAGTCTAATAGTTGACTGCATGTCTATGTGTGTATTTATGATGAATTTATTGATTATAATATTCCTGAAGACCTCCTTGGTATTACTGGAGGATGGTTATTTATTTTGAGGGGCCAAAAAAGTACTCTTTATGACTTGCAGGTTACTTAAGATGGTTGTTGTGGTAGTTTGGTCCTAGATTGGCTATGAGTAGCCTTACCTTGATGATGCTGGCAAGTGGCATGTCTCAACCCTCATGAGGAAGTGCATTCAATGCAATGGTCCTAAAATACAAATGATAAAATGAGCAAATGGTAAACGTGGAGTTACTACATGGGTTGGCTAATTCTGCTTGTTTAACATGGTCCCAAAAACATATTCACACTATGATTTTATACAAAATAACTAGGGGATGAGGTTAGATTGGAGGGGGGAGGGTTAAAGTGAATTTCTCTTGGAGGGCAAAGTTTGATGACAAGAAGGGGGGCATTCTCCACTTACTGAATTGGTTTGGTCCCCAAAAAAACAACTCCAAACTGTGATCTTCGAACACTAAAAACAAACTCCAAACGGTGATTTTGGAAGTACATTGTAGTCTTTAGAGCGTGACCATTTTAATATGCTTAAAATATTTACATAAATTTCTATAGCAAGTACTAGTTGACAACATAATGATAATGATAACTAACGTGCTAAAGCTGTACAGGCTAACTAGACTTGAATCTTTTCTTAAATGCTTTGGGTTGTTGGGTTTCTTTTTAGTTACAACGCTCAGTCAATAACTAATTAAACTTGCTAGCACACCTTAGTGGGAAGGATTGGTGCAGTATTTATGAATCTTGGATCCATTTCCAAGTTCAAAATAGCTTGGCACATATGGTTTAGCATACAGTTGAATCCAAAAACATTGTGTCGGTCCAAGTAGGTTTTTGAATTGACCTCCATACAATGATAGGGTTTACTCCCTCCGTTTCAATTTGTTTGTTTGGTGTTCACTTGATACGGAGTATAACAAAGTAAGAAAGATTTTTGAGTCTTGTGCTCTTAAACTGTCCTTTAATCTCGCGATCTTAAACACATAAAGTAGGGGGGGGGGGGAATGTATTATCACTATGTATAAACTTAAATCGGCATTGAAAGGACCTAATGATCCTTCATGTCCCTTTCCATGCATTCCAATTTGGACACATAGCTCTATGAGATTACTGAGTCCCTCCAGTACAGAAATACTTGCAGCCGAACAGGTGGACAAGAGCAGTATGGGAGAAATTTGGCTCTTTCTCATCATGTGCCTCTTAATTTCATTTACTAATTCAGTCTAAACATATATATGTCTATGTCATGAGTTTTAACTTTTAAGACACCTTCAGTGTAGAGGTGACAAATTTAGCTCATAAAATATAATCCTTCTAACTAGTTACAATATGAAATTTCGCGATATAAGTTAAACTCATACAACTTTTGCTACACGATCCAATTTTAAGCTTTAATCACCCAGGCATGCACCTTCATTCATCATAGTGTGATACTATCTGCTCTGGATCGAATCACATGAATTTTTTTAGATAGATTTTGCACCATTAAGAGATCAAACATCTTATATATAACTTTCCAATCGCTTCGATCAGCTATATATTAATGTGGATTCGAACTTTGTTGGCAACCCCAACAAACTTACTTATAAAAGCAATTGTTATTTTACGAACTATATGTAGGCTGGATTGAGAGGAGGTTAGGTAAAAAGTTTAAGATGTTGAATGTTTGGTGATGCTTTAATTTGATAGCATGTTCTTTCTACGAGTCAAATCTACTCTATTACAATAGGAATTTAAGCTAGCAATATACAGTGATAAATTATAATTTTCTCTTAAGAAAGAGTTGCATTTTGTTTTATCTCTAAATTTTTTTTTGTAGGGACTTATTTTTTATTCGTTTTCATTATTTATTTATTTTGATCTGATTTGATATGTTATTTTTTGAGTCGAGAATCTATTGACAATAGTTTTTCTGCCTCCCAAGAAAGAAGCAAGGTTTGTGTATACTTAATACTTTGCTCTCTTCATACCCCATTAATGAAATTGCACGAGATATATTATTGTTGTTAATTAATTATCTATATAATAAAACAAAGCAGGTAATATATGCAGCATCAATCAAGATAAAAAAGATGGTCGCTGTCTAAACTTTTGCAAAAAGAAAAATGAAACTTTAAAAGAAGAATTATATATGATAAATGTTTCGACTTTACTACTTAGAAGTTAAACTTATTTATTTAATATATCTTCTAAGACATTTTCTCTTTTATGAGCAAAAAATAAATAAATCAACTTTCTTAATTTTTATTTGAGTAGAGTATCAATCAGAAAATCTTTAACAGTACTGTGGAAGATGCCATTTTGGTACTAGAAGCAGTGGAGTACAAATGAAAATAACAATACCTAACACCTAACACTATATAATATATATATGTGGCCGTACGTTGACAATACATTAAATTAAAAGACGTTAAGAAAATTCCAAATAATAAAGGTGAACTTCGAGGAACACAATAAAAACAAATTCGAGGTGAACTTTTTTGAGTAAATAATTAAGGGGCAATTAACTAACCAATTATCTACCGAAAGATACGTCGTTCCAAACATGAAGTTACATTTTAATTACGTCAATTAACACTTTTTAACTCATGCAAGAAATTTTTCTTTCTAGGAATTGACCCCCTAAATTAACAAAATATATATGCAGTTAAACATGAAAATATATATATATATATATATATATATCGTCCTTACTGTCGGCTGCCCATATTTCCTTTATCCCTTAGTTAAACATGAAAAAAAAAAAAAAACTAAAAGAATATATATGCAAAGTTTTTGCAAAATTTGAATTACAATTGTAATAATAAGTACTTTTACAACATGTTTAAGTATAGTGCGAATGTCTAATTATGAAATTTACAGTTGAATTAAGAGTTTGTCGATAACTTGATATATTAAGTCTTACAAATCATACACTCTATATTTATATATATTCAAACTAGAGTGAAATCAGACTTGACACGTGAAACAAGTATTTTCTTTTTTTATTCCATTCTTCTTTAAGTAAAAATATGTTAATTATAAGTCGATTGGAATGAATCCAAAGCTATTTTTGTATTTAATCTCAAACATAAATCAAAATTTTTTAATTTATCTAACTTCTTGATGTGTACATTTCGACACTTATATATTAATTGGATAAGTGACTCTTTTGATACTTAAAAAAAATTTCACCACAAGTGTTATTTCTACTCCCAACTTCTCACAGTTTCACTTCCATTTATTTATTTATTTATTTTTGGGTAGAAAAATAATGAAAATTGCATGATCTACCTTATATTAGGGAAAAGGAAATCCCCGTGATTGTCTCCTCTCCCGCGAATAATTACTTTTCTCAATTTTCCTTTTTTTTTTTTTTTTTTTTTTTGAAAAAAGAAATAGCCAAAAAGAAGGTGATACTATGATGTGTTATCTTAAGTTTTATTTTTATTTGCGGAATAAATAAAGAAATAAGTAAATAGAGAGGATGCAATCTTAGTGTCGTGATTTCAATCGAATACAATATTTTTCACATATAGTTAGATAGATAAAAACGTTGCTAATGTTTAATAAATTCAACGTCATAACTTTCAAAATAGAATAAAAATATGATAAATTTGAAAAATAAACACATTAAATTTAAATCATAATTAGGGCCAGTAAAGGGAATGATAGTAATTAATTAACTCGAAGAAAGCGTGAAGGAGGGTAGGCTATAGTTGTGGAGGGACACAATCATTAAATTTCCACGTAAAAATTCAATGAAACTTCTTAGCCTTCTCCCGCCAAATATTATCTTATTTTAAAACTGAAAAGCGGTAGATAGAGAACATTCTATCTCCAACGGGTAAAAAAGTTATTCTGATTTAATTTGTTTGTCAAAGTTTTGACGTAACATAAAGTTTAAAATTCAAAAGAATTTTTAAATATTGCGATCACAAATATAAAATAAGTTAAAATTATAAAAATATTCTTTGATTCAATGGTATTAATTAAATAAGGCATATTCTTTCTGAGATAAACTGAAGAAAAAGTAAGATAAATAAATTGAAATGTATAGACAGTACAACAACAATAACGGCATATCAAGTCGAATTTTACAAGCGGAGTCTAGGAAGGGTAGGGAGTACACATACCATACCGCTACCTCGTGGAGATAGGAAGTTATTTCCAAAAGATCCTCGGCTCAGATGTAACAAATCCAGATAAAAGAAGAAGAAGAAGAACAAATATCAAAAAAGTTACATCTACAAACAACAAAACATTACTCCACACCCTCCCTCAACGTAACTACCTAATTATCTCTCTACCGTAATTTATACCCTTTCCGCTCTTTCTATATAAGATCATGTCCTCATAATTTGTACATGTTAGAAACGTAGAGAGTAGTCAATATAATTTGGTCCCCAAAGTTACATAAAGAGAGGAGCATAATACTATAGAGCCTTGTTCCTTTATTTTCAATTTTTACCTTTTACCAAAGATGATTGGTAGTGCGTCGCGCGTGCGGCTCGAGAGATGCCTTTGTCTAATGGGCCCGCCCAAAGTCCACAATGCCCTTCGCATTAGGCCCGTTAATTATGGTGATGTTACACTTACCCCTATCAAACTAGTCCAGCTGCTTCCCCTTTGCTTTTAAACATGCCAACCATTGTCAAGTAAAGGTGAATAATCTCTAATGAGTCCTTATTATTTGAAAAGAAAGAATTGTTCCGATGCTAAATGGACTATTTTTTATTTGTAATTTTGACATTATGAATTCGAGTTAGGAGAAAAATAAAAGGTGGAAGCTCATAGAAAAAGGAAAAAAAAGAATTTGTATAATTCATATCAAATTATTTTTATAACAACAATTTATGTTATATTTATTGCTTTTCTATAGGTACTCACTCTCTTGTCATCTTTAATAATTTTTCATTTTACTTATCTTTTTTCATTAATCGAAAAGAGACAAAAAGAAAATTCATGGTTTACTCTTTCATTAATTATTTTTTCCTCAAATTAAAATGTAAACATCATTTCATAAGAGTATTAAGGTAAATTAGTCATGTTATTAATTAGTTTTCTTAATTAATGTGTCGTCTTAATTTGAAACGGATAATTTGGGACGGAGGGAATATAACTTTTTCGTTATTGTATCTTTTTTGGATAGTTGATTTGTTGTGATTTTTTGAACTAAAAATTTTCTGTTATAAATGTACCATATATAATGAATAGTTATTTTACCATATATAGTGAATACCTATTTTATCATATATTGTGTATATCTATTTATGAAAAAGTTACAAACCCCAAGGTTAGTTTTCCCTTATAAATAAAGGGGTTTTTCCTCATTGTAATTCATCTCTCAAGAGAAATAAGAATTACTCTCTATTATCCTTCTTCTCTATTCTTTCTTGTTTTATAACACGTTATCAGCACGAGACTCTGTCAAACAAGGTGAGATTATAAATCTAAAGGTAATTTCAAGGTTAGTGATTCCTTATGTTATTTGTCCTTTGTTACTAAGAATATAATTATTATTGGATTTGAGGAAAAATAATTGGTTTGGAACCATTTATGTTTTAAATTTATTCCTCAAGAACAATATTATTAAGAAGGATGATAATATGTTGGGTTTAAGTCCCATCAATTTATGCTTAAGACGCCTTTATATGGGTAAGACGTTGAGTTTGAATCTCAATGCATCATATTGATGATATTATGATGGCTACGATAAAATAATGTGTTTTTAATGAAAAGTCGTGAAATATGTCCTATTGAATATGCTCCATTCCATGAAGTGAGTGTGGTAGCAATATATGATAACTCTGAAATATGACAACTTATTTCATTCTTGAAGTATATATGATAGCAGTGCATAATATGTTTGAAAGAAGACAAATGATTGAATGCACGAATATACGCGTGGAGGGACAATATGATAATGATCATCAAAAGTGATGATATTTTCACACGCATATTATGATCATAAAATATGTTAGAGAAAAATTCTCTAGATCATATGTATGCCTCGATTTGCTCCTGAAGTAGCAATATCATAAAAAAGGCTATAAGCTATCAATTTGATAGACTTAAGACACGATTATATTTCATTCATGAGAATGAGAATTTTAATTGTTATAACCATAGATCCATTCCCTCGGTGAATGTGATGATATTTAGTGTAGCTTATCAACAAACGTGAACTTGATTGTGATGGCTTCACAACTCACCTCCGAATGAGGCAGAATAATCGAGAAGAGTTATTTTGAAATCTACTTCTAAAGTAGTAAATTTGAAATTTATTCATGTAACAGTAAATCTGAAATTTACCAAAGTAAAAAGGTACATGTCATGGTAAACTTGGAGTTTGCTAGAATAAAAGTTTATAAGTTGACATGAACGATTATGACATCTCGAAGATGTGCATATTGAGTATTGGACATGTAATTAAAAAATTCTTCAAGAATTATCCGTGTTGTTTGCTCTCATGATAAGTTGGTTGGACCAACTAATTATTGGATTGGATCCCTCAAAATTTGAAAAATATAAAAGGTGAATAAAGGCACGTTCACCTTTCATGTGATATGTTGAAAAGATGCATCAATGAGATAATCACATGTACATTTATTGTCAACCTGTAGTTTGACATTCATAAAGTTGCTTGCTCAATAAAATCGAGTTAAGAGCATAATTTTCAGATTCTGCAATCAAGACAATTCATCTTGATGAAAATGGTTTGACATTGAATACCTTCAATAAATAGCTAAATCATTGCTAATGAAAACAAAACTTTATGTGTTGGTCTGAAATACAATATGTCGCATACAATAAGACTTGCATGCATTAGACCAATAAATTATGATTATTTCTTTCCTCTCAATTGGTTCAAGGTCAGGAACCAACTATTTCATCCAATAGTTTTGATGTGCGGTATACAATTAATAAATATATCATGATGCACAAAGATGTATTCCTCAAAAAAAAAATGAAGGATGTATGTTAGTTATCCTAACATAAGGGGGAGATTACAAGCATCTATGAAATATGTTAGGAATTATCATCAGATCCTCATTCAAAAGATAACTCAAATTTAATCTCATATCTAAGCTGCAAGTGCTTCTATTTTGCATTTTTAAAGGACAAAGTCTACGCATGCATGAAGCATGGTAGACTAATCGGTTCCAAATAAAACAATCCTCGAAAAGGATAAGGAGAAAAAAATCATAATAAGAAGGTAATGTGCGCTTGAAGAGCCTACAACATAACACTTCATGAAACCTATGAGAGGTTCAGGTACCTGAAAATAATGAAGTGATGAGATCTCAAAATGTTATATCACATTGTGAACCGATCCAAAATGATATATCATCGATAATATCTTTGATACAATATTGAAGCAATATTGTAAAGTATTACGAGGATCCGAATTTTACGTTTATTTAGGCATGCTGACTTAGAAATATTTATCAAGTGACACGACAAGATGCATTTTGGTAAGTATAGAACTTATTTGATTTGTAGTCCAGACACCTAAAGATGTCGCACTTGACATGTTGGATATTGTCACTTGACAAAAATCCATATGAAAATCTCTAAAGGATTCAAAATACCTGAAACATATAAAGTTTCTGGGAAACTTTTTATTATCCTCATAAGAGATAATTTAATGATTTGAGTATTATTGGAACTCTTGGAGAGTTTTCAAAAGCAATAGAATTTTTGCTTAAATGAGAAACATGCAAAATTGAATAAGGATCCATTCCGACCTCAAGAAAAGAATAAGAAACTCCTTGGTTATGAAGTACCATGTCTTAGTGCAATTGATGCACTAATGTATCTTGCAAGTGCTATAAAGCCTGAGATAGCCTTTTTCAGTTAATTTGTTAGCAAGTTTGCAGTCCTAGTCTTGTTGGTCATGTTGATGTTGGGCACTTATCTGACCTACGTAAAGTTCGGTCTCAAATAGGCTATGTGTTCATATGAGGTGGTACTGCAATATCTTGGAGATATACAAAGCATTCTATCATAGCCACTTCATGGAACCATGCTGAGATAATAGTTATTCATGAAACAAACCGAGAATGTGTATGGTCGAGGCATGATACATCTCATTCGAGAAAAATATTGTTTGAAATGTGACAATATACCCACAATCTTATATGAAGATAATGCATAACACAACTTAAGGGAGGATCCATAAAATGAGATAGAACGAAGCACATTTCGTCAAAACTTTTCTACATACATGAGCTCCAAAAGAATGGTGATATTAACATGCAACAGATTCGTTCAAGTGACGATGTGACTGATTTATTCACCAAGTCTCCTTCAATTGCAACTTTCAAGAAGATGGTGCACAAGATCGGAATGCAAAGGTTCAAGGATGTTCTCATTAGGGGAAATTAATACGCGTTGTACTCTTTTTTCCTTACGAGGTTTTATCCCACTGATTTTTTCTTGTAAGTTCTTTAATGAGGCAGCATATATGCGTATTATCTATCAATTAGACATTCAAGAGGGAGTGTTATAAATGTATCATATATAATGAATGTCTACTTTACCATAGATAGTGAATACCTATTTTATCATATATTGTGTATGTCTATTTATGAAAAAGTTACAAACTCCAAGGTTAGTTTTTCCTATAAATAAAAGGGTTTTCCCTCGTTGTAATTCACCCCCCAAGTGAAATAAGAATTACTTTTTATTCTTTCTTGTTTTATAACTCTTTCAGAATTAATTATTTTATCCTCTACCCAACATCTTCCTCAAATATTATCTACTTCCTTAATTTTTTTTTAACAAAAGATCTACTCCCTCCGTTTAAAAAAGAATGACTCCTTTCCTTTTTTTGCAATACTTTAATTTCAACTTTCCACATGACATGTTTATCACCACAAAATTAAAGGGCATTTTGATACATTTGACACTACTTTAATTTAAGGCCACAAGATTCAAAAGTTTTTTTTATTTTCTTAAACTTTGTGTCAAGTCAAAGTAAGTCATTCTTTTTTAAACGGAGCATTTAAAAAAAATGATTCTTTCATTCTATGACGATATTTTAAATTGTAACTTTTCACTTGACATATTTAAAATTATAAGATTAAAGAATATTTTGATATATTTAACGTAACTTTTAATTTTAAAGCATAAAATTTTAAAAATTCTTGATTTTTTTAAATTCATGTCAAGTGTAAAGAGATCATTTTTTTTTAAAACGACAGAGACGGATCATAAAAATGATATTGTTTGACTTTCTAACCTCATTTTTTCCCGGTTCATATTGTTCATCTAGGTACCACTTGCTTCTTAAACAATTTATTTCATGCGAAAAGATTCTGATTGGACAAAAAAGTGATTAATGGACCAGACTGTAAAAATTAAAAGCAAGCATATACGGCAAAGCTTCATGTAAAAAAGTGTAAGTGACTTTAGTTTCTCAAATACTATTTCAAAATAGAAATGCCAAAAGTTCCCGCTGCTCTCTATTGAAGCGTGAAGCACACACAAAAGTTAAATTATCATTTACTCGGCTGAGGGTGTGTTTGGTATGATGGAAAGTGTTTTCCTGGAAAACAAGTTGATTTTTTAATTATTTTCTTATGTTTGGTTGGTGGATGAAAAATATTTTCTAATATTTGATTGGTGAATGAAAAAATATTTTTCAAAAAAAATTTTTAGTGTTTAACTAAAGCGTAAAAATATATTTTAGAATTCTTTTTTAAAAAATAAAATCCTTTTTGGGGAAAAGGGTTGGTAGGCGGGTGGGTGAGGGTGTCAGAATAGACAGTAGGGGTGGGATAAGAAAAAGTTCTGAATTATTTTTGTTAAAAAAATTGACAGGGGGTTGTAGGAGTTGTGGGTCAGGGTAGGGGAGTGAGAGGAAGAAAAAAATTGAATTTTTTTAGGTTGGGGTGGGGTGAGGTGGGGGGAAAGGATGGGAGAGGAGGCTGGTAAGGGGGGAGGGAGGGTAGGGGTGGAGGGTAAGAGAAAAGTTTGAATTTTTTAATAAAATATAGATATTGTTTTGGAAGGGGGGCTGATAGGGGCAGGGGTGGGGGGGGTAGGGATGTACTAAGAATTTTTTTTGAAATACTTTTTAAAATAATTAAAAAATTTTTTGGAGGGGGGTGGAGGATGGGGGTAGGGGATGACGTGGGCGTGGGGGTAGGGGTGGTGTCGGGATAGATGATTTTGAGAATTGTATGAAAATTTCAATTTTAAAGTGAGGTTGAAAGAGAATTTTGGAAAATGTTTTCCTTACTTTTTTGGTGTGTTTGGTATGATGGAAAATGTTTTCCTATTTTTCCTTGTTTGGTTATAATAAAATGTTTGAAAAACATTTTCCACAACAACTCATTTTCATCAATTCGAAGGAAAATGACTTCCCTCATGGGCCAAGGGAAGTCATTTTTCAAAAAATGACAAATGTGACTTATGACCCCACCCCAACAACACTCATATTCACATGACTCAAAAAATTCACATTTCTAAAAAAATTACATTGCTCGAAAATATTTTTCACTATGCTTTGCTTCAATTTTTCACTGCTTAAAATAAAAAATAATGAAGCCCGAATTTTTTCCGTTTTCAATATTCATTGAATGTATTGTTATTTTCATATGCATAGAGGAAGACTTACCTATGTTACTTTTACTAATTGCATATTTCATTTTGTCATCGATGTAACTTGTTTCACGAGGTTGTATAAGCTTGTCGTTCCGTTATATTTCTATTGATTGTAGTATCTTGAGATTGTCCTGGCAAAATATTAAAAAATGTCTCCTATATTTGTTAATTAATAGTTGCTTAAATTTAGTGATCGTAATATTTTAGTATTCGATATTGATATTATTTGTTATGTTTAAATTAGTTCTTACAAATTGTTGAGTTGTTAGAGGTACTGAGTTAGTAGTATTTTCTAAATTTTTTTTTTCACTCACCAATCAAATACTAGAAAATATTTTCTACTCACCAACCAAACACTATAAAATATTTTTTAAAAAATATTTTCTATTCACCAACCAAACATAAAAAAAACAAGTAGAAAACTAACTTATTTTTTAGGAAAACATTTTCCATGGAAAATATGTTCCATCATACCAAACACACCCTTTGAAGGAAAGTCATTTTCCTTAGATTTAAAAAAAATAAGTTAATTTGAAAAATATTTTCCAAAACATATAAGCAACCAAATATAAGAAAACACACCCTAAATGCTTCATGCATTTCATATTAATTGTCTATAAAACTTTATTTTAAATTACTTTTCCATTTATTATTTATTACTCTCTTCATTTTAAAAAGAATGACTTCGTTTTGTTTAGCAATTTTAAATTTTAACTTTCTACATGACATGTTTACGACCATAAAATTGAAGGACATTTTGATCAATTTGACATATCTTTAATTTATGATCATAAGATTCAAAAGTATTTTTTTTTTTAAAATTTCGTATAAAGTTAAAGTAGGTCATTCTTTTTGAAACGTAGGACGTAAATACAACAAAACTAATCTTTTTAAAATTCTAAACAAGTTTATAAGATCCAAAAAAAATCATTTTCAATAGAGTGAATAAAAAAGTAAATTAATAACACTACACATATTGTCATTTCCAAAATGGGATATGTAATGGTACTATAATTACATCAACTGCCACTGGTTCACTTTCCTGGCTCCCTCCATAAGTAGTCCTCTTTCCCTCCACAACTTCCTCCTCATCTTCATACATTTTTCCAGTTTGTTTGTCCCTCTGTTTTCATTTTCCATAGAAATGGGGGTTTTGAATGTGGCCTGTGTTGCTTTACTTTTTTCACTAATTTTAGTAGCAGCTGAAGCTAGGATTCCAGGTGTTTATAATGGTGGAGCATGGCAGAGTGCTCATGCTACTTTCTATGGTGGCAGTGATGCCTCTGGTACTATGGGTATGTCACCATTTCCCTTGTAATCTTCTACTTTCAACTCACTGACTACCATTTTTTCTGGGTGTTTTTTGTTTCTCCATTCTCTTCTGTCAATAATGTAGTTGGAATGCTCTACTTCTACTCAATTTTTGGTCTGTTTCTCTAGAATTGGGGGTTTTTCTCCATATTCTTCTGTAATTAGTGTGCTTGAAATGCTCCAGTTCTACTCCTTTTTGTCTAGAATTTTTGTTCCATTTTCAGAGAAATGCAAGTTACTACTTAGTAAATTCTATGAGTATTTCATCATTTCTCGCTCTAATTAAGCTTGTCTGTTCTTCTTTGCAAAATGTACTTGAAACGCTCGAATTCTACTCCATTTTGCTCTTTTTCTCTATCATTTTTGTTCCATTTTCAGAGAAATGCAACTCACATAGTAAATCTATTGGTATTTCATCATTTCTCACTCTAAATAAGCTTGTTACTTCCAACTCAGGAACCACCATTTTTACAAAATGTACTTGAAATGCTTAAGTTCTACTCTGTTTGGCTATTATTCTCTGGATTTTTTGTTCCATGTTCAAAGAAATGCAAGTTAATTTGTAGATCTAAAAGCAGAATGCATCTAAACCCAAGGCTAATTTTGTCACTGTGATGGATTTACAGGTGGGGCATGTGGTTATGGTAACCTATACAGTCAAGGATACGGAGTAAACAACGGAGCATTAAGCACAGCGCTATTCAACAATGGACTAAGTTGTGGAGCATGCTTCGAAATCAAGTGTGACAATTACCCACAATGGTGCCATCCTGGAAGTCCTTCAATCTTCATTACTGCTACTAATTTCTGCCCTCCAAACTTTGCTCTTCCAAACGATAATGGCGGTTGGTGTAACCCTCCTCGTCCTCATTTCGACCTCGCAATGCCTATGTTCCTTCATATTGCTGAGTACCGTGCCGGAATTGTCCCCGTTGTTTACCGCCGGTGAGGTTTTCTTATCTCTCTCCTTTATTTATCGTGATATTAGATCTAGTATAATTTAAAGATAATTAATTTAGTTTATCTGCGCGTTTTTGTGTGCCATTTGGTTTGTTCTCTAGGTAGGGTCATTCATTATATGTTTGTTTTTCTTGTTTATTGCTTTTGTCAGTTTTCTGTTTTTGCTCTATGGGGTGGAAGGAAAATAGCCTGTCAATTGAGTACAGTTCGCATGCTTTTCTTCTTTTTACCCTGTTAATTATTCCTTATGTGGAATGTTACCTTTTTATGCTTGAAATTTTTTTGATTTTAATTTTAATTTTGATTTTTTTCCCGTTGTAAAGTGAGAGACAGTAAAAATGTAGTGTCACAGAGCACACATTTGTCACTATTGGACTACTAATTTAACACAGGTAAAAATTCCTCACCTACCGTAATAAATAACGTTGAAACATTATAGGATTAATTTTTATTTATTTATTTCTTCTATGTAAATTATTGAATCTCCGTGACATAAAACTATACTATTTTTCCTTTTTTAAATTTCTGGCTCCGCTAAGCACACTGCTCCACAAGAATGTCAAACAACAAACCCTAGGTAGTGGAGCAGTCTCCTTGTACTCCCTCCATTTGGTGGAATTTTTTTTCAAATTTATCCTCTTTTAAATGTACATTGGAAGTGATGTATCACGTGTCTTTGCTTTTTTGAAGAGTGTAAGAATGAAAAAACATGATAAATTTATGTCTTTTACTTTTTTTTCTTAATATGTGTGTCAAAAATTCAACAATTAACTTATTGGGGAAAGCATGGAGTATTTTTTAATTTACGGTCCACGTCTTGGTTCCCTGTTATATGCATCAAAGGACTAAACTAACCTGAACATTTCTATTTATTTACACAGGGTGCCATGCAGGAAGAAAGGTGGAATAAGGTTCACAATTAACGGTTTCCGTTACTTCAACTTGGTTTTAGTAACCAACGCTGCGGGTGCAGGGGATATCGTGAGTCTCAGCATCAAAGGTTCAAAGACTGGTTGGATTAGTATGAGTAGGAACTGGGGTCAAAATTGGCAAACGAATTCAGTATTAATTGGTCAGTCACTCTCATTTAGGGTTAGAGCTAGTGACAGACGTAGCTCCACTTCATGGAATATTGCACCTGCACACTGGCAATTTGGTCAAACTTTCATTGGGAAAAACTTCAGAGTTTAAACAAACAGTGAAAG
Source organism: Capsicum pubescens (assembly GCA_030864215.1). Lineage (NCBI taxonomy): Eukaryota > Viridiplantae > Streptophyta > Magnoliopsida > Solanales > Solanaceae > Capsicum > Capsicum pubescens. The sequence continues at coordinate 7,309,080 of CM061543.1, forward strand.
TATCTTATAATTTCAATGTTTGACTATTGTGGTTCATGGGTATTTTGGGGATTGTGAAACTAGTTAGAAAATTGCTTTTCTGGACTTGGGATTATGGAAAAGATTGAGGCCTTCTTTTTTGTTTTATTTTTGGACCTTTTTGGTTGGGTTGGGTTTTAGAGCTGAAGCGGCTGCAGAAACATGTCGCCCGCAGCTAATATTAGGACTATATATTATATGATTATAACTGTATTTCAGTAATCTGCAGTATAGTTTAATTGAAAATATGTATTACTATGTTGTTTTGGGTATCTTGCAAGTTTCAATTTGGTCCAACTTGATTGAGTGATAAATCTATTTTTGGTAGTCGTAGTGCCTTAATGGACGATTTCTGACCTTTTACCATGCTAAATTGTTGAAAAGGAAATCCATTTGTTCGCATATCGACGCCATCCATGAAGAACACGATATTTTGTATGTCTGTACTCTAGATAATTGAGTAGAGAGTTGCACGTTCCTCAACTCATATTTACTTGGGGTCATCATTGATCTCATTTTTTGGTTAATACTTTTAACACCATATAATAAGATGCTTTACTCACTCAAGCTTTGGGGAGGGTGATGTGTACGCAACCTTACCAGGTAGAGAGGTTGCTTTTGATACACCCTTGACTCAAAAAATAAGTATGTAAAGCAAATACAGTAACAAACAATGAGGAAGATAAATAGCAATGATAAAAAACAAAATATCATCAAGTTAACACACAATTATTTTCTCGATCCACACAAACCTACCTAATGACACGCAAAGAACAAATCCAATGAAGAGACACAGAATAGTAGTAGCAGTAGAGTGAAGAATCAGGCAATATTCCTGGAAAACCAATAGAAGAGAGGAAGAGGATAAAATGGACAGGCTTTTTTTGATAAAGAGAACGACAGAGCAGCATGCTGCAAAATTACAGATTACACCTCTGTAAATAAGCTTTCCACAGTAAACTATCCAATGACTTAATCTGTATTGTGTATTTCTAGCTGTTACCTCTTTGTGTTTGAGAATTTACCCAATACTTGATGTTGCTATGTATCTAATGACAATAATCCAGCAGCAGACAGATAGAACAAACTGTCTATCCGAATTTAGAGCAAAATGAAGGGCGGTATAATAAAACTAATGACAATCAACTCTCCTACTACTTTCACCTCAAACTTCAGTCAATTGCTTCATCTTGTTTTCTTCTTATGCTGCTTCCACTGTTTCACTATGAATTCAGCTCCTTCATTCACTCTTGCAGTTCTTTTTTCCTTGTTATTCCACAACTGAGGTACTGGGTACCTGCCACTCGGGTTGTGCTCATTCAACTCGTTTAAGGCAGTTACCACAGCTTCATACACTTGATCACCATACTCGGCCTTTAGTCCCTTCAGTTTCTCATCATCTTCATCAATTATTTCCTACGAAAGCAAAAGTAAATAAAAATCAAATGAGTAAGGATAAAAAAGAAACCAAAACGAACACACGTAATAATAGTCAATAGAGAACATACCACGGCAGTTTGACCCTTTTGGATAACCTTGTATGGATGCCAGTTTGGATCCCTCAAGTGATCCTCCCACAAGGAACATAGCTCCATCGCTTTCACTGCTGCTTCTTCAGAGTTATACATTTTCTTTGCAGCGGCATGGAATGGCTTCTGATCGAGTTCTCCCATTCTCTTGACACAGATAAAAGCACGGCTCTCCCTTAAACCCTGTGAGAATATAAATCAAAGCCTATTAACTAGAGCCAAAGGGAAAGAACATGATGATTGCACATCAAATTGCTGTTCTACAGTACTGGTTGGCAGGTTGAGATTGAAATCATCTTTCATAAACATTAGAAACATGTTTTCAGATGTCAATTTACTGCATGAGCCATATCACAGATATCAGAAACATTGGCACTTCCTTGCAGTATTAGCAAAGCTTTAGCTAATTATGAATGAGAATCTCCCAGAAACAAACATTACAGAAGAAGAAGCATAATGTATTCAAAAGACCAAAAAAGAAACATTTTAACAAAGCATCAGTGCATGTCATGAAGAATGGTAATAACTAAAAGGGCAGCCCGGTGCACTAAAGCTACCGCTATGCGCGGTGTCCGGGGAAGGGCCCCACCACAAGGGTGTATTGTACGCAACCTTACCTTGCATTTCTGCCAGAGGCTGTTTCCAAGGCTTGAACCCGTGACCTCCTGGTCACATGACAACAACTTTACCAATTACTCCAAGGCCCCCCTTCGAAGAATCTAGAATAGTTTTTTTTTTCAAGTATGTCCTAGCTTCAATCAATATAGTTACATGCAGGATCATAAACATTTGTTTGGTCATTTGATTTTTATCATGCTTCTTTCTTGGTTGTTATTAATTGTATTATTTTCTTTGTAGAAGAATGGTAATAACTACAAAGAAAAAATACAATTAATAACAACCAACAAAGAAGCATGATAAAATCAAATGACCAAACAAATGTTTATGATCCTGCATGTAACTATATTGATTGAAGCAAGGACATACTTGAAAAAAAAAAAAAACTATTCTAGAAGTAAAATAATCCATCAAGTTAATTAGATTTACCATCTCCAGAAGGTTTCTCTGTAATGCATAACTCCACAACTTTACAGAGATAGTTTTAAACTTTTAGCAGCTACAAACATGTGAATGACAATGACATATAATGTAGGTGGGCATACTGTTACAAGCGGTGGAATGAGGCAGCTAAAATAGGCACCGGATCTGCTAGCAAATGTCAGTATGTTATGGAACTATTCTTTTTCTTCTTTTCAACAATGATGAGCATTTCTTTAAACTGATTGTGAAGATGTAGTTCTAGATTAAATCCCAATACAAAGTAATTAACGGGAAATTATCATGGAAGAAAATGGGTGAAGGATGAAAAACATCTGCTAGACTTCCTAAAAAGGCAGACATATTGTGTGAATTTTTTTTTTGGAAATCCATTTGTCACGTTAAACTCCTAAGTAAATAGAACAACTTGCTTTGTAGGTGAAATTAAATGTGCGCTACTTTGGTGGACTAATAGAAAGCAACCAAAACCATTCTAAAGCACATATGTTTACCTTCAATTATCGTACAGTAAAATCACATTGCTTTATTATAAACAAATATTTACGAGGATGAATTAAAAAAATGTAAATGCTCACATTGATTAGTTCTTTACGGGCTGCCTGCAGCTCGTCATTTGTACGTCTTTCCGTCACAATGAGAGTCTGATTCAGTGTTTCCAAGCTTTCAAGTTCTTCTTCACTCTCCTTGATTTCTTTTTGAATAGACTCCAATTTCTTCTTAGCTTCGAGATCTCCTTCCTCATTCATGAGTCTCATCACTTCCACGGAACCTCTCAAGCGCTCAATCTGCAACTGTAGCGCTTGCTTCTGATCAAGGTTAGCTTCAAGTTCAATTATTCTTTTATGAAGTTGTTCCTTTACTTTCTGCAAGTAAAAGCTCAAAATCAATTGCTAAAAGTTATAGAGTATTTTGTTTTCAAAGAGGATTCGTAAGCCAAAAGTACACAGCATACCTTATGATCTTCAGCCAATTGCAACATTTTCTCATCTGCAATTTTCTGCTCCAAAAGTGCCCTTTCATTCTGCAGATAAAGAATTTCAGAAAAAAAGCTATCAAGTTAAGCATCAGAAGACATCTAAGGACCTGGAATCCATATTGTCAGGCAAGCAAAGTGTTAGGAGAAAGGCGGTGATGACCACACTCGATATGCTCGAGTAATTCAAATTCCTTTCAATCAGATAAAAATATGTTAACTATCTTTAAAAGGAATAACTGCAGTATTTTAGACACCCTAAGAGTATCATCTCTACTTTCCCTTTTGTGAAGCACCACCTGAGAAAAAAATGCACTTCTCAATATGTCTCTCTTCTTACCATCTCTTTCTGGCGGTCAAGCTTTCTTTTCTCGCTCTCATTAAGTTCTTCGCGCCTTCTCAATTCTTGTTCTTTTAGCATCAATTGTTGTTTTTGAGCTTCAAGTTGCGCTTTGCTTCTCTCATGCTCACGTACGACATCATGAAGCTGATCGAATGCTTTACGCCGCATCACCTCCATCTCTAGTAAACAGATCACACAACATTAGAGGAAGAAAACAACTTCATGATATGAGTTACAAATTTCGCACAGGTGTCTCTTTGCATTATGTTAAATGAAGCAATTATAGAGAAAAGATATTTTATGTAACTAGTTTACAGCAAAGAGGCAAAAGGAAAACACACCGTCATTGTAGTTTTGGATCAGCTCCTCCTTTTGACTCATCACGTTATCCATAAAAAGTTCTGTTCTACTTATTTTCTTCTTCATCTCTTCACATTGCTTGTTCTTCATCTCTAACGCATTGGTCAAGTTGCATAGCAGACTTGACTCCTTCCTCTTGTTCTCTTCTTGTATTCCAGAAACTGACTTTAGATCTCCGTTATTGCGGAGATACTTACCAATGATAGACTCAGCTTTGTAATCTTCATCACGTGCAATCCAAGCATACAGTTTATCATCTCGACGTCTCACTGAATTCCAATCTCTCTTCCCATGATTATCTAATTCAAATGCTCTTCCAAACGCCATAGCATTAGTGAATCCCGACCAATCCCCTTTAAATTCAACTATGGCATATCCGGTGTGACCCCGGAAGTTCCACAAAGGATGAACCTTCACTGGATTAAACCCTTTCTCAGTCCACTCCTTTTTTAGATTTGATCCACTTTTACCCACATACTTACCTCCACTCATTTCAACTGGGATATTGGCTACTATTCCCATCCAAGGAAAAACTATTGGATCATCGTCGGCCTTGCTGATAAATGGCTTACCAGATGCTAGGAGAGGTTGGGTTCGCAGATCATCTTTAGTAATTTCGGATTCAGCACCATCAACCGGTCTTCTATCTAGTGCTTCAATGGTCCTATCAGCAGACACATAAAAGTTTCTTCCACCTTCGGATTTCTCAGTGATCTGAGATGGATCTATCGGATTAGTCTCAGCATATTGAGAACTCTTCCCTGATAGCTTGGAATATCTCCTCTGACTTGATTGAGACATGTTCTTGTCTGCATCCATGTACCTATCCAAGTACTTGATCAACCCTAAATGTCTAGCCTTGTCTCTGAAACTAGCACTCTTTGAATCTCTACCTATGCGGGAAGAATGCCTTCGAAGCTCCTGTGAATCATACTCTTTACTTGAATAATGACAGTATGGACAATTATAATACTTTTTTCCAGAACGTCTAATTTTGACTATTCCATCTCTTAAATCTTTATAGTATTTATGCTTCAACTCTTCCAACTCTGAATCAGTGCTCCCACTTCTCTGCGATCTTCTGTGAGACATCTTTAACCTGTAAAAAGTATAAAGACTAAATACCAGTTTGTGTTTTGTTAACAACCAAACTAAACTTGAGGTAATCAAGAATACTTACCAAAGGAAATTGAAATGCGATAGGAACATATATGTTATAAGACAATGACAAGTATGACGGACAAAATAGAAAACTCAAGTTTCAAATCTAGCTTCCCCTATTTTTCTTCCCACTAACAAAATGTTATTGCTACTACTTGCCTTGCTGCATCAAGTGATCACAGCAACTATCGGTCGCTCAGAATGAGAAGTTTTAGAGCAGAGAATGGAATATATGGAACAAGGAACTTCCTCACTTTGTGATCCAAGCCTCTTCTTCAACACAACTTACCTTAGATCTTATTTCCCCAAACTGCAGAAATATATAATCTCTGCTTCATATCTCACTGAAGTCAACCTCAAGGAAACCATCTAATTTTACATTAGCTGCTCATAAAATTTAAAAGACCAATCCCTTGAAGGGTGAATTCAACCTTGAATAAAATTTATGTATGTCCTAGCTCCAAAAAAACTAATATATTTTTTTCCTAAAAGTTCAATATAACTAGTAATATATTTTTTTCCTAAAAGTTCAATATAACTAGTATACAATCCACACAAATCCACTGACCTTAGTTAACATTTAGACAGATATATTCATTGATATACACGATACATTATGCATAAAGGTTGGTCTTTCAATCCAGTTACCTTGCCCAATTAGCAGAGATTCATTTTTTCAACCCTTTTATAATCTCTACCAAACAATCTACCCTAAAAACCTAGAACACGAAAATGAGCATAGTCTACTGAACAAAATAAATGCTAGAGATAGTCAAAGAGAGCACAAGAAACAATGCTCTCTTTGATTGTTTCTTGTGCTCTCTTTGACTATCTCTACCATTTATTTTGTTCAGTAGACTATGCTCATTTTCGTGTTCTAGCTTTTGGGGTAGATTGTTTGGTAGAGATTATAAAAGGGTTGAAAAAATGAATCTCTACTAATTGTGCAAGGTAACTGGATTGAAAGACCAACCTTATGTCAATTTTTTGTTTTGGAGATTCAGTCCATGAGTAGCAATATAAAATCACGACTGTCTAGTTGATCAGTATGAAATGCAGACTCAAAAGAACAAAATACCAATTTGTTGGGTCCTTATTTCACATAGGGTCCAATTTGAATCATAGCAATCGAAATATACATCCATCCCGATGAATATAGTACGCGTTTCTTTGAGTTTCTGCTCTTCCAATCAAATGCTAATACGGGATTTAATGGCAACACATGCACCATTTACCACACACAAACACATACATTTTCCAAAAAAAAATCCTAAAATTTTCTGGAACCACCTCTGTTTTTAATCGTATGGTATCTTGTGTTTTTTCACACTGATCAAGCGCCCCCCCCCCCAATCCCCACCCTCACCCCCCAGGGCGAAACCAAGTGAACCGAGGGGTTCATCCCAGACCCTTTTCGGTGGAAAATTACACAGTTTCTATATAGTTAAAAGTTGTTTCTTTACATATATAATAGATTTTGCAACCCCTTCGGGCTTCGGCTTCTTCCACTATTTACTTCTCCCTACTTCAAAACCCTTAGTGAAAATCCTAACTCCGCCACTGGCCCCCCTTTCGTTTAAACTTTTCTCCCCATCAAAACAGGAAATATACAATATATTTTTGTTTATAACAGCAAAAATCAAACATAAGAAATAGCACAAGGCTTTATAGTAAATCATCCATCACCATTCCTCAAAACCCCCCAAAACCCCACAACGAATGCTCGTAGCAAGTACAAAAAACCCTAGGATTTTGCGATAAAAAATTACTAACACTAGTAACTACAAAAATTGTAATAAAAGAACGTAAACATTATACATACTATTTCCACGTAATAGAAACATACAAACTTAAGTATCAATGATCATGGCATTGTTTTTTCTTCAAAAAAGTAAAAAGTAAGGAGTTGCTGTACCTAAAATCACAAAATCTGAATCTTCAAACCAAAAATCCCTTAAATTTTCTGCAAATTTTTGGAACTTAAATGCTGCATTCTGAGTTGTACTGACCAAAAAAATGGAGAAAACAAACAGAGAAAGTAAAAGAATTTTTGTACGGTCAATTTGCGAGGAAATAGAGATTTCAGGAAGAGGGAGAGAGATTTTTGGTGGCGGTATTGGCATGAAGAATGCAAAAAATAGGAAAATGCAGAGGAAAAAAAACACACTTTTTCTCATATGGTCATACTTTCTGTTTTTGGTAAACTGAAATGGACAGAATATTTGGCATATATATATATATATATATACGTGCAGAATAGTACTAGTGTACAAGTTAATGTAAATTAGTATCAAATGATTTTTTCTTTTTTACCTTTGGTAATATACCAAATGAAATTATGGAGTGTAAAAATGAACAACATTCCAATTTATAAATAGAGAAGTCAATTCAAACTTCAAAGGTTACAAATATTAGATGCTAAGATTAATAGATAAATTTCAAATATTAAATTATATACTTTAAATATTGATCAAAATTCATATAGTTTCACCTCAAAAAGCAAAATTATGACATGTAAAAATGAAAGTTACAAAAGTTCATGTTATTTAGTGAAATTTTAAGGAATTTATTTAATGAATATCAAAATAAAATAATATAAAAATGAATAACATTCCAATTTATAAAATGAGAAGTCAATTCAAACTTCAAAGGCTACAAATATTAGATGAATATCAAAATAAAATAATATAAAATGAATGGGGATAATTTATTTTATATTATTCATGCTAAATTGGAATGTATAACTTTGGCTCCATAACTTTGGCTAGCATGTATAACTTTTTATCCCCATTTTTATTATCTAACGTTATGTATAAACTTTTGAAAGCAACATTCTTAGCCATTGTGACCGCTAACTTCGCCTCTCGCCTAGAAATCTTATACTCCTCCCTATTCTTCCATTTATCTTCTTCATTCTTACTCTCAACCAACTTTGCGTATGCTATCTTCTTAGCCTCCACCTTCCCCTTCACCTCTTCGTTCCACCACCAGTCCCCTTAGTGCTTGCCCGCACGGCCTCTTGAGACACCTAACACCTCTCTAGTTGTTTCCCTGATGCAACTGGCCGTTTTATCCCACGTACTATCAGCATCCCCTCCACTCCCCAAGCCTTCCTCGCCATCAACTTATCCTCTATATCCAGTGCACTTGCGAAAGTCAGGATGCCTCATTTAATCCTCGGCTGGTCCTCCACACCTCTCCTTTATGATCTACAAGTCCATCACCAAAAGCCTACGCTGGGTTGAAAGACTCACTCAGTAAGACGAAACAACCAAGCTCCATGTATTGCCTTATTACCAGCAATGCCTCTGAGTCTTGTGCTGGACATCCCTTTAAGTGGATTTGAAATGCCAACTGCCCTCCTAAACTCAAAACGTTTCTTTGGCTTATTCAGCATAACATGCTCCCCACTTCTCTCTATCTCAGTAGAATAGGGATGGTCACTAACTCTTCTTGTAAGGTCTGTAACTCCCGATTTGAGGATCTGGTACATATCTTCTTTGAGTGCCCCATAGTTAAGGAGTTCTGGAACCATCATTTTGATGCAGGCTCCAAGACTGATGGGCTGAATATTGTCAGTTTCTACCCCCAAAATTGGCACTCCACCTGGTCTTTATTGGGCCATAAAAGCTTTGATAAAATGACCAATTGGCATAACATCCTTCCTTTCAGCCTGTGGGCTATATGGAAGAACAGAAACCACAACTTCTTCAACAATCTTGCTAGTACTTCTAATTGGTTGCAGGTTTATAATGAGACCTTGGAATACACAACTCTCGTCTCTCCTAATAAACAAGGTCAACTCAAAGTGGATATCCACTTAAAATGGATCAGCCCCATATAAGGTTCCTTTATGCTCAATACTGATGGGGCTTGTAAAGGAAACCCTGGAAAGGGAGGCACTGGGGGGGTGATCCGTAACTCCAATGGTAACTGGCTCCTGGGTTATGCGAAAGCTTATCTTTGGGCTACGAACAACCAAATGAAACTAATTTCCCTCCAGGAAGGGCTGCGTCTGGTTGAGAAAAATAATTTTGTTCCAATTGAGATTTATATTGATTCGACTTATGTTATTACATGGCTGGCCAATGGTAACTTATTGTATGATTCTATCATTGATGATTGCAGGTCAAGACTAAGAAACTAGGAAGGCCCTAGGTGTCACATTACTATAGGGAACAAAATGGTGTAGCAGATGCTTTGGCGAAGCTAGACTCTCAGATGGAAGTTCAACCTTTAAGCAGCCTTTTTGAAGTTCCGCCAATGTGTGCACAAAAAGCTTTGTGGGCAGACATGACAAAAACTTTTTTTGCAAGATCTGTAAATGAAAGTAGTTATTCCTCGGATATGGGGTCTGATTTTTGTTATGTAATCGAACCTGATTAACATTTTGGAACCACTGGTACCCTTTATTAATTTATTGCAATCATTCTGATAAAAAAAATAAATCAAGTTGGAATAAAAGATCAGGTACTTTGGCTAAGTTAAAATTAATTTAGCCGAAGAAAATAATTAAGTTGAGAATTTTATTATAATTTCATGTAGGGACACTACTAATCATTTTTGCTATTAAATTTATTTTGTAATATCTTAAAACAAAAGAGATTATCTCTTTAACCTTGAAAGAGAGACAATAAAAGAAAATATAAATTGATTGACCATCATGTCCAAATATAACAAATGAAACCCTAAAAGCATACCGAGTATTTATTTATGGAAATTAGTACTAACTTTACGAATACATAACAATAAGATACCTAGTGTACTCCCATAAAGTGGGACCTAATAGAATAACAACAAAAATTAGGTTCTAACAAAACGACAGATAGCAATAAAAGACAAGACTACCACAAAATAATACTATAATAGATCTACCCGAAGAAAATGAAAAGAAAAGAATAAGAAACTGTTGATGTAGCACTACGACTGATAGTATGACCAACAAGACAAAACACGTGTACCTACTAGTATGGATGCATTCCTCCCAACCAACTTTCTATCCTAATTCGTGTTCTCCACACCTTCCTATCTAGGATCATGTCCTGGATAAATTGTAACTGCACCATCTCCTATCTAATCATCTATCTCCAATATTTCTCCAATCTATCGTACCTCTCATGAATCTATCCATCGTCAATCTTTCACATCTCCGCACTAGGGCATTCATGCATCTCCTCGTCATATGTCAGAATCATCTCATCCTCGCTTCTCCCATCTTGTCTTCCACCAAAGTCACTCCCCTTTATCTCATTAACACAAGTAAAAGATAGCATATCCTTTCATTTTATTTCTCTTAGCACCTAATTATACATTTTATTTTACTTATTCACTTTTAGCAAATTAAGAGAGTTGTTGTTATTTTCATACTACACTTCGTATTAAATAAATATATAAAATAACAATAGTCATTTTAGAGTTACAAAACATCACTAATAAGTGGTGCTTTTAGCTTGGGCATGCCCCTTAAGCAACAATTCTTATCTAGAAAACAAAAAGAGGTTTACCAACATATTCTTAATAAATATCTTTAAAAAGATATAACTCTTTAGCATTTTCTTCATTTAAAGAATATAAAATTAGAAAAACATCATTAATGTCTCTTAATTATCTAAAACATCACTGATTTAGAAATGTTGTCTAAAACACCACTTACTTAGGAACATACTCTATAAAGTAACAAATTAAAATAAGCAGCCAATTAATTTTTTTAAGGGCACCTCAGTTCAAAAAAATCAGATAATATTAAACGGCTGGAGTATTAATTTAAGAAATGAAAATCAGTCACTTACTCCTACTTCGAATCCTTTGTGGTGGCGATCCATTGTTGAATATACGTCCAAGCAATCTGCAAATTAAAATTTAATCAAATTACTACTTTCTTGTGGTATAAAAATAATTAAAATTTAGAGAACTATGAATCAAAAAAATAAAAGAAAAAGATTGAGTGTGTTTTTAAAAACCTCAACCCTTTGAATAAACTTCAAAGATAGGTCAGAGAATTAGGGAGATGTGAAAATAAATGATCATTCTAATGAAGACTTTACATTAATTATATTCAGTCAAAAGTACAAGAAGGGATGGAGAGGAATTATATTCAGTGAACTCCTTTATTTAATGCTCCTTTTAACAAAAAAAAAGAAAAGAATTTAATGAGAATAAAAGAGATTTAATACTTCCTCCGTTTCAAATTATCCGTCCCAAATTTTCTAATTTATTTTTTCATTTTACTTGTCTTTTTTCATTAATCAAGAAGAGACAATTTTTTTTTCCATGTTTTACCCTTTGCATTAATTACTTTTTCTTCAAATTAAAATATAAACATCATTTAATAGGAATACTATGATAAACTAGGCATGTTATTAATTATTTTTTAATCACTATGCCATCTTAATTTGGGACAGATAATTTGAAACGGAGGAAGTAAATCCTAACAATATGGACCAAACACATTTACCTTGAAAAATAGTGGAATGAAAGATCATTCCTATTCTCTTATGATTAAGCCAACTAAATCATTACTCACCTTATTTCATGTTACTTGTTTCTTATACTAAAAATAATTATTTTAATTTACTTGTCTAATTTATGAAATTAAAAGAATTTTATTATATATTTTTTTACTATCTTTAGCATTAAATAACTATAAAAAGTAATAATAATCAAATATAGAGTTTAATAACATTATTAGTAATGTTAATTTAATAAAATACATTTCTTAATTAAAATTTTCTTGAAAAGTATATCAAGTCAACAGAAGAAATACGATGCAAAAGTGATAAGTGAGCTTGGAAATTCAAAGAAATAAAAGGATATGTGAAGATTAAAAGAGAATTGTGGGGTAATACACATCTAAGCATTTAATTACCTAGATACATGAAAATGCATCAATTATCTCAAATCTAGGATAAAAAACACGAAATTTAGTATTAAAATGCAACCAATTAATTGAATTAAGAGATCTAGGAACTAATAAAATTAGTAGTAAAATACAAGATATAATTCAAAAAGGAAAAAGAGAATCATACATAAGTTATTGTTAGGTGTAGTTCAATAGATGTTCAAGTCTTCAAGCGGAGACATAGGATGTACCTACTCCCAAAAACTATAACCTAGGACTCGTTTGACCATGAAAATGACATTATAACATATTTATATTAGGATAAACCTATCTTACCTCTCTAATTTTGGGCTTCTTAATTTAGGTCCAAAGACATGTTTTTTTTATTGGGCTTTTAATTTTTTTTGACACAACAGTTCTCCACTTTTTAAAATATTCATATAAGTATATTATGAATCTTAAAATTAAAAAAAAAAACCCTCAAATTTCATAATGATAACCTCATATTCCATTAAAAAGTGATTTGATGTTTAATTTTTAAAAATAACGAAGTAAAAGTTAGTCTACATGATTAATTCTTTCTAATTATCTATTAATATTTAGCCACCATTTAAAATATAATTAAAAATTAATTATTTTTTATTGTGAAAATAGGACTTGGAGAGAAATACCCTAACTAACCAAAACACAATTCACTCTTAGCATGAACTATATATATAAAACACATTTATGTTATTAAAGACAAGTGATATTATTAAGATAGAGGGATTGTTAAGTTTGTAATCACGTAACGAACAATTCTAACAATTACATATAATTAGTAGTTAAAATTAAGGAAACGATAATAATTGGATTTGCTTCCATTATAAATGCTCCAATCATTATTATAACGACATAAGGATCATTGGGATAACGAACAAGAATTGTATTACCTTAATATAACGATATGAAATGATCATTGATACTAATTATAATGATATAAAACGATCATTTACATAATGAAACGAGTAATATCATTCATATAATAACAACATAAAATGATCTTTGATGTTGTAACGACAAAAGATGATCGTTGACATGATTACTGTGAGTTCTTAGACGCTATGAACTAATCTATAATTACCACGAGTTCTTAGTCGAAAACAATAGTAACTAGATTTTCTTTCATTTCGATTTATCAAATCATTGACATAACGATATAAAATGATTATTCACTATATACTTTTAATTAATTACGTCATACTAACTAGTAGCTAGCTACATACAATATTATATAAAAGATCGATATTATCATATATTGTACATAATATTGATCATCATAAATAAAGACAACAATCTGTTGTGACAGTGACATGATATTTACAACAAATTAATATATACAAAAATTATTATGTTAATCAATATGCTTAATCATTCGCGGTCAAAAAACTCCTCTCGTTTCACAATTTTTTAGTCAATCGATGTTTTGAACGTGAAACCGTCGATAGTTCCTAAGTAATAAAATAACAAAAAAAATCACTAAATAGGATAAAAAAAATGTGTTCTGAGCAAATTTTTGAAACTTTTCCACCCATATGATTTTTTCTTTTTAAAATAAAACTCACTTAGTGCATGCAACATATGTGTGATTGATTGCACAAATCATGTTTACCTGTTTTTTGAATTCTTTTCTAAAGGGTTATTTACCCAATTTTCATACATAATGCACTACTAATTAACTGTTATCCAACATATTTTGCATCCTAAAATTAATTTATTGAAATTTTATTTGAGTTGATATTTAAGTGTTGAATTAATTTTTTGACAGAAAAAAGAAAGTGATGATAAGAAAAAAGAAGGAAAATAATAGCTTATTATCATTAAATTAAATTTTATGCACACTTACGAGTGTGCCATAGGCCAGTTTAACAAGGTTTACCTATTACTTCAGTTATATAGGTTAATTTATGTAGAAAAATATGAAAAAATAGATGTTATTTAAAAAAAAAAGATGCCATTAATTCTGAAACCCTTTCCAGAAATAGAAAATAGAGTCTCTCTGAAACCCTTCGTAGGAATAATAATTACTTAGAGAAAGTGATTGAAAGACATTTTTGGACACTACATCGCAAGTAATTAATGAAACTTAGTAAGAGGAAAATATTTAGGAAAAATGAAAGGACACCCCATATGAGACTTAAAGTACAAAATATTTATCGAACTAAACCACAAGTATACATAAATTTTACTTGTAGAGAGAAAAGGAAGAACTTTATAAAGAATAAATGACAAACTTTTTTTTTATTTTTCTTTTAAAAAAGCACTAGTGCATACTAGAGTTGCAGATCGGGAGATGGTCTAATTTACTACGCAACGAAGTCCTGAATTCCAAAATGCTAGCTAAGCGTCAGTCAGGAAATGAACGAGGAATATTAAAGTTTGCAATCACTGAATCAAGCTCTAGTAGAAATATTTGTAATTTTCATGATCAGGTGACTAGCTAGTTCTGGGGGGACTAGACCTTACCCCTTGATATACAATCAGAGATAGCAAGTGATCCAAGCAAAAAGAGAATGTCTAGCAGAAATTACACATTCTCTAGGCTACTATGACCTATACAACTAGCTTACAAAAAAATTGGTTGTCATATCGGAGCCTTAAACTAGGCACCTGTCTTTTGTCCAGCAAGTAATTAGGCCCAAGGACCTCATTAGGTAATTGATTCAAATTCTGTGCAATGAGAGGAGCATCTAATGTAGTGGCTTGTTCTAGTAGGCAAGCTCAAACAATAGATTAGTCTTGTTATGTTGTCTTTCACCTTGCTCAATGAATATTATTCGGTCAAAATTTTAGGAAGTTCTTCACATCTAGAAATACATAGATCAAATTATTTGTCTAAGTTAATTCTATTTTAAAAAATTCATTGTCCCCCATACATTCTGCCCCCCTCTTCCACCCTAACCATTATTATCTAATCTTAGGCTTACCAATATTACCTATATAAGTACGTATAATGAACTGAGAATGAAAATGTGGTCCCTATCTAACAAATGAGGAGGTTGTAATGAATGAATAAGCAATACTCAATTACCATTGCTGCCCAATCAGGAGCTAGATTATAGTTTCTGGCAATTGGACAGCTCAATTATCTTTGACTTCACATAATTTTTCGTAGGTAAGACACCTTGAATCCACCTGTATATGCGGGGACTCACAGGAAATGCGTTTGGCAATGAATGAATCAGTTGAACTCTCTCCAGCTACAGCTACAGTTGCTTCATATTGAGGCTAGCTCCTGGAACTTGGTCTCAGGTCAAGTGTGCATGCATGTACTTAAATGGGTTGTATAACTTTTAGTTCATCAGTTAGAACAAGAATTGCAATTGTATATTCAAAAAGAAAACCTTGGATATGATCAATTCTTCTTGCCTAGATAAACAAGATAGCCAACAGCAGCATACAAACCCTCTAGCACGTGTTGGGCAACAATTTTGGAGAGATCAGCCTTACGAGAAGGAAGAACATCCACAAAATCGGGATCTATTGCACTAATGTTCACCTCTAGTATTTCATGCTCCAAATATAATCAAGAACAAGTAGAATAGGTCGTGGTGGATGGGATCGGTTTCCACCTGAAATCGATCCAAGTGATTTCCTACAATAACACAAGTACTTGACCAGCTGGATTTCAATATATTAAGTGAGCGATAAGGCAGACTTTGGGCGTCAAAAACTCAGACATGCACCATTCCTTATGATCCATGCTGTAAACATAAAGAAGATCTAACCATTCGCAGGTATTAAAACCAATTAAGCAACGTGGCTCACATACAACATCTTCTTGCAGTAGTCAATAATAATCTTATCGTGATATGATTGGACGATCAAGCTTTGCGAAACAAAAAAGGGTTCCGCAGCGAAACCCATCCTTGGGAAAGATGATTGATATCCAGCATTTCAAAGCATGAGTCTCCATATAGTATAACACAAGAAAGCAGGAGAGTTGGCAAAATAGATATTTTCAAAACTTATTTTGGCACTAGGACATGAGAAAATTAGGTGTTTAGACACTAAAATGACATCATCACTTCTTTCATACAAACCTAACACACAAGTTTTAAACTTTACACTTTAGTCCCCCACCTCATCCATTTAATATTTAATATTTTCCACCATTTTTTCATATTTCCCTATTTTAATTTAAAAAATTGTCCAAGAAGCCACCAATAGGAGCTCCCTTTTTCACCAATAATTTCCGATTCCGGCCACTTTTCCGACGAAAAGTTGCTCATCACAACTGAAAATCTCCATTCTTGATCATTGCTTCTATTGTTGTTCCATTATTTTTCAAAAAAAATATAAAAAATATTTTTTCACCATTTTTACTAGCTTGAAAAGCTTTTCAAATCCGCTCAATACCTCGTCATTGGATATATTTCAGTAGTTTAGAAGTTCTACACATACATTTGTCCATCCAGAGCTAGGAGGGCATCAATTATATCCAAAATCAATCCATTCAAGTTTTTGTACGGAGGTTTTCATACCAGTAGTCATCGACCAGTCATAGACCGATACCTTAATCTATTATCAATTAGTGTGGTCTATAATGACAGTAGCTGAAGTAATTATCGCGGGTGGTGATTAAATGAGTGTGTCGGAGGAGGGTCCCAAATATTAGAATTGAAAATCATCTAGCAAGGAGACAGTGTCCATGCTGCGTCGCAATGGTTCGTACAACGACATGATTCAAAGCGTAATTGGGAGCGGAGAATTAGATTGCGAGCCAAAGAATGTTGTGATTAGCTATCTAATGAATGAGCGGGGGAAAATACATCCCACATTCATAAAGAATGATCGACATGTGTCCTTATACATGTTGGATGTCATTGCCGATGGCTCTAGGCCATTATTTAGGATAAATGTCATCCCGAGATCTCCGACAATCCCGCCACCACACCCGTCTCTTCTACAGTCTAGGTCAGGATAGGGAGCACCTCCACCGTGAACTCCCACGTATCACCCTTTTTTTTACGGGTGATCGTGGAGAGGATGAACATGGAGCCCAACGAGTTGATCACCCCCCACCATCCCCTTAGTTAAGGATTTAATTTCTGTTGTAGTTGTAGTTCTAAGTTCATTGCAAAGAAACTTTCATGGTTAGGAATTTTGCTAGATGAAAGCTTATTTTTTTTGCCTTTTTTGCTCGTATGTTGATGTACATATTGTGTTAAATGATGTTGCAATGAACTAATAAAAGGAAGTATTTTTTTATTTTCTATATATTGTCTATACTTGAATGTTATAAGTTTGTTGTTGTTTGAAATTTTGCAATTTGCCCTGTTAGAAGATGAATGAAATAGTTGTCAGATGTCAAAATTTATGGTCTATCATATATATATATATATACGAATTCATATATGCTAATGGATAATGAATCTGGTCTATCAACGATTATGTTGATTTATACAAAATTAATTGCAAAGTCGTGCGGTTTAGGATTGATCGAGTTCAATATCTATGAGTGTGTCTACGTAATCGATGGATTTCACTATGTGGGTTGGTGAAATAGTAAACAGACATTAGTACATTGTAAATTATTAATTAATTAAATAAAATTGAATTGAAAATCATTGATTGTGTCCGCTGTAAATCATAAACGGAAAGCCTTGTCAATAATATATCGTATTGGTTTATCGCTCTTAGCAGCATATTGTTAAAAGAAGGGAATAATTAATTAATAAAAAATAAATAATTGAATTTTATGCAATTAAAGGAGCTTAAACAAGTCATGTGATCGTACGATAGTCCATGTAAATTGGAGAAGGTGATCAAAGATGTGTGAGAATGAGTAGTGGATGAATAAATGAATTTCTTACAACACACTTGTGCTTTGGATAAACATTGCCCTAATTAGGATGTTGGTTGTATAACCACTACCCATCCTCACACATCTTTGATCACCTTCTTCAATTTACGTGAACTCTCATACGATCACATGACATGTTTAAGCTCATTTAATTGCATAAAATCTAATTATTTATTTTCTTATTAATTAAATAATTCTTTTCAAAATATGTGCTAGTTATGGTCTATAAATAGGTATTCTAGTCTAGTTTATTTATTATTGAAGTAGTCCATCGTTTAAGCTAGACTATGCTTAGTTATTTACTCGACCTGATGTAGTCTAGCATAAACTGTAAACTACTTCCACAATTAAGTAACTAGACGATGATACTTATTTATAGACTATGACTAGCACATAATTTCAAAAGGAAATAATTAGTTAATAAAAAATAAATGATAGAAATTTATGCAATTAAAGGAGTTTAAACAAGTCATGCGATCGTATAAGAGTCCATGTAAATTGAAAGCGGTGATCAAAGATGTGAGGTGATGAGTTGTGGTTGAACAAATGAATTCCCCATAATATACTTGTGCTTTGGCTAAACATTACCCTGAGGAAGTTGATTGTACAACTACTACCCATTCTCACACATCTTTGATCACTTTCTCTAATTTACGTGGATTCTAATTGCATAAAATTTAATTATTTATTTTTTTATTAATTAATTATTTCCTTTTTTCGCAATATGCTACTAAGGGTAATAAACCAATACGGTATATTATTGACAAAACTTGCAGTCTATAATTTACACGGGAGATGACCCTCAAATCAACTTCATTTATTTAATTATTTATATATATTTTTTACTATCTACTAATATTTTTTTGACCGTTACAACAACCCGTATATACCTTAGCATTAACCGAGTGTCGATCTGTGCGGTCCATCATCTACCCAACGCATGAGAAGATATCGATTATATTTAAGGTCTATGAAAGAGGTCCAACAATAACAAAATTTAAATATCAGATTTTTACAACAATAATAAAGTACATGTATATCTCACTTTATTTTTTGTCAAATCACTTCATTTTTTTTCTATTTCTCCTCAATTTCTGTTTTTTCTTCAATAGTCATCTTCTCCGCCTCTCCACCATCTCTCAGGTTCTCATTTTCACTGCTATTACTTTAACTTTTTTCTTCGCCGTCCCCTTCGCTGGAAACTTCATTGGCTTTTCACTTTATATTGCTACAAGCAGTGGAAGCAACACTTTTAACTGCTTTCTGAACTTTGACCATTTATGATCTACAAGCAAAAAATGAAAATCGATCACTTGTCTATTAAAATAAATAAAAAAATATAGTAAAAACAAATAATATATAGTGGAATGAATTTGTAGTGATTGATTTATCGACCACTGGTCTATTAAAAAAATGAGAAAATGCAGAGAAAATGAATCAGTAGTGGTCGATCTTTCGATCACTGGTCTATTAAGAAAAATGGGAAAACGCCTCAGATCAAACATGCAAATCAAGTTCCAACTTCTCCAGATATTGACAGTTGTAGACACCTAATTTTGTCCCTCCCGAAGTCTAATTTTATTCATTTTTAGTTCACCTTACCATGTGTCCAACCCCATGTAATTATATCCCACAAAAATAAACAAAAAAATACCTCTAACTAATTTATCTTATCCTAACAACCTACCCAATCAAAAGCTTCCACCTACCCTAACTACCCATGTGATTCCCCCCCTCCTTTTTCTTGTCCACAAAGAAAGAATATATGGGGAACCCACCAAAATTCCCACATCATAACAAATCCATGCTCATTATAAAAGAAAAAATCTAAGAAGAAAAAGGGGGGCTCATTCTTTGATCATCATCTTCTCCACAATAACAAGAATCACCAAATAATCTTCCTCACAAGAACAAGAACAACAACGAAAAAAAAAAAAAAAGTAACCGATAAACAGTAACCGGTGAACAGTGACCGGTGAATAGTACCGGTGAACAGTGACGGCGTGAAAAGTGACAGTGAACGGGTCATTATTTGTCGAGTTGGTTTATTGGTGTTAAGGTTCGGCTCGAGGTTTCCGGGTGCGGACTCTCTTTATTCGAATAACATTGAGTTTGAAAGCTTCAAATTTAAGGTTCAATTCTTTCTTCTCTTTTATTTAATTCTTATGTGATTGTGATTGCGTGTGATTCGATACCGTGGTTTGTTTGTTGATGTGAACTGTTGGTGACATTTGGGTGTGTGATGTGCTAAGCATGATTGGTGAATTTTCATTATTCTCGATTGGTGGATTGTGTATTGAAATGGGTTAATCACGTGGTTAAAAATGAATTAAGGTGGGGATTAAAAATGGAGGAAAATGAATATTGATTAATTTTGATGTATTGATAATGTTAAACATGATAGAATTGTGATATGTTGAACTTGGTAGGCAAACGTAGGCCGGTTAGGCAAATTTAGGAATAACGATTTATTGGAGTGTTTGAATATGTGCGTGAATGGTACTTTCTACTTTATTGCACGAAAAGTTTAAATTGTACTCATTTGGCCGGGGAATGCCCCGAAGGATTTGTATTGATTTATCCAGGGAATGCCCTGAAGTAGCATGTATGCAAAGGAGGCTCGTGATCAAGGCCCGGAATGTCGGGTGAAGTTTAGTTTAGGATTAGTTTAGAATAGAATAAGTTTTATATTTCAGCACCTCTTTTATTTTGGATTGTATAATTTGGACTGAACATTATTTTTGTTTGTTTTGAATTTTGTGTGATTTATTTGTTTGCTTGTTTTGTGTGTTTATGTGGTTTGTACATTTGTAATGTCAAATTAGCCGATACGCTCCACTAAGCGACCGTGGTCGAACCACGGGATCGAGGGGTGCCTAACACCTTCCCCTCGGTCAACAAAATTCCTTAGCCGGAATCTCTGTTCGTAAACCGGTTTAAAGAGTCAAATCTGTTTTGAAAAAGGATATTCAAGGGTGACTTGGCACACCCGATTTATGCCAAGTGGCGACTCTGAGTTTTGAATATAAAAAGTCCTTTTCGAAACAAATCTTCATTTTGTCACTTTAATAATAAAAACCCTTTCGAAGCCATAAAATCTAATCTTTTGAAGTACGTAAAAAAAAGGGGTGTGACAACAGTGCAATTCACAACAACAAGAACACCATTAAAATGGGTCCAATTCAGTACAAAAAATTCAAAATCAATACGCAATATAAATATAAAAATTTATAATTTTTCTAGTCATTATCCAAAGCAAAACACGATTAAACATGCAAAATCGAACGTTAACTAAAAACACTCAAATTTTGACTTATTCAATAACGAACAGTGCAATTTTTAGCCTACATTGAAGAATCCCAGCACAACAAAAATAAAAAAAAAATACTAAAATGGACCTAAAACTGATCGGAAAAGAAAATTAAACTTACCTGAGCAAGAGAAACTGAAAAATTTCGACTTGGAAAGCAAGAATCGAGCAAAAAAGTTTTTTTCGAAAAATATAAAAAAAAATCGAAAGAAGAAAGGTTTTGAGGAGAGAGAATACTTAATAAATTTATTAAATAAATTTAATAAATATTTGAAAAATTAATAAATATAAAAAGGGACTTTTATAAAGTTATATTTTATCTCCACCTTTTAAAAATATTAAAGAGGTCCATGACTTCACAAACTTGACCCAGTTTTTACCTTTTTCAAAATCTAACCTTAAAACATAAATAAAAAAAATAAATTAATGTCTAACCCTCAAAATAAGTTTTGAAAGTGGGTACCATTCTAAATATTCTCAAGAAAGCACATAAACCTTTCCATTAAGGAAAACACAAACGAAGCAGGCATGTGATATTTCAACTTTGGGAAGCCTTCCATCCATTGCCTACCAGGAATATCATAGACAATTTGACATCACAAGGGCAAGTTAACTGTTCATGCTCCTCATCCAATATGACATCACCAACAAAGAACACTTCACAACTATCACCAGCTATATCCCAATTCCTCATATGGATATCACACCCGTTTGTGGAACACAACGTAGTACATGATGCACTCTTCAGAGTCAAAAGCATACACTCTTACATCATCTATATTTTCCTCAAAAAAAATTACAGTGGATGACCAATTGTTGTAATCACACGGCAATTCTTTGTAACAAGTTTCTGTTATTATGATAGGTATATCCATCTCATTCTCGTTTATCTACCTTAGCCTACAGAAGGTTGAGGTCCTGAGCTTTGAGGGAGAGATAGAGTCGCCGTTGCCGGTTGCCCAAGTTGTACACTAAGTACTTGGGTCTGTCTAGGGTTTTTTCTAAGTTATATATAAATATTGTTGAAAATAGTGTTTTCTGTTTACTTACTTACTGAATATCAAAAAATAACTTAAAAATTATTTGCTCTAAAATAAAAAGAATTTAAATTATATGCACCGTCAGTATATAAATTTTACATAGCATCAGATAATAGTGACCTGCTATAGCAGGTTATTGCTTTTTTACTAAAGTAAAAAATTTTCCTTCTCAAAATTACAAACTCTACCTTTTCTTACTTCTTCCCTCATCGCCCCCGCCCTATTCCTTTCTCTCACCCTCCATCTTCCTCATTCTCTCAAATTACAATGATTTAATCATTCATCTATTTTTTCTGTCACGTGCCTCATGTATATAAAATTATAAATATTGATGTACTAATTGTTACTATGATTATTTTTTGGTAAAGATCCAACAAATTACATAGCTTAATAATATGATTTTAAGTTGGTCCCATTTCTCCAAATTCACATTTATTCAATCTGCAATTCTACATAATAGATATTCGTAAAGTTTGTTGAATTAGATTAAACTGAAGTTAAGAAATAAAAATGATCTATTTAATTCAAACCAAGAAAGACTTATGATCAAGAAGTTTTTAGAGCCTAATTATATTTTCATGATAAATAAGGGATCGAAAAATTTCATTAGTGATTCAAACGATAATGTTGAGAATTAAATTATCAAAAATAGAAATAAATTTGAAATTTAAAATAATTTTAGTAAGCAGATAAATAGAATTTTACTTGCCTTTAATGTCTTTTTTTTTTTTTTTTATGAAGTACAATTATAAGGAAATAACTACTAGTTATCAAAAGTTACTGTGGTTAATTACCCTTTAATGTCTTTTTCTTGATGAAGTACAATTATAAGGAAATAACTAATAGTTATCAATAGTTACTGTGGTTAATTACCTTTAAAATTACTTGATGGTGTAAGAAATTTAGTGCACAGAAGTTAAACTCAAGAAAAAAAAATATTTTTGTTCCTACGAAACACAACCCCTATCTCAACTTTACATAATTAGAAGTGTTTTACCTCATTTTTAGCTATCAATATAGGCAATACAACTTAAGAGATATAGTAGAGGAGACTACTATCATCATTGATAAAACAGACATCAACTTTTCACACTGCTTTAGAGAAGCCAAAACTGTTGCGGACCACCTGGCAAAATGGGCCACAAACATGAATGCACCAACTGTGTATGATCACAATTTTCGATAGACTTCCAGGGGTTGCCAAGGGCTCCTTTTTGCTAGACAAATCTCAAGGGCCTAGTTTTAGGATCAAATATGACAACGCCAATTTTTTGGTTTAGCTAAATTATATAGAATTTTCTCTTCGAGAATGGATAGTAGTATAGCTAGACATTCTCTTTTTGCAAGATTGCTTGCGATTTATGATGTATATACATGGGTAATGGCCTAGTCCCCTTTTTATGATCTATCATGAATAATATACATCCTTTAAGTTAAAAAAAAAATAAAAAAAATATAGGCAATACAATACATTCAACAGTAATTATGAACTACTTCACAGAAAGGGTAGGAGCAAGAGATCGATGAGAATTTTACGATAGTACTTAATTAACTAATTTGACATAGAAATTAAAAGACAATATCCTCAAAATTCAGAAGGAAATTTAAAAGATGTCCAATACTTGAATTAAACAGTCTTAACACATGCCAAAGAAAAAAGAAAAAGTTACTCCAGAAGATTGCATTGTAATCTGAATTATTTGATCTCGATCTCATCCTTGTTGAACTTGGCTTTCCTCCTGCAAAATCCATGGATACAGATACTTTGATAATGCCGTAAAGTAAAAAAGTAACATCGATATAGTAAATTGATTTTTCGGATAAGCATTCTATTGATAATTATTACCTTAGAATGTGACCTGAAAACTATTAGTTGAGCAATCAACCTTAAATACAATTTAGTTGTAGTTGTAAACTTAACCATAAATCAGTTCAATCTATAAATTAAATGGAGGTACATCTTATCATTAATTAATTGTATAAATAAGCAAGGTTTTCAATTTCGCATACCATTTGTTTGGATTGTAGATATTTATTGATTTCTATCCTTGATCGGCAAACCTTTCCTGTACTTATCTCAATGTAACACTGCCACATATAAATAAACAACACACACACACATATATATATATATATATAAGAAATCTTAGTTATCATGGTATCTTGAATATTTTGGCAGATCTAATATTTAAGGACACAATTCAAATATATATAAGAATGTTGATTATTAAATAATAATAATTGGAAGTAAATTAAAAACAAAATTGATTACGATAATATTATACTCAAGCAATTAGATGTACCAGAATTTTTGATTCAACCCAAAAATCAAACCCTAAATTGTTATGAAACTAGATAAAGATGGCTGCATGCAAAATGAAGAATCTGAAATTAGCAAATTTGTTAACTGAACATTTTATGGCAAGTAGAGAAAATTAAGAAGATATTATGTATTAATTTACCGCATCTTTGTTGCCAGAAGAGTATCCATTTTCCCTAACACGAACTTCAGTTGTCCATCCATTAGGTAGGATGAAATCCTTAGCATTAATCCTCATACGTTTGCATTGTTTTTCCTCTACATTTTCTCTAGTTGGTTCTTGTGCAGGTTTAGCAGCTCTTTTATGAGTCCTTGTAGGGTTAGTTCTTCTTTCCACCAATGGTGCATCAGTAGATTTGCAAGTAGAAACCTTTTTTTTTACCTTTCAAATCTTTTAGATCAACCTCACTTACTTCTACTTCTGAACATTTTTTATGTATGATCATCTTTTGATCATCTTCTTCGGTAGTTTCTTTCGCTTGTTTTTGATCATCACTATTTTGGGGAATTTGATTAGTAGCAGTTTTGTGATGGTCCCATTCGTCATCTTCAAAAAATAGGTCAAGCTCATAAAATATATCATGATAATTATCCATCACTTTGTATTTAGCAAAATCGATATTGAGTGAAGATATGAAAGAAAAGTAGAAAGTGTGTGAGTACATTGATGAATAGCAAATATATATATATATATATATATATATATATATATATATATATATATATATATATATATAATTTATATATATATATATTTCAATACAAATAGATGAAGATGTATTATTGAAATCTCGGTACGAACTGATAAAAATGTGAGACTGTGCAAATTTCAATACAAACTTAAAAAGTGAGAGAGTTAAATAGTGAAGTGTTTGAATTGAAATATATTTTTTTTTCTAGAAAGGAGAAATAGAGTTTTGATATAAACTAGAGATGTAAGTAAATGCTTCTATGAAATATTTGAATAGAGATTATTTGGACCGAATTTTCTAAATATGTATCCAAAAAAAAAATTTAATTCCAAAAATTATTTCAAATAAGTTTTGGGACTTTTAGTCATAAAATTTCAATTTTTTTTCACAAAATAAATGCATATCCCATGAAAACCTAAAGTTTTAAAAGCGATTACAAAAAAAAAAAGAAAAGACATCATGGTTTAAGCTTCTTATTACTTGTAGTAGTCCCACTGCCATATCTTATTATGCTATTGTAAAAAATATAATTTTTTAAATTTCAATATAAAAGTTATGGTGAAACAAAAATTAAGATAAAGATAGTTACAATTGTTTTTCAAATCGTTTAAGCCAGTCTCACCTTTTTGAACTTGTTCACCATCTTCTTGTATGTTTATTTTTCGATCATTTTCATTAGTTTCTTTCTCTTCTTCTTGTTCATCCATATAAGACCGTGTACCATCGTCTTTGATTTCATCAATTGAAGTCTTGCGATGATTTCATTCATCACCTTCAAAAAATAAATCTAGCTCATAAAATATATCATTATAATCGTCCATCACTTTTTATTTAGTGGATCTAGCTCATAAATGAGAACTTTTTTAAAAATAAAAAAATAGAAAAGAGAGAGAGTGTAAGAAAAAAGGGCAAAACATTCTTTAATATAGAGTAAAGACGTTAAAAAGGAGTAGAAAATGTGTGTTTACATATGAGAATAGCAAAGAAAAAATATTTTGATACAAACAGATGAAGATGTGAAATTGTTAAAATCTCGATACAAATTGATAAAAGAAGTGAGATTGAGAAAATTTTGATACAAACAAAAAAAGTGCGCATTAATTTGTGAAATGTATGAATTGAAATAAGAAAATTAAAAAAAAAGAAGAAGAGATTTTTGATATAAACTAGAGATGTGAGTGAATGCTTCTGAGAAATATTTGGATAGAGATTATTTGGATCGAATTTTATAAATATGTATCCAAAAATATTTTCAGTTCCAAAAATTATTTCAAATCACTTTTTGGTATTTTCAATTATAAAATTTTATTTTTCTTCACAAAATAAATGCATATCAAAACCAAACTTCATGTTTTAAAAGAGATTAAAAAAAAGTCATATTTTAAGCTTCTTATTACTTGCATTAGTCTCATTGCCACTTGCAATTTTATATAGTACTTATACTATTGTAAGAAATGACAATTTTTTAATTTCAGTTTAAAAGTTACGGTAAAATAAAAATTAAGATGAAAATTGTTATAATTATTTTTCAGATTTTTTAAGTCAGTCTTACCTTTTTGTACTTGTTTGCCATCTTCTTGTATGATCATTATTCGATCATCTTCATTACTTTCACAATACGGATACGTATAATCTGTATAATAGAATAACAACTTCAACTCGAGTTCAAGTATGAACAAGAACACAATGAAGTTGAACAAATACCCTCAACACAAGATCAAAATGGTCTTTTCAAGAGGTGTATTTTATATTTCAGAAAAATAGATGAAACAAAAATTGTTAAGGCCAAGTCGTCCGAATTCACGGACTTTCCTTAAGGAAATAATTCCCCTCACTGTACCCGAGGTTGCGGAATTTTCCCTCCCAGGATAAAATGGCCAACAATTCAAGTATAGCGGTACCTCAAATACTTGAATTCTTCGAACGCACTCTTAGTTTGATTGATCACAAAGAGTATTTAGAAGACAAGAAGATTTATGTGTAATCAAAAAATTTTCATCATATAACCTGTGGAAGAAAATAGGTTATTTATAGCCACAACATGCCCCTCCGTAGAGGTGGCATTGGTTCAATCCGAGCCGAGCGAGCGACGACGACGGTGCGAGGCACCTCTATTTTCTTGCCTCACTTATCATGTGAAGTAAGTGTTTCACTTTATAAACACTTTAAAGTTCTCTTCTTCCACCAATGTGGGAGAAGAGTAAACTTTTCAACTTAAAGAGTACACTTTTCAATTTGGGTGTCTCCTTTCCTTCACTTGATTGTTCAATTTTCCATTCAACACACACATATATATAGAACCCAACAATTTCTTTCTCTTCTTCTTGTTCATTCATAAAAGATCATGCACCATCGTCCTTGTAGATTTTACCAGTTGAAGTCTTACGATGATTCAATTCATTATCTTCAAAAAATGAATCTAGCTCATAAATATATTATGTTAATCATCTATCACTTTGTATTTAGTGGATCTATCTAGCTTAATAAATAGAGAAAAAAATTATAGAGAAAAATTTGAAAAGAGAGAGTAAGAAACATAAGAGCAAACACTCTTTAATATAGAGCAAAGATGTTAAAATGAGTAGAAAATGTGTGTCTATACGTGAAACTAGCAAAAAAAATATAAAAAATTCAATACAAATAGATAAAGACATGAGATTGTGGAAATTTTGATCCATTAGAAGAACATGTGAGATTGTGAGAATTTCGATACAAACTAAAAAAGTGAGAGCGTTATTTTTTGAAGTGCTTGAATTGGGATAAGAAAAGTAAAAAAAGGATAAAGAGGCTTTCGATATAAACTAAAAATGTGACGGGGTGATTTTGTGAAATATTTGACTAGAAATTATTTGAATCAAATTTTATAAATTTGTCTCCAAAGATATTTCAAATTGCAAAAATTATTTCACATAAATTTTTGAGACTTCACTCATAATATTTTATTTTTTTTCACAAATAAATGCATATCTAAACATAATTTCATGTTTCAAAAAGAATTACAAGACAAATGACTTCATTTTTAAAGCTTCTTATCACCTATAGAATCCCACTGCCATTAGTACCTTTTTTAGTACTTCTTCAGCTAATACTATTATACTATTGTAAAAACGTAATCTTTTAAACTTCACTTCAAAATCTATAATGAAACGAAAACTAAGATAAAAATTGTTATAATTATTTTTTAGATCTTTAAATCCGGTCTCACATTTTTGTATTTGTGCACCATCTTCTTGTATGATCATTTTTCGATTATCTTCATTAGTTTCTTTCTCTATTTTGTTCATCCACATGAGATCGCACACCATTGTCTTTGTAGATTTTATCAGTTAAAGTGTCACGATGATTCCATTCATCACCTTTAAAAAGTGGATATAGCTTATTAAATATATCATGATAATCATCCATCACTTTGTATTTAGCCGCTAGTTAAATAGAGTAACAGATGTCACACCCCTTTTTCGACTCCAAAAAAAGATATGTATTTTAAGGTTTGAAAGGTTTTTTTTATTAAAGTGACAAAATGAAGATTGATTCCGAAAAAAGATTGTTTTTACATTCAAAATCAGAGTTGCCACTTGGCATAATCTGGTGTGCCAAGTCACCATTGGAAAATCCTTTTCGAAACCATTTGACTCTTTAAACCGGTTTACGAACAGAGATTCCGGCTAAGGAATTCTGTTGACCGAGGGGAAGGTGTTAGGCACCCCTCGATCCCGTGGTTCGACCACGGTCGCTTGGTGGAGCGTATCGGCTAATTTGACATTACAAATGTACAAACCACATAAACACACAAAACAAGCAAACAAATAAATCACACAAAATTCAAAACAAACAAAAATAATGTTCAGTCCAAATTATACAATCCAAAATAAAAGAGGTGCTGAAATATAAAACCTATTCTATTCTAAACTAATCCTAAACTAAACTCCACCCGACGTTCCGGGCCTTGATCACGAGCCTCCTTTGCGTACATGCTACTTCAGGGCATTCCCCGGATAAATCAATACAAATTCTTCGGGGCATTCCCCGGCCAAATGAGTACAATTTAAACTTTTCGTGCAATAAAGTAGAAAGTACCATTCACGCACATATTCAAAACTCCAATAAATCGTTATTCCTAAATTTGCCTAACCGGCCTACGTTTGCCTACCAAGTTCAACATATCACAATTCTATCATGTTTAACATTATCAATACATCAAAATTAATCAATATTCATTTTCCTCCATTTTTAATCCCCACCTTAATTCATTTTTAACCACGTGATTAACCCATTTCAATACACAATCCACCAATCGAGAATAACGAAAAATCACCAATCATGCTTAGCACATCACACACCCAAATGTCACCAACAGTTCACATCAACAAACAAACCACGGTATCGAATCACACGCAATCACAATCACATAAGAATTAAATAAAAGAGAAGAAAGAATTGGACCTTAAATTTGAAGTTTTCAAACTCAATGTTATTCGAATAAAGAGAGTCCGCACCCAAAAATCTCGAGCCAAACCTTAACACCAACAATCCAACTCGACAAATAATGACCCGTTCACCGTCACTTTTCACGCCGTCACTGTTCACCGGTCACTGTTCACCGGTCACTGTTCACCGGTCACTATTCACCGGTTACTGTTCACCGGTTACTTTTTTTTTTTTTTTTTCGTTGTTGTTCTTGTTCTTGTGAGGAATATTATTTGGTGATTCTTGTTATTGTGGAGAAGATGATGATCAAAGAATGAGCCCCCCTTTTTCCTCTTAGAATTTTTCTTTTATAATGGGCATGGATTTGTTATGATGTGGAAATTTTGGTGGGTTCCCCATATATTCTTTCTTTGTGGACAAGAAAAAGGAGGGGGGGATCACATGGGTAGTTAGGGTAGGTGGAAACTTTTGATTGGGTAGGTTGTTAGGATAAGATAAATTAGTTAGAGGTATTTTTTTTTTGTTTATTTTTGTATTTTTGTGGGATATAATTACATGGGGTTGAACACATGGTAAGGTGAACTAAAAATGAATAAAATTAGACTTCGGGAGGTACAAAATTAGGTGTCTACATCATGTCCCCTTTGAATGTAAACACAAAGTGTTTTCAGACAAAGAAGTAGACAGCGAGACCAAATTTTGACCCGACCATTATTCAAAGAAAGAAACAGAAGGAAGAAGGACAACCGGGTCTTGACTTAAGACATCCCACCTACTCACATTATGAGAGGATCGAGTGACAAGTATCTCAACTTTTGGAGGGAGATGGACTATACCGAGTTGTAGAGTCGAGTGAGGTTCCGTCGAGGTTCCGGTCCGCGGCTCTGTCATTACATCAAAAAATAAAAATTACAAGTTAAAACATAAATGAAATTACAAAAATCCTATCTATACAACTTCTGTTGCCTCTTGACCCGACTTTTATCACCCTATTCTTCAGGCGGGCTCCTGATTTGCAATTTCTTTCAACCTGTTGCTTGCCTTTCAATTTCTTCACCCTGTTCTCCAGGCGGGTTCCTGACTTGCTATTTCATCAACTTGTTGCCATGCTTTCAACTTTTGCACCCTGTTCTGCAGGCGGGCTCCTGACTTGCTATTTTTCAATCTGTTTAACTTTCAATTTCTTCACCTTGTTGCTTGGTTTTCCATTTATTCGCCCTGTGCTTCAGGCATGCTCCTGAAATCACATCAAAACTGAAAATAAAATTATCCCAAATAAAGAAATGCAATTTCTATGAGTTAATTGGAATGACTCGACTAAAAGATACGTCTTATAGGAATCCAGAGGGATGACTCGACTAAAAGGTACGTCTTATAGGAATCAAAGGGGATGACTCGACTAAAAGGTACGTCTTATAGGAATCAAAGGAAATGACTAAAAGGTACGTCTTCTAGGGGTCAAAGGGGATGACTCGACTAAAAGGTACGTCTTATAGGAATCAAAGGGGATGACTCGACTAAAAGGTACGTCTTCTAGGAATCAAAGGGGATGACTCGACTAAAAGGTACGTCTTATAGGAATCAAGGGAAATGACTCGACTAAAAGGTACGTCTTCTAGGAATCAAAGGGGATGACTCGACTAAAAGGTACGTCTTATAGGAATCAAAGGAAATGACTAAAAGGTACGTCTTCTAGGGGTCAAAAGGGATGACTCGACTAAAAGGTACGTCTTATAGGAATCAAAGGGGATGACTCGACTAAAAGGTACATCTTATAGGAATCATGGGAAATGACTCGACTAAAAGGTACGTCTTCTAGGAATCAAAGGGGATGACTCGACTAAAAGGTACGTCTTATAGGAATCAAAGGGGATGACTCGACTAAAAGGTACGTCTTATAGGAATCAAAGGGGATGACTCGACTAAAAGGTACGTCTTATAGGAATCAAGGGAAATGACTCGACTAAAAGGTACGTTTTCTAGGAATCAAGGGGGATGACTCGACTAAAAGGTACGTCTTATAGGAATCAAAGGGGATGACTCGACTAAAAGGTACGTCTTATAGGAATCAAAGGGGATGACTCGACTAAAAGGTACGTCTTATAGGAATCAGGGGGGATGACTCGACTAAAAGGTACGTCTTATAGGAATCAGGGGGGATGACTCGACTAAAAGGTACGTCTTATAGGAATCAGGGGGGATGACTCGACTAAAAGGTACGTCTTATAGGAATCAGGGGGGATGACTCGACTAAAAGGTACGTCTTCTAGGGGTCAAAGGGGATGACTCGACTAAAAGGTACGTCTTATAGGAATCAAAGGGGATGACTCGACTAAAAGGTACGTCTTATAGGAATCAAAGGGGATGACTCGACTAAAAGGTACGTCTTATAGGAATCAAAACTTAAGTTAGGAAGTGCATTACCTAAGAAGCAAAATTCGAATTACCCAATCAAGGAAGTGTGTTTCCTTACCAATGATGTTTGAATTATCAAAACAATGAAGTGCGTCTCCTTATCAATGCTGCTTGAATTACCAAAAGAAGGAAGTGCGTCTCCTAAAGATCTTGCATTATGAGTTTTACTATGGTTTTGATTACCAAACCTGAGCAACAACCTTGACTCTTGCATTTGTTGAGGTGAGAAATTACGACCTTTGATGTTTAGGCTCTGAAATCCTTGATCTGAATGCAACATGTATTCCTATTACATACAAAGAAAACTTGTGAGTTTAAAAAAATATGATGGCTAGGTTGTGGCTTTGGCTTTTGAGGCAATTGCTCCTGCCCCCGTCACATTTAGCTTTGCTTCCAACCATTAGCATATGTCATTGACTTGCTGTATCATTGACTCAAACTCAGCTTATTAAGAGTGACTCTGAAACAAACACAATATTTCTGCTTTGTCGTGTTTCTCAAATAAAGCCTTTGAACCTTGGTATTTACATGAGTTCCCCGACTTCTCTGTTGGAAAAACTTTCTACATACCCTTTTTGGCTCACAATCATGTCTCTTTTATGTGCTAGCTTTTGTCTTGCTCTGTGCAATTGATAAAGCTGGTAGCCAGTTTTGAAATCTTTTCTCACTTGTTTTGACACGGACTTGACTCAAAGACAAGAAACAAAAAAAAGAATGATAATTTTTGTTTTGATAACTGACTCAAGAAAGATAAAATTAAAATAAAGAGAAGAAAGAAAAGACAATGAATGTACCCTTTTAAAACAAAGAAACGAAAAATTCATCTAAAAATAACAGTCAACACTAATGATTATGCCATGCATTTTGGATTCAGCAGCTTGATTCTTTCATCCAAACTTTCTACCCATTGTTGTTGAGTTAATGGCCTTGAAACTGAGTCACTTTCTTAGGTCAATTGCATTTAAGACCCCATCGGTTAGTGGCGCCTTGAAGGGTTTTAGCCAACAAGCTTCTTTCATTTTCTCTCGGCTCACTATCGCCTTATGGTGCCCGTGAGGGTTTTCACCAATAAGACTCTCTCATTTTTATTTCTCTCAACTTACCATCGCCTTATGGTGCCCGTAAGAGTTTTCACCAATAAGACTCTCTCATTTTTATTTCTCTATTAATTCCCTATGCTGAGGAAGACAAATAGTTCCCAAATTCATCATTATATTCCTTGCATGCTTCGCCTTAACATCCTCAAAGATTGATCTGAAAGTCTTTCTTTGGTTGTAACTTGGCTTTTGGATAAGGTTAGAAAGAAAGGATGGCATGGGGCCCAAACGATACTTGAAGTGGGGTAGGACTTATAACTTTTGGAATCGACTCAAACAATGAGGATTAACTCATGCCCCAGTTTCTTTTGACTGGGTGACACTAAATTGTTTATTTGGTTGGACCGAGCCCTGAGTGGGGCAGCCTACGTATCTCACCCTTGAGAGAGGAGAATCAGGTCATGCGTAGTTCTGGCAGCTTATTTTGCTTGATTTTGATTTTTTTTTCTTTTCTTTTGGGGATTTTCCTGACTCTAATTTTCTCCACACTCTTTTTTTTTGACACATTTTTTCTTTTTTTTTTTTTTGAACTTTTCTGACTATTGTTTTGCTCGACATTGTTCTTTCGAGCTTTGCTGACTATATTGATTCAAAAAGAGGTGTATGAAAGAAAATAAGACTAAAGCTCAAATGGGGTATACAAAGGATGACACGATGTTTGGATGGCAGAATGAAATGCCTTCGTTATATCAATCTTTGAAAATGCAAGTACATATCATGCAATATGAAAGTGAAAGATGAAGATATTTTGACATCTTTTACCGCATTAACTTTGACAGAGTCTGTGCATCACTATTTCTTCTGCGTTTATATGGCATACAACTCCACTTTTGTTTCACATTCCTCACATTGAATGACTCATGATTTTGTGAAGCTGATTTTCTTTCTGTTCACGCGACCACTATTTGATCTAATTGAGACATGTCTTTTAATTGATGACCAAGTTATTCTTGTGATTCTCAAAATAAGTGCCTTAATTTTCAAAGAAGGTTTCAACTTGATCACCAAATGCCCCAGCACTCTATCTATTTCCTCAGATGCTTTCTTTTTCTAACTTTAACCCTCTGATTCAATGTTCATTCTTAAACTGGATGTTAAGATCTAGCTGTAAATTTCACTAGCATATCATATCACTAGAGTCAACATAAAATGTACTATGTAAAAAAAACAAAAAACAAACAAACAAACAAACAACACATATTTAAAACACAAAGAAAAAGGGGACACTCCATTTAATAAAAATGAAAGATAGAAGGGTTTGAACATAAACGACAAAGGGACAAAACAAGATAAATCCCAAACTACAACCCTGAAATAATTCGGAGAACAGAAAATAAAACAAAACAAACTACCAAACCCCTTCCTGGTAAGGAGAGGGGTGACTTCTCCATTGCTCAGCCTGACATCTTAGCCACTGGCTTGCATATCAACATGACTGGAGCTTCCACCACTGTCAGACACATTTCCTTCAACAAATAAGCTCTGGATCCCCATGCTTAACTCATTTCCTCCCACAGATTGTGCAGTACCGCGTGTTGGTGAAGAACTCCGTGGGATGATCGAAGGGTCAATGTTTTGCACCACAATCAATTTATCTTGAATTATTTTTTCTATTTCTCTTTTCAAAGTGCGACAATCTTCAGTACTATGACCCTGAGCATCAGAATGATATGCACATCGCACACTAGGATCAAAGCTTCTTGAATGTAGGTCAGGAGTATACCCAAGGAGAGGAGTGATCATGCCCTGCTGTACCAATCTCTGGAATAAACTGGCATAGGATTCCCTAATAGGAGTGAAATTATCTTTTTCCTTCCTCCTCTTTGGGAACTCTGGCCTCGGATGAAATTTGGATTTAGAGGTCCCTTGGTAAATTTGTGGGGGTCGAGGACGATGTTGAGGGACAGGGGCATGCCATTTTGGATAAGAAGATGGATGAGCATACAATTGTGCATTGTTCACAGGATATCGAGGAAGTGGAATGAGATTTCTTGGATTTCGGAGAAAGAAACCTTGTTGCAAGTGGTTATGTGGATCTGATATGTAAGCTCGGTATTAAGGATGACAGTATTGGTGGGTTGAACCTCTCAAACTCTGCTTTGGCCCTGTCATGACAATAAGTGCGTTTTCCTTCTTCTTTCCTTCAGTTTTCCTTGGTTGATTGCAATGTCGTTCCGAATGTTTCACAGAATCCTTCTGTCCATCAGGCTCCCCAAATTTTGATGTCTCAAAGCTGGGAGGAAGGTTAACACTTGAAGACATGCCCCAGTTTTTATATGAAACATCTTCATAGCCCATAAGTCCAGGGGAATTTTTCATATTATTTTCTACACTCTTCACTTTCCCAACCATTTTCTCTGGCTCTTTTGGCATGCTAGGCTTCTTAGTAAGAAATTTTGGCGGTTTACTTAACTTAACTGTAGGCTCAAGAGTATACTATTGATCATCAACAGTATTGAACGTGGAGTCACTAGTGGATTGGGAAATCACAATCGTTGGATTGATAGACAAAGTGGAAGCCTTAGTAGAAGGTTGAGCAACAAAAGCACATATGGTATGTGGTGTTGTGAATGTGGTAGACTTATACTGAGGAGATAAAGAAAGAGTGGTGGAAGTATTGAGGTGCATTTGACGTGGAATGAATTCTGAGGCATGCTGTGGTGCATCAACAACAGTAGGAAACTGACTTTGCGATTTTGGTGGAAAACTCAAGGTATTTGCAGGGTCAAAAGTGGGGAACGGAGGTGGAGGCAGCCCATTGGCCCAAGCTCGGTACATTCTCATTATTTGTTGTCTCAGTTTCAAATTCTCTTCCTTTAAACTCTCAATTTTCCGACTCTTTGTTTCATCCATAATGCCACTCTCTATATCCTTGTTGGACATAACTAACCCTTCCTTGGATTTGGTGTGATATGGAGGACCAGCCAGGAAACCCCAAACCAACCACCTTAAACTAACTGAACAAGAGGTAACAAATATGTTAGAGTTCAACATTTTTTTTTTCTTCAAAACCTCTTTTTTTTTTCTTGAAGAAAAATCACCGAACCCTAGAAGGGCGCCTACGTATCTCACCCCCGAAAGGAGAGAATCAGGTGTGCGTAGTTCGTGAAGTTTTGCCAAAATGGCCAATTAAAATCTTTTTGCTTTTTTCTTTTTCTTGAAACTTTAAAAAGAAAAGAAAATAACAAATTATCAAAAGAATTGTTTGAGGTTTGAAAGGTTTTTTTTAAAAAGAAACTTTAAAAAGAAAAGAAAATAACAAATTATCAAAATAACAAATCGCCAGAGCTGTCACACCCCCTTTTCGACTCCAAAAAAAGATATGTATTTTAAGGTTTGAAAGGTTTTTTTTATTAAAGTGACAAAATGAAGATTGATTCCGGAAAAAGATTTTTTTTACATTCAAAATCAGAGTCGTCACTTGGCATAATCTGGTGTGCCAAGTCACCATTGGAAAATCCTTTTCGAAACCATTTGACTCTTTAAACCGATTTACGAACAGAGATTCCGGCTAAGGAATTCTGTTGACCGAGGGGAAGGTGTTAGGCACCCCTCGATCCCGTGGTTCGACCACGGTCGCTTGGTGGAGCGTATCGGCTAATTTGACATTACAAATGTACAAACCACATAAACACACAAAACAAGCAAACAAATAAATCACACAAAATTCAAAACAAACAAAAATAATGTTCAGTCCAAATTATACAATCCAAAATAAAAGAGGTGCTGAAATATAAAACCTATTCTATTCTAAACTAATCCTAAACTAAACTCCACCCGACGTTCCGGGCCTTGATCACGAGCCTCATTTGCGTACATGCTACTTCAGGGCATTCCCCAGATAAATCAATACAAATCCTTCGGGGCATTTCCCGGCCAAATGAGTACAATTTAAACTTTTCGTGTAATAAAGTAGAAAGTACCATTCACGCACATATTCAAAACTTCAATAAATCGTTATTCCTAAATTTGCCTAACCGGCCTACGTTTGCCTGCCAAGTTCAACATATCACAATTCTATCATGTTTAACATTATCAATACATCAAAATTAATCAATATTCATTTTCCTCCATTTTTAATCCCCACCTTAATTCATTTTTAACCACGTGATTAACCCATTTCAATACACAATCCACCAATCGAGAATAACGAAAAATCACCAATCATGCTTAGCACATCACACACCCAAATGTCACCAACAGTTCACATCAACAAACAAACCACGGTATCGAATCACACGCAATCACAATCACATAAGAATTAAACAAAAGAGAAGAAAGAATTGGACCTTAAATTTGAAGCTTTCAAACTCAATGTTATTCGAATAAAGAGAGTCCGCACCCGGAAATCTCGAGCCGAACCTTAACACCAACAAACCAACTCGACAAATAATGACCCGTTCACCGTCACTATTCACGCCGTCA
Source organism: Capsicum pubescens (assembly GCA_030864215.1). NCBI lineage: Eukaryota > Viridiplantae > Streptophyta > Magnoliopsida > Solanales > Solanaceae > Capsicum > Capsicum pubescens. The sequence goes on from CM061543.1 coordinate 7,346,933, forward strand.
CTGTTCACCGGTGCTGTTCATCGGTTACTGTTCACCGGTTACTTTTTTTTTTTTTCGTTGTTGTTCTTGTTCTTTGTGAGAAAGATTATTTGGTGATTCTTGTTATTGTGGAGAAGATGATGATCAAAGAATGAACCATTTTTCCTCTTAGAATTTTTCTTTTATAATGGGCATGAATTTGTTATGATGTGGGAATTTTGGTGGGTCCCCCATATATTCTTTCTTTGTGGACAAGAAAAAGGAGGGGGGATCATATGGATAGTTAGGGTAGGTGGAAGCTTTTGATTGGGTAGGTTGTTAGGATAAGATAAATTAGTTAGAGGTATTTTTTTTTTGTTTATTTTTGTATTTTTGTGAGATATAATTACATGGGGTTGGACACATGGTAAGGTGAACTAAAAATGAATAAAATTAGACTTCAGGAGGTACAAAATTAGGTGTCTACAACAGATTGTTTTAAAAAAAAAGCAAAAAGAAAGTTAATAAATATGAAAAAAAAAAGAGTAAGAAAAAAGGAGCAAACACTTTAATATAAAGTAAAGATGTTAAAGATGAGTAGAAATTCTTTGTTTATACATGAGAATAGCAAAATGAAAAAAAAAAAAATATTTTGAAACAAATCAACGAAGACGTGAGATTGCAAAATTTTTTATCTAAATAGAAGAGGATCTGAGATTGTGAGAATCTCGAGATAAAGTAAAAGAGTGTGAGCGTTAGCCTTGAGGTGTTTAAATTGAGATAGAAACAGTAAAAAAGAAGAAAGAAGCGTTTGATAGAAACTAGAAAAAGGGGCGTCCGATATTAACTAGAAAAAGGAGCGTTCGATATCAACTAGAAATGTGTCAGAATGATTTTGTGAAATATTTGTCTAAAGATTACTTGAATCAGATTTTATAAATTTGTCTCCAAAAATATTTTAATAAAAAATTATTTCATATAAGTTTTTGGGACTTTCACTCATAAAATTTTAATTTTTTCATGAATAAATACACATCTAAACACAATTTCAAGTTTCATAAAGGATTACAAAACAAAGAATTCATATTTTAAGCATCTAAATACAGAATTCCACCGTCACTAATACTTTTTTAAGTACTTCTTCAGCTAATATTATTATACTCTTGTAAAAGCTCAAGTTTTTAAATTTCACTCAAAATCTACGAAAAAACGAAAACTAAGATAAAGATTATTATAATTATTTTCAGATCTTTAAATCAGTCTCACCTTTTTGTATTTGTGCACCATCTTCTTGTATGACCATTTTTCGATCATCTTCATTAGTTCCTTATACTTGTTTTCATCCATACAAGATCACGAATCATCATCGTTGTAGATTTTATCAGTTGAAATTTTGCGATGATCCCATTCATCACCTTCAAAAAGTGATTCTCGCTCGTCAAATATATCATCATAATCATCCATCACTTTATGTTTAACTAGATAAATAAAAAAAAGACTGATGAAAGAAAATAGAACGGAGAAAATAAGAAAAAATAGAAAAGAGAGAGAAAAAAATTGAAAAGAGATAGTAAGAAAAAAATCGAAAAGAGAGAGTAAGAAAAAAATTGAAAAGAGAGGAGAGAGTAAGAAAAAATAGAAAAGAGAGAGTAAAAGAAGAAATAGAAAGGAGAGTAAGGAAAAAATTGAAAAGAAAGAGTAAGAAAAAATTGAAAAGAGAGAGTACGAAAAAATAAAAAAGAGAGTAAGGAAAAAAAGAGCAAACGCTCTTTGATATCGAGTAAAGGTATTAAATATGAGTGGAAAGTGTGTATTTATACGTGAAAATAATAAAAACAAAAATATATTTTAATACAAATTGACGAAGATGTGAGGTTGTAGAAATTTCGATACAAAATGATGAAGCTAAGATGTGAAAGTGATAACTTCGATACAAATCAAAAGAATGAGTGTTAATTTTTGAAGCATTTGAATTGAGATAGAAAAAGTAAAAAATGAGAAGGAATTTTCGATATAAACTATAGATGTGAGGGAATGATTTTGTGAAATATTTGACCAAGTAGAGATTATTTAGATCATATTATATAAATTTGTCTCCAAAAATGTTTTCAAATTTCAATGATCTCTTCAAATAAGTTATTAGACCTTTACCCATAAAATTTTAATTTTTTTACAAGTAAATGCATATCCAAACATAATTTCAAGTTTCAAAAGTGATTACAAAACAAGACTTTATTTTTAAGTTTCTCCGCTGGAGTCTCACTGTCATTAACACGATTTTTTTAGTACTTAGCTTCTTGAGCTAATATCTTATTGTACTGTTGTAAGAACTTAATTTTTCAAATTGTACTTCAAAATCTATGGTGAAACAGAATCTAAGATAAAGATTGTTATTATTATTATTATTATTCAATTTTTAAATTAGTCTCACAATTTTGTACTTTATGGACATTCTTAACACCCCTCCATTATACACTTTTAACAACCTCTATTCAGACGTGTTCTGCAGGATAATTTATGCATTTAGTTGGCATCTGAAGATAACTATAGATATAGTAACAAGAAGTTGTTATAACTTTAAATTTACAATTGAATATCAAGAGCATAATAATATTAGAGATCAACAAATGTGACACTGTCATGTTCTTTCATTTTCATCTCTTTGATTTATGCTCGATATATGTGTTGTCACAGGTTTTAAAGGACAATCATTTTATGTTGTTGCAGAAAGAGCTTATAAACACGAAGAAGCAATGAAACTATATTCTTTTTGGAACGGCTATTACTTGAGATGAAAGTATGCAAAAATTATGTTGTCTTTAAATTCACATTGCTTGAAAGTTGATTTGGTGTTTAAATGCAGATAAGTACTTCATTAAGCATTCTATATTTTGATGTTAATAGCTATAAATACAATGGTTAAAGTCATTTAATAGTCACTGCATGCATGATACAATATTTAATTAAAAAATAATTTCTCTACCTCCACGTGGTTGGGGTGAAGGTCGGCATGCATGCATTTATTCAGTCCTTTAGCAGATAACACAATATCATTCATATCTTAACTTCAATGAACTGTTCAACTCAAATCCATTCACATAAAGTTTAAAATTAGTAAATGTAGGGGGTGCTAGTTAATGTATATAATGTGACTTGTTTGGTTTCTAAGTCCAGTGGGCAGTGGCTGACATATCGGCATTGAGACGACGTTAAGAGTAAGTGCAGCGGTTGAGGCCTGAGGGTCATAAAAAGTCTATGTTGTGGTGTGTTAAATCCTAGCTCTAAATTATGTGACTATATTTTTTGGCTTTATATATATATAATCGATCCTTTAAAATTTTTGTGATATTTTATTCAGATGCCCAAATTAATTAAGTCTACTTCAATTGAACACCTCAACTCTTAATAATGTGTTTCACTCACACTTTTGACTTAAATTTTTTAAAAAAAATTGCGCATATTTTCATTCATCTATTAGATAGTTAAGTCAACCACATAAAATATGTCATCTTCTTTAACTATACTCATCACCTCAAGTAAAAAAAGCTTGTTACTTTTTGAGTTTATTGAGGCGAATATAAGAAATGATATATTTTATGTGACTGACTTAACTATTTATTAGACGAATGAGAATGCACAAAAAGAAATTCAAAATTTGAACCGAAGTATCTATCAGAATACTTTATTAGGAGTTGAGGTGTTCGATTGAAACAAGGCTTAGGTTTGAGTGTCTATATAAAATATTTCAAAAGAAAAATAGATTTGAGTTACTTATTAAGCCTATTTTTTTCAAAAATAAATAAATAAATAAATTAGAGGTACGTCCCTAGCGTTTAGGATTATGCATTTTATTTAAAAAAATAATAAATGAAGTGCATATTTCACTCAAACACTCAGGACTATAAGCATTTTAATTAAAAAAATCTTGAAAAATGATTCACAATTTTGTAGTTAACTTTAAGGGTAAATTTTTTTATTTTATTTTTTAAAATATCCTTCTCTAAAGTTAACAAGTAAAAGCAAAAAAATTTAGTATAGTAGACAAACAAGATAAGTGAAGGAGTAATTACTATTTAATTAAAAGTAAGTTATTAAATTACTTTTTTGTTTCTATAAGTGAATAAATTTTTTAGTGATATGTCAAGATAAAAGCACCGTTTGATAATAAAAATGGAGGGAGTAATAATTACTATGAGTTGTTTGTATCTTCCTCATTAATTTCTTTCACTTACTTTTTTATCATTCATACAAAATTGGTGATTATGTCTTTGTGAATTTGATTAGTTTTAATTTTCTAGATGATTCTATCTGTCACTTTCAAAGAGTGAATTAAACTCATAAAATATATCATCATAATTATTCATTACTTTACATTTTACTAACAGAGGAAAGAATTTACGAAAAAAAAAAAGAGTAAAAAAAAAAGAAAAAAAACTCTTACAGAACTAAAGATGTGTGAGATGAGTTGAAATTATTAGAGTAGAAATGAGAGTGAAAAAAAAAACGAGTCCAAATCTCTTTTCAGAACTTATACTCATAATATTTTTTATTTTATTTTTTAAAATGCATATTCAAACATAATTTTGTGTTTCAAAAGGCTGTCACACCACTTTTTCGACTCCAAAAAAAGATATGTATTTTAAGTTCGAAAGGGTTTTATTATTAAGGTGACAAAAATGAAAAATTTGTTTCGAAAAAAAAAAGGATTATTTACATTTTTTTTTTATTCAGAGTCGCCACTTGGCATAATCCGATGTGCCAAGTCACCTTTGGAAAATCCTTTTCGAAACGGTTTGACTCTAAAAACTGATCCGCGAACAGAGATTCCGGCTAAGGAATTCTGTTGACCGAGAGGAAGGTGTTAGACACCCCTCGATCCCGTGGTTCAACCACGGTCGCTTGGTGGAGCATATCGGCTAATTTGACTTTACAAATGTACAAACCACATAAACACACAAAACAAGCAAACAAACAAATCACACAAAATTCAAAACAAACCAAAATAATGTTCAGTCCAAATTATACAATCCAAAATAAAAGAGGTGCTGAAATATAAAACCTATTCTATTCTAAACTAATCCTAAACTAAACTCCACCCGACGTTCCGGGCCTTAATCACGAGCCTCCTTTGCGTACATGCTACTTCGGGGCATTCCCCGGATAAATCAATACAAATCCTTCGGGGCATTCCCCGACTAAATGAGTACAATTTAAACTTTTCGTGCAATAAAGTAGAAAGTACCATTCACGCACATATTCAAACACTCCAACAATTCGTTATTCCTAAATTTGCCTACCAAGCCTACATTTGCCTACCAAGTTCAACGTATCACAATTCTATCATGTTTAACATTATCAATACATCAAAATTAATCAATATTCATTTTCCTCCATTTTTAATCCCCACCTTAATTCATTTTAAACCACGTGATTAACCCATTTCAATACACAATCCACCAATCGAGAATAACGAAAATTCACCAATCATGCTTAGCACATCACACACCCAAATGTCACCAACAGTTCACATCAACAAACAAACCACGGTATCGAATCACACGCAATCACAATCACATAAGAATTAAATCAAAGAGAAGAAAGAATTGGACCTTAAATTTGAAGCTTTCAAACTCAATGTAATTCGAATAAAGAGAGTCCGCACCCGGAAACCTCGAGCCGAACCTTAACACCAACAATCCAACTCGACAAATAATGACCCGTTCACCGTCACTGTTCACCGGTCACTGTTCACCGGTTACTTTTTTTTTCGTTGTTGTTCTTGTTCTTGTGAGGAAGATTATTTGGCGATTCTTGTTATTGTGGAGAAGATGATGATCAAAGAATGAGCCCCTTTTTCTTCTTAGAATTTTTCTTTTATAATGAGCATGGATTTGTTATCATGTGGGAATTTTGGCGGGTTCCTGACTTGCTATTTCATCAACTTGTTGCCATGCTTTCAACTTTTGCACCCTGTTCTGCAGGCGGGCTCCTGACTTGCTATTTTTATCAACTTGTTGCTATGCTTTCAATTTCTTCACCCTGTTCTGCAGGCGGGCTCCTGACTTGCTATTTCATCAACTTGTTGCTATGCTTTCAATTTCTTCACCCTGTTCTGCAGGCGGGCTCCTGACTTGCTATTTCATCAACTTGTTGCTATGCTTTCAATTTCTTCACCCTATTGTGCAGGCGGGCTCCTGACTTGCTATTTTTCAATTTGTTTAACTTTCAATTTCTTCACCTTGTTGCTTGGTTTTCCATTTATTCGCCCTGTGCTTTGGGCATGCTCCTGAAATCACATCAAAACTGAAAAGAAAATTATCCCAAATAAAAAAATGCAATTTCTATGAGTTAATTGGAATGACTCGACTAAAAGGTACGTCTTTTAGGAATCAAGGGGGATGACTTAACTAAAAGGTACGTCTTATAGGAATCAATAGAGGTGACTCGACTAAAAGGTACGTCTTATAGGAATCAAATGGGATGACTCGACTAAAAGATACATCTTATAGGAATCAAAGGGGATGACTCGACTAAAAGGTACGTCTTATAGGAATCAAGGGAACTGACTCGACTAAAAGGTACGTCTTATAGGAATCAAATGGGATGACTCGACTAAAAGGTACGTCTTATAGGAATCAAGGGATGACTCGACTAAAAGGTACGTCTTATAGGAATCAAAGGGGATGAATCGACTAAAAGGTACGTCTTATAGGAATCAAGGGAAATGACTCGACTAAAAGGTACATCTTATAGGAATCAAAGGGGATGACTCGACTAAAAAGTACGTCTTATAGGAATCAAGGGATGACTCGACAAAAAGGTATGTCTTATAGGAATCAAAGGAAATGACTCGACTAAAAGGTACGTCTTATAGGAATCAAAGGGGATGACTCGACTAAAAGGTACGTCTTATAGGAATCTAGGGATGACTCGACTAAAAGGTACGTCTTATAGGAATCAAAGGGGATGACTCGACTAAAAGGTACGTCTTATAGGACTCCAAGGGAAATGACTCGACTAAAAGGTACGTCTTATAGGAATCAAAGGGGATGACTCGACTAAAAGGTACATCTTCTAGGGGTCAAAGGGGATGACGCGACTAAAAGGTACGTCTTATAGGAATCAAAGGGGATGACTCGACTAAAAGGTACGTCTTATAGGAATCAAGAGAAATGACTCGACTAAAAGGTACGTCTTATAGGAATCAAAGGGGATGACTCGACTAAAAGGTACGTCTTATAGGAATCAAAGGGGATGACTCGACTAAAAGGTACGTCTTATAGAAATCAAGACTTAAGTTAGGAAGTTCATTACCTAAGAAGCAAAATTCAAATTACCCAATCAACAAAGTGTGTTTCCTTATCAATTTTGTTGGAAATATCAAAATAATGAAGTGCGTCTCCTTACCAAAGCTGCTTGAATTACCAAAACAAGGAAGTGCGTCTCCTAGAGATCTTGAATTATGAGTTTTACCATGGTTTTGATTACCAAACCTGTGCAGCAACCTTGCCTCTTGCATTTGTTGAGGTGAGAAATTACGTCCTTTGATGTTTAGGCTCTGAAATCCTTGATTTGAATGCAACATGTATTCCTATTACATACAAAGAAAACTTGTGAGTTTAAAAACATGGTGTCTAGTTTGTGGCTTTGGCTTTTGAATCAATTGCTCCTTCCCCCGTCACATTTAGCTTTGCTTCCAACCATTAACATATGTCATTGACTTGCTGTATCATTGACTCAAACTCAGCTTATTAAGAGTGACTCTGAAACAAACACAGTCTTTCTTCTTTGTCGTGTTTCTCAAATAAACCCTTTGAACCTTGGTATTTCCATGAGTTCCCCAACTTCTCTGTTGACAAAACTTCCTGCACGCCCTTTTTGGGTTCACAATAATATCTCTTTCTTGTGCTAGCTTTTGTCTTGCTTTGTGCAATTAAAGAAGCTGGTAGCCAGTTTTGAAATCTTTTCTCACTTGTTTTGACACGGACTTGACTTAAAGACAAGAAACAAAAAAAAGAATGACAATTTTTGTTTTGATAACTGACTCAAGAAAGATAAAATTAAAATAAAGAGAAGAAAGAAAAGACAATGAATGTCCCCTTTTAAAACAAAGAAATGAAAAATTCATCTTAAAATGACAGTCAACACTAATGATTATGCCATGCATTTTGGATTAAGCAGCTTGATCCTTTCATCCAAACTTTCTACCCATTGTTGTTGAGTTAATGGCCTTGAAACTGAGTCACTTTCTTAGGTCAATTGCATTTAAGACCCCATTGGCTAGTGGCTCCTTGAAAGGTTTTAGCCAACAAGCTTCTTTCATTTTCTCTCGGCTCACTATCGCCTTATGGTGACCGTGAGGGTTTTCATCAATAAGACTCTCTCATTTTTATTTCTCTCAACTTACCATCGCCTTATGGTGCCCGTAAGGGTTTTCACCAATAAGACTCTCTCATTTTTATTTCTCTCTTGATTCCCTATGCTGAGGAAAATAAATAGTTCCCAAATGCATCATCATATTCCTTGCATGCTCCGCCTTAACATCCTCAAAGATTGATCTGAAGGCCTGTCTTTAGTTGTAACTTGGCTTTTGGATAAGGTTAGAAAGAAAGAATGGCATGGGGCCCAAACGACACTTGAAGTGGGGTAGGACTTACAACTTTTGGAATCGACTCAAACAATGAGGATTAACTCATGCCCCAGTTTCTTTTGACTGGGTGGCACTAAATTGTTTATTTGGTTGGACCGAGCCCTGAGTGGGGCAGCCTACGTATCTCACCCTTGAGAGGGGAGAATCAGGTCATGCATAGTTCTGAAAGCTTATTTTGCTTGATTCTGATTTATTTTTTTCCGACTCTATTTTTCTTCACTCTTTTTTTCTCTTTTTTTTGACACATTTTTTCTCTCTTCTCTTTTTTTTTTTTGAACTTTTCTGACTATTATTTTGCTTGACATTTTTTCTTCGAGCTTTGCTGACTATATTGATTCCAAAAGAGGTGTATGAAAGAAAATAAAACTAAAGCTCAAATGGGGTAAACAAAGGATGACACGATGTTTGGATGGCAGAATGAAATGCCTTCGTCATATCAATCTTTGAAAATGCAAGTACATATCATGCAATATGAAAGTGCACGATCAAGATCACTTATGAAATGTTTTACAACACTAACTTGCCCTGAGCATGTGTGCCACCTCTTTTCTACACTTGCCAGCATACAACTCCACTTTGTTGTACATTCCTCATGTTGAAGGACTCATGACTTCGTGGAGCTAATTTTCTTCCTGTTCCTCTTGATAGGATCACGTAGACACTGTTTGACCTAATTAAGACATGTCTTTCAATTGATGACCAAGTTATTCTCACGATTTTCAAAATAATAGCCTTAATTTTCAAAGAAGGTTTCAACTTGATCAACAAATGCCCCAGCACTCTATCTATTTCCTCAGATGCTCTCTTTTTCTAACTTTAACCCTCTGATTCAATGTTCATTCTTAAATTGGATGTTAAGATCTAGCTGTAAATTTCACTAGCATATCATATCACTAGAGTCAACATAAAATGTACTATGTAAAAAAAACAAAAAAAAAAAACAAACAAACAACACATATTTAAAACACAAAGAAAAAGAGGACACTCCATTTAATAAAAATGAAAGATAGAAGGGTTTGAACATAAACGACAAAGGGACAAAACAAGATAAATCTCGAACTACAACCCTGAAATAATTCGGAGAATAGAAAATAAAACAAAACAAACTACCAAACCCCTTCCTGGTAAGGAGAGGGGTGACTTCTTCATTGCTCAGCCTGACATCTTAGCCGCTGGCTTGCATATCAACATGACTGGAGCTTCCACCACTGTCAGACACATTTTCTTCAATAAATAAGCTCTGGATCCCCATGCTTAACTCATTGCCTCCCACAGATTGTGCAGTACCGCGTGCTGGTGAAGAACTCTGTGGGATGGTCGAAGGGCCAATGTTTTGCACCACAATCAATTTATCTTGAATTATCTTTTCTATTTCTCTTTTCAAAGTGCGACAATCTTCAGTACTATGACCCTAAACATCAGAATGATATGCACATAGCACATTAGGATCAAAGCTTCTTGAATGCGGGTCAGGAGTATACCCAAGGAGAGGAGTGATCATGCCCTCCTGTACCAATCTCTGGAATAAACTGGCATAGGATTCCCCAATAGGTGTGAAATTATCTTTTTCCTTCCTCCTCTTTGCAAACTTTGGCCTCGGATGAAATTTAGATTTAGAGGTCCCTTGGTAAATTTGTGGGGGTCGAGGACGATGTTGAGGGACAGGGGCATGCCATTGTGGATAAGAAGATGGATGAGCATACAATTGTGCATTGTTCACAGGATATCGAGGAAGTGGAATGGGATTTCTTGGATTTCGGAGAAAGAAACCTTGTTACAAGTGGTTATTTGGATCTGATATGTAAGCTCGGTATTGAGGCTGACAGTATTGGTGGGTTGAA